>CM057457.1:385820000-390620000 GCA_016271365.2 Neoceratodus forsteri | reverse complement strand
TGAAAAAAGAAGCATGCACATGCCCCAGCCCTAAAAATCTAACTTTCAGAGCTACAAATCATAATATTCTATTGCTGAGAAAGGAGAAAAGAAAAAAGTTTACAATTCCATCACTTCGCTAACATGTGTCAGAAAATCCTACATGGGAAGGAAGAGGGAAAAAGGATAAAGAAAGAAAGGAGGTGCAAAAAAAAAAAAAAAAACAGCCCAACCTCCTTCCAGTGCTATATACAGAAGCTACATTGTAGTCCAGTCACGATTTTCCAAAAATTGTATCGCCTTTTGTGGGTCAGAAAATATCCACCATTTGCCGTGATGGAAAAACCTCAGCCTAGCTGGAAGCAAAACAATGAAATTGATTTTGTGCTGTGTTAATACAGCTTTGGCTTTGTCAAAAGCCCGACGAGCTTGCACCGTACGGGTTGATAAATCCAGGTATGCTGAGAATTTGTACTGCTCATACTGAAGCCCCTATTGATCCTAGCCCATCGCAGGATTGCTTCTCTGTCTTTGTCTTTGTAATTATGTGGCTTAATACAAATGGGTTGTGTTAAGCTGGGATTGTTAGAACTATTTGGTTTTGGGCCTTGATGAGCCCTGTCCAAGTTAGTGCTTTCCTCTGGATATTTTCTGTTGAGTGCCACAGTGACAAGTTTTTTTAAAAAAGGGAGAGGATCCCCATGGCCCTCCACCCCTTCAAGAATTCTGATTAGTTTAACATTCGATTGTCTAGAGCGATCTTCTAAATCTGCAATCTTGGATCTCAGCTCAGTCAGGTCTTTCTCCAGATATGCTTGCTTTTGCAATGCTGGGCTGGCCTTATCCTACAATAAATGAAATCTCGCTTCTCCTTCTGTTGCCCTTAATGTTAAAGATCCCATCTGATTTTGTATTGTTTTTAATACTGTAGATAGTTCTGCTAAAGTAGCAGTGATAACCACAAAACCAGACTTAATCTCATTCTTAATTTCTGATTGTAAATGCGTCAGGTCCATTTTTTTTTACATTGTCTTTATGCTCCCAACTACCTCTCTCTCTCAGACAACCACTGACTGCACCCTAGTCTTGCACGACGACTGCCCCTAGAGTACCTTATGGATCCACTAGCGCTAGGTACCTGGATAACCCCCAGGGGTGAGGAGGGATCCCTCCTTGATTACCTCCCAGAACCAGCATACTGAGTCATGGATCCATTGTTGTACAGCGGGGTCTGCTATTATGTGAGCCTGAGATGTGCAGGGTGGTGTCGTCACCTAGGAGAGACCGAGGGGTGTTTTCCTTGTTTTTCTCCCTAGACATCGGCATGCAATGGGGCCAATGAGCTAGGGGGTGTGTTGAGACATGCCTCCTGCTCTGTCCCCTGCCACCATCTACCCAATGCCCTTGCTGCTACTGCAACATGCCGCACCTACCACCGGGCTCCCCCAGATGGTGGTGTTGCAGTGGGAGCCTGCAGGGAACCCCCTGGAGAAGGAGAGCCGCGATTGGGCACTCCATCTTTCTCTTCCCCGGTGCCACGGGCTCATTCCCGAACCCGGGTCACCGGCATGCTGCGACGTGTGACGTCCAGCACCTCAACCCTCAGTGCC
This sequence comes from Neoceratodus forsteri, assembly GCA_016271365.2. Lineage (NCBI taxonomy): Eukaryota > Metazoa > Chordata > Ceratodontiformes > Ceratodontidae > Neoceratodus > Neoceratodus forsteri. The sequence goes on along the minus strand of CM057457.1, from coordinate 390,618,411 downwards.
ACTGGGCCAGGTCCATTCTTTTAACAAGTCTACTGTCCATTAAATCCCCATCCTTGAGCCCTTCCTCTGCCCCTGTGATGGTTTCTAAATGAGCTGTACCAGTACAATAACTGACATGTCCAGTCTTCTGAGCATTATTCATGGCAGCAGGACTTAGAAAATCACAATTTGCTGTACAGAGAGAACATTCAGTGAGGAGTTTCTAATATGCGATAGATTACTTCCTGTAGGCCGTTTGGTCTCATTCCCCACAGACAAGCTATTCAAACTTAACCTTTTGCTATTCTTTGTGTCCGCCATAAGGTAATCAATCTCTTATGATTCTGGAACCAAAATTGCTGCCTTATGCTTCTGACACTGTTATGATTGAGACTGAGGTAATGCAGAAATAGCTTGTTCACCTGTTACTAATGGAACAGTTTCCTTTCCTTTGTTGCCATCAGAGAGGGGATAGTGAGCTGACTTCCCCAAGTCTTTAGCTGACATTGGCAGTTGCAGGAGGGTGGAAAGAGGTCTGCCTGAGAAAATAGTGTCTGTGAAAAAGAAGCTCAGTTTTTGCTGCTGGAGCTGGGTTTTGCAGCTGCTGGTGCTGGGGACTTTAATATTGTCGTCACAGGTTCCATTGCTAATGCCTCTTTTTGGGGCATCTCTTCTTCTTACAATGTCTCTGACAGTCTGAAGCTGGTGAGCTGGAATCAACCCCCGACAGCATGCTAAGACACCCATCGGCACAGAATGCTCAAGTTTCAAGAGGCAGAGTAGGTAAGTCGCCAATTCATTAAGCTCCAGAGCGAGTATGCACCAGGTTTGAAACTGAAATTAGCAATGGATGTGAAAATGTAAAAGGCATTTGCTTTGGTTAATAAAAAATAACACAATGGTACAAATTCAGGCCAGAGACACTACTGCTACACGCACTCACTCAGCCATTATTGTGGGGCTTGTGTGCTAGTGCCTCCCTCACTTCCTCCTCTCCTTGATAAGAATATTATTGCCCCTTATTTGTAAATCATGTACAAAAAGATGAAACAGTAGTGGTCCCAAAACAGATCTCTGGGGAACACCACTAATCACCTGTCCCTCTGATGATAGATAGCCATTAACTTGTACTATTTGAGACCTGCCTGTAAGCCTTTCTACTATTCATGAAGGTATGTGTTTATCTATTATTCCAGAACGCAGGAGGATGTCAAAAGCCTTCTGGAAGTCAAACAGTATCACATCTACTGGTTCATTCTCATAAAAATATAGAATTTGATGGCAGATAAAGACTGCTTGGCCCACCTAGTCTGCCCATTTTCCCTACATAATGGATAAGCTGCAGATCCTGGTTAACCAACAGCCTACTTCCTCCTACCCCCCACTAGAATTACCTTGTCTGTGCCATGCATTCTTGAATTCCCCCACTGATTTTGACTCCATGTCCTCCTCAGGAAGGCTGTTCCATGTATCCACAACCCTCTCTGTGAAAAAATAATTCCTCACATTACCACTGAGCCATCCCCCCTCTCTCTTTAAATTTAGCCCCCTTGTTCTTGCACATCTCTTTTTCTGAAAGCTGCTACCCTCTTGGACTTTGTTGATTCCCTTGAGGTACTTGAAAGTTTCTATCATGCCCCCTCCTTTCCACGAGGGTATACATATTAAGCTCCTTTAGTCTCTCTTCATATGTCTTCTGGTGCAGTCCCTGCACCACTTTGGTTGCCCTCCTCTGGACAGCCTCCACTATGCTTTTGCTAACCATATCATAGAAAGTGAGAAGATTTGTGTTACAACTTCTTTTTTCAGTAAAGCCATGTTAGTTGCTATCCATGTGTCCTTGGCCTTTTAAGTATTTTGTTATCTCGTCTTTTACTATTCCCTCTATTCATTTAATAATGATCAAGGTCAGAATAATAAGTCTGTAGTTAAATGGTATATTTTCATTTCCTTTTTGTGGTTGCTTGCACACATGTGCAAAAAGCCCATTGCGTCAGCTTCCTTCACAAGCTGGTTGTGGAGGCGTGGCAGTGTTGTGCCGAATGGCAGTAGTCTGTTCTGGGGCTGGTCTCTGCCAAGGTGAATAGAGGAGTGTGCTGTGGATGATGGCCATTAATGAGCCCGCCACTATGCTCAAAGAATCTTGGCCACTGCAATCAGGGAGCACCCTGCCACTACACAATCAGCTGTTTTTGCTCTGGGGTGGTCCCTGACTGCAGCAGCCAATTACAGATGCATTGTGTGGTGTCCCTTTTCAGTAAACACAGTGATGGCTTCCCTGTCAGCCTCTCATAGTCTCCATGAAGCCAACGGAAATCTGCCACCCACCTCTTTCAGTTCTTAAAGCTGATGGGGGGTGCCCAATCCCCCTGTCGGCATGCCCTCCTCCCTGGTTCATTTGCAGACGGGGTAGCCCAGTTCCCATCAGCATTATGCGCCCCCCCCCCATTTGTTGTATGCCGAGGGAGTGCCAAATCTCTCTTGGCTAATGTACACTTCCTACAAGCACACTGTATGGCTGTCGGGGGTGCTTAATCCCCGTCAGCTCCAGTCCCCTCACAAAAATACCCAGGTGAGCTGGCATGCTGGGAGCCCACCCCAGCATGCAACAACACATCCCACATTGCTGTCTTTAGCTTTTAAAACCTGTAACAACAGAAAATGGTCCTTCGCGGTCTCTCATGCGCCCACCCTCTGTGCACCTGGCTACCCCACACACACTCTCACCCCATATTTACCTCCAGAGCCCAGCGTGATGATCTTTGGTGGACTGGGAACATGTCTGCACTCTTCAAAGCTGATTGCGAACTGAAGAAATGCTGGTAAGCTGTATAATGACATAAATAGAGGTTTTTCAACTTAGGTGCATATCTTGACCATTTGTGGAATTTTTTCACCAAATTTTCAACATATGGTTCTTGGAACCCCATCTCATGAACTCAGTCACTGTCATTTTGTTATTCAGACCCCAAAAGTTGATTTCACGGTCACTGTGTGGAACCACCTTTCCAGACCAATTAACAAAATGACGGGGTCACAGTTCATGAGGTAGGCCCCCAAAAACCCTATGTTGAAAATTTGGTGAAAAAATTCCCAAAAATGACTGTTTTACAAGCATACATTGCTCAGTTTCTACACACTCTCGTAACTTTGAGAACTTTTAGTATTTTCACTCCAGATTTTCAACATTACCATTTTACCACATCTCTTTATGAACAGTACAGCTGTCATTTTTCACATCTCACCCAAAATGTGTTTTCACACAGGTACCGCACAATGCCACGGTCGGCATGCAAAATCAATGTTTGGGACAGATTAAGAAAATTACAGTGACACTGTTCATGTGCAGAGGTCTTAAAATGCCTATGTTGAAAATTTGGTGACACAAGTCCATAGAATGACTGTGTTATGAGGGTGCATTGTGCAGTTTCCACGCACCTTCGTAACTTCATGAACTTATAATATTTTCACTCCAGATTTTCAACATGGCCATTTTTCCACACCTCCTTATGAACAGTACAGCTGTCATTTTTTCACATCCTGGCTCAAATATGTTTTCTAGGGATGTGGATATGTTGTTCATCCACACTGTTTGGCATGTCCCTTTCCTTTTAAGATCAACCCGAAGCCTTCAAGCTGGCTCCCCCCACCCGCCCGGGTGGTATATACCTCGGCTCAACCCCATGACGCCAGATCTTCCTTTCAGCTGGAAGATGCAGGTTGCCTCTCTCGTGCTTAACGCATTTTGGTAGGCCCTGGCTTCTAAATTTTCAGTTTTACCTAAGCTCAAGCTTATTCGGATTAGCAATCATTCCTTCACAGTTTCGATCATAGAGGAGAAATCTTCCCCTTGCAGCCAAAAGATGTCATGCACCAATCCCCACCTTACATGTGTCTATTGCTTGGGTGTCAGACATGACACCTCCACCTACACCTATGGTTTGGCCTTCCATCCAAATGTTCTGGAAGACCATCTGGCGTGCTTGAAGTTGGGGAGACTGGAAAAAGGGAACCCTGCGGTGAAATCTAAGGAGGCTAGGTGGGCAGTTTCCACGGCTGTGGGCTCCATCAATCAGCTAGAATGCATGCAGGCAGGCATTCAAGGAGGAAACGGCCCAGGCTGCTGACTCTTGGGCCTTCTTCGTCCTGCTGGACCAAGGCTTTTCATTTTCGGGCTCCTTTCAGGAGTTGTGCCAGTCTATCCCCACCCGGGGAGAGGCGCCCAAGGGCTCGCACTCCTCCCGACCCAGTAAAAGGAAGAAGGACCCATCTAAGCCTTTGATTGGTCAAAGGCACTCTTGGGACCAAGAGAGATCTCAATCCCAGGAGCAGGCGGTCTCGACTTTGGTCAAGATCACTTCCTCAGCCGCTGGCTTCACAGATCTCCCATCGGGCCAGATGACCGAGGATGCGGCCGATGAGGTCGAGATTGTGCTTGACCTCATCAACCCCTTGTTGTCGGTTCCGTCCGATGACTCCATGGAGAGGACTCTGGTCCTTGTCTTTCCGGATGACAAGACCCAGCCTTCGGGTCTCCCCATTGACGATCCGGTTCCAGATTCTCAGCAAGCACTGGCCCCCAGTGTCACCAGACTGACTGAGTCAGTATGCCCGATCTTGGTCGAGGTTCAGAACCCCCCTCGACTGATCGGCAGAGAAAGAGCCATGAGCACTCTAAGAAGAGGTGACACCACCAGCCTTTATCCTTCTCAAAAGAGGAGAGGCTCCATCGGAACCTCTGGTGCTACGAAGACCTTATGTGGCAGCAGCTAATTCTGGCCGGGCACAAGCCAACACCAATCCGGTCCCTGGCCATTACTTGGCTCTCGCCTCCCAGGCTGAAGCCGATTCCCCTGGAGCCAAAACCCTCGGCTTCTCCGCCCGCAGGTGTGGCACCCCCTTGGCCTAAACTGGTCTCTCCACCCATAGTGGTGGAACCTCTGCCCAAACAGCCTGTGGGAGGGGCAACCTCAAAAGAGGACCGACAGGACACTGGCCTTCCCTGGTGCCTCTTAGTCATGGTCACCCTGGATCACCCACGCCACGTCGAGGGTGACGGGTGGCAGGCCACTGTACCAAACTCCTCGGACCCAGATTTCACCTGGCTGCACTCTCATCCAGGGGATGATGAGTCATCCATGGGCCAAAGGATGGAGGAAGGGCTTTCCTCCTTCCAAGGGATTCTCCGCCTCATCTCTGAGTCCACAGGGATGCCCCTGGATCCCATCCAGAAAAAAGGCAGAGTACCCTCTCACTGATATCCTCAAGAGAGGGGATACTCCAATGGAGTCCTTCCCCATAGCTGAGGCTATCGTGAGGCTGGCACTAGAGCTCTGGCAGTGCCCAGCTTCATGCTCAGCACCATCTGCCTGCATGGCACAAGTATGTGGTACCCGTTGGGTCTCTGGCGGGCTTCACAAAGCATCCCTCAGCTGAGAGCCTGGTGACTGCCTCTGTGTTTAGACCATATGGGCAGCTCTGCCAACACAGACCATCCTACATATAAATAGTCCAAGCTCTTGGACCATTCCGCAAGGAAGGTCTATGCAGCATCCTCCTTGGGCCTTCATCAGGCAAGTTTGCCTGTCATAATGGCACACTTCTCCCACGCCCTTCTGGGTTCATTGGATGAAGTCCTCCCACACCACCCCACAGACATGCAGACCATGGTTAAGCAAGTCCATGACCAGAGCCGAGCCATTACTAAACAACAACTCTAGATGGCCCTCGACATCGGGGACTCTTGTGCTCATGGGTTCTCAAAGTGGTCAGTCAGGGACTGTCTCTAGAGTTCGAGCAGTACCCTCCCAGCCGAGCCCAGGCCCCCCCAGGAGAGATGGATACCCACCCACATTTGGTCGGCTCTCAGAGATAACATTGCTCAGCTCCTCCTCCTCCTCAAGGAGGCAGTAGCTCCAGTGGTGGATCCCCCACTGGACCCAGGCTTCATCTCCAGGTACTTTCTGGTGCCCAAGCGGATGGGGGGCTGGTGCCCCATTCTAGATCTCCATAACCTGAATCAGTATCTCAGGTCTCACACCTTTTGGATGCTCACTCTGTCCCACATCATTCCATCCTTGAAGCAAAACATGTGGTTCTGTTCACTGGATCTGCAGGATGCGTTCTTTCACGTCCCTATCCATCCATCCCACCGGTGGTTTCTCTGCTTCAGGGTCCAAGGGACCCTATACGAGTTCCAAGCCATGCCATTTGGCCTGTCATCAGCCCTGAGGGTCTTCACCAAATGCATTGCAGTGGTGGCAGCCCATTTACAGCATCAAGGAGTCAGAATTTAGCCCTACCTCGACGACTGGCTTCTGACAGGTTATTCCCTTCAGGAAATGGAGAGGTCCAGGGACCTGACCCTCCAGATCTGCTATCGACTCGGCCTCCTGGTTAATGAGGCCAAATCATAACTCGTGCCCTCTCAGGTGATGTGCTTTATCAGTGCAGAGCTCAACTTTCATCAAGACAGTGCTCGGCTCCCAGTGGACAGGGTGGAGGTTCTATTCTCCTTTGCCCAATCATTTCTGGTTTGGCAGTCTTGCCCTGCCTGGGACTTTCTGCACCTTTTGGGTTACATAGCAGCATGCACCTCGGTCGTCCATTAGGCCCGGTGGCACATGCGGCCCTTCCAGTGGGATCTGGCTGCCCAGTGGTCTCAGCATCTTGGTCACTTCGACCAGCTGGTCACAATAACCCAGAGGATGTGGGACACTCTCCAATGGTGGACCATCCCAGACTAGTTGCAGGAAGGGATCCCGTTTGTCTGCCCTGAGCCAATGGTTGTCCTTACAACCGATGCCTCTCTCATGGGCTGGGAAGCCCACATGAGGGACGTAAGAGCCCATGGCCTTTGGACCCCTGGGAGTCATTGGAGCTCTGGGAAGTCAGACTGGCATTGTTAGCTTTCACTCCTCAGCTCCAGGTTCAAGTGGTTCAAGTCCAGATGGACAATACCACGACCGTGTACTATCTCAACAGGCAGGGTGGCACGCACTCTCAGTTGATGAGCAAGGAGGCACTTCGCATCTGGACCCTTGTCAGCTGGTTGGAAGCGGATCTCCTAGCCATCCACATGGCAGGAGTCATGAACCATCTGGCGGATGCTCTCAGCCATTTGGGCCAGACATCCCACGAGTGGTCACTCCATACAGAGGTAGCTTACAGTCTGTTCTCCCATTGGGGAAAACTGTTGGTGGACCTTGTTTGCCTCCAGGGAAAACACCAAGCTGAGACTGTTTCATGCCCGCCCCCTTCAGCAGGGCTCGCTGCAGGGGGATGCTTTTTTGAGGCCGTGGACTCCAAGCCTCTTCTACACCTTTCCCCTTAATCCACAAGGTGCTTCTCAAGGTGAGGCGGGATAAGGCGAAGGTGATTCTGGTAGCCCCAGACTGGCTGCTGCAGTTCTGGTACCTAGATCTCCTCAGCCTCAGCTGCAGGCCCCCGGAGTGGCTATGCACATGCCCAGACCCGATATCTTTCAATCAGGGGAAGGTACTCCATCCAGACTTTCAATCCCTGCACCTCACAGCCTGGCACCTGAGCATCTACAGTTCCAGGTTTTGGGTCTCTCCAAATATGTCTACACCATGGTGGAGGCATCCAGAAAGGATTTGACCAGGAAGTGTTATACCTTCAAATAGAAAAGATTTTCCATCTGCTGTCAGGGCAAGGGCTTGGAGCCTTTATCCTGTCTGGTGGCTAATATTCTTGACTACCTCTTGTCTCTCTCCAAAGGGGGTCTTTGGTCATCAACCCTTAGGGTGCACCTGGCAGCCATCTCCGCTTACTAGGTGTGGGCCAGTCAGCAGATGTTGGTGCAGGAGACAGTGGTCAAGTGCTTCTTCAAAGGTCTGGACCACATGTCCCCTCTGGTGCATGAACCTCCACCTCAGTGGGATCTACTGCTGGTACTGGCAAAGCTCATGGCAAGCCATTTGAACTCATGCACTAGTGTGAATTGTCACATTTGTCATGGGAGATGGCCTTCCTGGTGGTTATCATGTCAGTCAGAAAGACAGGGGAGCTCCAGTCACTTTCGGTGGATTTTCCTTATCTAATCTTCCACAGAGACAAAGTTGTCCTGTGCCTCCACCCAAAATTCCTTCTGAAGGAGGTGTTGGAGTTTCACCTTAACCAGGTGCTCACTCTGCTAGTGTACTACCCAAATTACACCTCGGAGGCCAAATACAGGCTCCATACCCTGGACCTGAGATGGGCTGTCTCCTATTATAAGGAGAGGACCTGTGGAAATTCATGGAGAGGTTCGCCAGCTGTTTTTCACCTACGTTGAAGCCGCTTCTGGCAGACCTGCAGCAAAGCAGACTATTGCAAGACGGATTTCATCTTGTATCAGTCTGTGTTATTAGTTGGAGGACAAGGAGCCTCCCAGAGGGATAAGAGCTCATTCTACCTGCCATACGGCTGCATCGATGGCTGCTTCCAGGGACATCCCTATCCAGGAAATCTGTCGGGCTGCCACATGGAAGTCAGCAAGCACCTTCATCACCCATAACCACATCGACCTCGAGTCTCACTGGGATGCTGGTTTTGGGGCCTTAGTTCTCCAATCTGTTTCCTCAGTAGGGGGTGTTTGCCTTGCCTCCCTCCTCCTGGAGATATGCTAGGAGTCTGCCAAACAGTGTGGATGAACAACATATCTATGTCCCTAGAAAAACAGGTTACTCACCTGTAACAGTAGTTCTAGGAGTGGTATATGTTGTTAATCCACACAGACCCACCCAACCTCCACGGCTGTGGACGCACAACACCTGGCTTCCAGCAGACTAAGATCTGGTATCATGGGATGGAGCCGAGGTATATACCACATGGTTGGGTGGGTGGGAGAAGCCTGCTTGAAGACTTCCGATTGCTCTTAAAGGGAAAGGGACATGCTGAACAGTGTGGATGAACAATATATACCACTCCTAGAACTACGGTTACAGGTGAGTAACCTGTTTTTCACTTCCGGGGCAGAATAACGCGGTCACTGTAGGAAATCAGTGTTCAGGACAGATTGTGAAAATCACAGTGATGCTGTTCATGAGTGGAGGTCCCAAAATCCCTATGTTGAATGTCTGGTGTTAAAAATCTCCCAAATAATTACATTACGGGTGTGCATTGTGCAGTTTCTATGCATGCTCGTGACTTCGTCAGTTTCTTTTAATTTTTACTCAGATTTTTCAACAGTACCATTTTTACACCTCCTCATGAACAGTACAGTTGTCATTTTTCACATCCTGTTCAAAATGTGTTTTCGCATCTGTGGCGCCAAATGGCGCAGTCGTTGTGCAAAATCACCTTTCAGCTAACAAACTGATAGTGTCACTCTTCATACAGTGGGGTCACAAAAGCCCATGTTGAAAACTTGAAGTAAAAATAACAAGAAACACCCAGGATATTAGGGTTTATGACCACAACGCCCTACCCTGTAGGGACTGACAGTCGTCAGGGATGTGACTTGGGACTGTCGACAGTAATGTTCATGCTATTTCACTCCCACCCCTGGCCTACAGCCAGTGACAGGCATTGAGGTGCACCTTGGACTCTTTGGCCCCAGAGTTCACCCCATTCTCTTATACTACACCCATTTCAGTGTATTTCCTTATGGAATGAGGTGAGTGTAAAGCCCGGACACCCTAAGGCACACCTCGACACTTGTAAGTGTCTGCAGGGTAGGGTGAGGTCAAATGTCATGACCGTAATGGGTGATGACCCAAAGGCACACCCCAATGCCTGTCCATCTCTGCAGGATGGGGGTGGAGTTGGCGTCAGTTCAATACTTCACTGCTGTTCCTATACTGCATCTGTCTAACTCCTGCTCTTCCACTGCTAATGCCAGCAAGCAACCATTCGGCACTGACAAATGCTTGCTTATAGCTAGGGACTACAATGGTCCTTCAGTACACTTCCTTCTTGAAGAGTTTTATTTACTATGATAGATATTAGTATTGCTAAAATATCTGCTGATTCTTTTAATACCATTTGATGTAGCTCTAGGTTTTCCAGTAAATCAACCATGTTTTGGTCATGAGTACCTGTTGCCTGGCCTGTTGTCCAGTTAATGTTTGGCAAGTTCACCAAAAATACCACCAATAGCTTAATCTGATTCAAGGTCAGTTGGCATTCATCTGTATCCCCCTCCCGCAGGTCATGCCTGAAAATAGGCAGGATTTGTCTAGTGCACTTACCCAGTCAATAAAAATGAAATAAATAAATAAGTTAAAATCTCCCACTATTATAACATCCCCTTTGGGTGTTATATTCTATATTTGTTCCAACAATAAATTGGCTGAATTTGTACTATTGTTAGGTGGCCTATATAATTCTCCTAGGAAGAAACACTTCCGTCATCCCTGTTACATTTAGCCATATAGCTTCTACTTCAGTTCCTACTGTAGTATTTACTTCAGCCATATGGCATTCATAGAAACATAGAATTTGACAGCAGATAAGGACCGCTTGGCCCACTTAGTCTGCCCATTTCCCTACCTGATGGATAAGTTGCAGATTCTAGTTAATCAACAGCTTGCTTCCACCTACCCCCCACTAGAATTGCCTTATGTCTGTCCCATGCATTCTTGAATTCTCCCACTGTTCCTGACTCCACAACCTCCTCAGGAAGGCTGTTCCATGCATCCACAACCCTTTCTGTGAAAAAATACTTTCTAACATTACCTCTGAGCTGTCCCCTATCTTCAAATTGTGCCCCGTGTTCTTGCACATCTCTTCTTCTGAAAGATACTACCCTCTTGTACTTTAATTCCCTCTAGATACTTGAAAGTTTCTATCATGTCCCCTCTCTCCCTCCTTTCCTCAAGGGTATACATATTTAGTTGCTTTAGTCTCTACTCGTATGTCTTCTGGTGCAGACCCTGCATCATTTTGTTTGCCCTCTCTGAACAGCCTCCACTCTCTCTATGTCTTTGCAGAGATGGGATCTCCAGAATTGCACACAGTACTCCAGATGGGGTCTCACTAACTGTCTGTACAGAAGAATAACAACTTCCTGTTTTCTACTGTTGATGTCTCTCCCTATGCATCCCAATATCCCCCCAGCCCTCCTTACTACCTACTCACATTGCGTGCCCACCTTTAGGTCATCTGATATAATCAATATTCAATATCTTCCTTTGCATATATAGCAACACTGCCTCCCCCCCCCAGCCAGACCTAGGTCTGTTAAACAGCTTGTAACTCTGTATCTCCTTATTCCATTGGCTGCTGTTGTCTCACCAGGTCTCTGAAATATAGATTAAATCTATCTTGTTTGATGCTGTCATAGCAGTCAGTTCTGCAAGCTTTTCACTATTTAAAGGGGCACTGTCAGCTTTCCCCAGTTTCCTTGTGCACTATTCTGATTTCTCTAGTTGTTGGTTTTCACTGATGCATGTTGCATTCAAGAGGTCTATGTTGTGTAAACATCGATATTTATGTGTAAAGTCAAAAAATAAGCTCTAAAATTCTCACATCTCTGGAGCTGGGTTTTAGGTCACAAGTGCCAAGCGTGCTCGTGCACGCTGCCGATCGGTATACTGTAGATGCTGGCTTCACGCACCTGGTCATCAATTTCCTGTCCTGTCTTCAGAGTGCTGCTCTTTCATGTCCCACTCTTCCAAGTATTTCTTTCCGTGGGTGGAGTTGTAGTGCATTACTTGTCCAACTTTGCCACACTACTGTCTTCACCTTTGCCTGCCTACCTGCTTACCAAAACATGGATCCTGAACAGGTATAATATGTTGCTTACAAATTTGACACAGCATATGTTTTGTGTGGTGTGGGATTGTCTTTTACCTGCCAAATCATGAACAGAGGTTGGTGCATGTGAAGACAATACTAGAGACTTCAAAGTTGTGTAATTGTTCCTTCACATCACCCATGTTGCATATTTCGTTTAGCACGAACAAAATGAAATGAAATATATTGCCAGTTAGAGTTGTGTGTGTGTGGATTGGGGGATGAGGTGGGCAGTGGATGTGATATATGTTTTTCGTTTTCCATGAATGAAATTAAACGAAAATTGTTGCCAGATTTGTTTTCGGGGCTTGGTGTCATAGTTTATGAAAAAGGCAGAGCATGTAGTGCTCATAAACTCCATTATGAGTTTTCACATGATTCTTCAATCAAATGAGTGTGTTTAGACTCATGGGCTATCATACCATGAGTATTTGTCAATGACCCACCGATTTATTGGGGGAGACTGCAGCATGTTACACTCTTCTTTCCAATGAAGATATATTCGGCAAAGACTACGAGAGTGCTGCTGTGTCAATTCATGTCTATCATGCAGCTAGTGTTGGCATATATTGGCCACATGCCACTGTCATGGAGCTTCATGTTTTGATTTTGGATACCTGCTCTCTCATGTCTCGCTTCCATAGTATTGTTACCCACCTACACCCCAACCATAAAAATAAAGTTTGCTCTTGCTGCCTATCTTACTTGGGGCATCTATTTCAGATAACCATCACCAGAAAAGCAAGTTAGATGAATCTTATAGTGATCTTTATTTTTGGGGGCTGGATGGGTGGCAATGCTATCATGTTTGATGCATCTTTCAGTCTACAGTAATTCGAGACCCACCAATGTCGGAAAGCATTCTGTGGCAATGTGTAGTTTATGCCACCAATTGAAAGATTACTATAACTGGTGAATATGGTTTCCTTGTCAGTGATACTACATTTTTTTTTTGTGATTTCTGTTTATGGCATGCTACTTGAACATTACAGCATTGATAATCAGAGCCATTTCATGTCTTGGGATTCTGACGCTTTGAGGGAGGTGGTATTGTCATCATCTCTTATTATCTCTTCATCTTTTGATGTTACGCATTGATCCTGCACCATTAAAATTGGTTCTTTGCTATTCCGGTCAGTAGCTTTTTTATTGAATGGCACCGCATTTTATAATAATGTTGATCTAAAATACTATTGCCAATGTTGTCTTTATTAGATGATGTCATGGTTTACCCTGTCGGATGACATTGCCAAAGGTCGTTATTTTTTTTTTCCCATCATTAATTCAATTGGATTCTGTAAAACCCAAGTGTGTGGATTGGGGGATGGGGTGGGCAGTGGATGTCAGATAGCTTTGTGTGCTCGTAAACTCCAGTTCTGAGTCTTCATATGACTGTTGAATGAGATACATTGCGTCACTACTATCTTTGCTATTCCCTGCCTGATCACCATAACATGGATCCAGAGCAGGTTTAATAGGTCTCTTTCAACATATGTTGACTTACTAAGTTGTTCAGTGTTATGATTTCTGTGTTACAGGATAGCCTTTTTGTTGCCAAATCCTCTACATCAGTAGGTGCGTGTGAAGAAAATAGTTGTGACTTCAAAGTAATGATATTGTTCTTTTACTGCACTCACACTATGTATTTCGTTTTTCACCAATGAAATGAAATGAAAAATGTTGCCATATTTTTTGGGGGTGGGGAGGGCCTTGGTATCAGAGGATATGGCATAGCATGTAGTGATCACAAACTCCATCACTAATTCATTCGACTCCATGCAATCATTAAGTATGATTATTTTCATAGGTGAGGAATGCTGGCCATGTGTGTAACATTTTCCCCTGCGTTTAGTCCCTTTATTTTACGGCATCCTACCTCAGTGGGCTACACACTAACATTGCATGAGGCACTGCCCATGACAAGCTCAGTGATGAGCAGTGCTAGTGCAGGTTGTACACATTTGTACTACACAGGGACACTGGGGAGGCTTGGTGATAAGCATTATCCAATCTCCAGTGGCCTGCTTTTGAACTTTCATGATAGGTAATGTAATGAAGAAGCAGCTTCAATCATTACATTTACATTCATCTGCATTGCTGCAGGATCACATAGCTTTTGTTTTCCACTTCTACATCCAAACAAGGAAGCAAGTCAATGTTCCCATTCAACAAACAAATACTATGCCTTGTCTCCATCTCACAATGGGTTTTGTAAGACTATTGCAGAACATCTATTGATTACTGTAAAGGTTTCTAAATGGTCCTGCAGTTATGTCTGATCTGTGACACAATAGACCATGTGCTGTTGGGCACCAAGCTGTTTTCACCTCATTAAGGAAGTTTTACATAGTTTGACTGACTGGGAGCTGTCTAAAAGTCTTTGAAGGTATCTTAGCATCGCCATTTGAATTTCTCCTCTACCCCCCCATCAAACAATTTTGCCTTTGCACTTGTTCAGCCAGACAAGTATGTAAGGCACACTTGCCATTCAACTCTAAATACAATGCCTTGTTTCCATCTCACAATGGGCGTTAGTCATACCCTTCCTGAAACTGACCTACTTGTAGCAAATGCACTTATGTCTGATCTTTGCCTCTGTTGTCACTATGTTTGCAGCATAAAATGCTCTGTGGGCTATCTGACCTGGAGCAATGCGTAGAAACATAGAAGTTGACATCAGATAACAACTGCTTGACCCACCTAGTCTGCCCATTTCACTACCTAATGGATAAGATTCAGATCCTAGGTGGCCAACAGCCAACTTCAGTGTGTGTGTGTGTGTGTGATGTCACTAATGGATGCAGTCACTACAGTTCCCTCATGCTGTGCACTGGCCATGACCATGGAAACTCATTTTTGCTCAGCATGTATCATGTTCAGGCTGGCTCATCTGCTGCCATTTTCCATGCCTTGTGCTTGTTCCTTGAAAGCCTCCCCACACACACCTTACATAGTTTGTTATGTCAATAGTGCTCCTAGACTGAGATACCACTAAATGTTGTCACTCTTTCTGCTTTGCCTTTGTAGAAGAAATGGTTCATCTATTTATTCTGATCTTTGCAGTACACTTACTTGTCTCAGTCTTACAAAGGTATTTAGTAGTCCATAGCAGAAATCCATGCTAGGACTGGGCCGATAGTATCATAACAACCCTTTATCAGGGAGGTTGGGCCGGGATCCAAACTACAACATGTAGGACGCATACCCTGGATAATCCTCATGACATCAGTGAACCCTAGCTGGTCAAAGGAACTCCAGGAGAATCTAGGAACCATGACTGAGTGACAATCCACAGCTTCTCCCATAGACGATGCAAGCTGGAGTGCCGCCCTGATGTCAGCCACCTTAGTCGCAAAGAAGCAAGCAAGTTCATCACACTCAACTTGTAAAAAAACTCTTCGAACCTGTAGACAGGCTGGGTTGCACAGTCTGTCAGCAGTTCGAAAGAGCTAAGCTGGTCAGTTCTGAGCAGCCGCAATCTCCCAGGACAGGAACTCTGCCTTCTTATGGCAGAATGATAGAGTTGATAATGTTCCATCAAGCTAAGATGGTTGGCATCAAGGACGGATCTCCACCAACAGCACTCTAATCTTCGTCCATATTGCTGCATCTCCCTCAAAGTCCCATTAAACCATGGTGACTGAGGGGGTGAAGGGGGAGAGGACAAACATGGATGGGAGCAATTGAATCCAGAGCCAAGGAGATGGTTTTATAATAGGCCAAAACCAAAGCATCTGGGTCATTGCTCACTCCAGAAAGCTCCGATAGGTCAAGCACTGCTGCCAGGCCCTCAGAGTTTACATCTCGCAAACAGCGGTATCTGACCATCTCCACACGGGTAGGCCTATGAAGGGGGGTGCAGAAACTGAACTTCACAGTGTAATGATCGGACCAACCGAGAGGTTCACCCCCAAGTCGAAGGCTTACCTGTGTAGCTCTGCTTATTAATGTCTCTTGGTGCCTTGTGCCCTTAAACCACCTGCCCACTGTGAATGGACTATAATTTTGATAACTCAGTGCCTCTGAGGGAAGGGATGGGGTTGGAGGGGTTAGGAGATGGATTTATGTGTTGCAAGTGTTGTCGTCTGTATGTTTTGAAAATTAAATAAAGTATAATAAATTTCAGAAAAAAAGCTGTGTGGATTATAACGTTTTGTCTGTGAAACGTCCATGGAATTACCCTTCCGATTCTTCAGAATTTCATGGAGTTTGAGAAAAATTCCATATAATTTTGCCATATTTTAAAGTTCAGTTATTTCCCTCTAAATGTAAAACAACATATTCAAATTTAACCAGATCTGAACTATTTAAACTACTAAACCACATGGTCATTTCTGACAAAGTTCATATTTACACCTTTAAATGGGACTGAATTAAATGTAGTCACATTTCACAACATTTAAAAATTACATTTGGCAAGAATGTAAACTTCAAATTTATAAACCTCTGACATTTTTGAACTGGAGAATTAAATGCCATTATATTTAACAGGCTCTTAGACCTTACAAGGAGACTGTGTTTGCCAATTTTATTAATTGCTTGGGGACAGAAATTGCAAAATAACATCTGTGCTTAAAGTCAGATTCTATTAGTCTTTGTGAACATTGTGGAATTTTATGAAAATCCAATGAAATGGAAATTGGAATTTGTTAATTTCATTCAACCTTACCTGGGGGATTCTAATTAAAAGATATGGGTATGAGAGGCAGTTAGTGAAGGGGGTCACCAGATTCAGGATTTAGATATATGAGGCTAGATATTCAAAACTTTGCCCCAGGGTTAAAGTAGCACTGCCCAGTGGGCAAACTTAGCCCAGAGCAAAAAGCAAGCCATGTTCAAAAGGAATAGCCCAGTGCTGATCCTTCTGAATATAGCATGTGAAGAAAGCTGCACAAACCAGTCTGGGACTGCAGGGCAAAAATAGCCTGGGAATAAGACAGCACTGAATATAGCAACAGGGAAGTACAAACTGCAACTGCAGCTCATTAGAATCTGTAGCAAGCCAGTGTTGCAGGTGGAGAACATTGTGTGTGATTGCACAGAGATGTCTCCCATCTACTACGAACAACAATGTAAGCCACACACTGCAGAACTGTGCTATGCTGAAGTGAGGTTTGCCTGGGGCTAGCCTGATTGCACAGTGCTAACACAGCCTAGTGCAAACTGGTTGGCCCGGGCCAAAAGGGAGCTATATTCAAAGCTCCCATGCAAGTGAGCCTACTTAGGTAATCTGTGTTCAAACAGGCACATTTGCATCTCATGATGTGCTGCTTAGCATACTTTACCGCACAGTTTGCCTGATGCTACTGCATGAAGCACGCAGCTCCATCTTTTGGTCAGAATGGAAGTACAGGCTGGACGCTGCAGGCCAAGGCATGCCCACAGCATCCCCTGTTGGTTGGAATGGAAATACAGGCTGGAAGCAGCAGGAACTGTGTGCTGGCAGGCACAGTTGGTGCATACAGACCTCTCAACCCCTTGACTCCTGAATCAAGCACAAAGCTTAAAAAAATTAGGGACAAAGACCCATAATCAGGGACACATCATAAAAAGTGGTACTATTCACTCAGAATGCTGATCGAATAAGGGGATACATAATGAGATTCATTTACAGTAGAATAACAAATCTGTTCCTTTGATGTGTGACATTACTGTGTGATTGTAATCCCCACTGTTCTGTCACACACACAATATTATGACGGACATAGGAAAATGTGGAGGCAATGTCAGAGACAGTCAATAGGTATGGGTGCAGACAACACACACACGCATATGTGTGCCTGTTACACACCTATGACCCTTGCAGTACAGTGGTCTCCCCACCCCCCAGCATGAATCAGACTCCCCTTGCACTGTACAACAAGTTTCCCTTGTAGTCTAGTGGCCTCCAACCCCTCAGCATGTATCCCAACCCCCATATCGAATAAAAATAAGATATTTTCCCTGATAGTCTAGTGGTCCCCAACCCCCAGCATGTATCCCAACCTCCATTTCACATAAAAATAAAATCTTCTGCCTGGTAGTCTGGTGGTCCCCACCAACCCCACCAATATGTGTCCCAACGCCCAATTCACATAAAAATAACATTTTCTCCCTGATAGTCTAGTGGTCCCCCAACCCCCCCAGCACGTATCATAGACACATAGATACATAGACAGTGTCGGCAGATAAGGGCCTATGGCCCACCCAGTCTGCCCATTTGAGCTTGTAAGTTCAGTTTGTTTTCCTAGAAGTCTGTTGCTCCTTACCCCTGACTTCTAGAATTCCTTTATGTCTATCCCATGCATTCTTAAATCCCGTGATTGTTTCAGCCCCCACCACTTCCTCTGGCAGGGTGTTCCACTTGTCCACCACCCGTTCTGTGAAGAAATTCTTTCTCATGTTTCCTCTGAATCGTCCTCCCTCCAACTTCATCCCATGCCCTCTAGTCCTGGAACATCTTTTTCGCTTAAAAATAGTGTTTTCCTGCACCCTGTTCCTCCCTGTAAGATACTTGTATGTCTCTATCATATCCCTCTCCCTCCTCTCCTCCAGGGAGTACATGTTCAGTTCCTTCAACCTGTCTTCATAGGGACTTGTGATGCAATCCATGCACCATCTTTGTTGCCCTCCTCTGAACCTTCTCTACCCTGTCTATGTCCTTACGTAGGTATGGTCTCCAGAACTGTACACTGTACTCCAGGTGGGGCCTCACTAGTGTCTTGTATGGCGGAATTATGACCTCCCTTTCCTGCTGGTGATGCCCCTGCCTATACATCCCAGCATCCTATTTGCTTTACCTGCTGCCTTGTCACACTGTTTCCCTACCTTGAGGTCATCAGAGATGACAACCCCAAGATCCCTTTCCTGCTTGGTGCATGCTATATCCTCGCCCCCCAGTATCCAAACCCCCATTTCAAATAAAAATAAAATAATTTCCCTGGTAGTCTAGTGGTCCCCCCCACCAGGAAGTGACACCCTGTTCATCCCAATAACGTCCCAGAACAGAGCCGGTGACTGGCTCAGCTCTCTTCTCACCACCATGGCCAGCTGCCACCAACTGAGGTATGAAAAAGTGCAGTACCGCTCCTTTGAACCTCAGTCGGCAGCCAGCTGTGGTGGTGAGAGGAGGGCTAAGCCAGTCATCATCTCTGTTCTGGGATGTTATTGAGATGAGCAAGTGGTCACTGCCGGGTGGGGGGACCACTAGACTACCAGAGAAAAGATTTTATTTATATTTGAAATGGGGGTTGAGATTCATGCTGGAGGGTGGGGTACCACTAGACTACCATGGAGAAGATTTTATTTTTATGACAAACTGGGGTTGGGATACATGCTGGGATGGGGGATCACTAAACTACCAGGGAAAGGTTTTCTTCTTACTTGAAATTGGGGTCAGGATATGTGTTGGGGGGGGGGGACCACTAGACTACCAGGAAAATAACTTCATAGGGCAGATACCGGGGATCAGGAATCATACTGGAGGGGCACAGCTGCCACATTACCACTGACTTTTTCTCAGCAGTATTCAGCACTGCGCTACAGGTCGCACTAATGCCTGTAGTGCGGTGCTATACTTTTGAATATGCCAGTGTGCTGGCATTCAGGGCCCCTCCCCTCAGTCCCTCCTCTGCATACATTATACTTAAGTGTCAGTGCTAACACCTAAATGTCCTTTAGAATATTGTAGTCTGGCTCAAATTTGGCATTAGTCCAGTGTAATGGATTTGAGCCCAGTGCTAAGCTTTGAATATCTGGCCCATAGTTTCATAAAGAAATGGACAGCTGAGCTGGGTAGTGCACCAGTGGTAGACCCACCCCTCAGTTTATTTATTATTTATCAGCTTTTGTTTACTGGGTAAGCACACTAGACAAGAAGTGCCTATTTTCAGGTACAATGATTTTCAGATAGTTGGAGCAAGGAAGCACAGCATGTCAACAAAATGTTTTTTATATTGCTTGTTAATATTTCCAACTTGTTGCTTGTGAAAATGATCATTTTTGCTCATCTTGCCAACAAGTACAAAAAATAATAATGAAATGAATTTACAACCTGAATGCAGTGCATGTAAGGATCACACCCAGTAAACTGATGATCCAGGGAGCCCAATGTACATGCACATCTGGAATTTACAGGTACTCAGAAAGGGAAAACAATGCCTGGGGCACCAGGAGGAAGAATTCTGGATATTCCAACAGGATAGTTTAATTGTAAAAGGAGTAGGTGACTCTCATTTTAAGGGATTTTGATGCTGTAAAGAACAAAGAGGATATTAGTGGGATCAGTAGTTCTACTGAGTCAGTGTGGCTATCTCTTGGGGGGGGGGATAGTCACACTGAAAGGAACAGCAGGACTGTAGAATGCACAGCCCAGCATATCAAATGAAGTAGTGATATGTGCATCGCAAATGTTAATTCTGCAAAAAGAATTCTGGGTGCCTCTACATGCTACCACAAATATTTGAGAAAATGTTGAGAAGTTACAAACATCCTCATTTTTGAGTCTCTACAAAATGTAACAAATATTTTCATAACATTTTGAACCCGTTACTTAAACATCTCTACTCCAATTCTCTCCATATTTAGATGATTCTGTAACCATTGCGCAATGTTTTTTTGTACTAATTTACACATGTTTAGCTCCAATGGTGCATGAGGTTTGTGCGGATTAAAATTATTCATGAAATTTCTTGCAAAAAAATGAAATGACAGACTTTGAGTACACATAATGTTGAGATGTGTTGAGATGATGCATCATAATGTCGTGAAATCCGGCACATAGTTAGAACTCCTATCATCAGGTAATCATGCTAAACATAAAATCTCTGGCTGAATAGATGATTGAGGCCCATGCAGATGAAAAGTTTCATGAAATTTCCCCACAAAAAATAAAATGACAGACCTTGAGCACCTATACCTTTGAGAACATCTGTCCTAAGTACAAGACATCTGGCATGTCTTTGGAATTCCTCCGGGAGAGAAAGCATGCCAAACGTTTAAGCTCTAGCTCAAAAGACAGCTGTGTTGTGATCACATTAATTAAAAAGTTCCACAACATTTTGATAAGGTTTCAAGACACTTCATGAATTTCATCAGCATAGCATTAATTTGGAATTTCCATATTCAGCACAACTTTATTTAGTTATGCAGTTAAACGTTTTAACAGAAAGGCACACTGAGCAGCATACTGCTCAATTCCAGGTACGTCCTGGGGGAAGGGGAACAGAGAAACAGCCAAAATACATAAATTGGGTGAAACTATGACAGCTGAGTACATGCAACGGTAAGGAAGTGGAACACGTTGTGTAGAACTATACAGAGATATAGCTAAGCAGTGTGTTAAAATAGTTACATACACACATAGGCTCTTGGCAACACTTGAAAAGAAATTACATTTAAGCCAGATCAGGTTGGATTAGTGAACAAAATTGATAAGTAGGCTGATGCAATGTCCGGAGCGAGGTAGTGAATTCAGACACTTCTAGTTGCACGTGCATGGGGTGGAGCAGAGCTCACTTAGCAGGTGACCGAGGTTCTGGCAAAAGGTAGTTTGCCAAATGCTTGCAGGTAGGGAGTTTCATAATTTAGGCATGCGGTATCCAAAGGCTACTTACCCTGCTGATGAGGACTTTTGTGGGACCAACAGGAGTCGGGTCTCAGCGTTTCTCAGGGAGTGTTTTGGGGGGGGTAAGGGATGCAAGTAATACCTCAAAGTAAGGAGGCATGGACTGGGACCAGTACTTTGCTGTCAGCTTGGCACAGTGGGCCTACTGGTGGCCTTGGAGCGAGGGAAGACTTAGGGACCAATAAAGGTTGCAGTGGTGTACGGAAGATGGTCTGTCAGTGATAAAGTGGCAGGAGGAGTGGAAAAGGGGGTCCAGTCTGGCTAGGTTGGACTTGGGAGCGGCACTGCAACTGCGTCTTCATACTTGAAGACAGGCAGAATCATTTTCTGTATGAGAGCCCTATGAGCTGGTAGGTGGATGCTGCCATGATTGCGGTAGAGTGCACCCAGTTTGGGGTTAAGTTTTTTGTGGCTAGCATCAATATGTACAGAAAAGTCAAGGTGTTGGTCCAGAGAGACCCAGAGATATCTAAAGGAGGGGCAAGCCTCCAAACTAGTCCCATCCAAGGTGTGGAAGGAAGGGGTGGATTTTAGCCTAGAGAGTCTCTGCCCTATGCCGAAGGTCATGGAGACAGTCTTCATGGCATTGAGGAATAGCTGATTTGCATGAAACTGGTGCTGGACTTTGTTGATATCCAGCTGCAACTTGGTTGTTACATCAGAAGTCATAGGGCCAGAAGCATACAAGACCGTGTCATCCACATACATGGGAATGGATATGAGTGAGTAGGTGATGGGCAGGTTTTAAATGTTGGATTACCATTGTTAACCAAGTGAGTGCTAATTAAGGTCAAGCACATACTGTTATTTGCTGTTTTACAGGTAACTAATTCAAAGCACAAGGATGCAGAAGTGTTCAGTCAGAAGTTGGACACTATTAGTATGTGATTTTAACTGTATTGAACTGTTGTTTGATATTGCATGATTTGCTTTTATATTGTTAGGCACCTTGGCAATGGAAACAGCTAATATTCTTCAGGTGAAGCTACCTCTGGCTGGAAGCTGCAATACTGAACATAGGATTTTCAACAAAGCGAGTTGTGCTCACAACAGAGGGAGGTGAACCTTACAATTGTCTTTGGTTTGTAGCAGATATTCTGAAGGTGGAGGCTACTTCTAACTGAAAGGTGAAATAAGGAACTTAGAAATATCAGGAAAGGCAGTCTTTCAAGCAACAGAGGGAGGTGGATCTAGCTTTACTTTTGTTACAATTCTTAAGATTTTTAGTGCAGGAAGAGTTTAAAGCACAGCTGACTTATTTTGGGGCTGACTGCTTTCAGAGCACAAACCACCAGGCTGTTTGGGGCTGGGGAGGTTTACCTGTGTCTGACTTGGATGTCCGGATTTTTCTCTGTTTGATTAGCAGGGTATTTTCTCTGTTAGATTGTTGTGTAGGGCATCTTGCTGACAGGAAGGCATTCATTGCAGCGGTGAGTCAGAGCTTTTAGCTGATTGTTTTGTAGAGGCACAGTTTAGGCCAACCCCTGCCCACCCCTCATCCCACCCACCCCTGGAAATAGTTCCTTTATACCCAGGGTTCTGACATAATTTCCTCAAGAGTGCAAGGTACATATCACTGTCATATCCTCTCTAGCACACTGCACTGCAAATATAAGCATACACATTGTACAATACATATATTTCTATATAACAAAACAATCACACACACACAAAAAAAAATTAGATAAACATGTGGGGAGTAGTGCAATGTAATGGCTGTGGGGCAGCAATCTTCTGGGAGTCTTTCTGGAGGCTGAGATGCCCTATTTGCAGACAACTCTCTGCTCTGAGGGAGGAAGTTGCCCATCTTTAGGCCACACTGGACAGTAGTAAGGGAACCTTCCCCCAGGCCACACTGGAGAGTAGGAAGGGAATCTCCCCATCCAGGAAGCACCAGAGCCACCACCACTACCTCAGAGGTTGTGAAGAAAGCACAGCAGTTGGACCACAGTGGGCTCAGAGAGGGTTAGGATGGTGGAACAGAGGCACACCCAGTCAGTTGTTCCACTCCACAATCCATACACCATTCTGGGGGAGCATAGCTCCCCTATGGATGCACCCACAGAGTAGACTAAGGAGGCTGAGGACAACTGTCACAAGGGAGGCCCACAGGAAGGAAGCAGAGGACACCACAGGGAAAGGAAGCAGCTCCTGGTGGGGGATTCAATTATTAGGGGGATAGAACTGGGGGGAACAGGGAAAACTGAAGTAAGGTGCCTGCCTGATGCCATGGCTTGGAGGGACAGGAAGCACATCCTCAGGATCACTAGAATAGCTGCACAGAAGTCTGAGCTGGACATCACTGTCCACCGAGGGACAAATGACTTGGCTCATCATGAGATTAGAGCAGTGCAGGAGGACTTTATAGAGTTGGGGAGGGGCCTAAGACAAGTAGCACACACAGTATCCTTCTCAGAGGTGCTGCCTATCAATGGCATGGGTGAGGCAAGGGTACTTTGCACCATTCAGTTTAATGAATGGTTGAAAAAATGGTGTGAAGCACAGGGGTTTGGCTTCATTGGGGACTGGGGTTCCACCTGGAGGGACACCAGCCTATACTGGCAGGATGGTCTGCATCTGCCCAGGAAGGGAACAAGTCTTTTGAGCAATCAGTTTAAATGCTTCATTGGCAAGCTTTTAAACTAGTCAAGGGGGGAGGCACTGTTAAGCAGCAGGAAAATCCCAGCTCTTCCTACAAAACAGGGTACTAAATGAGAAAAGATCGAGGTAGAAAGGTCAGTGGGGGATGCTGCAACAGAAGGTAAAGCCATCAAAAATGGAGAGCAGCTGGCCTGGTGGCACTGAGGGTTGAGGCGCTGATGCCACACTGCACCACCGCGACCTGGTTCGGAATGGACTCGGTCATCGGGTTACAGGGGAAGGAGGATCGAGCATCCCAACGGATGCTGTCCTCCTTCAGGGAGGGACACCGGGGTGTTTCACACACCCGATGCCCGGAGAGCCGGTGGAAGCACGCGGTTCGGCAGCAGCGGCTCCCATTGGGGAGTCAGGAGGGGAGGACGCCATTCGGCACCCCGCAGCGTGTAAGCAATATCTACTGAGCCAAGGCCCCAGTGGCAGGGAGGGAGGGACAAAGAAAAAACAGGAAAACAACCCACGGCACTCTGGATGACAGCCGCTCTAGCCACCCAGTCTGCAACCACGGGCAGACCCTGCTGTGCAAGGTGAAGGAGGCAGGTAAAGAGGCACTCTAGGGGCAGACCCAGTGGGGACTGAAGGGCATTGAGCTAGCCCGAAGGAGTAGAGTGACGAGGGCGACCAGGAGAATAAAAAGGAAAAAAGTTAAAAAAAAAAAATGGAGAGCAATGAGTACAAATGCCTGTAGTCTGAGTCAGAAGCTTCCTGAATTAGTGGCCTTGATGGAGGAGGAACATCTGGATATTGTGGCAGTCACAGAAACATGGTACACACAAAACCATGACTGGGACGTAAACATACCAGGATACACTATCTACAGGAGGGACAGGGAGGTAAAGAGGAGGAGGAGGGTTGCTCTTTACATAAGGAAGGAATCAAAGCAACAGAACAAAAGGGTAAACAGGGAGGAGAAGAAGCACTGTGGGTAAATTTGGAGACAGGCAATGGCACCACAATCCACACAGGGGTTGTATATAGACCCCCTTCTCAGTGGGAGGAAATGGACAAGGAAATGATAGAAAGTATACTTAGAATGGCAGAAAAAGGGGAGATACTGCTGATGGGTGATCTGAATATGCCAGATGTTAACTGGAGTGCAGTTGCAGCTGCCACTTTGAAGAGTGGGGTTGTTCTAGATGCCCTACAGGGGGCATGCCTTAGACAACTAGTATTGGAGCACACTCGAGAGGGAGCAATCTTTGACCTAGTTCCCTCAAATGGAGATGGAGAGAGGATCACAGATGTAGAAGTGGGTAGCCATCTGGGAACTAGCAACTATCGAACAGTATGGTTCACAATAAACACAGCAATAGAGTCAAGCCATACAAAGGCAAAAGTACTGGACTTTAGGAGGGCTGACTTTGCCAAAATGGGTGAGTGTCTAAGGAATGCACTAGCAAATGGGCAGGAAGGATGGGTGGAAAAACAATGGGGAATAATAAAAACTGCCATCACAGAGGTAACAAGCCTTTGTGTGAAGGAAATAAACAAAACATAACGATGTAAGAAACCACTATGGTTCTCAAAGGAAGTGGCAGTGAAGGTTCAAGAGAAAAAGAAAACACTCAGGAAGTACATGGATTCACAGAAGGAGTAGGACAGAGAACTGTATCAGTTAAAGTAAAAAGAAGCTGGGAAGGCAGTCAGAACAGCAAAGGCCCAAACCGAGGAAAAGATAGCCAACTCAGTTAAGAAGGGGGAAAAACCTTTTATAGGTATATCAGGGAGTGAAGGAAGACCAAGGGAGGGATAGTGAGGCTTAATAAAGGGAGGGAGGGAGGTGGGCGGAGGAGTGACTGTGGAAAGGCAGAGATCTAAACAAATATTTTGCTCAGTATTTACAAAGGAAGAGGGAGGTACTAAAAAAACAGTAGAAACACTCTGGATGCAGAAGTTGATACCAGCCCATTTACAGAAGAAAGGGTTATGAAAGAACTCTTAAAACTGAAGGTGGACAAAACAATGGGGCCTGATGGGATTCATCCCAGAATTCTAAAAACTAAGGGTAGAACTGGTGACACCACTGGCTACCCTCTTTAACAAATCATGGGAGGATGGGGTGGTGCCCGAGGGACTGGAGGAGGGCAGATGTGATTCCCCTTCACAAAAGTGGGAGCAAGGCAGAAGCAGGAAACTACAGACCTGTTAGTTTAACCTCAGTGATAGGGAAAATGATGGAATCACTTCTGAAGGAAAGAATTGTCGAATATCTAGAGGCCAGAGGGGCACAGAACCCAAGGCAGCATGTATTCACAGTGGGAAGGTCATGCCAGATGAATCTGATAGATTTCTTTGACTCGGTGACCAAAGTAGTAGATCTGGGAGGTGCTGTGGACATGGTCTACCTAGACTTTAGCAAGGCATTTGACACAGTCCCACACAAAAGATTAATATATAAGTTAGCTAGCCTGGGAGTGAGTCCCAAGATGACAGCCTGGGTAAAGAATTGGCTGGAGAACAGGACACAGAGAGTAAATGTAAATGTAGTCCACTCTGAAGAAAGGGGGGTTACTAGTGGGGTACCACAGGGTTCAGTATTAGGACCAGTCCACTTCAATGTCTTTATAATCAACATTGCAGAGGGACTGGAAGGAAAAATATGTCTCTTTGCAGATGACACAAAGATCTGCAACAGAGTTGATGCACAAAGTGGGGTGGAAAGGATGAGAAGGGACTTGGCAAGGTTAGAGGAATGGTCAAATGTATAGCAGCTTCAATGCTAAGAAGTACAAGGTAATGCACCTGGGAAACAAAAACCCAGCAGAAGAGTGCACAAGTGTGATACTAAAAACCAAAAAAATGGAAAGAGACCTAGGGGTAGTCATATCAGATGACCTAAAGGTGGGCAAGCAATGTGAGAGGGCAGCAAGGAGGGCTGGGGGGATACTGGGATGCATAGGGAGAGGCATCACCAGTAGAAAACAGGAAGTTATTATCCTTCTGTACAGACAGCTGGCGAGACCCATCTGGAGTACTGCATGCAGTTCTGGAGACCCAATCTTCACAAAGAAATAGACAGGATGGAAGCTGTCCAGAGGAGGGCAACTAAAATTGTGCAGGGTCTGCAACGGAAGACATATGAAAAGAGACTTAAGGAGCTTAATATGTATAGCCTTGAGGAAAGGAGGGAGAGAGGGGACATGATAGAAACTTTCAAGTACCTCAAGGAAATCAGCAAAGTCCAAGAGGGTAGCATCTTTCAAAAAAAGGGGCGTGCAAGAACAAGGGGGCACAATTTGAAGATGGAGGGGGGCAGCTCAGAGGTAATTTAAGGAAGTGTTTTTCACAGAGAGCATTGTGGATCGTGGAATGGCCATCCGGAGGAGGTTGTGGAGTCAAAAACAGTGGTGGAATTCAAGCATGCATGGGACAGTCATAAGGCAATTCTAGGGGGCGGGGGTAAGAAGAAGTAGGCTGTTGGTTAACTAGGATCTGCAGCTTATCCAGTAGGTAGGGAAATGGGAGGACTGGGTGGGCCAAGTGGCCCTTAACTGCCGTCAAATTCTATGTTTCTATGTTTCTATATAAATAAATGTATTATTTTATTATTATTGTTATTTTTACAACATCCAGACCTGGGCTTTTCCAGATGGGGTCCTTGTTGAGCTGCTCTTTGATCTGCCTTGTAGCTACATTTGACCAGTCCATATGACTGAAGATAGCCTCATATATGCCGTCTTTCACTGACTGACCACTTTGGGGGACCATTTGACTTTGGTGTTGTGCTCAACTGAGCCTTCATAGATGTTTCTCCAGAATGCCTCAAAGTCTTTCTTTTCTGGGGTTTTGTTACCTTAATAGTTGTATGTCCCAACTCAGCTTTCCATAATGGCTTTGAACAGCTGTAACTTGTCTTTTGTACCATATGACTTACTCAGTGTCCCTTTCTGTTATATTGCCATGAGTCTGCTGATGTCTAAGTGACTGTAGACTCTGCCTGCATCTGTTCCAGGCTATAGTTTGTACATTGTAGGTGGACTACTTATTGGGAGATAATTCTTCAATTTGTGTAATTCTCCTGGGATTAGTGTCTCCAGATGTTCAGGGATTTATAGTGCCATGACAAGAATGGACCCCATTCTTAAGCTAGGGCATATTTAAGAAATTAGGAACTCAGTATTGTATTAGTCTTTGATGTTTGCTGAGAGTGTTTTTCTTAGCACACGCAGCATCACCAGTAGAGATGCAGCAAATTTAAATTCTGCCGGCGAAGTGAACACGAAGTGGGCACTTCGTGTTACAGAGTGGGCAATGCTAAGTGCTCACTCCGCCTTGTCATTACCACTTTGTGTTAAGGCGGAATGGCAATGCTAAGTAAGGTGAAGTCATTGTTTTTAATTGACTTTGCTTTCCTCATTGTGATTCTAAGTGATCCACTTGGTGTTTCAGATTTGGCAGCCTCCCCACACACATCACATGGCTTACAGTACTGTAAGTCACATGCTTTTTAACTAGGCAGGAAGGAGGTAAGCCATACAAGCAGACACTTTTACTTTCTCCTGTGCAGACAGAGAGAGAGGAGTGTGTTTTGTGACTGCTGATACTTTGAGATCAGAGTGAGGAGGAGATTTAAACTTTGATTTGGACCCAACAGCTTTTTTAAAAGCTACTTTTTTTGTCTTTTCTGTCTGTACTCTTTTTTACTTAATTTGTTCTTCCTGTAAATGTTATTTTTCTTGCCTTTATAAGTAGTTAGTTGTTCGTCTGTGTGACTGTGTGTGTTGTGTGACAGTGTGAGTAGTGTAGTGATTGCTCAGACTGAGGGAGCTCATTAGGAGAGATGGACCAGGATGAGGGAATGTCTGGGGCGGGGGCAGCTCTGGGAGAGTATGGTAGTGGCAAGCATCGTACCATGCGCATGCATGGGGGGCATGGGCGCTCATTCCTGTTGGACCACTCAAAACTTGTGAATGCCAACCCGGAAGCAGGACCAGCACCGCCTCCTGTCCTGACTCTAAGGCAGTTGAACCACCACCACCACCACCAAGTCCAGCACCAGATCCTCTGGAGCAGGATGTGCCTGTTCCCTCAGGACCAGGTGTAGATCCCATCCCTGTTCAGCACCATGACCAGCCGGCTGCCAGTTCATCTGGCCCTCTCCTGCCTGTGCCTGGTCCTCCCCGCACCTCCATTGTTTAGCAGTTGTTTGACTGTGTCGGGGGTGATAGCAGTATGGTCAAGTGGCAGCTATGTGAGGTGGAGGTGGGCTGTGTTCCCTGGGGACTCACCTGGGGACTGGGGGCCATCACATCCATATGCTCAGTCACCACCAGTTGGAATGGCAGGCTGCCACAGAATGGACCATGCCTGCACCTGCTTGCTGTTTGGTGGCAGAGGGTACAGCTGTGCATGGCAGCACCCCTAAGAAGAGGAGAGCCACAGCAGCAACTGCTGCTCCACCAGCACCCCCCCACCATCACCACCAACAGGTCAGCCTGTAGAATGTGTGGACTCCAGAGAATTGCATGTAACACAGGCTGACTTGGCAGTTCTCTGGCATGCTGTTGAGGAGAACAAGAGGGTGAGTGCTGTGGAGCAGAGGCTGGATCACATAGAGGGACATCATGGAGGGACATGGAGGAGTTAGACAGGGAACTAGCTGGACAGATCAGGAGGACCTGTGAAAAGGGTAGTGTGGTGATTGTGGGGGACTTCAACATGCCAGGAGTGGACTGGAGCACCCCAACAACCAGGAACAGAAGGGAGCAGGTACTGCTGGATGCCTTCCAGGACAGCTTCCTGCTGCAAATGGTCGGTGAACCAACCAGGTTAGGGAATACCCTTGACCTTGTGCTGGCAAATGAGGACTCTGTGAGAGAACTTATAGTGGAGGAACCGCTGTCAGGGAGTGACCACCACTCAGTATGGCTCACATTGGATATGGGCAAGGAAGGAGTGGAATCTGGCACGATAATGCTGGACTTCAGGAGGGCCAACTTTGGGAGGATGGCAGAAGTGGTAAAAGGGTACCTGGCCAGAATTCAATCTAGTATGGACACTAACCAGAGGTGGGAGCTCATAAAGCTGGGGATAGTGGAGGCAACCAAAACCTGCTGCAAATCCCAGAGTAAGAAGGCTAGGGCTAAGAAACCAATCTGGTTGAGCAAGGAGGTCATGGAAAGGTAAGGAGAAAAACAGCTGCCTTTAGGAAGTACAAGAAAACAGGGAGGGGGGAGGACAGGGAGGAGTACTTGACAGAATCGAAGGAGGTGACAAGGGCAGTAAGGGGAGCCAAAGCATCTACGGAACTCAGGCTGGCACAAGGCATTAAGAAGGGGGAGAAGGACTTCTTTAAGTACATCAGGGAGAAAAGGAGCTGTAAGGATCACATAGTAAGAATTAGGAAGGAGGGGGGTTGGGTGGAAGCAGGGTGCGATAAGGCAGAAGCACTAAATGAGTACTTCTGCTCAGTATTTACTAAAGAGAAGAGGGGGTGACACCCAAGGTGGGAGAAATGGTAGAAGCAGAGTGGGAAGTGGTGACAGATGGGGAAATCATGGAGAGCAGAGTTCAAGAGGGTTTGAAGGCATTGAGGGTGGACAAGGCGCCAGGCCCAGATGGCATCCACTCCAGGGTACTGAAGGAGCTGGCAGAGGTCCTTGCAGGACCTTTGGCAGGCCTATTTAATGCCTCACTACATTCAGGGTGTGTACCGCAGGACTGGAGGATGGCTCATGTGGTGCCCCTCCACAAGAATGGCCCCAAGGATGAACCGGGAAGTTACAAACCAGTGAGCCTCGCATCCATCGTGGGTAAGCTAATGGAGACACTATCCTGAAGGAGAGGCTGGTGGCCCTTCTAGAGGTCAAAGGACTACAGGACAGCAGACAGCATGGCTTCATATGTGGCAGATCCTGCCAAACCAACCTGGTCGAGTTCTATGACTGGGTAACTAGGCAACTGGACAGGGGCCATGCAGTGGATGTCCTGTATCTGGACTTCAGTAAGGCATTTGACTCAGTGCCACATGGAGAGGCTGGGAAGAAAGTTAGTAGGCACAGGGTGGGTGCAAAGCTGGTGAGATGGGTAGGAAACTGGCTGCAGGGAAGGCAACAGAGGGTGGTGGTGGGTGGGGAGCTCTCACACCCAAGGGCAGTGATGAGTGGTGTTCCACAGGGTTCAGTGCTGGGACCAGTGTTATTTGGGATATTCATTGCAGACATATCATGGGACATCAAGAGCAAGATCAGTCTGTTTGCTGATGATACCAAGGTAGGCACGGTGGTGGATGACCTAGGGGGATGGCAGGGGTTGCAGGATGATCTGGCAAAGCTTGAAACCTGGTCAGACACCTGGCAACTGGACTTTACTGCCAAAAAGTGCAAGGTGCTTTATTTTGGGATGAAGAACCCAAGGAGGAGTTACCAGCTAGGGGGAGTGCAGCTAGCCCAGACAGAGGAGGAGAAGGATCTGGGTGTGCTCATTACAGGGTCAATGAACAACTGGCACAATGTGGGAAGGCAGCTGCAAGGCCAACAAAATGCAGGGTTGTTTGCAAGGGGTATATCCTCGAGGAGGGAGGAGGTGATTCTGCCACTGTGTAGGTCATTAGTTAGACCACACCTGGAGTACTGCGTGCAGTACTGGTGTCCGTATCTGAAGAGGGACATTAAGTTACTGGAGGAGGTGCAGCGCAGAGTGACAAAGATGATCAAGGGGCTGGGGGACTTATCATACGAGAGGAGGTTGAAGGAGTTGAACATGTACTCACTGGAGGAGAGGAGACAGGGTGACATGATTGAAACCTTTAAATACATGAAAGGAATAAACAAGACAAGTACAGAGGGGCTGTTCAAAGTAAGGGAGGGGAGGGACACCAGGGGCCATGATATGAGACTGGAGCGAGGAAGGTTCAGGAGGGAGATGAGGAGACACTTTTTTACAGAGACGGTGGTGGCTGGGTGGAATGCGTTACCTCCTGAAGTGGTATGCAGTAGAACAGTGGACTGCTTCAAACGAGGATGGGACAGGACAAGGGGGAGTTAATGAAGGGGAAGGGTGGAAGGGAGGGGCAGCTGCAGAATAAAGGGTGCTAGCTGCACATTTGAGCAGACTTGATAGACCTCTAGGCCTTTATCTGCTGGCAAATTTCGTATATTCATATGTTCGTGTATCAGTTGCAAATCATGTCCATGGTGGAACTGCTGCTGGCTCACCATGGGATTCCACATTAGTATTTTTTCCTGATACCATGTGCCCCCCCCCACATATTCCTTGCTGTGTTATAAAATGTATTCCTCCACCATCCCAGACCCTTTTATTTAATTATGCCCTTTTTTTTGTTGTCTTCCATACATTTTCTGAGCAGTGCAAGTATACTGTACTAAACTGTATGGGTGCAGTCTTCTTTACTGTCTGTGTATGTACTGCAGACACTGTCCAACTCCCTGACTTAAAAACACTTATTAATGAGTACAGTGATGGGATGGTGAAGCCTGGAGAGATTATACAAAACATGCTTACAGTGAATCCAAGTAACTAATAAAAAAACTTATGTTGATGTAGTCATAAATCATGATTTGTGACTGCATTTACATAGAAACATAGAATTTGATGGCAGATAAGGACCGCTTGGCCCACCAAGTCTGTCCATTTCCCTACCTAATGGATAAGCTGCAGATTCTAGTTAACCAGCAGCCTACTTCTTCCTACCCCCATCCCTTAGAATTGCCTTATGACTGTCCCATGCATACTTGAATTCCACCGCTGTTTTTGACTCACATTTGTGACCGCGATGATGAAGAAACATGAATGCCTACTGCTGTACTTCCCCAGGCCCTGATGAGGTGTGGCACAAAACTCCCTGACTTAAAAACACTCATTAATGAGTACAATGGTGGGGTGGTGAAGCCTGGAGAGATTCTACAAAACAGGCTTATAATACATCCTAGTAACTAATAAAAGAATTAATGTTGTGATTCGTGACGTGATCATAAATCGTGAGACTGCATTTGTGACCGTAATGATGAAGAAATGTAAATGCCTATGGCTGTACTTCCCCAGGCCCTGATGAGGTGTGGCACAAAACTCCCCGACTTAAAAACACTCATTAATGAGTACAATGGTGGGATGCTGAAGCATGGAGGGATTCTACAAAACAGGCTTACAATACATCCTGGTAACTAATAAAAAAATTAATGTTGTGATTCGTGACGTGATCATAAATCATGATTTGTGACTGCATTTGTGAACGTGATGATGAAGAACGTGATTTGTACACCTAACCTAACCAGTGCTCAACATCAGAAATTCAAGCCTGGAAAAGAATACCTTTGCCAGTTGGGGTGGGCTGCTGGGGTCAGTGTACTGCACTGCTTCAGTAACAGTCACTAGTACCAGTGAAGATACCACAAAGAAGTACAAAAATTACACAGCTGCAGTGGATAGCAACTTCACATTGCTGAAATTATTATGTGGCACAATAAAAGGTGTCTGATTCTAAACAATGGATAGCAAATTGAAAACTTCAATAATATAACCACATATTTTAAACAAACTAAAATTATGCACTGCTGAACCACAACAATCAGCAAAAAAATGCAAGATTTATTGAAAATATTACTGTGTGTACATTAACACAGTTATACAAGAAAAATATCACCAAAACAGAAAGCACTGTCTTTTTCTCCAAGGTAATCTACCTACACCACAGATACACCCCTCCCACAAAGCACACTTCACTGTCTCTCAGTACACAGACTGAATGTTGTACATTCACATTCAAAATCCACATACAAACAATAAATGCTCGATGATATAAGTACGGGAGAGTTTCCTATAATCGATTAAATAAAGTTTCAGCAAAAAAAAAGACTCAAAAAGGCTTTTTTAACTGCTTTTAGAAGGTTTGAATTGCAAATTGTCTCCTGCAGCTTCCTACATACTACCCCAAACTGAGGCTGTGCAGAACAATTTAGAGCCCATGTGACCTGAAATCCCATGAATCACTGCAAAATTTGCTTTTGGAGCTTAAAAACAAGGCGAAGTGAGGCGAAGTACATTGTTTTCAATGCACTTCACCTTAAAAATTGGTGGAGAAGTAGTTTAGGAAGATGGAGTAACGCTAAGTCATTGTTTTCAATGGACTTCGCGTTAACCATTATAATGTGAAGTACTCTGCTTCGCATTGCTGAGCACTCTGTGAATTCGCTTTCACTCCACGTTCCACTTTGCAGAGTGAATTGGGGCCACTTCGCCGATCTCTAATCACCAGTATGGCTTTCTTTTGTGTTCACAAAGTGTCATGCAGATAATTCTTGTAATTGTGTAATTCTACCTTGTGTGAATTGGTTAGTGATTTACCAGGTTACTCCAGTGGCAAAAATTTACTTTGCATTAGATTTCACCTTTCACAACTTGAATTCTCTCTTTAACCACTGTGTCAGTACTTAGTTAACATGGGATCTCCTATGAATGACTTTACTAACGTATTAAAAGGTTACTTTGCCTTGTAAAGCTCTTTTCCCATTCAGTGCACTAATATTTATTTATTTATTTGCTTTTGTTTACCAGGTAAGCATGCTAGACAGCCAAGTACCTATTTTCAGGTATGACCCAGGAGGATTACAGGGTACAATCAATGCATCAGACAAGGTCAAGAAAACATACAAGAGCACCCGGCATATGCCAATGGGTGCTTACAGCTCATAGGACATCAGTCAAAAACAGACTGAGTCAGATGAATAGCAATAAGATACAAATTACAGCATAAAGGACATGGGATGAATAGCAATAAGAAACATGTTACAGCATATAGGACATCAGGCAACAACGGCTATGTCGAAGGAATAACAATATTATACATACTAGGGGTTGATAAGTCGAAAACATAAGCACAATGGTAGGATATTGGTAGTAAAACAGGGATAACAAACAGAGAGCCGAAATGACAGGGACCCTCCTCTGGGTATGAAGCAGGAAGTGCGAGAGAGTGCTAAGTGCAAGTACCAATGAGACTGAAAACAATCTATAGCAGCAGCACAGAAGGGCATCACCCCCGGGTCAGTCGACTGGGGGCGGGGGGAGGGGGCTGCAAGGCGTAGTGCCTACAAACTTTAGGGTAATTCAATACAATGACAAGAATGGTCACCATTCTTAAGCCAGGGTATATTTAAAGGCATCAGTACTGTAATAGTCTTTAATATTTGCTGAGAGCGCTCTTCATAAAACAAGCAGCATTCCTCTAATGGCTCCCTTCTGTAGTTAATGTAGTGTCACAGCTATTGGTAGCTTATTCAAGTGTACTAGGAAGTTATTTTTAATTAATTAGTCCTGTAGCTCAAAGGACAGCTGGAACTATTTCTATCTTATTATTGCACATTTATTTTGTTTCTATTTGCATATCCTGGTATATGATGATCTTGTATCTCTCCATGTGTAAGACACTGTAGTCACTTGGGATGGACATTTCAATTAGGTGGGTTGACTTTGCTCATTTGTCTTGTATTGTAATATGTGGTTTTCTGGCATCTACTTATGCCCATTAAAATGCATTGGTTGGTCTTGGTTATTGATTATTTTGGGCTATGTGGGGAACGTAAATGTTTCAATAGAATGATAATTTGTAAAGTGTACTTGTGGAAAATTTCCCTGATTTAGGGCTCATCATAAAAATAAATGACAAATTAAGAAATGAATACAATAAGTAATGTACAGGGACATAATGTAATTTTCCTTTTGCCTGAATAACAGCAGATTAGTTTGCTTTGGAAGGTTTCTTACCAAATGTGTTCCTTATTTCTTATGTAAATTCTGACCAGTGGTGTAATTTCCATATTGTTGCACCTCCAGTGGTCACTGGGTTATATTTTACATCTTTCTTGAATAACTGAGCTTATGATGTTCCCCTCCCACATTTTAAATACTTATACACTAGGGGAAATCCTTGATCTAATGGTGTCCAGTGATATTAGCATCCTCAAATTGAGCGACTCAGTTTCAGCGACTGTATGTACAGCGATTGTGAAAGGAGAGTGACTATGGAAATGGTGAGGGTAGAAGAGCTAGAATGGTGACTGCAAGATACAGGGCTGGTGGGAGGGACATCACAGGAAGCAGGATGTGGGAAGTAGTTTGGGGAGGCACTGCCAAGCAGGCCATGTGGGTCTGTGGAGGCAGTGCATGCCTCTGCTATGGAAAGACCTGGGTTTGATCCTGGGTTGGTGCACTACTATTTTTGGGTGGGGAATGATTTTTGTGGTGGTTTTTTTTTTTTGTTGTTGGAGTTGGCTCCATACCCTACCATCAGGCCCTCCCTTTGGAGCTGATTATATTGAGATGGGCGTGCGGGGGTATAGAGGCACAATCCCTTGTATAGAAAATAGAATAATGTGTTATGGTATGGGTGCCAATGTTGTATTCAGTGTAGTGCATGGTAGCCATTTGTGTTTTTAGCATTGTGCACTCACCCATAGGTGTGGCACTGTTATGCACTCACTGTTATGACGTGGAACCAATACAAATTGTATTACTGATTCTGTTTTTCTTACTGCACTGTGGGGACATAACAGAATTACCCATGTCAATAAACAAGTACAGTACATGTCTCAAAACTCAAAAATAAAAAGTACTAAAACTTGCATTAGGGGATAGACATGATTGTGGCTGTCACTGTGAGAGTGGTGTGCCTTGCTACAGTTCCTTACAACTGTCTGTCACACTTTGCTAACCTTATACTGGCTGCAATGAGAACAGAGTATGAGAGCTGATGAACCAATGTGGAATCTCAACTGAATGTGCAGATGATTCATGTGAAATAGACTGAAGAAGTCCTCAGGTTGTTTAGCCTAGCCCCAACCCCCACTATGATGATAAGGATGATAGTGAGTGAGCCCACAGAAGACATGCTATTACATTTTCAGACTACATGACTTTGTGACTGGAAAGTTAACCTTTATTTTTTCAGAAAAAAATTACATGTTTAGCACTAAGAGTTTTTGTGCTACTAAATTATTGCAAGGCAAAAGGACAAGGAATTGCAGAGTTGTGGCACCATTTGGTTTTATATAGTAACTTTTGTATGCACTGTATCCCAAAGTGTTTTACAAGACACAGAAGTCCAATTGTGGTAGTGCAGGAAATGTAGAATATAATACAATTTCTGGTGACCAGCCCAACCCATCAGAGCCCTGACAGGTCCAGTGATAAACCCAACCCATCAGAAATAAAACAAATCTGTTCCCCTCCCCAAACCCCCCTGCGTTTCCCCTAGAATGAGAAGGAAGTGCCTTAAATAATGAAGCCAAGTAAACACTAGTACAGCCGCAGTCACTCCCCAGGGTCTATAACTCATTACAGGTAATGGGAAGGGGAAACAAAATTAAGAAGCCCTTTGTATTCATAGAAATGGAAGCAGGGAAGAGGCAAGCAATTATGGGCTTGTCAGCTTGACATCAGTGGTGTTTAAATTAACAGAAAGACTAGAAGAATGGATTGTGGAATATCTGGAATCCAGTGGATTACAGCATCTGAGACAGCATGATTTCATGAAGGAAAGTCATGCCAAACTAATGATAGGTTTCTTTGACTGGTTGACTAAGGAGATAGATCAGATCTGAGATAGATTAGGGAGGTGCAGTGCATGTTGCTCTCAGCAAGCCCTTAAATACCATTTGACATAGGAGACTGGAAAGTAAGTTCAGTAGCTTGGGGTGGCAGTAAGGTAGAAAACTGGGTAAGAAACTGGATAAGTGACAGTTAGCAGAGGCAAATGATTTGATACCTTTTAATGGACCAACATAGATGTAACAACAAGAACAAAGTGCTCTAGCTTTCGGACCAACCAGTCCTTCTTCAGAAGCTCATGGCAGTTGTTTAGAAAATACAATACTTATAACAGCTAGATAATGCAGAGAGAAACAGAAAAAATTCCCCATTGGTTTAAAATACTCATTTAAAAAAAAAACAGAAGATGATGTCAGAGAAGTTTAACAGTACAATACTGCCCTCAGTCCGAAAGAACCTTGGGTTCAGATGTGCTTGGTGCAACACACATACAAAGAATCCTACTGCACATAAATTTAATTGATATAAAATAACACTGCTGAAGCAGATAACTCCCAAATCAAGCCATGAGTGTCACAGTCAGTATAAGGATGTGATTACTGAAAGGCAACCCCCACCCAGCTTAAAGACAAACTAAGATAGTTATAGGGCTCACGAAATTACAATGTATGCATTAAAGACAAGAATTACCAGTAAAGTTGTCTAAAAAACATCAGTGCACACTGTGTGATGTGTAAAACCTAGCTGGACATGTCACCCAGCTGTATTCTCAAGCTAAATAAAAGGCCCAAGAAATTACAAAAACCTCAGGACTATATAAATGATAATTTAAATATAAATTGATAATATTAGTGTTAAACAAAAACTCTAGTCGAGGAACCTCAAGGAATTAAGACCATGCAGCCTGATATGTACTGATGTCAATATATACTGAGAATGTAGCAACTTCATGTACCACAAGTGTCTAGGAATCTGAAAAAGAGATAAAAATGTAATTTATCTCCTCCTGTTCATACAAACAATACAACCTAACCCACCCCACATCACAATAATGTGGGTGGGGGAGATATATAGCTTAAAGGAGATGTTGTCTCTCTCTCTCCCCCCTCCTTTTTTTCTCTCTCTCTCCCACAGACACACACACACACACACACACACACACACACACACTCACTCTCTCTCCCTAGTGAACCTATATTAACTTCAGTCACTGCAATTGTTCCCCAAAGGAATACAACTTGTCATAAAATCCTGAGTAAATTACTACAATATTAGCCTAATGTAAAAAGATCTGTGCAGGACCCCCAAGCAAATGAGATCACA
Organism: Neoceratodus forsteri; assembly: GCA_016271365.2. NCBI lineage: Eukaryota > Metazoa > Chordata > Ceratodontiformes > Ceratodontidae > Neoceratodus > Neoceratodus forsteri. The sequence goes on along the minus strand of CM057457.1, from coordinate 390,579,605 downwards.
CATCCCAATATGTACAGAGTTACAAAAATTATATATAACAGTATAAGATAACACTCCTGTATGTACACTAGCAGGCTGGGTAATCTGAATATGGTGCAATGGAATCAATCCCCCCACAGGCAAAGATAAAAAGTAAGGAGAAATTTTTATGTGTGTGAAATAAAAATAGTAACACATTATAACTCCATATAGCTAAATAGAGACTTACCTCAATGTGACAGCAAGCCCCACATCTGTTATATCACATACCTCACAACACATACCCACACACATACATACATACACGCATCCACATCTCACACATGCTGAAGTCCTATAATATGTCAGTTTGAAGAAGAAAAGGTCTGTGGATGTTAGTTTCTGTAGTGTCCCATAAAGCCAAGATCCACGTTCATCCCATCTGCCCCCCTCGGCTCCGCCACTGCCCCTGGGGACACAATAGTCTGTGCTGTTGTATACAAACCCAGCATGCAGCTACCAACTTGTAGTTCCAGCCTGACATACAGGTGGTGCTGTTTGACAGATTATGTTCAAGGGGATATTCAGAAAACGTGTTAGAGCAAGTCATTGCTAAAGTGAATTGTTTAGACATAAAGGAATTGTTACAGTACAAGGAGCATGGGGAGGGATTAGAACAACTGATCTTTGTTTCTTCCTAACAGACCCTTGTCCATGGATTTAAGAGCTAATATCAAACAACACTGATATTTACTTGGGGTAGATAGAGATATTTTACAAGTACAGGGATCTGGTCCAATCCTAACTTTCTGCAAAGTAAGAATTTAAAAAGATATGCTGGTGCACAGTAAACTTAAAAAAGTTAAGTTAAAAACGGGATGGCTGGGAAATGAACCCAATGGTTTCTATCCATGTAAACAATGCACCACATGTAAATAAGCCATGCAAGGCAAAGGTTTTGTGAGCCCTAGCAGTATGGGGGTTAAGGAGGTGTACATTAATCATTTAATTTCATGTGGTACAAAATACATAGTTTACACCATGTGGTGCTCCTGCAGTTGAATATACATAGAACAAATCACTAGAAGTTTAAAAGAGTTTGTTCAGGAGCACTTCAGGGTCATAAGGAAAATGGATTTTTCACATTTGGTAAGAAAACATCAAAAATACTGAGCACAAATGCAAACGAGCGGGTGCTCAGACAGGTGGCAGAGTTGTGGGGGCCGGGGGGCGGTTGCCCCACCTGGCTGCCCCAGTGTGAGCAATGGTGCCCCACCACCATCTTTATTTACTGTTTAGTGCCCATTGTGGAACCCTTAATTGACTGAATGCCACCCCCTGGCTTCCAAACACGCCCAAACCTGGCTCCGCTACTGGCTCATACAGAGGTGCTAACCTCAGCAAGTCCAAAACAAACCAGATGATGAGCACTTCAAGAACAGAAAAGACAATGTCAGGAGTCAAAATAAATGCTGTAATAGCGTCTTTATTTAAATGCAACAGATACAGAAACAGGACCCCTGCGCTTCAACATTCAGCCTTCTTAAGCGGGTATGGTTCGCTGAATAAACATTTTTACATATATACTAGATGATGATGTCATAACTGTGAGACAGTAAAACGTGACTTATACATGTAGACAAAACATTGCAATATAATGTTACTAAAGAAAGATTTCTATGTAGAAAAAAAATAATTTACACACCGTGTCTTAAAAATTAAAAAATAAGAAAATAAAAGGTATTTGTAAATATTTCCAAACATTTTAAATGCTTTGAAACTTTTTCTAAGATATTTCTTAAAGAACTTTTATAAACATTATGTGTTTTTTAAATTATGTCAACAATTCATAAATACTGAGGTGCAAGCTTAGCTGCTAAATCTGCCACAAGCTTAATATGTACTATTATATTCTAGTTATAACATTTCATTTTTTTATCTAATATTTTAGATCAATACAAGCCTACTTGTCAGTATTTCATAGCTACATCTGAACAACATACAGTAAAGATACTCGGGCATAAAAGGGAACAAGGCCCCTAAGAGAATTTTTTACACAATCTGTTAGTAATAAGGGAGAGGAAGACACAGGGAAATAAAAGAAAGAGCCACGAGATGAATTAGAAAAACAGGGACATCATTTCAGTGATCACCCTGAGATTACTTCCATCCTTAGAATGGGAGAAGGACACTTTTTTTCAGGTGGGGATCTACAGATATTCCATCTCCCAAGTTCCTAGAAACAAGGAAGAGAAAGAAAGAGATAAATTAATACCAGTCTATACTGATACAGAATGATTATTTTCTACCATTTCTCAGAAAGGGTTTAAGGTCCCATTGATCATTGAGACCATCAGGCTTTACAGTTTTGAGCTTGTATATCCATTTACTCTCTTTTTTCAATAATTCATTAACTCTGTCCCCTCCATATCTTAATGTGGCTTGCGTAGAGTATAGTGTTGAGCATAGGGCTAAAGATTAGCTGCCACCTCTTTAACTAGGAACAGCAATGGGCAGCCAACTATGGTCACATGTTATGCTAATCAGTGTCCAGCAGAGGCTAGGGAAGGGCAAATTCCTTTGTTCTCTAGCAGTCTAGGATATTCCCTGTGCTAATGAGGTGTGCCTTCCTAAGGTCCTCAATAAACCTTATCTTGTTCATTATTTTATGCATCCTACTCAGATGTCTTTGTCAGCCTTGATAATAAGCTCGGATGAAGCAATACCCTGCAACACACCACTGAGGTGCAGCCCAACCAAAAGCCAATTCATTAGAGAGCCTACAAAGTGGGACACAAACAAAAGCAAATCCAGAGAACTTAATCACGGACATGCTCAAACAGGACATTATTGAGGAATCCACCAGTCCCTGGGGTGCACCTTGCTTGCTGGTAGTCAAGAAGGACAAGGGGTATCAGTTTGCGGTGGACTACAGAAAGCTCAGTGCCCTCACGGTACAGAATGCCCAACCCTTACCCACCACAGATGATGCCTTAGGGAGCCCAGCCTTCTTCACCACTCTAGATCTCCAGAGTGGATTCTATCAAGTTACTATTGATCCAGCTTCATGCCCATACACAGCCTGGTGCTGCCACTTGGGGCTTTTCCAGTTCAAACATCTGCCTATGAGACTTTGGAACAGCCCAGCCACCTTTCAATGCATCATGGAGGCTGTGTTGTGTGGACTGTCTTGGAAATCTTGCCTAGTGTATCTCGACAACGTTATTGTCTTCAGCAGAACTTTCCAAGAACATCTCCAGCATCTCAAAAAAGTGTTCAAATCTCAAGCAAGCCAACCTCAAATTCCATCCAGAGAAACGTTGCCTCGCTCAACATCAAATCCATTACCTGGGACATGTGGTCAGTTTGCATGGCATCTCGCTAGACCCAGATAAGTTTTCTGCAGTAAAAGACTATCCGGAACCCACAAATCTTAAAGTCCTTACGTAGAGCTTTCCTAGATTTGCCTGGCTACTACAGAAAATTCACTTGCAACTGTGCTAACATTGCAGCTCCCTTGTACGCTCTCTCAAAAAGGGGATGCGACTACATATGGACTTCTGATTGCAAAGACACCTTTGAAACCTTGAAAGACAATCTTATTTCTTTCCCAGTATTGGCCTATCCCCGCTTTGACCAGCAATTCAGGCTTTATACAGATGCTAGCTCCTTTGCAGTGAGTGCTGTGCTGTGTCAAATCTAAGATGGAACGGAATGAGTTGTTTCCTATGCAGGCGCCCTCTTTCTTCAGTTGAGCAAAACTACGGCATCATGGAAAAATAATGTCTAGCAGTAGTCTTTGCTGTAAAGATGTTTGACTACTACCTTCACTACTTCTCCTTCACAGACCTCATGGATCACTCAGCCCTCAGATGGTTGTTCAAAATGAAGGAACCAGTAGAAGCATATACCCGATGGGTTGCCATACTGCAAGGCTACAGTTCTGAAATCCAACACTGACCAGGTCAAGTTCACTCCAATACCGATGCTGTAAGCAGGAGATGTTATCCCTCCGTAGCAACTGTTCCTGATGAAGAAGCCTGCCTACAAGCTCTCCCCTTCTGCTGCACAGATGAGATCCCTGTGGACACTCCTACAGCACCTCAAGTCACTTTGCTGCTCCCAAATGCTTCTACGGAGAAAAGTAACAATCCTCAACTATTGCAAGAAGCTGAAGAGCTTCTTATAGCATCCAGCACTGATATCTCCCTGGCCACGATTAAACTTCAACAAAGAACTAATCCTCAGTTTACCGACATCATCACTTATCTTGAGTCTGTAACTTTATCGCAACAACAGAAACACAGTCAGGATAGAAACAGAAATATAGAATTTGATGGCAAATAAGGACCGCTTGGCCCACCTAGTCTGCCCATTTCCCCCTACCTAACAGATAAGCTACAGATCCTAGTTAACCAACAGCCTACTTCCTCCAACCCCCCACTAGAATTGCCTCATGTCTGTTTCATGCATTCTTGAATTCCCCCACTGTTTTTGACTCTATGACCTCAGGAAGGCTGTTCCATGCACCTACAACCCTGTCTGTGAAAAAATACTTCCTCACATTATCTCTGAGCCATCCCCCCCTCTATCTTCAAATTTAACCCCATTGTTCTTGCACATCTCTTTTTCCGAAAGATGCTACTCACTTGGACTTTGTTGATTTCCTTGAAGTATTTGAAAGTTTCTACCATGTTCTCCTCTCCCCTCCTTTCCTCGAGGCTATACATCTTAAGCTCCTTTAGTCTTTCTTCATATGTTTTCTGGTGCAGACCCTACACCATTTTGGTTGCCCTCCTTTGGACAGCCTCTGCCCTGTCTATGTCTTTGCAGAGATGGGGTCTCCAGAACTATACACAGTACTCCAGATGTGGTCTTACCAACTGTCTGTACAGAGGGCCAACAACTTCCTGTTTTCTACTGGTGATGCCTCTTCCTATGCATCCCAGTGTCCCCCCAGCCCTCCTTACTGCCTTCTCACATTGCTGATCCATCTTTAGGTCATCTGATATGACTACCCCCAGGTCCCTTTCCCTTTTGTTGTTGTCTGTATCTAACCCCCCAATGTGTACTCTTCCCTTGGGTTTTTGGTTCCCAGGTGCATTACTTTGCACTTCTTTGTGTTGAATCTAAATTGCCATACATTTGACCATTCCTCCAACTTTGCCAAGTCCCTTTTCATCCTTCCCACCCCACCCCACCTTGCATATCAACTCTGTTGCCTATCTTTGTGTCATCTACAAAGCGACATACTTTCCCTTCCAGTCCCTTTGCAATGTCAATTATAAAGACATTAAAAAGGACCGGCCCCAGTACTGGACCCTGTGGTACCCCGCTAATAACCCTCCTTTCTTCACTGTGGACTCCATTTAGTAATACCTGCTGTGTCCTGTTGTCCAGCCCATGTTTTACCCAGGCTACCACCCTGGGACCCACCCCCAGGCTGGCTACTTTGTTTAGCAATCGTTGTGTGGGACTGTGTCAAATGCCTTGCTAAAGTCTAGGTAGGCCATGTCCACAGCCCCTCCCTGGTCTGCTACTTTGGTCACCCAATCAAAGAAATCAATTAGATTAGTCTGACATTACCTTCCTACTGTAAATCCATGCTGCCTTGGGTCCTGTGCCCCACTGGTCTCTAGGTACTCAACAGTTCTTTCCCTCAGAAGCGATTCCATCAGTTTCCCTATCACTGAGGACAAACTGACAGGTCTGTAGTTTCTTGCCTCTGTCTTGCTCCCATTTTTATGAAGGGGAATCACATCCACCCTTCTCCAGTCCTCAGATACCACACCATCCTCCCATGATTTATTAAAAAGAGTAGTCAGTGGTGTTACTAGTTCTTACCTTAGTTCTTTTAGAATTCTGGCGTGAATCCCATCAGGCCCCATTGCTTTATCCACCTTCACTTTTAAGAGTTCTGTCAGGCCCTTTCTTCTGTGAAAGGACTAATATCACCCCCCCCCAAATGCTTCAATTGACTGGATTAGGTATCTTCCCCTGCTTTTCCATTGTGAATGTTGATCAGGAGTATTAATTCAGTATCCCTGCTTTTTCACTGTCACTCTCTGCCCAACCACCTTCCTCTTTATTCAGCCTCAGTATCCCTGCCTTAGTCTTTCTTTGCTCCTTAATGTGCCTATAAAAGTTTTTATCCACCTTCTTAACTGAGTTGGCTATCTTTTCCTTGGTTTGGGCCTTTGTTATTCTGACTGCCTTCCCCACTTCCTTCTGCTTTAACAGGTGCAGTTCTCTGTCCTGCTCCTTCTGTGTTTCCTTATACTTCCTGAGTGCTATCTTTTTCTCCCTTGCCTTTCCCACCACTTCTTTTGAGAACCATGTTCTTTTTTCTTTCATTTTGATTTATTTACTTCACACAAAAGCTTGTTGCCTCTGTGATGGTGGTTTTGATGTTTCCCCATTGTTGCTCCACCCCATCATCTTGCTTGTTTGCTAGTGCTTTTCTGAGGCACTCTCCCATTTTGACAAAATCAGCCCTTTTGAAGTCCAGTACCTTCACTTTTGTGTGGCTTGACTCTACAACTAAGTTTATCATGAATCACACTGTTTGGCAGTCGCTTGTTCCCAGATGGCTACCCACTTCAAGATCAGAGATCCTCTCTCCATCCCCATTTGAGAGTACCAGGTCTAATATTGCTCCCTCATGAGTGGGTTCCAAAACTAGCTGTCTGAGGCATACCCCTTGTAGGGCATTGAGAATGGCCCTGTTCTTGGATGTGGTTGCAGCAAAGGTGCTCCAGTTAACATCTGGCATATTCAAGTCCTCCATCAGCAATATCTCCCTTTTCTCTGCCATCTGAAGGATGCCTTCTATCATTTCCTTGTCTATTCCCTCCCCCCTGAGACGGGGGGTCTGTATACAACCCCTGTGCATATTGTAGAGCCATTTCTAGTCTCCACAGTGACTCACAGTGCTTCTTCCCCTCCCTGTTTGCCCTTTAGTTTGGTTGCTTTGATCCTTTCCCTTACATAGAGAGCTACTCCTCCTCCTCCTCTTCTTCCCTCCCTGTCCCTCCTGTAGATTGTGTGCCCTGGTATGTTGACATCCCAGTCATGGTTCTCTGTGTACCATGTTTCTGTGACTACTATGATATCCAGGCATCCCTCTTCCACCAAGGCCACCATTTGGGGAGCTTTTTACCTAGACTATGGGCATTGGTACTCATTACCCTCCATTTTTTGCAGCCTTATTTATTTTTGTCCCTTCCCTATCCTCACTGCCTTTGTCTTTTTCTCCATTTCTCCATGTACGATACCTTGCGTCACAGTATGTTCTCAGTGACGGAGTGCTTTTTCACATTTGGACCAAGGAGGGCAAGGGCCATCGCACAGACAGGACTCGTGCACAGTTAGCTGTGCCAGCCTCTCTAGTCTCTGAAGTTCTTCAGTCCACTCATGTACAGTTAGCTGTGCCGGCCTCTCTAGTCTCTGAAGTTCTTCAATCCACTCATGTACAGTTAGTTGTGCCGGCCTCTCTAGTCTCTGAAGTTCTTCAATCCACTCATGTACAGTTAGCTGTGCCAGCCTCTCTAGTCACCGAAGTTCTTCAGTCCACTCATGTACAGTTAGTTGTGCCGGCCTCTCTAGTCACCGAAGTTCTTCAGTCCACTCATGTACGGTTAGCTGTGCCAGCCTCTCTAGTCTCTGAAGTTCTTCAGTCCACTCATGTACAGTTAGCTGTGCCGGCCTCTCTAGTCACCGAAGTTCTTCAGTCCACTCATGTACAGTTAGTTGTGCCAGCCTCTCTAGTCACCGAAGTTCTTCAATCCACTCATGTACAGTTAGTTGTGCCAGCCTCTCTAGTCTCTGAAGTTCTTCAGTCCACTCATGTACAGTTAGTTGTGCCGGCCTCTCTAGTCTCTGAAGTTCTTCAGTCCACTCACGTACAGTTAGTTGTGCCGGCCTCTCTAGTCTCTGAAGTTCTTCAGTCCACTCATGTACAGTTAGTTGTGCCAGCCTCTCTAGTCTCTGAAGTTCTTCAATCCACTCATGCCTCTCCACTTTGTGGAGGTCACGTGGGTATCCACAGAACTCTCGAAAAGACAAGGCTCCACTTCTTCTGGCCTCACAGGAACAAGGACATTGTCCATTTTGTAAAATCCTGCCGGCCCTGTTCCCAAAGAAAGCCTCCCACCAAACCAACCAAGGCACGCATCATTCCAATGCCTGTAGCCACAGAACCCTTCCAAAGAGTCAGCACAGACATTCTTGGGCCCCTGCCTACCTGCCCTGACTCTGGCAACAAGAACATTCTTGTCTTTGTGGACTACCTAACTAAATACTTGGAACTGAACCCATTCAAATACATTTATTTATTTAGATTTTGTTAACCAGGTAAACCCACTGAGACCAATGTCCCTTTTTCAGGGGCGGCCTGGGGTGAAAACACCACCAAATTTACATTAGGTACAGTATACAGCATCGAAAAAATATATATACAATTTGCATATAAGGTACTGCATATAGCTCCAGAAACAAAAATTAAATATAAACAATTTATACCGGAGGTTGTGTAACAATAAGGCAGAGGCAGAGAGCATGAGGAAGGTAACAGTAATTCAGAGAAGAAATGCATTTCCCAGGGGAAAAAAAAAGTACAGATGTCCAATGGGTCATTCAAAAAAGAAAATACATAACACAGTTTGTAAAGAGTATATAGTATTAAAGCTGATACTGTGGCAAGTGCCTTCCTCAATACAATCATTTGCCATCACGGTACCCCAGTGTACCTGCAGTCAGACAGAGGCACTAACTACCTCTCATCTGTTGTGCGAGAAACCTGCAAACTTCTCGATATCAAAAAGACTCATACAACCAGTTACCATCCACAGTGCAATGGACAAAGTGAGAGAATGATGTAGACCATTCTTAAAACACTATCCAAGTACCTGGATGAGACTCACAATACTTGGGATTGTTTTGTTCCCTTCATTCAGTTTGCATACAAATCCAGCCCTTGTGTAGACAGCACAGACTACACCCCAATTTTCCTAGTTCATGGACATCACCTAAGAACACCTTTGGACAATGATCTCTCATTGCTAGAGGTCCCAAAGTCAGCTTTCTTCTTTATCATCCCAATGTTGGAACAGCTTGAATTTGCAAGACAGGTTGCTATTATCACCCGGGGACAGAGAAAAATGGCAATGCAAAAAATGTCTGCAGCCAAGTGTCACAGTCCTTCATTTTCTGTGGCGGAAATCATATATTTGCATTGACCTGTCCTTGTTCCAGGCACCATCATAAAACTGCTTCACCCCTGGATTGGGCCATTTTACATTATGGAAAAGCTTCCCCCAGTACAAGTTTGCTTGCACCGAAAGTCAGATGGGAAGCTGGTACACAATAAAATTCACATTAACAGGTTGAAGCATGGGTACTTGCATGATTCCCTCCCTGATGATCCCAGTCCCTCAAGTAATGAAGCTTCTTTGGAACCTGCAGTACTTTCAGAATTGAACGTCATGCTGACAACTTGACAACAGTTCCATTAGAACCTCACGGTACTGACACTTTTTAGCCAGATACCATTCTTCCTGCCCAACCAGATGGACTGTTTCAAACTTCTCAGCCTCTTGTGTCTTCTCAGGACTCTCTTATACCCCAAACAGCGTATCAGATTGAGAAGATTCTGCACAAAAAGTACATCAATGGATCTTGGACATACCGTGTTAAGTGGCGTGGGTGTAACAGTGCTCAGAACTCATAGGTCCCCTTTTCTGATTTGACCACATCCTGTCAAGAACTAGTTTAAGCCACTCATTCAACAATCCCAACTGACCATAAAAGCTGCAGAATCCAGTGAACTTATTATTTGGACTCAGTGCAGCGATACTGTTAATTCTTTGTCTTAACAATCTGCAAATTGCTTCTGAACTCCTGTATGATCCAACATTTTTTTCTCCCCTCTTCTGAATTTCAGCATTTTCAATCACTCAACTAATTAATCATTTTCTACTAATATCTCCACAATGCTCTCAAATGTTATCTTATTGTTACAAAGGTTTTGCTTCTTTTTACTGTTGTTCATGCATAACGATGTCTTTACTTCTTCGAGTGGTATTCACATTTACAATACCCAGGGTGATGTGGAGTACAGAGTTGTGCAAGCTAAAAATTAGCTGCCACCCCTTTAACTAGGAACAGTAACGGACAGCCAGCTATGGTCACATGTTATGCTAATCAGTGTCCAGCAGGGGGCTAGGGAAGGGCTAATTCCTTTGTCCTCTGGTCAGTCTAGTATGTTTCCTGTGCTGATGAGATGTGCCTTCCTAATCTCCTAAATAAACCTTATCTTGTTCATTATTTTATGCATCCGACTCAGTTCGTTCGGTACCTAGTGACTCCTGCAGCAGAAGCACCAGATGGGAAAGCAGAATACCAGAAGGTCAGAGGTCCTTTAGTGGCAGACCAGTTACCAAAATGCCACACTTGCTAATCTAAACCCATGAATTGTAAACCCTTCAGGTCTGAGTTATGCCTCTGCAAGAAATGTAGACCAACAGGTGTGTCTGTTCTAACATTCAGTGTGTTCCTCACATGTTTCTGTAGTCTTTGCTTAACGGCCTTTGTGGTTCATCCTATGTAAACACAATCACATTAGCACCATAATACATAGATCACAAAGGTAGTGTCACAATTTATAAAATCCCTGATGTCATATTTATGACCTGCACATGGATGTATAAATTCAGCTCCTACTTTTAAGTAACTGCACACATTGCAGCTTTGGCACTTGAAATTTCCTTTTGGTTTTGTGACTTGCCACATACTCCTCATTGGTTGTGTATGTCTACTGTGTACCAATTTGTCCTTCAAGTTCTGTCCCCTTGAAAAGGTTATGTGTGGCTCTACACCTACAACATTCCCTAAACATGCATCTGTATGTATTAAATACCAATTTCTATGTGTGATGTTGCCAGTTTGCACTGACCAGTTATTGAACTAAGTAACAACTTACAGGTAAGTTGTTAAGTGGTAGATGCTATGTCTTTCTTAAAATGTCCTTTCTTTTCTTCACAAAGGCCCTACTCATGACCTGCACCAGTAGACCTTCCTTATACCCTCTGTCAACAAATCTTTCCCTTAATTCCTCTGCTTGTTTGAAGAAATCAGCATCCTCAGAGCAGTTTCTTCTCAAGCACAGGAATTGTCCATACAGAATGGATTCTTTCAGGTTCTTAGGGTCGGCACTATCTGCTCTAAGTAGACTATTGGTAGCTGTAGGCTTTCTATGACATTTGGTAACTATGTTAAAATTTGGTTCAGATGGTCTCTCTACTTTAAGATCAAAAAAATCCATTCTAATCAGGTCAGATCTATGGATAAAATTCATGTCAATGTCATTAGTGTTAAGCCATTTTATGAACTGTTCTGCGTCAGTGGCTTCCCCATCCCCCACACACAGAATATCATCAATAAAGTGCGTCCAAAACACGGTTTTATTCCTAAATGGATTTGAGTCTTAGAACACTATTAACTCTTCCCATTTCCCTAAGAATAAATCATTAAAGGATGGTGCCATGGAGGCTCCCATGGCAGTACCACAGATCTGGAGATAATTCTCTCCTAGAAATTCAAAGTGATTATGGGTGAGAATGAATCAAATCACTGACAACAGAAACTCAACTGGGATATCTTTACTTCTTTCTCTAAGTAAAATTGACAGGCACTAATCCCCTGTTCATGTTTAATTTGAGTGTACAGTGACTCAGTATCAATTGTCACCCATATCATTGTTTCTGTCCACTTCAGATTCTCCAGTTTGGAGATGATATGTGTAGTATCTTTAGTGGGTGACTTCAATTTTGTAACTTCCTGTTGAAGGAAGAAGTCTATAAAGCAACCTAATTTCTCTGTTACTGACCTGATTGAAAAAATAATTGGTCTCCCTGAGGCATCCCTCATATCTTTATGTACCTTGGGCAAAACATAATAGCATGGGACTATTGGATTTACACTCCACACATAATTCAATTCTTGCTCACCAATGTCCCCATTAAACACTGCTTACTGTAGTAGCTGGTTTAATTCTATTCTGAATTGGCTCATGGGTTTTGATTCAATTTCTTGTAATTAGTGACATCACCAAGCATTTCCTCTATAATAGATACAAAGTGCTCTCTATCTAGAATTACAATATTCCCTCCCTTATCTGCAAGCTTTATGACTATAGCTGTGTCAGATTCCAATTCATGTAATGCTTTTATTTCATCCTTTGTTAAGTTTCCATTTCTAGGTTGTCTTGCTTTCTGCAGTAGTTTGTCTACTTCTCTTAAAATCACTTTCTCAAATGTTGTAATAGCAGGATTAAACACATTGGGCATGATTCACAAAACAGATGCACCAAGTGCAAACCAGATGCACCGGCGCAATTCAGAAAAGTGCTGGAAGCTGATTCAGGAACAGGGAAAATGCGCCAGCCCAAACTAGATGCCCTGTGCCGGAAGACATGCACCAGAGTTACAATGTAATGGCATGTGGCTCATATACAGGGGTGGACCTATGCATACACAGTGCATCCCGATCCACAGAGTACAACTAGGGTGCATCAATGGGGCAAATCCAGCACAAAGCCAAGATGCACCAAAGAAAGATAAGTATAAAAGAAGGAGACTTATGTCCAGTACACCAGCAGGCTGTCAATGGAATGACCACAGCAGCACACAGCCACAGCCAGTGGGGAAGAGGAACCAGGCAGAGGGGGAGGCAAAGGCAGCCATTCTGCCAGCAACATTACCAGGCAGCAAGCTACAGCAGAGGGCCTCAGTGACAGAGGGGATGAATCCAGCAGTAGTTGCCATTGCTTGTGCCCTAATGAGGAGGAGGAGGCAGGGCACTGGAAGGCATCACAGGTGGCCAGCCCCACAGCGGTACCATGCCTGGTTGTCCTTCAAGCAGATCACAGAGGTGGAGACAGTCAGGTGATACCACCTCAACAGGGCCATGCTGAGGCAGATATGTGAGCTGTGCCATGATGAAATGCAGGCACCCACTGCACGAGGTCATGCCATCTCAGTGGAGACCAAGGTGACAATGGTCATGTGCCTGCTCACCACGAGAACCTCTCAGAGACCTACTGGGGACACCACTGGCATATCACAGGCCTCAACATTGCAACTCCTTACACAATTCCTCACTCCACTGCTACCACATGCTTCGGAATACATCAAATCCCCCAGCACACATACAGAGTGGACAGAAGTCATGCAGGGGTTCCACAGGGTGGCACACATGCCAGGTGTCATAGGGCCCGTCAATTGCACCCATGTGGCAATCCATGCACCACCTGTTGAGGAGGGCATGACCTATGTGAATCAGAAGGGGTACCATTCAGTGAACTACCAGGTGGTGTGCAATGCCACAAGGCACATCACCAATGTCTGCACCACACACCCTGGAAGCACACAGGATGTATACATATGGCACCAGTCAGCACTCTGCATGAGGTTCAAGACTGGGGACATCCAAACTGATCACCTGTTAGGTACATGTGACTGTGTGCCACCAGCACAGGGTGGCACCACATCCAGGGCACATGGGGTGGGCTGTGGGTGCCTAGTCGCAGGCACAAGGGCACTGCAAGAGCAGGAGTGTGAAAGGGTGCATAGGCAGATGCAGGGTGGCATGTAAGTGCTGTGCACCACACAATGGATGGGGGCAGGCAGGAGCAGCTGGGGTAGGGATGCAGGACAGCAAGGTATGAGGCTGCATGGGTGAGGGGAGCTGGACAGGGTCACACAACACAGAGGGTGTGTCGGGGACAGGGCACAAACCGCAGTGTAACACACTGTACTAATGGAGACACATACATCCCCACAGGTGATGCCACATTCTCATTGAGGCCCTGGCTCCTCATCCCCATCCAACGACCTGAAACAGTGGTGGATGAATGGTACAATGAGGCACACATCGCGACACATGCCATCATTGAGCATGTCTTCCCCATGCTGAAGATGCATTTCCCGTGCCTGGGTCGGTCAGGTAGTGACCTACAGTACAGCCCTGAGAAGGCCTGTGGCTTATTCCTGGCCTGTTGTATGCTACACAATATGGTCCATGACCATGGGATACCTGTCGAGACCGGTGAGGGCAACAGTTCTGGGGAGGAGGAGGGGGTGGTGGAGGGTGCAGACAGGGTACCTCCTGAAGACCATGGAGGTGAAGTCGAGTAGGGACGCAGGGATCCCAGGCTAATGGCAAGGGCACGGGCATACTGCACACATGTGGTGGAGGAACACTTTAGGACACGCAGATGAGTATGCAGGTATATTTGTGTGCAGGTGTGTGCACTGCAGTGTAGGGACAGCATGTCATTGGAATGGCGGGCACTGTACGCCACACAGGGCTGCACACACAGGTGCATGCACACGGTGGGGAACATACACACACACACACACACACACACACAGACACCATGCATGCACTACCTCCGAACCACACAGACCATGCCCAAGCAGTCACAGGTCAGTGCACACTGCGGCCAGTGCACAGGCACTGCAGGCTTCATAATGCACTCATCATTCCCATGACACATGGCACAACAGCGGTACACACAGACACACTGAACAGCCTGCACAGGCAGCACAGGGTGGTGCCAGGGCAACCATGGGTCTGGTGGCCACCACACGCACCACCACAAGTACCAGCTGCAGGTCAGCCAGTATGCATGGATATGCCACCTGCCACCACAGGCCTCTGGGCATAGGCATCACAGGGTAGTCCTACGAATGCCATGGACACATGGGTGGCCTCTGCCATGGCTGCTGGTGATGGAGTGCCACCATAGGCCACAGGGGGCATCCCCAGGGACCCTGCAGGGATGCTGCACTGAGACAGTGAATGGGTACTCAGTGGGGTGGCCGTCCGATGCCCACCAGCCGAGCCACGGACAGTGGGTGTGGATGCCAGTGGCGATGGGTTCAGCAGCAGGGTGTTCACCTAGCCCCACCATTGGGATGTCCAGGACGTGCTCCTGGGTGTCCAACTGGACACACGATGTTCATGGCGTATTGTGGATGCAGCCATTGCCTCCACAGCAACCCCAATTTTCTCCATGGCTACGGTCTTGCTGACCCACATGATGTGTGTCTCAGCCAGCATCTAAGCATGCCACACCACCACAGACTCATACTCCTGGACCATGATGGCTCTGTGGCTCCAGAACTCCGCCCTGAGGCACTCCTGACCATCCACAGTTACCCACAACAGGTCAAAGTAGGCACCCATGTTGTTGGCAGGTGATGCGGCATGGTGGCATCGCCGAAGATTAGGGGATGGGTCAGCCATACCAGGGTCATCCATGGGTGGTGGATGCACCCTGTCAGGCTGCATTGTGGGTGGTGCTTGGCTGGGCACTGCCACTGGCTGTCCATGTGTGGTGTCCCCCAGACCCACTGTAGGGGGTGTGTGCACACAGGTGCCCTGCCTGGATGACACTGACATTGCCAGCACTGTACTGGGCAGTGGTTCAGGGGGCATGGCACCCACTGCCATGGGCAGCTGTTGCACCCTGCACAGGTGTCCAGCACAGTGGGAATGTCAGTGGCACCCAGGGTGACATGCACAGGCATCCCCACAACATGTGCACCGCTGTCAGCCATGGCAGTGGCACTGGTGACAGTGGAACATGCAACGGTGCCACTGTCCTCATCCTGCATGCCACTGGTGGGCACAATGAGGGTGTCCACTAAGTTCACCGCCTCCTTCTGGTCAGCATCAGACAACTCAGACAGGCCCCCGACCATGCAATGTATCCACCGGTGGTCCCGCCAATGCTGGTGGAGGGATCTGCAGGGCCTTCTGTCACAGGGACTGTGACCAGTGGTCCATGGAGCACGGACATTGCAGGTGCGGACACACCCACATCAGTGTCATTGACCCCATGGGGTGGGCCCGCATCATTGCCTGTGAGGGCTACACGGTTAGCCATGCCCCTGGCTGTGCCCTGGAGATGCAATGATGCTGTGGAAAAAGGAAGGGAGAACATGCTTAATGCACAGGACACATTTGGCACAGTGGCAAAGTCACATACAGCATGGCCAACAACACAATGCCAGGCCCACATGCCTGTCCATGGCAGGGCCTGGCCAGGGTGCACAGCTACTCACCATGCTGCGATGGGCTGCCCCCCATCTGGAAGCCACCTCCTGGGACACCATGCATGGCCATCCCTGACACACTAGTAGCCAGGAGTGCCTCATTGGGGCTGAGCTGTTCTGCTGAGCTGGGTCTTCCCCCTGTCCACCACAGGGATGCCTGGATGCTGGCCACCTTCTCCTTGGCCCTCCATCGGCTGTCATTCCAATGCTTGTGGCACTCCTGAACTGTGTGGTTGTATGGTGCCACCATGTTCACCTGCCAGACCACATCCTCCAAGCCCTCTGCATGCACTGTCCATCTGGCTCCCCTGCCAGTGAGTACATCCAGGCATAGGTGGCATGCCTCAATGAGTGCCCTCTCCTCATCCTTCATGAAGTTGGGTCACCGCCTTGTGGCAGCACCTGATTCATTCAACATATCGAATACTGTGGGGAGAAGCATCAGGTGTCAGACACATCTGTGGGTACACATGGTCCTGCACCCATCACCCTCTGTCTGTAGCCTCACCATGGTCCGTGTTGCCATTGGTCTGGGCCATGGTCTGGGACAAGATTGCATTCAGGCAATACAAAAAGGCACAGGCAGAAGGGGATAGGGAGAAATACCAGGAGAAGCAAAGGGAGGCAGGGAGGTCAGTAAGGGAAGCCAAAGCTCAGACAGAAGAACACATTGCAAAATCAGTGGGTAGAGGGGACAAAACCTTTTACAGGTACATAAGTGAAAAAAGAAAGACAAAGGGAGGGATAGTGAGACTGAAGGGGGAGGATGGGAGCCGTGTGGAGGATGACAACAGTAAAGCTGACATATTGAACAGGTATTTCTGCTCAGTCTTTACTGAGGAAGAGGAGGGTAATGGGTCTGAAGGGAGTACAAGGGTGAGAATGGTGCAGAAATGGACACAAGTCCCTTTACAGAAAAGGGTCCTGAAGGAACTGGAAGTAATAAGAGTTGATAAAGCAATGGGACTTGACGAGGTTGCCCCAGGGTCCATAAAGAACTAAGAGGTGGTGGCTGAACCTCTGGCTATCCTGTTTAGCCGATCACTGGAAACAGGGGAGGTACCCAAAGACTGGAGGACAGCAGATGTAGTCCCCTTATACAAAAGTGGGAACAAAGAGGAAGCAGGGAACTACAGACCAGTCAGCCTCACCTCGGTAGTGGGGAAGATCATGGAAGCACTACTGAAGGAGAGATTGGTGGATCATCTGGTTGTCAATGGACTATAGGACCCAAGGCAGCATGGTTTCACCAGGGGGAGGTCATGTCAGACCAACCTAGTTGAATTTTTTGACTGGGTGACTAGGGAGGTGGATCAGGGGAGGGCAGTGGACATGGCCTATCTGGACTTCAGCAAGGCCTTTGACACTGTGCCACATAGAAGACTATTACACAAACTGGGGAATATGGGTGTGGGCAGGACAGTAGTGTGGTGGGTAGGTAACTGGCTGGGTGGCAGGATACAGAGGGTGGTGGTAAATGCTGTCACTCCACAGAGGGAAGAGTGACCAGTGGGCACCACAGGGATCAGTGTGCTGGACCGGTCCTATTCAACATTTTCATCAGTGACATTGCGCAGGATCTAGAAGGCAGAATTTCACTGTTCGCTGATGACACAAAGCTCTGTAACAGAGTAGACACACCAGAGGTGTAGACAGAATGAGAAGCGACCTGCAGAAACTTGAAGAATGGTCAAGGGTTTGGCAGTTGAAATTCAATGCAAAGAAGTGCAAGATAATGCATATGGGGCGAAAACCCTGGCACAATATATCAGTTGGGGTGAGGATGTAGCATGCACCAAGCAGGAAAAGGGATCTGGGGTTGTCATCTCTGGATGACCCCAAGGTAGGGAAACAGTGTGACAAGGCAGCAGGTAAAGCAAATAGGATGCTGGGATGTATAGGCAGGGGCATCACCAGCAGGAAAAGGGAGGTCATAATTCACTATACAAGACACTAGTGAGGCCCCACCTGGAGTACAGTGTACAGTTCTGGAGACCATACCTACATAAAGACATAGACAGGGTAGAGAAGGTTCAGAGGAGGGCAACAAAGATGGTGCATGGATTGCATCACAAGTCCTATGAAGACAGGTTGAAGGAACTGAACATGTACTCCCTGGAGGAGAGGAGGGAGAGAGGGGATATGATAGAGACATACAAGTATCTTACAGGGAGGAACAGGGTGCAGGAAAACACTATTTTTAAGCAAAAAGATGTTCCAGGACTAGAGGGCATGGGATGAAGTTGGAGGAGGGCGATTCAGAGGAAACATGAGAAAGAATTTCTTCACAGAACGGGTGGTGGACAAGTGGAACACCCTGCCAGAGGAAGTGGTGGGAGCTGAAACAATCACGGGATTTAAGAATGCATGGGATAGACATAAAGGAATTCTAGAGGTCAGGGGTAAGGGGCAACAGACTTCTAGGAAAACAAACTGAACTTACAAGCTCAAATGGGCAGACTGGGTGGGCCATAGGCCCCTATCTGCTGACACTGTCTATGTATCTATGTATGTATCTATGGGCCATGGGTGGGCAGCTGAACACAGGTGGCCATGCACCATTGTATGTGGTCCATGTGGGACACCACATGTGCCACACGTCACCCAGTCCATGGTGGGGGAGTACAGTGTAGCCGGCCCAGGCAGTGTCACACTGTCCTGTCTGCCATGGGCATGTCCCAGTACTCCTGCAGCATGTGTGCGACCACCATGGTGACACATCCATCCTGGATGCCTCCCTTGCAATGGCTGCAGGGCACGAGTGATTGACATGTGAAAGCAGGCACGGTTCGGGCAGCAGCAGTGTTCAGGCTGGCTGTGTTGCCATTGTGTCTACACGTGTGCCTCTATGTGCATCAGACCTACCTGTTGCACGGTGCTGCGTGCACCTCACAATGCAAGTGACACCTACCTGTACATATTATTCCTGTATTCCTGTGTACACTGGGTGGCCTTCTGTACATGTCGCATCCCCTCCCTGTCCCACATTGCAATGCCCCGGCACACTGCCATCCACAACATAGCTCGACAACAGTGTTCTGTACGTGCTGTGTTGTGTGGGTCCCGGTGACACGGTCATCCACTGTGGTCATGGCAGGGACCTGTCCGTTGTCATCCTGTGTACTGTGTATACTGCCCTGCTGTTGTGTACCATGGATTGCATTGGGTGCCACTTAATGGTTGTACTGGTCCCACATGCGGTGTACAGGGGTTTTATCTGTTGTGCACGCTCAGAAGCAGGCACACCAGTGTGTGCTTTAGCACTGTAAACATGACTGTATACTCACCCTCTAGGCAATGACTCCTTTCATTGTCCTGGACTCAGCCTACTGATTTGGGAGCATTTCTGGCTCAGGGCATGCAAATGAGGCCTGGTCCCCTGTTAATGAGATGCTAATTGGTTGAGTTGCCCATGCATGTTTGATGAGGCGGTTTAGGGCACATTGTCTCTGAATTGCAAAATTGCTCCCAGCTCATCTCACTTTGCACAGAGCATATGTGGGATGCACCAATAACCATACAGCACATCTCTGGTGCATGCGTGTACTGTTTGGCGCATATCCCATGATGTGCCGTACTGCCGTTGTCCCATTGCACCATTGCAAGCCTGCAGATCTTGTTGCCATGTGCCATATCATGCAACGTGTCCCACAATGCACCGTCCAAGCTGCACTGTGGCTTCCCTTCCTCATGGATTGTGCACTGTGCATGGTACATTTTCATGGCACATGCCGTGAACAGCATGGTGCTCGCATGCATAACACGCATGCGTGACCATGTCCTTGTTGTGCAATGGCCATTGCGCATGCATGGGCTCATCACCAGTGGCCATTCATGCTTCACGTTCAGTGCGTGTTGTGCTATACATGCCCCACTGGTTCACGTGGCACAGAAAATGATCGCTAGAAGGCGTTTTTGCTGGTTGCACTTTGCCACTGTCTGCTCACTGTTTATGATGCCTAGGGCTAGGTGACAGGTGCCTAGGGCCATGAACTGTTCCCAGATGGAGTTGCTGCATCTTGTAGCACAGGTCATGGCTGTGGAGGAGCTCCTGTTTGGACAGGAGGACCGCCATCTGCTCAGGGCCGAAGTGTGGGCCTCCATTGCATGCTGGACTGTGCGCCGAACAGGGATGCCATGCACAGGGGAGCAGTGCAAGCTTCACTATGGTGACCTCCAGAGGCAGGACCCAGAGCGGCTTGCACAGCTGTGGTGGCATGCATGCAGGGGTACACTGCCAAGATCAGGTAGGTGTAGTTCGGTTGTCTCCTTTTGTGGCACATGCTGGGTGTGTGTGCCACTGCCCTCTTGGGATACTCTCATGGGTCTCAAAGCATCATGCACACATGGCAGTTGCTGCATCTCTCCCATGCTGCATTACCATGGTTCTGGGGGGGCAGGGCATGGCTGTGTGTGCCTGTTGACCTTCAGGTACTTCCCAGCCAGGCATCACTGTCTACTGCATGCCCACAGGCCGGCAGAGGGGGGACTGTGGCACTGTATCCTGCAAGGTGGCAGTGTTTGCTCATGGTGCTGCTTGTTGTGTCTTGCAGGACCACAGGCCAAGTGGCGGGCCACAAATGCAGCTGAAGAGCGGTGTCTGAGACTCATGGGTGCCAGGCCTGGTGCTCTGCCAGGGGTGGGTAAGTGCTGTTTTCCATGATTACTGTCTTTCAGGTTCTGTGCGGTCGATGGTGGGTGGGGGTGTGTTCCACGTTCTGGCCCTCAGTGTGTGTTCTTTGTCTGTATCCTTTCTCGCCATGCTGTTGCAGGTGATGGTGGTGCTGCATCTGTCAATGTGGACCGGAGGATCCATGTGGCCATCCAGGAAGCCCTGCACCCTCTATCATGGACTGTTCAGTGCCTGTCAGCTGCCCTGCAGGGCATCATGCTGCATCTCCCAGTCCATGGCAGGGTGGTGCGTGGCAGGGCTCGGCGTCACTAATATCCCCCTCCGTCTTCCTGGGGACTTCCCGTGTAAATAGTTACCATACCCTGTCCCCTGTTTCTGTCCCTTTCCTGTCCTCCCGCCCATCCCTGCCCCCCATTCCCTATTTGTTGTTGCTGTTGCTATTGTTGTGCCTTTATTTTGGTTTGTACAGTTGTGCTGCACATTCCCTTTTAGAAACATGTTTTAATCTACTCTTCTGTCCATGGGTATGCTTGTTCCAGCTCTGTGGTTGCTCCTCTTGCCCTGCTGTATTGCTCCAGTTGTTCTGCCTGGCTCACCTGTCTGGCTGCAAGGCATCTTGCTTGCCCTGGTGCATCGCTGGTTGTGCAGGCGCATCTGCGGTTGCACCGTCATGTCCTGCGGTGATTCACAGCGGTGTTGCACTTTGCAATTTCCAAGGCGCATGCCTCTGCGAATGGCTATGCTGGGGCTTGGTGCATCTGATTTGCGCTTGCGCATTTCTGTTGCACCAGGCGCATCTTCATTGTGAACCCTGCCCACTGGGTATAAATTCTGAAACTGGGGAAAATAGCATTTTTTTTTGTTTAATATCATAATTAGAACTTACATTTGTGAGGCTAGAAATGGGGGACCTTATGTTACCACATTCTATTTCATGTATAATGAAATCAATATCTTTGTCAAGTCCCAGTGTTTCCCTGTTCAAATCTAAGGCACCATCCAAATGTCCCCTGGTCTCTTGCTCTTCCCTGTTCTCTGTAAAGCCCATCATGTTAGGAATATTTTCACCTTCTGGTTTCCAAGAGAAAAATGTTTTAAGTTTAATTTTCCAGAATAGTTTATATAAGTCAATCTGTATCTGAAAGTGATTTAGTGGAGGTGTAGGTACAAATGAAAGTCCATATTTGAGCAGTTTAATTTCAGTTCCAGATTATTGCTTTCTTGATATGTTAATTACTTGGAGCTCTTGCCTCTGCCCCTACCTCGTCCTTTGATCTTGTGTTTTTCTTGTGGAATGTTTACCTCCTCTTGTTCCTCTCCTTGTTCTCCTATACCTTCTTCTGTGCCCTTTCTTTTGTCTAAAAAAAAGGCTCCCATCTCTACTTCTGCTGTTCCCACTTCTTTCTTCAAAGTGAACTCTAGATCTACTCCTGCTTCTGCTTTGATTGATGCCCCTTCTTCTCCACACTAAAAATTCTGTCATTATCGAAGTCTTCCAGCTACTCACCATGCTGCGACAGGCTGCCCCCCATCTGGAAGCCACCTCCTGGGACACCATGCACGGCCGTCTCTGACACACTGGTAACCAGGAGGGCCTCTTTGGGACTGAGCTGTGCTGTTGAGCTGGGTCCTCCCCCTGTCTGCCATAGGGATGCCTGGATTTTCTGCTTCTCTGCCACTAGCTCGGTCTCATATTTCCTAAATCTCTCCTTTGTACAGACATCGATCTCTTTAAAGGCTACTGTTTCTTTAAATGATAGTGCTTCACTTTTGACGGAATCTATCGCTGCACTCAGTTCTTTATGCTTCTTGATATCAGATTTAATCAATAATTCTATGAACGTTTTAGAGCACAGCTGCAGCAATCCACTCTTCTTTAAATATAAATGTCTCAAAACCAGAGGAAGGTAAGATAACAATTCTAAGCCCACGTGGAGCTTGTCCCTTTCTAAGGTATTGCTCCAAGGTAATAATATTGTATGTCATGTCTAATTCTTTTTTAAATAGTCTCTCAAGTTTGACAAAAGCAGATTTAACATCACCTGGTACAGGTCCAGTGCCTTCATTAACTTTCAGTTTCTCAAAGGCCTTGCTCCTCTTTGATGCTCAAGATTCTGTTTGTTCCCAATTAAATTCCAACTCAGCATTCTCCCCTGCATTACCCACGTGCATGATTCATCATGCAGCTTCCTTCGGAGAAATATAACACTCTGACTATATGGAATTCAAATAAACAGCCTCCTGATTTCCGTTCTGTTGTGATAGTTTACTCTTTTGCTCCATTCTACAACTCTGGAAAAATAAAGCCAATAAGAATTCTGGCCTTCCGTGTGCTGCTGCCACCTGAGGAAGCAAAGTTCAAAGAAAAACACAAAGCAGGCAGCACAAACACAAATGAGCGGGTGCTCAGACAGGAGGTGCTAACCTCAGCAAGTCCAAAACAAACCAGATGATGAGCACTCCAAGAACAGCAAAAGACAATGTCAGGAGTCAAAATAAATGCTGTAATAGCGTCTTTATTCCAAGTGCAACAGATACAATAACAGGACCCTGCACTTCGGCATTCAGCCTTCTTAAGGGGTATGGCTCACTGAACAAACATTTCTACATATATACTAGATGATGATGTCATAACTGTGAGACAGAAACATGTGACTCATACATGTAGACAAAACGCTGCAATAAAATGTTACTAAAGAAAGATTTCTATGTAGAAAAAAATGATTTATACACAGTGGGTAGGATATTCAAAGCGGTTACACATGACACAACTGAGATGTGCCTGCGCAAATACGGAAATACCAACGAAAGTGACATTCAGTGGGAGCCAATGCACCACACAAATCGCAGTGCACCAATGTGCAACCCTAATGAATGTATGCACAAGTGCAGGGGGCGAAGCCATGAATAAGCAGCACAGTGCGATATTTAACAGCAAGCAATGGCGCAAGTGCGGAGCAACAGGGACATGCACGGAGCAAACTTGAGCCCATAAAAAGAGGGAGCACACAAGGGATGAAGCATGTGCCACAGGGGAGCAGGAGAGAGAGGGAGAATGAGTGGGCATGCAGGACAGCAGGAGGGGTGCAAGACAGAGACAGAGGCAGGTGGGAAGTGCAACAGGGTGTGGGACTGGGGGTATGACACTGAATGAGCCTGTGTGTGTGTGTGTGAGATAGGTACAGGGGCAACTACAGCAGTGTGGGCCTGTGACACCAGGCTGAGGAGTGGCAGCAAAAGTGCCCAGACAGGTGGGAGGTGGAGGCCACAGCCAAGAGGCCACCAGCTGGGAACCCCGAACACAGGTGTGTGCCCAGCGCAGGGGCACACACAGCAGCACACAGCCAGGGGTGTCTGGGGAGATAGCCTCCCGGGGGGCAGGACAGCCCAGGCCATGGCCAGTGCCATCTTCCAGATGGAGGCAGTAATGAGGGGTGTGAGGAGGTAGGAGGCAGAGTGGCGCAGCCATGGAATGGCCCATCGGCGGTATGTCCGGAACAGGTGGTACTGTGCCCACGCCAACTTTGAACAGTACAGTGACACAGAGATTGTGGGCCAGTACCACCTGAACCGGACAATTCTGATGCAGCTCTGTGTGCTATGCTGTGCAGTGATGAGATGCAGGCACCCACAAGACAGAGCCACGCCCTGTCGGTGGAGACCAAGGTCACGGCCGTCATGTGCTTGCCCGCCATGGGTACCTTCCAAAGACCAACAGGGGACACCACAGGCATAACCCAGTTGGTTGCATCATGGCTCCTCACACAAATCCTCAATGCACTGCTGCCAAATGCTGCAGAATACATCCATTTCCCCAGCACACAGGCAGAGCGTACAGTGAACATGCAGGAGTTCCACAGGGTGGCACGTATGCCTGGCATGCTAGGGGCCATCGACTGCACCTACGTAGGCATCCACACACCACCTGGGCAGGAAGGGGTAGCCTACATCAACAGGAAGGGCTACCCCAGCATCAAGTGCCAGGTAGTGTGCGATGCCAGGGGGTGCATAATCAATGTCTGTGCCACACACTCTGGTGGAGTACACGATGTCTTCATCTGGCACCAGTCAGCACTGTGCCACAGGTTTGAGAGTGGGGACATCCCCACTGGCCATCTAGTAGGTGAGTATGCAGTTGGAATGGGCAGCCTAGCACAACAGGGTAGGGTGTGGGGGATGCTAGGCCAAGGGCATCAGAGGGTGTGGCCTAGAAGGCAGGGGGTTGCAGCTACACAGATCACCATGTTAACCACACATGTCAACACACAGGTGACAGCGGATACCCACTCCGGCCCTGGCTGCTTACCCCATACTGGTGCCCATCGACCCCAGTGCAGGAACAATACAATGAGGCACACGACGGTATATGGAACATCAAACAGCATGTGTTTGGGCTGCTGAAGACCCGGTTCTGTTGCCTGGACAGGTCTGGTGGTGCCCTACAGTACAGCCCCTCAAAGGCCTGTGGCCTATTCCTGGCCTGCTGTATGCTACACAACATGGCCACTGACTGTGGGATAGCTGTCGAGGTCGAAGAGGGGAACAGCAGTGGGGATGATACAGATGCCGGACCAGGTGGTTGTGGGCAGCCCCACCTGGGTGAAGGGAACCCCGGCTGAACAGGATGGTCCAGCAGCACCGGGAAACAATTGCAGAGGAGTACTATGGTGCATGCAGGTAGGTGAACATGACCACACGCATGTCCCAGGGACCATGGTACATTAGTCAGGCAAGCAAGGCAGGGCCCCATGACAGACACGGCTGGTGGGTAGCATGGATGGGCATGGGACTGGACCCCGTGGAAGCACCCTGTGCAGTGCTGTAAACCCCACCCTCACACCCCCACACACACCAGCACACACATCCACATGCACACGGGCACCCACATGTGCATGCCCAGAGGCCGCCAATGGACGTGTGTCAGACGCTGAACTCCGGTGCATAGTAGCAGCTGGTGTTGTGTTGGCATCGTCATGCACATGCCACAGCGGCCAGTGGCCGGGTGGGTGTGCACAAGGCCTGTGTGCGACGTCAATCATGAATGACATGTCCCTGGAAAGCACACTCACACACCACACCAATGTGTACACAGGGCAGTGGCAGACAGTGGACAGGGAGGATGGCGGTTCAGGACCACCGCGGACACATGGACGGCCACACTGAGACTGCCCAGCAGATGCAGACTGTGTGACGGCCACAGGGGGTGTGTCTGACGGTCCCCCGGGTGTGTCACTGCAGGAAGGCAACCGGTCCCTCGCAGGGGTCTGCAGACCCCTGAACATGCCTGCTCCAGGCATGTCCAGAATGCCCACAGCAGATCCTGGCATCGACACTGATGGAGTCGCACGACACTGTGACTGAGGGGTGGATAAGGCACTCCACGGGGTCTGCGCCGGATGGCCATGCACCAGGGTGGCCAGTGGTGCTAGGCCGGCCGTGACCACAGTGGTAATCCGATCCAGAGCTGCGGTCGTGTCCTCCCACATACATGTGGTCTCAGCCAGGAGCTGATCAAAGTACCCATCATGCTTCCCTATGGACTGGTGCAGCTCTGTGTGGAGTGCAAGCACCCCTGCCTTGACCAGTACCTGTTGCTCCACGGAGGCCCGTAGCAGACGGGTGTGCTCAGTCAAGGGGTCGGCGCCCTGGGGGGCATGGGCATTGTGCCAACCCACGGGTGGTGTTTGACCCAGCAGCACAGCCCCCCACACTGGTGGGGGCTGCACAGCAGAGCCCCCTTGGGGCTGATCAGTCTGCGGTGCACCGTTGGTGGCCACTGCACCCAGCCCCCATCGACCTCGTCCTGCTGCCACTGCTGCCCCTCCTGCTACTGTGTGCAGATCGGTGCTGGTGCAGCTGCAGCACCACCGCCACCCCCTGCTGACTGCACTGCAGCAATGGCGCCCACAGGATCGCCAGGTGTGTTGGCCGGTGGGCGGACAACCGCCGCCAGGGCATCATCTGCGCTGCCTTGGCGGGTGTGTGGTATGGGTGCCTCCCCCAGAATGGCAACACCACTATCCAGGATACTAGCCACATCATCATTGTCAGTCCTGGACCCCACCCCAATCTGTGTCTCGGCATACTGGATGCCATGGCTGGCGTCCTGCTGGAACACAGCCAGGGCCTCGTCCGTGACCATGCCACAGGCATTCAGATGGACAGTGGGATTGGGCTGCCCATGGTCCAGATCCCGGACATAGGTGGAGGTGGACGGACTGTCCTCCAGGCTCAGGACCACCCCCATGGTGGACACCCTCACCCCTGCTGCTGCATGCAGGTGCTCCGGAGCTGAAAGGGAACACAGTCGCATTAGTGTCACTGGGACACACCTCTGCCCCCTTCCCCAGGTGCTGCTGTACCCACCATGCAATGATGGGTTGCCCCCCCATCTGGAATCCTTTACCGGGCACCCCTTCGACAGCACTGCGCTGCATGGACTCCACCACCAACTCCTCCTGCGATGACAGCTGTGGCACGTCAGGCTCTCCACCGCCCGTGGCAGCACGTGCGGCCCAGATGGAGCCACCTTCTCCTTAATCCTCCTCCGGTCGGTGCCTACCTTCTTGCACTCCTGTGCTGTCCTTTGATGGCTGCCCTGCTGGTTCACAGCCCTGGCCACACCCTCCCATGCTGTTGCCCATGCCTGTGGGGTGCCTGTTGAGCCACTCAGGAGAGGCTCCTGGTCCAGGTAGGCATCGAATAGGGCATCGCTCTTTGCCCTTGTGAAGCTGGGCCTGCACTTCTGTGCAGGCCCACGCTCCTCAACCTCCTCATGTTCTGTCATGCTTAGTCCTGTGGGTATGAACATGTGGCTGCAACCCACACCACCCTCCCATTCCACTGTCCCAACAGGCCCACGGCCTGGTGGCTTACCTCTAAGAATGCAGCACTGGTCTAGTGACTGTGCAGTCCCGTGGTGCATTTATAGCGCATCACATGCAAATGAGGGGATGCGCAACTGAAATGAGATGCAACTGCCTCTGATGCGCCACCGATATGTTGATTAGCTGATCTGCATATGCTGACTGAATATCGCAAAATTGCACATGGAGCATTGGTGTTATGCATGCACAAGCCATGGCGCAACAGTATGATGCGTGCAGTAGGCCCAGCAGTGCGCATGCATGCAGTGCCGTCGTGTAAATCAGTGGTGCATCCTACGCACGTTGCGCCATATGCGGCACAGTGCTCTGCTGCTATTGGGCATGGGGCGCTTGTGCGCTATATGCCCAATGGCGCCCGTGTGTGATTGGCCCATGGCTCATGGGGCCCACATGCCCCTATTGCGCACCATGCATGGCGTGACCAATCAGCTGTTGCACACGGTGTGCGTGCTGACCCTTGACCCCACAAGTGCCCTTTGACCCTCTGGGTGCCCTGCGGCACATGCCAGTGCTGCACAAGCCGTATCGCGCAGCACTGTGGATGTGTGATTGGGAATGGCAGCGCATCACCAAGTGGGTCGCGCACCCACAGCACGTGTGGATCATGCACTACTGGGCACCATTTTGGTTATGCAGCTGCAGGAATGACCACGCCACACCGCAGCACTGCAAAGGCACCCAATTGGTCGCAGGTAGAGTTAGTCAATCTTGTGGCCCTTGTGGAGCCACATGCAGATAGTCTGTTTGGCCAGGTGCCCCTGGATCGGCCATGAATGGAGGTGTGGCAGTAGGTGGCTGAGGGGCTTGAGGAGGCCATTGGGGTGCAGTGCAGCAGTGAGCAGTACCACCACCACTACGGTGACCTGCGGAAAAGGGACCCTGAGAGGCTATGGGCACTACTGGCATGCATCCGGAAGGGCACCGTGCCACATCCAGGTAAGTGCACTACGCCCATGTCTGTGCCATTCCAGTGTTCTGTGGGGGCCAGCAGGGTGTCACACCATGCTGCGGGGGGGCTGTGGCTGTGCATTCTGTTGGCCATGGCAGTGCACCATGGGTGAGCTGTGCCACTGAACTGACACTGCGTGGGGCCAGGGGGCTTGCTGTGCTGTGGGGGGCATGTGCCGTTGCCAGGTACTGATGTGTCATTCTCACTGTCTCCCTACTAGGCCCTGAAGATAGACAACGTGCACGGCTGGTGCTGCAGGTGGTCGAAGGAAGGAAGCTGACGCAGGGGCATGGGCGCAGGATGCAAGCCGCATGGGAGATGCTGCTGGTCATGTGCAGGGTGCACTGCAGCAAGCAGGTAGGCACTCTTTTAGGATATGATGTTATGTAGGGTAGGGGTGGGACACAGCCCCCTGTGCACATGGCCATTGCAGCTGTGCAGCACCAGAAGTGTCCATTGCACCATGTCATGGCTATTGCACATGTGTGTGGCTGCTACAGGTGGACTGTGTGTGCATCCGGACTCCAGCTGTGCCACTGCCATCCTACCGCTTAACCCTGTCGCCTGGCTGCCATGGTTGTGGTGTGTGGCACATGGGTGGTGTTGGTGTGCAGTGCTCTATGGCTGTGGGATAGTTGCTTGCGGCTCAGGTGGGCTCATGCACGGGATGCTGTGTGCCATCTCAGGGGTGCATGTCACCGCTGTCCGCTGCGCATGGTGGGTGGGCTACAGTCATATGGACATGCACTCATTCCATGTCCCTTCCTTTGTCCTAGGTGTTCATCACCCTGATGTCCACACAAGGCTCCTGAAGAGGAGCCTGCAGGTCTCCACTGCAACGCTCCGAGTGGCACGTCTGATACAGCGGGCCCTATGCAGGCCACAGTGATGACACTGGCGTCAGGCACCAGTGGGGCATGGACACCCATAAGGCCCATTGGTCTAAACCCACTTCCCTTCCCTGTCCCCCCCTTTCCCTCCCTTGCACCCTTGTATAGCCATTACCCCTGTCCCCCTGCCTCCCTTCCCTGGCCTCCCAGTTTGTTTGTGGCCTTCCCATTCCTTGCTCCCTGTACCTGTTATTTGTTTTACTGTATATAGTTGTATCCTGACTGGTTTTAATACA
This sequence comes from Neoceratodus forsteri, assembly GCA_016271365.2. NCBI lineage: Eukaryota > Metazoa > Chordata > Ceratodontiformes > Ceratodontidae > Neoceratodus > Neoceratodus forsteri. The sequence goes on along the minus strand of CM057457.1, from coordinate 390,549,934 downwards.
TATTTTTATGGTTAGACATCTGTGTCTGTGTCTGCTTTGCAGCTGGCATGTGGAGCCATGCTGCAGTGGTGTGCATCGTGGCCGAGTGGTACATCTGGGGTTGACTGGGGATTGTGCCTGGTGGTCTCTGCCCAGTGGCTGGTGGCTGTACCCTGGGGCAGCCGTGTGATCTCTGTTTGTGTTGTGTGCCGTGCGCGTTGTGTGCTGTTGTCATGTGTGTTGTCAGCTGTGGTCCAGGTGGCATGTCCCGTGCCTTCCTATGGGTGTTGCCACTGGCTGTTTGCCAGTGGACACTGATGCCACCCTGCCTCCATTCACCACTGTGGTGTGTATGGTCATGGAGCTGCTGCCCTGTGCCTGCCATGCCTCCCTCCTGGCATTCTCTGCACCCTGGTGGTGGTCTATCCCACCCTAGTGGCATGCTCCTTGCTGTGCCTGTTGTCCTCTGTCCTGGTGCATGTGCCTCTGCCCGTTGCGTAGCCCTGCTTGTGCTATGGCGCATGTTGGTTTGCTCCCTGGCACAGCCCTGGTTGCGCTATGGTGCATCCCTGCAATATTCAGCCATGTTATGTTGGCACTTGCTGTTATGCGCAGGCTTTGAATATCATGTTCAGTGTGCCATGGAGCAGTTTACTTGCACTGCGCCGCAACTGCGCCTGCCTCTGGCACATTTCTGAATATCCCACCCAGTGTCTTAATAAACAAAAAACAAATAAGAAAATAAAAGGTATTACTAAATATTTCCAGACATTTTAAATGTTTTGAAACCTTTTCTAAGACATTTCTTAAACAATTTTTATAAACATTCTTATCTGTTTTTTTTTAATTTTATCAACAATTCATAAATACTGAGGTGCAAGCTTAGCTGCAAAATCTGCCACAAGCTTAATATGTCCTATTATGTTCTAGTTATAACATTTCATTTTTATTATCTAATATTTTTGATCAAATATGTGCCTACTTGGCAGTATTTCATAGCTACATCTGAACAACACTCAGTAAAGATATTCGGGCATAAAAGGGAACAAGGCCCCTAGAAGAATTTTTTACACAATCTGTTAGTAATAAGGGAGAGGAAGACAGAGGGAAATAAAGGAAAGAGCCAAGAGATGATGTATCAGTCCACAGCAGAGCAAGGATTAATTATAATCAAAATAAAAAAAATATAAATGTACAATCAAGGTAGGCAGTCAGTTACTTACTTAATTTTAGATGTGCTATCATATGTAATTCTGCTTTGTATTAAATATTTTTATAATCAAGATTCCTGCAAGAATTGGTTTCATTCAGCATCACTACTTTACATACAATCTTATTATCTTAAAGTGATTTTATAAGGTTTCACATATGCCTTTTTCGCATGGTATGCCATTGCTGCCTATGCTTCAGATGTTAAAGCTACAGCTTGTTTTATAAAAAAAAATCTCATTGTCATTTTTTTTGTGTTTTAGCAGCACTTTGTTTCTGCCCACTCTCCATTTTTGTGTGTGTAGCCACGCCCCCACAATGATGTCATGCAAGGGAACTATCAATGTTTTACATACAGCAACAAGGAATTCTGGGTACATTTTAAATTGGCTTAAATGTTTATACTCAGAGGTGTAGTCACTTATTTTGGTAGTAGTGACTGCATTATAGCACTTCATATGTAGAAATGTTTATTTAAAAGTTTCACCAGAAAAGCCATACTGAACACATTTCACCAGAAAAGATATACTGAGCAAATAACCTCATTTCCAGATGCATCCTGCAGTACAGGGGTACACAGTAGGCACATATGTAGCAAGGCACTGTGGGTACAATATGAAGTTGTTTTCCAATTTCCTTACCCTGAGATGCAGACTCATATTTCTGTAGTGGCTTCAACAATAAAAGCTCTCATATGTTTATTTTGAAAATAAGGCAGTGTGCATACAGGATCTGGCTGACAACATTTCTTTACTGAGAGATGTAGTCTTCTATTTCTGTAGTGACCACAGAAATAGTTGATTTTTATGTCTACCTAATCAAAGTGCAGTCTATGTTTGTATTGTTTACAGCAGTGCAGTCTGTAGAAAAGTTTCTGAAAAATGTTTTTGTGATGCAGGTAGGCCAAAAAGATAATTTACCAGTCTATGTAGATTTTATTTTATTTAGTTTTTGTTGACCTGGTAAGTGCACTAGACAAATTCTACCTATTTTCAGGCATGATCCAGGGGAAGGGGATACAGATGAATGCCAACTGACTTTGAACCAGATTAAGCTGTTGGTAGTATTTTAGTGAATGGGGGTAATTATGTGGCCAGTGCACCAGGGAAATTCCCCTGCTCTTGCAGTAGGGGAACCCCCTGGAACGACTGAACAGTTCTCAGTATGTCCCTGACTGCTGCATGTATGGATGGTCTGGAGGAGCATTCTGTGGCTTCTGCTACTGTAGTTACTGCTGATTCTACACTTTTGGATATTATGGATGGTTTGCCTGTTTCCTTACCTGTTGGAGTTGTTGATTCTGTACCGGCTGGAGTGGCTGGTTTGCCTTCTACTGCTGTGGAACTTATTTCAGAGGCTGGTCTGTCTGACCCGGTTGCGCTTCTGCTCGTGGAGGATGAAAAAAAAAGAAAATGCCCAGATTGCTGTCAGCCGGCACCTCCTGGGACGGCAAAGAAGTGCAATATGGAGGCTTCTGAGGAATTGGCGGTCGACCCAACTGCAGTGTCGCCCGAATTTTTGGACGGTGAGTCCTTTCCTTTCTCAGCGCAGCTTTCTTCTTTGTCTCCCGAGCTGGCTCTTCAGAAAGCGGGGTGGGTTAAGACCCCTACCTCATGGATCCCTGACCCGTGCATCCCCTTGCCAGGGGAAGAGTCGTCTATGGCCCTGGAACCCCCTGCATTATTCTGTCAGCCGGGGTGTTCTAACTCAGAGCTGGACCAGGGTGTAGCGTCATTTCCGGTGACTTGTGAAGGCACTACGCGTCCAACTCTGGCAGTCCCTGCTGTGCTGCTTGTCAGGCACCTTGCCAGCCAGAGCCTTGTTTATTGGATCCCATCGACCCTGTTACATTAAAAGATGTTCCACAGAATCCTGTCTTATGAACTAGCTCTTCTCATACAGGTTAGTCTTGTCCTGTCTTAACTGACAACTCGGTTTTAGGCCCTGTTGGTGGTACGGGACTGCAGAGCCTACGGGATGGTGCTCTTACAAAGCCTGTTAGCTATGCCTCCTTGTTTAAAACCACTGATATGCTGGCCAGGAAGCGTTTTGTGGCTCGCATTTGCTACAGAGGGGGTTTAGACCTCCTTCCAGACCACAACTATGTAGGCAAACATCTTATAATTAACTCTTTACATACAGTATAAAACCGACTGAGGTGTATGCTTTTATCCACACCTCACGGGACCATAACTTTGATGTTTCTTTTCATTCGGCTGCTTTGTTGGATAAATTTTGGGCTGCATATTATGGTGCCCGTTCGGACCCTATTTGGAAGCCATTTGTAGTTATTTCTATCACCAGGCCCACTGCTAAAGTGATTACTGTTCTCTTTCATAATGAAGGAGTAAATGTGTTGGATATTATATACTGGTTGGAGAAACGCTCCACTGTTAATGGGGTGCCTCATGCCCTAATTGATGATAATGGATTTTGGACTGGAGGGGTGGAAGTTTAATGTTCAACTAAAAATGTCAGAAGATGGGATTCACCATCTTCCTAATTGCTTTTATTTAGGAAGGGATCATGGTATTTTGTTCAATCCTGGCCAGCCACGCTCCTGTTATAGATGTAGTTCTTTGTCCCATCTCAGTTCAGACTGTGATCGGCTGAAGTGTGCGGCCTGTGGTGGACTAGGTCACTCAGTTTTGGCTTGTACCGTTCCTCCCACTTGCAATCTTTGTGGTGAGGTTACTCATGTCTTTACAGCCTGTCCATGGGCTGCCCATAATACTACTGATTATGTAGAACATGATTTTTATATTACTAAATCTGCCTCTTCCACCAAGTCCCCCCCCCCCCGGCTTGGGTCCTGTTCCTACAGCTGTGTCAAAAGGATGTCTCTCTGCTACTTTGGAAGGTGCCCCTGCTGTTTTTCGGTAGCAGGAGATTGTGGTAACCCCCCTCCCCCCAAGTTCATTCCTCTACCTGTTTCCTCTGTTCTCCCTATACCGAACCCACCTCCTTCCCTTCTGGAGGTGGCGAGTCAGGGGTCAGAGGAGTGTATGGAGGTTCCTTACTTTGTTGGTATATGACCTCGCTCAACTAAACCAGTGGAGGACAAAAAACAATTTTCTATTCAGATAGATAACCCCTATGAGCCTTTACAGAGCTGGGGAGACATTATGGAAGGGGATGATCCAGATGGGTCTCTATTTCTTCTCAACCAGAGGCTCCACTAGTTCCCCTCCCTTTATCTGACACCCCTGGGACTACCTTGAAGAAGAGATCCGCTAGAACTAGGAAAAAGAAATGATTTTGCTTTTGTTTTTGTTCTAGGGGTTACTTTCTCCATTTTTGTTATGTATTTGGTGCCAACCACTATTAATTTAGCTTGTCTAAACGTTAATAGTATTAGGTCAGTATATAAAAGAAAGGCTATGTTTTCAGCTTTACATTCTTTGCCTTATGATGTTTATTTTTTACAAGATGTGAGGCTTTATACTACTATGGATGTTGATAGGGCTACTAGGGATTGGGGGTTTGGTCCTTCCTATTGGTCCCTTGGTCAAGATCTCTGTTCTGGTATTGGGTTTTGTTTTTCTACTTCTGGGTTTCTTTTTCATAAACTGGTGGATTTGATCCCTGGAAGGGTGCTTATTTTGGATATTTCGTGGCATACTTTGCCTTATAGATTTATTAATATTTAAGCTCCCCAACAAAAGGCTGCTAGGGTGCAGATTTTTAGGTTGATTAAACCTTATTTATTTACTAATAGGATTGTTCTATGGGGAGGGGATTTTAATTCCAGTTTGGATGTTAGACATGCAGGGAAGGTGTATTGTGACACACATGCTTTACAGGCTATTATTGCAGATTTAGATTGGGTTGATACATTTGCCCGAAATCCATTGCCAACCTTTTGTAAAGGTAAACTGACTTCTAGGATAGATTTCTGGCTCTGCTCAAGAAATGTCGGGGAATATAAGGGAGTAGTTTTGCCATTTGAAACTTCTGATCACAATCTGTTGGGACTGCAAATCTATTTGGAGGGTATAACTGCTAATGGACCTGGGGTTTGGAGAGTGACTTTATTGTTGGATCAGGGGTTTTATAAGGGTTTTTTGGACCTCCTCTCAGATAGGAACTCTGTGGCTTTTCTTTATGATTCTTTAATTGATTGGTGGGTGGATACCAAGGTGTGCCTAGTAGCTTACTTTAGATTATGTTCTAGAGTTTTAGCTGATAGTAGGCACCAACAATCTCGGCTCCTTCGGGCTGAGTTGTATGAACTGTTTTCTACAGTCTATCTGTCACAGTCAGATTGTGGTGCCTGTATCTGGTCTGTTAAATCAGCCCTGATGAAATTACAGTATGACAGACAGAAGTCCTTAGATTTTGAACAGCGATTTTGGACTTCAGGAAAACAGAGTCAATTTAATCCTTATAATGCTAGTAAGTCAGAGGCTTTTGATAGGCAGATGTTTCAACTTATTGATCACCAAGGCTGCCCTGTTAAAGGGAAGTCAAATCTTTTGAACTTTGTTGAAACTTTTATGAAACATTCTTTTGAATCCCCGGTATCAGAATCAGATGAAATGCATTTATTGTTACAGGCCTCGGATGTACCTACCTTGACATTGGTTCAGCAGCAAGCTGTTTTGGCCCCCTTTTCTCTGACAGAAGTGAAGGCGGTCATCACTACTTTGAAAGTTATGGTGGCACCTGGTTCTGATGGGTTATCTTCATAAATTTATAAATCTCTATGGGATATTATACCTAACCAGTTATTGGCGGTCTTTAATGCTTTTTTATCTGAAGACCTCCTTTCTGACCAAATGTATGAGGGGTTGATGCTTTTTCTGTTTAAAAAGGATGATAGATCCAATTTAGGTAATTGGCGACTGATTACGTTGCTGAATACGGATTTAAAAATTTTTGCAAAACTACTAGGTAATAGGATTTTGAAGTGATTGCCCTTTTTGATCTCCCCCTCTCAATATTGCTCTGTCCTGGGTAGGTCCATCCAAGATGCCTTGATCCTGGTTCGAGAATTGTTTTCGCAAGGGCATAAGGGAGCTTTAACCAGTTATTTGTTTAATTGTGACTTATCCAGAGCTTTTGATGGGGTGTCACAGGAATTTATTTAGTTAACACTTCAGGCTTATGGTTTCCCCCAGATTTTTGTTAACTGGATTAGTTTATGTTATTCCTTGGCCTATGTCAGGCCTTATGTGAATGGTTGGATTGGGTCTCCATGTTACATCCATCGGGGTGTTCGATAGGGCTGTTCTTTAAGCCCGCTTTTGTTTGTATTGGCTTTGGACCCCATCATTCATTTACTTCAGAGGTCTCCTGAACTTCCGGGTATTTCCAGTTTGGGTTTATATAATCTAAAAATGATATGTTATGCTGATGATTTATGTGTTTTAGTTCCCACCATACAGGTTGGATATTTATTATGTCAGTTTCTCCCTATTTTTTTGTGCTTTATTGGTTCTCGTTTAAATTTTCAGAAGAGTGTTTGTTTTCATTTGGTAGGGCCCTCTAATGAAAGTTCCCATCTTTGTGGTATTCGTTTGGTGGATTCTCCCCACAAAATTTTGGGTCTTTTTTTTGGTATACCCGATATGGCTCAGTATAATTGGGAATTGCGTTTGAATCTAGGTTGAGAAAAGGTTTGTAAATGGAATAAATGGTTTATGGGAAAGAAGAAGAGGGTCTTTTTGATTCGAACTTGCTTACTGCCTTTGTTTTTATATGTTGCCCATATCTTTCCAGTGCCTTAACATGTTTTGTGCCACTTATGAGCCTTGTTTTTCTTGTTTTTGGGGCAGCCAACTAAACCCAGTTAAGAGGAACAATTTATTTGCTGATTATTGTCATGGGGGGGGTCAATATGATTCACCCGATTGTTTCCTTTTTTCTATTTTTTTTCCACTAATTTAAAGCCTCATGTTTGTCAGCCACCTAAGCTTTGGGTTTCTTTGGTAAAGGCTTCTCTTTCAGAGGTTTTGCAGGAATGGTTTATGGCAAGTTTTGTACTCAAAAATAAGAGGAAATATGTTTTGTCTTCCGATTGGATAGTGGTGTTTGATATGCTTAAGAAATGGAATATTACAGTAAAAATGATAACTGAGCTTTCCAGGAAATGTTTGTATACAGCTACGGTAGATTCTTGGTTTTCGGAGCCAGTTTTTTCAGATTTTACGGCTTCAGAGATGGCCAAGATTGGAAGCCATCTTACAGATACTAGGATTTCTTTGGTTATGTGGGATATATCTTGGCTGGGTGTACACGGTAAAATAAATGTTCGGGGGAATCATAAACATAAACAGTTATTAGATAGTTAATGTTTTCGAGATTCATGTACTGAGTCAGTTAAGCCTAAGGAGCATCTATACTTTTCTTGTCCCTGTATTGCACAATTTTGATTTTTGTGGCACCGTAAATATTGGCAATGGGTATGGAAAACATGGAACTCCAGATCTTTGTTTTTTGGTTTATTTCCAGCTTCATGGGATAGGTATAACTCTAGTATATTTAATTTAATAGCTGTTCTTATATTGTATTGGGTTTGGCAAGTTAGGTGTTGGTTTTTATTTCAACGGCATTCTATATCCCCTCTGGATATGTTTCATAAAATTGTACACCATATTGATTGCATTAAGGATGATGAAAGGAAAGTTCTCAAACAAAACATTTGGGAATGATATTGGAGTTTTTGGTGATCTTATTATTCACTGTTCTGCATTTTGTATTTCATTTTCTTTCATTTTTCATAGATGGAAATGTTTATTACCCTGAGTATGCATTTGCTTATTCCTATCATTTGTATTATGTTTTTTTGGGGGAGGGGTTTTCTTGTTTTTTTTTTCCATTTGAAGTGTTCAGACCGTTACCTTTCTGTATTAGTTTTTTATTTACCTGTTTCTTTTATGTCATTATCTCTCTGTTATGATATGTTTTGATTTTAATAAAAATGCCCCTACTCATTTCGAGAAGTGCCATGGGATCTTTAACATGCACCTGAACTACCATCAGAACAGGCAGATGGGACCTCAGTTTAATGTCTCATCTGAAAGATAGCACCTCAGGAGTGCAGCACCCTCCTCATGCTGCACTACAATGTCAGTATTGGGATATTAACCCAAGTGCCTGGTGTGGGGATAGAACCCACAACCTTCTGATCTCCCTGCCTCAGAGACAAGTGTGCTACCTGCTGAGCCACTGACACTGCAATATTTGCCTTTTACTAAATGCTGGTGAAGTGACAGGTCTGAAGTGACAGCTCCTGTCATAATGTAGGAGCATGGTGATACATGTTTATGTTATAGAGCCTGAATGACTGTAAGTAGTTCAGGAGTGTAATTATGGGTTAGAATGTTTTTCCTTTTCTTTGGTGTCACGCTTATGCTAGAAGCCCAGAATAGTGAAAGAAAAAGGATGCCTGCAATACCAAGACTAACCAATAGAGGTCTCCATTTCAAAACATTGTTTCCCTTGCATGATGTCACGGTTGGGGGTTGCAGTACTGAGAAAAAAAGGCATGGTTATACAAATGAAGAAAGCACAGAAATAAGAACTTTTTTTCAAGAAAAACAACTCTCTTTTACAGTTTGAATAGTAGGAGATTGATTTACAACTCCTATGGGTTATTATTACTGTTTGTTATGGCAAACCTTAGAAAATCACTTTAATGCTTTACTTACAAACTGAAACACCTCACCACCACACACTCACCAAGTGCAGTATGCAATTCACTGTGGATTAATCCTGCTGTCTCTTGGGCACTACTCAGAATTGAGCACTTGTACATTATTGTTTAACTTCTTATTGCATTTGATACTGTTTAGATCTTCCATTATTGACATCTGTAAATCATCAAAATGACTTAATAAAAGGGTATATGAAATGAAGAACTTTGGCTGACTGCTGACATTCCATTAGCCTTATGTTAATCTTTTAATTAATATACTTGTAGAGCTTGATTACACAAGTAGTAATTCAGCAGAGCCTACATTTTTAAGTATTCCATTAACAAAGCTTAGAGCCACTATGACAACTACTGAAAAGCCTACCAGCAAATACAAACCTACAGCAACAAAAAAAGAATGTGAATTGCTGTTTGTGCTGTCTGTCTCATCCCATGCCTCATAGCAGCTGTTTTCTTACAGAAAGCCCAGTTAGCTTGCGCTCAGGTATCTGCTAAACTGTAACTGATGCCATGTGTGCTCCCTGGATAAGAATAGTTACAAAGCTTTGCTGTTGTTAAATGATCTTAAACTTATTTTAAAGCAGTGCACATGCTAAATCTAAGGGCATGGCTACATCATTGTCACATGAGCCAGGGTGCACTGTAGGAGAAAGAAAGCCAATAAACCTATTTGTGATGGAGATCCCCAGGGGCCATAAAACTACTATACAGCTAGCAGGCTAATTTAGGAAAAACTAATAGCAGACAGAGGGAAGGACACACTAGGACTTTACATACATATCAAAACACTGCATAACATATGTTTTTGCAAATTCTAGGTAGACTACTCCTTTAAGCCAGGGCACATTTAAGACACAAGAAATCAGTACTGCACTAGTCTTTGATGTTTGCTGAGAGCGTTCATCTCAGAACATGCAGCGTCCCCAAGATAGTTTCCTTTTACAGTTCATAAGTTGTTACAAATATTGGTAGCATATTTATGTGTGCCTGAAAGTTATTTTTGATTCATCCCATTGCTCCAAGCACTACTGGAACAATGTGTGTGTCCTAGCTCCACATTAGTTTGGCTTCTGATTGCATATCTTAGTATTTCATGATTTTGCGTCTTTTTGCCCGTGTGACTTCGCTGATGATATATGAAGTTACTCCTATCAGCAAACCTCTTGCTACATTCAGCACATTTGTATGGTTTCTTGTTTGTGTGAATTCGCTGATGTACTATGAGAGTCTGCTGTGCAGTAAAACTCTTGTCACATTCAGCACATTTATATGGTTTCTCCCCTGTGTGAATTCGCTGATGGGTTACAAGGTTACCCTGTTGTGTAAAAGCTTTGCTACACTGAGCACATTTATATGGTTTCTCCCCTGTGTGAATTCGCTGATGCTTTATAAGTTTACTTGGTGTTGTAAAAGCCTTGTTACACTGATCACATTTATGTGGTTTTGCCCCTGTGTGAACCAGTTGATGATCTATTAGGATGTGTTTATGGGTAAACTTCTTGTTACATTCAGCACAGTTATATGATTTTCCCCCCAGGTGAACCTGCTGATGAATTATCAAAGATTTCCTCCAAACAAAACCCTTGTTACATTCTGCACATTTATATGGTTTCTCTCCTGTGTGAATTCGCTGATGACTTTTAAGGTTACGCTGCCGTGTAAAAACCTTATTACACTGAGCACATTTATATGGCTTCTCCCCCGTGTGAACCCTCTGATGATTTCTTAGGTTATGTTTATGTGAAAATGTCTTGTTACATTCAGAACAGCTATATGGTTTCTCCCCTGTGTGAACCCGCTGATGTTTCATTAGACCATTCTTCTCAACAAAACTCTTGCTACATTTAGCACATTTATATGGTTTCTCTCCTGTGTGGATTCGCTGATGTATTGTGAGGTAACCTTGTTGTGTAAAAGCCTTTTTACACTGAGCACATTTATGTGGCTTCTCTCTTGTGTGGACCCCCCTCTGATGATATATTAGGCCTATTTTCCATGCAAACGTCTTGTTACATTCAGCACATTTATATGGTTTGTCCCCCGTATGAACCCGCTGATGTTTTATTAGATAATGATTCCTAGCAAAACATTTGTTACATACAGCACATTTATATGGTTTCCCCACTGTGTGAATATGTCGATGTGCTATGAGGTTACTCTGTGAAGTAAACCTCTTGTTACATTCAGCACATTTATATGGTTTCTCCCCCGTGTGAATTCGTTGATGTATTCTGAGGTTTCTTGGTGCTGTAAAACTCTTGTCACATTCTGAACATCTGTATTTCCTTTCTCCAACATGACTCTGCTTTACAGAAATGAGACGAAGGTCAAGGTAACTCTTCCCACCGCGAGGATACTCATTCAGCTTTTCAGTGATGTGACATGGCTGACTCTTTCCAAGTGATGATTGCTGGCTCAGACTCTCACTGTATTCAATGTTCCTGCTGACTAAAAATAAATATTTTATTATTATTATTGTCTTACAACAAAATAGCAAGTGTGTAAGATGGTTTTCTTTTGATGACAATTGTATTTGTCAACAATAAACTTAATCTTGAAAAAAAGATGTTTTTTCTTCACCTTTCTGTGAGATACAGCAACTTTGCCTAGCGTTAAGTACAAGAATGTGTTTTTGTAAAACATCCCCCCCAAAATACTTTGGAGTAAACGATTCTGTAATATTTAAATTTCTTGTTTTTAATTAATAATATTTACAGAACATGCCTGATCAGTTATGGCTTCTCACTTGTCAGAACCAGATCACAGGGGTATATCAAAGGGTATAAAAACATGGCAGGAGGGTTATGCTAACCAAAAGCAGTAACCAAAGAGGACAAAAAACTTATCATGGTGAATTAAACAGAACCACGTGACAAATCCTCCTCCTCCTCAAAAGAAAAATGTAAAGTCACATGTTGAAATTCTGGCAGTAGCGAGCCAGAGTAAAATCCAGCTGTAGCTAATCTCTCCCCAAGTTACAAAACAAGTTTCAAGTTTTAAAATGTGCACAGTAGCCTGACATACAAATACTGAGTCTCTCCCCTGAATAAAAAATAAGTTTATACTGTCAACAGGAAGGTAGTCAGCAGTTAAAGAGTAAAATAAAACTGCTGCTATCCATGTTCAGCTTTTTAAAAGCACACAGTAATTTTGCAGAGTAAAATACAACTAGTTAACCCCACCCTGAGTATGCCCTGCTCTGAGTAAAAAGTAAGTTTATATTGTTATGGCTACATGGCTGGAGACATACTGATGTACTGCTATTACATAGGAGAGAAAAGGGATCATGGAAGCCTGTGAACAGATAGCTAGACTGTGTCATTCCACAGTAGAATTGAATCACATGCAGTCCTGGTCATTCACCACAGTGTTGTTCAACCCCCCCCCATGCACCATTTTCTAGCTATGCATTCATTTCTGGTTTACTTCCAGGTTCTGAGCACTGCTTTTACTTGTAAAATAATTGTCTCCCCCAAGTGCTACCTAGTGCCCCCCCTACACACACACTCTGATCAGACTAACATAAATACATAAGGGAAATAAGCTGTTCTGCCTTGTACCATGCTTTCTATCATATGACATTATTAGTGTTGTTTTACCAGTAAAACATAGTAAAGACTAGAGTCAAATACATCAAACAAGTGCTACATAGTGGCACCCCTCCCCCAAAAAAATCATCTAACCAGACTAACATAGCTACACTGGGAAATTAGCTGTTCTGCCTTTTACCGTGTTTGCTGTCATATGGTGTTATTTGCATTGTTTTACTAGTAAACAATTGTAAAGACTGGAGTCAAACAGATCAAACAAGTGCTACATAGTGGTGCACCCCCTGCACCCTCTGATCAGACTAACATAAATACACAGGTGAATTAGCTGTTCTACCTTTTACCATGCTTTTTGTCATATGGCATTATTAGTGTTGTTTTACCAGTAAACATAGTAAAGACTGGAGTCAAACACATCAAACAAGTGTCCTACAACTGCTGTAGAAATTAATACTTCCCAAATAAATCAACTATACGGATTTAATGATCATAATTATGCAGCTGTCTACTGTACAACCTGGAAATTAGCCTCATCTCAGTGTACCTTCTAGTTTCTAATTTTAAACTAAACAATAAGGCATGACAGGGTGTTTGTTACTGTGTATCATATGGGTCCTTTTATGATTTTTGACACACACTATATAGCTTGTGCTATATCATTGACAAGATTACATAACATTTAGAGTAATATGGATATGGTTTGAATGACTGGGGGGGGGTGGCAGATTTATGGCCAGGCAAATAAGATCAAGGATTATTTGGGAAATATTTGACTTCCACTGAAAACTTTTACTTTCCTTTCCAAACAAAAGTTTTCAGACTATTTCAGTTACTGTCAAATGCCATATTATGAACAGCATAGAGGATAAGGGAAGGAGGAAATGGCTTTTTCAGATATATAAAAGAGAGAAAAACAGTTAAGAGGGGATTGTTAGGAACCAGGAGGAGGATGGATGGGTGGAAAATAGTGAGAATCAGGAAGAGATACTGAATGAGTACTTCAGCTCTGTATTCACTATGGAAAAGAATGGGATGATGTCACAGAGGAAGTTTGGGTAGGGAAGAGGAGGATGAAACAGATGGGATGATCAAGGATGACAGGAACTTAGAGGGTCTCACAGCCATTTGGGTGGACAAGGCATCTGGCCTGGATGGCACACACCTAAGGGTTCTGAGAGAACTGGTGCCCCTCCCCAGTGGATCTGAGTAACACCTCACTAGAGACAAGATGTGTGCCTCAGGAATGGAGAATGACTCATGTGGTGCCACTCTGCAAGAGTGGTCCCAGACATGCACTTGGTAACTACAGACTGATCAGCCTAACCTCCATTGTAGGCAAATTAATGGAGATTATTCTTAAAGAAAGGTCAGTGAACTTTCTAGAATTTAGCAATTCTGATAGTGATGGTGGGGGAGGGAACTATCCAAGCCTAGACCTGTAGCCAGCATGTCCCAAAGGGAGCATTACTTGGCCCAGTGCTGTTCAATATCTTAACTGGTGACATTGTGGATGGGATCAGAAGTAAAACCTGCCTTTTCACAGATGATACTAAGCTCTGTGGGAGGGTGGACACACAGAAGGGGAGAAAAGAGCTCAGGGAGGATCTGGCCAAGCTAGAGAAATGGTAAGGCAGATAGGGTTTAAATGCCAATAAATGCAAGGTCATGCACCTGGGAGCTAGGAACCAAGGGGTCTACTACTGACTGGGGGGCATACAGGTGTTCAGGTTGGAGGAGTAAAATGATCTAAGGATGATAGTCAGGGGTGACATGAAACACTCTGTGCAGTGCTATAAAGTGACAGCCAAAGCAAATAACATTCTGGAATGAATCACCAGAGGAATCACCTTCAGGAGGGAGGAAGTCATTCTACCTTTTTACACGTCATTGATAAGACCACACTTGGAGTACTGTGTGCAGTTCTGGTGCCCTTATTTAAACAGGACATCAGACTGCTTGGGGGGGCAGTGAAGGGCAACCAAGATGATCCAGGCCATGTGGCAAAAACCATATGATGAGAGGTTATGGGAGCTCAATATGTTTTCCCTGAAAGACAGAAGGGAAAGGGGGGAGATGACAGAAACCTTCAAGTACTAAAAGCAGGCAAGGCCATCAGACCAGACAAGATGCACCCCAGAATCCTTAAGGAACTCGGGACAGAAGAAAAAAATACTCACCTTAGTAATTGCTTTTCTTCTCATGGAGTCTTGCTATATTATGACTTAAGGCAGTTAGCCACAGCACTTGAACTGCCCCAGAGAGGAAACAGTTAACTCAAGGGAGACTGGAGTTCTAAAACGCGAGAGCGCTATGCCAAAGCTCTATCTGGCAGGTTTCAAATGAAACTGTCAGATCTTTCTGAAAACTAATACTAAGCAAGTCTGTGTGGGAAGCTCTACACTAGCCAAGTGGCTACCTACTAGTAGGAAAACAACAGCAAACACAACAACAACAAGAGCAATAATAATAATAACAATGATAATAATATTATTAGTTTCACCCCAACAAGACTATTAACTTTCTTCCTAAAAGACTCAAGTCCGGAAGGACAATATATTACTTAAAACAGAAATACCTAGTTCCCTAACCCTAAATAAAGGGGGAAAGGGAAGAACTAAAATGGCATGACACAGTGCTTGCACTAATTTGCCAACCCCTACCCAAGTAGAAGTTCTGAGAGGGGCAGGTTGGGGGGGTGGTCATAATATAGCAAGACTCCATGAGAAGAAAAGCAATTACTAAGGTGAGTAATTTTTTCTTCAAACATCATGAAGTCTTGCTATATTATGACTTAAGGCAGATTACATAGCAGTACCTCCATGGAGGAGGGTCAGAACCTACTTAGGAAATAGGCTCTGAAGCTACAGCTGTCTAAAACAAGCATCTCTCCTGGACTGGACATCCAGGGAATAATGCTTGGTAAAAGTGTGAACTGTTTTCCAAGTAGCAGCTTGACAGATTTCCAGAATGGGAATATCTCTAGCAGCCGCTAGAGATGCAGCTGTACCCCTGGTGGAGTGAGCCCTCAGTCCTGAGGGGGGTTCTCTACCTAGTTTTTGGTAACAAAATTGGATACAAGAGACAATCCACCTTGCAATTTTCCTCTTAGTGCCAGGTTTCCCTTTGCCAACCTCGCCATAGGTAAGGAAGAGTTGGAGGGATTCGAACCTGTGACCCTTGGTGCGTTCCAAATAGTAGCTTAAAGCTCTTTTGACGTCTAAACTGTGCAGTCTCCTCTCACCCCAGGAAGAATGCTCAGTGAAAAATACTGGAAGAGAGATGGATTGGTTCAGATGGAAATCTGAAACCACTTTAGGCAAAAACTTTCTGTTAGTCCTGAGGACTACCTTATCTCTGTGAAAAGATATAAAATCTTTTTCCACTGACAGGGCTTGTAATTCCATTATGAGTCTGGCAGAAGTGATAGCCACTAGAAAAACAGTTTTCCAAGTTAGAAACTTGAGATCTGCTGAAGACAGAGGCTCAAGGGGTTGCATTAACTGAGCAATGTAAACATTCAGGTCCCAGGCAGGAGCTGGTTCCTGAAAAGGAGGGTTAGTGTGAGTAACCCTTAAAAACTTGGAAAACACAGGATGAGGAGAAGAGGCAGACTTCCTGCTGATACAAAAGCAGAGACAGCTGCCAGATGAACCTTTAAGGTAGCTGGCCTAAGGCCTAAGGAATTTAAATGGACCAAATAGTCCAGTAAAATGGGCAAATCAGCAGATTCTGGGACAATTTGTTTCTCAGAACACCAGAAGGAAAACCTCTTCCAGTTAGAATTGTAAGTGGTCCTAGTGGAAGGCTTCCTTGAAGCCTTTAAAATATCCAGGACACCTTGGGAAAGGTGTAAATCAGCAAATTCTAACTCCTCAAGAGCCAAGCCTTGAGATGGAGGGATTTGAGGTCCGGATACCACACTCTCCCCTGTGCACAGGCCAGCAAATCGTGGACTCTGGGCAAGCTCAGGGCAGGGTGGACTGTCAGGGACAGAATCAGAGGGTACCAGGGCTGTCTGGCCCAATCTGGAGCAATCAGAATCACTTTGCAGGGCTGAGATCTGATTTTACTAATACCCTGAAGAGAAGAGGAAGGGGGAAAGGCATATAGGAACTTCCTTCCAATCCAACAGAAAGGCGCTAGAGGGACTGAGCCCAGCACTGAGGCCTGCAACAAAATAAAGGAAGTTGGTGGTTGTCTGGGGCTGTGAAAAGATCTATCTGAGGGTGCCCCATCTGGCAAAGACCGACCCCAGCACCTGAGGATTCAGAGCCCATTCGTGATGGCCTGAGAAATCCTGCTGAGGCATCCGCCAGGCCATTGTCCTTCCCTGGAAGGTGAACTGCTATCAGGAGGTGTTCAGGAGTAAGCCAGAGACCACAACTTCATTGCTTCAGTGCACAAGGCTGATGACCGGTGCCCCCTTGTTTGTTGATGTACCACATTGTTGTGGTGTTGTCTGTCCTGACTTGAACTACTTTGTTCTGGACAGAAGCTGAAAAACCTGAAGAGCTAAAAGACAGCCTCTGAGTTCCAAAAGATTGATGTGGAGCAGAGATTCCTGAGGGGACCACACTCCCTGAGTGGAAAGGTCGCCCAAGTGAGCCCCCCACCCTAGCAGGGAGGCATCCGTGGTGAAGGTGAGGGAGTGGGAAACAGGAATGAAGGGAACCCCTTGTGTTAGATTGCTTTGATCCTGCCACCACTGGAGAGCCAGGATCAAAGTTTGGGTCACTGGGACTAATTTGGTAAGGGGGTCCCTCCTTTGAGACCAATAGGCCCTCAAATGGAACTGAATGTCCCTCATCTGGAATCTTGCTCCTTGCACAACAGCTGTGGAAGCAGCCATGTGCCCTAGGAGTTGCAGAAAATGCCTTGCTGGTCGAGACCCCAGGGTAAAGGAGGATGCCAAGGCAATGAGTCTGTCTACCCTTTCTGGGGAGAAATGCCTGGCTAACTTTGTGTTCAATTCTGCACCTATGAAAGTTAGTACCTGAACTGGTTCCAGAACTGACTTTAGTAAATTCAGCAGGAATCCCAGGGAAGTGAGAAGCTGCTGGGTGACTTGCAAGTGGGATTTTACCTGATCTGGAGACTGACCCACTATGAGCCAGTCATCCAGGTAAGGACACACAGCAACCCCTTGCCTTCTTAAATGAGCCACTACCACAGCTAGACATTTTGTGAATACCCTTGGAGCAGAGGTAAGGCCGAAGGGCATTGCTCTGAACTGGTAGTGGCCTGAGGGCAGTTCAAACCTGAGGTACTTTCAGTGAGAAGGCCTGATCAGGACATGAAAATAGGCATCCTTGAGGTCCAGGGAAGCTAACCAGTCCCCTGGCCTCAGAGAAGGCAAAATCATTGCCAGAGTTAACATTTTGAACTTTGGTTTCAAAAGATGCTTGTTCAGGTACCTTAAATCTAGAATGGGCTGCCATTCTCCTGTCTTTGTTGGGGTAAGAAAATATCTTGAGTACAGCCCCTTGCCCTGGTGGCAAGGAGGGACCCTTTCCACTGCTTTGCAGTCTAGAAGAGAAGAAACCTCTGCTTCCAAAGCAAGGGCTTCTGAAGGATTTGCAGGTGGAAAATGTCTGGCTCTCATCTTTGGAAACTGTTTGAAGCTGAGAACCAGACCCTGGCTACTACCTCCAGAACCCATCTGTCCGGTTAGGACAGCCAATTCTGGCTGAAATAAGCCAACCTGCCCCCCACCGGTACAGGAGAAGCGGCCCTGGGCACCCCATCAGGGTGCCTGCTTGGCAGCAGCCTTAGGCTGAGGGGAGGGGGACGGTTTACTTGTGCCCCGTCTACCTCTGCCTCTGAAGAAACCCCTCTGTGCAAACGCAGAGGAGGCTTGAGATTGGTAAAAAGGCCTGTGGAAAGGCCTGCCCCTACCTCTGGGAGCGTGCCTTTGTGGAGTGGCATGCCTCTCCTTGGCCTGGGCACTTTTGTAGGTAGTTCTGTATTCATCCATCTTTTTCATATAATTTTCTGTTTGTTCCCCAAACAGAGAATTTCCCACTACAGGAAAATCCATAGCCTTTGACTGAGTATCTTGGGACAGATTAGTGCATCTGAGCCATGCCAACCTACGGAAAGCTACAGAAGTGGCCATGACCCTAGAGGAAACATCATTAACATCAACAGCAGTACGAATTGAACTTTGTGGCTTCAATGCCATCAGCAGCCACCTGTTCCAACTCACTAGCCAGCTGGCCATGGGCCTGCCTGGCTAACTTCTAATACTGTGTCCATCTAGATTTCTGATATCTAGCCACATAAGCCATATAATTTGCCTGCCTGAGTCCCAAAGAAGCTGCCATATGTTTTTTTTCACCATGGCATCAATCTTCCTGGAATCCTTATCAGGAGGATGAGGCCAGGGAATATTAGCCTGTCACAGGCTGCAGCTTGTACCACACCTACATGACTACACTGCTCAGTGAGAAGTCTGTATCAGGGCCTGACAAAGTATACCTTCTGTCCATTTTTATCTACAGGAGGGACAGAATGAGGATTTTTAAAATCTTTGTTGTTTGCTTCCTAAATGACTTATGCAAAGGAATAGACAACCCTAGACTCTGGTATATCCATCATTTCTACATAATCAGGCTCCTCTTGCTCATCCACAGCCTCTTCTAAAGGAAGCTGGAGGGTTTCTGCAACTTTTTTATAAAACATAAAATGAGAAGGGGACTCGGACAGCATAGGGGGAGATTCTAAAGGTCTGTCTGGAGAAATGTCCGGTTCAATGGGCACGTCCAGACCCTCCCAGCCACATATATAATGATCAAATTCCTCCTCCCCCTCCTGTGGTTCATAAAATTCCTCAACATCATACTCTTGAACCACTGGAACTGAATGAACCAACCTTTGCTAGCTGTTGGTGGTTCGACAGGTCCCTGAGACAGTGACTGGACAATCTGTATGGCTTTAGCTATCTGCAGCAGTTGGAGAGACAATTTGACCCAGACCTGCTGATTTCTTTGTCTTTTTACTGGGACTGGTTCCTCCGAACTAGCCTTCCTTTTGCCCGAGGAAGTCTCGCCCTGGTCAGAGGCACTCTCCTGGTCCAGTGGGTGCTGGACCGGCTGGCCATCTGGGTCAGCGGACTTTTTGGCCTCTCATTCCCTGAGCCGGCCCAATCTCTTCTCCAGGGTGGCTGCAGGGAAATTTTTACACACCTGGCAGTCTGACAGGAGGTGGTCAGCCCCCAGACAATAAACACAAGTGGTGTGTGGGTCAGCCCTGGCAAAGGCTTCCCCACAGACATCACAGTGTTGAAACCCAGTGGGCCCGGTTTTTCTTTTGGGTTTCTCAGACATAATGCCAGCCTATCCAAAAACTTGCCCTTTTGATGGCAGTGCCAGGCAAGACACCCTTATCGGTTCCTAACCGTGTCACGGGTATTTGAAAAAACCAAAAGTATAGGTTTTTTTAGAACCGATAAGAACCTGAACTCGACTCTAAAAAGCCCAAAATATGAATAGAAACTTATTTTAGTAAACCGATCGTTCAAAACCGAACCGATAATTAATTTTCACACAGACTTTAAATCCTGTACTTACGGCACCAGATAGAGCTTTGAACCGAAATGCGGTAAAATAAATACTTTTGCGGTTCAAATGAACGAAAATACTCGCGAACCGAGAAATGAACCGGCTGAAGGAGCTAATCTCCAGAAGCGACTGTTCAGTGAGCGGAGTAAAGAATCTGACAGTTTCATTTGAAACTTGCCAGATAGAGCTTTGGCATAGCGCTCTCGCGCTTTAGAACTCCAGTCTCCCTGGAGTTAACTGTTTCCTCTCTGGGGCAGTTCAAGTGCTGTGGCTAACTGCCTTAAGTCATAATATAGCAAGACTTCATGGTGTTTGAATTAGCAGCCACTCTGGCACTTCTATTCATGAAGACCCTGAAGAGCGGTGTGGTACTCGAAGACTGGAAAAAGGTAATAGCAGTTCTACTTCCCAAATCAGGCAGTTGTGAAAAGGCTAGTAATTACAGACTGGTGAGACTTACATCTAAAGTAGGGAAATTAATGGAGACACTACTCAAACAAAGGATCATAGCATTCCTGGAAACTAGTGGCCAACAAGACCCTAAACAGCATAGTTTCACAGCATGTAGGTCATGCCAGACAAATTTGCTGGAGTTTTTTGACTACACTATAAAAATAGTGGATGATGGTAGGGCAGTAGATGTGGCCTACTTAGACATTAGTAGGGCCTTCGACTCGATTCATACAGAAGGCTGTATACACTCAATTACTACCAATCAAAGAAGCTTGACCACACAGAGGTTGGTTCAGAAGCAGTCAGATGGGTACAAAACTAGTTACAACGTAGAACCCCGAGGGTACAGGTTAATGGAACTCAATCAAGCAGAAGGCAGGGTGACCAGCTGGGTGCCCCAGGGCTCACTGCTGGGGCTTCTGCTCTTCAATGTTTTTATAGCAGACATCACTGATGGACTGAAAGGGAAAGTGTGTCTTTTCACAGATGACACCAAGATATGTAACATGGTGGACACCTCAGAAGGAGTGAGCAAGATGGAAGCTGACCTCAAGAAACTAGAAGAATGGTCTGGAGTGTGGCAGCTGAGATTTAATGCCTATAAGTGCAAGGTCATGCACATAGGAAAGAAAAATCCAAGAAAGGAGTATTACCTAGGAGGTGAAAGACTGGCAGCCTCAAACCAGGAACGAGATCTGTGAATCATAATCTCAGATGACTTGAAGGTTAGTAAGCAGTGTGAGAAGGCAACATTGAAGGCCAACAGAGTGCTGGGCTACATTGGGAGGGGAATCATGAGCACGAGGAGTGAGGTGGTACTACCATTGTATAGATTGCTGGTCAGGCCTCACCTGGAATACAAAGTCCAGTGCTGAAGGCCTCACCTAAGAATGGGCACTGACCAGCTGGAAACAGTACAGAGAAAGGCAACAAAAATTATTCAGGGTCTGCAGTACATGTCCTAGGAGGAGTCTGCAGTACATGTCATAGGAGGTGTCAGCAGTACATGTCCTAGGAGGGGTCTGCAGTACATGTCCTAGGAGGAAAGACTTGGGAAACTGAATATGTACTCCCTGGAGCAGAGAAGAGAGAGGGAGAGAGAGAGGACACGATTGAAATATTCAAATACATAAAAGGCATTAATGAGTTACAGGCACAGGAACTTTTTCACTTCAAGAGGGGCTCCAGGACCAGGGGACATGATCTCAGGCTGCAAGGAGGGAGGTTCTCTACCAACACCAGGAGATTGTCCTTCACAGAAAGAGTGGTGGATGCTTGGAACAGCCTGCCCCAAGAGGGTGTGGGGGGATTCAAGAATGCATGGGATAGACACAAGGGAGTCCTGACTACAAAGGGCAACTAGAGTGCCAAAATAGGTCTAAAACAAATGGGCAGACTAGATGGACCTAGCGGTCTCCTTCTACCATCAACTTCTATGTTTCTATGTATAAACAAGGTTGGAACAGAGGCCATTTTCAATTTAAACAGGAAGGAGACCACAAGGGGGCACAATCCAAAACTAGTGGGTGGTAGATTTAAACAGGAATTGAGGAGGAACTTTTTCATGGAAAGAGTGGTGTCAAAGTGGAATGGACTACCATAGGATGTGGTATCATTGAAAACAGTGGGAGGATTTAAAGGTGCCGTGGAACAGGTTAAAAAGAAGAGTGACAATGGGATGGAGGAAAGGAACAGGAAAAGACAGGGTGGGGGAGAATAACTCCAGGTGGCAAGGGAAGGGGCAGGTCCAGTAAAACAGTTTGAGCTGCACACTCAAGCAGACTTAATAGACCACTACAGCCTGTTTCTGCTTGAAATTTTTGCAAGTTCAAATCATAGGAAGAAGCAGACTCAAAAGGGGCCATAGTGGGAGATTCCAGGATTCCAGCAGTGATTTATGTCCCAAATTGGAACCAGTTCGCGAACTGGAGGGGCTATGTCCAAGAGGTTCTTCAGGAACCGGAGGGCTATATCCTGCTTGGCCACTGTCTTGTTTCTGACAGGGTATGAAAAACTAAAATGGCTCAGAGGAGAATCTTCTTCAAGGACTGCTGCAAACCATCTGAGACACTCAGGAGGTAATCCAGCACCTTCCATAATGGACACATGAAAGATGCCATTTGATACCATTTAGCAAAGTGCCTCCACTTCAGGGAGTAGGTGGGCCTGGTGAAAAGTTTCTGACCAACAAGCAGGACAGCCAAGACCACAGCAGAGATTCCAACCCAAGACAGATCTGTCTGCATGATTCAGATATGGAGCTGGAGGGGCTGGAGGTTTTTTTTTTTAATATTACTTCTATTTTGCACTTCTCCATCTAACCAGCTCCCCCAGCCCCGTCACCCAGAATCACCGGGGCTTACCTTATGCCAGGACCGGGAGCAGCACCTGCAGGGAGTCAGGTATCATCCTGCTGCCAGTGTTTTCTCCACCATTTTTTTCCTGAGGGCCCCAGGAGAAGGACAAATGCATGTGGAGGCACCCATGCACCTTACAGCCCCGGTACTGACCCCCTTCCGCCCACTTTATTGATCTAGTGCTGGGCACCCTGCCTGCGCTGCCTCCTGGCCTCCACCAGGGGGAAACCATTGGGTGAAGGATGCCATTCCACCACTCCCAGAGAGGACAGTTGCCTGCCAGCACCTCTATCCAGTTCTGCCCTCCCCCCATGCTGACCTCCAGCGACCTAGGCTTGTTCACGAACCCAGGTTGCCTGCATGCCGTGACGTGAAGCATCCAGGGCCTCAGCCCTCTGTGTTACTGGGCTGGTCTGAGGGACTGGAGGTTTTGATACAACAATGCACTATCATTCTGGGACAAAGGCCTTGCTGGAGGGAGAGTGGAAACAACATGAATTCTTGCTGTACTCTGACTTGCAGTGTCAGTGGCTCAGTAGGTAGCACACTCGCCTCTGAGGCCGGGAGATCAGAGGGCTGTGGGTTCAGTTCCCACATCTGGCACTTGGGTTAATATCCCAGTACTGACACTATAGTGCAGTATGAGAGGGGATCTGTACATCTGAGGTGCCGTCTTTCGGAAGAGACGTTAAACTAAGGTCCCATCTGTCTGGATTGGTGGTAGTTCAGGTGGATGTTAAAGATCCCATGGCACTTATCGAAAAGTGTAGGGGAATTTCCCCAGTGTCCTGGCCAAATTTCCCTCTTTCACTCAAAATACCACCAACAGCTTAATCTGGTTCATGGTCAGTTGGCATTCATCTGTATTCCCCTTCCCCCAGGTCGTGCCTGAAAATAGGCAGGATTTGTCTAGTGCACTTACCCGGTCAACAAAAACTAAATAAAAATAAATAAATAAATAAATATGCAGTTAGCCCCATCACTTGAACTGTTCCAGAGAGGAAAGAGTTAACTCTATGCAGGAAGCATAGAATGCTGGGCTCGAGCTCAGTTTCAAACCTCAACTGTGAAGTCGTTCTGGACATTGCTCCTTCGCCTCGGTTCGGTAAAGGTCTAAAGTTCGGCAGTTTCTCAACCGATTTGTTATTTTTTTGGTTTCAAATCTCTGTCTATGGTACAATAAGTGTGTAGATAGGCAGAGAACTGTTTTTTCTCTGTCTGGAAATTGTAAACATTTTATCGGTCAGTTCGGTTTAAAATTGACTGATTTTTCTGTCTTTACAAGTTCTGGGAATTTAGTAGTGGTGTGCTGGTTCTTATCGATTTAAAAAAAAAGACTTTTTCCTGTTTTTTTTCCATGACCCGTAACACGGTTGGTAACCAATAACGGTGTCTTACCTGGCAAAATAAGCTGTAAAGGGTAAGAATGTTAGCCTGGCCATGTCTGAGAAACCCAAGAAAAAAAACGGGCCCACTGGGTTTCAACACTGTTCTGAGTGTGGGGATGCCTTTGCTAAGGCAGACCCCCCACCTCACCTGTGTTTATTGTCTGGGGTTTGACCACCACAAAACAGACTGCCAAATATGTAAAAATTTCCCTAAGGCCACTCTAGAAAAAAGATTGGGTATGCTTAAGGAAAAGGAGGCCAAGAAGTCCGCTAACCCGGATGGCCAGCCCGGTTCGGTTCCAACTGAACCTGAGGGGTGCCCACCGACCTGGGCAACACGTGCTCAGGCAAAAGGAGATCCAACTCTGAGGGGTCAGTTCCAGCGAAACGAAAAAAGAAATTAGCCGGTTTGGATCCAGAACCGCAGACTCCAACCACTGAGAAAATAACCAGAGCGATAAGTATTGTGGAATCGCTCCGTTCGGTTCTATCAGATCCACCACCTTCGGATTATGATCCAGATGCATACTATGATCCAGAGTGAGAGGGGGATGAAGAGGATGATGACAACTATTATGAAGGTCTGGATGTGCCCATCTCCCCAGACAGACCCTCCAATGTTTCCCCTCCCTGGCTTTCTGAGTCTCCTTCCCACTATTTGTTTTACAAAAAAGTGGCTGACACTCTACAGCTCCCCTTGGTGGAAGCTGTTGAGGAGGAAGAGGAGGAGCCTGATTTTGTGGAGATGATGGACATCCCAGAGTCCAAGAGGTTGTCTATTCCCCTCCATAAATCCCGGGGGAAACAGACAAGAAAGATTCTACAGACTCCAAATTCATTATCTCCTGTGGACAACAGAATGGACAGGAGGTACATGCTTTCAGGCTCAGGTACGGAGTTTTTGTTTAATCAATGCAGCCATGTTGGGGTGGTGCAGGATGCAGCCTGTGACAAGGCTAACATACCTTTGACTTCACCCCCCCCAGATAATGACTCCAAGAAGGTGGATGCCAAAGCAAAAAACTATACTTGGCATCCTCCTTGGGACTCAGGCAGGTGAGTTATATGGCCTACACAGTCAGATACCAGAAGTCAAGATGGGATACTGTCCTGTCCCCCCAGCCAGCCAAAGAGCTGGAGGAGGTGGCTGCTGACAGGAACGAGGCATCCAAAATGCAATTCCATGCTGCTGTGGACTCCAATGAGGTGGCATCAAGAGTCAAGGCTACATCTGTGTCTCTCAGGAGATTTGCTTGGCTCAGATGTACTAGCCTTTCACAGGATACGCAGGCTAAGGCCATGGATTTCCCTGTGGTGGATAATTCTCTGGGGAGCAAACAGAGACTTACATGAAGAAAATGGATGAATACAGGACCATCTACAGGAGTGCACAGGCCAAAGAAAGGCAAGCCACTCCTCAGAAGCAGCAGTCTAGGGGCAGGGGCAAATCTTTTCACATACCTTTTTACCAAATTCAGACCTCTTCTCCCTTTTCACAGAGGTTTTTTTTCAGAGGGAGAGGTAGGAAGGGGATGAGCCGGGCTGCATCCTCTTCCCGGTCTAAGGCTCCTGCCAAGCAGACACCCTGATGTGTCAGCCACGGTTGCCTCCCCATTTCCAGTAGGAGGCAGGCTGACTTACTACTTCCAGGCCTGGAAGTCTGTTACCTCAGACAAATGGGTCCTGGAAATAGTAAGCCAGGGACTGGCCCTCAGCTTCAATAAATTTCAAAAAATGAGGGTCAGGTCTTTTCCACCTGCAAACATCTCTAAAACCATCACTTTGGAAGCAGAGGTTTCCTCTCTGCTAGCTCTCAGGGCTGTAGAGAGAGTTCCTACTCATCATAGGGGAAAAGGTCTGTACTCCAGATACTTCCTTACCCCCAAAAAGACAGGGGAGTGGTGACCCATCCTAGACTTAAGGTATCTAAACAAGCACATTCTAAAACCAAAGTTCAAAATGGTGACTCTGGGAGTAATTCTTCCCTCTCTAAGGCCAGGGGATTGGTTAGCATCCCTAGACCTCAAGGATGCCTATTCCCACATTCAAATCAGATGATCTCACAGAAAGTACCTTAGATTCGAGTTGCCTTTAGGCCATTATCAGTTCAGAGCAATGCCCTTCAGCCTAACATCAGCTCCAAGGGTGTTCACAAAGTGCCCTACAGTAGTAGTGGCCTTCCTCAGGAGGCAAGGGATTTCTTTATTCCCATACCTGGACGACTGGCTCATTGAAGGACAGTCTCCAGACCAGGTCAAATCAGCCTTACAAGTCACTCAGCATCTGCTCAGTTCTCTGGGTTTTCTTCTCAATCTGCCAAAGTCAGTTCTCAAACCAGTACAACTCCTCATTTTTATAGGGATACAGTTACATACTGTGCAGGCAAAGGCCTTCCTCCCAATAGCAAGGGTAAAGGCCCTTACGGATCTCACTGCCTCTTTCCACCCTTTGGTGTCTCATCCAGCAAGACATTTTCTTCAGCTCCTAGGTCACATGGCAGCTTCCACTGCAGTGGTACAGGGAGCCAGATTCCAGATGAGGGACATTCAGTTTCCCCTAATGTCTTTCTGATCTCAGAAAAAAGATTCCTTAACCAAATTGATTCCAGTGACTCAGACTATGGTCCAAGCTCTCCAGTGGTGGCTGGATCAGGACAATCTCAGACAAGGTGTCCCATTCATCAGTCAAACTCACTCAGTGGTACTAACCACAGATGCCTCTAACCTGGGTTGGGGAGCCCACCTAGGAGCCCTCATGGCACAGGGTGTCTGGTCCCCACAGGAGTCTTCTCTTCATATCAGTCTTCTGGACCCCAAGGAAGTGTTTCTGACCCTCCAAGCCATTTCAGACTCAGTGAAGAACAAGGTGGTTCAGGTCAGGACAGACACCACCACCACCATGTGGTACATCAACAAGCATGGGGGCTCTCAGTCTGTGGCCCTGTGCATGGAGGCCATGAAACTATGGTCTCTGGCTTATTCCCTGCAAACATCCCTAATAGCAATCCACCTCCCCTGGAAGGACAATATGCTAGTGGATTCTTTTAACAGAATCTCTCAGGGCCACCACGAGTGGACCATGGACCCTGTCATACTGAAAAGTATCTTTTATTTTTATTTATTTATTCAATCTTGGATTACAATACCTTTGAACAGGAGACCACTCTTTTACAACGGTTCTGCATTGTGAAGGGTGAGTATACATACATTGTCAGTTTAGAAGTATCTAACTAGGTGAATAAAACATAGAACAAAAATACTGTAAATTGGTAACATGATTTTAACACAAGGATAATTCAGGAAAAAGTAGCAGTTTTTGTGGCATTGTCAGGGAAAAGACGGTAATCAGGCATCCAGAAGGTGGGTAGGGGCACTGGGGGGCATGATGATTAGTCAGGGGGAGATCGGAAAGGAGAGTGCAAGGTATTGCAGGGCCGCGGGGAAACTAGGGGTAGAAGGACAAAGTAGGAGTAGTGAGGAGAGGGTAATAACCTGAGGGTGAATAAGACCAGGGTCAAGAGATGGGGGCTTGGGGAGCAATTAAAAAGTGCAATCACAGGAGCTTTTCTTCAGTAGGTGTTGTCTGAGCTTGGTCTTGAAAGGCCCCAATCTCTGTGTGGTGTCATAATCAGTGCCGAGGTTATTGAACCAAAGTAGTGCCTGGTAGGCATATGACCTCTACTCTTGGGAGGTTCTGCAGCATGGGACGGTGATTGCCTGATGGCCAGAGTTTCTGGTGTGGTGTGGGCCTGTGAATAAGCTTAGTTGGTTTGTGACTCCAGGAGGTTCTAGTCCGAGTAGTGCTTTTTTAGTTAGTAGGCAGGTTTGGTATTGTATCCTGTTTTCAAGTTGTAGCCACCCAACTTGCTCATAAAGGTCACAAGTGTGCGTTAGTCGGGGGGGGACTGGAGAGCAATCTGCAGGCTTTGTTGAGGACTACTGCTATCCTACGTAGTGAGGTGGGAATGGCTGAGCTGTAAATGACCAATCCATAGTCGATAACGGACACAACTGAGCTATAGCTTGCAGTTTGAAAGGCTTCAGGTGTCAGACATTTCTTGTGCCTGTGAAGGAGCCCAATTCTTATGTTGACTGTTCTGGCCACATTCTCGATGTGTTCTGCATAGGAGAGGGAGCAGTCAAGCATAACCACCAGGTATTTTAATTGCTCTACTTGTTTAAGTGTAACTCTTGCACAGTTAGTGATGTTAAGGGATGTTGCTTTGTGTTTGCTTCTAGCACTGCTAAAAAGCATTACTTTTGTCTTTTTATAGTTCAGAACCATCTTGTGGGTTCTGAACCAGTATTCGGTTTGTTTAAAAGCAAGTTGTAGTTGATATTTTAAGGTGTAAGAGTCCTGATAAAAAGTAAAAATTACAGCATCATCTGCATAGAGTAGTATCCATTGGTCACACGATCGAGGTAGGTTATTTAGGAAGATGCTGAAAAGGAGGGGTCCTAGGATTGAACCCTGGGGAACCCCATAGTGAACCGGAAGGTGCCCAGATGTGGTGTTTCCAATCTTTACCTGCTTGTAATGATTAGCTAGGTAGCTTTTGAACCAATTAGTAGTGGGTCACCCTAGAGATAGATCTCTTTGCAGCCCCAGACAATCACCAACTTCCTTTCTTCTGTTGCAGCCCTCCAGTCCTAGGGACTGTTCCCCTGGATGCTCTGATTCTGGATTGCGAAGGCAAGTTCCTTTATGCCTTTCCTTCCTTTCCCCTGCTATTCAAGGTTCTAGTCAATATCAGATCACAACCCTGCAGGGTGATCCCTGAAGCTCCATACTGGGCCAGATAGCCTTGGTATCCTCTGCTGTTGTCCCTAGCAATTTCACTTCCCCTGTCTCTTACCAAGAGACACAATCTGTTAACTTCTTCTCAGAAGGGAATCTGGTACCCCAATTTCCAGCCTCTTAATCTCAAAGCTTGGCTCTTGAAGAGCTAGAATATGCAGACCTGCATCTTTCTCAGGGGATCTTGGATATCCTTACGGTCTCCTGAAAACCTGCTACCAGGAAAATTTTAATAACTCCAAATGGAACAGATTCAGCAATTGGTGCTCCCATAAAGATATCCTGTGAGATAATACTAACATTGCCACAGTGTTAGATTATCTGGTTCACCTTAATAGCTCAGGCCTTCGGTCAGCCACTTTAAAAGTTCATTTAGCAGCTGTATCTGCATTTCTGTCAGCAAGGAAAACCTCTTGCCTAGCTTCTCAGCCTGTCCTTTGTAAGTTCTTTAAAGGTCTGGTTTATATTAACCCTCCCTTTAGGAACCCTACTCCCAATTGGGATCTCAGTGTTTGCATTGCTCAGCTCATACAACCTCCCTTCAAGCCTCTGTCTTTGGATGAACTTAAGTATTTGACCTGGAAAACTGTATTCATGGTAGCTATCACTTCTGCCAGGTGGATCAGTGATGTACAGGCCCTGTCAGTGGAACCAGACTTTATCTGATTCCATAGAAATAAGGTAGTCCTCAGAGCCAATAGGTGGTTCTTTCCCAAGGTGGTCTCAGACTTTCATCTGAATCATGTCTCTTCTTGTGTTTTTCACTGATCACTCTTCTTTAGGGGAAAGAAGTTTACACAGTTTGGCAGACTAAGGCACACAGGAATGAATGCCTTCAGTTGTTCCTCACTTATGGTGAAGTGGGGAAGGGTAAGCCTGCCACTAAAAGAACTATTGCCAGGTGGATTGTCTCTTGTATACAATTCTGCTATGCCAAGTTAGGTAAAATACCTCCCTCAGGCCTGAGAGCTCACTCGATTAGGGGTACAGCTGCTTCTCTGGCTGCTGTCAGAGATATACCCTTATTAGAGATATGCAAAGCAGCCACCTGGAAAACTTTCCATACATTCACCAATCATTACTGTCTGGATATCCAGGCTAGGAGTGATGCTAGGTTTGGTACAGCAGTACTGCAGAGCTTATTCCCAAAAAAGGGTCAGTACCTCCCTCCATGGTAGTACTGCCTGGTAGTCTGCATATGTCAGAATATAGCAAAACTTCATGTTGTCTGAAGAAAAAATTACTCACTTTAGTAATTGTTTCTTCTAATGGAGTCTTGCTGTATTCTGACCTCCCTCCCTCCCATCTCAGAACCTGGCTTTTGGGAAGTGAGCTGGCAGTTACAGTGTTACACCTCAGGGGTGTACTTGGCACCCCTCCTCTTTAGGATGGGGGCTGGTTGTTGTTATGTTTTTACTTCTAGCTATATATTGTTCAATACCTGTTTTTGGTTTTTTTTTGTCTTGGGTTCTCGACTTGAGTCTTTTAGGGGACCTAAGCTGTTGCCTGTTGACTATCTGTTTTTACAATTTCCATTATAGGAGTGTAGTTAGCTAGTTGCTCATAAGAATCTGACAGTTACACTCTGAAGCACCACAGACAGAGGTTTGAAACTGAGCTTGAGCCCAATGTTCTGTGCTTCCTGCATAGAGTTAACTCTTTCCTCTCTGGAGCAGTTCAAGCGCTGGGGCTAACTGCATATGTCAGAATACAGCAAGACTCCATTAGAAGCAACACAATTACTAAGGTGAGTAATTTTTCTTCACAGCAGTGGGCACTAAATTTGCCTTTGTCACTAGAGTACCAATAGAATAATCTTGGCTGGTTCCTGCTTGAGTATTGGATTGCATTCCATGAGTGTTAGATGGTGGCCAGCCGAGGTGGTGAGGGAAGGGCTGTGCCAGTCACCAATTTATTGGAAAATGGCATCATGATGAGGGAGGGTGTAGGGCAGAGGTCCATGGCTGGGGACCACTAAACCAGGAAGGATTGATGCATGACATAAAGATGATTGATTGGGGGTTGGGGACCACTTAACCACTAGGTATTGATGCATCAAATCAAATCATCCTTTATTTCTCAAAAGTGCTTTTCTAAAACCAAAGAGCCTATACATAAAAACATAAATAAACATATTAAAATCAATATTCCACAGAAAAAATATCCATTTCTAATAAATTAAAATCATGTGGCAAGCATAAAATCATGCACTAACATCCAGAAATGCCTGGCTAAATACATGTTTTTAACTCATTCTATCCTCTTGTCACCTCACATGTTCAGGTGCACTCTGTCTGCTGCTGAAACACCTGTGTTCATGAAGGGGTTCTAGATTTGCAGCATTCATACAAACACACTGTGCTTAAACCTACATATCTTAAAAAATGTGCATCCAATTTTAAAATATGTACAGGGTGATGACATGGGCACCTATAAAGGCAGTGTACTGTGTGCTGTGTCACATGGATTGCCTGCATACACATGTGATATGTTGCAGCATTCAGTATGGTGCACTGTGTGGGTGGGAAGGAGTGTGGGTATGCCTGCACCATGGAGTGATGCTCATTGGCTCATGGGAATACATGTGTACTGTGTGCTGTGTTTCATGTGAATGGACTGTATAAGTCATATATTGGCACTGATCTCATCACAGTGCATCAGAGGTAAGAGCTGGTCTGAAACATGATGAGCACAAGGGACTAAACAAGTGGCTGTGGAGTAATTCGAACCTGAATAGAACATTATCTTGTGTCTGAGGGTAGTATTGGAATGAATCCTGATATGTACAATGGACTACACCAGTGGCTGAGGAGGGATCTATACCAGTAATGACATCACAGAGTGTCAGAGGTAAAGGCTGGACTGAAGAAAGATGAACAGATGAACTACATCAGTGACTCTGGTGGGATCTGAGCCTAAACAGCACTTTACAGTGCATTAGAGGTTGGGGCTGGACTGACATCAGATGAGTCAATGGACAACACCATTGGCTGTGGAGGGATCTGAACCTGAAATGCACTTCACTGTTCACTACAGTTTGGGGCTCGACTACTGAATGGCAAGGAGGTAGATCATACCAGTGGCTGTGGAGGGATTTTAACCTGAAGAGCACTTTACAGTGCATCAGAGGTTAGGTCTGGACTGGCATTATATGAGTCAATGGAAAACATCAGTGACTGTGGAGGGATTCATTGCTGAACTGGCCTTTACAGCACATCAGAAGTTGGGGCTGGACTGATGCCAGATGAGTTGAAGGCAACACCATTTTGTTTTTCATTTTAAACAATCAGCAACTGTGTATTTGGGAGAAAACTCAAGTGCAGAACATGAGACAAACATGCTACTGACCCTAACCCACTTATCATCTATAATGCAGGGAGCAACATGCCACATAGATTTTAACACCACCATAACCCAAACATGAACTCTTTAAAAAATAACAAAAGGTGCTGAATTCATGTGACCACATCTAGTACATGCACAAGAAATACTCTCTCCCATCGGGAATGCAAGCTGGATCCATAAGATGTGATCACACAGGATGACTAGAAATTATCCCGAAATGAACAAAGTGATGACTATGAAAACATTTGTCATAAATCAAAATAAAAACAAATAGAGTAAATACAGATTACAAAATGAGGTTTTGGCACCAAAACAAATGGGTGAGTGTTTTAGGATGAGAGCAGTGCCTCCATCTTGAAACTAAGGAGGCAGTATAGCGCAGTGGTTTAAGGCTCTGAGCTGCAAATCTGGTGATATCCAGCAGACCAGACCTGGGTTTGAATCCCACAGCTTCCACTTGCATACTGTGTGACCCTGAGCAAGTCACTTAACTTCCCTGTGCTCTCAGGTCGCACCAGTAAAAAGGCTTTCAGCTTACTGTGCTACTCCTGGTTTAAAAAAAAAAAAAAGTTTCCAGTCACCACTTTCTTCCTTCACCAGTGTCTGCTCTGACTGGTTAATGGAAATAGTGATGTGTATAATAAGCATAGAGGAAGCATAGCAACAGTGAGGATCAATATGACCAAATGGTGCCACACTATAGAGCCAGGGTAGGGTGTGAGTGAGGGCTGCAAGCCCTAACTGAAACATCAAAAAATAAATCACTGTCCACTCCAGAGCCTGGAGAGCCACTTTCCCTCAAGTGATGGTTGTAAAAAAATGCCAGAGTCCTTGCTTGAATGCCAAATAAGGATTTATTCCAACTTTTCAGGCACACATGGAATAGAATAGTGGAAGGCACAATAAAAAGATATACATGCAGGTTCCATGGTGCTTTGCCAATTAAGGCTTCATCAGAGGGATGGTGCCTGCATTTAACACAATCCCTTCATACCAATTAAATTCAAAATTGATGATATCAGAAAATCCGACCAATCACAGAGTTTGATTTTTAAATACAGAAATATTTAGTTCACTTAGTGGTATAAATAGTTATAACAATCATGATATCAGTGACATGTTATTGTAGAAAAATACCCCCAAAAGCATAAAACAAATACTCCAAAAGTAGTGACAGACAATCAGATTGTTCAAATGCAAAAAATATAAGTTCATGAAATTAATTATAATGTCAACCTGATCAGTTTAACATGTTACACTAAAACAAGATGATTTATTGTTCCTAGACAAACTGTTATGGCAACAAACAAGCATAACAAAATTTTTTCACATCACAGGCAAAAATAGTAAATTTATTTCTATATTTATTAAGGTGTATTTTCTCAAAAATAGCCAATAGGAATGCATATTATATCGGGTAAAATCAGTAATGGTATGATGTCCCCTATTGGATGGTGCAACTCAATTAATCAAATGTAAACAAATGCTTGAACTGCACCAAGAGAAAGACATGGACGCCAATTTGCATCATCAGGCAATAAAGCATATAATTTAGGATGCCATGCAGCATCATCAGGAAAAAGAGGTATATTTTTTATGACATCATAGGTGTCATCAGGACGTAATGAGCTAAGGATGTTTTAAAGCTTTGGATGGTCAGGCACTCACAAATCTGATGAGGTAGAGAATTCCACAGGGTAGGGGCTGCAAAAGTGAAAGACTGAGCCCCAGATGTTTTTAAACACACCCGGGGAATCTCCAGCAATCCCTTATCGATGGAGCGGAGTGGGCAGAGGGGGCAGTAAGGGCGAAGGAGATCTTGCAGGTAATGAGGTCCCTGTTCATGTAGGGCTTTATAGGTCAATAACTCAACCTTGAAGGTGATCAGCCACTGTACTGGCAGCAAGTGCAGTCCGCGCAGCACAGGTGTAATATGATTGGTCCTAGAAGTACCAGTAAAATGTCTGGCTGCCACATTCTGCACCAATTGCAAGCAGCAGATATCAACCCCCGGCAGCCCTAGGTAAACGGCATTGCAGTAGTCAAGGTGGGAGGTCATGAAGGCATGGATCAACATTGGAAGATCATCAGGAAGAACCAGATGCTTCACCCAGGCGATATTCCTCAGATGAAAAAAAAAAGGTCTCGACAATGGCCGATACCTGAGATCTAAAGGTCAGGCCACTGTCAAACATAACACCCAGGTTCCGCACCCGGTCTTAGGTAGTCAGCTGAACAGCCCCGAGCTGAAGCCCAGAATGGTTCCCTGTCAACAAACCTACCTGTCGATGACCTGGGTCCATTACCAACCCCTCAGTCTTAGCCAGGTTCAACTGTAGCCAACTGGCACTCATCCAGTCCTGGATTTTGGGGAGACAGTTGTTAAAAACCAAGAGAAAGTCATCTTGCCCGGGCACAAAGGACATGTACAGTTCAGTATCATCTGCATAGCAGTGAAAACTCAGCCCGTACCACCTAATGATTTTTCCTAGTGGCAGCATATACACTGTGAACAACATGGTTGATAAAATGGAGCCTTGCGGTGCCCCACAGGATGGGGAAAGGGGCTGAGAAATAAGTCCCAGACACCACTCTCTGAGTCCTACCCTCGAGAAAAGATCAAAACCATCTGAGGGACTGCACCAGACAGTCTGCAGATGGACCACAGGCACTCCAATAACACACCATGATCCACAGTGTCAAATGCTGCAGAGAGATGAAGGAGGATCAAGATGGAATGAGTTCTCTGCTCTCTCTCTCTCGCTATCAGGAGATTTTTCAGCACTCGGACAAGGGCTGTCTCAGTACTATGTCTCTTTCTGAAATCTAACTGGAGAGAATCATAGACATCATGGGTAGATAAATGATCATCCAATTGTAGCGCAACCACCTTCTCAATAACCTTACCCACAAAGGGCAGGATAGAAACAGGTCTGTAGTTAGCAGGTCAAGGGAGGATTTCTTAAGAAGAGGTCATACAAATGCCTCCTTTAGGTGGTCTAGAAAGACCCCCCCCAGTGAACTCCAGACTATCTTGGCTAGTACAGGCCCAATCTCATCAACACACCCTATAAGAAAGCGCATTGGGCCCGGGTCTAAACTACAGCAAGTTGGCTGCAGTCAGGATGATCCTCACAATGTCCATGAATTCCAGCTGGCCAACATCAGAACAGGCAAGCTGTGCGTCAGCATCCCTGCCAACCTCCACAATACCCAATAGAGGGGACTACACATATCCCAGACCTATGGTGACAACCTTATCTCCGAAGAACTAAGCAAACTCATCACATCTCTCTTGTGAAAATACTCTACCAGGCTGAAGACAGATTGGATTACGCCAATTGTCGACAGTCCAGAAGAGCTGAGCTGGTTGGTTCTGTGCAGTGGCAATCTCCCAGGACAGGAAATCTGCCTTCTTATGGGTGATTGCCGATTGATAGACAACATAATGGTCCATCATTCTAAGTCAGTCACCAACCAGGCCCGATTTCTTCCAGTGTCTCTCTAGCCTTTGTCCCTCTCTCCTCATCTCCTTCAAGGTCCCATCAAACCAATGGGACCTTGGGTGAAGAGTGAGAGGAGGAACATGAACAGGAGCTATGGAATCCAGGGCCTCCAACACCACCTTATTATAAGCTAGTACTAGGTTTCCTGGATCTATGCAGTCACTTAATATGCTCAATAGGTCCAGCACTGCCTTTAGACCATCTGGGCTAACACCCCTCAAAGGGCAATACTGGACCATCTGCATGGGGGCAGACCCACTGGAGGGAGCAATGAAACTGAACCCTATGGTGTTATGGTCAGACCAACCAACTGACTTCACCACCAAGTTGGAGATCTCCATCCCCAGGGGGAACACCAAGTCCAAGGATTGACCACACCTGTTGGACGTGGTGGTAATAACCTGTATAAGGCCCAACTAAGTCATTAATTGGAGGAAGTCCTGACCAAATTGCAAGAGTTTATCGTCAACCCAGACACTGAAATCCTCCTGAATTACTCACCTGGGAGATCCCAAAACCTTGTCAATGATGAAGTCTGTGACTTCCTGCAGGAAAACGTTCCCATCTCCAGGTGGATGGTAGATGAAAAGTATCCTGAACCCTACTCCCGCTCCTTTGATACACTTGAAGGAGTTGGTGGTCTCCACTGGTACATCCACAAGTCCCAGTTCCGATCTAAAACAAATGGCTACACCCCCACCCTTACAATCCACCCTTGGGCGGTGGATCACCGAGTACCCAGCTGGAACTGCTGTAGCCAGAACAGGGCCAGCATTTTCATCCAGCAAGGTCTTGATAATGCAAGCCAGATCTGATGACACAACAAGATCCACTATTGAGTCAGTCTTATTTTTAATAGATCTGGCATTACGTAACACTGCCCAAGTAGGATGAGCACTCAAGGGAGACTGCATCACCTGTCTGCATAAAGCAGAACCCTTGGATATGGGAACAAGGCAGGAAGGACCCCTTTCCTGGACCCATTTTGCCCCAGGACATCTCATTGTTCCCACTACCCCAATCCTCCTATCCCTCTCCATTTCCCCACCAGGCCCAGCATCCCCACCTGTCTTCCTCCTTCTAACTATCCCCAAAGCACGGCATCTCCTCTATGCTTCTGGTGGTAAAGGAGGACAATTAAAAGGGCAGAGGTCCCTGAGCCTGAAGGGGGACTAGTACCTGACCATCCTTACCCCAACCCAGCATGTATCTGTCAACAACAGCATGCAACAATTAAACAATAACACACTACACACACTCTCAATTACTACCAACCAAACTGCCAATCAAACAACCCACAGTTGTCACACCCTACACAAACCTCAATTCTCACGCCAACCAAATGCCACACACCCACACTCTATCCACCCCAAAAAAATCCCTTTTTATATTTTAATTGTACAAATTCAAACTCCCCCCCCTCCATAAACCCCAAATCCTCATACAACAAACTAACAATATAAAAATTAAAGAGTCCTTATGGCAACATACAGATTCATGGACAAAGACAGAAGTCACTTTTAGTTTCAATTTGAATTTATGATGCCCACAGAGTTTCCACCTCCACGGGAAAAAAACAAAGCATGCTTGACCAGGTCCAGCTCTCACTTGGGTTTGGTAAAAAAACTGCAGAATTAATAAATGAAGTCAGACTGCAACAGCACTTCCACTACCAATTTTTGCTGTATAAAATCCAAGAACTTTACTGACCAGTCATGTTTATCCAATAAGTTCTTTATAGGGTTCAGCTTCTCAAAAATTTGTGGATCTCCTGAGAGCAGTTCTTTATTTATTTATTGAAGGTCTAGGAATTACAACCCTTTGAGTCAGATACTCATTTGCAAAGGCTCCGCGTTGTACATAAATGGGTTAGAACACAGTATTACAAGCATACACAATTTAGACACAAGTCAAGCAAATATTGACAGTATTTCTTTTTTTTTTACTTTTTCATCTTTAACCTCCTTCCTCTACCTCCGGTGCCCCCTCCTTCCGTCCGCTCATGACCCCCCTTGCCTACCTTAGGGATCTGTCCCTAGAGTGCCCATCCTCCTCTCCTTGCACAGTGGGGTCTGTCCTGTAGGTGGTCCGGGTGGACTTAGGGCGGCCTTCATCTAGGGCTGCCGGAGGGGATTTTCCGGTTTTCTCCCCTTACGTCCCCTACCCTCTGGGACACTGAACGCTGGGATGTATGTCCCGAGTGATGGCATGCATCACTCATGCATCGGTGATGTCCCCCCTCCCCGACTCCATTGAACGGAGCCGCCTCCATCCCCTCTATTGTCGGTGCTTCCACCGGCTATGAGGTTGATGTAGAACCCGGAAGCGTTCTAGGTTCCCACCCCTGAGAGAGGAGAGCATCTGTTGGGACGCTCAATCCTCCCTCCCCCCTGCCGACCCCTGGCCACCCGAGTCCGTTACCGAACCCGGGTTGCCGGCGCAGCGCGAGGTGTGGCGTCCAGCGCCTCAGCCCTCAGCGCCACCGGGCCGGCTGACAGTAACTTTCAGAAAGAAATATAACAATTTACACAGATAAGGAAGATCATCAATTGTGAAACAAAGGTGCATTAATGTTATTCCAGGTTTCATTTGCAGTCACAGTGGGAGTTTGACATAATGTGATTAAGTAGCTCAAGTTTAAAAGGTCCAAGTCTGGGAATTGTTAAGATAGAGTCAGGGATTGAGTTCATCCAGAGTGGGGCTCTAAAGCAAAAGGACCTTTGGCCAGCAGTTGAATTAACAAAGGGGACACAGAATGTGGTGGTGTCTGAGTGTCTTGTGCAGCAAGCCGGGAGATTCTTTAGGAGGAGCTTTTGACAGCCTGGAGGAGCTAAGCCCAACTGAATTTTTTTGGCCATCAGGCAGGTCTGGTAAACAAGTTGCCCTTGGAAGTTAAGCCATGAAGAGCGTAGATAGAGGTCACAGGTGTGAGTGAGACGATCACCGCCTATGGCCAATCTGCAGGCTTAGTTAAGGGCACATTTGATGCTAGACAGAGCTGAATCAGAGGTGGCACCATATATGATTATGCCGTAGTCTACCAGTGAAAGAATGGAGCTGGAGATAGCTAAATGCATAGCCTCTGGAGGTAGACATGGTCTAAGCCTGTAGAGGAGACCAATTCTTTTATTAATTTTAGTGCAAGTTGATGCAATATGCTCACGATAGGTGAGGGTGGAGTCAAGGGTAACTCCAAGATATTTAAAGTTGGGAACTTGTTCAAGTGTGGAGGCCATCACATTGTGTATAGTTAATTTTTCAGAGCTGTGCTTGTGTTGTCAGTGGGCGAATAACATGACTTTCATTTTTTTGTGTTGAGAACAAGTTTGTATGAGGAGAACCAGGCTTCAATTTGAGCAAAGGAGCTCTGCAAGGCTTCCTGAAGTTGAGTGGGGTCAGGGTGCCGACTGAAAATCACCGCATCATCCACATATAGAAGAAGACACCCAGAGGAGGCCTGGGGTAGTGAGTTCAGGTAGAGTGAGAAAAGGAGCGGTCCAAGGATAGACCCTTGCAGTAAACCAGATCTGAAGGGTAGGTTAGGAGAGAGGATGTTACTTATCATCACCTGTTGAGTGCGGTCAGAGAGATAACTGTAGAACCAGCAAGCAGTTTCTTTTGAGACGCCAATGGAGAGGAGGGAATTTATGAGCATGGTGTGATTGATGGTATCAAATGCCTTGGAGAGATCAATAAAGACTGTACCGGCCAGGTCTTCATGGTCAAGAGCGTCATGAACAAAGGGGTGAGTTCCAGTAGAGCAGTGGTGGTGCTGTGGGCTTTCCAAAAACAGTATTGTTGAGTGCAGGTTAGTTGTCGTGCATCTAGATAGTTAGTGAGTTGGTCTGCCACTACTTTCTCTAAGGCTTTTGAGAGTTGGGGGAGTATGGAGATCGGCTGGTAGTTACTAGTTGAGGTACGCGCACCATTTTTATGTACTGGGATAATCCTCGCCTTTTTCCATAGACACGGGAATTGTCCCAGGCATAGGGACTTGTTGAAAATTTTAGTGAGAGGAACTAGAACATCATCAAGGGTTATTGATAGCAATTTTACATCAAGTGCGTCACCACTGTGGCTGGACTTTCCTAGGAACCTGGAGATATATGCACAGGCTTCCCTTGCAGAGATTGTTTTGAGATGAAATGGCGGTACACTACGGGGTGTTGGGAAATATCCTGCGTCAGTACTGAAAAAGTCAGAGGGGAGAATAGTGCTAAGGTCAGAGAAAGACATATTAAAAGCCTCCGCAATTTTGCTGGGTTCTTTGGTAGGGATACCATCAAGGATAATCATGTCAGGGGGAGGGGAGGGAGACTTTCCACTGAGTTCCTTTATATTTTCCCAGAACCTTTTTCCATCACCCCAGGTGGCAGAGAGTTTTGTTTGGTAATAGGCTACCTTTGCCTGCCGTATTTCCCAGGTGCAAGTATTTCTAGCAGCACGATATCATTGGCGGTCAGCAGGCTGACCTGACTGAAGGGCTCTGCACCACAGGTCATCACACGTCTTCATTTTTTCGAGCAGAGCCCGTGTTACCCAAGGGGATGATTTGGACTTTTTGACCCGTGTGACATGGGGGGTGAAGATGTCACAGGCAGATTGGAAGGAACTTATGAAAAAGGACAGAGAGGCATCAACTGATTTCAGATGATCAAGGGGGGACCAATCGAAATTTTGAAGTAGATTTTTAAGGTGTTTGAGAGCTCCCCTCTTCAGTTGGTGACCCCTGGTAGTCCTAGGTGGAGGTGGTTTCCAGCTATTTGTCCAGAGACAAGTTACTGGGGAGTGATCACTGATGGAGTCCAACAGAACCTGGACATCCAGAATGTGTTCAGGATGGTCAGTAAGTATGAAGTCAAGAAGGGAGCTGTAGTTCGTATTTTTGTTCACTCTAGTGGGGGTGAGAACCATTTGGGACAGATTTTGGGCTGCAGCCACATCCCTGAGTGGGGATGATTGGGGGGCAAGCCAGTTTGAGTTGAAATCTCCTAGCGCTATGACTTCCGAATTTTTTGGGAGGAGTTCAATTGAGTGTAGGACGGATGAGAAGACATCCCTTTGGTTACGAGGGGGTATGTATACAGACATTATGTAGAGGGATTTATTTGAGTTTCCAATATCAACCCTGACAGTTAGAGTCTGAGCACCTTTCGAAGGGCTTATGGTAGCAATGTTTATACCATGTATGTGCTCACGGATATAGAGAGCACTACCCCAACCCCGTTTATTTATTCTAGCCGACCTGAACAGCTTGTAACTAGGGACACTTACAGCTGAGTTAGGGATATGCTGTGCTAGCCATGTTTCAGTGACGGCTATTACATCAGGGCAGTGGTGGCAGACCCAGGCTTGAAATGCATCAAGTTTATTTAGAAGACTACAAACATTAATGGTGGCCAGCCGCAGTCCCTTCATAGCAGCAGGTTTCTGTGGGGTATGGAGAGTGGGACCTGGGTTAGGGTGGATATTGCCCACAAGTAACAGGAGGATGATTGCTGCCCTGGTTAGAGAAGTTTTTTTTATCTTTTTGGAGGGACGACGGGATGAGACAACATGTTGGGGTGTTTTATTGGAAATATGGGTGCATGTAAAGCGAAGTAATTCCTGACCACAAAGAAATGGGGTGGTCATAGTTACAGAGTTCAGATGACATGGTATATGAGAGTTAGTCAGGAAATCATGCAGTAGTACTTGCCTCTGAGTTGATTTGCGATCAGGGTTAGATTGTGAATTTTGCATCTTAACTTGCCGCTGCGGGAGTTGCTAACTGTACCCTGTTGACTGTACCCCGATGTTTCCACTCTAGGCTAAGGTGCTAACTAATACAAGCTTAATCAGGGTAATTTTGCACTAATAGGTACCGAGCAGAGCTTCCCTCTAGGCTTAGGTGCTAACTAGTGCTAGCTCAATCAGGGAAAAATTTGCTCTAATAGGCAGCAAGAAGAGCTCGCCAACCGGTAACTAGCCCTGGGCTCTAAATTGCTCAGGTTTTTTTCCGCTGCAGATGTGCCACTCGCAAGCGTATAAGAAGGGACTGGTGGTGAGTCCCAGGATCCTAGACCACTGGCTGGCATTTGAGTTCCAAGTAAGGAGCCTATCATAGCTCCAAGATGCACCCTGTTAACTGGAACAAGGGCATTGCCCTGGCAACAATATATATTCTAGCCCTACTAGGGACAGACTGGCTCGCCAGCAGTGCCTACTGCCCCCCCTTTACCCACGGGGGGCCGGGAAAACACACAGCCAGACACTATAGCTACCCATCTCCTAGGTGCAATCTTTTTCTACTAGTGGTGCATGAATTCACAAGGAAAGGGATCCTCTACTGATCCCTTCTCCTCACTTGGAGCCTAACCCTCTGTCCAATCCAACTGGCTTTACCTCCTCCCACCCTCACTCTCTTGAGCTTGCTAGCAGCCCTGCTGCTACTGGCGGGGGACATCCAACCCAACCCAGGCCCTAGGACGCCCAATGTGTCAATTCCTTCCCCCTTAGATAAAGCATGGGATGGAGTAAAGGGTCTGAGGTTGGTGCATATGAATATTTGCAGCCTGAGACCTAAGATCCATGAAGTCCAAGCATGGCTGGTGGTCTACAAACCAGACATATTAGCAGTCTCTGAGATCTGGTTAAAACCCCACATCCAGGATCACGAAGTAGCCGCCTTTGGATACGCCATCTATTGAAAGGACAGACCCTCGAAACGAGGGGTTGGGGTGCTCACATATGTAAAGGACACGATTACATCCTCCCTTGTTAGGCTGCCTCACGGGGGCATGACCCAGGACATAGAAGCAATCTTCCTATGACTAACACTAGGAGGGGCTAAACACCTCACAATAGGGTGAGCACATAGCCCCCCTACCAATGCGCTTGGCTCTCTGGACACGCTCCTGAAGAACCCTGCAGTTGACTCTGCATCCGAGCTTATCATATTGGGCGACTTCAACTTAAATTGGGCCCTTGAGGCCAAGTCTGCCATCAATGGATTATTACAGGATTCCCACCTTTTTTAAGTCATCAACCTGCCAACCAGAATGAACCATAAATCAGGTAGGCACTCCATCATTGACTGGGTCCTGACTTCAACCCCTAGTAATGTAAAAATGGCTGGCACACTGGCTGATGCCTTGAGCGGCCACTCGCCGATTTTTGCAATCTGGAAAAATAACACGAAAAAGTCCTGCCCAGAATGATCACAACTAGGGACTACTCTAAATTCCACCCTGGCCAATTCATTGGGCTCTTAAATGGCATTGACTGGAGCCCTATAAGAAACCCACCTAACCTGGAGGAGGCCGTTGAATTTTTTCATAAAACCCTCACCAGAACCACTGACCTCTTTGCTCCTATGAAAACTCACAGAGTAAAGGGAAACTGCTTTAAGTGGATCCTGCCCCCCTAAAAGCCCTGATGTCCACCCATGACAAGGCCTGGAAAAAATTCAGGAAAACAATGCTACCTTCGGACTTATCCAGCTACAGGGCCCTTAGAAATCAATGCAAAACGGCCACAAAGAAAGCCAAAAAAGAATATATCACCAACCTCCAAACAACTAATCTTGGGAACCCTAGGTTCTCCTGGTCTTACATTAATGAACTCCTCAAAGGAAATAAACATAAAACCACGCCCAGCCCAATCATGGCCAACGGGCAAGTAATTGATGAGGGACCACTAATAGCAGAGGCCCTCAACAGTTACTTCACGAACCTTGATGCGTTCAAGGCGGAACCCACTGACAACAGGAGCGAGCATAATGCACATCAGCCCCCAGACCTTGATCGCCCTTTCTTTCACCTGAGGCTGGTAAGGACAAAGGAAGTTTTGAGTATCCTTAAATCCCTGCGCTCGAGAGGATCTGGGGTCCCTGACGGTATCCAGACCAGAA
This sequence comes from Neoceratodus forsteri, assembly GCA_016271365.2. Lineage (NCBI taxonomy): Eukaryota > Metazoa > Chordata > Ceratodontiformes > Ceratodontidae > Neoceratodus > Neoceratodus forsteri. Next base: position 390,506,245 of record CM057457.1, on the reverse strand, counting down.
TCCTCAAGGACGGTGCCCCAGCACTAGCGAAGCCCCTAACTTGGCTGATAAACCGGTCCATTACTGAGGGATCGGTACCTGAGCCTTGGAAGCAGGCCCTAGTGATCCCCATACACAAGGGGGGGGTCCACAGAGCCTATTGGGAACTACAGGCCTACCTCCCTGCTGTGTGCTGTTGCTAAAGTTCAGGAGAAGCTTGTCTACGCACAACTCCGAGAATACCTGGAAATACACCAGGTAATCTCTCCGTCTCAGCATGGCTTTCGAGCTAAGCACGGGACAGACACTGCGCTAACCAAGTTCTCGACTGAAGTCCTGAGCAACAATGACTCAGGAACCAGTACAGGAACGGTCTTCATTGACCTCTCAAAAGTGTTCGACTTAGTTAACCACAACCTCCTATTACAAAAAATGCGCTTACTCGGCCTTGACACCCATGCACTGGGATGGTTCGAGAGTTACCTCACGGGACGCACCCAGAGGGTCAAGCGGAATGATAATGTCTCCAACCTATCAACACTCAAAGAAGGGGTACCTCAAGGGTCAATACTCTGCCCACTTCTCTTCACGCTGTTCATAAATGATCTACACTTACATTGTGGGAGCAGCAGCGTTATCCAGTATGCAGACGATGCTGTCATCTACAGAGCCTCCCCAAACCTAACTGAACTGGAAACAGCCCTCCAAGAGGACATCCTTCAGATGGAGGACTGGCTAACTCTGAACAGAATGGTACTAAACACCAATATAACAAAGGTGATGCTGTTTAGGCCAAGAACACTGGGATCCGAGAGGGCAAAACTCCTACAGCTTCAATCCAGGGGGGTGAGAAACTTGAGGTGGTTACATCCACGAAATACCTTGGACTTACCCTGGACCAAGGCTTCACACTAAAAAATCACATTGACCAAATCACCAAGGCCATCCATGGGAAACTTGGAATCCTTTATAGAATAAAGGACCAGATTATCCCGGAAGCTAGGATAGCCATTGCCGCTAGCGTACTTCTCCCAAAGCTTACCTACGCAGCCCCAGTCCTCCAGGGCGTGGCTACGATGGAGCTTGGTAGGCTGCAGGCCTTGTACAATAAGATAGTTCACTTTGCCACCCTTTCACACCCGAGGATTCACCATTGCGAACCTCAATCAAGGCTCAGCTGGCCGTCTCTGGAAGCTCGGCTCATCTACCCTACCCTCTGCCTTACGTTTAAGTTATTGGGTCCCACACCTCCCGCCAGCCTCCACAGTCTCGTTAGGGTTAAAACCAACCTGTGGAGCCTAAGAATTTCTGGCCAAACTCTCCTTGTGGTTCCCAAGACCAGGACTAAAGCAGGTTCCAGGTCCTTCGCGTACACAGCTCCTTCCAACTGGAACAACCTCCCCCTGGAGGTACGGGAGGCAGAGTCCATCACCTGCTTCTGGACCAAGCTAAAGGCTCACCTGTTAGACAGGAGCATCTGCTTATGCCACAGGACCTAGCCACGCATCAAAGGAAGGGGTGTACTTTCGTACAACTGCCTCCGCTTCGGACACTACTGCAGTTACCACTGCAGACTGTTCACTTAATTATAAGTTTTAGCCCCTAGCTAGGTATGCACTTCGCTTTCCTTCCTTATTAATGCTCCTGAACTTGGCTTACCAAGGAAACCTACTGTACTGTCTTTAACATCTAACCAATGTCATGTCTGTACGCGTAAACAGCTGAATACTGTATACCGTGTTTTTCTGTACTCCCACATGTTTCTCTAATGTATGTGTTCTTAATGTTTATTCCCGGGTCACCCCTGAAAAAGGGACCTTCGGGGCTCAGTGGGCTTACCCGGTCAACAAAATTCAATAAAATAATAAATAAATAAATATGAGGAGGGTAAGGGATATTGGACATTGTAACAGAAAAGGGAGTTTTTATAGGTCGAGTTAACACTGGAGGTAAAAATTGGAGCAGAGGCAGTAGTAGCACTGGAGCTATTAAGAAGAAGGCAGTAGGGATGTGGATTTTGAGATAGAGTAAAAATAAGGAGGGCTACATATAACACCGTTTTGTGGACAGAGGAAGATGTAAGAGTATTCCTTTTTGACATGTCGGCAGAGATTAATATAACCTAGCGAGTGTTCCCTTATTTTTTTTTTTTTTTTTATAAATCACACATTCATACCATGAGGTAAAGCAAGCTGTAGCATAAGAGCAGAGAGTGCGAGATAGGCTTTGGAGGCAAGCAGCAGCCCTCTAGTGGCAGGTCCTGATAACCTGCTGGTGGAGAAGTTGCCTGATAGGTTTTTGGGTCTCCACCAATCAGAAACTGCTCACCCTCACTATATTAGGAAAGCACGACCAAGGGTGGTGGTGGGGTTGGCGGGGCAGCTGACGACAGCGTCAGCGGGGCTCCAGTGATGGCAGGAGCTGACTTTCAGCGCAGATGCGATCCCACTGTACCTGCTTCAACACTGGTCACCTTAGCCCCTCCAGCTGCCGAGTTAGCCCCGAATTGTGTTTGGCTCTGGGGAAGGAGTCCGTTCCCTCGCGACCACTGCACCCTCGAGGGGAGCCTATCTGCTAGCAATACTGTTGGGGAAGAAAGAAACAGGGATTAAGTAGGCGCTCGGGGGGATGGTGCAGAGAGCAGTGGCTGTATGTTTGCGGTACTTTTAAACCACGTGGGAGACAAAGGGAAAAAACTGGTGTTCACAAAAGGAAAATGGCTATGGTTCTGGGCAAACGAGACAATGATTCACTTTGATTCCTAGGAACAGGTAATTATGTGAATAGTGCAGCTACGGACAAAAACCTTTTTTTTTTTTTGCACTTTCAAATGCAGTTTAAGGTAAGCATTCAGTCCACTTTGTCATGCTGTTTTAAAGTAAAAGCTCAGGACTTGTGTGAAAAATGAATTAATTTGCAAGAAACCACGTTACTAGTAATTTTGTGGCCTAATGCAGCTAACAAGCAACAATACTATTTCCACGACTCAGGTAACTGAGTGAACAATGCATCTACTTTCAAAAATGCAGTAACATTAAATGGGTAACATCAGAACTGGACAGGGGTAAGCTTGTGGATGTATTATTCTTGGACTTCAGCAAGGTGTTTGACTCTGTCCCCCACAATGGTCTGGTGGAGAAACTGATGGGGTTAGGAGTAGACCCTTTGATGGCCAGATGGATTGAAAACTGGCTAGCTGGACGCACTCAGAGAGTAGTGGTCTGTGGGGAGCTCTCGAACCCTAGAGAGGTTGGTAGTGGGGTACCGCAGGGCTCGGTCCTGGGTCCGATCCTGTTTAATGCATACACATCAGGGAGGGTATAGGGTGTGAAATGAGTCTCTTTGCGGATGACTCTAAGCTGGGAGCAGTAGTTGAGGGAAAAGAGGGGAGGTTGGCCCTGCAAGGGGACCTGGACACCCTGGAAAGCTGGGCTCACACATGGAAATTAAATTTCAATATCACCAAGTGCAAGGTGTTGCATCTTGGTCGGGGAAACCCTAAACACAGGTACACCCTGGGAGGGGAGGTGCTGGAGGCCTCAATAGGGGAAAAAGACCTAGGGGTCATGGTGGATGCATGTATGAATAACTCTGAGCAGTGCAGGAGAGTGGCTAGCAAGGCAAACAGGATGTTGGGATGCATCGCAAGGGGATCACCTCTAGGATCAAGGAAGTGATTCTGCCGCTGTACAATGGACTGGTTAGACCACACCTTGAGTACTGTGTACAGTACTGGAGACCACACTTAAAGAGGGACATACAGCTCCTAGAGAAGGTACAGAGGAGGGCAACAAAGATGATATGAGGGCTAGGGGATTTGATGTATGAGGACAGACTTAAGGAGCTCTGCCTGTTTTCACTGGAGGAGAGGAGAGACAGGGTGGACATGATTGAGGTCTTCAAGTACCTCAAGGGAATAAATAGGGTAAACATGGAGGGGATCTTTAGACTAAAGCAGGGAGGTATCACCAGAGGGCATGGTTTGAAGTTGGAAGGTGGAAGGGTAAGGGGGGAAAAGAGGAGGAGGTTTTTCACTGAGAGGGTGGTAGACCCTTGGAATGCACTGCCTGGTGAGCTAGATCAGAGATCCACAGTGGAGGGCTTCAAGAGAGGATGGGACAGACACAGAAAGTGGATGTATCAGATGATGTCCTGTCCCCAGGGGGGTGGGGATGGATGATACGGGTTTCTGGAGCACAAGGGATGGGAGGGTCTCGGCACCCAACTAAGGATCTAAAGTTCGAGCAGACTCGATAGACCGTAAGGCCTAATCTGCTGGCAAATAGTATGTTAGTATGTTAGTATTTAGCCCTAGTCTTATCAGCGTGTAGTCCACTTTCCTATGCAGTTTGCAGCAACCCAAGTTACAAGCAATTTTGTGACCTAAATGCAGCTAACAAACAAGATACTGGATTTCAGTTTACAGCCCATGTTCAATACAGTGTAAGAAAAGCCCTGGTCAATGTATGCATTCAGACTGATTTCTTAAGGCTCTTAAAGGTGCCAGAGAAAACGCCAAAATTGGGATGTTTTTCTTGTATTTTCATTAGAAAACCTATCTCCACATGTATGGGGGCAATAAATGAATTAAAGTCCAGGAGCTGACTTTCAGTGCAGATGCGATCCCCCTGTACCTTCTTCAACACCGGTCACCTTAGCCCCTCCAGCTGCTGAGTTACCCCCGAATTGTGTTTGGCTCCAGGGAGGGAGTCCGTTCCCTTGTGACCACTGCACCCTCGAGGGGAGCCTGTCTGCTAGCAATACTGCTTCAACACTGGTCATCTCAGCCCCTCCAGCTGCCGAGTTACCCCTGAATTGTGTTTGGCTCCATGGAGGGAGTCCGTTCCCTCGCGACCAGGCTCTTAACTAACATCAACTGTCTCGCAGCTATCACAGACCCAGCTGACACAGGATTGGGCACCAAACTAAGGAAAGTACAAGGGGAGAACCGCCCCAGCACTCACCCAGGAGGCAGCCACCTGACTCACCCACTCACCATACCTGCCGTTACGATACCTGATCTGAGTTGACCTACCAGCCGGCTCTGTGGACAGTTTAGAGAAAAATGCACTAAATTGCCCTCCCTATGGCAGACATGGTGCCAGTATCTCCTGCGTGGATCCAGCAGCAGACTAGGTGACTACTCCCCCTGAACAGGCTGGAGCAGACACCCTCCCCACAAAATCCAGTACTGCCCAGCAGATTTAACTAGTCCCTGGATTCAAAGATCCCCAGGGACCCCCAGCACTTACAGAGACAATCTCTGAAAAAGGGTTGATGATATTCCTGTTTTGATCTGCTAACCAAACACTTTCTAGAGTGTTTTCAGTCCCACAGAGTCCCCTCTCCAGTAGTTCCTCTTCAGTGCTTTCACACCACTCCAGGTCTTCTCTCCCTTCGACTCAGTCACCAACAGAACTCATTCAGGTAGGAGATCCACAAGCACAGATTTATTTAATATAAAATTGGACAGTTAGGACTTCTCATAGTGTATATATGCACTAAGCATAATTTGATTATAGTGCTGGTGATAAAAACAAAGCTATGAATAAAATTACGATTTGGTGATTCCGGGAGCTCCTGAGGAGGCATCCTAAACTCACTTCCTCACTCCATTGCCCTATCTAACTGCTATTTACTTAATAAAACTTACTAATAAAAAAATACAAACTGACAAAAATGGATGAAAAATAAAAATAAAAAATAAACTAAAACTATTCCTGCTGCTGCTGACAATAGCATAGCCCAGCATGGCTACCATCTTGCATCCTTCCTCCACAGGAATTCATGAGAAACATCAAAGCATGACAGAAGGACGGGTGCTCATGGGATGGGGATGACTAATCCACCAAAAATATATGCATGAGAGAGGGATGGGCAGCTGAGGGTGGGAGAACCACTAAACTACCAGGGATTCTTGTATTGGATGGGGATGGGTGTTCGGGACAAGGAGGGACCACTACACTACCGTGGATATATTGGACAGAGAATGGGTGATCGGTGGTGGTGGTCAACTTGATGCAGGGGCAAGCAGCTGCAGTAATGTCACTGTGCCTTTGAGGGTAGAGTCATGGAATTAAGGCCCAAGCAAACAATGTGGTTTTCAGCAGTGGTAGATGGCAGTACTCTGGGAGCAATTTACAACTACCATAAACCTTTCAATATGCCACTTTCTTGGTATTCAGGTGGGCTTCCCCCTCATTTTCATAGATGTAGCAGTATGGCTAGCACCTTGGTACTGTCATGACTGGGTATTGTTCCAGGGCCTCGAATATGGCCATGGCTGGAGCACCGGCATAAACCTAGACTAGCACTAGTATTAAACTCTGAATATAGGGGCCATTATGCACAATGCATTTTTTATATTCTCTAGAACTTTACACTGATGTTAGGCATACAGATGTGCTAGCAGATGAAGGCCTTACTGTCTATCTCATCTGCTGAATGGTGCTGCTCCCTATGTATTTACAAATGGAACTGCCCCCTCCTCATCTCCCTTTTGATCTCCCACTACTTCCTCCTCTTTTCCCCCTATTGCTCCCCTTTTACTTGCAATTTGTCCCCTCACCCTATCTATTTATTTATTTATTGAAATGTTTCACAAGGAGGGCGCACTGAACAACAAGTTGCTCATCTCACGGTGTGACCTGGGGGAAGGGGGTTATATAGGTTTGTGAAGGATGATCAGTTACAATAGTATGTGGGTAGTACAAACAATACAATATTGTAAGATTATGCAACAGTTGGAATACAAGGTATTGTACAATAAACAGTACTGGAACATTGGGTAAATTACAATACATGTCCAAAATCATACAAAAGAGCATATAAACATACAAAGCAGTAATAAGGTGAAAGAACCATTATAGTGCATGAGTGTACCAGGAGCAGGCTCGAGGTAATATGCAAGTGCTGTTGGAGTAAAAAGGATGGGATAATTTGTTCACATGAGTGACCAAGAAGGGCAGGTGGAGAAGAGATAGGGAGAGGCAAGAACTGAATATGAGAAGGGGTAGCTATTTCCTGATTACCCCTTCAGGATGTTGAGAACCCTGCTGGGGGGGTCAGGGTAGGAAGGCAGAACCTAGGGTTAGGTATTGAGGAGGATTAAGGCAGAAACATCTGAGGGAGAGGTAATTCAGTAGGGCAGAGGTAAGGGAGTAGTTGGAGGAGGAGTGTCATATTTCAGGGGGGAGGGAATTCCAGATTTTAGGGAAGTGATGGTCGAAACACAAAACTCCAGCACCACTCATTGCAGTCTAGACAAATGGACCCACAAGGAAATAATCAAACACGTTGTTAAGCATATAAAAATAATGCTTTTTTCAACACATTTGTAAATACAAAAGCAGCCAAAAAGCACTTACATCCTGCTAAAATGAGAGCTTATAGTGAGACCCACTGGGTCCATCTGTCTAGACTGCAGTGGGTGGTGCTAGAGTTTTGTGTTTTGCTGGTTTTTGCTCTCACTAGCACACCTGGCCATATGGGGCAGCTTTGTTTCTTCTTTTAAGTGATGGGTGGAGCAGTGAGGGACGTCAAGGTGCAGGCGTCGTTAGATCTGAGAGAGTGGGTGGGTGCAGTGGAGAGAGAGGATGAGAGATAGGAGGGGAGCACTCTGAACCAGAATTTAGAGGTTAGTTTGGCACAGCATGAGATGCATCTGTAAGATAGTGGAAGGAAGGTTAGAGAGTGATAGAGTTCACAGTGGCGGGAGTGGGAAGGGGAGTCGATAGCAGTCAGCAGAAGGAGTTAAAAAGAGTGTCTAACTTGGCCAGGGAAGATTTGGGAGCAGTGCCATAGACTACGTCACACTACTCAAAGATGGGGAGTATCATCTTGTAGACAATTTTGTGCCTCACAGTTAGTGGGATGCAACTACTATTCCTGCACAGAGCACAAAGCTTGGGGTGCAGTTTCTTCAGGATAGCATCAATATGCACAAAGAAGTTGAGATGCTGATCCAGCTAAGCCCCCAGATATCTAAAAGAGGAGATGTCCTCCAGGATGGTCCTGTCAAGGGTGTGGAAGGTGGGTAGGGCCGGGAGCCTAGAGAGTCTCTACCTGATGCCAAAGGTCAGTGAGACTGTCTTCTTGGTGTTTAGAAAAAGCTGGTGAGAAGCAAACCAGAGCTGAACTTGGCTGAAGTAATGCTGTAAGTTGGTTTTCACAGCAGCAGGGTTTTTACTGGAACTGTATAAAATAGTATTGCTAGCGTACATGTGGCTAGATGAGAATTAGCAGGCTGTGGGAAAAAAATAAAGGAAATGGAGAACAGAAGGGGACCAAGCACTGAACCCTGAGGGACACCAGTGTTGATGGGAAGTGGAGGGGAGATGGAATCGAAGGATTCTTAGTAATTGGGTCCCACCAATGAGGTAGGATTTAAACCAGCTGATGGCTGATGGAGCAAGGTCAGCTGAGGAGAGGGAATCAAGAAGCAGGGGATGGGAAACATGGTTGAAAGCTTTGGCTAGGTCGACAAAGATGGACAAGGTGATCAGGCCATCGTCCTTCCCTGAAAGTAAGGAGTCAGTAAGCCTGAGGAGGGAGGTGGTTGTTGAGTGGTTCTTCTGAAGACCAAGTTGGACGGGATGAAGAAGGAGGAATCGGAGAGGAAGTGTGACAGTTGAGAGAGAGAACTAAATGTTCTTGAAGTTTGACAAGGGCAGAAAGGAGGGAAATGGGGTGATAGTTACCAGAAGTGGATGAGTCACCACCCTTGGGAAGAGGAAGGACTACAGTATGCTTCCATGATGAGGATACTTGGGCCGAAATAAAGGAGAGGTTAAGGATTAAGCAAATAGGATATGCAATTGCAGGAGCAGAAAGATAGAGAAGTTTAGGATCAAGCTCATCTGGTGAGGACCCTGTAGAGGGGTTGAGGGATAGAAGGGCACTAAGAGCTTCATCAGTGGAGATAGCAGAAATGGAAAAAGGGGGAAGGGTAGGCACTGGCTGAGGTGAAGGGCTGAAGTTAGTAGGTGGCAAGGGGGAGAGGGAATTTACAAGAGGCATGGTACATGAGGTGTAGTAGGCATTAAATTCATTAGACAAAGAACCTCTGTGCGCAAACACTGAGACAATGGTTACCCCAAAGGGCATTTGGCTGGGAAGCCAAGTTTCAAGAAAATACAAAATCACACATGCCCACACAATGCAAATCACCACGGGCTACATATGCAAATCACCACATAGTGTTATACTGGTTCAACTTTAAGCAGAATTGCATGGTGCCGAAAGGCCTCTCACTGTTTGCAAAGGGTGCTAACACCCATTGCAAACTGTGTGAAACCTTTCAGCCCCATGCAATTCTGCTTCAAGTTGAACCAGCATAACATTCAGTGGTTATTTGCATATGCAGCCCATGATGCTTTGCATTGTGTGGGCATGTGTGATTAAATTCATTGACAACAGAGCCAGGGTCGGAAACTAGGGAGTTATTTATTTTGAGAACTGGAGGGTGAGGGGGTGAGGGGGGAGAGAATAGGGCATGAACTACCCTTCAGAATTTAAATGGAGAGTTAATGTTGGTCAGGAATAAGGAGTTGAAATAATCTGACTTAGCCCATCTAGTAGCTTTAGTATATGAATTGTGTAGCATTCTGTACTTGATGTAGTCGTTTGGATGTTTAGTAGATTTGTGTTTTCTCCAGGCCCGGTCAGCTCCCTGAAGCAGGCCAGTAGTTCGGGGGTGATCCAGGGGAGGTAGAGCCCACGGACTCTGGTCCTTTTGAAAGGATCAAAGGCATTCCAGGTGGCAATTAATTTATCTTTAAAATAGTCAAGGACTTGGTTGACAGAAATGGCAGTGGAGAGGGGGGCCCAGTCAGTGGAAGCAAGTGCAGAGCTGAGTGGGGTAAAGTCTAAGGATTTAAAGGACCAGAGCTGTATGATTTTAGGGGGAGGTTTGGGGTGATGGACCTTACTGACAATATAAGTGTACACATTACAAAACATAATATATATGTATATATACAGTATATATATATATATATATATATATAAATATATATGTATAAAACAAAATAATAACTGAAAAAAAAAACTTACACAGGATAAACAGGGAGGTAGACAAACATAAGAGTAATGCAATGTACTGGCCGTGGGGCAGCAGTCTTCTGGGAGACTTTCTGGAGGCTGAGATGCTGCCCTATTTGCAAGCAACTCTCTACCCTGAGGGAGGAGATTGCCCATCTTCAGGCCACACTGGACAGTAGTAAAGGAACCTTTCCCACCCAGGGAACATCAAGGCCACTACCGCTACCTCAGAGATTGCCAAGAAAGCACAGCAGTTAGATCACAGTGGGCTCAGGAAGGGTGAGGGTGGTGGAACAGAGGGCACACCAGTCAGTTGTACCACTCCACAATCCATACACCATTCTGATGGGGCATAGTTCTCCAATGGACGCACCCATAGAGGAGACTAAGGAAGTTGCGGACAACTGTCTCAAGGGAGCCCTACAGGAAGGAGGCAGAGTACACCACAGGGAAAGGAAGCAGCTCCTGGTGGGGTACTCAGTTATTAGGAGGATAGAACTAGAGGAAGCAGGTGCCTGCCTGGCTCCATGGCTTGAAGGAACAAGAAGTGCATCCTCAGGATCACAAGTGCAGTTGCACGGGGAGACTGAGCTGGTTGTCATTGTTCACCTATGGACAAATGACTTGGCTCAACATGAGATTAGAGCAGTACAGTAGGAGTCTGTGGAGTTGGGAAGTGGTCTAATCCAAGTAGCACACACAGTAACCTTCTCAGAGGTGCTGCCTGTCTATGGCAAGGGTGAGGCACGGGTACTTCACACCATGTGATTCAACAAATGGTTGAAAAAATGGTGTAGAACACAGGGGTTTGGCTTCACTGGGGACTGGGGTTCCACCTGGAGAGATACCAGCCTATCCTGGCAGGATGGTCTGCATTTGTCCAGGAAGGGAACAGCAACAACTCTCTTGGTGAAAACATGCCTCCTTACCTCCTCTGCACCTTCCTCCTTCCTTCTAGTTGTAGGTTGTGCTCACTAATGCCTTGTCACTGCTCAGGCTGAAGAGGCCCTCAGTGCACATACACGTCCTGCTAATACTCTTAAAGTATTATTCTTGTCTCCCCTCTCCCTTCTTTCCTCAAGAACGTACATGGAGACTCCCTAAGCCTCTTATCTTGGGCGTTACCCTCCTGGCCCTGAATCATCTTTGTTGCCCTTCTCAGGTCTGTCACCAGCAAGTTGACACCCTTCTTAAATAATGTCACCAAAACTGCACACTGTACCCCAGATGTGTTCTTCCCGGAGACCTGTGCAGTGGCAGAAAGACCTCTGCCTTCTTGGTAGTAATGTTCCAGGCTATGCAGCCCAGCATCCAATTTGATTTGGCTGCTGTGCTCTTACAGTGTGAAGTGTGTTTCAGGTCACTTGTGATTATCACTCTCAAGTCCTTTTCATCTTCTGAATTGGTTACCTACACTCCACCCAACCAGTACAGTCCTCATTGCCTATAACAAGCGCATCTGTGTAAGCACATTCTGCCCATTACATGGGGTGGGCACTGTAATCAAGTGACATGTTTTTTTAATCAGGAGTCCTCTCCAGCCAATTGTAGGATTTTCTGGAACACAAAGGCAGAGCTCACACTTTGCCTGGGGGGATTTAAACTCTAGGGACTGCAGTACTTTACCTGCTAAAGAACTCACTATCCATGATGGTAGAGGTCTTTCCCTGTGGGTTGTGAGGGTTGCACATGCTCCCTCATCCAGCAGCCTTCCCCTTATTGCACTCACCTCCAGCACATCAGCAGAATTCATCCAAGAACTTGAGCACCCCTCCAACTGGTGTCTCCTACATCCTCCTCAAAAGCAAATCGGAAGACTTTCTGGAACTAGAAGGTGGCACTCACACTCAGCCTGGGGTATTTAAATTCTGAAGCATCCTTACTAAAAGAGCTCATGATCAGCATTGGAAAATGCTGACAGCTGTTGTCTGTAATGTCAGCCTACACAACTGATCACCGCTGGCTGCCCGAAATAGGAGGTGCTTAGGAGTCAGTATGTAAGGCACCTATTACCATAGTTTCTTATGGGTATAGCAAATGGAAACATGTTTTTTCCTAATATAGCCAACTGCCTACTAAATCTGAGGGCAGTACAGTATAAGTGGGATTTTCTTTATTTGGTCCTCAATGTTCTTCACCCCTAGTGCTTAAGTTTGTACTTTTTAGCATTGAACTCCAGCTGCCAAGTGACAGACCATATTTCTAGTCTAGCCAAGTCCTCCCTGAGTTCCTGCCTCCCCTCTTCCATGTCCATACTCCCACACAGCTTTGTGTAATCCATGAACAAGAAGAATTTGGCCTCAATCCCATCCATGATGTCACTTATGAAGATGTTAAATAATACAAGAACAAGAACTGAGCCCTGTGCGACCCACTGGTCACAGGCCTCACTTCAAAGAATTCTGCCTTGACTACCACCCTTTGGTTTCTATCCTGCAACCAGCTTCTGACCCATCCCACTAGCTTGGCCCCTGCCCCAAGGTCATCTAGCTTCATGACCAGTCTCTTATGGGCTACAGAGTCTAAGGCCATGCTGACACTGCAGATACAAGACATCCACTGCCTGGCCCTTGTCCATTGCCATAGTGAGCCGATTTAAAAAGTCAATTAAGTTACTCTGGCAGGGCCATCCCAACACAAAACCATGCTGCCTCTCATCCTGGAGACCACTTTCCTCTAGTAAGCTGATTAGTCTTTCATTCAGGATAGTCTCCATCAACTTATCCACTGTTGAGTTTAGACTGACTGGCCTGTAGTTCCCTGCTTCCTACCTCAGTCCATGCAGACATAACTGTATGACAGTTACCTTAGTACCACTGAAATCTATCTTCAACACATGGAAAAAAAAAGATCATACTGTTATCCTGGTCCCTTACATTCTTTCAGCTGATGTGACGAGGAATCCAGGATCCCATGATGATCTGAATGATATACTCAAAAACCTCAGCTGAAGCAGGAAAAAGGACTAAACCATTGTTAAGTTTTACTAAAAGTGTTCTTTTAAAAAGTATCAAGTAGCTGCTTTCAAGGATATGCAAGTACCAAACTATATAAACTAGCTGAAATGAGTTAACTTAGTACGATGGTCCTTAAACTGGGCTATGAGCTGTAGAAGTGGTTCTGGAGAGACACGTACCTAAGAGCACCGAGCAGTGCAGATGGAATAAATACAGAGAAATAGCTGGCACAGCACAACATGGATACAGGGTTCCAAGCCCTACTGAGACAGTCAAGAATCCCTAGTGGTGCTGATCCCCAAAAAGGCTGTGACTGTGAGGTCCTACATTGCAATCTCACAATCTGAGCACTACCTACCATAAAAAAACCAAGAGGCTTATGTAATACAAAGCATCTAAATGCTTTGTATTACATAAGCCTCTTGGTTCTTTTGCGGTGGGTAATACTAGAATTTTGAAATGTATCTTGTTTGCTTCATGTGCACACCCAGCTGGAAAGGTGGCTTTTCTTGAGCTTTGCCCTACATTGACAACTACAAACTCAACAGCTGCATGGATACAGGATTCCAAGCCATGCTTAGGCAGTCAAGTATCCCTACTGGTGCTGATCCCCAGAAAGAATGAGACTGTGAGGTCCTGCAGTGACAGCTACAATCTCAACAGCTGTATGGATACAGGATTCTAAGCCATGCTGAGGCAGTCAAGTATCCCTACTGGTGCTGATCCCCAAAAAGAATGGGACAATGAGGTCCTGTATTGACAGCTACAGTCTCAACAGCTGCATGGATACAGGATTCTAAGCCATGCTTAGGCAGTCAAGTATCCCTAGTGGTGCTGATCTCCAAAAAGGATGGGACCTTGAGGCCCTACATTGACAACTACAAACTCAACAGCTGCATGGATACAGGGTTCCAAACCATGCTGAGGCAGTCAAGTATCCAGAGTGGTGCTGATCCCCAGAAAGGATGGGACAAAGAGGTCCTGCATCGACAGCTACAATCTCAACAGCTGCATGGATACAGGGTTCCAAGCCCCACTGAGACAGTCAAGTATCCCTGGCGGTGCTGATCCCCAAAAAGGATGGGACCATGAGGTCCTGCATCGACAGCTACAATCTCAACAGCTGCATGGAGTCATATGCATACCATATGCTTAGGACAGATGAGGTAAAAAAAGAGGTTGGGGGAGTCATTTATCTATACACCATAAACCTGACAAAGGGTTACAAGCAGTTACCACTGACCCCCAAAGCCAGAGATAGGTCAGCCGTTGTTACACCCTTTGGATTATTCGATTTCAGGGTAATACCATTCAGGATGAAGAATGCACAAGCCACTTTTTAACAACTCTGGGACTGCATTATGAATAGGGCAGGAGACCTCACTCTGGCATACATGGATGACATCACCATCTATAGCCAGACTTAGAAGGCTCACATCAGGCACATGACTAAGGTGTTCCAGTGAGTGTATGTTGCTGTGCTGACAGTCAAGGTGGAGAAGTGCCAAATAGGAATGGCAGATGTGTCATACCTTGCACATAAGATTGGGGGCAAGTATATCCACCCTGAGCCAGTGAAAACTGAGACCATCCAGGGATGCGGCCATGCCCATGACCAAGGCCACTAATTTACAATGATTAAAACAATGAAATTCTGTTTTCAGGACTTCAGTTTCCAAAATTGCACTGGTGATTGTTACTCTCATTTCCAGATTTTACCGGGATTCTGCTATCATTCTTTTAGTAAGTGCATAAAATAATCAGAATTAAAGAAGGCTCACTATACAGAGCATAAAATAAAGCAAACCAAAGCTAGTACAGGAAGGAAGTATAAGAAAAAATGCAAGCTTTGTAGATTTACTGATCTGATATAAAATGCCAGATTCCATGAAATTTTTGTTTTTACCAGTCTTCAGGCAGCCCTAATTCTGGAATTTTACTGAGTCTTCCGGTAAAAATTGAAAAACAGCGGCCTTGCCCATGACCTACAGAAAAGTACAGGCCTTCCTAGGGATGGTGTGGTGCTATTGTATGTTTGTTCCAACTGTCGCCAGCATGGCTAAACAGCTGTCTGATCTCACCAGGAAGAAAATGCAGGAGAAATTGATGTAAAACAGAGATACCATGTTCTGCCTGCTGAAGGAGGCACTATGCCTGGCAGCTGTGCTCACTAGCCCAGACAATTCTCTAAGATTTACTGTAGATGTAGCTAATCATGGGCTAGGTGCACTTCTGAGTCAGGTTACTCACTTACGAGGCCTATGCCACAGCAGAGGAGGAGGAGGAGGAGGAGTGTCTAGATGTTGTCTGGGCTTGGCAGAAGCTGCAGTCCTATAATATGTTATCCTTTTTTGCCCCTTTCCAATCTGGTTTCAGGAAATCCCACTCCACTGCTATCTCCCTCCTTCAGATCACCAATTCCATTCTCACTGGTATGCATAAGGGACTTATGGCTTTTGCCATTTTTGTTGATCTTGCTGAAGCTTTCAACACTGTGGTGCATCCCCTTCTACTGGACAAACTTAAAGCTGCAGGCCTTTCTGACTCTTCAGTCAATTGGGTTTGTTCTTACCTTATAGGTAGGTCTCAAGCTGTCCAGACAAATAAATCATTTTCACCTTATCTTTCCATTAGCTCAGGTGACCCTTAAGGGTCTGTTCTGGGTTATATTCTCTCTCTTTTATTTTCCTAAATGACCCACCCTCTGTTTGTTCCTCTGCATCCAGTCATATGTATGCTGATGACACAGTTCTTTTTTGCTTCTGGCTCCTCTCCCCATGACCTTAACTCTCAATTACAGCTGGAGTTTGATAACATTCACTACTTCTTCAAGGTAAACCAACACTCTCTTGATGCCAAAGAAACAGTCTAACAGTCTCTAGGACTCTGATGCCCATCAGAGGCTTGCCAAATTTTATTTTCCTCTCCCATTTCATACCCTTGATGGTGCCAAACTTGAAGATGTCTCCTCCTTTAAGTACCTTGGAGTCTGCCTAAACTGGCATCTTGATTTCTTTGTGCACATTGACGCAATTCAACATAAGCTCCACTCTAAGCTTCATGCTTTGTACAGGAACAAAGAGTGTACCACGTCCTGCTCACTGAGAAACTTTACCAAAATTATCCTTCGATGTTTGATTATGGTGACAGTCAATCCTAGTGCCCCTAAAACCTCCCTTGCTAGATTGGACCCCCTTTTTCATTCCTTCCATTGATTTGCTTTAGATTGCCCCTCTCATACTCACCACTGCTCTCTTTACTCAGCTCTTTCTTTCCCTTCTCGTGACGCTAGGCGCCTTTCCCATTGTGTCTCTTTTTTGTCCAAATTCTGGTTTGTAACCCTTCTCTCCTATCTCAAAATCCTCCTTTCTCCTCCTCCTCCTTCTTCCTACCCTCTCCATAACACTATTTTCCATTATTTTCAGATGCCCTCATTTTACTATTTTGCCTTTTAGTATTTATTATTCTGTTTTATTATATTTATGCATTTTACTTTATTATATTTTTAACTATCTCTTCCCCTTCCCCCTCTCCAGTACTCATCTGGAAATAAACTGTTGTTAGCTCAGTATGTTAATTTATTTTATTTATTTATTATATCATAATTATAAACCTGTGAGTCAGGGACTCATTTACAAAGGCTCCTCGTCATTCAGCATACAGAATAGGGAAGGTTTACAGACAGTGCATGGAATTATAGACATCAGTGCAGATACATACAGTTATTTATACTATACACAAAAAATTATAACAATGACAGTGAAGAAATAAATACAGACAGGAAAATCTTTGTATGTGAGAAGGCCTATACATGATTGCAGCTATGCAGGTTGGGTACCCAGCAACATATACAGTGCGAGAGACTGAGGTCACAGTGGTGGATCAGGACCTGCTGGGAGCTGATTTAGGGGCAGGTACAGATGCGGAAGTTGATCAGTTAGTTACAGAGGGCTGATTTAAATGTTCCAATTCTATGTTCAGATGTGATGCTAGGGGGAAGGGTGTTAAACCAAGTGTGGGCTCTGTACCAGAAGCACCACTGTGCCAGGGACATCCTGACCCTAGGTACTAGTAGTAAGATTTTGGTGGAGCTTTGAGTGGAGACAGTTGGAAGGGAAGCATTGAGTATCATAGACAGACTGGGAGAGGTCAGTCCTAGGATAATTTTTTTGGTGAGTATACGGGATTGGTAGCGCAGTCACTCTTCAAAGGAGAGGAGGTTTGACAAGGAGTATAGCATACATGTATGGGTGAGCCTATCAGCTCCTGTGAAAAGCTGACACACTTTGTTGATTAAGAGCTTGACTTCCTTCTTAAACTTTTCAATAAATGTAATGTAATATAATATAATATAATATAAACATCAGGCACTGCAGCAGGTTGCAACATGGCAATGCAGATGGACTGTCCAGGCAATAGTTAGTACCATGTTTTTTTAAGTAGAGCAATGCTATAAAGAACTAATATGGGGCCTCTCACAAAGGGAACTGAGGGCACAGCAGTGGGAGCCAGGTGGCTTTCATGAGAAATGAACATCATTTATTGCTGCTAAAGGATTTCTTTTTCATTTCTCTGGGGCAGGAGGAGTAACAATTTGCTATGTATACCTGTCGCTGTATTTTTTAACTTAATTCTTTTTGCATGGGTATCAGTTAGAATGTATCATCTGATGGGACAATAGTTATATTCCTGAGAATTTCTAGATTTTTTTTTATCAAAGACAGACCAACTGTCTGAGGATAATTACTATCTGTATCATCCAGTATCGTGTCAGGAACCTGAATAGTTAATGGGAGAGCTTCAAAGGAAATAAGTATATTTTCATGTCAAGAAACTGCTTCTAGCTAATGACTGATGCAGTGACAACTGCTGGGCAGAGCTCAGAACAAGGAAAAGGTTTCTAAATGCACAAAACCCCAAGATTCCAGTTTGTACCCATTTTCCAGATGGGAGGTTGTGCAGGGCACAAAAGAAGTGTTAAATCTATGATGTCAGAATGACAACAACTTAATCTTGTTCAAGGTCAGTTGACATTCATCTGTATCCCCCTCCCCCTCTGAGTTGTGCCTGAACTGGGCAAGAATTTGTCTAGTGCACTTACCCGGTTAACACAAACACTAAATAGACATACTGGATGATGTGTCATTGGGAGCTGGCAGCTTGAGGGTTTTGAGGGCTCTGCAGAGCTTAAAAAGTTTAGGTTTGGGATTCTGAATAGTTAACATCTGAGGTTCAAGTCTGCACTAATTCACAGTGTCCTGTGGATTAAGCTTTTCTGCCTTGCTAAAAAGAGAGAGAGAGAAAAGAGTGAGAACATTTTTTGTGTGTTACCTACTGTTCAAGACATTTTCTTTTAATCTTTGTACAGTTACTGTTACCCATAGGTTTTGTGCAACATCCTGTATTATATGTGTAAATATCTTGAAGTATTAAAATAATAATTTTTATAAACATCGTGCTTCTCTGGCTAAGTCCTCTGAGGTGCAGATAACTGGTTTATAACTGACAAATGCTGTTTCCATCTCTGAAGAGATGTCTACAATTACCATGTTTTGTTTCTAAAGTAAGGTGTTCTCAGCTGTGACAGAGAGGGGTGAGTCATTTGCCCTTTGGCAAGGAGTGCTGCACTGTGCAACCAGTGGCTCTGGAGGGATTCAGACCTAGAGATACTTGAATTGAAGAGAGCTTCTATGTTGAGTGGAAGCAGCTACTGAAGGATCCTTGCAGGAATCTGAAGGGTTGAGAAAACTGGTAACAATGTGTATGCTGAGTCTGGGTGACTGGGTGAGACCAGTCTGCCAAAGCCTCGCTCATTATCACTCTATATTTATATGCTTACCTGCTTTGGTCTTCGACTGCATCATGTCCACCTTCTCCCTTGACCTCTGGTCCTGTCCTCCCTCTGTGCTGGGTCCAATGTCTTGTGGTTTATCCTCCTTTTGTCTCTTTGATGTCATCTCCTTTTTACTGACTCTGGACTTTTTGTTTTCCTTAATTTCTTTATTTTTCTTCAATGACTGTTCACATGAGTCTTGGAATACACAAAAAAGTTGAGTGGATAATGTTGAAAAGAGCACATGGATAAAAAGACAGTTTTTCATAAACCTCTGTGTCTGGCTGCCAGAATCCCAGAAAATGAAACTATGTCACTTACCTTACGTACTTGGACAGTGGGTTTGGAGACCTGAAAATCACCCTAAATAAAGGTAGAGAATATGGTCCCCAATCTGTGCAGAGAAGTCACTGGAAAATGGGAGTGGGTTGGGGGGAGCAGATTTTTCAGTTTAAGGCTGCAGCTTAACAGGTACGATGTTTAAATCCGAAGGTATTCCCTGTTATCAAGCAGTCCCAACTTGCCCTACAGTTGAATAAATCTAATAAAAAAAAAAGTTATGAATCTTCCTGAGAGAATCTTCTATGCTGTCTACCCCTTAGTGGCACAACAAGGACTGGGGAATTATTCCTATCTGAAATGTTCATGTGACCAGGGTCCTTTGCTGATTGACAGCTTTGGGCTGTACCACTACCCCAATAGGGGGTGCTCATTACCCATATGCATTAACTCCCTGTTGATAATGCGGAGTGATGTTGTTTTACTGTATTAACACATTATGAATACAAATGCAAAGAGAAATCTAGAATCCTGTGTACTCACAAAAAAGTAAATCTTAAAATAATTTCTGGAGTCTCTAATCCCATGGATTTAAATGGAGGCTCATAGTCATGCTTAGCATCTCAGTAAATCCTGATGTAGCAGCGAGCTTGATCAGTTATTAGCAGGCATGCATGAAGCAGTGGGTTTCAGATGCATGTCACTTTTGCATCTAACGCAGCTCAGGTAGCAGGAGGCTTGTCAGTGACCATCCAGTGATCAGCAAGATTGATAAATGATGCTGTTTTGCTGGGTGATGGGCAGAAACTCTGTGTAGTTGAGAGGGTTGAGCTGCACCTACCCCAGTGTGGCTACAGCCTTTCATTTATAAGATGTCACCCAGAAGCAAGCATCTTGATCCACCTGCTGATCTCTGAAGATATTCACCTCATCCTGATATTAGTGTTCAGTGCCAGTCACTGCCAATGTGCACCCATCCTGATATTAGTGGCCGATGTTCATACTGGGCTCAGCCCCACATGGAGCCGAGAATTCATATAATGAAAAGTGCTTGTGGGTTTTGACCTGCTCAGAGCGGGAATTTTAATAAATGAAAAAAGCCCATACAGAGCTGAGAAACCCTTCTAAGAGACCACCCAGGCTCAGATTCGACATCCCTTGCCCCAATCATTGTGACACTGAGGTGTTCAAACCTCAGTGTCACCTTTGTATCACAATGTCTTTTTTTAATTTAAACTTGAAAAGTAGAAAACTATCTATCAGTGTCTTGTGTGGCTGAGATACCCTTCTGAGACCCCTCAAGTCTGATATTTGTCACCTCCCCACTATATTGAAACTGAGGTGCCCAAATCCCCAATGTTACACTTGTATCATCACAATGTCTTTTTTCATTATTTTAAACCTGAAAAACAGATCAACATCCATCAAGGTCTTCTTCAAATTTCCTAACCAAACTACCACTACCACCACCAGACCCTTCACTTAGCACCCACCACCTCAACCCTACCACACCCCTCACTCACCAAAAAAAGTCCAGCACTGAAAATCCACTCTGAAATGAAACACATCCTTCTTCTTCAGTGCTGACCATAAGCTGAGTAAACAAGGTAAGTGCAATGTACTTTCAATGAGTTTTTAACTTTTACTCATAACTTTGTCATTTATTTATGATTTTTGCCAAATTTTCAACACAGCCTTTTTTGTAATGTGCCACATGAACAATGTAGGTGAACATTTTTAAATCTGGCCTGAAAGGGAATTCTGTATTTGTTCAGCAAAATCAACATTCAGGTGGATTCTGAAAATATTCACCTACTGCATTCCTGAGCCAGGGTTGTATGAAGACTGTGCTGAAAATGTGGAGAAAAAATATGTTAACATAATGAAGTTATGAGTGGATATTGAAATATTTTAACATTCACTCATAATTTCACTTTTCTCAATATTTTCCAACACTCTGCAGCATGGCCTTTTTGGGACCCGACCTCGTGAGCAAGATAGTAGAGTTTTGCAAAATTAAAACATTCCAGATTCACAGAATTTTGAAGAAATTTCATGAAGTTCTGCTAACTTCAGCTGAATTTCTTCAGAATTGTGTGGCATTTGTGTCATGTATTAATGTGATTATACCTTGGCCATCATTTGAGCTAGTGTTTTAAAAAGTGGTGGGCCTATTATCTGGGAGGAGTTCCAATGATGTGCCACATATCCTGAAATTAGGATGGATTGTCTCAAAATGACAGGTGCTCAAAGTCTGTCATTTTATTTTTTTGTGGGAAATTTCATGTACATTTTTATCTGCATATACTTCAGCTGTCTATTGTGCCAGATATCCTAGATTTGGCAAGATTGCATGATGGTAGGAGTTGCAACTGTGTGCTACATTTTGTGACATCACGATACATCATCTCAAAATTATATGTACTCAAAGTCTGTCATTTAAGTTTTTACAGGGAAACTTCATGAAACATTTTATCTGCATATAACTCAGGCACCATAGGAGCTACACATGTATAAATTAGCAAGAACAACCATTTTGCAATGGTTATATAATAATGTAAATATGGAGAGAACTGGATTAGAGATTTCTAAGATACAGGGGTTCAAAGTTTTACTGTGTAAATATTTACAAAGTTTTGTGAAAACTCTCAAAAATGTGGCTGTTTGTAACTTCTCTGCTCTTGCAGGCATACTTAATATTGGACATGTTTATCTGATGTCAGTATATTCTGGTGTCTAACACAACTGGGTAAATTGGTTTAGCAGTTTTAAACTTACAGTGAAAAAAATATTGATAACATGTTCTCAAATATTTATGGTAGCATATAGATTAGGCATCCAGAATTCCTTTTGTGGAAATTAACATTCACAGTGCACGCATCACTACTTCATTTGATAAGCTGAGCTAAGCTTTTTGTAGTCTTGCTGTTCCTCTCTGGGTGACTAGAAGGAATGAAGTAGGGAATTAGTGATCTATTTCCCTCCTCACTTCTCTTTCCAAAATCGTTGAAAAAATTGTTCATACCCAGCTTCCTGCCTTCCTCAACCATTATAACTTGCTCTCTTTTGTTCAGCATGGTTTCAGATCTGGGCATAGCACCAAAACTGCTCTTGTCAGGTTCACCAGTGATAACCTCAAGGAAAGCCATAAGGGCCAGTACACAGGCTTTGTCTTCATGGACCTGACCAAGGCGTTCCACCTGGTCGACCACTGCCGTCTCCTGGACACCCTCATGGGCTTTCACATATCAGAAAATGTCATCAAATTGGTTAGAAGCTACCTCTCTGGCAGATCCCAGAAAACTAATATTAACAGTCATTTTTCTGCTAAACGTCCAATTAAATATGGAGTAGCCCAGGGCTCCATCCTAGGCCTACTCCTGTTTTCATTCATCATCAACAACATCCCTTCCATGTGCCAAACCAACCACCTAGTCCTTTACACTGATGATATGGCCCTCTACTGCAGTGAAACTAACCTTGATACAATGTTCAGTAACTTGCAGGTTGACTTCAGCAAGCTACACATTTGGTTCTCTGCCAAAGACATGGTTCTCAAGTCCAAGAAGACCAGGTTTATGATCTTCTATGGCCTAAGAAAAGACCCAGTCATGGGCCGATCCCTCTCAGACAATCTTGGTAACTTCATAGAACAAGTCTACAAATTCAAATACCTTGGACTGTACTTAGACCCTCACGTGACCTATAATATCCATATTACCAACCTCATCAAGAAAATCCTTATGAGGCTAGGTCTCTTCTGTCGAATCAGAAAGTTCCTTATCTCCATCTCCCGATTATGCTCACCAGCTCCCTTTTCCTGCCCCTACTTGATTATG
This sequence comes from Neoceratodus forsteri, assembly GCA_016271365.2. Lineage (NCBI taxonomy): Eukaryota > Metazoa > Chordata > Ceratodontiformes > Ceratodontidae > Neoceratodus > Neoceratodus forsteri. The sequence continues at coordinate 390,483,317 of CM057457.1, read as the reverse complement.
GCTCTATTGTCTACACTGCCCCAGCACACCCCACTTTTCTCTAAACTCAGAACTACATACAATAATACTGCACACTTCGTGACCAGCTGAGCCTACCCTGAATGACTCATCACTGTACCCTCTATGCCTCCCTCAACTGGCTCACCCTTGAAGGCAGGTCCCAACTTAAAATGCTCACGTTCCTACACAAAGCTCATCATAACCTGCTGCTAATCAGTATTAACTCCCTTTATCTCTTACTGGTTCCCAAGTGTAGTACAGGAGGATCCACCAGTCATATCTTCAGCACCCCATTTTACTGCACCAAGCATGCACAGCACTCCATCATATACAAGGGCTCTATGTTTTACAATAAACTGCCCACTAAACTTCAGGCCTGTGGTTCAATTGGCTCATTCACCTCCTCCCTCAAGGACCACCTCCTCCAATCCACCACCTGTGTCTGCCCTGGTAGGTAATCCCCCTGAATGTCCACCAACCCTTGAGTTATGTTAATTTATAAATATCTTTATATTGGCTCTGTTGTTATGTGATCTGTATTTTCTTTCTATTCTAGATAATTCTGTCATATACACTGTTCCTATTGTAAATACTATACCATTTTGGAAATATTGTTTTTACCTATTTCTCTGTATTATGGAATTTGTGTATCACTGGATGTTTGTGAAAAGGGGCATTTTTGCTCACACACCTTCCAGTATAAAAATAAAATTGAATTGAATTGACTATTTCACCACCTTCTGTCTTGAGCTAGCCAGACTGATTGAGTTGAACTACTGTTCCCACTGATATTCCATTTGTTTTCTACAGTGACAAAATCCCTTAAAAGGCAAGTCACCTATTCCCTTTCCTTTCAACCTATCCTGTTGGAATGGCTAGAACTCTTCTTTCCTGGTGCCCCAGACATCATCTTTCCCAATGACATCTTTCTAAGTACCTGTAAGTCCCAGACATGAACATACTATAAATCAGGCTCCTCTGATCATCAATTTACTAGGTGTGATCCTTAAATGTCCTGCATTCATGTTCAAATTGCTGACACTCTGTACTTCCTTGCTGCAATTGGGGGTCTACTACTGGTGTGCTGCATAGCTCACCTGTCCAATTCTAGAAGAATGGCACAAATCGCTGCCAAAGGCGACTTGTGCCAAACTCAGGTTCGGCAAGAACCCTGTGCCCGATTCTGGAAGGGGCAGGGTCCCCATGGCTACATCATGTGACTTGTGACAGCTAGCCAGGTATGTCAAACATGGGGGGTTTATCGCAAGCTGCAACCAGTGTCTGGCAGGGTGCAAGTGCCCCCCAGTTCCCAAGCCTGAGAAGGCCCTCAGGGCTATTGGACCCCCTGGTCCCAGTCCCCCAACATGTATGAACATACGAACATACAAGATTTGCCAGCAGATAAAGGCCTAGAGGCCTATCAAGTTTGCTTGAATGTGCAGATAGCACCCCTTATTCTGCAGCTGCCCTTCCCTCCAACCCTTCCCCTCTGTTGACCCTCCCCCTTTCCCTGTCCCAACCCCTTTTGAAGCAGTCCACTGTTCTACTGGATACCACTTCTACCGCTAACAAAGGGCTGTCAGATCCCCTGGCCCCCAGTCTCCCAATGTGTAAAACAAGGCCCCTCAGGTCTATCCAGGTGACCCCCCCATCCTGATCCCCATAATGTATCAGTGACAACCTGCAGGGCTGATCTCACCCCCCCCCAAAGCCCTGATCTCCAACCCCATGTCCTTGCTGTTGTGCACACTGTGGTGCAATGTAAGATATATCCCCAATTTCCATGGTAGTTTAGTGGCTCCCTACCCCCCACACCCAGCAGTGTCAGTCCACCCAGCACTCTCCCCATGCATCCCCAGCCAGTAACTGGCACAGCCGACCTCTCACTACCACTGCCAGCTACTGACTGAGCTCTGAATGAGCACGTACTACTGTAAATAGTATGCGTTCAATGAATGCCAGCTTATTAATTGCGTGTGTACTGTTGACAGCAGTATGCACTCATTTGGAGCTCAGTCAGCTTCTGGCCATGGTGGTGAGAGGTAGGTTGTGCCAGTTGCTGGCTGGGGATGGGTGGGGGAGGGTGCTGGTACATGCAAAAAATTAAAAAGCACCCATGGCAAACAGAGACAGCAGGACTACTAAAAGTGATGGCAAAACCAGTAGTCTTTTATTAAATAAATACACTCAAAAAGCTGCTTCAATAGAGTATCTGGAACTACTGGCTTGGTGGCTGTGCCACTAGAAAACACTAATGTTTCACATGGATACTACTACACATCATCAGAGTGATATGGTGAAATATTGTAGTAACAGCTTTTAAATATACACCAATCATGTGATCAATGGATGTATATAACCAATCACAGGAAAGCATACCACATAAGGCAAATTCCTGGTGCACCACAGTGTCACAACATAGAACACATAGTATTACGCCATATCCTTGCACCTTAAATGTGTCCTCCACCATATACACATGAAAATGATGTACAAACATGTAAAGAAAGCATGAAAAGAACAAAGAACTTGGGACTGGCACCAAGGTGCGCACAATGCAGTATAGAACTCATTCTTAGCCCATCTTAATTCACTGAAAGTGATGAAAAAATTATATAAATGAATGTGCAGGGTTGCTGCACATGCATACACTGTGTGCCAAAACCAGGCGCTGTACTTAGAATCATACTCCACGATGGGATTGTTCAGTTCATGTAATGTAATACATACTGTACTGTATAATACCAATGAGATCAGAACTGTTGTTTAAATTCACCATAATTATCCAGGTATGAACCATTAAGAAAAATCTACTTTTGACATCTGAACTTTAAAAAAAAAAACATCCACTTCAATATTCTTATTCAGGCCTTGCTGCATCCTAGCACCTAATTCATAAATCCAGTAGCTCTGCTTTCTTCACACCAACTTTTCCAAATCCCCTCCTCCTGGTCCTGTGATGACCTGTTCAATTCCTATGAAACTAGCTTCATGTTTTCTTTCAGGGTGTCTAGTCACATGTTGTACTATGGCATAAGTAGCATATCTGCATTGAAGGGCCCTAATGTGCTCACCTATTCTAACTTTGACATGTCCATTGTAAAAAGCTCTCAGCTACATGTTACCTTATATACTAACCCCCATACTGCTGCAATTGATAGATTGCTTGGTAGTGACCTTCTTCTGGGTCCTCAGGTATATAAATGTTTTACATGGTGTACTGCAATTACAATAAGTACACTGTCCACATCTATAGGTACCTGTACGAAAAGCTGCAAGTGTTGATCTGGCTGGTTCAGGGCTTGGCAGCATATTCCTAAGCACCATGTCTTATATAGTCTTGCATCTTCTATTCACTACATTGGGACCTTTTTGAACAATGTCAGTTAGCCTGGGCTCTAATTCTATAATGGACCAGTTTCCCGCAATTATTTGTTTAACCTTTGCACAAGCTGTTACCAAAAAAATATCTATTTTGCACGTCAGAGCAAATTTAAAATGTCTATATGTATTCTGTTTTTTTGTACATGTTAATGAATTTGTCTTCATGTGAGCTGAAATTAATTGTTTATTGTGATATTGGATTGAATCTCTGTAACTAAGTTTTTATCACTATCAGGAGGACCTTGTAAATAGGATTACATTCTTATGGTGTTGTGTCATACTTTCCAGACTAAAAATAAAAGCTTTAGTACTACTACTACTAACTTGTTCTGCTCCACTGGTAAACATTGTGATAAAAGGACACATTATTTTTAGGGCTGTGGGTGGAGCCTACAGCACTATTAGGATTTTAGTTCTAAAACGGCTGATCTTGGAACTCCCTTCTTAGACATTTGAATGTATTCCTCCACAGCAGCAAAATAGCACACTCCCCCTCTGATTTTTGCTATTTGCTGATCTATGTTAAAGGCATCTGAAGGAAGGGGGATGCTACTGTATTGTACCTCAGAATGTCTCAGGATATTAACAAAAAAGACATTGTTAAACTGCTGTTTCTATTATCTGTCCAGCTCAGTCTAATAGATTTATTCTATTTTTTTTCATCAATCTAGGGGTTAACTCATTATAAGTTGCTGGAGTTTACTGAAGCTCTGAACCTCAGACTGCAGTGTCAAATTATAGACAGTGTAGTTTGCAGCCTGTGTTAGCTACATGATTCCTATGGGCCACACACACACACACACACCAGCATGAGCAGCGTGTACTCTAAATAAATTCAAGAGGACTGAAATTGGCAGCACACCAGTTTGTAATGATTGTGACTAAGCACTATATGGCACCAATAAGAAAATAACTTTGGTTGTTTGGTAACTCTTCACAACCCTATTGGCTCTGGCTAGAGTTTTTTGTTTTAGCTGTCTTAGGTCTATATGTAAGGGGTTCTGTCCTGTCTAGCTCATCAATAGCAATGATTGCTGAGGCAATGATATGATTGCTGTAACCCCTGTCTTTAAACCTTTGCACCTGCTGGTTACGTTTCTGAATGTACTTCTCTTGTTCAGCACAGTTATGGACAGTCTGAATAAATTTTCCTTTGGGAATGTTTAAGTGTATATGGGGGCATGGCAACTTCCATACCTCAATAGACTATTTCTGTCTGTAGGTTTCTAAAAAAGTGCTGCACACACATCCAGCTGTTGGTTTTTGTAAGTACGCAGATTCAGGTGTGTAATTTCTACTTGACAGATAGTTGTTTTATACCTTAAACATCTACTAGTTCCTTCCATCTATTTTACAAACTGATTAAGTTCCTCCAGGGCTCCCTTCCAAATAATTAAGATATCATCAATAAAGCACTGCCACAAATCCATGAAAGGCAAGATTGGATTTGTGGTGTCACCATACTGATGATCTACCTCCCATTTACTAACAAACAAGTTGACAAAACTGGGGGCCATTGTGGCCCCCACTGCTGTACCTCATACTTGTAAATACTTTTTGTTCTGAAAAAGAAACATATTTTTTGTGAGAACATGTTAGGCCAGTTCTACCAGATATTCTACGGGAACATTTTCTTGGTCAACTTCAGCTCTTTGGTTCAAAAAACACTTTATAGCCTTGAGGCCCTCTTGGTGTGGAATCACAGTGTATAATGAATTTACATCCAGTGTTACAAAGTACCAGTCTGGCTGCATATCTAGATTTTCCATGATGATAATGATTTTTGTTGAGTCTTTAATATAGGATCTAAGGCTTCTAACCAATGGTTACAGATGTTGGTTCACAAACAGGGAGAGGGGTTCTGTGATCCACCCTCTCCCTGAAATAATAGGCCTGCCTGGTGGTTTTTCAATGCTTTTGTGGATTTGGGGGACTGTGTAAATAACTTACATAACTGGGTAGGATACTGTCATAGCTTTAAGCAACCTTTCTGTGGTACATCCCCATACAAACCCCTTACTGAGAGATTCATCTATCTCTGTCTTAAAAGATTGAACATCATTGTTTTTGACTCTCACACAGAATTGCACATCTGAGAGTTGGGATTCTATTCCATTTATGTCATCCGTAGTATGGGATTCTATTCCATTTATGTAATCCATAGCATGGGATTCAATTCCATTTATGTAGTCCGTAGTATGCTCCCAGGTCACCCCTGAAAACAGGCTCCTGTGCCTAGTGGGTCTTACCGGGTTACCAAAGATTAAAAAAAAAAAAAAAATAACAATGGCTCCACCCTGACTGGCAGGTTTTATTACTATATCATTGTTATCAGCCAAATCTTGTAAAGCCATGTTTTCTTAAACACTACAGTTTGGTACATATGCATTCCCAATATTGCCAGCATTATCTGCAAAATCCCTCAACTTCTCTAAATCCTGTTCACATTTTTTTATGACTGCAGACACCACAGAATTATTGCTGGGGCATTACAAAGAACTAGGTTGAAAAGAAGCTTAGGATACATTAATGGTGGACTTATAGCCACCCAACCAGGAGCTCTAGATACTCTAATTGCAGCAGCTTTCTGTATGCATTTATTTAATAAAGGACTATATATCTTTGCTATCACTTTTAGCAGCCCTGCAGTCTGTTTGCTATGGGTGCTTTTTAGTTTTAGCATGTATCAGTCTTTTATTTAAAGCACCGTTGCCTTGTCCTGGTGCTTCTAAGTATCTACCTGGTACAATTAAAAGTTGTCAATATGAACTTTGTCAGAAATGATCATGTGGTATTGTAGTTTAAATATTTCAAATCTGGCTAAATTTTAATAAGTTGTTTTAAATTTAGAGGAAAATAACTGAAATTAAAAGTTTGGCTACATGTTTGGCAGGTTATAGCTCAGTCCCATTTGAAGTCAGAACTATGAATCTATGAACTTATATAAAGGTAGTGATAAGCTTTATACCTGCAACATGTTATAACGTTGCAATGAGTACTGTCAAAATTATACTAAAATAACTGAAAACAAAATTTTGGCAATATGTTTGGCTACCTATAACTCAGGCCCCTTTGACACTCCAGACATAAAATGCGGTGCACATACTAATGCTGTATGTTTCTCTACATCCTGAAACTATGGAGAAATTTTGATAAGAAATGTTAAAGTTTGATCAAAATAGCTAAAAATTAAATTTTGATTAAATGTTTAGACACACATAACTCAATTCCCTTTTAGCCTGCATCTCTGAAATGTGGTATGCATATGTATGCCATAAAGAACTGTCAATATACCAGATTTACTGTCAGTTGGACACATGTTTAAAATTAGAGCTAAATAACTGACATTTAAAATTTGCAAAATTCCACAGATTTTATTTTGCACAAATTCAGTACATTCCATGGAATCAACACACTTATTCCCTGCTCATTCCACAGGTAGAGTGTTATATTCTGAACATCTCTGCAAGACAGGTGACATTTTTCAAATCTGGTCCAAAAGGTGATTTTGCAGTTGAGACAAATAAATTTCCTTTCAGGCAGGATTTACAAATAATAATAATAATAATAATAATAACCTACCAGGTTTATGAAAATGGGATCATAAAAGTACTAAATTGAAAATGTGGGATCAAAATCGCAAAAAAAAAAAACAAAAAAACACTAAAATTAAGAAAGTACATTCACATTTTTTAACATTTACTCACAACTTCAGTAATTATTTCCATATTTTGACCTCACATGCTCAACAGTCATTTTTTTCACACTACTTCATGAACGTGACAGGTGTTATTTTTCAAATCATCTGGTGAAAAATTACATTTCAGTCAATATTTTATAAATTACACCTGTCATGTTCTGGGGTGGGTCATGAAAAGACTATATTGCAAATTTGGCAAAAAAAATTTAAATAAAAAAAAAGTCATAAAAAAGCTTTGACTACAGGGCCAGCCACTAGCCCAGCAGGTAAGATGCTGTATTCCTGTTCCAGTGACTTGAGTTCAGGGATGACCTTAGGAAGCCAGCTGGGCAGCATAAGGACATGGACCAGAACTGTTGTGTAACATTGCTCCAAGCCTGGGAAGGTATTGTCAGTGTTCTACTGCACAGGTGATGATACCTTGTGATAGTCCTGGGAACCTTCCAGCACAACAAGATATCATGCATGTAATAACCTCATTTTGTAATTCATTACTCATGTTATCAAACTTGACCACCATTCAGAATTTCTAAAAATCACTTCCCTTGTGATCCCTTGTATACCTGTTCAGTGTAAATGTTACGGTCAAACTCTGGATGTAGTAGGATGATGTCATCACATATTTGTAATGGTAAATATCACAGCACTATACCAAAGGATTTCATTTTACATAGCCTCCCTGGCATGAGACTAGAGACTTTCAAAACCTTTAAAATCCTGCATCTTGCTTTAACAAACATTTGTCAATGCTGAATGTTTACTTGCTGGCATTGGCATTGGTAGTGTGGGAGTCAGAGAGCTGCATAACAGGAATGGCATTGAAGTATTAAACTGAATCCAACCCCATCACTACCCTGCAGAGACTGACAGGCATTGGGGTGTGCCTCTGGGTCATCAGGCATAACGGCAATGCCATTTCACCACACCCTACCCTGCAGACACTGGCAAGTGTCACGGTGTACCTTGGGGTCTTTGGCCCTTATGCTCACCCCATTCCATCAGGAAATACGATAAGATGGGTCATGTATAGGAGAATGGGGTGAACTTTGGGACCAAAGAGTCCAAGGCACACCTCGATGCCTCTCACTGGCTGCAGGGTGTGGAATGGTGTGAACATTACAGGCGAGAATCCCAAGTCACCCCCCCCCCCGATTCCTGTCAATCTCTACAGGGTGAGGCGTTATGGTCAGAAACCCTAACGCCTCAGGCGTTCATTGGCATTTTCACTCCAAATTTTCAACATGGGTTTTGTGACCCCACCTTATGAACAGTGGCAATATCAGTTTGTTAGCCGAAAGCTGATTTCACACAGCGACTACGCCATTTGGCACCACAGGTGCGAAAACACATTTCAAAAGGGATGTGAAAAATGACAGTTGTACTGTTCACGTGGAGGTGCAAAAAATGGCAATGTTGAAAATCTGCAGTGAAAATATTAAAAAAACTGGTGAAGTCACGAGCGTGAGTAGAAAATGCGCAACACACACCCATAATGCAATTAGTTTGGGAATTTTTTACAGCAGATTTTCAACACAGGGATTTTGGAACCTCTGCTCGTGAACAGCGTCACTGTGATTTTCTTAGTCTGTCCTGAACATTGATTTTGTACACCAACTGCGCCATTGTACGCTACATGGACGGAAACATGTTTTGGGCGAGATGTGAGAAATGACAGCTGTACTGCTCATAAGGAGGTGTAGTAAAATGGAACTGTTGAAAATCTGGAGTGAATATATTGAAAATTCACAGACTTATGAGCATGCGTAGGAACAGGGCAATGCATGCTCATAAAACAGTAATTTTGGGGAATTTTTTCACCAAATTTTCAACATGGGGTTTTTGGGGGCCTACCTCATGAACTGTGATACTGTCACTTTGTAAATCAGCCCCAAAAGGTGGTTCCATGCAGTGACCATGAAATCACCTTTTGGGCCAGATTAACAAAATGACAGTGACAGAATTCATGAGGTGGGGTCCCAAAAACCCAATGTTGAAAATTTGATGAAAAAATTCCCAAAACTGACCAAGATACCACAGTTGAAAAAACCCTATTTATTACATTATGCAGCTTACTGGCATTTCTTCAGTTCGGGGTCAGCTTTGAAGAGTGCAGACGTGTTCCTGGTCCACCGAAGATCATCGTGCCAGACTCTGGAGGTAAGTATGTGGTGAGGGTGTGGGTGTGGGGAGGCAGGATGCGCAGAGGGTGGGTCTTGGTGGGAGGCGGGGTCAGGACAGTCAGCGAGGAAGGTTTTCTTTCAGTTTTTTTCCCTTGGGCGACACGGTACTTGTGCCACGCTGGGGTGGGCTCCCAGTGTGGCAGCTGGAAGGCTGTTTTGGGGGGCAGTGGAGCTGATAGGGGATTGGGCAACCCTGTCAGCCATACGAACTGTTGCCACGCTGGGGTGGGCTCCCAGTGTGGTACCTGATAGTCTCTTGGGGGGACAGTGGAGCCAACGGAGGATTGGGCACCCCCATCGGCCATACAGACTGCTGCCACGCTGGGGTGGGCTCCCAGCATGGCACCTGGAACTCTGTTGGGGGAGTGCAGCAGAGCTGATGGGGTGGAGCTTACCATTGGCAGCCGCACAGTGTGTGCGTGGGGGAGCTATGACACGCAATATGCGTGTGTGTGTGAGGGAGGAGTGCGCTTGAGCACGCGATATCTTATTGCTGCTCACTGAAGTGTAGCTCTCCCTTTGAATTGTACAGCACTGCATTTTCAACTGCTGTCACAGACAGCTATGAAGTCCAGACCACTCCTCAGATGTGTGCACAGGTAACCTAGGTGCAGAGTATGGGGTTGCTGGCCCCATCCAATAATGAACAAAATCCAAGCAATCTCTGCACTCATGTGCCAATAATGTTGCAAAACAGACACCAACCTTCTTTTTCTTTCTACAAAGTTGTGAATTTTTATTATATGATGTCAGGATTCACAAGTAAATCTTTCTGCTCCAAGAATTCCAAATTACAGCCATTGTAAGTGCATCCAACAAACACTATTACCCAGCGCTTTGACCACATGTGTGGTCTTCCTAAGGGGATGATTAGTGCTATGCAGTGTTTCCTTTTATAGCCACTCTGCCATATAATTAGCTACCCCTATTGGTTAATTGACAGAAAACCTTTTTTCATGAAAAGTGGCTCTGGTGGAATCTGAACCTTCAATCTCAAAAGTCAGTTTTAGTGGATTTTAAAGTTTTTTAACCTTCTTTATCACTTAAACAACCTTTCTTTAGTTGAATATCAAATGTAAAAAACTAATTTAAACAATTTGTCCACAATTTCTAACTCTATGTAAATCATCAAATTTTTAAGTGGCTCTAGTGGGATCTGTACCTTAAGTTTCAAAATAAATTTTTAGTGAATCTTTTTGTTTTTAAACCTTCTCTAACATTCAATCAAACATTTTTAATCTAAATATCAAATACAGAAGACAATTTTAAGCCTTTTTTATATAATATCAGCTCTATACAAATGTACACAATTTACATAAAAATTAATACAAAAATTAGTTCAAAAAAACTATTTTTCTAGAAACACATTGAAGCTTGTTCATAAGGCAGTTTGACATATCTTTTTCTTCTTAAGACAATGAAAAATTAAGCAAAATATATAGAAATCAGCATACTGGGAGGTGTGAACAGTCTTGCTTATAATTCAAAACATAATAATTTTTCGTTCATACTGTGACCTGGATTCTTCAAGTTTAATGATCACACCATGTCTCTTTTTACTTCCATTTTTATTAGGTGGATCCACCATCGAGGGATTCCAGCGCATGAACTAAAAAACAAGAGGGGAAAAATAATATTAATGGAAGGAGTATTATGTCAGTAGCAGCCCGGGCGGGACTTGAGCATAGCAACACTCAACCCCCCCCTTTTCAGATTAATTATGACTGCGAGTTAGGCAGCCCTTAAAGAGACAGGCACGGAGGCTTTGGAAGTGCTCCTGATAACAGCATTCGATCGACCGCGAACACCAGCCAGGCAGGGAGCACTTAGGCAAGCTCCAAGGAAGCTGAACCCCCATTGTGCAGAGTTACACCTTCACTGCGAAAAAGAACTTGGCGTCCACGTCAAGTAGTTACCCTAAATCATTTTAAGGCAATCAGCTTAACTAGACACTATATCATACTTTACATTACATACATGAATATTATATTCACAGTGTACTATGGGTTACACAGCATACACACACATAACCTTCTGTTCCTCTTTTTCCCAATGGGTCAGTAGTTCCTGCTCATGACACCGGGACTGAGACCCCTCCCTTCCAGTTACTGGTGGGTTACCTAAACAGGGCACCACCTCAAGGTAATACCTTTAACAAACTAAGTTATCCCTAAGGTTAGCAAGGCAAGGAGCTCGGGGCGCTACACCCTTTGTGGACCACATTTAAGGGCAGGTCCACCGGCTGACCCAGAGACTCATAACTCAACTTTATTACAGGCCGTACTTCTTGGCTGGAGTGTCTAGGGGTCTCGGGAAACCCTGAAACAGGCCCTGATTCCAATTCAGCCTCATTGACATTAGTAACAGGAATCTCCACAGGGGAAAATGGCCCAGTGCTCATAGTACTATTAGGGGCCTGACCCTCTACCCCAGAACCCACCCCACTGGCTCAGCTGAGGGCTGTTTAGATGCTAGTGAGGAACCATCAGGGCATTCAAAATATTCTTCCGATTCTGGCATATCACTGGCTTGTTCCCTGACCTCACTCTCTTCTTCTGAAAAGTCAGATAATTCAGCCAGGCCAGACAGTTCAGCCAGGTTCAAGGACCCCACCCCTTGGCCTTGGCTGCTACCCAGCTCATCCTCTAGAGGCATTGGTTCCGGAGACAAAGTATGGGGCTCAAACAGTCCAGAAGGCCCAACCTCATCCCCAGAGTTAACAAGGGGATTGCCCCGAAACAACTGGCTCAGTTCATAAGAGGGATAATATTCAATATTATCTTCATTGTCTTCCAACACTGATTGTTGATCATCTCCTTCTGCAGGATTTGGACAAGGACCTCTTGGTTGGCTTGCTGAAGAATCAACGGGTTTGGTTCTTTCCCTGGCAGCAGATCTAGTCACAGGCTGGGAGCGGGAGGCATTTAGAGGTTCAGCTTCAATCAGGATTTGCCCAATTGGCAGCAGATGATTTTGGAGTATAGTTTTTACATCTTTGGAATTGTTTTCGGGTCGCACTTTATATACAGGCAAATCTGCCAGTTGTCCCACAACAATGTGAGAGAGGTGATGCCACTGGTCAGCAATGTTATGTTTTCCATGCAGTCCCAGATTTCTCAGTAACACTCTATCCCCTTCTTTTAGTTCCAATGCCTTCACTTTCTTATCATACCTCTCCTTATTGGCCAAGTTTCGTTTAGCAGCCATGGTCTGGGCCAACTGATAAGCATGGTTTAACTGGGCCTTCAGCTTCTGTACGTATTGTAGATGATTTTCTGCTTGCACCCCATCAGGGGAAACTCCAAAACACACATTCACGGGCAATCTAGCCTCTCTCCCAAACATCAGTCTGTACGGGGAAAATCCCGTGGCATCACTTTTGGTGCAGTTATAAGTGTGGACCAGGGTGCTAATCTGCTGGCTCCATCTCGGTTTGTCCTTGGGTTGCAGTGTGCCCAACATGTCAAGCAATGTGCGGTTAAACCTTTCAGACTGGGGATCTCCCTGAGGAAGGTAGGGGGTGGTTCTTGACTTTCGCACCCCCCACAAAGACAGCATCTCTTTAATCAGGCAGCTCTCAAAGTCCCTTCCCTGGTCAGAATGGATCCACTGGGGGGCTCCATAGTGGACAAAAAAGTTTTCAACAAGTATCTTAGCCACCGTGACTGCTTTCTGATCCTTAGTAGGGAAAGCCTGTGCATACCGGGTAAAATGATCAGTGACCACCAATATGTTACTGATATTTTTCAGATCTGGTTCTAGACTCAAGAAATCAATGCAGACCAGTTCCATAGGGGCACTAGTGGTAATGTTGACCATGGCAGCAGCTCTCTGGGGTAGGGCTTTCCTTTGCAAACAACGGCTACAGGTCTTGACTTATTGCTCTACATCCGTACTCATTTTTGGCCAGTAAAATCGAGTCTGTACCAGATCAAGTGTTCGGTCTATGCCAAGATGCCCCATCTGATTATGCAAGGACCTTAAGACCAGTTTCTTTAATTCTGAGGGCAGTACCAGCTGTTGTTTGACGACCCGGTCCTCCTTATTCACAGTCACTCTGTATAGTAGTTGATTAATCAGCCTTAATTTGGGTCCTTCTTTGTATAACAAGGTAGCTCTTGAGTCGGTGGAGCGCAATTTGGACACGTCCCACCCGGCCTGCAAAGCTTCCACAACCGGTTTTATCAGAGAATCTCGGGATTGAGCCCATTGAAGACTAGTATTGTCAAACTGGGGCAGTGAACTGGTGTCCAGTGTAGAAAAATGGCAGTAGGCAGCAGGTATGCAGTTCTCAGATGGCCCCAAGCAATCCACCATACAGTTCACAGCATCCGGAGACACCTGTTCCTCCTTGTCGAATTTCTGGCAAAGGACTCAGGCAGGGTATTTTCTCTGTCAAATTGTTGTGTAGGGTATCTTGCTGACAGGAAGGCACTCATCGCAGTGGTGGGTCAGAGCTCTTAGCTGATTGTTTTGTGAGGGCACAGTTTAGGCCCAACCCTTCCCATCTCACCCCACCCACCCTGAAATAGTTCCTTTATACCTGGGGTTCTGACATCATTCCTCAAGAGTGCAAGGTGCACATCACTGTCATATCCTCTCTAGCACACTGCACTGACAATATAAGCATACGTATTGTATAATACATATATTTCTATATAACCAATCACACACGCACACACACATAAAAACAAACAAACAAAAAAAAGTAGATAAACATGTGGGGAGTAGTGCAATGTAATGGCTGTGGGGCAGCAGTATTCCGGGAGTCTTTCTGGAGGCTGAGATGCTGCCCTATTTGCAGACAACTCTCTGCCCTGAGGGAGGAAGTTGCCCGTCTTCAGGCCGCACTGGACAGTAGTAAGGAAACCTTCCCCCAGGCCACACTGGACAGTAGGAAGGGAACCTCCCCCATCCAGGGAGCACTAGGGCCACCACCACTACCTCAGAGGTTGCGAAGAAAGCACAGCAGTTGGACCACAGTGGGCTCAGGGAGGGTGAGGATGGTGGAACAGAGGCATACCCAGTCAGTTGTTCCACTCCACAATCCATACACCATTCTGGGGGAGCATAGCTCCCCTATGGATACACCCGCAGAGAAGACTGATGACAACTGTCACAAGGGAGGCCCACAGGAAGGAGGCAGAGGACACCACAGGGAAAGGAAGCAGCTCCTGGTGGGGGACTCAATTATAAGGGGTATAGAACTGGGGGGAGCTGGGAAAACTGAAGTAAGGTGCCTGCCTGGTGCCATGGCTTGGAGGGACAGGAAGCGCATCCTCAGGATCATGAGAACAGCTGCAAGGGAGTCTGAGCTGGACGTAATTGTCCACCTAGGGACAAATGACTTGGCTCATCATGAGATTAGAGCAGTGCAGGAGGACACTGCAGAGTTGGGGAGGGGCCTAAGACAAGTAGCACACACAGTATCCTTCTCAGAGGTGCTGCCTGTCAAAGGCATGGGGGAGGCGAGGGTAATTAGCACCATGCAGTTTAATGAATGGTTGAAAAAATGGTGCGGAGCACAGGGGTTTGGCTTCATTGGGGACTGGGGTTCCACCTGGAGGGACACCAGTCTATACTGGCAGGATGGTCTGCATCTGTCCAGGAAGGGAACAAGTCTTTTGAGCAATCGGCTTAAATGCTTCATTGGCAAGCTTTTAAGCTAGTCAAAGGGAGAGGCACTGACAAGCAGCAGGAAAATCCCAGCCTCTCCCTACAAAACAGGGTACTAAATGAGAAAAAGACCGAGATAGAATTGTCAGTGGGGGATGCTGCAACAGAAGGTAAAGCCATCAAAAAATGGAGAGCAATGAGTACTAATGCCCGTAGTCTGGGTAACAAGCTTCCTGAATTAGTGGCCTTGATGGAGGAGGAACATCTGGATATCGTGGCAGTCACAGAAACATGGTACACACAAAATCATGACTGGGATGTAAACATACCAGGATACACTATCTACAGGAGGGACAGGGAGGGTAAAAGAGGAGGAGGAGTAGCTCTTTACATAAGGGAAGGAATAAAAGCAACAGAACAAAAGGGTAAACAGGGAGGAGAAGAAGCACTGTGGGTAAATTTGGAGACAGGCAATGGCACCACAATCCGCACAGGGTTTAGACAGACCCCCTTCTCAGGGGAAGAAATGAACAAGGAAATGATAGAAAGTATACTTAGAATGGCAGAAAAAGGGGAGACATTGCTGATGGGTGATCTGAATATGCCAGATGTTAACTGGAGTGCAGTTGCAGCTGCCACTTTGAAGAGTGGAGTTATTCTAGATGCCCTACAGGGGGCATGCCTTAGACAACTAGTATTGGAGCCCACTCGAGAGGGAGCAATATTAGACTTGCTTCTCTCAAATGGAGATGGAGAGAGATCACAGATGTAGAAGTGGGTAGCCATCTGGGAACTAGCGATCATCGAACAGTATGGTTCACAATAAACACAGCAATAGAGTCAAGCCATACAAAGACAAAAGTATTGGACTTTGGAGGCTGACTTTGCCAAATGGGTGAGTACCTAAGGAATGCACTAGCAAATGGGCAGGAAGGAGGGTGGAAAAACAATGGGAATAATAAAACTGCCTTCACAGAGGTAACGAGCCTTGTGTGAAGCAAATAAACAAAACAAAACGATGTAAGAAACCACTATGGTTCTCAAAGGAAGTGGCAGTGAAGGTTCAAGAGAAAAGAAAGCATTCAGGAAGTACAAGGAATCGCAGAAGGAGCAGGACAGAGAACTGTATCAGTTAAAGCAAAGGAGGCTGGGAAGACAGTCAGAACAGCAAAGGCCCAAACCGAGGAAAAGATAGCCAACTCCAGTTAAGAATGGGATAAAACCTTTTATAGGTACATCAGGAGCGAAGGAAGACCAAGGGAGAGATAGTGAGGCTTAATAAAGGGAGGGAGGGTGGGCAGAGGAGACTGTGAAAAGGCAGAGATACTAAACAAATATTTTTGCTCAGTATTTACAAATGAAGAGGGGAGGTGCATAAAACAAACAGTAGAAACACTCTGGATACAGAAGTTGATACCAGCCCATTTACAGAAGAAAGGGTTCTGAAAGAACTCTTAAAACTGAAGGTGAACAAAGCAATGGGGCTGATGGGATTCATCCCAGAATTCTAAAAGAACTAAGGGTAGAACTAGTGACACCACTGACTACCCTTTTTAACAAATCATGGGAGGATGGGGTGGTACCCGAGGACTGGAGGAGGGCAGATGTGATTCCCCTTCACAAAAGTGGGAGCAAGGCAGAAGCAGGAAACTACAGACCTGTTAGTTTAACCTCAGTGATAGGGAAAATGATGGAATCACTTCTGAAGGAAAGAATTGTTGAGTATCTAGAGGCCAGAGAGGCACAGGACCCTAGGCAGCATGGATTCATAGTGGGAAGGTCATGCCAGACGAATCTGATAGATTTTCTTTGACTGGGTGACCAAAGTAGTAGATCAGGGAGGGGCTGTGGACATGGCCTACCTAGACTTTAGCAAGGCATTTAACACAGTCCCACACAAAAGATTAATATACAAGTTAGCCAGCCTGGGAGTGGGTCCCAAGATGACAGCCTGGGTAAAGAATTGGCTGGAGAATAGGACACAGAGAGTAATAGTAAATGGAGTCCACTCAGAAGAAAGGAAGGTTACTAGTGGGGTACCGCAGGGTTCAGTATTAGGACCGGTCCTCTTCAATGTCTTTATAAGCGACATTGCAGAAGGACTGGAAGGAAAAGTATGTCTCTTTGCAGATGACACAAAGATCTGCAACAGAGTTGATGCACAGGGTGGGGTGGAAAGGATGAGAAGGGACTTGACAAGGTTAGATGAATGGTCAAATGTATGGCAGCTTAGATTCAATGCTAAGAAGTGCAAGGTAATGCACCTGGGAAACAAAAACCCAGTGGAAGAGTACACAATGGGGGGTGAGATACTAACAACAACAAAAATGGAAAGGGACCTGGGGTAGTCATATCAGATGACCTAAAGGTGGGCAAGCAATGTGAGAGGGCAGCAAGGAGGGTAGGGGGATACTGGGATGCATAGGGAGAGGCATCACCAGTAGAAAACAGGAAGTTATTATCCCTCTGTACAGACAGCTGGTCAGACCCCATCTGGAGTACTGCGTGCAGTTCTGGAGACCCAATCTCCATAAAGACATAGACAGGATGGAAGCTGTCCAGAGGAGGCAACTAAAATGGTGCAGGGTCTGCACCGAAGACATATGAAGAGAGACTAAAGGAGCTTAATATGTATAGCCTCGAGGAAAGGAGGGAGAGGGGGGACATGATAGAAACGTTCAAGTACCTCAAGGGAATCAACAAAGTCCAAGAGGGTAGCATCTTTCAAAAAAAGAGTTGTGCAAGAACAAGAGGGCACAATTTGAAGATAGAGGGGCGGCTCAGAGGTAATTTAAGAAAGTATTTTTTCACAGAGAGGGTTGTGGATGCATGGAACGGCCTTCCGGAGGAGGTTGTGGAGTCAAAATCAGTGGTGGAATTCAAGCATGAATGGGACAGTCATAAGGCAATTCTAGGGGGTGGGGGTAGGAAGAAGTAGGCTGCTGGTTAACTAGGATCTACAGCTTATCCAGTAGGTAGGGAAATGGGCAGACTGGGTGGGCCAAGCGGTCCTTATCTGCCGTCAAATTCTATGTTTCTATGGGTTGCTCTGGATCTGTTCAATAGCCATGAATTTGGTTCCATCTGGTCTACTGTTATGAAATTCCACATAATGGCTAACCAATGGCCTACCATAAGCTTCTGTTCCAATATTTCTGAAGTGCTCTTGTATTCGCTGCTTCACGGGTCGAATGGTTCTTCCAATATACAGTAATCCACAGGGACACCATAGTGAATACACAACATATGTACTGTTGTAGTTAAGAAAGGAACGTATTTCAACTTTCCCATTGTAACTCTCTATTTCCAAGAATTTTTTTCTGGCAACAATAATTACAAATGTTGCACCTACCACATTTGTACATGCCAATAGTGGAGGGGGAAGCCACAGTCTGTGCTCAGATACAGTAGACGAATACTTCTTACCAGTTTGTCTTTTAGATTCTCAGCTTTTGAAAAGGTGATTCTTGGATTTTCACCTAATTCCTCAAATAAAATTGGATCATTTAGAAGCATTGGCCAGAATTTTTTCACAATAGCTCCAATTTGACCAGCTTGATTGCTATATTGTGTCACAAATGTGACAGGAATGCTTGCTTTATTCTCTGCAATCTTTTTATTTTTTGGTATTAGCAAATTATCCCTACACTGTGACCTGGCCTTTTCTTTTGCACTCAACAAAATCTCTTTTTTATAGCCTCTTGTTTCAAATCTTTTCATCATTTCATCTGTTTGTTTTTCAAAATCTTCATTTTTTGAACAATTTCTTCTGATCCTTAAAAATTCTTGGAAATAGAGAGTTACAATGGGAAAGTTGAAATACATTCCTTTCTTAACTGCAACAGTACATATGTTGTGTATTCACTATGGTGTCCCTGTGGATTACTGTATATTGGAAAAACTATTCGACCTGTGAAGCAGCGACTACAAGAGCACATCAAAAATATTAGAACAGAAGCTTATGGTAGGCCATTGGTTAGCCATTATGTGGAATTTCATAACAGTAGACCAGATGGAACCAAATTCATGGCTATTGAACAGATTCAGAGCAACCCACGTGGTGGGGATAGATTAAATAAACTTTTGCAAAGGGAAAGCTTCTGGATTTTCACCTTAAATAGTATACAGCCATATGGTTTGAACAAAGAATGGGATTTAAAACCATTCTTAAAAAAGTAAAAAAGTAAAAATGTAAAGGCTACTGACATAATACTCCCTCCATTAATATTATTTTTCCCCTCTTGTTTTTTAGTTCATGCGCTGGAATCCCTCGATGGTGGATCCACCTAATAAAAATGGAAGTAAAAAGAGACATGGTGTGATCACTAAACTTGGAGAATCCAGGTCACAGTATGAACGAAAAATGATCATGTTTTGAATTATAAGCAAGACTGTTCACACCTCCCAGTATGCTGATTGCTATATATTTTGCTTAATTTTTCATTGTCTTAAGAAGAAAAAGATATGTCAAACTGCCTTATGAACAAGCTTCAATAATGTGTTTCTGGAAAAATAGTTTTTTTGAACGAATTTTTATATAAATTTTTATGTAAATTGTGTACAGTTGTATAGAGCTGATATTATACAAAAAAGGCTTAACATTGTCTTCTCTATTTGATATTTAGATTAAAAATGTTTGATTGAATGTTAGAGAAGGTTTAAAAATAAAATAAAATCACTAAAAATTTATTTTGAAATTTAAGGTACAGATCCCACTAGAGCCACTTAAAAACTTGATGATTTACATAGAGTTAGAAATTGTGGACAAATTATTTAAATTAGATTTTTACATTTGATATTCAACTAAAGAAAGGTTGTTTAAGTGATAAAGAAGGTTAAAAAACTTTAAAATCCACTAAAACTGACTTTTGAGATTGAAGGTTCAGATTCCACCAGAGCCACTTTTCATGAAAAAAGTTTTTCTGTCAATTAACCAATAGGGGTAGCTAATTATATGGCAGAGCGGCTATAAAAGGAAACACTGCATAGCACTAATCATCCCCTTAGGAAGACCACGCATGTGGTCGAAGCTCTGGGTAATAGTGTTTGTTGGATGCACTTACAATGGTTGTAATTTGGAATTCTTGGAGCAGAAAGATTTACTTCTGAATCCTGACATCATATAATAAAACAAATTCACAACTTTGTGGAAAGAAAAAGAAGGTTGGTGTCTGTTTTGCAACATTATTGGCACATGAGTGCAGAGATTGCTTGGATTTTGTCATAGACAGCTGCAGCATTCATTGGGGACCTGTGGCCACGCCTGCAAACACACTGACTGTATTGGAAGACAGGGTGCCACACTTCCAAAAACTCGGATGATGGCACTATGTTTCTTGCACATGCGTGCAAGCAAACATAAAAATAGAAACACTTAAGACAAACATGTCTATTCATTGACTTTATTGCAGACTGTCTTACCACAGAACTACTCTGCCTTCATCATTCTCTACAACACAACAAAAACCTTCCTGACGCAATACGCGAACAACCATTCAGCATTGACAAATGCTTGTTTATTTTGAATCCATATAACCAAAAACCCTTGAAATGATTTTTAGCTGTGCTTGTGTTTAATGAAAAACACATAAAAATGCATTTTGATCAGGCACAAATATTTTGCTAAGTTCTCTGTTTTTTTTCTGAAGAATGCAAAACTTGTAACTACTTGCTGACTCCCCTCTGAGGCTCCTAAAACTCCATTTTATGGACTCCACTGAAACTATACTAAACATCACTCCATTAGATCCATAACATCTGCCATTCCATCTTGCCTTATTTGCTGCACCATTCCACTGGAAATACCAGAAAACACTTCTTCCTCTCACTCCCCATCCTTCTGTACACATTTCAAATACTGTGTAGAGTATGGGAGAGGGTTATTGTTAACTAAACATGATCACTTCCAAGTGCTATAGTTATTGTATCATCTTGAGTATGTCACGCTGAAGGTACAACAACTTGAAAGACCCTCACAGTGTCGTTGCCCTGGCATCCATGTTGATCACTCTTTTTTCTCTGGTTTACCGTGTACAGTTTTGACAACTGGATTACAGAAAAAAACAAGCAATTGCAACAACAGCAGCAGTGTATTCAAAACTGGGGGCAAGTGGTGCTGATACCCAAAAAAGCATGGGACCATGACGTTCTGCATTGACTACCACAAGCTCACCAGCTGCACAGAGTCTGACACATACCCCATATTAAGAACAGATGAGGTTCTAGAAAAGTTAAAGGAAGCATTTTACCTTCTACCATAGTGCTGACAAAGGGTTATTGACAGGTACTCTGACCCCTGAAGCTACAAAGAGGTCAGCCACCATAGTGCTGACAAAGTGTTATTGACAGGTACCCCTGACCCCTGAAGCTACAAAGAGGTCAGCCACCATAGTGCTGACAAAGGGCTATTGACATGTACCCTGATCCCTGAAGCTATAAAGAGGTCAGCCATCATAGTGCTGACAAAGGGTTATTGACAGGTACCCTGACCCAAGAAGCTAAAAAGAGATCAGCCATCATAGTGCCAACAAAGGGCTATTGACAGGTACCCCTGATCCCTGAAGCTATAAAGAGGTCAGCCACCATAGTGCTGACAAAGGGCTATTGACAGGTACCCTGATCCCTGAAGCTATAAAGAGGTCAGTCATCATCTCCCGTTTTGGATTTTTTAGTTCAGAAAAATGCCATTTGGGATAAAAAAATGTGCCAGCCACCTTTCAATGGCTTGTGGTCTGTATGCCGAATGGGGTAGGAGACTTCACTCTAGCATACATGGATGACATTGTAATCTACAGCCAGACTTGGGAGGATCATGTCAGGAACATTACTTGAGGTGTTCTGCTGAATGCAGGCCTCTGGACTGAGAGTCAAGGTACAGATGTACCAGACAGGAATGGCAGAAGTGTGACACCCTGGGTATACAGTGGGGAGTGGGTACATCTGGCCTGAGCCAGTGAAAACTGAGGCTATCTAGGGATGGGCCATGTCCACAACCAAGAGACAGGTGCAGGACTTTTTAGGGATGGCAAGGTACTAGCATAAGTTTATACCGAATTGCAGCAGCAGAACCAAACCCCTGTCTGAGCTCACCAGGAAGAACATGCTGGAAAAGGTTTAGGGGTTGGAAATCTGTGATACCACAATCTTCCAACAGAAGGGGGCATGGTGTAGGGCACCTGAACCCGCTACCTGGCCTATTCTCTTAAGCTTATTAGGGGTTATTCTCCAAGTCACAAAGTGTCCACGCACCGCGTATCTGGGGGAGTGTACACTCCATGGCCACCACGGCCCCGTGCCCCATTCTCCAAAGGGGGGCGCAGAACTGGCAGGCACCCAATCCCCAACCCAGACACCGAAATCTGTGAAGGGAGTGGACCCACACTCAGGGCAATTCTGGAAAGAGCAGAGCAGTGGGAAAGAGGGGTGCGGGCAATGCATCTGGAGGGTGGATGTAGCCGATATATGCCCCCCCGGGATACTGCTGTTACAAGCGGCAGGGGGTCAATGGGCCCTTCACTGCATCTGCCCCTGTGGCTATGGGGCACTGCTGGGAGGATGTGCTGGTGGGCTCCCCACACCAAGGACAACTGGCCTTCTATGTGCCCATCAGCAACATGGCAACCGATAGGTGCAAGTGATCCACTGGGGGTGCCGGTCTTGTCAGCCGATTGGCTGCGTGGCTGGCTCCGCATCCTGGCACCAGACCACCCCCACATATCTGCACACCGGGGGGTGGGGCCATGTAATGGAGCTGGGCAGGGACCACTGTTTATGAATGTGGTCCCCGCATGGATCCACGGTGGGTGCAGAGCTGCGTATGGAGAGATACATCTGATTCACTCGTATCCCCCCCAGCATTGGAGAATAGCCACCATTGTGCATGTAGATGAATCTGATCATGCAAGCACATGAAGAAGCCAGCAGAAGAAGGCCATTTGGTCTATCAAGTCTGCTCATACTGCAGGGTCCACAGCATGAGCTAATATCCCTGCCCTCCTTCCCCACTCCTATCATCTCTACCCATTATCCTTACCTTCCCCCATGCCTATCCCAGCCTCTCTTAAAGCTGCCCACTATCTTCAATGAGATGACCTCTTCTGGCAGCGCATTCCAAGTATCCACCACCCTCTCTGTGAAGAAGTGCTTCCTGACCTCCCTCCTAAACCTCCCACCCTCCAGCTTAAGACTTTGCTCCCTTGTGTTATGGTTGCCATTCAACTTAAAGAGACTCTCCTTATCAACTGTCTCTCTTCTGTCTTCTAGGGAGGACATGTTCAGTGCCCTCAACCTCTACTCATATGCCTTGCCCTGCTGACCAGCTATCATCTTTGTAGCCCTCCTCTGGGCCTTCTTCAGCAGATTAATGTCCTTTTTGAGGTGTAGGCACCAGTACTGAACTCCATTCTCCAGATGCGGCCTTACTAGTGACCTGTACAAGGGCAGTATACCCGCCTTTTTCTTACTACTAATCCCTCTAGCTATGCATCCCAGCATATTGTTTGCCATTGCTGCTGCTTTCTTGCACTGTGTGGAGTACTTCAGGTCACTAGTGATCATCACTCCCAGGTTCTTCTCCTCCTCTGATGCAGTTACTCGGACTCCACCCAGGTAGAACTCTATCCTGGGATTCTTGGCACCAATATGCATTTCATGGCATTGAAGGTAAGCTGCCAGATCCTGGACCACCTCCCCAGCTTTTCTAGATCTTCCTGTAGGTCCTGTATCCCGTCAGCTGTGGCCATGCTCCCACAGAACTTGGTGTCATCTGCGAACAGGCACATTTTACCTTTAATGCCATCCCCAATGTCATTGTCGAAGACATTGAACAACAACAGTGCCAGCACAGAGCCCTGTGGACCCCACTGGTTACCTCTCTGGTGCCAGATAACTCCACCCCCACAACCACCCTCTGGGTTCTGTCCCTCAGCCAGTTTTCCACCTGTCTGGCCATCTTTTCTCCAACTCCAAAGATTCACAAACTTCCTGATCAACATTTTGTGGGGCACAGAGTCGAAGATCTTGCTAAAATCAAGACAGAGGATGTCTACTGCTTGGCCCCTGTCTACTGTCTTAATGACACAGTCAAAGAAATGTCAGATTTGTTTGACACGCTCTCACCCCCCCATGAACCCATCCTGCCTCTCATCCTGGAGACCATCTAGATATTCCACCAACCTTTCCTTTTGTATGGTCTCCATGAGTATGCCCACAATGGAGGTCAGACTGACTGGTCTGTAATTCCCTGGATCATCCTTGGGACCGCTTTTGTGGAGGGGCACTACATTTGTTGTTCTCCAGTCCTGCGGTACCACGCCTGACTCTAGTGAGCTATTAGATAGGTCTTCCAGTGACCCTGCCAGCTCCTCAGCCAG
Source organism: Neoceratodus forsteri (assembly GCA_016271365.2). Taxonomy (NCBI): domain Eukaryota; kingdom Metazoa; phylum Chordata; order Ceratodontiformes; family Ceratodontidae; genus Neoceratodus; species Neoceratodus forsteri. The sequence goes on along the minus strand of CM057457.1, from coordinate 390,459,066 downwards.
TTCCTTTAGTACCCTAGGATGTACTCTGTCTGGGCCTGGTGATTTGTCAACTTTCAATGCCAGCAGACTCTCCTTCACTCTATCCTCATCTATCACTACATCTGTGTTCCCCTCTCCCCACTCCTCCTTTCCCTTCTGAAGGCACTGGTCCATTCTTCTCCCTGGTGAAGACAGAACAAAAGTATTCATTTAGTATTTCTACTGTCTCCCTATTACCCTTCACCCACTCCACCCCTTTCTTAAGCATAACAATCCCTTCCTTCTTGTCCCTTTTCTCACTTACATAGTGAAAGAAAGTCTTCTCCCCCTTCTTAATTCCTTCAGCTATCTGCAGCTCTTTCTGTGCCTTTGCTCGATGGGCTTCCTTACTTGTCTCACTAGCCAACCTTAGGTAATTTTCCCTATCCACCTCTCTCTTGGTCTTCCTGAATGTTCTATAGGCCAACCTCTTTTCCCTTACTGCCTTGGCAACACTAGGACTGAACCAGATAGGAGCTTTTGCCCTTGTGTTCTTCCCCCTGAGCCTAATAAACTCATCTGTGGCAACCAGTATTCTTTCCTTAATGATGGACCACCTTTGGTCCACCACCATATCTGCTCTGATGCCCTCCAGATGGCTCCTTAGCACCTCATCCATTTTCCTTAGGTCCACCCTCCTGAAATAAAAGATTTTGATCATAGTTAGGATGCTTTCCCTGCCCATATCCAACTGGAACCACACTGTGCAATAGTCACTTCCACCCAGCAGCTCTCTGACCATTATTTCCTATAGATGCTCCCCATTTGTGATCACCAGATCAAGAATTGCCTCAGTTCTTGATGGTTCAGTGATGCCCTGAGTCAGGAACCAACTCTGCAGTCCTTCCAAGATCACCTGACTCTTAGCACACGTTGTGGATGGTATGCTCCAGCCCACTTTGGACAGGATGAAGTCCCCCACAAGTACCAACTCTTCTTTCCCTGCAGCTTCCAATATTTGTGAGATCAGTTTCCTGACCCTCTCCTCATCTTGACTGGGTGGTCTACAAACCACCCCCAACCACACCTTTCTCCATCTATTGAACCTTAACTGAATCCATAATGCCTCCACCTCCTCATCCTCTGACTCCTACCTCATACAAGCTATTCCCTCCCTGATATAAACTGCCACCCCTTTCCAACTACCCTGTCCCTCCTGTATAGTTTATATCCAGGGATCGCAAGGTCCCAGTCATGGTGTGATGTTGCCCAAGTCTTGGTTACTGCAGCTATATCCACCCTCCTGTGTGTTAATAGTGCCTACAGGTCATCAATCTTGTTTCCAAGACTCTGTGCATTCAGAGACCCCACCTTCCACCTAGAAGTTTGACCTTCCTTCTCTTCCCTCTTTTCTTCTAGTCACATTTATCCTCTCTGTGAGCACCCCTCCACATACCCTTGTTATGTATTCCTCACCCCTCCACCCTTTGCTAACTGTGTATTTGCCTCTTCCACCTCCTCCCTCCAGACCTCTTCCATCACTGTGGGGGAAGGAGGTTCACTGACCACCTCCTCTCGGACTCTGTGGCCACTGCCCCCCCCCCCAGTAGTTTACATTAAGTGTAGTGGTTATGTGTTCCCCTAGTTTGTCCCTGAGTACCCTAAAGCCCTCCCTACTGAGGTGTAGCCTGTCTGGTGAAAAGAGTGCTTTGTTTAACCAGGTCTCCTCCCAGTCCCTAATACAGATGAACCTCTCCTCACTACACCATTTCCTCAGCCAGTCATTAAAATCCTCTATTCTTCTTTTCCTAGCTGTGCTGGCCCTTGGTACTGGTATCACCTCTGAGAAGGCCAGTGAACTTCTTTCCTCCCTGCAGATCATGGACTAAGTGCAGTTCTGAGTCAGGTTATGCACTTGGGAATGAACACTCACTTACGTACCTGAGCAGGAAGCTTCTGCCTAGAGAGGAGCCCTATACCACAATAGAGAAGGAGTATCTAGGTATTGTCTGACTTTTACAGAAACTGCAGTTCTACAAAATGGACATTAGACACTGCAGTGGGTCGCAGCATGGGAACATGGATGGGCTGTCCTGACAATAGTTAGCACCCTTTTTGTTTTTCTAAGTAGGAGAGGTGCTGTAAGAAACTAATGTAGGGTTCACACGAAGAGTGTACTGAGGGCAAAGCAGTGGGAGCTAGCTGGCTCACATGAAAAACAAACATCATTTGGTGCTGCTAATGGATTGGGAGTAGGGAGAGATGTAATAATTTGCTATATAAATCTGTTAATGTAGTTTTTCAGTTTTAATTCTTTCTGCATGTGTTTCTGTGAGAATTTGTCAGTGGAAGGAAAAAGCTGATATTCCTGGGAAATGTCAAGATTTTTATCAGAGACACACCAACTGTCTCTGGGGGCCGTTACTATATCTATTGTCATGTATCATGGCAGGACCCCTAGAGATTTAAAGGGAGAGCATCAAAGGGAATAAGTGTATTTTCATGTAAAAGAAACTGATCCTAGCTAAAGACTGATGCAACTAATCCTGCTGGGGCACACACGGCTCAAACAAATGAGGTCTCTGACTCGACAAAAAAAAAAAAACATAAGATTCTAGCTTGTATCATTTTTCCAGGTGGGAGGTTTTCCAGGAAACAAAAGAATTGCTGAATCTGTGATGTCAGAGTGACATACTGGATGATGCATCATAGGGGCTGATAGCTGAAAGGTTCTGAGGACTTATCAGACTCTAAAAAAGTTAGTTAGGTTTGAGACTCTGAATAGTTAACATCTAAGTTTTGAGCCTGTCTTATTTCACTAAGGTGTTGTAGGTGCGAAGCTATTCCACCTTACTTAATAGACAGGGAAGAATGACATAACTTTATCTGTGCTATATACAGTTAAAACATTTTCTTTTTACCTCCATAGAGCTACTGTTCAATTTAGTCTTTGTGTAGTATCATGTATTATATGTTTAGTTATCTCAAGTATTAAAATAATTTTTGTAACGTAATTCATGGTTTTGTGACAGAGTCCGATTTCGTGCTTTTGTGACTGAGTCCTTTGAGGTACAAATAACTGGTTTATACCTGACAAAAACATTTTTTTTCTCCTCTGAAGAGAAAGACACATTTTCATATTTTGTTGATAAAATAAGATGATCTCAGCTATGCCAGAGAGGAGTGGGTCATGTGTCCTTCAGCAAGGAGTGCTGTACTGTATAAGCAGTGGCTCTTAAGGGCTTGAGAACTAGAGATACCCCAAGAGAGTGCCAATGCCAAGTGATGGTAGCTAGCTATTGAAGTACCATTGCAGGGATCTGAAGGGTTGAGAAAGCTGGTAGAAGTGTACAGGCTGAGTCCGGGAAAGATAAGTCTGCTAGAGCTGTGCATAATTATAAAATTTTGAATTCATGGAATTTCAATAAAAAATTATGAAATTCCACAGAATTGTCAGTGTATCCTGATGTCTAACACAACTGGATGAATTGATTTAGCCTGTTTAAATTCAGAGGGGGAGAAAAACAAACAAGAAGTTATTGGTAAAATGTTTACAAATATTTATGGTAGCATATAGAAGAAGCATCCAGAATTATTCTTCAGGAATCAGCATTCACAATGCACATATCACTACTTCAGTTGATAAGCTGAGCTGAATTTTTTGCAGTCCTGCTGTTCTTTTCTGGGTGACTATTTTGCCTCTCTCCTTCAATCTCAACGTAGCCAAATTAACTCAGTAGAACTACTGATCTCACTGATATTCTCTTTCTTTACAGTGACAAAATCCCTTAAAATAAGAGTCACCTTCTCTTTTTCCTATCCACCTATAATGTTGGAATAGCCAGAATTTTTCCTTCCTTCCTTGTGCCCCAGACACTGAGTTTCCCCACTTCACCTTTTTAAGTGCCTCTAAGCCACAGACATGCAGGTATATCAGGCTCCATGGATCATCAATTTACTGTCTGTGAACCTTATATATCCTACATTCAGGTTGGAAATGTTGACAATCCATCCTTCCTTGCTCCAGTGTGGGGTCTACCAGTCTTCTAGTACCCAGTTCAACTGTCAATTTTGTGGGAAATTATGCATCTGACTTCTGCAACTGCTGATTTCCTGGACAAGTTGCCTCTATTGCCCCATCCTTTAATTTGAATCTCCCAGACAAGTCTGAATGAAATTAGAAAATTCCAGTTTTATGGAATTTTCATGACATTCCATTTTCAAAAAAGCACATGGAATTTAATACAGATGTTATTTTACAGTTTGTGGCAGCAATCAATTAATAAAATTGACACACAATCCCTTTTTAAGGTCTAAGAGCCTGCCAAATGTAATGGCATTTCATTCTCTAGTTTTAAAGTTTCAGGGGTTTCTGAATTTGCAATTTAAATTTACACTCAAACAAAATTAAATTTTAAAATTTTGTGAAAGTTTGACTACTTTCAATTCAGTCCCATTTAAAGCTGTAAATATTTATTTATTTATTGAAATGTTTCACCGGGAAGGCACACTGAGCAACAAGTTGCTCATCTCCAGGTGCAATCTTGGGGAAGGGTGTACATTAGGACGGAGCAGTAATACATTAGTAAACAATCAAGAACAAAAGTCAAACAATATTCATTATATACAACATAATGAGCAATAAGGTATACTGCTAGTGCAGACATTTGCAAAATACAGTAGATACACACATTATAATGTATGGTAGAACGCTGTTATGAATAAAAATCCATACAAGCTTAAAAGTTGTTATGCTGCAGTAGCTTGTTGTTATGCTGCACTACGAACGTAGCTACTGCAGCATAACAGATTAGAATCTTTCAGAAATGCTCGCGGCGTGACCTGTTCACTCTTCAAATAGTAAACCGACCTGACCAACTGTAAGCTGTTAGGCGATAACTGTATTTTTCAAGAAGGGTCTGTAAACGTAAAAATTATTAATTACCTCACAGGCGGTCATCAGAAAAACTGCAATGTGACACAGACGAATTGTAAGTACATGAACTCCCGTGACCCCTGCCCTAACAAAATTACTTCCTTTGAACTTTGACTCCAACTTCCCCTTTTGTTTGTCTCCTCGCAGGTCACGTCGGAGGTCATGGCAGCACGTCGGATCATCCGCACCACAATAGACTAATTTAAAAAAAAGATTAAATGTCTAAGTAAAACAATAGTTAAAATACTGTATTGTTTTTTTTTTCAACGTGACACTAGCGATGTGATTCTCGCTGTACACACCAAACGTGAGTAACTAGTTCATTAACTAACTTTACTGACTGATTGTTTCTGTCACAAGCATAAGGGTAATAGTACATGTAATGTGATTTCAAACTTGAAATACAATAGATAGGTGACCATGCACTATAAAAGACAATGTATGGTCCTCTATCCGTAACAAGTTTGAAAACTCTTCTCGAGGTCGTCATGATGACTGAACCTCTCGAGCTTCGCTCTCGAGGTTCCAAACATCGCCATGATGACCTCTCGAAGAGTTTACAAACTTGTTACAGACAGAGGACCATACATTATCCTCTATGTTATGACTAGAGGATTATGCTAAGTGGTGTAGGCAGGGCTCAGGGGAGGAGGGAGGAAACAGCTTTAGCAGACGTGAAAGAACAAGTGGAGGAATTATAAAGGGGGATGTAGCTAGAGGGAGTAGCAGATAAGAGATGGAACAGAGGGCGAAATCAGTGGAGTCATACCAGGTAGAGTAAAAGGGGTGCAGTAAATGCAGAAGGAGGGACTGGATATTCTAGGTGTGGGGCACAGGAAACTGGAATTAGTGTGGGTAAGTATCACACAGATTCAAGGTCACAAAGGGAGGATTGTGGAGGAAGGGTGATGCCTAGACCCTAGGATGGGAGTAGGAGGAGAGAAGATGGTTTTAACCCCTTCAGGATGTAAAAGAACCCTGCAAGAAGCCTAGGAAGAGGACAGGAAGTGAATGTAAAGGGAGGAGCCTGGGCCCTAGGGACCATTTAGGATGAGGAGAAGGAGGGGTAGAAAGGAAGGGGAGGGAGGAAGGAGGAGGGCACAATTTGAAGATAGAGGGGGGGCGGCTCAGAGGTAATTTAAGGAAGTATTTTTTCACAGAGAGGGTTGTGGATGCATGGAACGGCCTTCCGGAGGAGGTTGTGGAGTCAAAATCAGTGGTGGAATTCAAGCATGCATGGGACAGTCATAAGGCAGTTCTGGGGGTGGGGTAGGAAGAAGTAGGCTGCTGGTTAACTAGGATCTGCAGCTTATCCAGTAGGTAGGAAATGGGCAGACTGGGTGAGGCCAAGCGGTTCTTATCTGCCGTCCAAGTCTATGTTTCTATGTTTCTATGCTGGAGCCCTGCAGGGGATGAGGGGTAGAGTGAAAGGGGGAGTATTAAGAGAGGACTCAGTAAGGAGGGAGGGGACCAATTGATAAGCTCAGGGGACTATGTCAGAAATGACTGTGGTATAGTAGTGTAAATGTTTCAAATCTGCTTACATTTGGACATGTTGTTTTAAAATTAGAGGAAAATAACTGAAAATTTAAATTTTGGCAACATGTTTGGCAGGCTGTAACTGAATCCTGTTTGCAGCTAGAAATTTGAAGCTATGTACATGCATCAGTGTTTTGATGGCCTGTATAACTATATAGTTAAATACAATTTCAATGATTACTATCAAAATTATACCAAAATAAAATCTAAATTTTAGCAAAATGTTTGGCAACCTGTAACTCAGCCCCCTTTGAAGCGTGTGAACAAAAACTTGGTGCACATACCCATAATGTATTTTGCTCTGCATCCTGACATTGTAGAGAAATTTGGATTAGAAATTTTTAAATTAGATCAAAATAACTGAATATAAAATTTTTATCAAATGTGTGGCCACCCAAAACACCACCTCCTTTCAATCTATGACTATGAAATTTGGTAAACATATATACACCATCTCTGTCTACTTAACAAATTTGGTGTTATTTGGATGTGTACTTTCAAAATTAGAGCAAAATAACTGAAATTTAAAAATGGACAAAATTCCATGGAATGTTCATGATAATTACACAAAATTTCATGGGCATTCCACCAGTGGAATGTTATATTCTGCACAGCTCTACAGTCTGCCACATCCACAATCATTGTTACTGCATATCTATATTCTCACCTTCTTTGGCCTTTGATTGCTTTGTCCCAGGAGTTTTCTCTGATCTCAGCTCCTCTTTCCCCACCTTGTCTGGCCTGCTGTCAAGTGTATTGTCCTCCTTTTGTCTCTTTGATGACATCTTCTTACTACCTTTGGACTTTCTCTTTTCTTTCATTTCTTTCTTCTTCTCTGATGGCTGCTGGCATGGATCTTGGAACATGCACGAAAGTTGGAGGGCTAAAGTTCAGAAGGGCACAGGGTTAAAAAAGATAGTTTTTTGCAAACCTCTGTTTTTTATTTACAGAAATACTGCATTAACACATTTTGAATACAAACACAAAGAGAAATACAGTATCACACATACCCACCAAACAAATCTTAAAGTTATTTCTGGAATCTCCAACTCCATGGATTTAAATGGAGGCTCATAGTCAAGCTTTGCATCTCATTATCTCCTGTAACATCACCATTGTAACTGACCATATGGCAAAAGTGACAGTGAAGTAACTGGTTATATGTGAAAAGGGTCAAAGTTACTGACCATATGTGAAAAGGGTCATGGAGGTAACTGTCAATATGGAAAAAAGGGTCACTAAAGTAACTGACCTTGTGGGAAAAGGGTAACTGAAGTAACTGATCATGTGGGAAAAGTGTCACCGAAGTAACTGACCATGTGGGAAAAGTGTCACTGAAGTAACTGACCATGTGGGAAAAATGTCACTGAAGTAACTGACCATGTGGGAAAAGTGTTACTGAAGTAACTGACCATGTGGGAAAAGTGTCACTGAAGTAACTGACCATGTGGGAAAAGTGTCACTGAAGTAACTGACCATGTGGGAATGGGGTCACTGAAGTATCTGACCATGTGGGAAAAGTGTCACTGAAGTAACTGACCATGTGGGAAAGGGGTCACTGAAGTAACTGACTATGTGGGAAAAGTGTCACTGAAGTAACTGACCATGTGGGAAAAGTGTCACTGAAGTAACTGACCATGTGGGAAAAGTGTCACTGAAGTAACTAACTGTGTGGGAAAAGTGTCACTGAAGTAACTAACCATGTGGGAAAAATGTCACTACAATAACTAACCATATGCAAAAAGGGTCACAAAAGTAACTGACCATACTGGAAAATGGTGCCCAAGTTAATTGAATATTTTGGAAGAGGGTCACCAAGGTAACTGAACATATGGGAAAAGTGTCATGGAAGTAACTGAGCATATAGGAAAACTGAAAAAGCCAGAGCCAAATCATACCCACCTCCAAGGTTGCTAGCAGCAACAACTGACCAAAAACAGACTTCACAAGAAAATAAAAAAGGAAGCACAACACTCATCAGATGCTAAACATATTACTTTATTGCAACATAACCATTTAGCACCCATGCTTCTTTAAGAAAAATCTCATATAGGAACAGCATCACTGAAGGAACTGACCATATGGGGAAAGTGTCACAGGAATAATTGACTATAGGGAACAAATTCTGGCCAGAGCCGATATGACTGTAGAGAGCTTTTAGGAGCCAGAAGAGTGCTGAAAAGAACATGCGGCACTCTCGCTGGACCAGAGTCAGCCATAAGTAATGCTACATCGATTACAGTACTGCATATGTGTGATATCTGCATATGTGCAGTTTGCCCTAGAGTCTGCCATGCACAACATGGCAGTGCTGACATAACTATGTATGTACAATAATCATGCATGCACAATTTAAGTCAATGCCACCATACTGCACACAGCACCCATCACTTCTTCAGTTGCAGAAAGGAAATGTTGTGTGCCAGAAAATGGATTTGTTTATGTGCCCCATGGATGGGAAGGTCTGCATAAATAGAAACCATGCTGGAGTACTGTGTCAGCACAACGGTAAAGCAAAATTACAGGCAGCATTTTCAAGCATAGAAACATAGAATATGCCCCCTCCCCTTCCCTCCTAAAAAAGACTCTAAAACCTGCCCCATATCCAACTCTTCCTTTCTTTGCTTCCAGAGCCAGCAGCTTCTACCACCGTCAATCGATTTCACCTTTGTGAACAAGAGGCCATAGTGTGAATCTCAGTACAGCTGACTGAACACTATTTACACAGCCATTCTTTTTTTTTTCCATTCACATTTTATTAAAGATTTTCCAATACAGAGAATAAATCCACAAAGTAATATACATAGTACAAACTGTTTGAGTGCCACTAAAGTGATGATTCATTCTCTCCCTATCTTCCCCCCTCCCTTTCTCTTGGTACCCCCTCTACTCCCAGCACAGCATTAAACTTCAAAACCACAACGTGTAGTATAATAAGAAAAAGCTCCTTAAACTTGTAAAGAGTATAAAGCCTGTAGCAGACCCCATATATTTTTCATTTAAAAATCAACTTTTTGGAAGCTATCCCAAGCAAAACATAAGTCAAGCAATTAAGTCTGACAAACTCAATGATTCTAGGTCTGCTTGAATCCACATTTTCGTCTGACCTGCTCCATGATCTGTATGTTGGCTTTTCAACAACCTCTTTGAATGACAAAGAAGCATGCAGACAAAAGGATTTCACATCCTGCATATGCACAGGCACAGTTCATCATCTGTAGGAATTCTAACACATTCTGTGACTCTGGACCTCAGCTGTTGATAATTTCTTTTGGCTTATGACTTAACCACCAGGTATCTACAAGATGCTGAAATCCTTTCTCCTACAAATTCTCCTTATGCTGCTTCTGTCTCAGGAAATGTTCACCCCAACCCAGGACCACCTGGGCAGCCAGCAGTGGCACCAAGCAGAAGGACAGGGACACTCACCATGGCATCCATCAATGCCTGCAGCATCCTCAACAAACTTGACTCCCTCCAAACATGGATCCTACAGCACAACCCTGATGTCCTCTCAGTTGTGGAAACATGGCTAAACCTAAAATCCCTGATACCTCAGTCTCTATCCCTGGCTACTGCATTTTCAGGCAAGACAGGATTGCTAAATAAGCGGGGCTGCCATCTATCTTAAGGATACCCTTATGGGTCACATCATCCCATCCCCAGCCTGAGCAACTCCTCTCAGGTCCTCACAATCAAAATCCTCCTTGGTGCACATAACAAGGAACTCACTGTCATCTCGGTTTACCTACCCCTAAGAGACCAGGCTGCTGGCTTCCATAGCATCATGGAATATCTAAGGGTCCAGCAACATAATTCTGAAACCATAATCATGGGTGATTTTAACATTAACTGCTCTCCGCTGAGGGCGCTACCTATAAGGATGCAGCTGCGCGATCCCTCACTCAACTGGTCAATGCCCCACTAGGTGTAACTATAGGACAGGCTCCCTTACACTTCTAGACTGGATTCTATCTAACCACCCTGAACGCATCTCCAATGTTTCTGTACTCCCAGATACAATAAGTGACCACTCGCCTGTCATCTGTTCCTGGTCAAACAAATACCACAAGCCCCCTCCCAAGCTTATCTATGCCCAGGGACACTGGTTTACCGCATTCACGGTGACGCAGACGGAAACCCGGAATTGCGATTGGCCCGTGGGAAAACGGCACCAAAACGGAAATAGCGTTTGTTCTCGGGCCTCCCGTGATGTGCAGGCTTTAAAAGTGAGTGCAGTAGCGTGCGTCTTTTCTTACTGCCTGCTCAGTCATTTTGCCAGTATTGTCCTGGAGTCCTGGGGAAATCTCGCTGCTGGAGTCCTGGGAAAATTCAAATTTTTTCTGATTCTGTGAGTATTTGTTGTTACTTTTTTCACTGTTTCTGGATGCAGTGAGATCGCCGGTCTTGGCAGAAGGAAGAGGTTGCATTAAATAGATAAATGCTGCAGTCACGCGCTGTCCGGGGGGGGTTGAGGTAAGGAGAAGGAAGCACTTGCAGCTTCAGCTGAGCAGGTAAGGGAAGATGTTTTATTAAATAAATAAATGCAGCTGTCTCACGCTGTCCGGGAGGGGAGTCGAGGTTAGATTAAATAAATAAATGCAGCTGTCATGACGCTGTCCGGGGAGTCAGGTTAGATCAAATAAATAAATGCAGCTGTCGTGACGCTGTCCGGGGAGTCGGAGGAAGGAAGGAAGTACATGGTATACATGGTACCCTACTGTGCACAAGTTCTAGGAGGAGGAGAAAGAATGCCTGGGAATTTGGGATCAATGTGGGGCGGGGTTGAGCCTGGATGTGCTAGTGAGGTGGGAAGAGTGATAGAGAAAGTGGCTGTGCTGAACTGGTCTATTGGGGTGGGGATAGTGACTGGTCTGATCTGGGGTTACTGCTGGTCAGGCTAGTCATGGTATGAATAGTGTCCAGGCTGAACCATTGGAGTGTGGGTCATCCAGGTAAGGATCAGTTTTGGTGGGCAGAGTGGCCATGCATCACCATCAGGGTGAGGACAGTTGCTAGCCTAGTCCATCGGGTGGGGATAGACAGTGTCTGTTCTGGTCTGTTGGGGATGGGAAAGTGTCTGCACTGGTCTATCAGGGTGGGGAGAGCTGGGCTGGATCTGTCTGGGTAAGCTGTGCATCAGCATTGAGATTGGGATAGTGCCACCCCCATGGATGGCCTATAGGGGAGGAGAGAGTGGCTGGGCTGGTTTGTCGGGGGGGAGTGGCCCTGGTGGTCCGTTGGGGTGGGAGAAGTGGCCCTGGTGGTCCGTCGGGGTGGGGAAGTGGCCATGGTGGTCCGTCGGGGTGGGGAGTGGCCTGGTGGTCCATCGTGGTGGGGGAGTGGCCCTGGTGATCTGTCGGGAAGGGGGGATTGGCCATGCTAGCATGTCGGGGAGGGGAGAGTGGCCCTTGTGGTCCATTGTGGTGGGGGCAGTGGCCCTGGTGGTCTGTTGGGGTGGGAAAGTGGCCCTGGTGGTCTGTTGTGGTGGGGCAGTGGCCCTGGTGGTCTGTTGGGGTGGGGAAAGTGGCCCTGGTGGTCCATCGGGGTGGGGGGAGTGGCCGTGCTGGCCCGTCTGTGCTAGGAGAGTGGCTGGGCTAGTCTATCTGAGGAAGCAGAGTTGATGTGCATCAGCATCTGGATTGGGATACTGCCCTGGTGGTCCATTGGGATGGGGAGATTGACCCTGCTGCTACACTGCAGTGAGGAGGGTGGCCCTGGGCATCTGTCAGAGTGGGGAAAGTATTCATGCGGCCCAGTGGGTGGAATAGTGTCCACTCTGGGTAAGCAGAGTGGTCATGCATCAGCATCTGGATTGGGATAGCGCCATGCTGCTGCAGCTTCTTGTGGGTTGGAGTGGCTGTGGTGGTCCATTAGGGTGGGGATAGTGACTGGGCTAGTGTGTCGGAGGGGAAAGATTAGTGAGTGTCCGGGCTGGTCTGAGGGTGTGAAGAGTGGCCGTGCTCAACTGCCCTGCAAACGTTGTGCTGCTCACCTGCCCTACTGTACTAGCAGCCTGGTGCTCCTGACCTGCACCTTTGACTGCCTTGTGCTATAGACCTGCCTTGCCATCTACTGCTTTTCTGTGTGTCTGCTGAATTTAAATGTTATGTGTTTCGGATAGCCCTGCTGCTGCTTTTATTTGAATGGGAAAGCAAGGGAGGGAAGATGTTGGGGAGGGGGTTGAACAGTCGGTAGATGGGCAGGCTGGGCGGACTGGTTCACATGCTGGGAAAAATGGTTCTGGCCTCGGAGGGAAGGGTGAATGGGCAGAGCGGCATAGAACTATTTTTCCCAGCATGTGAACCAGTCTGCCGGGTCCGTGCCACGCTCCATTGGTTTGTTGGTTGAACAGTCGGCAGATGGGCAGGCTGGGCGGACTGGTTCACATGCTGGGAAAAATGGTTCTGGCCTCGGAGGGAGGGGTGAATGGGCAGAGCGGCACAGAAACATTTTTCCCAGCATGTGAACCAGTCTGCCGGGTCCGTGCCATGCTCCATTGGTTTGTTGGTTGAACAGTCAGCAGATGGGCAGGCTGGGCGGACTGGTTCACATGCTGGGAAAAATGGTTCTGGCCTCGGAGGGAGGGGTGAATGGGCAGAGCGGCACAGAAACATTTTCCCAGCATGTGAACCAGTCTGCCGGGTCCGTGCCACACCCATTGGTTTGTTGGTTGAACAGTCGGCAGATGGGCAGGCTGGGCGGACTGGTTCACATGCTGGGAAAAATGGTTCTGGCCTCGGGAGGGTGAATGGGCAGGCGGCACAGAAACATTTTTCCCAGCATGTGAACCAGTCTGCCGGGTCCGTGCCATGCTCCATTGGTTTGTTGGTTGAAACGTCAGCAGATGGGCAGGCTGGGCAGACTGGTTCACATGCTGGGAAAAATGGTTCTGGCCTCGGAGGGAGGGGTGAATGGGCAGAGCGGCACAGAACCATTTTTCCCAGCATGCATGCCAGTCTGCATGAATAATAATGATGATAAAAAAGAGACACAGTCAGACATAATAACTTTATTAAGCAAGCAAGCCACATCAAACTGAATAACCGCAGGAATGTCTACTGGAATATTGTTGGAAGTGTTGGGGAATTACAGAGAATTGATGATAAGTTCTTAAAGGTGAATTACTGGCAGAGGTGAGCCCTGACCACTGTGCAGATTGGGGCTTCACCTCTAGCCCCCAGGCACTATACAAAAAATAGTCTTTGCTCTTCAGTGATCACTCAAATTGGTGATTGAGCACAAAGATAGATTTATTTCTGTTGACTGCAAGGGGGGCTAGGAGACATGATGAAGCTACAAGCTGCACAGTGGTTTTATGGCTTTACCTCTGCCGCTAGAACACCTTTCAGCAGTTGAGCTCCGACTTAAAAACTAAGAGGCTCCATTTTCATGAGATCCAAGTTAGAGAGTGCCCAATTTACTGTTGGTGCAATTCCTGATTGGTTTATTCTTCAGTACAGATTATTGATCTCTCTCCATTAGCATCCTCAGTCCCAATCCTCATTAATCATTGTGGATTTTTGTTTTAATTGGATGCACTTTGTTTACATATAAATAAACCAATCCAGGGAGCTAGATGTTAGGGACTGAACCGATGGAGTCCACCTTGGCATCTGGTGGTTCAGCTTAATTCACGTCTGAGCTCTGTAAAGCTTTGGTACATGGCATGGGATGAGTACTGTCATTCTAACTCTGTTGCCGTCACTCCTGCAGGGTGGGGGCTGCACTTGCTGCTGTCTATCCTGGAGAATCGATGAACCTGATGTTGCCATCCATCTTGCTGGGAGTCAGAAGGTGAAGTCTTCATGAACATGAATGATGCCTGTGTGCTGCTGCAGATTCCTTCTGACATTGAACCACCTGCCAGCACTGCTACCAGCGCCTCATGCTCGTCCCCTTTGCACCACTCTTCAAGTAAGTAGGTGTGGGTGTTGGTGGAAAACTGTAATTGGAGAATGCATTGATGAGGATGAGGATGTGGATGATGATGATGATCTTTTTAAGAGTTATGTGTACATTTTTCTGTGGGCCACATATAAACATTTCAATTACAATTTCAGGCCTTGAAGTGCTATCGGACGTGATCTGCTGCAGGGCTACCGTCCTCCATTGTAAAAGGTACAGTTTGCTTTCTTTTTGCCCACTAGTGGGTCTTCCATGCTAAAAATGTGAATGCTTTGGTGTTGCAGAGTTAGGACTTACTGTGTTTTGTTTTTTTTAGGTCAAACTGTGAAAGTGCTGTTGGTGGTCTGCTGCTGTGAGTCCTTGCCCTTCTGAAAAGGTATTGTTGTACTTCTTTGCACTCACAGTGACTCAAAGTCTAGATTGTATGTTTCTGACGTCACAGTGGTTTCTTTTTGGTACCCTTCTCCACATAGCCTCACATTAGCAGTTAGTGAGATTTGGCAGAGACATGCAAGTAACTCTGAAATGGTGGCCAGGAATTGGCTGAGAATGGGATAGATGTAGATAAATAGTGATATTGTAGTCTGGAATTTAAGTGGCTGAGGTCAGCGTAAAATCTGTAGCTGCTCCTCCCCACTCGCGTAGACATGGTCTTGTTTCTTACTATAGATAGTTCTAGTCTGGACTGTAAACTTTGAAGGGCAGCATGATTTCTGTAGCTGTTCCTCCTCACTCTCAAAGCTGGACAAGAATTATTAGCTGAGATATATTTCAAATGCCGATCTTGTACTCTTGCTATTGTACTGTGATATTCTGAGGTCAGCGTGATTTTGTCAGCTACTCCTAACTCTGAAATGGTGGCCAGGAATTGGCTGAGAATGGGATAGATGTAGATAAATAGCGATATTGTAGTCTGGAATTTAAGTGGCTGAGGTCAGCGTAAAATCTGTAGCTGCTCCTCCCCACTCGCGTAGACATGGTCTTACATTAGCGGGGAGATTTGGATGCTTGTTTCTTACCATAGACTAGTTCTAGTCTGGACTGTAAACTCCGAAGGGCAGCATGATTTCCATCTTGATTTGAGAGATTGAGTAATTAGTTGTGCTGCACAATTGTAAATATATTTTTCTATATCTCCCAACTGTTTCAATTTTAGTTTGTTGGGAGTCATCATCCACACTACACGTGTAGCAATGGCAACACCACCACCAAGCAAAATGGCCAAAATCTCATCTCTTACTGCTAAAGACCGTGCGTTGCAATTCAAGTCCTATGGCATGTATGAAGATGGAGGGAAGATGTTCTGTCACTTCTGTGATCACCGTTGACCACATCAGGAAGGACACAGTGGTGGATCACTGTAAAAGCAAAAAACACACCAAGAACACAAGCCAGAAGAGTAACAGCAGACAGGTGACCCTGCACACCAGTTTTAATGCCACAACAGCTGCAGCTGCTGCAAGGGAGGAAACCGTTTTGGACACGTTAAGGGCTTGGTGTGGTGCCAATATACCAATTGAAAAGCTGGATCAGCCCTGCTTGAGAGACTGGATGGGGAAGTATATCAAAGGAATTGGAGCACTTCCAAAGGCAGACACTTTACGACAGTATTACTTGCCCCGACTAAATAGGGAAATGGAGGAGGGAATTAGCCAGCTGGTAAGAGGAAAGACACTCGCAGTAATGTGCGATGAAACAACTGATGCAGACTCCCACTGTGTAATGAACATTATCTTTGTAATGGAGGGTGCAAAATCTATAATAGCAGACACCATAGAGCTAACAGCGGTAAACCACTCCACTGTTGCCCAAAGTGTTTTAAAGACCTTGCATAAATACGGTGTGGAGATGGAACAAGTGGTAGCATTTGTTAGTGACAATGCACGTTACATGACAAAGTGCTTTAATGATGTATTACGTGGCCTAATTGGTGACCACGTAGTCCAGGGTTTTAAATAATTGATTAGCAGTTTTTTTCTTGGGATGATACTAACTGTACAGAAAGTATTTATATAGATTTTCTAGAAGTGCTGTGTTTGTTAAACACAGTGAGGCAAGAGCTATGCATTTTCACAAAGATTTAGCACTTTTATGAGCAAAACGCTAATCAATTTTTAGAGTTAAATAAATCCCTGTAGTCCATGTGGGTTGTTGGGCACACGTTTTATCATTGGTGGGCGATACCTGGATTGACCACTTTGAGCAGGTCAGTAAGCTTGTGGCACTTATAAAATATGCCTTTCAACAATCACCAAAACGTAAACGAGAGTACACTGCATTCCTGGAGGAGAGGGGTGTGGAAAAAACAATATTGCCTCCTGTTCCTGTCTTGACCCATTGGAACACCTGGTTCGAAGCAGTAAAATACCACTCTGCATATCTGGAACACCTGCGAGAGTTCTTCAAGGATGAAACCAGTGATGCCAACTCCATGAGGTCCTTAAAAAAACTATTTGAAGACTGGTTCACAGAGCTGCAGGTTCAAACTGCATTCATTGCTGAAAACTGTACTGACCTTATTGATGCAATCGAGTTTTTGCAAAGCAAGGAAAAGCCCTTGGCTGTTTTGCTGTATGACATTATTAGCAAAATAAAAAGCAGTTTGAAGCAGGAGTGTTGAAGATGGAGCGATTTGTGTGACAGAACTGGCCAGTACTTGTAGGCTATGAGGCCGCGGGTCAAGCAGGAAAATGTTGCCCTTTTCAAGGAGCATTTGGTGTCGCTTTAAACAAGCTTTCTAAGCATATGGACACAAACCCATCAGTTGAATTCTTTAAGGCTTGCCGTATTTTGGACCCCAGAAATTTACCAAAACTGAATAGAGGATTTGACAAAGCATGCCAGTGACATTCCTCTGTTAGCACTGCACAACCAAACAGAACTGCAAAATGACTGGGATGTATATGCTAGGGAGGATATAAGGAACTTCCAAGCATATTGGAGTTGGATGTTGGGCAGTACTGGCTTTCAAGGCAGTCACAACTAACTGTACTCTCAGAGCTGCTCTACAAGCTATCTGGATTCCTGTGTCAAGTGCAGATGTGGAGAGATCCTTCTCTGTATGGACAGATCCACACAGATCAAAGGAGGAACCTGCTGGTAGAAAATCTGAAACTGCTATCCCAGCTCATGTACAACAAGTAGCTGGATTATATATTTTCCATGGTTTCCTCAACATGTCTGATTCCCATTTTTATACTTCTATTAGCGTATTCAAGCCAGTCACCAGTGCCACCCTCACCATGAAATAATGGGCTGACTCCTCCCTCTAATGTCAGACTGTTGCCCCTGTTGTCCTTCCCTCTTTTTGGCCTCTTCGGTACTTGAAGGTCTCACTTATGTCCCGTTCCTTTCTATCTTCTAGGTTGTACATGTTGAGCTCCCTCTCTCTCCTCATGTGCCCTGTCTGTCACTCTTCCCCAGGATAATTCATCACCCAAAGTTGGAACCCTGTCCCCACCATCACTGGTAAACACTAAACAGTACTTGTTTAGTACTTACCTGCTCTGACCCTTGCTGTACCCACCCTCCTTCTTAACAGTCTTCCTTTCCCCTCCCCTTCTTTGCCGAATAGAGTTTGATTGCTCCCTCCTTCTGCCTGTCTATTGGGGGCTTGGAGACTGATGATGGATTCTTTTGCATGGTGGTGCGTTTACTGCCCACACCACACAATCACCCTGCCAGCTTTAAGTTATACTTTTCCATAATAAACTGTCCCAGATTTTTCTTTAGAATCCCTGAGCTCTACAAACTCTGGTGCAGCATATGCTGTGCATACATGTCTTGGTTCTCCAGGACACCATATCTATGCTACCCCATTAATACACATGACATGATGTGAGGAACACCTTTTATACTATTGCCCCAGTTTCCATGTTTCATATAATGTGCCTTTGCACATTTAATGTATTTATAGTTGGTTAGATACCATATTTTTATACTGTAGGTTTTAGTTCACTTGCTTTTTCACTGTAGTTAGTCAGGTTTTACACATTTTCTTTGATAAAGCTTTAGTTTAATTGCTGTACTTATATGTTATGTTCCACATTCTGCATATTTTATCGTATATGGGTTTCCATTCAAATGTCTGTTCTTCACTGTTTCTACACTTTCAGTGTACCGTTTTATAACAGTTTTGTATAGATTGTATAGAATGCGGTTTCTTGTATTACACCCGCACCTTTTTATGCTTTTTTAATACTTTTGCATATTTTTACTGTATGGATGTTTTTGTATTTCTATTTACTCTTTCTGCACATTTTTTATAAACACTATTTTATTTAATGCAGCTGTTCTCTATTTCATTTTATTCATTTCTGAATTAGTGATATGACAAGACATGCAGAGCAATGATTCCTTGACGTATAGCATAGACCAAAGTACAAAGTCATGGTACCAATGTCATAGAGGGGCAAAAGCCTGGTTGGGGGGCTTTGGGGAAATATCCCTGCCCAACAGGGAATTACCATGGCATTGCTCAGTAGAGAACCCATTGAAAATGGGTGACTGGGCAGGGGAAATTCTGTTCATTAAACCATGGATTTGGTTGCATGAGTGGCTATCCTGTATGTTCAGGGCTGTCTGTGTTGGTGCTTGGGGGAGAGCTGATCATGTGCAATTTTTGGGGACTGGATTGGCTTTATTTGTGCACACTGTTGCATCTGGGGGGCACTGTGGGGAGAAGCTGTGTTGGCACCTGAGGAGTTGGCTGTGTTGGTGTCACCATGTCATCTGAGGGATGAGTTCATGCTGCAGTCAAACCTGAGGAATAGGGACATAGTGCTGTTGCTGCTGCTGTAACACCTGCGGAATTGGAGCCATAGTCCTTCTGCAGACAATGCAATAGAGGGTGGGGGCTACAGTGCAGTATCTGAGGGATAGAGTGAGGCCATAGTGCTGCTGACACTATCATCGCACTTGAGGGTTGGGCACAACTGTGCTGCTGCTGCCATCACATCTTGTACCTATCAAAATAACAAAATTGGTGCAAGGATGGATCTATGTACAATAGTGGACTTCAAAATTGCTAATATGCATGGTAGCAGAGCAAATATTTGTTAAATAAATTACCCAAAACAAAACACCGGTAAAAATGGATTTTGGATTCACAGACACTGGTGACAATACCGGTTTTTCCAACATGCAAAACGGAATTTGCTCTTTCTCTATCACGGTAAACCAGTGTCCCTGTCTATGCCAGGGTTATCAAACAAGGGCACCTCCAGCTGTTAAAATCCCATCTAACCAGGCTGAACTGAGCAGTGCTTGACTCCCTCAATGACACCAACAAAGCTCTGGACCTATTTATCAAATGTTTCAACGAAGCCTGTGACATCTATGCACCAGTGAAAAAGATGAAGGTCAAAGGACAGACCAACCCCTGGGTTACTACTGACCTTTTAACTCTGCTCAAGCACAGAGACCACCTCTGGCATTGTGCTGGTAACTCCGGCGCAAGTAAACATACAATTATACAAAACAGCCAGAAATGATTGCACTCAAGAATACGGAATGCTAAACGCAGCTATTACAAAGAGGCTTCTGACCAACTCTTGGGGCCAGGGAAACAAATTCTGGAACAACATGAAAGAACTCACAGGCAAGGATCCTAAAGCACCACCCACTATGCTCAACCTTCATGGCACTCTACCCTTGACCTAGGTATCATCACCAGCACTTTTAATAATGCATTTACAAACCTGGACAGTGTCCTTCCACCAAATTTTTTCGACGACCTCCCTCCAGCTCCTCCCAAGTTACCCCCAACTAGAACGTACAACCCCAAAGTTTTTTTTAAGGAGGTCCCACCACAAGTAGCTAGAAAATACATTCAAAGGCCATCGCAAACAAGGGTACAGTGGTGACTCCTTGACCTGAAACTGCTGGCACAAGTCCTCGATGAAATCTTAGAACCACTTACAAAGATCTTTAATCTCTCGCTTAGTTTGGGCCATTTCCCCCCCCTCTCTCTGGAAGAAAGCCACTGTCACACCGGTTCACAAAAGTGGAGATAGGACACTGCACACCAATTACAGAACCTATCTCACTCCTGCCCCCACTATCCAAAGCGCTGGAGCGAATAGTGTCTGACCAACTAGCTGAATTCCTGGATAAGTACAATGTACAGTGCCCAGAGCAGCATGGCTTCAGAAAAGGGCACAGCACCACCACTGCACTACTGGAATTTACAACCTTCATCCATGCCACGCTTGACAAAGGGAATTGTGGAGGGGCAGTATTTATAGACCTTACCAAGGCATTCGACACAGTTAACCACCCCCCTACTGCTCAAGCAACTGTCCTCCATTGGGATCTCCAGCGATGCCCTTCCATGGTTCACCAGCTACCTTGATAATCGGATCCAATGTGTAAGTATTGCAGGGATCTCTTCGGATGAGAAACCGGTCCGCTCCGGAGTCCCCCAGGGGTCTATTCTGGGCCCTCTACTCTTCTCCCTCTTCATCAACAATCTCCCCAGTGCCTGCCACCAAAAAAATATTACTATACGCAGACGATGCAGTCCTGTTTTCCAGCCACCATGACATTACAGTCCTTGAATCCCAGCTGCAGCTCGACTTCAATCGCATCGAAGACTGGTTCAATTCTCATAAACTTGTCCTGAACCACAGCAAGACTAAAGCCATGTCCTTCTGTAACTGACAGAGCAGGCACAACTCTCTGTCCCTCACCATCAAGAACCATGCTGGGAACCCACTTGAACATGTCAAGGAGTTCAAGTACCTTGGTATTACCCTGGATAGTACCCTCTCCTACACTCGGCATATTGACACTGTTGCCAAGACTGCCAATATACGGATTGGACTACTACACAAACACAAGCACTGTATGCCTGCGGATGCCCTGAAACTAGCCATCTACAGCTCTGTCACCTCTAACATTGACTACAGCCTTGCCATCTATGGCTCTGCCCCAACAAGTGCCCTCCACAGGATCTCAGTTGCTCTCAACAAAGCCTGTAGACTACTGACAGGTGCAGCCCGACTAACTCACACCTGTGACCTCTATGCACAGGCCAGCTGGCTACCCCTAAGCAGCAGAATACAATACCAGATCTGTTTACTTACCAAAAAGATTCTCCTTGGTCTCATGCCACCTGGTGTTAGCTCACTCCTTACTACCTACAGTGGCACTCAACAAGCACGTGGTGCCCAATCTCTAACCTTTCAGGTTCCCAGATGTCGTACCTCCATGGGTCAGCGGTCCTTTATCTATAGAGCTGCTCAATGGTTCAATTCCCTCAATAAAGAATCACTTTCCTCTACTACATTTGGACCCTTCAAAAGGAATGTCAAACTTTACCTCACCTCTACCACTCAATGTGACTGCTTTGTTGAACAGAGATCTCTCTAAACACCTCCCAGCTCACTCATGTCTCACAGCCCGCCCTTTCCCAATCTCATTCCCTCTGGCACTGGGCCTTTCTTGTGACTCCTTTCCTGCTTCACATCTCCACTGGTACAAGACATTTTCCACTACCATCGGACAGTGGCCCATTAGCCTGCCAACTTCCTCTCCCATTCGCATGCCTGCAATACTAACTGCCTATGGTGCCCTCTTTCTCTTATTGTTACCACAGCCAGCTGCCTACTCAAGCTGCTCGTTTTATGAATATTATCTCAAAGTATGTTATAACTGAGTATCTTTATTTTTCCTTTCAGTTGTTTTGGTTGTTTATTGTGCATTCTTTTACTACCTCTGTATGTATGTTGACCCTCATCCTTTGACGTGGAACCTTTGTAAATGAGCAGTTTCTGCTCAAAGGTATTTGTAATCTGAGAATTTAATAAATAAAAAATTAAAAATATCTTATTGAACTTCTTTAACTTATTTTGGAGACTAGCGATGGTCCTCTCCATTCTGAGATTAGCAAGTAGTTCCTGGAGCCATTCCACATAAGTAATTTCAGAGGTATCTTTACAGTGCCTAAGGACCACTTTTTTAACTGAAAATGAGATTAATACCATATGATATTTCCTGTTCACAACTGTTATACAGGAGAAATCCCCCAGAAGACATACTTCCACTGTGAACAAGTCAGTCAACCCTAGTAGGGGATCAACCCTTTGCTTGACGGTGGTCCAAATTGGAGATACTTTGGGACAGCTCCAGAAAATGTGAGAAAGAGCCCCTCTTTCCTGTTGGCATCTTGTACAAAGGTGGGAGGGCATTACATATCCATTCTAAAGGAACACAATTAATATTTTTCTTTTTGGCTTTCTTTCTTAATACAAGGGTACTAGTCAGAAATCAATTAACCTATTTATGTGGTAGGTAAATGCAGGAACCAATCAAACAACTGGCTATTGTGCACCTAGCAAAAAGGGGAAATACAGAAACACTTGGAAACAACATCATTTATAAAAATGTGATTTTGCTCAGTCTTAAATAATCAGTAGGGTTACTTGTGCATACTTTTGTACTTGACACTTTTACTTTGGAAATTTAAAAAAATGAAAAAAATGACACATGATCTTTTGCACAGGTGTTTACCTCCTGTAAATGGAATGTCTTAAAACTTATTTGGGAATCATTCAAGATTTATCACAAGGTCAAGACTTAGTAAACTATACATTTAGTATGTTTTAATTATAGAAGTTGCCAAAGAGGACACAATAAATAAAAAAAAAACAGTGCTGCAGGACACATGCCTAAACATTTCACAGACAGCCTTTTTATTCACCAGGTCTTCTTTCTGTGTATGAACAGAACTACAAAAGAACCCACAGAGCAATGAACTGGGGCATGGGTTTTCCAGATGGATATTGAACTTACATCCAAACATTATTGGGGTATGTCCAATTTGTATTTTCCCTGTGTGAAGAGAACTACAAAAGAACCCCCAGAGCAATTCACTGGGGCATTGGTTTTCCAGATGGATAGTGACCTTACATCCAAGCATTATTGGGGTATGTGCAATTTGTGTTTTCTGTGTGTGAGCACTGTTTTCTTATCTGTCTAGTTTCTGCCCCCTATCTGGTCAGCATCAGGATCCGCTGTTAAATTAGGCATGACAAGAGATAAATAAAGTGGTATAGTATTTCACTTAAGTGGTTTGCAAAAATTAGGCTTTTTAGCAGTGCAATAGGAGGTATGCCAGACAAATATAAATATTTCTAAAAGTGTACAAGTTACACATAAAACAGTATGAAACTTGCTCAGGACAAAAATACTTTAGCAATGAGCCTACTCAATAAGCTGCATTAATTATATTTTTGAAACTATGGCCATCTGATTGCCTGAATTTTCATTTTTATTCACAATTTTAACCTTTCAAATGGCTATATTTAAAAAATTCTAATGAATTCTGATTAGTGACTACCCTCATGTGAAGGGTCTTTTTTGTCCTGACCAACTTTCACACTGGTTGTTTTTGTGCACTTTGAATAGTTTTAAAGATATTTAGATGTGTTTGGAATGAGTGCACAGTTGCTCTCACAGAAAAGCAACTTGGAGTTGTGTCCAACATTCTAAACAGAAAAAAGGGAGTACTGTATTTCTTTAATTGCCATGGTGATTGTCACTTATGGAAGGATACACAGAACAGTCCAAAAATGTGTTCCACAGTATGCCATTTTTCTAGTTAAAGCAAGATGGCTATAGGCTCCACCCACAGCCATAAAGATGTCACTGAAATAACTGACTATATGGAAAAAGTGCCTTTGAAGTAACTGACCTTATGGAAAAAGTGTCACCAAAGCAAGTGACTATTGAAACAGTGTCACTGAAGTAACTGTTCATATGTGAAAAATGTTATGATGCCAACTGTTAATATGTTGCAAGATAATTATGCTGCTACTGAGAATCAAAGCCATGGCTGGCTGGCTGGCCAAGGGGCCAAATTAGACTGAATTTGATAGCTGATTAAATACTGATTGATTCTGAACCCCAAATGGAAGCTGTGGTCAGGTGTCAGCTGCAGGCTTGCCATTATTATCTCACGCTGTGTTTGCCTACTTACAGTATCAAGAAAGGTTTGGAGTTTTTGCAGGCAGTTCCTTACCCAAATTGTAAAGCCCAATGTCTGAGTGATTCCTAAAGCGTACAGTGTTTAATGCAATTAAATGAAGTCATGGTTTTACAGTGAAATCAGGCCTAGTCCAAAAGAGGCTCCCTGACTTTGCTAAGACTAAATATGCATTGACAATGCATGCTGCTCAAAGGTATCCATGGCTGGCTTGCTTGGGACCTGTATATACAGTGCCCCCTCTATATCTGTTACGTTTGCTGCACCAACATTCTGGCAGATAATAGACGGTGATGGCTAATAGATATGTGTTATGTGGAATTGGTAAAGCAGAGGAACATTTGCACAGGATTGCATTTAAGTATTAACTATTCAGTATTTTTTATCTGTGTACCACATGGCAACAAAAATACTTAAAATCGAGTCTGACTATTAAAATCTAGTTTTGTTAATTTATCCTTTATCGACTGTCATAAATCAGCTATAAAGTAATCAGTGATGGACATCTGTTTGCCTTTATTTGTCATCATTAGTTTCATTTTAGCATCCAAGTCCCCCTCACTCATTAGCCTTCAATGGTGTCCGAGGAAAGTGCAGAGCTGGGAGATTGGGAAGAGAGACAGAGTGACTATTGGGAGGAGGGGGAAAACAACACCACATACATGGGAGCCACTATACCTCTTAACATGTCACTGAAAATTTGGACAATGATACTCAAAATTTAGAAAAATGAGGGGCATTGGCCCAGTATTGTGGGGCACATCAACACACAAAGAACACAAACTCAAAATGCTGGGAGTCAGTGACTTACCGTTCTACCATGATCACAGCTTGGACACTTGTTGGAAACCCTAATAATGGGGTGACAATGACTCACACTGAATATTTTGTGGGGTCCTTCCACTGCCAGGTGCCATGTCATTTCGACTTTTAAACAGCTGTTAATTACACCTGGCTATCTGAAACAATGAGGACTAGAGCCTGCTAAAGTAGAACGTTTTTTAACTTCATTGACAACCATGGAAGACCAGCAGTAGTCAAGCAGAACAGGTAGAGGACTGGATGCACTAGTCCGGGTCAGTTTGCACTTTTCCCTGGACAAGTAAAATAATGTTAGAAGCAACACCTGCTTCCAGTATGAAATCTTCTTTTTGTTTACCCATGACAGTTTCAATGATTTCTCCATTAATGATGTTAGAAACCTCACAGCTGTTCTCAATGGCACCATGGTGCTCATTGGTGCACTGTCAAATATTTCTTATCAAGATATAATGTATGGTAGAACACTGTTAACCTTAGGAAATCATCATTTCCTAAGGTTGTTAACCTATCAATGTGACGTAGATATGTTGTTAACCTATCGATCCTACGTCACATCGATAGGTTAACAACAGTGAGTCGTCTGCACATGTGCGCGCTTTTTTTCCAACGGGGAACCGACTGAAGAGAAAGCGACGGGGAAGGACTGAAGGGCCATGGCAGTGACTTTTTAAAAAACGTAAGCCATTTTACTTTTTAAGTGGGACCATACACTATAAAAATTAATGTATGGTCCCTCTATCGGCAACCGGTCAATTTTAACCGTCTCGAGGATGTCATGGCGACGTAAACCTTTCGAGCTTCACTCTCGAGGTTTACATGGTCGCCCTGGCAACCTCTCGACTGTTAACTGACCGGTTAACGATAGAGGACTATACATTATCCTCTATATTTACAACTAAACGATTGAGACAATCACAGGGTCAGTGTTGTATGGAATACAGAACTCTGCTGGTGGAATTAGTGTGACATGACCATTCTGCTAGCAGAATTTTGATTGGAAATTCACTGGTCTTTCTGTGGAATT
The DNA here is from genome assembly GCA_016271365.2 of Neoceratodus forsteri. Classification (NCBI taxonomy): domain Eukaryota; kingdom Metazoa; phylum Chordata; order Ceratodontiformes; family Ceratodontidae; genus Neoceratodus; species Neoceratodus forsteri. Next base: position 390,432,894 of record CM057457.1, on the reverse strand, counting down.
CCACCTGCTGTGATCTGTATACTAGAACAGTATTTTCTGTGAAAAATCATTGTGCAACCATTTTCTCGGAAAATATACTCCACAGAAATGTAGTAGAAAACCCATTCTGCAGTTTTCTGCTGCAGAATTTAATCATTCTGCTTCTAACAAAATTCATTGGAATTAAATTCCAGACACCACTAATCAGTGCCAGTGATGTGGTGGATGATAGAGGGAGAATAACATGAGAAAGATATAGCCTGCTCACCAGAAAGTGCTGGTGAATAGCAGATAGGGTGGTGGGTAATAGAGGAAAATTCCATAGAGAGAGAATGGTACACAAGATCAGGCTAGCAGATGGGGGGATGATAAAAGATACACTGTACTATCAAGATGCTGAGTATGACTGGGCCCTTGGTGAGGTTTTGATTGGGGATCTAGCTATGTAATCCTGCCCTGAAATAGTATGTGCAGTATGCCTGCATAAATAAATGCTTGCTGTTCTGTTCTATTGCATTTTGCAAGGAAGTTGAACTGTTACGAGCATCATGCCCTGTTTCCCATGCACCCTGAAGAAGGGCACCATGAGGCCCAAAAGCTTGTATTCTGAAATGTCTTGCTAGTCCAATAACAGGTATCAAATAATTTACTTAGTTCATCTCATCTACTTCAAAAGATGAGTAACAGAGCCATGTGAAGAACGGCAACCTGAATAATGAAGCTATATATAAAGTTAAATAAATTATTTCCATCCCAAGTTGCCTTGCTAGGATCAGTGTGTGCAATGTGTGGTGTGATATAAACCTTTCTTCCAGAAAGTGTCTTGTAAAAAATTATGTATGGGATATTTCCTGGGACAGAAAAGTGGAACATATGGGCAATTGGCATAATTATGTTACTTTTCAAATTACATATTTGGAATGCCAGAGGCCTGTTTACCTTACAGCAAAAGAATATCACACATTTTGAGCTATTGATAAAAGTGGCAGATGATTTGAAGAAAACAATATATTGCTGTGAAATGAACACAGTGGACAGTATAGTTTTACTTGAAATATGGAAATGTTTACTGTAACTTGGATTACAGACTCTGATGTTCTGAAAACATAGACTATTGTTTGATTACTAGATAGTTTACATTTTAATTAGAGAAGTTAGGCAAAAGGAATTTTTATTTAGTCACACCCAAAACTGTTTAGAATATTGTTACTCTTATGTTTGTTTTTGTACATTAATGGATTTGTCTAGACATACATTTATATAAGTCTCAAATACTGACAAATATGTGATGTAATATAGTTGTTTCTCTCAATAAAATGCCCATACTCTTTTCAAGAAGTGCCATGGGATCTTTAATGTTCACTTGAACCACCACCAAAACAGGCAGACAGGACCTCGGTTTAATGTCTCATCTGAAAGGCAGCACCTCATGAGTGCAGCATCCCCCTCATGATGCACTACAGTGTCAAGATGTACTACAGTATTGGGAATTACCCCACGTGCCTGGTGTAGGGCTATAATCCACAACCTTTCCATCTCTGGTCTCAGAGGTGAGTGTGCAACCTGCCGAACCTCTGATACATGAACTGCAGAATAGTAGTCCATGATGTAGATGAACTGCAGACTTTTATTCCATGGTTTACATGAACTGCCAAATACTAGTACACAGTTTACATGAACTGCAGAATATTATTCTGTGGTTTCCATGAAATGCGGAATATTAGTCCACAATTTACAAGAACCATGAAATATTATTCTGTGGTTTACATGAACTGCAGAATAGTAGTCCACAGTTTACATGAACTGCAGAATATTATTACATGAACTGCAGAATATTAGTCCACGGAGTATTATTCTGTGGTTTATATGAACTGCAGAATATTGGTCCACAGTTTACAAGAACTGTAGAAAATCATTCCATGGTTTACATGAACTGCAGAATATTAGTCCACAGTTTACATGAAATGCGGAGTATTATCCTATGGTTTACATGAACTGCAGAATATTAGTTCACAGTTTACAAGAACTGCGGATTATTATTTTGTGGTTTACATGAACTGCAGAATATTAGTCCACAGTTTACATGAACTGCAGAATATTATTCCACAGTTTGCATGAACTACAGAATATTAGTCCATGGTTTACATGAACTGTGGAACATTATCCTACAATTTATACTGAACAGTCAGTATTTAGTTGGCCCATTGGTGCAGTGGTACCACTACCACTTGCGATACTGATGACCCAGGTTTGGGAATGAGCCTAGGAAATTGGAGGACTGGCTGAGGTGAGAGGAGAATTGAGCATCCTATGGACTTCTCTCTACTTTCTGGGAGCTGCTGGTGTTTGAGTAACCCTTTGTGGTATCTTAGGGTATGGCAGCTAGAAATTATTATGTTTGGGAGGCATGTCAGACATTCATCGTGCCACTCCAACATCACTACATGACATGCCTCCCAGGGAGAAAATGGAAAAATAGAGGTACCACAGATGCATGATGATGTCTGCCCCCACACTGCATACCCCGTGCCACTGACCAGGCTATTGCTCCTGTTCTAGAGTTCAGCCCCCATTGGGGGAAGGGTACCCAGGTGGCCCCATTCCTTTGGAGTAAGACAAGGGTGTTTGGGAGTGAGGTAAGTCCTGGAGTGTGTGGCGGGGCTGAGAGTGTCTAGACTGGACCAAAATAGTCTGGAAGATGAGGCAATAAAGCATAATAAATGAAACAATGTGGAGTCAGTATAAACTTTGAGTAAAACAAATCTGCAGTCTGCATTGACTCCAATGAAAGAAAATTATTCCAGGATCATATAAACCCAGAAAACGATTCCACAATTTATATTAAATTCTGCAGAATGCTTTCTGGAATTCTGTAGCAATTAAAACCAAAAATCTGAAAAGCGTTTTGGAACAGCCCCTGACCATTCATTTGTCTGATAGGGTTATACCTTAAAAATCAAAACAGATAAATCCCCTCTATCCATCTCAGCACAACCATGCTCCCTACCCCATCCTAAGAACCTCCGTGAGTCCCTTTATTTGAAATAGGAATATTTTTATCAGGTGGTTCAATACTAAGCAGCAATAGTAATCTTTCTAATTTCACCATTGGGTCAGAATTCTGGTTTCTTGTCCCAGAAGTGCTTAGAGAACAGCTGCATAAAGCACTACTGCAATGGAAAACTGATATTCTGGCCTAGTGGTAAAACTAGAAGGGTAAGAATCACTGTGCAGTGTGGTAGCTGCTAAAAATATTATTCATTCAAATTTGGTGGCCCTGGGAACTCTCAGGCTGGGGTGGGGAGGGTAATGGGACTGAAATGGATGGGTGGATATTTTACTTCTAATACTAAGAACTCAGGAATTAAATGAAAACCTTCTCTGGTTTGTAGGTCCCAACCCCCAAATTTACATGTTTCCCCTACCTGGGTGCTTGGTGGTGATGGTGGTGGGGGTTGCTGACTGCTACCAAAGCCCTCAACTGCCACCGCAGAATTTGTGCAGAAATTGGAAACTAATACCACAGAAGTTCTGTGGCCACAGGGGGACTTGCCTTAGAATTTGCACCCAAATTGCTGCAGAACAATTAGGGCCGTAGATACAGAACAGTCTTCTGAGGCTCCTGTTTGTCACAGGCTGTGGGAATGATGGACCAAAGAAGTGTCTTTGATGTAGGAAATTCAAAATTGTTTATTCAAAACAAAAATAAAAATAAGGAAAAAAATACGAACTGAATACGACAAACTTAAGAGGAGGAAAACAAATGCATAACTAAATCATAGGCTAGCAGATACTAGCTTCCTATGATGCTTACAGCAGCATATCCAGGTCTGATCTCTTCAGATCAACTGATCTGAACTAGACTGAGAACACAACTTTTTATACTGTTCAAGGGTCATGTGACCATTCAACTCCTCCCCTGAGCATTTTCTAGAACATTATATCTTTAATTTCAATGCATTTAAACCATTTACAACATTACTATACTTTTATTTTAATGCAGCATTATTTTCTAAGGCAAAGAAGTGATATACAGCCCTTCTTAAATGATTTGAGAAGAAATGCTAGCTGAAGCAAGCACCACCCCTTTAAGCCAGCATAAAAACAGTAGACTCAAGGCCGGCCAGCTCCTATAGGACTTGCAGCAGCAGGGAGAGATACACAGAGCTGCCAGGAGAACCAGCAACACCATAGAGCCCTCGATCTTCAGAACGTCCCATACAGCGCTTCAAACTGCACAATTTACCTCCTCGAGGTATGCCCAGACAAAATTAAGTAGTTTTGAAGCAAAACACCATCATTTTGAGTTATTTGAAGGCAAAATGCCTTCACAAACGTGCGCACGATCGCGCGGTAACTTTACCGGTGATTGCAACGTCGAGAGGGATTTGAGCAGAAAACGGGAGCTAGAACAGCCGCATTTTTAAACGCTCTGCAGAAAAAGGGCTTGGGGGGAATTCTAAGGCTATAGGCTTCATTCTTTCTTTGATCAGCACATTTACAAAACGGCAAGAAAACTACACCCTATACAAAGCCATTCTTAAAGAAGCAGTGTACTACAGGTCTTTTTTTTTATACCTTTGAGACACTTTCTGTTGCCTATAATCATTCCAATTTTTATCAATAAGAGTTTGTATCATATAAAGGGAGTTTGTAAACCCTATCTTATAATGAAAAACAATTGTTTCTATGGAAACCATCTTAATTTAATTATGAATATATATATGAAGGGTTTTAACACAGCATGTGTTGTCCTGACGTCAGCAACTGTTTAGGAATGTTTTTGAATACCACTTTTCCTTTACAATAGGATGGACAATGGGATTTTTATGCACTGAGAAAATGACACAGATACAAACAACAGACAAACATACATACAAACAAAGTGGTGGCCAGCCCAACAAACGAACATATAAGCAACAAGACAAGGACAAGAGACAGCAGTACATTCCAAACCCATTGTCATTCTTATGAATAAAGGGGGGAAAAACTCAAAAAAAAATTTGAGGGAGTATTTCCTCTTTCACACTGCTTTTGATAGGAGTTGGTAAATACCTAAAGCTAAACTATTAAAAGTAGGGGGTATCAGGGTCTGTGTGATTTACTGCATACTGTCTCTAACTGCTGACCAGTAGGGGGTCAGTCTAGTCCTTCATTTTTCCAAGAACAAGAAGTTTATAGTGAAGATATCTTCCTGCTCACCCATTCCTGGAATAAATACCCAGTGAAATCAATGCTTTGTCATGTCCACCAACTCCCTGTTCCATTCCACAGCCAGTACAAAATGTAACCTGTTTTTTTTTTTTATTTTTCTTAGCTTTGCTCATTTGAGTCTTTCTGACTACTTCCTCATAATTCCATACTCCCTGACCCTCCAGCTCTACACTTTTTCCCTATTCCTCCTACCCCCTTTCAACAGCAGTTGGAAAAATCCCACATAAACTCATTATCTAGCCATCCACTTACTGCTGGGGGTGTCTTTACGATGATCCTTCTGCTGTTCGAGCTTCCTCTCCACATCACCCTGTGGACATTCCTTATCCCCTTTAAATAGCAATAACAGTTTCTTCTTTGGGATTTTATATCCTGCACATAAAAAGACAAAAAGAATAATAATACAGATATATTTAATGGGTCTCCCCTTTTTGCAATAGGGAGACCATAGCATAATTTGTTGTTATAAAGGAGCATTTACAATGGCAAACACGTGCACAGTTCTCCTCCCTCTGTGCATGCGTCTGCTGTAGTGTTTTTCTTTCTGGCTCACCACTGTCTGCTCGACCACAACCTAGCTGCCAAACAATCTTGGCACAGTGGTAAGTTACATTTAAAAAATAGTTATTTTCTACAGGATACCAATTTTATTATTAAAAAAAAACACACGTGAAACCTCAGAAAATCTAAATGTAAGGACCGGACGAAAACCGAACTGGAGCAGGATCGCACTGAAACTGCAATTTTATATAATTGCTGTGGCTAAAAAGGGGGAGATCCAGCAACTATATAAAATAAAATATGGGGTGGTGTGTGTGTAAACTCAAAGTTTACACACACCCTCGGGGTTAGATGCATGTACAAACCCCTTGAGCCTCGCTCTCGGGGTTTATTCAGCATCTAACCCCTGGGGTGTGTGTAAACTTCCCGTTACACACACCACCCCATCTTTATTCTATATATTATTTATAATCAGAACTAGATAAAGGTAAAAGTTGTTCATGGGGACCAGAAGTAGTTGTATGTACCACTTGTTGTTCCCATGTCTACAAGTCTGACAAAGATCCATTGTAAATGAGCTTTTAGCACAAAGGCATAATTACGAATTACTAATAAATAAGATAAATAATTAAAGAAGACCCAGCAAGGAATGTCTGAATTGTACCTGTAGTTGCTCTTACATGAAAACTGACAGATGATGATTCATAACTACACCAGTATAATATCATGTTTTTTTCTTTTCTTTTTTTTTTACTCTATTTCAGGGAGGGCATGTACCTCATGTCAAACCCACATCTGGAACCACCCTGGCACTTCCATTCCAGTTGCCTGGTCCTAGAGGACTGGGACCTGACCCACACTGAGGCACTCCCTGCAGGGACAGACCATATCACCCTCTGGGCCCAGGCTACAACCTACACCTTCAGCTCATTGTGGTGTGCAGGAGGTAAGGGGTCCTGGTAACAAGCTGCAGCCTGGCAAGAAGGGTTTTTCTTTAAAGTTTCCCTCTGAAGCTAAAAATGCAGTGGCATAACAGACACACACTCTCCCATTTGTGTGTGTGTGTGTGCCAATGTCTGCTGCGCTCAAAGCCTGAATGTGCACAGGGTGGCAGACATACCGACCCGAAGTTGCCACCGTAAGTCAGACTATTAGTGACCACTCCCACCCTCTGACCACTATGGAGGCAAGCAGCCTTCTGGAGGCTCATCCTCCTCCTCCCCACAGCTGATCCTCTGAAGCTCCGGGCTCATTCCTGAACTGGGGTCTTCAGAGCAACAAGTGGCAGCACTACCGCTAGCACCAGAGGGCCGACTATTCCATCACAAATTTGAGGTAACGATTGGAAACTGGGATCTTTGGAGCAGCAAGTGGCAGTGCTACCACTTGCTCCAGTGGGCCGACTATTCCATCACAAATCTGAGGTAAAAATTAGACACTGGGGTCTTCAGAGCAACAAGTGGCAGCACTACTGCTAGCACCACCGGGCCGACTATTCCATCACAAATTTGAGGTAACGATTGGACACCGGGCTCTTTGGAGCAACAAGTGGCAGCACTACCGCGAGCACTAGTTGAGGCCATAATGTATGCAAGGCACATATGGGGCCATTTGCATGTCATTATGGGCCAATTTGCAAGCGATGCACTGAGTCCCGCCGCAGTGCACCTGGTGCCCTGCAAGGCCACTGCCATCAGGGATCTACACCCTGGAGGGCTATTGCAGCCACCTGCTCCTGTACACCTGATTGCAGGCATCTGTAAAACTCACAAGAATCCCTGGTGGTCTAGCGGTCCCCCCATAAGCCCGATCATGGGCATCTGTACAAATCACACCTATCCCCGGTGGTACAGCAGTACCCCCCTCCGTAAGCCCGATCGTGGGCATCTGTACAAATCACACCTATCCCTGATGGTCTAGCAGTATCCCACCTCCCATATGCCCGATCGTGGGACGTTGTGGAATAACAGATGTACCTGGTGATCCAGTGGTACCCCCTCCCCACCCACCACAGAGGTCCCACAGCCACCCAGCACCCCCCGTCATCCAGCGAGCGGCAGCATCCCACCATATGCCACCCAGCCACCCACCAAATAACAGCGTACAGTACAATTGGTATGCCTATTCGTTCACAGTGTGGACCAATGGGCTTGTAGACCATACAGTACTACACAGGACCAGGACCAGACATGTGAATGAACTGCTGGGCAGCATGCGGTTGGGATGCTGCCACCCACCGATGACGGGGGGGTGCTGGGTGGCCAGCATACCTCTGTGGGTGGGTGGAGAGGGGGGTACCACTGGACCACCAGGTGCATCTGTTATTCCACAATGGCCTATGATCAGGCATATGGGGGGGTTACCGATAGACCACCAGGGATAGGTGTGATTTGTACAGATGACTGTGATCAGGCTTGGGGGGGTTACCGCTAGACCACCAGGGATAGGTGTGATTTGTACAGATGCCCACAATCGGGCTTACAGGGGGACCACTAGACCACCAGGGAGTGTTGTAATTTATACAGCTGCTCACAATCGGGCATGCGGGGCGGAGGGGCACTGGTCTGCCAGGGAGTCAGGGTGCTTGTGGACAGTGTTCCTGCTGGGTGGGTGGCCACCCATGGCTGGCAGCTGTTGTGTTGCACCTTGCACTACAGCCACCCACCTGTGAGTGGCCAGGACTTGCTCCTGCTTTTCCGGGGCTCAAGTTTGAGCCCCCTGTATGGCACAATGCAGGGTTGCCCCAGCATATGCGCTGCACATCCTGGGCTGAATATCGGGATGTGCTGTATATGCATGGGCATGCCCCCTGCATCTGTGCTGCATAGGATTACATTGCGCCCCGGCGCATCAGGGATTGTGCTGCGCCTGGCAGCCCTTTCAATACCCCACTGGGGGGCAATGCAGGGTTGTGCCAGTGCACTTCAGTTGTGCCAGTTGCAACCCCTTTGAATATCCCACCCTAAAAGTATTATCTGAAACCTGTTCCTGGTAACAGGGTTATAAAATATTGATGCATTCAGAAATAAAACAATTCAACTTCATATCTTCCAGAACTGGATACGTCTACTCTGTTTATCCATTTAGAAGCTTTGGCAGCTTTGTTTTACGTTTCTAAATAATATGTGTCTAACTTAGTAAAGCAACTTCAAACAAACATATATTCTGTTACATGGAGTGTTTGGTCACTGTTTCTATCTTGTCCAGTTTACATAACAAACACAAGTGCTCCCTGTTTTTTGAAACCTACACCCTCACTGTACATTCTTAACACAAGCGCTTTCTTTTACCTTATCGGAATTCAGTTTTCTTACTTTGTCTTTCTTGCATTCATGAATTGTAGTGTTTGACTGCTTCGTAACTTGCAAGCCTGCCACATACAAATATCCTGCTGCATGATTGGCTGCTGGTTGTGAGGGACAAGGGATGTACAAAGAAAAACAATACAAGATAAGGCACTACTGTGCGAATGTGTGCACTACCTCAGGGTTTTAAACACAGTCCTGCACGAGCGTGCACATAACCACACAGTCTAATTAAGACTGCACAAATGTGTGCAGCATTGAGCGGCCATAAATGCCTATTTCTATGACCACAAGGCCTAACACAGCATCTTACTAGCTACATTTCTAGTGCTAGCATGGGGGGGGGGTAACCCCAGGAAACAAAAATAATGTTAAGCACTTCAAGGGAGACACTAACAGGTTTAGAGAGCTTTTCTAAACCTTCTGGTAAAATTACAGGGTACCGCTATCGTCTCCCCAGCTCAGCAGTTAAAGCAATGATGCTTTTATTCCCTAAAGACAGCATTCTCTGTCTGTTATATGCTAGCAGCTTTTAAGCCTTTTTATTTGAGCCTTTGCTTACAGACACACATAAGGGGATGGTACCAAGGGTCGGAAGACCAATGTATACTGGTTCCAGTTAGTGATAGCAGAGAACCTTCCCGGTTGGCCTAACTGGAAAGGGGGAAAGAACAAATTTACGTAGACAAAGTGCACAGGATGATAGAGGTGCTTCTGCAGCAGACTTTTTGCAGGAAGAAGAAAAGAAATGGACACCAGTTAACACACAGGGTCTCAGCAGCCCTATGACAATCTCCTCCCCACTCAAGAGGAAATCCCAGGGGGGAATCAAAGAGTTTTCATAACCAGTCTGATATTCTATAGCCAGAACCAGTATCAGATCTCTCCAAGGAGAGATGGAGCTTCAGCCCTCCCATTCCCAAAGCTCCACCTCAGGGTGCCTTAAACAAAATTATTTCTAAATGATACGGAAACACCTATCTCCATATCCATGCAGAAACACTTAGCCCGAGGTTTGACAGTACATCTGCCCCATATCGGAACAAAAAGTCTGCATTACGATTAAGGACGCCAGCCCTGTGTTTGACCTCTATGGCTGCAGTGAGAGGTACCACTACCACATTATGCGTGGACTTTTGTCTTTCATCACATGCAGCCAACAGAGTGGGTTATGGTCCGTGATAACTTCAAACTCCGACCCCCATAGATAACATTTTAAAGCCTCGATAGCCAGCTTAATGGCTAGGCATTTCTTCTCAATAGCTGAGTGGCGGATCTCTCTTTCATGTAATTTATGGCTGACGTAAATTACGGGATGTTCCTCCCCCCTTCAATCATTTGTGATAATATGGCTCCAATACCTCTGTCTGATGTGTCGGTCTGTACTAAAAAGGGCAGCTTGAAATCTGGACTCCTTAGCGCAGGTGAACTACCCAGCTGCACCTTACTAGTACAGAATGCATCTTTGCACCCTGGAGTCCACTTTACTTTGGTAGGATAACTCTTCTTTTTGAGGTCATTAAGGGGTGTGGCAAAGGCGGAAAATTTGGGATAAACCTTCTGTAGCATCCAGTCAACCCCCAAAAATGCACATGTTTCTTAGTTGCTGGACTTGGGCTATTGGCTGTAGTATCTACCTTACTTATATCAGTCTTAACCTGTCCATTGCCAATATAAAAACCCAGGTACTTAGTCTCCTACATCCCAATGGCACATTTGGCAGGGTTTATTGTTAATTTTGCTTGAGTGATGGCACGTAAGACAGCCTTAAGATGGTGTAGGTGTTCCTCCCATGTTTTACTACATACCACGACATCATAGGCTGTACAATATGCTGTGTGCTGATGTAATGTACAGTCCATGTACTGCTGGAATGTAATGGGAGCACCATGTTACCCAAAAGGCATTGCATTGAAATTAAATAGGCCAATAGGGGTGACAAAGGCTGTCTTCTCTTTTGACTGCATATCCAAAGGAATCTACCAATAACCCTTAGTTAAATGAAATGTGGTTATATATTTGACATTTCCTAGCCTGTCAATTATATCGTCGATTCCAGGCATTGGATATGTGTCAGACTTAGACATAGCATTCAATTTTCTAAAATCCAAACAGATTCTGATACCACCTTCCTTTTTACCCACTATCACCTTGGAAAAGCCCAATCACTCTGTGAAGGTTCACTTACATTGAGGTTTTGCATTTTCCTCACCTCCTGAATCACTTCATCCCTCAGTTTCTCTCTCTATATTCCTTTTGCCTTACCGGGGTATCTTGGGTCAAAGTGATGTGGTGCTGAATCCCATCTACCTTTCCAGGGATGGTGGTAATAGTATCTTTGAACTTACTAAGTACCTGTTCCAATTCTTGTCGCTGTTTGGTTATATCCGGATTTATAACCAAATCTGCCATTTCTCCTTGTTTCTCAAGCCTATAGTTCACCATATCCATTTCACTTTCTTTTTGATCAGGGCATACATATAGTCCTGGGGCAGGCCTTTGGTACCATCTCTTCAGGAAATTGGCATGGTATACGCCCTTCTTAATTTTCCTGTCAGGTACCTCAATCTCATAATTTACTGGACTTGTCTGCTTGAGGACTGTACACAGTCCCTGCCATTTCATCAACAGCTTTTGGTCAGAACTGAGCAGTAATAATAATACCTTCTCTCCCAGCTGAAATTGTTTCTGTCCTAACCCCTTATCATATTGAATTTTCTGGGAGACTTGCTTCTCTGTATTCTGCCGATGAGCTAGCTTACTGTACTTCGTAAGTCTTGATCTCAATAAAGACATATAGTCTAGCATAGTTTGTACCATTTCCCCATTATTCTCCTTCCATTCTTCCTTAATCACATCCAGGGGGCCCCTTGGATTTCTGTCGTACAGCAATTCAAATGCGGAAAACCCTGTAGATGCTTGCGGTACCTCCCAGTATGCAAACATGAGGAAGGGTAAATATTCATCCCATCTTTCCCCTTCCTCCTGTATGAATTTCTGAAGCATCTTTTTCATGGTTTGGTTGAACCACTTAACCAAACCATCAGTCTGGGGGTGGTATGGGGATGTGTGCAGGGCTTCAACTTTCAGAGTGGAGTAAAGCCTTTACAGTAGTCTAGAACAAAAGTTGGTACCACGATCAGTGAGTATTTCATCTGGTATTCCAACTCAACTGAAAAGTTTTTCTAGCTCTTCTGCTATTTTCTCAGTGGTAATGGTACATAGAGGGATCACCTCTGGATATTATGTGAAGTAATCACAAATAACCAGGATGAACCTATTGCCCTTTGAACTTTTTTTCTAAGGGCCACACAATATCCATTGCTATCCTCTTAAATGGTGTAGTAATCAAAGGTAGGGGCTGTAGGGGCACCTTTTACTGTTTCTTTGATGATGCCACCTTCTGGCATTCAGTACAACTCTGGCAATACCCAGCCACTTGGTCATGCATCCCCGGCCAATAGACTCTAAGCAGGAGATGAGTCAAAGTCCGGTCTCTGCCCATATGCCCTGCCAAGGGGATATTGTGAGCAAGGTGCATAAGCTGTTCCCTGTACATTTTAGAGAGTATCACCTGTTCTGTCATTTCCCCTGTAGTGGGATGTATACATTCTCTACATAACACTCCCTTTTTTATCATAAACCTGGGTCCTTGTACAGCAAAAAAGCAAGAGCAACTCCGACATGTTTGCTGCTAAGATAGCATTTATTTAGTGCCAGAAAATCCACGGCCAGGAACCCTCTGCTTCGGCGTACTCGCCTTCAAAGGGGTTTGGCTGTGTATGAGAACACAAACAGATTTAAATCATGTCTGACATCATAAAAAAGTGACGTGAATATTTTAAACACACTACCACTAAAGGTTCTTATTTACATACATTTTAACAAAATTTGTCATATCATACATATATTCACATCAGCTTTTAACGCATTCCTGATTTGTATATCTAATGCTTTCGCTAAACACATAACAATATTTATGTTGTTATTTAACATTATTCTAATTTCATTCTGGAAGTGAAATCACTAAATGTGAATAAAAGGAAAGAAGTGGGGGCAGGAGTGAGGGATCAATTGTTTAAGAAAAAATATAGGGTAGGAGAGAAGCTGAGTCACAACATTATAACAGTACAAGCCTTATAGATAGAAAAAAATAGACTTATAGATAGAACACAGGTTTGTAGCGGACCGGGAAGACATCAAGATGTGATCACCCTAAGTCTACTTCCATCCACTGTGTGGCTGAAAGAACCATTCATTAGGCTGGGGGATCTACAGACATTCATTCACCAGGTAACCTGCAAGAGAAGGAAAAAAGATGGAAAAAATATATTAGTGTACATTTTCAAGTACAGTTTTTGTAAAAAACAAACACAATTATTTAATTAATTATTTTCTTTTAGAAATGGCTTCAGATTCCATTGTTCATTCAGCCCATCTGGTTTAACTGTTCTCAGTTTGTAAATCCACCTACTTTCTTTCTTCAGAAGTTCATTGGTTCTATCACCTCCATATTTAAGGGGTTCTTGCCAGTCCACCAGGGATACTGGACATATATTTTTACACTGAAGCCCGTGATTGGGCTGCGAGCGGTCCATTGGACCACCAGGGATATTGGACATATCAATTTACACGGATGCCCGTGATCGGGCATGGGGGGGCACCACCACAAAGGTGCAGCTGGAGCTCAGGTGGCCACCCACAGAAGGCAGCTGCCGTGTTGTGCCTTGCATTACGGCAGCTCACCTGTGGGTGGCCAGCTGTTGTTCCTTTTTTTTTGGCTCACCTGTGTGAAGCACAAGTAGGGGTTGCACATGCATTGACTCAGCACATCCCGGGCTGAATATCGGGATGTGCGGAGTATGCATGGGCACGCCCCCCCACCTGCGCCGCAAACATTACTGATGCACTCCGGTGCATTGGGATTTGTGCCAGGCACAATCCCCATTTGAATATCGCGCCAGGGCGCATCAGTGGGTTGCGCATGGTGCAACACTGTTGCGTCATGCGCAACCCTTCTGAATATCCGGGCCTTAGAGTGATCATATCTTGACGTCTTCCCGGTCCGCTACAAACCTGTGTTCTATCTATAAGGCTTGTTTTTTCTATCTACAAGGCTTGTACTGTTATAATGTTGTGACTCAGCTTCTCTCCTACCCTATATTTTTTTCTTAAACAATCGATCCCTCACTCCTACCCTCTCTTCTTTCCTTTTATTCACATTTAGTGATTTCACTTCCAGAATGAAATTAGAATAATGTTAAATGACAACATAAATATTGTTATGTGTTTAGCGAAAGCATTAGATATATAAATCAGGAATGTGTTAAAAGCTGATGTGAATATATGTATGATATAACACATTTTGTTAAAATGTATGCAAATAGGAACCTTTAGTGGTAGTGTGTTTAAAATATTCACGTCACTTTTTTATGATGTCAGACATGATTTAAATCTGTTTGTGTTCTCATACACAGCCAAACCCCTTTGAAGGCGAGTACGCTGAAGTGCAGGGTTCCTGGCCGTGGATTTTCTGGCACTAAATAAATGCTATCTTAGCAGCGAACATATAGGAGTTGCTCTTGCTTTTTTTCTCTTGTGAAGCTTTGAGGTTTGCAACCTCCGTGGGAGCACCCAATCATTGTTGTGTGCTGCTTCTTTACATCTGGACTTGAATCCTTGTACAGTACCCTTCCCCACCTGCTGGAAAAAAGCATGTAATGATGTGTTTTTCTTTTGCTGAACCCCAAACACATTACTTTTTACATTCTCGCTAATGTCCTTCATAGTGTCCACATGACTTATAGTCCATTGGGCTTTACCATGTCTTTTCTCCGTCTTGGTCTTTTGATCTTTTCCCGGGGGCCCATAACATTCAGGATCAAAAGGAAAAAGGCGTGCCCACTGTTCCTCTTACTGGGTTTGTGCCCTGGTAGTTACAGTGCTAATGTCAAACACCCCAGTCACAAAGCGCTTAAAATCAAGATGGTCATGACCAACTACCACAGGCACTGGAAGATAAGGAACTACACCCATGTCCATTTGTCACTCAAGTCCTTTAATACACATCTTGACTTGCATCAGGGGGTAGTAATGGGTGTCTCCATGCACACATGTTACCCCAGTCTTAGTACCAGAAGTCATATGACTCTCCACCACATCCGCTATAACCAGGATTTGTTTACTGCATGAATCGAGTAGTCCATTTATAACTTTCTGGCCAATGGCTATAGGGAGTAAGTACTGCTCCCAGTTAGCCAGAGATAACTGGGTTGGGGTAGTCTTATGTTTAAGGCAGAAGTGGGCTATATGACCTTTGCCCTGGCACTTGCTACATAGGCTATCAGGGTTAAATTGTCTTTTAAGTCTAAATGTCTATGTACCCCCATAGCAGTTCCAGTAGAAATGGAAGAAGCAGTATTAGTCCTTACCGTAGGATTGGGGTCCAGGTACCAGGTCCAGAATACCCTCTTTGACGATTCGGACAGGCAGCCAAATAATCCTGAGCGAGGGAGATGTTTTTATTATGATGTTTCTGGCCGATGCTCCCTCACCCAAGTCTGAACATCAGATGGCAAGACCCTAATACATTGTTCCAGGATGATCATCTCTATGATCTGCTCTGGTTTCTTCTGTCCAGGTTGCAACCACTTGTGGCACAGTTCCTTGAGTCTAGCATATGCTTTTCATGGGTTATCAGAAGCATGGTACCTGAAGGCTCAGAATCACTGTTGATAAGTCTCTGGGCTTATGTCACACTGGCGTAGGATTTCTTGATGCATGGTATCATAGTTCTGGACTTGTTGGCTGTCCATGTGGCTACAAGCTAGTTGAGCCTTTCCTGTTAAGTATGGTGCCAGCCGGATGACCCACTGCTTCCTAGGCCACCCACAGGCTTGTGCTACCCACTCAAATGTTATTAGATATGACTCGATATCATCTGCTTCTCCCACCTTTGTATTTTAATGTCTTTAGGGAGGTCAGTGGATAAAGAAGGGTCTTAGGGAACAGATACATAGTACCAGAGCCCACCCATTGCAGTTAAGTGGGGAGAGATGTCACACACAAAGGAAAAAGCAATGGTTTACTGTGATGGTAACTAAGATCTGGAATGGGCTCCCAGTTGAGGTGGTGGCCAGTGAAACCATGAATGAATTTAAGAATAAGCTCGACACTTACCTAATCAGTTAGAACATCCTCGGGTATTCCTAAATAAATATCAGTGAGCCAAATGGACCATTGTCTTTGAAAGCTCTGTATCAACCTATGAAACTTATGAAAGAAAGAGGTTGTGCACCCATAGCTTGTATAGCCCTTAAGGTGAGTTCATGCTTCTTATCCATCGCAACTTGTTTTATACATAGCCATCATAATAGGTTTCTAATGTCATTGGGGGAACATTTTCAGGAGGCTCACCTTCAATAGTGACATCCTCAGAGGATCCTCCCATCTCCCTTTCCTCCTTTGCTTCTGTTTTTGCCATGTACATCTTCCTATGAATATCCTCCAGTCCAGTCATCAAAGATTCTCCCAGCTTGTGAGCCATAGTCCACGTCAAAACACTGCTGGGTCCCTCAGGCTTCTCTCCAGTGACAGGCTGTTGCATTCAGCATCCACCTGGGCAGGAAATCTACCCACTCTTCAACCAATCCCACTTCTAACACCAGTGTCAAAGAGTCATGGAAAAGGATGGATGCAGAGTCAGGATTCAAGGTTTAAAGTGCCAAGCAAGGCCAATATTTTATTTACAGCCAGAAATTAAAATAAAAGTGGACTGGAAAACAGCAAAATAAAACAAAAGCATAACATGAATAATAGTTCTCTAGTAAGCAGCTAGCGCTCCAGATGAGGTCAGCACTCCAACAAGCTCTCCATTCATCTGAAGTAGTTACACAAAAAAGCTTCATTTACTGTACACCAGTGGGGTTAGGTGGGTTACCTTAAACTCTACCCACTACAGTTTTAAAACATCTAAATTCCAAATAAACTAACAGTTTTATGTGAAACATACAGTAAAACTGAAAAGAGAAGTAGATACTGATAATACTGCTTTTAAATCTTGATATTTTAGCTGTTTTGCCAATATTTACAAAAATCCTTAGCAGCAGGCCTCTCCCCTTGAGCTTGCCAGTATTTAGTAATGAAGGAAAAGGCCATCCGGCTCTCAGAAAACAATGGGAAGCCCAGGGGTGAGGACCTCCAGCTAGGTATGTAAGTACTCTCTGTTACTATTTTTATGGAATTCATTATACAAAAACAGTTGTGCAACAGAAAACAATTGTCATTCATATGCTTTTCATTATGCAGTAAAAGTATTATCTGAAACTTTTTCCTGGTAACAGGGTAATAAAATATTGGTGTACTCAGAAATAAAACAATTCAACTTCATATCTTCCAGAACTGTCAAATTAGTCAAATTAACCAGTCTGGAATAGGCAAATTAACCAGGCTGGGAGTGGGTCCCAGGGTGGTAGCCCAGGTAAAACATTGACTGGACAACAGGACACAGAAGGTAATTGTAAATGGAGTCCACTCTTAAGAAAGAGGGGTTACTAGTGGGGTACCGCAGGGTTCGGCACTGGGTCCAGTCGTTTTTAATGCCTTTATAAGTGACATTGCAGCGGGACTGAAAGGAAAAGTATGCCTCTTTGCAGGTGACACAAAGATCTGCAACAGGGTTGATACACAAGGAGGCGTGGAAAGGATGAGAAGGGACTTGGCAAGGTTGGAGGAATGGTCAAAAGTATGGCAACTTGGATTCAATGCAAAGAAGTGCAAAATAATGCACCTGGGAAACAAAAACCCAGGGGAAGATTACACAATGGGGGGAGGTAGTAACAACAACAAAAATGGAAAGGGACCTGGGGTAATCATATCAGATGACCTTAAGATTAGCAAGCAATGTGAGAAGGCAGTAGGGAGAGCTGGGGGGATACTGGGATGTATATGGAGAGGCCTCACCAGCTGAAAACAGAAAGTTGTTATCCCTCCGTACAGACAGTTGGTGAGACCTCATCTGGAGTACTGTGTCCAGTTCTGGAGACCCCATCTCCGCAAGGACATAGACAGGATAAAGGCAGTCCAGAGAAGGGCAACTAAAATGGTGCAGGGTCTGCAAGAGAAGCCATATGAGGAGAGACTAAAATGTATACCCTTGAGGAAAGGAGGGAGAGGGGGGACATGATAGAAACTTTTAAGTATCTCAGTGGAATCAACAAAGTCCAAGAGGGTAGCATCTTTCAGAAAAAGAGATGTGTACAGACAAGGAGACACAATTTGAACATGGGGGGGCGGTTCAGGGGCAATGTGAGGAAGTATTTTTTCACAGAGAGGGTGGTGGAGGCATGGAACAGCCTTCCTGAGGAGGTTGTGGGGTCTAAAACTGTGGGAGAATTCAAGAATGCACGGGATAAATATAAGGCAATTTTTGTGGGGGGAAGGAAGAAATAGGCTGCTGGTTAACTAGGATCTGCAGCTTATCCTGTAGGTAGGGAAATGGGCAGACTAGGTGGGCCAAACGGTCCTTATATGCCGTCAAAGTCTATGTTTCTATGTTAACTGGATATGTCTACTCTGTTTATCCATTTAGAAAGTTTGGTAGCTTTGTTCTATGTTTCTAAATAATATGGCCTAGGTATTCAAAGGGGTTGCACCTGGCACAACAGGGTTGCGCCGTGCGCAACCCACAATGCACCTGGCACAATATTCAAAGGGACAAGCTGCATGGCGCAAATCCCGATGAGTGGGGTGCATTGGTAATGTATGCGGCACAAATGCAGGGGGCATGCGGCATATCCCGATATTCAGCCCAGGATGTGCAGCACATATGGAAGCGCAATGTTGAGCCTGTAAAAAGTAGACAATGGGCATACAGACCATACTGCACTACACAGGCATGGTTATGTGAACGAAGCATTCATTCACATATTCATGCCAGTGTAGTACAGTTTGGTCTGTATGCCCAGCTCTGATTATGCTGCTGTTCTCATATATTTATTGCAACCCGTACATATTTGATTTACAAATGCAAACATGATTCCACCACCAAATAATCTTCCAAGGAATCCTTACTGAGATAATAAATGTAACCAAAATATAGATATCTAATCTCTAATGTGACTGATGCCTGGCCAAGTCACAGTTTGTTCCATGAATAGTAAAAAGTTCTTTAGTTGATAAAGTCAAATGTGAGCAAATGTGAACAGCAGCATAATCAGAGCTTTAGTTGTTAATTATATTTTGAGAAGTGTTTAGTCAATTGATGAAGTTTTATATTGCTTTACAGTTTAATCGGGCAACTTGTGAAAGGCTTTAGAGGACAGCAAAACAAGAGCAATATCTCAGTTTAAAGAAAGGTAGCCGATAGTTTTACTTGGCACCATTCGCATTTGTAGGGCCTTGACTATCATCACATTATGCTCATTATGGGCCCTACAGAGTAAAGATTTAGGGCAGGATTCACAAAACAGATGCGCCGGCACAAGTTGGAAATGTGCCGGAAGGCGATTGAGGTACAGGGAGGAAGTGCCAGTGCAAACGAGATGCCCTGCGCCTAAAGACATTCGCCAAACACACAATGTAATGACATGCGGCGCATGTACAGGGGGTGTACCCATGCATACACCATGTATCCCTATCCACAGAGCAAAACCAAGGAGCAGCAGTGGAGCAACTCCAGCGCAAAGCCAGGATGTGCCCTAGAAAGATATGTACAAAAGAAGGAGACATAAGTCCAGCACACCAGCAGGCTGTCAATGGAATGACAACAGCAGGACACACACAGAGGGGAAGTCTAAACAGAGGGAGAGGCACAGACAGCAAGCCACACCACAGGGCTACAGCAACAGAGGTGATGAACCCAACAGCAGTCACCATTGCTAGTGCCCTAATGAGGAGGAGGAGGCGGGGTGCCAGAAATAACCATAGGCGGCCAACCCCACGGTGGTACCGTGCCCGGCTGTCCTTCGAGCAGCTGACAGAGGTGGAGACAGTCAGGCGATACCGCCTCAACAGGGCCATGCTGAGGCAGCTATGTGAGCTGTGCCATGATGTGATGCAGGCACCCACTGCACAAGGACACGCCATCACGGTGGAGACCAAGGTGACAACGGTCATGTGCCTGCTTGCCATGGGAACCTTCCAGAGGCCTACAGGGGACACCACTGGCATATCACAGGTCTCAAAGTCCCGCCTCCTCACACAGTTCCTCACCACACTGCTACCACATGCTTCAGAGTACATCAGATTCCCCAGCACACAGGCAGAGCAGACAGACGCCATGCAGGGGTTCCACAGGGTGGCATGCATGCTAGGTGTCATAGAGGCCATTGACTGCACCCATGTGGCAATCCGTGCACCACCTGGTGAGGAGGGCATCACATATGTGAATCGGAAGGGGTACCACTCAGTGAACTGCTTGGTGGTGTGTGATGCCACGGGGCACATCACCAATGTCTACGCCACACACCCTGGGAGCGCACATGATGCATACATATGGCACCATTTGGCGCTCTGTGCAAGGTTCGAGGCTGTGGACATCCAAACTGGACACCTGTTAGGTACATGTGACTGGGCACCAGCAACCCAGGACATCTGGGCCGGGCCGTGGGTGGGAGACCGCAGGCATGATGGCACTGGGTCAGCAGGGATGTGGAATGGTGCTGGGGCAGCTGCAGGGTGGCATGGTCCCAATGTGCACCACAGGATGGATGGGGCCAGGCAGGGGCAGCAGTGGCAGGGGATGCAGGACTGCCAGGCATGCGGCAGCATGGGCGGGGGGGCAGAACAGGGGCCCACAACACAGGGCAAGACGGGGTCGGATCACACACCACAGAGTAACACCATGTACTAATGGAGACACATCTACCCCCACAGGTGATGCTGTATACCCATTGCATCCCTGGATCCTCACCCCCATCTGATGACCCAGAACAGCGACAGAGGAACGCTACAATGAGGCACACGTTGCGACACGTGTCATCATCGAGCATGTCTTTGGCATGCTGAAGATGCATTTCCGGTGAGTGCCGGTCAGGCGGTGCCTTACAGTACAGCCCTGCCCTGAGAAGGCCTGTGGCATATTCCTGGCCTGTTGTATGCTACACAACATGGCCCAAGACCATGGGATACCTGCCAAGGCCAGCGAGGGCAACAGTTCTGGGGAGGAGGAGAGGGTGGGGGAGGGCGCAGCAGGGGCATACCCAGAGGAACATGGAGCCGACGGCGGACACGGGTGCAGTGATCCTAGGCTGGTGGCCAGGTCACGGGCATACTGCACCAGAGTGGTGGAGGAACACTTCAGGACACACAAGTGAGTATGCAGGATGGTATATGTGCAGGTGTGGGCACCACAGTGTAGGGACATCATGGCGGGGGCATGGCAGGCACCACATGCCACACCAGGGTGCACATGTGGGTGCATGCACATGGTGAGGGACACACACACACACACACTGCATGCACCACACCAGAACCACTCAGGCCATTCCCACACAGTCATGGGTCAGTGTGCACTGCAGCTGGCACATGGGCACTGCATGCACTGTAACGCA
This sequence comes from Neoceratodus forsteri, assembly GCA_016271365.2. Classification (NCBI taxonomy): domain Eukaryota; kingdom Metazoa; phylum Chordata; order Ceratodontiformes; family Ceratodontidae; genus Neoceratodus; species Neoceratodus forsteri. Next base: position 390,411,344 of record CM057457.1, on the reverse strand, counting down.
CTCATCATACCCATGACGCATGGCATGACTGCAGCGCAAACAAACACACAGGTGCACAAGCACAGGCAACATGGGGGTGTGCCAGGGCAACCAGGTGGCTGGAGACCACCATGCACAGTGGCACTGGCACCACCCATAGGGCAGCCAGTGTGCACGACCATGCCACCCACCACCACAGGCCCCTGGGCATGGACATCACAGGGTCACCCTATGACCACCATGGACACGTGGACGGCCTCTGCCACAGCCACTGGTGATAGGGGTGCCACCACCGGCCACAGGGAGTGTCCCCAGGGACCCCACAGGGGTGCTGCACTGAGACCATGAATGGGTGCTCAGTGGGGTGGCTGATCCATGCCTCCCGGCTGAGCCATGACCAGTGGGAATGGATGCCGGTGGCGATGGGGTCAGCAGCAGGGGGACCACCTGGTCCCATTGTCGGGGTGTCCGGGACGTGCTCCTGGGCATCCGACTGGATGCACACTGTCCGCGGCATGCTGTGGACACAGCCACTGCCTCTGCAGCAGCTGTGATCCGCTCCATGGCTGCGGTCATGCTCACCTGCATGAGGCATGTCTCAGCCAGCATCTGAGCATGCCATGCTGCTGCGGACTCATGCTCCTGGACCATGACAGCTGGATGGCTCCAGAACTCCACCCGGTGTGCCTCCTGACTGTCCACAGTTGCCCGCAACAGGTCAAGGTAGACATCCATGTCATCGGCAGGCGATGCTGCATGGGGGCAGCGCCACCAAACTGGGGAATGGGCAGCCTCACCGGGGTCATCCACAGGTGGTGGCTGCACCCTGTTAGGCTGTGCTGTGTGTGTATCATGGCTGGGCATGGTTATCTGCTGTCCACGCATGTCATCCAGTGGTCCCACTGTAGTGGGTGCATGCTCACTGGTGCCCTGCCTGGATGCCACTGACGCTGCCAGCACTGTGCTGGGCAACAGTGCAGGGAGCACAGCACACACAGCCCGAGGCATATGTGCCACCACTGCACCAGTGTCTAGCACAGTGGGAATGCAGTTGGGGCCCAGGGTCCTGTGCACAGGTGGCCCCGCGCTGTGTGCACTGCAGTCACCCATGGCAGTAGCGCTGCTGAAGGTGGAACATGCATCGGTGCTAATGCCCTCACCCTGCAAGCCACTGACAAGCATGATGAGTGCATCTGCTATGTCCACCACTTCCTCTAGGTCACCATCAGACAACCGAGCCAGGCCCCCCAATCATGAGATGTACCCACCTGCAGTACCGCCATTGCTGGTGGAGGGTTCTGCAGAGCCCTCTGCCACAGGTACTGTGACCGGTGGTGTGTGGAGCGTGGACAGAGCAGGTGCAGACACTCCCACGTCACTGTCAATAGCCCCATGGGGTGGGCCCACATCATTACCTATGGGAGCTGCGCAGTTGGCCACAGCCGCGCCATGGAGTCGCGATGGAGCTGTGGAAGAGAGAAAGGGAGATGTGGTTAATCCACAGGATGCACATGGCACAACGCACAGTCAGCCACACACTGCCAGGTATGCATGCCTGTCCATGGCGGGTGCGGACAGAGTGCACAGCTACTCACCATGCTGCAACGGGCTGCCCCCCATCTGGAAGCCAGACCCAGGGACGCCATGCATGGATGTCCCTGACACACTGGCAGCCAGGACGGCCTTGTTGGGGTTGATCTGTACCACCGAGCCAGGTCCACCCTCTGTCCACCACAGGGAGGCCTGGATGCTGGCCACCCTCTTCTTGGCCCTCCGTCAGCTGTCATTCCAATGCTTCCTGCACTGCGCGGTTGTATGGTGCGACCACGTTCATATGCCGGGCCACCTCCTCCCAGCCTGCTGCATGCACTGTCCTGCTGCCACCCCTGCCAGTGAGTACATCCAGGTGTAGATAGCATACCTCGATGAGTGCCCTCTCCTCATCCCGTGTGAAGTTTGGTCGTTGCCTGTCGGCGGCACCTGACTCCTCGGACAATCAACACACTGTGGGTAGAAGCAATCTTGTGTCAGACCCGCCCAGGTGTACACACAGTCCCACACCCAGCTCCCACTGTCTGCAGGCTCACCATAGTCTGTGGTGCTGGTGGCCAGTGCCATGGTCCGTGTGTGGGCTGCCTGGCACAGGTGGACATGCACCATGGTGTGCGGTCCATGAGGGATGGTGCACGTGCCACACAAGGCCCCCAGAATGTGGCGGGGTACCATGTAGCCACCACAGGGAGTGTGACACCGACCCATCCGCCGTGTGTGTGTGTGTGTGTCCCAATACCCCAGCTGTGTGTGTTCCACCACCATGGTGCACCATCATACCTGGGTGCCACCACTGTGTTGGCTGCAGGGTGGAGGGGGACTGCCATGAGGTAGCACGCAGTGTTTGCACAGTGGCGGTGTGCATGCTGGCAGTGGTGACACTGTGCCTGCACAGGTGTTGCACTGTGCGAAGTACATACATGTGTCATGGCCCTGCATGCACCTCATAGTGCAGTCCACCCCCAGCCATCCGTACCATCTCTGTGTCCCTGTGTACTTTGTGTTGTCCTCCATAAACGTTGAACCCCCCCCCACAGTACACCGCCACGGCGTGATGCCATCCATCGTGCAGCAGTGCCCGGAACATGCTGTGCTGTGTGTGTCCCAGTGACATGGTCTTACGCTGTGGCCTCGGCAGGGACCTGTCCAATGTCACCCCATGGATACATCCCTGTGGTTGTACATAACGTGTTGCTGTGGTGTCTACCTGATGGTGGTCTGGTCCCACATGTGGTGTACTGGGGCACCATCAGCTGTGCACACTCCGATGCAAGCACACCAGTGTGTGCTGTAGCCCTGTAATTGTGGCAGTATACTCACCCTGTAGGCACTGACCCCTCTCAGTACCCTGGTCTCAGCCTGCTGAATTGGGAGCATTTATAGCTCAGGGCATGCAAATTTAGTTGCTAGCCTTGCTTGTAGAGCAGAAAGCAGCTAACTAAAAAAAAATAAGCTACATTTTCTTATTAATTTAAAACTTATATCTCAGCAGGAGTCAGTGTCTGTTGAGATTAAGTAGACAGATACTTTATTAGAAGTAGAAGGGGTCTTATTTAGGGTTTAAAAAAAGAAAGAAAGTTAGTGTGTGTTCTGTGCTGGAAGGGTACTGTATCAGCTGACTTTGCTAAACTAGTAGGAGGAAAGAGAGCTTAACTGGGGGTGTGTCTTAGACACTATAAAAGCAGGTGACTCAAATTACAACTTCCTGTTGCTAGCCTTGCTTGTAGAGCAGAAAGCAACTAACTAAAAAAAAGAAGCTACATTTTCTTATTAATTTAAAACTTATATCTCAGCAGGAGTCAGTGTCTGTTGAGATTAAGTAGACAGATACTTTATTAGAAGTAGAAGGGGTCTTATTTAGGGTTTAAAAAAGAAAGAACGTTAGTATGTGTTCTGTGCTGGAAGGGTACTGTATCAGCTGACTTTGCTAAACCAGTAGGAGGAAAGAGAGCTTCCTGTTGCCAGCCTTTTTTCTTACTAATTGCCCTCCATCCCACCCCTCCACCCAAAGTCAGTTCTACTTTTATAGCCACTGGATTTGACTGTAAATAGGAACTTCCTGTTTGGCAGTAGGAAGGGAAGGATCATAGAGAAACATTGGTTTTGTCAACCCTAAAGGAAAAAAGTAGCTCACTCTCCCCCCCTAGCTGCTGGTGGTCTGACATTGAGCAAGGAAGAAGGAGGCTACTGAAGAAGATAGGAAGTTGCCTTCCAGAACAGGAAGGGTGAGAGTTGTAGGAGGAGAGAGCAAGAATACAGAGAAACAGTAGAGGGGACAAATAAGACATGATAGGGTGGTGCAGTGCAATGGTTGTGGGCGCAGTGTTCAGGAGACATTCTGGAGCTGCAATACTGCCCTGTTGCAGGCACCTCTCTGGTCTGAGAGAGGAGGTTGCCGTCTCAGGCTGACCTGGCTAGATTAGGAAACCTCCTCCCCACCCAGGGACCACAGGACCAATGTCACTACCTCAGAGGTTGCCAAGAAAGAGGAGAGGCTGGACCAGGGTGGGCACAGGGAGGGAGAAGGTGGTGAAACAGAGTTACATCCCTCCAGCTGTACCTCTCCACAATTCATTCACTCTTCTGGTGGATAGTGGTTCCTCTATGGAGGTACCTGGAGTGGAGACCAAGGAGGATGCTGGGAACCTTCACAAAGGAGACCCACAGGAGGGTGGCATGGGACCCCACAGGGGAAGGAAACAACTCCTGGTGGTGGACTCAATCATTAGGGGGGGTAGAAATGGGAAGGAAGGGAGAGGGAGGTAAGGTGCCTTCCTGGCGCCATGGCTTGGAGAGACAGGAAGCGAATCCTCAGGATCGTGGGAGGAGCTGCATGAGGGAGGGAGGGAGCTGGATGTCATTGTCCACCTAGGGACAAATGACCTGGCTAGGAATGGGATCAGAGTAGTGCAAGAGGAGTTTGTAGAGTTGGGAAGGGGCCTTAGACAAGTAGCGCATACGGTAACCTTCTCGGAGGTGCTGCCTGTCTATGGCAAGGGTGATGCTAGGACACACCTCACCAGGGAATTCAATGAGTGGTTGAAAAACTGGTATGGAGCTCAGGGTTTTGGCTTCATTGGGGACTGGGGAGCCACCTGGAGGGATGCAGACCTATACTGGTTCGATGGTCTGCATCTGTCCAGGGGGGAACCAGGATCCTAGGTGAGAGGTTTAAATGCTTCATTGGCAAGCATTTAAACTAGCCAAGGGGGGAGGCACTGAAAAGGAACAGGGAAATCCCAGCCTCCCCCAACAAAACATGGTAATTAGTGAGGTAAACACCAAGGTAGGGAAGTTATTTGGGAGCAGAACAGAGGTAAATGTAAAAAAAGGCAAAGGCAGTAAGGACAGGAATGGGGCTAAAAGGGGTAAGGCTATCAAAAAGTGGAGGGTGATGAGTACCAATACCCATAGTCTGTGTAACAAGCTCCCTGAACTAGTGGCCTTGATGGAAGAGGGTTGCCTGGATATTGTGGCAGTCACAGAAACATGGTACACAGAGAACCATGACTGGGATGTCAACATACCAGGATACACAATCTACAGGAGGGATGGGGGGTAAAAGAGGAGGAGGAGGAGTAGCTCTCTATGTAAAGGAAGGGATCAAAGCAACAGAACTAAAGAGTAAACAGGAGCAGATGAGGCACTCTGGGTCACCCTGGAGACAGGAAATGGCACCACAATCCGCATGGGGGTTGATACAGACCCCCATCTCAGGGGGAGGGAATGGACAAGGAAATGATAGAAGGCTTCCTTAGAATGGCAGAAAAAGGGGAGATATTGTTGATGGGGGACCTGAATATGCCAGATGTTAACTGGAGCACCTTTGCTGCAGGCACATCCAAGAGCAGAATCATTCTTGATGCTCTACAGGGGGCATGCCTCAGACAGCTAGTACTGGAACCCACTCAGGAGGGAGCAATCTTAGACCAGGTACTCTCAAACGGGGATGGAGAAAGAATCTCAGATTTAGAAGTAGGCTATCTGGGAACAAGCAACCACCAAACAGTGTGGTTCACAAAAACAGCCATACAATCAAGTCATACAAAAGCAAGAGTATTGGACTTTGGAGGGCTGACTTTGGGAAAATGAGAGAGTGCCTCAGAAAAGCACTAGCAAACAGGCAAGAAGGAGGAGTGAGGAACAATGGGAGTAATCAAAACAGCCATCACAGAGGCAACAAGCCTTTGTGTAAAGCAAATCAATAAAACACAATGAAGGAAAAAACGCTATGGTTCTCAAAAGAGGTGGCAGGGAAGGTTAAGGAGAAAGGATAGCATTCAGGAAATATAAGGAAACACAGAAGGAGCAGGAAAGAGAACTTATCAGTTAAAAGCAGAAAGAGGCTGGAAGGCAGTCAGAATAGCAAAGGCCCAAACCGAGGAAATGAAAGCCAATTTGTTAAGAAAGGGATAAGACCTTTATAGGTACATTAGGAGCCAAGAAAGACCAAAGGAGGATACTGAGGCTTAATAAAGGGAGGAATGTGGGTAGAGGGTGACAGCGAAAAAGCAGGGATACTGAATGAATATTTCTGCTCAGTATTCACAAAGGAAGAGGAGGGGGAGGTACCTAAACCAAACAAGAGAAACACTCTAAAGATGGGGGTCAATACCAGCCCATTTACAGAAGAAATGGTTCTGAAAAAACTAATAAAATTGAAGGTGGACAAAGCAATGGGGCCTGATGGGATTCACCCAAGAATTCTAAAAGAACTAAGGGTAGAACTAGTGACACCGCTGACTACTCTCTTTAACAAATAATGGGAGGATGGGGTGGTACCTGAGGACTGGAGGAGGGCAGATGTGATTCCTCTTCACAAAAGTGGGAGCAGGACAGATGCAGGAAACTACAGACCAGTTAGTTTTACCTCAGCGGTAGGGAAAATGATGGAATCACTTCTGAAGGAAAGAATTGTTGAGTACCTAGAGGCCAGTGGGGCTGGGACCCAAGGCATGGATTCGTCGATGGGAAGGTCGTGTCAGATGAATCTATGATTTTCAATTGGGTGGGACCAAAGTAGTAGACCAGGAGGCTGTGGACATGGCCTACCTAGATTTAAGCAAGACATTTGATACAGTCCCACACAAAGATTAATACACAAGTTAGCCAGCCTTGGAGTGGGTCCCAAGGTGGTAGCCTGGATAAAAATTGGCTAGACAACAGGATGCAAGGGTAGTAGTAAATGGAGTACACAGTGAAGAAAGGAGGTTACTAGCGGGTACCTGAGGGTTCAGTACTGGCACTGGTCCTTTTAATGTCTTTATAAGTGACATTGCAGAGGAACTGGAAGGAAAAGTATGTCTTTGCAGATTACACAAAGATCTGCAACAGGGTTGATACACAAGATGGAGTGGAAAGGATGAGAAGGGATTGGCAAGGTTGGAGGAATGGTCAAATGTATGCAGCTCAGATTCAATGCAAAGAAGTGCAAGGTAATGCACATGGGAAACAAAACCCAGGGAAGCGACACAATGGGGGTGAGATACTGACAACAGTACAAATGGAAAGGGACCTGGGGTGATTATATCAGATGACCCAAAGGTGGGCAAGCAATGTGAGAAGGCAGTAAGGAAGGCTGGGAGGATACTGGGATGCATAGGAAGAGGCATCAATAGTAGAAAACAGGAAGCTGTTATCCCTCTGTACAGACAGTTGGTGAGATCCCATCTGGAGTACTGTGTGCAGTTCTGGAAAGCCCATCTCCGCAAAGACATAGACAGAGTGGAGGCTGTCCAGAGGAGGGCAACCAAAATGGTGCATAGTCTGCACCAGAATACATATGAAGAAAGACTAAAGGAGCTTAATATGTATACCCTTGAGGAAAGAAGGGAGAGTGGGGACATGATAGAAACTTTCAAGTACCTCAAGGGAATCAACAAAGTCCAAGAGGGTAGCATCTTTCAGAAAAAGAGATGTGCAAGAACAACGGGGCACAATTTGAAGATAGAGGGAGGGAGGACGGCTCAGAGGTAATGTGAGAAAGTATTTTTTCACAGAGAGGGTTGTGGATGCATGGAACAGCCTCCCTGAGGAGGTCGTGGAGTCAAGAACAGTGGAGGAATTCAAGAATGCATGGGACAGACATAAGGCAGTCCTAGTGGGGGGTAGGAGGAAGTAAGCTGTTGGTTAACCAGGATCTGCAGCTTATCTGTTAGGTAGGAAAATGGGCAGACTAGGTGGGCCAAGCGGTCCTTATCTGCTGTCAAATTCTATGTTTCTATGTTTCTATGAGGCCTGAGCACCTGTCAATGAGACGCTAATCAGCTGAGATGCCCATGCATGGATAATGAGGTTGTATGGGGTGCATTCTCTCTGAATAGCATAATTGCTCCTAGCTCATCTCACTTTGCACGGAGCATCTGTGTGATGTGCCAATGACAGTACGTGCATTCCCAGTGCATGCGTGGTCTGGGTGGTGCATCTGCATGGCTTGGGGGCAGTCCACATGGTGCATCCCCCGCGCATGCGTTGTACGTGTTGTATGGCGCATCTTCCATTATGTGCTGTTCCGCCATTGTCCGGTGTGCCGTAGCGTGCTTGACAATCATGGTGCCGTGTACCGTATTGCACAGCTTGTCTCACAATGCGCCACCCGTGCTGTATTGTCCGTCCCTCACCACGAATAGCACACTATGCACAGTACCGCGTTACTGGCATATGCCGTGCGCAACATGGTGCCAATGCAGCGCACTAGCATGCTTAACGTGTCTGCCGTATGGCGCCATAGCGTGGTGGCGTGTGCATGCATGGTTCCATCGGCAGTGCCAAAAGCGATCATGTTCAGTGCACGGTGTGCTGCACGTGTATCACTGTTACATCGGCATAATGGCTCGATGGACAGCGCATTCTGATTGCACCTTACCACTGAACATACACAGTGTAGGATGCCTAGAGCTGGGAGAATTTTTTGCCTAGGGCCATGAACTGGTCATATTTGGAGCTGCTACATCTAGTGTCACAGGTCATGGCTGTGGAGGGCCGCCTGTTTGGACAGGAGGACCTCCATGAGCCCAGGGCCAGGGTGTGGGCCACCATTGCTTCACAGATTGTGCAGCATACTGGCATGCCACGCACAGGTGAGCAGTGCAGGCATCCCTATGGCGACCTCCAGAGGAAGGATGCAGAGAGGCTTGCATGACTGCAGCGCCATGTATGCAGAGGTGCACTGCCACGGCCAGGTAGGTGTTCTCTGGCTGTGTCCTTCTGTGGCACATGCTGTGTGTGTCTATCACTGCCCCCATGGTGCTCCTGCGCTGCTTTGCCCTGGTGCTGGGGGGATAGGGCATGGCTGTGTGCACCCACTTACACTGGATGCTTTGGACTCAGGCATCACTGTCTGCTGCATGGCCACATGCCAGCAGGGTGGGGTGGCTGGGGACTTGTATCCTGCACTGTGGCAGTGTTCACTCATGGTGCTGTGTGTTGTGTTTTGCAGGTCCAGGGGCCAGACAGCATGCCGCGGATGCTGCTGAGGAGCGTTGTCATCGATACATGGGTGCCAGGCCTGGTGCCCCACCAGGGGTGGGCGAGTGCCACTTTACATGATTGCAGTCTTTCTGGTGTTGTGCAGCCTGTGGTGGGCGGGGTTGTGTTCCATGTTCTGGCCCTCAGTGTGTGTTCCTTTTGACATTTTCTGTAGGTGTCCATGATCGCCGTGCTGCTCCATGTGGTGATGGTGGTGGCACTGTGCCAGTGGATGTGGACCAGAGGATCTATGTGGCCATTCAGGTGGCCCTGCACCCTCTTACACAGACTGTTCGGCACCTGTAAGCTGCCCTGTGGGCCATCGTGCTGAGCCTTCTGGGCTGTACCAGGGTGCTGTGTGGCAGAGTATGGCACCGCTAGTGTTCCCCTGCCACCGTCTGGGGGTCTTCCTGCGTAAATAGTTGCCCTACCCTGTTCCCTGTTTCTGTCCCATTTCCCTTCCTCCTACCCATCCCTGCTTCCCCTCATCCCCTTCTGTGGATGTCATTGTTGAAGTTGTTGTTGTTCCTTTTCTGGCAGTTGACCTGTACAGTTTATATGGCCATTATGTTTTATAAACATATTTTACTCTACACCTGTGTCCGTGGGTCTGTTTGTGATAGCCTTGGAGTTGCTCCTCTTGCCCTGCTGTTTTGCTCCAGTTGTTCTGTGGGCTCCCCTGTGTGGCTGCAGGGCTGCCTGCCTGCCCTGGGGCATCTCTGGATGTGCAGGTGCCTCTGCGGATGCGCCGTTGTGTCCTGTGGTGATTCACAGTGGTGTTGTGCTTGTTGCTTGGCATGGCGCATCCCTTTGTGAATGCCACCGCCTAGGCTCGGTGCATCTGGCTTGCGCCGGAGTATCTGAGATGCTCTGGATGCGTCTTCTTTGTGAATCCTGCCCTATATGTTTTGAATACTTTATATATTTATATTATACAGACTCTTGCATATACAGTATTTAATATTTTTGTATGTATATATTTTTTTACAGTCCCACAGAAGAAGCCACATCCTAGCAAAACGTTGGGGCATCTGAATTTATATAAAGAAATAAAGAATACAGTATTTCGATATGCATATACTGTATATGTGCGTGGCTTTTTTGCCAGAGCAGGTGCAAATGACTGTTGTTGTGATTTCAAAGTGCACCATCGCATTCAGGCTCCACTAAAGAAGACATTACCCTATTTGAGATTTCCTCTGGATCTACATATTTGAGTTACAGCTATCGTCTCCCCAGCTCAGCAGCAAAAGCAATGATGCTTTTATTACCTAAAGACAGAATTATCTGTCTGTTATATGCTAGCAGCTTTTAAGCCTTTTTATTTGAACCTTTTTTTACAGACACACATAAAGAGGTGGGAACCAAAGGTCGGAAGACCGATGTATACTGGTTCCAGTTAGTGATAGCAGAGAACCTTCCCAGTTGGTCTAACTGGAAAGGGGGAAAGAATAGATTTACGCAGACAAAGTGCACAGGATGATAGAGGTGCTGCTGCAGCAGACTTTTGTAGGAAGAAGAAAAGAAATGGACACCAGTTAACACACAGGGTCTCAGCAGCCCTATAACACCCTACACACCCTGTTCTCTCCAGACTTACATATCCTAACAACCTGCTGTTCCCACTATATTTACATATTTCAGCACACTCTGTTCTCACCATATGTACATATCCTTGCAACCCCTATTAAGACTTATAGTATGTATAACAACATATCCTGGTCTTTCAATACCTACATATTCCAGCACTCAACGTTCTCTTCATAACGTATTCCTACACACCCAGTTCTCTCCACATGTGTCTATTAGTCTACATCCTGCTGTCTCCATATTTGCATATTCCTACACATCCTGTTCTCTCCATACTTACATATTCATACACACCCTGTTCTCTCCATGCTTACATATTGCTACATACCCTGCTGTCTCGATACTTACATATTCCTGCATCCCTGTTCTCTCCATGCTTACATATTTCAACAAAGCCTGTTGTCTCCATACTTACATATTCTTACATAAGATTTCTCACCATACTTACATATTCCTACACACCCTGTTCTCTCCATACTTATATATTCCTACACAAGATGTTTTCTCCGTACTTACGTATTCCTATGTAAGATGTTCACTCCATACTTACATATTGCTACACAATCTGTTGTCTCCATACTTACATATTACTACATAAGATGCTCTCTCCATACTTATATATTCCTACACAACCTGTTGTCTCCATACTTACATATTCCTATATAAAATGTTCTCTCCATACTTACATATCGCTACACAACCTGTTGTCTCCATACTTACATATTCCTACACAGCCTGTGTCTCCATACTTACATATCCTACATAAGATGTTCTCTCCATACTTACATATTCCTACCCACCTTGCTGTCTCCATACTTACATATTGCAACACACTCTGCTCTCTCCATACTTATAAAATGGCAGGGTAAAATCCAGTAATCTGATTGTTTTTTATTTATGTATATATAACATCAAGCTGCTAGTTTTTGGAATCTTCTTTCTTCAGATGTAAGAGAAATTACAAATATTCTACATTTGTTCATATTATAAAAGAATTGAATACTCATGCCTGTAATTGTTGATTACTCCTTTCAATGTACTGTAAAGTTAGATAAGATCTCTGCCTTTATGCAAAGACAAAAGGGAGTATTTTTATACTTTTTTTGCTATATTAGTATTATTTATGCTGATGTGTTTTGTGCATGTGTTAAGATGGAACCTTATTGTATGTATTTTAGATAGGGATTGCACAGGTCTGTCTTGTAAACTGGACTTTTGTCCAAATGACATGTATTACCTGTTTAAAAATACATTTTACCTACCTACCTAATGTGTAAAATATGGTTTACACATAGTTAGAAAAAGGACTGCTCAGCAGTGAGAAGTCTGGAACACAGATCAATGGGCATTTGGAACACAAGCATTTCAGTTAGCCCCTTCCAGTCAGAACTGATTTGTCACCATACCATCACTGCTACCTTTACACTGTAAAAAAAAACTTCGACTGGGCCCTAAAAATAAAACTACCTTAAATAAAAAATAAAACAAATTAATTAAATGTTGTTTTCCTGATTATCATACGCTATATATATATATATGTACTGTATATATATCAGAAACAATAAATATTGCTTATAGTTTTCACTATGTTTCTTTGCTGACAGTGAAAATTCCCTCTTCTACCTTTACCTGCTCATCAGCTTCTTCTTGCCCTGACAGTGAGATAATTGAATCTCTGGCTGTAATAAAGGCCTTTGCAGTATATGGTGGGACGTTGTTAAAGATGGAAATCCATCCCTTTTAAATCATTGTTATGCTGTACTAGCTATGTCAGCTAGTTTGTTATGCTGTACTAGCTACATAGCTAGTGCAGCATACCAACTTAGAACGGTGTCGTGCATGCACGACACGTGAACCTTGCCAGTTTCAGAAGTAGCCACAGCAGTGAGAACTTGAAGGAAAGAGACATTGCACAGTAAAATAAACAAAGAGCGGGCCATAGTCAATCAATCAATCAAATTCTTTATTTATCCAGGTGAATATCATTGAGTAAGCTCGTTTACAAGGTGGACCTGCATTACACAAGTCAAGTAACAATGCATTTATATACAGACAAATAGACAGTAGATGCAAGAGTACAACAGTACAGGTAGGCCTGCAATAGACAGGATAAGTACAAATACATTTGGGTTCAGGTAAAAGACAGTCAGTAAGGGTATACAGTACATAACAATAGGGTAGCAAGTCAGTAAAAATTTATACCAGATACAACAACATACTTGGTTTAGTATTCCGGTAAGGTAAAGGCATTATGGTAAAGCAAAGAGATTAGTTGAAGTGGATGCTACAAGCGAAGAGACATACATAGTCAGGTTTAAAAGACCCAGGCATATCAAGGGGGAGACATGTGTTGGGAGAAGTGGGAAGCCAGTGGGGGGGGGGTCTGGAACTGTGATAATATTAGGAGTGAGGAAATGAGATGCTGTGGGTATACAAGGAATAGGTGGGTGAGGGAGGGTGAGATTTAGAGCAGTAGATAAGTAGGTGGCTCAGGGACAAGTTATGCACTGATACAAGAAGGAAGGAGGATGGGAAAAGCAGGGAGGATGTGGAAGGGGGGTGTAAGTAAGCTAGGATCATTGGAAGCAGTTGCAGGCTTCTGTGTATTTTGAGTATAAGGTCTTAAACACAGTGAGACTTACAGGAGTCCTCAGTTTCAGTGACTTCTGTAGCACATTTCAGAGCTAGGATCGTTGGAAGCAGTTGCAGGCTTCTGTAATGTATTTTGAGTATAAGGACTTAAACACAGTAATACTAACAGGAGTCCTCAGTTTCAATGATTTCTGTAGCACATTCCAGAGCGATGGTAGAACGAATCCTATGGCAGCTCTCCCAAAATGAGTTAGGGCTTTGGGCACTTTCAGAGAAATCAGTGAACAGCTTCTTAGGGCATAGGTTCCAGGCATATTGAGAGTCAGGCAATCAACAATGTACTGTGGAAGTTTGCCAGTGATAGCTCTGTATGTCGAGAGCTGCATTTTTATTTCATCTGTATTGTAGGGAGGTCCAACCTACAGCTGCATATAAAGAGCAGTGATGGGTGGAGAAGGGGAGACCAGTGATGAAGCGTAGGGCTCTGTGGTAAAGTATGTCCAATTTACTGAGGTACGAAGTAGCACATTGGCTGTATATAAAATCGACGTAATCAATTAGGGAAAGGAACGTAGACTGAACTAGCTGTCTCTTGGCCTCTGTAGTTAGTAGGCGGTTTAACCTGAAGAAGAGACCTAGTCTCTGCCTCAGTTTTTTTAACAAATCCACCAGGTGGTCTGCAAAGGAGAGTTTGAAGTCTAGCCAGACCCCCAGGTATTTGAATTTCGGCACAAATTCCAGGGTTTCTCCTAGGAGGGTGGTGATGGGGGGGGTAGAGCAGGATAGGCTGCGTGGTTAATAGGTGAAAATAGCATCGCCTTTGTCTTTCTGGAGTTAAGTAGCAATTTTTAACTAAGGAGCTGGTATTAAAGTATGTTGAAGTCAGCTTGCAGGTCACTACAGGCAGTTTCAGGAGTTGTACGGCTTAGGTAGATCACTGTATCATCTGTGAACAGACGAATTTTCACCTCATTGATGCCTGAGTCTATATTGTTGATGTAGATGGCAAATAGGAGTGGCCCCAGGATGGATCCCTTCGGGACGCCTCTTTTTAACAGATTTGAGGGGGAGAGTTCACCTTCAACCTTGACCTGTTAGTGCCTATCAAAAAGGTAGTTGTGGAACCAACGCAAGGAGGTAGAATCTAGACCAGTAGCTTTTAATGAAGAAAGAAGGAGGTTGTGGTCGACAGTGTCGAAGGCCTTACTTAGGTCTAGAAAAACAGTGCAGACAAATTTTTTGTTCTCTAGCTCACACTGCCAGTCATTTGTCACCTTGGCCAGGGCCGTGATTGTACTATGTTCAGTTTTGAAACCAGATTGCATTGGATTTAGCAGGTTAGTATCATCTATGAAAGATTTCAGCTGGGCATTCACGATTTTTTCCAGAAGTTTTGATAGTACCGGGAGAAGGGAGATGGGCCTGTAGTTGTTTAGATCAAAGGGGTCTCCGGATTTAAACAACGGAATAACATGTGTGGTCTTCCACAGTTTGGGAAGGGTCCCTTGAGAAAGGGACAAGTTAAATAGATGTGTAATAGGTACGGCCAAGACATGATAGGCACTCTTTAGGTAGTATGGATCGAAGGTATCAGTGCCAGCACTTTTTTCTGGTGTCCAACTGGAGGAGGAGGAGATCTTCGACCTCTTTTAGTGAGGCAGGAGAGAATGAAAAGACTGCATCTGAGGGACTAGATTCTGAAGGTTGCGTGGTAAACTGGAAGCATAGGTTGCATGCAGGTGAGTTATCAAAAGCTGTAAGGCAAAACGTCAATGTCTGTGCCACAACTAGAGAACCATACACTATATAAGACAATGTATGGTTCTCTATCTACAAGAAATGTGTGCGCCATCTCGAGGTTGCCCATAGTGACCAAAACCGCTCAAGCTTCGCTCTCGAAGTTTAAACTGTCACCATGTCAACTTATCGATGGCTACACACACTTGTAGATACAGAACCATACATTATCCTCTATACAATATATGGGGAGACCTTATTATTGTCTGATTTCACTCAGTTTATATTGTTGTTATGGTATCAATGTGACAACAAGAGGCTGTTAACCCCTCTTGACTACATCACATCGATGTCATAACAACAATGGCTCCTTTGTGCGTGTGCGTCCTCCTGCCATTCCTGATTTTGTTGCCTGAACATTCTTTTTCTTGTTATCTCTTTGTGACCTTCGCAGCTCTCAGCTAGTGGCAACTGTAGTTTGTGAGTACCAGTTTTACAGGCAGCGATCTCCTAACAGAACTATTTTCAGCACTGACATGGCCCTTCAGAGGGAGTGAGGTTTGTGAGACATCTCGTGCATGTGTGTCTCTCAGACATGAACGGCTGTGGCAGTGAGAGCTGTATCCAAAGAGGGAGCAAGGCAAAAACAAAAGTAAGGACACTTTTCTGAGAACTCTAACGAGTAGTCTAGAACTGTTATTTGTTTGCTTCATGGGCACTAGTAGCCTTTATAGTGTAATTTTCCCCATACACTATAAAGGCTAATGGATGGGAGACAGACAGTAACTACACTGAAATCGCATCTTGTGGTTTCCAAGACAACAATAAACCTCTCGAGCTGCACTCTTGAGGTTTACATAGTTGTCATGGAAACCACTTGATGCAATTACAGTGTGGTTATAGTCTGTTTCCCATCCATTATCCTCTATGTTGTCTGTGTATACAGTGTGTTAGAAGAGAAACATTCTGCCAGTGGAACTGAGCAGAATTTTGAATCCATGTATTTCGTGATAAACATTCCATGATAAATGTGCCGTATCTTGAATGTGGAGAAAAGCAGAGAAAAAAAAACTTGAAGAAGAAATTAGGCAATAATACAATGATATCATCAATGTCATCACTTGCAGTGGACGGAAGGTCTGTTTTATCACAAATGCACACAAATAAATCTACTGTTCCTACATATTAACATGCTTTTCCCAACAGTAAAAACGTAAAACAAGCATTAGTCAATACAGAAAGTTCACTGTTGGTATTGCTGTTGTAGATGACTCCCAGATTTTTCTGTGTATATTCCTCTGCCTTGCATTTTAAGGCATCATTCTCAACACAATTTTTTTATATTCTTCCTGCACTGGTTTACTTCATTAGATGCCTGTCAGTCTGTACAGGGTGGACGTTGCGGTTATAAACCTTAATGCCCCAGGAGTTTGTTGGTATTTTTGCTCCAAATGTTCAATGTGGGCATTTTTGGGACCCCACCTTATGAACAGTGGCAGTATCATTTTGATGCTCAATCCCAAAATATGATTTTGAACAGCAAGTGTGCCATTCGGCGCCACAGGTGCGAAAACACATTTTGGGTAGGATGTGAAAAATGACAGCTGTACTGTTCGTGAGGCAGTGTAAAGAAATAGCAATGTTGAAAATCTGGGGTGAAAATATGAAAAAGTGGTGAAGTTACGAATGTCGATAGAAACTGTGCAATACACGCTCTTAACACAATCATTGTTTGGAATGTTTTTACCAAATTTTCAACATGGTCTTTTTGGGACCTCCCCTCATTAATAGTGGCACTGGAATTTCATTGATCTGTCTTGAGAGTTGATTTTGCACAATGACCACGCCATTCTGTGCCACAGGTGCAAAAGTACATTTCGGGAAGGATGCAAAAAATGACAGTTGTACTGTTCATAAAGGGGTGTGAAAAAATGGCAATGTTGGAAATCTGGAGTGAAAGTCTTAAAAATTGATGACATTATGAGAGTGTGTAGAAAATGTTTTTTTTTTTTTATTTATTTATTGAACATTTCGGAATTACAACCTTTGAGTCAAGGACTCCTTTGCAAAGGCTCCACGTCATTCAGGACAGGACATGACAACACAACAGAGTGTTCAAAATTCCACAAAACCAGGGACATTACATATCGACAGAGATTAACATCATAGCATATGTTAAAGCTATTGTCAGATAGGAAATCATAGGTTTACACAATAGAGGCCGGCTGGTCAGAGGCTTCCAACAGGACATTACCATGTTCAACAATACAGGATAGGGTTAGAGCCAGGCACAGTTAAAAGAAATTGGCGGCTGAGAAGATCGAGCCGGTGAGGTGGCCCCCGTGGTCAGCCAGTCCAGGGAAAGAAGGGGAACATTTGCAGGTCACAGAGTTGAGGAGAAAAACTTGGTCCCAGATTTGAATTGACCTAGGGTGGGGCAAGTAGGATGGAAGACGGTATGTTGTTAAGCCAGAGGGGAGCACGCATACGGAAGGATCTTTGTCCAAGCGAGGTCCTACAGTGGGGACTTTGAAGGTGGTCCTGGCCAGCCATCTAGGGGTGCTCCTATTGGGGGCCAGTTGGATGAGGTGGTGTAATCCAGTTGGTGAGAGTTTCATAAGGATCTTTTTGGCTTGGAGACAGGTGTGATATTTAAGCCTCCCTTCAAAGGTAAGCCAGCCCACTTGACAGTAGAGCAAGCAGGTATGAGTCTGTCTAGTGCTGCTAGTGACCAAGCGGCAGGCTTTATTGAGTGCTGTTCTGATGCTGTTTAGTGCCGATTGGTCAGCCGCGCCATAAATAGTTATACCATAATCAATCAACGAAAGTACTGAGCTAGTAACCGCTAGCCTTAGGGCCTGTGGGGGGAGGCAATGTTTATGTCTGTAGAGGATGCCAAGACGGGTATTGACAGAGGTGGAGAGAAGCTTAATATGTTGATGGTATGTAAGGGATGTGTCAAGAGTGATGCCAAGATATTTAAAGCAGGAGACCTGTTCAATGTGGGTGCCCAGTATGTTTGTTAGAGAGAGCTGGGAGGTATTGAGGGGGTTTTGTCGATGGGCAAACATCATGGATTTTGTTTTATCATAGTTAAGTATGAGCCGGTGTTCAGTGAACCAGCCCTCCAGCTCCCTAAAACAGCCTTGAAGAGTATTTTGGAGGTGGGTGAGGTTGGTATGTTTCCAGTAAAGCACAGCATCATCAGCATAAAGCAGTAGCTTTCCACTACAGGCTTGAGGGAGTGAGTTTAGAAAGAGAGTGAACAGTAGGGGGCCAAGTATCGACCCTTGAGGGACACCAACAAGGACCGTTTTTTTGGGGGAGAGTGTTTCTCTAATTTTTACCTGCTGTGTTCTGTCAGTCAGATAGTTATTAAACCAGGAGATAGTATCGGGTGCAATATTGAGGGATGCAAGGGCATGCAGAAGTAGCTCATGATTGACAGTGTCAAATGCTTTAGTCAAATCAACATAGATTGCCCCTACTGCTGCCCCCTGATTGAGTGCTTCATGAATGTAGGATGTGAAATCTAGTAGTGCTGTGGTAGTACTGTGCCCTTTTCTGAAACCATGTTGCTCATGGCAGAGGAGTCCATATCTGTCAAGGTATTCTGTGAGTTGGTCGGATACAATTCTTTCTAGTGCTTTTGAGAGGGGAGGAAGGATCGTAATGGGTCTATAGTTGCTAGGGTTTGTTGGATCACCTTTTTTTAGGATAGGTGTGATAATGCCCCTCTTCCATAGAGTAGGGATTTGGCCACGGCACAGTGAGAAGTTGAGGAGTTTGGTGAGATGCGGTAGTGTCTCAGTAAGGGTAAGTCTAAGGATTTTAAGGTCAAGGGAGTCACTACTAAAGCAACGCTTGCAGGGCTTTTGAGAGGTAGCGTTAGCCTCGTTGCAGGAGATTATCGCAGCCTGGAATGGAGGTGTGTATGAGAACAAGGTGTGATAGTAGCTGTATGGGAAATGGGCCAAAGAAATTTGGAGGAAGGACATAACTAAGGTCAGTGAAGGTGTTGTTCAGGGTATCGGCTATGGTGGTGGGGTCTTGTGAGAGGGTGCCCTGAACTAGGAGCTGGGTAGGGTCGGGGTTGGTGTTTTTCCCACACAGTTCCTTAACATTGCTCCAGAAAGATTTCCCAGAGCTCCATGTGGTAGTGAAGGCTTGTTGATAGTATGTGGCCTTGGCTTCCCGGATAGTCTTTGTACATTTATTTCGCGGTTCTCTGTAGAGCTGTCTATCATGTGGCAGCTGAGATGATAGTGCCCTGTGCCAGAGGTTATCCCTATGGTGCATCATATGGAGGAGGGACTGGGTAATCCAGGGGGTGTTCCAGAATTTTAATACCGACTTTGAGTAGGGGGCAAATAAGTCACAGGCCGCATTGAAAATGGTAATAAATGCAGTGAGCGCTGCATCCAAGGATTGGGCAGTATGAACAGGCTCCAGTTGCAGGTGGAGAGGTACACCCTGAGGCGGGAGAGAGCACCTTTTTTGATGTGCCTTTGGGTGGAGATTTTAGGTCTACTGGGAGTGGTTTTGTTTGACCACCAACATGCGCACTGGATGCTCGTAACACAGTCATTTTAGAGTGTTTCACCAAATTTGTAATTTTCTAGACCCCACCTCATGAATACTGGCACTGTTAGCTTCACATTTGTCCTGAAAGGTGATTCCATGCAGCAACCAAGAAATCAGCTTTCGAGACCAAGCAATGAAATGACAGTGACTGTGTTCATGAGGAGGGTTCCCAAGAATCCCATGTTGAAAATGTGGGACCAAAACTCCAAAAAGTGGCTGAGATATCAACCTAAACTGAAACCCCCCATTGATTGCCATTATAGGGCTTACCGTGATTCTCCTCAGTTTGCGGTTGACTTTTGAAGAATCCAGACGTGTTCCTGGTCCACTGAAGATCACTACTCCTGACCTCTGGAGTTACATATGGGTAAGGGGGGGTGCAGACAGGGTGTGGGTTGGGGAGGGGGGCCAGCAGGAATGACGAGAGACCATTTTCTCATTTTTCAGGTTTTAAAAAATAAAAAAAAAGTCTTCCGACTGTTTTCTTTTTTACAGGCAAACTATTCATAACATGGATTTCAGCACACTGGGCTGGGATCACAGTGTACCAGAGTACTGGGGGGGGGTACATGCTGATACAGGAACTGAGCACCCCAATGTTGGCAGGTGTTTTTTTTTTAAATGACATGGGACTGTTTTCCTTTTTACATGTAGACCAGGGGTCGAAATTAACATACCCAGCCTGTTCCAAATGCAAGTAGGAACAGGCTGGTGCAAGTAGTTTTATTTTTTGACTGCACCATAGTGCATGTGCTGTTATTTTGTGCTTTAGGCTGCATTCCAAGAGGCGTCCACTAGCGCAGTACTGATTACACAGGCAGATTTATTTATTTATTTTTGACGATGACGCTGATCACATCAAGGCCAAGGCAAGCGCTGCTCGCTACTCTGAAGATGACTCGGGAGAGAGCAGGCATCTTAGCCTGTCTCCCGAACAGCAGGAGCAACACAAGCCGGAGCCTGGAGGTCGGAGGAGTGCCACAAAGGAGGAGGCAGGACACTGGCAGCAGGACTTTGAATAATGCCACATTAAAGTAGGCTGGGCTGACTGGGATGCTTTTGGTGATTGGGTAGAAGGGTTTGGGGGTGGGCATGGACACTGCACTGGGGCGGGGCAGGCATGCTGCAGCATTAGACATGGGAGTTTTGCCAATGGGGCGGGGGTGGGACGGTCACTCGGGGAGGTGCTCTGACAAAAAAAACTGGCTTGACTGACATCTGGCATACTATGTTAACTATATTGTACCACGTGTGTCTCTTTCTATAATGCACGTGGTACAATAAGGTTCACATAGGCATGCACATCCATTGTAACTACGCAGTTGTGATAGAGTTTTCAGAGAGTACAGTCGCTAGGCGGGAAGCTCCGTGAAGGAACTGAATTTTTTTTCTGGGCCAACAAAAAGCAGTTTTAGCTGTTTGTAGGCAGGAAGAGGTGTTTAGTAAGCTAAAGAGTGCAGTTAAAGGGAAAATATACTTGTATCTGGAGATTGTCAGACAGAACAAAAGTAAATTGGGGCTTCACCACCCCACCCCCTGACCCCAAGCAAGGGAGGGGATTTTCAGTACTGTGGTTTAATTAAACAGAGAGCAGTACCACAGTTGCTTTTGTTGAATATAGAGTATCTAAAAGGTAAAGAAACTGAGGATTTATCTGTCTCAGATTGTCTGTACTAGTGATACTTTGATGGACCTGGTGTTTCTTTGCTTTTGTTTGTGGGGGCAGTTAATATATTAGCAGCAGGAGCTGCAGCAGACAAATCCCTCAGAGTGTGTGTGGGTCAGTCAGTCAACCCCAGGCCAGCAGACATTTAACAAAAAGCAATCAAAGGAAGTACTGTTGTCTCCAGTCCAGCAGCAGTACCAGTCCAGTTTGTCTAGATGTGCGTGGGGGGAAAAAGCCTGGGAAATCATAAACAAATAAAAAAATACTTGTGTGTGATAGAAAAATAACCAGTTTAAGCAAAGACTGCCTTTCAGTGTCAGATTTCCTGCAGCCCAAGCAGTTGCTGTTTATTTTCCAATCTAATCTAAAGAAAGGGTCTGCCTGTTGAGGTAGCAAGCAAGCAAAGCAGTACTGTGGGGTTCTCAGAGCCTACCTAGCCTAGCCAGTAGTGACGATAGCCACACTCTGAATTGATTTCAATCCCCAGTCATTTATTTTTGTGTAAAAAGAACAAAAAAAAAAAAAAAACCTTGGCATTAACTTCAAGTGGGTGTTTCAGTCTGTGTAAAAGTTCTTTAAATATATATTAACAGTCAGGAGCTCCGAGTTTAGCTGTAGCAGAGGTGTAGGTCTGGTCAGTCAGTGATCAGCTCAGTCCTATATAACACTTGATTAAAGCGTAGACTCTTCCAACCTCAGTTCAGTCCAGTCCTCCTCCAGTAACCATCCAGTAAAGTTATTCTGTGACTAAATAGCTGAGGAGGGGAAAAAAGCCTGGAAATCATTAAACAAATACCAGTCAGTGTCTAAGTGTGTGTGTGTTATAAATAAATCATTTAAGCAAAGGTAGTGTGAGATTGCAGTTTGCTCACAGCCAGCCAGCCTAGGCAGCGGGCAGTTTTGATTTGATGTTACTTTTTTCCCCCAATCTTATATAAAGTAAGGGTCTGCTGCTCTGCTGCTGCTTACGCTCGTTTTCCCCAGTTCCCAATCCCACCACAACCTTGCCACATTCTGAGACTACCTGAATTGATGAACCTGTTCTGGTCTGGACCCACAGTCATTTAACCTGAGTTGTGTGTGTCTGCGTGAGTTACGCCATCCGTCAGTGTCTCCAGCGTCTGTCAGAAACAAAGTAAAATAAATATCTGTGTGTGTGTGTGTGTGTGTGTGTGTGTGTGTGTGTGTGTGTGTGTGCGTGCAGTAGCAGTAATATAGCAGTATAATACTGCATATGGAAACACTGATTTTGACAGCAGATGGACTACCTGGCTAAGGCTTACCTAGTCTACTGTATGTGTGTACTGTACTATTATGTGTATGTCTAGTGTCTCTGTGTCTGTCTGAAATTGTTTATATTATAACCTAACCATTGTCCTGACCTGTCCCTTCTCTCTGTCTGTAGCTTGAGTGTAAAGTTAAATTTTTTTTTTGTGTGAGACACTGACAGAAATAAATATACAGTAACAGTACATTACTACTACCGGTCACAGTGCCACCACTGTACTGGCTACCTAACCTGGCCCTGGTTCCCTAAGAAAGAGCCTTGTTGTGTTGTGGAGTAAGGTCAGGACAGACTTATTGTATTCTAAGGAATTTACCTTCTACCATAATTGTTGCAAGAGAATCTCTGCTGTGCAGTGAGTGTGGAGTCTCATGCTTTGTGTGCTACCTAGAGTACCGTCCTGTCCACTACCTACGCCAGTCTAACTGGGATTGGATACTACCAATTTTGTGAGAAAACTTAAAAATCCTGCCTGATCCAGCTAAGCCTTGTAGACTTAGTGTGCAGTCAGTGGTGCAAAAGAATTTGTCTACAAAGTAATAAAAAATACACGACACGCTTCTATTCTGACGGACAACAATTTTTATTGACATTTAAATTAAAACATAAAAGAGACGTCAAATTGTAAAAGCTCATTTATTAGACATTGTTAAAATTACACCATGCCACCCAAGAAAGTTTTACCCAAACCAGTGAATACTCTTTTTCACTACAATTTTAGCAAAACAAACGTTGAAAGTGATGCTGCAGCAGCTCCTGCAGCTGACCACAATCAAAGCCAGATCCATTCAGAGTCTTGTGTGACAGTGACAGTAACAGGTTCTCAGTCTTCCGCACTGATAAGTCTCTGGTGTATGAATCCCACTCGATTCCTGCCACTTCCAGCCTGTCTATAGCAGAATCTAACCCATGTGGTACTCTGAATGTGCTGCTGTTCTCCTCCCACCTACTCATGTTCCAGTGCCCGTGCCTAGTCCTAGCCCCATTGTTGTCTCTCTGTGCTCCTCAGTGCCTCCTCCGCAGCCTCCTAGTCCTACTACTAATGAGACAACTGATGAGAGCCCCTTTAAAAAAAGAAAAACATATAAATTTGTGGACTCATGGAAACAGAATCGTAAGTGGCTAAAGCATGACAGTGAATTGAACATCATGAAATGTGAGGTGTGAACTATTTGATAAATCTGGAAAAATAATTCCTTCCGGGATGGGTGTTCATCATTTAGAAAGGCAAATGTAGAGTTTCATGAGTCATCTGATTTACATGAGGCATCCAGAAAAGCATTTTTTGCTCACTCTATAACCCCTGCAGAGCAGCCATTAATGAAACTTGTCCAAAAAATGGAAGAAAAAGAATTTGAACAAATGAAGGTTCTCTTCAGAACAACTTTTTTTCTTGCTAAAAAAGCACGGCCTTTTACTGATTTAAAAGATGAAGTAAACTTATTACGTGCGAATGGGGTCTCGGTCAGTGACACCTACTGCAATGACAAACAAGCGAGAGTATTCACGGAATATATTTACAAAGATAAGATGGAAGATCTTATCACATTGGTGAAATTGCAAGATTTCTTTTCTATTTTGTCAGATGGCTCAACAGACAAAAGTATTACAGAAGAGGAGGTAGTTTATCTCCGCATCTTGGAGAAGGGCATCCCTGTTACTAAATTTGTAACGCTTAAGCCTCTTGAAAAGGCAGACGCAGAAAGTATAACATCAACATTACAAAATACCATGGAAATTGACCTCCAAATACCAGACTGGAGAAATAAGTTAGTTGCTGCTTGTTTTGATGGGGCATCAGTCATGATGGGCAGCAAACCGGGAGTAGCCAAAAGGCTGAAAGAGGAGGCCAGACTTTTAAAAGTGGTGCACTGCTGTGCACATAGACTTGAGTTGGTCACTAAATATGTGATCAAGGGGACACCCCTGTACTCTGCAGTGGAGGATTTGCTTTCCTCACTGCACAGTTTCTATAAGCACTCTGCTTTAAACTGGTCAGGCTTACAGGCTGCGGGGGAGGCACTGGGCATCAGGGTACTGCGCCCTGTAAATACTGGGGGAACAAGGTGGCTGCCACATCACCAGCATGCTGTTAAAGTGATGCAGACAAATTATCCGGCTACTGTTACACATCTGGAGGACCTATCGGTAAATGGTACAGGGGATAAAAAGAAAAGGCCACTGCAATTCTGAAGCAGATAAAATCACCTAAGGTTTTATATTTCGTCAACTTCTAGAATTTATATAGCAGTCATGTCCAGACTAACGCTGACATTCCAGCAAAATAACTTAATGGTAGACTCTGTGCAAGCTAAAGTTCTGTCTCTCATGAAGAAACTAAAACTCTTAGATTCAGAGACTATTGATTGCCTTGAAACAGGAATCAGTATTGTGGATGGTAAGCTGCATTACAAAGGTGTGGAGCTTAGTTCCTCTGGTCAGCAAGACGCAGCAGCAGATCAGATCCTGACGAAGATGCAAACAGTGCCAAGAGCAGCGTAGTGTCTATTGTAAAGAAAGTGCTAGATTCCACATTAAATCAAATGGAAATTCGTTTTCTGAATTTGTCAGTGATCCTGTCATTGCTGAAATGAGAATTTTCAACTTGTCTAACTGGCCTAACTCTGAAGATTCCTTGGCAGAGTATGGAGACGCAGAAGTAAAGTCATTATTTTCTTACTACAGTGACATTCTGGAACCAAAGGGGTACAGTGCTGTTTCAGCACTCTTGCAGTGGTCGGAACTGAAAGCATATGTCCACAACCTAAATGCAGCTCACCATCCACCTTTAGATTCCACTGCTATGTGGGGTAGAGTTCTTTCGGAAGAAAGGGATGACCTCAAAGATATTCTAGCTTTGCTGAAAATATTTCTTTTAATTCCATCTTCAACTGCAGAATGTGAACGAGGTTTCTCATTAATGTCACGAATAAAAAATGACTGGAGGGCAAACCTGAGACCAGAAACTGTGTCAGCTTTAATGGCCATTAATCTGAGCAGTGAGACCGTGTCCACATACTCACCAGACAATGCCATAGCTAGGTGGTGGACATCAGGAAAGAGAACAAGGAGACCTCAGATTGCTCCTTATGGTTCAAGAAAAGAGAAGAAAAAGCTGGGAAGTGAAGAAGACACTGAAATGTAGAACAGTATATAAATATACTGCAGTTGTTCCATTTACTACTATTTCAAAATTCAGTATCTTTTTTTTTCAAGTTTTATTTTTCTCTACCCCGGTGCAGGTAACCTGACTGTGGTGCATGTAACTTTTGTCGTCACATGCACCGTAGTGCAGGTACCGAAAAAAGTTAATTTCTATCCCTGATGTAGACTATTCATATCATGGATTTTGGCACACTGGGGTGGGCTCCCAGTGTGCCAGAGTACTGGGAGGGGGCATACATGCTGATAGGGGATTGGGCACTCCAATGTCAGCAGGTGAGGGGATCCGCTAATGCGATTGTGACTTCGGGCACTGAATACTCCCAGCCAGTACGAAGCTTAGGGTGTGGCCTACTCCACATGGGTGGGAGAAAATGGGCACAGGGAGCCAGCAGGACATGGGTGAGGCAGGCAACTAAAGCACCTTCTCCCACCTTCCAGGAAGGGACAAGTGGGGTGGCAAGGAGGGCAGAGACATCAGCCAGGCTGATCCCAATGCAAACAGCTGTTTGCTGCACAGTGACCTGCCAATGAAAGGAAAAAGCCACCACATGATTGGTGCAATGTTTTTCTTTTCAAGTGCAGACCATTTCAGGCAAAACAGCATCAGGACCAGCCTGACTGATGTTTGGCGTGATACTGTCGAGCCCCATGCAGAGCACTGTGCATTGGACAGACAGTGTCACACCCCTCAAAAGTCACTATACCAAGGAGTTTGTAGTGTATGTGTGAACTCAAAAAGGAGTTAATTTTATAAGTGCAATAAGGCACTCAGGGATGTGTGCACAACATACTTTACAGCATGTCCAGTGGCTGAAGTCATTCTGCATTCAGCCTCACTCCATACTACGCCCCTGGCCGTACTATAAAATATCTTTTACATACACCCCTTCATGCCTTATTGTTTACTTACATATTCCTACACACCCTACTTTCCATACTTACATATTTCTATATACCCTGTTCTCATAGAAACATAGACACATAGAAGTTGATGGCAGATAAGGACTGCAAGGCCCATCCAGTCTGCCCATTTTTTCTACCTTATAAATGTGCCATTGGCCTTTGCTCTGTCAATGGCCTATCTATTCATGCTCATCTGTATTGCTCCCTTATGCCTATCATATGCTTGTTTGAAGCCCTGCACAGTATTCATATCCACCACTTCATGAGGTAGGCCGTTCCATGAATCCACCACCCTTTATGTGAAAAGAACTTCCTTACATTACCCCTTAATTGGCCTCCCTCTAATCTCATGCTGTGTCCTCTTGTCCTGCTATTTTTCTTATATTGAAACATATTAGACTCTTTCACCTTGTTAATGCCCTTAAGGCATTTGAATGTTTCAACCATATCACCTCTCTCTCCCTCCTTTGCTCTAGGGTATACATATTGAGCTCCATTAATCTGTCCTCATATGTTTTCTGATGCAGTTCCTGCACCATTTTGGTTGCCCCTTCTCTGGACTGCCTCAATTTGGTTAATGTCCTTGTGAATGTGTGGCCTCCAGTACTGCATGCAGTACTCCAAATGGGGCCTAACCAGTGTCTTGTAAAGAGGGATTATTACCTCCCTCTTACGACTTGTGATACCCCTACTAATACACCTCAACATCCCCCCTAGCCTTACCTATTGCTTTAGTGGTCTGCTTGGATGATTTCAGGTCATTGATGATGATGATGCCCAAGTCTCTTTCTTCCCTTGTGACTGCCAACAACTCCCCTCCCAGCCTATAGGTGGCTTCATGGTTTCTCTTCCCTATGTGCATGATCTTGCACTTCTTTGCATTAAACCCCAGTTGCCACTCTTCCGACCATTTTGCTAGTTTATCCAGATCTCTTCTCATTCTTCCGGCCCCATCTGGATCATCTACTCTGTTGCAGATCTTGGTGCCATCTGCAAACAGATAAACTTTACCCTCCAGTCCATCTGCAATGTCACTGATGAAGATATTGAAGAGGACTCTCCCCAGGACTGATCTCTGAGGTACCCCACTTGAGACTTGCATCTCTTCTGACTGTATACTGTTTACCACCACTCTCTGTTTTCTGCCCGCCAACCAGTTTGCCACCCAGTTGACCAACTTCTGACCCACTCCGAGCCTACCCAGCTTATAAATCAATCTTCTATGTGATACAGTATCGAAAGCTTTGCTGAAGTCAAGGTAGGCAACAACAACTGCTCCCCATTGGTCCACCACTCTGGCTACCCAGTCTCCATAATTACATGTTCCTACACACCCTGCTCTCTCTAGACTTACATATTCCCATGCACCCTTCTCTCTCCATACTGACATATTCCAACACACCCTGCTTTCTCCAGACTTACATATTCCTACATACACTGCTGTCTATACTTACATGTTTCTCTGCACTTAGTTCTCTCCAGGCTTACATATTCCTATACACCATGTTCCCTCCAGAGTTACATATTTTTGCCTCTGACCTCTCTATACATTCATATACAGCACTCCCTGTTCATTACCTAATGAGTAACATAAAAACAATTACAGGCAGAAAAAGACCAAAGGTCAGTCTACACTGACCTGTTCCAACCTACATTCACTCCAGTCTATCACTGGGTGGTCTTCATCCAAGTTCTGTATCTGCAGATCAGACTGCTTTGTAGCCTTACTCACTCTCACAACTCCTTATACCTGTCTCACCTTGCCCTGAATCCCTGCACAGTCTCTGCCTGAACCACTTCCCTTCACAAGCTATTTCAGTTGTCCACCTTGCTCTCCATGAAGAAGCATATCCTCACACCTCTACTGAACTAAACTACAGCCAATTTGTATCTATGCCCCTTGCACATATCCCTCCACTGAGTTTGATCAGTTGTTGAAATCCACAATGTTGATGCCTTTGAGGTAGTTAAATATGTCTATCATTTCTCCAGTTTCCCTTCTATCCTCAAGTGAGTACTTCTGCCTCTTCAATCTTTCCTCATAAGGTATTCCCTACATATCATGTATCAGTTTGGTGACCTTCCTATGCAGTTTCCAAACAGTTTCTGTTTTATTTCAGCCCTTTCCCTTCTAGCCTTAAGTGAGTACTTTAGCTGTGTCAGCCTTTCCTCATAAGGCCTTCTCTGCATACGTGTATCACTTTGGCTGCCTTCCTATACAGTGCTTCCAGGCAATCTCTGGATCATTTTTGCCCTTTCCCTTTTGGCCTCAAGTGAGTACTTCAACCAACACAGCCTTTCCTCATGAGTTCTGCCCTGCATACCATTTATCAGTTTGGTGGTCAACCTTTGCATGGCTTCCAAATGACTTGTGTATCTCTTAAGATGAGGTCTCCAAACCTATGCAAAGCACTCTAAGTGTGGTGGCCTTACCACGGACCTGTAAAGAGGCATGATCATGCCTCATCCTGCTACTGGTAAATCCTTGACAGTGCATTCTGCTGCCCTTAGCATATCCTTTGTTGGAACTGGTTAATGTCTTGAGGATATTTGCTAATGATTACCCAAAGGTTTCTTTCTTCCTTTGTCTGGCACACTCTGACACCTCCTATGCAATTCTCTGTTTTGGGGTTGTTGTTTTGAATATGAATTGCAGTTTTCACACTGAATTTAGGCACGTTTTCTAGTCTCCACAGGCCACTTCTCACTGCTCTAATCCAGTCCTTCAAGTCCAACCTGCTTTATAATTTTGTTTAATTTCTGAATATGTTGATCTTTATGCCCCTCACAGTGTGACAGGTGAACATATTGAAAGCACTCGTCAAAGTACTGAACCCTGTGGGACCCCACTTGTCTCCTCCCTAAACCCCGAATGAGTTCCACTTACCACTGCCCTCTGTGTTCTCACCATCAGCCCATTGCTTATTTCATGGTATTACATAGCTGGTATAGCCCAGGGAAATACTACACAAAACGGGGATAATGCTACCCAGTTCCAGTAATGCGTACCAGCAGACTCATGTCACACCTGGAAATGAGTTCCATTCACCACTGCCCTCTGTGTTCTCACCATCAGCCCATTGTTTATCTCATGGTATTACATAGCTAGTATAGCGAAGGAAAATACTACACAAAATGGGGGTAATGCTACCCAGTTCCAGTAATGAGTACCAGTAGACTCATGTCATACCTGGAAATGAGTTCCATTCACCACTGCCCTCTGTGTTCTCACCATCAGCCCATTGTTTATCTCATGGTATTACATAGCTGGTATAGCGCAGGAAAATACTACACAAAACAGGGGATAATCTTAACAATTTCCAGTAATGCATACCAGCAGACTCATGTCACACCTGGAAATGAGTTCCATTCACCACTGCCCTCTGTGTTCTCACCATCAGCCCATTGTTTATCTCATGGTATTATATAGCTGGTATAACGCAGGAAAATACTACACAAAACAGGGGGTAATCTTAACAATTTCCAGTAATGCGTACCAGCAGACTCATGTCACACCTGGAAATGAGTTCCATTCACCACTGCCCTCTGTGTTCTCTCCATCAGCCCATTGTTTATCTCATGGTATTATATAGCTGGTATAGTGCAGGAAAATACTACACAAAACAGGGGGTAATCTTAATTTACTAATGTCGTTCCAGCAGACTCATGTCACACCTGGAATGAGTTCCATTCACCACTGCCTCCTGTGTTCTCACCATCAGCCCATTGTTTATCTCATGGTATTATATAGCTGGTATAGCGCGGAAAATACTACACAAAACAGGGGTGATCTAACAATTTCAATAATGCGTGCCAGTAGACTCACGTCACACCCGGAAATGAGGCTGACAGTGTGCTTTTCAGTCACCAAAGTTTAAATAAAATTAAAATAAAAGACTGCTAACCATTTTTTGAATTAGTCCATGGCACAATAGATAACATTACTACAACTGTACATTTTTTTAAATTGTACTAATCCATCTGTGCCAAATGCTATGCTTTTTCACAGCAAGTATTAATCAATGTGTTCAGCTTATTTAATTCCTTGTTATCCAATCAGATAAGCTCTTTACCCAATCCCAGGTCCCTCAGCTTCTTCATAAATCCGCCATGCAGCACTAAGTTGAAGACATTGCTGCTGGCCAGGTAGAGGACATCCACAGCCTGTCCCATGTCCACTGTCTGCAACACTGACTTAACATAATCAATGAGGTTAGTTTGGCATAATATCCCCTTTATTATGTACTGTAGGTCATTAGCTTCAATAAATTCCACTCTCTGTTCCCTGATGAGAGGCACAAGCAACTTTACAATGACAGAGGTTAAACTATCTGACCTGTAATTCCATGGTTCCCTTTGTCCTGTCCCCTATAAATGGCGACTACATCTGCCACTCTCCAGTCTTCCAGGAACTCCTATCACCAAAGATCAGTTAAAAAGATTTGATGATGTCCCTGCCAGTGCCCCATCGCACTTCTGTCAATGCCCTAGTTGTGAAGCCCACCTGGCCTCCAGTGCCTTGTTTTCCGTCAATCTCCTCAGCCTTTTGAGTACCTTGTCCTGTGTAATTTGCCTCATTTCAAACTTCTGAATGTTCTCCTCTGACTCTGTTAAGCTCTCCAGAAGAGGACCCCACTTCCTCCTCCTCCATGAATACTGAGCTAAAGTAGTCATTCAATGCGTTCACCCTCCTCTCATCCTTGTCCCATACACCCTTCATCTTTTTAGCCTTACTATTTATTTATTTAGATCTAGGAATTACAATACCTTTGAGCCAATGGTTCTTTTATAAAGGTTCCATGTCAAAACACAAGAAAAAACAGAAATACAGAAAACACATGCATATAGTCCAAAGAAAGCAAGCCTTAAAAGTTTTAATCACAGTTACAATGGAGTCAATTTGTGGTTTTCATCAGAGGCCATCACGATGCTGACACTGTCAAGAGTGCAATAAGTGTCAATGTAAGTGCTAGGAGAAAGAAGTGAGTGGAGTGAGTTGCAGAGGGAGAGAAAAGAGATGGGGGCACTGAGGGGCAAGGTCCTGAGCAATGGTAGTGGGCAGTGGGACTTAATGGGAGGGAGAGTCAGAGGGTGAAAAACCAAGGGGGACAGAATGATATAGCAGAGAGCTAGTATGCAGAGATTATGAGGAGGAAGGGAACAGTTATGAGAGTAGGGGGAGAAAGGGAGTCAGTGGAGGGAGGTATGTGTTTTCTCTTCTGCCTGATATATCTAAAAAAAAACTTATGAACTTTCTTTACCCCCTCTACTATCTTGAGCTCTGCCCCAGCTTTACCACTATTTTCCTACTGCTCCTCCCACTTTTCTTACCCTGTTCTGGGAAACTTCCCTACTCTTGTCTGCCTGATCAAATTTGTAATTTTGAAAGCTGCCCTCTTAGCCACCTGCAGCTTCCCTCACCTCATTGAAAACTCATATGGATTTCTGCAAACATCCAGTACAGCAATGCTGCATTCGTAGTGGCCTCCTATTTTACTTCTATGCCATCCAGTTGCCCTGTCCCCACAAACATAGCTGCAGAAATCCCTCCATCCTCCCAAAACCTACATTTCTAAAGTCTCGCACTAGCATCTTGATCCTGGGATACAGGGCCTGCAGGGTTATGTTAAACCCCATGGTCCTGCAAGCACCTGACCTCCGGGGGGGGCTTGGACCTTCACTTTCTCAATGGAATCATGGTTCAGGTGTACAAGGTCAAGGGTGGCTGCATTTTTACTGTGTTCCATGACTTAATGTACAGTGAAGCAGTCCTAAAAGTGATCCAACAGTGCCTGGAGCCATGCACTCCTTGCCCCAAGTATATCCTAGCCCCATGTCAGGCAGATATATGTCTCCCATGATGACCACATTCCCCATCTCAATAGCCTTCCTAAGTTCCCCTTTTAACAACCTTTTTTTAAGCCTTAAACTGGTTTACATGGCCAGTAGGCAACACCCAATCTCATGAATGGGCAATAATATAGTAACTTAACTGGTTAGGGGGACAGGATACAGAGGGTAGTGGTAAATGGTGTTCATTCTAAGGAAGGGGGGTGACCAGTGTGGCACCTAAGGGATAAGTGCTCCAACAGGTCCTCTTTGATGTTTTCATAAGTGATATAACAGAGGAACTGGAAGGAAAGGTCTCCCCCTTTACCAGTGACACCAAGATCTGCAACAGTGTGGATACTCGGGGGGGGAGGTGGAAAAGATGGGTAGGGATTGGGCAAGCCTGGAGGAGTGGTCAAGGGTATGGCAGCTGGGATTTATTGCAAAAACCTGCTAATTAATGCTGATGAGCCATAATAACCCGGGAATGGAGTACGAAATGGGTGGCGCGATACTGACAGACAAAACATATGAACACGTGAAGAAGCCAGCAGAAGAAGGCCATTTGGTCAATCAAGTCTGCTCATGTTGCAGGGTTCACAGCTTGAGCTACTGTTCCTGCCCCCTCGCCCCACTCTTTCCATCCTCCTTACCTATGGCTCTTACCCTTCCCCCCATATCTGTTCCAGTCTCTCTTAAAGCTGTCTATTGTCTTCAACAAGATTACCTCTTCTGGCTGCACATTCCAAGCGTCCACCACCCTCTCTGTGAAGAATTGCTTCCTGACCTCCCTCCTAAATCTTCCACCCTCCAGCTTAAGACTGTGCCCCCTAGTGTTATGGTTGCCACTCAACTTAAATAGACTCTTCTTATGAACCTTATATATCCCTTTCAAGTACAGTGGTTGTTATAGAAAAGTTCCAGGGTACAGCGGTATTTACCAGAAACCGCGGTAAAAAATACCACGGATACACCATGGTAAAAATCCCATTGAATAATATCGTTTTTTTACCATGGTAGTGGTAAATCTGCAGTATTTTTCAGCAGTTGCCAGAAAATATTGCGGTACCATGGAACTTTCTATACAACCAATGTAACTGAAGGTCCCAGTCATGTTCTCTCTCTCTCTCTCTCCCTCCCTCTCCTCTCCCTCACCCTCTCCTCTCTCTCCCTCACCCTCTCCTCTCTCTCCCTCACTCCCTATGTCTTCTGTCTTCCAGGAAGTACATGTACAGTGCCCTCAATCTCTCCTCATTATGCCTTACCCTGCTGACCAACTATCATTTGTATAGCCTTCCTCTGGACCTTCTTCAGCAGGTTAATGTCCTTTTTGAGGTGTGGACACCAGTACTGAACTCCATGCTCTAAATGCAGCTTTGCCAGTGACCTGTACAAGGCCAGGATAACCTCCTCTCTCCTACTACTGATCCCCTTAGATATGCATCTCAGCATCTTGTTTACTTTTGCTGGAAAATACAGGAAATACACCAAGAGGTAATCATAACATATGACCTGAAGGTGGCCAGGCAGTGTAACGAAGCAGTTGATATGGCAAGTGGGATACTGAGGTGCAGAGGAAGCGGTTTGCCAGTAGGAACAGAGAGATGATGCTGCCTCTGATACCACACCTTAATTACTGTGCCCAGTTCTTGAGACCACAAGACAGAAAGGAAATAGAGTGTAGATGGTCCAGAGGTTTGCCACCAGAATGGTGCAGGGTTTGCATCAAAAGCCCTATGATGAGAGGCTAAAAGAGCTAAATATGTACACCTGGAGGAGATGGGGGGGGGGGGTATGGTAGAGACCTTTAAATACCAAGCTGGGATTAAGGTACATACTGTACAGGAGGAAGTATTATTCAAAGAAAAGGTGCTCTAGAACAAGGGAGCATGCTATGAAACTGGAGGGGGCGGATAAATTCAGGAGGGATATGAGGAAGTACTTCTTCACAGAAAGGCTGATGGATCCCTGGAACAGCCTCCCAGTGGAGGTAGTGGGGGTTAAAAGAGTGGAGGTGTTCAAAAATGCCTGAGACTGACAGAAGGGAATTGTAGGGGTAAGAAAGGGAGGGTGTAAGGGGTGAGGAAGGGTGGGAATTGTGAGGGTAAGGAAGGTAGGTGAGGTGTAGGGAGTAAGGAAGGTGGGTGAAGTTGTAGGGGTAAGGAAGGGAGGGGAATGTAGGAGTAAGGAAGGTAGATGAAGTGTAGGGTAAGGAAGGGAGGGGAATTGTAGGGGTAAGGAAGGGAGGGGAATTGTAGGGGTAAGGAAGGGAGGGGAATTGTAGGGGGTGAAAGGGAGGGGAATTGTAGGGTAAGAAAGGGAGGGGAATTTGGGGTAAGGAAGGGAAGGGAACTGTAGGAGTAAAGAAGGAAGGGAAATGGATTGTGCCATAGGTTAAGTGAGGTTTGCAGAAAAAATAAATAAATAAAAAGGGCAGACTGGTGGGCTCAGTGGCCCTTATCTGCCATCACATTCTATGTTTCTACATTTCTGTTTCTTTCCCCCTGGCTGCCGGCTATAGCCACAGTTATTCCACACACATTTGATCCAGATAGATTTTCCCTTCACCCTCATTATGTACCCCCTCAGTGTCTTAATCTTTCTAGAAGAAAGTGTAGCCTGGGACTCAGAAGTCCCAGTCATGATTAGGTGTAACCCATATTTTCGTTACAGCTATGAACTTGGTCCTCTGTAGCCAATGCCTGCAGGTCCCCCATTTTGTTCCCCGGGCTCATGGCATTCCTACTACTTACCATTCATGCTTCACTTCATCTTGTCTCTGCCCTGAGCCTTTCACATTCCTACTACTTACCATCTATGCTTCACTTCCTCTGTCTCTGCCTTGAGCTCTTCCCATTCCTGCTACTTACCATCTATGCGTCACTTCCTCTTTCTCTGCCTTGAGCTCTTCACATTCCTACTACTTACCATCCATGCTTCACTTCCTCTGTCTCTGCCCTGAACTCTTTACTTATGATCTCCACCATGGTCATTAACTCCTCCCAACCCTTTGTTTACTGCCTGTCATTATTCCCACTCTGCCACAATCCCTTAGTTGGTGGAGTGCTAATTAGGTTCCCTACACTTGCCACCATGCCCTGATCCTTTATACTTTTGCCTTGCCTGCTCCTAGTTTAAATATCTTGCATTGAAGGCATCAAACATCTGCCCCAGAGCATTTAGCTTTTCTTCGGTGAAATTAAGATAATCCTTTCTAAAGATCTTTTTATCCCAGATGTGTCCCCAGTCCCCTACAAATCTGAACTCCTCCTCTCTGCACCACTCTGTCAGCCATAAATTGAACTTGTCTGTCTTCAGGAGCCTTTCATTCCCCATATGCCACATTAGCAGGATCTCCAAAATAGCCACTGACATGGCTACAATCCTGAGCTTGCCTCCCAGCATCCAGGAATTAGCCTTGACCTCCACTGCCTCACAGCTGGTCTGGCCATTGGTCTCAATAAAGAGAATTACATCTGGCACCTTTACAACATGCCCAAGTATCCCCACTGTTCTACTGGCATCCATCTTTGTTGAAGATACCATTAATGAACTGCACTGAACTGACATTGAGGATGGCATTAAAGGTAAAATGTGCCTATTTACGGATGACACAAAGCTCTGTGGGACAGTGGAAACAGCTGAAGGGATACAGGACCTACAGGAAGATCTGGAAAAGCTGGGGAGGTAGTCCTGGATCTGGCATCTTAGCTTCAATGCCAAGAAATGCAAAGTTATGCATATTGCAGCCAAGAACACCAGGAAAGAGTGCTAGCAGGGTGGAATCTGAATATCTGCTTCAGAAGAGGAGAAGGACCTGGGAGGATATCACTAGTGACCTGAAGCATTCCACACAGTGCAAGAAAGCAGCAGAAAAGGTAAACAAGATGCTGGGATGCATAACTAGGGGGATCAGTAGTAGGAGAGAGTAGGTTATACTGTCCTTGTACAGGTCACTAGTAAGGCCGCATCTAAGAGTACGGAGTTCAGTACTGGTGCCCACACATCAAAAAGGACATTAACCTGCTGGAGAAGATCCAGAGGCAGGCTACAAAGATGATAGCCGGCCAACAGGGCAAGGCGTATGAGGAGAGGTTAAGGGCACTAAACATGTACTCCCTGGAAGATAGGAAAGAGAGAGGGAACATGATTGAGACCTTCAAGTATTTAAAAGGGATAAATAACATTGATAAGGAGAGTCTCTTTAAGCTGAGTGGCAACCATAACATGAGGGGGCACAGTCTTAAGCTAGAGGGTGGGATGTTTAAGAGGAAGGTCAGGAAGCACTTCTTCACAGAGAGGGTGATGGATACTTGGAATGTGCTGTCAGAAGAGGTCATCTAGTTGAAGACAGTGGGCAGCTTTAACAGAGGCTTGGTTAGGCATGGGGGAAGATAAGGATCATGGGTAGGGAAGATAGGAGGAGTGCGGAGGGAGGGCAGGGACATTAGCTCAAGCTGTGGACCCTGCAGTATGAGCAGACTTGATAGACCAAATGGCCTACTTCTGCTGGCTTCTGCATATGTCTGTATGCATGCAGACAAGCCCAATAGCCCTAATACATCAGTGAGTTTTATACCAATAATAAACCTGTCTCTAAAGTTGTGATAGCCCATGGAAAAAAATAATTTAAATAAGGAATGGTTCTTACGTGTAAGTGTCAGCAGTTATACATTAATAGGACCTCTGAAGGCTGTCTAGTATGGTATAAGACACTTTGAGCCCAATGTTTGGTCAAGAAGACCATGAAGTGAAACAAAGTGATTTAAACCTCATGAGATAAGTCCTATGGCATAAGAGATACCTGCAGAGACCATATTTTCTCATAAATCACTGGAGTTGAGCTGGAGTGATTTATAATAAGACAAGTCTTTTTAAAATGTATTATGCCTTCCTCCACTTAGCACTGTAAAGCAGCACTCTCTCTCAACACTGCTGGACAAGAGCACACTGTACACATGATAAGAAGTACAGTGGTGCTACATGCTGATTGGCTGAAATCATGTTAGTGATTTATAATGGTACATCATTTAATTTATGGCTATTGTAGAGAGTTGAAGTCCACAGCCATTTCAAGGAATCCTGAGTAAGAAGCTGATGTCATGGATGGGTTGGGCAAGCTGTTATGTTGTTATGCAAATCTGCCCCTCAGTAACACCTGTTTCTATCTCAAGATTCCATGAAATGCCTGTGCCCTTAATTTATGGATAGTTTACATCTCATCCCCTTTGAAGTCTTACTGTTCTTCAACAGCACAGAGTGTCACAACATGGAAACAGAGGGGTAAGCTCAATGAACTTCACGTACTGCTTCAGTTTTCAAAAAACAATACAAGAATATTACAGTGGAGCTCCTTAGCCAGTCCTTTCATCCTTTCCTCATGACACAGTGTCAGGCTTCCAAGTTGTAGAAGAACTGACAGGGAAGGTCTGCCTTTTTACAGATGATACCCATATCGGTATTAGGGTTGATATTCAGGAGGGGTGGAGAGAATGTGTAGGGACATTGGGAAATGTGAGGAGTAGTCAAGAGCATGGTAGTTGGGGACCAATGCCAAAAAGTACAAAATGATACACCTAGGGCATAGGAACTCAGGAGCTAAGTATATGATGGGGGAGATACGGACATTCATTAGACAGGATAGGAATCTTGGGGTATCATATCTGATGACCTCAAAGTGGAAGGGAAGTGTGAGAAAGCAGTGGGTTGGGTCAGAGGGATGTTATGATGCACAGAAAGAGGTATCTCCAGCAGGAGGAGGGAGGTTGTGCTGCCACTGCATCCCTCACTTGTGAAACCCTACCTGGAGTACTGTGTCCAGTTCTGGATACTGTACCTCAGAAATTATATAGACAGGGTGGAAGCAGTCCAGAGGACAGCAACTAAATTGTTGCAAGGGCTGCATCAAAACTAAACAAACAGAGACTTAGAGATCTTAGCATGTACACCCGGGAGGAGAGGAGAGCAAAACGGTCATGACTAAGACCTACAATTATCTCATAGTGATGGACAGGGTGCAGAACTGGAGTCTCTTTCATATGTGAAAAAGCACCTGGCCAGAGGAAATGTGATGAAGAGCTAGGGGGAGATGTTTGAGAGGAATGTGAGGAAATACTACTTGATTGGAGTGGTGGACACCTCGAACAGATTACCAGGAGACATGGCGAAGGAGACAATAGTTGGGGGCTTCTAGTAATGTGGGATACTCATACAGGAGTATTTGTTCATAGGAAGGACAGTTAACTGACTATATGGAAACATATGGTTTGTTATCACAATGTCAACATGGTTTCAGGAGAGGGAGGGGAGTTGAGAGTGCCTTGGTCAAGTTCATGAGCATGGTCCATGAGAGCATGGAGAGTGGTTGCTTGACTGGGGACATGTTCATGGACTTGATTAAGGCATTCAACTTAGTGGACCATCCCCTTCTTATTAAAAAACTTAGTACATAGGGGTAGGGACACCAGTACTGGGATGGGTATCTAATTATCTTTCAAATAGATTTCAAATGGTAAAGATTAAAAGCAGTGTATCTGAGGAGGCATTGGTCAAGAGTGGAGTCCCACAGGGCTCCATATCGGGACCTATTTTAGTCTCAATTTTTTTAAAACTGTTATTACATCTGGTCAGAATGCTCACCTTGTTATGTATGCAGACAATGCTTTTGTTTTCTGTCAGGGAGCAGTACTGTCAAAACGTAATATTACACTGACTAAGGAACTTAGTGCCATTCAAGAATGGTTGACTAATAATAATCTAGTGCTAAATAAGCAAACAACCAAAACCATGTTATTTGGTACTCCAGCTAAGCTGAAGGGAATTGGTAATTCGAACTGAATCATTGGATGGTACTTTGTATAAAAATGTTAATAATTTTGAATATCTGGCGGCCATTTTAAACCCTACGCTATATTGCATATACAGGCAATTACAGCTAAAATACATTCTAAAATAGCCTTATTATATAGATTGTACAGTTTCCTTACAATGCATGTCTGGCAATTGCAAACCAGTGTCTGTTGCCCATATTGCACTGCACGTCTATTGTGGTGGATAATGCACCTGTTAGTATAGTGAGACGGAAATCAGTGTTATTGCACAAAATAGGCAAATTTGCACTTTTGAGTCCTAATAATGTACATCATAGTTTTATATTGGAAAGTCTCTGATGGTTACCAATCAAACAGCATCATAAGTTTGTTAAGGCTAAATGTATTTACAAAATACAACAAACTAGGTGTACATTTAGTTTAAAAAATTGACTTATGGCACTTTGTACAAAATCTTATACAAGATCTTCTGAGGACTTAACTATATTAAGAATCCATTTTATGCATACATCAAGTGGTCAGCATTCTTTTGCATATTTTGCACCAACAATATAGAATAATATTCCGGCATAAATTAGAAACGTAGGCAACCACAGGCAGTTTTTAAGGGCACTGAAGGTACATCCCAGGGACTTGTCCAAGTGTAATTGCTTTAGTTAGTGACTTTTAATAATTGTTGTATGAACAATATGGAACAATTGTTCCTGTAAATTAAAACTTATAGGTAAACAAAAAATTGTTCAAAAAGCATTCATAGTATGGTTTAGGAATTTGTTTTTAGAGTGTCTGTCATTGTAATTTAATTTTTGATGTATGACGTGGAATATTTTTTCCTATTAATGTAATTGTAAGTATTGTAATTTGTTGATGTGTTATGTGTATGTATATTTTTATTGACCATGGGTCATACCTGTAAAAGGGATTGCTTCCCAGTGTGCTTACCCATATACAACTAAAAATCAAAATCAAATTAAATCAAGGTTGCCAGAGACAAGTTAGGATCTGTGGAGATAGACTAGGCAGGGATCATCTGGGCAGACTTGGTAGACAAAGTGGTCCTTTTTTGCCAACAAATTCTATGTTTCTTGGCTTGGCATTTTAAAAGTAAGGCCTCACCACTCCAAATAAAGATCTTTCTTCTCAGACTGTTAGTATCCTTACCTGCTGAAACCATGGTTTCATAGTTTTGTATCATAACGTCCCTGTGAAGTTCCTTTTCTTGTTTGCTTAATATCTTCCACTCTTCATCTGAAAAAGTTACAGCAACATCTTCAAAGGATTCTGGTACCTGAAAGGACATGAGAAGTGTTTAATTTGTCTTGATTTCACTACATATATTCAGAAATCTGTAATTTTCAACAAGATGGGAACAGGCGAGGTTACAATTTGCATCCCAAAGTTCAAAAATTAATCGATCACCAGTTTACTGAGGATAAATCAACTCTCCTTTTCACCATAGTGGGAGATGGATTGACAGCAGTTCTGTCCTCTTCCAGGGGAGCTAGCAGGCAAGACAGAAGCTTTCAATTTTTAGTAACAATAATACAAAAGGAATGGTGACTTGGCAGTACAGTATTTTTTAAATTTCATTTACATAACAAATCCCTAATAGTAAGGAAAGGAGGCTGTATGTGTGACCAGCAGAGGAATGCTGCTGTGACATTATCCTCCATGTGTGAAGCTGATGTGGGAGGAGCTAATGCTTCAGTGTAGTTTGTTCCACTATTTAAGGTGCCC
Organism: Neoceratodus forsteri; assembly: GCA_016271365.2. Classification (NCBI taxonomy): domain Eukaryota; kingdom Metazoa; phylum Chordata; order Ceratodontiformes; family Ceratodontidae; genus Neoceratodus; species Neoceratodus forsteri. Next base: position 390,370,429 of record CM057457.1, on the reverse strand, counting down.
ACATCCACCAGCTCCAGCAGGCAGTCAAGGAATCCATGCTACCGAATGCAAGAGGCTCTCAGGAAGCAGTTCCATTATAGGATTCTTAATACAGGCATTCCCTGGCCCATGCCTGTCCCCATCCAGGGCAGTGATACAGGCTGTTCACAGTGCTGCCTGAAGGGGGGGACTACATTTACATTCTTCACAAAGTTTTAAATAAGCAAATGTTAAACATCAAGCCAAGGTAAAAATGTTGATCTACCAGTGCAGAGGGAAGGCTTTTGTTCACACTACCAGTAACCTAAGAAAGGGAGCATGCCTGGGCAGTCAGGAGCCAGCTCTGGGGAGGGGGGTTAAGCATCCCAGAGAACACTCTCAGGGTAGCTACCTCCATTGCTATACTACCACCTCTGGGTGTTTCTGCACACACTCCCAGTGACTGGGGTTAGGGAACGTACCTTGACAGTCTGGGGGCAGCATCAGGGAGGAGGATCCAGCATCCCAGAGGACACTTTCAGGGCCGCTGCCTCTATTGCTATACCGTTACTTCTGGGTGTTACTGCACACACTGCCAGTGGCTGGGATTAGGAAATATGCCTGGCAGGGGTTTATGTGATAACGGTGATCACCGATGGGCGATCACTATTACAGTGAAGTCACATCACCAAAAGTCTGTTTCAGCAATGGACTCCCCGGTGCACAGCAACGCAGCACCAGGGACATAGATTTCTATTGTTCATGAGGAAGTTCCCCACTAACCCCTGTGGGGCTTTGCACCCGCACCCTTCTGGGATTTCTCAACTCCAGAGGGTGCATGTCGGGAGGTGGGTCGGGGTAAAAAAATTCAGGAAGGGCGCAACAAGAGGCACCCGTACCCAGACCCAAACCCAGTACCATACCTGACACAGCTGCGGACCGACCCCTGATGCCATGACACAGCTTGGCATCCCACTGCAGTGCCACCCCCTAAAGCTCCTCTGTCCCCTCCCAGCCCATGCTCAGCATGCTCGCTCCCTCCCCATGCATGTAGACATATAACGACATCTGGTCACTTTTACGCCCACCACCACCATCCAGTCATGCAGCTCTCCCGATCACCCCATCCACAGGTGCCGCAATCATGTCACCATTGCAGACATCGCCCATCGGTGATCATCACCGTCACAGGATACCACCTGGCAGTCATGGGCCAGCATCAGAGAGGAGGATCAACCATTCCAGAGGGCCCTCTCAGGGCAGTTACCTCTGTTTCTGCACTAACACTGATGGGTGATCACAGGTGGCAGTGAATCCAAAGCAGCTGAAGGGGAGGGAGAATAATAGTTAGTGCCAGACTATGCACTCCTGCATCCTGAGGAAAGGGTACAAAATAGAAGCAGAAAACTAGCCAATAGCAGAATGCTAATCTGACCATCTAGAGGCCACATTCCATGAAGTGACTCTCCTCCAAGCTGGAGGCCAAACTCTAGTGGGAGTTAGGGAGCTCCACCACCCCAGCCACAGAGGAGAAACATTGAGAGATGGATACTGGTAACCCTGCGAGAAGCTCAGTGATGGGGTGGGGATAATGGACTAGAAGGGGGCATCGGGAGTGCAAGGGGACTTTAATACAGCAACCATAAAAACCTAAAGTTAATACTCATATCATTTATTACAGCTGTCTATAGGCTACATGTGTATGGGAGGGTTTGCAAAATCACAGACCACCCCAAATTTCCTGTTTAGGTGTCCTTTAAGGGCTTGAATCAGAGGCACATACATTAACTTTCTAACACTCAGAAGGACAGTCTAGACCAGCCAAGTCTATTAGTTTTTCCCCAACTGCCTGCAAGGAGAGGGGAGTTAAAATTGTAATAATCTGAAAGTATACATGTTTAACATGCATTTATTAACTCTCACCTTCACCATTTCTAAGACCCCTCTACTTAACCAGCTTGGTTAAGTAGAGGGGTCTTAAACATGGTGATGGCTAAAAAGCAGCATTCAGGAAAAGCAAGAAATCCAGGAACAGGGAGGATAGGGAGGAGTATGTGAACTGGTCCAAGGAAGTTAGCAGGGGAGTCAGAGCAGCTAAGGCTTCCATGAAATTGAGGCTGGCACAGGGCATCAGGGAGGGGGTAAAGGACTTCTTCACATATATATATATAGGAGAAAATAAGTTGCAAGGACCAGATAGTTAGGATCAGGAAGGACATGGGGTGAACAGAGAAAGTGGTGGATCAAGCAGAAACACTGAATATGAACATACACATGAACATACCAATGCCAGCAAAAACAGGCCTCATGGTATATCAGGTCTACTCGATTGTGCGGCTAGCCCTCAACTTGCAGCTGCCTCCCTTCCCCTTCCTTCTCACAATCACCCCCTCACACTGCCCCATCCTCTTTTAAATCCTCCCACTGTTCTACATGATACCACCTCCTTGGGCAGATTGTTCTAGTTATCCACCACCTTTTCTGCAAAAAAGTGTCTCTTGATTTCCCTCCTGAATCCCCCCAATCTCAGCCGATGCCCTCTCATGTCCCTCTCCCTTCTGATCTGAAGAATCCTTTCTATATTAATCCTGTTAATACCCTTTACATACTAAAGGTTTAGATCATACCATTCTTCCTGTCTTCCAGGAAATAAATTTGCATCTCTCTCAGCCTCTCCTCATAGGATTTTCCCTCAAGTCCCTGCATCATCTTCATTGCCCTATGCAACACTCCCTCCAGCAGTCTGATGTCCCTCTTCAGGCATGAATGCCAGTGCTGTAGGCAGTATTCCAGTTGTGGCCTGAACAATGACCTATACATGGGCAGGATCATTTCTCTGTGCCTGGAGGAGGTTACCCTCGCTAGGCACCCTGGCATCTTGTTTCCCTTTGCAGCCGCCTTCCTGCACTGAGCTGAGTGGTTCATACTTCCTGTTATTAGTACCCATAGACCCTTTTCCTCCACTGTGCTTTCCAGCTGTACTCCTCCCAACTGATATTTCCTCCCCTGGTTCATTGCTCCGAAGTGCAGTACCTTGCACTTTTTGGCACTGAACCCCAATTGCCATGTCTCTGACCATTCCTGTAGTTTGGTCAGGTCTTCCTGCAGCCCCTTCACCCCTGTATGTCATCTACCACAGCACTGATCTTAGTATCATCTGTGAACAGACTGATCGTACTCTGGATCCCATTTGACATATTGGTTAGGAATATCCCAAACAGCACTGGTCCCAGTACTGAACCCTGGGGCACCCCAGTAGTAACGTCCCTTGGTGATGAGAGTTCCCCTCCCACCACCACTCTTTTCTGTCTACCCCTCAGCCAGTTGGTGATCCAGTTGACCATTTATGTCCCCACCCCAATGTATTCCAGTTTTCCCCCAGCCTCCTATGCAGCACCAAGTCAAAGGCCTTGCTGAACTCCAAATATAGGACATTCACTGCATGGCCCCTGTTCAGTTCCCTAGTAACCCAGTTGTAATACTCAACTAGGTTTGTCTGGCAGGATCTGCCCAATAAAACCATGCTCATGTCCGTCAGGGAGCCCATTGTCTTTCAGAAAGATCACCAACCTCTCTTTTAGGATTGACTCCATGAGTTACCCCACAATTGAAGTGAAACTCACAGGTCTGTAGTTGCCTGGTTCATCCTTCGGGCCACTTTTATGAACAGGCACAATGTGGACCATCCCCCAGTCCTATGCCATGCATCTTATGTCCAGTGATGTGCTGAACAGGTCTGCCAGTGGTCCTGCCAGGGTCTCCACTAGCTCCCTAAGTACCCTAGGGTTAATGCCAGGTGGCCCTTGCACCTTGTCACCCCTCAGTGCCCAAAGTCCCTCCAGCACTCTGTCCTCTGTGATTGTGATATCAGTCCCCCCTGCCTACTCCACCTTTCCCATGGGGTATCTGCCCCCCCTTTCCTTTATGAACACAGAGAAATACACATTCAGTGCCTCTGCCTGGTCCTCCCCCTTCTCCACCACCCCCCATCTTTCTTAATCCTCACAATCTTGTCTTTGTTTCTTCTTCTTTTGCCAGTGTAACTGAATGAGTACTTCTGTTCTGTATTCATGAGGAAGAAAGGAGTGCAGCTACTGCAGGGGGTGGGCAGGGGGACGGGGATAACAGACAGACTGATCACTGAAGATAGGGTATTGGAGATATTAAGGGCTCTGAGGGTGGATAAGGCACCAGGACCAAATGGAATATACCCCAGAGTGTTGAGAAAAATGGTAGAGATCCTGGCTGGACCACTGGTGGAACTGTTTAATACCTCCCTGGACACAGGGTGCATACCACATGACTAGAGGATGGCCCATGTGGTACCCATCCATAAAAATTGACCAAAGGATGAGCCAGGTAATTGCAGACCAGTAAGCTTAGCTTCCCTCATGGGGAAGCTAATGGAGGCAATACCTAAGGAAAGGCTGGTGACCTTTATGGAAGACAATGGGCTCCAGGAGAGTCATCAGCATGGGTTTGTCTCCAGAAAATCCTGCCAGACAAATTTAGTTGAGTTTTACAACTGGGTCATGAAGGAAAGTGGACAAAGGCCATGCAGTGGATGTCATATACTTGGACTTCAGTAAGGCTTTTGATTCAGTGCTGCTTGGGAGGTTGGGAGGGAAGCTGAGTTATGTGGGGGTGGAGACTAAGATGATTAACTGGATTCAGAATTGGCTGCAAGGGAGACAGCAGAGAGTAGTGGTGGTGGAGGAACTCTCATCTCCAAAGGCTGTGATGAGCGGGGAGCTGCAGGGATCAGTACTGGGGCAGGTGCTGTTTGAAATATTCATAGCAGACATCTCATATGGCATCAGGAATAAGATCAGTCTATTCACTAATGATGTCAAATTAGAGGCAGTGGTGGACAATATAGCTGGCTGGCAGGGGCTACAGGATGACCTGACCAAACTGGTGAAGCGGTCAGAAGCTAGAGATGCAGTGAATTTAAAAGTTCACCTGTGAAGTGCCCGTGAAGTGGGAACTTCTCCTTGTCACTCCACTACACAGAGTGGTCAATATGAAAGGCTTACTTCGCCTTGTAATTATTACTTCACATTATCATTCTGCCTTAACGCAAAATAAGGTGAAGTGACAACAATATTGGCAGCCCCCCATACACACAGTCACCAGAATAAATATGCACCCCCAAAATGCTACTGTCTTCTGTCCAGAAAACTCCCCATAGAAACATAGAATTTGACAGCAGATAAGGCCCGCTTGGCCCACCTAGTCTGCCCATTTTCCTACCTAACAGATAAGCTGCAGATCCTAATTAACCAACAGCTTACTTCCTCCTACCCACCGCTAGGACTGCCTTATGTCTGCTCCATGCATTCTTGAATTCCCCCACTGTTCTTGACTCCACAACCTCCTCAGGGAGGCAGTCCCATGCATCCACAACCCTCTCTGTGAAAAAATACTTCGTCACATTACCTCTGAGCCAGATCCCCCTCTATCTTCAAATTGTGCCCCCTTGTTCTTGCACATCTCTTTTTCTGAAAGATGCCACCCTCTTGGACTTTGTTGATTCCCTTGAGGTACTTGAAAATTTCTATCATGTCCCCTGTCTCTCTCCTTTCCTCAAGGGTATACATATTAAGCTCTTTTAGTCTTTCTTTGTATGTCTTCTGGTGCAGACCCTGCACCATTTTGGTTGCCCTCCTCTGGACAGCCTCCACTCTGTCTATGTCTTTGCGGAGATGGGGTCTCCAGAACTGCACACAGTACTCCAGATGGGGTCTCACCAACTGTCTGTACAGAGGAATAACAACTTCCTGTTTCCTACTATTGATGCCTCTCCCTATGCATCCAATATCCCCCCAGCCTTCCTTACTGCCTTCTCACATTGCTTGCCTACCTTTAGGTCATCTGATATAATTACCCCCAGGTCCCTTTCCATTTTTACTGTTGTCAGTATCTTCCCTGGGTTTTGTTTCCCAGGTGCATTACCTTGCACTTATTTGCATTGAATCTGAGCTGCCATACATTTGACCATTCCTCCAACCTTGCCAAGTCCCTTCTCCTTTCCACTCCATCTGGTGTATCAACCCTGTTGCAGATCTTTGCGTCATCTGCAAAGAGACATACTTTTCCTTCCAGTTCCTCTGCAATGTCACTTATAAAGACATTAAAAAGGACTGGTCCCAGTACTGAACCCTGTGGTACCCTGCTACTAACCCTCCTTTCTTCACTGTGGACTCCATTTACTACTACCCTTTGCGTCCTGTTGTCTAGCCAATTTTTTATCCAGGCTACCACTTTGGGACCCACTCCAAGGCTGGCTAACTTGTGTATTAATCTTTTGTGTGGGACTGTACCAAATGCCTTGCTAAAATCTAGGTAAGCCATGTCCACAGGCCCTCCCTGGTCTACTACTTTGGTCACCCAGTCAAAGAAATCTATTAGATTTGTCTGACATGACCTTCCCATCGTGAATCCATGCTGCATTGGGTCCTGTGCCCCACTGGCCTCTAGGTACTCAACAATTCTTTCCTTCAGAAGTGATTCCATCATTTTCCCTACCACTGAGGTCAAACTAACCAGTCTATAGTTTCTTGCCTCTGTCCTACTCCCACTTTTATGAAGAGGAATCACATCTGCCCTCCTCCAGTCCTCAGGTACCACCCCATCCTCCCATGATTTGTTAAAGAGAGTAGTCAGTGGTGTCATTAGTTCTACACTTAGTTCTTTTAGAATTCTTGGGTGAATCCCATCAGGCCCCATTGCTTTGTCCACCTTCAATTTTATTAGTTCTTTCAGAACCCTTTCTTCTGTAAATGGGACTGGTATCGACCCTTGTCTTCAGAGTGTTCCTCTTGTTTGGTTTAAGTACCTTCCCCTCCTCTTCCTTTGTGAATACTGAGCAGAAATATTTGTTCAGTATCCCTGCTTTTTCATTGTCACCCTCTACCCACATTCCCTCCCCTTTATTAAGCCTCACTATCCCTCCTTTGGTGTTTCTTCACTCCCTAATGTACCTATAAAAGGTCTTATCCCCCTTCTTAACAGAGTTGGCTATCCTTTCCTCAGTTTGGGCCTTTGCTATTCTGACTGCCTTCCCTGCCTCTTTCTGCTTTAACTGATAAAGTTCTCTGTCCTTCTCCTTCTGTGTTTCTTTGTATTTCCTGAATGCTATCCTTTTCTCCTTAACCTTCCCTGCCACCTCTTTTGAGAACCATAGTGTTTTTTTCCTTCGTTGTGTTTTGTTGATTTACTCTACACAAAGGCTTGTTGCCTCTGTGATGGCTGTTTTGATTACTCTCCATTGTTCCTCCACCCCTCCTTCTTGCCTGTTTGCTTGTGCTTTTCTGAGGCACTCTCTCATTTTCCCAAATCAGCCCTCCTAAAGGCCAATACTCTTGCTTTCTGTATGGCTTGATTGTATGGCTGTGTTTATCGTGAACCACACTGTTTGGTGGTCACTTGTTCCCAGATGGCTACCCACTTCTAAATCTAAGATTCTTTCTCCATCCCCATTTGAGAGTACCAGGTCTAAGATTGCTCCCTCCCGAGTGGGTTCCAGTACTAGCTGTCTGAGGCATGCCCCCTGTAGAGCATCAATAATGACCCTGCTCTTGGATGCGCCTGCAGCAAAGGTGCTCCAGTTAACATCTGGCATATTCAGGTCCCCCATCAACAATATCTCCCCTTTTTCTGCCATTCTAAGGAAGCCTTCTATCATTTCCTTGTCCATTCCTTCCCCCTGAGATGGGGGTCTGTATACAACCCCCATGCAGATTGTGGTGCCATTTTCTGTCTCCAGGGTGACCCAGAGTGTCTCATCTGCTCCCTGTTTACTCTTTAGTTCTGTTGCTTTGATCCCTTCCTTTACATAAAGAGCTACTCCTCCTCCTCTTTTACCCTCCCTGTCCCCCCTATAGATTGTGTATCCTGGTATGTTGACATCCCAGTCATGGTTCTCTGTGTACCATGTTTCTGTGACTGCCACAATATCCAGGCAACCCTCTTCCATCAAGGCCACTAGTTCAGGGAGTTTGTTACACAGACTATGGGCATTGGTACTCATCACCCTTCACTTTTTGATGGCCTTACCCCTTTTATCCCCATTCCTGTCCTTACTGCCTTTGCCTTTTTTACATTTACTTCTGGCCTGCTCCCTAATGACTTCTCTACCTTGGCGTTTACCTTACTAATTACTGCTGTTTGTGGGGGAAGCTGGGAAGTCCCTGCTCCTTTTCAGTGCCTCCCCCTTGGCTAGTTTAAATGCTTGCCAATGAAGCATTTAAACCTCTCACCTAGGATCCTGGTCCCCCCCTGGACAGATGCAGACCATGGCACCAGTATAGGTCTGCATCCCTCCAGGTGGTTCCCCGGTCCCCAATGAAGCCAAAACCCTGAGCTCCACACCAGTTTTTCAGCCATTCATTGAATTCCCTGGTGAGGAGTACCCTAGCATCACCCTTGCCAAAGACAGGCAGCACCTCCGAGAAGGTTACTGTATGCACTACTTGTCAAAGGCCCCTCCCCAACTCTACAAACTCCTCTTGCACTGCTCTGATCCACTTCCTAGCCAGGTCATTTGTCCCTAGGTGGACAATGACATCCAGCTCCCTCCCTCGTGCAGCTGCTCCCACGATCCTGAGGATTCGCTTCCTGTCCCTCCAAGCCATGGTGCCAGGCAGGCACCTTTCCTCCCTCTCCCCTTCCTCCCCAATTTCTACCCCCTAATGATTGAGTCCCCCACCAGGAGTTGTCTCCTTCCCCTGTGGGGTCTCATTCCACCCTCCTGTGGGTCTCCATTGTGAAGGTTCCCAGCATCCTCCTCTTTGGTATCCACTTCAGGGGCCTCCGTAGAGGAACCACTATCCACCAGAAGAGCGAATGAATTGTGGAGAGGTACAGCTGGAGGGATGCAACTCTGTTCCACCACCCTCATCCTCACTGAGCCCACCCTGGTCCAGCCTCTCCTCTTTCTTGGCAACCTCTGAGGTAGTGGCATTGGCCTTGGTGGTCCCTGAGTGGGGGAGGTTTCTCAAATCCTAGCCAGGTCAGCCTGGAGACAGACAACCTCCTCCCTCAGACCAGAGAGGTGTCTGCAAATAGGGCAGCATCACAGCCTCCAGAATGTCTCCTGGAACACTGCTGCCCCACAGCCATTGCACTGCACCACTCCTATCATGTCTTATTTTGTGTCCCCTCTTCTGTTTCTCCATATGCTTACTCTCTCCTCTCCTTACAACTCTCACCCTTCCTGTTCTGGGACAGTAACTTCCTATATTCTTCAGTAGCCTCCTTCTTCCTTGCTCAGTGTCAGACCACCAGCAGATGGGGGAGAGAGTGAGCTACTTTTTTCCTTTAGGGTTGACAAAACCAATGTTTCTCTTTGATCCTTCCCTTCCTATTGCCAAACAGGAAGTTCCTGTTGACAGTCAAATCCAGTGGCTATAAAAGTAGAACTGGCTTAGGGTGGGTGGCTGGAGGGGTGGGATGGAGGGCAATTAGTAAAAAAAAAAGGCTAGCAACAGGAAGTTGTAATTTGAGTCACCTGCTTTTTATAGTGTCTAAGCCACATCCCCAATTAAGCTCTCTCTCCTCCTGCTGGTTTAGCAAAGTAAACTGATACAGAACCCTTCTCAGCACAGAACATACACTGACTTTCTTTCTTTTCTTTTTTTAACCCCTAAATAAGACCCCTTCTACTTCTAAAAAAGTATCTGTTTGCTTAATCTCAACAGACACTGACTCCTGCTAAGATATGTGTTAAATTAATAAGAAAATGTAGCTTCTTTTAGTTAGCTGTTTTCTGCTCTACAAGCAAGGCTAGCAACAGTGCTGATGAAGTGAAATGAGAGCACAACAAGAAATGCAATGTCTCCCAGAATTAATGGCGCACTCAGTCATGCATGCAGTGGTCACACACTGTCACCAGAATTAATGTGCATACCCAAAATGCTACTGTCTTGTGTCCAGAAAATTCCCCAGTGCTGCCGAAGTGAAATGAGAGTGTAACAAGAAATGCAAAGTCTCCCAGAATTAATGGTACAATCAGTTATGCACGTAGTGGTCACAGTCACCAGAAATAATGTACATCCCCAGAATGCTACTGTCTTGCAACCAGAAAATTCCCCAGTGCTGAAAAAGTGAAATTAGAGTGCAACAAGAAATGCAAAGTGTTCCAGAATTGATGGTGCACTCAGTCATGCCTGCAGGGTCACACACAGTCACCAGAATTAATGTGCATCCCCAAAATGTTACTGTTTCATGTCCAGAAAATTCCCCAGTGCTGATGAAGTGAAATGAGAGTGTAACAAGAAATGCAAAGTCTCCCAGAATTAATGGCACACTCAGTCATGCATGCCGTAGTCACACACAGTCACCAGCATTAATGTGCATCCCCAGAATGCTACTGTCTTGTGTCCAGAAAATGTTCCAGTGTTGACAAAGTGAAATGAGAGTGTAACAAGAAATGCAAAGTCTCCCAGAACTAATGGTGCACTGCAAACACACAGACAGATTAAGATTGTGCTGCTCACTCAAGAGATGCAGATGCAAAGGCACAACAGCACCTAACCTAATCAGTGCTCACAAGTCACAAATCCAAATCTGGAAAAGAATATCTTTTGCTGGTTGGGGGGTAGTGCACGGCAGTACAAGTCCACTACCAGTAAAAATACCACAAAGCAGTACAACAAATTCATGCAGGTGCGGTGGATAGCAGGTTAACACTGCTACAATTACTCTGTGGCACAACAAAAGGTGTCAGATTTGATGGCATGCATCGCACACACACTCACACACACACACACACTACAAGTAATGCAAAGCAAATTGAAAACCTTTAGTAATATAAACAAATGTTTTAAACAAACTGAAATTATACACTGCTGTACCACAACAATCAGCAAAAAAAGTCAAGAATTACTGAAAATATTACTGTGTGTACATTAACATAGTTATACAAGAAAAATATTACCAAAGCAGAAAGACTGCCTTTTTCTCCCAGTTAATCTACCTACACCCCAGATACACCCTCCCCCAAAGCACACTTCAAGTGTCTGCCAGTACACAGACTGAATGTTCTAATTTAACCTTCAAAATCCACACACACACAATAAACACTTGATGATATGAGCACAGGAGGGTTTCCTACAATCAATGTACTAAATTTTGAGCAAAACCAAAAAGGCTCAAAAAGTCTTTTTTAACAACTTTAGAGGTTGTGAATCACAGAGCTCTGAGAGCAAACTGTCTCGAGCTACCACTACACACACACACACTACTCAGAACTGAGGCTGTGCAGAACAAACTAGAGCCTGTGACCTGCAATCCCATGAATCACTGCAGAATTTGCCTCAGAGCTCAATTACAAGGCTATGTCAATCAATCAATCAATCAATCAAATCTTTATCTATCCAGGCGAACACCGTTGAGCAATGCTCATTTGCGAGATGGACCTGGTAAAGTCAAGATACAATTTATGTGACATATAACATGCAGAGAATACACAACTTTGAAAGGATTGCAAATGAATACAAAAACATCAACTTCAAGACAGAGTACATTGAAAAGCTAATAACAAGAAAAATATATTCTACATATATACATGATTCATAAAATAGCCAGCTTGTTAGTGGAGGACACTTTAGAAACTAGCACTTTTGGTGAAGGTTAAATGTGTCAAGGGAATTACTAGATAGTTTTTTAAACTTCGGGTGATAAGCTGTATGAACAACTGGAAGATATATCTACAGGGAGTGATTTGTAAGAGGCAAGTACCGACTGAAGCATTGACAGGGGGGATGAAAGGATGAAAGGTGTATACAGAATGTTGCGGCCAGGGGTGGTGAAAGGGAAGGAGTGGAAAAAGGTCGTGTCGAGGAGGGATCAATAGTGGGTCAAGAGGGGAGGGGGTTGGACTGGGGAAGTGAAAAACTGAAAGTATAAGGAGACTAAATATATAATGCATAAGAAGGAAGGATTGTAGTAAAGATTTAAGAAATGTGAAGTAACTGCTCGTAGGGTGCTGAGGAGCTACCTTGAATGGTCGTCCAGCTGGTAAGAAGGATGGAGGGTTAGTCTAATGTTGGCGAAAGCAGTTACATTTTTCTTTGAATATCTTGTTGTATAGATATTTGAAGGCTGTGATAGATATGAGCTTGTTTACTTTCAGAGTCTTCTGCATCGTGTTCCATAGGGTGGATAACACATAACTAACAGCATGTCTGCCATGTCGAGAGTGGAACTTAGGCACTTTAAGAGTAATGAAGTTCAGGCTTCTTAATGCATAATTACTTGATGTGGCTAGTAGAAAACAGTCTGAGATATATTTTGGGAGCTGCTGTGATATTGCTCTGTAAGTCCATAGTAATGCATTCCTATCCCTTCTATATTGAAGCGAGGGCCAACCAACTGCGGAGTATAGCAAGCAGTGGTGAGTACTGTATGGTAAGTCTGTGATAAACCTCAAAGCTCTGTGGTATAGTGTATCTAATTTGTTCAAGCATACCGTAGGACAGCGACTATATAGGAAGTCAGCGTAGTCTAATACTGAGAGGAATGTGGCCTGGACCATCTTCTTTTTTGAATCACTTGAAAGGAAGTGCCTTATTCTATAGTAGAGTCCAAGTCTTTGTCTAAGCTTTTTTTGCAGCTCTTCCAGATGTTCTAGAAAGATTAATCTACTATCTAGCCATACCCCCAGGTATTTGAATTTTGTGACATATTCAAGATTTTCACCCAGTGCAGTAGATAATTTAGGGAGATCAACTGGGATTGAGTATATTGCCTGCACCTGTGGGGAAAAAAACATTGCCTTAGTTTTTTTTGCATTCAATAGTAGTTTTTTTTCCAGCAGTTGAAGTTGCAGAAGGTCGAATTCTGCTTGTAGTTCTTTGCAGGCTGTTGTAGGAGAAGGGTGACTGACATACAGTACTGTATCATCAGCAAACAGGTGTACAGTGGCTTTGGTAAGATTTATGTCAATGCTATTGATATATATGGCAAAGAGGATACGGCCAAGAATAGATCCTTGTGGTACTCCTCTTAGTAAAGGTCTGAATGGGGATATATCTCCTTCGGCCTTTACCTGCTGGGTTCTTCCTGTAAGATAGTTGTTAAACCATCTAATGGAATTGGTGTCAAGTCCAATAGAACTCAGTGAGGAGAGGAGCAGGTCATGGTCAACCGTGTCAAAGGCCTTACTTAAGTCTAGGAAGACAGCACATACACAATTTTTTTTGTCCAATTCAAGTTGCCAGTCATTGGTGACTTTTGCAAGAGCTGTTATGGTACTGTGGTTTGCTCTGAAACCAGATTGTGCTGGGTTTAGAAGATTGTTGGCTTCTAGGTATTCTCTTAGCTGGGTGCTCACAATTTTTTCAAGTAGTTTAGACAGCACAGTAAGAATGGAAATTGCTCTGTAGTTATTAAGGTCCGTGGGATCCCCAGCTTTCAGTAGTGGAATCACTTGAGCGGTTTTCCAGATTGATGGGATGACTCCAGACTGTAGAGAAAGGTTAAACAGATGTGTTACTGGTACTGCTAATACATGTATGGCAATTTTTAAAAAGTATGGGTCAAGGGAGTCTGCGCCTATGTGATGCGAAGTACATTGATCTCAATGTACTTCTCCTTCAAATCAGTGGAGAAGTGGTTTGGGGAAGGTAGAATAATGCAAAGTCATTGGTTTCAATGGACTTCATGTTCCTCATTATGACGCAAAGTACTCCACTTCACGTTGCTGTTTACTTCTCGGATTCCACATTACTCCATGAATCACTTCACATAGTGAATTTTGGCCACTTCGTCCACCACTATCAGAAGTGCGGTAGTTGGGGTTCAATGCAAAAAGTGCAAAGTCCTGCATTTTGGAGCAAAGAACCCAGTGAGGGGTTACTAGCTGGAAGGGGTGCAGCTAGGTTCCACCAAAGAGGAGAAGGACCATGGGTTGGCTGTAACAGGGAAGATGAACAATGCAGAGCAGTGTAGGAGGGCAGCAGTGAATGCCAACAGGATGCTGAGTTGTATCGTGAGAGGGATCTCCTCCAGGAGCAGGGAGGTGATCCTGCCTCTGTACAGGGCACTGATCAGGTTGCACCTGGAGTACTCTGTACAGTTCTGGAGCCCATATCTGAAGAAGGATGTGAAATTACTGGAAGAGGTACAGTGCAGGGCAACAAGGATGATCCAGGGATTGGAGGACAGATCATACAAGGAGAGGATGAGAGAGCTGAACATGTACTCCTTGGAGGAGAGACAGGACCGGAGGATATGACTGAGACCTTTAAGTACATAAAGGGATAAGCAAGGCAGGCACTGAAAGGATACTTAGGCTGAGGAGGAGGAGGGACTTGAGAGGGCATGGCCCTAGATTGGAGGGGGGAAGATTTAGGATGAAAATAAGGAGACACTTTTTCATGGCGAGGGTCATGGCAGAATGGAATACTCTACCAGAGGAGGTGGTAGCCTGTAAGACAATGGGTAGATTTAAAAGGGTATGGGACAAGGTAGGGAGGTAACTGGGAAGGGAAGGGATTGGGGCAGCTGCAAGGTGAGGGTGCTACCTGCACACTCAAGCAGACTTAATAGACTAGGTGACCTGTTTCTGCCGGTAAATTTGCATGTTCATATGTTCATACTGTATGTTTGTAACTTTATTACATGGGTTGACAGAAACATGCAATCCAGTTGGCTCAGTGGGGCCATGGAATAGGTTAGCATTAATCCATAGTTCCATAGAGCAGCTCTGGCAATCCACCCCTGGCTCTTGTTGTGAACATTGTAAGGCAAACTGTGCTGACAGTAATTTGCAATGCTCATTTAGTGAGCGGCACTGAGTTATTGGAGCTGCTCCTTTGATATGTGTTCATCTTACTGTGTGTGTCAGACAGCAGGTTACAGAGTACATACAAAGAGCCCCCTCCACCTCCTCCTCTTCCTCTCCCATTTTTGCAGTGCACAGTGAAAGGAAGCCACAGATACACACAGCATGACAGTGGCAGGAGATGTGCCACACAGTGTGTGAGAGAGAGAGAGAGTGGCACTGGCACCAGCACAATAAAGAGAAATGTTCTTCAGTACTGTTCAGCTCTGGCTGTCTGGCTATATTCAGCTGTCACTGCAAGCAACTTGCAGAGAGACCATCACAGTGTGCCCTCCCACGCCTTGTCATACAGGGGAGAGCAACTGTGGGGTGTGGCATCTCTGGAGCTGAAAGGTAACAAGTGACTGTGCAGTGTAAGTTTGAGCACACCTGCATCTGAACTGGTCCAGGTTGATTGCAGTTGCAGTACCACAATGTGCCATCACCAGTTTCTATCAGTGCCAGTGACTTGCAGACACCATCACAGTGTGCCCTCCTGTCCCTTGCCATACAGTGGTGGGGAGGGGAGTGAGAGAGAGAGAGAGCAAATACCTCAGTCCCTGTTGTCTCTCTGTATGTCTCAGACATGTGTCGAAGTGTAAATGTGTTGCAGTACATAACAGTTATGCAGACATTTCTGTCTGTCTGTCTCCCTCTCTGTGTATTGGCAAGTGTGGCTGACATACATGGGGAAGGAGTGGCTGCTGTGACAGCGATCAGTATTTGTGTCTGTGTACGGTCATTATGGGGATGCCAAGGGAGTCAGTGAAGCCGGGACCAGGTAATGCAGTACACAGCTAGATGCACAGCAGGCTGTCATCAGACAGAGAGAGAGAGAGAGAGAGAGAGAGATGCACTCACTTTGAAATTGTAATCCGCACATGTAATGGTCAATTCCTGCACTGCTCTCTGTCTCTCTCTCTCTCTCTCTCTCTCTCTCTCTCTGTCTCTCAACTCTGGTGACATACATGGTTGAGGGGATACTGGAACCTGGTTAGTCTATGCAGTGTTGGTCTGTGTGTGCAGTCCATCATGGAGATGGCAGGGAAGAGACAGAGAGAGAGAGAGAGAGAGACAGAGAGAGAGAGAGTGGGAGTGAGAGAGAGACAGAGACAGAGCTAGAGGCAGAGAATGAGGCGGAGACAGAGATCAGGCGATGCCAGTCACATCTGTGATATAGCGGCAGTTTTAAGAGAGGGAGAGAGCATGCAAGAGACATACAGCCAATGTCTTCTGCTGCGATAGGAGAGCAGGGTACGTCACAAAGTATACTGTGCTCCTCAAATGTCAGAAATAATGTGTGTATTGTATTCTTGACATTTGTATGTGCAGAACAGCAGTCAGTTTTGCATTCTTTGTTGGGGACTATTTTTCCAGTTGGCAGGATATATTATATTTTTTGATTTTTAAATATGTAGAAAACCCCATTATGCTGTAATCTCCTGTTTTCCAGCATAACCCATTTAATAAGTGCAATAACCACTTCAGGGTATGCAGTTATTGAGGAATAATCAACTCTCTGGTGCTGTGAGAACACTAAGCCTGCAGGCTCATGCCTCATAACGCACCGGGCCAGGTGTTGATTAATCCCCCATAACCACATACTCTGAGGTGGGTTATTGCTTACTTGACAGCCTAATGTACTCTTAATGATGTAATAATGTTTATTAGCCTTCTGTAGTAATGTGGTTTATGTAGTTTACATACTGTAGGCACATGGGTCACTTCTGAAAAGGATTCTGGTTCCTGTCCTACACGTTTAAAAATCAATAAACAAATAAATCTGTCACAATATTTCTTTTTTAGTTTTAGGTGTGAAACTTTCTTGGGGGGAGGCTCACTACAAACCACAATGAGTGAAAGGGATCTGGGGGTGGTGGTAGACACCAAAATGAATAAAAATGAAACTGCCAAAGAACTGCGGCAAAAGGAAACAGGATTCTTGGCTACATAGCCAGGGGAATTACGTCCAGGAGGAGGGAGGTGATCCTCCCTCTGTATAATGCCTTGGTCAGGCCACATCTCGAGTATTGCCTGCAGTTCTGGAGACCTCACCTCAAGAAGGACATAGCACTGCTGGAAAGGGTTCAGAGGAGGGCAACCAGGATGATTCAGGGCATGAGAGAAAGAGAGAGGACCTATGAGGAAAGGCTGAAAGAACTTGGGCTGTACTTGCTGAAGGAGAGGAGAGACAAGGGGGACATGATGGGGTCTTCAATATGTGAAAGGGATAAACAGGGGTGGAGCCAAAGAGATGTTCAGACTAAAGAAAGGGGGCACAACCAGGGGGCATGAGTGGAAGATCATGGGGGGGGAATTACAGGGGAGAACGAAGGAGACATTACTTCACTAAGAGGGTGGTAGGGCCATGAATGGCACTCTAATGTATAAGGGGGGGGCTGTGCCCCCCCAAACAGCCCTCTAACTAAAGATTCTCAACTCCAGGGGGGTGCATGTTGAGGGGATGTAAAACTTAAGAAAATAACAAAAGCTGCATGCTGCAAAAATGACTGCTAACCAGACCTGAACCCTGCAGTCTCCCTACCACAACCACCCTTACCACTACAGTCACAGCCAAAGACATGGCCAGATATTTCCCAGTTCTATGGCCTTCCTAGCAAAAACATGGCATCCAGACAGTTCAAGGCCTTTCCCCATTAGGCTCTATCTCCTTGTTACCCTTTCCTCAGATGCAAGACTAATTTTCTTTGTCAAATAAAGATTGCTGGTGTTATTTACAGTTCCACAGTGCCCTGCAACCTCTTCTTATCAGCTGTGTTGCAGATCTATCCTGGCAATGGTTAACCTACTTGCATACCCGTCCCACATCCAAAGGTCTTATGGACTGCTTTTATAACACATGGAGGGACTCGCAGCCGAATGTTACCTTGTCCTGTAGGTTGAAATGGACTGACTACTTGGGTTCCTCTATTTCTGAAGGTCAGTGGAGCTCGTATATCAGAAATACCCACCAGGCTAATATTGACACCAACAGTTGCTTTTAACAGCTAAACTTTTTGCTGTTTTGGTACTGCACCCCTGCATTCCTCCATGCACAAGGTTTACTGAACCACAGCCAATGCTGCAGATGCTCACAACCTGAGGCACATATTATGCACATACTTGGGACATGCCTCCATCTTATTACTTTCTGGGCAATGGTAGCTACAGACCTTTCCAAAGTACTTAGCTTCCAAATTGTTCTTACTGATCCTAAATTGCTATTAAGTGACACTACATCCCTAACTAGCTTACATAGGCCACTCCAATACTGGTCAATGTCTTCTCTACTAGAAGCCAAATGTCTCCTCCTTGGACTTTGGCATCAACCTCATTTGCCTACTCGAAATGCTTGGCATGAAGTTTAGTCCACCTGTCCCTTTCTGAGAGACTATCCCACCTTCAAAAGAATAACATGTGGCCCTATTTTGCCAATTGGGGTCCATACCTACAATCTTTCTTCTGTAAACTCCCAGTACCACCTGCAAATCCCCCTTTTTGATGGTTAGATCATCCCATATGTTAGCTTAGCATAATCTGTTTTGACATTACTCTATTAGGTGTAAGTATATGCCTTCTTCATTACTTTGTTTCCCTCTAGAATAAGGTTATTGGACATCTACTGATGTCTCCATTTGACTTTGGGTGATAATTCAAGAGCTTCTAAATGGCACTGTTAGATATACTGTTATGCCTGCACTGTCATATTTATACAAGTTATGGCTACACTATCTGCTGTATCATGAATCGAAGAAAAAACAAACTTAATAAAAAACTTTCTACGATAAAAATAAACCTGATTGAAACAGAATCTAAATCCCTAAATATCTCAGACTAATCATAACATAGATTTATTTATTTATTTGAGAAATCGGTTTACAACCCTTGAGCCAGAGGCTCATTTCCAAAGGTACCTCGTCACAGTGAGGACAATACATAACAGGCTTACATATGATGTAGAAAAAACAACTGAATTTTGGTAACAGCATTTGGATTAATGGTAGCAAGCACCAGTGACTACATCCGGTCAGCAGATAAGCAAGTTTGCAAGATGTAGCAAGGTCAAAGCAGTATAAACAGCAATGGCTGAGGATTAGTGCAATGTGGAGTGGATGCTGCCCAGTGGGCATTGTCAGGGTAATGTGCGCAGCAACTCAGTTATATACAGGTGCAGCTTCGCGTGTTAAATAGTTGGTCTGAGTCGCGAGTTTGAATTTGGAAATTGTGGGGCATCTGGAGATGGGGGCAGGAGCTAGTTATACCAGGGCAGAGCTCTAAAGCAAAAGGATCTCTGTCCATGGGATGTTCTGGATCTTGGGACCAGAAGAGTGGCCTTGGAGGAGGACCGTGTGCAGACCAAGGGTTGGGCTTGTCGGAGCAAGGCTGTCAGCCCAAGTGGGGAAAGTCCTAGAAGGGTTTTTTTTGTTATTAGGGCAAGTTTGGTAGTGAAGACGTCGTCCAGAGTCAGCAGATTCGCCTATGTCATAGAGAGCTGGCAAGAGGCGTCATCCTGGGGCCCCAGTGATTAGCCTGCATGCTTTATTTAAGATGAGGTGAATTTTATTGAGGGCAGTTGTGTCAGCAGCACCATATACTGGGAGGCCATAGTCAACCAGGGATAGTATAGAGGAAGTGACCGCTATACGGAGGGCAGTCTGGGGGAGACAGTTTTTATGTCGATATAAGATGCCAAGTCGCACATTAGTGGCTGAGGCAAGTGCATCAATGTGGGTGTGGTAGGTCAGTGCTGAATCAAAGGAGACCCCAAGGTACTTATAGGAGTGGACCTGCTCAAGAGGCTGCTTGGATCCGGGGAGGATATGGAGTGGGAAGTTGCTGGCTTTGTTTTGGGGGTGGGCGAAGAGCATTGTCTTTGTTTTTTTGAGATTAATGACCAGTCTGTGCTCTTCAAACCAGGTTTCAACATCATTAAAGGATTGTTGTAGAGAGTCCTGGAGGGAGATAGGGTTACGGTGGGTGGCAAATATGACGGCATCATCTGCATACAGCAGAATTTTCCCGGCGCAAGCACTGGGCAGGGTATTAAGATAGAGAGAGAAGAGTAGAGGTCCCAGGATGGATCCCTGAGGAACTCCTGAACGGATGGGACTAGTATTGGAAAGTGCCCCATTAATTCTGACACATTGGGAGCGGGCAGATAGGTAGCTGGTGCACCATGCAAGAGGCCCAGTGGCGAAGCCAATGCGGCAGAGGGCATCCAGCAGGAGGGGGTGGGAGACAGTGTCAAATGCCTTTGAGAGGTTGATGAACACTGCTCCGGCTAGGGAGCCAAAGTCCAGAGAGGAGTGTAGGAAGGTTGAGAATTCAAGTAGTGCAGTGCCGGTGCTGTGGCCAGCATGGAAACCGTGCTGTTCTGGGCTGAGGATGTTGTATTTGGTCAGGTATTCAGAGATTTTTGTGGCAACCAGCTTCTCTAGTGCTTTGGAAAGGGGGGAGAGTATGGAGATTGGACGGTAGTTCCCTGCAGCGGACCTGTCACCACCTTTGTGAATGGAGGTGACAATGGCAGCCTTCCATGCAGTTGGGAATTGCCCTAGACAGAGGGATTTGTTGAGAAGGCTAGTAAGTGGGGCAAGAACCTGATCCAGGACCAGAAGGAGAATTCTGGGGTCAAGCGAGTCTGCACCTGGATTATTGCTTTTTAGTGCTCTGACCAGGTGGGGTCTGGCTTCCTGGGCAGTTACCCTATGCAGGTGGAAACAGGGGTACAGGAGGGCTGGAGCAGGTAGGGAGGGTGGCGGGTCAAAGAAATTACTGGGGAGGACGGAGCTCAGGTTCATAAAGGCTGTGTTGAGGTAGTTTGCAATGTTTACTGGGTCCATAATGGATGTGCCATCCATGGTGATCTGGGATGGGGGAGGGGAGCGTGCAGTCCCATTTAATTGTTTGACATTGTCCCAGAAAGTATGGGCATATCCCCAGGAGGAGGTGAGAGTGGCCTGGTAATGATCAGCTTTGGCTTTACGGATGGCCCGGGTGCACTTATTCCGTGAGGCATTATAGGCCTGTCTGTCAACCATCCGACCTGATTCTAAGGCACGGTGCCATAGGTTATCCCTATGCTTGAGATGTTGTAATAGGGCAGGAGTAATCCAGGGCACACTGTGTTTTTTGGTCCGAGCAGCCATGATGGGTGCGAAGAGGTCACAGGCTCGGTTAAAGGTTTGGGAAAAGAGGGCAAGGGCAGTATCTATCTCAGGGGCATGGTGAATGGGGGACCAGTTTATCTGAGTAAGAAGTTCCTTGAGGTTTCTCAGCCCACCTGGTCTGAAACGCCGGCGCTGTGTGGGCGGAGCTGTGGGTCTGGGTGAGAGAGTTACCCAGCGGAATAGGATAGGGGAGTGGTCGCTGAGTGAGTCGGGGAGGACTTGGATGTCCAGGATCTTTTTGGGGTGGTTGGTGATGATTACATCTAGGAGGGTGCTGGTGCCATTCTTAGGGTTTACTCTAGTGGGTTGGGAAACAAGCTGTGTCAAATCAATAGCTGCGAAGGAGTCCCGGGCGGAGGCTGAGGTGGCATTGAGCCAGTTCACGTTAAGGTCCCCCACAAGGACTTGTTCTGCCTTGTGAGGGAGGGTGGCAAGATAATCCGTTAAGGATAACAATGCCGGGTTTCGGTTCTTAGGGGGAATGTAGGCAGAGGTGAGATAAAGGGGGGTCTTGGAGGTGTCTGGAATAAGTTTAAGGGTAAGGACCTGTGCCCTGCTAGCAAGGGCTGGAGCAGGGAGTGCTTGGCTGATGAGTGTATCCTTGGCATAGATTGCACAGCCACCCCCACGTTTGCCCGCACGATCCTCCCGGTATAAGGTGTAGCCAGGGAGGGAGACAGAGGAGTCAGGAGTGGACTTTGAAAGCCAGGTTTCCACCAGAGCAATGACATCCGGTTTATGCAACATGACCCAGCATTGGAGGGTATCATATTTTTTCAATATGCTGCATATGTTCATGGAAGCAATGCTGAGCCCAGGGGGCCCAACTGGAGGGTTGGTATGGGTGGGGCCTGGGTTGGGATGTATATTGCCTGTGAGGAGTAGAAGGAGGATAACTGCTCTAGCCATGGGGTGATGATGTGTGGGCTTCCGACGGGTGTGAGTGGATGGGGAGGGGACCCTAAGGGAACAGGGGATGGGAAGGGTTTACCAGGTGGGAAGGGCAAGAATGATTAAATGGCAGGGGGCGCCTGAGGAGGCAGCGGGGAGGTACCCAGGGGATGGGTGCTGTAGGCTAGTGAACATGCACAGTGTGGGGTGAGATCTAACTAATTCAACATGAATTGTTGGCTCGGGTACCAGTGAGCCAGGAGGGGTGACTGGCTGGTGGGACAAGGGTACTAGCAGGAGGATGAAGGGGAGGCATTTTAGGAGGAGGAGGTGGACTAACATGGCTCTAGTAGCCACCATAGGGTAGGAAGGTAGAAGTATTTTGGTTGAGTTCCAACTAGCGTGGATACCACTTTGGATTAGTGGTAGTGTCACGGACTCTGGTGGACAGGGTACCAAGTTCAAGCCTCACTCAGGGCAGCTAGAGGAGTGCTAACACCCCCACACAAGGGAGCTGTTCAAGAGGTAGATTTAATTACCTCTAGCAGCCGCGTTCCATTCGGCTTAAATAAGGCCACTCATGCACAACTAATCTTGTCGCTTTTTATAACTTTATTAGCATAGGGCTAGACTCTAACACCCCCATGGACATCATCCTTTTAGATCACAGCAAAGCATTTGATAAGATATCACATATCATACTATTAAATAAACTGTTAAAATGGGGGTTCTCTACTACCTTAATCAAATGGGTTGACAGTTGACTTAGGGGAAGGTCACGGAGGGTGAAAATAAATGGAGTACTGGCTGGCAAAAGGGAGGTCACCAGCAGCATCCCACAGGGCTCGGTGTTGGGACCCACACTATTTAACAGCTTTATAAGTGACATGAGAATCAGCCCAAATAACACACTAACCAGATTTGCTGACAATACCAAACTGGGGGACAAAGCCTACTGTCCAACTTATCTGTCCACCTTACAATCTGACCTTGCCATTATTGAAAACTGGGCACAATAAAACTCAATGTCTTTTAAAACCCCAAAATGTGCAGTACTCCACTTAGGAAAAAACAACCCTAAACAGCCATATACTTTAAACAACATCATCTTAAAGGATTCCACCAAAGAAAAATACCTGGGTATTACTATATATAATAAGCTTTCCTTTTCTAACCATTGCAACTAAGTGGCTAACCTTTCAAATGCTTTGATCAGACATATAAACCACAGTTTTGTCTCCAAGACTGAAGAATGCATCATCTACTTTTACAGGTCCCATATTAGACCATATTCTGACTGTGAATCACCCTTTTGAAACCCATACTTGGCAAAGGATATTAACAAGATTGAAAAAATTCAACATAGGGCAACAAGGATAGTCCCACATCTAACACACATCATTTATGACAATAGATTAAAGAGATCAGGGCTCTACTCACTTGTTTGTTTGTTGAATTTTGTTGACCCGGTAAGCCCACTGGGCCTAGAAGTCCCTTTTTTAGGGGCGAGGAGATACAGATGGTAAGCAACTGAAACTGAACCAGATTAAGCTGTTGGTGGTATATTGTAGTGAATGAGGGAAATTTGTCTAGGACACCAGGGACATTCCCCTACTTCCTGCTTCCTGTGAGCAGGGGGGACCCATTTTCTGGTGGGACCAAGATGGCGGAGGAGGAGGATGTCTGCTTGGTGGGAGAGCTGGCCTCTGCTCCCACAGTGTGCAATGTGGAGGCTGACCCTTTGAATACTCAAGATATGGATTCTGATATGGAGTTTCACGATGCAGTGGTTCTTTGGGAGGATACAGCAGTTGATTTAAGAAAAAATTTCAAAGGACTGGGAGAAAGGAAATGCTTGAAAAGGAATCTTTGATGCAAGGTTCAAATCCAGCTTGGAACCTGACGACATGGATGCACCTTAATACCTGCAATATTGCTCTCCCTGAAACCGAGGTGTTTAAAACTGAGAAAATACAGGACTGCACTTAAAAGAAAGTCCGTGGAGCATGGTGAGTCTTTGCAACATTTTTATTATTTCGAAGCCACTACTGAAACAGACAACTCGCTTTTACAATCTGCTTTTACCCGCTTTAAAAATGTACAGCAAAGTGATTCCTCCTCACTACACAATCAGTGTGTTATGGGAGTAAGGAGAAGCAAGCAGTTGAGCACTCTATGGACTTTGTACCAGTGGCTTCAGCCATCAGCCTGAGTTGTTAACTCTGCAGCAGGTAGAATCGGGGCTTGACAGCTGCAGCGTTGCTCCTAATAATAATATGGCTTACTCGGTTCAGTCGGGACTCCTGGCAGGGCGAGACCACTCCTCTCTTTATAGCCCAGCAGCTACGTGGGAAGTTCCTGAAGTAAAATTGACTGTTAGTAAAGCTGCTAACAGTACTATAGAGGTTAGTGAGTGCATTCAGCCCGCTATAGCTCGACTGCCCTAACAATTGAAAAGCCGAAACAGAGTCCCCAAAGGAAGTACAACAGACTTTGTCTGCATCAGAGCTAAAAGCAGTCTGAGTCTGCATGGTTAGACAAATCAGCTGGATTCGTTTTTAAAAGCATGGGGCTCAGCATAATGTAGTTTATCAGTCCTCAGCTGTTTCCCAAACTGGAGTTACTGAATTCTTCTTTCCAAAAAAGAAATACCTCTTATAAAATCTGGTCTACAAACACACATAATGTTTCAGAGCTCTGGTCCCCTGATAAAGCACTCAAAGGAGCAGGTTGGAAGCAAAATGCAGCAGGTATGGAAGCCTGATCCTACTTGGGACTCTGATTATACCCTCTCACAGCATTCACCAGAGTGGAAACCGGACTTACAACAGCAAAAGCTGGAGCAAGATTTGCAGGACAATAAAAAACTGTTTAGAGGTAGAAAACTTCCACTGAGAGCTACATCCCTGGAGTCACAGATATCTTTACCTTCCTCATTGAAT
This sequence comes from Neoceratodus forsteri, assembly GCA_016271365.2. Taxonomy (NCBI): domain Eukaryota; kingdom Metazoa; phylum Chordata; order Ceratodontiformes; family Ceratodontidae; genus Neoceratodus; species Neoceratodus forsteri. The sequence goes on along the minus strand of CM057457.1, from coordinate 390,345,641 downwards.
ACAGATTTGGTAACACCTGCAGGAGCCTATTGCTTCTTCTCACACGCCCTCTCCAACGGAATCTGCTCCTCAGAAACCACTTATGTCTGAATTATTTTCTAACACTAAAAGAAGCAGCACCGGAATGCAGTTCAGTATTCGTTATAAAGGGGTTTGGAGGATCGACTAGATAGACACTACGTGGAAAACCTTATTAAAAGAGTCCTTGCATTTACCCCAAAAGATGTGTATGCATTTATTAATATCTCTGGAGAGGATAATTTTGACATCAGTTTTAGGACACCACATGCATTGGACTTATTCTGGGATAGGTACAACCAGGTTAAATTCTCTCCTCTATGGACCCCTTCTTAGTGATTCCTTTAACTAAACCCCTGATAAAACATGTTACGGTCATGTTTAGAAACGAGGGGGTTCATGGAAGATATATCATTTTGGTTGTCCCTAATGTGAAATTTTAAGTGGGCCGGAACCTATCCTAGATTCTGAACAGTTTTGGACGGGAGGATGGAAATACAAACTAAACTGAGGCAATCTGAGACAGGGGTAGTCCATATTCCCAATTCCTTTCTATTAGGAAAAGACAGAGGGTTTGTTTTATAGTGGACAACCCCGGCTTGCTACAGATGTGGGGCTAAACACACCTCTCAAGTGTTTAGACCAACCACGTTGGACAACTGTGGGAGGTTGGACACACAACTATGTATTGTCACAATCAGCTCAAATGTGAGCTTTGTGAAGAATCTGGCCACTCTTTTTGGTTTGCCTTGGGCTGCAAAAATAAAACATCCTGTATAAATTCAGAGCTTTTAATTCAGCAAGCTCAGGATGCTGCACATTTCCCTCCTAGCTCACAACCCCTCTACCTGTTTCTTCTTCTCAAACCAAAGTTCAGACCCTTGGTGTAGTACCCCATTGACAAATCCTTAGGAATAGCAGACAAGGTGGAACAAACTGTTTTGGTTATGAAGTCATTAAAAATCAAGTATGGGCCCACCTGAGCTTTTGATTTCCTGTGTGTTACTCTGAGGTTTCGTGGAGACTTCTGAGGAAGCATCTAAGGCTTTAAATATTAGGCCTTCACTACCCCCAACGCAGATCATCTAGGCATTTGCATCCCAAACCCCCCCTTACTCCTCCCATAGAGACTAGCAACTCTTATGCTGCATTGTTTACTCCTTGGGGAGATACAGAGATGGAATTAGGAGATTCAGACTCCCAAAAATCTTCCACTTGATCTCAGCCAGTGGATAACTATAAAGAAAAGAAAAAAAAAGAGAAAAAAATGATAAAGTAGTTCTTTTTTTATAAAGCTTAATGCAGTGGTCATGGGGCTCTTTGAACACTCATAGTTTGCTTAATATAGTTAAGAGGCAAGCCCTTTTTCACTATATAAAAACCAAAATTTATCAGTATGTTTTTTACAGGAAACCTGGATGTACTCAGCAGAACAACTCACTACTTTCAAACGGGATTGGGTGTGGGGCCTTCCTATTGGTCCTTTGGAACTGATACAGCAGATGGTATTGGGATTTTATTCAATACTTATTCCTTTAAACTTCATAATTTAGTAGATCTTATTCCAGGGAGAGTCTTGATATTAGATGGAAATGGCATGATATATGCTATCGATTTATTAACATCTACAATCCACAGACAAAAGCTGGTAGAGTTTCTTGTTTAAAAGCTGTTCAACCCTACTTGGTGACATCAGTTAAGGTGCTTTGGGGAGGTGACTTTAATTGCACAATTTCTGACTCACCTAATCAGAAGAAAAAGAAAATTTATTGTGATTCTCACATGCTAGCTAATATAGTTAAAATAGCAGGTTTATTTAACTGTATCTCCCTTTCCTCTCAAGGGCCAAGGTATTCATTTACAAAAGGGAAATTGTTTTCCCTAATAGACTACATGTTTGTCTCTCATAATGTACAACTGGATTCCTTTAAGATGATCCACTGTGAATTTTCTGATCATTTATTACTTTCTTGTAGTTCATTATCTACAGGTTCCCTGAGCGTAGGCAGCTCAGGTGGAAACTGAATAACACTATGTTAGATATACCATATATACAGTCCGGGTGAAACATATTCTAGCAGCCAGGTTGTCAGTGGCTTTTTTTATGAGGATTTAGGAGATTGGTGGTTAACAACTAAGTTCGAATTATGTAATTGGTTTAAAAGGCAAGGGGCAAAAACAAAAATTTTAAGTTTTTGAGATATTTGTCCCTAGGCAACAACTGCAGAAACTTATGACAATTGCATATGTCTCTCACTTAGACTATTCAGACCAAATTAGTAAAATAAAGGAGGAAATGAGAATTTCCAATATGATAGAGCAAAACTCTACAGGCTATTTTTTCTAATAGCATAAAAAATCCCCATTGGGGACCCTTTTGAAACCTGTAAAATCTGAAGGCTTCTTCTGATATTGATTCTTTGCAAAAACCTGATGGCTCTTTGGCCACCACGGTTGCTCAGCTCAGAGAAACAATTATTGGGCATTTTGAACTCTAGACCCCTCTCTTATTACAGAGGCAGAAATGCTTTCATATCTTAAAACATCTAAGCCCCCAGGTTAGCAGAAATCTCAACATTATTGGATCCAATTACACAAGAAGAAATAATAAAAGTAATTAGGAATTTGAAATTAAACATTTCACCTGGTAAGGATGCCTTCGAATAATCTGTATAAAGTTTTTCAAAGGAATTGAGTCAATGCTTGTATATTTTATTCCAGTATTTTATGGAAACTGCTGTTTCTTTTCCTCTTTTTCTGAGGGATTGCTGATTTACTTATTCAAATCTGAGACAGACAAAATATATTAAAATTGGCGCACCAATTACCCTCTTAAATTCAGATTATAAAATCTTCACCAGTATTTTTGAATAATCGGTTAAAAATTACGCCAGATGGGTAATTTCTCCTTACCAGTTTAGTGGGATACCTAATAGGCAAATTCAGACAGCCTTAATGATCATACAAGAAGTTATTGAACATCTTTCTGAAGTGGGAGTCACGAATTGTATGATGGTCGCTGATTTGGAAAAGGCTTTTGATAGGGTATATTTGCCTTTTTATTTCTAACGTTAATACATTATGGAGTTCCATTGCACATTGTTCATATAATTAAAAATTATATGAACATAATATTGTGTTCCCCTTACATTGCAAGGTCAGGCGGCAAAATGTTTTTCAGTTACATACTGGAGTTCAATCCAAGGTTGCCCTCTTAGCCCCTACTCTATATCTTTCTTTGGATCCCCTACTACAAAAATTAACTACTGTTCCATTGTGGCCAGGTATTTCTGATGGTACGGTTAAGGACAAACATCTTCTGGCACAGGCCTATGCAGATGATTTGATTCTTAAGATCATTCATATGTGCACATTTTTTGACCCATTTGAGGCTTTTTCGAAAGTTTCGAATGCAAAAATAAATGTGCACAAAACAAAAGGTTTATTTATCGGAGCAACAGGTCATAAGGAAGCGGTGCAGGGTGGTATCCATTTTTCCAGAACTCCCCTTAAAGTTTTGGGCATACATTTTGGCCCCCAGAACATACCAGTTGAAAATTGGGATATAGCCCTACAAACAGTGGAGAATAAAGTCAATAGATGGAAAAAGTGGAAATTGTCCAAACTGAAACGCATACATGTTATCAAACAGTTTCTTTTACCATGTGTTCAGTATGTAGCTATGATTTTTCCGCTCCCAGTGCATCTAGAAACTAAACTGTATGGTTTATTCTTTCAAATGGTTTGGGGTAATAGATTAAACCCCATTAAAAGAAGCTATACATATTTAAAGTAAAAACAAGGAGGTCTTGGGATGGTGGATCCAGTGATTTTTGCTCACTCTTTATTCATTATGTGTTCAGTGAAAAGTGGCTTACGATTAGAAGCAGGGAGTGGGGATAAATGGATTTCAGATCATTGGACAAATACTTTAGAAATTGGCTTTCTTTGGCTCGAAAATAAATCCTCATTTATATTCCACAGTATTTTAGACCAGCTGCACAAAATTATATAAATGGAAAATAGAGAAAGAGACAATTCTGAGTAATAGCATGAAAGGAATTTTTATCAGGTGGTAATGGCAAATTTACTTCCTTTAGAGCATGTTTTAAGAATTGCCCTTCTTCTTTGAATCCTAAAGTATTAGCTCAACTTAACTGTCGAGATTGCCTCAAATGCAATGGGAAACACAGTGGCTAATATTCTATGGCCGTTTAAATGTTAGGGTAATGCCAAGTATAAAGCCATTGAAGAAAGGAAGTGTCCTTACTTGGATTGTATAAATACTGAGGAATCGATGGAGCATTTTCTTTTACACTGTTCCTATGCAAAGGGTTTGTGGGTTTATTTGGCGGCACTTTGGGGTTTTAAGTGGCTGAATTTTCTTACATATCAAATCTTGGTTTTAGGGGTTTATCCAGAGACTCTTTCTGATTTTCATGAAGAAACACTGTCATTATTTTTTGGATGTTTACGTTATTATTTATGGCAGGCAAGGTGTCAGTGGGTAATATATCAAAGAAAAATGCCTTATTTTTGTTTTAGCATTTTGGTTTCACAGGAACTCTCGAGGATTTACGCTCAGGATGCTCGAAGGACAGTACAGACTCAGTTACTAAAAATGTGGAAAGGGTTTTTTCATTTTATTAAGTTCAAATAATGTATAAAAATAATCTGATAATTACTCTGATTATTGTATAAGTTTGTTAGATTAAGTTTTTGGCTCTTACTTTGTATAATTGATTACACTGAGTTGTTCTAATTATGTTTAATAATACAATAAAAACTCCCCTACTCTTTTCGATAAGTGCCATGGGATCTTTAACATCCACCTGAACTACCACCAATCCAGGCAGGCAGATGGGACCTCGATTTAACGTTTCATCCGAAAGACGGCACCTCAGAAGTGCGGCACCCCTCTCATGCTGCACTACAGTGTCAGTATTGGGATATTAACCCAAGTGCCAGATGTGGGAACTGAACCCACAGCCCTCTGATCTCCCGGTCTCAGAGGTGAGTGTGCTACCTACTGAGCCACTGATGAGACAGAGGTGACCTACTACTACTATATAAAATCCTCCAATCCCTCAATTGGTGCAACAATGTGGCATTACTTGTGCCCAAAGAAAAATATTTGTGAGAAGGCTCAGGGGCAGTGTGAGGAAGTATTTTTTCACAGAGATGGTGGTGAACACATGGAACAGCCTTCCTGAGGAGGTTGTAGGGTTTAAAACTGTGGGAGAATTCAAGAATGCATGGGACATACATAAGGGAATTCTTGTGGGGGTAGGAAGAAATAGGCTGTTGGTTAACTAGGATTTGCAGCTTATCCTGTAGGTAGTGAAATGGGCAGACTAGATGGGCCAAGCGGTCCTTATCTGCTGTCAAAGTCTATGTTTCTATGTTCCCAAGCTAAGAAAAAGGGGGGCCGGTGGGGGGAGATTACAAATTGGAGGCACCACTGGGATTTGTTTGGATTTGAGGAGAAAACAAGAAAGGTTTGCTCAGATCATGGCTAGTGTTTTGTCTGTCTGGCAGTAGGTAGCCCAAAAAATTGGAAGCATTGTGTATAAGGGATTTGCCAGAGAAGTACCATCTGTATGTGCTGCTGTGTGCTGCTGTTCATGTGCTGCTGTAATTGTGCCAACATTTACAAAGGAGCTGTAAAGCCAAATTGTGTGTGCCCCTTGTTCTGCATCAAAATTAACATTTGCCAGCTTTTAATTTTCAAAGTTGTGACAAGAAAAAGTATGGAGAACTGTGGGAAACAAAGAGACATTTGTGCCCTAGAAGTTTAAAATGTTTGCTGTGTTGACTGGGGGAGTTGTAAGGAAATTGCCATGAAAAATGGTTGAAATGGTGCTCCCACCATGGAGTCACAGCTGAAAAGAAAAAAACGTTGTTTTGCAGTATAAATGTTGCCTGCTTGACGATCACCAGGGAGGAGAACAGCACAAGAAGAGAAAGGCTCATTTGCTTGGCATTGAGTGGTTGGTGAAACTGCAGTCAGTCCTGCCCCATGCCAGCTTCAGAGTGCTGCCCAGGTTTGAGAGGGAGAGAGCGAGTGGTGTGCAAGCTGGCTAGCAAGGAGGAGCACTGTGGTGACTGCAAACATTGTAAAACTTAAAATATTAGACTTTTCTGTTTAAAATCAGGCTCAACCCATATTCTGATTGACTGCGGAGAGAGCATGGTGTTCACAAGGACAAACACTAAACAATAATCCTTTAACCACTTATTCAATGCTAAAAAGTCATGTTGAAGGGAATTATTAATCTCATGAATTTTAGTAGAACTGATAAACAATATGATGTCATCAGCATACAACAATAAATTGGAAAAGTGTGGAATCCCAACAATAGAATTGATAAAAAATGAAAACAACAGGAGCCCCCAAAAGGACCCCTGCATTACCCCATTGCATAACTCACCCAGTGCCGATTCCATACCACCAATTTTCACCCTGACCAGACAAGCAGTTAAATAACTGAAAAATCAATCACAAATAATGCTAGAAAGCCCTAGGTTCCCCAGTCTCTGGAGCAGCATGGAGTGATTAACTAAATCGAAAGCTTTAGACAAATCAATCAATAAATAAAGCTCCAGTCAGCTCACCAGCATCCACTGATGTTAAAGAATGATTAGTAAAGCAAGCCAGTGCAGATCGTGTACTATAATGCCTTCAAAGACCTTGCTGCTCCAGTGAGCGAAGACCCCTGTCCTCCAAATAGGTCTCTAGTTGACAATTGACCAGATCTTACTTGATGGACAGAGTATAGCTATGGGTCGATAATTATCAATTTCATGGTGTTGACCTGATTTAAATATAGGTTTAATAATAGTTTGTTTTCAAACCATAGGGAATAAACCAGTAAAAAGTGATACATTAAAAATAGTAGTTAAAGGCTCATATATAAAATTCAAAACAATTTTTAGAAACAGTGATTCCAGACTATCTACTCCTACACTTTTACTAATAGGCATTTGTCTATGCAGTTTAAGTACTTCTTGGGGCTGTATAGTACTGAAACAATAGGATATCCTGATATAATTACATTTAGATCTGAAATCATTCAGAGAAGAATAATCAAAATCATTCAAATAATTAGATAAATCTGTAATTTTTTTCAAAAAATGATCAGAAATTTCCTTAGGATCAGAAAGAGCAACCCCATTTATATTAATAGTACTAACACCTTTTTCCTTTAGATGGATCTGTCAATTTTTTAATAGACTCCCAAACATTTTTTGAATCTCCCAAAGAATTTAATTGATGCTTCTGATAGTAGTCAGACTTATTCTTGTGAATCAACAAATTACATTTGTTTCTCAAAAAATGATACTGGCTATAGGCCTCGGTACTATTAAGAGCTTTGTAAACTTTCCAGTACTTATCTATTTTTTTCACTAATGAAAACAGTGCTGGTATAATCCATTTGCTGTCTCTACCCATAACCCTTCTTTTGACCAGAGGAAAGAATTTATTTTGTTCATGCAAAAGTGAGGTAAGGAAAAAATCAACAGCAGCATCAGTGTCAGGAATAATATTCAGTAGAGACCAATCTATCATTTGAAGTTCAGACACTAAACCATTAACGCCCATATCACAATAATTTCTATATGTAATTATCTTAGGAGGTATCTTTAACCTAAAAAATCTACAAATACAATACACAGGCATGTGATCACTAATATTATCTGAGTAAGTCCCACTCTCAGTTATCCTATCCATAGTTGTAGTCATTATCCAGTCAACTAAAGTGTGTTGTTTACTACAATTATTCAGTCTGGTAACACCTGATATAATTTGATTTAATCCAGCACTAGTAATAATCTATTCAACTTGGTCATGTGCTTCCCCCAACCAATTCAAATTAAAATCCCCAGTTATTACTATTACATATTTAGATGTAAGACACTGCTGAAGATAATTCAAAAATTCACGCAGCCCATTAATACCAGCCTTAGGAGGATTATAAACAACACAAAACCCTAGCTTAATACAATTAGCCAAATGCAATTCTATATGAAGCCATTCACATAGTGTAGATTGTTGATAAGACATATCAATACCAACATCATCAAGCTTATCAGAAAAAAAAATCAATACCCTCCCTTCTTATTATCCTTCCTATCTTTCCTATATAATTTATAACCATTCAATAAACACATAGCATCAGTAATATTAGACTTCAGCCAGGTGTCTATAATACTAAAAACATCAGATTTATGAATCCCAATCCAGGCCTCAACTTCAGGCTTCTTATTAAGAAAACTCCTAACATTTACATGAACAAATTGCAGCCCCAGAGTACTCAGGTTCTGATCATGAACTACAGCTTTAGGTCCAGGGTTAGGTTCTACATCACCTGACTAAGATAGCAAAATCCCCGCAACCAGAGGAAACATAGTAAACTACCTAATAGATCCCTGATATACAGAGTTAGGTACCTTAATAAAAAAAATACTCCCTAAATCAACTGCCTCCTGCTTTGATAAGCACCCTAAAATAAAAATACAACTTTCACCATGAGAACAAGACTCAATCAAAATGTTATAAAATTCAAAAGAGTCAGAATAAACATGCTGGATTGGTAAAATATCCATGCAAACACACCTGCATCAATACAGATAAGTCCCATAATAATTAAGATATTAAACCACATCATTCCCATGATGAAAATGTAAAAATATAATATAAAACAACAAATAAAACAAATCCCAAAACAAAACTAAAGCTAAAATACTGTCCAAATAAAACACCTAGCAAACTTACTATACCTAACCTTTAATTTAAATAATTAACATCAGAATAGAACAGGTCAACTGTTTCACCAAGTAAATCTGAATTTTTCTACAGGGAGCGCCACTCATGCTCGCACCTTGCTCGTGCCACTGCCATGATGTCAGCGAATTCCCCTGTAATTAGCAGCAAACCAGTCACAATGTGCAAAATTCACAGACTTGATGACTGAAACGCACAGCATATAGGTAAAACAAAGAGTCTGGTGATCTTTTTGCCTTAGCAGTCTGGCACAGATCTTGTAGTGCAGCACAATGGAAGAAACTGCAGTCGTTTATTACAGGTGAGCGGCACAAGCTTTTATCAAGTGAATCCCTGCCTCTGCAGTGATGTCAGCGAATCCCCCTGTAGTTAGCAGCAAACCAGTCACAATGTGCAAAATTCACAGACTTGATGACTGAAACACACAGTGTATAGATAAAATAAAAAGTCTGGTGATCTTCTTGCCTTAGCAGTCTGGCACAGATCTTGTAGTGCAGCACAGCAGAAGAAATTGCAGGTGTCTATCCACTGTGAAGACACTGTACCAATAACAAACATAGTGCAACTTGATGACATTGCCACCTCTGATACATCTCTAACCACGACCTCTGTGCCCACCTGGCTTCCTTTCTAATTTTCTATGGTATTTAGCCAATTGGTCTGTGCTTCCTTTTAGAAGTGTTACCCCTCCAGCTACCCTGTGCATCTGACGATCACAATTTGCAGCACGAATAGTGTTTTTTCTTTATGTTCCTACAATTTGGTTCTTGCTCGGCAGCGGTTCCACTGCACTCCATTAAGAAGATGGTGCAATCACCCTTGGTTAGCCTGCCTCTCAGGAAACACCTCAACTGTCAGTGTCTGATATTCTCTACAAGCTTTGAGAATTTAGGGTAGAATTTCATGGTTTGCAATTGGAGCTAAAATCTGTTTTGCCAGCACTGGAGGGGATAGTAGCTGATTCAGAATAAGCTGTTTCAGTCACCAAAACATGGAGCAGCTTATAAGAAAGCTATTGCATGATCAGCAAGCCACACAGGATCACTGCTAGGACCTAGAAATATACGATTTGAAGGAGGGAGCAGAGGGCACAAATACGGCTCTATTCTTACAAGACCTTTTTTTTTTTTTTACTTTCTTTTCATCTCTCCTAAAGTGCCCTAAATGTTCTCTCCTTTGGGCCAATCATACCACTCATGCCCCAAATGCAGAGCCTGCCCCTAAAGTGCCCAGGCAACTCCTACCTTCCTCCACCTCAACGGAGTGCCTGCACAGTGGGGTCTGCCCGTGGACCTGTGGCTGGATGGCTTGGAGTGGTCATCATCTAGGACTGCCAAGGGTTGTTTTTCATTTTTCTTGTGGTCCCCTTCCATCCCCCTGAGGATACCGGCTCAGGCAGGTTATGTGCTTACGCACTATGCCTGCCAAGTGCCTAACAGCATCCTACCATCCCCGACTCCAGTGCCCTAGGACCTGCCAGTGCCTCAAAAGTCGGTGCTCCCACCGACCCTCAAGGACATCGGGTGCATGAAGCATGCCTGGTAACCCACCCCAAAGGAGGAGAGCTTCCATTGGCACACTCAATCCTCCTTCCCCCTGCCAACCCCTGGTGACCTGAGTCTGTGCCTAAACCTGGGTCACTGGCATGGTGCAAGGTGTGGCATCCAACGCCTCAACCCTCAGCACCACCAGGCCAGCTTACAAGACCTTTTTGAGTCACAACTAGGTGTGGATGACCTGGGACCTTTGCAAATAGAAAATGCCCACAGATCATTGGCAGCTAAGCCCATTTCAAGTGTACAGTAGATCACCCGAGATCAATCATAGTTCATTTTATGAAGTATGCCATCAAGCAGGAGATTCTGCACCATGCCTGGAAGAAAGGGAAGCTCTTTAACAAGGGGCAAAGAGTTTATTTTGATAATAATTATTACACTGCCACCCAGTCACATTGTAGAGCTTATGCCCCATTACTACGTTTGTTAAAGGACCAGGATATTAAATTTATAATCCCATATCCAGCAAAGCTCAACATATGTTTTTTAGATGGTCCTCGTCTTTTTGAAGATCCTGATACAGCACTCCAAGAGCTATGTAGTCAGAACATTGCTGAACAGAATGATTTAAATGACACAGAAATAGCTGGGGAAAAATAGACCCTGCAAAAAGAAACATGGTTCAAGGTATCTCTCCAAAGTAAAAAATGGAGACAGGACCAGAAATCAGAAGATATAAAGGTGCTTCTTTAGTCATTTTGCATAGAGGATTCCACTTGATTTGTGATTATCAGTTTGGACGTGGTATGCTGATCTGGGACAGTAATAATTGGGTTACTAACTTTAATGGCCATCCCCTCTTTTCATTTAGTATTTATTAATGAAGCCCACATTGGTTTATAAGGTAGCTTTTAGATGTGTTATTTGACTTTTTGTACATTACTAGGTGCACGTAAACAGTGCTTGTGGACTGGTGCCACCACTGATGTTTCTTTCCTGCCAGTTTTGGTAGTTAGATGCTTTAGGATGGCTGCCTTTTTAAGTTACAGGTGAGGTCAGTGGTTGTAAACAAAGTTGTGGCTTCCTTGTTGGGCTGTTTCTTCTCATGGTGGGGGTGGGAGACAGGGTTTGCAGCTGAGTTGGTGAAGCCTCTCCATGTCCACTCTCAGTGACAACTGATCACTCTGTTGGAGCCTCTTTTCATTAACATCTCTGATTGTCACCACCAGAGGTGTACCATTGCTGATAACAGGGTGGCCTAAGATTTGCTTCAGAAATGTCTTACAGCTGTGTTTGAGAGGCCACTTAAGATAAATTACAAGGGAAGTGGAGAGGCTAACCATGTGGTTTTCTTGGATGGTAGTCCAGGCCCCTAATGACTTGTGTTAGGTGTTTTACATAAGAGGTAAGGCGCTCAGCCAGTTATTGCAGCTGATTGGCAGTTCAGCCTTTCATGCAAACGTTGGTGTTCCTTTTTCTCTTAGTTGAGGTAAGGCACTTAGTAAGCTGGAAGACAACAACCTAGCATTAGGCCCCTATAGTTTGGCATATGGAATGGGATTTCCTTCCTATGATGTAGATCTGTCGGTAATCATGGTTGCCATGTTTTTACATTAAGAGGGCCCTTTTTTGAGTCTGCCTGTTTTGCTGGAGTTGTGCCAGTTCTTCTATAGGAGGGAGATTGGGCCGCTGCTGTCAGGGACATGGAGTTGGTGTCCTATTCGATTCGACTGCAACTACCACACTTCTAACTCCTGCACTATTTGGAAAGTAGATTAGAGGATGGGCCAATAGCTGCACCTTATTTATTCTAACGTGGGAGTGTTTCAGTTTTCGTCTGTCTACCCCCTGTTTCTTTGGTAGTCTTTTTAGAGCTTTCAAAGGTTTTGGATTTAAATTTATTTTTATAATGGTAGAATCCTCCCCTATGACTCGGGGGGGGGAGGGATGGTATTTCGGCTAAAGATTATGTGCTGCAATTTTTGCTGGAGTGGCAGTCTGTTCATTTGGGGTAGTTTGGGACATGCATTATCCCTAGGGTCACATACTGTACCTCTTATGATTGGTTTCCAGAAATAGTGGTATGTAAGCTGGGTGAGGATGGGCTTTTCAGCCATTATATCTGTTTGGGTTATTCTTCACATTTAAGGCTAGCTAATCTATATTTATCTTGTCACAGGGATGTTATCTCAGAGGTGGACGTCTGGGTCTGGGTGATGATTATTATTCATTATTTGGCATTATAATCCACATGTAGTCATATTACATCCCATCAGCCTGGTCCTATTAGCCTCACGCTCATTTGAGTCTGATAGCATTGGGGGCACATGGTTTTGCTGTGTTTTACCCCCGGGGGAGCTGTCATCTTTCTTCCACAAGGAGACCTCATCAAAGACAAATTTAAAAAATTTCTCATGCTCCAATCTTTGGATGTCAATATTAAGGGGGACCCCTAGGTTCTGGGGCCTTCCTGGTTTTCTTTGTACTGATTATTTGGATTTGGGAAATTTCTGAAGTGGTTTAATTATTAGTTGTATATACATGTTTGCCTTAAGGCAGTTTCACTTAGTTGATAGTTAGCAAGGTTCTATAGGTAGATAATTAGTATTAAGAAGTGTATTGTGGGGAGAGCAATTTACTATATTTTGTTCTCATTTAATATGTTTAGGGTACTTAGTAATGTACAGAGATCTGAGAATTACAGTTATTATTTGTCTGCCTATACACCAGTATTAAGCTTGTGGTTTTGTCTATTGTTTTAATTTCCCCATTGGGGACATCTATTATTTTATTGTACCTCCCTGTTTGTTTGTTTGTTTGCTGTTTTGTTGGTCGGGGCTCTTGCATAATAATTAAGGTATGTCACTTTTATGGTAATGTTAGCGTTGTTGGGAATGGGGAAATCCCAGATATTTAAAATTGTTTCTTATTCTATGATTTCTTCAAGACACTCATTTGACTTCTACGGAGCATGATAAATGTTTAAAATTTGGCTTTGAAAAGGTGTTCTGTGCTTCTTACTTCTGAAAGGCATTGCGGGGTCCTCATCCTATGCCATAAAGAAGGGCTTGGCTTTGATTCTCATACTATTGAATCAGATCCTGAGGGCAGAGTTGTCTTAGCGAGTGGTCTTCTGAATGGTCAGGAAGTGTCCTTGGTTAATTCATATTCCCCCCCAACAAGGAAGGCTGTTTTTGTAAAGTTCTTTGCTTTGTTAACAACAACATTAAAAGGAAGGCTTTTGTTGGGGGGGGGGACAACTTGAATTTAACTCTCAACCCAGATTTGGATTCTTTGAATCCTAAATCATTTAGGTATTCAGAGGTCCCAAGATATGTGAGGTACACATTACAACATCTAGGTCTTGTCGATGCATGGAGCTTCCTGCACCCGAGGGATAAGGTATTCACCAACTATCCACCTCAATGTGGCAGCTCTGCCAGACTCGATTATATTTTTTCTATGATAGAACATGCGGGGACCTTCTTTTCGAAGATATAGGCCTGATTTTTCATTTTGACCATGCCCCAATATAGGTCACCTTTTCTTTGCCTAAACATATTAAACACTCCTTTTGGCATTTGAATTTAGCTTATTTGAAGGATCAATCTTTAATAGCAGACTTAGCTGAGCAGAATAAGGTGTACTTGAAGCATAATAATGGGGGGGGAGGTTCCATGCACCCTTTGAGATGCTTTAAAAGTGGATCTATGGAGATGACTGATTTCCTTTACATCTGCTAAGCATAAGGAAAGGAGGAAACAATGGCAGGCTCTTTATACGGCCTGCTGAAATCTCCAAGAAAAATTAATAGGCGGTGACAAGACTGTTTGCCTTGGATACACTAGGTCCAGGCAAATACACAGAAAGTCATAGATGAAAAAAACAGAATTTGCCTTATATTATTTATAACAGCATTGCCATGTGGGAGGGGCCCAGAGGGGTGCAATATCTAGCCTGCCACCTTTTGTGTCACCAAACAGAGGATATGGTTCTCAAAAAGAGGGATCCAGCTACAGGGAAGAGCTCCCACAGAACTAATGACATTTTAAGGGTATTCAGTTATATTATGCCTCTCTGTACACTGAGAATGGCAGCCGCCCCCCCCCAGCCAAAAATAGGGAGTTGTCTTTTTTGTCTAATGCAAACTTACCTATATTGTCCCCTCCCAGGCTTCTTTTTTGCAATTACCAATTACACTGGATGAACTCTGGAGTGCAATACAGTGTGCAAAACCTGGGAAAAGTCCTGGGATAGATAGTTTTTATTCAGATTTTCACAAGCTAGACCTCCTGCAGCAACATTTTGCTCCTGTTCTTTTGAGGGCAATGCAAGCAGTACTGGACCTGGATGAGAAACCTTTGCCTCCTTCATGGAACCAAGCAATTATAGCAGCTCTTCTGAAGCCAGATAAGGACCCTACACAAGCAGAGTCACATTGGCCTATATCAATGTTAAATTCAGATGATAAGTTTTTCACTTTGATCTATGCAGCTAGACTTGAAGACCTTCTCCTGTCCTTGGTGAACCAGGACCAGGTGGGATTTGTGTGTAAGAGGCAGGTGCAAGATAATGTTTGCAGAATGCTTCTCCTGCTTGAGCATGCTATCCTATCTCCCGGTCCTGGCCAGCTTGGATGCAGAGAAGGCCTTTGACTGTGTATCTTGACCTTTCTGTGGGCAGCTTTACATAGTTTTGTTTTTCCCTTGTCTTTTATTAATTTGTTGAAAGCCCTCTATGACAATTCAAAAGCATATGTACTCATCAATGGTCATCTCTCTCATTTTTTCATCTTTATAGGGGCACACAATAAGGCTGTTCTCTTTCCCCTCTCTTTTTTGCTCTTTATGTGGAGTCCTTGGTGGCTCATATAGGTGTGTCACATGAGGTTGAGGACATTCTAATTGGAGGTAGAAAATATAAGCTAGCTCTTTTTATGGATGACATTTTAGTAACTCTTACCAACCCAACTAATTTCTTATTGGGGGTAACCCATATTGTTGAGGAATTTGAAATGCAGTATTGATTGGATTTCATCTTAATAAGTTGAAAACTGAAGTAATAGCATATCTTTATTCACCACCAGATATGTCAATCAATCAATAAAATCTTTATTTAGCCAGGCAATCATCATTGAGCAAAACTCATTTCAAGATGGACCTGGGTGAACATCAAAACAGTGTACAATATATTTACAAAGGAAGGAAAAGTACACAGTAATTACAGAATTCAGAGAGAATATTAATAACAGTAGCTTAGGAAGTACAATACAAATACAAGTCATTTTGGTAGATGAAGACAATATATACACAATGAACCAGTACATATTAAACATAAGTATATATTCAGTCGTGTAGCAGACTTGATATCAAAATAAACCTAACAAGTAACAAATACGTTCAGAAGAGCTAGGGAAGTAAGGTAAAGGGGTGGAAGGGGTACAAACTGGGATCGAAGGAGGGGGGAGGGATGATGAGGGATTGGTTTAAAAGCAGGAAGGATGTGGAGCAATAAGAGATAAAGGAGCATGAGGTGCAAGTGTAAGGGATTACATGGTTTGTCAAAAAGGAAAACCGTAAGTGCTGCTCCTGCCTGATAGATGAGAGGTTGGGCAACTAGTATGAATCAAATATTAGGGCCGATATACAAGAATAAATGTATAGCGGTGATATATGGAAGGGGGGTATGAAGCAAGTTGGCAGGCATAGATACTAAAAGCCAGGCAGGATAGGGAATGGCACTGCTTTAAAAAGAGGGAGATTAGGGACAAGGAAAGCAATTACATCGTTCCTTATAAGAGCGAGCATATAGTGTTTAGAAGGTGGACAGGTTGGTAGGAATGATGAGTTTCCATGTATTTTGCAACTTGTTCCACAAAACGGGCAGCACATAGCTTATGGCAGCCCTACCAAAGCGTAGGTTCACCTTAGGTACTTTTACAGAAATACAGGAATTACTTCTCAAGCATAGTTACCAATCAAGCTTAACAAAAGACAATCGGAAATATATTGGGGCAGTTTTTTGGTGATAGCTCTGTAAGTCCAAAGTGCTGCATTTCTTTGATGTCTATAAGGGAGAGATGACCATCCCACAGTGGCATATAGGGAACAGTGATGAATGGAGAAGGGGAGACCAGTGATGAACCTTAGGGCTCTATGAGAAAGTATTTCTAGCTGTGCTAGCATCATGGCGGGGCCTTGGCTATTGAAGAAATCCACATAATCTAACAATGAAAGGAATGTAGTTTGGACCAACCTCAGTTTCGATTCTTTAGTGAGAAGGCAGTTGAGCCTAAAAAATAGACCGAGTCCTGCCTAAGTTTTTTTGCCAGTTTTTCGATATGGTCAGTGAAGGATAGTCTGTGGTCAATCCAGACTCCCAAGTGTTTCAGTTTTGTTACTTATTCTAGTGGTTCTTCTAATAATGTAGTAATCTGCAGAATCGATCCGGTGGTAGTTGAGTTTAATGCATGGATAAAGGGTGAGAAGAGCATCGCTTTTGTTTTCTTTGCATTTAAGAGCAGTTTTTGGTTTAGGAGCTGAAGCTGCAGCTGATTGAAATCAGACTGAATGCCATGGCATGCTGCTTCAGGTGATGGTCTGCTTATGTAGAGCACCATATCATCCACGAATAGGTGTATATTGGCCTCTTTTAGGCTCGTATCAATATATATGTAGATAATATAAATTGCAAACAAAAGAGGACCCAGAATGAAACCCTGCGGTACTCCTCAGAGGAGAGGCTTAAGAGGTGAAAACTCACCTTCTGCCTTTACCTGCTGAAGCCGACCTGTTAGGTAATCTGTGAACCAATTCAAAGAGAGATTGTCCAGGCCAATGTTCTGAAGGGAAGTGAGGCACAGGCTGTGGTCGACGGTATCAAAGGCCTTACTAAGGTCCAGAAATACTGCACAAACAAAATTCCTATTATCTAGATCACGCTGCCAATCATTGGTAACTTTAGCCAATGTCGAAATTGGACTATGTTGGGCTATGAAGCCTGATTCAAGGGGTTTAATACATTCTTAGATTCTAGGTAGTTCCTAAGTTGAGTACTCACAATTTTCTCCAGTAATTTGGACAGTATTGGGAGGAGAGAGATAGGCCTGTAATTGTTTAGGTCATATGGATCACCAGATTTGAACAAGAAGATAACATGGGCTGTTTTCCATATAGGTGAGAGGATGCCCAATGATAGAGAAAGGTTGAAAAGATGCGTGATAGGAAAAGCTAAGACTTGGCACCCAATCTTTATGAAATATCAGTTTAGGAAGTCAGCTCCAGCACTTTTTTTGATATCCAGCTGTAATAGGAGGTCTTCACCCTTTTTTAGGGTTGCAGGTTGAAGAATGAAGGATGGGTTGGGGATAAGGCCTTCATAATCTTGTGCACCAAGTTGTGAGCATAGGAAAGAAGCAGAGGAGTTATCAAAGGCAGTTGCAAAGTGGTCATTAAGAATATGAAGGATGGCTGGACAATTAGTGATAATTGAATTTGCAGAATTAAGTTTTGCAAGTAGGGAGTTTCCAGAGGTCTGACCAAATAAATCCTTGAATGTTTTCCAAAATTTGACTGGGTTCTTAGAAGCAGATTCTAGCTCAGAATAGTAATAAGCAGCCTTAGCCTCTTTGATCATCCTAGTACAGGTGTTCTGTATGCCCTCCTAAATAAACACCAGTCATGTAAAAGCTTTGTTTTGTGTGCATTTTTCCAAAGCAGGTACCTTTTCAACAATGCAGCCTTCAGCTCTGATGTAAACCATTGGCAGGATTTGTTCCTCACATGAGCTTTTACCAGTGGTGTGTGCTTGTTCAGTGCTTCTGAGACTATCTCATGGAAAATGTCATATACCCTAATCACAGACTTTGCTAAATAAAAGTCCTGCCAAAACAAGAAATCTCTTAATTCAGCAATGAAGACAAGAGGATTGAAGTTTTGTCTGCATCTCTTAAAGGTAGACTTGGATGCAGGTAGAGGCTTGGTGTTTGATCTTACACAAACAATGAAGCAGTGATCACTGATGTCTGAGAAAAAAGTAGCAGCACGTGAAAAAAAATGGGGTTTACTTACTAAGATGATGTCTAGAAGGGTACTGTTATTCGGATTCTTTTTATTAGGATGTGTTGTTTCGTTGATAAGGTGTGAAAACTCAGGTGAGTCATAGAGCGATTTAAGTGGTAATGCTGCCTTAGAGGACCAATCTAAGTTAAGGTCCCCTAATAAGATAGCTTCTGAGGATCCAGGACCTATGATAATACTTAAATGCTTTAGAAGCTGTAGCCAAGCCGAAGGGGGCCTATAACAACCTATTACAAAAAGTGAGACTGAAGTAGAGATCTGTCTTGAGAGACAGACATTCAAATTCATTTGGGACAGTGGTCAAGTCTACGATTGAGGCAGAGAATTTGTCCTTGACATAAATAGCCACACCACCGCCTCTGGCCTGTCTATCAGTTCTAAATATTGAGTAGTTAGGAATATTCACTTCTCTGTCGGTTGTACTCGCTCTGAGCCAAGACTCGGAGACCACCAAAACATCAGAAGTGATATGATATATCCAAGCCTGGATAGATGCAATCTTTTTTAACAGGCTGCAAGCATTTACATGCATAAAGCTCATACCTTTGAGCCTAGGCAAGTCAGACAGAGATATGATTGCTGCAGGAGGACCCGAGTTAAGTTCCACATTACCTGAAAATAATAAAAGTAGCAAAAGTTTCCTGATGGCCTGTAAAGATAATTTGTATTCACTTGCCCTTATATGTCTGCAGGGATTATTGGAGGATGTGGGCAGAGCCCTTCAACACAGTTGATTCTGACCTAAGGCTGCTTTAATTAATGCCCTGGCTGCAAGTGTTAGGCTAGACAGGTTGTCATTCAAAGAGGAAGACATTCACAGAAATGGTAGCTCAGTGTAGGTTCCTGCATAGAAGGGTAGCAACATTGAGGGCTGTAGGGAGGGAAGGTTGTTCATGCATAAGTACTTTAGATGGATGATAGTGCTAGCATGGTAGTCTGTGAAGGTATCACCCTCTCTGTCATGTGGGTATAAGACAGAGAGGATGAGTGACAGAAGGGTCATGGTAGAAAGCCAGCAGTTAACCCATCTAAAGGGGCCATGAGGCAACATAACCGGTATCAGCTAGAAGCCAAGGTACCTGTACTCAAGTAAAAAAAAAAGCAACTATCAACTTTGTTTATTGCCTCTTATGTAGCACACATATGCTACGGTAAGGTACAGAAGAATCACTATCTTCAAAACTGTACCGAATCCCCTGCTCTACACCATAAACCAATAGTATGGCAAGCTGAAAGTAGCTTTGCTTGGTGACAACTCACTGCAACTTATAAACATAAAATGACCCCAAAGGTAAATAAGAACCGAGGAGAAAAGGAGAGCAAAAGCCATCTAATAAGGATATCTTATAGTAGTGGATTAAAAAGAAAAGTAGCAAGAGCCAGACAGTAACAGCTAGTGTAGTGAAGGGCCCAATGAAAGGGGACAGTCAGATTCCAACTAATGCAATTCAGTTAACAAAGGAGGGGGCATGGTCTGTTAGCATTTAAGGTGGCCATGGGAGGGGGGTGGGGGTGGGCAAAAAAATCAAGCACCAAGTCTGTGCCCACTTCAGCAAGGAACAGCTATATCTTCAGCCCAGAGGATCCGTACCTGCTGCTGAGATTTGGGGACTGGTTCGCCGTCGGCTCTCAGCTCCATGGAGGAGCTAAACTTCTTGGGCAGCCCGCTGCTTGCTGTGCAGGCCCAAGTAGGCTACAGTGCGCCTGCAGGAGAAAGGGGCAAATAGAAGAATTAGATACACTGCAGGATCGGTGGGACGTTTTGAAAAAGAAAAAAACAAAGGGACACAAAAGAGCTTAATCACAAGGGTCTTAAATGGTGGGGTGGGTGCAGACAGCAAAAGAGGTGCTGTCTATGCCTAATACACCACAGAGACAAGAGGTTGGGGGGTAGCAGGCTACAAGATTAAATTACCACAGTATGTCTGCATTTAACAATGGCACAGTAAATACAACAAGAGAGCCCTACAGACTAACATAAAATTCTAAGCAAGTCTGGTAGCAGTTACACCCTGTGTAATAGTCCTAAAATCCGGGGCAGCTGAGCTACAGGAAATTTCAGCATCAAGCGTGGACACACACAGCTTCCCAATTAAGATGCAGCAATGCCGAGGGGAAGCCTAGCTAAGCAGACGTTAATGCAGGCAGGGAGACACAGTACATAAAAATCATTTGGGATTAGGATTCAGTCAAGGGCTACAGCATTCCATATGGGTGATTAATATAGAGTAAAATAAAATAAAAGAAAAAAGTAAGAAAATTACAGGCAATGGGAGAGTGCTCCAATCAGATGGCACCAGGCTGAGAGACAGCCAATGAGGGCAGAACCCTGCGGAGGCACGGAAAATTTGGATTAGAGACACAATTTACAATCAAAAAAACAAAAGAGAGAGAGAGAGAGAGAGAAAAAAAATCAGAAATCAAGCACCAAGTCTGTGTCCGCTTCGGCAAGTAACAGCTATGTCTTCAGCCCGGAGGATCCGTACCTGCTGCTGAGTTTTGGGGACTGGTGCACCGGCAGCTCTCAGCTTCATGGAGGAGCTAGACTTCTAAGGCAGCCTACTGCTTGCTGTGCAAGCCCAAGCAGACTACAGAGTGCCTGCTGTTGAGTTTTGGGGACTGGTGCTCCGGGAGCTCTCAGCTCCACGGAGGAGCTAGATTTCTTGGGCAGCCTGCTGCTGCTTGCTCTGTGATACAGCAACTCTGTCTGGTAAAATGAATCAGGTTATTCATTAAGTATTTGGGAGTCAAGCTATCTAAATCTTTAGCTTTGTTGGACATGCTGAATTTCAAACCTCTTACGCATACCATCAAAGAAGCTCTTCAATGCTGGTCCACCCTGCCATTATCTTTTATGAGGCATATTGAAGTCGTTTGCGTGATTGTGTTGCCCAAGGTTCTTTTATTTTTTCTACAGTCTCTACGCATTATTCCTTCCCAGGCTTACTTAAAAGATTGACGTCAGCTCATTTTGAACTTCGTTTGGAATGGTAAAAAGCCCAGAATACAGGCTGCTATTCTATTTTTGACACCAGCAAGCAGGGGCTTGGGATTTCCCAATTTGGAATCTTTTTTTTTTTTTTTTTTTTTTGTTAATTCTGTTTATGCACCCAATTGCCCTGCGGAACTCTCTCCAGCTGCTGCCACACGACTGGCTCTACCTCCCAGTCTGAAATCCACCAGAGCCAGGCCACTCCACCCCAGCGATTCCCTGACTCTGAACCCTCTGGGGTAGGGCCACCTGCCCTGGTGCCCTATCTAGAATCCAAAGCACCGGACTGGAGTGGGGGGCTCCCCTGGATGATGGGTCCAACGGCAGGCATGTGGCCGGATCATAGGCGGAGCCTTTGCCTATCCATGGATTGGGTATTTTTCAGCTTACTCCCCCCACACACACACCAGCCCGACAGTGCAGTGCACTCCAGTGCAGTATATGTGTGCTCCTGTGCATGCCCACAGGAGAACCGCTGTGGCCAATCCCCATTGGTTGGACCTTGACTGCTGGAAGGGGCTCCCAGTCTCCACTGGGAGTCTCCAGATGGTGGAATTGTGTCCCACCTCCCCTCCCAGGGAAGGAGAGCAGTTCTCTGGACACTCGATCCTTCCCTGCCCCGCTGACCACCAGTGGCCCAAATCTGTTCCCCAACCCGGGTCACCGATGTGGTGTGAGGTATGGCATTCAGCACCTCAACCCTCAGGGCCACCAGGCCATCCCCCAATTTCGAATCTTATGTTCATGCTTCTCAACTTCTGAATTTTTGATGCTGGATAAATGTTTCTTATTCTATTTATCAGAAAGACATTGAGATGGCCTTAAATGATCTCTATAAAATTGATCAAACATGTTTTGCTTCCTCAAAGCTCCAGATTCCTTTGTCACATTTTATGATCTCTCTCAGGAAGTATTGAAAGTATGGCATAAACTTTTTTTGTCCATCTCTCTAGCTGAAGTATTTTTTGTTACTGCTCTGGCTTACAGTATGATGAGCAGAACGCACTTTGGACTTCAGATGTCTTTTTTTTTCACAATGGTCTAGACTGGGTCTTATTTATTATCACCAGCTCTTTGACTCTAAGGGTTATCTCGCATTTGCTGTACTTCAAGCCTGATATAGAATACCCTATAGAGATCATTACAGATATTTACAATTGTACAAAGGAGCTTAATATGTATACCCTTGAGAAAAGGAGGGAGTGGGGGGACATGATAGAAACTTTTCAATAAAGCCCAAGAGGGTAGCATGTTTCAGAAAAAGCGATGTGCAAGAACAAGGGGGCACAATATGAAGACAGAGGGGGGATGGCTTAGGGGCAATGTGATGAAATATTTTTTCACAGAGAGGGTGGTGGACGCATGGAACCGCCTTTATGAGAAGGTTGTGGGGTCTAAAACTGTGGAAGAATTCAAGAATGCATGGGACAGACATAAGGCAATTCTAGTGGGGGCAGGAAGAAACAGGTTGTTGGTTAACTAGGATCTGCAGCTTATCCAGTAGGTAGGGAAATGGTCAGACTAGGTGGGCCAAGCAGTCCTTATCTGCCATCAAAGTCTATGTTTCTATTGTCATATCTGCAGACATTGCCTTCTATTTTGTCAGCCTCAGAGAAGCTGGGCAGTCCTGAGAGTCAACTATTTATTGCTGCCCAGCAGGGTTGCACCTCAGGAACATATGATATCCGCTTTGTATTCTATCATTAGAGCAGCTACACCAGATACATCTCGATTGATATATATCAAGTGGCTCAAAGAATTCAATGCCTTATGCCATTGGGAAGAGTGGGAAAGATCAGTACTCTCCAGTTTTGCTAGCCAGCTCCCCCATTTGAGGTTTTTTTCATGGCAATGTAAATCAAGATTCTTTTTAACACCTAGTTGGGTAGCAAAATACAAAGGCCCACAGGCAGCAGGTTGTTGGCGTCAATATGGGGAGGCTCGGGCAGACCAATCCCATGTTTTCTGGCTTTGTCCATTGCTGGTATTGTTTTGGAGGGGGGATCTCATCAGCTCTGAATCATATATTCAATATAGATCTTGAACTTGATGCTAAAATGGTTTTGCTTCATATTCTTCCACAGACCCTATGACTTTCCAGTGGTTGTAAAATATTACTGTTGGTATTAATAGTATCTGTGAAGAAGGCCTTAACTAAATTGTGGCTCAAGATGCGAGTACCTGACTTGCAGTATTGTTTCAATGTTGTTAATTCTCTGTGTGGGTTAGAGAAAGCTGCCTATTGATATTAAAATAAGGAGAAGGAATGTTCAGTTCTCTGGAGGCCGTGGATCAACCATCAATTGTCAGTTTCCTCTTCCTTCACACAATGTGGGGGGTGCAATTTTGTTTTTTTTATGTTTGCTTTTGTTCTTTTCTCCTTTCTCCCCCGATTACTGGTGATTAGGCAATCTATTCCAATAGTTATATATCTTCATTATTGATTTTATATTAGATGGGATATTATAAACTGTTGGAGTAGAATCGGTACTTTCTAATGATATGATTCACTGGGATTCTTTTTGTAATATAAATGCGTTAAGTAATTAGTCTATTTACCTTTTTAAGGATGTGATGCTTTCTTTACTGAGTCTGTTGCAAGTGTTTATATATTAGTCACCTGTGTACATTATTGGTTGTTTTGCTACTGTACTCTACTTTTTTAATGAAAGACCAATAAAGTTTAATTAAGAAAACATAGTGCAATATTTATTTATTTATTGAAAATGTTTCACCAGGAAAGACACACTGAGCAAAAAGATGCTCGTCTCACAGTGCGACCTGGGGGGAGGGGTTACAATGGAGGCAGGTATACATACAAAAGTTGAATTTAAGAAGTAGAGCAATACAGATAATGAACATAGTTGGGTGGGATTACATTTGAACTTGTTACATAAGGAGAACAGTACAGAACATGATCTTCAAGGACAGGGTATACATATCATGGGAACACATTGAGGGCAATACATGATTATATAAGTGCTAGTAACAGAACTTGAGTGCCGGTAACAGAACTTGAGCTGAAGCGAGATGCACCAAGTTGACAGTAGGAATTGGAGAGCAAAGATAGGGGGTAGAGGAGGAGTGGACTAGTAAACACTAGGTGTGTAGGGGGATGGTTTAGTTGTGGTGGCGGGAAGGAGAGGGGAGTTAGTAGCTGTGAGTAAGGCTGAAGAGCGTAGGTTATTTAGGAAGGAGGGAGGGAAGGGAGATATTAGGAGTGAATAAGAGTGAGTAAGAGTGAGAGTGTAAGTGCGTAGGGCAGTGTATAAGCCAGACAATTAAGCAAAGACTGAGCTGCTGGTCAGGCACTAAGGGGGGATGGGGGAAGAGAAGCTATCAGTGAGGGGGAAGGTCAGGGGCAGTTGCAATTTGGTGCAAGGAAGTTAGTGAGGGCAGAGGATAGGGAGTGTTTGGATGAAGAATGGTGGATCTGGGCCGGCAGGCCTTTCCAGAGTTCAGGGAAGAGGTAGGAGAAGGCTGATTGGCCGGTGGTGGTCCTTCGGTGTGGGATGACTAATAGCCTAGTGTCAGTAGACCTGAGGGTGTGGGTGGGGTAGAGTGGGAAGACAGGGAGGATCACGAGGTAGGGAGGGAGGGAGGGAGGAGCCGAGCAGAAGTTGCAGAATTTAACACTATGAATTAGGCACGTTACTCAGGGATGGCAGGGCCAGGGAGCGGTAGAGCTCGCAGTGATGTGAGCATGGGGGGCATCGAGGGTAAAGCGGGAGAAAGCATTAAAGAGGGGGTCAAGTGTGGCTAGGGTGGTCTTAGAGGCAGAGCTATAAATGACATCACAGTAGTCGAAGGAGGGTAGAATCATTTTCTGGACTAGTTCACGTCTGACAGGTAGCGGGAGACTAGTGCGGTTTCTATAGAGGTCACCAAGTTTTAGGCGCAGTTTTGAAATGATGGTATCCACGTGTGTGGAAAAGGAGAAATGGCGATCAAGCCAAACCCCTAGATACCTGAAGGAGGGCACTTCATCAAGGATGGTGTTATTTAGGGTATGGAAGATCAGAGGGGAGGTGAGTTTGGATAGACGCTGTCTAGTGCCGAAGGACATAGAGACAGTTTTCTTGGCATTTAGGGAGAGTTGGTTGGTATTGAACCATTGTTGGATTTTGTTGAAATCAGTTTGAAGTTTGGAGGTGACTTCTTCATGGTTCCGGCCGGGGGTAAAGAGGACCGTGTCGTCTGCATACATGTGGATTGTGGTAGTGGAGCAAGAGTTAGGCAAATCATTTAGGAGGATGGAGAAGAGGATGGGGCCAAGAACTGAGCTTTGGAGAATGCCCGTGTGATAGGGAGAGGGGGGGAGGTGGAGTCAACTATTTTAGTGGATTGGGTTCAATTTAGTAGGTAGGCACTGAGCCAGTTTGTGGCGGACGCTGCTAACCCAGCCCCTGATAGGCAGGATAGTAGGAGAGAATTGGATACCGTGTCGAAGGCTTTAGCTAGGTCAATGAAAATAGCAGAAGTGATTAACCCTTTATCCATCCCAGTGAGGATGGAGTCCGTGAGTCTTAGTAGGGAGGAGGTGGTAGAGTGGTGTTTTCTGAAACTGGACTGAAATGGGGTGAAGAAGTTAGTTTCAGAGAGAAAGTGGGAGAGTTGGGATAACACTAGGTGTTCCTGGAGTTTGGCGAGGGCGGGGAGAAGGGAGATGGGACGGTAGTTAGTTGTGGAGGTAGAATCACCACCTTTAGGAAGGGGTAGGACAGTGGCATGCTTCCATTCGGAGGGGAGTGACTCAGTGGTGAAAGAAAGATTTAGTAGGACCACGAGGGGAGTAACGATGGTGGGGACAGATAAGAAGAGGAGTTTGTTATCGAGACCATCAGGGGATTTGCCTTTGGAGGGGTTCAGGGAGTGAAGGGCATCTAGGGTTTCAGTGGGGGAGATGTGTCTGAAGGAAAAGGGGTTCCTACCAGGCGGTAGGGGGATAGATGTCTGGGGAGCGGGTGTGGTTGCAGGAGGAAGGGAATCTAGGAAGGCCAGGGCACAAGTAGTGAAATAGGAATTAAACTCAGAGGCTACCTTCTGGGGGTCGGAGAGGAGAGTCCCTTGGGCGAGGAGGAGAGGTGGAGGGCTTGCTGTTTGGGGGGAGAAAAGGAAGTTAATGACTTTCCAGAATTTAGAAGGTCTCCCAAGATTTGCATTTAGGGTGTTGTTAAAATATTTAGCCTTAGCTAAACGTTTGTGCACTTGTTGCGGAGCATGTGGTAGGTGATATGGTCGCCTGTGAGGAGCGTGGATTTGTAGTTTCGCCAGGCCTTGTCACGAGCTTGCTGGCAAGCTATCAGCTCAGGGGATATCCAGGGTAGGTGAGACCCATGGACTCTAGCCCGGCGCAGGGGGGTGTTTTTGTCCCAGGCGGTGAGGAAGGTGTTTCGAAAGTGCATAAGGGACGAATCCATGTTAGAGTAGCTTGAGCTTGGGACCCAATTAGAGTGAGATAGATCTTCCAGGAGGGGGGAGAGGTTGAGGGATTTGTATGACCGTTGGAATATAAATTTGGGAGGGGATTTAACTCTGTGGATTTTGTGGACCAAGTAGATTAGGTGGTGGTCACTAATGGAATCAGGGAGGAGGCCTGAACTGACGATGCGGTGTGGGTGGGATGTAAGCGCCCAGTCTAGGAGGGAGTGATTACCCGGACTTATGGTTTGAGCATGTGGGTTCCGTAATGGTTTGGCTAAGGTTGAGAGTGGTTATCTCAGTTTGGGTTTTGTTAAAAGTGGGTGCTAGCCACTTGTGGTTAAAGTCACTCATGACATGGGCAAGAGATGAGAGTTGGCACAGAAGGTCGGTGACTGTTGTGGTTGGCGTGCCTGGGAAGCAATAAATACCAGCCACAAAGATAGATAATGAGGAGGGAGGAGACAGTTTTACCATAAAAAGCTCGTAAGCTTTGGGTTCAGCTTTTGTAAGAGAGACAGTGAAGTGTAGGGCTTATCTGATGTAGATAGCCACCCCTCCGCCTCTGGAGGGCCGGTCTTGCCGTGTGATGGTGAACCCCTGGAATAGCGATGGTACTATCTGGTAGGCTGGGGTTTAGCCAGGTCTCAGATAGGATGATAATGTCGGGGGCATGGTGAGCGGCTAGGACCTGGAGCTGATCGAGCTTAGGGGCTAGGCTACGAATATTTAGATGGAGAAGGCGTAAGCCTCAAGGAAGGAAGCCAGAACGAGTGTCTGTGGTGGCCTTGGCTGAGGGTTTAGGTATGGGGTGGTCTGGGCCTGTGGTTAAGGTTGGACCGGGGTTAGGGTGTATATCCCCTGCAGCCAGAAGGAGTAGGACAATGGTTAGGTGGCAGCGTAAAACACAGAGAGACCGGGATTTTGCCATGCGCTGGTTGGAGGCAGCAGTAGGACGGGCTGTGCGGGGGGAGTGGGCACTGGAATGGGAGAGAGAGGCCAGAAGGCAACCAAAGGAATAGACCGAGGAGGAGGGGGGCATGGGGAAATGGGACAAGGAGATAGCTGGGAGGGATGCAGTGGACTTATAGGGGGCATTTGTAGGATGAGTCAGAATAGCTGGTGGGGGGGGGGTGCTGGGTAGCCACTTAGAGGGGGAGTTAAAATGGGAAGAGGCAGTAAAATGGAGGAGATCAGAAGTACAAGGGTTATTGATGGGGACATTTTACCAGAGATGGGAGACACTGATATGGAGTGAGTAGAGGTTCAGACTAGTGAGGGGTAATGTAGATATAGGGAGAAGTTGAAAAAGGCGCGAGAAGCGTTAGGTAGGGTAGCTGCATACATACTGCAAACCTCAGTAAAGCTCACCTTTTGTTATTGCCAACACCCAAAAACCAACCGTCCAACACCCTCAAAATACACATAGTTAACCATGTTACTCTGATGCATGCACACAAAATACTGCTTACCAGCACAACCAAAATTACCTTCAATCTGCAATTGGGAGACTTTTCTGCAGAGGGCTTCACCCCCACAACCCACTTAAATATATATAACAAATTCCATCTATGGCATATATTCAACCAGCACATTCAAAAGAAGCTCTGTGATCTTCCTGCACACACAGCTATTCCTATGCAGCATGAGAGTCATGTCCGCCATACTGAGTCACATAGGAATCAAGATTCACATCTGCTATACTGGGTCATGTAGGGCATGAGATTTATGTCTGCCATATTACTTCCTGTCTGCAGTGTCTGCCATCTTGCCTGACCGAAAAAACTGTAATTATGCCCAACACCCCAAACTGCACTGTTCAGAAATACAAGCAGCTGCTGCTCTTCAGAGTTTGGGACTAGAAGAACAAAGGCTATGTATCCACAGAAAATCAATTCCCTCTGCAACTCCCCATGTGATCAGCATTCATTACCTCCAGCTTCATGATCCTCTGTTTCAGTCTCCAGCACCACAAACTGCAATGTTCAGAAACACATACAGAATAGTAGATGGGTGACCATCCACAACAAGGCTGTGTTTCTATAGAGGGAGTTGATAACATACAGACCTCGAGAGCGGCTCAAAGTCTGTATGATATCATCAACTGCCGAGATGGAAACATTGCCGTCGTTATGGTTGGTCACCCATCTACTATTTTATATAGTATATGGTTGCCCATTCAAAGATAGAGAAAACCCATTTTTTTTTTTTTACCTTCAGCATTTTTCTGCTGACGCTCTCGCTCATGCTCACTCCCCCTCCAGCCTCTCCAATCTATCCCTCTCGGTATGGCTTGCAGAGACTCCGACCGTGTCAGGGAGAAGAGCTGTTGTGCGGCAGTTACGAACACCTGTGGCTACTCTCTTCATTTTTT
This sequence comes from Neoceratodus forsteri, assembly GCA_016271365.2. Taxonomy (NCBI): domain Eukaryota; kingdom Metazoa; phylum Chordata; order Ceratodontiformes; family Ceratodontidae; genus Neoceratodus; species Neoceratodus forsteri. Next base: position 390,316,477 of record CM057457.1, on the reverse strand, counting down.
TTTTATGACAAAAAAAAAAGGTTTACTTTATTTTTATAAATGCGAGGGTTCCCGACCATGTCTGAACTACAGCAGTGCGCAGCTCAGCACTCACTAAGTCGCGTCACCATGTTTTTTCATTTTTTTTCCTTGAGAGCATAGATTGCACCAATCAAACTGCAGGACGTGTCTTAAAAGTTGTTGTACTATCGATGTGATGTCAGAACGATAGTACAACAACTTTTTTGACCTTTGAACGGTCCTACAACAGGATTTGGAAAACCATCATTTTCCATTCACAGCAAACCCTAACCACATACTATAAGCAGCTACTGCTCTTCAGAATGTGGGACTAGATGAACAAAGGATATCAATCCACAGAAAACCAGTTTTCTCTGCAGCTCCCATTGTGCTCTTCATTCTTACCTCCAACTTCTTGATCGTCTGTTTCGGTCTTCAGCACCATAAACTGCTTTATTCAGAGAGAGCAGCTGCTCGTCAGCGTTTGGGACCAGAAGAACAAAGGATATCTATACACAGAAAAAGAGCTCCCTCTGCAGTTCCCCGTGTGCTCAGCATTCCTTACCTCCAATTTCATGATCCTCTGTTTCAGTCTCCAACACCACAAACAGTGTTGGGTAAAATCTGAAGAGCAGCATACTAACATACTAACATACTAAAATGCCAGCAGAATAGGCCTAATGGTCTTTCGAGTCTGCTCGATTGGTCAGCCCCCACCCTGGGTGCTGACCTTGCTGCCCCCCTCACCTTCTCTGGCTTCTCCCTTCCCAGTTCCGCATATTCTTGCTGCATTGGATTTTGCTTCCAGAACCCTTCCCCTGTACCTGTCCCAGCCCCTCTTGAACCCCTCCACCATCTCTGCCTCCACCAGCCCCCTAGGCAGTGCATTCCATGGCTCCACCACTCTCTCAGTGAAGTAGCACCTCCTCCTTTCTCCCCTGAATCTCCCCCCCCACCAGCTTCGACCCATGCCCTCTAGTGGCCCCCTCCTCCTTCCTTCGCAGCACCCTGATTGTTCCTCCCCTATTTACCCTCTTTATGTACTTGAAGACCTCTATCATGTCCTCCCGGTCCCTTCTCTCTTCCAATGTGTACATATTTAGCTCTTCGAGCCTCTCCTCATAGGTCCTGTCCCCCAAGCCCCAAATCATTTTGGTTGCCCTCCTCTGGACCCTCTCCAGGAGTTTAATGTCCCTCTTTAAGTGTGGCCTCCAAAACTGCATGCAGTACTCAAGGTGTGGCCTCACCAAGCAGTTATACAGAGGGAGTATCACTTCCCTCCTTCTGGAGGTGATCCCCTTGCGATGCATCCCAGCATCCTGTTGGCCTTGGCTGCTGCCCTCCTACAAGTCTCTGAGTTGTTCATCTTGACATCCACCACCACCCCCAGGTCCCTCTCAGCCATCGAGACTTGTAGCATTTTCCCCTCCAGAGTGTACACTTGGCCCGAGTTTCTGACCCCCAGGTGGAGTACCTTGCATTTCCCTGCATTGAACTTGAGCTTCCACTTTCTAGACCATCTTTCCAGAGCCTTCAGGTCCCCCTGTAGGGCCACCCTCCCCTCCTCCCCATCCACCACCGCCCCCAGTTTTGAGTCATCCACAAAGAGACTCATCTCACTCCTGATTTCTGTCCTTATGTAAGAGACGTAGGCGTTGAACAGGAGGGGCCCAAGGACTGATCCCTGTGGGACTCCACTAATGACCCTCTTTGGGGATGAGACTATCCCGCCAACTACGACCCTCTGGATCCGGTCCTGGAGCCAATTGCCTATCCATCTGATCATCTGGTTCCCCACCTCCATTTCTCCTAGCTTATGCAACAGGCCCACGTGAGGAACAGAGTCAAATGCCTTGCTGAAGTCTAGAAAGAGGACGTCCACTGGTCTACCCAGGTCTAAGGCACTTGTCACCCAGTCATAGAACTCCACAAGGTTTGTCTGACATGATTTCCCCGGGACGAATCCATGCTGTCTATCGTCCAGGCACCCTGACTTTTCCAGGTCCCCCCCTAGCCTCTCCTTGACAATGCCCTCCATCACCTTGCCCACCACCGATGTCAGGCTGACAGGCCTGTAGTTCCCTGCCACCTCCCTTGATCCCCCTTGTGGATAGGCACTATATCGCCACCTTCCAGTCCTGGGGCACCCACCCTGTCCTCAGAAAGATGGTGAAAAGCTCCGCCAGGGATTTCGCCAGGACATCCACAAGTTCCTTCAGCACTCTGGGATGTAATTTATCCGGCCCCGGTGCTTTCTCTGTCTTAAGGGAGCTGAGGGCTTCCCTCACTCTCTCTGCTATGATTTCCACTTCCAGTACCTCTTCTCCCTGCTTAGCCTTCCCCCCTCCTGCTAGTGATGCCTCCTCCTCTCCCCAGACCTGCCCGATCGGTAAGGGTCCCCCCTCCTCAATATCTCTCTCCTCCCATGTATGATGCAGCACCCCCATTTTCCTGCAGGAAAACTGAGGTGAAGTACCATTTAGTACCTCAGCCTGCTCCCCGGGTCTTGTGCCCATCTCTCCCTGATTTAATCCTGCTAATCTGCCCCTTCACCCTTTGTTTTTCCCCAATGTATCTAAAGAACCCCTTGTTCCCTCTCCTAATTTCCCTGGCCTGGTTCTGCTCCTTCCTTGCCTTAGCCACCCTCACCACCCTAGTGGCCCTTCTAGCCAGCAGCTGCTTATGTTTCTCACCAGTGTAGTTTGTGGTTAGTGTTGGGTAAGTTACTTTTTCTATTACTTTCTATTATGTTTGTAAACTTGTTCCAGAAAGCTCTGTACGGTCACCAACAAGGATGGAAAAGTACTGGAAAAAGGAATACACCTTACAGTTATAATTACTTGTGTTTTTTTATACAAAAGAAATACATAACTGTAACTAATTATATTTATTTGAAAGTAACTAGTAACTAACCTATTACCTTCAAAAATGTAATCTGTTATATTTATTTATTTTTGTATTGTTTTTGTATAAAAAGAAATAAGTAACTAACTGTAAGGTGTATTACTTTTTTAGTACTTCTCCATCCTTGCTAGTGATCGCACAGAACTTCCTGGAACAAGTTTCCAAACGTAATAGAAAGTAATAGAAAAGTAGCTTACTCAACACTAACTGCAAACTACACTGGTGAGAAACACAAGCAGCTGCTGCTCTTCAGATTTTGGGACTAGAAGAACAAAGGATATCTATCCACAGAGAACCAGTTCTCTCTGCAGCTGTCTGTGCTAACAGTTTTGTTCTTCTGACCACAGCAGATTTCCAAATTTAAAGTGAACTGCCTATTTGCCTCTGAAATGTGTTCCTATATTACTGTAAACAACTCATTAATATTCCTAGGGCCCTATATTCAAAAGTACAATGCTGCATTGCACAAGTGCCCATGCCGCGCAACTGAGATGTACCGGCATAAAATAGTGGTACATTCAAAAAAGGTTGCACAATAGGATGCAATCATTGCATGTGCAGATGAATATCCTGAATATGTGCAATCATGCAGTGGAAGATGGGCAGGCACCCAGAGCCCAGTGCAGAGCATAAGGAGATGCCTGATGCAAAGCCACTTGCATGGCATGCAGAATTGCAATATTCAGCCATGATATGCAAATGACCTTATTGCACAGTCACCGCCCAAACAGTACATTTGCATCTCATTACTGGAATGTATTAGGACCATTTGCACACTCCAGGCATGTGCAGTTCTAGCTTTGCAGGGCTGCCCCACAACTCCACAAAGGTGAACAGGAAGTACTGTAACAAGTAATAATGATAACTATTTATTCAGTGCCTTTCAAGTTATCAAGGCACTTTAACATAAAGGTTAGATAAAACAGGATAAAATAGGAAACACAGTATAAATGTAAACAGCCAGTAAAATCAATAAAGTCTACCAGGATAGGCTTGGAGCCACAAACAAGTTTTCAGGGCCTGCTTGAAGCCCCCAATAGTCGTGCACTCCCGTTGCTGATGGGGTAGAAAATTTCAAAGGGCTGGAGCTGCATATATAAATGCACAGGCCCCCGATGACTTTGAGGATACCCTTGGAATCTCTAGCAACCCTTCGTCAGCTGAGCAGAGTGATTGCCCAGGGCAGTAGGGGGACAGAAGCTCTTTTCTGTAGTCAGGACCAAGTCCATGTAGGGCTTTATAAGTCAAGAGTCTGACCTTGAAGGTGATCCACTATGGAACTGGCAGCTAGTGCAGTTTGCGCAATACTGGTGTGATATGACACATCTGAGGGTTCCCGGTCAACAGCCAGGCTGCTGCGTTCTGCACCAGCTGCAAGTGGTGGATATCAACCCCTGGTAGCCCTAGGTAAAGGGAGTTGCAATAATTAAGGCGCGAGGTCACAAAGGCATGGATCAGCGTGGGAAGATCACCGGATGGAACTAGGTGCTTGACCCTGTTGATGTTCCTCAGATGGCAAAAGGAGGACCTGACAACTGCTGACACCTGAGATTGTAGTGTCAGCCCATCATCAAGAATCACCCCCAGGTCCCGCACCCATTTGGAGACAAGAAGCTGGGAGCCCACCAAGAAAAGCCATGTAGGCTGACCAATCCCCTACCCCTCTATCCAGCAACCCAGATCCATAACCATCACCTTAGTCCTTCCTGAGTTCAACTTTAGCCAGCTGGAATTCATCCAATCCTGGATTTCAGCGAGGCAGTTATTAAATACCGGAAGTGCACTATCCTGGTCGGGTGCGAAAGACAAGTAGAGATGGGTATCATCAGCATAGCAATGAAACCTCAGCCCATACTATCTTACAATGTCTCTGAGAGGCAGCATGTACACCATGAACAACATGGGGGCAACAGTGAACCCTGAGGGACCCCAGATGGCAGAGAAAAGGGGTTGGAGGAAAAAATCCCCAACACCACCCTCTGACTTCTACCAGTGAAGAAGGACTTAAACCACCTGAGAACTGTGCCAGAGAGGCCACAGATGAGCCTCAGGTGCTCAAACAGCACCCCATGGTCCACAGTGTCAAACGCTGAGGAGAGATCAAGGAGAACCAAGATAGAGTGTCTTTTTTGATCTCTCGCCATCAAGAGATCATTGAGCACCCGAACAAGCACAGTCTCAGAACTGTACCTCTTCTGAAAACTGGATTGGAGAGGTTTGTAGATGTCATGAATGGTCAAATGGTTCTCCAGCTGTAGAGTCACTACCTTCTCAATCACCTTCCCCAGGAAGGGGAGGTTAGTGATGGGTCTGTAGTTGGCAAGGCAACCTGGGTCCAGAGAAGCTTTCTTCAGGAGTGGTGTCACCACCATCTCCTTTAGGGAGTTAGGGAACTCACCCGACTCAAGGGAACACCAGACTATCCATGCAAGGACTTGCTAATGATGTCACAGCAACCCATAATCAGGGAAGTTGGGTCTGGATCCAAACTACAGCACATAGGGTGCATACCCTGGACAATCCGCATAACATCCCTGAACTCTAGCTGGTCAAAGGTACTCCACAAAAATTGGGTAAAGTGACCAAGTACCTACCAATAGCACCCCCATAGAGTGTGCTGGTTGAATCGTCACTCTGATGCCTGCCACCTTATCTGCAAAGAACTGAGTGAGCTCATCACACTCCAACTGTGAAAACTCTCTTTGAAACTGCAGACAGACTGGGTTGCACAGTATGTCTACAGTTCAAAAGAGCTGAGCCAGTCAATTCTGAGCAGCAGCAATCTCCCCGGACAGGAACTCTGCCTTCTTATGGGAGACTGTTGATTGATAGAGCTGATAATGATCCATCAATCTAAGATGGTCGGCCACCAGGGCGGATTTCCACCAGCAACTCTCTAACCTTTGCCCTAGTCACTGCATCTCCCTCAAGGTCCCATCAAAACAAGGGGACCAGGGGTGAAGGGAAAGAGGACGAACTTGGACAGGAGCGACAGAGTCCAGGACCATAGTAATGGCCTTATTGTAGGCCAGAACCAGGGCCTCTGGGCTCCTGCTTGCCTCAGGAAACTCTGATAGGTTGAGTACCACTGCCAGGCCATCAGGGCTCACATCCCATAATGGGTGGTATCTGATCATCTCCACAGGGGTTGGCCTACAAAGGGGGGGTGCAAAAACTGAACCCCACATTGTTGTAATTGGACCATCCGACAGGTTCCACCACCAAATCAGAGGCTTCGATCCCCAGGAGAAAGACCAGGTCAAGAGAGTGACCATGTTCATGAGTAGCAGAGGTAATAATCTGTGTAAGGCCCAGTGATGTCATGAACTGGAGGAAGCTTATGACAAAGCAGGCAGGTGTGATAGAGTGTGTGTGTGTGTGTGTGTGTGTGTGTGTGTGTGTGTGTGTATACTGCATTGGCCTGTGTTCAGTGCTATTACCCACAGCCATGCACAGGGTTGGACTGAGGTGCAGGGGGCCCACCTGGACAGTGGCCACAGGGAACCACCTAGACAAGCAACAGAGGAGGGCACAGGGGATGCAGTCTTATCAGTATCATGCATATGATAGACCAGCTCTGAATGCAGCTTGCCATCACCTGCAGTACCCCCCCATATGAGAGGATCATGGTAATAATTGCATGGAATGGCAGTGTGCAGAAGGTCTCCAGGTACTCCAGTGGGAGGGTCCCACCTGTGTGCACCTATGGTGTACCACCATGGGTGTGTGCCATAGGTCAGTTCCTGGCCCATGCCATGCTGCCACTAGTACCACAAAACTACCTTGGTATAGTTACCCCAGATGTCACCCTGGGTACATGCCATCACTGGGTGGTGCCCTGCAGGCCTCATGGGTTCAGGCCACGGTCACTGCTATATGTACTACAGTGTGTGGCCATCTGCTCCACCGGTGTGCTGGGGGCACCCAACAGCCCTGGCATGTGGCTATTGAGTGTTCACATCCTGGATGTGATGTGGGGGTGGCTCACTGGGCAGTGCTGGTGGTGTCCCAGCACCTGTGGCATTGGGTACTTCCGTCTCAGGAGGACTGCTGTGTGTGGAAGCCTGGGGCACATCCTGGTACACATCCAAGGACTGTCTCAGGATGGCTTGCCTGCAGTTCTGTGGCCTGCCTGTGGGTGGCAGGATGATTTAGGCCATCCATTTGTCTGCCTAACATTGCATGGCACATTTCTGAGCTACATACCAGATACGCCACACATTTTGGCTGAATATATGGGTACATGGCATATTTTTGTACACTCCTCTTTTTTTGTGCTGCATACATTATTTCTGCATGATCCCATATTCAGAAATGTGTGACACATCTCTCCCTTTTGAATACTGTGCATCTGCGCATTTTCTGGGATGCATGGTGCATCTCTATTTTAGGCATTGCATCTACTGTGAAAATGTTGACCCTAGTTTGCAGCAAGGGAAGAGCAAAAGGAAGGGGTTAATAACTATTCTATTTATTTATTTAGTTTTTGTTGGTAGGTGCGCTAGACAGCAAAGCTGCCTATTTTCAGGCATGACATGCGATGTTACATACAATTGGTGGGAAACAAGAGTGAATATAACAAACTAAATAAGTGCAATTTTCCATAAACATACAGTCATGGTAACAACAAAATGAAGTCAGAGTCAGGCAATAAAATAATACAAACAACATAGTATAGTGGTACGGACAAAGTTTCTCAACATTCTACAAAAAATAGAGAGTAGGTGCGAAGGCAAAAAAAGGCACCTGGAGATCATGATGGGAACAAGTGCCAGGGCAGAACAGGTAAGAGGGATAGGCAAGTGAGAAGGCACCCCCCACAGGAGTGGGGCTCAGAACTGGCAAGTACCTTATGGAGCTGCTGCTTAAAACTCCTAGGGGTTAGGGAGTTTCTGAGTGCCAGCAGAAGGGAGTTCCACACCATCAAAGCACTGACAAGAGAAGGTGTTTTCATCAGTTTTTGTGTTACAATGCGACTGGACAAGGTAGGACTTATTAGTGGATTTCAGTGGAAAGGCAGAGTGAGCAATTGTTAGTAGTAAGGTCAGTTTGTCAGGTTTCTGAGAGGTGATGATGTTTTTGATTAAACAAGTGGTGGTGTATTGTCTGAAAGCTGTGGGGGCTAGCCAGCCCAGGCTGGAGTATAGTAAGCAGCAGTTAGGTATCAACAAAGTAAAGTGGCAAAAGTTATTATAGCAGATGTCCCTGTTGTGGAGGAGCCCTCTCGAGGATTCTGGAAGGGCAATCATCCCATAAGCCAGTTTAGGTCTCAGAACCCCCTGAGCGACAGCCAGCCTCGCCACAGATGTGGGTCTGTTCCTAACTTTATATGCCAGACCAAGCTGTATGTTGACTGGATGGTAGAAGTTAGGCATAGATCATAGTCCAGAGATGGATCCAAGGTGACTCGAAGGTATTTAAAAGAGGAGACAGTGTTAAGAGGGGCATAATCAGATGCTCTGATGCATACTGACTAGTGACAGGCTTTGATTCTGGGTCCCGAGCTGAAGAGCATGGCAACTGTCTTTTTGTTGTTAAGAACAAGTTTATGTTACTTTAACCTGCATTGAAAGATTTTGAAGTTAGGGTTTAGGTTTCAGTTTATGTCAGATGAATCAGAGTAGCTGGAGAAGAGTACCAAATCACCAGCATTCAACTGGGCAGAGCATGGGCCGGACAGCGTGGGGGATTCATAAAGACTGAAAATAGGAGAGGGCCCAGTATGGACTCCTGAGGAACTCTGATCCAGTTGTGTTAGAGAGAGGACATTGTATTTCTGATCTTCACCAACTGCTGATGCTCTAAGAGTTAGTTATAGAACCATGTGGTTGCAGAGGTGGAGAAGCCAAAGGTGGACAGCTTGAATAGGAGCAGCGGGTGATCCATGAAGTTAAACGCCTTCAAGCGATCTATAAGGATCACCTCTGTGAGTGAGCCTTTGTCCATGGCAGCCTGACATCATTGGCAAACTGGATAATATCAGTGGAAGTCCTGTGCCCATGATAAAAACATGGTTTCTCAATCCCAGAGCATGCTATTGTGAAACTAGTAGTAGTTGGTGTGGTTCTTGTAGGCATCTTCCCAATCTCATAAAAACATAGAAACATAGACTTTGATGGAAGATAAGAACCGGTTTGCCCACCCAGTCTGCCCATATCCCTACCTATTTGATAAGCTGCAGATCCTAGTTAACCAACAGCCTACTTCCTCCTATCACCCACTAGAACCAGGCTAAGACAGCTTTCTATTAGTCCAACCTTACTGCCACCTGGAGAAATGGGAAGAGGTTCTGCGAAAATATGAAGGAGCTTAGTAGCAACTCTTCCGCCCGTTCTCCCTCCATGCTTGTCATCAACGGTGTTTCCACCCAATACCCTAGTAAGATAGCTAATGCCTTCAATGCATCTTTCTCTGACCTCAGCTCTATCCTCCTTCCTAATTTCTCTTCTGCATCTACTGAACAGTTCCCAACAGCCCCCAGCGCTCCTCCTTTTTACTTCAAAATGATCTCCCCTAATGTCGCTCGCACATATCTCGCTAAGTTCCTCGGAAAGACAAGGCAGAGTGATGACTCTCTCGATGCAAAACTGCTCTCCTTAACCCTGGATGCAGTCCTAGCACCCCTAACAAAAATACTCAACATGTCTCTGTGCCTAGGGCAGTTCTGTACACTATGCAAAAGTGTGGTTATCACTCCAGTTCACAAAAATGGTGACCATTCCTCTAGTAGTAATTATAGGCCCACTTCCATACTTTCTCCCCTCTCTAAAGTGCTGGAAAAAATAGCTGCAGATCAACTTACTGACTATTTAAACTCACACTATCTACTGTGCGAGCAGCAGCATGGCTTTAGGAAAGGGCACAACACAACTACTACCCTGCTTGAGTTTACCTCCTTTATCCATGATGCCCTTGACCAGGGAGCCCTGGCTGGATCTGTCTATATTGATCTGTCCAAGGCTTTTGATACTGTCTATTACAGTATGCTGATTAACTCCCTCCTCTCTCTTGGTGTATCCCAAGAGACAGCTGACCGGTTCTCCAACTATATCCATGGCTGTACCCAACAAGTAAAAATAAATAGCACCCTTTCTACTAGCCTCCCAGGTGTCCCAAAAGGGTCCATCCTCGGCCTGCTCCTTTTCTCCCTATACCTAAACTCACTCCCTCTGGCCTCCTCTGGGTGCCTGCTCCTTTATGCCAATGATGCTGTGATCTTTAGCCGGCACCCAGACCCTATCCAGCTACAAAAATCCTTGCAGGGCTCCTTCCCAGAAATAGAATCATGGTTCTCCTCCCACAAACATATCCTCAACTACAAAAAAAAACGAAGGTCATGCTATTTGCCCACCCTCAACATAAACACAACATGACCACACCATCCATACTGAATTCCCAGGGTGTTATGCTAGAATCAGTTGCCAGGTTTAAATATTTGGGTGTAACCCCTAGATGGCGTTATCCCAGGGGCTACTACCCCTGCCTGATTTGCCACTAACAGGTTGAGGGGCCTGGATCCAATGGCGGGTGCCTCCACCCAGAGGTCAGGGTTTGCAATAGTTAAACTAACTTGGTCACAGCCCTCTGGGACACTGCAACCCCCCTTTCTTCCCACTAGTGGCCCACACTAATATATCAAATTACCTTCACAGTATACACTTACCCCAGGTCTGGTTCCGCACTGGGACCTCCTGTGAAATAAGATACAGTGCAACAATCACAGTACAGTACTTTAACATAGACAAATACCTCAGGCAGTATAACTTTGCTGAAACAAGCAGCTCTGATTTATTTAGGGGGATATAACAAGGACAGGGGGAAATCAGGTTAATTAGCTTATCACTTTACTATCTACCTATGGCTCTGTGCACAGGCCTATCCCTACCAGTTACTGTCCCTGGGTACCCAACCCTAGTGGCTAGTCCAAACCGTGGCAGCTGGTGAGGGCCCTTTCACACAGTGAAAAGAAAAGTAGCTTAAACAGTCAGCAGTACAGTGATTCCATTTGGATTTAATGTGGCAATTCAACAGGAGGCGACCCTGAATTAGTACTCACGACCTCCAAACAAGATAGGGTCCTTCAATGTCAGCAGGGCTACTTTTGAGCTCCACGAGACTCTTCACACATTTATATGGTAAAAAAGAAAGTACTATACCAAGCAGGCTGCTTCTCTATCCGATCATAATTACTGCAATACCGGGAGAACACACAGCAGATTCAGTTCCTGACAGACCGAGTGCAATTCAACAATTTCTCCAGTCTTCTACAGGGTGAGCCTGGTTTCTACTCTTCAGAGATCCTTTGATTCTTTTCACAGGACAGATTCAGTCCTAACAAGCAGTTACACAAGCTGCAGACCGGAACTCTGGGCCTTACACACGTTTTTTGACTGAAACTGTGCACTGAAGGAGCACAGGGTTTCTTTCCCCTTCACTGCCAAAGCTAAACTGAAACTCCAACAGACAAAACCAGGCACTTCCTTTGAGTTCCTCCCAGTTCTTGACTGGATTGGCTGTCACTCACAATAGACTGCTGCTGTTGGTCCAAAAAGGCGCCTAAGTCTAAACTACATCTCCCAGAGTCACTGCCCATGCAATCCTCTTGTGGCTGGCTCAGATTATGAGTCCAAGTTCTGATTCGTCCAAGGCACCATTTTAGAGCTAGCTTACCCCACACTGATTGGTCCAGTTCAGCAGTTCAAAACCAGAATGGGGAACTAGGCAGACACAGTTCTGACTGCAAAGAAAGCAGGTTAGACAAACTGTATTTTCATTATTACTCTACATGATTTCTGGCAAACAGTAACATCTTTCAGATAGGTTCCCTTTGCACTCCTAGTGACTGAAAAAACAGAGTGAATTGGCAGCAGCTCGAGTGGTACTCAAACAGAGAAGCACACAGTCCCCCCATACAAACTAATTATGTCTGCAAGCAGACAGCTCTTAAAGAACAGTACCAGAGGCTCTAAAAACACTACTGATAAATGGCTTAAATGCCAAACACCATTCAGGCTTGGAGCATTCAAGCAAGCTCCTGGAAGTCTTTTGGGAACCCCCATTTGCAGGGGTTACACCCTTCCTGGCCTGGGAAGCTTGGCGTCCCGTCAAGCAAGTACCATAAGTTTTAACTGCAACCATATACATTTGCATTAGGCTCACACATGTAATCATCAGTCAATATATCATTTTACCAAGAACACATTTCTGAAACATTGCAATGCGTCCTCTTTACACAGTATTACACACACATTGTACCATAACTCAAGTTATTACCTCTTGTACATGAAACCTGAAGAGGGGCCCTTCCTATCAGTTACCTTGGGGCTGGATGGGCAAAGGGCACCATACTAGAGGGCAACACAAGTAACTTGAGTTAGCACTGACGCTCAGTTTGGGCAATGAGCTAGGGGACACATACACTCCTTTATGGACAACATTGAGAGGCAAGTCCACAGGCCTCCCAAGTGAATCATAACTGAGGTGCACCACAGGCTTTACAGCTCGACCAGTCTTCTAGGGGGAACTGTTACAGTCTCTGCACTCTGAGCCTCATTTTCAGCATTGTCCTCACTTGTCAGGAGTCTCCATGGGGGTAGAGATTCTAGAACTTGAGGCACTTTCAGCTCCAGGAGTTACAGTTTCTGAGTCCACAACATTTGGCTCGCATGGAGAGCTTTCGGACACTGGCAGTGGACTGTCAGGGCACTCAAAAATACTCTTCTTGTTCTGGTGTATCACCAGTCTGACCCAATCCATCATTCTCCTCCCCTGAAAGCTCAAACAGTTCAACCATGCACAATGATTCCATTTCATCTGATCTGATGCTTTGCACTTCACTTTCTGGGAGCATTGGCTCCAGAGACGAAGCTGGGGGCTTAGACAGTCCAGAAGGCCCAGCTCTGTCTCCAGTATTGACTAGGGGATTGCCCCAAAACAATTGACTCAGTTCGTAAGAAGGATAGTATTCAAAGTCACTCTCACTTTCTTCTGATATGGACTGACAGTCATGCTCAACTGGGACTTGTGGAGGGGAACACTTTAACTCTGCTTCTGTAGGTGCAGACTTCCTTGATCTTTTCTTAGCGGAAGCTCTAGTCACTGGTCCAGAGGGGGCATCTTCTGGGGGCTCGGACTCAATCAGGATTTGTCCAATGGGCAGTAAATGATTTCTATGCATTGTTTTACATCTTTTGAATTGTTCTCAGGCCTTACTTTGTACACTGGCAGATCATCTAGTTTGCCCACTACAATGTGAGGAGATGGTGCCATCTGTCAGCAATCTTGTGTTTGCCATGCAGTCCCAGATTTCTTAGCAATACCCGATCTCCCTCCTGGAGTTCCTGTGCTTTCACCTTTTATCATACCGTTCTTTGTTGGCCAGATTTCATTTGGCAGCCATGGTTTAAACCAGTTAGTGCATGAGTTAGCTGGGCCTTTAACTTTGCACATACTGTAAATAGTTGTCAGCTTGAACCCCATCAGGAGAGACCCCAAACACACATCTACTGGTAGTCGAGCTTCTCTTCCAAACATCAGGCGGTAGGGGAGAACCCAGTGGCATCACTTTGGTGCAGTTATAAGCATGTACCAGAGTGCTAATTTGTTGGCTCCATCTAGGCTTGTCCTTTGGGTGCAGGGTGCCTAGCATATCTAGCAAAGTGCGGTTGAAACGTTCAGGCTGTGGGTCCCCCTGAGGGTGGTAAGAGTGGTTCTGGACTTTCGCACTCCCCACAGAGAAAGCATCTCTTTGATCAGACGACTCTCAAAGTCTCTCCCTTGATCAAAATGGATTCTTTGTGGAGCCCATAGTGAACAAAAGTTTTCTACAAGTACTTTGGCCACAGTGGATGCTTTCTGGTCTTTGGTGGGAAAGCTTGGGCATATCTCGTGAAATGGTCAGTGACCACCAGCACATTACTGATATTTCTTTGATCTGACTCCAAACTCAGAAAATCAATACAGACCAGCTCCATGGGTGCACTGGTGGTGATGTTAACAAGGGCAGCCCTCTGGGGCAAAACTTTCCTCTGTAATGGCGACTACAAGTTCGAATGTGTTGCTCCACATCAGCCCCATCTTAGGCCAATAGAACCTGGATCTCACCAAGTCAAGTGTTCTGTCTATACCAAGGTGCCCCATGTGGTTGTGCAAGGACATCAGTACTGAGTCTCGAAGGCAGTAGGCAGCACTAGTTGTTGTTTGTCTACTTGTCCCCTCTGTCTACTGTTTCTCTGTATAATAGTTTATTGATCAGTTTCAACTTAGGACCTTCTTTGTATAACAGTGCAGTTCTCAAATCAGTGGATCGTAATTTGGACACATCTTTTCCTGCATAGAGGGCTTCTAAAGCTGCTTTGATCATGGGATCACGGGATTGAGCCCGCCGAATACTGTCACTGTCCAGCTGAGGCAGTGCACCAATGTCTATTGCAGAAAAGTGGCAATAAGCAGCAGGTATGCAATTCTCAGAGGGTCCCAAGCAATCACCATGCAGTCCCTACGTCCGTGGACATTTGTTCCTCCTGTCAAACTTCGGCAGAGTGCCGAATGTCAGGTTCTGCCAATCGGACCCAATCATTCTGGGAACAGGCCTCCGGGAGAGAGCATCAGCATCTATGTGGTTCAGACCTGCTCGGTATTCGAGAGCATAGTCATATGTAGATAATGCAGAAAGCCACCTATGGCCAGTGGCATCCAACTTAGCTGAGGTCTGCACATAGGTCAAAGGATTATTGTCAGTTTTACTAGTATTTTAGCCCCATACAAGTACTCATGGAATTGGTCAACAATAGCCCACTTCAAAGCTAGGAACTCTAACTTATGTACAGGATAGTTCTTTTCGGATGGGGTCAGGCTTCTACTGGCAAAGGCCACTGGTCTCAGGCCATTCTCGTGCTCTTGGTACAACACAGCCCCAACCCTTGCAAGCTAGCATCAGTGTGCAGGGCGTAGGTTTCTTGGATCGGCATAGCCAGCACTGAGCATGGGTAAGTTGATATATGATCTCATGAAAAGCAGTCTCACAATCAGGAGTCCAAGCGGGCCCCAAATACTTCACTCGGACAAAATACACTCTTTCAGTCTTGAGGGACGCTGACTTTTGGTATTTTTGTGGGTTGGGGATACCCTTGAGTAAGGTTAAGTAAGGACAGATCACTCTTGAATAGTCCTTGATGAAATGCCGATAATAACCACAGAATCCCAGGAATCTTTGCAGTTCTTTTAGATTTTTGGGCTGTGGCCAGGTGGTCAAGGCCTCAACTTTACTTGGGTGGGTCTCTATTCCTCGGTGGATACTATGTGTCCCACATACTTTACTGATGTTTGAAAGAATTGCACTTATCAATGGACAGTTTAAGGCCAAAGTCCTCCAGTCGGTCCAATACCTTAAATAATCTGCTCTCATGTTCCTCCAGTGAGCTGCCAAACACAATAACATCATCTAGGTATACCAGGCACTCTAGTAAGTTCATGTCCCCACTGCATGCTCCATCAATCGTTGAAAAGTGGCCAGGGCACTGAAATCCCTTGAGGCATCCTCATGAATTCATAGAAATAGCCGGACAGATAAAGGCTGTCTTCTCCACGGTCCTCTGGGGCCATCGGGATCTAGTAGTACCCACTGCGGAGATCCAGCACAGAGAACCACTTGCTCCCGTTTAGGCAGTCCAAAGCATCCTGAATGCGGGGCATTGTGTACTGATCAGGGATAGTCCGCCGGTTTAAAGTCGATAATCCACACATCCTTACTGTTCCATTCTTTCCTCACTACCACAATGGGGAAGCATAAGGGCTTCTGGATTCTTGTATTACACCAGCAGCTAACATTTCTTGCAGATGCGTCTCACATCATCTATGTCAGCAGGTGCCAGGCGTCGAGACCTCTCACGAAATGGTCTTTCGTCATGCAGCGGATATTGTGCTCAGCTCCTTGCACGCATCCTACATCCCATTCCTTTAAAGAAAACACCTGGTCTCTCTGGGCAAGCTTCTCACTGATCCTCACTTTCCATTCAGCTGGCAGTGGGGAGTCGCCGAAATCAAACAAGTCAGGCGTTACTCTGTCATTCTTCCTTGAACTCTTGCTGCTGGACAGCACTGCAGTGTCTGCACAATGCACATTAGCCAGGATGCAACCTCTATTTACTCGAATGTCTCTTTCAGACACATTATGAACTTGGACCATTACCCTTCTGGCATAAGCATGGGCTCTAGCGGGCAAAATACTAGGCTTGACCAGCAGTCCCTCTGGCAATTTTCCATCGCCTGGTGCATCCAACATTAATATTTTATTCTTAACATCCTTTCTGATACGGACCTCTCCCTGTAAGGTACACTGGGCATTTGGCGCCAGGATCAGAGACTCAGGATCCTTCTTCCATACAATTCCGACCGGTTCCTCTGGTTCTATTTTTTCAGCATCTCTCTGTGCCTCATAGGGTTTCTTAATTAAAGCCAGAACTCTTAAAGCTCTATTAGTCTTTGACCCCTGTTTTTCATAACACAACTGTGCCAGCCTTCCGAACATATGAGCATTTGTTCCAATCAACAAAGGGACACCATCATACAGTCAGTGGGGGACACACTAAGGCTAGGGTCTCTACTTGTTCGGCCACTCCAGCCGCAGATTGGGGAAAGACCAACCAAGTCGGATATACCGAATAGGGGCTAGGCCTTCTCCTTAACCCCCATACATGCAGTCCTTCTAATGGTTGTGAAGGGTACATCTGACAAATGCTTCAGATACCAATCCTGGAACATAATTGTCACTTGGGGCCACTGTCTAATACAGCTC
Source organism: Neoceratodus forsteri (assembly GCA_016271365.2). Classification (NCBI taxonomy): domain Eukaryota; kingdom Metazoa; phylum Chordata; order Ceratodontiformes; family Ceratodontidae; genus Neoceratodus; species Neoceratodus forsteri. The sequence continues at coordinate 390,299,778 of CM057457.1, read as the reverse complement.
TTGTAGACACTCCATTCACCTTTACAGTGGTCTCCATGGAGGGACCCACTATTCTGGACCAGTCTGGAGGGCGGTAGTGGGGCCTGGGCAACTAGCCTTGCCACAAAGGGCGTGAGTTAGCATTTTGGTGCCCTCACTGGGATCATTTCGTGCACCTCTTAACCACTGATTTGTTCTCAAGCTCTCCTTGTAGCCTATACAACTTTGTCAGTGTCTTTTGGGGACCGGCATTCCCTTTTCATGTGCCCATCTTCCCACAATTATAGCAAAACATACTTTCTGGAGTTTGAGCTGGCGAGGCGCCACACTGGGAGCCAGGGCAGGGGTATTACTAACTGGAAACCTTGGTGCCATCTCTGTCTCTGGCGTGATAAGCATTTGGAGACATCTCGTCAGTTTCTCACTTCCATGGTCAAGGAATCGAGTTCGGAGCTGTTATCAGCAGGAGATACATGGGTGGGTATCCCCACCCCCATAGCAGATGCAGTCGGTTATAGATCGGGGCCCGTACTTGCAGGCGTGGCCTTCATAAAGGGACTGTTTTTGAATTCCTGGATCTCTCTCAACAGTTCGCCCCATTGTGGCATATCTTTTTCCTTATCAGAGCACTCATTGACTGCCAACCTCTGCTCCTGAACTTCACTTGATGGGCCATCCTCAGTCACTCGGGTCATAGCCGCAGCTATTGGTGCAGGTCCCTCCCGAGGTCGCCTTTTCTCAACTCCTCGAATTTCTCTCATTAACTCATCATAAGAGGGTGGGGATTCCTGTCGGGATTGCCAGGCGTAACTGAAGCAACAGCAGTTCTGAGAAGGGGCAGACTTAAGGATCCTGTCCAGCCTGGTTCAGTCCAGTTCAATCGCTGGCAAACTACCCTTTCTGAGGCATTCTTGCAACAATTTTCCAGCCGAGATACATACACAGACAACAACTCCCCTTGGTACTGTTGTGCATTTCTTACTCTCCACCATAGATCCTCATCAGAATCTGGGCTCCCATACACATTCTCCAAGGCCTCAAGATAGGCCTGTGCAGTCACTTCAGGGTTACTGGCCCGTTTAGCATGGATGGTAGCCAGGGCAGGACCTCGAGGCTCTCACTAATCCTCTTTAAGCTTTTCGGCTTCGAGCATTGCCATTCTAGCACTTGGGGGCAACATAGTCTATCCAGGTCTCCCAGTCATCCTCCCTTGGGGGTGGGAGGGTGCCAGAGAAGATCCTCAACCTCGGTAAGAGTGTGACTAATGGCAGGTGCAGAAATAGGAGTCTGCATTGGTTCAGCCACCATTACGGGTACTGGAGCAGGAGAGGTGTTGGGGAGGAACACCCCAGGTGGCAAGAATAGTTTCTTCAAGTCCTCCACAGTTTTCCCTTCCCCAGCAACCATTTAGCAATTTCTCCTCAAAGTTTCAGACAGTGGTGGGGCTCATTCCCCGGGTCTTTACTGTACTTAGTTATCACTCTCCAGGCAGTGAGGGCTCCCTCTGGGGTAATGGTCTGTGGCACTGGAGCTATCTATGGGATCCTTAAACTCTACTAGGGCCAGGAAAGTGTGGGTGAGCAGATTAGCATGCCGACCTACCACCACAGGGTTTTGTAAACCTTCCACCTTGGAAAGTACTCCTGTACAGTGTCCGTATTGATACCCAGGGGATGTCCAGGATAAGCATAGCATTTTGGGGGTCAATCTCCTCCCCAGTACACCCTCCTGGCTGATTGCACAGCCACTTCTGTCGGGGTACCCATTTTTTCTTAACAGTGGTTCGTAAATATGGCCACTAGAGGACACACAATCCCAGCGGTGCCTCAAGATGTAACCCCTAGATGGCGTTATCCCGGGGCTACTACCTGCCTGATTTGCCACTAACAGGTTGAGGGCCTGGATCCAATAGCGGGTGCCTCCACCCAGAGGTCAGGGTTGCAATAGTTAAACTAACTTGGTCACAGCCCTCTGGGACACTGCAACCCCTTTCTTCCACTAGTGGCCCACACAATATATCAGAATTACCTTCACAGTATACACTTACCCCCAGGTCTGGTTCCGGCACTGGGACCTCCTGTGAAATAAGATACAGTGCAACAATCACAGTACAGTACTTTAACATGAACAAATACCTCAGGCAGTATAACTTTGCTGAAACAAGCAGCTCTGATTTATTTAGGGGATATAACAAGGACAGGGGAAATCAGGTTAATTAGCTTATCACTTTACTATCTACCTATGGCTCTGTGCACAGGCCTATCCCTACCAGTTACTGTCCCTGGGTACCCAAGCCCTAGTAGCTGGTCAAACTGTGGCAGCTGGTAGGGGCCCTTTCACACAGTGAAAAGAAAAAGTAGCTTAAACAGTCAGCAGTACAGTGATTCCATTTGGATTTAATGTGGCAATTCAACAGGGAACGACCCTGAATTAGTACTCACGACCTCCAAACAAGATAGGGTCCTTCAACGTCAGCAGGGCTACTTTTGAGCTCCACGAGACTCTTCACACATTTATATGGTAAAAAAAGAAAGTACTATACCAAGCAGGCTGCTTCTGTATCCCGATCGCAATTACTGCACAATACCGGGAGAACACACAGCAGATTCAGTTCCTGACAGACCGAGTGCAATTCAACAATTTCTCCAGTCTTCTACAGGGTGAGCCTGGTTTCTACTCTTCAGAGATCCTTTGATTGTTTTCACAGGGACGGATTCAGTCCTAACAAGCAGTTACACAAGCTGCAGACCGGAACTCTGGGCCTTACACACGTTTTGACTGAAACTGTGCACTGAAGGAGCACAGGGTTTCTTTCCCTTCACTGCCAAAGCTAAACTGAAACTCCAACAGACAAAACCAGGCACTTCCTTTGAGTTCCTCCCAGTTCTTGACTGGATTGGCTGTCACTCACAATAGACTGCTGCTGTTGGTCCAAAAGGCGCCTAAGTCTAAACTACATCTCCTAGAGTCACTGCCCATGCAATCCTCTTGTGGCTGGCTCAGATTATGAGTCCAAGTTCTGATTCGTCCAAGGCACCATTTTAGAGCTAGCTTACCCCACACTGATTGGTCCAGTTCAGCAGTTCAAAACCAGAATGGGGAACTAGGCAGACACAGTTCTGAATGCAAAGAAAGCAGGTTAGACAAACTATATTTTCATTATTACTCTACATGATTTCTGGCAAACAGTTACATCTTTCAGATAGGTTCCCCTTTGCACGCCTAGTGACTGCAAAAACAGAGTGAATTGGCAGCAGCTCGAGTGGTACTCAAACAGAGAAGCACACAGTCCCCCCATACGAACTAATTATGTCTGCAAGCAGACAGCTCTTAAAGAGACAGTACCAGAGGCTCTAAAAACACTCACTGATAAATGGCTTAAATGCCAAACACCATTCAGGCTTGGAGCATTCAAGCAAGCTCCTGGAAGTCTTTTGGGAACCCCCATTTGCAGGGGGGTTACATAGGGATCACCTTAGACTCGGCCCTTACCTTCCGTGAGCATATAGCATTGACTTGCTCTGCAATAAACATTAGATTGTCTCTTGTATAAATATAGGCCCTGTCACCCTCCTGATGCCCCTCTGTTTAGCCATCTCTAGCTCCATCCTTTCCCTGGTAGACTATGGCATAGTCATATATGGCACCACCTCCGACACTGCCCTGAGCAGCATTAAGCGCACCCTTGACAAAGTCTGCCGACTGGCCATTGGCTGTGATCGCCTCATACATACATACCTGTGACCTCTACCATTGGTCATCATGGCTAAACTTTCAGGGGTGCCTACTCTATCAGACCTGCTTATTGGCCAAAGAAATTCAACTAGGGCAAGCTCCCCTGGCTGTCTCTTGCTCCTCCAGATGTGTTTGCCAATGAGGGCCACAAGACACTCTGTCACCACTGCCTTTCGCATCACTTTTGCAAGGCCCACTGCCAGCCAAAGATCCTTTTGCTACAGGGCACCACTCTGGATGAACTCCCTCCCTAATACTGCCCTATCTATTCCCAGGCTGGGGCATTTTAAATCTGAGCTACACACCCCCACATTATGTCCAGCTCTAACTGTGGTTGCAGATAAACTCTTCTAGCAATGGCTAAGTTCCATTGCTAAATTCACTCTGATTCTAATTTATGATTCACAGTGTTTGCTCTGTCTGTGTATTATCCATTTTGTCTCTGTACTTAGTCACTGTACTTATCATACTCTGTGTTTGTCCACATTCAATGTATGATGTGGAGCCTTTGTAAATGAGTCCCTGATTCAAATGGTTGTAATTCCGAGACTTTATATAAATAAATAAATAAATAAGAACTGCCTTATGTCTGTCCCACGCATTCTTTAATTCCCCCCACTGTTTTTGACCCCACAGCTTCAGCTTCCTCAGAAAGGCTGTTCCATGTGTTTACCACCCTCTCCATGAATAAATACTTCCTCACATTGCCCCTGAGCCGTCCGCCCATCTTCAAATTGTGCACCCTTGTTTGTGGCCATCTCTTTTTCTGAAAGATGCTACTGTCTTGAACTTTGTTGATTCCCTTGAGTTACTTGAAAGTTTCTGTCATATCCTCCTCTTCGCTCCTTTCCTTGCAGGTATACATGTTAAACTATTTTAGTCTCTCTTTGTGTGGCTTCTGGTAGAGACCATCCACCATTTTAGTTGCCCTCCTCTGGACTGCCTCCATCCTGTCTATGTCCTTGCTGAGACGGGGTCTCCAGAACTGTACACAGTACTTCAGATGGACTCTCGCCAACTGTCTGTACAGAGGGATAACAACTTCCTGTTTTCTACTGGTGATGCCTCTCCTTATGCATCCCTGTGCCTCCCAGTATCCCCCCAGCCCTCTTTACTACCTTCTTACATTGCTTGTCTCCATGTTTCTCTACATGGTTTGAGGTCAGCACTTATGTTATAATAAATATTTCATGCATGAAGTAAAAGAAAGACATAAAGGATATACAATGGTGAGCTGTCAGATAAATGATTTATCAACACAAGTGCTGTTTGACCTCAAGTAACCTCAAGAGTGGCATAAGCCATGAGTGAGATGTCCGAGGTCAAACAGCATGAGTGTAGATAAATCATTTATCTAACAGTTCACCATTGTATATTTCATTTATGCAATAGCGATGCTTTCTGTCAGTGCAGGGACATTTGTTTTTAATTGTTTATCTTTTTTGGCACACGTTTGTCAAAAAAGTAAACAAACAATTGCATTTTCTGCTCTTTTTTGCAAATTATAAAAATCTATAAGGTATCTATAAATGAAATACCACTCATTTTGTAGATAATTTTGTGCTGCACAACTTCCGTGTTCACAGCACTACGCTATCTTTTTTTTGTTTTAAAGTTATTTACATTTGAATATAGTTAGTACTGGTACTGAGGCCGAACATTCTAAATGAGTTCTGGAGTGATTGTGACATATCTATGATGTATATAAATCTGTGAAGATACATCTACTATGTGTATAAATGTAAAATTAAGCAATAAGCCATGAGAGGGTGTGGGTTATGGGGAGATTTACCATGGCCGGCGTGGTTTGCTCACGAGGCGCAGCCGAGTGGGTAAATCCTCACCAGCCATGGTAAATCCCCCCATAACCTACACGCTCGAGTGGCTTATTGTGATTATACCAGGTGAAGGAAGTAAAGGATTAAAATAAATATATTAAAAAGTTAAAAAATACGTTTTTGAATTGATTTTTACCTGAGGTGTCTTTGCGTAATGTTAAAAAGTCTCAGGTTGCTAGGGCTGTGTAGTTGGTAATCACGTCTCTCTACCCCCCCCCCATGCGGTGATAACGTGAGTTATAGAGGACAGTTGTGACACAGAATTCACAGTTTGGGAGTATAAGAGGGACAACTATTGTGAGAGAGGCTGCATGTGTGGCGTCTTGTTTATTTCCAGTGGTATTTTATTATAGCTCACACAAATGCTGCTGCTGGGGGACTTCCGCTGTGACACAGGAAGTTTAATTAATTGCGACAAAAAGTGTAGAGTGGTAGCGCCGTGGAAGAAGCAGGAGTACGCTATTAGCAGCCACAAGGGGCAGGTAGCAAATTTAAATGTTTTTATTTGTCACGGCTGGTAAAGGAGGGTGGTTTTCTCTCTCGGTGGCACAGTCGCTGTGGTTTTGACATTGATGGCTACTGAACATGTGTCTGCTGTACTGCTGGTGTGTTTGCGATTTGTTTTTATGAATGTCACAGTGATTTCGGTGTGGGGTTTTGATGCAGCTGACTGGCACCTCTGAGGTGGGTATATCGTAGGATTTACCACGGCAGAAAGGTGCCAGCCAGTCAATAAGAATAGAGGATTTGGGTGTTTGCTTAGAGTACATGGTATAATTTAGAATTTATCTCATGGCTCAGATTTATCACAGAGGATTTATGTCCACACCTATTGCATAAAACTTTTAATAAAGGGTCCAAGGGGATCTGAAATGCATCAAGCATGTTGCCCATTTGGTGGTTTGACCTTTTTCACTTCATGTTATAATAAACGGATTAAAAATATTCAACCTGGCAGAGTAATTGTTTCTAGGTTGGTGAGTGCCCACATCTCTTTGTGACTGTGCTACATGTTTTCTGAGAGCACCACCTTCCTAGTGTACATTTTCCTACTGCACAAAAAAATCCTAAGCAGGTACTGTACCTCAACTTGGTCCTTATAGTGGAGAGAAAGGGGTTGCACCACTAGGCAATAGCAAGAACGTGGGGTGGGGGGTGAACACAAGTTAGTTTTTACATGGAAAGAGTCCTAAAGGGACTTGGGGACTCTTTCTCTTTCCATGGGGGGGAATACATAATGGGGGCACTAACAACAAAAATGAAAAAGGACCTGGGAGTAGTCATATCAGATAAACTTAAGGTAGGCAAGCAATGTGGATACTGGAATGCATAAAAGGCATCACCAGTAGAAAACAGGAAGTTGTATCCCTCTGTACAGACAGTTGGTGAGACCCCATTTGGAGTACTGCATGCAGTTCTGGAGACCCCATCTCTGCAAGGACATAGAAAGGATGGAGGCAGTCCAGAGGTCGGCAACTAAAATGGTACAGGGTGTACAACAGAAGCCATATGAAAAGAGACTTAAAGAGCTTAATATGTATACCCTTGAGGAAACGAGGAAGATGGGGGCATGATAGCAACTTTCAAGGACCTCAAGTGAATCAACAATGTCCTAGACGAGAGCATCTTTCAGAAAAAGAGATGCACAATTTGAAGATATAAAGGAAAAGCTCAGGGGCAACATGAGGAAGTATTTTTTCATGGATAAGGTGGTGGACACTTGAAACTGCTTTCCTGAGGAGGTCATAGGGTCAAAAACAGTGGGGGGATTCAAGAATACATAGGACAGACATAAGGCAATTATTATGTGGGGTAGGAGGAAGTTGACTGTGGGTTAACTAGAATCTGCAGCTTATCCAGTATGTAGGGAAATGAGCAGACTAGGGAAATGAGCAGACTAGGCATGCCAAGAGGTACTTATCTGCCATCAAAGTCTATGTTTCTATGTTTCGCTTAAAGTAGACAAAACTATGGGACTAGCTAGGGTATGACCAAGGGCAGTATAGATATGCATGGTGGTGCTTGCTGCCCCACTGATGGCAATATTCTCCTCTCAGGCATTCTCCTCTCTACGTGATCTGCATACCCTTTCACAGTGTCTGAGATTCTCCTCTCGGATGGTTTCACAAATACCTCCTTTCTCAACTAAAGAACAGAAACAAAAGTTAGTCTAAATATGAAACCTCTGGCCTACAGGCCAATCTAAATAACTACAGAGTTAAAAAGGAGCACAGCTAAAAAGGCCATCCATCTGGCCAAAGCTTCGTATTGTAAAGCTCTCCTGCTCAGTGCAGCTGGTGACTCCCTAAAATTCTGGAATCACATAAAAAGTTTCATGGGAAATAAGATTGTTCAATCCACAAATGGCATGGTGCTTAATGGTGTTCATTGTAATAACCCTGTTACAACTGCCAGTGCGATAAACCAGCATTTCTCTGACCTTTCTAGTTACTCATGTTCACCTCCAACTCACCCTGATACTATTCCTGTCCTTCCTGTCCACACAGATGATGCTCCCCATTCCACCCCATGCTTCTGCTTAAGCATTACCTCCAAGAAGGAAGTGCATCAGTTACTTAAACTCCATATCTGATTGCAGTAGTATTCGTTCTGATGGCCTTGAACCCGAGTTGCTCAAACATGTTGCTCCCTCCTTGCCACCCCTCTAAGTAGAATTTTCAACCTATCCCTTTTCTCAGGAACTGTTTCCAAAATATGGACGATTGCCAAGATTGTCCCTGTATCTAACAAAGGTGACACCAAATCTATCAATAATTATTGTGCCACAGCCATCCTCTCTGTCCTGAGCAAATTCTTCAAGCTGATCATCTTCACCCTTAGCATCAAATATCATCATGACTGTAACTTCTTTTCTGGTGCCCAGCATGGGTTTAGAAAAGGTCACAGCACCATAACAGCTCTCCTCAAATTCACTGATGATACCAAAGTTGCCATGGGGCATGGCTTTCTAACTGGCACAGTTTTCATTGACCTTACAAAGGCCTTTGATATAGGTCAATGTTTGTGGAATACCAATGAGGAGAGATGAGATATATATGCTTGTGTACCTTTGTGCTACTTTTTGTGGCTTTACTCTATTCCCATCCTTGCATAGTAGTAGGTAGGTAGGTAGATAGGTAGGTAGGTAGTAATGTGTAGGGAATGGAGGGCCCAGGAACAAGGGTGAGGAGAGTGCTGGAGAAGGAGGAGGATGGGGAGGTGGTGGATAAAAAACACTCCCTAAACAAGGGAGGTGTGCCAACAGAAGGCTTGTGTAGAGGCTGTGGGAGGAGTTATTCCCCACACTGAACCTTGGACAAGTCCTCCCACTGAATGTTTTTAGAATAGCAATGAGGAGAGATGCGATATATATGCTTGTGTAACTTTGTGGTACTTTTTGTGACTTTACTCTAGCCCCACCCTTGCATAGTAGTAGGTAGGTAGGTAATAATTTGTAGGGCATAGCGGGCCCAAAAAGAAACCTCCTCCAACTCATGGAGCATGTGACCCCCTGGCACTCAGGAGAGGAAAAAACCCATGTGGAGGAAACCTCTGAGGACCCATGGCCAGAGGTCTGCCCATCCTTCTGGGCATACTAATGGAGAAGGATCTAGGTTCTAATAACCATAACTAATTTGAGGTTGGTAAGCTGTTTGGGGATACATAATCCATCTTCACGTCCATAGATGATGCCAATTGCATCATGATCCTGTGATTGAAGAGGAGATCTATTCTGAATGAATGATGGAATCCTGAGTATAAAGTAAATCCAAGTGAAGGAGGACAAAAGAAGGCCAAGTATCCAAGATGATGAATGATGCTTGTCTAACTGAACTGTAATAGCAGAAGAATCATGACTGGACCGATAAGGTACTAAACTGGGAATGATGAAACTGCTATAATAGAAGAAGTCATTGGTGAATGATCCAACTTGTGATAGGTTTGAATGTAATGGTATGGTCTGGAAGTTAGGAAATTCTGTATTGAACAAGGAGTCGCTAAGGAAACATCCATAGAGTGTGATTTGTAGAAGAATCTGAGTGCCATGGAGATGACGGTTCGTTCTCCATCCAAGGATGACATGGCTTGAATGATGATCCTGAAGATGAAGGGTACATCTTTCTGTAGGGATGGTAAAAAACGTATATGTAGAGCAGATCCAGTTAAATAAGGGCTAATGTATACCATATTTCTGAAATGATAAAGGATGGATGTTCAAGAAATTGTGTAGAGGTTGTGAGGCAGGAGAACAAGATGAGATTGATATAAGACCAGATGGTACATTATGACTGTTATGATAAGTAGTAAAGTAATGAGTGGCTGGTCCATTTCGTATAAGGTTCAATATTCAAAGGTAGTCTAAAGGTAAAGATCAATTAGGGAGCAAATGTCACTAGGTGAGTATCCAAGAGCAAATGAATAGAGGAGTTTGAGTGCTCAGTCAGAGTAACGCCATAAGTGATAGTAAGCCCAGAAAATAATTAGTGGAACCATTCAGATCTAGCATATATGAGGATGATTGGAAATGCAGGATGGGGAAGTGAACGCTTCTTTGGTCATGACTGTAAGTACCTCATGCTTAATCCTAAGCTAGCACTCTGTTTGAAGTGCATGTGGGTATTCATGTAGAGAGATCATTTATGACTAGCACTGTAGTGGCATAGGTGATTAAGTCTGTGGTTAATCTTGGCAGCAGCATTTCTGCTCTTCTGACCCACTCCAGTTCGGCTGGAGAGCCGACCTGGGAGCGGTAAGGTCCGTTTTGTGGGCGGTGTTCACATGGTGATTACCTGAATCTGCCTGTGGCTTGTTATCTCCCCTTCCTATGATTCGAATGTTGGAATGCCTTAGACTTATTTCCCAACCCTGAATTTGATCCAGAGGAGGAAGTATTGTGAAGTGTCTCCTACAGCAGGAACAGCTGGATCCATTATTTCATACCGGTGGTGAGAGCCCATGTGGGACTATGAACTTTACTGCTTGAACTATTCTTCCTGAGATTTGCTGACTTTGTCATACTTTTGGAATCTTTTCTGCCTGCACCGACCCTTCCAGAGTGGTGAGAGCTCCTTGGAGGGGTTTGAACTGGGGGTGGGGTTTTTCTTTTTGTATTTTGGTTTTATTTTTGGATGCATGGAGTGAGAGTTCATGCCTCCATATTTGGTTATCCCTACGGTGGATGGTGGGAGCTCCACTGTGTTAAAGACTGATTTTATATATTTAATTGAATTATTATTGTATGCCTTTTGGATAATTTGACTGTTTAATTTATTTAGTTAAGTTATGTGTTTTTAAGTCTACAATTTTATTTTTAGTGGGATTTCTCGGGAGTAGTGAGATCCCTGGCCCTGGCCCGCTGCTTATGGACGACGATATTTATTTTCGTCGTATCCCCCCAGTCATGCACTATTCATCCGCCGCTCTTCATGCCCTCCGCCCTTTTTTTGCCCCCCCTTTGTCCTTTCCTGTATACCAACGTTGTAGGGCATTGGGGATTGTGCGTGGTAGGATTCGGAGGGTGGGGAGATGTGAACAGCGGGGATGAAGGAGGGAGTTGTGCGTATTTGGCCGGTTAAGTCCAGAAGACGCCCTGGGGTGAAATGGAGTGACGACCGGGGTCCTTCCTGGTTGGTCCCCATACCCAAGGGCACCACCCTCTCTGTTAACGCAGTGGGCAGATGGTTGGGGTTTCCAGGAATCCTATCCAACTCGGGCGGTGTTGTGCAATGCCAGGTCCGTTATGAACAAGACTGCCATCATTGTGGACTTGGTAGGTACAGCAGACCTGACTTGCATTACCGAAACCTGGCTGGATAGTAATGCAGGCCCAGTTTTTGAGGCTGTTATTCCGGCTGGGTATTCGGTGATTCACCGCCAGAGATTGGATCGCAGGGGTGGAGGGGTTGCAGTCTGTTTTAAGACCGAATTGGACCTCACAAGTGTTTCAGTGGAGGAGACCAGATCTTTTGAGAGTGTCGTGGTGGCAGGTGGAGGTTATAGAATGGTCCTCGTCTATCGTCCACCCGGTGATGAGAAAGCTTTCTTAAAGGAAGTGGCGGACTTCTTCGTTGACCAGGTATTTGAGTCGCCCAGGTTGATGGTGCTGGGTGATTTCAATGCCTGGATCGATGATGAACTCTTGCCATTTGGTCAGCACTTCCTCCAATTGATGTGTTCATTGGGCCTCTCACTGGTAGTTACCTCTGCCACTCATAAATACGGCCACTCACTCGATCTGGTCTTCCTGCTGGGGTTGGAGGCCTCCGAGGTGGGGGTGGAACCAGTCGGTTGGTCCGACCACTACACGGTGAGATTCAATTTTGGCACCCCCTCGCGTAGACCTACCCCAGTGGAGATGGTCAAGTACCGCCCTTTACGGGATGTTACGCCCACTGGTCTAACTGCGGTTCTTGACCTATCAGAGTTTCCTGGGTTGAGCATGAATCAGGAAGCAATGGTGCAGGCCTATAATAAGGCTGTCACCTCTGCTCTGGATTTAATTGCTCCGACCCGTGTGCGACCTCTCTCCCTTTGCCCTCAATCCACATGGTTTGACCAGGATCTGAGGGAGTTGCGGAGACTTGCTCACAGGTTGGAGAGAGGTTGGCAGAAGTCCGGCTCTGATGCCGACCATATTAGACTTCTAGAGCATTATAAACTCTACCAGTCAGCAATTACTTATAAGAAGGCAGTGTTCCTGTCCGGAGAAATTGCTGCCGCTCAGAATTGACCAGCCCAACTCTTCTGAACTGTGGACAGGCTGTGCAACCCAGCCTGTCTGCAGATCCTTCGACCTTTTTCACAGTTACAGTGCGAGGAGCTTGCTCAATTCTTTGCTGATAAGGTGGCCGACATCAGGGCTGAGATTTGCGCCGCCTCCTCTATGGGAGTTGCAGTGGTCCAGCCTATGGTTGCAAGCACCTTGTCCACCTAGAGTTCCTTCACAAGGCCGGAAATCGAGGATATTATGAGGATTGTCCTAGGTATCGCACACACTAGCTGTAGTTTAGACCCAGGTCCTACTGGCCTGATTGTGGGCTGTAGGGATGTTATCATCCGTTCTTACCAGAGATAGTCGGGTGTTCCCTGGACACTGGTGAATATCCCGCTCCTTGAAGGAGGCGGTAGTGACACCAGTGCTGAAAAGACATCTTTGGACCCCGACTCCCTGGTAAACTACAGACCCATCTCGAACCTCCCCTTTGTTGGGAAGGTTATCAAGAAAGTGGTGGCTGCCCAGTTAGACAACCATCTTACCATCCATAATATCTACGATCCTCTTCAATCAGGTTTTTGTAAGAGACACAGCACAGAGACTGCACTGGTTCGGGTCCTCAATGATCTCTTGATGGTGAGAGACCAGAAAAAACGGTCTATTTTGGTCCTTTTGGACCTGTCAGCAGCTTTTGACACCATAGACCATGGGGTGTTGCTTGAGCACCTGAGCTACATCTGCAGGCTGTCGGGTTTGGTCCTCAGATGGTTTACTTCCTTCCTCACAGGTAGGACTCAGAGGGTGGTATCAGGGATTTTTTCCTCTGAGCCTACTGCTGTGACCTGTGGGGTGCCTCAGGGCTCTGTGCTTTCTCCCATGTTGTTTACGGTGTACATGCTTCCCTCGGAGACATTGTAAGAAGATATGGGCTGGAGTTTCATTGTTATGCCGATGACACCCAGCTCTATCTATCTTTGTACCTGACCAGAATAGAGCTCTCTCAGTGTTTAACAGCTGTCTCAGGAGATCCAGGATTGGATGAGGTCCAGCTGGCTGAAGTTGAACTCTGGGAAGACTGAGGTGTTGGTTGTGGATCCCGATCGCCGGATTAAGGGGTCGGTGGTTGCTTAGCCTCCGGTTTATTCTTGGGAGGTGTGGAGCTCCCGACCTCTGAAAGGGTGCATGATCTGGGGGTGATTCTGGACGATAAGCTGACTCTGCATGCCCAGGTGTCAGCAGTCGTTAAGACATCCTTTTACCATCTTAGGAACATCGCCAGGATCAAGCACCTTATTCCACCCGGCGACCTACCTATACTGATCCACGCCTTTGTGACCTCTCGTCTGGACTACTGCAATTCCCTTTACTTTGGGCTTTCTGGGGTAGATATCCGCCGCCTCCAGCTAGTGCAGAACTCGGCAGCCCGGTTGTTAATGGGGATTTCTCTCTCCTCGCATATCACACCGGTGCTTCGAGATCTGCACTGGCTGCTGATTCAGTGGCGGATCACCTTTAAAGTAGGTCTTCTGACTTACAAAGCCCTACACAGGTTGGGCCCTGACTATCTGAAAGAGCTTCTGGTGCCTTACCGACCGACACATCCACTCCGCTCCACCAACGAGGGGTTGCTAGAGATCCCGAGGGTTAGTTTAAAATCTTCTGGTGCCCGAGCTTTTATGTTTCGCCACCACCCTCTGGAATTCTCTACCACGTTGGATTCGAGTGCATGACAGTAGAGGGTTTTAAAAAGGGCTTAAAGTCCTTTCTATGGAATAAAGCATTTTCAGATAAGGTTGATGTATTTTAATTGCCCCGCAGTTAATTTTAGTTTATGAAGTATTGTATAGTCTTAGAATGTTTTTATCTGTAATTTATTGTAATGCGGCTTGGTTTTAAGAAAGGCGCAGACAAATAAAGTTTATTATTATTATTGATGCTAAATCACATCAGAGAAGCTTGAGGCAGGTAAGAGGAAGAGTCTGTAGACTAGATTGGTAGTGAGATCTATAAATGCAAAATGCCAAAGAATTTAGTGCAACAGTAGATAAATGCCAGTTGGGATGCAATGCTGAGATGGTGAATTTGACTTAGCTGTTACTGATTGCCAGAGTAAAAGTCAGGAGAGCCAGTTCATAGTGATGGTCTGTACTCTAGAGATTAACAAGGTACTTTGAGCAGAAGAGGCTGATTAGGCCACTGAAAGAACAAATAACCCGGTGAAATTATAAGGTAACCAGGTGCAGATAATAGAATGAGGAATAACGATGTCAAAGAATGAAATCAAAGGTGTGGAAGGCGTGGAGTCAGGAATCAGCTAGGCTATGGAGATCCTACAACAGTTATTCTGGACTATATCTATGCAATCTCTAAAGCTAGCAATTGTTGGGAAGCAGGGGTTGAATAACGTATCAACAGTGTCCTTGTTGAACTAAGAGGTGACAAAAGGTAATATGGATGAAGTACATAGTTGAATGGGTTATCTTGCGATTCTCAGTATCTATATAAGCAATGTTGATTATGAAGTCTGAATAAAACAGAAGGATTTAATTCCTTTCCATGTATGATGACCAATGAGAATAGGCATCCATTGGAATGATGGGGATTTGATGGACAGGAATCGGAGGATATATCCAATAGAGATGGAGAGATCTTCTTATTGTCCAGGCGACTGTGATTCCATGAATGGTTGTGAAATACTGGATGGGTAGTTTGAGCCTTCAATAAGAACGTAAGAGGCTGTGGGGCATGTGAACCAAGGAACATGTTGCTGGCCAAAGTATTATTCCAGACCAATGCAGAAATGATTGAATGAGTTACTATTAGGAGGGCAGAAGTAATGCAGGGAATGGATCATACGCAAGCAGCTGGCTTGATAGGAGTACTGGTCAGAAATGCGGTATAACGCCCAAAAAGAGCCACAGCAAACAGCACTAAGCCCCGAGTTTTTTATGGTAAAGAAGGGAAGGCAGTCAGTCAAATGAGCAGGAAGTGCAGAGTGGATCCCGAGGAACTGAAGGAATAAGCAGAGGAAGCAGTGGGCTAGGTGAACCGGATGACATCCAGAGCAGGAAGGAGCAGGACAACAGGCCTGTGGTAAACAGCAGCAAATCCAGGAACTGAGACAGGGCATCAGATGAAAATCTGTGTACAGTGGCTGAATGGGAAACCAGCAGGAAGGAGAGTCCATAGCAGATGACCTGCAATGAGAGAGGGATTGAACAAGCCATCAGAATCTATACGATGAGGACAATCAGTGAGGTCCTGGGAAATGTATACTCTGTACTGCTGGAAAGGAAAGGCTGGCAGAACAACAGCTACTGTATAAGGAGAATCGAAGACCACTCAACTGAAGGTGATCCAGATCCAGAAAGGTCACGGCATCAGGTAGCAGGTGGAGATACACACATAAGCAGTGGAATGGAAGAACTGCATCCAGGAGGGATGGGCAAAGCCTGAAGATCTGGACTGAAGGCGAGTAGGAACAGAGGATGATGAAAACTAGGGTGGAGATCCAGATCTCAACGGTAATCCACAGTGGTGGGGATGCAAAGATGGAGACAGTACATATTAGAGTCAGGATCCTGGCTGCGGAAGGCAGGAGATAGGGCCATGAGTCCAGGCTGCAGCCAAGGCAAAATGAAGAAGTAAATGAAGCAAAGTCCTGATCCTAAAAGGAGAGGCAGCCAGGCATTGGGCTGGACAGTAGCAACCTGAAGTAGAATAAGCAGCACGATTAAGGCACGCAGTGGGAGAGTTCCATTCTCAAAGGGAGGCAGTAACTAGTAGAAGGTAGAGAAGGCATGGTATAATACTGTAGATTAGAGACATAGCTCCCATCCCTGGAAGTCGGTCAGACCAATCGTTACTCAATTCCATCCAGCAGAGTTAGCGACGGAGAATGTCGACGATTTGAAGATGGTAGACATGACTCCCATCCCTGGTTGTCCGGGCAAACAAACCTACATTCAATGCCACTAAGCAGAGTTAGGGATGGATGATGTCGAAGTGGTAGTAGGATGAAGTTCGTTCCCTAAAGGAAGTGGCAGCTGGGATGATAGTTCATAGCTGGAGACAAGACTCCCATCTCCGGTAGTCTGGGCAAGCTAATCTGCGCTCAATGCTGCCTCGCAGAGCTAGGGACGGAAGATGTCGAATTGTAAGTAAGAGGAAGTTCCATTCCCAAAGGGAAGCGGCAACAGGTAAGAAGTAGAAAAGGCATAGTAATAGTAAGTAGGATAAAGCCATGGCTCCCATCCCTGGTAGCCAGGGCAAGCTAACCTGTGCTCTATGCTGCCAGGCAGAGCTAGAGACTGAGCACATCGAGTTGGTAAGTAGGAGGTAGTTTCATTCCTGAAGGGAAGTAGCAGCTGGCAGGAAGGTTGAAAACGTGACTTCTGTCCCCATTATTCATGATGAATCAACCAGCACTGGATGCTACAAAGCAAAATTAGAGATGGAGGATGCCGGGTTGGTCAGTAGGAGGTACTGTAATTCTAGTTCTGAAGGGAAGTAGCATTTTGTATGATATAGAGGAGGAATGATAACAGTTCATAGATGGTAGACATGACTCCCATCCCTGGCTGTAAGGTATGGTAACCGTCTGTAGACAGTAGCAATTGATAGGAGGCAAGTAGGTATGGTAGAACACAGTTAAATGCAGAGATGACTCCCATCCATGGTGGTAGAGGCTGAAAAGGAAATCTCATCCCCGGTAGACAGGGGAAGTCTACCTTCACACAGCACCTCAGAAAGTGCAAGTTAGGGATGGAGTCCAGAATACTGCTGGTAAGGGCTGGCCAGAGCACAACCCTGCTGCAAGAGAGAGTTGAAATGGGTGAAGCAGGTAGAGGACAATGGGTAAGTGGAAGCGAATGAAATTGGAGGTAGAGCAACACAGGGTAGTGAGATGAGAGTCTCGCATGGTGACGGGAATGGTACACATAGAAAGCACTAGTAAAGTATGATGGAGCGGAGACAAAGAAGATGGTACTGTAGAATGAGGGAGGGTCAGAGTAGCCACTCTCATTAACTACCTACAGTAAGTAACTTTTTATTTCGGTTTCACCAAAAATAGACAGGGCTCTATCCCAAGAGGCACAATGCTGCCTCTGATGGAGGTGTACCAAATAACAGGCAGCACACTGCGCTCTCTCAAAGGCTCTTGGCAGCTATGAGCATTCCAGCCCAGGTATCTGGATGCCAGCAGAAGGAAATTACAGCTGTTGGAAATGGATTTGTCTGTGAGGGTGGTTGACTCACTCCAATGTCTGTCTGCAGATATCAAGCACAATGGTCCCCTAACTGCCCCTAGAAGCAGCTGTGAGATGAAAAAGAGGATGACTGTTCCTCCGTCCTCAGGTCTCACTGTTACAGTGCTTGTTAGCAAGCTGAAAGATGCCACAGTGCATGCTCGATCATTCCCCATGACTGGCAATTTTACAAAAAGAAAAAGTTTAAAAAGTTTTAAATGCCTTGTTGTATCTTAGGAGGGCTATGGAGTAGCAGGGTGAAAATCAAGACAGAGAGTGGGAGCAGTGATTCAATGCAGGGTACTTACAGGTGGGAGGCAGGAATGCAGCTGGAGGGTCGGTCGACTCCGTGGAGTAAGCTGAATACAGGAGGGAGCAAGCCTGAGCATTCAGAGGTGTAGAACAGGAGATGGAGCAACTGATGAAGCGGAGCTGTAGCAGAAAGGGTGGCAGTTTGCAAGGGCCGGGAGGCCGCATGCTGCACTGAAACATATGGAAGGGCCGAGGTGAGGCTCCGTGGGGGTAGGAGGTCTGCTTCAGTAGTTCAGCGCTCAGCAAAGCAAGTGGTGGTTACAGGGACCCACATACAATTAGTCCAAAATAGGAAGAGATGAGCAGGAGGTCAGAAGCCTGGGTGGAGATCCAAGTTGCGCAGAACTCCAGATGGAAGCACAGTACTGAAATGCAGGAGGTACTGGGCAGGTAAGAGAACTGTGTGGCAAGTAGCAGGGATGCATGGAAGCGACCATCAGGTAGCAAGTAAGAAAAGCCCAAAAGAAATATGTGATGAGGAAACTGGGGAGGCCTGCAACAACCAGGAGAGAGCAGAATGGAGCTGGGAGGGTCCAGAGATGAAGCACCACAGCATAGGGAGACAGAAGACACAGGGGGAAGGGAGGAGAACAGGGAGATGAACAGCAGCAGGAAGTACAAGGAAGCACAGCCACACAAGCCACACAGGGAGCCTGGAAAAAACACTCCCTAAGTAAGGCAGGTGTGTCAATGGATGACTTATGTAGAGGTTGTGGGAGTAGCTATTCCCCACATTGAACCTCAGGCAAGCCCTCCCACTGATCACTCTCTTCTGAAACTTAAAATGACATCCCTTGACTTCTCCCCTAACATGATTACCTGGTATAATGATTACCTACACATCTTTAAATCCTGCAAAACTGTCAGCTCCAAGTTTGGTCTGGCTTTTAAAACTAGTCATGCCCTCACTTCCTCTGCCAGAGTTGGCATTGATCAAGGAGTCCTCCTCCCCACCCTTACCTATGGAGCGGTCACCTTTGAATATGCTTCTAAAGTCATCTCCATAAATGGGACATGACCTGCATCTACATATGTCGCTTTGCCCTGGCATCCCATAGGCTTAGCCATCACAGTCAGCTTTACAGCAGTCTAAAATGGCTTTCCCCTGAAGCCTATCATGCCTATGCTCTTGGCACCCTAACAGACAAGATTATTAGAACTGGTGTGCCCTCCTAACTAGCCATATTACTGTCTCCTCCAAGCCTAAACTACCCCCTTTGGTCACGTGACCAGTCCCTTCTACTGTATCTATTCCCAGATGCAACACAACCATGAGATCCCAGGCCTTCCTATGCTCCACCACGACCTATTTGAACTCTCTACTAGTATACATATGACTCTTCCTCTTGCATACCTGCTTCAAAAAACAGCTACATCGCTACACAGAAATATAGAAACATGGAAGTTGATGGCAGAAGGAGACCACCAGGTCCATCTGGTCTGCCCACTAACTGCCCGTGGGTTTGAGGTCTCCTTTGTATTTGTCCCAAGCATTCTTGTACCCTACCACTGTGCTTGCCCCCACCAAGAGCTTCCCACCACCACCTCTGCAGGTGGCTTTTCCAGGAATCTACAACTCTTTCTGTGAAGAAAAACTTCCTGGTGTTGGTGGAGAACTGCTACATCCTAGACTTTAACCCCTGTGCCTGTTTCCTTCCTCCTTGACTGCCTTGTCCTCCCTACATAACTGCTGCCTATTTGTGTTGCCTAACATAGTGCACTTATGAATACTGTCACTCGTGTTTTTGGCATCACTTTAGTTATTCTTGTTCTGCCAATGGTTTCTCCCCTAGTACGCTGTACATTTGTCAGCAGCATTTATTGAAACTAACTGAAACTACAATCACTTAGCCTCCTATGTTGTACTCCTATGAGTTCAAATAGGTCAACCAAGACCAGGACACCCGCCTGCAGCTCCTTTGGAAGCTGCCTGCCCCTGAACAGGGCTGTTTCAGCTCACCCATGGTCGGCCGGCACCTAGCCAGCCACCGACCAAGACCAGGACACCCACCTGCAACTCCTTTGGAAGCTGCCTGCCCCTGAACAGGGCTGTTTCAGCTCACCCACGGTCGGCCGGCACCCAGCCAGCCACCGACCAAGACCAGGACACCCACCTGCAGCTCCTTTGAAGCTGCCTGCCCCTGAACAGGGCTGTTTCAGCTCACCCACGGTCGGCCGGCACCCAGCCAGCCACTGACCAAGACCAGAACACCTACCTGCAGCTCCTTTGAAGCTGCCTGCCCCTGAAGAGGGCTGTTTCAGCTCACCCACGGTCAGCCAGCACCCAGCCAGCCACCGACCAAGACCAGGACACCCGCCTGCAGCTCCTTTGGAAGCTGCCTGCCCCTGAACAGGGCTGTTTCAGCTCACCCATGGTCGACCGGCACTCAGCCAGCCACCGACCAAGACCAGAACACCCGCCTGCAGCTCCTTTGGAAGCTGCCTGCCCCTGAACAGGGCTGTTTCAGCTCACCCACGGTCGGCCGGCACCCAGCCAGCCACCGACCAAGACCAGGACACCCGCCTGCAGCTCCTTTGGAAGGTACGGGACAGCGCAGCCAATCGGAACACGGGTGCTTCCAGCAAACCCACTCTGATTGGCCAGGACTTTTCCCCTGCTATAGACACCTGGCACTTTGTTAGATTTTCGATAGAACTAAGCACATTTCAACTGTGTAATTAGAAGTTTTTCAACTGTATTAGCTGGATTGTAATTTCTACTACTGTTTTGAAGTGCTCACACCTCTTCTGTCTGACTGCTCTTCCTGCAGCACCCCCGGCCCCCCCATCCAAGCACTCTGCCTTGGTGCTGATAAGTCTAACTACCTTTTTTTTTTTTTTTTTTTTTTTGGTGGCTAGTTTTCCATTAGCAGGTTATACAGACCTGCCACTAGAGGGATTCTTGGTCTTCTACATAAATCACTGTACTCATTCGTGGGCAATATGGCCTGCATTATCATTCTACTTCTTTCCGGTGCTGCTACAAGGGGTGGTTGTAGTTGAGTTTCCTAAGCTCACTCAACAGGCTGACAACTTCCTTAAAACTGCCTGTGCGACAGCTCTGCAGCTGAAAACAGGAAGCCCTCAGTGTCTGCCATCCACCCTTCAGACTCAAGTCAGATAGACGCTGAGCACCCTATTATTACCTACGCTGCGCTGTCATACCGATAGATACCAATAGAATCCTCTGCAGAGAGCCAGCACGCCTGGGCACCCTTGATTGGTGCGGTACTGCCATAGGGGGATTGTGATTGGTACGCCCGCTTGCCTGCTTTGCTCTGATTGGGACACCTTCTCTATAGCCTGTTACAGTTTTCCCTTCTTAATTCTGACTTCTCAGCTCTCGCTCTGACCTGAAATTTTCTCCACCCCCACCCCCGCTCCCAGGCCTCCTTTAAATACACTCATGATCCGCCTCCTATATCATATTACTGCTTCATTGGCCTAGTTTCGACTGCTGCCAACCTATGATTGGTATCTGAGTGTGGCCAATTCTCTTGAGCCCCGCCACTAACTAAGCTGCTCCTTCGCTCCTTGTTCCCCTTTCTGCTGTATTTTCTCATCTAGGTTTTACGTGAGTACCTAGGTGGGCAAATTACTTGCCTAGAAAATATTGCACTAATACAAATCACGAGACCACTCAATCTGGGACCATGGCTCTCCTTATTGTGTTTTTATTGCTCCTAAGGTGCAGAGTTCTCAGCAATACAGTGCAATCAAGTACCTCAATGCAATTCAGTTCTCCAATGTACCTTATCAATACCTAATGTTATAACGGTCTACTGTGCAGACACTATGTCATTCTCCTCTCCCCTTTTAGCCTATTCCCCAGTTAGCCTACACCCCTTGCTACTGTCCTCACCAATGTCTGTTCAAGCACTTACATTGATCACGATCAACTGTCATTACAATGGTGCTACATTGAGCAATTCCATATGGTTGCTGCTAAGAAATAAAAAGCAGTCTCGATTCTTATAAGCTCCTTAAAAGAAAGTTATACCTCTGCTTCTTCTCTGCTCAGGAAATGTGGAGCTCAAACCTGCCCCCACAATTTACCTCGCCTATCGATTTTGTTGAGGCCACAGGTCTCAAAATTATGATAGTCAACATTTTAAGCCTGCCTAAAAACTTGTACAGCTGCAAGCCTGGGCTGCACATGTTAACCCTTGACCTTATCATAATTACTGAGTCATGGTTAAAAAGACGAACACTGATCAACAAATATCACTGCAGGGCTACAATTTATTTAGAGCAGATAGAGAGTCTAGAGGCAGGGGTGTGGTTATCACGCCAAATCTAAGTACTTGGTCACCAATATTAGTTGCAAATCTCTAGCCAAGGAATTTGAGTTAGTTTAGCTTGAGCCTTCATCTCCCTCCTCGGAATGCATCACTATCCTAGGTGGCTATAGACCCCTGTCTGGTGGTGATGAAGTCCTTAATCTTTTGAAATCCATGTTCGTAGATGCAAAAACTGAAACAATATTTCTAGGAGATCTAAATATGGACTGCCTGTCACCTAAATCACACGGCCTCAAATCCCTTTGTGACGAGCTAGGTCTTGGGCAATTAGTCAGTGAACCCACTAGGAACAACACTCTAAATACTGCCAACAGTTCCATTCTAGATGTGGTACTAACCACCCATCCACACAAATATCTCATTCGGCAGTGTTTCACAATGACATGAGCGATCATGGAATTGTTGCTTGCATAAGATCTCAAATTAAGGCCCGCCACAACCCATCTTTATAACAAAAGATCCTTTCGCAAATTCAGTGCAGTAAACTTCCTATCTGACCTGAGTATGATCAGACGGCAAGATCTCTACCTAGCCAAAGATGTCAACAAGGCAGCTTACATCCTTAATGACAAACTCACTACAATAATAAATAAGCATGCCCCTTTCATCAAAGTAAGGGTACGGAACAATTCCAACCCCTGGTTCACCTCGGATCTCAAGGCAGCCCTTATAGCTCGAGATAAACTCTGGGCTAAAGCTAGACATTCCAAAGAATCTTCAGATTGGCAGGCCTTTAGAACAGCCAGGAATAACTGTGTGAAAAAAATTCGCTCTGCTAAAGGTAACTATTATATTTCTACTCTCGAACAAGCTAAAGGTAACCCTCATAAAATATGGAAGACTATCAAAGCTATAGAAGGATGGCCCATGGCCCCCTCTGTCCCAAAAAAGATAGTTGCAAGTGGCAAGATTGTGGAAAACAAGTCCCTAATCCTGGAGGAACTTAACTCCACTTTGCCACAGCTGGATTAGCTTTTGACTCGTCACCTTATGCTGGTGCTGCGGTGAGCCAGCATACCCTCCCCTACATCTAGTCTGCACCCAGCCCCTTCCAACTGTGCGAGATAACTTATAAAAGTAGAAGATTCTCTTCTTAACTTAGACACCAAAAAGCGCGGGTGACAATGGCTTGGAACCCCTTTTCCCTAAGGTCAGGCTATGCCCATCTCACTGCCCCAATTCTCCACATCTTCAATCTTTCCATTACATCTGCTACTGTGCCGTCCTGCTGGAAATCAGCACATATCCTCCCTCTATTTAAATCTGTGACCCATGCAATAAACAACTATAGGCCTATCTCCATATTGCCTATCCTTTCTAAAGTTCTCAAAAACTGATCCATATTCAGTTAAAATCTCATTTGGAAACCTTCTCTCTCATTAATAACCAGCTCAATCCGCTTCCGGGCTAATCATAGCACAATCACTGCACTAGCAAAAGTAACCAATGATTGGATCTCTGCTATAGATGCTAAGAAGGTAACTGGTGCAGTCTTTTGGACCTCAGCAAAGCTTTTGATACTGTTGATCACAAACTATTAGTCAATTGCCTTGCAAAGTTGGGTGCCACATACCATACCACCCAGTGGTTCTCTAGCTACCTAACTAGAAGATTCCAAAAAGTAAAGGCGGAAGGCTTTTTTTCTGCTGCCTTGCCAGTTGCAAGAGGAGTCCCCCAAGGATCCAGCTTAGGCCCTATCTTGTTTTCTTTGTACATTAATGACTTTGATGCTAACATATCTACATCCAATCTGCACTTTTTTGCAGATGATACTGTGTTGTATACTTCTGGCTCATCGTTATCTGAAGTCAAGGGAGTGCCTAAGCGGATTCGCGACAACTTGAGCATAATCAATAAAGGCAAAGCTCTGCTCAATGCTAAGAAGACTAAAGCGATGATATTCTCCCGCAGTGCTGGCACAGGCCCCCAGTACCCTTGCCCAAGACTTCATTGTCACCACGCTAAACGAGCCTCTGGAAGTTGTAACCAAATTTAAATATCTGGGTATCTGGATCGACAATAAATTATCTTTCAATGACCACGTCAAGATGTCTCTAGAAGGTTAAAAGCAAGGTTAGGTTTCTTCTACAGAAATAGACCCTTTTCCCTTGAAACTCGAAACAAGCTTGTACAGGCCACTTTTTCCCTACTCGACTATGGTGATGTAATCTATTCCTCCACCACTCTTGCAAATCTAAGTAAACTGACATCCTTTATCTCCATGCTTACGGTTCATTACCAACTCCCTTACCATTCGCACCACTGTGACTTATATGCAGCTGTTGGTTGACATCCCTTACTACTAGACGCCTGCTCCATGCTGGGCTATGGACTCTTAAACTGCTCCTGCAGAAATTGCCAAGCTATCTCTTCCTTATTAGTATCTCACATAGTGCATACTGCTAAGAAAATCTGACTTTATTATGCTTGACATACCAAGGACGCGGACTTCCTTGGTAAACGTGATATTGCATATGCCCTTCCTCCATTTGGAACCACTACAAACCATACTGAAACTAACTAGCACAGTTTCAATAAACTTCTACAAATCGCTAAGTTCAGTCAAAATAAAAGACACCTGTAACTGTCATTAAGTCTATTCCTTCCCCAAGTGTGCCATATTTATCCACTGGTAAGGTATAATTGATTTGTCATATTAACTGCTTTCCCTTCCCCTTCTACTCCTGGCCTTATCTATGCTTACGCTCCACTGCTACTCTATCAAATCACTCCTCCCCCCCATATCAGTTGTAGTCTGTTGTTTGTTCTAGCTGCCAAAATATATGTATTGCACACACCAGTCATCATGTTTCATTTATCAGTATGCAACCTGTAAGTCGCTTCCCTGTCTCATATCAATGTTTACCACCTGCGGTCACCCTATGTGGTACCCTTGTATGTATATCCAGCCTGTATCATGTAACGTGCATTTCATGTATATACTGTTATTACCTATCTGTGTTTGTACTTTAAGTGTTTATGTCACAGGCCCTCCTTGTAAATGAGCTTGATCAATGGAGTTTTCCTGCAACAAACTTGAACTTGAACTTGAACTTTATATTATGAAACCAAAGCACAGTATAGCTCTACTACCAGATGAGGGTGTGAGGAATCAGTCCAAAGTCACACACAGCAAATAACTGCACTCCTCTGTTGGAACATTGCAAATGCTTTATTGAATGAATTTAAAACATGCCACCACACAAAGCAACTGTCTGGCAAGCCATTGACAAACACAGTGACTAGTCAGACATTTGATTTGCAGGGCAGCATGTTTTGTCAGATTCATTCAATAAAGCCTCTGGGATGTTCCAGCAGAGGAGTGTGGTTATTTGTACTATGATGCATCACATTATTAGGTTGTTATTATTAGTTTATGATTTGTCATCATTTCTTTGTATTTCCCTTATTCACTGATGCCTGTATTATGTTATTATCTTAATGCTTTGCATTGTTTGCTTTGAGTGTTTCCCTGTTCCATATATTCATGATTGTTTCTATTTATCCTGTTCTCTCCTGGGTTATGCTTGAAAGAGGCATATTTAATGTCTAGTGCACCCACCCAAAACAAACAAAATAAATAAATAAATTTAACAGCTCACTGAAAAGAGGCATTTTTTGTGGAAGACTGGAGGAAAGCAGGTATGGTCCCTCTACATAACAGCTGCAGTAGGGAGGAGGGTAGCAACTATAGACTAGTTAGTCTCACTTCAGTGGTGGGGAATCTAATGGAAACCCTGCTTAAGGAAAGTCTGGCAGAGGATCTTGAATCCAGGGGGTTGAAAGACCACAAACAGTATGTATTGGGACAAAGGTCATGCCAGATGAAGCGGACTGATTTCTTTGATTGGGTCACCT
Source organism: Neoceratodus forsteri (assembly GCA_016271365.2). Lineage (NCBI taxonomy): Eukaryota > Metazoa > Chordata > Ceratodontiformes > Ceratodontidae > Neoceratodus > Neoceratodus forsteri. Next base: position 390,273,791 of record CM057457.1, on the reverse strand, counting down.
GGGAAAAAGATCAGAGGAGGGCAGTGGATGTGGCCTATTTGGACTTTAGCAAGGCCTTAAACACTGTGCCACTTAGGAGACTGATTAAGAAACTGAATAGTCTAAAGATGGGATCCAGATGGGATTCGTTTGGTTAGAGACTGGTTAACAGGCAATAGAGTGTGGTGGCTAAGGGCACTCACTCTATGATAGGAGACTGGCCAGGGGGTTGTCACAGGGTTCAGTAATAAGATCAGTCCTCTTCAATGTCTTCATAAGTGATATTGCAGAAGAGCTGGAAGGAAAGGTATGCCTTTCTACAGGTGATGCAGATTCTGTAATAGGGTGGACACACAGGAGGGGGTAGAAAGAATGCACAGAGATCTTGGGAAACTCAAGAAGTGGTCAAGAGATTGGCAGTTAGGGGTCATAGAAACACAGAAACATAGACAATGACAACAGATAAGGATCACAAGGCCCAGTCTGCCCATGTTTTCTACCTTATGAATGTGCCATAGGCCTTTACTCTGTCAATGGCCTATCTATTCATACTCATCTGTATTGCTCCCTTTTGCCTATCCCATGCCTGTTTGAAGCCCTGCACTGTATTCATATCTGCAACTTCATGAGGTAGGCTATTCCATGCATCCACCACCCTTTCTGTGGAAAATAACTTCCTTACATTACCCCTTATTCAGCCTCCCTCTAATCTTATGCTGTGTCCTCCTGTCCTGCTATTTTTCTTATTTTGAAACATGTTAGATTCTTTCACCTTGTTAATGTCCTTAAGATGTGTGAATATTTCAATCATAACACCTCTCTCTCTCTCCCTCCTTTGTTCTAGGGTATACATATTGAGCTCTGTTAATCGGTCCTCATATGTTTTCTGATGCAGTCCTTGTACCATTTTGGTTGCCCTTCTCTGGACTGCCTCCATTTTGTTAATGTCCTCATGCAGGTGTGGCCTCCAGTGCTGCATGCAGTACTCCAGATGGGGCTTAACCAGTGTCTTGTAAAGAAGGATTATTACTTCCCTTTTATGACTTATGATACCCCTGCTAATGCACCCCAATATCCCCAGAGCTTTACCTACTGCTTTAGTGGTCTGCTTGCATGGTTTCAGGTCATCTGTGATGACGATGCCCAAGTCTCTTTCTTCCCTTGTGATTGCCAGCAGTTCCTCTCCCAACCTATAGGTGGCTTCAGGGTTTCTCTTCCCTATGTGCACAGTCTTGCACTTCTTTGTGTTAAACCCCAGTTGCCACTCTTCTGACCATTTTTCCAGTTTATCCAGATCTCTTCTCATTCTGCCCACCCCATCTGGATCATCCACTCTGTTGCAGATCTTGGTGTCATCTGCAAACAGACAAACCTTACCCTCCAGTCAATCTGCAATGTCACTGATGAAGATATTGTACAGTGCTGGCCCCAGGATTGATGCCTGAGGTACCCCACTTGTGACTTGCATCCGTTCTGACTGCATACCGTTTACCACCATGTAGCTGGGTTGTTGTTCAGGAAAACAAATTTTAGACAGATATCAAAATCAGTGCATAAAAAATGCCAGGTTGGCATTTATCATTTTATTACTTTTACATAAAATTATAATTATTTCAGAACAGAAAATAAGAAAATTGTCATTAAGTCAATAACATCAATGCTTTCTAGGGTGTAGACACAAGCCTTCTAAACTTAAGGACTTACACCTCGCACAGCCAGCTCTAGACTGACGCCTTATCTAATAAATCCACTCTAGTGGTAGGCTTCTATATGTTTTTATCAATGACATCACTGTCATGTGACATCAATTAATTTCCAATTTAGACATTTTTGGGTTTCTAGGCTTACAATCTGCTCCTATACATAATACAAAAAGTTGCTTTTAAGCCTTATTACTTTAATAACTATTTCTTTCTAATATCTTTATTACACACCATAATCCTGGTTAGAAAGTGACTCTAAATGTTTGATTACCTTTTTAATTACTGTAAGCTCCTCCCTCAATCAATAATTAAAGCAGCTAGAATTGGTATAAATACAGGCCTGTAGGGGACACTGCTTCCCTATAGCAACAGGTTCATTTCACTGCAGCCTTTCTACAGCACAGGTCAGACTATAAGACTTTGCATTCTCATTTATTCACATAACATAATTTAGTAAAAACAAACATGTGAACTTCATATGTATATATCTACTAAGTTATCTTAAAGGAAAAATACCAGCACTTACTAAAAGGTACCACTTAACCAAGTGTAAGCTCCCAGGTCCACTTGGAAAAACTTTACAGGCCCAATATTTCCTTTATATGTTTCTTTTATTCAAAAAGGGCATTAAAAAGACACTTCTGCCACCTATGCATATAAATTCACATTAAAGTTCATATAAAGTTTGCTCACCATCCACAGTTTGTCCACCTTTGAGAAAGCTAATTGCAAAACGCGTCAGGTGATGTGGATGTGACGTGATATGTCCCTCAGCTGCTGTAACAGCAGAAGCAACTGCTGGTCTGGTCTGGTCTTTTACACAGGCTCTCCCCTTTTTTTTGACAAACTGTGGACTGCGGACAAACTGTGGATGGTTAAGTGGTACCTTTTAGTAAGTGCTGGTATTTTTCCTGTAATATCTATGCAGCTTTAGCCGAGCACTGTTTTATCCCTGGTGCGGTCACATACATTCTCTACTATAAGTTATCTTAATAAGTCTGAGCAGCATGGTAACTTGATATAGAATGGAAAGGCTAGCTCTCTCAAGGGTCACAGCTGTGGGTTTCAAGCCATCAGCTTGACTTTTCATTTTAGCCTTTTAATACATTATTTCCTGTTTGAACAGAAGGACTTAGCTATTCAGGGGCGCTTCTGTCCTTTTAAATCCTTAACATTTTCAATAAGCAACAGGACAGTATTTTATACAAATATCAGGCTTTCTGGTAACCCCGTTACACAATTCTACTGCCTGTTCTTTATGCATTTGCCTCTCAGAGCACTCAGCATTGGCTAAGACTTGGCATCTGAAAGTGAAAGTGTAATACTGCTCTGAATTGTAACTGCAACACAGCCGTTCATTCAAAGATACAGCATACATAGCAAACATGCTCCTTCCTTATTTTAAAACAGCAGTGTTTTAGCAAAGCAAAGCACTTCTTTATTCATAAAACTGTCATACCACTTACTTTTAATTTGTTAGTATCTCAGGAGGGGGAGAGCGTAAGCAAAGCACAGTGTGCTACGCAAGCAATAAGACACGACGAGGTGTGGGTTATTTCCTGATAAGAGCATGCCCAGGTGCATTGTTAGGCATGAGGCACTTGCGCCGAGTGCCTTATGCACCTGGGCATCCTCTTATCAGGAGATAACCCACAACTTGGAGTGTCTTATTGCGCTTATAAAATGGGTTACCCTGTAAAAAAAGTTAATTTAAAAAAAATGCTCCTAAAAAGTGCATATAAAGATTAAAAAAAAATGATATCAGTGATAAAACAAAAAAATAGTACTTGTCATTCACTGCATTTTAATGGAAAATTGGCTATCTTTGATTAAAATTATGTAGGAAGCTATACTGTGTCACTGTTCCTCATATCCACTCTACCTCCCCACACACACACAGTTTTTCAGAAGATGCTTTTTGTTTTTTTATGGGTGAGTAAACACATTTTACTTACAGTTACGGGAGCAAGCGTGTCTGTAGCGAGCCCCTATTCAGTGCTCTTTTGATAGCGCTTCCCGACTCTCATTTTCGTCTGTTTGTTCTGACATTCGATTAAAAGATGGCATGTGTTAATTAGAATGCATGAACTATTTTAACATTTCTTTGCTTAAAATGTCTTCGTTTGCTTTGATTTATGCCAAACGGTTGGCTGAGTGGGAGCGAGCATGTCTCTCAGGAGTCACTGCACACGAACGTTTCCGGGTTCACATTTGTTAGCGCTATAGCTAGATGTTTGCTGGTACACATTTCTTAATGTTAAAACGTTAAATGCAATATTTCTGTTTGAAAAATAAAGTTTCTTCACTTTTTTTTCGAACTAATGCATTGCACGTTTAGTGGGCGGGGAGATGTCTCAGTGACAAGGAATGTTGTGATCGGAGCTGCAGATAGTAGGCATCGGTATAACGTGTGAAAATAAATGGAGATTACTGTCAGAAAAAAATTTTTTAGTGACACGAACTGTAAATGGTGACCCGAGGAAGGGATGTTGTTTTGTGGAATTGAACAGTGCCTGTGAAAGCCGTTTGAATTCAGGCAGGTTATTGATATTTGCTGTGATCAGTTCATTTGGGGAGAAAAGTGCTGGATGGCATAGATATCAGCTGATAAGGACACGGGTGAAAGGTCCTTTCAGCCAATCAGTTTAAAGGATTTTCTTTACCCATTTTATAATAACAATTAACCAAGTAACTCTCTCTCTCAAAATATATTTATATATATATTTATTTAAATTCTACAGGGTATGTCTAACAGAAAGGGGCACTTTTCGTACAATAAACATTTTATCCACTTCACGAGTGAACTGCAAGGACCAAAGCTGGAACGGCAGCTAAAGAGACAAAAACAATGCCTCTCAGCAGTTTACAAGACTCTCTCTCTCTCTCTCTCTCGACATCTTTCATTTTCTTCAAATCTGGGAACTCTACAGAGGGCATATAACAGTGCAATTAAACATTCATGCTGCTCTGTTCCCAGTGGTAGTTTCTTTACTTGGGATTTTAACTCACCCCGTTAGCTGGGCATGACTTGTTTTCCTACAGTAAGCTGGCTATTTTTTTAACAGCTAAAAGCCAGTGACCAGGATTCTTTTAACTCAATAGGGGGACAGAAGGGGGGGGGTTTCTGAGCAACAGTGCTCAAATAGGAAATGTCCCTTTGCTATGGACAGTCCTGTATGAAAGCAGATTAATTTTACATTTTACATTATCTGAGTGGTGAGTAAAGGAAACTATACCCTTCTCTCAAATCAGGGCATACTAGTAATCAAAGCAGCAAGAGCTGCTAAAACTTTTCACAGTGGCTTTTGTTTCTTCTATTTTATTGCCTGATTTATTAACGTGTTTATTCTGCTGTAAATGCACTCTTGTACATTCTTCCCCAAGCCTATCAATACAGTGCAGATCTAAATGGGGGGGTATCAGAGCCCCTACTCATGACAGGGAGCACCCTGTCACACACCACTGTCTGTGTTCTTCCTTCCAAACAGTCTGCCTCCCAGTTGACCAACTTCTGACCCACCCCGAGCCTATCCAGCTTATTAATCAATCTTCTATGTGTGAACAGTATCGAAAGCTTTGCTGAAGTCAAGGTAGGCAACATCAACTACACTCCCTTGGTCCACAACTCTAGCTACCTAGTCAAAAAAATTTAAAATTAAAATTAAATTTAAAAATAAAATGCATCCAATTGACACCCAATTTGGTATACTGTATATATAGCAAACAATGAATTACATTGGTATGCCAAATTACAGAGTGGTAACATGAAAGAGGGTGGAGGTATGGGTAGTCAAACATTTAATGAAAAATTAGTTTTACGTCATTTTGATCACATTTTAGAACTTCTTATCCAAATTTCTCCATAGTTTCAGGATTTCAATCGCTTCATTGGCGACTGGGGTTCCACCTGGAGGGACACCAGCCTATACTGGCAGGATGGTCTGCATCTGTCCAGGAAGGGAACAAGTCTTTTGAGCAATTGGTTTAAATGCTTCATTGGCAAGCTTTTAAACTAGTCAAAGGGGGGAGGCACTGATAAGCAGCAGGAAAATCCCAGCCTCTCCTTACAAAACAGGGTACTAAATGAGAAAAAGGCCAAGGTAGAAAGGTTAGTGGGGGATGCTGCAACTAAAGGTAAAGCCATCAAAAAATGGAAAGCAATGAGTACCAATGCCCGTAGTCTGAGTAACAAGCTTCCTGAATTAGTGGCCTTGATGGAGGAGGAACATCTGGATATTGTGGCAGTCACAGAAACATGGTTCACACAAAACCATGACTGGGACGTAAACATACCAGGCTACACTATCTACAGGAGGGACAGAGAGGGTAATAGAGGAGGAGGAGTAGCTCTTTACATAAGGGAAGGAATCAAAGCAGCAGAACAAAAGGGAAAACAGGGAGGAGAAGAAGCACTGTGGGTAAATTTGGAGACCGGCAATGGCACCACAATCTGCACAGGGGTTGTATACAGACCCCCTTCTCAGGGGGAGGAAATGGACAAGGAAATGATAGAAAGTATACTTAGTAAGGCAGAAAAAGGGGAGATATTGCTGATGGGCGATCTGAATATGCCAGATGTTAACTGGAGTGCAGTTGCAGCAGCCACTTCGAAGAGTGGGGTTATTCTAGATGCCCTACAGGGGGCATGCCTTAGACAACTAGTATTGGAGCCCACTCGAGAGGGAGCAATCTTAGACCTGGTTCTCTCAAATGGAGATGAAGAGAGGATCACAGATGTAGAAGTGGATAGCCATCTGGGAACTAGCGACCATCGAACAGTATGGTTCACAATAAACACAGCAATAGAGTCAAGCCATAAAAAGGCAAAAGTACTGGACTTTAGGAGGGCTGACTTTGCCAAAATGGGTGAGTGCCTAAGGAATGCACTAGCAAATGGGCAGGAAGGAGGGGTGGAAGAACAATGGGGAATAATAAAAACTGCCATCACAGAGGTAACTAGCCTTTGTGTGAAGCAAATAAACAAAACTAAATGATGTAAGAAACCACTATGGTTCTCAAAGGAAGTGGCAGTGAAGGTTCAAGAGAAAAGAAAGCTTTCAGGAAGTACAAGGAATCACAGAGGAGCAGGACAGAGAACTGTATCAGTTAAAGCAAAAGGAAACTGGGAAGGCAGTCAGAACAGCAAAGGCCCAAACTGAGGAAAAGATAGCCAACTCAGTTAAGAAGGGATAAAACCTTTTATAGGTACATCAGGGGCGAAGGAAGACCAAGGAGGGATAGTGAGGCTTAATAAAGGGGAGGGTGGGCAGAGGGTGACTGTGAAAAGGCAGAGATACTAAAATATTTTTGCTCTGTATTTACAAAGGAAGAGGAGAGGTACCTAAAACAAACAGTAGAAACACTCTGGATACAGAAGTTGATACCAGCCCATTTACAGAAGAAAGGGTTCTGAAAGAACTCTTGAAACTGAAGGTGGACAAAGCAATGGGGCCTGATGGGATTCATCCCAGAATTCTAAAAGAACTAAGAGGTGGAATTAGTGACACCACTGACTACCCTGTTTAACAAATCATGGGAGGATGGGGTGGTACCTGAGGACTGGAAGAGGGCAGATGTGATTCCCCTTCACAAAGTGGGAGCAAGGCAGAAGCAGGAAACTATAGACCTGTTAGTTTAACCTCAGTGGTAGGGAAAATGATGGAATCACTTCTGAAGGAAAGAATTGTCAGTATCTAGAGGCCAGAGGGCACAGGACCCAAGGCAGCATGGATTCACAGCGGAAGGTCATGCCAGACAAATCTGATAGATTTCTTTGACTGGGTGACCAAAGTAGTAGATCAGGGAGGGGCTGTGGACATGGCCTACCTAGACTTTAGCAAGGCATTTGACACAGTCCCACACAAAAGATAAATATAAGTTAGCCAGCCTGGGAGTGGGTCCCAAGATGACAACCTGGGTAAAAATTGGCTGGAGAATAGGACACAGAGAGTAATAGTAAATGGAGTCCCTCTGAAGAAGGGGTTACTAGTGAGGGTACCACAGGGTTCAGTATTAGGACCGGTCCTCTTCAATGTCTTTATAAGCGACATTGCAGAGGGACTGGAAGGAAAATATCGTCTCTTTGCAGATGACACAAAGATCTGCAACAGAGTTGATGCACAAGGTGGGGTGGAAAGGATGAAAAGGGACTTGGCAAGGTTAGAGGAATGGTCAAATGTATGGCAGCTTAGATTCAATGCTAAGAAGTGCAAGGTAATGCACCTGGGAAACAAAACCCCAGGGGAAGAGTACACAATGGGGTGAGATACTAACAACAACAACAATGGAAAGGGACCTGGGGTAGTCATATCAGATGACCTAAAGGTGGGCAAGCAATGTGAAAGGGCAGCAAGGAGGCTGGGGATACTGGGATGCATAGGAGAGGCATCACCAGTAGAAAACAGGAAGTTATTATCCCTCTGTACAGACAGCTGGTCAGACCCCATCTGGAGTACTGTGTGCAGTTCTGGAGACCCAGTCTTCGCAAAGAGACATAGACAGGATGGAAGCTGTCCAGAGGAGGGCAACTAAAATGGTGCAGGGTCTGCACCAGAAGACATATGAAGAGAGACTTAAGGAGCTTAATATGTATAGCCTCGAGGAAAGGAGGGAGAGGGGGGACATGATAGAAACTTTCAAGTACCTCAAGGGAATCAACAAAGTCAAGAGGGTAGTATCTTTCAAAAAGAGGTGTGCAAGAACAAGGAGGCACAATTTGAAGATAGAGGGGGCAGCTCAGAGGTAATTTAAGGAAGTATTTTTTCACAGAGAGGGTTGTGGATGCATGGAACGGCCTTCCAGAGGAGGTCGTGGAGTCAAAAACAGTGGTGGAATTCAAGCATGCATGGGACAGTCATAAGGCAATTCTAGGGGGTGGGGGTAGAAAGAAGTAGGCTGCTGATTAACTAGGATCTGCAGCTTATCCAGTAGGCAGGGAAATGGGCAGACTGGGTGGGCCAAGCGGTCCTTATCTGCCGTCAAATTCTATGTTTCTATACATTGTGTATATGAACACCACATATTAAGTCTCATGTTTTAAATGGGGATGATTTATTTGTAGCTAAACATTTTGCAAAAAATTAGATTTCTGTTATTTTACTAAAATGTTGAAAGTATTCATTGAAATGTTGTACCATCTTACGGGGAGGGCGCTTGGTATGGAGATTGTATGGCTAAGGGGAAGATATGGAGAGGGGCAGGGATGGAATGGGGGGCATCTAGGACCATGGGCCATGGAGCTCACACAGACAGCTTAGCCAACTGATCCAAGGGAGGGAGGGAAGAGGGGGGACCAACCAAGCAAAAACCACTATATCAGCATGTACCAAAGGAAGCAGAGCCAGGGAAGTGGAGCGTGGTCAAGAACAAGAACGTGAAGACACAAGCAGGGAAAGTAGGGAAGGCAATGGTTGGAACAACAGGGGTGACTGGGACCATGTTCAGAGAGGGCAGTAATAGAGACTCAGTGCTGACAAGCTTAGAGAGCCAGGATCAGGGGGTAGGGGATCAAAGATGGGATGGGAGTAGTGGGGGAGAGAGTACACAGTGAGACCATTAGTCTAAAAGAATGGTATGGCAATGGAGGAGGAGGGATAAGATGCAGCGGAGCAGATGATGAGGAAGTTGGGAGAGAGTTACAAGGAAGGAAGGGGAATGCAAGAGACTGGGAGGAGGGGGGTGAGGGATGTGATTCTTACACTGTTGTGGGGGGTGAACAAGTGGATGAAGATGCAGAGGGGGATGAGGTGAGGCCAGTTAGTATGGACAGAGGGAGTGAAGGAGCAAATAAGGAAAAGGGAAGAGCAGGAGAAAACATTGATATGGGTAGCGAGATTAATGAGGGGGTAGGGGACCAAGACATTGGGAAGCATGAGGAGGGAACATGAAGGGAGAGGTAGGGTCATTGTTGTGGGGGACTCAATTCTTAGAATAGTCAGATGGGGGGGCAAAGGCACCAAAATGTGCCACATATGGGTGGAATGCCTGTCAGGCATGACAACAGGAAAGGTGGGACAGTTTATTTTGAAGTGTGAGAAGAGGAAAAGGGAGAAACCACACATAGTGGTGCACCAAGACACAAATGACCAGGCAGAAGATACAGTCAGGAAGGTGCAAGAGACAGATAGGATCAGTGAACTGGGGAAACAGTGTGAGGTGGTAGGGCACTCAGTCACTTTCTCAGAAGTTCTAGTACCCAAGGCAAGTATGGCCAGGGAGCAGCGGATGGAGGATTCAATGAATGTTTGGGGGAAGGGTGCCAGTCCAGGGGGTATGGGCTGGTAAGGGACTGGGGCACCACATGGGGGAACAAGAACATGTATGCTCCTGACAGGCTACATTTGAGTAGGGAGGAAAGGTTCTGGAACCCTGACGTGGAGAATGGGGCAGTATACAGCTACAAAGGTTCCATTAAACTAGGAGGGAGAGTGGCAGAAGGTTGTAAGACAGGGAGGCCAGTAGGCCTCCCCCCCTCCAGAGCCAGCAGTGAAAGAAAAAGGGGGAGTTCAATTGCAGGGAGAGGAGGAAGTGAGAGTGCAGTAGGGAAAGACCAGAAGGTGGTCTCCTTGAATGCAAGGAACATGGGTAACAAGGCCACTGAACTGCAGGCAATGATGGCAGAAGGCAGGGTGGACATAGTGGCCATCACTGAAACATGGGCCACCCAGTACTATGACTAGGACCTGGCGGTCCCAGGGTACAAATTAAAGAATAGGGAAAGGGGAAAAGGGGGAAGAGCAGCATTATATGTAAAAGAGGAAATATCCTGTAGCATGGATGAGGGTGAGGAGGGCAGAAGAGGCCTTAAAGGTACAGATACAGGACCCAAAAGGAAGGAAGGTGAGGATGGAGTTGGTGTACAGACCACCAGTTCAAAGCAAAGATACTGATAGGGTTGGGAGGAACAGATAAGGATGGTCTGTGCAAAAGGTCACACCATGATAATGGGGGACTTCAGTCTGCCAGGGGTGGACTGGAATACACCTGCCACCTCAAACAACAGGGGAACAGGTCCTCTGAAAGCATTCCAGAACAGCTTCCTGGTGCACTCGGTAAGGGAACCAACCAGTGAAGGAAATATACGGACCTTGTGCAGACGAATGGGGAGAACATACAGGGGTTGGTGGGGAGGGATCCCCTAGGAGAGAGCGACCACAACACAGTGTAGTTTTCACTTGGTATGAGTAAGGAGACAACCAGTACAAGAACAGAGGTATTGGACTTCAGACTGGCCGACTTTGGAAGAATGATGGGCATTCTGGAGGGACAGATCACCAGAATTCAACCACACATGAATGCCAATCAGAAATGGGGGATTATCAAAACTGGGTTAGAAAAGGCCACAAACTCATGCTCTAAGGTCCAAAGCAAGAAGGCCAGATCAAGAAGGCCGAGCTGGTTAAGCAGGGAGGTAATAGCAAGTGTTAAGGAAAAGAGGGCAACCTTCAGGAAATATATGAGATCCAAAAAAGCAGAAGACGGAAGAGTAAATGAAAAAGTCGAGAGAGGTGAGTAGAATAGTCAGGGCAGCCAAGGCAGCAAAGGAGCTTAGGCTGGCACAAAAGATAGGTGAGGGCAAGAAAGATTTCTTCAGACACATATAGGAGAAAAGAAGCTGTAAGGATCAAACAGTTACAGTAGGACTGACGGTCAACAGACGGTCTGAGAATGGGGTGGAGCAAGCAGAAGCACTCAACGACTACTTCTGCTCTGTATTTACCAGGGAAAAGCAGGGAAACATAAAATCTGTGAGCAGATAAGGCCCATATGGCTCACCTTGTTTGTCCATTTCCCTACTCACTGCTGCAGCCCCAGATCCTGATCTGCGGCACTCCTGCTCTGCACATCTCCAGGATACTCTTATTTCTATTCCATGCACTCTTGAACCCCCATATTGTTTTCACCCCACCACTTCTGCTGGAAGGTGGTTCCATGGCTCCATCACCCTTTCAGTGAAAAAGTACTTCCTCACATTACCCCATGTCTTCTACCCTTCAGCCTCATATCATGCCCCCTTGTTTTTGTGCACAGTTTTCTCTGAAATATGCTTTCCACCTGTGCCCTGTTTATTCCCCAAAGGTACTTGAAAGTCTCTATCATATCTTCCCTCTCCCTTTTTTTCCTCCAGTGAATAGATATTAAGGTCTTTAAGTCCTTCCTCATAGGGCTACTGGTGCAGTCCATGTACCATTTTTGTTGCCCTTCTCTGAACTGCCTCTATTTTGTCAATGTCCTTCTGGAGATGTGGTCTCCAGAACTGGATACAGTACTGCAGCTGAAGCCTCACCAGTGATCTGTACAATTGCATCACCACCTTTTTCCTCCTGCTTGTTATAACCCTCTCTATTCATCCCAACATTCTGTTTGCTCTCTCCACTGCCTTCACTCAGTTTGTTCACCTTCAGGTTGTCAGATTTGATAATCCCTAGGTCTCTCTCCTGACTTGTGGTCGCCAGAAGTTCTCCACCTGTCCTATACTCCTCCCTTGGATTCCTGTGACCCAGGTGCATGATCTTGCACTTTTTAGCATTGAAACTTAACTGCCGAACACCAGACCACTCCTCTAATATGCTTGGGTCCTTTCTCATTTTTTTTCCACCACCTTCTGTGTGTCCACTGTGTTGCAGATTTTGGAGTCATCTGCAAAGAGGCACACCTTTCCTTCCAGATTAGGGTTGTCAGAACTAGTTCTAAAAAGATTATAACCCGTTTAGAACCCAGAGGTTTAAGTTCTAATTTAAAACTAGAACACCTTAGGGTTCTAAGTATTAAGGGTTCTAAATATCAAATAACATTTTTTTTCTGTTCAGACGTTTCAGAAACAGGAGATGCCAGTCCTGAAAACAAACTAATTATTGGTAACTACATCCTAAAATATTTTATACAGTAGAGAGACAGCAGAGAATGTGCTGATCCTATGCCAATCTGCCAAACGTATGGAACTGTAGCACTTGGCATTTGCATTTTGAAATGCACGGTGTGTTTATCGTTCCTCTATGTGCAGTGAAATAATATTATTGCTGTGCTAGGAGGGCAGGACTTTTATTTATGTATTTTTCTCCTCTCTGTATCTTTATCTGTTCTTTGTCTCCAGTCTTGTAAAAAGAGTTTGAGTTCTAAAGATGATTAGAATCCTAGAATTATTCGCAAAGTTCTAGACCAGAAACAGAACCCAGAACTTCAGTAGGTTCTTACACCCCTATGCCAATTGTTCTATAGTGTTGCTAATGAAGACATTGAATAGGACAGGGCCCAACACCAACCCCACTGGTCACCTCCCTCTCCTCAGATTTCATGCCATTTACCACCATCTTCTGAGTCCTGTCCCTTAGCCATTTCCCAACACACTGTACCACCGTAGGACCCACTCCCATGCTCTCCAATTTATTCAGCAACCTGTGCAGGACAGTGTTAAAGACCTTGCTGAAATCCAGGTAGGCTACATTCACCACCCCTCCCTGATCTACCACCCTGGTTACCCAAATCAAAGAAATGTATGCAATTCGTCTGGCAGGACCTTCCCACTGAGAACCCATGCTGCCTTGGATCCTGTGCCCTGCTGTCCTCCAGAAACTTTACAGTCCTCTCCTTAAGTAGGGACTCCATCACTTTTCTCACTACTGAGGTCAGGTTTACAGGCCTGTAATTGCCTGCCTTCTCTTTGCTTCTGCTCTTGTGGAGAGGGACCACATCTGCCCTCCTCCAGTCCTCAGATACCTATCCTATCTCTACTAATGTAATGAAAAGGGCAACCAGTTGTTCCCCCAGCACTTTCCTGAGTTTCCTTAGTACTCTGGGGTAGATCCCATCTGACCCCATTGCTTTATCTGCTTTTATTTTTCCGAGTTCATCTACAACTCTTTCCACCATGAATGGGCTGGTGTCTACTAACCTCCACTGATTAGCCCTCTTAATGAGTCTCAGTCCCTCATCCTCCCCTTCCCTTTAAATTCCAGGCAAAAGTACTTGTTCAGCATCTCAGCCTTTTCTAGGTCATCCTCCACCCTTTCTTCTCTTCTCTTCTGGCAGTATAGCCTAGAGGTTAGAGTATCGAGCTGTGAACAAGCTTGGTACATCTAGTAGACCTGATCTTGGTTTGATTCTCACAACCTCCACTTGCATACTGTGTGACTCTGAGCAAGTCACTTAACTGCCCAGTGCTCCCAGGTCGCCTCTGAAAACAGGCACTTGTGCCTAGTGGGCCTAACCCGGTTACCAAAAAATAAAAAATAATTGAATTAATTCTCCTTCCTTCTTCGCCCTAACAATCCCAGTTATTGTCTTTTTCCTCTCACTGATGTATCTGAAGAAGGTCTTATTCCCTTTCTTAATAACTTGGGCTATTTGCAGTAAAGAAAAGTGAAAATGTATAAACCCCTGAAACTTTAACACTGGAGAATGTAATGCCATTAAATTTAATAGGTTCTTGGAACTTCCAAGGAGACTGAAATTGCAAAGTAACATCTGTACTTAAAGTCAAATTCCAAGAGTCCTTGAGACAGACTCAAATAACTTCTCCTCAATCTCTCCTAATGCAGTATATGCTACTGTGAGGCAAATTTAGAAATCCAGTTGTAGAAATGAAAGGAAAAGTATGACTGTCACAGGCCCTGGGTTCAAATTCCAGTGAGAGTCACACTTTTCCTTTCATTTCTACAATATGAGTTCTTGAAGAAATTGTGAAATTTCATGAAAATTCCATAAAACTGGAATTTGGTAATTTGACTTAGTCTTAGCTGGGTGATTCTAATTAATGGATATGGGTATAACAGGTAGGTAGTGCATGGGGTCAGTAGGTTCAGGAGTTAGATGCATAGTTTCACCAAGAAATGGACAGCTGTGTTGGGTAGCACACCAATGGGAGACCCCCCCCCCAGTTGAGCAAGGAAGCACAGAGTGTCAGCAGTTCCAACCTTAATGCAGTCTATATAAGGATTATACCCCATAAACTGATAATCCAGGGAACCTGATGTAAGTGCAAGTCTGGAACTTAGAAGCACTCAAAATATGCAGTTGGGAGAGACAATGACTGGGGCACCAGTAGGGAAGAAGACTAAAGGCAGCCTCCCCAGCAGATGGTGTGCTACTAGCCGCTGGCTCCACTGGTACATTGTTCAGTGATGCACTCATTTCACCTGGCATTCCGGTGAATAACTGACACTCCAGTGAGCAGGTCGCCACAATTCAGAATCAATAGAAAGCAAGGCTCGCTCCACCTGGATTGGTGCTCAAAGGTCCCAGAGCTATAAGCACAAACAGTTGAAGGACTTGGCACTCCATGTCAACAAAAAATGTCCAGAAACAAATTTCCTTCACTGCAAAGTATTTATTTGTGCAAAAGGCAAATGTGCAATAAGCCATTGTAGCTCAGGGAGGCTACCACTAACCAACGTTTTTCACTCATGCGAGTGCTTTATCAAGGTGCAGGGCATTTAGAACTTTATTATAAGAATAATCAACAAAGGGAGAACGTTTTTGGAACCTAATTAAGGACGAAAAATGGCTTTCGAAAAAATAAAAAATAATACAAAGTTAACAGTGAAACCCACTGATAAAAGGGGCAGTACACTTATAATGAATACTGAGGCCGAGGGTGTAAAGGGTAGACTAGATGGGCTGGTGTGGTCCTTTTTCTGCTGTCACAAATCAGTGTAATCTGTGATGCATACATAAAAGAAGTGGAATGTCAGCTTAAAGACAGAGACGCCTATAAACCTCTTGTTAGTGATCTCATGTTGACTAGCAAACAAAAGATGGTGGATATGTTTATTGAAGAAGCACATGAAAAAGGTGACATTACTGGTCAGGATAGGGAATTTGTTTTGGTTAAACATCCAATAAGACCTGTTCTGTACATTTTACCAAAAATCCACAGAACTCTCATAGACCCACCGGGAAGGCTGATCATATCGGGACAGGGGTCTCTGATGGAGCCCCTGTCCCAATATATAGCTTCCATATATATATATATTTTGGTCAGTTCTATTTGTCTCCTCCAGACCCCAGAACTGTCTCAGGCTACTCAACTCACCCATCACTTCTACCGCTCACTGTGATCCTACTTCCTCAAGGGTGTTGCTTTCTCCTAATTGACCCCCCCGACCCAGGGTCTGCAAGGAGATTGATGGGGTGGAGGCAAGGATCCATTGTTGGGCGTATGGTGGTGAGCACTGTGAGAGCCGTCACCTATCTGGGGTGGAGGAGTTTTTCTTGCTTAATCCCTCCCCTAGATGTGGGTCATGCAATGCCACCCAACTCATTATGTGAGTGCTCCCACTCACTTCCGAAAGGCAGCTGCCTAACATCCTTCCCCCAGTATGTGATCTCAATGACTGTAGTACACTCGGTTACCACTGGGTGTCACTATCTGCTTGGGAGAAGGCCCTCCCCTCCCAGGAGTGGAGAGCTGTCTACCGGACACTTAATCCTCTCCTTCCCCTGCCAACCCCCAGTGGCCCGGGCTCTCTCCTGAACCCAGGTCGCCGGTGTGGTGCAAGGTGTGGCATCCAGTGCCTCAACCCTCAGCGCCACCGGTCTGGCTTATAGACTTCCATATTACATCAATAGTGGGGCAATTTAGATATTATTTAAAAGACACATGAGATGTGATTAATTTGGCTAAGGATATGGAAGTTGAAAAGGGAGTTGGTTGGTAACTTTAGATGTTTCAAGTTTATATACCAACATCCCGCATGAATATGGGTTGAAGGCCTTAATATATTTTTTGGAAAGTAGAGGTAATAAAAAATCAAAAACTGGATTTCTTTTGGAAATGACTAAACTAGTATTAGAGAATGACACATTTAATTTCATGGGGAAACATTATTTACAATGATGAGGAACAGCAATGGGGGAACATTTGCCCCCAACTATGCAAATTTCGTCATGGGATACTGGGAGGATCATGTAATCTGTCTTGAAGAAAATACATACAAGGACAAGACAGAATTTTGGAGAAGGTTTATAGATGATTGAGTTATGATTTGGAAGGGAAATGAAGAAGAACTGTTATCCTTTAAACTTTATTTGGAAACACAGCCGCCATTCTTTAAATTTGAAATATCTAAAAGTAGAGAAAGTAATTTTTCCTTGTACATATGTATTAGAAAATGTACAACAGGTGAACTTTTGTTCTCCCTGTATAGAACAGACATGGACAGGAATACTATTCTGCAGGCCATTAGCAGCCATCTCAGGCACACTGTTATAAATATACCTAAAAGACAATTTATGCTTATAAAACACAATTGTACCTTGGAAGAGGATTATGAGCAGAGTGCAGATGATTTTGCTGCTCAACTGCAGGAAAGGGGTTACAGTCAAAATGTTATTAGTGAAACTAGGGTTAAAGTAGATACTATCCCTAGGGAGACTCTCTTATAGGAAACAGCTAGGAATGTGGGTCTGAATTTTGTGACCACTTATTCTATTGATGCAAAAGCAATAAGTGATATAGTCAGGAAGAACTGGGAAACTATAAGGGCAGAACCAAAGCTAAGAGATGCGTGCAACATACCTCCTAAAATAACATTAAGGAGAGCACAGACTATTACAGATATGTTGGTTCATAGTGAACAATCAATGGAAAAGAAGCAGTCTTATTTTTCACCACTGAATCCAGGGCGTACCCACTGGAGATGATGCAAATATTGTCCAGTTTTGGAAAAAACAAAAGTTTTTGTGGCACCGAGGGATGGAAAAGGGTATAAGATACTCAGTTTTATAACTTGCGATACACAAAATGTTGTTTATCTAGCTACATGTACTTGTGGTATATTTTATGTGGGGAGGATGAAACGAAAATTAAAAGAAAGAATTGGGGAACATATGCAGGCGGTGGAAAATAATAATAATATGAGATACGCTTTAGCATTCTATATTAATAATGTCAGGGATAAAACATTACACGGACTGAAATTCATAGGGATAGATAATATAATAACTGAAACAAGAGGAGAGGTCATAGAAAGGAAGTTACCTTTGACCTCCCTGTAAGAGATTCTCCCTAGGAATACTGTCTACTTTAACCCTTGCTTTACTGTAGTCCCTGTTACTTGCTCCCATCACCTCCCCCACATCCATCCCTCCTACCCTTTGCTCACCCCCTCAACTTAGTTTTCACTCCCACCACCCACTCTTAGCCTAAGTTTCTTCATATTTTAGTCATGGACCCAATTTCAACCAATCAGAAAAGACTGGCACTTTCCCCACCTCTAACACTTTGGTTACTGACCCCTCTATACCCCTTCCCTTCTCTTTCCTTTTCTCCATATGTTACTCACGTAAATGTTCGGGCCGTTCTATGTGTTTCTCTCTTTTTTACTTTATTGTAATTGATTGCCTCCTGTTTTTCAGTTTATGAAAACTGCTGTAACTGTTAGACAACTGTTATCCTTTGACATTGTTCTATATATCTGAACCACTTGTTAGGATTGTTTCTCCTGTATAGATTTTGTTTCTGTTAGACTCGGTTTTGTACTGTCATACCTTCTTGGGATCTCTTACACTGGATGTTTCTGAAAATAGGCATTTTTGCTTACATACCTTCCAGTATACAAATAAAAGATTGAAAGATAGATTGATTGGAAGCTTATTGGATATACTGTTGGGAGCCTTGGAATAACCAGGAATAAATGACAAGATGGAGCAAGCAAAGCTTTTATATTAAGGCTTTATACCATCTTGAGTAGCATGTGATAATACCACTGCAATCTGTGGTGAACTCAGTTAGGTTACTGAGAGATCTGCAGTTCTCTTGGAACAATAAGTGATCTTTAAATGATTTAGGGTACTGAAAAATTCCCTTCTCTATAGAATACCTCTCCCCCCTTTCTCTCTTTCATTATCTAGAAAGTGCTTTGGCAGTAGTTATAAAGGGTGGTAGGTTATAAAAGTATAACAATGAATATATATATAAACATGGACCCCCCCCCATCAATCCCTTATTATTTAGAAAGTGCTTTATAAGTAGTTATAAGGGATGGTAGGTTGCAAACGTGTAATCATGGATATATTTTAATATACATAATCTTGACATACTCCCCCCCTTTCCTTCCTCCTTTAAGTAAGACACCACAATCAGCTAGACTAATGAGGACAATGCAACCCTTGGAAACATATAAACATAGTGACAATAGAGTAAATAAATGACAGCAGGATCCGGATGTTCATCAACATGCTATATTTTTGAGATTACGTAAGTCTTTTTTAATTATCAGCGTTAATAATCACCGTGGTGTAGTATCATGTATCCACACAGTTTCATGACACAGGGTTGTGGTCGGAATTAATTGTATGGGGCATTCTGCACGTTTTTCATAATCAAATTATATATGTGACAGTATAAAAGGGACCACTAAAGGGTGCCCTACACCTTGATACAGCAATCGCTCAAGTGCAAAACGTTGATAAGTGGTAGCCAGCTCTCTGGGCTACAAAGGTTTATTGCACATTTGCCTTTTCCACAGATCAGTATTGTGCAGTAAGGAAATTTGTTTCTGGACATTTTTGTTGACACGAGTGTTAAGTCCTTCGACTGTTTGTGCCTATAGCTCTGGGACTTTTGAGCACCAATCCAGGTGGAGCGAGCCTTGCTTTCTGTTATTTCTGTTTACACCCAGATCCACGGGAGAGGTGCCTAGGATCTGGTGTGACTTCTGCCTGTGGGGGCCCCAAAAACTCACACAGATTACTCAGAGATGGAATATCCACAACTAGAAAATTGGGATTGTACTGTATAACTTTTATTCCTAACAGAATGGTAACAGAAAATGGTGGCATCCCCATGGCTTGTAGCTGTATGAACAGGTGGCACACTTGTAGCAGGCAAAAACATTTCACAACTCTTTCTTGCAATACTGAGACTTTTTATTAGATCAATTTCCATGAACATCCACCCCTTTGTTTAAGGATCTGTGGACTTTATCAGTGCATTTACAAATCCATGGTGAGGCCTCACCTGGAGTATGTGGTCTGTGGTGAGCTACCCCACTGCTAGTCCTTATTTGTAAATATAATTGTAACCCCCTTGTTCCCAGGGGTTACAAGAATACCATTAGAATTAGTGGTAGGCAGGGAAGGCAGTTAGTGATTTTCCAGTAAATGGGTTTCACTCTGTCTCTCTTTCACGCTCTCTCGCTCTCTCTGTTGTCAGTCTCAGCTGAGAGCTAGAGGGGTGATGTAATTTAGAACTCTTGCAGCAGCATAAGCCATAGCCAGTTGCTGTGAGTGAGGGAGATAGAATTCTGTAATCAGTTGGTGGCTGGAGTCTGCAGAATGCAGTTGCAGTTCCAGCAGTAGCTCTGATTTAGAGCTGCAGTGTTCCTGTTTGTTTTTCTTTCTCACCGTAGTGGAGTACAGCAGTCTTCCAGCTTGTGAAGTGGTGGAAACCGGCTCCAAGGGACTTTCCAGTGATTCATCCCAGGAGGGATAGAGCAGACTGTCAGGATGTTAGGGGCAAGCCCCTTGATCCTAGCAGGAAATTTGGTGAAGCTGTCTTTGTGGCATCTTCTGTGAGTACTTTTGTTTCTTCTGAGTCTGCCCAGTAGTACCTGCATTTTAAGGGTGGATTCTCTGACAAAGGGGCCCTGTTACCCTAAACAATTTTAAAAGTTGGCTGTCCTCTGTGGAGTCCAGTATGTGACACCTTTGACACCCCTGTGGTGTCCTGTGAGGCTGTTAAGTGTGAAATATATTTCTAGAAAGCATCTTTTGTACCAGTTTGTTACAGTGTGAGGTGTATTTTCTAGAGGGATGGTGGAGTATGAACTTGGAAACAAAAGGTGGGAGACCCCCCATCTGGAGTGACCAGTTTAGCACTCCAGGTTCTGAAGGGCACCTGTCCTTTTCTGTCAGTGCATGTGGCCAATGCCTGAAGAAAGTTTTACCCCAGTGAGTAGGCTTTCTTCAGTTTACCCCATGTATGCGGGTTCTGGGAGAGTGAAGCCTTTAGTGCTCTGTCGTGGTCTGTGTGCCACAACTTATCCTATGCAATATGGGAAGTGACCAAGTACTGGCCATGTGTGCCATTTCCAGAAGAACCACTGTATTCACCAGTGGCTAGTTCCACATTTTTCTTCAGTTATCTCATGCCATATGAGACTTCCAAGTACTGGCCGTGTGTGCCTAGTCGAGGGAATTGTTGTGTGTTCTACTGGCGGCTAGTCCACAAGTTCTACATTCATCCTATGCCATATGGGATTGGTGTTCTGTACCTCAGATGTCTGCATTTACCTTGTGTGTAACCATTGTGGGTCCATCTTCGCTTTGTGTTGTTCCTACTATGTTATGGAATAAAGCCACACTCTAGAATCCCAACCTGGTTTGGACATTTATGTTACTGCTTCCTTTGTGTGGAGTTACTTGGGTTACCCCTGTCCAGAAGTGCAAACCTAGCATAGCCATGAGCAAACATTTTCTCCCTGGGACCTGTGTTATGGCCATGGTATTGGTCCCACGAGGTGTGTGCCATGTAGTAGCCGCACTTGGTTGTTTGTGCTTTTATAATGTCTTCTCCATCTGGCATATCTCACCTGTGCTAATGGTGGCAAAACAATGTAACCCCAACCCCTCTCTTTTCCCCTAGACTATGGGAGGTGTGCCTGCTGGTTAAATAAGGGGCCAGTGGGGGGGGTTACAAAAATGGGGGCTCATCCGTCGGTGTTGTTTAATTTGGGGAGAAAACAGAGGATAGTTTTCTTGGGGTATGGCTAATGTTTTGTCTGCCTGGCAGCGTGGAAGCCCCAAACTGGAAGCTTTGTGCAGAAGGATCTGCCTAGGATAGTGCCATCTATATGTGCCGCTGTGTGCCTGTTTTTCAAGTGCTGCTGTGAGTTTGTGCCATCATTACTAAGGGACTGTAAAGCCAGAAGTGTATGCCCTTGTCCTGCATCAAGAACGTTACAGAACTTTTACATTTGAAGTTTTAAGTGGCAAAGGTAATGTGGACTTTTGGAAACAAAGAGAGAAATGCACCCTGAAAGTTTCATGTTCTTTGTGTGTGAATTGGGGGAGACGCTAAAGAAATAGCCAAGTTCTGAGTAAAGAAATGGTCAAAAACGGCGCTCCCACCATAAAGTTTCAGCCAAGAAAAAAAAAAAAGTTCAGTTTGCAGTTTAAATTTTGCCCTGCTCAACAATCGCCGTGGAGGAAGAGCGCGAGGAGAGAGATCAGAGAGACAGGCTCATTTGCATGGTGTCGAGTGATTGGTGAGAGTGAAGTCAGTCCCACCCCCTAACCAGCCTCAGAGTGCATCCCAGTGTTCGAGAAGGAGAGAGTGAGTAGTGTGCGAGCTGGTCAGCCAGGAGAAACCATTGAGGTGACTGTGAACATTCTAAATTTGCAAGTACAGACTTTTTCTTTTCAAAATCAGGCTCAACCAGTTATCCGACTGACTGGGAAGTAAGCATGGTGGTCGTAGTAACAATCGGCAGGATCGCCAGCCTGTTTCACCCCAGAGGCCTTCCAGGATCAGCTTTAGGCCAAGAAATTTCCATTGGAGCAAGCCAGCTACAGATTCAGTGAGTACCACTCAAAATAACTGTGCCTCAAACTGTGTGATTTTAAAAAGCCAAGCTGGATCTGTGTATGAGCAGTGAGATTGCTTTGCAAAGAAGGACTGAGAGTTGTACAGCACCAAACACAACACACAAAAATTCTGAGCATAGACTATGAGCATGTATTATGGATTCAGCAACAGTATACTGTTCTGAGCAAATGAGAGACTATGAATTGTATTTTAGACTGCATCAAACAGGCAATCCTATGTCTAGAAATACTGTGGCTTTCAGTGACTTTAAGCATGTGTAAATTTTTGTCTGCTAATCGTAAAGTCCTGCAAAAAAAATCATACAGATCTGTTGAGATATGTTAAAGTAGTGCAATCGATCACAGTTTGAGCAAAGATCAGTAGCAGAAAGGTCAGATGCGCAGTTTGAGTCAGAGACAGATACAGATTTATTTTTATTTTTATTTTTTTTATTTTAGTCTTTGGTAACCGGGTAAGGCCCACTAGGCACAAGTGCCTGTTTTCAGGGGCGACCTGGGAACACTGGGTGGTTAAGTGACTTGCTCAGAGTCACACAGTATGCAAGTGGAGGTTGTGAGAATCAAACTCAGGTCTGGTCTGCTGATGTACCAAGCTTGTTCACACCTCGTTCCTCTAACCTCTAGGCTAGTGGATTTACTGCAAGGGCAGACATCTCGTGATGTTTCCCCACCTGTGTCTCGAATGGACAGTGTGGTGGAAGGATCTGTGGACCCATGGATAGAGGGTCCTATTTTGATGCCAGAGGAGTGCTGCCGCTGCCATTACAGGGTGAGACAGTAAAAGTAAACACAGCAGCAGGGAGCGATTTTAAATGACTGTTCAGCGTATCATGAACAAATAGTAGCAACAAACTTTCTTGTGTTTAATTTGCAGACATGGCTTCAGGAACATCCCGCTACCTGGATCGTGCCCAAGCTATGATAGCAGAGGAGGTTGCCAAACTAAAAGAAATAGAGCAAGTTTTCCATGGTGAAGGGTTGCCTCCCCATATTGCAATTCCCAACTACCCTGCGAGAGTCTGCTTAATATGCCTCAAGGCTGGAAGGGATGTGTTTTTAATATCTCATTGTTCTGGTTGCCTAATGAAGTATGGTCTGTCCAAGGCAACAAGAATTCATCTGGCTCCCACCTGGACCAAAGTAGGAAACCCTGCATGTAACAGTACACAGCACCAGGTTGAACCTGTTGGGGGAGGCCCTGTAGAGTGTGGTACAAAGGAAGAGAGTGTGGATTTACTGCAAGGGCAGACATCTTGTGATGTTTCCTCACCTGTGTCTCGAATGGACAGTGTGGTGGAAGGATCTGTGGACCCATGGATAGAGGGTCCTAGTCCTAGCCTAGTTGGGGAGGATGAAGTTTGAGAAACTTTGGATTGGGAGGTGTCTACCTCCATGCCCAGTGAGGAGTGGACTGTCTCGGGAGTAAGGATGACTGCTCACTCCTGAGCCCAGGTCCTAAGTTAGGAAGAGGAGGATGAGGATATGTATCTTCATGTTGAGGGTCCCAGTGAGTGGCCTCAAGTTCTTGCCTCAGAGGAGCCAAAGAGAGAAGATGGTGACTCCACTGTCATGCCTGCAGAGATGGTTGGGGACAAGTTCTTTCATTCTTTAAGTATACTGCACTGGATGGACCAGGACTGGCCACCCCCAAGCCACTGATGAAGAGTAGTAAAGAGGAAAGACTGGTTCATAGGAGGGCTGATGCCATATATGGGAGGTCCTTTCCTACCGTTCCTCATAGAGTCTGGGAGGAAATTTAGAAGAACAGGCAATCCTGGTTATTGAAAGAAGCAAGCAAGAATCTGCATCCAGGTGAGACCCCTTGTGTCAGTGATAGAGTTATCAGTGACAGACTGAAATTCTTGAAATTGGGCAGGACATTGTTTATGGACACTGTATGATTTGTGAACAAAGCAGGGAATGAGACATTCCACAACATCAACTACAAACACCCAGATGGGGTCATAGTTCTTGCACCTTACCCAGACTGGTACTACCCCTAATGGTGCCACTCCCTGCAAATATGCCCATGCCTACCCCGAGGGAAGCAGAGCAGTGGTAGCGAAGTGTCTACCATCCAGCAGTTGCCGTATCCATAGATTCCACCAGACTGGTGTTCCAGGATCCAAGGTGCATCCAAGATTCGTAAACCCAGCAGTGTGCCTTTCCAGTTTCATCACCAGAACTTCCAGGTGACCTCGGTCCAGCTGTTTTCCTGATTCATTGCTTGATATCCCAGCTGACATTACCCCAGCTGTTTTTTTCCTGTTTCATGGTTCAGTTTCCAAGATGACATCCCCCCAGCTGTTTTCCTGTTTCATGACCTGTTTTCCAGAGGACATAAGTCCAGCTGTATCTAAATGATACTGCCAGAGGGAGACAGTCTTCGGCTGGATAAGTAGAAGGCAGGAGAAGTCCTGTTTGTTCGATCTTCAAGGGACTGGTAAGTCCAAACTTTTTCCACGATGTAATTGATTTTGCAATACACATCCTACACCTGGCAGACTGCCACAAACTGTTTGAACTGTCCACAAAGACTCTCCCTTTTGGACTACAGTGCTCAAGGACTGTGTTTTGATGGGCTCCGGCCCAGGAGAGACTCTTTCATGGGCCTTGCCTTTGGGCAACAACATTCTGTCACTAGATGGGACTTTTAGGGCATTCCATCCCCCCAAAAGTGTATTGTGTATAATGTCAGTGTTTTTCTACTGTTTTCTACTTTTCTACTTTTCTGTGTAATATTTTTGGGGATTTTTTTAGTGTTTGATTGAGATGTTGTGACACTGTGGTATGCAGATTTGGGGTGTTTTGTTTGTGTTTTCTCTTAAAGGTTTTCCTGATGAAGAAAGAAGAGAAGACCAGAAGAGGATATGGGAACTAAATCATAAAACAATGCGCCAGTCCCCTCCCCAGGTCCCCTCCCGTTCTCTTCTCTTTTCTCAGGCTCTTCATCCTCCATCCTTCATCCTTCCATGACTGTGTTCTGGCAGCTGGGCTGATGTTCTGTTTTTATTTATTGAAAATAAATCGATAAACGCACTTGTGCATTTTTTATGCACTTTACCTTTGGTTACTGTCTTTGTATCCCTCACGATCACGGGACTCATCCGAGTTCTCCTGTTCTATAGTTTTTACAATTGTGGAGTAGTTAACATGTGTTATCCATTGTTTTCTTCCACAGGTGTATGTGTGTGGGGGAAGGGGGAGTGTAACGCTTTGTATAGTGTTGTGCTCTGATTTTTTTTTTGGTTTGTAGGTACCCTGGGTTGGGGGGAGATTCCCTTTTGGGTAGTTTGGATAGATAGGTTTTCCCTAGAGGGCTGGGGGGCTAGACAGGCTGTAGTCCCAACCAGTCAGAGGGGCTATAGTTCTGGTCTACTAGGGCATGCTTTGGGCAGTTCTCCGAGAGCCACTGATTCTCCATAGTAAGATCATAGAGTAGGGGCTGATGAGTCAGCCAATAGCCTCTGGGCTCTTAGTGCTGTCTGCCTGTGCCTAGCACATGATAGGGGAAAAGGTAGTGCTACCTCCCCATAGGCAGCACATAGGTTAGGATGGTCTGGTGCTGGGTAAGACAATGACTGTGGACAGTCATTTACCTGGCTAAGTGTGGGTGTAACCCCCTTGTTCCCAGAGGTTACAAGAATCCCATTGGAATCAGTGGTAGGCAGGGAAGGCAGCAAATGGGTTTCACTCTGTCTCTCTCTCTCTCTCTCTCTCTCTGTTGTCAGTCTCAGCTGAGAGTGAGAGGGAATGATATCATTTAGAACTCTCACAGCAGCATAAGCCACAGCCAGTTGCTGTGAGTGAGGGAGATAGAATTATGTAGTCAGTTGGTGGCTGGAGTCTGCAGAGTGCAGTTGCAGTTCCAGCAGTAGCTCTGATTTAGAGCTGCAGTGTTCCTGTTTGTTTTTCTTTCTCACCCTAGTGGAGTACAGCAATCTTCCAGCTTGGTTAAGTGGTGGAGACCGTCTCCAGGGATTTTCCAGTGTTTCATTCCAGGAAGGATAGAGCAGGCTGCCAGGAAGCTAGGGACAATCCCCTTGATCCTAGCAGGACATTTGGTGAAGCTGTCTTTGTAGCATCTTCTGTGAGTACTTTTGTTTCTGCTGAGTCTGCCCAGGAGTACCTGTATTTTAAGGGTGGATTCTCTGACAAAGGGACCCTGTCACCCTAAACAGTTTTAAAAGTTTGCTGTCCTCTGTGAAGTCCAGTATGTGACCGTCCAAGTGAACAGGACATTTACCTTTGACACCCCTGTGGTGTCCTGTGAGTCTGTTAAGTGTGAAATACATTTCTAGAGAGCATCTTCAGTACCAGTTTATTACAGTGTGAGATGTATTTTCTAGAGGGATGGCTGAGTATGAACTTGGAAACAAAAGGTGGGAGACCCCCCATCTGGAGTGACCAGTTTAGCACTCCAGGTTCTGAAGGGCACCTGTTCTTTTCTGTCAGTGCATGTGGCCAATGCCTGAAAAAAGTTTTACCCCAGTGAGTGGGCTTTCTCCAGTTTGCCCCATGTATGTGGGTTTTGCAAGTGTGGAGCCTTTAGTGCTCTGTCGTGGTCTGTGTGCCACATCTTATCCTATTCAATATGGGAAGTGACCAAGTACTGGTTGTGTGTGCCATTTCCAGAAGAACCAGTGTGTTCACCAGTGGCAAGTTCCACATTTTTCTTCAGTTATCTCATGCCATATGAGACTTCCAAGTACTGGCAGTGTGTGCCTAGTCGAGGGAATTGTTATGTGTTCTACTGGCAGCTAGTCCACAACTTCTACATTGATCCTATGCCATATGGGATTGGTGTTCTGTACCTCAGATGTCTGCATTTACCTTGTGTGTAACCATTGTGGGTCCATCTTCGCTTTGTGTTTTTCCTACTATGTTATGGAATAAAGCCACACTCTAGAATCCCAACCTGGTTTGGACATTTATGTTATTGCTTCCTGTGTGTGGTTACTTGGGTAACCCTTGTCAAGAAGAGCAAATCTAGTATAGCCCTGAGCAAATGTTTTCTCCTCGGGACTTGGGGTGTGGCCATAGTATTGGTCCCACAAGGTGTGTGCCAGATAGTAGCCGCACTTGGTTGTTTATGTTTTTATAATGTTTTATCCATCTGGCATATCCCACCTTGTGCTAATGGTGGCAAAACAATGTAACCCCCACCCCTCTCTTTTCCCTTAGGCTATGGGAGGTGTGCCTTCTGTTTAAATAAGGGGCTGGTGGGAGATTACATAATCCTGTTGTATATATGTTTTTTTATCATATAATATTTTATTCATTTTTAAAATTTCCTTTACTTTCAGGTAGAATTCCAAAAGGAAAAGAAAAGAAAATTATTTTCTATTATTTTCTTTTTGGAGAAGTTCTACCTGAAAGTATATATGTTTTTTTATACAATTCTATGTATATGTATATGTCACAAAATACCAGTGTTACTTCAAGGGGACATAGAGAAAAGACTGGATTTTCAAAAAAAGGTTTTGATCTTCCTTTGACCTGGAATGTCAACTTGCTTGCCAGGAAATCTGATAAGTTTTTGTCAAAGGCTTTGGGGATAACTGATCAAAGGGGTATTTCCAATAATTAACTGACCAAGGGAAACAGAGGTGAATTAAATGTTCAGGAGATAGCCTTTTAATTTCAAAAAGCAGGATGCTATTTTCCAAGGTATTGCCTTTGATGAGATGAAAGAAAACAAAAACATGAAACATCCTTCTAACAGGCCTGTGTGAGATTGTAACGTCAGGTGTCATAAATGTTGACTGGGTGACATCACCAGGTGGTACTGTAGAACATTGTGTTGTAGAAACACAAGAGTGACACCCGGTGGCCCAAAATGGAAAAGCCAGCCTCTATCCACAGACAGGTATATAAAGCCCTAGGATCACTGAGATCAGGGTATTTGGACACACACACACACATGTTCATCTGAACACTCTGCTTGACACACCAGAAACAAAACTGTTGAAACCCAGTGTGCTGCCTTGACTAAAGTAACTGAAAACTTTAATTTGCTTTTCTGGACTTCAACTCACTGCCATTGTCAAAAAGACTCTCTAGCTAACAGTTTCAGTGTATTTACATGTATACATTTTCCCCTTTTGTTTCTACATACCGTGTCCCAAATTAGTATATTCTCTTTTTAGTTGTAACTAGAGATGCAGTGAAGTTTTACTACACCCATGAAGTTAACTCGAAGTGCCCAACTTCAAATCTGCATAGCACTATGCAAATTCCCCACTAAAAGGTCAAAATTTGCCTTTAATGAACTTTGTGATGTGAACTTTGAGTTAACTTCGAGTTACAGTTTGAGAAGGCGAAGTTTGTAAGAAACAGCCCACAGATCACATGTCACTGTCTGCAGGTTACATGATTCAGGCAGGCAGCTAATTAGGCAGGAAGTCAACAAACTAGTTTCACTTTCTCTTGGAGAAGGCACTAGATAGAGTGTTTACTGTGTGCTTTGTGCTACAGTGCTACTCAGTCAATTTTCTGATTTTTCTGCTGTTTACATCTTCCTGAGTTGATTTGAAACCTTAGTTTAGTTTAAAAAGGTTTTTTTTAGTTGCTTAGTTTTAGTTCATAATATTTTACTAGTTGTACTTTTTAGTACTGTTACTAGTAGTTTTTGAGTTAGTTTAATAATTACATTTAAGTTTTTTTTAATGATGGATACAGGTGGGCAAAGTGGTGGGCATCGGGGGCCTCGAATGTGTGGTGGCCTGGGATGACTTATTCACCTCAACCCAGACAGGGTAGTGTTTCTACCTCCACTGCTCCCCCACAGCTAAATGTTTCCACTCGAAATGGACTTGTGGTGCCAAAGCAGCAGTAGCTGCTGCTTCTTCAGACGTGAGTGTTGCCACTGCCAGCCCTGCAACACTGGTAGCTACCAGTGACCCCAAGCAGAGGGAACAGAAGTAGCCTGAAAAACAGCAGCAGCAGGAACAAAAGCAGCAACAGCGTGTTGCATCTCCCTCAACTGCAGAAGAGCAGCCAACAATATTTGGTGCCCCCACTGCCTGTGCGTGGTCCTCCCCACAGCTCGCCAGTTTGGGATTTTTTCAGCTTCCTCCCAGGTGACCTGACAGTTGTGAAATGCAAGCTGTGTGGAATGCTTGTTTGCTGTGGTCACAAGGGCAACCACTTGGGCACGGGTGGGCAAAGAACCCACCTGTTAGTGCACCACCATGCCCAGTGGGAGGCGTAAATGCAGGAGATAGCAGCCGCTCCTGCAGTGGAAGAGGTTTCTGAAGAGAGAGTGTGTCAGCCTCCATGGTGTCAACATCGAAAAGAGAGGGCAGAACCAGTGGCAGCTCCCGCAGCTGCAGGTGACCCATCTCAAATTCCTGCCACGCAAGCTGACCGTGCCATCCTATGGAGCGAGATTGAAGCAGTGCATAATGTTGTGGACTAAGCTTGCTAGCAGTTGAACTGAATAGAGGCTCAGCAAGCAGAAATGATAAGCATGTTATGCACACTTGTTGGCCAGCCCCAGGCCCCGTAAAAAATTGTAAAAGTTAACAGACTCTACCCCCCCAAAAAAAAAAACCTGTCCTCTGCTTTTCCTTGTTTCCTTAGTCAATAATTGTTTTTCATACAGACTAAGGGCCAGATATTCAAAACTTTGCCCCGGGGCTAAATTAGCACTGCCCGACAGGCAAGCTCAGCCCGGAGTACAAAGCAAGCCATATTCAAAAGGAATAGCCCAGAGCAAACAGCTTCTGAATATAGCATGGGAATGAGGCCAGACAAATTGGGTTGGGAGTGCAGGGCAAACTTAGCCCTGGAATAAGTCAGCTCTGAATATGGCAACCAAGAGCTGCAAACCACAACAGCAACACAGTGCACAGCGATGTGAAGGTAGGTAGAGGTGAACTATGTGGCCAATGTGTGTGCCAGCAAATGCATGGACCCAGTACAGCTGCAGGCAGCAGCGTATGTGAAAGTACAGTGTGCAAAACTGTAAAATATTACCCAAACTGTTTGTTCAGCGCTAACACGTTTGTGTGGGTTTAGTGCAGGGCTAAACCGTTAGCCCAGTGCAAACACATTTGCCCGGCGCTAAACTTTGCCATATTCAAAAGTGACATGCAAATGAGCCTACTTAGGTAGTCTCTGGGCAAACATCCAGATTAGCATCTCATTATGCCCTGATTTGCATGCAGTTTGCACTGGGCTAATGGTTTAGCCCTGCGTTAAACCCGTGCAAACATGTTAGCGCTGCGCAAACAGTTTGGGGAATATTATACAGTTTTGAACACTGTACTTTCACATGCGCTGCTGCCTGCAGCTGTACTGGGACAACACAGCATAGGCACAGATGGTAGTGGTGCTGCATGTAACTGTCACACTGTAGGTCATGCTACAGTGCACAGCAGACACTACAGTAGCAATGGGGCCAGTAGTGTGTGGACACAGCAATGCCTATGGTGTGTAGGGCAGTGATGATGACTGCACTATACACAGTGAGAGGCCCAACCTGCAGGTGTTTACTGACAGTGGACATTACTGTTACGCTGTTGTGTGACCCACAGATGCTGCACCTCTGGCATGGGATGCTCACAGTGACATATACATGTCTGGCTTTGTGTGCTGTAGCAGTCGTACAGCTGTGCGGTATATGGCCAGGGGGGCATATATTATCAGAAGGGCACACTGGTGTTGGGGTATTCCTAATACTGGACCATGTGCACTGCATGATATGTTCCAGCCTTGTGGCCACACCTGGTCTGTGGCATAGCCTGGCCACCCATACACTCTCCCCTCAACATCCTCCATGCCCACAGTGCTGCATGTGTGTGCTGGCATCTGTTGGTGTCCACAGAAGAGTGGTCTGCAGGTGTGTGCTGTATTGCCACACTGCCATGCTGTCCACTGGTGGCAGGGTCACCACTTACTGCCTGGCATGGCTGGGACTGGTGGCAGATGATGGCATCATTGTGATGCCATCAGTTAGCAGCATGTTTCCTCTATGTTTGGCTTTGTCATATTTATTTGTTAGGATCACGCAAAGCTGCACAAAAGCCATGCAAACGCGGCGCAAAGCCAAAGTGTCATGCAAAGCTGATTGCCCAGGGTTACAACAAGCTTTTCCTGGGCGGTAATGTGCACCACGCTAAGTGTCACGCTAAGTCACGCAAAAACACTTTGCGCGGCACTTGTCGCTGAATATAGCATTACGCCTGTATTCATGTCAGTTTGCCCCTTACATACATTATGATTTTGCCCGGCGCTAATGCAGTTTGCCCATGCTATTTGGCCTTTTGAATATAGCAGACCCGCACTAAACCTACGCAAACGGTTTTTGCCCGGTGCAAAGTTTTGAATATCTGACCCTAAGTATGTAATTTATTTTCAATTAAAGTTTTCTTCCTGATGTTAATTTTGTTAAAGCAGCAGTGCAATAATCCTGTATTTTTTGATGTTCATAATTCTAAATCCCACCTCCCCAAAATGTCTCCCTTCCCCATTAGGCTTTCTGCAATAGAAACTATTTTTTTCTCAGTGCTTACTTTATTTTATGTTCTAAAAGTCCTGTGGTCGTCAACTTTGTGGACACTGTGTGCTTTCATTTCACTTGAAACTGCAATGCCAAAATGCCTGCTTCAATACACTTTTATTTAAGTGGGTGGTGCAGCACCACAGTTTCACCTGTAATGAAAGCACAGTGTCCACCATTTTGCCGACCCTCAGGCATTTAAAAATAAAATAAATTAAGTAAGAACTCAGAAAAAACTGTGTTTCTATTGCGGAAAGCATAATGGGGGTATAGAAAATGGTCAGAAAAGTCACAAGTATTTCTTGCCGCACCACTGAAAGGCTGCGCATAGATCCAGAAATGTGTCATGGTGTCCCAAGTGAGAGCATTGCCTGCTGCTGTTGCACTGCTGTTTTAATTTCATGAGAAGTGAATGTTTGGATGGCCTAACTTCAAGATCAGTGGAAATATGAGACTGTGATTCATCATATGAACATATGAAGAAGTCAGCAGAAGAAGGCCATTTGGTCTATTAGGTCTGCTCGGGTTGCAGGGTCCACTGTTTGAGCTACTGTCCCTGCCCTCCCTCCCCACTCCTCCCATCCTCCCTACCAATGACCTTTACCCCATACCTGTCCCAGCCTCTCTTAAAGCTGCCCACTGTCTTCAATGAGATTTACTCTTATAACAGTGCATTCCAATTGTCCACCACCCTCTCTGTGATGAAGTGTTTCCTGACCTCCCTTCTAAACTGCCTACCTTCCAGCTTAAGACTGTGCCCCCTCATGTTATGGTTGCCACACAGCTTAAAGAGACTCTCTTTATCAACCTTATTTATCCCTTTCAAGTACTTGAAGGTCCCAATCATGTCTCTCTCTCTCTCTCTCTCTCTCTCCTGTCTTCCAGGGAGTACATGTTCAGTGCCCTCAACCTCTCCTTGTATGCCTTACCCTGCTGTCCAGCTATTATCTTTGTGGCCCTCCTCTAGACCTTCTCCAGCAGGATAATGTTCTTTTTGAGTTGTGGGCACCAGTACTGAACTCCATACTCCAGATGCAGCCTTACCAGTGACTTGCACAAGGGCAGTATAACCTCTTCTCTCTTACTACTGATCCCCCTAGATATGCATCCCAGCACCTTGTTTGCCTTTGTTGCTTCTTTCTTTCACTGTGTAGAGGGCTTCAGGTCACTAGTGGTCGTAATTTCCAGGTCCTTCTCCTCCTCTAATGCAGATACTCGGACTCCACCCAGGTAATACTCTGTCCTAGGAATCTTGGCTCCAGTATGCATAACCTAATGTTTCTTGGCACTGAATCCAAGCTGCCAGATCCTGGACCATCTCCCTAGTTTTTCCAGATCTTTCTGTAGGTCCTGTATCCCTTCAGCTGTGTCCACTCTTCCACAGAGCTTGGTGTCATCCATGAATAGGCACATTTGGAAGCATGGTGTCAGAGTGTCACCACAATCCTGACACCCACATAGCGATGGCCATACACCCGACTGCCACAACAGCAACCCACTACAGCAGCCAACATGTCCCCACAGTGGCAGCAGGTGCACTGGTGGTGACTACAAGGTTGACCGCCACAACTGCAGACCTGGGTGCACTGGATGGGCCACCCTTACCCCCTGTGATGTATGCACTCCATCCCCTGTGTATGTTGTGCCTACCAGTGACCCCTGCCCACATCCTGAACCATTGTTGTCCTGAGCATCTGGTCCTCTGGGGGGGCGGCACGTTGTCAGGTCCATCCCTACAGTGGTGGTCATTGCCAGTGCATTGTCACAGTGGCCATGCACTTCTCAAGTCCATCAGTGTCTCTGCTGTGGTTACAGTATCATGTTGATGGCAATCAGTCTGGAGTGCATCGGTGTGGGTTGTGTCGGTTTCTGGGTATCACTGTGGGGGCTGTCAGCAATGTTGCTGTCAGTGACCTGTGGTGCTTCCACACATTTTGCCCTTAATGCCATCTCCAGCATCATTGATGAAGACATTGAACAACACCGGCCCCAGCACCGAGCCCTGCGGGACACCACTGGTTAACTGTCTTGTACCAGCTAACTCTCCCCTCACAACCACCCTCAGGGTTCTGTTATCCAGCCAATTTCCACCCATCTGACCAACGTTTCCTCCAACCCTGAGATCCACCAACTTCCTGATCAACCTTTTGTGGTCAGAATCATGTTCAACTACTGTGAGGAGTGGGACATCAACTACACTCAAGTCTTTTGACTCCACAACATTTTTGCCACCTGATAACTTTGCCCGGGTTGTGGCAATACTCATGCTGTTATTAAACATGCTGTCACTAACTTTACTACCAGCAGGGACAACAGCATCTCCAACCAGCATTGAGGTGACTAATTTCACTGTGAAAAACAAAGTAAAATCCCTTTACTTGCAGCAACTACTACCTTTCCCTTCTGCTGCGTACTACCACGTCCATGACCACTCTTAACACTGCTAGCCCCTGATGAACCTGTCTCATCATCACAACAACTTCCACTGCTAATAATCTTCTTGGCAGCAGCACCACAGCCAGAGACAGCTTTGCATGACCATCTCTTCGTGGACATTTTTTAAGATTACACAGAAAATTAACAGCAACTTTATATTTCTTCATATTTTGGTGGATGGGAAGCCAAAAAACAACAACAGTGACTTCCAAATGGAGACTGGGCACTAAAGAGATGCAACCGCACAGACACAGCAAGACCTTAACCAGTTTTCAGAAATCCAAAAGTGGAAAAAGCAATACCTTATTTTTCGTGGGGTGGGGGGGATGTTTACAGCCGTAGCTTCACAGAAGCAGGGAAAATACCACAGACTGGCTGAGAAATTCAGAGCACTGTTATTGTGGTGTATGAATTGACAGCACACACACAGACTAATGGTCAGGGGCAGAAACTTTAACTGTTCAGTAAACTACAATACAGTCTGTTAAACAGACTGAAACAATGCCAAGCAAACAGAAAAAAACATATAAAAAATTAAATAGAAGTATTACTGTGTGTACCTGAGCACACAAATACTAAGACACTAGCCAACAACAGTTGGAAAGACTGCCTTTTTCACTGTGGTCTATGAATCTCCCTTCTACACCACAGATACACCCCTCCCCCAAACCACACTTCTACAGCGTGTGTCAGTACAGAGACTGAATGTACTAAATTAACAGGCAACATTCACACCAAATCAATAAATGCTCGATGATATAAACACTCAAGGGTTTAGTACACTGAATGTACTGAATTAACATGCAATATTCACACCAAATCAATAAATGCCCGATGATATAAACACTCAAGGGTTTAGTACACTGAACATACTGAATTAACATGCAATATTCACACCAAATCAATAACTGCTCGATGATATAATAAACACACAAGGGTTTAGTACACTCGATGTAGGGAAGGGAACATTGTTTAACCAGGAGTAGCACACTAAGCCGAAGCTTGTTTCCAGATGCGACCTGGGAGCACAAGGAAGTTAAGTGACTTGCTCAGGATCACACAGTATGCACCTAGATGGCTGTGGGATTCAAACCGAGGTCTCCAGATCTGCAGCTTAGAGCCTTAACCCACTGCACTATACTGCCTCCTAGTACTGAATTAACATGCAATATTCACACCAAATCAATAAATACTTGATGATATAAACACACAAGGGTTTAGTACACTGCATGTACTGAATTAACATGCAATATTCACACCAAATCAATAAATGCTAGATGATATAAACACACAAGGGTTTAGTACACTGCATGTACTGAATTAACATGCAATATTCACACCAAATCAATAAATGCTAGATGATATAAACACACAAGGGTTTAGTACACTGAATGTACTGAATTAACATGCAATATTCACACCAAATCAATAAATGCTCAATGATATAAACACACAAGGGTTTACTACACTCGATGTACAATTATGACAAAATTTGGAAGCAAAAAATGCTTTTTTGAAGGTTTTTGGATGGTTTGAGTCTCAGAGCTCTGGGACCAAACTGTCTCAAGCTTTCCACTATAGGCACTACACTAAACTGAGGCTGTGCAAGACAATATAGAGTCCATGTGACCTACATCCCATGAATCACTGCAAAATTCACCTTAAAGAGCAAAAAAAAAAGGTGAAGTAATGCAAAGTCCATCTGAAACAATGGGAACAATGTTAAAGAGGAACACCAAGTTTTTTACTTCTCTTTGCAGAGTATTTCACGAAATTCAAGTTATACACGAAATACTCTTCGTAGTGAAGTTTATGGACTTTGCCCACCTCTGGTGGTAACTGCATTTATTTAAGTAGTTTAGTAAAATATTTAATTTCCGAAACAAATCTGCCTGCATGAGATATATATATATATACATATATATATATATATGTGTGTGAATCAGGGACAGTATTAATCATCTGTGATCAGACTGTTATTGCCCAAAAGGTTGTAGCAACCAAATCAAGTAAAAGGGTCTGTAAGGGAGCTGAAAGAATATACAGAATACCTGAGTCTGCAGAGATTTTAAACCAGGCTGTTGCATGTCATGTAGGGAGAAGGCCAAATCAGGCTTTGCACTGCTACTCCCGAAGAGAGTGTGACACCTGGGTCTTCTCTCCTTTGTGTAATAGCCAAGGAAGGGTTCGTATTTGGCTACAAAACTTGAGATTGGTATTGTGCCTGTTCCAAAGTTAAAGAAGGTGCTCTGGGACATTGTGGTGAGTATTCAGTTGTGAACCCAGCAAACATTCTGGAAGGAAACAAGGAGGGTATCCCTGTTTTTGCCCTCCCTGTCACAGATTGCACTTAAGGGTGGGCACTGTGAGCTCAGTGGATCTGACCCTCAGGAGTGAGTTCATGACAGGATCCAGTTCTGGAGATCTCACCTACGTAAGGACATAGATGGGATTCTAAGGGTTCAGAGAAGAGCCACTAAGATGGTGATTGGGATGAATGGGGACTCCTATGAGGAGAGGTTGAAGGAGCTGGATCTGTAACTGCTGCAGACCAGGAGGGAGAGGGGGGACATACTTGAAGGGGATCAATAACACTGGGAGCATACTCACAAGAAAAAAAGGAGATGAAACTAGGAGTCACAGTCTAAGGCTAGAGGGAGGAAGTTTTAGGGGCAATCTGATGGGGTGATTCTTCATGGACCACCTGCCAGTTGAGGTGATGGTGGGGGTTGAAACTGTGGAGCAATTCAAAAAGACATGGGACAGACACAAGAGGTTGAACTAGGGAAGGGGTGGGATCTCTGAGGAAGAAGGACAAGTGGGGGGGAGGAATAGGGAAGACTCGATGGTCCAAAAGGGTCCTTTTCTGACATCATGATTCTATGATTTATAGTGGTTGTTGTCACATTAAACTCAAGCACCGCTAGGTGAACTAAGTTAGCACCTCTGACCTTTCCTTGTAATCAGTTAGGTCCCTTTGAAGCCAGGAGTGAGTGGTCAGTTCCACTCCAGCCAAAGCTAGACTCTCTCTGCCATTATATTTTAGGAAAACCAGAATCTCCAGCCACACAGGGGCCACAAGAGACATCCTTACCACACATTCATGTGCAAGGGTTCTGAGAGCCTGCATCTTAACCTTATTGGGCTCCTGCAAGACACCAGCTGAACAAAAAATGAATCTTGTACTTACAGCATGATGTGCCCCCCAAGACATTTGTTAAAATGCTTAAACTCCACAGTTCTCACCCGAAATCCAAAGCGTTTGTTTGCAAAACACACAGTCTACATTCTGGGCAGTACTGTTAGTTCTCACAGTCTTTTGGGGATTGCCCCAAACTACTCACTGAAACCTTCAGTCCTATTAACTCTTGCTGAACAGTCTTCACTCCCTCAGGACTTCACAAGATCTGGTAGCCACCACATCCCACAAAAACAGCCACTGGTTACTGTACTAGGGTGGAAATATAACAAACTGAGGGTCCTTCCATCTGAGAAGTGGCCTTACAAAAGCACACCTTGCCTGCAGAACTCTCAACTCCAAATTGACTCACAATTCAAAACAGCAGTAGAACACTGTGGCGTATGCTGCTGTGAGGGTTCTAAATTCCATTATATCCTCCCATGCCCCAGCAGACCTAATCAGGTGATGATGTAATGTTTTTCTCAGAGTTTTACAACACCCTATGGAACTGATCAGGCTCTAAAAAGTGATGGGATACTAGCGACCCCAGCAACTGGCTGGTTATATTTACATAGCAAAAGTCTGAACCTCCATAACTTAAACATCTCTAATATAATTTTCTCCATATTTAGATAGTTCTATAACAATTACAGAACAGTTATTCATGCTAATTTACACATGTCTATTCTCCAAAGCTGCCTGGGTCATATGCAGACAAACTATTTCATGACATTTCCTGCGAAAAATAATATTTTGGGGTATATATACCTTTGAGATGCTGCATCATAATGTCATGAAATTTGGCACATTTATGAAACAGCTATTAGCAAGTAATCATGCCAAATTTACAGTCTCTGTCGCAATAGATGGCAGAGGGATATGCAGATAAATAGTTTCATGAAATTTCCCACAAAAAAAATAATAAAATGGCAGCTTTTGAGCACCTAAAATGTTGACACAATCCATCCTAATGTTATGAAATGTGGCACATTGTTAGAACACCTATAATCAAGTAATCATGCTGAATTTAAGATATCTGGCCCTATAGATGGTAGAGATATATGCAGATAAAAATGTCATGACATTTCCCACAAAAAATAAAATGATAGATTTTGAGCACCTCTAATTTTGCGATGATCCATCCTAGTTTCATGATATTCAGCATGTCATTAGAACTCCTGGATCCATGACTGGTTGTCGACAAAATATTTGTCGAATGACCCGACAGCAAAACTGGCAGGTCGACTACATTTTGCAGTCGACTGCCGGTTTGCAGAAGCAACAAGTGTTTTCTTCAGGGGACTTAGCCCTCGAACACCTCCACATGGTAGACTGTGCCACCCACACCCCCCCCACTTAGGATTCTCAACTCCGAGTCGGAGCTGAGTCAGGGGGTGCAGGACCCCCTACAGACAGTGCTGGCTGCCCGTGGGTTCCCTACAGTGATGTGGCACTGTTGTCACTGTAGGGGACTCTGCTGTCAAAATGTTGACATCGGGGATATATATACCACCCCTCACAGAACGTAAGCATTTCAAATGTCAGAGCTTTAGCTCAAGAGACAGCTGAGTTATGGCCACATTAATACATTTAGAAAAGTCTGCAAAATTCCAATGACATTCCATAAATTTCACAGTATTACATGAAATTTCATAAAAATTCCATGAATTTGGGATTTTCTCATTCTGCACAGCTCTAGTATTGACAGTCAGTAAGCAGCAAAGGGCTCTTGGTGTTATTATAATGGATTTTTACTCAAAAGTGGCAGGACAGTGACAAAGTAGCAGGTAGTGCTCTGGGGATGCTTGGGTGCCTAGGAAGGGGTATCTCAAGCAGAAGAAGATGGTGGTGTTGTCACTGTATCGCTCACTGGTGAGGCCCCACTTGGAGTATTGTGTCCACCTCTAAAGGCTGCACCTCAGAAAGGACATAGACAGAGTTAATGCAGTCCAGAGGAGGGCAACTAAAATTGTGCAGAGGTTACATGAGAAGTCTTATGGAGAGAGACTGAGGGATCTCAACATGTACACCTTAAAAGAGAGGAGAGTGAGTGGGGACATGATATAGACCTTCAGGTACCTCACAGGAGGTAACAGGGTGAAAGAGGGAACTCTCTTGCAATTGTGAAAGTGTGCCAGCACCAGGGGGCATGTCATGAGGCTTGGAGGGGGGAGTTTAAGAGGGAGGGAAGGAAGTAGTACTTTACTGAAAGGGTGATAGTTGCCTGGAACAGACTGCCAGCAGAAAGGTGGAGGCAAAAAAGGTGGGGTGGGGAGTCTTAAAGCATACATAGGATAGAAATAGGGAAATATTGGTGCAAGAGAAGAGGCACCTCATGGTCATGGTGTATTAGTTAAAAAGAAGTAACTAAGAAAATGAAAAAAAAAAAACTAGCACTCATGCACAAGTGTCCAGAGCTAGATCACATTCATTGTGATAAAGCAGAACAAGTGCAACAACAGGTCAACCCCTCCACAAAGCTTTGTCCTTTTGCATTGCTGCCTTCTAGTGTCTTAGATTTATACACAGTGAGCTAAAGGCACAGTAGAGGAACAGCTAACATTTAAAATACAGTGTGATATGAGCTTTAAAAAACCATATCAGTATTTGTTGAAAACTGATGCTATCACTAGCAGAATTAGATAACTGCTTATGATGCATTACTATTTGTAAACAAAAAAAAAACAGACACAACATTCTGAAACATAAATGAGATTAATCAAATTCCTCTTTCAAAGCTGATAACAACATAGAGAAATGTTTCAAATTACAACAAACATGAATTAAGAAAACCTACTGTTAAGGATTCTGCTCGTGGCATGATACGGGATACAGTAATGCCACATTGAACAGTAGCTGTTGTAGTTGACGGTGACAGCAGACAAACCACACCTCGACCACGACCACGCTGAGAACCTCGACCACGTCTACGTGTTCCTCGACTACAGATGACAGAATCTCTAGTCAAAGTTTGCTGCACTGCTTTGACTGTAACACCTGAATCCAGGGATTGCTGTGAAGAATAATCATGACTCTCGACATTGGAGATGGAGTAGGATGATGAGTACTAGAGAGCATTGAAGTAAGAAAACAAAACACAATTAATAAATGACATATTCTGCAGATAGTCATTGAACATTTGTATTTGTCATTCCCCACCTTGAAAGCACACTGACTGTAATCTAGAAGTGCACAGCAACCATCCTAAATATAATAAGCACTGACACACCTGAACAATGTGGACATGAGTAACATTGCAAAAATTAATCATCTGTGTCTGTCAAGAGTCACTGTCAGATGTATAAGATAATAAAACACATTATTGGTAGACCTGGTTATTCTCTGGACACACAATTTAGCCAGTGTGAAATTTGACAATGCTGTTTTCAATTTTGGTTATTGGTTTTGAATGGCAGTTCAACTCAGTCAGAGAAAACATAGCTAAGAGAAACATAGAATTGGATGGCAGATAAGGACCACTTCATCCACCCAGTCTCCCCATTTCCCATATGTGCTGCATATACTCCAGATTCTAATTGATCTGCAGCTTACCCTCTCTTTCCCACCACTAGGGTTGCTGTCTGTCTATCCCATGCATTCTTGAATTCTCCTACCATTTTTTCCCCCCACAACCTCCGCAGGGACAATGCATCTACCATCCTTTCCATGAAAATAATACTTCCTCACATTGCCCCCAAGTCCCCCCCCCAGCCTCATATTGTGACCCTTTTCCCTTCCACATCTCTTTTTCTTAAAGATGCTGCTCTTTTTCTTATCCCCTTGAGGTTCTTAAAAGTCTCTATCATATCCCTCTCTCCTTCCATTTCTCCATGGTATACATATTGAGTTCTTTCAGAGTCTCTTCATGTGGTTTTTGGTGCAGTCCTTGCACCATTTTTGTTGCCTTTCTCTGGACTGTTTCCACTCTCTCTCTTTCTCTATGTCCTTTTGGAGATGTGGCCTCCAGAACTGCACACAATACTCCAGATGAGGTCTCACCAATTGTCTGTACAGTGGTATCACCACCTGATTTCTACTGGTGACACTGATACATCTCCCTGTGCACCTCAGCATCCTTCCAGCTCTCCTCATAGCCTTTTCACGTTGCTTGGTTACCTTTAGGTCATCATCTGTTATGACAACCCCTGTCCCTTTCCATCTTGGTTGTCATCAGTACCTCTCTGCCCCCATTGTGTATTCCTCTCCTTGATTTCTGTGCCCTGAGTGCATAAGTACTTATTTGCATTGGATCTAAGCTGCCACACTCTTGATCACTCTTCCAGCTTGCCTAGGTCTTTTCTAATTGTTCTAGCCCCCATGGAGTGTCAGCCCTATTACAGATCTTAGTGTCATCCACAAAGAGGCATACCTTCCCATCCATTCCCTCAGCAATGTCGCTTATGAAGACATTAAAGAGGACAGGCCCCATCACTGATCCCTGTGGCACCTTGCTGGTTACCTCCGTCTTCTTGGCTTGAACTCTGTTTACTGCCACCCTCTGTGTCCTATTGCTTAGCCAATTTCTGACCCAGTTTACCACCTTGGATCCCACTCCTAGACTGTCCAAAGTGTTTATTAGCCTACTGTGTAGTATGGTTTCAAAGACCTTACTAAAAATCTAGGTAGGCCATGTCCACCACCCCTGCCGCCCCTCCCTGATCAACTAACCTGGTCACTCAGTCAAATAAATCTATCAGATTTGTTTGACATGACCTTCCAGTTGTGAATCCATGTTGCCTCAGGTCTTGTGTCTTGCTGGATTCAAGATATACCACAGTTCTTTCCTTTATATTGATTCCATTATTTTCCCCACCAGTGAAGTCAAACTGACTGGCCAGTAATTTACAGCCTCCTCTTTGCTCCCGCTTTTATAGAGGGGTATCACATTTGCACTCCTCCAACCCTCTGAAACCACTTGTTCCTCCAGCATTTTGTTGAATAGGGCTGTCAGTAGTGCTACCAGCACCTCTCTGGGTTCTTTTAATATTCTGGGATGTATCCCATCTGGCCCCATTGCCTTGTCCACTTTCAGTTTCATGATTATCTTTAGGACTCTCTCCTCCATGAATGGACTGGTGTCCACCGCTATTCCATTTGTG
This sequence comes from Neoceratodus forsteri, assembly GCA_016271365.2. Taxonomy (NCBI): domain Eukaryota; kingdom Metazoa; phylum Chordata; order Ceratodontiformes; family Ceratodontidae; genus Neoceratodus; species Neoceratodus forsteri. The sequence continues at coordinate 390,231,344 of CM057457.1, read as the reverse complement.
TTTCTCTCACCTAACTGTGGTCCCTGCCCTTCTTTTTCTTTTGGGAATACTTTGCAGAAGTGTTCATTCAGGATTTTTGGTTTTTCTTGGTCACCATCCATACTCTACCCTCCTTCTTTATATACTCTCCTTCTTTATATAGCCTCACAATTCCTCCCCCTGCTTTTTTTCTTACACTAACATACCTGTAAACGGTTTTGTTTCCTTATTTTACTGTCTGGGCTGTTTTCTTCTGTTTGTAGCTTTGCACTCCTGATGGCATTCTCCACCTCCCTCTGCTTTCTCTGATATAGTTCCCCGCCTGCCTCCCTCTGTGTTTCATTGTACTTCCTGAATACCATTTTTTTTTCTAACCTTCCCTGACACTTCCTTAAAAAAAATTAGTGTTTTATTCTTTCTTTTTGCCTTGCTTACTTGCTTCGCACAATGGCTTGTTGCCTCTTATATGGCTCCTTCAATGTTCCCCCACTGTTCCTCTACACCCCCTCATTTGCCATGGCTTTCTTGAGGCATTCCCCAATTTTTGCAAGTCATTCCTCTTGAAATACAGGACCCTTGCTTTTGTGTGGGTTAACTCTTCCACTGTTTTCACCTTGAACCACACTGTATATTGCTCACAGGACCCTAGATGGCTGCCCACAGGTACATTTATATTCTGTCCCCATTTGTGAGAACCAGGTCTAGTATCATTCCCTCACAGTTTGTTCCACCACTAGCTGTCTGAGACATGCCCCCTGCAGGGCATCCAGGATGTCTGTGCTTCAGGTTGTGGCTGCAGCATAGCTGTTCCAGTTAACATCTGGCATATTTAGGTCCCCTACTAGCAACACTTCCCCTTTTTCTGCAACCGCTCCCTGAGGAAAGGGCAACTTGGCCTCTTCAAGAGCTAACTGAGAGATGCAGACTGGTCTCCCCTTGTCACTTGCCCTGACCCTAACCAGGCTCTGGAATACTTTATTACCATCTTCAATAAATCCTGTGACTTATTCACACCATTCAGAACATCCAAAATAAAAGGGGCATCCAATCCTTGGCTTAATGGACCCCTTTTAGAACTAATGAAGAATAGGGACAACCTTTGGCATCTAGCGAGAGCTACCAGAAGACAAGCAGATTTTATGGCCTACAAGACTGCAAGGAATAAATGCACCCACTTCATAAGGAATGCTAAAACCTCCTATCACAGAAAGGAACTTGAAAAGTGCTGGGGGAATGGAAGAGTGTTCTGGGAGAATGTAAAGACGCTGACTGGGAAAAAATCCAAAGCTTCACCAGATCTAATTGTCACCCCTGCGGGCCCTCTCCAGCAACCCAAAGAGTTAGGTACTGCCTTTAATCTGGCCTTTACAGACCTCAGCTCTGTCCTCCCTCCAGAGTTCCTTGTTACTGAACCTAACAGCTGGCTCCCAAACCCCGCTACCACCACAAACACCACTCAACCCCCATTTTACTTCAAAATGATCATGAAGGCAGACACTATTAAATATGTGAAGAAGATCCTTGGCAGAACTAGAATGGGTAATGATATGCTTGACATGAAGCTTCTCACCATCACCCTAGAATAGCTTGCCCACCCACTAACACAACTATTTAACATATCCCTTAAGTCGAACATATTCCCTGACAAGTGGAAAGCCACCCTCATCACCCCAGTCTTTAAAAGTGGAGACAGGACCAGCATAAGAAACAACCACCCCATATCTATTTTATCACCCCTCTCGAAAGCCCTAGAGAGAATTGTGTCAGATCAGCTCATGGATTACCTCAACAAATATAACCTACTTTGCGCTCAGCAGCATGGGTTCCGTAAATTCCACAGCACTATAACTCTACTCACCGACTTTACTCCACACCTATATGATTCCCTGGATGGTGGAAAAACAGTTGGTTCAATCTTTATTGACCTAACCAAGGCATTTGACACCATCAGTCATCATATCCTGCTCAACAGCCTCACAGCCCTTGGTCTCTCCACCAACACATGGTCCTGGTTCTCAAGCTACGTCTCACATAGGTCCCAGTTTGTTAGGATAAAAGGTGTATCCTCTGAACCCCGGAATGTTACTTTGGGTGTCCCACAAGGATCAATTTTAGGGCCCTTACTAGGAAGCAAGATGGCGGCCACGTTGGGTCAGCCACTGAGGGCTACTAAGAGTTATGGTTTTTAATTAGTTTTAAGCTTGAAGATTTAATAAGTTAAAGTCTAAAGTTAAAGTTTATTAGCCTTATTTTTGATTTGTTTGTTAATTGCGTCTACTACGCTACCTGGATACTCGATATTTGTGATCGTTTCTGTCGGAACCAAGGTCTGATTACACAAACTGTACACACTAATTTTAGGTTTGCCTGACTGACTTGTTCTGGTTCTTATCGACTCTCACCATCTCGCTAGGATACGTGGAGCTGTGGATTTGTTTGGAAGAAGTCATAATAAGGGAAAGAGTTTGTCTTAATCAGCGGGCTCAAGCAGGGCTCGCTGTGGCAAATACTGATTGGTCAAAGATCTATTTGTGTTTCCGGGAGCTGCGGGAGCTACGGCCGCCGTTTCGGTCTTCGACCGGGCAGAAGTCACCTCGTTTATTCTCTAGGGAGCTGGGGGAAACTGGGGCTTCTCTTAAGCCACCTTAGGGGTCAGCTATTGAGCTGAGTGCTGAGGCGTCTGTAGCCACTGGTCATCGACCGGCTGGGGGGGCGTTTGGCTTCTGTTAGTGAAGCGGTCTGTTTGCCTGCCTGTGACTGTTCCCTGGAGTTGCTTGTCTGTCCGGAGTTTTTTCAGTTTTTGGGATCGAGTTGCGAGGATCTGCTGCCGGGGGACTGTGTCGAGTGTTGTCCAGCCTTCCCTGCTTGGATTCAATCTGGATTCCTGTTCTGTGACTGGATCTGCTGGAGAAACTGACTTGCCTTTCCCCTGCCCTGCTCCTAGATATAGGGGTGGTGAGAGTGCTGTGCACATTTATTTTCCTTTATAGTTATGGATTAATGTCTGGATTCATTTATAAATGGTCCTCCACCATGTGAGAGGTGGTATTGGGGGAATATACAATATTTTCTTAACATACTGGTGACTTGTTGGATTGCTTGCATGTGAGAGGTGCTGCACTGAACTTTATATTATAGACTTTGTTCATTTTTTGTCAGTTATTTTAGTTTCAGCCCGGGTTTAGTATCCAGTAGCATTTGATGGCATTGGACATTGTGTCCTTTTGGACAATTTGATGCTTTATTTTGTTACTATATTTTTGTTATTTGGGGTTATTTTTGGGTTGGGGTTTAATTTGTATATTCTGGGTGGGGTTTTATTTCATATTTTTGTAATATTGTTTGTTTTATTCTGCTCCCCCTCTGTGAGAGAGAGATTGGAGAGTGTTTTTATTTATAGGTTTGATATTTATGGGTTTCATTCTTGTTTTATTTTTTTTTCTTTATAGCTGATTTGATTAATTAAAATGTGTTGGACAGGCGTAGTGACGGTTGGGCATTATTCCCCCACCAGGCTCAGGGAATTACATCCTTTTGAATGTCCACCATTGTCATCCGACCTATTTTAGGTGTTGTGCATTGGGCATTCTGAGGAAGCATGGATGAAGGTGGAGAGCTGGGCCTGGTGGGGGACAGGAAAGGGGAAGGCGGATTGGGGTTTTGGGGTCCAGGAGATGCCCTGGGGTGAAATGGGGTCAGGATAGAGGTTACTCTTGTCTTGTCCCCATACCCAAGGGTACCGAAGTAATTGGACAGGTGCCGAGGTCTTCCCCGACAGCTCATCCCACCTTGGCGGTGTTATGCAATGCCAGATCAGTTAAGAACAAGATAGCTATTATTGCAGATCTTGTTGGATCAACTGATCTGGCTTGCATCACCAAGACCTGGCTGGATGAAAATCCAGGCCCTATATTGGCCTCGGCAACTGCAGCCAGGTTCTCGGTGATACACCGTCCAAGGCTGGATCATAGGGGCGGGGGTGTGGCCATTATGTTTAAGTCTGAGCTGGGCCTTGTGGATGTGCCATTGGGAAACACCAGATCCTTTAAATATATCCTGGAAGAGGGTGTAGGCTGTGGGATTCTCCTCGTCTACCGTCCACCAGGTGACGGTGGAGAATTCCTGCAGGAAATAGCAGACTTCATCGTCGACCTGGTGTTGAGGTTTCCCAGACTGATAGTTCTGGGAGACTTCAATGCCTGGGTCGATGATGAACTCTCACATTTTGGTCAAAATCTCCTCCAGCTGATGAATATGCTGGGCCTGACACAGGTAGTTACCTCCTCGACCCATATAGGGGGTCATTCATTGGATCTGGTCTTTCTCTTGGGTATGGAGATCACTGATTTGGGGGTGGAACATGTCAGTTGGTCTGACCATTACACCATAAGGTTCAGTTCAGGGCCCCCTCTAATAGGTCTGCCCCTACGGAGATGGTTCAGTACCGCCCTTTAAGGGGTGTTAACCCCAATGACCTAATGGCGGTACTGGATCTATCGAGTTTGTTGGGTGAATGCATGAGTCCAGATGATCTTGTATTAGCCTATAATAAGGCTGTAAGAGATGCTCTCGACAAAATTGCTCCTGTTCGTGTTCGGCTGCTCACCCTCCATCCAAGGAGCCCGTGGTTTGATGGCCCTTGAAGGAGTTATGCTTAGTTGGTCAAGGCTGAGAGAGCTTGGCAGAAGTCGGGCCTTGATGCCGACAGGCTTAGGTTGATGGCACATTATGATAGCTATCAATCAGAAATCACTCGTAAGAAGGCAGAATTCCTGTCCAGAGAGATTTCTGCTATACAAAATCGACCGGCTCAGCTTTTCCGGACCGTGGACAGATTGTGCAATCCAGTCTGTCTTCAGCCCAGAGAAGCTTTTTCTCAGCTAAGACGCGAGGAGTTTGCTCGTTTTTTTGCGGATAAGGTTGCTGGCATCAGGTCCGGCATCAGTCCAACCCCTCCTATGGGGGATTTTGGTGGTTGACTAGAAGTAGCTTGTCCTCGGTCTGTCTGGTTAGATTTTTGCCGGCCGGAATTCATGGACATTGTGAAGATCATCCAAACAATGCGACCAACTAGTTGTAGTTTGGATCCGGGCCCTACACCTCTTTTAGTAGGTTGTGTAGAAGTTATCTACCCAATCCTTGCAGACATTGTCTGGAAGTCTTTGGAAAGGGGGGGGTCTTTCCCGACCCCTTTAGGAGGCGGTAGTTCGACCACTCCTTAAAAAATCCTCCTTGGATCCAGATTGTCTAGCTAACTACCGGCCTATCTCTAACCTGCCATTTGTTGGTAAGGTTATTGAAAAGGCAGTTGCGTTGCAATTGGATGATCACCTTATAACTCACAATGTCTATGATACTCTCCAGTCTGGCTTCAGGAAAGGCATAGTACAGAGACTGCCCTTGTCCGGGTATTGAGCTTACTCTCCTTATGGCTAGAGATCGAAAGGCATGTACCATTCTGGTCCTTCTCGATCTCTCTGCTGCATTTGACACTGTAGACCATGGAGTGCTATTGGAGCACCATGGGTCTTTTGTGGGCTGTCTGGTACAGTCCTCAAATGGTTTTGTTCTTACCTCACGGACAGGTCTCAGAGAGTTGTCACCGGAATTTATTCCTCTGGCACTCACTCCCTGCCCTGTGGGGTACCACAGGGCTCCATTTCAGCTCCCATGTTGTTTGCAGTGTATATGCTGCCATTGGGAGAAATCATCAGGTGATACAGTCTGGGTTTTCACTGCTATGCAGATGATACTCAGCTGTATCTGTCCTTTCTCCCCGGTCAGGGTGATGCACTCTCTGTACTTAATAACTGCCTTTCGGAGATCAGACTTTGGATGAGTTTGAGCTGGTTGAGACTCAATCCGGATAAGACTGAGGTATTGGTTGTAGATCCAGGTCATCCAGAGGTGGGTGTGGGGAGCTGGACAACCATCAGGTTTATTACTTGGTGGTGTACTGCTCTCTACCTCTGATCAGGTGCGAAATCTGGGCGTTATTTTTGATGATGGTCTGACCCTGAAATCTCAGGTGTCAGCTGTTGTCAAATCCTCTTTTTACCATCTGAGGAATATCACCCGGGTGAAACATCTGGTTCCCCCGGGGGATCTTCCAACATTGGTCCACGCCTTTGTCACTACTCATCTGGACTACTGCAATTCCCTCTACCTAGGGCTTCCAGGGGTTGATATCCACCGCCTCCAGCTGGTGCAAAATGCAGCAGCCAGGCTTTTGACTGGGACTTCCAGAACCAGTCATATTACGCCTGTGCTCCGCGAACTGCACTGGCTGCCTGTTTGGTGGCGGATCACCTTTAAGGTTGGTTTACTAACCTTTAAAGCTCTACATGATCAGGGACCCGGTGACCTGAAAGATCTCCTGATTCCCTATTGCCCCCCTCCGTCCTCTCCATTCCGCCAACGAGGGATTGCTGGAGATTCCCAGGGTTTGATTAAAGTCATCAGGATCTCGTGCCTTTGCTTTTTCAGCACCAACCCTGTGGAATTCTCTATCTCGTTGGTTGAGAGAATGTCCAACCATCGATAGTTTTAAGGTTGCCTTGAAAACATATCTTTTTGATTTAGCATACTCTAGTTAGTCGTGGTTGACTTTTAAATGTTTGGATTTTACTATTTTTTTAATGTTTCTGTACAGCGCCTTGGATTTGAAAGGCGCTATATAAATAAAATTGAATTGAATTGAATTGAATTCAGTCTCTTTATCAATTTCCTGCCAAGCGTGTGCCCTGCTGAGATGATGCTTTACACAGTTGATGCAGCAATATCCATATCAGGAATACACCTCCACAAAATAAACGCTACCCTTCAAAGCAGCTTTACCAAACTGGAGTCATGGTTTGCTCACAACAAACTCCTCTTGAAATACAGAAAAACAAAAGCAATGCACTTTACACTACAGAGCTCAAAAAGCAGAGTTGCCCACTTACCATACTATGTAACAAAAGTGACGTAATCAAACAAGTTGCTACCCTTAAATACCTGGGATTATTCCTAGACAACACCCTTTCTTTCAACACCCATATTGACCATGTCATGAAAACAGCCAACATCAGACTCGGACACTTTTACTGACAAAGGAATGTTATGACCACTGAGGCCCTCAGTCTTGTCACCAAAAGCTCAATACTGTCCATCGTTGACTATGGACTATCTATAGTGCAGACACTGAAACTGCTCTCAAAAGGGTTACACTCCTGCTGAACAAAGCTTGCTGACTTGTTATAGGAGTTAATCAGTATTCCCACTGTTGCAGTCTCTACTCCGCAATTGGCTGGCTCCCATTACCTCTAGTGCAGTGGTTTAAGGCTCTGAGCTGCAAACCTGGAGACCTGGGTTTGAATCCCACAGCCCCCACTTGCATACTGAGTGACTCTGAGCAAGTCACTTAACTTCCTTGTGGTCCAAGGTTGCACCTGTAAACAAGTTTTCAGCTTAATGTGTCTCTCCTGGTAAAATAAATAAATAAACAAAATAAATAAATAAAGTTCCCAGTATCAGGCATGTATCATAGCAAAAAAAAAAAACTCCATCAGCTCTGAAGCTTTTCCAATGTAACCCGAACATTAAAACAACCCGAAGCTCTGCTAGAGGGGTACTGCATGTACCTTACAAATTAACCTCCTTCGCCCAGAGGTCCCTCTCCTATTGAGGCCCTCTCTGGATGAACGACATACCCATCTCCCTTTTTCACCTTAAGAAACTTGGCCAATTCAAAAAAGAACTCAATTGCTCCCTGGTAGAATCACAAGAGTGAAACTGCTGTGCATAATGATAAGAGTTCCATGCCCTGCCTTAGACGTCCAACCCTTACCCCTGCATCTTCTTACCCCTCTCACCCCACGAGTCTTCACCCTTCCCCTCCACTTGGTTTACACTTCCCTTAAGCTGTCCCCATGCATACAGCACTTATCAATTTGTTCTTCCTCATCACCATACCCCCTTCTCCTATCCCCTAATAACATTATACAATATGCTTCCTCGGTACCCATGCCAATAATCTCCAAACTTCCTCCTACCTCCCCTTTCCTTTGACAAAGCCAATTTTGGCTGCCAACCACAAGCAACCTGCGCTTAGTAACTAGACCTAAAGACTAGTGATATTTCTGTATTTGTATTTGAAGCTATACTCCACATTTATCTTTCTTGTAAAATAGTCTTGTCACTGCAGTATTGTATGTTCTCCTAATATGATGTAAATTGTACTGTTTTGTCTCTTCTTCTACTGACTTAGAGCCTTTGTAAAAGACAGTTTGGCTCAAAGGTTGTAATTCTGAAACTGAAATAAATAAATTTTGTGGATGATTTCTACCAATACTCTATCTAGTTCCTCCCTCTGCACTGAAGGTCTATAGATAACTCCAGTGCAAATGGCCAATGCTGATCTTGATGTACAGTAGTGGCCATAGCAGTGCACTGAGCAACACAAGTGGGACATGGACAAGCTGTGCTCCATAGCAGTGCACTGAGCAACCCAGCTGGGACATGGCCATACTGTGCTCCATAGCAGTGCACTGAGCAACACAGCTGGGACATTGACCTACTGCACTCGATAGCAGTGCACTGAGCAGCACAACTGGGACATGGACATACTGCACTCCATAGCACTGCACTGAGCAACACAACTGGGACATTGACCTACTGCACTCCATAGCAGTTCACTGAGCAGCACAACTGGGACATGGACCTACTGCACTACATAGCAGTGCACCGAGCAACACAGCTGGGACATGGACATACTGTGCTTCATAGCAGTGCACTGAGCAACACAGCTGGGACATGGACACACTGTGCTTCATAGCAGTGCACTGAGCAACACAGCTGGGACATGGACATTCTGTGCTCCATAGCAGTGCACTGAGCAACACAGCTGGGACATGGACACACTGTGCTTCATAGCACTGCACTGAGCAACACAGCTGGGACATGGACATACTGTGCTCCATAGCAGTGCACTGAGCAACTCAGATGGGACATGGACACACTGCGCTCCATAGCAGTGCACTGAGGAACACAGCTGGGACATGGACACACTGTGCTTCATAGCAGTGCACTGAGGAACACAGCTGGGACATGGACACACTGCGCTCCATAGCAGTGCACTGAGCAACACAGCTGGGGCATGGACATTCTGTGCTCCATAGCAGTGCACTGAGCAACACAGCTGGGACATGGACACACTGTGCTGCATAGCACTGCCCTGAGCAACACAGCTGGGACATGGACATACTGTACTCCATAGCAGTACACTGAGCAACACAACTGGGACATGGACATACTGTGGTCTCTTCTCCAATTAGAATCCCACAAGAAATGAAGAGTTTGGAGAACAAAATTGTGGAAACAAACAAACAAACAACACAACAGTATGTGTAGCATTTGAAATACTTCTGAAAACTAACCAATTGCAAAACCCTACACTTAATATATCGCAAAGTGAGAATATTACTGAAAGAACTCAAATAAGAAATGACAACCAGGCCTCTGGTAATAATATAAAAGACAGAGCAAACGTACAATCTTCTGCTGGGGAGTCAGCTAATGCCCAGAGAGGGAGATCATATGCTTCCTTTTTTACCCCATCCACACAACAGGGAAACACCACAATGCAGTATGGCTAAGATACATGGGAGGCATGGGAAAACACCAGATAAATATTTTTTGGCAAGAGCATTACTGAAAGAGTCAATGAAATGTTTCTCCAATGCAATACATGCATTGATTCATGTACTGAATGAAACTACTTTCAATGTCAGCTTTAAGGCCTTATGTGGACTAGAAAAGTTTTGGATCAGGTATGATAAACTGAGAAAAATATACTCCTTTGTGGTCCCCCTTTTCAGCCATTCCCCCTTACAAAACCTGTACAAAACACTGTAACTGTCCTTTTTCGAAATGAAGGGGTGAGCATGAATGTTATGGAAGAGTCGCTAAAACAACGATGTACTGTATTAAAGGAACCTGAAGCCATTTTCAATTCAGAAAATATATGGACTGGGGGGTGGAGAGTACGGGTTATGCTAAAGTCCTCTGAATCCGGTAATCAACATTTACCGAATAGTTTTTGGCTAGGCAGGGACAGAGGGGTACTATTTTATCCAGGCCAACCAAAGGCCTGTTATAAATGTGGGTCTCCCAATCACTTAAGTAGTGTGTGTGTGATAAGGTGAAATGTTCAGTACGTGGAGAAATAGGACACTCAGGAGGGCCATGTGTGGAAGAATCAAAATGTCCATTATGTGAAGAAACGGGTCATACTTTTCAACAGTGTACATTGGCTGCACATAACACCCCTGACATAGCGAATGGAGCAGAACAGAGACTTTATATCACATTAGTACAAAAATGTAAAGTCTCAGCCCAGAAACATTTTACTGAGCCTGACAAAACAGCTAATACTGCACATAGAAACATAGAATTTGATGGCAGATAAGGACTGGTTGGCCCACCTAGTCAGTCCATTTCTCTACCTGATGGATAAGCTGCAGATTCTAGTTAACCAATAGTTTACTTCCTCCTACCCCCCACTAGAATTGCTTTATGTCTGTCCCATGCATTCTTGAATTCTCCCACTGTTCTTGACACCACAACCTCCTGAGGAAGGCTGTTCCATGCATCCACAACCCCCTCTGTGAAAAAATACTTTTTTTTTTTTTAATTTATTTCCCTCCGGTCATGGCCCCATGGAGCTTCTCTCGGGCATCCTAATCCTTGTCCTGCCCAGCCTGAAGCCTCCCCGATCTGTACCTCCTCTTTTCCCCCCTCCCCGCAGCCAGCACCCCCAGTTTAACCCACCTGGGGTGGGTTGCCCTCTCCTCTTGGGCACGCTTACTAGTCAGACTCTCGCTGCAGGGTAAGGCACCCTGGTGGAGGACCTGGAAGGTCAGTCTGAGCTGGCCCGGTGTGGGGCATGGGGGACAGGTGCCATCACCTCTCCATGGTGCCATTGTTTTTCCTCTGTTCTGTGTGCTACCTCCCCCCTCCCTGCGTGGTGCACGTCGACGTCCTGGCGCATTGCAACCCTGCCGGCATCAACCACGCTAGTCTACGTGCATGTCTGGCTTGCTGTAGTGCCTCTGGCCTCCACCAGGGGACACCATCACACCAGGATATCCTTCCCCTTCTACCCGGGGAGGAGAGCACCTCAAGGGCACTCATTCTTAACCCTTCCCAGCCGACCCCCGTGGACCGAGCTCACTCCTGAACCTGGGTCGCCAGTGTGGTGCGAGGTGTGGCGTCCAGTGCCTCAACCATCAGCACCAGCAGGCTGGCTGAAAAAATGCTTTCTAACATTACCTATGAGCCGTCCCCCATTTTAAAATTGTGCCCCCTTGTTCTTGCACATCTCTTTTTCTGAAAGATGCTACCCTCTTGGACTTTGTTAATTCCCTTAAGGTACTTGAAAGTTTATATCATGTCCCCCCTCTCACTCCTTTCCTCGATGGTATACATATTAAGCTGCTTTAGTCTCTCTTCATATGCCTTCTGGTATAGACCCTGCACCATTTTGGTTGCCCTCCTCCGAACAGCCTCCACTCTGTCTATGTATTTACGGAGATGGGGTCTCCAAAACTGCACACAGTACTCTGGATGGGGTCTCACCAACTGTCTGTACAGAGGGATAACAACATCTTGTTTTTTACTGTTGATGCCTCTCCCTATGCATCCCAGTATCCCCCCAGCCCTCCCTACTGTCTTCTCACATTGCTTGTCCACCTTTAGGTCATCTGATATAATTACTCCCAGGTCCCTGCACCACCTCAGACTCAGGATATACACACCGAGGAAGAAAATACACATGAGAACATAGAACAGCTCGATCCAGAACCTCCCCCCCCAACCCCACCCCGATAAGGGAATAGGGACACCAGCAGAAGACCAGATGGAGGAAGGCAGCAGTACTAGAGCAGAGACCCCTGCAGAAGAACAGATGGAGACAAGCAGAATTAATAGAGCAGAAAATCAGGAAGACATGAGGCCCCCCCCACCCCAAATGGCTCTGAGAGCAACCAGACGAAGTGGGTCTAAAAACTCCCCTATGCCAAAAATCTTGAAAATTTCCTTGGAGAACAAATATGAAATACTCCAGAAAGTCTCGGATGAAACAGGTGAGGAATCTGATACTACATCAGTCCTCTCCTCACATCCTGAACTGACTACAGACACAGAGGTCCCACAGGAAACCTTAGGATCACAAAAAAAGAGGCAAGCAAAGACATAACATAGGGAACAAATACCAAGCAGAGGCAGGCCAAGATGAAGAAGGAATCGTGGGTCACACTTTTCAAATCTCCCTTGTAATCAATGACTGCCGGTTTTGCTTTTCATGCTGTTAATGTAAACAGTATAAAGAACCCTGCTAAAAGGGACATGGTATTTTCCTTCCTGTCATCCATAACAATGGGAATAATTTTCCTCCAAGATGTGCGATACCATACTTTAACGGAAGTGGTCCAGGCAGAAACTGCATGGTATAGAGGGCCATCCTTTTGGTCCGTTGGACAGAAACCAAACCTTGCTTAGGGGTGGGTTTTATTTTTTCCTTAACTGGTGTAGAAGTACTAAAAGTATTTGACTTATTTCTGGAGAGGGTCCTCATTTTAGATATAAAAATACAGAATATCGGTTATAGACTGATAAATATCGATTTACCAGAAACGAAATCCCTTAGGGTACAATTACTGAAAAGGGTACAACTGTTTTTACATACTGCTATGTATGTGGTCTTTGGGGGGCATTTTACAAGGATAGGTCAAAACACTCAAAAACCACAAAAATATTCAGTGATTCTTAATTTTCTGAAATTTATAATAAAAATGACCAGATTAAGAGATACATACTTAGAAATTACTAACATACATACTCCCACCTTCCAGAAAGGTCCTTTGACGACAAGGATATACTTTGTTTTTACATCCCAACATTTACCAATAACCACAGCCAAAGTGGAAGTAACAGAATTCTCAGACCATAACATCCTGTCTATAAAATCTAGTCATGACAACCCATTAGTGAAAGGCCTAGGAATTTGGAGATTGAATGCATCATTATTAAAGCAGGACATGATCATTTCTAACATTAAGCAATTTATAACAGCCAGGAAATCAGTATTCATTTTTTAAAATAACCCACAGAATTGGTGGACAGACTCAAAATTGGACTTACAAAAACTACTAAAATACCTCAGTAAAACTAACAGTACCAAACAATACATAGAACACTTGGAAAAGAGGCAACAATTACAAAGATTAATGACTTTAACATATTCAGCAGGGCAGGACTTTTCAAAACAAATACATTTAATTAAACATGAATTAATAAAATATCATGCACAAAAGGCAATGTTACTACACTTCCAGCAAAGATTTGGTGCCAAAGGGTCATATGAATCAATATGCCCATATGATAGCTGTCAGAAACACAGTGAAAACAAGTATTTGTCAATGCCAAATGTCGTCTTGCTGGCATTGGCATTGGTAGTGTAGGAGTTAGAGAGATGCATAATAGGAATGGCAGTGAAGTAGTGAACTGATGCCAACCCCACCCCCACCCTGCAGAGAGTGACAGGCACTGGGGTTTGCCTTTGGGTCATCGGCCATAATACTCACACCATTTCACCTCACCCTATCCTGCAGACACCGACAAGTGTCGCGGTGTGCCTTGGGGTCTTCGGGCCTTACACTCACTCCATTCCCTAAGGGAATATGCTTAGATAGGTGTAGTATAGGAGAATGGGGTGAACTTTGGGGCCAAAGAGTCCAAGGCACACCTCGATGCCTGTCATTGGCTGCAGGGTGGGGGTGGAATGGTGTGAGCATTACGGTCGACAATCCCAAGTCACACCCCAAACGCCTGTCAGTCTCTACAGGGTGGAGCATTACAGTTGGAAACTCTAATGCCCTGGGCATTTTTTGGTTATTTTCACTCTAAATTTTCAACATGGGCTTTTCGTGACCCCACCTCATGAACAGTGGCACTATCAGTTCGTTAGCCGAAAGGTGATTTTGCACAGTGACTGTGCCATTTGGAGCCACAGGCGTGAAAACATTACTTCAGGCATGATGTGAAAATGATTAGTTGCATTAATTCATGAGGAGTGTAAAAAAAAATGGCAATGTTGAAAATCTGCTGTGAAAATATGAAAAATTGGTGAAGTCATGAGCGTGCGTAGAAACTGTGCAATGCATGCCCATAACACAATTATTTTGGAGGATTTTTTTAACCAAATTTTCAACATAGGCATTTTTGTACCTCCACTCATGAACAGTATCACTGTGATTTTGTTAATCTGTCCTGAACATTGGTTTCCTAAAACGACCGCGTTCCTTTTGCACATTGCACTTCGTCTCCTCCCCTTTACCCCCCTTTTTTCTTTTTTTCTTTAACACTTAGCAACACTCCAAACAACCTCTTGTTTCCTGACAACTGACTGGTTTCACCATTGGACACTGGAAATTCTCTGTTTTCTTGTGACCTATACTGTGTTTGATATAGAATCCTGTTTGTTTACCTTTGTATTTCTGCAATCCTTTGTATAATTTCACCTATCTGTTGTACTGAAATGTCCTGATGTGGAACCTATGTAAAGAGCTTTGAGCTCAAATGGTTTTCCGAGTACTGAAATAAATAAATTGTGCACCACATGTGAGGAAACACATATCGGGCAGGTTGTGAAAAATGACAGCTGTACTGTTCATAAGGAGGTGTGAAAAAATGGTAATGTTGAAAATCTGGAGTGAAAATATTAAAAATTGTTGAAGTTACAAGCATGTGTAGAAACTGTGCAACACACGTTCATAACACAGTAATTATTTGGAGTTGTTTTACCAAATTTGCAAGACAGGCTTTTTGGGACCCTATCTCATGAACAGTGGCACTGTTGTTTCATTAATCAGTCCCAAAAGGTGATTCCACACAGTGACCATGAAATGACCTTTTGGAACTGAATAACAAGATTGCAATGTATGTGTTCATGAGGTGGGGTCCCAAGAACCCCATGTTGAAAATATGGAGCCAAAATTAAAACAAATGGCTGAGATATTCACCTAAGTTGGAACCCCCCATTTATGCCATTATACAGCTTTCTTCAGTTTGCGGTCGGCTTTGAGGAGTGTAGACATGTTTCTGCTCCACCGTAGATCACAGGCCAACCTCCAGAGGTAAGTATGGGGTGAGGGGTGTGGGGAGGTGGGGTCTGCAGAGGGTGGGTGTGGGTTGGGGCAGGGGAGGCACCACAAACAATGCACCGTTTTCTTTTTTTCAGGTATAAAAAAAAAAAGACACTGCGCCACGGGAAAGTTTTCTTTCTTTACAGGTGAAATAAAACAAATGTTGGGCACACTGGGGTGGGCTCCCAGTGTGCCCCATGACTTTCAGGGGGCCTGATGTTGGCAACACTGGGGTGGGCCCCCAGTGTGCCACACAATGGGGGTAGGGCAGGACCCGGGGGCAGGAACATGCCAATGTGGTTGGCATACTGTGAGTGATGGCACACTGGGGTGGGTTCCCAGTGTGTCACACAATGTAGGGGGATGGGCCAGACATGCCAACACAGGGATTGCACCCCTGATGTCGGCTTCCTAAGGGGATTGTGTGGCAGCGGCTTCACCACCGTGTTTATTGAAATGATCCACCAGGAAAGGCACGATGGGAGGTGCGTCATCCGTGCCACTGCATGACAAGCTTGTCTCTGATTGCAGTGGTACTTTTCATACAAGTTGTGTCCACTTTACATATTCTTGCGTCAGTGCTAGCATGCTAGCTTACTGGGGAATGAGGGAAGCACATACTAAAGTGTGCCCTGTATTCACCAACACTGACACACCTCTGAAATGTGCTACTAGCACAAGATGGTGCTTGCACGTGTGTGCAAGCCAACATTAAAAGGAAATGGACACTATATATGATGATCAACAGACCTTACAGAAAACAAACAGTGGTATACAGAAATGTGTAGCGGAGCATATGTACAAAATGTATGGCCCGCTACAATCCAATCTAGCTTTAGCTCCAGAATTTTTATCTAATATAGAAGTACCAGACATCCCTGTAGAAGAAATGAACAGAGTACAACGAAGTATACAGCAACAGGAAATAAATGACATAATTACTTCGCTGAAAAGTGGAACAGCATCTGGTTTAGATGGTATACCAAATGAGATTCACAAATTACTAGTACCAGAGTTAGGCCCAGAATTAACACATGTATATAATGACATGCTAGAAAACTCTACCACCCCCCTAAGTATGAATATGGGAGGACTGATATATATTTACAAAAAAGGAGACAAAACAAGGTTACAAAACTGGAGACCTATCGGTCTGCTAAAGACAGATTTCAAAATCCTAGCAAAAATCATCACTAACAGATTAGCATCCATAGTCAACCTAGTTATATCAGAGGCACAGGCCTGCTCAATACCTGAGAGATGTCTAACTGATCATTTATTTTTTCTAAGGGAATTGCTTGAAACAGGGAATAATGGAACTTCATCAGGCTTTCTTATTTCATTTGACCAGAAGCAGGTTTTCAATTCTGTGACTCATGAATTCCTATGGTTGACTTGGCTAGACATTATATACCTCCTAAAGTAATAGGCTGGCTTAAAGGAATGTATAATACAGCTACAACAGTTCCTACAGCTAATGGATGGAGAGGCCCAATGGTGGGTATTAAAAGAGGAGTACGACAAGGCTGTCCCCTCAACCTGATTCTATATTGTTTTCTTTCTGGATCCGTTATTACATCAAGCAAACTCCTCACAAAACATTAGACCAATAACTAATAATGGCATTAGTATCCCGTTCAAAACCATGGCATATGCAGATGACATGAGCCTTATAGTAGCAGATGAGGCATCCATAAAAGAAGCTTTACAAATATGTCAAGGCTTCGTAGAAATCGCAGGTGCAGCATTAAATATCTCAAAATGTATTGACAAACAGTTAGGGAATAACCCCCAAAGGCATATAAGTAATACTGAAGGGATACAGATCAGTACTGAACTGATAACAGTGTTAGGGATACAGTTAGGAGAAGGGAAATTGGACGAATAGAATGGGAATACTAAGCTTACACAGGGACAACGTATAGTAGCAAACTGGAATAAATGGAAACTAGGGAACAAAAATGATATATTTAATAAAAACATATTTAATCCACATATTTCTTTATATAAGTTACATCTTTCCTGCTGAGAAATATGGAAACTAGAATTTTTAGCCTGTTATTTCAGACCCTGTGGGGTAGCCGTTTGAACCCCATTAAAAGAGACATTACATATCTTCCGGTCTCCAAAGGAGGTCTAAATATGGTCCACCCACTATTTTTTTTCAATTGTGTTTTTCTTGTGACGAATATAAAGTCTATTTTGGTTAACAAAGGGAAAGGGTGGGAACCCTGGTTCTATGACACCTGTCAGCCCTGGTTCTGACAATGGGAAATGGGCCTTCTAAAAGTGGTACAACCAGCCCATGGTAGACCTTACTATGTGAAAGAAACTTTCAGCAGGTTAAGGCAGTGGCAGATTAATAGTACCATAATGATGACCTATCAAAGGACATCTTTATATAACTATTTAATTGAGAAAATTTGTCCAGTATCTATAGCATTTCCAAGATGTCCAGAACAATATAAAACCTCACATTTAATGTTACTACAGAATTCCAGAATCACCTCCCCCCCCCCCCCGTTATGTGGGACTTTCACTGACTGAGTTGCTATGAAAAAATGAATGTGAAAGACAATCAGAAACACAAACAGATGTCTGAAATATATTGGGGTAGGTTGAAATGTATACAGCAAACAGAAACCATTGAGTATTTATTTTTCTAATGTAACTTCATTCAAAGATTTGGGGATTTAATTGTGAAAACATGGGGTGAACCTGTTTTTGCTACAGTACCTTATGTATTCCAATTACTTAAAATGTGTATTTCTTCCTATGTATAATTCAGATGTATTATAATTTGTGCTTGTTTAATAGACCTGATTCAATAAAAGTTTCCCATACTTTTTTTGAGAAGTGCCACGAGATCTTTAACATCCACCTGAACTACCACAAGAATAGGCAGATGGGACCTTGGCTTAGCGTCTCATCCAAAAGACGGCACCACAGGAGTGCAGCACCCTCCTCATGCAGCACTACATTGCCAGGATTGGGATTTAACTCATGTGCCTGGTGAGGGGACGGAACCCACAGCCTTCTAATCTCCTAGCCGAGGTGAGTGTGTTACTTGCGGAGCCACTGACATTATATAAATAAATGTACAGTATGTGGATATTATTGAGAATGTGCATCCCATATAATGCCAGCTGTCTCAATCAAACCAGTCTCTGATTAGCAGCAGTTTGGCACCAGCATTTAAACAGATCTTGTGGAAACAGAGGGACTCTGCTCCCCCCCCCCCCCATTTCAGTACTTGGCTAAACTCAGTTGCAGGGGTACATACACTGGAACAAATTCACTATACATCAAGGAAATAAATAAAAAAATATGAACAGATGTGGCTTCCCTTTAAGGTGAAGCTTAAATCCTTTAGGAATCCTTGAGGGGAATATATGAGATCCCTGGTATAGGTATAGATTAACTGTTTGTTTATATATATCATGGCTTTCTGGAATTGTTTAATCATCATGCCCCTACCTGGGATGAACTTGGATTTGTAACTTGTAAGTTATAAGTGTATTATTTGTACTGCATCACTTTTATATAAAAATAAACTCTTAAAAAAACGCCTGTAGTTCAAAAGACAGCTGAATTACGGCCACATTAATACCTTTTTAAATTTCTGATAATTCCAATAAAATTCCACATCCATGTACTCAGGATTTTCTCATTCTGCACAGCTCTAGTGCTGACAGTCAATAAGCAGCAAAGGGCTCTTGGGGTTATCACAACTGATTTTAACTCAAAAGTGGCACAGGACAGGGTGACAAAGTAGTGAGTAGTGCTCTGGGGATGCTTGGGTGCCTAGGGAAGGGTATCTCAAGCAAGAAAAGATGGTGGTGTTACACAGAAACATCGAATTTGACAGCAGATAAGGACCTCTTGGCCCACCCAGTCAGCCCATTTCTCTACCTATTGGATACATTGCAGATCCTAGTTAACCAACAGCCTACTTCCTCCTACCCCCCACTAGAATTGCCTTATGTCTGTCCAATACTTTCTTGAATTCTCCCTCTGTTTCTGACTCCACTACCTCCTCAGGAAGGCCATTCCATGTATCCACAACCCTCTCCATGAACAAATATTTCCTCACATTACCTCTGAGCCACCCCCCCCCCCCAATCTTCAAATTGTGCCCCCTTGTTCTTATACATCTCTTTTTCTGAAAGATGCTACCCTCTTGGACTTTTTTGATTCCCTTGAGGTACTTGAAAGTTTCTATCATGTCCCCCCTCTCCCTCCTCTTCTCAAGGGTATACATATTAAGCTCCTTAATCTCTCTTCGTATGTCTTCTGGTACAGATCCTGCACCATTTTAGTTGCCCTCCTCTGGACAGCCTCCATCCTGGCTATGTCCTTGCAGAGATTGGGTCTCCAGAACTGCACGCAGTACTCCAGATGGGGTCTCACCAACTGTCTGCACAGAGGGATAACAATTTCCTGTTTTCTACTGGTGATGCCTCTCCCTATGCATCCCAGTATCCCGCCAGCCCTCCTTATTGCATTCTCATATTGCTTGCTCACATTTAGGTCATATAATATGACTATCCCCAGGTCCCTTTCCATTTTTGTTGTTGTTAGTATAGAAACATAGAAACATAGAAGTTGATGGCAGATAAGGACCGCAAGGCCCATCTAGTCTGCCCATTTTTTCTACCTTATGAATGTGCCATAGGCCTGTACTCTGTCAATGGCCCATCTATTCATACTCATCTTTATTGCTCCCTTATGCCTGTCTCATGCCTGTTTGAAGCCCTGCACTGTATTCATATACACCATTTCCTGAGGTAGGCCGTTCCATGCATCCACCACCCTTTCTGTGAAAAAGAACGTCCTCACCTTACCCCTTAATCGGCCTCCCTCTAATCTCATGCTGTGTTCTCTTGTCCTGCTATTTTTCTTATACTGAAACATGTTAGACTCTTTCACCTTGTTAATGTCCCTAAGATGTTTGAATGTTTCGATCATATCACCTCTCTCCCTCCTTTGCTCTAGGGTATACATATTGAGCTCCATTAATCTGTCCTCATATGTTTTATGATGCAGTCCCTGCACCATTTTGGTTGTCCTTCTCAGGACTGCCTCTATTTTGTTAATGTCCTTGTGCAGGTGCGGCCTCCAGTACTGCATGCAGTACTCCAGCTGGGGCCTAACCAGTGTCTTATAAAGGGGAATTATTACCTCCCTCTTACGACTTGTGATATCCCTACTAATACACCCCAACATCCCTCTAGCCTTACCTACTGCTTTAGTGGTCTGCTTGGATGATTTCAGGTCATCTGTGATGATGATGATGATGATGCCTAAGTCTCTTTCTTTCCTTGTGATTGCAAGCAACCCCCCCCCAACCTGTAGGTGGCTTCAGGGTTTCTCTTCCCTATGTGCATGATCTTGCACTTCTTTGCATTAAACCCCAGTTGCCACTCTTCCGACCATTTTGCCAGTTTATCCAGATCTCTTCTTATTCTGCCCACCCCATCTGGATCATCTACTCTGTTGCAGATCTTGGTATCATCTGCAAACAGACAAACCTTACCCTCAAGTCCATCTGCAATGTCACTGATGAAGATATTGAAGAGGGCTGGCCCAAGGACTGATACCTGAGGTACCCCACTTGTGACCTGCATCTCTTCTGACTGTATTTCACCCCCATTGTGTACTCTTCCCCTGGGTTTTTGTTTCCCAGGTGCATTACTTTGCACTTCTTTGCATTGAATCTAAGCTGCCATACATTTGACTATTCCTCCAACCTTGCCAAGTCCCTTCTCATCCTTTCCACCCCACCTTCTGTATTGACTCTGTTGCAGATCTTTGTATCATCTGCCAAGAGACAAACTTTCCCTTCCAGTCCCTCTGCAATGACACTTATAAAGACATTGAAGAAGACCGGTCCCAGTACTGAACCCTGCGGTATCCCACTAGTAACCCCCCTTTCTTCAGAGTGGACTCTGTTTATTATTACCCTTTGTGTCCTGCTGTCCAGCCAATTTTTTTACCCAGGCTACCATCTTGGGACCTACTCCAAGGCTGGCTAACTTGTATATTAATCTTTTGTCTGGGACTGTGTCAAAACATTAATTAATTAATTAATTAAGTGATTGCTTGATTGATTGCTTGATTGATTGATTGATTAAAAGATTGTTGTCACTGTATCACTCACTGGTGAGGCCCCACTTGGAGTATTGTGTCCACCTCTGGAGGCTGCACCTCAGAAAGGACATAGACAGAGTTGATGCAGTCCAGAGGAGGGCAACTAAAATTGTGCAGGGGTTACATGAGAAGTCTTATGAAGAGAGACTGAGGGATCTCAACATGTACACCCTGGAAGTGAGGAGAGTGAGTAGGGACATGATATAGACCTTCAGATACCTCACAGGAGTGAACAGTATGACAGAGGGGAGTCTCTGACAACTAAAAAGAGTACCAGCACCAGGGGGCATGCCATGAAGCTGGGAGGGGGGAGCTTAAGAGGGAAGGGAGGAATTAGTACTTTACTGAAAGGGTGATAATTGCCTGGTAAAGACTGACAGCACAAAACGTGAAGGCAAAAAATTCGTCGGGGGGGCTGAAAGCATGCATAGAACAAACATAGGGGAATATTAGTGCAAAAGAAAAGGCACCTAATGGTCACAGTGCATTAGTTAAAAAAAAGTAACTATGAAAATGGGAAAAAAAAAAAACTAGCACTCATGCACAAGAGTCAGTATTTGCTGAAAACTGATGTCACTAGCAGAATTAGAGAACTGCTTAAAATGCATTACTATTTGATTGGAGACAAAAAAAGACACAACATTCTGAAACATTAATAAGATTAATCAAGACTTCCGGTGACATCACAGAGCAGCTAGGAGCTTTGAGCTGAACGCTCCCTACAAAGACTGCCAATTCTACCTCCACAGAACATCAATTACAATACAAAATGTCTAGAAATGCAGGAGGGAAACTATCAGAACATTACAGAGGCAGAAATAGAGACAAGGCAAATGGCAGAGACCTGGATGGCAATCGATTACAGAGTGGGCCTCCCAGCAGATCGGTCTCCCCAGTGAGCTCCCATGCGACCGGATAAGATACGGATGGGGAATCAGAACACCTCTCCCGAATGAGATTTGAAACGCTGTTAAATGAAATTAGGGAATCAAGATCGGAGAATAAACAAGAATTTAAAGCAGTGAGAAAGCAACTAACCACTCTTGAATCACATATAGCCACGACTGAAGAATGAGTAACCCAGACTGAGGATTCAACTACCTATTTAGCTCAAACAATGCAGGCCCTGATCCAACAAACAGAAGAGCTGAAGGCCAAATGCCTAGATTTGGAAGGGCGCTCGCGCAGGGACAACCTTCGCCTATATGGGCTTCCTGAGGGAATGGAAACAACCCCTATGGCTCCTTTTATTGAGAATCTGCTTAAGGATGTACTGGAACTGCCTACTACTTTCTCTTTCCGTGTCGAAAGAGCTCATAGATCGCTGCAGAACAAACCAACAGACCCTGCGGCTAGACCACGATCAATAGTGTTCAAGTTAAGCTCCTTTAGCGATAAAGAAGAAATTTTGAGACGAGCATGGGCCAAAAAAGAGATTAAATATCTCATCAATAGACTGTTCCTTGACCATGATTATCCACAAGAGGTCCAGCAACAGAGGCTGAAATATCTGCCTATTCCGAGATCACTAAGGGAGAAAGCAATTCGGTTTCACACCCCCTACCCATCCAGACTCCGGATTTTCTGGGAGGACGGTACCAAGCTTGACACCATGGTGGAAGAGGCAAGAGAAGCTCTGAGGGACAGAAAAATCCAGGTAATTGAGAATCGGAACCAGAATAATGGGAAGAGCGACTCCATTTGGCAGGGCGCCTCAGGCAGGAAGAAAGTGGGAAATAAAATATGGCTGCACGGCAAAGTGGTGCACAGATTGCAATCCATCATCGAGAAGCGAGCGAACAGGAATGAAAAACCAACCTGAGCTACTGGGAGCATTTTTTGCTTTTACCTGTAAGGGTAAAGTGCCCTGAAGAAACTCCCTTTGGGTTGCTCTGCAGACGGAAATGATTTATTTGAGATAAGTCCCTCATTTACTCTCAGACTTTGTGAACTCTCGAATGGAAGACTGGTGGGGGGGAAGGCGGTGTGGACGCTTCTAGGAGTATGGACAGAGTTTGAACTGATCATAGTTACACTGTACACCCTCCCTTGACTTACTTCATTATTATTATTACTACGTTGTACACATCTGCAAAGGCTATGTTTAAACCCTGGGCTATGCAAGATGGAAGGAAATACTTTATGAGTAGCAAGTACCCCTCCATAGCTGTTCTCTCTGTTGGGCATAATAAGGTTTGCTGCACTCGTTTGTACAGAGCTTGCTTCTCCTGCCACTCTTGAAGCGGAGAAGGGGGTTTGCTCATTCCTAATGTGCAATCAATAACAACTTATGGGGCATGGGGGTTGCGCTGGGGGAGGATCCCTTTCTTGTTTCTTGTTTTTTTTCCTATTTCCATTTCCAGGTATTTCTCTGCCTCGACACACTTTCTCTACAGAATGATATGGCAGGCCCCTATAATAGGGAACCCTGCACTCTGTAAATCTACTTTATGAGGAAAATAATCTGAATTGTCAGTCTGGGTTCGAGCGGTGTGGGAACTGTTAGCGCGTTTAGCTCAGGGACGTCCCTACACAACATCTAGCTCCTTTAGAGTGGAGATAATTTGATCTCCTCTAAATTTCAGAGCACAATAAGTAGTGAGTGCTCGGCAGGAGGTCTTCCGGTAACCGAAGCTCTAGTACTCCTCCACGTTCTTCCTTAGGGAGAGGAAGAACAAAGGGCTATTCTGGAAACTGGTCCCTACCTTGGAAGTACTTCTTTACATAACTATTGTATGCTTTGTTAATGCCATGTTGGCTCAGTTTAATGACTGTTTAAACGTTGAATGTGGAGGCAGACAGAAAGATATAATAAAGCACAGAGATGGATGGGGTGGTGGGGGGGACCTGATGGTAACCAAATCTGAGAAACATAGAAACATAGAATTTGACGGCAGATAAGGACCACTTGGCCCACCCAGTCTGCTCATTTCCCTACCTACTGGATAAGCTGCAGATCCTAGTTAACCAGCAGCCTACTTCTTCCTACCCCAACCCCCTAGAATTGCCTTATGACTGTCCCACGCATGCTTGAATTCCACCACTGATTTTGACTCCACAACCTCCGAAGGCTGCCATGCATCCACAACCCTCTCTGTGAAAAAATACTTCCTTAAATTACCTCTGAGCCGCCCCCATCTTCAAATTGTGCCCCTTGTTCTTGCACACTCTTTTTTGAAAGATGCTACCTCTTGGACTTTGTTGATTCCCTTGAGGTACTTGAACGTTTCTATCATGTCCCCCTCCTCCTTTCCTTGAGGCTATACATATTAAGCTCCTTTCGTCTCTCTTCATATGTCTTCCGTGCAGACCCTGCACCATTTTAGTTGCTCTCCTCTGGACAGCTTCCATCCTGTCTATGTCTCTGGAGATTGGGTCTCCAGAACTGCACACAGTACTCCAGATGGGGCCTCACCAGCTGTCTGTACAGAGGGATAATAACTTCCTGTTTTCTACTGGTGATGCCTCTCCCTATGCATCCCAGTATCCCCCAGCCCTCCTTGCTGCCCTCTCACATTGCTTGCCCACCTTTAGGTCATCTGATATGACTACCCCAGGTCCCTTTCCATTTTTGTTGTTGTTAGTATCTCACCCCCCATTGTGTACTCTTCCCTTGGGTTTTTGTTTCCCAGGTGCATTACCTTGCACTTCTTAGCATTGAATCTAAGCTGCCATACATTTGACCATTCCTCTAACCTTGCCAAGTCCCTTCTCATCCTTTCCACCCCACCTTGTGCATCAACTCTGTTGCAGATCTTTGTGTCATCTGCAAAGAGACATACTTTTCCTTCCAGTCCTTCTGCAATGTCACTTATAAAGACATTGAAGAGGACCCGTCCTAATACTGAACCCTGCAGTACCCACTAGTAACCCTCCTTTCTTCTGAGTGGACTTCCATTTACTATTACTCTCTGTGTCCTATTCTCCAGCCAATTCTTTACCCAGGCTGTCATCTTGGGACCCACTCCCAGGCTGGCTAACTTGTATATTAATCTTTTGTGTGGGACTGTGTCAAATGCCTTGCTAAAGTCTAGGTAGGCCATGTCCACAGCCCTTCCCTGATCTACTGCTTTGGTCACCCAGTCAAAGAAATCTATCAGATTCTGTCTGGCATGACCTTCCCGCTGTGAATCCATACTGCCTAGGGTCCTGTGCCCTCTGGCCTCTAGATACTCAACAATTCTTTCCTTCAGAAGTGATTCCATCATTTTCCTATCACTGAGGTTAAACTAACAGGTCTGTAGTTTCCTGCTTCTGCCTTGCTCCCACTTTTGTGAAGGGAATCACATCTGCCTCCTCCAGTCCCTCGGTACCACCCCATCCTCCCATGATTTGTTAAAAGAGGTAGTCAGTGGTGTCACTAGTTCTACCTTAGTTCTTTTAGAATTCTGAGATGAATCCCATCAGGTCCCATTGCTTTGTCCACCTTCAGTTTTAAGAGTTCTTTCAGAACCTTTCTTCTGTAAATGGGCTGGTATCAACTTCTGTATCCAAAGTGTTTCTACTGTTTGTTTTATGTACCTCCTCTTCATTTGTAAATACTGAGCAAAATATTTGTTTAGTATCTCTGCCTTTCATAGTCTCCCTCTGCCCACCCTCCCTCCCTTTATTAAGCCTCACTATCCCTCCCTTGGTCTTCCTTCGCTCCCTGATGTACCTATAAAAGGTTTTATCCCCCTTCTTAACCGAGTTGGCTATCTTTTCCTCGGTTTGGGCCTTTGCTGTTCTGACTGCCTTCCCAGCCTCCTTTTGCTTTAACTAATACAGTTCTCTGTCCTGCTCCTTCTGCGATTCCTTGCACTTCCTGAATGCTTTCTTTTTCTCTTGAACCTATTGGATAATAGTAGGGCCAACCAAATTCAATAATGGGTAAGGACACGCCTTATACTTTGTGCACCTAAAATGTGCATGGCATAACCAACCCTATTAAAAGAAGTAAAATTATCCAAAAGATGAAAAGAAAGGGGGCAAATATTATCCTTCTCCAAGAAACGCATCTCTCACACTTGGAACATAGTAAATTTGAAAGATTGGGTTTCTCTCATGTTGTGGCTTCTTCTTATAAGGGGGGAAGAAGAAGAAGGGGAACAATGGTACTGGTGAAACGTGAGACACAATTTGAATTTAAAGATCAGTTAATTGATAAGGAAGGGAGATTTGCCATGGTGAAGGGCCTCTTAAATGGCTGTTTAGTAACTTTTGCATCCATATACATCCCTCCCACCTCAGAATATGAGGTCTATAGCTCAATATTATCCAAACTAGCAGAATGGGCGGAGGGGCAAACAATATGAAGTGGGGACCTTAACTTAAATATAACAGAAAGTTATACTGCCCATACTACACAGGGAAGGAAAAAGGGAATAATAAATAGGGTGAGGAAGTTACTTCATGAGCTAGGATATCTAGAAACCTGAGGCTATCTGCATGGCTCCACCCCCAGACATACATACTATTCCCAGGCCTATGAAGTGTATTATTGCTGGATTTTGTATTGGCACCTAAGGAACAAATAGGGGATATAACCAAAACCTGGTCCGGTGATTTCACCTTATCAGATCATGCCCCAATATTTTGCCAGTTCCAACCCCAAGCTACTAGGAAAGCAACTTTTTGGAGGTTAAATCTCTCCTTATTAAGAGATGACCAGGTCTTGAAGTCTGTGGAGGAAACAATAACCCAGACATTAGATTTAAATGATAAATCTGACATTTCAGTACCTATTCTATGGGACACGGTCAAGGCTGTGATCAGGGGTAAGTTGATTAGTATATCAGCTAATAAGAAAAGACTTAGGGAGGCGCACAGGAAAGCATTGGAAAACAAGATTAAAATGCTGGAGGAATTACAGGTAGTTAAAACAACAAGAATCAGAACTAAGAAATTAACCTCCTTGAAAAAGGAACTTAAGATATTAGATTATTCGATAGAGCAGAATTTAATGTATCTCAGACATAGGTTTTACGATGGGGGCCCCCCGATCTTTAAAATTAACAGCACGTCAATTAAGAATACAGAAAGCCAAATCAAACATATTGAAAATTAAACATCCACAAACAGGTAAATTACATAATATGATTCAGGAAATAGCTGGTGCTTTTCTTAATTATTATTCACAGCTGTATACAGCAAATGATTCAGTGTCAGACCAGGAAATCAAAAATTTTTTAGAAACATTAAATCTCCCCACCTTATCCACAGAGCAGAGATCTCATCTGATTTCACAAATCACACAGAAGGAGATCCTGACTACAATAGATAAATTAAAAACCGGGAAATGCCTGGGTTCTGATGGACTCCAAGGGGAATTTTATAAATCACTATCCAAAGTTTTGACCCCCATATTGGCCCGAGTGTATGCCTTTGCTATTTCCAAAGAAGGGAATGCCCCCCCCCATGGAATTAAGCTATAATCTGTTATTCCAAAAGCCGGCAAGGATCATACCTTGTGCATATATAGACCCATATCTATATTAAATACGGATTATAAAATACTAACCTCAATACTAGCTAGAAGACTTTTAACATTCTCCCCTAGAAAAATTCATATGGATCAATATGGATTCATATCAGGCCGACAGGCCCAAGACAATGTAAGGCGAACAGTGTACCTTTTGGAGCATTCCCACTTCCAGAAAATTCCAACTCTCTTATTAGGACTAGATGCCGAAAAAGCTTTTGATATGGTGTCCTGGAGATTTCTGAGGGGGGTTCTTGCCCACTTCGGATTCCCAGATCAGTTCATCAAAACTATGTTTCGTTTCTATAAGAGTCCCATAGGCTATATCCATGCAAATGGGCATTTATCGGATCGATTCCCCCTGCAGAGAGGAACAAGACAGGGATGTCTTGGATGATCTTTAGGAAAGCCAGGAATAGATGCACCAAGAAAGTTATGGATGCAAAGGCTGCCTTCTACTTGGCTGAGCTTGACTCCTCCTACCATAATCCTGCTAAGTTTTGGGGCACCATCAAGGGTATGGTGGGGCAGGATGCTAACACCCCCCTTCCAACTCAATTACACAACAGTTATGGCCCTATCACTGGCAAAATGGAACTTCTGGACGCCTTCAATAACCACTTCACAACGGCTGGCCTTGCTTTTGACACCTCTCCAGCTAACCTGCTGAGGGAACAATTAAGCTCCCATTACACTGGTGATCAGAGAGTTGACTCTTCCTTCAGCTTCAAATGTATACTGTTGAAACAAGTAGAGGATCTATTATGGCAAATGAATACCAAAAAAAGCACAGGGGCAGACTCTCTGGACCCTACTTTCTAAAGATTGCATGCCATGTACTTGCAGTCCCCCTAACACACCTCTTTAACCTATCCCTAAACTCTGGCTCTATTCCCACACTGTGGAAGACAGCCCAAGTGGTTCCCCTTCTAAAATCAGGGGACCCTATGGATCTTAATAATTACAGGCCCATTTCCATTCTACCAGTGCTATCCAAGATGCTGGAGAAATTAGTGAGTAACCAGTTAAGGGAGTATCTTGACAATGCTAACCTCCTAAACTCAGCTCAATCTGGATTCAGGGCCAAGCATAGCACTATCACTGCACTAGCCAAGGTCACAAATGACTGGCAATCCGAGTTAGATAAAAAGAATAATGTCTGTGCAGTATTCCTGGACCTGAGCAAAGCATTCGATGTTGTGGACCACGAGCTACTACTTTCATCCCTGCACTCCATTGGCCTAGATCCCCCCCTCCCTTAAGTGGTTCAGATTTATCTCACGGTAGGTCACAGCAGGTAAAAGCTGAAGGTGACCCTATCCCTATTAAAACCACTGTCAAGAGGAGTTCCCAGGTTCTATTCTATCCTATCCTTTTTGCCATTTATATAAATAACATTGATTCAACCTTTACCAATTCTCTGTACACCTCTTTGCTGATGACACTGTTCTGTATGTCAGCAACCCTTCACCTGCAGCTGCTCGTGGAATCTTACAAACAGAATTCTCCTTGCTGCAATATCAGCTACTCGAAAAAAGCTTCTGTTAAATGCAAAGAAAACTAAAGCAATGATGTTCACAAATCAAAGCTCCACCAGCACATCCTCTTCAATCATTCTCCCCAGCTATGCACTATACTTGGAGAAAATCTGGAGTATGTAGAAACTTCAAATACCTAGGTGTATGGATTGACAACAGACTTGACTTCACTCATCATTTAGAAGAACTGTTAAAAGCTTCGCCAAAGGCTTGGCCTTCTATAGATTAAAGCCCTTCCTAAACAGAGACTCAAAGATGAGGTTAGTCGGCCATTTTTCTATCAGTTGTTGACTATGCAGACTTCCTTTATAGTCACTGCCCCATCTCCTACCTTCACAAGTTGGATACTTTATATCATAGAGCAATAAGATTCATTACAGATCTGCCATCATTACCCATCATTGCCTCTTTATGCTGCAGTTGGGTGGTTTCCTTCACCTCAGAAGGAACAGAAATGCAGCACTATGGATTTCCAGAGCGTTGTCAAAAAACTTCCAAACTATATCCTGGACTGCTTCACCCAGCCTCTCCTAGCTCCGATGCCCTAAGAAGCAACAACATCATCCTGCTCAAATTGCCCAAATTCAACACCAGGCTAGGGAGGGCAGCAATCAGCTATTCTCTAGCTATAGCAGGGAACACCCTACAAAAATCCCTAAAACTGTCCAATATCATTCCATTTGCATCCTTTAAACAGCACTGTACAGTCTTCTTCAAAGAGAAATGCAGTTGCTACCGCTAGAACTAGCATTGTCATCTCACAAATCTCCCTTCCAAACCATATATAGCATATTCCTTTCAGACAGACACCCCATCTTATGGCACCCAGTAATACCTTCACCATGCTAGTATTACATTATGTTGAGTGTCTGCCATGACCTCCCCCAGTGGGATATGTATATACTGTACATACTGTAAATATTAGCTTAACTTTCCTGTAACTGATTTTTATTATGTGAATTTACTGTACATCACTGTGTTTATAAACGTTATTTTCCCCTGTATGTATAACTGTTTTATATAAGTGTATGATGTATCTGTTGTGTATCAACTATTGAACCTTGGCCTTATCAGGTCCATATTGTAAATGAGCCTTGCTTAATGATGTTCGCCTGAATAAATAAAGATTTGATGATGATGATGATGATGTCCCCTATCACCGCTCCTATTCGCGTGCTACATTGAACCTTTGGCCCAATTCCTTCGACAATCGCCTGAAATCCAGGGAATTACCCTCTTTAGGACCGATCATAAGTTAGCACTTTTTGCAGATGACATTTTACTATATTTAACCAATCCAGAAAGCTCTATGCCTGTGGTCATACAGAAGATTCAGGCCTTTTCGCAATTATCAGGTTACACCCTGAATATTAATAAGATAGAAGCTTTAAAAATAAATTACAACCCTCACCCTTGTTAGGGGAAAAATTCCATATAAATTGGGATGGTTCCTCTATAAAACACCTGGGAATAAATATTCCCAGAGACCTTTCCCAACTATTTCAAATTAATTAAAATCCCCTGGTAGAAACGCTTCAAAGCGACATGAAAAGATGGAATTTACTACCCACCTCCTTCCTTACCATTGCTGTCTCTCTTAAGATGGGCAGCACTGCCTCGTCTTTTATACCTGTTCTAATGTGTCCCTTGTGCACTTCATCCCAAGGAAATCTTGGCCTGGCAGAAGTCCTTTGTAGCCTTTCAATGGAACCATGGGAAGCCCCGACTTAACATTAGAAAACTTCTTCTCCCTAAGTCACTGGGAGGGGTGGCATTCCCCTCTCTACCTAATTACTGGGCGGCAGCCCAAATGTGCCTAGCTTTATTATGGAGTTCACACGCATATCAAGCAGTCTGAAAACAAATAGATTTAGCAAGAGAACTACCCCATCCTCTACCTGCGATCTTGTTCTCCCTCCCCCCCCACCAAAACGAACTCTGGACATAGTGCCTAGAGCAACATTCACTATTTTGGAGGGTTGGCAGAGAGGAATAAGTAATAAAAGGATTTTAAACCACTTTTGGAAGTAACAATGGTTCATATTTAATAAGCAAATCAATGTCTCAGTAACTGGCTCTTGGTATGCTATCCAAACTAAAAAAGGGTTGGTAGTCCCATGGCAAATAATGAAATGGGATGTAGTTTTAACTTTTGTAGAAGCTCAGCAAAAATTTAACTGGATGGATAAGGACAGAATATTTTACTATCAAATTAGAAACTACATAAACACCCAAATAAAAGCACAAGAAAGTGAGCCTGCAGGCTATGAAGTCCAACTCCCTTTCATCCAGATCTGGTCCTCTCCTTTAGGGGAGAAAGCTATTTCAATAATTTACAAATTTCTAATTGGGCTTTATAAACGTAGCATGGACCCAGTCAAAGCAAACTGGGAAAAAGAACTCCAGAAAAGCATCAGTGCTATTGACTGGCCTAAAGTTTGGAGGGGTACATGGTCTACCACCTCTTCCCCACTATGGAGAGAATTCATTTGGAAAGTAAGGGCAAAATTTTTCTTAGTACCTATTACTTTAGCCTGTAGAAACCCGGGACAATCAGAGAAATGTTGGAGGTTATGTGGAGAAAATAAAGCCAATTATAAACATATCTTTTGTGATTGCCCCATGTTGGTAGGCTTCTGAAAAGTGGTTACAGATCATATTAAAAAGATATTTGATTGTAATGGCCCAATAACAGAGATTAACCTGATATTAGGAATCCCCCCGGAGGGTCTGTCAGATAAACACGCTCTCTACTTATGGTCCATACTACTGGGAGCCGCGTATAAGGCAATAACTAAACAGTGGCTTCAAAACAAATCCCCTATGATAGGAGAGTGGAAATCTATAATTCAAACCATACACCATAATGAACAAATGTCACATGCTTTAAATAACAAGATGGAAACTTTCACCACACGTTGGACTAGGTGGGCACTGTATCAGGAGCAGGTCTAGAATCTGGATTTGAGGAAAGGCTAGCTACTAATTTCATCTCTCTGTTTTTGCTTGAGGATTTACCCCTCTGGAAGCCCCCCAATGTTAAACCCGGGTAAAGAAAAACAATCAGAGTTATAATTAACTCTTAAAATAGATAACCAACCCTATCCGAAATTCCTGTGCCTACTGTCTGTCCCAAATGGTTAAGTTACTCTGTCTCAGTTCACATTAAGTCTAAGCATCAGATATATATAACATCTGTTTGGTGTGTTAGGCTGTTAAATATAAACCAACTCAAATGTAAGTTGTTAATAACGTTACATCGCAATCTCATTACAATGTGATCTCTGGGTGCTATGTGATATGTAACCATGTATGGAAAACTTATGTCACTCCATCATGTGCCTGGAAGTATGATCTAAATGAATAAACAGAAGTATAAAAAAATAAGATTAATCAAATTTCTCCTTCAAAGTTGATTATTATAAGGGTCTCATGAAGGCGAAAATCTGATTGGCTTTCAACTTTCTGAGAGGGTTATGTTAACCTGCTTATTAATGTACTTGTCCAGCCTAATCACAAGAGTGCTAATTTGTCTGGGACTAGTTTTTTTCCAGATTTCATTGTTAGAATTTACAGCCGCCATTATGTCAACCGATAGACCTACTGGCCAGTGTAAATGGGAACACGAAATAAACATGACCGTGAACCATACATTAAATGTTTGAAAATTATCCATTTGATTTCTGTCTCCATTATTTTTTGTTTTTGTTTTTTTCCCAATGGACAACTGGCCACACAACGTTAGTAGTCATGATGTGATGTGAGAGTTAAGTTGATTAAAAACCGGCAGTGAAACTGTACTGTGAAGCTGCAGTGTAACTTTTAAACATATAAGCAGGTATTACAAGATAGAAGCTGCCAAAGTCCAAACACATGCATAGTAGTCCTAACTTGGTTTAGACAATAAATGTATCCATACTAATAAAAAAGTACCTAAAAATAAACATCACCGAGTAGCCGGCCAGGCTTTTTGTTACCAAACGTGGAGCCCACCCAGACATCACTATTGACATCAAATCCTGAGGCAATTAAAGGCAAGAAAAGTGTCCTGTCCCATTTGTCAATGCAGTCCACAACAAACAACCATACCCACTGCCAGCAGTGATACCCGCATTGAGCCACAGTACAACTTCGAGTTACCACTCCTGCCAGCACTATACCTCCCCCCCCCCCGCACTTGGAACCGGCTCACAGTGCAAGTAGTGTGCTGAAGCTGCAGCCTGCTGCTTAAAACAGCCCAATGCCAGCATAGGAGTCAATAGTAGAGGGCACAGAACATAGCAGCATCTCCACTCCCCTCCATACAGAAACTATCTATGAACCCTGACCGACCCTCTACAAAGATCAGTGACTGCGACCTCTCCCTCTCTGGACTCTGGTACATGCAATGCGATTACTGCAACAACATGGTGTTGGACGATGACTATGGTCCCTGGGGACGAGTGGGCTGGTGTTCACTTTTGCTGACATGTTAGTGTCATAATTATGTGAGTGAGACAGGGTTGGGTCGGGACAGCCATGGGACAGAAGGATTACTGGGGGGAGTGAGCTAATGTTCCCATTGCAGTTCATGGTGGCAATCACACATCTAGACTCGAAAGTCCTGGGACTCGAGTCAGGTGGGGAAGGGGGAGTCAGAGTGGTGGGTCAATTTTGGAAAACTAAAATGAAAACTAATATATTAACTGACTCCACTCGATTGTATAAATCATCATTTATTATTAGGGATCTGCTTATAATTTCTGTGACTAATGAGGTGAATGCTAGTGGCAGTTAACTAATGACAGCAGCACCGGGAGCGGGGGAGCAGGGGGTGTGGGGGTAGGACGAGGACAAAGCGGTTCAGATGTCAGTTATTCAGTCCCAATTCTTTTCAAGCTGCATGTACTAAAAGCAATTTTTCAAAGATGATGGTATGTTTATTTATTTAGTTTTTGTTGACCAGGTAAGTGCACTAGACAAATCCTGCCTATTTTCAGGCATGACCCGGGGAAGGGGGATACAGATGAATGCCAACTGACCTTGAACCAGATTAAGCTGTTGGTGGTATTTTTAGTGAATGAGGGAAGTTTGGCCAGGACACCAGTTTAACAAAATGAGCAGTGCAGATGTGATTTTCAGTACTTTTGAAATCGTGAATTTAGGAATGAGCGTGTGCATTACAGTGAGGTATTTCCTTTTTGCCTTTTTTTTCTGTAGTCCAGGATTATCACTAGCATGCTGCCATTATTACAAGGATCGAGGGTTGAGGAGCTTCACGGAAAAGCCGCACTGTGGGCTGCTATGTTGGTGTAAGTAAATGTTTAAACTGATAATAATAAAAATTAACTTTCACTGAAATAGTAGCCAGCAGCTTGGCTTTTCCATGAAGATCCTCACACCTCAGATCTTTGTAACAATGGCAGCAGCAGGCTGGTGATACAATTTGGCTGCAAAAAATAAATATATATATATATGTATATATATATATACACACACACACACACACACCTCACTCCTGCATTCATAAATCAGTTCATGAGCATGTACATCTGTGTAGCCCACACTGATGCAGACCTCAGCAATTTAGCATGGCAGAGAGACTATTTTATGTTAATTTCATAGATACATAGATACATAGACAGTGTCGGCAGATAAGGGCCTATGGCCCACCTAGTCTGCCCATTTGAGCTTGTAAGTTCAGTTTGTTTTCCTAGAAGTCTGTTTCCCCTTACCCCTGCCCTCTAGAATTCCTTTATGTCTATCCCATGCATTCTTAAATCCCGTGATTGTTTCAGCCCCCACCACTTCCTCTGGCAGGGTGTTCCACTTGTCCACCACCCGTTCTCTGTGAAGAAATTCTTTCTCATGTTTCCTCTGAATCGTCCTCCCTCCAACTTCATCCCATGCCCTCTAGTCCTGAAACATCTTTTTCGCTTAAAATAGTGTTTTCCTGCACCCTGTTCCTCCCTGTAAGATACTTGTATGTCTCATCATATCCTCTCTCCTCCTCTCCTCCAGGGGTAGCTGTTCAGTTCCTTCAACCTGTCTTCATAGGACTTGTGATGCAACCCATGCACCATCTTTGTTGCCCTCCTCTGAACCTTCTCTACCCTGTCTATGTCCTTACGTGGGTATGGTCTCCAGAACTGTACACTGTACTCCAGGTGGGGCCTCACTAGTGTCTTGTATAGCGGAATTATGACCTCCCTTTTCCTGCTGGTGATGCCCCTGCCTCAACATCCCAGCATCCTATTTGCTTTTACCTGATGCCTTGTCACACTGTTTCCCACATTGAGGTCATCAGAGATGACAACCCCAAGATCCCTTTCCTGCTTGGTGCATGCTATATCCTCACTCCCCAACTGATATATTGTGCCAGGTTTTGTGCCCCATATGCATTATCTTGCACTTTTTGCATTGAATTTCAACTGCCAAACCCTTGACCATTCTTCAAGTTTTGCAGGTCCTTCTCATTCTGTCTACACCCTCTGGTGTGTCTACTCTGTTACAGAGCTTTGTGTCATCAGCAACAGTGAAATTCTGCCTTCTAGATCCTGTGCAATGTCCTGATGAAGATGTTGAATAGGACCCGGTCCCAGCACTGATCCCTGTGGTACCACTGGTTACTCTTCCCTCTGTGGAGTGACAGCCATTTACCACCACCCTCTGTGTCCTGCCACCCAGCCAGTTACCTACCCAGCACACTACTGTCCTGCCCACACCCATATTCCCCAGTTTGTGTAATAGTCTTCTATGTGGCACAGTGTCAAAGGCCTTGCTGAAGTCCAGATAGCCATGTCCACTGCCCTCCCCTGATCCACCTCCTAGTCACCCAGTCAAAAATTCAATGAGGTTGGTCTGACATGACCTCCCTGGTGAAACCATGCTGCCTTGGGTCCTGTAGTCCATTGACAACCAGATGTTCCACCAATCTCTCCTTCAGTAGTGCTTCCATGATCTTTCCCACTACCGAGGTGAGGCTGACTGGTCTGTAGTTCCTGCTTCCTCTTGTTCCCACTTTTGTATAAGGGACTACATCTGCTGTCCTCCAGTCTTTGGGTACTCTCTGTTTCCAGTTGGCTGAACAGGATAGCCAGAGGTTCAGCCACCACCTCTCTTAGTTCTTTAAGGACCCTGGGTGCACCCATCTGGCTCCATTGCTTTTATCAGCTCTTATTACTTCCAGTTTCTTCAGGACCCTTTCTCGTGTAAGGACTTGTGTCCATTTCTGCACCATTCTCACCCTTGTACTCCCTTCAGACCCATTACCCCCTCTTCCTTAGTAAAGACTGAGCAGAAATACCTGTTCAATATGTCAGCTTTACTGTTGTCATCCTCCACGCTGCTCCCATCCTCCCCTTCAGTCTCACTATCCCTCCCTTTGTCTTTCTTTTTTCACTTATGTACCTGTAAAGGTTTTGTCTCTCCTTACCACTGATTTTGCAATGTGTTCTTCTGTCTGAGCTTTGGCTTCCTTACTGACTTCCCTGCCTCCTTTGTTTCTCCTGGTACTTCTCCCTATCCCTTCTGCCTGTGTCTTTTTGTATTGCCTGAATGCAATCTTTTGGCTTTCACTTTCTTTGCTACCTCTTTGGAAACCATAATGGTCTCCTCTTCCTTTTCCTCTTGCTAACCTGCTTAATGCATAATTCTGTTGTCTTATAATCCCCATTTTAAATACTGCCCACTGTTCCTCAACCCCTGATTCCTGTCCCATTCCCCTTAATGCCTCTTTCAAGTATCTCCCCATTTTCCCAAAGTCTGCCCCTAAAATCCAGGATACGTGTTTTGTGTGGTTTGGTTCTGCTCTTTCTGTGATTTCAAACCACAATGACTGGTGGTCACTGTTACCCAGGTGCTCCCCACTGTTACCCCCATCACACTGTCCCTGTTTGTGAGCACAAGATCCAGTATTGCCTTCTGCCGAGTTGGTTCCATGACCAGTTGCTTGAGGAAGGCACCTTGAAGGGAGTCCAGGATAAATCTGCTTCTAGTTGATGCTGCTGTGGGATGCTCCAGTCCACGTCTGGAATATTGAAGTCTCCAACCAGTACTACCTCATCTTTGTCTGCCATCCTTTGATGGCTAGCATCAGCTCCCTATCTGTTTCTTCCTCCTGGGCTGGTGGTCTATAGACCACACCTGTGCGGATGGCTGGCCCCATTTTCCTTTCCAGCTTAACCCACAGTATCTCTCCCCATTTTGTTCCTCCTGGATTTCTGTGGTCCTTATGTCATTTTTTCATACAGTGCCACTCCTCCTCCCTTCCTGCCTGCTCTGTCTCTTCTGAATATGTTGTAGCCAGGTATGGCTTTCTCCGGTCATGGTTATCATTACACCAGGTTTCAGTGATGGCCACAATGTCCAGGTCTGACTGTACCATGACAGCCTCCAGATCTTCCATCTTGTTGCTAAGGCTCCTGGCATTTGCACACATGGCTTTCCATGATTTGACCTCCCTAGACTGCTT
Source organism: Neoceratodus forsteri (assembly GCA_016271365.2). Classification (NCBI taxonomy): domain Eukaryota; kingdom Metazoa; phylum Chordata; order Ceratodontiformes; family Ceratodontidae; genus Neoceratodus; species Neoceratodus forsteri. The sequence goes on along the minus strand of CM057457.1, from coordinate 390,193,583 downwards.
CACTGTTCTACTCCAGCCCCTTCCTTGGTTGTCATTTATCCCTGGTTCTCCTTGCTGTTTGCCCTTCTGCTGAATTTTGCCCCTTTTCTGCTTATCCACCTTTGGACACTAATCTCCATCTTTGCACACTGCTTTGCAGAGATAGCCACTCCTGGGTTCACTGGTTCCACTATTAGCTGTGGGGTGAGCAAGTAGGTACTATCCCTTGCTGGCCTGCCACCCTCTTTGCTAGTTTAAATGCTTGTCAATGTAGCATTTAAACTTATCATTGAGTGCTTGATTCCTCCAGGATGGATGCAGGCTGTCAGGCTTGAACAAACTCCATCCCTCCAGGTGGGTCCCCAGTCACCAATGAATCCAAACCCTTCCTCACAGCACCAGTTCTTCAACCATGAGTTAAAGTTCCTGGTGCATGCACTCTATGTTTCTCCCTTGCTTCTCACAGGTAGTACTTGAGAAAGTGATGAAGTAGCTACTTGCTTGAGACCCTCCCCAGTTTCCTAAACTCTTCCTGAACTTCCTTTGGCTCCCATTTGCCAAGTCATTAGTACCTAGGTGGATAATGACATCCAGCTCACCCTCCTGCCTTGCCTTCCCAGTGATCCCCAGTATCTTCCTTCCATCCCTCCATGCCGTGGCACCTGGTAGGCACCTCACCTCCTGTCCTCCCCTCCTGTGTTCCTAGCTGGATCCCTCTTACGATGGAGTCCCCACCAGGATTCACTTCTCCTCCTCCTCTGGAGTCCACTGCTTTCCCACTGAGGTCACCTCTGCCTAACCTCCACATCCTTTCCTTCCACTTCCCTGGGTACCTCTATTTGGTTGTCCCTCATTTGCCAGTGTGGCATGTGAGTTCTTGAGAGGAATAGGATCTGGGATGTGCCTCTGCCTGACTGCTCTAACCCTCCCTGAGCCACTGTCATCCAAGTGCTCCTCGTTCTCTGCATCCTTTGAGGCAGCTGCATTGGACTGGTGGTCCCTGGATAGGGGTGATGGTACTCCTGACCCAGTTTACTTCCGCCTGAGTCTGGCTACCTCATCCCGCAGTCCAGAGAGATGCATGCAGATAGGGCAGCACCTCAGTGTCTAGAAGGTCTGCCTGAATATGGCTGCCCCACAGCCACTGCATTGCACTCACCCCCACATTATACTACAATTCCACTACTTCCGCTACTGAAGCTCTCTTAGTTCTCTTTTATTTATTTACAGTACTAAAATCCTGTAACTGATCGTCAGATATATATATTTTTTAGGAAAAGAAACCAATAAATAAATGAGTCAAAACACTTGTGCTGAGGGTGGTCTTCTTCCCCTTATGCCCTCCTACTTCACACCTCTTACTATACCCTGTGTTTAGCTCCTGTCAATCAGATTTATCAGGGCATATAATTAAGAGTTGGGGAAGGGGTGGAGGGGGGCAAATTTGCAGCAATTAAAGACAGCACAGAATTACACCACCACTATGTTTTAAATTTTCAACAGCCCAAAAACAATTATAAGTAAAGACAACACAGAAAGAAAGTATAGTGTCACTACAAGCCTACAATCTAAGTTTAAAAGAAAAATACCAATTACCAGTTACTCTAAAGCACTGAATTGAATATGTTTCCTTCCTTCACCTTCTGGCTTCTTCTGAGAAGATGAACCTCTGTTTGCTGCTTTAACTGTGACTAAGCCCCATCTCCAGTCATCACGTAGCTGAGGTCAGAGGCCAGACAATTAACACCCTTCACCCAGCTACAGGACAGTCAGACAAGCCAAGATAAAATTTGCAGCAATTAAAGACAGCACAGAATTACACCACCACTATGTTTTAAATTTTCAACAGCCCAAAAACAATTATAAGTAAAGACAACACAGAAAGAAAGTATAGTGTCACTACAAGCCTACAATCTAAGTTTAAAAGAAAAATACCAATTACCAGTTACTCTAAAGCACTGAATTGAATATGTTTCCTTCCTTCACCTTCTGGCTTCTTCAGACACAAATAAAACAAAACACTAAAAAAAAAATATTTAAACTAAAGTAACTCATAACCCAATTATAATAATAGCAATAATGGAACGCGTTATGTACAACCTACCCCTAGGTAATATGGCACTCCGGCCATGCCTCATGCCACACACACTTCAGGGGTGATTAACTAGGACATTAACGTAACTCTGTCATTCATTATTGCTAATAAAAACATAGAGAAATGTTTCAAATTACAATGGAGATGAATTATGAAAACCTACTGTTAAGGATTCTGCTCGTGGCTTGATAAGGGATGCAGTGTTGCCACATTGAACAATAGCTGTTAAAGTGGATGGTAAGAGTGGAGGAACCATGCCTCGACCATGACCACACTGAGAACCTCTACCTCGACCACGTCTATGTGTTCCTCGACTACTGATGACAGGATCTCTAGTCAAAGTTTGCTGCACTGGCTCAACTGTAACACCTGAATCCAAGGATTGCTGCAAAGAATAATCATGACTCTCGATACTGTAGATGGAGGAGGATGATAAGTACTAGACGGCATTGAAGTGAGAAAACAAAACACAATTAATAAATGATATATTCCGCAGATAGTCATTGAATGTTTGTATTTGTCATTTGCCACCTTGAAGGCATACTGACTATAATCTAGAAGTGCACAGCAACTATACTAAATATAATACACATGGACGCACCTGAACAATGGGGACATGTACACCATTGCAAAAAGTAATCCTCTGTGTCTGTGAACAGCCACTGTCAGATTTACAAGATAACAAAATACATTGATGGTAGACCTAGTCATTCTCTGAACACACGCTCTAGCCAGTGTGAAATTTTACAATGCTGTTTTCAGTTTTGGTTTTTGGTTTTGAATGGCAGTTAAACTCAATCAAAGAAAACATAGCTAAGAGAAACATAGAACTGAATGGCAGATAAGGACAGCTTGGCCCACCCAGTCTGCCCATTTCCCTATCTACTGCATATACTCCAGATCCTAACTGATCTGCAGCTTACCCTCTCTTTCCTATTACAAGAGCTGCTGTCTGTCTATCCCATGCATTCTTGAATTCTCCTACCATTTCCCCCCCCCCCACAACCTACACAGGGAGGCTGCTCAATGCATCGACCAGCATTTCCATGAAAAAATACTTCCTCACATTACTCCCAAGTCTCCCCAAGCCTCATATTGTGACCCCTTGTCCTTCCAAATCTTTTTTTCTTAAAGATGCTGCTCTCTTGCTTATCACCTTGAGATACTTGAAAGTCTCTATCATATCCCCCTCATCCTCTTTTCCTTCAGGGAATACATATTGAGTTCTTTCAGGCTCTCTTCATATGATTTCTGGTGCAGTTCTTGCACCATTTTTGTTGCCTTTCTCTGAACTGTTTCCACTCTCTCTATGTACTCTTGGAGATGTGGCCTTCAGAACTGCATGCAGTATTCCAGATGAGGCCTCACCAATTGTCTGTACAGTGGTATCACCACCTCCTGTTTCCTACTGGTGACATTGATACCTCTCCCTATGCACCTCAAAATCCCTCTGGCTCTCCTCACTCCCTTTTCACATTGCTTGGTTACCTTTAGGTCATCATCTGTTATGAATACCCCCCTCTCAAACGGGGGCAGTGAGAGGATCTCAGATCTAGAAGTGGGTTGCCATCTGGGGACAAGTGACCATCAAACAGTGTGGTTCACGTTAAACTCAGCTACAGAATCAAGCCATACAAAAGTGAGGGTATTGGACTTTAGGAGGGCTGACTTTGGCAAGATGGGAGAGTGCCTCAGAAAAGCACTAGCAAACAGGCTAGAAGGAGGTGTGGAGTAACAATGGGGAATCATCAAAACTGCCATCACAGAGGCAACAAGCCTTTGTGTGAAGCAAATAAATCAAAATGAAAGAAAAAGCCACTATGGTTCTCAAAAGAGGTGGCTGTGAAAGTAAGGAAGAAAAAGATAGCATTCTGGAAGTATAAGGAAACACAGAAGGAGTAGGACAGAGAGCTGTTCCAGTTAAGGCAGAAGGAAGCAGGGAGGGAAGTCAGAATAGCAAAGGCCCAAATTGAGGAAAAGATAGCCAACTCAGTTAAGAAGGGGGATAAAACCTTTTATGGGTACATCAGCGAGCGTAGAAAGACAAAGGGAGGGATAGTGAGGCTGAATAGAATGAACGATGGGAGGGCAGAGGGGGACAGTGAAAAAGCAGGGATACTGAACGAATATTTCTGCTCAGTATTCACAAAAGAGGAGGGAGAAGTGCCTAATCCAATTAACAGAAGCACTCTTGATAGGGGGGTCGATCCCAGTCTTCTCACAGAAGAAAGGGTTCTGCAAGAACTCATAAAACTGAAGGTGGACAAAGCAATGGGTCCTGATGGAATTCACCCAGAATTCTAAAAGAATTAAGGGAGGAACTAGTGAAACCACTGGCTACTCTTTTTAATAAATCATGGGAGGATGGTGTGGTACCCGAGGACTGGAGGAAGGCGGATGTGATTCCCCTTCACAAAAGTGGGACCAAGACAGAGGCAGGAAACTACAGACCTGTAAGTCTGACCTCTGTGGTAGGGAAAGTGATGGAGTTACTTCTGAAGGAAAGAATAGTTGAGTACCTAGGGGCTAGTGGAGCACAGGACCCAAGGCAGCATGGGTTCACAGTAGGAAGGTCATGTCAGATGAATCTAATAGATTTCTTTGACTGGGTGACCAAAGTAGTAGACCAAGGAGGGGCTGTGGACATGGCCTACCTAGACTTTAGCAAGGCATTTGACACAGTCCCACACAAAAGATTAATAGTCAAATTAACCAGCCTGGGAGTGGGTCCCAGGGTGAGCCTGGGTAAAACATTGGCTGCACAACAGGACACAGAATGAAATTGTAAATGGAGTCCACTCTGAAGAAAGAGGGGTTACTAGTGGGTACCGCAGGGTTCAGTATTGGGTCCAGTCCTTTAATGTCTTCATCAGTGACATTGCAGAGGGACTGAAGGAAAAGTATGCCTTTTGCAGATGACACAAAGATCTGCAACAGGGTTGATACACAAGGAGGTGTGGAAAGGATGAAAAGGACTTAGCAAGGTTAGAGGAATGGTCAGAAGTATGGCAGCTAGGATTCAATGCAAAGAAGTGCAAAATAATGCACCTGGGAAATAAGAACCCAGGGAAGAATACACAATGGGTGGGGAGGTAGTAACAACAAAAAGAGGAAAGGGACCTGGGGTAATCATATCAGATGATCTTAAGGTTAGCAAGCAATGTGAGAAGGCAGTAGGGAGGGCTGGGGTATACTGGGATGTATAGGGAGGCATCAGCAGCAAAACAGGAAGTTGTTATCCCTCTGTACAGACAGTTGGTGAGACCCCATCTGGAGTACTGTGTCCAGTTCTGAGACCCCATCTCCGCAAGGACATAGACAGGATAGAGGTAGTCCAGAGGAGGGCAACTAAATGGTGCAGGGTCTGCAAGAGAAGCCGTATGAGGAGAGACTAAAGGAGCTTAATATGTATACCCTTGAGGAAAGAAGGGAGAGGGGGGACATGATAGAAACTTTTAAGTACCTCAGTGGAATCAACAAAGTCCAAGAGGGTAGCATCTTTCAGAAAAAGAGACTTGCAAGAACAAGGGGACACAATTTAAAGATAGAAGGAGGGCGGTTCAGGGGCAATGTGAGGAAGTATTATTTCACAGAGAGGGTAGTAGATGCATGGAACAGCCTTCCTGAGGAGGTTGTGGGGTCTAAAACTGTGGGAGAATTCAAGAATGCATGGGACAGACATAAGGCAATTCTTGTAGGGGGTAGGAAGAAATAGGCTGTTGGTTAACTAGGATCTGCGGCCTATCCTGTAGGTAGGGAAATGGGCAGACTAGATGGGCTAAGCGGTCCTTATCTGCTGTCAAAGTCTATGTTTCTATGTTTCTATGTCCCTTTCCATCTTGGCTGTCATCAGTACCCCCCTAACGTGTATCCCTCCTCATGATTTCTGTGCCCTGAGTGCACAAGTAATTCTTTGCATTGGATCTAAGCTGCCACCTTCTTGACCACTCCTCCAGCTTGCCTAGGTCTCTTATAAATTTTCTTGCCCCCATGGAGTGACAATCCTATTGCAGATCTTAGTGTCATCCATGAAGAGGCATACCTTCCCATCCAGTCCTCTGCAATAGCGCTTATGAAGACATTAAAGGACAGGCCCCAGCACTGATCCCCATGGTACCTTGCTGGTTACCTCCCTCTTCTTGGTTTGAACTCCATTTACCACCACCCTCTGTGTCCTATTGCTTAGCCAATTTCTGACCCAGTTTACCAGCTTGGGTCCCAATCCTAGACTGTCCAAATTATTTATCTAGTTTCCTGTGTGGTATGGTATCAAAGACCCTGCTAAAATCTAGGTAATTCATGTCTACTGCCCTTTCTTGATCAACTACCTTGGTCACCCAGTCAAAGAAATCTATCAGATTTGCTTGACAAGACCTTCCAGTTGTAAATCCATGTTGCCTCGGGCCTTGTGCCCTGCTGGATTCAAGATATACCACAGTCCTTTCCTTTAATATTGATTCCATTATTTTCCCCATCACTGAAGTCAAACTGACTGGCCTGTAATTTCCAGCCTCCTCCTTGCTCCCACTTTTGTGAAGGGGTATCACATTCACTCTCCTCCAGTCCTCTGGAACCACTTGTTCCTCCAGCAATATGTTGAATAGGGCTGTCAGTAGTACTACCAGCACCTCTCTAGGTTCTTTTGATATTCTGGGATGTATTCTGTCTGGCCCCATTGCCTTGTTCATGTTCACTTTCAGTTTCACAATTTCCTTTAGGACTCTCTCCACCATGAATGGACCTCTTCCATTTCTGTTTCTCCCAACTTGCTGTGGTCCCTGCCTTTCTTTTTCTTTTGGGAATACTTTGCAGAAGTATTTCTTCAGGGTTTCTGTTTTTTACTAGGTCACCTTCTGCACACTCTCCTCCTGCATTATATAACATAGAAACATAGAAATTGACGGCAGATAAGGACCACTTGGCCCACCTAGTCTGCCCATTTTCCTTCTTAACAGATAAGCTGCAGATCCTAGTTAACCAACAGCTTACTTCTTCCTACCCCCCACTAGCACTGCCTTATGTCTGTCCCATGCATTCTTGAATTCCCCCACTGTTCTTGACTCCATGACCTCCTCGGGTAGACTGTTCCATGTATCCACAACCCTCTCCATGAAAAAAATACTTCCTCTCATTATCTCTGAGTCGTCCCCCCTCTATCTTCAAATTGTGCCCTCTTGTTCTTGCACATCTCTTTTTCTGAAACATGCTACCTTCTTGGACTTTGTTGATTCCCTTGAGGTACTTGAACATTTCTATCATGTCCCCTCTCTCCCTTCTTTCCTCAAGGGTATACATATTAAGCTTCCTTAGTCTTTCTTCGTATGTCTTCTGGTGCAGACCCTGCACCACTTTGGTTGCCCTCCTCTGGACAGCCTCCACTCTGTCTATGTCTTTGCGGAGATGGGGTCTCCAGAACTGCACACAGTACTCCAGATGAGGTCTCACCAACTGTCTGTACAGAAGGATAAGAACTTCCTGTTTTCTAATATTGATGCCTCTCCCTATGCATCCCAGTATCCCCCCAGCCTTCCTTACTGCCTTCTCACATTGCTTGCCCACCTTTAGGTCATCTGATATAATTACCCCAGGTCCCTTTCCAATTTTACTGTTGTCAGTATCTCACCCCCCAACTGTGTACTCTTCCCTTGGGTTTTTGTTTCCCAGGTGCATTACCTTGCACTTCTTTGCATTGAATCTGAGCTGCCATACATTTGACCATTCCTCCAGCCTTGCCAAGTCCCTTCTCATCCTTTCCACTCCATCTTGTGCATCAATCCTGTTGCAGATCTTTGTGTCATCTGCAAAGAGACATACTTTTCCTTCCAGTTCCTCTGCAATGTCACTTACAAAGACATTAAAAAGGACTGGTCCCAGTACTGAACCCTGCGGTACCCCACTAGTAACCATCCTTTCTTCACTGTGGACTCCATTTACTACTACCCTTTGCGTCCTGTTGTCTAGCCAATTTTTATCCAGGCTACCACCTTGGGACCCACTCCTAGGCTGGCTAACTGGTGTATTAATCTTTTGTGTGGGACTGTATCAAATGCCTTGCTAAAATCTAGGTAGGCCATGTCCACAGCCCCTTCCTGGTCTACTACTTTGGTCGCCCAGTCAAAGAAATCTATTAGATTCATCTGACACGACCTTCCCATCGTGCATCCATGTTGCCTTGGGTCCTGTGCCCCACTGGCCTTTAGGTACTCAACAATTCTTTCCTTCAGAAGTGATTCCATCATTTTCCCTACCACAGAGGTCAAACTAACTGGTCTGTAGTTTCCTGCCTCTGTCCTGCTCCCACTTTTGTGAAGAGGAATCACATCCACCCTTCTCCAGTCCTCAGGTACCACCCCATCCTCCCATGATTTGTTAAAGAGAGTAGTCAGCAGTGTCACTATTTCTACCCTTAGTTCTTTTAGAATTCTTGGGTGACTCCCATCAGGCCCCATTGCTTTGTCCACCTTCAATTTCATTAGTTCTTTCAGAATCTTTTCTTCTGTAAATGGACTGGTATCGACCCCTGTCGTCAAAGTGTTTCTCTTGTTTGGTTTAGGTACCTCCCCCTCCACTTCCTTTGTGAATACTGAGCAGAAATATTGGTTCAGTATCCCTGCTTTTTCACTGTCACCCTCTGCCCACATTCCCTCCCCTTTATTAAGCCTCAGTATCCCTCCTTTGGTCTTTCTTTTCTCCCTAATGTATCTATAAAAGGTCTTATCCCCCTTCTTAACAGAGTTGGATATCCTTTCCTCGGTTTGGGCCTTTGCTATTCTGACTGCCTTCCCTGCCTCTTTCTGCTTTAACTTATAAAGTTCTCTGTCCTGCTCCTTCTGTGTTTCCTTATATTTCCTGAAGGCTATTCTTTTCTCCTTAACCTTCCCTGCCACCTCTTTTGAGAACCATAGCATTTTTTTCCTTCATTGTGTTTTGTTGATTTGCTTTACACAAAGGCTTGTTGCCTCTGTGATGGCTGTTTTGATTACTCCCCATTGTTCCTCCACCCCTCCTTCTTGCCTGTTTGCTAGTGCTTTTCTGAGGCACTCTCTAATTTTCCCAAAGTCAGCCCTCCTAAAGTCCAATACTCTTGCTTTTGTATGACTTGATTGTATGGCTGTGTTTATTGTGAACGACACTGTTTGGTGGTCACTTGTTCCCAGATGGCTACCGACTTCTAAATCTGAGATTCTTTCTCCGTCCCCCATTTGAGAGTACCAGGTCTAAGATTGCTCCTCCTGAGTGGGTTCCAATGCTAGCTGTCTGAGGTATGCCTTGTAAGGCATCAAGAATGACCCTGTTTGTTGACGTCTGCAACAACGTGTCTCGTTAACATCTGGGATATTCAGGTCCCCATCAACAATATCTCCCCTTTTTCTGCCATTCTAAGGATACCTTCTATCATTTATTTGTCCATTCTTTCCCCGAGATGGGGGTCTGTATACAACCCCCATGTGGATTGTGGTGCCATTTTCTGTCTCCAGGGTGATCCAGAGTGCCTCATCTGCTCTCTGTTGACTCATTAGTTCTGTTGCTTTAATCCCTTCCTTTACATAGAGAGCTACTCCTCCTCCTCATTCTCCTCTTTTACCCTCCCTGTCCCTTCTGTAGATTGTGTTTCCTGGTATGTTGACATCCCAGTCATGGTTCTCTGTGTACCATGTTTCTGTGACTGCCACAATATCCAGGCAACCCTCTTCTATTAAGGCCACTAGTTCAGGGAGCTTGTTACACAGACTACAGGCATTGTTACTCAACACCTTCCACTTTTTTATGGCCTTACCCCTTTTAGCCCCATCCCTGTCCTTACTGCCTTTGCCTTTTTTTACATTTACATCTGTCCTGCTCCCTAATGACTTCTCTACCTTGGTGTTTACCTCACTAATTACTGTGTTTTGTGGGGGGAGGCTGATTCCCTCTCCTTTTCAGTGCCTCCTTTGCTAGTTTAAATGCTTGCCAATGAAGCATTTAAACCTCTCACCTAGGATCCTGGTTCCCCTGGACAGATGCAGACCATCATGCCAGTATAGGTCTGCATCCTCCAGGTGGCTCCCAGTCCCCAATGAAGCCAAAACCCTGAGCTCCACACCAGTTTTTCAACCACTCATTGAATTCCTGGTGAGAGTACTCCAGCATCACCCTTTGCCATAGACAGGCAGCACCTCCGAGAAGGTTACCGATGCACTACTTGTCTAAGGCCCTTCCCCAACTCTACAAACTCCTCTTGCACTGCTCTGATCCCATTCCTATCCAGGTCATTTGTCCCTAGGTGGACAATGACATCCAGCTCCCTCCCTCGTGCAGCTGCTCCCACGATCCTCAGGATTTGCTTCCTGTCCCTCCAAGCCGTAGGGCCAGGCAGGCACCTTACCTCCCTCTCCCCTTCCTCTCCCACTTCTACCCCCCAATGACTGAGTCCCCCACCAAGAGTTGTTTCCTTCCCCTGTGGGGTCCTATGCCACTCCCCTGTGGGTCTCTTTTATGAAGGTTCCCAGCATCCTCCTTGGTCTCCACTGCAGGTGCCTTCATAGAGGAACCACTATCCACCAGAAGAGTGTATGAATTGTGGAGGGGTACAGCTGGAGGGATGCAACTCTGTTCCACCACCCTCTCCCTCCTTGAGCTCACCCTGGTCCAGCCTCTCCTCTTTCTTGGCAACCTCTGAGGTAGTGGCATTGGCCCTGATGGTAACTGGGTGGGGGAGGAGGTTTCATGAATCCTAACCAGGTCAGCCTAGAGATGGGCAACCTCCTCCCTCAGACCAGAAAGGTGCCTGCAAACAGTGCAGCATTGCAGCCTCCAGAATGTCTCCTGGAACACTGCCACCCCACAGCCACTGCACTGCACCACTCCTATCATGTCTTATTTTGTGTCCCCTCTCTTGTTTCTCTGTATGCTTACTCTCTCCTCTCCTTAGAACTCTCACCCTTCCTGTTCTAGGACAGCAACTTCCTATATTCTTCAGTAGCATCCTTCTTCCTTGCTCAGTGTCAGACCACCAGCAGCTGGGGGGGGGGAGCAAGCTACTTTGTTCCTTTAGGGTTGACAAAACTAACGTTTCTCTATTATCATTCCCTTCATACTGCCAAACAGGATGTTCCTGTTGTCAGTCAAATCCAGTGGCTATAAAAGTAGAACTGGCTTAGGGTGGGATTGGGGCAATTAATAAGAAAAAAGGCTAGCAACAGGAAGTTGTAATTGGAGTCATCTGCTTTTATATTGTCTAAGCCACACCCCCAATTAAGCTCTCTCTCTCTCCTCCTACTGATTTAGCAAAGTAAGTTGATACAGTACCCTTCCCAGCACAGAACACACACTGACTTTCTTTCTTTTCTTTTTTTAACCCTTAAAAAGACCCCTTCTACTTCTAATAAAGTATCTGTCTGCTTAATCTCAACAGACACTGATTCCTGCTGAGATAGAAGTGTTAAATTAGTAAGATAATGGTAGCTTCTTTTAGTTAGCTGCTTTCTGCTCTACAGGCTAGCAACAGTACGTTGTAATTGGAGTCACCTGCTTTTATATTGTCTAAGCCACACCCCCAATTAAGTTATCTTTCCTCTTACTGATTTAGCAAAGTAAGTTGATACAGTACCTTTCCCAGCACAGAACACACACTGACTGACTTTCTTTTCTTTTTTGAACCCTAAATAAGACCCCCTTCTACTTCTAATAAAGTATCTGTCTACTTAATCTCAACAGACACTGACTCCTGCTGAGATAGAAGTGTTAAATTAGTAAGAGAATGGTAGCTTCTTTTAGTTAGCTGCTTTCTGCTCTACAGGTTATCCCCAGGTCCATTTCCAATTTTACTGTTGTCAGTATCTCACCCCCATTGTGTACTCTTTAGTAGCCTCACAATTCCTCCCTTGGCCATTTTTCTTTCACTAACAGACCAGTAAAAGGTTTTGTTTCCTTCTTTTATTGTCTGGGCAATTTTTTCTTCTGTTTGCAGCTTTGCGCTCCTAAATACTTTCCCAACCTCCCTCTGCTTTGTCTGATATAGTTCCCTGTCTGCCTCTCTCTGTTTCCTTGTACTTCCTGAGTACCAGTTTTTTCTCTAACCTTCCCTGTCACTTCCTTGGAAAACCATAGTGTTTTATTCTTCTTTTTGCCTTGCTTACTTGCTTCACACAATGGTTTGCTGTCTCTTGTATGGTTTCTTTAAAGTTCCCCCACTGTTCCTCTACACCCCCTCCTTTGCCAGTGCTTTCTTGAGGCATTCCCCCATTTTTGCAAGTCATTCCTCTTGAAATGCAGGACCCTTGCTTTTGTGTGGTTTGACTTTTCCATTGTTTTCACCTTGAACCAAACTATAAGGTGCTTACAGGACCCTAGATGGCTGCCACAGGTACATTTATACTCTGTCCCCATTGGTGAGAACCAGGTCTAGTATTAGTCCCTCCCAGTTGGTTCGACCACTATTCTTCAGGTTGTGGCTGCAGCATACCTGTTCCAGTTAACATGTGGCATATTTGGGTCCCCTACCATAAACACTTCCCCTTTCTCCACCATTTTGTAGATGGTTTCCACTAATACCCTTTCAAGTTTCTTCCCCTGCACTGAAGGTCTATAAATAACTCCAGTGCAAATGGCCAAGGCAGATCTTAAAGTACAGTAGTGGCCATAGCTGTGCACTGAGCAACAAGGATCCATAAAACTGGCACAACAACCGTGACCTCCATTATAGCACTGGGAACCCATCAACACCCTTGACTGTGAAGCAATACAGAACCATCCAGCAACATCACAACGCACAACATGGGTGGCTGTGCCGCAGCCCTTCCCCCACACTATAGATATCTAATTCCACATTGCACAGACAGTGGAGTTACTTATTTACCCCCTGTCATTCTAGAGTGTCTCAAAGCAAAACCCACATCATTGCCAATTTATGCACAGTGGGGTGTTCGCTGTGGGGTGTTTGCAGTGTGGGTGTCACTGTAGTGGCAGCATACTGAGCAACACGTCTGAGAAATGGACATGTTGTGCTCCATAGCAGTGCACTGAGCAACACAAGTGGAACATGGAAATGCTGTGCTCCATAGCAGTGCACTGAGCAAAACAGCTTGGACATGGACATACTGTGCTCCATAGCAGTGTACTGAGCAACACAAATGGGACATGGACATACTGTGCTCCATAGTAGTGCACCAACAACACAGCTGGGACATGGACATACTGTGCTCCATAGCAGTGTACTGAGCAACATACCTGGGACATGGAAATACTGTGCGCCGACAACACAGCTGGGACATGGACATACTGTGCTCCATAGCAGTGTACTGAGCAACATACCTGGGACATGGAAATACTGTGCGCCATAACAGTGCACCGACAACACAGCTGGGACATGGATATACTGTGCTCCTTAGCAGTGTACTGAGCAACATACCTGGGACATGGACATACTGTGCTCCATAGCAGTGCAGTGAGCAATGCAGCTGGGACATGGACATACAGTGCTCCATGGCAGTGCACTGAGCAATGCAGCTGGGACATGGACATACTGTACTCCATAGCAGTGAACTGAGCAACACAGTTGGGACATGGACATAGTGTACTCCATAGCAGTGCACTGATCAATGCAGCTGTAACATGGACATACTGCACTCCATAGCAATGCACTGAGCCACACAGCTGGGACATGGACATACTGTGCTCCATAGCAGTGAACCAAGCAACACAACTGGGACATGGACATACTGTGCTCAATAGCAGTGCATAGAAAACACTGCTGGGAGTTGGACATACTGTGCTGCACAGCAGTGCACTGACAACACAGATGGGACATGGACATACTGTGCTCCATAGCAGTGCACGGAGAACACTGCTGGGCCATGGACATACTGTGCTCCATAGCAGTGAACTGAGGAACACAATTGGGACATGAACATACTGTGCTCCATAGCAGTGAACTGAGCAACACAGTTGGGACATGGACATACTGTGCTCCATAGCAGTGCATAGAGCAACACAGCTGTGACATGGACATACTGTGCTCCATAGCAATGCACTGAGCAACACAGCTGGGGCATGGACATACTGTTCTCCATAGCAGTGCACTGAGCAATGCAATTGGGACACATACATACTGTGCTCCATAGCAGTGAACCAAGCAACATAGCTGGGACAGGGACATACTGTGCTCCATAGCAGTGCACTGAGCAACACAACTGGGGCATGGACATACTGTACTCCATAGCAGTGCACTGAGCAACACAGCTGGGACATGAACATACTGTGCTCCACAGCAGTGAACCGAGCAACACAACTGGGACATGGACACACTGTTCTCCATAGTAGTGCACTGAGCACTGGGACATGGACATACTGTGCTCCATAGCAGTGAACCGAGCAACACAGTTGGGACATGGACATACTGTGCTCCATAGCAGTGCACTGAGCAACACAACTGGGACATGGACATACTGTGTCCCATAGCAGTGCACTGAGCAACACAGCTGAGACATGGACATACTGTGCTCCATAGCAATGCACTGAGCAACACAGCTGGGACATGGACATACTGAAGCTCTGTAGCAGTGCACTGAGCAACACAGCTGTGACATGGACATACTGTGTTCCATAGCAGTGCACTGAGCAACACAGCTGGGGCATGGACATTGTGGCTTCATAGCAGTGCCCTGAGCAACACAGCTGGGGCATGGACATACTGTGCTCCGTAGCAGTGCCCTGAGCAACACAACTGGGACATGGACATACTGTGTCCCATAGCAGTGCACTGAGCAACAGAGCTGGGACATGGACATACTGAGCTCCGTAGCAGTGCACTGAGCTACACAGCTGTGACATGGACATACTGTGCTTCATAGCAGTGCACTGAGCAACACAGCTGGGACATGGACATACTGTGCTAATCATTGCTCTGGAGAAACAAGCCATGGAAGAGAAATTGTTTTATATGTGAGGGAGTTAGTCACATCAATGGAGGTCTATGGTCACTGAGAGGAAAAGGAGTGGCAGGTGGAGTGAATGGTTACCATGGACATAGGCTTCTGGTACAGTATTCATCCAGTTTCACAGAGTTTAATGAAATGTCATCAAAATTCAATAAATTTTGAATGTTATCATTTTGTACAACTCTACTGTACAGTGATTGGTGGACTCCAGGTGTCCATCCACTGTGATTACTACAAAACTGTACCAATTGGTGAGAACAAGGTTAAGTACTGCTCCCCATGAGTGAGCTCCTTTACTCGTTGCCTGAAGAATGCCCCTTGCAGGAAATCCAGGATGTGGCTGAAGCTGCAGCTGGGATGCTCCAATCTACATCTGGCAGACTGAAGTTCCCTGCTAGTAGCCCCTCTCCCTTGTTCAGCATTTTGTGGATGGCTTTTACAAGAAGCTTATCCAATTCCCCCATGTTGGAGGTCTGTAGAGTATGCCAGTGCAAACAGCAGCTCCCTTTTCTGTTTCTGGGGTAACCACAGTACCTCCACCCCTTCCTGATTTCCATGTATCTCAGTAGCCTTTATGATATCCTTCACATGCACAGCCAATCCACCCCCCCTCCGTCCTTTCTGAACAGAGTGTAGCCATGTATGGCTCTATCCCAGTCATGGTTCTCATTGCACCATGACTTGGTAATAGCGACAATGTCCATCAATCAATCAATCAAAGTTTATTTAACCAGGCATAACACCATTGAGCAAGCTCATTTCCAAAGTGGTCCTGGACATAAGAAAATAAACCACATAGAAACATAGAAACATAGAAGTTGACGGCAGATAAGGACCGCAAGGCCCATCCAGTCTGCCCATTTCTTTTTCTACCTTATAAATGTGCTATCGCCCTTTGCTCTGTCAGTGGCCTATCTATTCATAGTCATTTGTATTGCTCCCTTATGCCTATCCCATGCCTGTTTGAAGCCCTGCACTGTATTCATAGCCACCACTTCTTGTGGTAAGCCATTCCATGCATCCACCACCCTTTCTGTGAAAAGAATTTCTCACATTCCCCTTAATCGGCCTCCCTCTAATCTCATGCTGTGTCCTCTTGTCCTGCTATTTTCTTATATTTAAACATGTTAGACTCTTTCACCTTGTTTATGCCCTTAAGGTGTTTGAATGCCTCGATCATATCACTCTCCCTCCTCCTTTGCTCAAGGGTATACATATTGAGCTCCGTTAATCTGTCCTCATATGTCTTCTGATGCAGTCCCTGCACCATTTTGGTTGCCCTTCTCTGGACTGCCTCAATTTGGTTAATGTCCTTGTGAAGGTGTGGCCTCCAATACTGCACACAGTACTCCAGATGGGGCCTAACCAGTGTCTTGTACAGAGGGATTATTACCTCCCTCTTACGACTTGTGATACCCCTACTAATACACCCTAACACCCCCCTAGCCTTACCTACTGCTTTAGAGGTCTGCTTGGATGATTTTAGGTCATCAGTGATGATGATGCCCAAGTCTCTTTCTTCCTTTGTGACTGCTAGCAACTCCCCTCCCAGCCTATAGGTGGCTTCAGGGTTTCTCTTCCCTATGTGCATGATTTTGCACTTCATTGCATTGCATTAAATCCCAGTTGCCACTCTTCTGACCATTCTGCTAGTTTATCAGATCTCTTCTCATTCTGCCCACCCCATCTGGATCATCTACTCTGTTGCAGATCTTGGTGTCATCTGCAAACAGACAAGCCTTACCCTCTAGTCCATCTGCAAGGTCACTAATGAAGATGTTGAAGAGGACTGGCCCCAGGATTGATCCTGAGTACCCCACTTATGACTTGCATCTCTTCTGACTGTATACCATTTACCACCACTCTCTGTTTTCTGCCCGTCAACCAGTTTGCCACCAGTTGACCAACTTCTGACCCACCCGAGCCTACCCAGCTTATTTATCAATCTTCTATGTGGAACAGTGTCAAAAGCTTTGCTGAAGTCAAGGTAGGGACATCAACTGCTCCCTTGGTCCACCACTCTGGTTACCCAGTCAAAGAAATCTATGAGATTAGTTTGACAGGACCTTCCTTTGTAAACCCATGCTGTCTTGGATCCTGTGCCCCTATGGATTCCAGGTGTTGCACTATCCTTTCCTTAAGGAGTGCTCCATAATCTTGCCCACTACTGAGGTAAGACTGACCGGTCTGTAGTCCCGCCTCCTCCCTGCTACCACTCTTGTGAGGCGGGATCACATGAGCCCTCTCCAGTCTTCTGGGACCTCTCCTGTGCTCAGAGACTCACTAAACAATTCTGCTAATGGCTCTGCTAGTTCCTCCTTTAGCTCCTTAAGTACCCTGGGATGTATGCCATCAGGTCCCATTGCCTTATCCACCTGAGCTTAGCAAGCTCTTGAGGACCCTTTCTTTTGTGAAGGAGTAGTGCTCACCTCCCTCCCCCCTGTGTCCATGATGATGAGCTGTGGGCCCTGCCCTACCTTCTCTTCAGTAAATACTGAGCAAAAGTATCTATTTAGGATAGATGCCTTTACAGGGTCCTCCTCCTCACATGCTCCCTTTTCTCCATTAAGCTTAGCAATACCCCCTCTGGACTTTCTCCTTTCACTAATGTATCTATAGAAAGTCTTGTCACCTTCTTTTACTGTTCGTGCTAGTGTTTCCTCAGTTTGGGACTTTGCCTGCCTTACTGCCTTACCTGCTTCCCTTAGGGCAGTTTGGTATGCCTCCCTATCTTCATCCCGCTGTGTTCCCTTATATTTCCTGAAGGCCAGCCTTTTGGCTCTGACCTTTTCTGCTACTGTATTTGAGAACCAAAGTGGTTTCCTTCTTCAAGGTAAGAAATAAAAACTGTACACATGAGGAACTAAAACAGGCCTATACAGAGAGGGATAACACAATTATGTGATAACTACAGCATAATAAACAAACATACAAAATAAGTCCATGCTTAGGATGGATCAACCCCGGACACCCACTAGGATAGGTAGCCCAGTGTGTTTTCTACAGATGAGACTTGGAAGGTGAAGTGGTAAGGAAGGGGAAGATATAGGGGAGTGGGAGGGTAAGGGTGTGGATGGTAGAGGGAGTTGGGAATAAAAACTACAGTATAAGGGGAGGGCCCACTACTAGGGAAGGTGGGAGCTGTGAGTTTCTTGAGGGTCACGAGATGTCCAGGTCAACCTCTGCCATGGTGGCCTCTAGGTCTGGGATCCTATTTCTCAGACTTCAAGTTTCAAGACTTCAGACTCAAATGTTGAGATGCTGCATCATAATGTCATGAAATTTGGCCCATTTATAAAACAGCTATTAGCAAGTAATCATGCCAGATTTATAGTCTCTGTCACAATAGATGACTGAGGGATATGCAGATAAAACGTTTCATGACATTTCCCATAAACAAATAAACTGGCAGCTTTGGAGCACTTATAATGTTGACACAATCCATCCTAATGTCATGAAATGTGGCACATTGTTAGAAAACCTATAATCCGGTAATCATGCTAAATTTAAGATCTCTGGCCCTATAGATGGTTGAGAAATATGCAGATAAAAATGTCATGACATTTCCCACAAAAAATAAAATGACAGATTTTCAGCACCTCTAATTTTGCGACTATCCATCCCAATTTCATGATATTCAACATGTCATTAGAACTCCTCCCAGAAAATTGGAACACATGCTGATATCAGATACGCAGACACACAGAAATGTGATGGTAGAGAAAGGTACCACGGCCCATCTAGTCTGCCCAACACCCTGCCTCCCCCCTTTCTATTATGCTTCCACCCTCTTTTCCCAACCCCTTAAATCTATCCCAAGCCCTCTTGAATCCCTCCACCATTTCAGCTGCCACTACCTCCTCTGGCAGCTTGTTCCAGGCCTCCACCACCCTCTCCATGAAAAACTGTCCCCTGACATTACCTCTGTATTGCCCACCTTCCAGTTTGAGGCTATGTCCCCTCGTGTTCAATCCCTTCTTCAATTTGAACAAGCTGTTACCCTCTATCTTATTTATTCTCTTCAGATACTTAAAGGTCTCAATCATGTCCCCCCTCTCCCTCCTAGTCTCCAGAGGGTACAAATTCAGCCCTTTCAATCTTCTCTCATAGGGTACATTCTGCATCCCTCATACCATTTGGTTGCCCTTCTCTGCACCCTCTCCATCAGCTCAACATCTCTTCATAGGTGAGGCCTCCAGAACTGCACCCCATACTCCAGATGCAGCCTAACCATGGTTCTGTATAATGGCATTAGCACCTCCCTCTTCCTGCTATTAAAACCCCTTGCAATGCAGGCCAACATTCCATTTGCCTTTCCCACTGCCCTGTTACACTGGCTGCCCACCCTGAGGTCACGCGATGCCATAATCCCCAGGTCCCTTTCTGTTTCCTTCTCCTTAATCACCAGCCCCCCAAGGGAGTAAGTTTCCCTCCTATTCTTCCTCCCCAGGTGCATCAGTGAGCACTTTTGTGTATTAAACTTCAATTTCCAGATGTCAGACCACCTCTCCAGCCTCTCCAGGTCCCTCCTCATGGCTTGCACCCCACTAGGTGAATCCACCCTATTGCAGAATTTTGTATCGTCTGCAAACAAGCACACCCATCCCTCCAGACCCTCTGCTAGGTCACTAACATAGATGTTGAAGAGTATTGGTCCTAGCACTGACCCCTGTGGCACCCCACTGGTCACTGCCTATTCCCTGGAATGTGTCCCATTTACCACCACTGTCTGACTCCTTCCCTTCAACCAGTTTTCCACCCACCTGGTGATCCTGTTGTCCACCCCAGTCTGTCCAGCTTATGTACCATTCCACCATGCGGAACGGTGTCGAAGGCCTTATTGAAATCCAGATAGGCCACGTCCACTGCTCCTCCCTGGTCCACTATCTGTGTCACCCCATCGAAAAACTCTATCAGGTTAGTCTGACAGGACCTTCCCTTGGTGAAGCCATGCTGCCTGTCATCCTGCATGCCATTCATCTCCAAGTATTCTATCAACCTGATCTTAAATAATGTTTCCATTACCTTCCCCACCACCGAGGTAAGACTAATAGGATGGTAGTTTTTGACCTCGTCCTTCTGCCCCCCCCATGTGGTGCGACCACCTCTGCACTCTTTCAGTCATTGGCACCACACCTGTGACCAAGGACAAGTTAAACAGCCACGCAAGATGCGGTGCCAGTTCATCCTTCACCTCCTTGAGAACCCTTGAGTGTATTCCATCATGCCCCATTGCCTTGTCTACCCTAAGTCTACCCAGCTCTTCCCTTACTCCTTCAGCAGTGAATTCTGCCACAGCCACCTGCCTGTGGCTGTCACCCTCCCCACCCCTTCCTGGTCCCCTACCTTCCCTTTCCTCTGTGAAGATTGAGGCGAAATAGCTGTTTAATGCCTCTGCTTTTTCGAAGTCCCCTTTCAGTATTGTTCCACTTTCCCCCCTTATCCTTCCAATTCCATGTTGTGCCCTCCTCCTTTCTCCAATGTACCTAAAAAAGGTTTTGACCCCCCTCCTTGCCTGCTTCACTATCCTCTCCTCAATGGCCTCCTTAGCCCTCCTTATCTTTTGCCCAGCCTCCTTTCTTTTTCCCTGTAGGTTTCTCTGTCCTCATCCTTTGTGTCCTCCTGTACCTCTTGAATGCTTTAGTCTTCTCCTTGACCCCTAACGCCACCTCGCTAGTGAACCATAGAGGTCTTTTCTGTCTTCTATTCTTTCTTACCCTTCTTATACATGAGTCCATGGCTTTAAATACCCCTCTCTTGATGGCTGCCCATAATTCCTCCACCCCCTGCACATACCCTATGCTCAACATTTCTTCCCCAACCACCTTCCTCATTCCATTAAAGTCAGCCTTCAGTTCATTGCCTTGGTTCTGTCCTAACCTCTCCTGCCCACTCACCCCTGAACCTGACAGCCCTGTGGTCACTAGTGCCAAGCTCTTCCCCCACCTCCACCTCCACACTGTCCCCATTTGTGAGGACCACATCCAACAGGTTTACACCCTAGTGGGCTCACTGACCCTTTGTTGCAGGAATATGCCCTGAAGAGCCTCTAAGATGCCCCTGCTCCTTGCGGAGATTGCTGTCTGGGCCTCCCAGTTGATGTCTGGAAGGTTTAAGTCCCAAATAGCACAATTTCCCCTTTCTGTGCCATTCTCGCTACTGATTCTACAAAGTGTCTATCTCCTTCCTTCCCCTGCATAGGAGGCCTAGAGACTACCCCAACATGCAGGTTTTCCCCCTGCCCCCTGTCTAGGGTGACCCACTTTATCTCTGTTTCCCCCTCCTTATCCTACCCTTCCATGGCCCCAGTCCCTTCCCTGATATATAATGCCACCCTCCCCCTTCCCTCCCGATCTTTCCTAAACAACCATACCCTGGGATCACCATCTCCCAGGTGTAGTGCTCATTCCACCAAGTCTCACTCACTGCTACAATGTCTAGATTCTCCTCCATCATGGTTGCCTCCAGTTCTCCCATTTTGTTCCGCAGGCTCCTGGCATTTGCAACCAAAGCCCTCCAACATGTAGCCCCATCCTGTCCTTCCCTGATGCTATGTGTTCCCTTGATGAGTGTTGTGACTGGGGGGAGGCTGATAGCCTCTCTGCTCTGCCTCACGTAAGGCTGGCCCTGTTCTTAGCCACCCCCCCTTATTTAGTTTAAATTGAACTTCCTTGCCATGAAGTCCCCCAGTTTACTCTTTAGTGCAGCTGCCCCTGAAGAGCTCAGGTGCAGCCTGTTTTGGGCATACAGCCCCTTCTCCTCCCATATAGCGCCCCAGTCACCTATCCAGCTGAACCCCATCTGACTGCACCAACCTTGTAGCCAATTGTTGAATGCCCTTATCTTCTCCTTTCTGGGTGTGCTCACTCTTGATACTGGCAACACCTCAGAGAAGGAAATAGAAGGAAAAACAGTGTTGTTCCTACAGAACCTAGCAAGTTCCTTGAACCTTGCCTGTACCTCCATCAGACTGTTCCCTTCCAAGTCATTTGTGCCCAGGTGAAACACCAGATGTGTCCTTTCATCCTGCTGTTTACCCCAGGAAGGAATATGATGCCTCATCTCCAGCACCATCATCCCTGGCATGCACTGTACCCATACTGCATTGTTTTTGGCTCCCTTCCTTCCCCATTTTAGCTCCTTAATTGTTGAGTCCCCTAAGAGTGCCACTTTACTGCCCTCTGCTTCCTGGGTGTCCTTTTGGACTCTAGCTTTGTGTCGTAGGGTTTGGCTCCCTTTGGACTCCTCCTCATGTTCCATCCTGACTTGGTTTCTGCCCCTGCTCATCTTTTGTTCCCCATCATCTAGCCTATCCTGATTTTTACCCACACCCAGCATCTGTACCTCTTCAACCTCTCCCTTTAGCCTTTCATCAGACTCCCCCCTCCTGTACCTCTTCATCCCTTGTACTTCCGCCTGGCTTCCTTCATCCTGCAGACTCCTCCTACTTCACTGCTTGAGCATGATCCAGTTTCACCTGCCCCCCCCTCCCAACTGCTCCTGGCCTTCCCTCATCTGCATCACTGTGCAAGATTGTGCCAACTCTGCTTGATCCCCCTCCAACTGTTCCTGTCCTGCCCATCTTTACAGAAGGTTTTGAGCACCGTACCCCACATGGGGAAGTCTTCCTTCTTACCACCTGCCCCCGTCTGCTTATTTCCTCTCTCATGCACCCTGCCCAGTGCATGCCCCAGGCTCCTACTGCAGCTCCTACCCTGCAGGGTTTCCTCCAGTTCATTTTCAGCCTTCCAGGAGCTCAACTCCAGCTCTTCCAGTGCTTCCTTCCTGCCCCTTTTCTTATGCCACAGTTCCCCTAGTGCCACCTTTTGGTGTGTCCCTAATCTGTCTATCCCCTCCTCCACCCCTTCTCCTGCATGCAATGTGCCTGCCCCCTCCTTCCCCCCTTCCACTGCACCTGAGATCTTCCCCCATGTCCCCCAGCCACTCTGCACCCTCCTTCTCTGATGGCCCCTGCCGGACCCCTTCCTCTTCAATGTCCTCGACTAGAATACCTAGGAGGGCAAAACTATTTGTTACTTCCACCCTCAGGCCCATTTCACCTATGGCTGTGTGTGCCTTTTCCTGAGCCTACTGTCTTCCATTCCTCCTGATCCCTGACTGACCCCTTTTCTCTAGCTACAGGCATAATTTCTGTGCTTCTAGACTTCCTGCTGTCAGTTCCCACTGACCCCTTTCCTCCTGTCTCGGGTATTACTGTCCCAAATCTGGACTTGCTGTTGTCTGTTACCACCTCTGGTCTATCCACTCTGGATCCCCTTCCATCCTTTCCCTCCCAAGCCCTTGACTTCTGGAACAGTGTATCTGATCCTCCAGTGAATCCACTCAGCCCTTCTCACTCCTTCCTTGGCTTATATCGTCCTGGTCTCTATACCCCCTTTCCCCAGTTCCCCCCATTTAACCCCCACCTTAGCCTTGCCACTTCCTCTCTCTCCTGAGTGAGCTGCATACTTATCATACAGACCCCATCCTCCAAGCCCAATTTAGGATCATAGCCATTCCACAGCCACTGCACCCCACCACCCTGCCAAAGATCCCCTTCCCTTGGTCGCCCCCCCGTGCTGCCCTACCATTTCTTCTGTGATACTTAGATACAGTTCTAAAATCACCCTTATGTATTTTTTGGGCCCCCGACCCTCACTCCCTCCTCAGCCCCAACCCATAGTCAAGACTATTTAGAAATAATAAAACATGTGCAGACCATAGGCATCAAGAATTAATAACCATAGCCACCACGTTCAAGTCCAAGTCATCAAGTTCAAGTCCAAATCCCCAGCACCTCCAGCGTCAGGAGTCCAAGATCAAGTTCCCAGCACCTCTAGTGTCAGTAGTCTTGACCCAGTTCATTTCACCTCAATTTTGCTCTTTTGTGAAGGATTTCTTAGTGTCTGTTTCAATGATGGGATTCATCCCAGAATTCTAAAAGAACTAAGGGTAGAACTAGTGACACCACTGACTACACTCTTTAACAAATCATGGGAGGATGGGGTGGTACCCGAGGACTGGAGGAGGGCAGATGTGATTCCCCTTCACAAAAGTGGGAGCAAGGCAGAAGCAGGAAACTACAGACCTGTTAGTTTAACCTCAGTGGTAGGGAAAATGATGGAATCACTTCTGAAGGAAAGAATTGTCCAGTATCTAGAGGCCAGAGGCACAGGACCCAAGGCAGCATGGATTCATAGCGGGAAGGTCATGCCAGACAAATCTGATACATTTCTTTGACTGGGTGACCAAAGTAATAGATCAGGGAGGGGCTGTGGACATGGCCTACCTAGACTTTGTAAGGCATTTGACTACAGTCCCACACAAAGATTAATATACAAGTTAGCCAGCCTGGGGTGGGTCCCAAGATGACAGCCTGGGTAAAGAATTGGCTGGAGAATAGGACACAGAGAGTAATAGTAAATGAAGCCCACTCTGAAGAAAGGGGGGTTACTAGTGAGATACCGCAGGGTTCAGTATTAGGACCGGACCTCTTCAATGTCTTTATAAGCGACATTGCAGAGGGACTGGAAGGAAAAGTATGTCTCTTTGCAGATGACACAAAGATCTGCAACACAGTTGATGCACAAGGTGGGGTGGAAAGGATGAGAAGGGACCTAGCAAGGTTAGAGGAATGGTCAAATGTATGGCAGCTTAGATTCAATGCTAAGAAGTGCAAGGTAATACACCTGGGAAACAAAAACCCAGGGAAGAGTACACAATGGGGGTGAGATACTAACAACAACAAAATGGAAAGGACCTGGGGTAGTCATATCAGATGACCTAAAGGTGGGCAAGCAATGTGAGAGAGCAGCAAGGAGGGCTGGGGATACTGGGATGCATAGGAGAGGCATCACCAGTAGAAAACAAGGAAGCTATTATCCTCTGTACAGACACTGGTCAGACCCCATCTGGAGTACTAGGTGCAGTTCTGGAGACCAATCTCCACAAAGACATAGACAGGATGGAAGCTGTCAGAGGAGGGCAACTAAAATGGTGCAGGGTCTGCACTGGAAGACATATGAAGACAGACTTAAGGAGCTTAATATGTATAGCCTCGAGGAAAGGAGGAGGGGGAACATGATAGAAACTTTGAAGTACCTCAAGGGAATCAACAAAATCCAAGAGGAGTAGCATCTTTCAAAAAAGAGGTGTGCAAGAACAAGGGGGCACAATTTGAAGATAGAGGGAGGCTCAGAGATAATTTAAGGAAGTATTTTTTCACAGAGAAGGTTGTGGATGCATGGAACAGCCTTCCAGAGGAGGTTGTGGAGTCAAAAACAGTGGTGGAATTCAAGCATGCATGGGACAGTCATAAGGCAATTCTAGGGGGTGGGGGTAGGAAGAAGTAGGCTGCTGGTTAACTAGGATCTGCAGCTTATCCATTAGGTAGGGAAATGGGCAGACTGGGTGGGCCAAGCAGTCCTTATCTGCCATCAAATTCTATGTTTCTATGTTTCTAATTTCCCATATCCACCAAGGTTGAAGTCCAAGTCTCCTGTGGAGAAATGCAGAACCCAGTTCTTTTGCTGCAAACCAGCTCCTCACAGTGATTTCTTTAGCTCAGGACGCTTCTTGTTCCCACTTTTAGTCCTTCTATCAGTCTGGCTGACTATTTTTAAAGCCTACCACCTTGGCACCTCTCTCCCTGATTGGCCTGATCCTACACCGCTGTCTGCGGTTGGCTGACCATCCGTCCCTGCTTCAGTCGCCGGACTGCCACCTGTGCCCCTTGCTAGTTCAGCTCCAAACAGCTCAGCTCTTCTTCCTCTGATCACCAACCTCTACCCCACTGCCGACTGCAGCCACAGCTCCATGCAGCTCTCCACTCTCCTTTCTCAGGTCGCCAACAGCGACCCGCTCCCCCGCTGCTGACACAGTTAACAAACACAGGAATGCACAGTCCAATTTCTTTCTGTGCCACCTGGGCTATTGGTACAATTAACATCATGTCACAAGTAAGCAATAAGACATGACGGGGTGTGCATTACAGTGTGATAACCGCACTCCTAGGGGCGTAGTTAGGCATAAGGCCGAAGGCCAAGTGCAGGTTGTCGCTTGAGTGCGGTTATCACACTGTCTACAACTCCGGAGTGTCTTATTGTGTTTATAAAATGTCCCTTTGTTTTTAGAAGCAGTTTTTCATTTTTAAACACATTTTTAAATAAGTAAAAATGTAAGTGAATCTGTTCTTTTAACATAAAATAGTCCTTCCGCCTATTGGTGCTAGATTAAAGTAGTGTTATATAGTGTGTGCCTCCATGCCCACTTAAGCTTCATATTACCCTGCCAGCCACAACAATTCACAAATGCTGTTTTTTTCATTCTAGGTATGACACATAGCCCCCTTATTTTATTTCATTCTCCTCAGTCTGTAGACAAAACTAAAAGGAAGCCATAACAGAGGCTTCTCAGTTCCCCAGTGCTGCAAGCATGAGCATGGTTCAAAACTGCCACAGTCACTGACACCATCATGAACTACTCACTCTGTCCTAAAAGATAAACAGCAGGGTGAGTCATTTACCACCTTTTCTCTTTGTTTATATAGTATTATTGCTTACTTTCTTCATTCTGGTTTTTCCTCTCTGTGTTTCCCCACATTCAAGAAATGGAATGTTTACCATGGAATACAGGGGTTCAAAATTCTGCTCAGTTCTACTAGCAGAATGTTACTCTCCTAACATATTGTACACATAGACAACAAAGGCCTGTTTTAGAACCAGAGACTCAATTATCTCACTTGTCAGGGAAAGCAGATGAGATTTCCCTGATGAGCAGGTAAAGATAGAAGGGGGATTTTTCATTGTTAGCAAACAAACAGTTGTAATGAAAACTATAAACAATACTTAATGTTTCTAATTTGTTTATGTGTGTAAGAAGAGTGTGACATTCTGGTAAACAACATTTAATTAATTTGTTTTATTTTATATTTAAGATCATTTTAATTTTAGGGCCCAGATGAAGGTTTCTATAGTGTAAAGGTAGCAGCCATGTTTGTGGTGGAAGATCAGTTCTGGTTGTAGGGAGACTGAGGGACGATAGTTCTGGTTGTAGGAGGACTGATCTGCTCATTGTGTAATGTGGTTTAGGACTAGGATGACTGTGCATATACAGAGAATTAATGTATGGTCAGCTGATCTGTCTTGGCCAATGAGATTTCTAGATTTTTTCTTGCCATTTTATAAGCTAGAGTCTTGGTGGGATTCGATTCTGATATTTATTTTTCAAGCTATTGGAATTCCATTCACTAAAAGTGCTACAGTATGTGAATGTTATTGAGAATAGACATCCCATATAATGCCAGCTGTCTCGATCGAATCAGTCTCTTATTAGTATCTGTTTGGCACCAGCATTTAAACAGATCTTGTGGAAACGGAAGGACCCTAACTCTCCCCCCTCCCCCATTTCAGTACTTGGCTAAACTCAGTTGTGGGGGTACATACGCTGGAACAAATTCACTATACATCAAGGAAACAAATAAAAAAATATGAACAGATGTGGCTTCACTTTAAGGTGAAGCTTGAATTCTTTAGGAACCCTTGAGGGGAATATATGAGATCCCTGGTATAGGCATAGATTAACTGTTTATTTATACATATCATGGCTTTTTGGAATTTTATAATCATCATGCTCCTTCCTGGTATGAACTTGGGTTTGTAACTTATAAATCATAAGTGACTTATTTGCACTCTGTCACTTTTATATGCAAATAAACTCTTTGAAAAGCTCCCCTAGTTCAAAAGACAGCTGAGTCATGGCCACATTAATACATTTAAAACATTCTGCACAATTGCAATTAAGTGCCACAAAATTTTACAGTGTTACATGAAATTTCTTAAAAATTCCACAAATTCAGGACTTTCTCATTCTGTAAAGCTCTAATACTGATAGTCAGTAAACCGCAAAGTGATCTTGGGGTTATCACAACTGATTTGAACTCAGAAGTGGCAGGACTTGGTGACAAAGCAGCGGGTAGTGCTCTGGGGAAGCTTGTGTGCCTAGGGAGGTTATCTCAAGCAGGAGAAGATGGTAGTGTTGTCACTGTATTGCTCACTGACAAGGCCCCACCTGGAGTATTGTGTCCACATCAGGAGGCTGCACCTCAGAAAGGACATAGACAAAGTTAAAGCAGTCCAGAGAAGGGCAACTAAAATTGTACAGGAGTTGCATGAGAAGTCCTATGAAGAGAGACTGAAGGATCTCAACATGTGCACCCTGGAAGAGAGGAGAGTGAGTGGGGACATGATAGAGACCTTCAGGTACCTCACAGGAGTGAACAGGATGAAAGAGGGGAGTGTCATACAAATTAGAAAATACACCAGCACCAGGGGGCATGTCATGAGGCTTGGAGGGGGGGAGTTTAAGAGGGAGGGAAGGAAGTAGTACTTTACTGAAAGGGTTATAATTGCCTTTAACAGACTGCTAGTAAAATAGGTGGATGCAAAAAAGGTGGGGGGGTGCTTCAAGCTTGCATAGGACAGGCACAGGAGAATATTAATGCAAGAGAAAGGGCACCTCATGGCCACAATGCATTAAACATGTAACTAAGAAAAAGAAGAAGAAAAAAAAACTAGCACTCATGCACAGGAGTCCAGAACTAGGTCACATACATTGTGATATAGCAGAACAAGTGCAACAGCAGGTCAACCCCTCCACAAAGCTTCGTTCTTTTGCGCTGCTGCACTTTGTCAGGAGGGAATTATTGCCCTCTAGTGCTTTTGATTTATACTCAGTGAGCTAAAGGTACAGTAGAGGAACAGCTAAACTTTAAAATACAGTGTGATATGAGCTTTAAAAAACTTTATCAGTATTTGCTGAAAATTGATGCTATCACTAGCAGAATTAGATAACGGTGTAAAATGCATTAGTATTTGATCGGAGACAAAAAACAGAAACAACATTCTGAAAAGTAAATAAGATTAATCAAATTCCTACTTCAAAGTTGATAACAACATTGAGAAATGTTTCAAATTACAACAAAGATGCATTATGAAAACCTACTGTTAAGGATTCTGCTTGTGGCTTGATATGGGATACAGTATTGCCATATTGAACAGTTGCTGCTGGAGTTGATGGTGACAGCAGATGAACCACGCCTTGACCACGATGAGAACCTCTACCTCGACCACGTCTACGTGTTCCTCGAGTACGGCTCACTGGATCTCTAGACAAAGTTTGCTGCACTGGTTCTACTGTAATACCTGAATCCATGGATTGTTGTCGACAATAATCATGACTCTCGAGATTGGAGATGGAGTAGGATGATGAGTGCTAGAGAGCATTGAAGTGAGAAAACAAAACACAACTAATAAATGACAGATTCTGCAGATAGTTAGTGAACATTTGCATTTGTCATTCCCCACCTTGAAAGCATACTGACTGTAATCTACAAGTGCACAACAACCATCCTAAATATAATAAGCACCAACACACCTGAACAATATGGACATGAGTACCATTGCAAAAAGTAATCCTCTGTGTCTTTCAACAGTCACTGTCAGATGTACAAGATAACAAAACACATTGATGGTAGACCTGGTTATTCTCTGAACACACAATCTAGCCAGTATGAAATTTCACAATGCTGTTTTCAATTTTGGCTATTGGTTTTGAATGGCAGTTAAACTCAGTCAGAGACAACACAGCTAACAGAAACATAGAATTGGATGGCTGATAAGGACCACTCGGTCCACCCATTCTGCCCATTTTCCTACTCCAGATTCTAATTGATCTGCAGCTTACCCTCTCTTTCCTATCACTAGGGTTGCTATCTGTTGATCCAATGAATTCTTGAATTCTCCTACCATTTTGCCCCCACAACCTCAGCAGGGAGGCTGTTCCTTGCATCTATCATCCTTTCTGTGGAAAAATACTTCCTCACGTTGCCCCCAAGTCTTCACCAGCCTCATATTGTGATCCCTTGTCCTTGCAAATCTTTTTTTCCTGAAAGATGCTGCTCTCTTGTTTATCCCCTTGAGGTATTCCAAAGTCTCTATCATAACCCCTCACCCTCCTTTCCTCCAGGGAATACATATTGAATTCTTTCAGGCTCTCTTCATATGGTTTCTGGTGCAGTCCTTGCACAATTTATGTTGCCCTTCTCTGGACTGTTTCCACTCTCTTTATGTTCTGTTGGAGATGTGGCCTCCAGAACTGCACACAGTACTCTATGAGGTCTCACCACTTGTCTGTACAATGATATCACCATCTCCTGATTTTTACTGGTGATATCTCTCCCTATGCACCTCAGCATCCCTTCAGCTCTCCTCCCAGACTTTTCACATTGCTTGGTTACCTTTAGGTAATCTGTTTTGATTACCCCCCATCCCTTTCCATCTTGGTTGTCATCAGTACCCCCCCCTCACCCCACATCATGTATTCCTCCCCTGGATTTCTGTGCCCTGAGTGCACGAGTACTTGGATCTAAGCTGCCACACTCTTGACCACTCCTCCAGCTTGCCTAGGTCTCTTCTAATTTTCTAGTCTCCATGGAGTGACAACCCTATTGCAGATCTTAGTGACATCCACAAAGAGGCATACCTTCCCATCCAGTCTCTCTGCAATGTCATTTATGAAGACATTAAGGAAGACAGGCCCCAGCACTGATCCCTATGGCACCTTACTGGTTACCTCCCTCTTCTTGGATTGAACTCCGTTTACCACCACCCTCTGTGTCCTATTGCTTAGCCAGTTTCTGACCCAGTTTACCATCTTGGGTCCCACTCCTAGACTGTCCAAATTGTTTATCTAATCTCCTGTGTGGTATGGTATCAGAGACCCTGCTAAACTCTAGGTAGGACATGTCTACTGCCCCTCCCTGATCAACTACCCTGGTCACCCAGTCAAAGAAATCTATCAGATTTGTTTGAGAAGACCTTTCAGTTGTAAATTCATGTTGCCTAGGGTCTTGTGCACTGCTGGATTTAAAATATATTGCAGTCCTTTCCTTTAATATTGAATCCATTATTTTCCCCACCACTGAAGTCAAACTGACTGGCCTGTAATATCCAGCCTTCTGTTTGCTCACACTTTTGTGGAGGGGTGTCACATTCACTCTCCTCCAGTCCTCTGGAACCACTCGCTCTTCCAATGATTTGTTGAATAGGGCTGTCAGTTGTGCTACCAGCGCACCTCTGAATTATTTTAATATTCCGGGATGTATCCTGTCTGACCCTATTGCCTTGTCCACTTTTCAGTTTCACAAGTTCTTTTTTAGGACTCTCTCCTCCATGAATGGATTGGGGTCCACCTCTCTTCCATTTGTGTTTCTCACACCCAACTGTGGTCCCTGCCTTTCTTTTTCTTTTGTGAATACTTTGCAGAAGTATTCACTGATGGGGTGTGGCCTGGCTCTGAATGGAAATGGAGGTCTAAAAATCTCTGTTTGCTATAACTCACAAAATCCACCCTCATCAATGACCATCTTGGACAAAAAATCAATACCTAGATGATAACTAATTAATTTTTGCTACTGCAGTCACTTTGATATATTATCTTGCTTTAATCACCTATTTTGTGGGAATACTTCCACCTACATCATTCCTCTGATCTGCATCCACTTAACCTGTAAACATGGAAGACCCTGCTCAGCAAAATACTTCCCTATGAAAGGTTGAAGCAATGTTTGAAAAATTAATACAAGCTATGAATGATCTTAAAATAACAACACAACAAAATACAGTCACCCTGAAAGCCATCGATCTGCTTCAATCTGCTACAGAAAATAAAGCATGACAAAATGAAGCATTGGTTGAGGATTTACGTGCCACTTTTAGGGAGTAAGACTGCGCCATAAAAGAGCTCCAAAATAAACTGGACGATATTGAAAATCGCAGTTGTAGGAACAATCTATGTTTTTTGGCTTTCCTGAAGAGGTATCACTTAATAACACCTCTTACTTCCTCCTACATATCCTGCCCACGATGCTGAAGCTCCTACTGGATCTCTGTCTAACAATAGAGCAGTCTCATTGCTCCCTAGGCATCAAGCCTGCACCAGATCAAAGGCCTAGACTGATTATAGCTAGATTTTTAAACTACGCTCATACTGAAATAATTCCAAGGAAGGCAAAAGAAATCGGATCCATTACCTGGCAAGGTCACCATATTTCCATATTTAGAGACTTTTCTAAAGAAGTATTGATGAAGTGATGAGCATTTATCCCTGCAAATGCATCCTCCACCAAATGAAATAGGCTTCTCCATACAATATCCTGCGATTATTATTTATTTTATTTATTTAGTTTTTGTTTACCGGGTAAGTACACTAGACAAGTTTTATGCCTATTTTCAGGAACGACCCGGGAGAGTACAAAAGGGTACAACAGGTACATCGATACAGTAATTGGTTCTGACGAATACATTTAGGTACAGAAACAGGAGAAAAGACAATTTTGCAGTTATTAACATTTCGTGGAAGGTATACCCAGATACAATGCGGGGCAAGGTATAAATTAGAGATAAATACAATGACCAACAGGGCTGGTTAGGATTTATGAGCATAGGAACACCAATAGAGTCAGTCGAACAAGGGAGGAGATTTGGATGAGGTCATAGCGCCAGAGTGGTGACGCCAGAGCAGGAGAGAAAAAGCCGGCACCAGTGGGCACCGGGTGGCTAAGGAGGCTTAGGACATTCACAGCGAGAGGCCAACTTAAGATGATCCCACAGGGAGGACTGGAAAAGCTTGTGGGAGGAGGCAGTGCGGACTCTTTCAGGAAAGGAATTATGCAAATCTTTATCAGAATCTCTTATAAAGATTTCAACTCTCCTGATGCCCTGCTGTCATTTCTAAATAAGATTGTACCCCAAACCATGCAGGAATCTAATTCAGATGTGGTGTCAATCACAAATTTTAGTTCTGCCCCTCAAAACACAGATTCAGACACCCCATCAAACGCTCCTTCTAAAACGGGACCCACCTTGATTGCTCCAAGTCTCCTAGAGTGCCCAAATCCTAGGCAGTCTTCCCGGCTCCAACAGAAGGCCTCTATGGGCACTACTACTACTAAAAATAGATGCTGCAGCCCTGAGAATGTGCGCAACTTCACAGGAGCTAAGACCCACTCCCTAGAATTCATCCTGTCTATCCCAACTAACAACAAATATGCACCTCTGCAAGACATAATATCCCCCTCAAAGGAAAACTTGTCACAAGGTTGCCCCCCTAATAAAAATGACTTTGCTGCCCCACCTAAAAACATTTGCAACTCAGCTGACTCCTCGTGGGCAGAAATAGTGGCCAGTACACCTTTGAAAAGTATGGAACCACCTAAAAAGAAACGGCGTGGCAAAATTAAGAATAAATCTGTGGCTACCACTATTAAATACACTCAGGTTGGAAATTCATGTATCTCATGCACCTGAAATGATCACTTCATAATAGGGGACTTACCAAGCTATTTAACTTTCTCTGGTTATTAAGATATTAAGTTGAGGTACTCTACAGTGGTTTGATGTACAGGTTCTTATACATAAGCATTTCGTTTATGGTGAGGGACCCAGCTATATGGCTAATATCTAATCAATCATTTACTATGTAAAATCAGTCAGCATGTTAGTCTGTTTATTCACCTCTTGCTACGACTGCTAAAATAATAAGCCTTCTTTTACAAAAAGTTAATTTTAAGCTGTGAGGAAATTTCTATGTTGGTGGAAAGTAACTCTTTGGAATACACTAAAGTTTGTTGCAACTCCAGTGCATTCCACCACAAATGGAGTTTCAGAGCTCTGCAGATCAAAACAAATGCAGAGTGACCTTCTGCTGAAAAATTCACTGTTCCACGAAGTTTCACCCCACAGATACCAACCTTCTCTGCGGAAACTGCTGCGGAATAATTCTCCTCCAAAAATACTGCTCTGTGAAGCAACACTCTGCAGAACATAATAGGCAGAATTTCACATGCAAACAAATGAACCCTGGTGGAAACCCCATCGGTGGATTTGTCACTCTGCATCAATTCTGCTGAAGGAACTCCCCATTCTACATAACACCCTTTCCCACATAAATGGTTCTAGAAGGGTTTTCAGGCATAGGCTTGAAAAAAAAATACATATATATATATATATATATGTATAGTACAGTGGCACGGCAGTGGCCATTATAGTTAGGGTTAAGTACCCCATTTAAGGTTAAAGAGTGAAATTTGTCAGGTTAATAACTTTGCCACCGTATGATGGATTTGCCTGAATTTGGCAGGCACAGAGTGGTACCATAGATCTTGGGATCTGCCAAGCTTCATACGGTTGGATATATGGTTGCGGAGTTATAAAGTGACATTCCGTAGAGCATTTATGCTTTTTTACGCATTTTTTGCTCGCACCTACAGGTCACATGGTTTGTGCCACCGGTCCAAAACCTTCAGGGAACATGCAGCCAGGCTCCCCGATGTGTCTTTCGAAGATTTTGTGACAAAATATTAAACGGTTCAAAGGTTTTTCAAAAAACAAGTTTCCCATTATAGTCGATAGGAAAAGTTAACAAAAAGTTCGACAGTGTCTCAAATGCAGTTTTTAGTGTTGCAAATTACCCCGTAGTGTCATGAGTCAGCCATTTTTTTTTCAGTTAGTGGTCACAGAAATGCTTGGCATTTAAAGTCGGGACCCTCTAGGGACACAATTATTTTTGTGTTCACCTAGACAAGCCCTAAGGATGCTAACTATGTCTTTTTGGAGGGGTTAAACACCCCAGAAATATGTGTTTGAAATTTTTGTAAACTGTAGTGTTGCAAAGTAATGTTGCACCTGTGACACTTTCATGATTTTTTTTTTTGCAAAAGTGTAGTAATTTGCGACACTACTTTGCAACGCTATGCCCCAAATAACAGGAATTCTTTGCCACCCTGTTGCAAAAGAACAATTTGGTCTTTTGGGCTGAAATTTGGAGGGAAGAAAGCCAACATCACACAGATGTGCCTTTTGGTGGTTTGGTGACAAAATATTACAGGGTTGCAAAGTTATGGTACTCCAAAGTTGACACTTTTTCCCATAGACTAACATTATGGCATCCACCGTGCCTTTCGAGCCCGTATCTCGGAAACACTGCGAGATACGGACTTTTCATCAGAAAAATGCTAGTGGGCTAAGTGCAAAACTAGCCAGGAAAGTCATAATTTATATGAAATTTAAGGTTTTTTTCTACGCCGTACAGTTCCTGAGATATAAGTAATTTAGTATTCCAAGTGCTCATTTTCTGCTCCGAGGTCCATTATTATGCATACCTTCTTTGTACTCACTGTGTTTCTCTATCCAGCTGTTGGGCAAAAACAGGGTGTGCGCTTCCATTACTGTTACAGTTAGCGTTCCCACTTGCATTTCCATACCTATTTACGTTACCGTTCCTGTGTATGCCACCATGTGCATTTCGCTTTGCGTTTTCATTTGCGCTTGCATTTGCATTACTATTACCATTTGTATTTCCACTACGGTTTCTGTGTGCATTTCGTTTTGTGTCACCATGTGCATTACCATCTGTGTTTGTGTACGCACTTCCATTTGCATTTGTCTTTCCTTTGGCGTCATCGTTGCTGTTGCCATTACCATTTGCATTTCCAATTGCGTTACCATGACCATGCACATTACAGTTAGCATTTCCGTTTCCATTACTGTTTGCATTTCTATTACCGTTTGCGTTATCATTAATGTTTGCATCACCATGTGAGTTAACGTTTGCACTTGTGTTTACATTACTGTTACCATTTTCATTTGTGCACTCGCTTCCGTTTGTGTTTGCCTTTGTCTTTCCTTTGGCGTCATCTTTGCTGTTACCATTACCATTTGCATTTCCAATTGTGTTACCTTGACCATACACATTACGGTTTGTGTTCCCATATGAGCTTTCGTTTGCATTTAAAGTTGTCTTTCTTTTGGCATCATCGTTGCTGTTATCATTAGCATTTGCATTTCCAATTGTGGTACTATGACCATGCATGTTACCATTTGTGTTTCCGTACACACTTGCATTTGTGTTTCCATTTGTGTTACTGCTCATTTTGTCATCATCGTTGCTGTTACTGTAACTGTTTGTGTTTCCAATTGTGTTACCGTTTGCATCTTCGTCACCATTTGAGTTTCTGTTGCCCTTAGTGTTTGCATTTTCGGTTGCGTTTCCGTTGTCGATTGCATTACTGTTTCCTTCTGCGGTGCTGTTTCCTTAACCATTTGCATTTCTGTTTGCATTTGTGTTACCATTTGCATTTTTCTTACCATTTGCATTTCCACTGTGTAAACCAGTGTGGGATAAAGATGAAGCACTCAGACAAAATTAGCAGCAAAGGAAACATAGATTTATTTTAAACAGCGGACTCGTAGGTGACAAAACAAAAGAAAACAAGTAAAATCATAAGTCCAAATCAAGAGCTAGTAATATCTAACTCAGATCAGAGTGTTGCTAGTTCCACACCCTTATACTTACTAACTGACTTCCCTAGACAGTCACTATTTATAGCATTTATAATCATGTGACACCATAACTCCACCCTTGCTATTAGCTTTTAAAAATTATGTTGTGAAACAAAGCATTAATAAATTTTATTTATACAGAATAATGAACTTATAGTATAATCATAACTGATAAGCTGTTTGAAAATCATTACAATCCCTTTAAGAGTTTTTTTCACACCCAAGTGGAGTTGGAGGGTCCACCCCTCCAGTTAGCAGCATAAAAGTATAGTGAATCTGGCCGGCCGGCTCATAGAAGATGCTGCAACAGGAGAAGAGAGGAGCCTTCAAAACTGCAGAGCTTAAAATAGGTAGACAGACTTCTTTCCTTTTAAGAAGCTTCAAACCCTTTTATCTATGGTTAGTTCCTGATAGAAAAAGGGGGGTAGGTTAAATTCTCTGGCTAATATTGAAAACCATTTCTTTTCTGATTGTAGATTCATTTGTGATAGTGCGAGCGTTCAAGTGGTAACATTTACCGGAACTCGCACTATCGCTAAGTCTTTTCCATCTGTTTAACTTCTTTGGAGCCTCAGAATAGCTTAAAACTGGACTAAGGCAAGGCTAACTGCAGGAAGAAATGGCACAATGTACAGAAACTGACATCTTTTTTCGGCAGTGTAAACGTGCATCTTATATGGGAAGTTCCTTTTCTTTAAACAAAAGCAGTAAAAAAAAAAACCCAGTGCTAGATCACAATACCGCGGTCATTTAAACACATTTTGTTACAGAGTAAAACTTATATCAAACCTTTATAACATCCTTAGGGTTGAACTAAAGGACATTATGCTTTTATTTAAGGAGGGCTGGATTGTATTTAAGAAGACAGGACAAAACAAACAAGACAATGAGTGTCACAAAATGGGTGGCCAGCCCAACAAACAAGACATAATACAACATAATTATACAGACTAGAAAAAGGAAGGGTTTTATACTTTCCAGCGTGTCCTTAAATAAAAGTAACACCCTTAATAATAGACATCCAAAAGAAAACAAAAGGGGGGGAGGTTTCTGTGACATTCCTCCCCACCCAAGACCAAACATTCATGTTTGGTTTTTAATGAGAAAAACAATATACCTGTCATCAGATCCCTTATTCAAAAAGATGGAGCCATAGCCCACCCTCACCAGGGCTCCACCTTGGGGCCCCTAATAATAAAATAACTAGGTAATTTCTGGAGTGAAATTTGATTCACTTAGTGTCCATTACCTTTTCTTTACCCCGAGGTCTGTTGACATGTATGTGTATCTTCCATGCCATACCTGGACAAGAAATCGGTGTTATTGTGAGCCGTTCCTTTTCTATGTTTTATAGAGAATCTATAGGGTTGCATGGCAAGATACCATCACATTATGGGAGGGTTTTTGTCCTTCATTACATGAAGCCAACATAGGGGGTTATGATCAGTCCATAGTTCGAACTCTCTACCCCACAAATAGAAGCTCAAGGCTTCTATCGCCCATTTAATGGCTAAACACTCTTTTTCAATAACAGAATAATGTTTTTCTCTTTCATGAAGCTTCTGGCTTATAAAAATTATGGGATGTTCTTCTTCTTGTACCATCTGTGTGAGTACGGCTCCTATACCATAATTAGAAGCATCTGTTTGTAATATGAATGGTTGTGAAAAGTCAGGGGTATGCAAAACGGGTGAGGACCATATCTTGGCTTTTAGACAGCGGAATGCCTCCTCACATTCAGTTGTCCATTTTACTTTCTCTGGTTTGGATTTTTTTGTTAAGTCAGTTAAGGGTCCAGCTATTGTAGAAAAGTTAGGTATAAAACATCTATAATACCCAATAAGTCTCAGAAATGATCTAACATCCTTTTTTGTTATAGGACAAGGGCTATTAGCCACTGCTTTGACTTTAGATATTTCTGGTTTCACTATTCCGTTTCCAATTTGGAACCCAAGATATTTGGTTTCCTGCACTGACAGGGAACATTTGGAGGGATGTATAGTCAACCCGGCTTCAGATAGGGCTGATCATACTGCCTCCAGATGTTGCATATGTTCCTCCCATGAGTTACTAAATATCACCACATCATCCAGGTATGCTGCGGGATACGCTGCATGAGGTTGTAATATGTCATCCATAACTCGTTGGAATGAGGCAGGGGCACCGTGTAGGCCAAAAGGCATTACGATAAATTGGTACAGGCCTATAGGTGCACTAAATGCATTTTTTTCTTTGTCTTTTGAATCTAGGGGAATTTGCCAGTATCCCTTAGTCAGATCTAATGTGCTAATGTATTGGGCTTTACCTAAATGATCTAAGATATCATCAATCTGGGGCATTGGGTAGCTATCAAATTTGGATACTGCAATTAAACATCTAAAATCAAGACAAATTCTGATACCTCCTTCCTTTTTCCCTACTACCACCATGGGAAAGTTCCACTCACTATGGGAGGGTTCAATTATTCCCAGGTCGTGCAACTTTCTAATTTCCTGTATAACATCTTTCTGTACTCTTTCAGGTATTCTATATGTTTTCTGTCATATGGGTATGTTTTCTGGTATCACAAAATGATGGACAGCATTTTTAACTTTTCCCAGTGTTCCTGTAAATAGGGCCTGGAACGGCTGTAACACAGTCTGCAAAGTGGCAACCTGCTCATCTGTTAGGTCTGGATTGATATGTATCTCTGAAAAATTTCCCGTATTCTCTATTCTTTGATATGCTAAGTCTAATTCCGATTCAGAGGTCTCCGGGGGGACCTATCTACCCATTGCTTTAATAAATTCACAAGATATACTCAGTGTTTAACTTTCTTTTCTGGAAGTTCGACCTCATAGGTTACTGGGCCTAAATGTTTTGTGATTTTATAGGGGCCTTGCCACTTCATAAGTAATTTACTGTCAGAGGAAGGTAACAAAAGTAAAACTTTGTCTCCTTCTATAAACTCTTTGGGCCAGATATTCAAAAGGGTTGCGCCATGCGCAACAGGGTTGCACATGCTCAAGTCCTACATTGCGCCATTCTGCAATATTCAGCAGGAGGCAGTTGCGCAACTGAAAACAGGCTGAGCAACAGCGCAATGCAAATGAATGCATGCTCAACAGGAGGGGGAGGAACCATGCATAAACTGCACAGCCCGATATTCAGTCGGGCTGTGCAGAGTTGTGTAGGCGCAACCCCCAACCTGTGCCTGCACAACTTTGAGCCAAAAAAAAAAGGCTTAAGTTGAGGGCCACCCACAGGTGAGCTGCTGTATTGCAGGGCGCCACACAGCAGCTGCCACCTGTGGCTGGCCCCCAACTCAGTCCCTGTGCCCCCCCACCAGCCCGATCGCGGGCATCAATGGGCTCCCCCCCTCCCGTTCACATCCCTGGTGGTCCAGTGGACCGTAATGCCCGATCATGGGCAGAATGTAATAAATCCCCCAATGCCCGATCACGGGCAGTAAGTAAAGTGCCCCCTCCCAACCTGAATATCTCCTGGTGGTCCAGTGGACCGTAATGCCCGATCGCGGGCAGAATGTATATTGACACCCCACCCAAACATCTCCCTGGTGTCTAGTGTCCCCCACCCCACCCACCCGAAGCCCCACCACCTGCTCCCCCCGGCGGCCGGCGGCAGCATCCCACCCACCTGCCGCCCCGCCGACTAACTATTGTGATAGGGCTACCGCCCGGTGGTGCAAACTAGAGCCAATGGCGTGCAGCCCATACTGTACATGACAGTCCAGATTTGTGAACCTCTCTATAAGCGAACATCAAGTAGGGAAGATATGAATCCAATTTTTTCCTTCCTCTAATACATACTTCCTTAACATTCTTTTCAATGTTTGGTTAAACCGTTCGGCTAGTCCGTCAGTCTGAGAGTGGTAGGGTGTAGTAAAAATAGCTTCTATACCTAGCACCTGCTACAAATGTTGCAACAATTTTGAACAAAAATTGGTACCTCTATCAGTTAAGATGGTTTTAGGAATTCCCATGCGACTAAAAATTTTTATCAATTCCTCAGCTATTCTAGAAGCAGTAACAGTACGAAGGAATTGCCTCTGGGTATTTTGTGGCATAATCCACTACCACCAATATAAAACGGTTCCCTTTTGAACTTCTAGGAAGTGGACCTATGATATCCATTGCTATTCTGTCAAACATGTTACTAACCAAAGGCATTGGTATCAGGGGTACTTTGTCTTTGCGTCCTAATGCTGCTACTTGCTGACACTCAGAGCAGCTTTTACAATATTCTGCCACCTGCTTGTAAATGCCAGGCCAAAAGAACCTGTACAAAAGGCATTTTAGGGTACACTCCCTGCCTAAATGGCTGGCTAAAGGGATATCATAGGCAATGGTCAACAACTTATTTCGGTACAGTAATGGCACCATCAATTGCTCTACTGTCTCTCCAGTTTGAGGATTAGTGCACACCCTATATAGCAATTCATTTTCAATTTTATAGTGAGGTTGATGAGGTTCAGTTTTCACATTCACCTGTGAAAAAAATGATGTTAAAGTCACATCACTTTTTTGCATATTTATGAACTCTTTGTTAGTTGACATACATTTTTCGGTTACTATAGCAAGTCCAGCGTTTCTACGAGTCCACGGGTTTTTATCGTTTCTCTTCTGTATTTTGCTTTTCCTGTCTTTTCCACTGCCCCAAATACATCATCCTCAAAAGGGAATGATTGTCCCAACTCTTTTCTCTGCTCTCCTTGTGCCCAGGTGGTAACAGCTCCTATGTTTGTAGTCAATAAAGAGTCAAAATAGGGGTAGTCATGTCCAATTATCACGGGCACTGGCAAATGAGGTACTATGCCTACTTTCATTTTCAGTAATGTCCCATTTATTTGAATCTCAGTTTCTCTTAAGGGATACCAGTGAATGTCCCTATGTATACACTTTACCCCAGCAGTTGGTTCCCCTGGCTCTGTTTTTTTCATTAGTGATGCATGTACCAGAGTCTGCTTGCTGCCTGAGTCAACAAGACCAGATACTACTGATCCTCCAATTTTCACAGTCATTAGATAATGCCCCCAGTTGGTGAGAACTAAGTGCATTGCATCTATTTTCTTTTTGGGACAGAACCTAGCGATGTGTCCTTTTGCTTTACATTCATGACATATGATATCATGGCTATATCCTTTAGTTGTTTTGTTGTAATCTCTACCCCGAGTGATACCACTAGGCTGTGTTACAGGTGTACTACTAGTGGTAGCAGGTTTTATCATAGTTGGAGTCCTAAGATTCGTAAATGTCCTAGGCCATTGAGGCCTAGCAGCTCAACAGTCCTCAGCCAATCGTATAGCTACCTCAGAGGTTTCGGGGCGGTGTTCCTTTACCCACAACTGTACATCTTGGGGTAATACTCAGACAAATTGTTCTAAGATAATGCTCTCCAATATTTGTACTATGGTTCTTGTGTTGGGTTGTAACGATTTATGACATAAGTCTTTTAAATTAGTGTATACATCTTGGGGGGTATCAGTGGATTGAAATTTATAGGCTCTAAAACGTTGCCTGTATGTTTCAGTACATATATCATATCTTTTTAGGATAGCTTGCTTAATATGATCATAGTCATTGATATGCGCAATATCTGTATGGCTATAGGCTAATTGTGCTTTCCCAGTCAAATGGGGGGCCAACCTGATAACCCACTGATCTCTAGGCCAAGCACAAGCAGTGGCCACCCTCTCAAATGTCATAAGATATGCCTCAATGTCATCGGAATCAGCCATTTTTACCAACTTTATATCTTTTTGTCCTACCACAGATGCTGGTGGGGGTCTCGCAGTGCCCAGAGACTGGATAGCACGCAGGGTATCAGTCCAACAGGCGGCATTCTCTACTTGATCTCTTTCCCTTTCTTTCTCCATCTCCACTTGTCGAAGACATAGCCAGCGGAGCAGTTCATGGGGGTTTTCTGGAAGATCCTCCATCTCCAGTCCAGCTGCTTGGGTGCCTCTTTCAGTAGCCTTAATATCTTCCATCATCATGATATCCCCTTCAGCTTCTTTCTTGGCCACCTTTCTGCTTACCACTGGTTCCAAACTGGTTAGTAAGGGCAAATCCAACTTCTGTACAATAGACCTTGTGGCAATCACCGTCCGCTCTTCTGCCTTGTCTGAGTGCATAACATAACATCAGGATCTGATCACAGATCCAGCAGTAGGTCTCCACAAGCCCACAATCCCACCTCTGACACCAAATGTAAACTGGTGTGGGATAAAATGAAGCACTCAGACAAAATTAGCAGCAAAAGAAACATAGATTTATTTTAAACAGCGGACTCGTAGACGACAAAACAAAAGAAAACAAGTAAAATCATAAATCCAAATCAAGAGCTAGTACTAGCCAACTCAGATCAGGGTGTTGCTAGTTACACACCCTTATACTTACTAACTGACTTCCCTAGAAAAAGGGGGTAGGTTAAAATCTCTGGCTAATATTGATGTAACCCCCAGGGGCGCTACCCTTAAGGCTACTACTCCTGCCTGCCCCTACAGAGACAGGGTCAATATGGCCGAGATTGCCTCGGTTACAGCCCTCTGGGTTACTGCAACCCCCCCGTTCATCCCACTAGTGGCTTACACGGGGTACAAATAACACTTTTCACCAATACACTCACCCCCTGGTTAACATCCCTCTACTCTCTCCGGAGACCCCCTGTAAAATAAGGCACGGTTATATTGCAGTCACCAGGTAGCAGTCCACCAGTAAAGTACACAATAGCCAGGGTGTAGTTGCACAAAAACAATCTGATTTATTCAGGGGGAAACTAACAAGGACAGGGGGAATCAAGTTGATTAGCTTATCACTATACTTATCTACCTAGGACTCTGTGCACAGGCCTAAACCTAGTCTTTACCGTCCCTGGGTACCCAAGCCCTAACGGCTAGTTCACACGTGGCAGCTGGTTGGGGCCCTTGACACAGATAACAGTTACGATCCTGAGAAATCAGAATAGGCAGGGGGTTTAGCTTTTGCAGTTGGAGATGGATTCACATCATTGAAAAACACTGTTGCACACTTGGCAGAGAGCCACCCTGATTCAGTACTCATGGCTCCAATAGATAACGATTTCGTCACCCTGACAGGACCGAGCCTGCATTTCACCAGCCTCCTCACACACTTATATGGTAAATAACAGAGGGGTACCATACCAGGCAGCTGCTCTCTGACTTTTACCAATTTTGCAGAAACTCAGGCAGAAACTGCAGCTTCAACATCACGGATGGACCGAGCGCACTTCAGCAATCCTCTCCAGTCCCCTCAGGTCGAGTCTGGTAGGTAGCTGGGCAGGCACCATCCTTCTCCGACCGCCCGCTGACGGATTTAGTCCGATTTGGATTCACTGAACAAATGGCCGCCTCCGGCCTTCACGTGCTTCACGCGCGAACACTCTCCAGCGCAGAAGCACAGAACTCCTCACTCCTCACCAGCCACAATGCATCTGGCCCCAGCAGTAAGGGGCTCTTCCTTCAGTTTGGGCGCTACCCACTTCTATTGGCTGGCTGAACATGCCAGTCATTTCCTCCAGCCCTCAGTGGTGCGAAAAAGCACCATAGTTCATAATGCCTTTCCCAAAATACACAGTCCCTCTATTGGTCAGCTGACTCTGTAGGGTCCCGAGGTACTGATTGGCCCAATTCAGCAGTTCTGGAGCAAAATGGATGAGACAATCAAACAGTCCTTACTGCAAAGGAAGGCAGGTTAGAGCAACTATATTATCATTATTATTTTACGTTATTTCAAGCAAACAATCACATCCTCCAGCAGAGCCCCCTCTGCACCACTAGCGATGGCAGACAGGGGG
This sequence comes from Neoceratodus forsteri, assembly GCA_016271365.2. Classification (NCBI taxonomy): domain Eukaryota; kingdom Metazoa; phylum Chordata; order Ceratodontiformes; family Ceratodontidae; genus Neoceratodus; species Neoceratodus forsteri. The sequence goes on along the minus strand of CM057457.1, from coordinate 390,149,379 downwards.
CTATTTTTTTCTTCAGCATCCCAGGCGGGACTCGGGCATACAACCACACAGCCCATAAAGAGACAACTTACGGAGGCTTTAAAAGTGCTCACTGGCTACCCCTTTACACGGCTTTATGCCGATCACCAACCAGGCATGGAGCAGGGAAACGAGCTCCGAGAAAACTGTCAGGAACCCCCATTTGCAAGGGGGTTACACCTTCCCTGGCCTGGAAAAACTTGGCATCCACATCAAGTAGTTACCCTTGAATTACTTTCAGGCAAATATCTTAGTTAACACTACATCACACTTTACATTACATACATGAATATTACATTCACAATGTACTATGATTTATTCAACATTATACACACAAACTCTTGTTCCCTTTTTTTTTTTATCAGGTCATTAGTTCCTGCTCATGACACCGGGCCAAGGGAAACCCCTCCCTTTCAGCTACTGGCAGGTTACCTGAAGCAGGGGCACCACACTCAAAGGGTAATACTAACAGTCTGGAGTTATCCCCCAAGGCTAACTTAGGCAAGGAACTCGGGGGCACATACACTCCTTTGTGGACCACATTTAAGGGCAGGACCACCGGCTGACCCAGAGACTCATAACTCAACTTTATTACCTGCCGTATTTCTTGGCCGGATCGCCTAGGGGTCTCGGGGGACCTTGAAATAGGCCCTGATTCCATTTCAGTCTCCTTGACATTAGTGACGGGAATCTCTATGGGGGAAAGGGCTCAGCACTCATAGTACTATTGGGGGCCTGACCTTCTATCCCCAGACCCACCCCACTGGGCTCAGCTGGGGGCTGTCTAGGTACAGGTAAGGAACCATCAGGGCATTCAAAATATTCTTCCGGTTCAGGCATATCACTTGCTTGTTCCCCCATCTCACTCTCTTCCTCTGAAAAGTCAGACAATTCAGCCAGGCCAGACAGTTCAGCCATGCTCAAGGATCCCACCTCCTGGGCATTATTGCCACCCGATTCAAGGTCTGGAAGCATTGGTCCTGGAGACAAAGCTGGGGGCTCAGACAGTCCAGAAGACCCAACCTCATCTCCAGAGTTAACAAGGGGATTGCCCCAAAATAACTGGCTCAATTCATAAGAGGGATAGTATTCAATATCGTCTTCGTCATCTTCTGACACCACTGGTTGCTCACTTCCCTCTGCAGACCTTGGGTGAGGCCCTTTTGGTTGGTCTGCTGAAGAATCAACAGGTTTGATGCCTTTCCTGGTAGCAGATCTAGTCATAGGCCTGGAGGGGGGAGCATTTGGAGATTCAGCTTCAATCAGGACTTGTCCGATTGGCAGCAGATGATTTCTGTGCATAGTTTTCTCATCTTTATGTAAGGCACCTATGCCCATTTTTGTAACATGGATATACATATGCCTCTACAGGTTCGGGGAAGGATGAGGCTACTTGGCACAAGAGGCCTAGGTTTGACTACTCTGCACAGGGGCACCCAAGTAAATCCAACTACAGGAAGCAATAACTGTAATGTCCAGAACCAGAATTGGGATTTTTCAGTGTGGCTTTATTTATTAACTCACTGAACACAAACAAAGCTCTGTATGGTCCCCCCAAAGGGCTATGTAGCTGTAATGCAGATTAGAGGTTAAACACAGCGGTCCATTGGAGAATGAACACTTTACAATTGTCTGGCTTTGGACCCACCAGGCACTCAGCCGGACTTATGCGCATTGGATACACAGCCCGACTGGCCCGGCTCCCCTGCCGACCACTCTACTGACGGTCCACTTGGCGAATGAACCCAAACTCTACTTGGAAAGACATCCCATCAAACAAGGAAGCTCCCAAAACTGTGGCTCCCCACACCACTTGAAGTCTGTGACTCCTAGAGAGATTTTGTTTTCGTACTTCCAATTCGAAACTCCCATCAAACAAGGAGTAATGTTCCCATCCTGTGGCTCCCCACACCACTTGAAGTCTGCGACTCCTAGAGAGATTTTCAAGTTGCGACCCACGTCTGGGTACCCACCCCATCACTGGCCATGGGCATAAGGCGAGTAGCAAAAACAGAAGAAATCTGTAGAGGTGGACCTGGTTACTAAAGATGGGGATCTATCCACCTCCAGCTCCCACAGCCCATACCCGGCCATTTCTCTGAACACACAGAAACTTTAGAACTGTAAAACTGTAGATTGATGGCGGATGAACTGATGCACCCCCTCTACTGTGAACTCTAAATCCATTTAAACTTTAAACTGACTGCTCCATTTGTTCGTCCTAGTGTATATAGTGTTCCCAAACAGCAGTCCCCAATAAAACCATTTGAAACTTGAAACTGAATTGACTGCTCCATTTGTTCGTCCTAGTGTATATAGTCTTCCCAAACAGCAGTCCCCAATAACATTTCCTGACTGAAAACACAGTTGTTTGCCCCTTACACTGGAGCCAAACACTCACCCAATCATTGCAGGGCCCCACAGGCGAAGTCCTTTAACCTTTTCTGTATACCCAAACAGACAAAGTAATTTCAGGCAGCTTCTTTCCTTGGTGGGAAAAGGGGATTGCCCCTGGAACCCACAGAGACCTTTTCCTACCCCCCAGAGGGAGGGGGCACTGAGACCGAGGGGACGGTCTCCACCACTTGAAGAATGGTGAAACACAGAAAAACTTCCTTCTGTGTGGAGGCAAATCTCAAACTACAGTCTGATGCTTCCTTCTTGCTCAAGGACAAATGGAAGACTGCTCTTTGAATCCCAAAGTTCTAGAACTACTCTGAGCTGAAGATTCCAACTGTGGCTCATGCAGCTGTAACAATTCTACTATGATGTCATCCCTCTAGTCTCAGCTGTGACTGAGGACAGAGTGAGACAGTGTGAAACCCATTTAACTGGAGTTTCACAAGCTGCCTTCCCTGCCTACCACTAGGTCTTACTGGGATTCTAGTAACCCCGGGTAACAAAGGGGTTACACTCGCCCTTGACCAGGAAAATGACTGTCCCCAGTCATTATGCACCCGGCCTTAGGCCATCCCACCCTATGTGCTACCTGCGGAGGGGGGTGATCAGGCCCCCTCCTACCATGTGCAAGCACAGGTAGGCAACACTAAGGGCCTAGAGGCCTATGGCTGACATTTCAGCCTCTACTCTATCCACTTACTATGGACACCTAGTGGCTCTGGTAGAACCGTCCAGAGCATAGCCCTGATAGATCAGCACTGCAATCCCTACGGCCGTTCAGGACCACAGCCTGTCTATCCCCCAACCCTCTAGGAAAACCTATCTGCCTCTACATAACATCCCAAAAAAAAAACCCGGGGACCTCCCCGACCTTGGCAGCCTGCAACTACAACATTAGAAACACAACAGTACTTTAATTTCTAAACATAAGCACTGAAATGAGGAAGTCTGATGAGCCCCTCCTCCTCTTCTTGTCTTCTCTTCTTTCTTCCAGGAACACCTGTAGAAAAGACAAAAAACATCAAAAAACAAAACACCCTAATCTGCAGTTACGATCTACCTAAATAACGATGACTACAACAACAACAACCACAACCCTTACCATACAGGATAAACAAAAACACTAAACAATCCCAAAAAGAAAAAATATATATATATTTTTTTTTTTTTTAGAAAAGTAGAAAAGAAAGTATATACATTAAGTACAGAAATGACATTGATAACAATACACCTTTTTTGGGGGGATGGAATGCCCTAAATGTCCCACTAGTGACTATAAGGCCCGAAGGCCAGACCATTAAAGAGTCTCTCCTGGGCCGGAGCCCCGTGAACATAGTCTTTTAAGGCCATAATCCCAAAGGGGAGAGTCTTTGCGGACAGTTCACACACTGTTTGAAGTCTGTAGTGTAAGGTGTGCATAGCAATGTCATAAAGATAGAATAAAAAGAGATTTTGACTCACCAGCCTCTTGAAGTATTCGGAATTCACAAACCTGGTCCCTGCCGAAGACTCTCCCTGGCAGTATTTCTTCTGATACAGCTGGGCGGACATCTTCCGGGAACCCACAGGAGTGCACATCTGGAAACAGCTGGGCTGATGTCATAACTGGAGAAGGAACCTTAGAACAGGAACAAAAAGAGAAACAGCTGGTCCGGCGTCATCCGATTACCAGGCGATGAACAGGAAAACAGCTGGGCTGGTGTCCTCTCTGGATCTGAAGTCATCTGGTGGAACCAGTAGGTGGTTGGTAATTGCAGACAGTTTACTGTAGACTGAAGAATGTGGGGCCCCGAATTTTTGTTTATTTATTTTGGCAGTTCAATAAAGGTACTTCACAGTTCAGATGTGGCAGTATTGACTACCACTGCTCGGCTCTCCATTCTGTAGGCACGGGCTTAATTACTGGGAGGTCCTTGCACTGAGGCCAATAGTAGAGGGGGTCAGGGGCTTGAATTATTACTCCATCTGGATGCACATAATTCACACAGTGGGAGACTTCACGTCCCTCTCCGTCCACAATTCTCACTCTGTCCATAAACAGTGTCCTGCCTCTCTTCCACTGTGTATACTTTTCGTGGAACAGTCTATTCTTTACATGCTGGTTAGCCCAGGATGCACATGTTTCATTGCTTCATCCCAGATCCAGGATTTCCTGCAGTTCTCAATCTCCTCCCAGACTCTCCGAGGAAGGTAGGAAAGGTCATACAAAGATTTCATTGGCCTTTCTCGAACCAGTCTCTCCTCTTTACTTGCTTTGGTCAATCTGAGACCGCTGGCCTGGCTCGGGGAGGCCAGTCCTGGTTCTGCCAACCCGCATCCTCAACGAAATTAAAATGGATCCCTGACTTCTTTTTCTTCTGGTGAAGCCAGGGCAGTGGCATCACCACCTTACAGGAGAAGTCGACACCTCCCATTCAGCGGCCTCCCACATCTCATCTTCATCTTGAGACTTGGGCTAGGCCCCCACCCAGGGTCTATTGATGCTTTATCTGAACTTGCCTTCTGAGATCCAGCATCCAAAACTTCAACTTCAGATTCAGTCTCTAATTCTGCACTCTCTAACTTTGTGCCACACTCCCGAGACCTTCCTCCACAGGCTCTGCCTGATGCTGTGTGCTGCCAACTGCAGATTCTTGAAGTTGTGTCCATGTAGAACCAAGCAATTTTAGGCACCTTATACAAGCCATATTTTGTAGACAACCAGCACAGTGAGGAATCATGAAGACATCCTTCCAGCACTAAAGCACATCTGGCATACGCACTGGATAATTAGAATTGCCACATCAGGAGGAGTTGCCCTCTAGGCATCAATTTTCAATGTCTCTCAATCTATTTACTGCTGCTGTTACTGCAACCGGGCATGATCAAGTAACGAGCTGGTCCTGAGGCCATAACTGCAGAAAACAAACAGAAGTTCACTGTAACTGAAAGTCCCACTTTAAATGAACACACTCTGTAGCTTTAAAATGGCTCCTCTGCTGCTGTTTACTTTACTACCCCACCCTGTAATGGCGGCAGCAGCTCCCTGTGCATCAACATTCAGACTCTAGGTCAAGCCACTGTGCACCGATTTACATCAGCTACTATTAACTTTATTTTAAACTGCACAACTTGCTTTTTCTGGCTGTTCTCACATTTACAGGATTTTCCTTGGACTTTCCACATGCTGGCAACATTTATTTAATCACAGTCCCTTTAACGTCAGGTTTCAGCACAGGATTGCCTGCTTCTACTAGCGTTGCATTTATTTTACAACTCACAGTCTCTCTCTGGCTGCAAACTTTAAACTGAGGCTACTTTTATTGCTATGCACACATTCAATGGCTTTACAGACTTGCACTTGCCAGCAGGATATCACACAATCGCTACTTGCAAAGCGACTATACAGCTCACTCACATTTTATATGGCATTACTGAAAATCACTGATTTGAGCAGTTTAAATTGTTTACTCACTGTTATGGTAGCAGATTGCTGCGATGGAAGAACGGCCTGCAGCCAGATTTTTGAAGGCCTCAGATTTCAAGCGGCGGGCAGTCTCCACGATCGTAGTATTAATCACACAATTCACTGATCCACGACCGATAAGCGGGTTGAGCCCGATTTTGAACTAGAAAAGTCACTTTTCACTGTTTACAGCGCTTTGAACACTTCACGAACGCTCCTCCACTGCCAGTACACGCACTACTCTCTGTCTCCCTCTCGAATGCTGAAGCAGACACTGAAGAGCTGGCTGAGGGGCGGGACTAATGGCAAACTGACCAACCACACGACGCCATGCAAATGAGCCTCTCTTCTTCATTTAGGCTCCTCTCCCACGAGCGATCGTCGAGCAGGCAAATTCAAACTGAAAAGATGCACTTTTTTTTTTTTCAACTGACTCCACGGCGGGAGCCCATTTCAACCATGTAACATTGCCATTAACTCTGTAGTCTCTAGTATTGCACAGAAAGCATTTCCAACGTCCAGGGCATAATTTCTCTGTTGCTACCCCTAGTTTTCCACACTTTCCTTCACAGAAACTCATTTTAAAACTGACAAACGCTGTAAACTATGTTGATGCAGGACAAGGACACACACTTTGGCTTTACAGCTCCTTGGTAAACAGTTGGCATTGTTTAAACAGCAGCACAAGATTCACAGCACACAGCACACACTAGGGAAATTGCTTCAACTTTTTTTTGGGCTACCAACTGCCAGATAGCCAAAACACTAGCCTACTTGCCCAAGCACCTTCCTTCCCAAACAAATCCAAAGCGGTGCCTCCATTTTTGTAAGGCACCTATGCCCATTTTTGTAACATGGATATACATATGCCTCTACGGGTTCGGGGAAGGATGAGGCTACTTGGCACAAGAGGCCTAGGTTTGACTACTCTGCACAGGGGCACCCAAGTAAATCCAACTACAGGAAGCAATAACTGTAATGTCCAGAACTAGAATTGGGATTTTTCAGTGTGGCTTTATTTATTAACTCACTGAACACAAACAAAGCTCTGTATGGTCTCCCCAAAGGGCTATGTAGCTGTAATGCAGATTAGAGGTTAAACACAGTGGTCCATTGGAGAATGAACACTTTACAATTGTCTGGTTTTGGACCCACCAGGCACTCAGCCCGGACTTCACATGCGCACTGGATACACAGCCCGACTGGCCCGGCTCCCCTGCCGGCCACTCTACTGACGGTCCACTTGGTGAATGAACCCAAACTCTACTTGGAAAGACATCCCATCAAACAAGGAAGCTCCCAAAACTGTGACTCCCCACACCACTTGAAGTCTGCGACTCCTAGAGATATTTTGTTTTCGTACTTCCAATTCGAAACTCCCATCAAACAAGGAGTAATGTTCCCATCCTGTGGCTCCCCACACCACTTGAAGTCTGCGACTCCTAGAGAGATTTTCAAGTTGCGACCCACATCTGGGTACCCACCCCATCACTGGCCAAGTGCATGAGGCGAGTAGCAAAAACAGAAGAAATCCGTAGAGGTGGACCTGGTTACTAAAGATGGGGATCTATCCACCTCCAGCTCCCACAGCCCATACCCGGCCATTTCTCTGAACACACAGAAACCTTAGAACTGTAAAACTGTAGATGGATGGTGGATGAACTGATGCACCCCCTCTACTGTGAACTCTAAATCCATTTAAACTTTAAACTGACTGCTCCATTTGTTCGTCCTAGTGTATATAGTGCTCCCAAACAGCAGTCCCCAATAAAACCATTTGAAACTTGAAACTGAATTGACTGCTCTATTTGTTCATCCTAGTGTATATAGTCTTCCCAAACAGCAGTCCCCAATAACATTTCCTGACTGAAAACACAGTTGTTTGCCCCTTACACTGTAGCCAAACACTCACCCAATCATTGCAGGGCCCCACAGGCTAAGTCCTTTAACCTTTCTGTATACCCAAACAGACAAAGCACTTCAGGCAGCTTCTTTCCCTGGTGGAAAAGGGATTGCCCTGCAAACCCAAGAGACCTTTTCCTACCCTCCCCCCAGAGGGAGGGGGCACTGAGACTGAGGAGACGGTCTCCACCACTTGAAGAATGGTGAAACACAGAAAAACTTCCTTCTGTGTGGAGGCAAAACTCAAACTACAGTCTGATGCTTCCTTCTTGCTCAAGGACAAATGGAAGACTGCTCTTTGAATCCCAAAGTTCTAGAACTACTCTGAGCTGAAGATTCCAACTGTGGCTCATGCAGCTGTAACAATTCTACTATGATGTCATCCCTCTAGTCTCAACTGTGACTGAGGACAGAGTGAGACAGTGTGAAACCCATTTAACTGGAATTTCACAAGCTGCCTTCCCTGCCTACCACTAGGTCTTACTGGGATTCTAGTAACCCCGGGTAACAAAGGGGTTACATTTAGAATTGTTTTCAGGCCGCACTTTATATACAGGCAGATCTGTCAATTTTCCCACAACAATGTGAGGGAGGTGATGCCATCTGTCAGCAATTTTATGTTTCCCATGTTGTCCCAGGTTCCTCAATAACACTCTGTCCCCTTCTTTTAACTCCATTGCTTTTACTTTCTTATCGTATCGTTCTTTGTTGGCCAGGTTTCGTTTAGCCACCATAGTCTGGGCCAGTTGGTAGGCATGGTTTAATTGGGCCTTTAATTTCTGTACATATTGTAGATGGTTCTCTGCTTGCACTCCATCAGGGGAAACCCCAAAACACACATCAACCGGCAGTCTAGCCTCTCTCCCAAACATCAGTCGGTACGGGGGAAAATCCTGAGGTGTCACTTTTTGTGCAATTATAAGCGTGAACTAAGGTGCTAATCTGCTGGCTCCATCTCAGTTTATCTTGTGGTTGCAATGTGCCCAACATGTCAAGCAAAGTGTGATTAAACCTTTCAGGCTGAGGATCTCCCTGTGGATGATAGGGGGTGGTTCTTGACTTTTGTACCCCCCACAAAGATAGCATCTCTTTAATCAAACCCTCTCAAAGTCCCTTCTCTGGTCGGAATGGATCCGCTGCGGGGCCCCATAGTGGACGAAAAAGTTCTCAACAAGTATCTTAGCCGCCGTGGTTGCTTTCTGATCCTTGGTCGGGAAAGCCTGTGCGTACCGGGTAAAATGATCAGTGACCACCAATATGTTGCTGACACTTTTCAGATCGGGCTCTAAACTCAAGAAATCAATACAGACCAGTTCCACAGGGGCACTAGTGGTAATGTTGACCAGGGGAGCAGCTCTCTGGGGTAACGCTTTTCTTTGCAAACAGCAACTACAGGTCTTGACATAGTGCTCTACATCCGTACTCATTTTTGGCCAGTAAAATCGAGCCCGTACTCGATCAAGGGTCCGGTCTATGCCAAGATGCCCCATTTGATTATGCAAGGACCCTAAGACCAATTCTCTACAAGCTGAGGGCAGCACCAGTTGTTGTTTGTCTACCCGGCCTTCCTTATTCACAGTCTCTCTGTATAGTAGTTGGTTAATCAGCTTCAATTTTGGCCCTTCTTTATACAACAAGGCAGTCCTTAGATCAGTGGAATGTAACTTGGACACGTCTTTCCCTGCACAGAGGGCTTCTAAAGCTGATTTTATCATGAGATCGTGGGATTGAGCCTGTTGGAGACTATCATTGTTAAACTGTGGCAACAAGCCAGTGTCTAGTGCAGAGAAGTGACAATAGGCAGTCGGTATGCAATTTTCAGACGGTCCCAAACAATCCACCAAGCTGTCCACCCCGTCAGGAGACACCTGTTCCTCTTTGTCAAATTTCCGGCAAAGGGCTCTTATGTCAGGTTCGGATAACCTGACCCAATCAGTTCGTGGCATAGGCCTCCGAGAAAGAGCATCCGCATCTATATGGTTTAGGCCTGCCCTGTATTCAACAGCATAGTCATAGGTGGCCAAGGCGGAGAGCCACCTATGGCCTGTGGCGTCAACTTGGCAGAGGTCTGTACATACGTCTGAGGATTGTTATCAGTCTTTACCAATATCTTGGCACCATACAAATAGTCATGAAACTGATCAACAATGGCCCACTTCAGAGCCAGGAACTCTAGTTTTGCACTGGATAATTTTTTTCTGAAGGAGTCAGGCTTCTGCTGGCAAATGCTACAGGTCTCAGACCATTCAAGTGCTCCTGGTATAACACAGCCCCCAATCCCTGTAGACTGGCATCAGTATAAAGAATGTACGGCTTGGCCGGATCAGCATAGGCCAACACTGGGGCATGGGTAAGTTGATATATGATGTCATAAAAGGCTTCCTCACACTCAGCAGTCCACCGATCCCCAAACATATCATTCGGCCAGAAATACTTCTTTGCTGTCTCTGAGTGCACAGCCTTCTTATACTTTTTGTGCGTAGGCGGATACCCCTGAGTGAGGTTGAGGAGGGGCCAAATCACTCGAGAATAGTCCTTAACAAACCGCCTATAATATCCACAAAACCCAGAATCATTGCGGTCTTTCAAATTCCTGGGCTGAGGCCAAGTGGTCAAAGCCTCACTTTGCTAGGGCTGTCTCTATGCCCTCAGTGGACACTATGGCCCACGATTTTACAGAAGTCTGGAAGAATTGACACTTGTCAATAGACAGCTTGAGGCCAAATCCTCCAACCGATCCAAGACCTTGAACATATTCGCTCGTGCTCTTCCAACGATCGCCAAACACTATGATATCATCTAAATAGACCAGACATTCGAGTAGATTCATGTCCCCACAGCCCGTTCCATCAGGCGCTGAAAAGTGGCGGGCACCCGAGACCTCTTGAGGCATCCGGACAAACTCATCAGAAGCCTAGGGGCAATGAAGGCAGTCTTCTCCGGTCGCCTGGGGCCATCGGGATCTGGTAGTATCCACTGAAGATCCAACACAGAGAACCACTTGCTACCATTTAAACAATCCAATGCATCCTGTATGCGTGGCATGGTATACTGGTCCGGAATGGTCCGCCGATTCAAAGTGCGATAGTCCACACACATCCGAACTGCCCCATTCTTTTTCCTTACTACTACTATGGGGGAGGAATAGGGGCTCCTGGACTCTTGTATTACACCAGCAGCCAACATTTCTTGTAGATGCCGCCTTACATCATCTATATCAGCGGGGGCCAGGTGCCGGGATCTCTCTTGGAAAGGCCTTTCATCATGCAGCCGAATGTGATGCTCAGCCCCTTGTACACATCCCACATCCCACTCTTTCAGGGAGAAAACCTGGTCTTTGTTGGCAAGCCTCTCACTGACCCTTTGTTTCCACTCAACTGGTAGCGGGGAGTCACCGAAGTCGAACAAATCAGGAGTAACTCTATCATCTGTCCTGGAACCCTTTCTGTTTGGCAGTACTGCAGTATCCGCACAATGTACGCTTGCCAAGGTGCACCCTCTTCTTATTTGAACCTCCCTGTTGGACAGATTATGCACTTGAACCATCATCCTCTTAACATAAGCATGAGCTCTAGCAGGCAAGATGCTGGGTTTGACCAACAGTCCCTCAGGTAATCTTTCCTCCACAGGCGCATCCAACATCAACAACTTATTCTTAACATCGGTTTTCAGTCGTACTTCTCCATGCAGAGCACATTGGGCATTCGGGGCAAGTATCACCAAGGCCGGATCCTTTTTCCACATCACACCCACCGGGTCTTCAGGTTCCTCTGGGCTAACCTTCTTCTGAGTGGCACTTGCCCGTTGAATCACAGCAGGTATGCTTAAAGCTCACCCAGTCTGGAATGCTTGTTTTTCTGAACACAATTGGGCCAATCGTCCGAACATATGCGCATTCGTCCCAATCAACAAAGGCGCCCCATCATACAGTCCAGTGGGTGGGCAAACTAAAACTAGGGTTTCCACCTGCTCATCCATTCTAGCCACAGTTGCAGAAAAAGATAACCAGACTCGGATGTATCCCAAATACGGATAGGCCTTGTCGTCAACCCCACACATGTAGACCATTCAAAGGTTGCAGGGCACCTCAGGTAAGTGTGCCTGGTACCAGTCCTGAAACATGATGGTTACCTGAGAGCCACTGTCTATACACAGCTCGAGTGGAATTCCATTTACCCGCACCGGGGTCTCCATTGAAGGCCCGACCACATCAGACCAGTTGGGGGCCACGGCATTGATAGTCACCTGGGCATGGGCCTGAATCACAAAACTTTTCCTGGGAGCCTGAGACTGGGCCTGGTGATGTCGGGCGATCAGTCTGTTGTTAACTTTCCTTAAATTCTCGGGCCTCTGGCACTCAGGTTGGAAATGCCCATCTTCCCCTCAACGGTAACAGAACTTGGGGTCCCGCGGGTCACTATTCTGCGGGGGGGCACCTTATCTGTGGGGGGCTCTGAGAGGGGTGAGAGAGCTCTCTTTGGCCAGGGCTCGGGCTTCTACCAGACTCAGGGGTCCCGGTCCTAATAGGGTACATGGTAGATTGCTTCAAGTCCCTCACCAGTTCCCATAAATTCCTGACCTCGGCTCACAACTCACTCTCTACGTGGAGGTCGGAGGAAATAACTCACGTTCCCACAGTACCTGGAAAATCTGGGGATCCCTCAGACCCTCCGGACAGACTGGTCTCCTCAGGGGTGTTAGGCTCAGGGGTCCCACTAGGGTGTACCGCCCCCACACATGGCTCCCACCCCTCTTCATCAGTCTCTACTTCCCTAATTTCCCTCATTAATTGACAATATTCAGGCGGGGTGGCCCGCCGATCCTGTAGCTTAAGTTTCAGCAGTATCACAATAGAAAATCTGGCAGACTTTAGAACATGCTCTAACCGGACCTGATTCAGGGCTGCGGCAGTGATTCCCCCTTTTCTATAGGCCTTCTGCAAGGCCCGCTCCACTCTAGTGACAAAAGCGGACAGTTTCTCATTTCTCCACTGCTTAGCAGACCTGAATTTCCATAATAAGTCTTCACCAGTCTCGGTGCTCCCAAAAACCCCTTCTAAAGCAGAGAGATACTCTGCAGCAGTGGCTTCCGGACGGGTGGCCCAAAAGAATCTAATAGCTTCTAAAGCAGGGCCCCTCAAGCTCTCCATCAGCCTCTTCCTTTTCTCCCCCTCAGAACATTGCCATTCCTGGACTAAAGGGGTGGCATAGTCCATCCAAGCCTCCAGGTCATCCTCCCCTGGACGGTGCCAGAGAAAAGTTTTAACTTACGGTAAGAATCGAGCTGTATGGGTGGGACCACCAGGGGCAGGGAAGCCAGCACAGAACTCTTAGGTGGGCAATGGGAAGTGCCAGGGGAGCCCTGAGGGGTAGCATCACTGGATAAATCTAAGACTTGTAGCAACTCCTGGGTAGTTCTCCCCTCCATGGCCAACAATTTAAGCAGTTTGTCTTTAAAACTGTTCATTTGAGGAGACCCCCCAGGAGTGACTGACCCACTTCGAATGTGGATTAGCCTCCATCCCTGTGAAGCACCCACCGGATAAATTACAGGAGGTACCTTCTCGGGGTCGATGGCCACACTGCATAGAAGTAACACCTGCAGCGTCTGGTCAAGCAAATCAGCCATACGCCCTTTTACCTCCACTTTGCCCAAACATTTTACTCGCTCTGCAGCAGAAATGATGTCAACAGTTGGGGTTCCCAAAGGCACATCTAACAATAACACAATCTTCTGGGAGTCTAGCTCTTTGGCTTCACCCCACCTCATCAGTCTGTGTACCAAAGTCTTGATGGGTCCCAGTTCAATTTTTCCCAGCATATCCCCCTCCATTTTTTCCATTTCTTGTGTGCTTCCCCACTTGGCCACTAGGGGATGCTAATCCCAGTGGTGCCTCCAATTTGTAACCCCCAGGGGCGCTACCCTTAAGGCTACTACCCCTGCCTGCCCCTACAGAGACAGGGTAAGGGGCCCAGATCCATTGGCGGGTGCCTCCACCCAGAGGTCGGGGTCAATATGGCTGAGATTGCCTCGGTTACAGCCCTCTGGGTTACTGCAACCCCATTCATCCCACTAGTGGCTTACATGGGGTACAAATAACACTTTTCACCAATACACTCACCCCCTGGTTAACATCCTCCACTCCCTCCGGAGACCCCCTGTAAAATAAGGCACGGTTATATTGCAGTCACCAGGTAGCAGTCCACCAGTAAAGTACACAATAGCCAGGGTGTAGTTGCACAAAAACAATCTGATTTATTCACGGGGAAACTAACAAGGACAGGGGGAATCAAGTTGATTAGCTTATCACTATACTTATCTACCTAGGGCTCTGTGCACAGGCCTAAACCTAGTCTTTACCATCCCTGGGTACCCAAGCCCTAACGGCTAGTTCACACGTGGCAGCTGGTTGGGGCCCTTGACACAGATAACAGTTACGATCCTGAGAAATCAGAATAGGCAGGGGGTTTAGTTTTTGCAGTTGGAGATGGATTCACACCATTGAAAAACACTGTTGTACACTTGGCAGAGAGCCACCCTGATTCAGTACTCACGGCTCCAATAGATAACGATTTCGTCACCCTGACAGGACCGAGCCTGCATTTCACCAGCCTCCTCACACACTTATATGGTAAATAACAGAGGGGTACCATACCAGGCAGCTGCTCTCCGACTTTTACCAATTTTGCAGAAACTCAGGCAGAAACTGCAGCTTCAACGTCACGGATGGACCGAGCGCACTTCAGCAATCCTCTCCAGTCCCCTCAGGTCGAGCCTGGTAGGTAGCTGGGCTGGCACCAGCCTCCTCCGACCACCCGCCGATGGATTTAGTCTGATTTGGATTCACTGAACAGATGGCCGCCTCCGGCCTTCACGCGCTTCCCGCTCGAACACTCTCCAGCGCAGAAGCACAGAGCTCCTCATTTCTCACCAGCCACAATGCATCTGGCCCCAGCAGTAAGGGGCTCTTCCTTCAGTTCGGGCGCTACCTGCTTCTATTGGCTGGCTGAACATGCCAGTCATTTCCTCCAGCCCTCAGTGGTGTGAAAAAGCGCCATAGTCCATAATGCCTTTCCCAAAATACAAACAGTCCCTCTATTGGTCAGCCGACTCTGTAGGGTCCCGAGGTACTGATTGGCCCAATTCAGTAATTCTGGAGCAAAATGGAGGAGACAATCAAACAGTCCTTACTGCAAAGGAAGGCAGGTTAGAACAACTATATTATCATTATTATTTTATGTTATTTCAAGCAAACAATCACATCCTCCAGCAGAGCCCCCTCTGCACCACTAGCGATGGCAGACAGGGGCCTTTTTTTTTTCTTCAGCGTCCCAGGCGGGACTCGGGCATACAACCACACAGCCCATAAAGAGACAACTTACGGAGGCTTTAAAAGCACTCACTGGCTACCCATTTACACGGCTTTATGCCGATCACCAACCAGGCATGGAGCAGGGAAATGAGCTCTAGGAAAACTGCTCAAGACCCCCCATTTGCAAGGGGATTTACATTAAGCAATTTTTCGAGATTGTAGATTCCTATGCGATAGCGCGAGCATTCGAGCAGTAACATTTACTGGAGCTCGCACTATCGCTAAGTCTTTTCCATCTGTTTAACTTCTTTGGAGCCTCAGAATAGCTTAAAACTGGGCTAAGGCAAAGCTAACTGCAGGAAGAAATGGCACAATGTACCGAAACTGACATCTTTTTCGGCAGTGTAAACGTGCATCTTATATGGGAAGTTCCTTTTCTTTAAACAAAAGCAGTAAAAAAAAAAAAAAGCTAGACCACAATACTGCAGTCATTTAAACACATTTTGTTACGGAGTAAAACTTATATCAAACCTTTATAACATCCTTAGGGTTGAACTAAAGGACATTATGCTTTTATTTAAGGAGGGCTGGATTGTATTAAGAAGACAGGACAAAACAAACAAGACAAGAAGTGTCACAAAATGGGTGGCCAGCCCAACAAACAAGACATAATACAACATAATTATACAGACTAGAAAAAGGAAGGGTTTTATTCTTTCCAGCTTGTCCTTAAATAAAAGTAACACCCTTAATAATAGATACCCAAAAGAAAACAAAAAGGTGGGGAGGGTTTCTGTGACATACTGGCATTACCATTTACGTTACTGTTTTCGTTATTTTTTACGTTTCTGTTGCTGTTAGCATTTGCGTTACCGTTTGCGTTATCATTTCTGTTTTCATTAATGTTTGCGCTTGCGTTCCTCTTACTGTTTGCATTACCATTTATGTTTGCATCACCATGTGTGTTACCATTTGCACTTGTGTTTGCATTACCATTAGCGATACTATGTGACAAAAAAATCACATGGTTTGGGCCCCGCTCTCCCACCATCACATTCATTCACTATTTATGGTGCTCATGTTCAAAAAGAAGGGAAATTTATGGCAAAAAACTCTGTTTAATGCATCAGTTGGGGTTGTTCCACAGCAACAAAAGCAAGTAAATTCAATGTTAGGGTTGCCACTCCTTGCACCCCAAGCCCACCCCATCCCCACCAACAGGCATTGAGGTGTGCATTGGGGTCATTGGTCCTAACTCTCACCCCATTCTCTTATACTGCACCACCTCAGCTTGTTTACATATGGGATGGTGTTGAGAGTTAGGGCCGATGACCCCAACGCACACCCCGATGCCTGTTGGTGCGGACAGGGTGGGCTTAGTGTGCAAGGGGTGGCAACCCTAACACTGAATTTCCTTGCTTTTGTCACTATGGAACAACCCTAACTGATGCATTAAATGGAGTTTTTTGCCATGAATATATCCTGTAAACTCTGTAACAATTGTATTATACCCAACTGCCTATGGCTGGTATATCATTTTACACATGGAATGTTAAGGGACTGAACACGCCTTGCAAATGAAGAAGAATAAGAAGAATTAGCATTTATATAGCGCTTTTCATACATCCAAAGTGCTTTACAAGCAATGCTAGACTGGTAGTGAAGTGACTGAAAGTGTGGTGGCGGCCATATCGCACATCATCACCCACACACAGCCTGGATAATTGCATGAACCAGTTTATGGGAAGGGGGGAATGTTGGCCAGGACACTGGGAATATTCCCTGCTCTTTGCGAAGAGTGCCCTGGGTTCCTTTACTTCCACCTGGACACCCACCAGGACAACACCAGGATGGGTAGAAGGGACTCGGTTTAACGTCTCATCCGAAGGACGGCACACCCCAGCTGTACAGCACCCCCCCAATACTGCACTCGGATGCCAGCGATTTTTAGGTGCAAGTCCAATCCCGGTGTAGGACGAGAACCCATGACCTTCGGGTCCAGAGACGGATTATGCTACCAACTGAGCCACGCTGACACCTGATACAAATGGACTTAAGTCTTAAAACATCTTAAGAAGCATAAAGCACAAATTGCATTTTTACAAGAAACCAAATTACTCACTTAAGATAATGATAGATTGAAACAGGATTGGGGTGGTCAAGTTTATGCTGCTTCGGCTACGTCAAAAAAAAACATGGAGTAGCAATTTTAATGCATAAAAACCTTAAGTGGACTCTGTCAAATAATATCAGGGATACTGATGGCAGATGAATTATTGTTTGTCTTGATACTAAATCTGGGCCATTAACATTAATTAATGTTTATGCTCCTAACACAGATAGCCCAGACTTCTTTCACAGCACAGCCCTTCAACTAACTTTGTTTAATTGATGTAATTCCCCACATTAATGGGTGGAGACTTTAAGCTTACATTAGATGTAATTATGGATAGAAGTAACTCTACCACTGATACAGATACAAGGAGTATAGCAACTCTTTCACTACTAATGAAAAACTATGGGCTATCAGACTTTGTCTCCCTAGAGAACGTGAATATACATTCTAGTCCCCTCTTCAATACTCATAGAGCAGGATTGATTATTGGCTTGCCTGTCCTAAAGTCACTAAAATGTGCTTGATTCCACCATATTACCTTTACTTATCTCAGATCACTCTCCTGTCAAACTGCACCTTACCTGGGACTCCCCACTTGTCATACCCCCCCATAGTGTCTAGATCTCTTACTACTTAAGGACCCTGAATTGTTACCTTGGATTAGAACACAAATTCAAGACTTTTTGCTTTATAATGACCCCTTAGATACTACTATGGGCACAACATGGGAAGCACTCAACGCAACAATTCATGGCAAAATTATTAGCTTCACTGCTCACAGAAAAAATGAGAGAACATCAACGTAATAATTTGGAGAAACAACCAAAAACTAAGGAGACACATTATTTTGCTGCCTCACACCCAAATCCTAACTCCCTCTTCATTTAGAAATATTACAACTATGTATGCAACTTAACAAACTCAGCTCTTGCAAAACTAAAACCACACTGTTAAGAATAAAACATAAATATTGGGAGCATGGTGATAAAGGCAGCAAAATACTAGCACGTAGACTTAGATCACAACAGATGGAACATTTTATAGCTGGCCTGGAAGACTCTCCTGGACAAATTTGCACAGATAAGCCTTCCATAAATAAAATCAAGATGGATTTTTACAAAAAACTATCCCCCCCCCCCCACATCCTGCACACTGCGATTCCTTCAAGAATTTTTTGGAGAAGTTAATACTCCCTCAACTACCTAAAGAGTTCACTGAATCATGGGAAAAACTCTTTTCAGTAAATGAGGTTCAAGAAGTCCTGTCTGCTTTTAACTCTGGCAAGTCACCGGGAGGCCATGGCTTTCCTGTAGAATGTTATAAATCCTTAAGTGACCTCCACTGTCCCTTACCTTGTAAGGTGTACCATGAGTCCACTCATCTTGGTAAATTACCTCTAACCCTGACCGATGCAATCATCACTGTGCTCCCTAAAAAGGATAAAGGTAGCTCCCTTCCAGCCATTTATCCTCCTATATCCTTATTCAACACTGATGGTAAAATATTTGCTAAACTGCTAGCTATGCATTTCGAGCCTCTTATTTCCCAATTAGTCCATCATTCACAAGCGGGCTTTGTTAAGGGAAGAGTTGGTTCAGACCATTTACATTCTTTATTTAATCTTATGCATAAAGCTAAGACTCTTAAATCTCCTGTGGCAGTTATAGCTATAGACTTTGAAAAACCTTTTGATTCTTTAAACTGGGACTTTCTATTTACCACATTAGCCCATCTGGGTTTCAGTGATCATTTTTGTTCATGGATTAAACTACTTTATACCCTTCCCTCTGCAAGAGTTCTGACAAACTCTGTGCTATCTTACCCCTTTTCTCTTGCCAAGACACTAGAAAAAGATGCCCTCTATCCCCTTCTCTATTTATTTTAGCCCTTGAGCCCCTAACGACTGCTCTTCGACAGACCAGTGATATTAAAGGTATTTCAATAGACAATTCACAATACACCTCATTGACCTATGCTGGTGATCTGTTAATTTTAGTGGAGAACTTAGAAACTGCTGTCCATCCTCTTATTAAGCTACTTAATACATTTACTGAACTTTCTGGAATAGCAGTAAATCTCAAAAAGACAGAGGTGTTGCCCTTAAATAATCTCTGTAAACCATACATGAACACTCCGTTAGGTTTCCACTGGACATCCCAAGGAATCACATATTTAGGGATCAAGATTCTACCCAATGTCAGTAAGACTTGGAAAGCAAACCTTTACCCCCTACTCACCAAAACTGGTACAATGCTGCATAAATGGAGAAACCTCAATCTCTCTTTTCCCAGCAAGATTGCAGCCATTAAAATGTCCATAATGCCTAAGTACCTTATTCTGTTTTCTAATATTCCACTAACCCTACCCCCCTTCATTCTTATCTAAAACAGACAAACTTTTAGGGAATTTTATCTGGGAAGGGAAAATTCCAAGACTTAGTCACATCAAATTGCAAGCTCATTGGTCCAGAGGAGGCCTTGATCTACTCTGGTTTTTAGCATATTTATGGGCATTCTGAGCAGCCCAAACTGCTAAATGGTTTACAAAACCCAACCTCAAAACCCCCCTGTGGGTGGACATGGAAGCAGTCTTGGTCCCTGATGCAACCCCCACTCTTCTTATTTTTAATTCTCTTACACGCAGACTAAAGCAACATCCTATTATTGCCTCATCCATTAGCTATTGGTTTAAAATGCATAAGTGGTTAAACTCTAACCCTACCCCAATGCTATATGCTCCCATCTGTGGTAATTATTGTATCACCCTTGAGAGTCAAGCATTGTGCTGCAATTCTTGGAAAAACAAAGGGATCGACTTTTTGGGAGATATCTTATTTAGTTCCCTTACATTGAATTATTTTACCAATTTACAAACTAAGTGGGATATACCTAGGAAAGATCTCTGGATGTTTCTACAATTATGACATGCATTATCTAGCTTGTTGCATAAATTGAACAAACTACACTTTCTAGACATGTATATCACCTCATGGGTTGATAATAAATCTGCCCTACTGAGCAAAATTTACAAGGTTATTAGAGATACCTTACCAGACCAATCCCAGTTATCTGGAGCCAAATGGAGTTTAGCTTTACAATACAATATAAAAGACCTTCAGTGGTATAAATGCTGGACTCTTTGTCACAACATTTTTTAAAGATAAGTGCAGTACGATTATCCAATTTAAAATTCTCCATTTATAGTACAGAACACTGACAATTCTTTATTGTTTTGAATTAATTCCAAACAATCACTGTTGGCATTGCAATTCTCCTGGTGGCGATTTACTACGTTTTATGACCTTTCAAATTTATATCTCCACTGTGGAGGTTGGTTCACTGTTTGGCATCTAAAATTATTGGTCATAACATTCCTTTTGACTCCAAGGGCCAGATATTCAAAGCTTTGCGTAGTTTGCAAGCAGTTTGCATGGGATTAGCGTGGGTCTGCCATATTCAAAAGGCCAACTAGCATGCGCAAACAGCAGTAGCACCAGGCAAAGCATAATGATATGCAAGGGGCATAGTGAACATGAATAAAGGCACTATGTGATATTCAGCAGCTAGCGCCACGCTAAGGTGTTTAGCAAATGAAGAAGGGGGAGGTACCTAAAACAAACAATAGAAACACTCTGGATACAGAAGTTGATACCAGCCCATTTACAGAAGAAAGGGTTCTGAAAGAACTCTTAAAACTGAAGGAGGACAAAGCAATGGGCCTGATGGGTTTCATCCCAGAATTCTAAGAGAACTAAGGGTAGAACTAGTGACACCACTGACTACCCTCTTTAACAAATCATGGGAGGATGGGGTGGTACCTGAAGACTGGAGGAGGGCAGGTGTGATTCCCCTTCACAAAAGTGGGAGCACGGCAGAAGCAGGAAACTACAGACCTGTTAGTTTAACCTCAGTGATAGGGAAAATGATGGAATCACTTCTGAAGGACAGAATTGTCGAGTACCTAGAGGCCAGAGGGGCACAGGACCCAAGGCAGCATGGATTCACAGTGGGAAGGTCATGCTAGATGAATCTAATAGATTACTTTGACTGGGTGACCAAAGTAGTAGATCAGGGAGGGGCTGTGGACATGGCCTGCCTAGACTTTAGCAAGGCATTTGACACAGTCCCACACAAAAGATTAATATACAAGTTAGCCAGCCTGGGAGTGGGTCCCAAGATGATAGCCTGGGTAAAGAATTGGCTGGAGAATAGGATACAGAGGGTAATAGTAAATGGAGTCCACTCTGAAGAAAGGGGGGTTACTAGCGGGGTACTGTAGGGTTCAGTATTAGGACCGGTCCTCTTCAATGACTTTATAAGTGATGTTGCAGAGGGACTGGAAGGAAAAGTATGTCTCTTTGCAGATGACACAAAGATCTGTAACAAAGTTGATGCACAAAGTGGGGTGGAAAGGATGAGAAGGGACTTGGCAAGGTCTGAGGAATGGTCAAATATATGTCAGCTTAGATTCAATGCTAAGAAGTACAAGGTACTGCACCTGGGAAACAAAAACCCAGGGGAAGAGTACACAATGGGGGGTGAGATACTAACAACAAAAATGGAAAGGGACCTGGAGGTAGTGATATCAGATGACTTAAAGGTGGGCAAGCAATGTGAGAGGGCAGTAAGGAGGACTGGGAGGATACTGGGATGCATAGGGAGAGGCATCACCAGTAGAAAACAAGAAGTTGTCATCCCTCTGTACAGACAGCTGGTGAGACCCTATCTGGAGTACTGCGTGCAGTTCTGGAGACCCAGTCTCCTCAAGGACATAGACAGGATGGAAGCTGTCCAGAGGAGAACAACTAAAATGGTGCAGGGTCTGCACCGGAAGACATATGAGGAGAGAGTAAAGGAGCTTAATATGTATAGCCTCGAGGAAAGGAGGGAGAGGGGGGACATGATAGAAAAGTTCAAGTACCTCAAGGGAATCAACAAAGTCCAAGAGGGTAGCATCTTTCAAAAAAAGAGGTGTGCAAGAACAAGGGGGCACAATTTGTAGATGGGGGGGGCAGCTCAGAGGTAATGTAAGGAAGTATTTTTTTCCACAGAGAGGTTTGTGAATGCATGGAACAGCCTTCCGGAGGAGGTTGTGGTGTCAAAAACAGTGGTGGAATTCAAGCATGCATGGGACAGTCATAAGGCCATTCTAGGGGGGTGGGGGTAGGAAGAAGTAGGCTGCTGGTTAACTAGGATCTGCAGCTTATCCAGTAGGTAGGGAAATGGGCAGACTGGGTTGGCCAAGCGTTCCTTATCTGCCATCAAATTCTATGTTTCTATGTTTCTACAGGGGCATATTAGTACAGCTATAGGGAAGAGGAGTACCCCACAGACCAGTTAGAGTCTGCGAGTGCAGTAGGCTGGGAAACCCTCAAGCAGACTACATGGGCCTATAGGTCCTTTTCTGCTGAGAAATTCTGTTTCTATGTTTGGGTAACATGCAAGTCAGCCAAACGCTATGTACACTCACTATAGAACACGTGCCCAGATATTCAGTTTGGCAACTACCCCAGACATGATTTTCAGATTAATTGTTTATTTATTGTAAATATTTCAGCAGAAAGGGCATACTGAGAGGGTAATAGCTCATGTCCAGATGCACCATGGGGGAAGGGGCAGTAGGGACTAACTGCAGAAGATCATCAGCACAACGCAACAATACTTGGTGAACAGAGCATTTAGCCACCAGAAATACTCGATAAATACTATGTGCCCATAATCGGGTATCTGAGTCTCACTGTCTATAGTGCTAAAACTGCAATATTTAAAACTTTAGCCTCCTCTGATCTTCTATTTCCCTTTCATTTTTACCCAAATCCAATTAAATGTGTTATTATGTGACTACATTTACTAGTAGTAACATTCCATTTGCTGGTATACTTTTCACAGCAGCTGGTTACTGTGTATCCAGTAACGCATGAGAGAGCACTGGTAGGTATTTCACAACCACATACTCCACGAGCATAGTAAGACAGAAGGCCACTGACCGATTGCATTGTACCCCTGAAAGTGCAGTTGTGACACAACTACCGACACCCTGAAATGTCTTACTGCACTCATAAAATGAGTAACTAGGCAAATAGAAATAGAAATACAATGCACAGTTTGGGGAAAGTAAAAAGGTAACACATATGATGAAATTCAATGTAAAAAAAAAAAGTTCCTCAGGCACGGGGACCCACTAAAGGCTGCTGTCAAGTTTTCTTTTAGGGAGTTAGTTATTTTCAGGAACAATGACTGCTGTTTAAAGCACAAACATGAAAAGGGTTGTTAGCACATTGATTTAACTTGCACTGTGCACAGGGGCAGTGTTGGAATTAGGGGGTGGTTAGCCAGGACTCAGTCTCTCCCCCCCCAGTTCTGAGGTGATCCCACCTCCCAGTTCTGAGGTGGGCCCTGGCATCTCACGCATTACTACCAGTGATGTATTCATTTATTTTCCATACAGGTTTTTATCCTTTTCTGACAGGACTCGATCTCTCCCCCTCAGCTCTTAGGTGAGCCCCCCACCCCACCCCATTCTGAGGTGGGCCCTGGCAGCTCACGCATTACTAGCAGTGACTTATTTATTTATTTTCCATACAGGGTTTTATCCTCCTCTGACAGGACTCAGTCTCTCTCCCCCAAGTACTGAGGTGGGATCGGGCAGCTCACACATTAATACCTGTGATTTGTTTATTTATTTTTCATACAGGTTTTTATCCTCCTCTGACAGGACTCGATCACCCCCAGCTCTAAGGCGACCACGCCCAGCTCTGTGGTGGGGCCCTGGCAGCTCATGCATTACTACCAGTGACTTATTTATTTATTTTCCATACAGGTTTTTATCCATCTCTGACAGGACTCACCCCCCCCCCCAGCTCTGTGGTGCCCCCCCAGTTCTAAGGTGAGCTCCCCAGCTCTGAGGTGGGCCCTGGCAGCTCACACATTACTACCAATGACTTATTCATTTATTTTTCATACAGGTTTTATTCTCCTATGACAGGACTCGATTTCCAGCCCTGAGGTGACCACCCTAGTTTGAGGTGGCCCTGGCAGCTCATGCATTACTACCAGTGACTAATTCATTTGTATTCCATACAGGTTTTTATCCCTCTGACAGAACTTGAGCTCCCCTAGCTCTTAGGTGAACCCCCAGCTCTGAGGTGGACCCTGGCAGCTCACGCATTACTACCAATGACTTATTTATTTTCCATACAGGTTCTTGTCCTCCTCTGACTGGACTTGATCCCCCCCCGCTCTGAGGTGAGTCCCCCACAGCTCTGAGGTGGGACCTGGCAGCTCACACATTACTACCAATGACTTATTCATTTATTTTTCATACAGGTTTTTATTCTCCTATGACAGGACTCGATCCCCCCCCCCAGCTCTGAGGTGACCACCCCAGCTCTGAGGTGGGCCCCTGGCAGCTCATGCATTACTACCAGTGACTAATTCATTTGTATTCCATACAGGTTTTTATCCCCCTCTGACAGAACTTGAGCTCCCCCTAGCTCTTAGGTGAATCCCCCCCCCCCAGCTCTGAGGTGGACCCTGGCAGCTCACGCATTACTACCAATGACTTATTTATTTTCCATACAGGTTCTTGTCCTCCTCTGACTGGACTTGATCCCTCCCAGCTCTGAGGTGAGTCCCCCACAGCTCTGAGGTGGGACCTGGCAGCTCAAACATTACTACCAGTGACTTATTTATTTATTTTCCAAACAGGTTTTTATCCTCCACTGACAGGACTCGATCATCCTCCCCCCAGCTTTGAGGTGTGCCCCTCTAGCAATGAAGTGGGCCCTGGTGGTATCCCGTGATTTTGTCGAATACATAATGGTGAGTCAACAATCGCAAACAAATATTGGCGAATGTAATTATAGCGACAATGAAATAATCGCGATCGTAAAAATCAGCCACTTTTATGTGTTAATATTCGGAGCATGACAAAAACAGCAAAATTTAGTGCATAACAAAAAGTAGCTTGTCATATTCTGAATCAGATAACTTACTTGGCATGAGCAGCAACTCTCTGGCACTACTTCTGGGAGGTTCCTGGTTACTATGACAACGACCTATAACTGGACACTGCTAAGCTTCAGCTGCACCCAACCCTACTCCAGCATTCCTTGTTGCCATGTCAACTATCAATTATAAGAGTATGAGCCTTTACTGCTGTATCAGATTCAGAGCTGCATTTGCAAATGGAATTCCTTACAAGCCAAAAGGGACGTCCGTTTGTTTTGCACGGAGGATTCCACTACCGGAAGGATAAAGAAAATGGTGAGAAAGTGTACTGGCGTTGCGCAGATGCACATAAGTACAGTTGTCTCGCCACAATTCACACAATTGGCAGTGAGGTTGTTGCAACTTATAAGGAGCACACTCATGTGCCAGATGTGGGTGACGTTGGGGTTTGCAGGGTGATGGCAGACATTAGAGAGCGTGCACGGACAGAACTTGAAACAAGTCAGGTTGTTTCACAGTGCACAGTCTCAGCTCCTGAGTCTGTAACAGTGTAACCCCTAGATGGCGCTATCCCAGGGGCTACTACCCCTGCCTGATTTGCCACTAACAGGTTGAAGGGCCTGGATCCAATGGCGGGTGCCTCCACCCAGAGGTCAGGGTTTGCAATAGTTAAACTAACTTGGTCACAGCCCTCTGGGACACTGCAACCCCCCTTTCTTCCCACTAGTGGCCCACACAATATATCAGAATTACCTTCACAGTATACACTTACCCCCAGGTCTGGTTCCGCACTGGGACCTCCTGTGAAATGAGATACAGTGCAACAATCACAGTACAGTACTTTAACATAGACAAATACCTCAGGCAGTATAACTTTGCTGAAACAAGCAGCTCTGATTTATTTAGGGGATATAACAAGGACAGGGGAAATCAGGTTAATTAGCTTATCACTCTAATAATCTACCTATGGCTCTGTGCACAGCCCTATCCCTATCAATTACTGTCCCTAGGTACCCAAGCCCTAGTGGCTAGTCCAAACCGTGGCAGCTGGTAGGGGCCCTTTCACACAGAGAAAAGGAGAATTAAACAGTCAGCAGTACAGTAATTCCATTTGGATGTAATGTGGCAATTCAACAGGGAGCGACCCTGAATTAGTACTCACGACCTCCAAATAAGATAGGGTCCTTCAATGTCAGCAGGGCTCACTTGAGGTACACAAACCTCTTCACACATCCATATAAAAGAAAGACTATACCAGGCAGGCTGCACCTGTATCCCGATCGACAATTACTGCACAATACCCAGGAGAACACACAGCAGATTCAGTTCCTGACAGACAGAGTGCAATTTTCAGCAATTCCTCCAGTCTTCTACAGGGTGAGCCTGGTTTCTACTCTTCAGAGATCCTTTGATTCTTTTCACAGGACGGATTCAGTCCTAACAAGCTGTTACACAAGCTGCAGACCGAACTCTGGGCCTTACACACGTTTTGACTAAAACTGCACACTGAAAAAGCACAGGGCTCCTTCCTTCTTCACTGCCCAAGCTCAACTGAAACTCCAACCGACAAAACCGGGCACTTCCTTTGAGTTCCTCCCAGTTCTTGACTGGATTGGCTGTCACTCACAATAGACTGCTGCTGTTGGTCCAAAAAGGCACTGAAGTCTAAACTACATCTCCCAGAGTCACTGCCCATACAATCCTCTTGTGGCTGGCTCAGATTATGAGTCCAAGTTCTGATTCGTCCAAGGCACCATTTTAGAGCTAGCTTACCCACACTGATTGGTCCAGTTCAGCAGTTCAAAACTAGAATGGGAACTAGCAGACACAGTTCTGACTGCAAAGAAAGCAGGTTAGACAAACTGTAATTTCATTATTACTCTAAATAATTTCTGGCAAACAGTTACATCTTTCAGATAGGTTCCCTTTGCACTCCTAGTGACTGCAAAATGAAGTGAATTGGCAGCAGCTTGAGTGGTTCTCAATCAAAGAAACACACAGTCCCCCATACAAACTAATTATGTCTGCAAGCAGACAGCTCTTAAAGAGACAGTACCAGAGGCTCTAAAAACACTCACTGATAAATGGCTTAAATGCCAAACACCATTCAGGCTTGGAGCATTCAAGCAAGCTCCTGGAAGTCTTTTGGGAACCCCCATTTGCAGGGGGGTTACAACAGGATGCCTTCCTGAAGTGAAACTCATTAAACGCACTGTTCAGCGTGTCAGGCAGCTGGAGCATGGTTGTCCTGCTGATCCTAAAACAGTTGAGGACCTTGTGCTCCCACCTGAGTTCACCCTTACCAGTACAGGCCAGGTTTTAGAAACATAACTTAGAAACACAGAAACATAGAAGCTGACAGCAGATAAGGACTGTAAGGCCCATCCAGTCTGCTCATTTATTTTTCTACCTTATGAATGTGCCATAGACCTTTGCTCTGTCAATGGCCTATCTAGTCATACTCATTTGTATTGCTCCCTTATGCCTATCCCATGCCAGTTTGAAGCCCTGCACTGTAGTCATATCCACCACTTCCTGAGGTAGGCCGTTCCATGCATCCACCACCCTTTCTGTGAAAAATAACTTCCTCACATTACCCCTTAATCAGCCTCCTTCTAATCTCATGCTGTGTCCTCTTGTCCTGCTATTTTTCTTATATTGAAACATGTTAGACTCTTTCACCTTGTTAATGCCCTTAAGGTGTTTGAATGTTTCGATCATATCACCTCTCTCTCTCCTTTGCTCTAGGGTATACATATTGAGCTCTGTTATCTGTCCTCATGTGTTTTCTGATGCAGTCCCTGCACCATTTTGGTTGCCCTTCTCTGGACTGCCTCAATTTGGTTAATGTCCTTGTGAAGGTGTGGCCTCCAGTACTGCATGCAGTACTTTAGATGGGGCCTAACCAGTGTCTTGTAAAGAGGGATTATAACCTCCCTCTTATGACTTTTGATACCCCTACTAATACACCAAAACATCCCTCTAGCCTTACCTACTGCTTTAGTGGTCTGCTTGGATGATTGTAGGTCATCTGTGATAAAGATGCCCAAGTCTCTTTTTTCCCTTGTGACTGCTAGCAACTCCTCTCCCAGCCTATAGGTGGCTTCAGGGTTTCTTTTCCCTATGTGCATTGCACTTCTTTGCATTAAACCCCAGTTGCTACTCTTCCAACCATTTTGTCAGTTTATCCAGATCTCTTCTCATTCTGCCCACCCCATCTGGATCATATACTCTGTTGCAGAGCTTGGTGTCATCTGCAAACAGACAAACCTTACCCTCCAGTCCATCTGCAATGTCACTGATGAAGATATTGAAGAGGACTGGCCCCAGGACTGATCCCTGAGGTACCCCACTTCTGACTTGCATCTCTTCTGACTGTATACCGTTTACCACCACGCTCTGTTTTCTGCCCATCAACCAGTTTGCCACCCAGTTGACCAACTTCTGACCCACCCCGAGCCTACCCAGCTTTTTAATCAATCTTCTATGTGGAACAGTATCGAAAGCTTTGCTGAAGTCAAGGTAGGTGACATCAACTGCTCCCCCTTGGTCCACCACTCTGGTTACGCAGTCAAAGAAATCTATGAAATTAGTTTGACAGGACCTTCCTGTTGTAAACCCATACTGTCTTGGATCCTGTGCTCCTATGGATACCAGGTGTTGCACTATCCTTTCCTTAAGGAGTGCCTCCATAATCTTGCCCACTAGTGAGGTAAGACTGACTGGTCTGTAGTTCCTTGCCTCCTCCCTGCTACCACTCTTGTGGAGTGGGATCACATGAGCCCTTCTCCAGTCTTCTGGGACCTCTCCTGTGCTCAGAGACTCACTAAACAGTTCTAATAATGGCTCCGATACTTCCACCCTTAGTTCCTTTAGTACCCTGGAATGTATGCCATCAGGTCCCATTGCCTTGTCCACCCTGAGCTTATTGAGCTCTTGTAGGACCCTTTCTTTTGTGAAGAGACTACTGCACACCTCCTTCCCCCTGTGTCCATCGTGATGAGCTGTGGGTCCTGCCCTACCTTCTCTTCAGTAAATACTGAGCAGAAGTATCTATTTAGGATAGATGCTTTTATATGGTCCTCCTCCTCACACACACCCTTATCCCCCTTTGATCTTAGCAATACCCCCTCTGGACTTTCTCCTTTCACTAATGTATCTATAGAAAGTCTTGTCCCCTTCTTTTACTGTCTGTGCTAGTGTTTCCTCGGTTTGGGCCTTTGCTTGCCTTACTGCCTTCCCTGCTTCCCTTAGGGAAGTTTGATATGCATCCCTATCTTCATCCCTCAGCATTCCCTTATATTTCCTGAAGGCCAGCCTTTCGGCTCTGACCTTTTCTGCTGCTGTTTTTGAGAACCAAAGTGTTTCCTTCTTCTTTTGCACTTCCTTTTCTCTCTAACACAATGGGATGTTGCTTCAAGTATTGCATCCTGAATGCATGCCCACTTTGCCTGTACCCCCTCACCTGAATTTATTTTTGCCAGGGCTAGCTTAACTCTGTTGGCCATCTTATCAAAGTCAGCTCCTCTGAAGTCCCATATTTTTACCTTGGAATGGGATGATTTAGTTCTAGTTGCCAAATTTAACCATGCCATGTGATGGTCACTGGCCCCCAGGTGACCTTCTACCTGGAGATCTGTGATTCTTTCCATGTTAGTCAGTACTAGATCTAGGATAGCCCTGTCTCTTGTGGGTTGTTGTACCAGTTGTTTGAGGCCCTCCCCCTGCAGGGAATCCACTATGTGTCTAGTTCTAACAGATGTTCCTGCTGGTATTGACCAATCTGTATCTGGCATGTTGAAGTCTCCCCTTATCAGAACCTCCCCTTTAGCTGTCATGTTTTGTATATCTTCTAACAGTAATGTGTCTAAGTCCTCTCCTTGGTAGGGAGGCCTGTAGACAACCCCAGTTCATATGGCTGTCCCATTTCTTGTTTTCAGGGTGACCCACAGTTCTTCTGGCTCCTGATGTGTATTCTGAATTTCTGTAGCTTTGATATTTTCATTGACATAAAGGGCCACTCCACCCCCCCCCTTTTTTCTTGTTATTTGACAGTGGCAAAGAGGCAGATAGAATCGTTATGTTAACCACAGAGGGAAACCTAGCATTTTTAAGAGAGACACAAGACTGGATGATGGATGGCACTTTTAAGTGTTGCCCCTATTTATTTAACCAACTGTACACCATACATGGGCTGAAATCTAACACTGTAATCACAGCACTGTATGTGCTAATGTGCTCCCTCAGAAAAGCTGCCTATAGTTGTGTATTTAGACAGCTAAAATATTTATGTCCTGCATTAAATCCCAGCAGTGCCATTTTAGATTTCGAAAAAGCAGCATGGAAAGCGTTTTCTTCAGTTTTCAGTTAAACAGATGTCAGGGGGTGTTTTTTCTCACTTCGCACAAGTGGTGTGGCATAAAATCCAGAAGCATTCTGAAGTGCACGAAAAGTACTGCAGCGACCCAGACTTTGCCCTTAATTTACGCATGTTACGTTTCTTAGCCTTTGTGCCACCAGCCGATGTAGTGAGCACATTTGAAGAACTGCGTGAATGGGATTTTTTTTAAAGTTAATGAGGACGTTTTGCTACCTTTGCTTGATTATTTTGAGACCTGGTTGGGATGTCCGAGAGGTAGGTCTGGATGCAGAAGATCCTCATTTCCTGTTGAACACTGGAACTGCCATTCTGCAACTACAAGAGGCCTTTCCAGAACAAACAATGCAGTGGAGGGTAGGGCACAGAGGATTTAGTAGCCGCCTCGGTGCATGCCATCCCTCCATCTGGAAGTTTATTCAGTGCTTTCGGAGTGAGCAGCACATGACTGAAGTGAAGCTTGAGCAGCTTTTATCTGGTACAAGCACCACTGGGATAAAATGAAAATACAGAGACCTGAACGAGAGAGTGAGTTCAATTGTGTCTGAGTATGAAAGCCAAACCAAGTTTGAGTATTTGAGTGATTTTCATTTCCAGCTCTGACCTAAGTTCTCTTGCATTAGCAATTTTTTTTTTTTGTGTGTGATAAGCTTCAATTGGATTTATTTGATGTAATTGGCACTGTTACTTCTTTGTCATTTTAATTTAGTGTATTTCAACAAATAAAGTAGAGAACATGAAGCTATGCTTGCTTGTTTTATGTTTTCTCACAAGTCACTATTGTGACACATGCAAGTAATTGGTCAGATCACTCGACTGTCATGCTTCCATTTACAGGTAAGCAACTGTGCACAAAATGTCAGGAAGTGAGCAAACTATTGCAGTAAGTCTGAAACTGAGCTGGGGCCATTATGCCATCACCACACCCACCTGCCACCACTTCTACACTTTACAGAATGTCAGAAAGTGAGCAAACCAGTGCAGTAAGTCTGAAACTGAGCATGGGAAGTACAAGTCACTACAGTTCGTGCACGCTTATGTAGTCACTTTTATTTTAACAGCACGATTATTCGATGCGCTACAGCATATGAGCACTATTATTACAGGCGCATTTATACAATCGTGATATTGAAGATCGCTGTTTTTCTTTCACTATATTTACATATAACCGGCCCTGGCAGCTCATGCATTACTACCAGTGACTAATTTTTTTATTTTCCATACAGGTTTTTATCCTCCTCTGACAGAACTCAATCCCCCCCAGCTCTGAGGTGCCCCCCAGGTCTAAGGTGAGTCCCGCCCAGCCCTGAGGTGGGCCCGCCAGCTCATATATTACTACCAGTGACTTATTTATTTATTTTCCATACAGGTTTGTATCGTCCTCTGACAGAACTCGATCCCACCCCCAGTTCTGAGGTCAGCCCCAAGCTCTGAGGTGGGCCCTGGCAGCACGTGCATTACTACCAGTGACTTATTTATTTATTTTCCATACAGGCTTTTATCCCCCTCTGACAGGACTCACCTTCCCCTCCAACTCTCAGGTGAGCCCCCCCCCCATCTCTGAAGTGGGCCCTGGCAGCTCACACATTACTACCAGTGACTTATTTATTTATTTTCCATACAGGTTTTTATCCTCCTCTCACAGGACTCGATCTCCCCCCAGCTCTGAGGTGACCCCCCCCAGCTCTGAGGTGGGACCTGCCAGCTCACACATTACTACCTGTGACTCATTTATTTATTTTCCATACAGGTTTTTATCCTCCTATGACAGGACTCGATCTTCCCCCCAGCTCTCAGGTGACCACACCAGCTCTGAGGTGGGCCCTGGCAGCTCATGCATTACTACCAGTGACTTTTTTGTTTATTTTCCAAACAGGTTTTTATCCTCCTCTGATGAGATGGACAGATTACCTCAGCTCTGTTCTAACCAGCCACAGCTGTCTCCAGCCTTCTCCTTGGTCAAGGGTTATATCTCATGTGGGTTCCCTCCAGTGCAGGGCCAGGGACCGAGGGTCATCCTCCCCTGGACACATATCTAGACTGCCAAGGACCCAGAGCAGATGAGTGGGCTATGGCATGATGGATAGGGCTTCATGAAGTCCATCCTCCCCCCTCAGATATATATCCAGACTGTCCTGCACACAGAACGTGTGAGTGGGCTATGGCATTATGGACAGGGCTTTTGAAGCCCCATCCTCCTCCTCCTGGACACATATCCAGACTGCCCTGGACCAAAAGCAGATGAGTGGGCTATGGCATGATGGATAGGGCTTCATGAAGTCCATCCTCCCCCCCCCTCAGATATATATGCAGAGTGCCCTGG
Organism: Neoceratodus forsteri; assembly: GCA_016271365.2. Lineage (NCBI taxonomy): Eukaryota > Metazoa > Chordata > Ceratodontiformes > Ceratodontidae > Neoceratodus > Neoceratodus forsteri. The sequence continues at coordinate 390,116,537 of CM057457.1, read as the reverse complement.
ACCCAGAGCAGATGAGTGGGCTATGATATGATGGACATGATTTCATGATGGCCATCCTGCCCCGGACATATATCCAGACTGCTCTGGACACAAAGCAAATGAGTAGGCTATGGCATGATGGATAGGGCTTCATGAAGTCCATCCTCCCCCCTCAGATATATATCCAGACTGCCCTGGACACAGAGCATGTGAGTGGGCTATGGCAGGATGCACAGGGCTTCACGAAGCCCCATCCTCCTCCTGGTCACATATCCAGACTGCCCTGGACCCAAAGCAGATGAGTAGGCTATGGCATGATGGATAGGGCTTCATGAAGTCCATCCTCCCCCCCAGATATATATGCAGAGTGCCCTGGACCCAGAGCGGATGAGTGGGCTATGATATCATGGACATGATTTCATGATGGCCATCCTCCCCCGGACATATATCCAGACTGCTCTGGACACAAAGCAAATGAGTAGGCTATGGCATGATGGATAGGGCTTCATGAAGTCCATCCTTCCCCCTCAGATATATATCTAGACTGCCCTGGACACAGAGCATGTGAGTGGGCTATGGCAGGATGCACAGGGCTTCATGAAGCCCCATCCTCCTCTTGGACACATATCCAGACTGCCCTGGACCCAGTGCGGATGAGTGGACTATGATATGATGGACATGATATCATGATGGCCATCCTCCCCCAGACACATATCCAGACTGCTCTGGACCCAAAGCAGACAAGTGAGCTATGGCATGATGGACAGGGCTTCATGAAGCCCATCCTCTGCCCAGACACATATCCAGACTGTCCTGGACACAGAACGGATGAGTGGGCTATGGCGTGATGGACAGGGCTTCAAGATGAGAGAGTGGTGGATGCATGGAACCACCTTCCTGAGGAAGTTGTGGTGTTAAAAACAGCGGGAGAATTCAAGAATGCATGGGACAGCCATAAGGCAATTATAGTGCAGGGTAGGAGGAAGTAGGCTGTTGGTTAACTAGAATCTGCAGCTTATCCAATAGGTAGGGAAATAAGCAGACCGGGTGGGCCAAGTGATCCTTATCTGCCGTCAAAGTCTATGTTTTTATGTTTCTCCCCCAGACACATATCCAGACTGCCCTGGACCCAAAGTGGATGAGTGGGCTATGGCATGATGGACAGGGCTTCATGAAGCCTGTTCTCCAGAGTTTCCTCTGTTTCCTCTCCTGACCTACACAGAATGTAATGAGCACACTGTGTGAGCTCCTCCACCACAGAGACACCCCTGGCACTGTGAATGTGAGATCCTTCCACAAAGCGTGAGTTGCATGCACCTCCAGCTGGATTCCTCCAGGTGGCAGTCAAATGTCGAGCCACTGTATCCCCCCTCCCTGAGGGAGGAGACCTCTTCTATGAATAAATGCTCAGTCCTCTCTCCCTTGGCCGACCCCCCAGAAACCTGCATCTGTTACTGAACCCAAAGTCATGGGCGTGGCAGGAGGGAAGACGCTTGCAGTGCCTCAGCTGTCCATGCCACTGGGCCAGCACTGCCATTGACTTATAATGGGAAGTGGAGGAGCTCATATTAAAGATAGGGTCATTATGACCCCATAGTTCTTAAAGTTCCCAGAGGTCCTAAAGTATAACTCATATAGTTCCCAAGTGGAGTTTCAAAAAGGGCTCTACAGACACCATGCACGTAATGCAAAAAAAAAAAATGTATTATTTTGAAACCGCAACAAGAACAACAACCACCAGCATCAGGAGGCAGACAACCAGCCCTAACATTTCATACCACAGTGGACTTCTACAGGAGGCCTGGATCACACAATATATTGGCAAGATTTCTACCTTACAACCTCAGTGGAAACAGCTCTCCAGATCTTAAAGGACATTATCACTAATGCTCTCAATATTCATGCACCATTCACCAATATCAGAACTAAAGCAAGGTCCTGCCCCTGGTTTACCACTGATCTTAAAACAGCCTTGCTAGCCAGAGACAAACTGTGGAAAAAGGCAAGAAAAACTAAGGATTCCAGAGACTGGCTAAATTTCAGAAAAGCAAGAAATTCATGTACAACACAAATAAGATCTGCCAAAGCTGCCTATTATAGAGCTGAATTGGATGCCTCCTATAATAACCCAACCAGGCTCTGGGGAACTATAAAGGGTATCTTGGGCCAAAACTCTACTCCTGCCTTAACCTGCAAACTGTTACTAAATAACACAGAAATTACGGACAAACAAGAAATCCTAAATACCTTCAATGACCACTTCACCACAGCTGGACTAGCATTTGACTCTTCACCTGCAAATCTCCTGAGATCTTCCTTGAACCTTCAATCCACCGTGGGTCAAAGGCTACATCAACCTTCTCCTTCAACCCAATATCCTTGAAAGAAGTGGAAGATCTCCTCTCCAAATTAGATACTTCAAAAGTGCAGGTACAGACTCCTGGACCCTACTTCCTCAAGATTGCATCTCAAGTCTTATCTGCCCCTCACTCATCTCTTCAATCTTTCCTCACCACTGGATCCATTCCTCCACTTGGAAAACAGCTCAAGTAGTTCCTTTACTCAAATCTGGCGATCCCATGGACCTCAATAATTACAGGCCCATTTCCATCCTATCAGTTCTATCCAAGATGCTCAAAAGTTAGTAAACTCACAATTAAGGGACTACCTGATAACAATAACCTCCTAAATACAGCACAATCAGGATTTAGATCAAGGCATAGCACCATTTCGCCCCTAGCCAAAGTAACCAACGACTGGCAGATTGCTATGGATAAGAAGAACAGTACCTGTGCTGTGTTCCTGGATTTGAGCAAAGCATTTGACACAGTGGATCATGAATCACCTCCCTTGGCTCACTAGGGTTGGATTCCCCTTCACTCAATTGGTTCAAGTGCTATCTATCAGATAGGTCACAACTGGTAAAAAATGGAAACTACCTATCCACCTTAAAACCATTGTTAAGAGGTGTAATGAGGCTCTATTCTTGGCCCCATCCTCTTTGCCATCTATATTAATAATATTGATGCCAACCTCACTCAATCCAACATCCATCTGTTTGCTGATGATACTGTATTATATGTTAGCAATCCTTCATTATCTAAAGCCTGTGAACTACTACAATCTGAATTTTCCATCCTACAACACAACCTACTAGATAAAAAACTACTTCTAAATGCCAAAAAAACAAAAGCTATGTTCTTTACCTCAAAGAGTTGCTCTGCCACTACCCCACCATCCACCACCCTACAACTAACCACCTTACTTGAGAGAAGCTGGAATTGTTGATAACTTCAAATACCTTGGAGTCTGGATTGATAACAAACTTGACTATTCTGTCCATATTGAGGAGCTACTAAAGAAACTGAGACAAAGGCTTGGTTTATTTTTAGAATAAAGCACTACCTCAACAGAGACTCCAAAAAGATTAATCCAGGCTTCATTCCTATCCCTCATTGACTATGCTGACTTTCTGTACGGACATTGTTCACTCCCCCTCTTAAATAAACTGGACACCCTATACCACAGGTCCATCAGATTCATTACTGACCTTCCCTTCAGCACCCATCATTGCTCCCTTTATAAGGCAGTTAGCTGGACATCATTACAACACAGAAGAAATAGGAATGCTGCAATTTGGATATTCAAAGCCTTATCAGGCAAGCTACCTACCTATATCTCAGACTGTTTTACTCAAATTACTTCTAGGCCATACGACCTAAGGATCAGCAAAATTATCATTCTTAAGGTCCCCAATGTCTGCACCCAGTTTGGAAGGGCTGCTATCAGCTACTCACTAGCAATTGTTTGGAATTCACTCCAAAAAACCATGAAGCTAAATAACCTCCTACCCTTAATATCCTTCAAAAGATTATTCACCACTCTATTCCCAGAACTCTGCAACTGCTTCCACAAGGCCTAAACCCGCCCTACCTATCCCCCTTTCTTTTTGTGTTCCTATATGCTGATAAAACTCCCGTTTCCAGTCCCAAGATTCACCCTCAAAATGCCTAAGGTCCTATAATCTACATATTACTCTGATGTGTCCATTGCCTTCTGTCTCACAGATTAATAGTTTTAATGTGCGTGTACATATGTATATTGTTATATATTAGCACTTATGTCATTGTATTACTGTTTATGTTACCACTGTCATTGTATTACTGTTTATGCTACCCTTGTCAATGTATTAACACTTGCACTTCTTGACCACTCAGGTCCATCTTGTAAATGAGCTATGCTCAATGATGTTCGCCTGATTAAATAAAGATTTTGATTGATTGATTGATTGATTGATTCATTGCAACATTTAAAGGGAAACAGTGGAAAAGGCACAGCTTTACCCAGGCACTACAAAAATACCTGATTAGTGCTTTCAGATGGTAACATTTTTCAACAAATAACTCTAATTAATTTTTTTGTGATTTAAACAGTGGCCTTCAACTTTCACTTTCTATTGCTGGCAGCCATCATTTCATGAGCAGCTGAGAGCTTCCTGAGCTCACTTTATGCTAATATGTCCTGCCAACCAATAGCTAAGTTCCAACAGGCATATCAACATACAGTGAGCTCAGGAAGTGGAAGATGTGGGTAGCTGTTTTAAATAATTAAATAAAGTTGTTACTGTATGAAAGCACTAACTGAGAGTTTCTGCAGTGTCTGAGGAAAGCTTTGTCTTTTCCATTGTTTCCCTTTAAGTAGATGAATACTTTAAAGCCACAATACACCTTTTATTTGTACAATTAGATGTGGCGCACTACTGATGGCACTGCTGATAAATCATCTTTTGTAGCACGATTGTGGACAGCAGTTGTTTTTTACTGTAGGTAGTGGTCATACTATGCATGGCTGTGGGCCAATCAGCTTGCAGCATTTTCCCTGCCTGTTTTATAAAAATGAGTTACATGCTTTAGCCTTTCAGTCTGAAGCCCCCCACCACCACCTAGGTATTTCTGTATACAGCAGCAAACTTAACGTTATTACTTAAATATGTGCTGCTAAAGTTAGGATTAATACATTTCATAAACTAGTCAGAAAGCACTTGACACAGATGCTAATCATTCTCTTCCTCTACCTACCTTTAGGGCCTCCACCTTGGGAACAATGCTGTGGAATTCATACACAGGAGACGTTTCACAGGCTGCAGGGGCAGGTCTATGTTCATCCATTTCCTTACAAAGCTGCCCCAGTGGCTGTTGCTGCTGCTGGTCACAGGTGTTGCTCTTTTCTGGCTCCTCTTCATTTTCAGTCATACGTTTTACTATCTCCACCATGACTGCAAGTTTCCTGTCTGCTCGGAGTACCTTCTGCTCTAACACATCATAGCATTCACCACAGGAGACATTTCCTTCTACATACTCCCAGTACTTTGTGATGCAGGTTCTGCAAAAGTTGTGTCCACAATCTATAGTGACAGGATCACTGAAAAACTCCAGACAGACAGAACAAGTTGCTTCATTTTTCAGTATTTCTATCTCTTTTATTGCTGCCATGTTCACCGCTGTTTGTTAAAGATGTCTACTTCCCTTCTGTTTCCTGGAATTAGTCTATGCCTCTTTCAGTACTGACCACGTGATACACAGTTAAAAACTTTTCTATTGCTACTGAACCTTATTACAGTGTTTTATTATTGCTTTCATTACTGACCATGTTGTGCACAGTTAAAAACTATTGCACTGCTACTGAACCTTATTATGGTGTTTTATTATTGCTTTCAGTACTGACCACGTTGTGCACAGTTAAAAACTCTTGCACTGCTACTGAACCTTATTATGGTGTTTTATTATTGCTTTCAGTACTGACCACGTCATGCACAGTTAAAAACTCTTGCACTGCTACTGAACCTTATTATGGAGTTTCATTATTGCTTTCAGTACTGACCACGTCATGCACAGTTAAAAACTCTTGCACTGCTACTGAACCTTATTATGGTGTTTTATTATTGCTTTCAGTACTGACCACGTCATGCACAGTTAAAAACTCTTGCTCTGCTACTGAACCTTATTATGGTGTTTTATTATTGCTTTCAGTACTGACCAGGTCACACCTGGAAACAAGTTTCGGCTTAGTGTGCCTTTCCTGGTTAAACAATTTCCCCTTTCCCCCTTATTATTGCTTTCTGTGCTGACCATGTCATGCACAGTTAAAAACTCTTGCACTGCTACTGAACCTTATTATGGTGTTTTATTATTGCTTATAAAATGAGCAAAAGAAATCCTTCACCCTGATTGGTCAAAAGGTGTGTCCTTACCTGACAACAAACTGAAAGGTGGCACTACATTCCTAATACCTTAACCTCCATAGGTGAAAGGGCAGCAATATCATTGAGCAAATGATATCTTCCATCAGTCCTTCTGCAACCAGAACTGATCTTCCATCACAAACATGGCTGCTACCTTTACACTGTAAAAACATTCAACTGGGCCCTAAAAATAAAACTACCTTAAATAAAAAATAAAACAAATAAAGTAAACATTGTTTCCCTGATCATCACACTCTCCTTACACACATAAACAAATTAAAAACATTAAGTATTGTTTATAGTTTTCATTACAACTGTTTCTTTACTAACAGTGAAAAATCCCCGTTCTGTCTTTATCTGCTCATCAGAGAAATCTCTTCTGCTTGCCTTGACAGTGAGATAATTGAGTCACTGGTTCTAAAACAGGCCTTTGTTGTCTGTGTGTACAATATGTTGGGAGAGTAACATTCTACCAGCAACCTTATGATGGTGTTTTATTATTGCTATGCAGGAGGACTGATTTGTAACTTTTTATATCCCCATATGTCAAACTTCTCCCACTATAGGAATTTGAAAACAATCACAGACTCCCTGGATATTTGGGGCTCTAACACAAATACAGATGTGGTACCTTTAGCAAAGCTTAGAAATTCCAAACTCTACCTTTCCATGGTTCAGAGTTTTTTCTGCAATATCATTTCTCAAATACTGATATGAAAGTGTCCACTCTCATATTTCACAGATAATTAATCGTGTTATTTTTATAATATTTATGAAAAATAAATGAAAATGAAGAGCTAAAAGTGTAAAAATATAACTGAGAGTGGTGCTTGTTTCTATCTGCTAGCTATGAGATAAGAAACGTCCTGCCACTCATGAAGGGAGACTGGCATGCATATCATGTAGCCCCCCCCCCCCGTAACTACACATTTAAACTGAAGCAATAAGACATGACAGGGTGTGCGTTGTGGTGGGACAACAGTGCACCTCGGGTGTGTTGTGAGGCATGAGGCATCACTGAGTGCCTTCAACCAGCTGAGAAGTGCCATCATCATGTCACAAAGTACACCTTGGAGTGTCTTATCATGATTATAAAATAGGTCCAAGATTTGGGGGAGGGGTCCACAAAATTAAAAAAAGAAACATTTTTATGACTTAAAACAAATGTTTATCCACCCCAGCAAAATAGTCCCAGCATATCCCAGCACAGACGTGCAATCTCAGGTTTATGTATTAAACACAGCAAAATACATTTATTTTTAAATAGCACTTAAACCCTCTATGTTCCCCAGCTGACAGTTTTTAACATCATAAACCATAAATCAGTAATGATCTGCAGACACAGAAATACCCTGTACACAGCAACTTCACACATTAAATCACAGCTTTATTGGGGGAAGGGTTAGGATTGGGGTACCTGGATGAGGGATAGCTGTGGGAGAAAAAATGGCTAGCAAAAAATAACAAGTCAGAAACAACTTGGATCCAAAGGCCAAACCACCCCCGGCTGCCTACCTCCCACTGGTACCAGAGTTGCACCCTTAGAGTCTATTGGGTACCCACTAGTTGCAGGACTGGACATTGCCATGGGTTGGCCCGCTGTTGGGGCCCTAGGAGCTTGGAAGGTATTAAAGTAACCGAACATTCCCCTTTCAACTCCAGGGACAAGCCCTGAGTACTCACGATTTGCAGCTTTGCAGCAGTTCCAAGAGGCAAGGTCTGTCACCAGTCTGGGAGTGGGGAGCTCCATCCAGGAAAAGCACAGCACTGGACAGCAGGATGATGTTATTCTCCCATCAAAGGCTTGATCATGATCGAAGGTCTGACAGGTTGTCTCCTTGACTGAAGATCTTGTGGCTTATCACCTGCAGTCTCTTCTGGCCCATCGCAGAGCTCAAATGTAGGTCCTAACCAACCTCAGAAGGCCCAGACCTGGGAGTGGCTCCACAGCCCAGCTCCCCACATGGGTCGTAGGTGCCTTAGCACCTCAGCAAGTGCCAGTGGCATCCTGAAACCAGTAGGCCACACTCAGAAGGGTTAGCAAGTTCCCTCCCTGGCTCTGTGCTCCCAAAGCTAGTAGGGTTCACTCTGGACAGTTCCTGTACCAATTTAGCAATTCCCAGGGGCCACCAGGCAACTCTCCACTTCTGAAATGTCAGTGTCGATAGGCCACTGATTTTCAGCTTTAAACAGGAGCTCCAATCCCCACTATTACACACAGCAGCAGCAGAGTTTCTGGAACATGCAAGCACATGCTCTCATTTTGCACACACAGGGCAGGATATTCAAAGGGTTTGCACCTGGTGCAACTGAGTTGTGTCACGCAACCCCAGAACTGCACCCTGGGGCAATATTCAAAAGCGGGAATTGCGCAGCACAATTCCCGATGTGCTGGGCTGCAAAGATAATGTATGCAGCACATCTCTAGGAGGAGCGCCCATGCATATGTCTGCACATCACCATATTCAGTCTGGGATGTGCGGTCCATCTGCTGGCACAACCCAGAGATGTGCCATATACCTGGGCTCTCAATTGAGCCCATAAAGAACTGGGTCAAGTGCTATCCTCCCACCAGCGGGTCGCTGTATTGCAGTGTACAACACAGCAGCCACCGGCCATGCATAGCAACCCCCCCCAACACTGCACAAGCACACACAATAGTCTCTGGTGGTCCAGTGGGGCCCCCCCTCCCATCTCAACCCTCCAATCACCGAATATAATAATATTTATGCTCCCTGGTAGTCCAGTGGTTCCCCCTTCCCATCCCAACCCTCCAATCACTGAATATAAGAATATTTATGTTCCCTGGTAGTCCAGTGGTACTCCCCTCCCAACCAGAATCCCTGATCACCATAAATAACAATCATTATCATCCCTGGTGGGCTAGTGGTACCCCCTCCCTGTCAGACTCCCAGATCACCGTCATATTATTTAAAAACTGTTCCCTGGTGGTCCAGTGGTTCCCCCCACCCACACACATAGGACCCCCAGCCCACTCAGCCCCCTGGTCATCGGCGAGCATACCCACCTGTATACCACCGTGGCTGCCCGCCGAATGACAGCTTGATAGTTGCTGCAAGCTCAGTGGTTCACACTGTGGAACAATGGGCTTGAAGTGCACACTGAAATAATTCACAACTTTGTGAATAAATGACTTCATTCACAAACTTGTGAATAATTACAGTATGCACTGCAAGCCCATTGGTCCACAGTGTGGACCAATGAGCTAGCAGCAACACATAGCTGTCATTCAGGTGGACAGCTGCAGTGGTGTGCAGGTGGGCATGCTGCCTACTGATGACTGGGGGTGGGTGGGGTCCACTGTGGGTAGAGGTGTAGGCACCACTGGACTACCAGGGAACTATTTTTTAATAATATGATGGTGATCACGGAGTCCAGTGGGGAGGGAGCTACCACTGGACCACCAGAGATGATAACAACTGTTATTTTTGGTGATTGGGGAGTCTGGTGGGAAGGGGGGTACCACTGGACCACCAGGAATGATAATGATTGTTGTTTTTGGTGATCAGGGATTCTGGTGGGGAGGAAGATAACCCTGGACCACCAGGGAGTATACAGATTTATTATATTCGGTGATCGGAGGGTCAGGATGGGAGGAGGGAACCACTGGACCACCAGGAGACTTCTACTGAAGTATTTATTTATTTAAGTTTTGGATACACCTTTGAGCCATATGTCTTTTTACAAAGATTCCATGTTGGGGTTACAGAAATAGGTAAAAACATACAGATGCAAGTTAACAGTCAACACAGATAACAGGAGGTTGAGCAGGTTACAGATTAGCTTGAAACAGCACAATGAAACACCGTAGGCTTTGTCATGAATATACAATCAAAAGTAAAGTAGGTACATTGGTAAGCAGTACATTGTTTACATTGTGGAAAAGTAGGGGACAGGTGAAGGGGTGAGAACAGAGAGGTCAGGGGTCAGGGCTGGCAAAGTATTTAAGAGGGGCAGTCACAGCTGGAACAGGACAACAAGTGTTGGTGAAGTTTGCCCTTAAACATATTGAGATTTAAGGAGTTGGCGATATCCAAGGGGAGGACATTGTACCAGTTTGGAGTGCTGACACTGAAAGAGTGCTGCCCTTGTGAGGTCTGACAGTAAGGAATTGCGAAAGTTGAGCTCACAGAGCTCCTGGTTAAGTGAGTGGGGCAGTGTGGAGACAGTAGGGACTGGACACCAGGAGGCAGGAGGCCCAACAGCACCTTCTTTGCAAGAATGCAGGTCTGATATTCAGTTCTATTGGCTAATTGTAGCCAGTTAGTTTGACTGTACAAGTCACAGGTGTGTGTGAGATGATGGGCTGAGGTGAGAAGCCAACAGGCTTTGTTAAGAGTTAGAGCTAGTCAGCGGAAGGCAGTATTGGTAGCAGATCCATAGACAACGAGACCATAGTCTATCAGTGAGGTAACTGAGCTTTGGATGGCTAGCTTCAAACTGTGCCCGTAAAGCAGTACAATGCGAGTGTTTACTGTTTTTGCAGTGTTGTGGATATGCATGGCATCCGAGAGTGTGCAGTCAAGGGTCACACCCAGGTATTTGAAATGGTCGACCTGTTACAATGGGGTGCCCACAGAACTCATGATAATGAGTTTTTGGTATTGGTTTTTGCTATGGACACCATGACATAGCATTGATTTAGTTTTAGTGTAATTTAGGATGAACTTGTGGGATCTGAACCAGGATTCAACTTCCTCAAAGCAATGCTGAAGTTGTTTCTGTAGGAGGTCAATGTTTGAGTGGCTGGTAAAAATGACTGCATCATCCACATAGAGGAGTATTTTGCTGGGGCAAGAGGCAGGGTGCCCATTCACAAAGATGCTAAACAGTAAGGGACCTAGGATAGATCCTTGTGGGACACCTGACCAGACAGAGCAAGAGGACAAGATGGTGTCTCTGATCCGGACCTGCTGGAAGCGATCACTCAGATAGCTCTGGAACCAGTGGGTGGCATTAGGGGATAGTCCTAGTGTTGACAGTTGAGTTGTCAGGAGGGAGTGATTGACAGTATCAAACGCCTTTGTCAGGTCAATATAGGTGGCACCAACCGGCAGTTTTTTGTCCAGGGCTTGATGGATCTAAGATGTGAGCTCTAAGAGTGCTGTGGTGGTGCTGTGCCCTTTTTGAAAACCGTGCTGCTGGGGACACAGGAGGTTGTATTTCTCCAGATATTCCACCAGTTGAACAGCTACTATCCTTTCTGAAACAGGGGTAGGATGGAGATTGGTCTGAAATTACTTGCTAGAGTTACGTCCCCACTTTTGTGGATTGGTGTCACCATGGCTGACTTCCATTTAAGGGGGAACTGAGAGAGCATAAGGGACCGGTGTAGAATTTTTGTTAGGGGTGGGAGGATTTCGTCAATGGTGAGGCCAATGGGTTTTAAGTCAAGGGAGTCGCACTGAGTCTGGATTTTTCCAGTACTTTAAAGTAACTGTTTTTTGGCTAGCCTTCCTGAGATAGTCTTAAAATAGAAAGGAGGATGTTGCTGGGCCCCTTGTGGGTAGTAACAGGAGGTGGTTCAAATAAATCATGAGGGAGCACATAACTACGGTCAGAAAAGGTAGCATTAAAGGTGTTGGCTATGGTATACCATCACCGCGGTGACTCTGGCACTGTGAAGACCATCACAGCGATAGGAATCGGGCAAAACCCATATGTAACTGTGATGGTCTGTACAGTGACCGGGACTGCCTTGCTGGGTGTTTGGCCCCCCCATCCAGCTCTCACTCGGAGTAGGAATCCTAGAGACCGGGTGGTGTGGGGGGGCGGAGCCCCTCACATGGGGGGGTTTGGGAGGCATGGCCCCCCCCATTGTAGGCACCGACATCCCTGAGGCTACAATGCTGACAGTCGGCATAGTAGCTGTTGCTGTAGGGGATGTTGGTGCTAGCACTGTCAAAGTGCTATGGTAAAACCGTTGGCTATGATTTCTTTATCAAGGGTGAAAATTCTGTTAATGTTGAGCATAGTGGGAGACAGTTTGGGGTGTTTCCCGGTGACTTCAGAGAGGTTGCTCCTGAACTTCCTCCCATCTTTCCAGCAGCTAATCAAAGTATTTCTATAGTAATTGATTTTCACCTGGTAAATGGCTCTTGTGCAGGCATTCTGGGCTGCTTTGTTGGCCTGGGTGTCTGCTGGGGAGTTTGTGGCTCTTGCTCGGAACCAGAGCAAATCACGTGATTTTAGTAGTTCAAGCAGGTTATGGGACAGCCAGGGGTTGATGGAACCCCTGATCTTACTTTTTTTATTGTGGGGCATAGAGGTCACAGGAAGAGTTGAAAGTTGTGATAAAGTACTCGAGAGCTGAGTCTACATCCTGGGCAGTGTCAATTACGGTCCAGTCAACTGATTGCAAGTGTTTTTGAGGGGCCATAGGTGACCAGATAGGAAGACTCGGCTAACCGTAAATTTTTTGGCGGGCTTGTTAAATTTGTTGGACCAGAGGGATAAGACAGGGGAGTGATCACAAATTGCATCAGGGAGAACTTTAGTATTGGTGATATGGTTGGATCAATTTGGTAAGAGCCCAATCCAGGAGGGTGGAGGTTTCCGTCCTGTAATTTATTCTTGTGGGTGCCTGAACCATTTGTGCAAGGTTGGCAGCAGTAATGGCATCTTTAAAGTAGTTTGCGGAGCTATCCGATTTACATTAAAGTCCCCCAGTACTATGATTTCAGCATTTCTACCAAGAAAGTTTATGCTGTCGAGGAGGAAGGGGAGAGACTGTTTGGCCATTTTGGGTGGTATGTATACTGAAGCAATGTTCAGTGCTTTGCTGTGGGCTCCAAGAAGCACTTTGATGGCTAGAATCTGGAAGTCATTACCATAACTGGATAGGGCAATGACATGCCTTGAAATGATTCTTTTAGGTAGAGGGTGCAGCCACCACCTTTTTTTTGTTAGTCTGTCTTGCCTAAAGTGTGTATAGCCGGGTAGGGGTATGGCATAGTCAGGGATTTTGGGGGTCAGCCACGTTTCAACTACCAACAAGATGTCCTGGTTGTGTTGAGCAATCCAGGTGGAGATGGCATATAGTTTTGGAAGCAGACTGCAGATATTGATATTAGCAATTGATAGAGCAGCAGCGTTATCGGATTTCGTTGGTGACGGCTGGGGTGAACCAGGATTTGGGTGTATGTTGCCAGAGATAAGCAGCATCAGGAATATGAGATGCTTTAGGAAGGCTTTCAGGAGAAAACTTTGTTGTGAGCGCTGTCTCACTTTTGAGTTAATTTCTTTAGTAAGGTGTAGGGAGGCGGTGATAAATATGGATGGGCAAATTGGCGATGAGTAAACAGTAGAAGGTGGGGGGTGCAGGAGGGGATTATGGGGGCAATGAGGAAGTAATCTATTTATCATGTGGTCAGAGTTGGAGGTGTAGGATCCATAGGTTGACAGTGGGCATTTTATTTTCCACGACGCAGTAAGGGAGCATGAGTGTTCACCTAACATGGAATTACTGTGCAGAGCACACAGAAAGGACAGCAGGCCCAGGCACAGATTAGGCAAGGACGCAGATTAGAGCGATTACAGTAGGTTGCTGTGGCCTATTAAAGAAAGGGAAAGTGAGAGGGTGAGACTGATTGGTGTGGACTGTATTGTGGGTGGGACTAATGTGTATTTAATAGAGGTCAGGGCCGAGGTGGGCGGTATGGGACAAAAAAAAAATACAGCAGACAAAATGGGGAAAATAGATGGTGAAGGAGCGAGTTGGCCGGCTTGCTGAGGAGCCAGTCCTGGAAGTTGTAGCAAGTGGCGTAGCCAATCAGGAGCAGCCAAGTGGGAGAGTGCCAAATGTTAAAAAAAGAAATCTAGGCAGCTGGGGTCCTAGGGCACCGTACCTGGTAGCGGGGGTCCTCCGTTGTCAGCGGTGGTGGCAGAGGTGGGCAGCAGTGATCCAGGAGTGCTGCCCCACCAGCGTGTAGTGCAGCCCATGGTCAGAGGCTTACATAGAGCTGTAGGAGGAAGAGAGGGAAAGATTGGTTACTGCGTAGGAGGAGGGGGGGGGTGGCAAAGAGGCAGTACCTAGCTAACCATAGGGGGTATGGGGCGGATACTGTGAGAGAACAAGGGGCTTCTAATCTGTGGGCTGGGTTAAAGTCTGAAACAAAGGACAGGAAAAAGCTAGTCTGGGACAGGAGCTGCCCGAGATGGGGGGGGGCGTAAGCTGAGTAAAGGCAGAGGCTGAGTAAAAATGGCAGAAACAGGAGCACCACCGAAATCAGCAGTGGGTGGGTAGAGGTAAAACAGGACAATTTAGAGGTGGAACAGAGGGGGAAAAACAGTTTTTGCAGTTGGAGGAGAGAGACAGAAAGTTTTAGGGACTCCGAGTGGAGTATGAATTAAACACTAACACTATGCAACTCACTGTTCTAGGCAGGGAGACACAGTCAAATTAGGCATTACAGGCAGTTTCTAATTCAATTAAAATAAGCAACTACAGGAATATACTAATTATCCAGCAACTGGAGTACAATTTAAACACTACACAGCGCAGCTCACTGTTCTAGACAGGAAACACAGTGAGATTTGGCACTATAGGCAGGCAGTATCTACTTCATTAAAATAGGCAAAAACAAAGTTTATACTTTAAAATAGAGAGAGTCAGTGAGCCCAAAATACGGCAGACAAAATGGGGAAAGCAGATTGTGAAGGAGCGAGCTGATCAGCTTGCTGAGGAGCCAATCCTGGAAGCTGTAGCGGGTGGCGTAGCCAATCAGAAGCAGCCAGGTGGGAGAGCGCCAAATGTTAAAAAAAGAAATCCAGGAAGTTGGGGTCCTAGGGCACCATACCTGGTTGCGGGGATCCTCCGTGGTTAGCGGTGGTGTCAGAGACAGGCAGTGATGATTCAGGAGTGCTGCCCTGCCAGCATGTATTGCAGACCAAGGCCAGGGGCTTACAGAGAACTGGTAGCGGGGCTCCTCCGTATATCACAGTGCTGGGGGTTATGGGTTGGGGAGGGGATGCATAATGGCCCGATTTGCATCTCCAAGTCTGAATATCTGGATATTGCACAAGGCGCAGCTACAGTTGCGTCGGAGCATTCCCAGTCCTGGTATTCAGACTTGTCTGGGGGATGCACCAGCGCATTGTATTTGTACCGTGCCTATTATTTGCTATATTCAGAAGAGATGCACCATGGCACATCTGTTGAATATATCCCTTTGTTGCTTCAGCGCATCTCAGTTGCACTGCGCAACCACTTGTGCCATTGCCAGGCACAGTTTTGAATATCGGGCCCACAGTCTCTGAACATTCAACCTGCTTCCAAAGCAGCTTCAGCTGGGATGCAGGTCTCAGCCAATTTGCTCAGTTCTCAAGCAGTTTCCACACAGCCTGGCTAACACTCCGTTCCTGAAACATTTAGCCTCTTCAAGCAGCTTTTCAAAGCCCGAATTTCAAAGTAGGTTTTCTGCAGAAACTATCCCCTCTCAAAAGGAGATCAGCACAATCCAGATTACCTTGAACATTCCCAGATCAGTCCAGCCTTTTCTCTCGCTGACAGCACTCTCTCCTTTTCTCAGCAGCAAAACCCCAAATCAAAGTCCTGTGGGAGGCCTTGGAGAATTTGGCACTCTCAGCAGCTGATCCCTCTTGACTCGATAGGAGCCTGGACCAGAACTAAAAAACTCCAAAAATCCCTGGGATTTTTCCCCCAAACCCTGTCCTCTGATTGGCTGCCCTGCAATATGAATCATAATTATTAATGGTGATCCGTTCTCCTTAACTTACTATTGGTGATCTCTTGGCACCTGAAAATAGGTCACTCCCTTTCCCAGGAGTCTCTTGGTTCAGATTTAGGTGCTCAGTCCTCTGATTTGTAGCTGGTGTTGGGCAAAGTATCAAAAAACATGGTGGCCCCCATTCAGTCCCATGCTGTACCATAGCAGTCCCGACTTCAAGCAGCCACAATATCCAGAATACTCCTTCCAGGCCAGTTTCTCCTGTATGTAATGGGGACCCCTATCCCCTGAAAAGCGACCACACAACATTTAATCAACATCCCCCCCATAAGCCCATCGCTAGCTCCGATCCATCTTGCTCCTAGGAGCTGCAACAGGGTTCATAAATCTTTATGAGCCCTATTAATATTATATCGCCCCCACATTTCTTCAGTAGTCTCTAGCGCTGCTCAATGGCCCAACCCCCACTCTCCAGTCACCTCCCCAGGTGTCCGAGCCCTAATTAGGTAGTCAAGGGGGTCGAGAGCATGAGGGAAGCAGAATAGCAACCGCGGTAACACCCAAACAAGCAGTAACCTAAATGACTAGGCCGCACATCACCACACATGCGCAAATCAGGGGACCCTTTTGTAATCAAATGTGGATGTCCCTGGCAGCACTGAGGGAACCCCCACATCTCAGCTAGGGCAGAGACCTGAAGCAGGAGCCCCCTTAGAAACCAGGTAACCCCCAGAGGAGGGTTACACTCCTCCCCACTTGAATGCTTGGCTTCCATGCAAAGCCTAAGAACAAATACTATGAAGAAGTGAAAGAAGATAAATTGGAACCTCAAACACTGTAATATTTCTAACTAGACACCTGATTCCCTTCTATGACACAATAAACCATTTAAGAATAAGGGTAACATTATATACACTCCAGTAAAAATCTCCCCTCTACTAACTCCTGGCCACATATGAGGTGGCACCCATATACGTCAGCTATCATACCACAGGATCTCTAGTCTCACATAGCACATTTTTCCACAACTCAGTATCCCTTACACACCCTCTCACCTCCCTTTCTTCCTCCTAACCACCTTCCCTTCAGGCCTAGGAGGTTTTGCACTAACAGGGCACATGAATACTTTCTTTTTATTTTTTTTATCACTACTATATTTCTCCTCGCTCCATGTGGCCCCCATCTGACCGACTCCCCAGCTCCGTCCCCTAGAATTACCAGGGCTTACCATATGCCCGGTCCAGGAGCGGTGCCTGCAGAGAGTCGGTCACCATCCTGCCGCCAGTTGCCTTTTTCCATTTTTCTCCCCAGTTCCCGAGGACCCCAGGAGAAGGACGCACGTGTGTGGAGGCACGCATACACCTTACAGCCCTGGTAACGGCCCTCCTCCGCCCGCCCCACTGGCCTATCGCCGGCACCCTTGCTCACACAGCCCCTTGGCCCCCATCAGGGGGTTCCGTGAGCGAGATATGCCACCCCACCTCCCCGGAGAGGACAGCTGCCTTTACGGCCACTCCATCCGCCCCCGCCCGTGCCGACCTCCGACAACCCAGGCTTGCTCCCAAACCTTGGTCGCCGGCATGCCGTGAGATGAGACATCCAGCGCCTCAGCCCTCTGCACCACTGGGCTGGCACATGAATACTTTCTGAAGGGATCTAGGGATAATATATACTCCCTTCTGTACTACGAATAATGACAATTCTGAGGGAACCCCTGGGCATCATATGATAACTTGAGGATGGGCCTCACTGTCCTCCCTGATCTTCTTGGGGTTTTCTGTACCTCTGGACTAGTGGCTGCCTCCTATTCAGAGGCTGATTCTCTGTCACTCCCACCCTGGCCCATACCTTCCTTGTCTGTTAGGGCAGGGTGCTCTAGTGCCTCTCCATCTTCACTTTCTTGACCCATGGGAATAGCTTGTGGCCATTCACAGGACCCAGTCGGACTAGTATCCAAGTCTGAGGTGGAACCTCCAAAAGGTTCTTCCTTAGGGGAGCTGCTCCTATACCAATCAAACGGCTCAGCGGGATTGGAATTCAAGTCCGGAGTGGTCCCCTTGAGGGGGGGTAGTGGGAGAAGCCTCCCCATCTTCACCCTGTCCCCTAGGTGTTGTTTGTTTATTTATAAAGGTTTAAACCATTGAGTTAAAAACTCATTCACAATGGTGACCTTTCACATTCATACATCCCAGTTACAATAAATTACATTCAAATAACACAACAATTATTTAAAACAGTCACAAGATTTAAACAATGATAGCAAATGCTTTTTCACAAGGGGAGTTGATTCTGGAGTACTATAGTATTTCCTAAAATTAATTGGAAGAGCATTCCAGTATGCTGGGACAAAGTGGCTAAGGCATGACTGGGCGTGTTTTGATTTTAGGAGTAGAACCACCATTTCTCTTACATGGGAATTTGCAGGGGACGGGTCAATTTGCCTAAAATGTAATTGGTCACGCAGAAATACTGGCAAGGTACCAGTCCCACATTTATAAGCATAAAGTGACTTGTGCAATTCCCGCCTGTTGGATAGAGGGACCCAACCTAATTGGTTATACATGTCACAGTGATGTGTCAGTTTTGGGTATTCCAACACCAACCTGGCTAGTGTATTTAGTAGCACATCTAGCCAATGTAGTCTAACCTGTGTAACATTTCCAAATAATATGTCACCATAGTCAATTAAAGGAAAAATCAAAACATTAATAATAAAATGTAAGGTTTCAGAATTCAAGGGGCTGGATATTCAAACTGCGCCCACAATGTGCGCAATAGCAGGAGCAAGCACAAGTCCATGGCGCTCATGCGCAATAGACGCGATATTCAAACATGGAGCAAGGCCAATTGTGCATCCAGCCAACGTCTGAATATCGCACTACCTGCGCCATAGCGCAACCAGGAAGGGAAAGCTGAGCAGATATGATGCGCCATAGCGCAACAAGGCCAGCCCAGCTGAGCAGTCCAGAGGTGCCATAGCGCAAGCAGAGAGCCCCCCAGCAGCAGAGCAATGGAACTGCACAACCAAGGAGGTAGGCTGGGGCCCACCACCCATGCCACAGATGGGCACAGGAACGCACTGCAGAACTAACAATACACTCCCACACCCTAAGCACAGCATCACTGGGGGAGGGACGGAATATCCACCGGCCCATGGGGACAAGCCAACAAAGCACAGCAGGGCCATGTTGCCCCAGCACACCCACTGGCAGGCTGAGACTGCCACACATAGGGGGTCAGCAACCACAGTGCACAGCAGCCCCCCCCTGTGCACAGCACACCCTGCACTGTGACCCCAAGACACCACCCATGAGCAGTGACTGTCACTGCAGAAATCCCTATGCATCCCCCGGCACACTGCAACCTCGTGTACCACAGAACCATACAAGCCAGACCCACCATGAGCACCCAGCAGTGGGCGGCAGCAGACGGCAAGACCGACTGAAAGCCACTCCCACACTGGAGACACCTCCCCATGCACACACACACATACCCAGGACAATACCACCCCAGATGCCATGCACACCACTGCAACTGAGCACCCATAGCCAGCTGCAAATCAGAGACCACCACAGTATTCATAACAAAATATATATATATTCAAACCAATAAATGTACAACACCAAAAGGAACAAACAGAACTATTTACATATTTACAATACAAGGGGTAGGGGTACAAGGTAGGGGTGGGTAAAGAGTGGGGTGAACAACTGGGAGAGGGAAGGCAGGGTGTGAGGGATGGGTGAAGTGGGAAGGTGATGCGCAGCTACGCCCGGCAGGCTGCCCTCCTGCTGCCCGTTGTTGGTCCCGGGGCCTCCTACGGCACATCATGCCATGGCGCTGCATGTCGACGAGAATGTCAAGAGTGGCAATCGACACCCGCGTCAGCCACTGTAGGGAACGTTCCATGCGTCGTAGGAGTTGGATACCTAGGACAAGGGAACAGAGTCAATGGCTATGACTGTCCATGTCCCTGAACCCCACCCATCATGCAAGGCATATAGCCAAGTGCCCTGCACCTGTGATGGTGTGCACTCACCCACAGTGACCGTGCACAAGACACGCCCAACCAGGCAGCACCAGCTATGTGTACCACTGCACACACACACTGCCCATGTCCATCACAGCACAACCAAGGCTGTCAAGTGACGTGGCTACGTGGTGGGATGCTAGTTCCACAGCCATGTGCCCAGTGCATGCATGGACCACCAGTGATGCACACACAGACATGCAGTGACACTGGACAGTGATGACTGTCACCTGTGTCGTGCATGGTTGTGTTGTCCATGGCTGGTGGTCATGCCCCCCCCACCAGCATGCAATAGCATCCATGATGTAATGACACTCACCCTCATCAAGCAGCTGTGGCTGCTGCTGCTCCTGCTGCTGCCGCTGTGGCCCACCCATCATGCCACCTCTGGCTGCCACCTGTGCCCCACCATGGCCCTCCTCAGCCTGGGCCTGCCTCCGCTCCTCCACGCCTGTGGGGGACAAATGTTGAGAAACACATCAGTGTGAACCCAAAGCAGACAACCCCCGCCTCATTGAGTGTGCCTGCCCACACAGCCAGACCCATGCATCACACACCTGCACACACTGACACAGCCAACCATGGTAGAGCTCTCCCTCATGCACCGCCAGCAATACACAGTCACATCCCTACGGACAATACAGGTGCATAGATGGGTCACCCACCTGGCCTAGGCACAATGCCCCTCCTGGCATGGGACCTGAGGTGTTCCAGCAGTGCCTGCTCCCTCCTGTGGAGGTCACTATAGCGGTGCCTGCACTGTTCTGCCATCCTGCACCGCCCTGTGACCTGCTCCAGTGCAGTGGCCACTTGCTGCCACACATGGGTGCGTGCCATGTTGAGGGGTTCTCCCCCAAACAGTGGCCCAAAGTGGGGCTCCACCACAGCCACCAGGTTGGCCACCTCCAATGGACTCCACTGTGGAGCTCTCCTGCGTGCCATTACTGGAGTTGTATAGTAGGCAATATGGTGCCCTGCAGCGCGGCAACCCCACGTGGAAATGTTGTGCAATAGAACACCATTAGTTCCTATCGTGCTGTTCGTATAGCGCTGTTGGTTCACATCGCGCTGTCACCGAACAGCGCGACAGAGCCGTACACATGCCAGATGAACAGCGCCAGGGGGCAAAGGTCGGGTACAAAGTCAGGGGTCTGTGGTGCAAGGCCACGCACAGCGCCATCAGACGTCTACATGTCCTGTGCAATCGGTCACCTGCGTGCCAGTGCCACAGTGTACTATTGCGTAGTTGTGCCACAGCGCTATGAGGTGACCAGTGCTGCAGCGCCACTGGCACAATGGTGGCCATGTCCTGCACTGCTCATCGCGCACAGCACGTTAGCAGCGTGGCAGACACCTGCGTAAGCTACTCGGCATGCGCAATGCGGTGTGGTGCGCAGTCGCAGACATGCGCCATTGGCTCAGCAGGATCGACCCTATTGCGCAAAGTGCAACAGTGCGATATTCAGCCGACATATGCAAATCAACTGATCAGCCATTCAAAGGCGCAGTTGCTCCACACCTAATTTGCATGCATTGCGCTATAAATGTTCGACAGTGGTCTGCGCTGGCCAGATTCGGTTACTGCAGCTGAGAGGTGAGTTGCATGCTGTGTGATGTTCTGGGCTATGCTCATGGGATAATGCTGTAAACTGCACAGTGACAGGTGTCCACTTCCACCCATACAGACCGAAATGGCTGAACAAGGACCGGGTGATGACGATGATGGTGGGCGAAAGAGGAGGCCAAACTTCACGAAGGCTGAGACTGAGGCACTCTTCCAGGCCTACCTGGAAGAGGAGCCACTTCTCAGTGGACGCCGGGGCACCCCGCAGGCCCGTGCTGCTGCATGGGTGGAGGTAGCACATGTTGTAAACCTGCATGGAAGCCACCAGCGCTCCGTGCAGGAATGCAAAAAGAAGATGGGGACCGACAAAAGACGGATGAAGGAGAAGGTGGCAGCCCTCAGGGCGGTGCGCACAGCCACGGGCGGGGGCCAGCCAGAGGTGGTGCAGCTGACCCCGGCGGAGGACCATCTGGCTGCATCCATGCAGCGTAGTGCCATCGAGGGCTACCTGGAGGTGGCTTCCAGACAGGTGGAAGCCCAGCACTGCACAGTACGACATGGTAGTGGTGTTGGGGGGGGGAAGGTGATCACATGCACTAACATGTTCTCACTTTCGGTTAAAGATCCTGTGCAGCTGCATGGGACAGTGGTGGTGGGTCCAAGCAGTGTGGACGACCTGCCGGAGTTGGAGGAGGGTCCATCCACCTCTGCATCCAGCCGGCTTGCTCTGCAGCAGTGTGCATGCCTGGCTGCCATCTCGGGTGTCGGTGAGTCAGGTGTGGGGGGTGCACATCCTTTGTCCCAGCAGTCTGGCATGCAGGCATGCCAGCACGCTGTGACTGTGGCTGTTGCTCGGACCTGCACCATTGATGATGCAAGGACTGCAATGGCCAATGACACGTGTGTGTCACATGACGGACACACAGCAGGACAGCACGTGCCCCTGGACCTAGCTGGTTCCAACATGTGTGCCAGCATGTCAGCACAGTTTGTGCCTGTTAGCACCGGTGGGGCAGCACCGGTGGGGCAGCACCGGTGGTTGTGCAGGCCTCTGGCACTGTTGTGGACACAGCCGTGGAATGACTGGACCCTGGGGCACAGCAGTTGGAGGGGCAGCAGCAGCAGTCACCCACCAGGTCTGGGGGTACAGGGTTCAGCAGTGGCCCATGCACACCGCCTGTTGCCATGGCCATACCTGGTCCTAGTGAACAGCGCCCATCCTCAAGGGGTGTTGAGCATCAGGGCCTTCCACACCCTGGGGGAGAGACTGCCGATGAGGCAGATGACCCATTTGACGAGCACACCCACCTGCTGCGGGCATCAGTACAGCAGCAGATGTGGGTTGCAACATCCGTGGAGGCACTGTGCGTGGCTGTGGAGCGGCACAGCAGGGACAATGCAAGTATCCTTGCAGAGATGGTCCACATGTGGATGGATGTGACCGCCACCATTGACAGGCTGACCCAGGCAGTGGTCGGTGTCCTGGCCACATTGGGCACACAGTCAGGTGCCCCTGTACCGCACACCCCACACAGTACGCTCTCCACTCCACATTCCCGGTGTCGTGTGACACCCAGCCTGTCAACGCTGGGTTCTGCTGTGGGCATCCCGGGTACACCTGGTGCAGGTATGTTCAGCATGCTGCAGACCCCTGTGCGGGCGAGGTCGCACTCACGCAGTGGGACCCCTGGTGGTACGTCGGTGCCACCCCATGTGGCCCATGCTCAGCCTGCCAGTGCTGCTGGATCACGGCGGGGCCGCCCACACATCCGAGGTGGCCGTGGCACAGTGCCACCTGACTGACCTGTCTCCCAGTGCGGGCCCTGTCTGGTGCTGCCCTGTGTGCAATGTGTGTCATGGTGGGCAGTGCACTGGTGGGTGCCCTGCCCAACACGCCGACACACGGTCCACCTGCACACCCACCCGACTGCTGTCCACAGGTGCGTGTGCATGATGGTGCCTGCATTGTACTGTACACCAAGGTGCAAGGGTGCCCAGCTTCTGACACACGTACTTGGACAGTACAGGTGGGGTGGGTGGTCCGTGGATCTGTGTGTTTGCCATGTCTGTTCCTGCTCTGCTGTGCACCTGCCCATGTACGCTTTGTGCCTGGTGTGTGTGTGTGTGTGTGTCCATATAGCATGTAACTATTCACCCCTCCCTGATGGTGTGTTTGTGCGCCTGGACCCTTCCACTCCCCTTGCCATCATGCACCCTGGTGTGTTACCCTGTGTGCCTGTGGGTTGCGCCTGAGACAGTGTTGGCTGCACATGGCCCCTTGACTTACCTGTGTTGTGCGAAATGCTCCTCCGTGATGGCGTCCGGTGCACCTGGGCCTGCGGATCAGTCGGGGTCCCGGCTCAAGGGGGCTGCTCATCACCATCATCACGCGTCACTGGTGTCCCCAACGCTGTCCCCTCCTCGACCTGTACAGCTATCCCACAGTCTTTGGCCATGCTGTGCAGGATACAGCCAGGAATATACACAGGCCTTTGAGGCTGTACTGTAGCCTTACCGCCAGAGGTGTCTAGGCATCAGAATCGTGCCTTAAGCATCCCAAACACCCGCTCTATGATGTTGCGTGTGGCGGCATGTGCCTCATTGTAGCGTTGCTGCAATGGGGTCATGGGGCGCTGGTAGGGTGTGAGCAGCCAGGGTCGGAGTGGGTATCCGCAGTCACCTGTGTGGAGATAGTGGTGATTAGTAACATGTTCAGGTCCATTTCGCCCACATCCCTGTATGCCACTATCATGGCACCTGTGGCTTTCCCACCCTTGACCCAAAATTGCCATTCCCACATGTGTACTCACCCACTAGATGGCCAGTGGGGATGTTCCACTCTCGAATCGATGGCACAGTGCGGACTGATGCCATATGAAGAAACTGCGTGCCCGCCAGGGTGTGTGTGGCACAGACATTGATTATGCGCCCACTGGCATCACACACCACCTGGCAGTTGATACTCGAGAAGCCCTTCCTGTTTCTGTAGGCGGCCCCATCGGGGCCAGGTGGTGTGCGAATAGCCACATGGGTGCAGTCTATCGCCCCTAGCATGCCAGGCATACGTGCTACCCTGTGGAACTCCTGCATGTTTGCTGTACGCTCTGCCGCGGTGCTGGGGAAATGGATGTGCTCCGCAGCATGTGGCAGCAGTGCGCTGAGGAATTGGGTGAGGATGCGTGATGTGGCCAACTGTGTGATGCCTGTGGTGTCCCCTGTCAGCCTCTGGAAGGTGCCCGTGGCGAGCAGGCACATGCAGGCTGTCACCTTGGTCTCCACTGACAGAGCGTGACTCCGTCGTGAGGGTGCCTGCATCACATCACTGCACAGCTCACATAGCACCTCAGTATTGCCCTGTTCAGGCGGTGCCGGCCCGATCTCTACATCCGTGTGCAGCTGCAAAGCTAATGCAGACACGGTACTGCCCTGTTGGGCGTACCCAACAGGCCCTTCCACGGCCACGTCCCCCTGCAGCATGCCTTCTCACCCCCCTCATTACAGCTTCCATGTGGAAGCTGGCACTGTCCATCTCCCTGGCTAGTGTCCCCCCTTGGCTGATCTTGCTCTGTTACCCCCACTGTTCTGACTGCTACTTCCACTGCACTGGGTACACCTGCTGGCCTCTGCAGCCTGTGGCCCACACACCTTCCCTTGCTTCTGTTTGCCTGAACACTCCCTGGCCTGCCCTCTTTCTCCCTCTTGCTGCCTCTCTCTCTCCCCCTGGCTCGCTTGGCTTCCCTGTAGCGTTCTTGCACCTCTTCCTTGAGCCTTTTTATCTCGGCTCATTTCCACTGTGGCGCACCTTCCGGCTGTTCCGCTACTGCACATTGTGCAAGTGAATATCGCATTGCGCTCTTTATGCATGGATCCACCCCCTTCGGTTGCACATGCCTTCATTTGCATTGCACTGTTGCTCAGCATGTTTTCGGTGGCGCAACTGCCTCCCGCTGAATATCGCAGTATGGCGCAGTTTCGGACTTGCGCTGGCGCAACCCTATTACGCATGGTGCAACCCTTTTGAATATCCGGCCCAAGCAGTTTTTATTCCTATACAAGGACCCTACCCTCCTACTCACCTGAGCTGTTAACTTTTCTACATGGGTGTTTCCCAATCCAGACTTGTCCAGCCAGTATCCCAAATACTTATAACAGTCAACGCATTCCAAGGCAACTCAAGTGATGTCCACTATAGCTAAAGTTGAAGTCATCTTAAGGGTACGGGGTGGACTAAATAGCATACATTTCATTTTTGATGTACTGTATTAAGTTTTAACTTTAGATTTGAAAAATAAATTTGCAATATTGCAAAGTTAGCCTGCAAATTATCTTGTACACACAATAGTGATTAATTAGAAAAATAAATAATTGTGTTATCTGTAAACAAGTAATAGTGAGCCTCCCCCCCCCATTCCTGCCAATATCCTTTAAATAAACCAAAAATAACAGAGGACCCAGGACTGAGCCCTGAGGAACTGCTCTATGTACAGGCAAGACGTTCTAGTCATCACCATTTACTGCGGTCACCTGCCATCTATTAGTCAAATAGGAATGAAACCATTCTAGGGCCTTCACACTCAACCCAACCTCACTAAGGCCACATAGCAGCAACTGGTGATTGACTGTGTTGAAGGCCTTGGAGAGGTCAACCAAGATGCCCTCAGTGAGACACTGGGCATCACTTGCCAGGCCAATCTCATCCAAGACCCTCGACACAGCCACAATTGTTCCATGGGCCTTCCGAAAACCCAATTGATACTATTCTAATAACCCATTTTCTTCCAGGTGATTCATTAATTGCCCAACCAGTATCTTTTCCAAAACCTTGCTGACCAATGGTAAAATAAAAAAAGGTCTAAAGCTGGATAGATGGCCTGGGTCACCTCCCCTTAAAGATGGGGACTACCCTGGTCACCTTCCACCCCACGGGCACATAGCCCATCTCAATGGACCAATTGAACAAGTACGTGAGTGGATCAGCAATCTGTACAGCTGCGTATCTTAACATGGTAGCAGTTAGGCCATCTAGGCCACAGCTGCCCCCCAATCTTAACCCTAGGAGTAGATCTAAGACTTCATATTTACCAATTTCTTTAAAGAAGAAATGAAGCAACAAGCCACAGTCTGATTCTGCTGGATTTTGTAAGGACTTAGGGAAATCCCCAGAAAAAGTCCCCATTTCAACAAGGAATTTATTAAACCTATTTGGGAGAGGGGACCCTTTCTCAAAATTTTCCTCCTTAACCAAGTGAATGTTTTTCGTATACTTATTGCTATTTAAGTCATGGATTAGTTTCCAAAACTTCCTAGGCTTACCAATGGACTCTGTGGTCTTGTTTACGTAAAAGGAATTTTTTGCCTCTCTCACTTTATTAACATAGAGATTTCTAGCCTGTCTATAAATTTGCCAAGCTCCCAGAAGCCCTGATTTCTGCGCTTTGATCCAAAACTTATTTTTGTTTGGTTTTAATTTCAATAACTTTGAGGTGTACCAAGGTGCAGAATTGCTTTTTACCTTCCTTACCTTGACTGGCATATGCCAGTGTTACACACATTCAATAATTCATCCTATAAAATTTCCATGCCAAGTCAAGGTCAGTAATCAGCTGGACACGATCACAAGCTATCCCATCCAAGTCAGCAGCAAATGCCACATAATTAACATTTTGAAAGGATCTAAATTGTTGCAACCTTGGGGGACCCTTCATTTTGTTTTTCCACATGATGGAAAAAAACACATGTTGTGGTCGCTGAATATATCAGGGGTCACCGCATAGGTAGAATAATTTTGTAGGCAATTCATTAATATCTTATACCTTATACTTCCTGAAACTATCTTTTTCTCTCTAACCTTTCCCTGCACTTCTTTTGAGATCCATACTTTTTTTTTCTTTTGTTTTGATTTGTTTATTTGCTTCACACAAAGGCTTGTTGCCTCTGTGATGGCAGTTTTTATGTTTCCCCATTGTTGCTCCACCCCACCTTCTTGCCTGTTTGCTAGTGCTTTTCTGAGGCACTCTCCCATTTTGACAAAATCAGCCCTCCTGAAGACCAGTACCTTCACTTCTGTATGGCTTGACTCTACAGCTAAGTTTATTGTTTACCACACTGTTTGGTTGTCACTTGTTCCCAGATGGCTACCCACTTCAAGATCGGAGATCCTCTCTCCATCCCCATTTGAGAGTACCAGGTCTAAGATTGCTCCCTCCCGAGTGGGTTCCAAAACTAGCTGTCTGAGGCATGCCCCCTGAAGAGCATTGAGAATGGATCTGCTTTTGGATGTGGCTGCAGCAAAGGTGCTCCAGTTAACATCTGGCTTATTCAGGTCCCCCATCAGCAATATCTCCCCTTTCTCTGCAATCTTAAGGATGCCTTCTATCATTTCTAAGTCCATTTCCTCCTCCAGAGATGGGGGTCTGTATACAACCCCTGTGCAGATTGTGGAGCCATTTCCAGTCTCCAGGGTGACCCACAGTGCCTCCTCTCATCCCTGTTTACCCTTTAGTTCTGTTGCTTTGATCCCTTCCCTTCCCTTACCTTACATAGAGAGCTACTCCTTCTCCTCTTCTTCCCTCCCTGTCCCTCCTGTAGATTGTGTACCCTGGTATGCTGACATCCCAGTCATGGTTCTCTGTGTACCATGTTTCTGTGACTACCACGATATCCAGGCATCCCTCTTCCATCAAGGCCACCATTTCAGGGAGCTTTTTACCTAGACTCACGGGCATTGGTACTCATTACCCTCCATTTTTGTTTGGCTTTCTTTCTTTTTTCCCCATCCCTGTCCTTACTGCCTTTGTCTTTTTCTCCATTTACCCCTGCCCTTCTCCCTATCGACTGCTCTGTCTTGGTGTTTACCTCACTAACTACCCTGACTTTTTTGGGGGCTAGGATTTCCCTTCTCCTTTCCAGTGCCTCCCCCTTGGCTAGTTTAAATGCTTGCCAATGAAGCATTTAAACCTATCACCTAGGATCCTGGTGCCCCTCCTGGATAGATGCAGACCATCGCGCCAGTATAGGCTTGCATCCCTCCAGGTGGATTCCCAGTCCCCAATGAAGCCAAATCCTTGAGCTCTGCACCAGTTTTTCAACCAGTCATTGAATCCCATGGTGCGGAGTACCCTAGCCTCATCCATGCCATAGACAGGTAGCACTTCCGAGAAAGTTATTTATGTATTTATTTTTATTTATTTATTTAAGAGATATACCAGGAAAGGCATACTGAGCAGAGTACTGCTCGATTCCAGATGCGCCCTGGGGGTAGGGGGTTACAAGGGCTTAGTACATAAATACATACTCAAATACATACAGCACAAAATAGAAACATACATAAGTTGTAGATATCCAGCAAAAGCCAAAAGGGATGGGAGAAGTTGCTGAGATGCATGTAGAGTTATACAAATGTGGGAGTAGTTACAGGCAGTAATACAGGTAGTGAATACAGTAGCAGTATTTGCAGGCAGTGATACAGTAGCAATAACAGCAATTACATAGTGAGATTTGATATACCTACTCGAATGGGTAGGTGAGAATAACAAACAGTAGCAGAGGAGGGTCAAAACAAAAATGACGTATAGTACTGATTTAGTCATGGAGACCAGGATAGCTGATAGGATTGAGCAGGGAGTTTAGCGATGGGGAAGGCATAAGCAGTTGGTGCCGAAATGTGATTTAAGGAGGGCATTTCGGTATGGGGTGCTTGTGGTGTGTCTGATGTCGGCTGCTAGGGAGTTCCATAATTTGGGGAGACTGAAGCTGAAAGCAACCTGACCTGATCGGGTGGATCTGCGAGGGATGTGAAGAAGTCTAGAATCAGAGTTCCTGAGATCGTAGGTAGGTGGGGAGGTGGCGGTTAGGGATGTCGATAGGTAGGAGGGCAGCGTATGCAACCAGAATTTAGCAGTGATTCTAGTGCAGTGCAACAAATGCCGATTTTGGAGTGATGGGAGGTCAAGTGATTTGTAGAGGTCGCAGTGGTGGGTGTTTGGCGGACAGTCCAAGGCGAACCGGCAGAAAGAGTTATAAATAGAGTCGAGCCTGGCTAAGGATGTTTGGGGGGCAGCTCCGTAAATGACATCGCCATAGTCAAAAATTGGAAGGATCATTTTTTGTAACATTTCTTGCCTGGTTTGTGTAGGGATGCAGAACTTGTTCCGATAGAGAGCTCCCAGCATGGGATGTAATTTTTTTTGCAGGGCCTCTAAATGTGTTGAGAAATCAAGTTGCTGATCCAGTCAGACGCCAAGATACCGATGTGAGGAGCTGACCTCAAGTGGGGTCCTATCCAAGGTAAAGAAGGTGGGCGCATCCTTTAGCCGGGTTAGCTTGGCTCGGGATCCAAAGGTGAGGGAGATAGTTTTTTTTGAGTTTAGGAATAGTTGGTTCTTAATGAACCAGTGTTGGATGGAGTCGAAGTCCTTGTGAAGGAGAGACGCTAGAGTGGTTCCAGATGGGCCAGAGGCAAATATCACCGTATCGTCTGCATACATATGGATACCAGATTGTGTGCAGACAGCAGGCAGGTCATTGAGGAAAATTGAGAAGAGCAAAGGGCCAAGTACAGACCCTTGAGATACGCCACTGGTGACAGGGAGGGGGGAGGATAGGGCCGTACCGATGCGGACTGTTTGTGACCTGCCTGACAGGTATGAATGGAACCAACTGAGTGCTGTCGACGTTAGACCTGTTTGGGCAAGTTTAGATATCAAGAGGGGGTGGGAGACTGTGTCAAAGGCTTTTGCTAGGTCTATAAAAATAGCTGCGGTAATGTCCCCGTTGTCAATGCCTGTAAGGATGGAGTTGGTGAGGCGAAGGAGGGATGTGGTGGTGGAGTGATTTTTCCTGAAGCCAGCTTGAAAGGGGGTGAAAAAGGAGATTGTATCCAGATAGTTGTGAAGCTGGGATAGAACGAGGCGCTCTTGAATTTTGGCAAGGATAGGGAGCAGAGATATAGGCCAATAGTTTGAAGGGTAGGAGGGTTCCCCTCCCTTAGGGAGTGGAATGACTGTGGCCTGTTTCCATTTTGTAGGGACTGAACCAAGTTTAAATGACAGATTATAGAGCATGGCTAGGGGGTAGGCTATGGCCGGGGCAGAGAGTTGAAGCATTTTTTAGTCTAATCCTGATGGGCATTTTCCTTTGGTTGTGTTTAGAGAGTGTAGGATTTTTAACACTTGGTCAGGGGTGACTGGACAGAGCAAGAAGGAGGCCAGGGGAGGTGTGTTAGGGAGAGTAGGGGGGTCCTTAGGAAGATCGAGTGGAGGTGGATGGGGGTTGGAGGAGAGAAGCGAGGCAGTAGTGGTGGAGAAGTGGTCATTAAACTCTGATGCAACCTGGCGAGGGTCATTTATGATTCTGCCTGCTAAGTTGAGAGTGGGGTTGGGGGGTTGGGTTGGTGGAGTGAGGAGGGATTTTATGGATTTCCAGAATTGAGATGGGTGGGTGCGGTTTTTGTTGAACGTCAGTTTGAAGTAATTTGATTTGGACTGATGTATGAGACATGTGCAGGCATTTCGAAGGGACTAGTATTGTTGTTGTGCCAAGTGAGAACCAGTGGTCCTGAAAAGTTTCCAGGCCCGGTCTCTGGCTTGGAGTTGTTCCATGAGTTTTGAGGTTACCCAGGGTAAGTGGGAGCCCCTGACTCTGGATCTCTTTAGGGGGGCATATATGTCCCAGATAGCGAGGACATTTGTAGAGAAGTAGCCCAGGGCCTCATCCAAGGAGGTGGCGCTAGGGATGGGAGACCAGTCAATGGTGGAGAGGGCATATAGAAGTGCTGGCAGATCCAAAGATTTGTAGGCTCTGCAGCACAGCAGACGGGGTTTATTGAAATGTTTCGCCACCTGTGCCATGTGTACTACTTGTCTAAGGCCCATCCCCAACTCCACAAACTCCTGTTGCACTGCTGTGATCCTATTCTCAGCCAGGTCATTTGTCCCTAGGTGGAT
Organism: Neoceratodus forsteri; assembly: GCA_016271365.2. Classification (NCBI taxonomy): domain Eukaryota; kingdom Metazoa; phylum Chordata; order Ceratodontiformes; family Ceratodontidae; genus Neoceratodus; species Neoceratodus forsteri. Next base: position 390,085,069 of record CM057457.1, on the reverse strand, counting down.
AATTTTTTTTTTTTTTTTTTAGTTGTTTAACCAGGTATAGCACACTAAGCTGAAAGCTTTTTTACAGGAGCGACCTGGATAATGACATCCAGCTCCCTCTCCCTTGCAGCTGCTCCCACGATACTGAGGATTCATTTCCTGTCCCTCCAAGCCATGGTGCCAGGCAGGCACCTTACCTGCCTTTCCCTCCCTCCCCCAATTCTACCCCCCCTAGCAACTGGGTCCCCACCAGGAGTTGTTTCCTTCCCCTGTGGGGTCCTGTGCCACCCTCCTGTGGGTCTCCATTGTGGAGGTTCCCAGCATCCTCCTTGGTCTCCACTGTGGTTGTTTCCATAGAGGAACCATGCTCTGCCAGAGTGGTGAATGAATTGTGGAGAGGCACAACTGGAGGGATGTGCCTCTGTTCCACCACTCTCACCCTCCCTGAGCCCACCGTGGTACAACCACTCCTTTTTCTTGGCAACCTCTGAGGTAGTGGCGGTGGCCTGGGTGGTCCCTGTTTGGGGCAGCGGGTTTCCAAAATCTCTGCCAGGTCAGCATGGAGACGAACAACCTCCTCCCTCAGACCAGAGAGGTGCCTGCAAATAGGGCAGCAATGCAGTCTCCAGAATGTTTCCTGGAAGACTGCTGCTCCACAGCCAGTGCATTGTACCACCCCCACATGTCTGTGTCCTTTCCTGTTACAGATGCTTTTCTTTCTTTTTTTTTTTTTTTTGTTCTTGTTTTAGTGTTCATCTGAAGATGCTGTTGTGGTGGCTCCACTTTTAAAGGTGACTGGACCACCCCTTACACATGTCAGTTCCCCGCCCCTGAGTGCTGGCTCCTGCCACTAGCTGGCCCTGAACAGTCAGAGCAGATATTTTGGGGGGGGTCCTTCTTCACCCCAAAAGGGTTGCTGCGAGCTGGAAAAGGCAGGTAGCTAAAAGTTCATCTGAAGAGGCTGTTGTGGCAGCTCTGCTTCTAAAGGTGACTGGACGACCCCTTATACATGTCAGCTCCCCACCCCCTAGTGCTGGCTCCTGCCAGTAGCTGGCCCTGAACACAGACAGAACAGTCAAAGCAAGTATTTCAGGAGGGGGGATGTCCTTCTTCACCCAAAAAGGGCTGCTGCAAGCTGGAAATGCAGGAAGCTAAAAGTTGCTGTATCTACCAGTGTTGGGGGCAGTCTCTGAAATAGCCTGGGGGTAGGACAAAAACTCCTGGGTATACCCTTAGTTTCCACCAACAATTAATCATCTGAGTCCTCCTGTTCCTCATATTCCCCTCCACTGGGTGGGTCCAGCCCCCATAGCATCACTTCTCTTATGCCTTTGTCTTCTGTGTGCAGTAGTTTGAGTGGTTGGGGGGTATAGGAGGATCATCTAAGTCAGTATCTGCATAGATTACTTGGCCTACGATGGGACGCAAATGGTTCTGATATATCACCTTGTGCCCTTGCATCTCTCCTTCTGGCTGGATTTTATACACAGGTAGTTCTTCCAGTTGCCAACACTACATACGTGCTTCCCCACCTGTCAGTGATTTTGTGTTTTCCAGGTATGCCCAGGCTTTGAAGCAGTCTCATCACCTGGTTTCTGGTCGAGTCTGCACCTTTCTGTCATACCGGTCTTATATTTGCCTTGTTTTGTCTCTGTGGCCATCTCTAATGCTAGATGACAGGTGTCATCTAGTTGTTGCTTCAGTTTCCTCACGTACTGCAGGTAGTCATTTGCCCTGATACCATCTCCTGACACCCCAAAACACAGGTCCACAGACAAACGGGCTTCCCTCTCAAACATGAGCTGGTGTGGAGGGCACCCTGTGGCATTATTCCCAGTTCAGTTGTAGGCATGGACCAGGGTGCTTACCCGCTGACTCCAGGTATGCTTGTCTTGAGGGACCATGGTGCCCAATATATCTAGAAGGGTTTGGTTGAATCTTTCAGATTGAGGGTCACCTTGGGGATGGTAAGGTACAGTCCAATATTTTTTAATGCCCCACAATGACAGAAGCTCCTTAATGAGTCTGCTCTCAAAGTCACGCCCCTGGTCCGAGTGGATTCTTTGGGGAGCTCCACAGTGCACAAAAAAGTTCTCCACTAGTACTTTTGCCACTGTAGATGCTGTCTGGTCTTTGGTGGGGTATGCTTGGGTGTAAAGTGATCGATGACCACCAAGATGTTAAGAACATTGTGGGAGTCTGATTCCAAAGTGAGGAAGTCAATACAAACTAACTTCATGGGGCCACTCGTGCATATGTTGCCCGGAGGGCAGCCTTCTGGGGAAGCACCTTCTTTTGCATACGTCTCCAGCAACTCCTGCAGTAGGTCTCTACATTGGCTCCCATATTCAGTCAGTAAAACCTGCTTTTAAGCAAGTCCAGGGTGCACTCAGCACCCAAATGACCCATATCATCATGTAATGATCTTGGGGTTGGGGAAAAGATGGCCAGATGGCTGGAAAACTGATTGAGGGACAGAACCCAGAGGGTGGCTGTGGGGGGAGAGTTATAGGGCACCAGAGAGGTAACCAGTGGGGTCCAACAGGGCTTGGTACTGTGGCCGGTGTTGTTTGATGTCTTGATCAATGACACTGAGGATGGCATTAAGGGTAAAATGTGCCTATTCGAGAATGACACCAAGCCCTGTGGGAGAGTAGACACAGCTGAAGGGATACAGAACCTACAGGAAGATCTGGAAAAGCTGGGGAGGTGGTCCAGGATCTGGCAGCTTGACTTTAATGCCAAGAAATGCAAAGTTATGCATATTGGAGCCAAGAATCATAGGACAGAGTACTACCTGAGTGGAGTCTGAGTATCAGTATCAGAGGAGGAGAAGGACCTGGGAGTGATAATCGCTAATAACCTGAAGCACTCCATGCAGTGCAAGAAAGCAGCAGCAAAGGCAAACAAGATACTGGGATGCATATCTAGGGGGTTCAGTAGCAGGAGAGAGGAGGTTATACTGCCCTTATACAGGTCACTGATAAGGCTACATTTAGAGTATGGAGTTCAGTACTGGTGCCCACATCTCAAAAAAGGACATTAGCCTGCGGGAGAAGGTCCAGAGGAAGGCTACAAATATGATAGCTGGTCAGCATGGTAAGGCATATGAGAAGAGGTTGAGGGAACTGAACATGTACTCCCTGGAAGACAGGAGAGAGAGAGAGAGAGGATATGATTGGGACCTTCAAGTACCTGCAAGGGATAAATGAGGTTGATAAGGAGAATCTCTTTAAGCTGAGTGGCAACCATAACATGAGGGGGCACAGTCATAAGCTGGAGGGTGGGAGGTTTAGGAGGGAGGTCAAGAAGCAGTTCTTCACAGAGAGGGTGGTGGACACTTGGCATGCACTGCTGGAAGAGGTCATCTTGTTGAAGACAGTGGGCAGCTTTAAGAGAGGCTGGGATAGGCATGGGGGAAGGTAAGGATCATGGGTAAGGAGGATGGGAGGTGTGGGAACACTAGCTCAAGCTGTGGATCCTGCACTACGATCAGACTTGACAGACCAAATGGTCTTCTTCTGCTGACTTCTTTATATGTTCATATGTAACACTGTTTTTATGTCCCATACTGGTAATACCAACTGCTCACGGTGTGTCCCCCGTTGAGTCTCCCAGTAGAGTAGTCCCTTTTTTCAGCTGTAATTTTGGCCACTCTGACAACAGTATATATTTTTTTTTAATCAGCAAATTTTTATAAATTTTCTTTTCAGTACATCAATCTCATAAGACCAAACATAACATCAAAATTGATAAAGATATGCTCAACACCACCATAACTGTCCAGAAGCACAGTATTACACAACAGTCTAAACATAAGCTCGCAGGTCAAAGTAAGTGTCCAAAGTCTTCTGGAGACAAGGTTAATCCCTGAGATACTCCATAGTTTGCACACAGGTGTCAAGCAAGTCTAAGCAGCTTTTGCAACATACAGTCCTAAAGGCAGAGAGAACAATCACAGCCTGCATAATCTAAAGCCAGACGTGGATACTCCAGAACTTAAGAGGACTGTGAAATCTGGAAAGCTGAAAACAGAGGGTTAGGGGCTATTCATAGGGGGGTTATAAGGGGTAGGTTTATTAGAACTCAAGTACGTATGAAGATATGCATCCTAGTTGGCCTGGTATTTAGTCAGCTGTCCCAACTGTGAATATGTGAGTCTCTCCAGGGTAGCAGCCTGGGTGAGACCCGAGTGCCAAAGGGTCGGGGGGGAGGGAATGGTTTCCTCCAGTACATTAAAATGGCTCTCTTAGCCTCTAGTAGGGCCACTAGGGTCCATTTTTGTAGAGGAGGTACTAGTGTACCCAGCGAGGCCGGGTCTCCCAGCAACACTAGTGTATTCGAGGCTGCAATGGGTCAGGCAACAATCTTGGAGCAATCCTCGAGCACCACACTCCAAAAAGTTGTAAGTTTGGGACACGACCACAGAACATGGAGGAGACTGGCCTGGGATTGCTGACATCTCCAGCAGAGCGAATGAGGCAGTAAACCCATAGCTAGCAAAGCTGAGGGTGTTCTATACCATCATAGTAGGATTTTAAGTTGGATAGCCTGACTCTTAGCATCGTGATAGGTGGTACGAGCTAGTCTGAGACATCGGCTCCAGGTAGAAGGGGAAAGAGGCATTGCCAGGTTGTTTTCCAATTTTGCCTTACAGACCATATTCGGGTCCAGCTGGGCATCCTGGATGCTCCTCAACACTCCCCCTGCCAAGCCCTGCTAAGAGACGGCTTTGTGCAGAGAGTGCAGCCATAGCTAAAATGGGTCGGGAGAGGTTTGGGCTATGTAGGATTGACTGGCACTAAATATTTGAAGAAATCTCCAAAAATCTTTGCTGGGGAGATGATATGTGTGTTTGAGTTGCTCAAATGACATCAGGGTGGTGGAGGTCTCTAACCAACTATATTCCTTTGAGCTCCCAGTCAGGCCAGTGAATAGGTTGATTACCTACTGTAATCAGCTTGTTATGCCAGAGGGGGGCATATACCCATGGGGGGTGCTTAGAGTTAGTCAGAGTGTCCAATAATGACATACACCTAGTCCATGCCTTTGCGGTTTCTATCATAACCGGAGTGACCTCCTTAGGCGAGGGAGCATGGTAGGAGAGGAGCGACCAGAGCAGTGTTTTGTGGAGCAGGCTCTGTTCTAATTTGACCCATACAGGAGGGGCTGTAGAAGGGATGAATCATTTAATAGTAGTGTGGGGAGTAAGGTAAGCCACTCGATAGCTTTGGAACCGGGATGGCCAAAGCCCCCGAGGGACCGGTGTGCTCGAAGTTTGGCTCTGCCCTATCTAGGGGGTTTGCCTTCCCAAAGAAGAGATGAGACCAACTTATCCAGAGAATTAAAGAAGCATGGGGAAGGCCAAAAGGGGAGGTTATTGAAGAGATACAAGATTTTTGGGAGTGCAAACATACTAACTGCTTCAGCCTTACCCCTTAGTGAGAGATGTCGTTTCTGCCACCTGTCAAACTCCACTGTTAGAGAAGCAAGCACGGGGGAGAAGTTGGTGCCTTCCAGGTCTTTTCATCTGATAGGAATGAATATCCCAGGTAGGAGAAGCCCTGAGGTGCCCACGAGATCTCCTTTCCAGCCAGACAATTCCTTATACAGGCTATATTTAGAGGGGCCAGGGTGGGTTTTTTTTTGGTTGACCATGAGGCCGGATAATTCAGTAAAGTCCTTTAGTATTTCAAGGGCCTTGGGAAGAGAGAGAGAGATGGGGACGGGACATGGTCAGCAGTAAGTCGTCCGCATAGGTATGTACTAGGTAGGGGTGGCCCTGAATTTCCACTCCTTCAACCTCACAGGTTTGTAAGAGCTTGCAAATTAGGGGATTAGTGGCAATACAAAAATGAGTGACGACAGGGAGCAGCCCTGATGGGTGCCTCTATGCAGCTGAAGGGGAGGTGGGACATCCTTGTTTGTCAGGACTCTGGCAAGGGGGGCACTGTAGAGTGTGGAGACCCATCTCCTAAAAAAAGGACCAAAGCCATATAGCTTGAGCACCTCATGGAGGTAGCCCCATTCTACAGAGTCAAAGGCTTTAGAGAAATCGATGGCTAAAGCTGCCATAGGTATTTTGGATTGCAGGGCCAGCCATTTGAGATAAAGGAGGAGCTTGAGGTTGTCTGCCCCGGATTTCCCTATAGTAAACCCTACCTGGGAGGGGTGAATGACAGAAGAGAGGAATGAGATCAGGCAGTTGGCAAGCATTTTGGCAGCCAGTTTAGTATCAACGGATGGAAGCGAGATGGGTCTAAAATTTGCACAGTCCGGGGGATCATTCGATTTTTTAGGAAGCAGGATAACTAGTGCTTCTGTCATTGTGGGGGGAAGGGAGTTGACTTTGTGGGCCTTTAGTGCCCTAAGAAGAGGTTCTGAGCTGTCCTCTAACAGGAGCAGATACAATTCAACCATGATCCCATCCGGACCCAGGGTCTGCCCCTTGGCCATTTAGGAGATGGGAGATAGCAGATCGGAGCTCTTCATCCGAAAATGGGTGTTCCAGAGTTGCCATGGCCTCACTGGGGATCTGCAGTAGCTTGGCAGAAAAGCAGAACTCTTTTAAGGCCTCCGAGAATCAGTCAGAGTTTGCTCCAGCATGGGATTCATATAATGCCTGGTAAAATAGGCTCATGGTCTTGTTGATGCCCTTGGGGTCTGACATGATAAAGCCTGAGGCATCCCTCAGGGCATGAATCCATAAGGCAGCCTGCTGCTTCCGCAGCTGGTAAGACAGTAGCCTACTACCTTTGTCACCCCCCTCCCAGCATTTATGCTTAGTTCTAAGCAACTGCCACTCAGCTCGCCTCTGTTGTATACAATTGATCAGGGTATTTAAGGCCTGTAATGGAGGCGACCAAAGAGGTGTCTTTGTATGAGGAGAGAGAAGCTTTAAACCAGGCTTCTAATAGGGATAATTCTGCCTGCAGATGCTTCAGCTTTTCTCTCCGGGCTTTGTTTTTAGCTGCGGAGTATGAGATTTTCCTGCCTCTGAGTACTGCCTTAAAAGCCTCCCAAACAGTGCCCACACTAATCTCCCCTTCCCTGTTGTTTAGAAACTAAATCTTGGCTTCAGCCTTGATACATGCTTGAAACTCCTGGTCCTGGAATAAGAGGGGATTACATCTCAACCTGGTACTTCCAGGGTGTTGACCAGCGGGAAGGTAATCTCACAGTATGAGAGCATGGTTGGAAATTTAAGCAATAAGGCACAACAGGGCGTGGGTTATTGGGGGTTTACCCATGCCTTGTGTGGTGTGTCATGAGGTGCAGCCGAGTGACTTAACCACGCAAGAAGTGGGTAAATCCCCAGTAACTCACACACTGATGTGCCTTATTGCGATTATACAGTGGACCCATGTGTAAAATGTGTTTAATTATGTTGTTTTATAAATGCATTTCCTCAGCCATGGGTAATGCAGGATTTACCCAAGGTCATGAGACATGTTTTGACCAATGAGGTTACAGGATTTTCACACACCATTGTATAATACTGCATTATGAACGTGGGAATCGCTGATACAATAGGCTGCCATACAGTTGGCTAGCCAAAAAATCAATGAGGCTGTGAGAATTGTGTATTGGAGAGAAAAAGGAGTAGTCTCTGCCATCTGGGTTGTCCCTCCACCAGGGGTCAATGAGACCCCACTCCTCCATTAGCTCCTGTAGGGCTGCTCTAACTTTGGGGTGGTATTGGGGGGTGGGTTTAGATTTGTCTAAAAAGATATCTAGCACGAGGTTAAAATCACCTCCAAGGAGAATTGGGGAGTCAGGATGATTCTTGGTAAGTGAGGTAAGGGCCTGGCTGATCTCTAATATGGTTTCTGTTGAATCAGAATTGGGACCATAGATATTACTGACAATAGTTTGGCTCCCTGGCTGAGAAAACCTCGCCAGCACCCATCTGCCCTGAGTGTCTGTCCTAACCTCCTCTGCCATCCACATTGAGGCTTTATGGACAAGGACTGCGACCCCTTTAGATTTCATGGGGGCTGTACTGGCAAGGACTTGGCCAACCCATGTCTTGCGAAGCCACAGTACAGTTTTGGCTGTGAGGTGAGTCCCCTGGATAACAGCTATGTCCGCCTTGAGAGAGTACAGATGCTGTAACGCCTTTGTTCTCTTGACAGGGTGATTCAAACCTTTTGCATTCCAGGAGACCCACCTAATGATTCCGGTCTTATGGGAGGACATGCCCCACCCCTGTAATAGCCAAACAACATCACCTACCTGAGGGTAGCTTGCAAGGAATAGGGAGAGAAAAGAGTATAGAACTTCAGTATCCCTTTGAAAATAACCTCAGACTTGAGGGGTTACTGGAGTACCCACAGCAAGGTACTTGTACTAGAATGGACAAGGAAATGAACACAACAAACTCCTCAGTTGCAAACAGTTAACCAGTAAGATAATACTTGAGAACAATTAACACACACATTAAATGGTCTATGTATGAACTTAATAACTTGTATAACTACTACGAGTGGGGAAGTAAACATGTTAGGGGCCCCTGATACAGGGAACTTCCAGCAATGCTAGTTTACACAACCTGGGGGTAGAGAGTGATCCAGAGAGTAGGCAGTAGAGAGTGGGAGAAAGGAAGTGAGAGGGGAGGGAGGTAGGAGTAGGAAGGAGGAGCCTGACTGCCGTGGGCTGGGGTACTCACCCTACATAAGGTTCAAAATAAGAGCCACCTTGGAACATCCCTGATGGCTACACTGTAAGGGCCAGGCAAACTAGTGCCTAAGCCGGGTGATCGAGGCCTGTTCCCCAGCTTGCTAAATTATGGTTGATTGAGCAGGGCCAGGGCAGCCATCTGCCAAATCTACAAGCCATGGTGAGCCTGGCCGTATTAGTGTGTAGGGAGAAAATCCTTGTATATGGGGAGGTGTAGCAGCCCTCTCTGGTCAAACCAATTTGCGTGGAGGTAGTTGTGACATGGGCAGGGGGAAGAAAATCAGGTGCCCACTAAAGAGTAACCAGTGGGACCCCATGCACCAATTTCTACCACTGAACCAGGTAACAGAAGGAGAATATCTGGGACGCCCCAGCCAGGGCCAAAATTGTCTGAGGCCATTCCCTTAATAGTATTAAGAAATAAAATGGGAGCCCACCCCAGTCAGAAACTTCCAAAATGTTTTACAGTGTAAATGCTAACATTAAAGGATATACAAAACCATTGTAAGTCCTTTCAGCCATCTGGGTTCACAGGTGGCAGCATCGAAGGGGTAGCATCCTGTGGGAGCATTGCAGGAGTCCCTTCACCACCACTGCAGCAAAGAAGATGAGCCCTGGCTTTATAGGAGGGCTTTCAGCTTCTTCCTCTCTCACCATGCACTCCAATTCCACTGCCCAGTCCAGGGGAGCAAGGACATCCAGTTCTCAGTGTTTCCTTCACTCAGCGTCGACTCTTCTTCTTTGGGTGCATCATCCCCTCTGGGTAATTTGACTGGAGGGGAGGTGGCTGCCCCAATGCTCAGTTTGCCATTTCTCTCCCCCGGAACTTCTGCTTGTGTCCTGAACAGCATGGGCCTGATGGTTGCCTGGGGTCTGATGCCAGCAATTGAGAGGGCGCATGGTGTGACAGAGCAGGGAGAACAGGTGAGTCTGCAAAATTAAGTCAACTTCTAGAGCTGGGCCTGGGGGGTAGAGGAGTTTGCTGCACCATCCTGCTCTGAAACTCTTCCCCTTGAAACTGCTTCCCTTCAGTCTGGTGCCTCCTAGGCTGGTCATGCCCCCTTGCTTTCTGGGAGATACAGTACTTCGAAGAATGTTAGGCCAGAACTTAGCTAACCGGGCCTCGACCTCTTGCAGAGATTGTGCCAGGAGCTCCTTCCCATCTTTTGCCACATACAGTGAGGTGAGGCATTGAAAGTTGTATTTGAAACCAGACTGAGCTAAAAGCTTTTTGATGGGGATGTTCGCCTTGTGTTTAAATGCTACCTCCTGGGAATAGTCCCTGAAGAAGGATATTTTTGCTCCCCTCCAAGTTATGTCTCCCAGGTTCCCGGCCACTCTTAGAAGCTTCTCCTTTGTAGAGTACTGGAGAATGTAGGCTATAATGGGCTGAGGAGGAGAGGTGCGAGGGTCTGATTTGGATAAAAGTCTATGGGTCAGCTCCACCTCCACCGGATCTCTCCAGTGCTCTCCAAGTAGCTTAGGTATCAGTTCATTCAGACATGTCTTCATATTGGGACCCTCGGCACCCTCAGGGATGCCCAAGATCCAAATGTTGTTCCGACGTCCCCAGTTCTTCTGGTCCTCAGCCCTCTCCCACAGTTTGTTTAACTGAAGTTCATGTTCATGTAAACGCCTGAGGACTTGGTCTTGGTGCTCTTTCAAGACCGCTGTGCACTGTTCCATTACATGAACCTGGTCTTCCAGGTCCCTGACTGCAGAAACATTCCTGGTAAGGGCTGCACTTATGCCATCTACCTGGATGAGTCGAGTCTCCAGCATTGGGGTAATGTGTGTCAGGGAGTCGCCTACTGGTATCTGTTGTGATGCTCTATCTGGGGTTGAGGTGGTTGTGACAGCATTCGGCATGGGGGAGAGTTTGGCCATGCTCCTGGTTGCTGCTGAGAGAGAATAAGTGCTCCCAGCTCCAGTGTGTCAGGAAACCCAGTTGAGCAGCAAGCAGTGAAGTCCTGCCTCCAGTTAGATGTCCCGCAATTCGGATGGAGTAGACGGCACTGGTGTCTGCTGTGGAGGGGGAACCGCACAGCCTACTACTAATTGGGCCTGTGAGGGAACAAGCAGCCACTCAAAAGTGTCACAGGGCATCCAAAGAGCAATAAAAAGTGGCTAAGGCAGTCTGGGTGGTTAGTTATTAAGTCCCCATTGATCGGGGAGGAGAAGAAGCCTCTGGTGACATCGGATTCCCACAGATCTTACCCGGTGCGGGACGGAGCAGTGGGTTTAAGCTGCCATCTTTCACTCACACTGGCAACAGTAGTTTTGCTGGAGGATAAGCAGTATCTACTTGTGTCTGATCTCCGTTATGTTGCAGAACTTGGATTAACTCCCTTGTGACAGGACTGGGTCTCTGCTCCATCGTCAAATTCTGGGTGGTCAGCTACGGGCGAGACCTCACATCCAGGGCGGCAAGATGGCAGTAGGCAATCGGGATACAGCTTCCTGATGCTCCCAAACAATTCACCAGATGGGAAGCGTCCTTTGCAGGGGAAAGTTATTTTCTGTTTAACTTTTTGCATAAGGCCTTCACTGCTTGTTCGGATATTCTTGCCCAACTTGAGTGATCAGCTGTATAGTCCAAAGGGCATCTGGACAGAGCGTCTGCATCCACATGGTTCAAACCAGGGCAATACTCCACACAGTAATCATAGGTGGACAATGCTGACAACCACCTATGGCCAGTTGCATCCAATTTAGCTGTGGTCTGCATATAAGTAAGTGGGTTATCAGTCTTCACAGTAATCTTCGCCCCATACAGGTAGCCATGGAATTGGTCCACAACAGCCCATTTCAATGCCCAAAATTCTAGTTTGTGGACCAGGTACCTTCGCTGTGACTGGTTGAGACCCCAGCATGCACAGGCCACTGGGTGCAAGGCCTCAGGGTATTCTTGGTACAGCACTGCCCCCAGGCTGCTAAAGCTGGCATTAGTATGGAAGACATAGGGCTTCTGCTGATCAGCATAAGCAAGTACCAGGCCATGGGTTAAGCAGTAAATGATGTCTTCAAAAGTCCAGTTACACTCATTGGTCCATTCAGAGCCAAAAGGTTCTGACATTCGGGAGAAGTTAGGATGTTCTGATTTGGATCTGGGCAATAATAATAATAATTCTTTATTTATAGTGCACCTTGCAAAACCAAGGGGGTTTTCTTGCTCTTATTGGTCAGAGAGTACCCCTGTAATAAGCTCAAAAGGGGGATCAGACTACCCTTGTATAGCCCTTCACAAATCTTTGCTAATACCCACAGAAGCCAAGCAGGCATTGGAGTTCTTTCAAGGTCCAGGGCTTGGCCAGATGATAAGGGCTTCAGCTTTACAGGGATCAGTCTGGATGCCCTTTGCAGAGACTATACGCCCAGCATACTTAACTGAGGCCTGGAAGAACTGGCACTTATCAATGGACAACTTTAGATCAAACTCCTCCAGGTGGTCCAAGACCATGAGTAACCAGGAGTCATGTTCCTCCAGTGTCTTCTCAAATACAATACTATCAGCCTGGTATACCAGGCACTCCAGTAAGTTCATATCCCCACAGCTTTCTCCATCAAATGCTGAAATGTGGTAGGGGTCCCTGAAATACCCTGGGGCATCCAGAGAAATTCATAAAATTCAAGCGGGCATATGAAGACTATCTTTTCCCAATACTGTGGCACCATAGGGATCTGATAATAACTGCTCCTTAAATTCAGGACTGAGAACCACTAGCTGTCATTCAAACAGTCAAACACATCCTGTATCCTGGGCATAGTGTATTCATCCAGCACAGTTCACTTGTTCAAAGTGCAGTAGTTCACACACATTCAGATAGCCACACTTTTTTTTCTTCCTACGACAATAGGAAACGCATAGGGGCTCCCGATTCTTAGATGATTCCTGCAGTCATCATTGCCTGGAGGTGCCTCCTAACATCATCTATGTCAACAAGAGCAAGCAGCCTGGACCTTTCTCTGAAGGGGTGTACATCAGTGAGCCATATGTGGTGCTGTTACCCAGTCACACATCCAACGTCCCATTCGTGCAGGGAAAATGTTTGTTCCGGCTGCCAACTTCTCTCTGACTTGATCTTTCCACTCCTCCAGGATGGCAGAGTCACTCAAATCAAATAGTCCAGGATCAATTCCAGTTGGAGAGCCTCCTTTCAGTGCAGCAGATTGCACTGCCATATCCGCAAAGTAGACCTTCGCCAGGGTCCGACCACTTCTCACCACCATTTCTCTGTCTGCATCATTCCTCACCTGCACAGTAACCTTCCTAAAATACACATGTGCTCGTGCAGGCAGGACACTGGGCTTCACCAACAGTCCCACAGGTAGCCTGTGTTCCTCAGGGGCATTCAGCATTAGGATCTAATTCTTTATATCCTTTTTCAAGTCTCACCACTCCACTGATATTAAACTCCTCATTGGGCAGCAATACAATTTCTTCACCATCTCTCTACAACAATATTCCAACAGGATCATCGTGCTAATTTGTGGAGGACTTTCTTTTCCTTTTGTAGGCCTCTCAGATCATTGGGTGAATAGGACATTTTTTACCTTCCCTCTCAGCTTCCCAGGCTTGACATAGTTGGGCTAGACATCTGAACTTGTGAGCATTTGTGCCCACCAGCACAGGCATCCCATTGTATATTCCAAATTTGGGACAAATCAGAGTCAGGGTTTCCACTGCTTCTCCCACACCTGTCACCTTAACTAGAAAAGCCATCCACACCGTGATGCAGCCAAGGTAGGGATATGATTTTTCACTGAGTCCCCACATGTGTAGTCCTTCTAACAGTTGCAGTTTGATGAGAGACAAATGCTTGTCATACCAGGACTTAAAAATTATGATAACTTGGGAACTGCTATCCAAATTACCTCGTGTAGAAATCCCATTGATTGTGATTTCAGTTTCAGTCGATGGCCCACCCAACTAGCGCATGTCAACTGAGGCTGATGCGGTGGTTTTAGCTGGAGAGGCTCTCTTGTAAGCAATGGAGCTGAACCTGCCAGGGGCTCCAGTGCGCCCCCTTACTGGACCCCTCTGTAGTTTCCCTGGTTCTGGCCTGGGTTCTTGGGTGGCCTCTCTTGAGCTAGGATGCTGTTCATAGGCATCCTACATCCCATCTTTATATGACCGTCACTCCCACAACAATGGCATACAATGACCTCCTGGTGCTGCTACCTCTTTGACATAGTGGGGCTTGTTCCTCAGACTACCACCCGGGAGCTGAAAACTACAGGGCTCCAGTACAAGGCCCTCTGGGCCATAACTGACATACCAGATCTCTCTACCTCAATCACCCTTCTAGCCAGCTCATCCATCTCAGATTTAAACCCAGCTTCTGTATGATGCTTTTGCCAAGGGCCCAGCACCAGAAGTTGTGGGGCCTGTGCTAGGGACCATCCCACACACCCATTGGGGTTCAGCTAACCACTGATTCATCGACAGTTGGCAGAGGTAACCACATCCTTACACTCCCTCAGTAGAGTTTTCAGCTCCTGTATGTCACTGGAGGGTGTCTCTCTTCATACCTGAGTAATGGCCGCTGAGGCCCTCTGTATCCCCATTGCCCTTGCTTATCCTCTGTCTCCCTAACTTCCTGCACCAGTGCTCAGTAGGGAGAGGGGGTTGCTCTTCCTATCTGCAAGGTGTAGCCGAAGCAGTAACAGAGTGGAGTAACAAGCAGCTTTCACCACATGCTCTAACCTCACATGATTCAAATCTTGAGCTGCCACTCCCTCTTTCCTAAACACCTTTTGTAGCACTCTCTCTACCCGGGTAAGAAAAGCAGACAAGGGTTACCCTTCCCATTGACGGGTAGTTATGAACTTCCAAATAAGGTCCTCACAGGACTCTAGGTTACTAAAACTGCTTTCTAAAGATGTCAGGTACACCTGGGCTGGGGCATCAGGGCCTGTGGCCCAAAAAGAGTGAGTAACTTCTAGGACAGACCCACGAAGGCTCTCCAGCAAACGCTTCCTTTTCTCAATCCCCAAGCCCTGCCAATCCTGCACTAAAGGGGTGGCGCATTCCATCCATGTCTCAAAGTCATCCTTACTATTGGTGATGAGTCCAAAGCCACCGGCACATGACCAGGTTGAGTTCTCTCATATCTGGGGGTTACTGGTGAGTGCCCAGATCTCTTTCCCTGTTCCCCCGAAGAAGTCACATTAAATATAATTACAATGGGCAGGGCCTCAGACAGTCTCTCTGCCACCAAAGCCTCAGGTATCCAGGCAGCTTCTACAACATTAGTATTTTCTATTAGCAGAGCCATAGAAACATAGAAACATAGAATTTGATGGCAGATAAGGACCGCTTAGCCCACCTAGTCTGCCCATTTCACTACCTAACGGATAAGCTGCAGATCCTAGTTAACCAGCAGTCTACTTTCTCCTACCCCTACTAGAATTGCCTTATGCCTGTCCCATGCATTCTTGAATTCCCTCACTGTTTTTGAATCTATGACCTCCCCAGGAAGGCTGTTCCATGCATCTACAACCCTCTATGTGAAGAAATGCTTCCTCACATTACCTCCGAGCCGCCCTCCCCTCTATCTTCAAATTGTGCCCCCTTGTTCTTGCACATCTCTTTTTCTGAAAGATGCTACCCTTTTGGACTTTGTTGATTCCCTTGAGGTATTTGAAAGTTTCTATCATGTCCCCCCCTCCCTCCTTTCCTCGAGGCTATACATCTTAAGCTTCTTTAGGCATTCTTCATATGTCTTCTGGTGCAGACCCTGCACCTTTTTGATTGCTTTCCTCTGGACAGCCTCCACCCTGTCTATGTCTTTGCAGAGATGGGGTCTCCAGAACTGTACACAGTACTCCAGATGTGGTCTTACCAACTGTCTGTACAAAGGGCAAACAACTTCCTGTTTAATACTGGTGATGCCTCTCCCTATGCATCCCAGTATCCCCCCAGCCCTCCTTACTGCCTTCTCACATTGCTGGCCCACCTTTAGGTCATCTGATATGACTACCCCCAGGTCCCTTTCCATTTTTGTTGTTGTCAGTATCTCACCCCCATTGTGTACTCTTGCCCTGGGTTTTTGTTTCCCAGGTGCATTACTTTGCACTTATTTGCATTGAATCTAAGGTGCCATACATTTGACCATTATTCCAACCTTGCCAAGTCCCTTTTTATCCTTTCCACCCCACCTTGCGTATCAACCCTGTTGCAGATCTTTGTGTCATCTGCATAGAGATATACTTTCACTTCCAGTACCTCTGCAATGTCACTTATAAAGACATTAAAAAGGACCAGACCCAGTACTGAACCCTGTGGTACCCCACTAGTAACTCTCCTTTCTTCACTGTGAACTCCATTTACTACTACCCGCTGCATCCTGTTGTGCAGCCAATGTTTTACCCAGGCTACCACACTGGGACCCACTCTCAGGCTGGCTAATTTGTTTATTAATCTTTTGTGCGGGACTGTGTCAAATGCCTTGCTAAAGTCTAGGTAGGCCATGTCCTCAGCCCCTCCCTGGTCTGCTACTTTGGTCACCCAGTCAAAGAAATCAATTAGATTTGTTTGACATGACCTTCCGCTGTGAATCCATGCTGCCTTGGGTCCTGTGTCCCACTGGCCTCTAGGTACTCAACAGATCTTTCCTTCAGAAGTGATTCCATCATTTTCCCTACCACTGAGGTCAAACTGACAGGTCTGTAGTTTCCTGCCTTTGTCTTGCTCCCACTTCTGTGAAGGGGAATCACAGCTGCCCTTCTCCAGTCCTCAGGTACCACACCATCCTCCCATGATTTATTAAAAAGGGTAGTCAGTGGTGTTACTAGTTCTTCCCTTGGTTATTTTAGAACTCTGGGGTGAATTCCATCAGGCCCCAGTGCTTTATCCACCTTCAGTTTTAAGAGTTCTTTCAGAACCCTTTCTTCTGTGAAAGGACTAATATCAACCCCCCTATCCAGAGTGCTTCTATTGACTGGATTAGGTATCTCCCCCTGCTTTTCCATTGTGAACACTGAACAGAAATATTCATTCAGTATCCCTGCTTTTTCACTGTCACTCTCTGCCCATCCACCTTCCTCTTTATTCAGCCTCAGTATCCCTGCCTTCATCTTTCTTTGCTCCCTAATGTACCTATAAGAGGTTTTATCCCCCTTCTTAACTGAGTTGGCTATCTTTTCCTCGGTTTGGGCCTTTGCTATTCTGACTGCCTTTCCCGCTTCCTTCTGCTTGAACTGGTACAGTTCTCTGTCCTGCTCCTTCTGTGTTTCCTTATACTTCCTGAATGCTATCTTTTTCTCCCTTACCTTCCCTGCCACTTCTGTTGAGAACCATAGTGTTTTTTTCTTTCATTTTGATTTGTTTATTTGATTCACACAAAGGCTTGTTGCCTCTGTGATGGCCTTGCTCTTGGATGTGGCTGCAGCAAAGGTGCTCCAGTTAACATCTGGCATATTCAGGTCCTCATCAGCAATATCTCCCCTTTCTCTGCCATCTCAAGGATGCCTTCTATCATTTCCTTGTCCATTTCCTCCCCCTGAGATGGGGGTCTGTATACAACCCCTGTGCAGATTGTGGAGCCATTTCCAGTCTCCAGGGTGAACCACAGTGCCTCCTCTCCTCCCTGTTTACCCTTTAGTTGTGTTGCTTTGATCCCTTCCTTACATAGAGAGTTACTCCTCTTCCTCTTCTTCCCTCCCTGTCCCTCCTATAGCTTGTGTACCCTGGTATGTTGACATCCCAGTCATGGCTGTCTATGTACCATGTTTCTGTGACTGCCACGAAATCCAGGCATCCCTCTTCCATCAAGGCCACCATTTCATGGAGCTTTTTACCTAGACTACGGGCATTAGTACTCATTACCCTCCATTTTTGTATGGCTTTCTTTCTTTTTGCCCCATCCCTGTCCTTACTGCTTTTTACTCCATTTACCACTGCCCTTATCCCTATTGACTGCTCTATCTTGGTGTTTACCTCACTAACTACCCTGCTTTTTTGGGGGGGGCTAGGATTTCCTTTCTCCTTTTCAGTGCCTCCCACCTTGGCTAGTTTAAATGCTTGTGAATTAAGCATTTAAACCTATTACCTAGGATCCTGGATTCCCCTCCAGGATAGATGCAGACCATCACATCTGTATAGGCCTGTATCCCTCCAGGTGGAGCCCCATTCCCCAAGGAAGCCAAATCCTGGAGCTCTGCACCAGTTTTTCAACCAGTCACTGAATCCCATGATGCGGAGTATCCTAGCTTCATCCATGCCATAGACAGGTAGCACTTCCGAGAAAGTTGCTGTGTGTGCTACTTGTCTAAAGCCCCTCTCCAACTCCACAAACTCCTGTTGCACTGCTATGATCCCATTCTCAGCCAGGTCATTCATCCCTAGGTGGCTAATGACATCCAGCCCACTCCCCCTTGCAGCTGCTCCCATGATCTTGAGGATTCTTTTCCTGTCCCTCCAAGTCATGGTGCCAGGAAGGCACCTTACCTCTCTTTCCCCTCCCTCCCCCAGTTCTACCCCCTTAGCAGTTGAGTCCCCCAACAGGAGTTGTTTCCTTCCCCTGTGGGGTCCTGTGCCACCCTTCTGTGGTTCTCCATTGTGAAGGTTCCCAGCATCCTTCTTGGTCTCCACTGTGGGTGCCTCCATAGAGGAACCATGCTCCACCAGAGTGGTGAATGAATTGTGGAGAGGCACAACTGGAGGGATGCGCCTCTGTTCCACCACCCTCACCCTCCCTGAGCCCACCATGGTCCAACCACTACTCTTTCTTGGCAACCTCTGAGGTAGTGGTGGTAGCCTGGGTGGTCCCTGGGTGGTGGAGAAGGTTTCACAAATCATTGCCAGGTCAGCATGGAAACAAGCAACCCCCTCCCCTAGACCAGAGAGGTGCCTATAAATAGGGCATCATTGCAGTCTCCAGAATGTCTCCCGGAAGACTGCTGCTCCACAGCCAGTGCATTGCACCACTCCCCACATGTCTGTGTCCCTTCCTGTTACAGCTGTTTTTCTTTTGTTGTTTTTTTGTTCTTGTTTTAGTGTGTGCAAGCTTATGAGTGTCTCTACCCCCTATTCAATGTGCTGTGCCTTTAAGGATATGAACAAGTGTATGTTGTCAGCAGTTTGGGGAAGTGATGTCAGAACCCCTGCTATAAAGGAAGTTATGCGTTGGGGCAGGTGGGGTGAGGTGAAGAGTGGGAGGGAGTAAACCTATGCCGTCCAGAAACAATCAACTACAACTCTGACCCTCCACCCTGGGGAGTGCCTTCCTTCCTTCCTTTCAGACACTTATTTCACAGAGGTTAAGTAACAGGTCTAGTCACAAATCACTGTAAATATCTCCCAGCTACAGTTCCTCCCTGGCAAATCAAAGTTAAAACTAAGACAAGTAAACCCCAAAAACAGAATCAATACTAGTTACTTACACAGGTCCCAAAAGTTATAATTCAGTTCAGTGTAGTCTAGAAAACAACCTCCTTGATTTAAGGACTCTCTGGTTGCTTTCTCTCTCTCTGTGTCTCAGGAGACAGAAACCACAAAGTACAGTTACGTAAGAACTTACCGTAACAGTAGATCTTTGAGAGAGGCTCTTGCAGTAGGTAATTACATATAGGACTGACGCCAGCTGGCAGCAGGACCCCACAGAAACATTTCTAGCTAGCAGTCCCTGGTGAGGGACCGCCCCCACGTCAGGTGACCGGCATCATGAGAATTCGGTATAAAGGGGCGGTCCCGGACGCCCGCCTTCCAGTTCTTTCCCGCCACAGGCCTGGAAGGCCCGGATGAGAGAGAAGCAGATATTTCCTTCAATGGAAAAGGAGCTGAAACAGCCTAGGGGGATGGAGGGTGGGAAGGTATTACCTACTGCAAGAGCTGTTACGGTAAGTTCTTACGTAACTGTACTATCTTACTCCGAGAGGGCTCTTGCATTAGGTAATTACATATAGGACAGAATCCCAAGCAGTCTGGAACAAATTAAAGGCACCGGGAGGAGGAAAAACTCCAAGAAGTAACCAAAAAATCGTGCGACCTCAAGACAGGAGGCCTTGCAAGACCGCTAACCTGAAACCTGCTCTTTGGCGAGAGGCAATATCCAAACTGTATTGTTTAGTAAAGGTATGGACGGAAGTCCAAGTGGTGGCAGCACAGATGTCTGCCGCAGACACATTCTTGAAACAAGCCACAGAGGCTGCTACTCTATGAGTGGAGTGACCTCTGACTTGACCCGGAAGGGTCTTGTTGTACTTGTCATAACAGAAAGTGATGCAATGAGCCGACCACTTTGATAGGCATTGCTTGGAAACAGCATTGCCTTCCCTTTTGTGAGCGAAAGAAACGAACAACTGATCAGTCTTTCTGAGATCCTTCGTCCTATCAGTGTAGTATCTCAGGATCCTGTGAACATCCATGGTATGGAGCAAATATTCTCCCTGGTTGGAGTATTGCGTAAAAGGCAGGTAACTCTATGTTCAATTTAGGTAGACTCATTTCCACTTTGGTGAGAAAACTTGGGGTTCGTCTGCGAGCTACTCGTTCCTTGTGAAAAATCAGATATGGGATTTTACACATAAGGGCCTGCAGCTCAGAAATTCTTCGAGCAGAGGTAATGGCCACTAAGAAGAGCATCTTCCATGACAAAAACTTCAAGTCTGAGGAGGCCGCAGGCTCAAAGGGAGGAAGAGTAAGTTTCTTGAGAACAAAGTTCAGATCCCAAGGGGGAGCAGGAGTCCAGACAGGGGGCCTAAGATGAAGGACCCCTCTGAGAAAAGTCTTGGATACCTCTAATTGGGCAAAGGCTTTATCAGCGAAAGGGAAATGGTAGGCTGAAATGGCAGCCATGTGAACCTTCAAAGAGGAATGACTGAGACCCAGGTCGAAGAGGTGATGTAAATATTCGAGCAGAACGGCCACAGGACAGAAGAAAGGCTCTACCTTCCTGGAGGCAGCCCAAATAAAAAATCTCTTCCATTTAGTGGCGTAAGTAGACCTAGTACAGGGCTTTCTAGCCTCCACCAGAATCTCGGCCACTTTTGGAGAGACGCCAAAGCGAGATTGTGCTAGGTCTGCAGGAGCCATGCATGAAGTTGTAGGAACTTGAGTCCTGGATGGACCAGGGTCCCCCGATCCTGGTCAGCAATCCTCGAGATAAAGGAAGAGGAAGAGGAGGAACCTCTGAGTATTGTTGTAGAAGAGAGAACCAGATTTGCCTGGGCCAGAAAGGAGGGATCAGAATCATTCTCACTCCTTCTATTGCAAGTTTCTGCAGTACACAAGGGACCAGAGGAATTGGGGGAAAAGCATAGATGAATCTGCCCTTCCAGTTTAGAGACAGAGCGTCGCTCCAGAAAGCGCCTCACTCTGGAGCGAGCGAGCAAAAGGTGGGAAGTTTTGCGTTTTGGGAAGAGGCGAACAGGTCTACCTGTGGAGTCCCCCAAAGCTGGAAGATGTCGTCTAGAGCTTTTTGGTCCAGTTTCCACTTGTGTGGCAGAGCCGAGGAGCGACTTAACTTGTCTGCCAGAGTATGGTCGACTCCTGGAACATGGATCGCCATGAGGTGAAGGTTGTGAAGCGTTGCCCAGTCCCAAGCCCTCATCACTTCCCTGCACAGCGGGTAGGATCGAGTCCCTCCCTGCTTGTTGATGTACCACACCACGCACATGTTGTCTGGACAGCTAGGTGACCGGGAAGGATGTATGGGTGAAGGGCTTGGAGAGCATATAGTACTGCTCGAAGCTCTAGCACATTGATGTGGAGAGCTAACTCCAATCTAGACCATAAACCCTGGGTTCAGTGAGGACCCAGATGGGCTCCCCAACCTTCGCCTGATGCGTCCGTGGTCAGAGTCTGTGAGGGGGGAAGATGACAGAAGGGAACCCCCCCAAAACAGGTTCTCTCGAACCATCCACCATTGTAAGTCTCTTGTCACTGGCAAGGAGATCAGCACCAGATGATCTAGGTCATCTACTAGTTGATCCCACTGAGAGCGGAGAGTCCACTGAGAAATCTTCATGTGGAGCAGCGGGGAGGACCGTCGGGATGGCGGCCGCAATAAGCCCCAAAAGACGGAGAACCGACCTCACCGGAATCTTCCTGCATTCTGATAGCAGGGAAATCTGTGACTGGAGGGAGGCCGCCCTGTCTGGAGGAAGGAAGGCCTTGCTCACTGTAGTATCGAGGATCGCCCGATGAACTGAAGTCTCTGGGAGGGGTCCAGATGAGACTTGGAATGGTTGATGGTAATACCCAGGCAAGTGAAAACCTGCTGGGTGAGGGAGAGAAAATGCAGGAGCTCCTCCCTGGACGAGGCCACCAGGAGCCAATCATCCAGGTAGGGAAACACCTGAACTCCCAAAGTACACAGGTGGTCCGCCACTACCACCAGGCATTTGGTAAAAACTCGGGGAGCCGAGGAAAGACCAAACGGAAGTGCCCAGAATTGGTAATGGTCCCTCTGGAAAGCGAACCGGAGGTACTTGCAATGTGAAGGACGAATGGGGATGTGCAGATATGCATCCTGCATATCCAGTGCTCAAAGCCATTGACCCGGCTGAAGAAGGGGCAGAAGGGTTTGAAGGGAAAGCATCCTGAACTTTTTGTATTCCACGTAGAAGTTCAGGGAGCTGAGATCGAGAATGGGTCTGAGTTCTCCCATCTTCTTTGGTACTAGGAAGAAATGGGAATAGTAACCCATCCCTTGAAGGTGAGGAGGAACGGGTTCTATGGCCTGCTTTGCGAGAAGGGCAGATATTTCTTACCTGACCAAAGGAAGATGGTCCCTTGCATACAAGGACTTCAGAGGGGGGTGGCATGGAGGTTTCTGTAGAAACTCTATGGAGTGCCCCTCTGCGATGATCTGAAGCACCCATGAATCTGATGTTATCCTCTCCCAACCCGGAAGGTGGAGGGAGAATCTCCCTCCTACCGGTTCCTCCGGGGAGTCTGGAGGCGGTGGGAGAGGGGAGGAGTCAGGTGGTGTGGGGCAGCGCCGCAGCTGAGGCACCCGCTGCTTTTTTGGGTGGCGGGGGCCTAGCAGCTGCAGGGGGCCGGCGTTTGGTGGCCCGCCTTCCTTGGGGTTTCGCTTGAGGCCGGCTGCGTCTGCAAAAAGGACGGCGCTGTGGTGGATGGGGATGGTACATGGAATCCACAGATTTCAGAGCCATCCCCTTCTCCTGCAAATCGGTGATGATGTCCTTGACATCACCGCCGAAAAGCACTGAACCCCTGAAAGATGTTTCTTGGATTGCTGACTGCACTCGAGGACCAAATCTGACCACGCCGAGGCCAGGCGTGGCCCGAACTTATGGCGAATGTGGACCTCGCCTGCAGTGTCCACTGCATCATAGGTCCATCCTCAGGATGTGACGACTGTCCGAACGAGCAGAACGGACTAGGTCAGCTAACTCCTGCTTGACTTGGGAGTCAGGTAAGGAGTCAATCTTAGATTCCGCCTGGGTAAGGATAGCCTTCTGGTAATTCCCCATATGTGCTACATAATTCAGGGCCCTAATACCCAGTGTGGAAGAAGCGTATATTTTTCTTCTGTACTGATCCAGAAGGTGAGATTCCTTATCCGGGGGAGACAAGCTTAAATGTTTGGGGTGTGCTGACCGGACGTGAGCGGCGCTAATCATGACCAAGTCTGCACGGGGGTGAGAATCCAAAAAGCTACACCCTCCGGAGCCTGGTATAGCCTGTTGGACTTCCGAGGAAGCAGGGCTAAAGCCGACGGTTGTTTCCAAATAGTAGAAATAAGGTGGGCATGAGGCTCGATCCAGGGTGGCACTAGGGTAGGGGCCATAAGGGGCAGGTCCAGATGTTCGGCGAGTTTAACCTGCTGAGGATCTGGTTCCAAAGAACGCCACTGATGGACTTCCTGGATCTTCCTGAGCAACTCCGTGAAGGAAGGATCCTCCGGAGGAGACTTTGGAGGAGCCCTCGACCAGGGCTTGGACGGAGAGCAAGGCTCATCGTCTCTCTCGGAGCAACCATCGGAGGAATCCGAGAGTGAGGAAGAAGAAGAATTAGAAGCAGAGAAAGACTCCCTGACCCATCTAGGGGGAGGAACGGGTTCCTTAGGGGGAATCCTTGGACGCGTGTCCTGCTCCTCTCTGGATCCAGAGGAAGGGCTCGGGAATCCGGAGGGGGAGAGGGAGTGTGCCGTCTCGGGCGTACAGGGGCCGAAGGTGGCACCATCGCCGTGAGGCAGCTCTCGACTTCCTTGGTGAGCTGAGCCTTGGCCTCAGCCCACCAGGAAGCCAGAGTCTCCTGAAGATCCATCAGCGGCCTGGGGGGCAGTGGAGGAGGAGGGAGGGTAATTATATGGATTATATCCGTAAGGCGAGTATCCATAACCTGGCTGCGGGAACACCGTTGCCGGGTATTGCAGCGTTGGGTACTGCGGCGTCGGTGGAACCAGCGTCGGGTACTGCGGCACTGGATACTGCGGACCCGGGTAAGCCAGCGTCAGATAGGACAGCGGATACCCAGGTACCGGAGGAGCTGCCGGAGCAGAAGGCCCAGTAGGGAGCCCCACAGGAGGGTCAACAGTGATAGGCCCGTGGGCGGTCGGGCCCGACGGAGGAGGGATATCCCCCACCAGCATCGGAACCGGTGTCAGCGGGACCAGCGTCAGGACTGGCGTCCGGGGGCCCGGTGTCAGATCCGGTTCTATAGGAGGAGGGTCTGACGGCGGCAAAGCATCCCATGCATCGCCCGGGACGGAGGAAAAGTCCCTGGGTCAGGCAGGGCGACTCGGGCTCCCGGATGGCAGCAAAGGCTGCAGGGAACCTGGGATGACAGATGATGGAGGGTCTGTCATAGGCTCCATTGCCCGGTGCACTTCGGAGGAGCCGACGTGCGACTTAGGGGCTGAATCCCGGCGGATGCCGGAGGAGCCAGCGTCCGGCTTAAGGGGTCCCTCATTGGAGGCGGGCCGAGGGTGGGACGCGGCCCGGTCCGAGGGGGACACGACCGTGCGCTGCGTCAGGTGTCTTATCGGTCTTCTCCCGGCGGGCGTCGGAGGAGCCGATGTCCGGCTTATGGGAGCTGCCCATGCCAGTAGGCCGCAAGCCTGCGGCAGTACTGGGGGCAGAGGCCTCCTTTAGCCCGGAGGCTCCCGCAGGACCCGAGCGCAATCCCGACAGGCGGGCCGACGCCTCCTCCAAAACCTTGGAGGCTGCTGTCGGGCAATCCCCTGGAGGGGACATTACCTGAACCGCAACTCTGGCCGGAGTCGCAGATGAGGAGGCCTTCTCCCTGTGCCTTTCTTTGTCCCACTTCTTGTAGTGTCCTTCTGGAGAGGTCGATGCCTGCCTAAGCTTCTTCAACTCCTTCTCCATTGAGGACATCTTCTTTTTGAGCAGATGGGCTTCCAAAGACTGCTGGCGTCGTCTGCAGGTAGCCGCGTTGAAATGCAGGCAATGCGGGCACTTGTCGACCACGTGGTCAGGGCCTAGGCAAAAAAGGCAGAGAGAGTGACCGTCCTTGTGAGGCAGTTGGGCGCTGCACGAGTCGCACTTATTTTTGGAAGAGGACGACATAAACTGATGTTCACCTGACAATACAGTAATAAAATACTAATAATTTTGGTAAAAAATGGCGAAAGAACAGGGCTGAGCGCGAACTTTCCAGCGAGGTGCTGCAGAGCGGCGGAAAAGAACTGAAAGGAGGGCATTCGGGACTGCCCTTTATACCGACGCCGCATGACGCTAGTCACCTGACATAGGGTCCTCGCCAGGGACTGCTAGCTAGAATATTTTCTGTAGGTCCTGCCGCCAGTCAAGGCCAGTCCTATATGTAATTACCTACTGTGCGAGCCTCTCTCAAGTAAGATCTCCTGTTTTAAGTCCACAGTTCAACTAGGCCCCTTTCAGCTCCTCCCCTTAACAGACACCTATTTCACAGAGGTTAAGTAACAGGTCTAGTCACAAATGACTGCAAATATCTTCCAGCTACAGTTCCTCCCTGCCAAATTAAAGTTAAAAATAAGACAAGCCAACCCCACAAACAGAATCAATACTAGTTACTTACACAGGTCCCAAAAGTAATAATTCAGTTCAGTGTAGTCTAGAAAATAACCTCCTTGATTTAAGGAAGCTCTGGATGCTTTCTCTTTCTCTGTGTCTCAGCAGCCAAAGTACACTTATCAGAGTCAAGCATTTGCCCTTGCACTTTCACCTTTCCAAATTTGGCTATGAAGCACAGATGTTTTTCTCTCTCATCCTTGTCCATCTCCTGGGGAACCCCAGCAACAAGAAGGACCTTTGGGGGTCCATACTCATATCCCCACTCCATTCCACCAACTTTACTTTATCTTCCTCTGGGCCTAAATTTTGGCTGTGTGGGAGTGGACTTGGGTGCCTGGAACCCCACAGGGGTCTCTCTCTGACGTGGTTCTCCAGGGTGGGCATGGCTGGTGAACAGGAGATCCCAGTGGTGAAAGTCACATGATGCAGCGGTCTGGCTGGTATCACCATTGAGTAGCTCCATTGGGTCTCTCTCATTTTCGGTCAAAAGATCGATTTTTCCTAACCGGGTGTACCCACCAACAATAGATATTGCAGGGGAACCTCTGTTCTGTTAGTCCTGCCATCGGGGAGAGCTGTTATAGATGCAGAAATTGAGGAGCGCACTTCCCAAACGCATGACTCCTCCTATGCCAGAGAAATCAAGTAAAAAATCAAAGGCCCAGGTCTCCCCTGGTGGGTGCAGGAGCTCAGGAGCTCCATATCAAACACCATTGACTCTAGAGCATTTTCTCCAGGAATTTCAGCCATTCTGGCATGAGCTCAGGTCGTTGGCTGCTGATGTGAAAACTATGGCTGGGAATTTGGAGGAGCTGGCCAGAAAGACTGGGGATATGGAAGCTCACGTTTTCTCTTTGGAGAAGAAAGCTGATTGGTTGGACCCTGACCTATCTGCTATCCAGCAAAAGATGAGCAAATTGGAGCAGAAACTAGAGGATCTAGAAGGAAGGTCAAGACGCAATAATGTGCAAATTTTTGGCTTACCTGAGAAGAAGGAAGGTTCTGACCCCCAGTCCCTTTCACATGGAAGTTACTACAAAAGCTGGCTGGCCCATCCCAATATGGTGCCTCCTATACTATCAAGTGAGCCCATCGGGCACTGAGGCCTCTCCGGCCCCCTGGCTCAAGTCCCCGACTGTTTATTTTTCATTTTCTTAATTATCAAGAGAAGCAGTTCTTTCTTACCAAGATGCGGGATATTCAAGAAGTGAAGTGGGCAGACTCTACACCCCGCATCCCTCAGGACCTACCTAGCTCAGTGTGGCTAAAGCAGGGAGCTTTCCATCTGATTGTTAAAAAACTGATAGCCGCTGAGATCCATTTTCGGATGTTATATCCCACTAGGCTGCAGGTCTTAGTTGCTGGCTCTTGGCAGAGTTTTGAGGATGTGGAAGTAGCAGGTGAAGCGATGAAGAAATTGCTCCCTGACCTCTTTACAAACAGATGAGCATTTCTGCATTGCAACAAGGAAGACATCTTACCATTTTGATTCAGAGGCCTCTGCTGAGTTTTTGTGTTTCATCTGAGAGTTTGCACTGTGTTGTGGACCTTGTCCCCTTTCTTTTCCTTTTTCTGGCACCCTACGTTATAGTTTGGTGTTCTGCTGATGCAACATCCCCGCTTCCCCGACTGTGCGCACGTTCCTGCAGTTCCTCTGTGGGAATTCCTACACCAGTGGACATGGGGCTTCAACACAGATGGACCCATATACAAGGGCTTGGCATGGTCTCCCTGAGGGTGGACTGGTATTTTGCCCGCATGGATTACCGGGGGTGTTAACCACCTGATTTGGCTCAATTCTGATGCAATATCAATTTGGGACAGCAACTAATTATCACCAACTCCTTAATTCCAACACTGAATGTAGCAGGGGGTCTTCCAAAGGGGGTTAATACTGGGAGTATTTCTCTTTCCCTCAGAGATGGTTGTACATTGGGACCTGGATGCTGTTCCCCCTTTTATGACTGTAGGCCCCGTTTTCTATTCTTTTCTCCTCCAATATTTTGCAGGAACTGTTAAAGCCACCAGCAGGCCAGCCATGGAAGAATAGAATATTCTGCTGAAGGGCAAACTGGTGGGTATCATCGGGAGAGGTGCTTTTTTCTGGGTTTGTCGGAGGGAGGAAGGGCCTCCCCTATTATCCTTTTTCTCTCGCTCTGTTTAAGGGAGACAGATGGAGCTGACTGAGGCAAATGAGGTGGCTGGGAATCATAGGCCATAGAGATTATGATTTGGAGTAGGGGTGAGTTTACATTTACTCTGGTTAAATAAATGGGGATGGTTGAATGCTCTTTGTTATTGGGGGTGGGTTGAAATTACCAGGTTCACTCTCTACACATTTTTGGACTATTGTTGTTCTGTATATTGGGGATGGGATTGGGGGAGGGGTGGGGGCTCATGGTATCAGCAGGGTATTTGTCTTTTTTATTTAGTGACTTGTTTTTGACAATTTTAGAGGGTAAGAAACCAGATGGTTAATTTTCTTATTGTGATTTAGTGGACTATTAAGGGTGCTCACACTAAGAATAAGAGATATAAAAGACTCAAACATCTACAGTAGGTTAAAGGACAAATCTCCTTCCTGCAAGAGACACACCTGCTAGACTCTAAAGCAAGCTTATTCTGGAGGCTCAATATAGGGCAGGTTTACACAGCAGGCAGTAGCACGCAATGCAAAGAGGTCATTATTTTGATTGCTAAGCCCCTCACGTTCAAGTGGGCTCAGTGTATTAGAGACTCACTAGGGCGATATATTTTTGTGATTGGTACCCTAGAAAGGTCTGGTATAGTCCTGGGGTCCACATATGGGCCCAGTGCAGACACACCCTCGTTCTTTATGGAACTGGTCACTATCCTAGCGCCTTTCCTTTCTACCCCAATCTTGCTTGGGGGGGGGACTGGAACTTGCCATTCTGGCCAGATATTGACAGGTCCGGTAAGGGGCAGAAGGGCTCGTCTCCTGCACAAAGGTCCATTAGGGATCTGATGGACAATCTAGGCCTATGCGACTCCTGGAGGGTGTTACACCCAGATCTGAGGGAGTGCACATTTCGGTCCCCAGTACATGGAACTTCCTCCCGCATTGATTATTTTTTACTGAGCAAACAGTTTTTGGTAGGGATTATGGGTTGTCAGATTTGTCCAGAGGTAATTTCATACCATTCTCTGGTGAAATGCACACTCTCCCTATCCCTCACTCGTCATAAAGAAACAATCTGGAAACTAAATAATCATTTGCTAAAGGATAAGTGGGAGATAGACAGATTAAACCAATGTATTGTACAATAAACCAGGGACAAGGATACCACAGGACAAGTAGCTATGGAGTGGGGAGCTTTCAAATACTTTTTAAGGGGCAAACTCATCTGGATCACTTCAACAAGGAAGCATAACCGGGAAAGATAGGCTACTGAGCTACTGCACAAAATAAGGGAAATAGAAAAAAAATCTTGCCTTCCTCCACCAATGAAGACTATCAGGAGCTCATCAAGCTAAGAGCCAGGTATAATGATTTGATTGGGGAAAAAGCGGAGTATGCGATTCTTAAAACCATGTCTGCTTATGTGGATCAAGGCGAGAAAGCTGGGCAACTACTTGCTATGCGAGTTAGGCAACAGGAAGCATCTAGGCTTATTAATGTGATCCAATAATCTAGGGATGGTTCCCTTAAGACAGACCCAAGGGACATTGTGCTAGAATTTGAGTGGTTTTATAAAGAGCTTTATAGCTCTAGGTCTGACCCCCCATCAGAGGAACGGTTAGATGCATACCTGGCTAACTTGCCACTACCCACTCTTTCCCCTGCCCAGCAGTCCCTGCTGATCTCCCCCTTTATGGAGGAGGATATCAAGATGGCAATCCATGCCACACCTTTGGACAAAACCCCTGGACTGGACGGCTTCTCCCCAAACTTTTATAAAGGGTTGACAGATGGGCTAGTCCCCTGGTTGCATTGCTTGTTTAATTCCATTTTAACCAAGGAGGGTCATCACCCTCATCTATTTGAGGCCTTAATCATCATTCTTCATAAGGAATGGAAAGATCCGTAGCAAGTCTTGAGTTATAGGCCAACCTCACTCCTAAATTACGATGTTAAAATATTGGCTAAACTTATAGAAGACAGAGTGAGTCAAGTCATACCCTCACTGATTAGCGCAGAACAGGTGGGATTTATGGCTGGCAGATCTTCGACGGATCATCTAAGAAAGATAGGCCATATCTTTTCTGCATCCAGAGACACTACACTCCCTGCAGCTCTGCTGTCCCTGGATGCAGAGAAACCATTTCACAGAATGGACTGGTGCTTTTTATTTCAAACTCTGTCCAGGTTCGGGTTTCCCTCTCTTTTTGTGCAGTGGGTTAGAGCACTATATACCACTCTGAGTACCCGGATATACTGTAATGGAGTTTTCTCCTCATCCTTTCCTCTCTCTTCTGGCACAAGGCAAGGTTGCCCGTTGTCTCTCCTTTTATTTAATTTGTAACTGGAACCCCTACTAGTGCAACTCAGGACGAACCCAAGAATACAGGGGGTAACACTAGGGACCCAAGAGTTCAAGTTGTCGGCATATGCAGATGACATACTTCTCCACCTTTCTAACCCTTGGGCATCTATTAGAAAGGCCCTGGACTTGATTACAGAATCTGGCCAGTTCTCAAACTATAAATGAAACCTGGAGAAAACAACAATCTTTCTACTTAACTCTATCACTCATAAGCAAGATATGGCTGACTTAGGCTTAAATTGGGAGTCCAAAAAATTAAAATAGCTGGTTACCTATTTGACACGGGATGTAAAGTCTTTGAAGGAATGTAACTTGGAAGCGCTTCTTCAGGTGATACAGCAGTACTTAGCCAGGAGGAAAGCGATACCGATGTCACTCTGGGGCAGGATTAGCCTGATTAAAACAAATATTTTGCCTCGCCTTTTCTACCCTCTTAACATGTTGAATTTATGGATTCCTCAGGCCTGGTTTGCCAAATTACATTCAGTTTTATCTGGTGAGGTAGGCCAGCACACCAGGTCTACTTTAAACTGGCTACCCCTAAGAAAAAGGGAGGGTTGCGGTCTCCCCACTTTGGTCTATATTATTGGGCAAATCATTAGGGGAAATATTTGCAATGGCTTATAGGGGGAGGGTACTGAGGAGACAAACCAGTATAAGCCATTATGACTTACTATTGAGAAGGACCTAATGGCTACCCATGGTTTGTCCCCCAGAGCTCTTCTACATATCACCTTTAAGCTGCTTCTGGAAGACTTGCACAGTACCCCGGTAAGGACCTCAGTCAGTGTCCGTTCTCAGCTATGTGCATTCTTGTCCTACAGGCATAGCCAAGACCCCAACCAGCCCATTGTGGGCAATCCTAATTTCAAGATTTGGGGCAGGCCTATTACAGAAAACTGGCTTCCACAGGTAGCTGGGGCTACAATGTCTGATATGTTACGCAATGGGCAGTATTTGCCTTCAGGGGATATTATTAAACAATACCGGTTGGGAGCCCAATCGGGATTTAAAGTGTACCAGATTAGGCATATGTTGGTAAACTCCCAGGTATTACAGGATGCTGAGGAGGAGGGTAGGTTCCTGCAACCACTTTGTACAGTAGCAGCTGAACCCCATGCAGTCTCTAAAATGTATGCAAGACTCTTCGAGAGGGCATATTCCCAGCTGAATGGTAACTCGGTTTATTGGACTGCTTAGTTTCCGTACCAGCGACTTGACTAGGAAAAGATACGAGATGACACCCATGGGTTCATATCTCAGGACAGACTGAGACTTATGCAATTCCAGATTTCAATCAATCAATCAATCAATCAATCAGTCAAGTCTTTATTTAACCAGGCGTTCATCGTTGAGCAGAAGTTCATTTGCAAGATGGACCTGGGTGGAGCATGAACAATTGTATATACAGGTCAACACAGTTATTTACAAGGCAATACAGATAATACTCTTTACAGAGAGGAAGAAAAAGAAGTTCATATGTACATAGAATTATACAGATATTGTACAGATTACACGGTATTTACATACATAGAAGTGTCTATAGGAAGATAAAGCAGGTTATCTAAGGTTGCAGGAGGAAGTAGCGGAAGAAAAAATAAAAATAAAAATATACACCAGGTAGAGGTGAAGGTAGGGGAAGAGGGAGGGAAGTAGGGAGAAAGGCTAGGAGGCACGGTGCACAGAAAGGAGTTGGTAAAGCTGGATGTAGAGAAGGTGGATGGAGAAAAGGGTATGTGTGAGCCCAGGTTAGAATGCTATAAAGTACGGGGCATGGTAGGATGTCACAACCCAGGGTAGTGAGCTCCTATCCGAGGTTGGGAAAGGAAGAATAAGGGGATGGATGGGCCTAGTGTTGATAAGACAGGGGATAAGAGAGAGAGAGAGAACAATTAGGCTGGTGAGGAGCAAGCTGAGGGGTCAGTACTTAAAATTGGGTCTAGGCGTGGCTATATACCAGTGCAGACACCGGTACTGGGTCTGAGTGGGTGAAGCAGTTACATACTTCTCTGATTGTATGGAAATAAAGCATCTTGAAAGCATTTATACCAATTAGAGTGCTTAATTTGAGGGTTTTTTGTAGATCGTTCCATAAGGTAGGTAGCACGAAGCTTATGGCTGCCCTGCCGAAGCGGGATTTTGCTTTGGGTACTTTAAGTGTAATAGCTGAGTAACTTCTTAATGCGTATTTCCCAATTATACTCAGGGAAGACAGCAGGAGATATAGTAAGGCAGCTTATTAGAGATGGCTCCATAGGTCAGAGAGCAGCGTTTCTGTGAAGCCTGAACTTTAGTGATGTCCATCCCACTGCCGCATATAGGGTGCAGTGATGTGTGTCAAAGTCCGTTATAAACCTCAGTGCTCGATGGTAGAGTGTGTCCAGTTTAGCCATGTAAGAGTTGGGGCATTGGCTGTAGAGGAAGTCAGCGTAATCAACCAATGATAGGAAAATGGATTGGACCAGTTGTTTCTTGGCATCTCTGGTGAGAAATTGGCTGATTCTAAAAAACAGTCCAAGCCTTTGCCGAAGTCGTTTTAGCAAGTCCTTGATATGTTCAATGAAGGAGAGTCTTTGGTCTATCCAAACTCCCAGATACTTGAATTTTGTAACAAATTCTAGTTTTTCACCTAGAACTGTGGTAATTTGGGGAACTGTCCCACTGGACACAGGGTTAGCTGTATGGATAAAAGAGAGAGGACCATCGCTTTAGTTTTTTTGGCATTAAGGAGTAGCTTTTTTTGGAGGAGTTGGCTTTGCAAAAGGTTGAATTCTGACTGTAGGTCATTGCAGGCAGCTTCAGGTGTTGGGCGACTCACGTAGAGAACTGTATCATCTGCAAACAGATGGATGTTGGCTTCTTTTATACAGTAGTCGATGTTATTAATGTAGATTGCAAAAAGTAAGGGCCCTGATATAGAACCTTGAGGTACCCCTCTTTGCAGAGTTTTTAAGAGGGACAGGCCTCCTTCGGCTTTAACTTGTTGAAGGCGCCCTATAAGATAGTGAGTGAACCAGCAGAGAGGAGGTCCACACCTATGGTTTGAAGGGCAGAGAGGAGCAGACTATGGTCGTGATTGTGAAGCCTTACTTAGATCAGGAAAACTGCACAAATAAAGTTTTTGCTCTCAAGATTATGCTGCCAGTCGTTAGTAACTTTGGCGAGGCTGAGATAGTGCTATGTTTAGCTCTGAATCCGGACTGCATAGGATTTAGCAGTTCCCTAGACTCAAGATGAGTCCTCAGCTGTGCATTTACAATTTTCTCTAGGAGCTTGGACAGGACCGGAAGGAGGGAAATTGGCCTGTAGTTATTGAGATCACCACGGTCACCTGATTTGAACAGTGGTATGACATGTGCTGTCTTCCATATAGGTGGTATAGATTATCAACAACAAGTACTTTACTCCAATCTGGCTGGCCAAAATGGGCCAATCCCCTTCTTCAATCTGCAGACATTGTCTGCAGGATGAAGGTTCCCTATATCATATCTTTTGGGAGTGCCCCAAAGTAGCCTCGCTTTGGTCTCTTATTAAGCAAAGGGCAGACCCCTTGTTAGGGGTGTCAGATCATACAGAGCCTGCAGTCTTTTTAATTGGGGACTATTTCCAAATATTTGTTATTGAGTGTAAATTTCACCTAGCTATGATGGCAGTGTCGGTAAAGAGGCTAGTGCTGTGCCACTGGATAGACACTGATGTTATCACTTATGCAGAGTGGTTGCAGGAGTTTCTTTCTAATTTATCAATAGAGAAAATTATTCCTGGCATACACAACCGTCTCCCAAAGTTTGAGAAGACATGGAGTAGATAGCAAACATTCAATACTATATAGCTTGGGGCATAGTTCCTATGTTGGCATATCGTCTTTAGTGTAGTTTGCTGATACCATGGGGGGGTTTGCTGTATGACTGTTTTGTCTTTGTTTTCTTTGTTATGGTTTGAATTGTATTGTATGTGTAATGGGCCACCTTGTGGCTGGGGCTGGAAAATGAATAAAGCATTCTGAAAAAAAAAGGAGATCCCAGTGGTGCCTCCAAAGATGTAGCCCATGTGCCAGTGGGCTACTACCCCTGCCTGTTGGCCCTCTAACAGGTTAAGGAGCCTCAGTCCTGCTACAGTGGTGACAGGGGTTCTATCCCAAAGTTATGATAAATAGCGCAGTGCCTCCACCCAGAGTAATTTAGAAGTGGGTCAGGTGACTGGTTGGCACAGCCCCCTGGGATGCTGCACCTCCTCTACCAACCACACTTGCACACTGGATACCCAACAGTTCTTTAACAACATAAACCATAAACCAGTAACTATCTGCAGACACAGAAATACCCTGTACACAGCAATTTCACACAGTACAGGAGGAAGCAGTATAGTGCAGTGGGTTAAGGTTCCGAGCTGCAGATCTGGGGACCTAGGTTTAAATCTCACAGCCACCTAGGTGTATACTGTGTGATCCTGAGCAAGTCACTTAACTTCCTTGTGTTCCAAGATCGCGTCTGGAAACAAGATTCGGCTTAGTGTGCTACTCCTGGTTAAACAATGTTCCCTAAATCAGAGCTTTACTGGGGATAAGGGTTAGGATAGGGTACCTGAATGAGGGATAGCTGTGGGAGAAAAATGGCTAGCAAGAAATAAGTCAGAAACAACTTGGGCCCAATGGCCAAACCACCCCCCCCCGGCTGCCCACCCCTACTGTACCAGTGTTGCACCCTTAGAGTCTATTGGGTACCCACTAGTTGCAGGCCTGGGCATTGGCCTGCTACTGGGGCCCTAGGAGCTTGAAAGGTATTAAAGTAACTGAACATTCCCCTTTCAATTCCAGGGACAAGCCCTGAGTACTCACAGTTTGCAGCTTTGCAACAGTTCCAAGAGACAAGGTCTGTCACTGGTCCTGGAGTGGGGAGCTCCGTCCAGGGAAAGCACAGCACTGGGCAGCAGGATGATGTTATTCTCCCTTAAAAGGCTCAGTCTTGATTGAAGGTCTAACAGGTTGTCTCCTTGATTGAAGATCTGGTGACTTGTCACCTGCAGCCTCTTCTGGCCTGTCGCAGTACTCAAATGCAGGTCCTAACTAGCCTCAAAAGGCTAAGACCTGAGAGTGGCTCCACATCCCGGCTCCCCACATGGGCCGTAGGTGCCCTAGCACATCAGCAAGTGCTGGTGACCTCCTGAAACCAGTAGACCTCATTCTGAAGGGGTTAGCAAGTTCCTTCTCTGGCTCTGTAGAGTGCTCCCAAAGCTAGTAGGGTTCACTCTGTTCCTACACCAATTTAGCAATTCCAAGGGGCTGCCAGGCAAATCTCCACTACTGAAATGCCAGCGTAGATGGGACACTGATTTTCAGAGATTCATTGATATGTGATGGCAGAAAAGGACCTTCCTGGCCCATCTAGACTGCCCATTCCCTCCCTTATTACTTGTTCCCCACTCACAGATTCTACCCTCCCCCCCTTGACAACCCCATACATTTGTCCCAAGCCCTCTTGAATCCCTGCACTGTACTGGCCCCACCACCTCCTCTGACAGATCATTCCAAGGCTCCACCACTCTCTCAGTGAAGTTATGCATCCTAATGTTTCTTCTAAACCTACCCTGTCCACCCTCAGTTCATTTTCTCTAGTTTTTGTGTCTACCTTCCCTGCGAATAAGCTCTCCCCCACTTTACTGATCCCCTTCACATACCTGGATGTTTTAATCATGTCCCCCTTCTCCCTTCTGGTCTCCAGAGGATACAATGCAGTACCCTTAACCTCTCCTTGTATGTCTTACCACTTAGCCCTTGTACAGTTTTAGTGACCCTCCTCTGTACCCTTTAAATGCCATCTATGTCCTTTTATAGATGGGGCCTCCAGAGCTGTACCCCGTATTCCAAGTATGGCCTCACCACGAAACTGTAGAGTGGCATCAGCACCTCCCTTTTCCTACTGGTTATCCCCCTCCCTATGCACACCAGCATTCTGTTTACTTTGCCCACTGCCTTGTTGCATTGGGTCCCCACCTTAAGGTTGTCATTGATTATAACTCTTAAATCATTCTTCTGCCTAGATGCAACAATTCCCCATGTGTATGTGGTTTTTGGATTCTTCCTTCCCAAGTGCATCACTGTGCATTTCTGGGCATTGAATTTCAGCTGCCAGGTTTCCGACCACTCCTCCAGCAACCTTAAGTCATTCTTCATAGCCCCAACCCCCTATGGGGTGTCTACCCTGTTGCAGAGTTTTATGTCATCCTCAAAAGGCAGACCTTCCCCTGCAGCCTCTCTGCTATGTCACTGATATAGATGTTAAACAGGATGGGCCCCAGCACCAACCCCTGGGACCCCGCTCATGACCCATGCTTCCCCAGAGTGCACCCCACTGACTGCCACCCTTAGGTTTCTACCCATCAGCCAGCTCTCCACCCACCTTGTTATTTTCTGTCTCACCCCTAGACTCTCCGTGGTATGGTACAAAACTAAAATAAAAAGAAAGAGAGATATAGTGAGAAAAAAAGCAAAAAGCACAAATTCAGTTCAGGATTGGAATATATACAGACAAATGCGAAATTTGTTCAGTAAGGAAATAAGGAATGCTAAATAAACTTACTATAAAGAACAATTGACAAAAGATATGTCAGGAAACCCTAGGACTTTTTGGAATACATTCAACAGATTGCAAGGGACACTGAAATCAGAATATCCAGATAGTTTTGTTATAGATTATAAAAAATATAGAACTGGGTACACAAGTAGCTGACGAGTTTAATGACTTTTTCGTAAATATGAGTACAAATGCTCTATTGCCAAGTCAAAAAGATGGTAAACATAGTTGCCAAATCCAATATAAAATTAATATCAAGGATGATAGTGAGGAAAATTATAAAAAGCCAGATCAGGAATTTAAATTTTCATCAATATCAGAAAAAGAAGTTCTGGAACTCTTGCTAAAGAACAAAACTAACAAAGATGAAGGCTTGGATGGTATCCCAAATTTTCTGTTAAAGGTGGCAGCTCCTGTTGTAGCACTCCCTATTACTAAAATATTTAACATGTCTCTAACATGTGCAGAAATACCTCTAGTTTGGAAAACAGCCAAGGCAGTGCCAATATTTAAATCAGGTCATAAAAAACATTTGGAAAATTATCGCCCAATTTCATTATTGCCCACCATATCAAAAATATTTGAGAAACTGGAGGTAAAACAAATGAATGTTTTCGTAACTAAACACAATGGCCCAGATATTCAAACTGCGCCAGTCTGAGGCGCAAGCCCCTGCGCTGCTCAAAATAGTTGCGCAGGGGTGTGGCCGGGGTGATATTCAAAGGAGTTGCGGCTGTTGAGCAACTCCTTTGAATCTCGCCCAAAACCACAACACTTGCGCGTAAGCAGTGGAACTTCTTCCAGAAGTTGCCAGAGTTGAGCATTCAACTTGCGGTGGCGCAAGTACCATTGCGCCATCGCAAATTTCCGATATCAAAGGTGACATGCAAATGGGGCCATAACTTATGCAAGGCGCAGGGTGGGCCATTTGCATCTCTTTATAGCCCCATTTGCATGCCATTTTGCATGCTAGGTGCGCGATCCCGAGGACTTGCTCCTGGCTACCCTGCCAGGCAGCGGCGTCGAGGACAGCGACGCCACAATGCAACCGGATCGCGGGCATCACGGTTACATAGCCCCCACATCACCCATAGCCAGATCGTGGGCAGAATCCATACATCTCGCCCCACACATCACCCATAGCCCGATCGCGGGCAGAATCCATACATGTCGCCCACACATCACCCATAGCCCGATCGCGGGCAGAATCCGTACATGTCGCCCCCAGTGCCCGATCGCGGGCAGAACCTGCATAAACCCCAGTGCCCGATCGGCGCAGAACCTGCATAACCCCCAGTGCCGATCACGGGCAGAATGTAACCCTCCCCAGCAAATAACTCCCTGGTGGTCAGTGGACCGTAAAGCCCGATCGCGGGCAGAATGTCACAGCAGAACCCCCAAACATCTCCCTGGTGTCTAGTGTCCCCCACCACCAGCCCTCACCCCGCTCCCCGCGGCGGCGGGCGACAGCATCCACCGCCCTGTCAATACTGCCATATGCCATGTCACTGCTCTCCTGTCCCCTGTGCCTGCCTGGCTGAGACACTGGGCAGAGAACTGCACTGCCATTACTGCTGCATGCCATTACCACTGCTCTCCTGTTACCTTGCCTGCTGGCACAGAGACATGTATAGGTGCACTGCCATACTGCTGCAAGCCATCATCATTGCTTCCCTGTCCCCTGAACCTGCCTGGTTCACAGACAGGTGCAAGGCCAGCTGTCAATACCACCATGCCATCATCATGCTCTGCTGTCCTGCTTGCCTGACACTGAGACAGGGTACCAGAACTTCACTGTCAATACAGTCACATGCCTCATCACTGCTCTGTGTCCCCTCCTCCGCTGCCTGTCAGAGACAGGGTACAAGGAACTGCACTGTGAATACTGTGCATGTCATCACCACTGGTCTTCTTATTCTGTACCTGTCTGGCACAAGACAGGGTACAGGAACACTTTCATATGCCACATGCCATTATCACTGCCGTGTGTTCCCCTGCAACTGCCTTGCACAGAGACAGGGTACAGAACCACAGGTCAATACTCTCATTCCTTCTTCTTTGCTCTCCTGCCCTGTGCCTGTCTGCACAAAGACATGAAGAGGAACTTTATCTCAATATTATGTCATCATCACTGTTTTGTTTTCCCTACCTGCCTGGCACAGGGACACAGGGTACAGGGAACTGTGCTGCTGGTACTGCCACAAGCCATCATCTGCTCTCCTGTCCCCTTACCTGACTGGCTGGGGGCAGGGTTTCCGGACCAACACTGTCAATACCACCATGTCATCATCACTGCTCTTCAGTCCCCTGTGCTTGCCTAAAAACAGAGACAGCGTGCAGGGAACTGCAGGTCAATATCACATGCCATAATCCTGCTCTCCTGTCCCCTGTACCTGTTTGGTACAGAGACAGGGTACAGAATGCAATGTCAATACTGCTTATGAAATCACTGCTCTCCTTTCCCTGTGCCTCTTTCACATAAACAGGCATGGAACTGCACTGTATTGCCACACATTATCACTGCTCTACTGTCCCCCGTAGCTGTTGGCACAGAGACAGGTACAGGAACTACTGTCAAGTCTTGAAGACTGCCACATGCCATCATTACTGCCTCTTGTTCCTCTGTTCCGCCTGGCACTGAAAGAGGTACAGTGAACTGCACCGTACGCCACATGCCATCATGTTGCTCTACTGTTCCCTTGTGGCTGCCTTGCACAGATACAGGGTACAGGTAACTGAACTGTCCGTGTGCCACTCACATCACTGCTCTACTGTCTCTATACCTACCTGGCACAGAGACAGGTTGCTGGGAATGGGCACTGGCAATACTGCCACATGACATCATCACTGCTCTTTCCCATGTACTTGCACAGAGACAGGATGCAGAGGCTGCTGTCATGCTCCACATGCCATCATCACTGCTTTCCTGTTGTCTTGCCTGCCTGGCACAAAGACAATGTACAGGAACTGCCTGCAATGCTGTCACATGCCATCATCACTGCTCTCCTGTTCCTCTGTACCTCCCTGGCACAGGACAGTTACAGGGACCAGCACTTTAAATAACACTGCATGCCATCATCACTGCCTCCTGTCCTTATCTGCCTGGCACAGGGAAGGGTGGGGGAACTGTACTGTCATGCTGCCACATGCATGTAACTGTTCTCATGTCCCCTGCATCTGCCTGGCACAGAGGAGGTACAGGAACTGCAGGTCAATGCCATGTGCCATTACTGCACTCCTCTCCCCTGTACCTGCCTGGCACAGAGGCAGGGTAGGGGAACTGCACTGTCATGACTGCCACGCCATCCTCTTTGCTCTCCTGTCCCTTTGGACTGCCTGGTACAGACAGTGTGCAGGTAACTGCACTGTGAATAGTGTCACATGCAGTCAGTGCTCTCCTGTCCTTGTACTTGCCTGGCACACAGAAAGAGTACAGGAACTGCAGTATCAATGCTGCTATGCCATAATCACGTTCTCCTGCCCTGTACCTGTCTGCACAGAGACAGAGTGAACCTCCTATCAGTTTTGGCCATGTCTTCATCACTGTTTTGTTTTCTCTCCTCTGCCTAGCACAGAGACACAGGGTACAGAACTGCGCTGTCAATACTGCCACACATCATCCTGCACCTGTCCCCTGTACTGAATGGCACAGAGCAGGTACCCTGACCAGCTGTCAGTTCCACCGTATGTCATCATCCTGCTCTAATGTCCCCTGTTCTTGGCTGAGAGACAGGGCTGGGGAACCGCAATGCGACTGCCATCATCACTGTTTCCTTCCGTGTGCCTGCCTCCTCACAGGACAGTTGCAGGGTTTCTGCTGTCACTGCTGCCATATGTCATCATCCTGCTGTCTGTTCCCGTGCCTGCCTGGCACAGAGTGAGGTGAGGACTGCTCTCAATATTCACCTGCAATATTCGCTCTCTTTTCTCCTGTACTGTCTGCACACAGACTGATGCTGGGAACAGCAGTGTCAATGCTGCCCTTGTGCCATCCGCTTCTCTCCTGTCCCCTTTGTACCTGTCTGGCACAGAGACGGGGTCTGAACTGCACTGTCATTACTGCCGTGCCATCATCACTGCCTCCTGTCCCTGTGTACCTGGCGCCATAGAAAGTTACAGACTTCACTGTCACTGCTGCCAGGTGCCATCACTGCCTCCTGTCCCTGTATCTGCCTGGCATGGGGACAGGGTTCGGGAACTGCACTGTCATGCTGCCACATGCCATCATCACTGTCTCATGCCCCTGTGCCTGCTGGCACATAAGCAGGGATTTTGGGAACTGGACTGTGGAGCTGGCACATGCTAACATCACTGCTCTCCTGTTCGGCTGGCACAGAAAGATGGTACAGGGAACTGCATATTTATGCTGCCACATGCCATGTCCTGCTCTCCTGTCCCTTGCCTGCCTGACAGAGAAAGGGTATGGGAAAAGCACTGTCCACTGCTGCAAGCATTATCATTGTTCTCCTGCTAGACTTCCTGGTTCAGAGACAGGTAAAGGGACCACCTGTCAATGCCACCACACATCATCACTGCTCTCCTGTCACCCTGTAGCCTGGCACTGGGAGACAGGGACCGGACTGCTGTCAATAGCCACATCTGATCACCACTGCTCTCTGTTCCCCAGTACCTGCCTGTCATAGAGACAGGGTGGGGAACTGCACTGTGATACTGCCACATGTACCACTGTTCTCCTGTTCCCTGTACTTTTGGCTGAGACAGCATAGGAACTGCACTGTCAATAATGCCATGCGATTTCACTGCTCTCCTGTCCCCTGCAGCCGTGGCTGTGGACAGTGGCAGGGAACCACAGTGTCAATGCTGCCACAAGTCATCTTTTGCTCTCTGTCCCCTTTACTGTCTGGCAGACATGGAAGGGAACTACTGTGTTTCCACATGTCATCATCACTGTTTTCTGTTGTTCTGTGCCTGCCTGGCACAGAGGATTTTGGGGTGGTGGGACTGCACTGTCAGTGCTACATACATCTTCATTGTTCTCCTGTCCCCATACCTGCCTGGCACAAGACGTAGTAGAGGGACCAGCACTGTCAATACCTCGCATGTCATCACCGCTCTCAGCCCCCTGTACCTGCCTGGCACATAAAGAGGTACAGGAGCTGCACTGTCAAGCCATGCCATCACTGCTTCTTCCCTGCACCTGCCAGACACAGAGACAGAGAATGGAACTGGTGTCAGACTTCAAGACTGCCACATGCCATTGCTGCCTGTCTCCCTGTTCCTGTCTGGCACCGAAGGTGTGCAGTGAACTGCGTAGTCAGTGCTGTATGTGCCATCATTACTGCTCTACCTGTTTCCCTGTAGCTGCCTGGCACAGAAACAGGGTACAGGCAACTGCACTGTCAATTTTGCCACATGCCATCATCACTGCTTTACTGTACCTGTGTACCTGCCTGGCACAGAGATAGGGTACAGGGAGCGGCACTGTTAATACTGCCACATGCCATCATCACTGCTCTCCTGTCCCCCTGTACCTGCCTTGCACAGAACCAGGATGCAGGGAACTGTACTGTCAATTCAGGCCATCATCACTGCTCCTGTCCTCTTGCACTGCTGGCACAAAGGCGGGATGCAGTGAAATGCACTGTCAATGCCTCAAATATCACGCTCTCCTGTCCTCTACCTGCTTGGCACAGGACAGGGTTGGGACCACACTGTCACTGCCACCATGCCATTATCACTGTTGTCCTGTCCCCTGTGTCTGCCTGGCACAGAGACAGTGGCTGGGGCACCTACTGTCTATGCTGCCACATGCCATCTGGTGCTCTCCTTTCCCACTGTGTCTGCCTGGCTGGAAAGGGGGTGCAGGGAGCTGTGCTATCAATGCTGTACGTGCCATCACTGCTCTCTCCCCTGTACCTGCTTGGCACAGGGGCGGGGGGAGTGAACTACACTGTCAATGCTGCCACATGCTGTCATCACTTCTCTCCTGTCCCCTTGTGCCTGCTGGCTGAGACAGGGTACAGGGAACTACATGTGAATGGTGCCGATGCCATCACTGTTCTTCTGTCCCCCGTACAAGCTCATAATAGACGGGGTATAGGGACCAGCACTGTCAAGCAGCATGCCATTATCATTGCTGTCGTGCCCCTGTGCTTGCTTGTCACAGACAGCAAGGTAACTGCAGTGTCGATGCTGCATGCCATCATCCTGCTCTTGTGTCTCTCATGTGCCTGGCACAGACACAGGGTGCAGGGACTGCACAGTCAATGCTGTACATATCATGCTGTTCTCCTTTCCCTGTGCCTGCCTGGCACAGAGACAGGGTACTGTGGTTCTGCAGTGTCAAAACTGCCACATGTCATCATGCTGTCTCCTGTCTCCTGCATGTGTGTCAGAACAGGGTAAGCTGTGCGTTATTTTGCCTCATGTCATCATCACTGCCTCCTGTCCCCATGCACCTGCTGTTTTGTTTTGGGGTAGAGACTGCACAGTTAATGCTGCATATCATCACTGTTCTCCTTTTCCTGTACCTGCCTGGCACAGGACAGGTGCTGGGAACTGCAGTCAAAACTGCATGTGTCATCATTGCTCTCCTGTCTCCCTGCACATGGGTGGGCATGAGACAGGGTAGAGAACTGCATGTTAATATTGCCTCATGTCATCACTGCCTCCCTGTCCCCATTTTTCTGCCTGCACAGAGACATGGTAAAGGGAACTGCACAGTCAATACTGCCAAATTTCATCATCACTGCTCTTCTGTCCCCCTTTACTTGCATGGTACACTGACACAGGATACAGGGAACTGCACTGTCAATGCTGCCACATGCCATCATCACTGCTCTCCTGTCCCCCTGTACCTGCCTCGCGCAGAGACACTGGGTACAGAGAACTGCACTGTCAATACCGCTGCATGCCATTACCACTGCTCTCCTGTCACCTTGTGCCTGCCTGGCACAGAGACAGGGTATAGGGAATACTGTCAATACTGCCTTAAGCCATCATCATTGCTCTCTGTCTCTGACCGCCTGGTTCACAGACAGGGTACAGGGATGCTGTCATACCACCACATGCCATCATCTGCTCCCTGTCACCTGCTTCCTGGCACTGAGACAGGGCAGGGAACTGCATGTCAATACAGCCACATGTCATCATCACTGCCTGGTGTCCCCCTGTGCCTGCCTGCCTTTCAGAGAGAGGGTCACAGGGAACTGCACTAATGCTGCCACATGTCATCTGCTGGTCTCCTTTTCCCTGTACCTGTCTGACACAGGGAGAGGCAGTGACTGCACTGTCAATAATGCCACATGCCATTATCACTGCTCGCCTGTCCCCTGTAACTGCCTTGTGCTGAGATTGCGGGCACAAGGAACCTGAGTCAATACCTCATGCCATCTTCTTTGCTCTGCCGTGTTCTTGTACCGTCTGGCAGAGGGGCATGGAAGGGGAACTGTGTGTCAATATGTCCACATGTCATCAACACTGTTTTGCTTTTCCCATGTACCTGCCTGGCACAGGGACACAGGTACTGGGACTTTGCTGTCAGGACTGCCAGCCATCATCTCTGCTTTCCTGTCCCCCCTGTTCTGCTCACAGGGCAGGGTTGCGGGACCAGCACTGTCAATACCACCACATATCATCATCTCTGTTTTCAGTCCCCTGTACTTGCCTGGCACAGAGACAGGGTGCAGGGAACCGCAGTGTCAATACTGCACATGCCATAATCACTGCTCCTGTCCTCTGTACCTGCCTGGCGGAGGACAGGATGCAGGAACTGATGTCAATGCTGCCCCATGAAATCATCCTGCTCTGTTGTCTTGTACCTGCCTGGCACATAAACAGGGTAGGGAACTGCATGTCATGTGCCATATGCCATTATCACTGCTCTACTGTCCTCCTCTGCAGCTGCCTGGCTGAGGGCAGGGTACAGGGAACTGCACTGTCAAGTCTTCAAGACTGCTACATGCCATCATTACTGCTCTCCTGTTCCCCTGTTCCTGCCTGGCACCAAAAGAGGGTACAGTGAACTGCACAGTCAA
Source organism: Neoceratodus forsteri (assembly GCA_016271365.2). Taxonomy (NCBI): domain Eukaryota; kingdom Metazoa; phylum Chordata; order Ceratodontiformes; family Ceratodontidae; genus Neoceratodus; species Neoceratodus forsteri. Next base: position 390,040,351 of record CM057457.1, on the reverse strand, counting down.
TACTGCCACATATCATCACTGTTCTCCTGTTCCCCTGTACCTGCCTGGCACAGAGACAGGGTAAAGGGAACTGTACTGTCTATACTGCCACATGCCATCATAATTGCTCTCCTGCCTCCCTGTGTCTGCCTGGCACAGAAAGAGGGTACAGGGAACTGCACTGTCAATACTGCCATGTGCCATCATCACTGCTCTCCTCTCCCCCTGTACCTGCCTGGCACAGAGGCAGGGTAGAGTGAACTGCACTGTCAATACTGCCACATGCCATCATCACTGCTCTCCTGTCCCCTTGTACCTGCCTGGCACAGAGACAGGGTACAGGGAACTACACTGTGACTAGTGTCACACACCATCATCACACCTCTTTTGTCCCCTGTACCAGCCTTGCACAGAGACAGGGTACAGGGACCAGCACTGTCAAAACCACCGCATGCCATTATCATTGCTGTCCTGTCCTCCTGTACTTGCTTGTCACAGAGATAAGGTACAGGGAACTGCAGTGTCAATACTGCCACATGCCATCATCACTGCTCTTCTGTCCCCATGTACCTGCTTGGCACAGAGACAGGGTACAGGGAACTGCACAGTCAATACTGCCACATATCATCACTGTTCTCTGTTCCCTGTACCTGCCTGGCACAGAGACAGGGTACTGGGAACTGCAGTGTCAAAACTGCCACATGTCATCATCACTGCTCTCCTGTCTACCTGCACATGTGTGTCACAGAGACAGGGTAGAGGGAACTGTACTGTTAATATTGCCTCATGTCATCATCACTGCTCTCCTGTCCCCGTGCACCTGCCTGGCACAGAGACATGGTAAAGGGAACTGCACAGTCAATACTGTCACATTTCATCATCACTGCTCTTCTGTCCCCCTTTACTTGCCTGGTAGAGAGACACAGGATACAGGGAACTGCACTGTCAATGCTTCCATGCCATCATCACTGCTCTCGTGTCCCCTGCATCTGCCCTGGCACAGAGACTGGGTACAGAGAACTGCACTGTCAATACTGCTGCGTACCATTACCACTGCTCTCCTGTCTGCCACCTGCTGGCACAGAGACACTGGGCACAGAGAACTGCACTTTATCAAAATACTGCCGCATGCCAGTACCACTGCTGCTCTCTGTCACCTTGCACCTGCCACTGGCACAGAGACAGGGGTATAAAGGGAGGAAATGCACTGTCCATGTCTGCCACAAGCCATCATCATTGCTCTCCTGCCCCCTGAAACCGCCTGTTTCAGAGACAGGGTACAGGGACCAGCACTGTAAATACCAATGCATGCCATTATCACTGCTCTCCTGTCACCCTGTACTTGCCTGGCACTGAGACAGGGTAGCGGGAACTGCACTGTCAATAAAGCCACAAGCCATCATCACTGCTCCGGTGTCCCCCTGTTCCTGCCTGCCTGTCAGAGGGACAGGGTACAGGGAACTGCACTGTGAATACTGCCACATGTCATCACCACTGGTCTCCTGTTCCCCTGTACCTGTCTAGCACAGAGACAGGGTACAGGGAACTGCACTGTCAATAATGCCACATGCCATTATCACTGCTCGCCTGTCCCCCTGTAACTGCCCTGCACAGGGACAGGGTACAGGGAACTACAGTATCAATACTGCCTCATGCCATCTTCTTTGCTGTCCTGTCCCCCTGTACATGTCTGGCACAAAGATATGGAAGAGGGAACTGTACTGTCAATATTGCCACATGTCATTATCACTGTTTTGCTTTTTCCCTGTTCCTGCCTGGCACAGGGACACAGGGTACAGGGAACTGTGCTGTCAGTACTGCCACAAGCCATCATCTCTGCTCTCCTGTCCCCCTGTACCTGCCTGGCACAGAGACAGGGTACAGGGACCAGCACTGTCAGTACCACCACATATCATCATCACTGCTCTTCAGTCCCCCTGTACGTTGCCTGGCACAGAGACATGGTACAGGGAACTGCAGTGTCAATACTGCCACATGCCATAATCACTGCTCTCCCTGTCCCCTGTACCTGCCTCTCCACAGAGACAGGGTTGAAACTACTATTGAGATAGTGTCCCAGATGCCATCATCACCGTTCTTTGTCCCATTACAAGCTCTGGCACATAGACAGGGTATAGGACCAGCACTCATCAAAACGCATGCCATTATCACTGCTGTCATGTCCTCTGTACTTGCTTTGTCACAGAGACAAGGTGCAGGTAACCTGCAGTGTCGAAATACTTTGCCACATGCCATCATCCACTGCTCTTGTGTCCCCATGTGCCACTGCCTCGGCACAGACACAGGTACAGGAATCATGAGTCAATACTGCCACATATCATCACTGTTCTCCTTTTCCCCTGTACCTGCCTGGCAACAGACAGGGTACTGTGGAACTGCAGTGCTCGAAACTGCCACATGTCATCATCACTTTTCTCTCCTGTCTCCCCTGCATGTGTGGCACAGAGACAGGGTAGAGAGAACTGTATCGTTGTGTTGCCTCATGTCATCATCACTGCTCTCCTGTCCCCATGCACCTGCTGGCTGGTTTATGGTGAGGGACTGCACAGTCAATACTGCAGAATTTCATCACTGCTCTTCTGTCCCCCCTTTACTTTATAATGGTACTGACACGGGATACAGGGATCGCACTGTCAATGCTGCCACATGCCATCATCACTGCTCTCCTGTCCCCCTGTACCTGCCTGCGCATTGGAGACACTGGTACAAGAGACTGCGCACAATCAATGCAGCTGCGTGCCATTACCACTTTGCTCTCCTGTCACCTTGTGCCTGCCCGTCATACAGAGACAGGGTATAGAAATGCACTGTCCAATACCGTCGCAGTCATCATCATTGCTTTCCTGCCCCCTGAACCCGCCTGGTTCACAGACAGGGTACAGGGACTAGCACTGTCAATACCACCACATGCCATCATCACTGCTCTCCTGTCACCCTGTACTTCCTGGCACTGAGACAGGGTACAGGGAACTGCACTGTCAATACAGCCACATGTCATCATCACTGCTCTGGTGTCCCCCTGTACCTGCCTGCCTTTCAGAGAGACAGGGTACAGGGAACTGCACTGTGAATACTGCCACATGTCATCACCACTGGTCTCCTGTTCCCCTGTACCTGTCTGACACAGAGACAGGGTACAGTGAACTGCACTGTCAATAATGCCACATGCCATTATCACTGCTCGCCTGTCCCCCTGTAACTGCCTTGCACAGAGACAGGGTACAAGGAACTACAGTGTCAATACTGCCTCATGCCATCTTCTTTGCTCTCCTGTCCCCCTGTACCTGTCTGGCAGAGAGACATGGAAGAGGGAACTGTATTGTCAATATTGCCACATGTCATCAACACTGTTTTGCTTTTCCCATGTACCTGCCTGGCACAGGGACACAGGGTACTGGGAACTTTGCTGTCAGGACTGCCACAAGCCATCATCTCTGCTTTCCTGTCCCCCTGTTCCTGCCTGGCACAGAGACAGGGTACCGGGACCAGCACTGTCAATACCACCACATATCATCATCTCTGCTCTTCAGTCCCCCTGTACTTGCCTGGCACAGAGACAGGGTACAGGGAACTGCAGTGTCAATACTGCCACATGCCATAATCACTACTCTCCTGTCCCCCTGTACCTGCCTGGCACAGAGAGAGACAGGATACAGGCTAATGTCAATACTGCCCCATGAAATCATCACTGCTCTCCTGTTCCTTGTGCCTGCAACAAACAGGGTACGGAACTGCACTGTCAATATTGCCATATGCCATTATTACTGCTCTACTGTCCTGCAGCTGCCTGGCACAGGAGGCAGGGCACAGGGAACTGCACTGTCAAGTCTTCAAGACTGCTACATGCCATCATTACTGCTCTCCTGTTCCCCTGTTCCTGCCTGGCACCAAAGAGAGTTTGCAGTGAACTGCACAGATCAATGCTGCCACATATCATCACTGTTCTCCTGTTCCCCTGTACCTGCCTGGCACAGAGACAGGGTAAAGGGAACTGTACTGTCTATACTGCCACATGCCATCATAATTGCTCTCCTGCCTCCTGTGTCTGCCTGGCACAGAAAGAGGGTACAGGGAACTGCACTGTCAATACTGCCATGTGCCATCATCACTGCTCTCCTCTCCCCCTGTACCTGCCTGGCACAGAGGCAGGGTAGAGTGAACTGCACTGTCAATACTGCCACATGCCATCATCACTGCTCTCCTGTCCCCTTGTACCTGCCTGGCACAGAGACAGGGTACAGGGAACTACACTGTGACTAGTGTCATACGCCATCATCACTACTCTTTTGTCCCCCTGTACCAGCCTTGCACAGAGACAGGGTACAGGGACCAGCACTGTCAAAACCACCGCATGCCATTATCACTGCTGTCCTGTCCTCCTGTACTTGCTTGTCACAGAGATAAGGTACAGGGAACTGCAGTGTCAATACTGCCACATGCCATCATCACTGCTCTTCTGTCCCCATGTACCTGCCTGGCACAGAGACAGGGTACAGGAAACTGCACAGTCAATACTGCCACATATCATCACTGTTCTCCTGTTCCCCTGTACCTGCCTGGCACAGAGACAGGGTACTGGGAACTGCAGTGTCAAAATTGCCACATGTCATCATCACTGCTCTCCTGTCTACCTGCACATGTGTGTCACAGAGACAGGGTAGAGGAACTGTACTGTTAATATTGCCTCATGTCATCATCACTGCTCTCCTGTCCCCGTGCACCTGCCTGGCACAGAGACATGGTAAAGGGAACTGCACAGTCAATACTGTCACATTTCATCATCACTGCTCTCCTGTCCCCCTTTACTTGCCTGGTACAGAGACACAGGATACAGGGAACTGCACTGTCAATACTGCCACATGCCATCATCACTGCTCTCGTGTCCCCCTGCATCTGCCTGGCACAGAGACACTGGGTACAGAGAACTGCACTGTCAATACTGCTGCATGCCATTACCACTGCTCTCCTGTCACCTTGCACCTGCCTGGCACAGAGACACTGGGCACAGAGAACTGCACTGTCAATACTGCCGCATGCCATTACCACTGCTCTCCTGTCACCTTGCACCTGCCTGGCACAGAGACAGGGTATAGGGAAATGCACTGTCAATACTGCCACAAGCCATCATCATTGCTCTCCTGCCCCCTGAAACCGCCTGTTTCAGAGACAGGGTACAGGGACCAGCACTGTAAATACCAATGCATGCCATTATCACTGCTCTCCTGTCACCCTGTACTTGCCTGGCACTGAGACAGGGTACCGGGAACTGCACTGTCAATAAAGCCACAAGCCATCATCACTGCTCCGGTGTCCCCCTGTTCCTGCCTGCCTGTCAGAGGGACAGGGTACAGGGAACTGCACTGTGAATACTGCCACATGTCATCACCACTGGTCTCCTGTTCCCCTGTACCTGTCTAGCACAGAGACAGGGTACAGGGAACTGCACTGTCAATAATGCCACATGCCATTATCACTGCTCGCCTGTCCCCCTGTAACTGCCCTGCACAGGGACAGGGTACAGGGAACTACAGTATCAATACTGCCTCATGCCATCTTCTTTGCTGTCCTGTCCCCCTGTACATGTCTGGCACAAAGATATGGAAGAGGGAACTGTACTGTCAATATTGCCACATGTCATTATCACTGTTTTGCTTTTTCCCTGTTCCTGCCTGGCACAGGGACACAGGGTACAGGGAACTGTGCTGTCAGTACTGCCACAAGCCATCATCTCTGCTCTCCTGTCCCCCTGTACCTGCCTGGCACAGAGACAGGGTACAGGGACCAGCACTGTCAGTACCACCACATATCATCATCACTGCTCTTCAGTCCCCCTGTACGTGCCTGGCACAGAGACAGTGTACAGGGAACTGCAGTGTCAATACTGCCACATGCCATAATCACTGCTCTCCTGTCCCCCTGTACCTGCCTCTCACAGAGACAGGGTACAGGGAACTGCAATGTCAATACTGCCCCATGAAATCATCACTGCTCTCCTGTTCCCCTGTTCCTGCCTGGCACATAAACAGGGTACAGGGAAATGCACTGTCAATATTGCCACATGCCATTATCACTGCTCTACTGTCCCCCAGCAGCTGCCTGGCACAGAGACAGGGTACAGGGAACTGCACTGTCAAGTCTTCAAGACTGCCACATGCCATCATTACTGCTCTCCTGTTCCTCTGTTCCTGCCTGGCACCAAAAGAGGGTACAGTGAACTGCACTGTCAATACTGCCACATGTCATCATTGCTGCTCTACTGTTCCCCTGTATCTGCCTTGTGCAGAAACAGGGTACAGGTAACTGCACTGTCAGTATTGCTGCTTGCCATCATCACTGCTCTACTGTCCCCCTATACCTACCTGGCACAGAGACAGAGTACTGGGAACGGCACTGGCAATACTGCCACATGCCATCATCACTGCTCTCCTTTCCCCATGTACCTGCCTTGCACAGAGACAGGGTACAGGGAACTGCACTGTCAATACTGTCACATGCCATAATCATTGCTCTCCTGTTCCCCTGTACCTCTCTGGCACAGAGACAGGGTACAGGGACCAGCACTTTCAATACCACTGCATGCCATCATCACTGCTCTCCTGTCCCCCTGTATCTGCCTGGCACAGGGACAGGGTACAGGGAACTGTACTGTCAATACTGCTGCATGCCATCATAACTGTTCTCCTGTCCCCCTGTATCTGGCTGGCACAGAAAGAGGGTACAGGGAACTACACTGTCAATACTGCCATGTGCCAACATCACTGCACTCCTCTCCCCCTGTACCTGCCTGGCACAGAGGCAGGGTAGAGGGAACTGCACTGTCAATACTGCCACATGCCATCATCACTGCTCTCCTGTCCCCTTGTACCTGCCTGGCACACAGACAGTGTACAGGGAACTGCATTGTGAATAGTGTCACATGCCATGATCTCTGCTCTCCTGCCCCCCTGTACTTGCCTGACACACAGAAAGAGTACAGGGAACTGCAGTGTCAATACTGCCACATGCCATAATCACTGCTCTCCTGTGCCCCTGTACCTGTCTGGCACAGAGACAGGGAAGAGTGAACTCTACTATCAGTATTGCCAGATGTCTTAATCACTGTTTTGCTGTTCCCCTCTACCTGCCTAGCACAGAGACACAGGGTACAGTGAACTGCGCTGTCAATACTGCCATATGCCATCATCACTGCTCTCCTGTCCCCGTGTACCTGAATGGCACAGAGACAGGGTACCATGACCAGCACTGTCAATTCCACCGTATGTCATCATCCTTGCTCTCCTGTCCCCTTGTTCTTGCCTGGCACAGAGAAAGGGCACAGGGAACTGCAATGTTAATAGTGACACATGCCATCATCACTGCTTTCCTGTCCCCCTGTACCTGCCTCTCACAGAGACAGGGTACAGGGAGCTACACTGTCCGTACTGCCACATGTCATCATTACTTCTCTCCTGTCCAACTTTACCTGCCTTGCACAGTGACAGGGTACAGGTAACTGCACTGTCAATACTGTCACATGCCATCATCACTTCTCTCCTGTACCCCTGTACCTGTCTGGCACAGAAAGAGGGTAGAGAGAATTGCCCTCTTCATACTGCCACATACCATCATCACTGCTCTTCTGTCCTCCTGTACCTGCCTTGCACAGAGACACAGGGTACAGGGAACTGCACTGTCAATTCTGCCGCATGCCATCACTACTGCTCTCATGTCCCCTTGTACCTGTCTGGTGCAGAGACAGGATATAGGGAACTGCACTGTCATTACTGCCACATGCCATCATCACTGCTCTCCTGTCCCTCTGTACCTGCCTGTCACACAGACAAGGTGCAGGGAACTGCACTGTGAATACTGTCACATGGCAGTATTCACAGTGCAGTTCCCTGTACCTTGTCTGTATGACAGGCAGGTACAGAGGGACAGGAGAGCAGTGATGATGGCATGTGGCAGTAATGACAGTGCAGTTCCCTATATCCTGTCTCTGCACCAGACAGGTACAAGGGGACATGAGAGCAGTAGTGATGGCATGCGGCAGAATTGACAGTGCAGTTCCCACTACCCTGTCTCTGTGCCAGGCAGGTACAGGGGGACAGGAGAGCAGTGATGCTGGCATGTGACAGTTTTGACAGTGCAATTCCATGTACCCTGTCTTTATGCCAGGCCGGCACAGGGGGACAGAAGAACAGTGATGATGGCATGTGGCAGTATTGACAGTGCAGGTCCCTGTTCCCTGTTCCTGTGCCAAGCAGGTACAGGGGGACAGGAGAGCAGTGATGATGACATGTGGCAGTATTGAAAGTGCAGTTCCCCGTACTGTGTCTCTGTGCCAGGCAGGTACAGGGGGACAGGAGAGCAGTGATTATGGCATGTGACAGTATTGACAGTGCAGTTCCCCGTACCCTGTCTCTGTGCCAGGCAGGTACAGGGGACATGAGAGCAGTGATGATGGCATGTGGCAGTGTTGACAATGCAGTTCCCTGTACTTTGTCTGTGAGCCAGGCAGGAACAGAGGGACAGGAGAGCAGTGATGATGGCTTGTGGCAGTAATGACAGTGCAGTTCCCCATACCCTGTCTCTGTGCCAGACAGGTATAAGGGGACAGGAGAGCAGTGATGATGGCATGTGACAGAACTGACAGTGCAGTTCCCACTACCCTGTCTCTGTGCCAGGCAGGTACAGGGGGACAGGAGAGCAGTGATGCTGGCATGTGACAGTATTGACAGTGCAATTCCATGTACCCTGTCTCTATGCCAGGCCGGGACAGGGGGACAGAAGAACAGTGATGATGGCATGTGGCAGCATCACTGGTCTCCTGTCCTTCTGTGCCTGCCTGGGTCAGAGACAGGGTACATGGAACTGCACTGTCAATTCTGTCACATGTCATCTTCACTGCTCTCCTGTCCCCTTGTACCTGGCTGGCACAGAGACAGGGTACAGGGAACTGCACTGTCAATACTGTCACATGCCATCATCACTGCTCTCTTTCCCACTGTTCCTGCCTGGTAGAGAGAGACAGGGTACAGGGACCTGCACTGTCAATACAGCCACATTTCATAATCACTGCTCTCCTGTCCCTTTCTACCTGCCTGGCACAGAAGCAGGGTACCTGGAACTGTAATGTTAATACTGCCATACGCCATCATCACTGCTGTGCTGTCTCCCTGTACCTGCCTGGCACATACATTGGGTACAGGGATCAGCACTGTCAGTTCTGTCACATGCCATCATCACTGCCCTCCTGTGCCCCTGTTTCTGCATGGCACCGAGACACAGGGTACATGGAATGGCACTGTCAATACTGCCACATGCCATCACCACTGCTCTCCTGTCCCCCTGTACATTCCTGGCACTAAGACACAGGGTACAGGCAACTACACTGTCAATACTGCCACATGTCATCATTACTGCTCTCCTGTCCCCCTGTACCTGCCTGGCACGGAAGTAGGGTACAGGGAACTGCACTGTCAATATTGCCACATGCCACCATCACTGCTCTCCTGTCCTCCTGTGCCTGCCTGGCACAGAGATAGGGTACAGGGAACTGCACTCTCAATACTGCCTCATGTAATCATCACTGCTCTCCTGTCTCTCTCTACCTGTCTGGCACAGAGACAGGGTCCACTAATCCCGGTAACTCAAGGAGAGTTGGTTCTGACTACGCAGCTGCATGCTAGAGAGGCTGAGGAGGAGCACTCCCGCAGAAGCACCAGAAATGCTTGCCACTGCTCTACAGCAGGTATGCCACCGTTGCCTGTGTAGAGCTCAGAAAAGTTTCTCTTCTTCCGCGAGAGTCTGAATAATCTATAGAGCAGTGAGAGGTGGCGGTAGCACCTTAGTTCTGGTGCTTTTTCCAGATTAACTTGTGTTGCAGAATTAAAAAACAGAGTTGTTGAGGAGTCCTTTTTCTCTCCCCCAGTATTAGGAGTCCTGGTGGGGAGCCGTTCCTGAGGAGGGGACAGCTGGAGCGGTCCTGTGGAGGATCTTTATCCTCAGATAAGTTCTGTGTTTTGGCACAAAATTGGAATCGGAGGTTTAATAACGAAGGAGATTACAACTGATCACAACTACAGAAGTTTTTCTCCCATTTATCAGTGTCAGATATCAGTCTCGTTTCAGATAATTTTTAGAAATTTTTAAAAACATGTAAGTCACAAAGCACATAACAGAGAAGACTGCGGAGGCCAAGAGGAATTGAAACATATTTAAAATATATTTAAAACATACTTAAAACCATTTTAATTAAAATCCCATTACACAGTTTATTGTATTTCATTAAACTGTTTCTTCAGTTAAAGTATTGTTATTCAATTTAATGTAATTTGTGTTTGTCTGGTCAAACCTATAATCTTTTTTTGGTTAAAAAAACATAAGGGTTCTGATTTGGGTCTTATAAGGTGGAGATTTTGATTTAAAAATACTCTGGATTGACTAATTGCTCCATATGTTTTTATATTTTTCCTTGTACCCCTTTTTAGTATGATTTTGTATTTAGTGCACTTAGTGCTGTTGTGTTTGATGCTGTATGCACGAGGTGGATGACTTGGTTAATTTCGAGACATATTTAAATTAGTTTAGCTACAATTTTTGGCTTTGGTTTTGGCTTTATTGTTGAATAGAAGTTAGTTAAAATGCTTAATTAGAAAGCACGAGGTACTCTAGAAAAACTTTGTGCAAATCGAGCTAATTGTGCAAATTGTACAAATTGTACAAATCGTACTTACTGCTTTAAAATTAAAGTAGCTAACTCGGTCTAATTGGTTCAATTGGACATAATTGGTTTAAACTGAATTAAAATTAAGCTGAAATTCCATCAATTTACTGATATTAATTTTTTGATTTAACTTGAATTCATCTGAAATACTCTCTAAATAACTACTTACTGGTGAGAGGCTCCAAATTGCTGCCAGCTAGTCAACTGGTGAAAGGAAGATATCTTGTTGCTCTGCTTTGGTAATTGAATTGCACGAGCAGATTAACTAACCAGTTCTTTTGATTAAATTACACTGAGTTTACTTGAATTGGATGTTAACGGTCACTTTTTGTATTGCGCTCATTTGGCATTGTGTGAGACAGTGAGCCAAAGAAGACTGAAGTGAACGTCTGTATGTAGACTTGTATTTTCAGCTTAAGTCTACAAACACTGCCTTGCTCCTCGCTTATTTTATTGTAAATACAAAATGCAGTTTAGCGTTTGAAAGTTAGTATTGTCAGCGTTGTGCGCTGTGTGTCGGCACTGAGAAGGCACTGTGTTCTCTTAAAATAAAACATTTTCAGGACGCCACTTGAGCGACTGGCATGTACTTTGGAATCTCTCTATAATAGGAGTTGATAAAAGGGTGTCATATTTCAAGCATTTTGGGATCATATTTGCAATTATGAAGAAGTGAGTACTTCAGCATTCCATTATAACCTTCTTTCTAGTGTATATGTTCAGCATATTTGTTAGCATAAAGGATTTTTTAAGATTTTATTTTAGATAATAGTATAGACCTTTGGTGGTATTCTTGTGAGATATATTCTGGTTTAATATTCTTTTCATTTAGAATTGTGTTAAAATTGCACTGAATATTGTTGCTTTTATCAAGCCATTTGCTTTATTAGCCATATTAGCCTCCTTTTTCTGTTATTCCACTCTAGTGCAGAGAAGGACAGGAGTTGCCCCTGCACAAGAAACTTTCTGCTGTATATGGTTCGCCATTTTATGGTTACAGCCAAAAGGGGACCTAAAGTTACTATAATGTCAACGCTTTGATGAGGCTTTTTTACTTTCTCCAGTGACTTATTACAATAGGAATGCAAAGGACTTTGAAAGACTCTTCAGTGGTACATGCTGCAAATCGCTATCGTTTCTAACTGTTTGGTACTGGAATATCCTGGAGCTGGAGCTGGAGTTCAATCTTTTCCCTTGATTATTTTGTTTCTAGCCTATTGACTTTTGGAACTGACTAAATTATAGATTTCTATTAACAGAGACTGTTTTGAACCTGAATTTGAATTTGTGAAAAGTTTTTTTTTTTCCTTCTCTTATTCAATATGGTTCAGACTAGAAGTGGAAAGGGAAGTTTGACCCTTGGGGGAACTTCTCCTGAAATTGAAGTTAAGGAAAAAATTGGTTCTGGTAGTATTTTGGGCTCAAAAATAAAATTGGCTTCTAAAGAACCAAAAGTTAAAGGTAATCATAAAGGGAGAAAATTTGTTATACAGGGAAAAAAGCTAGCATACAGTCTAAATCACTGAATTCTTTACCTAATTCAAAAAATATGTCTGTAATACAGGATAAAAACTATATTGATAGTAGTACAAATAAAAAACAGCTGAGAATAACAGATATATAGGCTGATAAGAAAGGAGGCCCTAGGTATCTTTCTACTCCTAAATGCATTACCCCATTAGAAATAAATGAAGCTGGTAAACTGGGAAAAGACTTTTATTCTCCAGAAAGGGTGCATAATAAGTATTCCCAAAATTATTTCTCAGAAGAAATTTCTTTTAACAACTATGCATGGGAAACTTTTTTTCAGAAAAAGAGTGGAGAATGTAATAGTAATAACAGCTCCAATCACTCAATTATAACCCTTTCTACTGATGGATCCATTAATCCCTCTAATATGGAAAGTTATCTTATTTCAAGAACTAAAAATAATACTGACTTAAGGTCTGAAGGACCATCTTTGTACCCCTCTAATATGGATGTATCATATAAAGGGAATAAGGAATTAAAGGGGATAATTCAAGAACTAAGTACCACTATAGAAGATCTCAAAAAAATGGTTAAACAAAATGGGGATATTCTCATGGATAATCATTGTTCTGAAGTTAATTCTTCAGAAATTAGGGATACCCCTCAGAATGGACTTACTGAGCAAGAAGAAGATTACTCTTACAATAGGAGAAATGTTATGGTCGGTTCCTTATTATCAAAACAAATGTTAGAAACAATCAAAAACAGATATTACACAGACATTACTGTGCTAGAGAATATCTTAGCTCTGAAAGAAGACCTGACCAATATTAGAGCAGATATATTCTATAATCGGGCTCTTATTCAAAATTTCAATAAAGACATTAAAATACAAGAGGAGACCACAAGTGAAAAGAATTTGCCACCTAAAATTGAAAAGATGGAGAACAGGGGGGGTTCAGGTTTCATTGCCATCACCATTTAATCCAAATAAAAACAGTTTTTGTTTTTGTCAAATTAAAACAACAGACAAAATAACAGACAAAGCAAAAACAGCAGCTCCAACAATACTTAAAAATGGGAAAAGCAAACAAGGGAAAAGAACAACTAAAAAGAAAGCCAAGACTACAGAACACAATAGCAAGGAAGTAAAGAAAGGGGAAACCTTGTTAGTATACAAAAAAGATAATGGAAATATTGGAACAGAGCTAATAGAATCTAGGGAAAAAATAAACAAAACAGAAGCAAAGGAAAAGATTAACCTCACTTATGAGGATGTGTCTAGCTTTATGATGTCAACATTGGTCAGCAGTACGGCCAATGATAACAAGACTGAACAACCTCAGGCAACAAAATCTCAGACTAAGTCAATAGAAGGGGAAATGGAATATTTTATTGAAATAACTGGAATTTTAAGACCTATAACAGAGACTATGGAGGATTTAAAGGAGAGAGTGCTACACATGTTGGAGATTATACCATCATTAGTGAAGGAAGAGATATTCATTATGAGACCACCAAATATGGCTTTCTATGATATAGCTTTGCTATATTGTGTGAAACTAAGGAAATGGCTAAATTGATTATGGACAAAAAAATGTCTCTAGAGGGAAAGGGAATTTTAATTAAGTTACCTCTCTTAGTTCCTAAAAATCCTAGCTTAGAAAATAAATCTGATAACAATGGATCTAGGGTAGTTAAAAATTACTGTAATTCTAATGAAATGCTCCCTATGAGAATAAGCCCCAAAAGGATAAGAAAGGAAAGGAATGAGGCTAGAAATACAGCAAAGATAACTGAAAAAATTGATAAATATGGGAAAAAAGCAAAATGAGAGTTGGCTATGTAGAACAGTGGTCATATTCAGATGGGAGACAGCCAGACAGGATTCTGATGCTAGTATAAGAGAATAATTGCTCTCCTTTCTCTCAAGAATTTCTGGATCCAAAATATCTAGGAATATGGTAGATCATATTAAAATTTACAAAAATGCATCCAGCTCTAGTCAAATTGACTGCACTTGCAAACATCCAGAAAAGGCCAAATATTTATGGACCTGGAGGAAAGTTTAGACAAATTGGGGATATATATTATTTACCCAAATGAAATGGGAAGAGAAATGGGGGAGGAATCCACCAGGAAAGATGAAAAGGATATAGATCATCCCCTCATAGACCTTGAGAATTGGAGGGATCTAAATGTTTTTGAAACTTTAATAAATTTGGATCCAGAATGACATTCAGAATCTGTTATACCTGTCTGGGAGAATAGCAATAAAGAGGGAAAATTAACCATTCTGTCTTGGAATACTGAAGGTCTACACTTGAAAATTATGGACCCTGAGGTAGTTAGCTTCTTGGAAACATTTGATATAATTGCTCTTCAAGAGACTTGGTGTACGAAAGAGGTAACTCCTAGATTTCCTGGTTTTGCACCTTATAGTTTTTCAGCAACTAGAGATAAGAAATTTGGCAGATATAAGGGGGGGGGTTAATATTATTGGTAAAGACTTGTTTAAATCTGAAGATAAGAGAACTCTCTCTTAAGACCCATAATATTCTGACCCTTGTACTTTCTAAGGATTCCCAGAAAATAATACTGTGTAACATCTACTTTCCCACAGAGCCCAACTCTACAGAAATAGAGGATCCCTATATTTTAAATCTCAAATTACAATTAAATACTATTAGTGAAACAGAAGGAAACTGGCCTATTTATATTTTGGGAGATTTTAATGCAAGAATAAAGGGAGAAATCTCAGAGAGTCTATATTCATCTTTAGTAGATTCTCTGGAAGTAATTAACCCCAGACTGACTTCATTAAGATCTACACTGGAAAAAAGATTCAATCGTAGGGGCAGAGAATTATTAACAGCATTGGCCAGTAGGAATTTTTGCATCTTAAATGGAAGAACTAATGGGGACAGAATGGGAAAATTAACCTTTAAGGGTCCTCTGGGATCTTCTATTCCTGATTTGATATGGGCAAATCTTGAGGGATTAAAAATAACCTATCAACTGGAAATCATTGAGCGATCAGAATCTTCTCATCTTCCTTTGTCTCTTACTATAGATAATAATTTTATAAGAACAACTCAAGAGGTGGGGAATACTGTTGAATATGTGGAAATAATTAATGGAAAAACAATAAGATGGAATCCAATTTATCAAAATCAATTGCAGGAAATACTCTATTCTGGAGAAATAACTGCAATCTCCTCCCAAGACAAGGCTAATCTTGACATCTATGATATTTGGGAAAATATTCAAATAAAACTGAGTGCTTTTTGTAAGAAAAATAATATAATCAAAAAAGAACATTTAAATCATGCTAAATCATGGTTTAACCAAAGTTGTAAAAAAGCAAATGCTAATTTTTCTAAAAAACTAAGGCAGCATAGGAAGATTATTAACAAAAATAAAATGGATTATCAGAATTTAGGAAAGAAAGGGAGATCTATAAGAAAGTTTTAGAAGAAGAAAAAAATAAAAACTCTTCTCTTCTATGGGAAAAATTAAGATTAGCGGTTATTGAAAGAAATACTAAAGAATTTTGGAAAATAGTAGCACAAGGTTATAACAAATATCAGGAGAAGATAGAATGTCACATTACACCATAAACTTGGATTGAATATTTCCAAGAGCTATATTTTTTCAAAAGATGAAGAAGAAGTGGAAATAAATATAAGATATGAAGCAAACTCCCCAAAGCCAATTCTGATTACAGAATTAGAAATATTTAACTCCCTAAATTCTCTAAAATCTAACAAAGCACCTGGGCCTGATAAAATTATTGGAGATGGCTATAAGTCCTTTAAAGAATGGTGGACTCCACTCCTCTATTTAATGTATAACGGTTTTGTCCAGAATTTAAGATATCCTAAGAGTTGGGCTGGTAGTATTATATTCCCGATTTTCAAAAAGGGTAATGTAAAGGAACCGAGGATGTACAGACCCATCAGCCTGATTGATGCGTCTCAAAAAAATCTTCTCAAAAATTATACTTGGCAGGTTATTAACCTGGTTAGAAGAAAATTCAGTTCTGGATGAGGCTCAAAATGGATTTAGAAGAAATAGGTCAAAAATTCACCATTGTTACGTTTTACACCATTTAGCATGGAAATACACAAATCAAAATTGTACTGTTGTTTTGTAGATTTTTCAGTAGCCTTTGACAGTATTAGTAGGAAAATACTTTGGACCACACTGGAAAAACTTGGTCTGGAGAAGACACTTTTGGACATCATCATGAGACTACATGAATATACCTGGGCAAAGATTCAATATAATCAACATGGTCACACTACTGAGGCATTTTGGACAAACACTGGGGTTAGACAAGTCTGTATACTAGCACCTACTGTCTTCAATATATATTTAAATACGATTTTACTTGAAATTAAAAATACAGAATTTCATGGACTAAAAATCAATGAAAGTAGAATTGACAGTTTAACATATGCAGACGATTTGGTCCTATTATCCACTACTGCACTGGGAAATAGAAGGAAAATGAAGTGTTTTGATACTCTCTGTAGAGAGAGAAAGATCAATGTAAATCTAAATAAAACTAAAATTTTGATTTTTGGAAATACTCCTAAATATGAACCTAAATTTGTAATAAAGGGAGAAAACCTAGAGATAGTTAAAACTTATGATTATTTGGGAGTTCATTTTTCTTATAATTTAAGCTGGAATAAACATATAGAATACATTAAAAATAGGACAATGTCTTGTGTGAATGCATTCAAAACATTTCATGCCAAAATGAGGAAGACCTCTATAAAAGGGGTCCTAATGGTACTTAATACTAAAATCAAAACTAGTATAATATATGGAGGAGAAGTGTGGGGATTTGCTAATATTAACCCATTGGAAACCTCACTCAATAAACTATATTGTTATATTCTTATGTTACCTCCAGGCACTCCTAATTGTATCCTTAGACTTGAACTCGGTCAATATTCTCTGAGTTCCTTAATAAAGGAAAGACAAATTTTGTATTTGCTTAAAACCTTTTTACTACAGGATTATCGATTTCCTAGAAAGTGTCTTGAGGAGGAGATTAAAATGGAAAAGTTGGGTTTTGTGCATCCCTCTATACAATTAATTAGGAAAACCATGGTCCCATTGGGCTTGGGACATACTGTTTATGGTATATACAGTATATAAAATCTTGGGATGAGATTGCTTCCATAGTTAAATGCAGAATACAAGATCTAGATTCTAATCAAACATTCTCTAAACTGGCTCAGACCAAATTACACAATGATTACAAATGATTTAAAGGCCTACGGGGTTGTGAGCAATATTTAACATATCTAACATGTCCAAAAACCGGGAGAGCATACTCGAGATTTAGAACCGAAAGTTACAATGCACAGTTTATTTTATATAGACAAAAAAGAAATAATGTTATGTCTCCTTTTTGTAAATGTGGCAAACTATGTAAAGATGACTTGAAACACGTTATCTTATTATGACCTCTCTTTGAACAAAATAGAAGAAAATGGTTGGGCTCCACACTTAGTGGACTCAATCTTTCTCCAGATGAGATCATTGAATATTTTTTTACTTGTACTGAGAAAATTGTACTATAAAATGTAGCAAAGTTTTTATTAACAACATTTCTCTAAATTGAAATATAATAAATAATTAAATGTAAGTTTTATATTTTTAAGACTTTTATAAATGTCTACAAGCAGTTAATTATATGTCTATGGAAGAATTGTATTTATGTGATTTCTGACTACAACTAACAATTTGTATTAGCTTTGCTGAACAATAAACTGACAAACCAAAAAAAAAACAGAGACAGGGTACAGGGAACTGATCTGTCAAGACTTCAAGACTGCCACACACCATCATTACTGCTCTCTTGTTCCCCTGTTCCTGACTGGCACCAAAAGAGGGTACAGGGAACTGCACTGTCAATACTGCCACATGTCATCATTACTGCTCTCCTGTCCCCCTGAACCTGCCTGGAATAGAAACAGGGTACAAAGAACTGCACTGTCAATATTGCCACATGCCATCATCTGTGCTCTACTGTCCCCCTGTACCTGCCTGGCACAGAAAGAGGGTACAGGGAACTGCACTGTCAATAATGACACATGTCTTCACTACTGTTCTCCTGTCCCCCTGTACCTGCCTGGCACAGAAAGAGGGTACAGGGAACTGCACTTTCAATACTGTCACATGTCATCATTGCTGCTCTCCTGTCCCCCTGTACCTGCCTGGCAGAGAAAGAGGGTACAGGGAACAGCACTGTCAATACTGCCACATGCCATCATCACTGCTCTTCTGTCACCCTGTACCTGCCTGACACAGAGACAGGGTACAGGGAACTGCAGTGATAATACTGCCGCATGTCACTGTTTCCTCTCACCTCCTGTACCTGTCTGGCACAGAGACAGGGTATAGGGAACTGCACTGTCATTACTGCTGCAAACCGTCATCACTGCTCTCCTGTCCCTCTGTACCTGCCTGGCACTCAGACAAGGTACAGGGAACTGCACTGTTAATACTGCCACATGTCATCATTACTGCTCTACTGTTCCCCTGTAGCTGCCTTTCACAGAAACAGGGTACAGGGAACTGCACTGTCAATATTGCCACATGCCATCATCACTGCTCTACTGTCCTCTTGTACCTGCCTGGCACAAAGACAGGATACAGAGAACTGCACTGTCAATACTGTCACATGCCATCATCACTGCTCTCCTGTCCCCCTGTACCTGCCTGGCACAGAGACAGGGTTCAGGGACCAGCACTGTCAATACCACTGCATGTCATCATCACTGCTCTCCTGTCCCCCTGTACCTGCCTGGCACAGAGACAGGGTTCAGGGACCAGCACTGTCAATACCACTGCATGTCATCATCACTGCTCTCCTGTCCCCCTGTATCTGCCTGGCACAGAGACAGGGTACAGGGAACTCTACTGTCAATACTGTCACATGCCTTCGTAACTGCTATCCTGTCCCCCTGTATCTGCCTGGCACAGAAAAAGGGTACTGGGAACTGCACTGTCAATACTGCCATGTGCCATCATCACTGCTGTCCTCTCCCCCTGTACCTGCCTGGCACCGAGGCAGGGTAAAGGGAACTGCACTCTCAATAATGCGACATGCCATTATCACTGATCTCCTGTCCCATTGTACCTGCCTGGCACAGAGACAGAGTACAGGGACCAGCACTATCAATACCACTGCATGCCATCATCACTGCTCTCCTGTCCCTCAGTACTTGCCTGGCACAGAGACAGGGTACAGGGAACTGCAGTGTCAATACTGCCACAAGTTATCATCACTGCTCTCCTGTCTCCCTGTACCT
The DNA here is from genome assembly GCA_016271365.2 of Neoceratodus forsteri. NCBI lineage: Eukaryota > Metazoa > Chordata > Ceratodontiformes > Ceratodontidae > Neoceratodus > Neoceratodus forsteri. The sequence goes on along the minus strand of CM057457.1, from coordinate 390,020,839 downwards.
GTGTGGCACAGAGATAGGGTGGAGGGAAATGTACTGTCAAAATTCCCACAAGTCATCATCACTGCTCTAATGTATCAATGTACCTGCCTGGCACAGAGACATGGTACAAGGAACTGCACTGTCAATATTGCCACATTTCATCATCGCTGCTTTCCTGTCCCCCTTTACTTGCCTGGTACAGACACACAGGTTACAGGGAACTGCACTGTCAATACTGCCACATGCGATAATCATTGCTCTCCTGTCCCCCTGTTTCTGCCTGGCACAGAACGGGGGTACAGGGAACTGCACTGTCAATACTGCCACATGCCATCATAACTGCTCACCGACACCCTGTACCTGCCTGGCACAGAGACAGGGTACAGGGAACTGCACTGTCAGTACTGCCACATGCCATCATCACTGCTCTTCTGTCCCCCTGTACCTGCCTGGCACAGAGACAGTGTAAAGGAAACTGCACTATCAATACTGCCACAAGCCATCATCACTGCTCTCCTGTCCCCCGTACCTGTCTGGCATAGAGACAGGGTACAGGGAACTGCACTTTCGATACTGCCACATGCCATCATCACTGCTCTCATGTCCCCCTGTACCTGCCTGGCACAGAGACAGGGTATAGGGAACTGCACTGTCAATATTGCCAAATGCCATTATCACTGCTGTACTGTCCCCCTGCATCTGCCTGCACAGAGACAGGGTACAGGGAACTGCACTGTCAAGACTTCAACACTGCCACATGCCATCATTACTACTCTCCTGTCCCCCGTTCCTGCCTGGCACCGAAAGCGGGTACAGGGAACTGCACTGTCAATACTGCCACATGTCATCATTACTGCTCTAATGTTCCCCTGTAGCTGTCTGGCACAGAAACAGGTTACAGGGAACTGCACTGTCAATACTGCCATGAACCATCATCACTGCTCTCCTTTCCCCCTGCATCTGCCTGGCACAGAGGCAGGGTAGAGGGAACTGCACTGTCAATACTGCCACATGCCATCATCACTGCTCTTCTGCTCCCCTGTACCTGCCTGGCACAGAGACAGGGTACAGGGAACTGCAGTGTCAATACTGCCACATGTCATCATCACTGCTCTTCTGTCCCCGTGTATCTGCCTGGCACAGAGACATGGTACAGGGAACTGCACTGTCAATACTGCCACATTTCATCATCACTGCTTTCCTGTCCCCCTTTACTTGCCTGGTCTAGAGACACAGGATACAGGGAACTGCACTGTCAATACTGCCACATGCCATCATCACTGCTCACCTGTCCCCCTGTACCTGCCTGGCACAGAAAGAGGGTACAGGGAACTGCACTGTCAATACTGCCACATGTCATCATCACTGCTCTCCTGTCCCCCTGTACCTGCCTGACACAGAGACAGGGTGCAGGAACCAGGACTGTCAATACTGACATGTTCCATCATCACTGCTCTCCTGTCCCCCTGTTCTTGCCTGGCACAGAAAGAGGGTAGAGGGATCTGCACTGTCAATATTGCCACATGCCATCATAGCTGCTCTACTGTCCCCCTGCCTTTCACAGAGACAGGGTACAGGGAACTTCAGTGTCAATACTGCCACACGCCATCATCACTGCTTTCCTTTCTCCCTGCCTGTATCTTCTCTGCCCCACTGTAGATTGTGTGGTAGGTACAGGAACACTACCAGGATTTGCTCTATGACCCTGTCTGGGTGCCATCACATCTGGATCAGCTTGTTCTCTAACTGGCAGGTGTGCCACCTGTGCTATTCATTGTCCCCCAATGTCTTCCATTTTCTCTTGTCTTACAGCTGTACCTTGTATCCCCTTCTTCTATAGGCCTATTCTACTGTCAGCAGTCTGATGCCCAGCTTTGTGTCATCGAGCTGTCTGGTTGTTTGCACTGCTCTTCCAGCCATTACATTTGCAGCTTCTTTTTGTTCCCTGTGGATGACCAGATTCCGTACTCCCAGATCTCATTCATGCTAGTATTGTGACACACAGCGTAGAGTTTGATTCCATATTTGTGCTCTTTTTACCTTACCTGTAGTGTTCATGATGTTCCTAATGGGGCATTTTCAGGTGCCAGGATCTGGTGGCTGCTTCTGTGCAACCCCTCCATTTCACCATCTATTTGGTGAAGGGAACTGCTTCTTAGCATTTTTGGGGACCTTGGCACTGGGACCTAGCTTCTAGCAAAATCTGGTCCAGGGTGCCTGCTGCACCCGGCTTTGCTGCAAGTGGCTCCTTGATGCACCTTGCAGCTTTCTAGGGGCTCTTTGAAAACCTGACTATGGGCCTCTGAGCTTCCTTCCACTAAATGTCTGCACCTTGTTATCGCGCCATCTTGCCTTCTGTCCCTTACTGCCTTATTCCCTCTGCCCACACCTTCACTTATTCTCTGCTCCATCTCCACTCCCATTTGTACTTAGTCTATTACGATCCCCCTCTCCCATTCTGACCTCATCAGCTCCATTTATGCTGTAGGCACTAACCTTATTTCTTTCCCTTTTCCCCAAGGCTCTCAGCTGGAATATGTCACTCACCAGGGCTGCCAGACACTGCAACAGCAGCCCCCCTCCTCGGGACCTGGACATCAGTCAACCTGCCCCTAAAGTATAATACCTCCTCTAGGCTGAAATGCTGAATTTTCTCTCGGCAGGCATCAGGCCCTTGCTGGCAGTTTTTCAAATCTGATGCCTACCTGTTTGAGATGTTTCAATTGGCTATACCTCACTGCTCCATGGCAATTGTTGCCACACTAAATTCTGTACTAAATTAATGAAATCCTTATAAGACAGCACTAATTTGATTTTCTTTTTTGCATGATTCCTAGTCAGTTAATGAATCCAAAGCTGATCACAATTATTTCAGGGCTGTTCTTGTAACACGCCACATTGCTGCTAAACCACCCAGCTCTTCACAACGCTGCTGCGTGGTGTCTCCCGCACCCTCTTCCCACCACACCCACCCTTGTGTGTGTTTCCTTATATAGTTGCCAGTATTGGCCAGTGTGTGACATGGACTACCTCCCTAAATTTCCATTTGCTCGTTACATAGAGTCGCTGATAGACGGCTTTATAAATCCTCAAGCAGTTGATTTGCTGCTTAGTGCTGTTTTCGGGAGCTACCTTAATTTACTGGATACCTTCAGACCTCCCTAATGCTTGCCTTTTGGAGTTATTATGACTACTCTCTACTTATAATTTCTATGTCCTGTTCTAGTTACTGTGAGTCCTCAATCTATTAAGCACAAGATCTGTGGTGTTTTTTTTTCTGTGTGACTGCATACTCTGCCAACTTGTCGGCACATGTATATCTACTTAGTCCTTATTTCCCAAGTTCACCTCTGCTTTCCTAACATTATTCCAGCCTCTCATCTTTAGCCTAACTCTATTAGATGGATCTGTGTGATAATGGCGAAAGCCTAGAGGCTATTGCCGTTATCACTAAGTCAACGTGCCGAAGAGTTTTTTTGACACTCTGGCACCCTGGCGCACAGCAAAAGGGCACTAGGGACTCCGTTTTTAATGTTTTCTGTGGGGGCTGTGCCCCACACTCCCCATGGGGAGCTTCACCCCCACACACCCCTACTAAAGGATTCTCAACTTCGGGGGGGGGGCATGTCGAGGGGTGAAAACACTAAAAAAAATAAAAGGTTTGGGATGGACACAATAAAAATGCACCAGTGCCTGGACCTGAACCCAGTACCCTGCCAACCAGCACTGGCAACCCACCCACCTCACTACAGGTTCAGCTCGGCAACCACCATGGCACAACCTCTCACGTCCCCTCCTGTGCATGCTTGCCCCCCCGTGCATTCGTAGGAAGCCGCTATATTCACCCACCCCCATCCGACTGCCATATTTCCGTAGCTGTCCCTGCAATATGCTGGGGAAGGGGTCACCATTATTGTAGGTGCTTTTTCCCCAGTGCCTTTATTATGGGCTACCCTATTAGATTGCACTGTTCTCTCTCTGTCCCTTCTCTGCCTCAGCCTTCACTGTTTAACTTAATACAATCATTGCTGTACCTAACCTCTTCTGTCATCCTCTCCCCAATCACTCCTTATTTTTGACTGCACTACCTTTTATCTGTTTAGCCCATTCACTGAGGCCTCACTGTTTCAGACTATAATGTTTTCTTCACTACATGATTTTGCTGTTCCTATTCTCTATGGTGAGCTCACACTCAAATATCCTCCCTTTCCCTCTGTCTCTCCTTCTTTACTAACTCTCTACTCCCTCCCAGTATGCAGTTCATTGGATTGTTTGCTGGCCTGATCTACATTACCTTCTTTACTAACCCTCTACTCCCTCCCAGTATGAAGTTCATTGGATTGTTTGCTGCCCTGATCTACATTACCTTCTTTACCACTTCAGATATGATTTTAGATCTAAGAATTACCGATACTCCAACAGGAACTGCGTACCCTCCTGTGAAACTGTCCTGTCCAAAACCTTTACCTTCCTTCCATCCCCTACTGTGTCTCTCAAACAAAGAAGCCTCCTGCCTTGGTTCCTGGTATACCCATAATCTCTCATGTCTCTTCTCCAGGAACTCCCTCACCAAGCTTATCCCCTTACTCCTTCTTTTCATTCTGGCTGGTGATGTGGAATTGAATCCCGGTCCTACTGCTCTCCTATTTGCCCCCCACTGCTAACTCTGTCCCTGTTATTCTGTTAAATGCCTGACAATTTGCCCACTTAAATGCACAAAGCCTGCACCCTAAAATGGCTGAATTAGAAGCATGGGTCACTCTTCACAATCCTGATGTGTTAGGAATTACTGAAATCTGGCTCAAACCCAGCATCCTACAACATGAAGTTACTTTGCATGGTTATGCATGTTTCAGGTGTGACACACCGAGTAGAAAAGAGACGGAGTTCTCATCTATGTCCGATACAGTACTGCAGCATCTGGAGTTGCTTACCTCTCCTCTGTTCCTCCTTCTGTAGAATGTACCTTCCTTTCATTATCCCTAGGTAATGTCAAACATCTGGTTGCACTTATCTTCTCCGTAAGGATGCTAATAATTTCATTCCACCCTTTACAGCTTCCCTTTCCAACCCCCCTCATCAAGATCTTCTACTCTGTGAGTCTGTGGAGACTTTAATCTTGACTGCCTTAACCACATTAATAACAAAGTTCATTCTAGTCTAGCAGACTTCAATCTCACACAACATATATCTGGACCCACTAGACTGAGTAATACATCTGGCAAACAGTCATTGCTTGATTCGGTAGTGTCTAACTGTTCTCATAGGATTCAGTTGGTTACTGCACTTCCTGATACAGTAATATCAGTGACCACTCTTCCATCCTCTGTGTCTGTAACAAGAAACATGTCACGCTTCGACCCCTCAGCTTTCCTGTCCTCTCTCTCCTCTTCCAACTGGAGTCCTATCAGAACCCTGCCAGATATTGATCAGGCATTGGATTACTTTATTAACATCTTAACAGCTAGATTAAATACTCGTGTCCCCACCACCAAAAGAAGAGTTTAAAGGCACCTTGGCTTAGTAAGGATCTGAGACATCTCATGTATCTTCATGACTCAGCGTGGAAAAATTAAAAAAAAATGGCAACCCTTCCAATTGGTTGACCTATAGGCACCTTTGCAACACATATAAAAGTAAGATATACAGTGCAAAATGGATTTATTATCAGTCATTGCATACAGAACAGCTCGGTAATGCAAAGGCTTTCTGGAAGCAGATCAATATACTTATGAAAGGTCAATTCACGGTGGTCCCTAGCACCATACATGATCAAGGCATGACTCTGTTGGACCCTCAAGTTATAGCTGATGTCTTAAACCATTTTTTCACTGATCTTACTGGTTATACCTCGAATTTGACCACTTCCCTCTGTCTTTGACCTCACCTCCCTCCCACACAGGCAGATCCCTTGTTGCCCTGAATTTCATCTAAAATTAGTAACTCATGAAGAGGTATTACAACTATTCTTAAAGTTAAAGAACGAAAGTTTTCCTGGTTAAGACTCTTTAGAACTAAGGTTCCTAAAACTTGGTGTTCCAGTCCTAGCAGTCCCATCCATGATCTGATAAATAGAGCTCTCATTAGTGGAATTGTCCTTGCAAAGTGAAAAGTTGCAATTGTCATTCCATTGCTAAGGGGTGGCCTGCATGTGGTCAAAGATTTCAGACTCATATCCATCTTATACCCATTAGTTAAGTTACAAGAGCATATTGTTTTTAACTAGCTTCAATCTTTTTTTTTATTTAGTATGATTTTTACTGCCGGCTACCCATTAATCAACTCCAGCCCCTGAGCACATGCCTCACTCCCCTATTGCCTTGCCTCCATGGATACCCCCTGGCTCGCCCCCCAGGGTGGGCCACAGCACCAAGTCAGGCCCATCTATGATGGGAGAAGGTGCTTGACAGCTGCCAGCATTGCCTCCCTGGCTTCCCCCCAGGGAATGCCTAATTCCAGAAATTTAGTTTACTAGGTCAACCCATCCTGCCCAGATAAGGGTCCTTACAGAATTCCTCCTGAGACTGATAATGTTGTAATGCTGTTCAAATTTTGTTTAAATGTTGTATAAATGCTGTATATTTGTTGCCTCACCTGTATTATATTATTTTTTCTTGCTGAAGCTTTAATGTTATATTTGCATACATTTTATATTCTCTGTTATTATGCTGTACCTGTCCCTGGTCACTCCTGAAAAAGGGACTGTATGATCTCAGAGGGCTCAAACAGTTACCAATATTCAAATAAATAAATAAACTGAAGACTTATCTTGTGTTTTTAGGCTCATAACATGACTTGAGTGCTCAGATGCAGCTCAGCCTATTATTACATGTTTACCACAAAGTACCTGTGGGTATGTATTTTCTGTATTCTCATCAGAGATTAGTACAGTGGATTCCACTTAAGTGCACATCAGATAAGTGCACATTTCTGATAAGTGCACACTTTTTCAGTTTCCCAATTTTTTTGCTGTCTCCCCAGTGTTAAAAGATTTGGTTAAGTGCACACTTTATAAGTGCACATTTCACTTTAATGCACAATCTTCAGTTCACCAACTGCTCTCTCCCAATGTAGTTTGTTCCATTTAAGTGCACAGGTGCTTTTATCAATGTGTGAACACAGTATTGAACACCTAGCTTCACGAGCGTGTGCTCCTCCCTCCTTCCTAGCCCCTTCTTGCATTGTTACTCCTCCCTGGAAGGCCAGGTGAATTGCTGTTCTGCAGAACCACCCTCATTCCCTCTCACTGTCTTACCATTCCTCCTGGTTACCGAACATGCCCAAGGTGTAGCAGCACACTTTCTGAGGAAGTCCTGTACAGCTGGTCCACTCATTGGTTGCCTTCATGCCAGGGAAGGCAAGGAGCATCCCGACTGCATGAGACTAATGCCTTTTAAGCTGTCAGGTAATGCTCCAGAGTACCCACAGAGACTGCAGGAGAAAAGTTTCCTAGAGCACCAAGTGTAGGCTGATTTAATGTTGGAGTAGCAATAGCTGGTCAGAACTGAGTTTTGCGTGTAACGAGTGGGCAGTTGAAGATCAAAATTTAAATGATTAAGGTGCTTTTTACTACAGTATTACTTTAATTAAAGACAACAGTGCTTCATTAATAAAAGTGCTCTTTTGACTATGCAGAACAAGTACTTGGCTTAAATAAATTCTGAGTCACATTACCTTGTGTCCAATCGTGATCTTACACTGGATTCAATGGAATTTTGGCTAAATGCACATTCCGCTTAAATGCACATTTTTAGTCTGCAAAAAGGGTGTGCATTTAAGCGGAATCCACTGTATCATTTGCAAGTGATGCTTACATTGTTGGCATGTCTGTATTATCAAAAATAATTGAACTAACAGCATTACACTATTCTGTGTGTAAGCCCCCCAAATTAGGCTTATCTTGTGGGTTCTGAGCTGACCCAGCACTGACTCCACTCCAAAAAGTCCCGAGTGGGATCCAGACCCTGGCATCTCCCATTACCTCGCAGTTGCAGCTGCTGACACTGTCATGCCCCACCACCCCATGGGATCACTGTACGAAGGGGCCAAGGATCAAACCATAGTTTCTGCACCTGCTGGTGTTAAAAAAAGGTAACTTGCAGTCCCAGTGTTTTGGAAAGCTGGGACCACAAAGTAATTAAACAAGATGGTGGTTGTACCCCCATGAGCATGTGCGGCCATCAGAACTATAATGTAAAGGAACTGTGCTCCAATTCCAGTTTGGCCGTATGGCCGTTAGTAAAAAAAAGTATATAACCAGATCTAAGATGAGCAGAGGAGCTGGGGGATCTATAGCAATAGTGACCAGAAGGCCTCCAGTCAAATGGGAACATCGTGTTAGCCCTGTTAGAGGGCTCAATCAAAGAAATCAGGGCTGGACTACAGGGATCCCTAGGGGAGACAAAATGACAACCCTTATACACAACTACAATGTTGGGGGGTACAGTAATTGTTGTAGGCAAGGTAGGGTATCATGTCATGCACAAGAAATGTCACAAATCATCGAAGTGGCGTAGGAGTGGCATTTCTATGTGCATAACAGTCCTGCTCTGTGCATTATTTGGTCAGAACTATTTTGCAAGGTGGCTGGATACAGCACTTTTACTGGTATTTAAACAGCAAAACACACCTTTCTGGGTATTTTTTTTTTTAACCATGACCCTTGTTTTAAGCGCAATAACCCACTCCAGGGTGTGTGGCTATTTGGGATTAATTAAAACCCCAGGCTCAGAGAAGACACTTGGTGTGTGGCCTCATACCTCACAATGCACCCGGGGTGTTGATTAATCCCCAGTAACCCCAGGCCCTGCTGTGGGTTATTCTTTACTTAACAAAGTGAAATGGGGTGTGGACTATTTAGCTTGAATGTTAGCTTGTGGCCACATAAACATGAGTGAGAGCTAGCAAAAGGGAGGTTCAGGAGGGGCATGAGGAAGTATCATTTTACAGAAAGGGCAGTGGAGTCATGGAACAGTCTACCAGTCAAAATGGTAGGTGTAAAAACTGTTGTTGGTTTCCAGCATACTTGGGACAGAATGAAGGGGTGGAGTGCTTGCTCAGGGAGAATGGAGGGGGGAGGCTTGGGAGGGCTTGAACCCTGGAGTGACAGTAGGTTCTAAGGCTAAATAGGGAACTCAGGCAGACTGGATGGACCATGGATCTTTTTCTGCCATCATTGTCTATGTTTGTAGGTTTCAAAACTGAACAGCAACGGAAGGTGGAACTAGAAAGGCAGTGCAAATCTTTGTGAATCTGAAGAGAAAAGCAAATGGAATGCATGATCACTCACAGTGTGATCGTGCTGGTGGATGTACTGCGGGTGGTCTCAAATGTGCTGAGCATCATGGGTGGTTCTCTTGCAGCAAAGGCATCATTTTGACCCAAGGAAATGTTTTTTTTTCAGGGAAACTCAACATATTATTTATCTGTTTATTAGAATCTTGGATTGACACCTTTGAGCTAAGAGCTCTTTTACACAGGGTCCACGTCAAGATACGAAAGGCAAGGTAAAATGAAAATTAATAACAAAAAGATGAGAGAAGAGAACATACACAAAATGAGCAAACAAAAAATTGCAGTGAAGCAACACGGGCAGCTATGTACCAGCATTGAACAATGTATGCCTGGTCAGATGTAATAAAAACCAATAGCAAATGAGGAGAGGATTATTTGCCCAGATGAGGATTAGCTTAATTCTCTCTCTTTAACTGTTTAACTGTTGATGTCTGCTGGGGGAGAGGTTTCTTTACCCAGCAATAGATTAGCCAATCAACAGGAGTTGCTAGACTGAATCTCTCTTTAACTGTTCATTCTGCTTGCTGCTAAGAGAGGTAAAAGTGTAAGTCTGAATATGTCCAGGAGGTATTTTGTATCAGAGATTTTTTGCCCATCCACCCCACCCCAATCTCTACACATTATTAAATGCTTAGTTAGTTAGGAGGAGCATATAGGCTCTGCCATGGGGCAAGCTGATAGCTAAAGAGCAAATAAAAACAAGAGGAGGAGGAGGCTGGAGCTGCTGATTATATCACATAAGTGGACATTTGTACATTTAAATTGCATGATCTTGTCAATTTCACTCTGTTAAGAATAGGATAAGTTTGACAGAGGCACAAAGCAGAAATGGGCAAGGGCTATGGAAACATATCAGGGTCATAAACAAAGAAACTCTGTAAAAGGGAGAGAAACTGTGAATAAACACTAAAAGAGGGTTGAGGCATACTTAAGGAGTATGTAGAATGGCACAAGGAATGGTGCAGTGCAGTGGGTGCAGAATAGCGGTGTTCAGAAGAATTTTCTGGGAACTGCAGTGCTGCCTCATTTGCAGGCACCTCTCTGGGCTGAGGGAGGAGGCTGCCAGGCTTTGAGTACAGTTGGCAGGAGTACTGGGGACCTTTGCCCCCACTTAGGGATCATCATACCACAAGCCACTGCCACAGAGGGTACTGAGTCAGAGACCTGGATGGACTTTGGTGGGCTCAGGGAGGTTGAGGAAGGTGGAGCTCAAGCACTCCCTGCACCCAGTACAACTAAAGAACAAATATGATGTTCTCAAGGAGAGGGAGAGCCCTGAAAGGGAACCCAAAGTTGTGACCAGGGGTGAAGGGCAGACCCACCAGGAGGGGGTCACATGGGATGGGGCTAGGGAATCCCAGAGAAGAAGGAAGCATCTCCTAGTGGGGGACTTGATAGTTCAGGTACGGAGATATGATTAGGCATCAGGAGGGGGAGGGAGGTTAAGTGTCTCCAAGGAGGCACAGCTCTGAGGAGGGGGAGTGGATCCCAGTTAAGTGAAAAAAGGGTCCAGCTGTGGGGCTGGATGTGGAGGTTACGGTACGGGGGGATGATAGGGGGTTCAGGGGGAAGGGTAGGGATGGTATTGAGGATGAGGGAGCTCCAGGTGGGAAGGTGAACAAGTTAAGTACTGAGAGTGTTAGGGGAAGGGGCAGCACTGGGGTGTCAGATGGGGTGAAGTTGAGGGTACAGATAGGAACACAAATGGGCAGGGTGCACTCTTGGGGCAGGGATAAGGAGAAAGAGTTTGGGGGCCGGATGAGAAATGAGGGAGGTGCCTGCTAGTGCTGGGTGATTCCATACTAAAATGGGTCAGATGGGGAGTAAAGGGGAAAGACATAGTCACATATGGGCAGAGTCTCTACCTGAGTTGACAGCAGATAAAGCAGAATAGGCTATTCTGAAGTGTGCAAAGAGGGGAAAGCATAAACCACATGTTATGGTGCACGTGGGTACAAACGACTTGGCAGGGAAAACAGCAGAGGTGGTTAGGAAGAGGTTCATGGAACTGGGTAAGTTGAGTGAGGAGGTAGGGAGCTCATTGACCTACTCTGAGGTACTTCCAGTGCCCAGGGCAAGTACAGCAAGGAAGGGTAGGATAGATGAATTCAACAGTTGGCTGGGAAATTGGTGTCTATTCAAGGGGTACAGGTTAGTGGGAGGTTGGGGCAGGGTCTGGGACAGTAGGGATCTGTATGGAGGGGACAGATTACATTTGAGCAGGGAGAGGAAAGGGTGCTAAAACAGAGGTTAGAAGAATACATTGAAACAAAGGTTAATTTAAACTTGGTGGTGGGAGTGAGTGGGTAGCTGAAGAGAAGAATCTCTGGAGAGGGGGGAGACAAATGAGTCTACTTCCATATAAACTGTAATGGAAGCAGGAAGGGATCAAAGGGTGGGGCTGAGAAGGGTGGGAAATTGGGTAAGGAGTGTAAGGCAATATCTTGGAGGATTGTCTTCTTGAATGCAAGGAGTCTGGGGAACAAAACTTCAGAACTACAGGCTCTGTTGGCAGAGGGGATGGTGGACATAGCTGCCATCACAGAAACATGGGCCAACCAATACCAGGACTGGGACCTGATGATCCCAGGGTATAGGATTTACAGGAAGGATAGGGACAAAGGGAAAGGGGGAGGAGTAGCAATGTATGTAAGGGAAAGGATAAAGTGTGCAAGGGAAGGGGGGAGGAGGGTAGGAAAGAGGCCTTGGGGTGCAATTCCAGGACACGAGGAATAGGATTTTCAGATGGGTGGTGGTATATAGGCCACCGACTCAGGAGGAAGATCTGGACAGGGAGCTGGCAGAGCAAATTAGGAAGGTGTGTGGGAACGGTAACACAGTGATTGTGGGGGACTTCAATCTACCAGGAGTGGACTGGGGTGCCCAGCCACCTCGAGTTCTAGGGCGCAAATACTCCTGGATGCCTTCCAGGACTGCTTCCTGGCACAGATGGTCACTGAACCAACTAGGTTGGAGAATACTCTGGATCTAGTTCTGGCCAACAGGGAAGCTGTAAGGGAGATCTGGGTGGAGGACTCGCTGACTGGGAGTGACCATCACTCGGCGTGGTTCACACTCAATATGAGCAGAGAAGCAGTGGGTACAGGGACCAGGGTGGTGGACTTCAGACAGCCTGACTTTGGTAGGATGGGTGAATAATCTTAAGGAGGCATCTGGAAGGAATACAGCCACACTGGGATGTGAATCAGAAATGGGAAAAAATCAAATTGAGGATATTGGAGGCTACTGAGACATGTACCAGATCACAGTGAAAAAAGGGAAGAGCTAAACAACTGAGCTGGTTAAGTAGAGGGTCTTAGAAATGGTAAGGGCTAAAAAAGCAGTGTTCAAGAAATACAAGTAATCCAGGAAGGGGGATGATAGGGAGGAGTATGTGAAGCAGTTCAAGGAAGTTACCAGGGGAGTCAGAACAGTTAAGGCTTCCAGGGAATTGAGGCTGGCACAGAGCATCAGGGATGGGGAAAAGGTATTCTTCAGATACATATGGGAGAGAAGGAGCTGCAAGGACCAGATAGTTGGGAACAGGAAGGATGGGAGTGGGCAGAGAAAGGGGTGGATCGGGCAGAAGCACTGAATAAATACTTCTTTTCTGTATTCATGAGGGAGAAATGAGGGCATCTACCATAGGGGGTGGGCAGGGTAACGGACAGGGTGATCACTAAGGGTAGTGTACCGGAGGGTTTAAGGGCTCTGAGGGTGGATAAGGCACCAGGACTGGATGGCATACACTTCATGGTGTTGGACTGCTGGCGGAACTGTTTAATACCTCCCTGGATACAGGGTGCATGCTGCGTGACTGAAGGATGACCCACTTGGTACCCATCCATAAAAGTGGACCAAAGGATGAGCCAGGTAATTACAGGCCATTACGCTTAATTTCCATCATGAGGAAGCTGATGGAGACAATACTTAAGGAAAGGCTGGCAACATTAATGGAAGACAGTGGGCTCCAGAGCAGTCACCAGCATGGGCTTGTCTCCAGAAAATCCTGCCAGACTTACCTAGTTGACTATTATGACTGGGTCATGAGGGAATTGAACAAAGGTGCAGAACCTGCAATTCCCTCGAGTCCCTATTTGGACTGCCTGATCCAAATATTTCAAAGAAGTAGAACCTGTAATCCCCTTGAGCCCCTGTTTGGACTGCTTGATCCAAATATTCCAAAGAAGCAGCTTTTCCTAGAACTAGAGTACATGATGGAGCAAGAACCCACTATTTCCCAGAGACAAATCAACAAATAGATCTGACTAATTGATTCTTCTCTAAATTAATGACAATTGAAAAATGCTTTACTTCTGCTTTTTCCTAAATTGAATTAAATACATCCTTATTACCAAGCATAATTCTGTTCAGCCAATAAATTGAGTGTGTCCTACTGTAAAACAGTTTAAAGATACATTTAAATCAAAAATGATTATGGCTTCTTTGCAATATTTGGTTGTAACATTTACATTTTAAAGGTCAAAGAAAATGTCTTGTTTTAAAACTAGCTGTAGAATGGGGAAAATGTATTTGAGGAAGTGAAAAGAACACTTCAAGAAAGCAGCAGGCTAAAACAAGTTTCCTCTATAGCACATAAGTTATATCATTAGCATTTGTAAGTTGCAAACATTATTATTGAGTGTGCCTTATAAACAGTTTGAAGATACATTTAAAACAAGAATGATTATATCTTTTTCGTGATATTAATAGTTTACAGTTTTAAAAGAAAAAATATATCTGCATGTCTTGTTTGAAATTAACTATAAAATGGGGAGATTTTATTTGAGGAAGTGCTAGACAGAATGCTAGCTAAACCACAGTTTCCTCAGTGGCAAAAAACAGAGCTTACAAAACAATGTTCCAGTAAAGCAAAAATCTGAGATGACATTCCACTTTTAAAATATGATATTTTTGTTGCCACCTTGCATGATTAACACACTTCTACACGAAATGTGTCACGGTCATAGGACACACTTCTACAAGAAGTGGGTCACGGGGCATACTTCTACGAGAAGTGCATCACGAGACACACTTCTACCAGAAAGATGACACGAGGTACATACAAAAAACATATAAATTTAGACTCATTTTAGCTAAAGGAGGGCAGAAGAGAGGAAGGAGCTGTGACAACACGTCCTTCTGCCTACGACTTCATTTGAGACATCAAGGTATGGCACTGTGTGTTTATAAGTTGCTATTATCTCTGATTATGAGCAGAGAGGGATGATTCTTGCATTTTATGCTTATTTTATTTTTACTTTTTTTATATGATTGTATCTAAAAAGTAGGAGAGACTTCCTCTCCAATTGAAGATAGTTTGCTTGCACTGCTGATCCAAATGATATTAATTCTGTATACCACTTTTAAGTAAAGAATTAAGACAATATGACATTTCCTGGTATTTCTTTTCGGTTAAATATTTTTACTTATAAAGTTGTTGACTTACAATACAGGGGTAAAGCTTACTTGTGACTATTGGTATATATAAGTTGTACCAGAATATTAAAAGAGAAACAACTACAAAGGTTTAGGATAAGGTAATTTTAATCAGACAAATAGACTAGACCATGATTGAGGTAGTGTGGTTTTAACTGGACACGTAGACCAGTGCATGCTATCATGCACACCCAGTTAGACTTCCCCACTCAAGCAAAATTTCTGAATGGGGTGATTGCTCGAAGGTTGTGGGAGGTCAAAAGGTCATCCCATGTACATGGAGTAAACCTAAGAAGGCAAGCTGGGGGTCAGGTTTGAACCCCAGCCAGCTCAAGGGTCATGCGGTGGATGTCATATACTTGGACTTCATTAAGGCCTTCAATTCAGTGTCACATGGGAGGTTGGGAAGGAAATTGACATATGTGGGGGTGGGGACTAAGATCGTTAAATGAATTGAGATTTGGCTGCAGGGTGACAGCAGAGGGTAGTGGTGAGAGGGAATTTTCATCCCCAATGGCTGTGATGAGCAGGGTGCTGCAGGGATCAGTACTGGAGCCAATGCTATTTTGAATAGTCATAGCAGACATCTTGTATGACATCAGGAATAAGATCAGTCTATTCACTGATGATACCAAATTGGGGGCAGTGGTGGATGATTTAGCAGGTTGGCAGGGGTTGCAGGATGACCTGACCGAACTGGTGGAATGGTCGGAAGCATGGCAGTTGGGGGTCAATGCGAAAAAGTGCAAAGTCCTGCACTTTGGAGCAAAGAACCCAGGGAAGGGCTACCAGCTGAGAGGGTGCAGATAGGCTCTACCAAGGAGGAGATGGATCTAGGGGTGGCTGTAGCAGGGAAAATTAACAATACAGAGCAGTGTACTGTAGGAGGGTAGCTGCAAAAGCCAACAGGATGCTGGGTTGTATCGCAAGAGGGATCTCCTCTAGGAGCAGGGAGGTGATCTTGCCCTCTACAATGCACTGTTCAGGGGTACTGCATGCAATTCTGGTGCCCATATCTGAAGAAGGATGTGAAATTACTGGAAGGGATACAACGCAGGGCAAAGGGGATGATCTGGGGATTGGAGGACAGATCATACGAGGAGAGGCTGAGAGAGTTGAACATGTACTCCTTGGAGGAGAGAAGGGACCGGGGAGATATGATTGAGACCTTTAAGCACGTAAAGGAGATAAACAAGGTAGGCACTGAGGGGATACTCAGGCTGAAGAGGGGGGAGGGAGAGGGACATGAGAGGACAAGGCCTTAGATTGGGAGGGGGAAGATTTAGCACAGAAATGAGGAGACACTCTTTCACAGAGAGGTATGTGGCAGAATGGAGTGTTCTGCCAGAGGAGGTGGTAGCCTGTAAGACTGTAGTTTCAAAAGGGGATGGGACAAGGTGAGAGGGGGTAATTGGGAAGGGGATGGGGGCAGGTCAGCTGCAAGGTGAGGGTGCTAGCTGCATATTCGAGTGGACTTTATAGACCAGGTGTCCTTTTTCTTCTGGCAAATTCATATGTTCATATAAATATAAGGATTTACAGTTGAAATAATTCACTAACTGTACATATGGGGAAACAAATGCAGACAGGAGGCGTTGTCAAGGTGGGGGAGAAAGAGGAAGTAGGGCTGAGAGATTAAGGTGAGGAAGAGAGGAGTAGAGGGGTGAGGAGGGGTAGAAGTGTTAAGCTGAGAGGTGGAGAGGAATTCAGAATAAACTGAAATGGAGAATGGGAGCAGAAAAGGAGGAGGGGTAAGGGAAGAGACGGGAAGGAGGCGAGGAAAATGAGGAACAGTGAAACAAGGGAAGATAAGTGTAGAGGGTTGGAAAAAATGAAGTAAAAGCAGGATGTGGGGGGGGGGTTGTGCAAAAACACTGGTTGCTCAGAGCAGACCTATTAAAGAATTAATTGTAGCAATCATAGGAGGTGCAAATCAAACCGCAATTTATTTATTGCATTTTGGTTACCGGGTGAATCCACTGAGATCAGAAGTCCCTTTTTCAGGGGCAACCCAGAGTTAATTACAGACATCATTTATACAGTTGTTCACATACATTACATATAACTCAGCAGGTCACAGTATATATTTGACTCAGCAATTACAACAGTAGAAGCAATAGACATTGGATTCACATAGAGTACTGCAACAGGAATTAGTCACAAAGGAAGGAGACAGTTGAACAGTGACAACAGAGTGATAGCATTCTAAATAATTTCCACATGTTCTTATGCTAGGAGGAATGTGCAATACTAGAAAAGTATGATATACACATTTACTGACACACGTGTTACAAACTGTGATGAATTAAAAAAATACCATCTTGCCAGTTTAAGTCTAACAGTGTGCCTTTAAAGGTTAAGCAAGCCCTTCCTCTTGCTCCTTCCCTGCTGCTGTACACTATGAATATTAATGAGTTGGTTAGAATGATGTAGGGGCACACATTACAGAGGGAGACAGGAAGTGCACTTTAACCTTTGAAAGCTACTAGAAGCAGGAACACAGAGCTGAGTGTGCAGGAGTTACAGAGAGACCTGTTTTTTCTGTTGATATATATTCTTTGTTCTTTTAATACCAAATTCTGAAGAACAGTAACTGGTTATATTACTGAACAGTGCAGTTTGTGGTGCTGAAGACTGAAACAGAGAACCATGAAGCTGGAGGTAAGGAACTCTAAGCTGATGCAGAAACAAACCTAAGGGAAACGTAAACCAGACTAAACTGGAGTCCGTTTGAAATGCCAGTGTATGGTGAATCTCAGACTGGGAACTGCATGCTATGTTTAAATACTTGCTGTGTCTTTAAATGTATGCATTAGCTGTTTTGGAATACTGAAATAGATATGCCACCTCTGTCTGGTATTGTTAAGAGAAGAGAACGGGTTGTACCAGGAAGTCAGGGGAGGGGAATATACTGTGGAATCAAGGTCAGAGAATAAAGTCTGGCTGTGTTCATGTTACCATTGAGGACTGAGTTTTATAAACATTCAGGAGGGAACCTTTATAATCGAATGTATTTATAAATGTATGCGAAAAAATCAATTATAGCAAAGTTTAACACATAAAACTAGATCCAAAAGCAAATGGTTTGATACCTTTTATTGGACCAACATAGATGTAACAAAAAGAAAACAGTGCTTAAGCTTTCGGACCAACCAAATCCTTGCTCGGAAGCGTATGCCATAGGCACTCGGTTGGTTATGCATAAGGATTTGGTGGACCCAGAAGCCTAAGCATATTTTTCTTTTTGTTACCTTTTATTGGACCAACGTAGAGGTATCAAACCATCTGCTTCTGGATCTGGTCTTGCAAGGACCAGTACAGCAACTAAACTGATTCTGTGAGACACGTACAACTAAAAATGAAACCCTGTGACAGAGTTGTTTATTTATTGCTAAATGTATAGGACTAAAACTGGGGTTCCTTTTGAGCAGTGACCTGCATGCGTGCATAAATCATTTACTGTAGTACAAAAGGTTACATGTATTTATTTATTGAATTTTGTTGACCCTGTAAGCCCACTGGTCCTAGAAGTCCCTTTTTCAGGGGTAACCGGGTGGGGAGGGGGGATACAGATAGTAAGCAACTGAAATTGAACCAGATTAAGCTGTTGGTAGTATTTTTTTTGTGAATGGGAGAAATTTGGCCAGGACAGCGGGGAAATTCCCCTACTCTTTTTTGATAAGTGCCATGGGATCTTTAGCATCCACCTGAACTACCACCAATCCAGGCAGATGGGACCTCGGTTTAATGTCTCATCCGAAAGATCCGAAATATAAATAAACATAATTACATGATAAAAAGTGCACAAGGCTGTTGGAGTTAGTCAGTAAATATTTGTTAAAAAACAGTACATTTTGAGATAATAAATACGAGTGTAACTCCCCCTTGCTAGCAGCCGGGGGCTTACTAATAGACTTGGCTGGTCCAGGCTATCCCTGTAAGTGATACAAAGTCAGTGTGCATGCCGCTGGTTTAGGCCCTTAAAGGACATCTAAACAGGAAATTTCTGAGTCCATTCTTTTACCAATCCTCCCATACAAATGCAGCCTATGGACAGATGACATAAGTATTTACCTTAGATTTTTGGCTTGCTCTGTTAATGCCCTTTTGTATTGGCCATGATCACTTTTAGTTAATCATGGTAACCGCATTGCAACCCCCTCCCCCCACACACAGGTGGAACTTACACGAATCACCTTGGGCGCTCCTCTGCCAGACCATCTCCCTGTGTGCGCTGCTCTGCCTTCCCACTAATGCTATCAGTCCAGGGTCCTGTTTCTTCCTGTTTGCCCCTGTCAGCCCTGTGAGCTCAAGCCCTGTGTAGGGGACTGGAGGAGCATGTAGAAGTAAGCTGCTCGATATGCAGTTTAGTAAAAGCCGCACAGTGCAGTATGCAGTCATTGAGCTGGATGCCTGCTCAAATATGCGAGAAGGCTGTGATCAGCTCGAACGTCTGTAAGCACCATAGCACTCAGAAATTAAAGCCACTGCGGCAGCTCCACAGACTGTTCCCCTACATGAACCTGGACACCAGGGAGGCTAATCAGGGTCCAGAGACAGGCGGGAGGGGGTAGATAACCCGGGACTGAACTTTTTAGATAATAAATGGGCGCCTGCCCCTTTAAAGCAGCTAAGGTTGCCATGTGAATGAATTGCCCTGCCTGCCTCCTGGGGACAAAATATTTTGGCAGCAGCAACAGGCAGGGGAAGAGAATTTCATGCCCCACCCTGCCACTGGATGATGGGCAGAGGGGCAACTAACAGACTGTGGTTAAAACTTTTGTTGGGCTGGAAAAGGAACTTAAAACTGAGACTATATATACACTGTTTTGTTTGCAGCCATCTATGTTGCCTCTGACCCTCAAGCTAGCCAATCGGTATTCATGGAGCCGAAGGACCTGCAGTTGTGGTTCCTGAGAATGGAGTAAGGAAATTGTCTTGGCACCCAAACTGACAGCCAGTTGGACCTTGAAGGGACCTGATATTTATTAATTTTATGGACTGACAGCTGTCGTAACCAATCAAATCCTAGCATTTCCCCCGACACTCCATGGACAGTTACAGTTTGGGGCAGTTGGTGGTGGAGGCTCTCCCAGTGCAAAGGGGAGCCATGTGTAAGTGAGAGAGACAATTTGTAAGTCAGACCATGGCTTCCACTGCAAAAGGCAGTGAGACTTGTGGAAGCCTGTCTTCATCTGGACAGTCAGAGTGTTCTGGAGGAGTGAAGCCCTCAGCCTGCAAAGAGGGCTGGACTGTATCTGCCAGAGACTGATATAGTGACCTGTGACCTGCCGCTGAGTAGGAAAAGCCTGTTGATCCCCTGTTGCCTTTGGGAGCAGAGAAGCCACAAAAGCCTGGAAGCTGGCCTACCATGTTAGGGGTTTTTTGCTTCTCAACCTGGAGGAGCCCAGATTCACCTGTGCCGGTGCTTGTGACCACATCCAGGGAAGCCATAGAGATGGTATCCTGTTCAGGTGCCTTGAGGCCAGGAAAGAGGCCAGCTAGCCCTTATCAAGTGAGGTGAATCGAAGAACAGGGGGTCACGGGCATGTGCCTGTGTACTGGGGGTGCTGTTGACCCTTTTGTGACCATCGGACCATGGGGACGCTCCTCAGTCTGGAGTCCTTGGGGACTGAGAAGCCACTGTATAGTGCTCCTATATCCTGGGTGACACCAAAGAGCCATGGTAGAGCAGTGTCAGCTAGAACAGCTGCATTCACAGAGGGTCCAGACAGAACGTGACAAGCTGCAAGACCCTGCCACAGCCAAGATAGCTGTCCCCTACTTGTACAGCTTGAGGACCCCCAGCTCGACAGACTGTACCTGCGCTCATTGCCAGACCCTCTGTACTGAGCAAAAGAATCATAATAAAATGGGGCCTGCCCTGACTTGGGGAGTTAAAGTTTCATGACAAGTTACAGTTTTGTTTAAAGTGCACCAATGCCAGCCAACCCACGGCAGTGTTCAGGCCTGCAATGTTCTGTACCTGGGTACACAGATAGAGACTGTAACGGGCACTGGTACCAATGGGGAGGTGGGCTAATTGGACTGTGCTGTTGCTGTTGGGGGGGGGGCACAGTTAATGTTCTATTTTCTGATTTCAGTTGTTTACCAAATTTGCCATCTGCCATTAATTTCTGCATTCCCATTCCCCTCGCTTCATTAATTAATTTTTCATTGTTATTGGTTAAATCTGTCTGTGAGCATGTTATAAGCCATAGTCAATAATTGCATGAGTAGTAAAATACTACAGTTTAAGTTGGTAATCCATGTGTGGGATGACTGGAAGTGGAGGTGGGTAGGTACAGCATCCCAGGGGGGGATTGTATCCCCCAAGTATCTGGACCACTATACCTACTTTGAGTGAAGGCACCATGCTATTACTTATTTCAATTTTGGAAAGACCACCATTTACGATCAGAATAGAGCCCAGGCCCCTCAACCTGTATTGTGGTCATCAGGCAGGGGTACTAGCCCGCTGTTACATGGTGTCCGGGTTACACCATTACCATATTTCTTGCAGGCTTACCAGTATTCCACTCCACAAGGCTTGCCTCCTGTGGTGGGGGGTAGTGGAGCTCCCCAGCTCCCACCGAAACTTGAGATCCAGCTCGGAGGAGGTCCATGTCCCTAGTGTGGGGCCTGTGGAAGGCTGGATCATCATCCTGCTACTGGCTGGAGTAGTGGAGCTCCCCAACTCCCACCACAACTCGGGATCCAGCTCAGAGAAGGTCCATATCACTGGTGCGGGGCATGCGGGAGGCTGGGCCACATCATCTTGCTACTGGCTGGGGTAGTGGAGCTCCTTATCTCAAGCTTCAATTCAGGATCCAGCTTGGAGGAGGTCCACGTCTCTGGTGTGGGGCCTGTGGGAGGCTGGGTCATCATCCTGCTACTGGGTGAAGTTTTCACTTGGCTTCATTTCTTTCCTTTGGGATGCAAAAGTGTGTAGTCTGGCACTAGCCAAAGTCCCTGCCCAAGCTGCTCCAGATTCACTGCCAGCTGTGGTCTCCCAGAGGTGATAGTATACCAGTGGAGAAAGCTGCCCTGAGAGCATCCTGTGATGTGTGATCCTCTTCCTCCGGCCATTTCCTGCCTACAGAGGCATGTTCCCTATCATAGGACACTGGCAGTGTGTGCAGTAACACCTAGAGGTGGTAGTATACCAGTGGAGGTAGCTGCCCTGAGAGCATCCTGTGATGTGTGATCCTCCTGCTCTGGCAATTTGCTACCTACAAAGGCATGTTACCTATCCTGGGACACTGGCAATGTGTGCAGTAACACCCAGAGGTGGTAGTATACCAGTGGAGGTACTGTAGCTTCCCTGAGAGCATCCTGTGATGTGTGATCCTCCTCCCCACAGCCAGTCCCTGCCTACCAAGGCATGTTCCCTATGCCAGGACACTGGCAGTGTTTGCAGTAACACCCAGAGGTGGTAGTATAGTAATGGAAGTAGCCGCCCTGAGAGTGCCCTCTGGGATGCTTGATCCTCCTCCCCATGCCAGTCCCTGCCTACGGAGGTGTGTTCTCTAACCTTGGACACTGGCAGTGTGTACAGTAACACCCGGGGGGGGTGGTGGTATATCATCGGAGGTAGCTGCCCTGAGAGTGCCCTCTGGGATGCTTGATCCTCCTCCCCCAGTCATTTCCCACTTTTCTGCTGTCACCTGTTTATAAATCTATGTCTATGAATCTGTTTCAGAGGGGCTGGAAAGGAAGGTATAATTTATGAGGCTAATCAGCTTTCTTGACCTCCCAGGCATCTGCTTTTGTTTGTTTACTACCATCACGTTTGCTTATAATGAAAAGTATTCCACTCTCCTTGGACCAGCTAATTCTCCACTGTCAGAAGCCAGCCATGAAACTTTGATATTTATGGTGAAGGTAAAGTGAAGTCTGGGATTACGCAGGAGTTGAATTACAACTGAATCTTCATGTTGTAATTCTTACACCTTAGATAGTGGAGCAAAATACTCTGGACCATCGGATTTCATGAAGTTAACTTTACTGGAGGGCTTCAAGCTAAACTTACTTTGCACAATAAGTAGTCATGGGCCAGTAGACCTCAGTTCTTCAGCTCCTACATAATTCGTAAAGTAATTCAGTTTTCCTGGGTAGCCATTTCACCCAGTGTCTGACTATATGGCATGCTAGCTGTATAGTAGCTGCCTGTTGTGGTGCATTCTACACATTCCTTGTCCCCCAGCAGTTCTCCCCTCAGGGCAGGGTCTCGGATGTTCTCTATTCTTTTTGGTTCAGTATGCAAGGTGACTTTGTGCAGCCTCTCTGTACTCCTTGAGTAACAGGATGCCTGTGAATTCCCCATCCCACCCCCTTCAGTGTTAAAACCTGGCTTCCCGGCTCTTTCTTCTACTTGTGCTACCTACACACATGGCACATTGCATGTTACAGAATGTGGCATGCTGGCAAGGCACCCAGTGATATCAGAATAGACTCACAGCCTAAGGAATTTTATCAACACTTCTCTCACCAGAGCTCTGGATCTCCTGGGCATCAACCACATCCCTCTTGTGTTGCATAAAAAGGTAACACTGTGACCCACTCTACAAGGGTGGCATTCTGGTGACACAGGTCTTAGGATCCCTTACCATTGTTTGGGGATTTTGCCCTTAACACATAAGTTATGGAGAGGAGTCATTCACCTGGCTTTTGCTTTCTGTATGCACTACTACTTCACCTGTTTCTAGGGTTCTTGATTGTATCAGGGCACAGGTCTTGGTGCTCCCCTGTCCATTACGATGGCCATAATGAACTTAAGGGGAACCCATCTCAAGCCTGAAACTCCTTGGGAGATGTGCCTTGAGGAGACAGCCCTTAGGATTCCTACACCCTCTCAGTGGTCCCTCTAAACTCCCAAACTGTGGCAAACTCCAGATCCTCACCCACCAGTCCCAGTGATATGGGACACATCCTGGGTACCTGAGGTCCCTCCCTGTCATCCTCCAGGGTCCCACTTAGTGTTACTCCAATGCCTTGCCATTACCATGGTGTACTAATAGTAGTAGTAAAACTTTATTTTTATACAGGAAACAACTCTTTAGGTGAGGTGAGGTGAGGTGTCCCGGACCTCCTGCCACTCTCAGGATCAGACCTCCAGATAAGAGTGTACATTGAGGGCCTCCTGTGCCCCATGCCTAGGTACTTCAGCCTATTTGTGGGCATGGTGTGTGCCTACTTCAGCCTGGCATGCAGGAGTATCCCTGACTCCTCAGTACCTTGATGGCAATGCCTGGTCACCCCTTTCAGCTGGCACCCATACCTTGAATGTCTAGCTGATCCCTTGCCTGCACCCCAGGGTAGATAGCCACAGAGGACACTTGGAGTGTCTGCTGTTTACCGGCATTCTGTCACCTAGCCACTGGAACAGTTAAGGGGTGTCAAGGACTATTTTACTACCATTTTTGACCGAAATACTCCCACTTTCTGATTTTTAAGAAGTTTTTTTCCCATCCTGCAAATTTACAATATGTGGTACACATGTACAAAGTTGGCAGTACCATGAGATGCTAGCAGCCATGGCACTACACAGGAACTCGTAGGGGTAGGGGCAGGAGTTACTCACTGGCTGCTCAGAAGGACTGTTGCAACATGGCAATGTTAAGAATAAGGTTAAAGTATGACTACACAGCAGCATTAGACAGACTGCAGGCATCCAGTGGGATTGAGACTTGGTTTGGATGTGGGGTGTACGAGATGGGTCAGTGGATAACAGTACTACCGTTTGGATGAAAATACTACCAGGTGTAAGATGGTAGTAGTAAATACTTCTGAGTCTTAAAAATTATCTGGACCACTGCACCTATCTGCTTCTTCACCCCCACAAGAGGAACAACTGCTAGCCCCAAGAACAAAAAACCTTAAGAATGCTGGCACCTTGAGGGCACCCCATCTATATACTTGTTTCAGCTCCTCCCACATCAGCTTCACCCACAGAGGATGATGTCTGGGTAACATTCCCCTGCTGGCTACATATGGTAACAACCTCTTCCCCCTACTATTAGGAGGGGTTTGCTACATAAATAAGTTGGACGTCATGTATAACCACTTTGCCAAGTTTGTCCTCAGTGTCCGATGGCATACTCACCAGGGCTCAAAATATAGCCTTTCCGAATTTCCATGGAAAGGCATTTCTAGCCCTGGAAATGTATTTTTAGAGCTAGCATTTCTGTATGGAAATACATGCTGCAGTATGCTGGCTTGGCCACTTGGCTACAGTGGCAGTAGAAAGCCTCAGTAGTGCACGCGTGTGCCATGCCTGACATAGAGGGGGAGTTTAAAAAATGAATGCACGTCATGTGCTGAAGCGGGGGACGCTATGCTAAACACAGTGATGGCTGGCACACAAGTGCGTGATATGCTGGGGGGGGTGCTGAGGGAGGCGGGAGAGTATGCAAGCATGTCGTGTGCTCATGCAGGTGGGAAGAAGGAGGGAGGAAGACAGCCTGCTTGTGGGAATTTGTTCTGATTAGGGGAAGGGAAACGCGGGTCCATAATTGTGAAGTGGAGCGTGAGAAGGTGGAGATCATCATGGGCTGAAGAGGCTGCTGAGAAAAAATAAAATACAAGTTTGGCAGGAGGCATGCAGGACCAAAATACAGGTGGGTAACACCACAATGTGATACCACGATGTAGTGTTGATGTAGTTTTATCCATTAAACAGTCTTATTTGGTTTCTCTCTCTAACCTGTGACTTTTTATACAGCAATCTGTATGGATTTTGATGTTCAAATCTGTAGGCAACTGTTCTTCCTTAAGTGCTTGGAGCCTAACTCAAGTGCATTTCTGCTGGAACTGCTTATATTGTTCTTACCAATATTTTTTGTCACTATGTATTTGAGATGGAAAATTTGTAATTGAGCACTGGCGCTCAAAAGGTAAAGAAAGAGACTGAGGGTGGGGGGAAAAGTCCTGCGGCACAATTGATGATAAAAAAAAAAAAAAAAAGATTAAGGGCTTTGCAGAGAACAGACCTGCCACAACAAATGGGCCAAACATCCTGCCTGAAGGCAATAAACTTGGCAGAGTGTGAGAGAGGAAAAGTGGGGGTAAAAGAACAAAATAAAAGGCTCTGTAGAAAGGGGAAAACATTAGGGAGGGGAAAACATCCTGTCTTCAGATCAAAGGGCAGAGTGTGAAGGGGGAAAAGTCCTGTGGCACAATAAGTTGGTGTGAAAAAACAAAAGCTCTGCAGAAAACAAAGGCTGGTGCTGCCTGAACAATAAAAAAGAGGGGGCAAAACATGTGTGAACAATCAGGCTTAAGCTATTTAAGGGCAGAGTGTGTGTGTGTGTGTGGGGGGGTCTTGTGGCACAATTTGGTGGAAAACACACACATACACACACACACACACACACAACTCACAGAAAGGGGAAACATCCTGCCTGTACAGAAAAACAGTTTAGACGGGGCATGACTCCTGCAGATCAGTCAGGTCTTGGAACAAAGGACAGAGTGTTTGGGTCAAACGTCCTAGGGCATAATTGGGGAGGGGGGGACAAAAGTCCCTAAGAAAGGGGAAAAAGTCCTATGTGAACAAAGAGGCAAAACATCCCGCCTGAACAGTTGGCCTTTCTGGGGGAAAAACAAAAACTGTGCAGACAATTCGTATACTGCAGCGAGAGTGGAAACGTCCGTCACCTGTCAAGTCTGTACTTCAAAAAGAGTACCACAGTCCACTAATTCACAGGATTGTGAAGGGAGAATTAAACTGTGTGTGTTGTGATCTGACTAAATAATAAACACTCTCATGACTCAAATAAAAATCTTTATTGGCAAATAAAATTGTTCTCACATCAGTAAGCATCACCATGTCTCTTCTTAGATTTGGGTTTACAACTCAACCTATCAAGCAGGTCCTCTCTGATGGCCAGAGTGAAGGTGGGGATTGTGTTCCTGCACCACTCTACTGTGTTTTCTAAAATAAGTATAATTTTCTATGTGGACATGTACCATTTGTCCTGGAAATGTAATCTGCACCTCCTACATTTCTAGAGGAAATGTACCTTTGAGCCCATTATTTCTAGCCCTGCTCACCACTACTTCTTGTACAGAAAGTTGAACTGGCTACATTTTGACTTGAGAAGACAACTTCATATTACTTAAACTGGTGTTCAAATGTCTCAAAACAAAGTCCTTGATTATATGCATTATACTGTTTCTATGAGTATTCTGAGGCCTGGACTGAGATTAGTGAACTGTATTTAATTTGAAGTGCCCCAAAGAAAATCTAATGTAGGTAATTTCCCATGTTATTACATAGGTCTCCAAACTTGGAACACAGTTCCTAAAAGTCAGAGGGTATATAACATGTTATCTTAGAAAAACAAAAAAACTGGTTTACACAACAAGCTGTATTACCACAAGTTTGCTGTCTGATCACTGGAATTGGTTAACCTTATACACTTCCCAACTTACTACAGTTCTACTGCCTCTTTATAGAAGGTGCAGACGTACCACATAACCATACATCTTATTATGTGCATATTTTAAATAGCGTTGAATTTAAATGTTATATGAGTGTTTCTATGTTATTTTTTTTAGTTTCATAAGTACTGTATATAATGCACACTGTTTTCCTTTCTCTGTAACCAGGAATAAACCAAATGGGTATCCCTTAAAAATGAGCAGTTCTTCAATGGGAATTGCCTCATTCATGTGGCTAAATAACATTTATTACTACTAGTAGTACTCCATAAATAAATAAATAAAAACTAAAAAGTCCTGTACTACCAAGTCACTGTTCCTTTTATATTGGTGCAAAAAAAAATCAAGAGCTTTCATCTTGCCTGCTAGCTCACCCCTCCGATCACTTAACTGGCGTCAATTCATCATGCACTAGGGTGAAGTGGGGAATAGATTCTTCCTTGGCGTAAGGGTGACTGATTCATCCTCATGCTTAAGGCTGGAAATTTTAACACTGCCTGTTCCCTTCTTGTAGAAAAGTTACAGATTTCTCAATATGTGCAGTGAAATCAAGATCAGTTAACACGTCTCCTGTCCTTTCAGGTACCAGACACCTTTGAAGATGTTGCTGTTTCTTTTTCTGAAGAGGAGTGGAAGATGTTAAGCAGACAGGAGAAGGAGCTTCACAGAGAAGTGATGGTGCAGAATTATGAAACTATGGTGTCAGTAGGTAAGACTAGACACAATCTCTGAGCTGGGATCTTTAGGAGAGGGGAATGGTCTGACTTCAGATCTTATAGCATGTTAACAGTAGGGATATAGGATGAATAGACTGGCTTAGGGGTTCTGCTATAATATTCTTGTAAGTTTTTGAAAACTGCAGTAGTATATAAAGTTTGTTCAACTTACCCCTCCACCTGCATTCTGTTATACTCTAAATTGTTAGAGAATATGATGACTTCACAGGAAATAGAACAACAAAACTGACAGCAGAAGGCTGATTGCTCTATCCAGTCTGCCCTTTTTACTGCTTAACCTACAATACTGAGCCCCCTAAGGGTTACTTTTCCTTTCCCTCTTCTTTTATCCCCAACTCCTTGTGCTTCCAACTAAACCCTTGTATCTATCACAGCTATGCTTGAACCCTACCACAAATTTTGCACAGACCACCTCACTGGGCAGTCTATTCCACCTGTCCTCCACCCTCTCCATAAAAAAAGTGTTTCCTAACTTCCTTTTTAAATGTGCCCCATACCGACGTCTTTGCATTACCTCCAGTGTTTGTGTTTACATTAGATGTGATCAGTGCACTGCTATCCACTTTGGTTATGTAACCCGGACACCATGTACCAGCTTCTTCACATTACCTCCAGTATTTGTGTTTACACTGAAGATGAGCAATGCACTGCTATCCACTTTGGTTATGTAACCCGGACACCATGTACCAGCTTCTTCACATTACCTCCAGTATTTGTGTTTACACTGAAGGTGAGCAATGCACTGCTATCCACTTTGGTTATGTAACCCGGACACCATGTACCAGCTTCTTCACATTACCTCCAGTATTTGTGTTTACACTGAAGGTGAGCAATGCACTGCTATCCACTTTGGTTATGCCTTATAGTTTATTTATTGAAATGTTTCACCAGGAAGGTGCACCGAACAACAAGTTGCTCGTATCACGGTGTGTCCTGGGGAAAGGGAATCAGGCTGACATACATACAGTCAAACATTAATGCGAGTTGTATATTATAACATGACCGTTTAAACAGTGAAGAAGAAGCAAAGTAATAACAAATCCCTAGATTTAGGTTGGGGAGTTGTTAAAAGAGATATTGCCTTTGCATGTGGGGTTTGTTTATCATGCTTGGGCAGAAGGCAATGGTTGCAGGACTTGGGCTGGATGGGTTGTGGTTTAAAATTTGTGGTCATGCTCCACTTGATAATAACTTGATTACTGTAATGCCCTTTACCTAGGGCTTCCGGGGGTTGCTATCCGCCGCTTGCAGCTGGTGCAGAATGCAGCAGCTAGGCTGCTGACTGGGCTACCTTGTAGTTGTCATGTCATGCTGGTGCTGCGCGATCTGCACTTGCTGCCCATTCAGAGGCGGATCACCTTTAAGGTCAGTTTACTGACCTACAAGGCCCTACACAGACAGGGATCGAATTATCTACAAGATCTTCTTCATCCCTACTGCCCCTCGTGGCCATTTCGCTCCACCGACGAGGGATTGTTAGAGATCCTCAGGGGCCACTTAGTCATCTGGGGCCCGAGCATTTGAATTTGCGGCCCCATCCCTGTGGAATTCTCTACCTCATCAGATACGACAGTGCCTGATAGTGGAGAGCTTCAAATCTGCCTTAATAATGTATTTATTTACTTTTGGCGTTTCTTGATCTTATATGAGCTGCTGCAGTTGTTTTTAGCAGGAGCCTCTTTTGCTGTTTAAGTATTAGTGCTATGGTCTTCTGGAATAGAGCTAGCCTACAAATAAAGTTTGATTGATTGATATTATTGAGGGACACTGAATTAAATCCAGGGCCTCTGAATTCAGCAACTAGTAATCCAAGGGGATCAGCAAATGTTTGGTCTAAGACTCACTGGATAAAACTGCTGCATTTTAATGCCAGGAGTTTGGTGCCCAAACTTGCTGAGGTTGAAGCTGTTATCTCAAACACATTTATTTTCTCTGGCCTTCCCTAATTAAATGATAAATTAATGTATTGTTTTTAACATTTTATTATATTATGGTTTATACTGTCATTTTATACTCTGTACAGCGCCTTGGCTATGAAAGGTGCTATATAAATAAAGGTTGAGTATAAACTAGGTATTTTAGCTAAATCGGAGACATGGCTTAAACCCCTTGTCCCTGACTCATTATGGAACATCCTTGGGTATACGGTTATAAGGGGAAGGGAACATTGTTTAACCAGGAGTAGCACACTAAGCTGAAGCTTGTTTTCAGATGTGACCTGGGAGCACAGGGAAGTTAAGTGACTTGCTCAGGATCACACAGTAAGAGCAGACTGTTGTAAGAAACAAAAGGGTGGTGTTGCACTGTATTATCAAGTCTCTGAGCTTAATACAAATGTTTCTTTAGAATCCTTGTCAGATTGGTTAATACTTCAGTTGATTTTGAGTGGTAGGAAATTTGTAACAATAGGTTGTGTTTATAACCCTCCTCAACTTGGTGTAACTGGACTAAAGGACTTTTTGTCTATTAATGCCCCCTATCTTACTGGGTTTGTCTTGGCACTCTTGGGTGATATTAACCTAAACTGGGGTTTAAACAAGGCTGAAGAGTATGACTTGTTGCTACAGGCATTTGGTCTGCATCAACTTGTTAGAGAACCCACCAGATTAAATCTTCTCATGGGGAACCACTCCATATTGAATTGGGTTCTGGTTAACAGGCTGGATAGAGTTTCACAAGTGGGAGTGCTGGCTGAGGCACTGTCAGATCATCAGGTTATTTGCTGTTTTCTTGACTTTAGGAGGGTAAGGGCTCCTCCCCATTTTGTCCAGTACTGTAATTATAAAAAAGTTAATTATCAGGCTTTGCATAATACATTATTTTCTGTGGATTGGTAATTTCTTGAAGCAATCCCTTACCCAGATGATGCATTTGATTATTTTTTGCAAACAATTAACAAGGATTCAGGGTGAGTTATTTCCCTTATGATCCCTTCAAGTCAAGGGCAAACATAACAGATAGTTCACAGGTGAATTGCAAGACTGGATGAGGCGACGATATCAAACCTAGTTTCATTATAAGAATGCTTCTTCCAGTTTTACACTTAACAGTTACCACAGGGGTTTGGCTTCATAGAAACATAGAAACATAGACTTTGACGGCAGATAAGGAACGCTAGGCCCATCTAGTCTGCCCATTTCCCTACCTACAGGATAGGCCGCAGATCCTATTTAACCAACAGCCTATATCTTCCTGCCCCCCACAAGAATTGCCTTATGTCTGTCCCATGCATTCTTGAATTCTCCCACAGTTTTAGACTCCACAACTTCCTCAGGAAGGCTGTTTCATCCATCCACTACCCTCTCTGTGAAATAATACTTCCACATTGCCCAACCGCCCTCCTTCTATCTTTAAATTGTGTCCCCTTGTTCTTGCAAGTCTCTTTTTCTGAAAGATGCTACCTCTTGGACTTTGTTGATTCCTTGAGGTACTTGAAAGTTTCTATCATGTCCCTCTCCTTCTTTCCTCAAGGGTATACATATTAAGCTCCTTTAGTCTCTCCTCATACGGCTTCTCTTGCAGACCCTGCACCATTTTAGTGCCCTCCTCTGGACTGCCTCTATCCTGTCTATGTCCTTGCAGAGATGGGGTCTCAGAACTTAACACAGTATTCAGATGGGGTCTCACCAACTGTCTGTACAGAGGGATAACAACTTCTTGTTTTCTGCTGCTGATGCCTCTCCTATACATCCTAGTATACCCCGGCCCTCCCTACTGCCTTCTCACATTGCTTGCTAACCTTAAGGTCATCTGATATGATTACCCCCAGGTCCCTTTCCTGTTTTGTTGTTGTTACTACCTCCCCACCCATTGTGTATTCTTCCCTGGGTTCTTGTTTCCAGGTGCATTATTTTGCACTTTTTGCATTGAATCCTAGCTGCCATGTCCTGACCATTCCTCCAACCTTGAAGTCCCTTTCATCCTTTCCACGCCTCCTTGTGTATCAACCTGTTGCAGATCTTGTGTCATCTGCAAAAGGCATACTTTTCCTTCCAGTCCCTCTGCAATGCCACTGATGAGGACATTAAAGGACTGGACCCAATACTGAACTCCTGCACCCTACTAGTAACCGCCTTTCTTCAGAGTGGACTCCCATTTACAATTACCTTCTGTGTTCTGTTGTCCAGCCAATGTTTTACCCAGGCTACCACCCTGGGACCCACTCCCAGGCTGATTAATTTGACTAATAATCTTTGTGTGGGACTGTGTCGAATGCCTTGCTAAAGTCTAGGTAGGCCATGTCCACAGCCCCTCCCTGGTTCTACTACTTTGTCACCCAGTCAAAGAAATCTATTAGATCTGCCTGACATGACCTTCCCGCTGTGAACCCATGCTGCCTTGGATCCTGTGCTCCACTGACCTCTAGGTACTCAACTATTCTTTCCTTCAGAAGTGACTCCATCACTTTCCCTACCACAGAGGTCAGACTGACAGGTCTGTAGTTTCCTGCCTCTGTCTTGGTCCCACTTTGTGAAGGGAATCACATCCGCCTTCCTCCAGTCCTCGGGTACCACACCATCCTCCCATGATTTATTAAAAGAGTAGCCAGTGGTTTCACTAGTTCCTTCCTTAATTCTTAGAATTCTGGGTGAATTCCATCAGGACCCATTGCTTTGTCCACCTTCAGTTTTAGGAGTTCTTGCAGAACCCTTTCTTCTGTGAAAGGACTGGGATCAACCCTCTATCAAGAGTGCTTCTGTTAATTGGATTAGGCACTTCCTCCTCTTTTGTGAATACTGAGCAGAAATATTCGTTCAGTATTCCTGCTTTTCATTGTCCCCTCTGCCCACCCCAATCGCTTATTCTATTCAGCCTCACTATCCCTCCCTTTGTCTTTCTATCGCTGATGTACCTATAAAGGTTTTATCCCCTTCTTAACTGAGTTGGCTATCTTTTCCTCAGTTTGGGCCTTGCTATTCTGACTTCCTCCTGCTTCTTTCTGCCTTAACTGGTACAGCTCTCTGTCCTGCTCCTTCTGTGTTTCCTTATACTTCTGGAATGCTATCTTTTCTTCTTGACTTTCACAGCCACCTCTTGAGAACCATAGTGGCTTTTTCTTCGCTTTTGATTTGTTTATTTGCTTCACACAAAGGCTTGTTGCCTCTGTGATGGCAGTTTTGATAATTCCCATTGTTGCTCCACACCTCCTTCTAGCCTGTTTGCTAGTGCTTTTCTGAGGCACTCTCCCATCTTGCCAAAGTCAGCCCTCCTAAAGTCCAGTACCCTCACTTTGTATGGCTTGACTCTGTAGCTGAGTTTAACGAACCACACTGTTTGATGGTCACTTGTCCCCAGATGGCAACCCACTTCTAGATCTGAGATCCTCTCACTCGCCCCATTTGAGAGTACGAGGTCTAAGATTGCTCCCTCACAGTGGGTTCCGAAACTAGCTGTCTAATGCCTGCCACCTGTAGGGCATCAAGAT
Source organism: Neoceratodus forsteri (assembly GCA_016271365.2). Classification (NCBI taxonomy): domain Eukaryota; kingdom Metazoa; phylum Chordata; order Ceratodontiformes; family Ceratodontidae; genus Neoceratodus; species Neoceratodus forsteri. The sequence goes on along the minus strand of CM057457.1, from coordinate 389,987,521 downwards.
GCCCTGTTCTTGGATGTCGCTGCAGCAAATGTGCTCCAGTTAACATCTGGCAATTCAGGTCTCCCATCAACAGTATCTCCCCTTCTCTGCCATTCTAAGAATGCCTTCTATCATATCCTTGTCCATTCCTTCCCTGACATGGGGGTCTGTACACAACCCCTGTGCGGATTGTGGTGCCCTTTCCAGTCTCCAAGGTGACCCACAGTGCCTCCTCTCCTCCCTGTTTACTCTTTTGTTCAGTTGCTTTTATCCCTTCCTTTTCATAGAGAGCTACTCCTCCCCCTCTTCTCCCCTGCCTGTCTCTCCTGTAGGTTATGTACCCTGGTATGTTAACATCCCAGTCATGGTTCTCTGTGTACCATGTTTCTGTGACCGCTACGATATCCAGGCATCCCTCTTCCATTAAGGCCACCAGCTCAGGGAGCTTGTTGCCCAGACTACGGGCATTGGTACTCATTACCCTCCATTTCCTGATGGTTTTACCTTTTGCCCCATCCCTGTCCTTCTTGCCTTTGTCACTTTCTCCATTTACCCCTGCTCTTCTCCTATCGACACCTCCATGTTGGTGTTTGCCACACTTACTACCGTGATTGTTTGGGGCTAGATTTTCCTGCCTTCCAGTGCCTCCCCTTGGCTAGTTTAAAAGCTTGCCAATGAAGCATTTAAACCTATCACCTAGGATCCTGGTTCCCCTCCCGGACAGATGCAGCCCATCATGCCAGTACAGGCTTGCATCACTCCAGGTGGACCCTCAGTCCCCAACGAAGCCAAATCCCTGAGCTCCACACCAGTTTTCCAACCACTGATTGAATCCCACAGTACGGAACACCCTAGCCTCTCCTATGCCTCCTGGGGACTGGGGTTCCACCTGGAGGGACAACAGCCTATACTGGCAGGATGGTCTGCATCTGTCCAGGAAGGGAACAAGTCTTTTGAGCAATCGGTTTAAATGCTTCATTGGCAAGCTTTTAAACTAGTCAAGGGAGGCACTGACAAGCAGCAGAAAAATCCCAGCCTCCCTACAAAACAGGGTACTAAATGAGAAAAGACCAAGGTAGAACGGTCAGTGGGGATGTTGCAACAGAAGGTAAAGTCATCAAAAATGGAGAGCAATGAGTACCAATGCCCGTAGTCTAGGTAACAAGCTCCTGAATTAGTGGCCTTGATGGAGGAGGAACATCTGGATATCGTGGCAGTCACAGAAACATGGTACACACACAACCATGACTGGGACGAAACATACCAGGATACACTATCTACAGGAGGGACAGGGAGGGTAAAAGAGGAGGAGGAGTGGTTCTTACATAAAGGAAGGAATAAAAGCAACAGAACAAAAGGGTAAACAGGAGGAGAAGAAGCACTGTGGGTAAATTTGAGACAGGCAATGGCACCACAATCCGCACAGGGTTAGATACAGACCTTCTCAGGGGGAGGAAATGGACAAGGAAATGATAGAAAGTATACTTAGAATGGCAGAAAAAGGGAGATACTGCTGATGGGTGATCTGAATATGCCAGATATTAACTGGAGGCAGTTGCAGCTGCCACTCAAGAGTGAGTTATTCTAGATGCCCTACAGGGGCATGCCTTAGACAACTAGTACTGGAGCCCACTCGAGAGGGAGCAATATTAGACTTGATACTCTCAAATGGAGATGGAGAGAGGATCACAGATGTAGAAGTGGTAGCCATCTGGGAACTAGCTACCATCGAACAGTATGGTTCACAATAAACACAGTAATAGAGTCAAGTTACACAAAGACAAAAGTACTGGACTTTAGAAGGGCTGACTTTGCATAATGGGTGAGTGCCTAAGGAATGCACTAGCAAATGGGCAGGAAGGAGGGTGGAAGAACAATGGGAATAATAAAAACTGCCATCACAGAGGTAACAAGCCTTTGTGTGAAGCAAATAAACAAAACAAGACGATGTAAGAAACCACTATAGTTCTCAAAGGAAGTGGCAGTGAAGGTTCAAGAGAAAAGAAAGCATTCAGGAAGTACAAGGAATCGAGAAGGAGCAGGACAGAGAACTGTATCAGTTAAAGCAAAAGGAGGCTGGGAAGGCAGTCAGAATAGCAAAGGCCCAAACTGGAGGAAAAGATAGCCAACTCCAGTTAAGAAGGGGGATAAAACCTTTTGATAGGTACATCAGGAGCGAAGGAAGACCAAGGGAGGGATAGTGAGGCTTAATAAAGGGAGGGAGGGTGGGCAGAAGGAGACTGTGAAAGGCAGAGATACTAAACAAATATTTTGCTCAGTATTTACGAAGGAAGAGTGGGAGATACATAAAAACAAACAGTAGTAACACTTGGATACAGAAGTTGATACCGCCCATTTACAGAAGAAAGGGTCTGAAAGAACTCTTAAAACTGAAGGTGGACAAAGCAATGGGGTTGATGGGATTCATCCCAGAATTCTAAAGAACTATGGTAGAACTAGTGACACCACTGACTACCCTTTTAACAAATCATGGGAGGATGGGTGGTATCCGAGGACTGGAGGAGGGCAGATGTGATTCCCTTCACAAAAGTGGGAGAGGCAGAAGCAGGAAACTATAGACCTGTTAGTTTAACCTCAGTGATAGGAAAATGATGGAATCACTTCTAAAGGAAAGAATTGTCAGTATCTAGAGGCCAGAGGGCACAGGACCTAAGCAGCATGGATTCACAGCGGAAGGTCATGCCAGATGAATCTGATAGATTTCTTGACTGGGTGACCAAAGTAGTAGATCAGGGAGGGGCTGTGGACATGGCCTACCTAGACTTTAGCAAGGCATTTGACACAGTCCCACACAAAAGATTAATACAAGTTAGCCAGCCTGGGAGTGGGTCCCAAGATGACAGCCTGGGTAAAGAATTGGCTGGAAAATAGGACACAGAGAGTTATAGTAATGGAGTCCACTGAAGAAAGGAGGGTTACTAGTGGGTACCGCAGGGTTCAGTATTAGACTGTCTTCAATGTCTTTATGTTTACATTGCAGAAGGACTGAAGGAAAGTATGTCTCTTTGCAGATGACACTAAGATCTGCAACAGAGTTGATGCACTGGGTGGGGTGGAAAGGATGAGAAGGGACTTAGTAAGGTTAGAGGAATGGTCAAATGTATGGCAGCTTAGATTCAATGCTAAGAAGTGCAAGGTAATGCACCTGGGAAACAAAAACCCAGGGGAAGAGTACACAATGGGGGTGAGATACTAACAACAACAAAAATGGAAAGGGACCTGGGGGTAGTCATATCAGATGACCTAAAGATGGGCAAGCAATGTGAGAGGGCAGCAAGGAGGGTTGGGGGATACTGGGATGCATAGGGAGAGGCATCACCAGTAGAAAACAGGAATTTATTATCCCTCTGTACAGACAGCTGGTGAGACCCCATCTGGAGTACTGTGTGCAGTTCTGGAGACCCAATCTCGCAAAGACATAGACAGGATGGAAGCTGTCCAGAGGAGGGCAACTAAAATGGTGCGGGTCTGCACTGGAAGTCGATGAAGAGAGACTTAAGGAGCTAATATGTATAGCCTCGAGGAAAGGAGGAGAGGGGGACATGATAGAAACTTTCAAGTACCTCAAGGAATCAGCAAAGTCCAAGAGGGTAGCATCTTTCAAAAAGAGGTGTGCAAGAACAAGAGGGCACAATTTGAAGATGGGTAGGGGGCGGCTCAGAGGTAATTTACAAAGTATTTTTCACAGAGAGGGTTGTGGATGCATGGAACGGCCTTCCGGAGGAGGTTGTGGAGTCAAAATCAGTGGGGAATTCAAGCATGCATGGGATAGTCATAAGGCAATTCTGGGGGGTGGGGGTAGGAAGAAGTAGGCTGCTGGTTAACTAGGATCTGCAGCTTATCCAGTAGGTAGGGAAATGGGCAGACTGGGTGGGCCAAGCGGTCCTTATCTGCCGTCAAATTCTATGTTTCTATGTTTCCTTACATAACAGGGTTAGTGCGATGATTAAATCTGCCAAGCAAACTTTTTGGAATAACCATTTGAATTCCAGATGGTCTGACCCAAGTAAATTCTGGCATTCTGTCAGTGGCCTGCTCTCAGGTAGAGAGAAGGCTCCAGTTAAAAAATGTATCACAGGATATTAAATAAGCCAAAAAAATTGATTAGCAGTTTTGCATGTGAAATGGCTAATCCGCTGTGAAAATGTATAGCCTTTGGCACAGAATGATTAGCAAAATTAAAATATGTGTGTTTTTTATTCATTTTGTCTAATGTGTCATGGACTCGCTCAAAAAGAATGGTTAGCAGTGTGCTGCTGTGCATGTCTGGAAATGGGTAGCTCTACCCCCTGTTTTTGCATAGCGTTTTGCTACACTATACCAGCTATTTAATACCCTGGTATCACTAATGAGGGTGAAATTACTGACCCCATTGTTATGGCCAACAGCCTTAATGGCAAGTTTTCAGATTTTTCCAGTTTTAAGACTCCCTTACATTGTGTGCCTGAACAAGAATCTTCCCCCTCGCTCATGCCACCTCTCTATTTTCATTGGGTGACATGTAAGGAGGTGGAGAAGCATTAAAACTTATCCACAACAAATTTAGTGATTGTGGCTTTGGGCTTGATGGCAGATTTTTTCATCTTACTGCTGCTTCAATTTCTCAGCCTCCTAGTGTTATTTTTAATTTATGTTTAATTTCTGGTCAGTTCCCTCCAATCTGGAAGTGTGCTATGGTGGTGCCAGTATCGAAAAAATCTAATGCTGTACCCCAGATGATTTTCAGCCCATTTCTTTGTTAAACCCCATTAGTAAGATCTTTGAGAAAATTGTATTTATGCAAATTACAGAACATCTTACAAAGTATGGTATGCTGGCTAGTCAACAACATGGGTTTTGGCGAATGCATGGTACTGAGATTGCCTTGGTCAGGTTCACAAATGCCACCCTTTCTGGTTTTGAACATGGTCTTATGACTGTGGTAGACATGACCAAGGCATTCAATCTTATTGATCATGGGCTTTTGGTTGAGAAATTACATTCTTTAGGTTTTTCTATACCTGTTGTGGATTGGTGTACAGACTATCTACAGGAACGTTCCCAGTATGTATCTATAATTCCTGCAAATTCTTTAGTCTCAGCTGTTAATTTTGGGGTTCCACAGGCCTCAGTTTTGTGCCCTTTGATGTTTAGTTTGTTCATCAGTCAGCTGCCTGCTGCTTGTGGCCTCTGTGACAGACTTCTCTATGCCGATGATTTGGCTTTGTTTCATCAATTGAGTTCTTTGGGTAAACTCTTGGCTGTTGTTGAAAACAGAGTTTGCAGTGGTTGATTGGTGGTTCAAGGAAAATGGACTGATTATGAACATAAAAAAGACCAAGTCCATGCTTTTTGGAACCCCAGACATGCTTCTAGCTAATCTTTCTTTCATCACACATGATGCCCCAGGTGTTCCACTTGATCAGTGAAAAGTTCTGGTGTGAGAGCATTTATTTATGCAGCCTCGACCCTGTGGAATTTTCTACCTCGCCGGATTAGAGAGTGCCTGACCATGGAGAGCTTCAAGATTGCTTTAAAAACATACTTATTTAGCTGCGCTTTTGGGGATTGTTGCAGTAAGCAATAATACCCAACAGGGTAGGTGGTATTGTGCTATACCAGACCGCCCAGGGGCGTAACGACGCCAGACGCTGCAGGCGGAGGGCCTTACAGTCCCTGGAAGGTCTGGTATAGCACAATACTGCCCACCCAGGAGGGTATTATTGCTCTTAGAAAATGTGCACTGTCAAAAAAAATAAGTTTAATAAGAAAAATGTTAATGAAAAATGTAGTTAAAGTAAGATTTGTAATAAAATAGTTCCTCCGCCTGCATTTTTGGAGGTGATTGCCATGGTTACAGGTACAGGTGGCAATAGTTTGTCCGCTAGTCGTCACTAGGGGGAGCGCTTACGTATGACTACAGTGATGACTCAGTGTGTGCCCTGCTTCATGTCTTTTATTTTCCTTGGCTCAACTTGGTTTTATGGGCTCCCAGTCCTTGCTGCCTGCTCTGTTTTTCCCTGCTAAGTTGTGGCTCTTAGGTGCACGACCCTGTGCAACTGTGCGATGCAAAAGTAGGAACTGCAAACCGGGAAGTACTCTGAGTCACAGTAGCATGGTAAATGTTTTTATTTCTTGAGGTTTGTTTAACACAGGAGTGCTGTTACACTTTTGAATTTGCAGAGGTAATAACATAATACAGGACACAGCCTGTTTGCGGTAACTTGTTTACCGCTACTGTGTTCATAGGTGGATCGGTCTCGAGGAAGTAAAGTGATCAGGACAGACTTTTGTTGTGAGACACCTACACTGAGGTTGTAAGGTGTAAATACTGTTAATGTGCTACTTTTACACAGTAGGCAGTCTTTTTTTGTGTGCGTGTTTTTTTTTTTTTTGTATTATTTATTAATCTAAAGTGAGACTGACTCTGTGTGTGTGTGTGTGTGTGTGGTGTGTGACCATCTGGAACAGCGGGAGTGAGGTAGTATGCCATTTTATTTTAATTTTATTTCTAGATCACTTTTACTTCAGCGGGAAAAAGAGACACACCCTGGCTTATGGCAGACTAACTTTGCTGCATATCGGTATCGGGTGAACGAGCTGAGTATGACGGGAGCAGTACTTCATTTTCCACACCGCAGGTGGACATCCATCTGTGGTATGCAAAAGGAAGAAAGCACTGCTGCTGTCGTACATAGTAGCACTACTGGAGATAGCACTCTTTGTCTCTGCTGCTCAAGAAAATCCAATCGGACTCCCTTCTGTTTTTTTTCCTTATGTTTGCCTACAAATTTTTTTTTTCCCACAAAAAACAAACAAACAAAAAAAAAAAAAAACAAGGCAGACTTGGGAGGGTGAGGGTTTGGCCAGCCACTAATTTGCTAAGTGAGGCAAAAAGAAAATGGCAGCAGTTCAAATCTGCAAAATTCTAACTGCCCACATGATTTTAGTTATCCGGTCAGTTGAAACTGGGACTTATTCCAGGCCAGGCTCTGTTGTCTGATAGATGCCCACCTTCCCAGTGCTATCAGCCAATCAGAGCCTGGCATTTTACAAGCCCGTTTTCTAAGCTATAATATTGCATTTTACTGATTTTTTTTTAGTTATTTAATGTTTATTCATGTTTTAATCTCTGTACAGCACATTAATATTTGTTGAATTGTGCTATATAAACTCATTTTATTATTATTGTTATTATTATCAGGTTTCTGAGTTTAGATACCTGGGAGTCCTACTGGACCCAGGTCTGACTTTTAAGTCTCAAGTTTCATCAGTTAGTCAGACCATTAATCGAAAGCTAGGTGAGCTTTACAAGATTAAGCTTTTTTCTCCTGGAAACTTATAAAATAATTGCCCTTGGTTCTCTTGTATCCCATGTTAAATACTGCACAAGTCTATATTTAAATCTATGGGCAAAAGAAATGAAAATTGTGTCTGTGGCATATAATAACATCTGCTGATTTTGTTACAGGTTTACCATTCAGGACATGTCATCGCTTATTGTATTTACAATTGTCCTGGTTGTCACCAATGTTAAAAGTTACGTATTATTTTGGTTGTCAAAGTTTTAAAGCTATACATTGTGCTCCAAAATTTCCTTAAGCTGTTTTGATACATCTCAGGACTTCTTTATATATTTATTTATTTTTATTTATTGAATTTTGTTGACCTGGTAAGCCCACTGGGCCTAGAAGTCCCTTTTTCAGGGGCGACTGTGGGGGGGGGGATACAGATGGTAAGCAACTGAAATTGAACCAGGTTAAGCTGTTGGTGGTATTTTTAGTGAATGAGGAAATTTGGCCAGGACACGGGAAATCCTCTCTCTTTCGATAAGTACCATGGGATCTTTAACATCTACCTGAACTACCACCAATCCAGGCAGATAGGACCTCGGTTTAACGTCTCATCCAAAAGACGGTACCTCAGAAGTGCAGCATCCCTCTCATGCTGCGCTACAGTGTCAGTACTGGGATAGTAACCCAAGTGCCAGATGTGGGAACTGAACCCACAGCCCTTTGATCTCCCAGCCTCAGAGGCGAGTGTGCTACCTACTGAGCCACTGACATTGACCAAACTTCTAATGATCCCTTACGTTTTTCCCAGGGCATAGTTTTGCAACCTATGTTTTACAAAACCAAATCTGGTTCTAGGTCCTTTTCCATGCTTGCTTCTGTATTCTGGAGTAGGTTACCAGCTAATCTTCATAATTTATCTATTTTTATAGTTTTAAAGTTAATTTTAGGCAGTTTTTGTTATCTAAAGATAATTGTAATTGTTATTTGTAATTGTCATATACAGTGGCGTGAAAAAGTATTTGCCCCCTTCCTGATTTTCTCTATTATTGCATATTTGTCACACTGGATGTTTTCAGGTCTTTAGACAAAATATAATATTAGATAAAGGGAACCTGAGTGAACAAATAACACTTTTCTTTTTTACTTATTTCCTTTATTTAATGAAAAAAGTTAACCAACACCAACTGGCACTGTGTGAAAAAGTAATTGCCCCCTAGTTAAATCAACCCAATTAAAGGGATAATTAGAGTCAGCTGATTGAACACAGCCAGGCTTGATTACAGCCAGCCCTGCTCAATATAAACCTCACTTATTTTGGCCCTTACCATCAGAGTCACGCTGCCAGCACAAAGATTCAACACGCAATTATGCCATGATCAAAGGAAGTTCCTGAAAAGATCAGAAAAAATTTGTTGCCATCTATCAGTCTGGAAAGGGTTACAAAGATATTTCTAAGGCTCTGGGACTCCATCGAACCACAGTGAGAGCCACAATCTCCAAATGGAGAACACTTGGAACAGTAGTGAACCTTCCCAGAGTGGGCGCCTGCCAAAATTACTCCAAGGGCACAGTGTAAAATCATCCAAGAAGTCTCAAAGGATCCCAAAACAACATCCAAAGAACTGCAGGCTACTCTTGCCTCAGCTAAGGTCAGTGTTCATGACTCCACAATCAGAAAGAGACTGGGCAAAATGGGCTTCATGTGAGAGTAGCAAGGCGGAAACCACTGCTAACCAAGAAGAACATAAATGCTCGTCTCTCATTTGCCAAGAAGCACCTGGATGATCCACAAGCCTTTTGGGAAAATGTTCTATGGACAGATGAGTCCAAAGTGGAACTTTTGGACAACATGGATCCCATAATGTCTCGCGTAGCAAACACAGCATTCCACAGTAAGAACGCCATACCAACAGTCAAACATGGTGGTGGTAGTGTGATGGTGTGGGGATGCTTTGCTGCCTAAGGACCTGGATGACTTGCCATAATTAAAAGGAACCATGAATTCTGCTCTGTACCAGAAAATTCTTAGGAGAATGTCCAGTCATCCTTCCGTCAGCTGAAGCTGAAGCGAGTTGGGTCATGCAGCAAGACAATGATCCAAACACAAAAGCAAGTCCACATCAGAATGGCTAAAAGAAGTAAAATTAAAGTTTTGGAGTGGTCTAGTCAAAGTCCAGACTGAAACCTAATAGAGATACTGTGGCAGGACCTGAAACGAGCAGTTCATGCTTGAAAACCACCAAATGTTACTGAATTAAAACAGTTCTGCGAGGAAGAGTGGGTTAAAATTCCTCCACAGCGATGTGAAAGACTGATATTGAATTATAGGAAGTGTTTGGTTGCAGTCATTGCAGCTAAATGTGGCATAACCAGTTATTAAGTGTAAGGGCAATTACTTTTTCACACAGTGCCAGTTGGTGTTGGTTAACTTTTTTTCATTAAATAAGTGAAATTAAAAAAAAAAACAAGTGTTATTTGTTCACTCAGGTTCCCTTTATCTAATATTACATTTTCTCTAAAGACCTGAAAACATCCAGTGTGACAAATATGCAATAATAGAGAAAATCAGGAAGGGGGCAAATACTTTTTCACGCCACTGTATTGTGTGTATTACTGTTTGTTATTGTTGTATTTGTGTTGGGCCGGGCTTGAAAATGGACTAGTTTCCAATACCCTATCCCAGGTAATGAAATCAATTAATAAATTAAGTGCTCTTATGAGCAATATATACAATACAAATTTAAGGGACCAGACCAAGTGTGACTTCTAGAGATTAAGTATTTACCTAGTTGATATCAATAACAGAGAAACAATTAGAAGGGTGGGCAGGGAAAGAGAAGGGTAACTAAGGTAGTGGGGGGAAGGGGTAAAGTAAGGATGTGGATAGTGGAGGGTCAGGTAGGATCAGTTATAGTATTATAATTAATGGTCTCCGTTTTTTCACATCCAACAAAACGTGTATTAAATACCGTAACACCTAGAAGTAGGTGTTCGGTATTCCTAAACTCCTTTCTAAGCGCGAGACACAGTAAAGAAACAGAGCGTGTGCTTTCAACTGTCCCTTTACTTCACACATCACTGACCAGAAAAATAAACTTACTTGGTGGCGTTGCCTCCATCTTATGTATTCTCCAGCAGCCTCACATCACCTAGACTGAAAAAATAAATAAATAAATAAAAATGCTCAGCAGATTTCTAACGAAACTGCAGACGAAACTAAAAGACAAAAGTTCGTTAAAGAACAGGAAAACCGCAGCACCATCCATAAAACAAAAAGCGACCTCAGATTGTTCACAACCTACTTGTCTGAGGTAGGGCAGCCACAACATTTTGAAACTTTTGAACTGGCACAATTAGATAAACTACTAGCAGATTTCCTCTATGTACTGAAAAAGCAAGACGGCTCAGAATACGAGCCAGGCACCATACGAGGCATAGTAGCGAGCATCGAAAGATATTTGTCCTCACATAAGTACCCTAATTCCATTTTTAAAAGCCCTGACAACATATTTGTGGATACTAAAAAAACTTTGGCAGCCAAACAAAAACAACTCAAAAAAGGCTGGAAAAGGCAATCGCCCAAACAAAGTCCAAGCATTAACTGAGGAAGATGTAGAACTATTATACAAGTCCCAAACTCTAAACAGCCCTCTGGGCTGCTAAATTTCCTCTTTTTAATCTGGGCATCCACTTCGCCCTCGCTAGGAACATTACGACCTACAGTGGGGAGACATTCGAAAGACAGACACAAACGGAAACACCTTTCTTGACTATTGTGAGCGCCAGACTAAAACCAGGACAGGAGAAAACCCCCACGATGTGTGCCCAATAAATCCATGAATTTACAAAAATACACAAAATCCAGAAAGAGACACCATAGAAGCATATTACATTTATAAATCACAGAGGCCACCAGAAATGCTAACACCTGATGCTCCCTTTTACATAACACCCAACAGCAACAAAAAGGAATTATCCCTCTGGTTTCGAAACATGAATATTGGCATAAATAAACTTAGAACAATGATGCATGCTGTGAAAATGGACTCTGGTATTCCTGACTCTAAAAGAATTATGAACCACAGCACAAGAAAGACTACCATACAACGACTGGTAGATCATAATATCCCACCAACTGACGTGCAGTAGATATCAGGGCACCGCAATGTACAGTCCATCAACAACTATTCCAGCCTTTCTGAACGTAAGCAGCATGAGATAAGCAATCTCCTAACTTGCTCTGATCACCAGCTTCCATCTGCTTCAAATGCTCCACACCAACAGCAAGAAAGCTCTCCACAGCTCACTAACCAGCAAGACGAAATGGCGTCTGGTAGCATACAGGCTATGTTTGGGAGTGGCTGCATTTTCCACAGCCCTGTAACACTAAACATATATAACTCCAACCAGAAACCTCAAAAAAGAAAAAGAATCAGAGTCATTGAGGACTCAGACACCTCCGATTAAGGTATTTTCCCTAACTCATAACAATATAACTCATAAAACTTACACATATTACATTTTATTCTATCAAACCTCACTTCTACAGTTCACACTTTTGCCATGATCCCTAACTGCTCTCCCTTTCAACCCTAACCTTTCCTCTGCAGGTCAAATGATGACATCACCGCAAAATAGCCGATGCTACAGAAAACTTTACCGAAAGGATCTCCACAGTTATAGACTTTCAAGTGTTTATTTTCTTTATTCTGATTAACAGTTTAAATAATTAAATGTTAATGTTGAAGCACAGTTCTGTTTTTCTCACACAAATAAAAACGTTCATCTGCAAGGTAAGATTCCTCGTCTTTTTTCAAAGTCAACTCTCACCATAGAAAAACAAAGCCCTTCAATTATATAAACAAATATGGAGTGCAGTAAGCGAACTTGAATTTACTTACACACCCTCGCTTGTTGGATGGCATTCACCAACTCGGGTGTGTGTTAAATTCTCATAACACACTGCACCCCATACTTTATCCTATATATAATGGTTGAAACAGTAAGAGGAGATGAGGGAGAAACAGAGGGGAGATTAGGCTCAGGTACAATTTACTGAGAGGAAGTTATGTAGGGCAGAAGAGATGGACTGGGGGGAGGAAGAGTGGCAAATCTGGTGAGGGAGTGCATGGCAAAGTTTAGGGAAATGATGCAAGAATGCCATCTGACCTACATTGGTTGACTGATGAAGGACTACCATTAAGTGAGAGTCATATGCTCTAAGGGAATGGGCAGGAGGAGCTAGGATGAATATGAGGATGTAAGGTGGGGGGAAGCATACCAAACCACAATTGAGACACAAATGTAGTGCAATGGAGGTGGCATTAGTTTTCTAGAGAGGAAAAAAGTAGTGAGTGGTAGAGATTGCAGTGATGGGTTGGGAGGGATCCAGAGCAAAGCGACAGAAGGAGTTAAAAAGGGTGTCCAATCTAGTTAAGGAAGACTTGGGAGCAGCACTGTAGACTACATCACAGTAGTCGAATATAGGTAGTTTCATCTTCTGGACAAGTTCACGCCTAGACGGTAGCAAGAGGGAGCTACGGTTCTTGTATAGTGTGCCGAGCTTGGTATGCAGCTTTTTCAGGATGGCATTTACATGACCAGAGAAGTTGAGGTGTTGGCCCAAGTCAAACCCCAAGGTACCTGAAGGATGCAGTGTCTTCAAGGACTGTCCCATAAAGCGTATGGAAGGAGGAGAGGGAGGGGAGCCTAGAGAGCCTCTGCCTAGTGCCAAAGGCCATTGAGAATGTCTTCTTGGTGTTACAGGGAGAGCTGATGGGAGTGAAACCAGTGCTGAACTTTATTGAAGTCATGCTGAAGTCTGGTTGCTACATCATCGGGGGACTGGCCTGAGGTGAAGAGGACCATGTCATCAGCGTACATGATGGATTGAGGTGGATGAACAGACGGAGGGCAGGTCATTTAGAAATATGGAGAATAATATAGGGTCCAACACAGATCCATGAGGGATGCCAGTGTTAATAGGGAGAGGAAAAGAAGTGGAGTCCTCTATTCTGACTGACTGGGACCTATCTACCAGGTAGGCTCTGAACCAATTGGTGGCAGAGTCAGTTAAACCTGCAGGGGACAGTGTTTAGCAGAAGGGTGTGGGAGACAGTGTCGAAGGTCTTTGCTAAGTTGACAAAAGTAGCGGAGGTGATTTGACCACTGTTATAATCTTTAGGGAGCTTAGAGTCTTCATGAGCTTTCCAAGCTTGATCCCAGGCTGTCAGACAGGCCAAGAGTTCAGGGGTGATCCATGGGAGTGATTATCCTGACTGTAGTGCACCACAGTGGGGCATGTTTGTTCCAAGTCTCCAGAAATGTATCAGTAAAGTAGTCATAAACAGCGTCTATTGAGTCAGATGAGGCTAAAGGTTCCCAATTTGTATGAGCCAGGTCTTGGAGGAGGGGACCAAGGTTCAAAGATTTATCCGGTAGGAATTAATTTGTAGGGTTTATGGGGGGCCTTTATCCTGTGAATTATGCATGCCATGAAGTGCCATACAGTGATCATTCAGGGCATCAGGTAGTATGCCAGATTTTATCACCTATGGGGATGGAAAGTGAGGGCACAATCGAGCAGGGAATGGTTACCAGTTTTATGGTTCATACTGGTTGGCTCCAGAATAAGTTGTGATAAGTTATGGGCATTCATTTCATTGCATGCTTTGTTAAGGGAGGGATAGATGGTGGTAAATTGTATGGCTGATGATACAGATATAGCCACTCCTCCTCTCCTACTGGTATTGTCTTGTTGGGATAATAGTATAGCCAGGGATGCAGAGTGAGGGGTCGCCTATTTTATTATTAAGCTACGTTTCAGAAAGGATAATAATGTCTGCAGTAAGTGAGACAGCTAGAAGCTGAAGATGGTCTGTTTTGGGGGAATACTTTTTATATTTTGGTAAAGCATTTTTAAGCCATGGGGAAGGGCAAGGGGTTGATAAGGGATGGTTTTACCATGCTGAATCAACAACAGTGCTGTCGAAGTTCACCATGGCGAGATCCCCAATGTTGACAGGCGAAATGTCTCCTGTCAGATATTGGTGTATTTCTCCTGGGGGGGCTGCACCCTCTGCACCCCCTTCTTAATATAACTAACCCCAAGTTGTAGTTAGTTCGAAGGGTGGTGACGGATGGCAAAAGGGTGGAATTCCACCTTTATCGACAAATGTCAAAACCTCTCAACATTGTCGATGTGAAGGACTTTGCCATCCCGGAGTCATCCGGATAGCATACCATAAGGGATTTGCTAACAGAAGTGGATATGGATGCTGGGGTGAGCAGCGGGCATGGCCCAGGATTAGGACTAAGGTCAGCAGGAGTGTTATGATAAAGAACTGGATTTTCACTCTTATACCAGGGCGGCAATCTAGTTTTACTTGTAATGGGGAGGGGTTGGAGATTGTAATTTTAATCAATGTGGTAGGGTGATTTAGGTTGGTATAGGTAAGAAGAGTGAAGCACCAAGATGAAAGGGGTAGTGCTTTCAAATAATGAGGTGGGGATAGTAGGTGACAGGGGAGCTGAGCTCGGAAGGAGCATGGTAAGGCAGCTGTGGGCTGGCAGATTAGTAGAGGGAATGAGAGTAAGGGTGAAGAGGGGGGACAGAGAGCAAGGAGGATGGGAAAGAATTGTCTGAGTGGGGTTACAGACTTATCGAGATGTGTAAGCAGCAGAGGAGGTGAAGCTTTAATAAAGGGTGAAAATAGCATTATCAGAGGAAGGGCATGGATTCAACATCTAGCAGGAACCAAATGACAGTGCAGCAAGTGGATTTAAAGAGTGACGGGGTGGGGTGGTGGGAGAAAATTATAGTTTAGGAAAAGCAGCTTGGCAAAAGAGAAAACGGGCTAGAAAAATTGCGGTCTAGCAGCAGAGTCTAGGCTGAGTAGAGGAGCCAATTGTAGGGTGGATTATTGAAAAGCAGCCAGTCCGGGAGCAATAGAGTGGAAATGCAAACTCTCAAATCACTGGCGATCCTAGGATGGACCGTACCTGCTTAGATAGGAAGCGGAGATAGCTGGAGGGTGAGGTGGGCAGTGGTGAGGTGGAGATGCTGCACTGTTGAAGAGAGAGTGCCCATTCAGTGGGGCTCCCAATCTGTGAAGAGAAGAGCAGAAGATAGCTTTATTAGGCCTAAATCAGGGGGGAGGGGTACGGGCTAGGCACTGACTGCAGACAGCAAAGCAGCAGGGTGCCAGAGGTGGCAGGAGAAATAATTGGCTTAACTTGGGGGGGGCAAGGAATTTCTCTAGAAGGAACTGAGAGAAGGAAGCAGGGGGCAGAGCGGGTCAGTGCCATCTCCAAGGAGGGGGTGGGGGGATTAGAGGTAGTGTGAGAACAGAGGGAAGAATAACTTATTTACCAAGATGTACAAGAAAAATTAGAACACTCTCGCTTTTCAAAACCAGAACACTCTTGCTTTTTAGATACAAACAGCAGCAGAGTAAAAAACATAGTACAAAGTTATACACTGGTAGCAGATTGCTAAGAGATTTACATCAGCATTTACATTAGAATGGTTTCTACTTTTAAAAATTGCAGTTTAGGAAATGCAGTCTGGCAAAAGAGAAAATGAGCTAGAAAAATTGCGGTCTATCCGCAGAATCTAGGCTGAGTAGAGCAGCCAGTTGTAGTGTGGATTGCCGAAAAGCAGCCATTTCAGGAGTAATAGAGCAGAGGTGCCAAAACTCAAATCACTGGTGCTCCTAGGAAGGTCCGTGCCTACTTAGATGGGAAGTGGAGATAGTTGGAGGGTGAGGCTGGTGGCGGCAAGCTGGAGATGCTGTACCTCTGAAGGGAGAGTGCCCGGTCAGGGGGACTCCAAATATGCTTGGATGGGAAGCTGGAGATAGCTGGAGGGTGAGGTGGGCAGCGGCAAGCTGGAGATGTTGTGCCACTGAAGGGAGAGTGCCTGGCCAGGGGGGGCTCCGAATCTGCTTAGTTGGGAAGTGAAGATAGCTGGAGGGTGAGGCAAGTGGCAATGAGCTGGAGATGCCAAACCGCTGAAGGGAGAGTGCCCAGTCAGGGGTGCTCTGAATCTGTTTAGATGGAAAGCAGAGATAGCTGGAGGGTGAGACTGGTGGCAGTGAGCTGGAGATGCCACACCGCTGAGGGGAGAGCACCCGGTCACAGGGCTTTGAATTTGTTTAGATGGGAAGCGGAGATAGCTGGAGGGTGATGCAGGCAGTGGTGAGCTGGAGATACCACACCGCTGAAGGGAGAGTGCCCAGTCAGAGGGCTCTGAATCTGCTTAGATGGAAAGTGAACATACTGTAGCTGGAAGGTGAGGCTGGAGGCAGCGAGCGGAGATGCCACACCGCTGAGGGGAGAGCACCCGGTCAGGGGGCTCTGAATTTGTTTAAATGGGAAGTGGAGATAGCTGGAGAGTGAGGCAGGCAGTGGTGAGCTGGATATGCCACACCTCTGAAGGGAGAGTGCCCAGTCAGAGGGGATCCAAATCTGCTTAGATGGAAAGCGGAGATAGCTGGAGGGTGAGACAGCCGGTGATGAGCTGGAGATGCCACACCACTGAAGGAAGAGCGCCTGGTTTTATGGACTCTGAATCTGTAGTGATGTGAATGTTTCTGTTGTACCCCCCCTCTCTCTTTCTCTCTCTCTCTCTCTCTCTCTCTCTCTCCTGGTTTCTACATTTCCTGGTGTTTCAGCGACCCCATATCACATTCCTAAGTTTTTGACGCGTACATGATGGTCATCTAATTATTTAAAATCCACATCAAAAAACATACGTTGCCATGTGGTGAGGCTAAATTCCTTTATGGAAAATCCATAGGATGTCAGATTATTTTATATCGTTATAACATCATTTTATGAAGTGTCAACATGAGTGTGAAAGAAAAAGTGATACAAGGTGAGACGCCAATGTGACCTTTTTTTTTCATATTTCTCTGTAAAATAAGTTAGCATGTTTGGGAGAATTGAAAATTGCATTCTATTGCCATCCCAGGCCTGAGGGCATTCAGCTAGATTGGGCTTTTGTTTGAGCATTTCTTGTTCTCACAGAGGGGACAGAGGCTTGGTGTGGACACCTGATTGCTTTGATCTGAAGGACTATGTCTTGGAGATTAACAAAAGACAGCCCATTTAATCTGAAGAGGCTATTTCTGTAACGCTCCACACTGTCAATGGGCATTCCAACTGGGTATTATGTACCCCTACTAGGGAAAATTGCACAGCCCAAAGTCTTAGAATACTGGGCATACAAGTATTCCAGACAGTAGCAACTCTCCAGTCTAACCTGTGTCATCAAAGGGGATACATCTCTCAAGCTTCTCTGAAGAAACTTTCAGCTTCTGCACCTTGTGGCTGCAATTCTGCATAGCAGATTGGGGCTACCTGGTAACAGAAAGCCACCTTAAATAAAATTGCATCTGTTAAGCTGCTTTCAAATTGGCTAACCTGCTTTCCCCATTTCCACTGTCTGTGCTTGAAATGGGGGCCACGTCTGCAATTTAAATTCAGGATGCTCTTCTCCTATAGTGGGTCTCCGATTTCTTTTACACAAAAAGAAGGTCTCACAAGTAAGTACCTGTCTTTTTATTCTGGGGGCTTCTCGTTTAGGGAGTCCTTGGGGGGGTATCCCCCCCATTTAGTGTTGGTCCTCCCTCTCCTGCCACAGTTTTTAGGTCCCATTTTAAATTTTTATAACCTTTCTTAGCAGGTATTGTGTGCCTTTTGGGGTGCGAGGTCCCCTTACACAGCACTTTGTTTGCACAGGAGCATTTTCCTTTTAATTCTCTGAACAGTTTTAAAAAAAAAAGTAGTTGCAGGAGAGAAAGCTTCTATTTTCAGGGGAGCAGAGTCCTTTTGGCTGATTCTTCAGCATTTTTCTCTGCCTTCCATTATTTTATCAGCATTTTTTGTCTCCATTGAGCTGTGCTATCCAACTATTTTCCTGATGGCTGTTTCAGCTGAGTGCGTGCCCTTGTGACTATTGGAGGCTCTTTTGCCTCAGTCTGCCTTCACATGCCTCTGGTGTGCATGTCTTCCCCTGAGCATGCCGACATCATGCACAGTGCTGCCGTGCCCATGTCAGGGCATGCAGACATCGCGCACAGTACTGCCATGCACGTGTGAGAGCATATCAACATCACGCACAGTGATGCCATACTCACGAGAGAGCATGCACATGCATCTGCACTTTTCAGTGTGAAATGCGGTGGCTCTCTGTTTTATAGTTCTTTTTATTTCCTTTCTACCATTTCATTCCTGGCAGTCAGCTGATTGAAAAGGCTCACCTTTCCTTTTTGTGTTTTTTTTTTTTTTTTTCTCCCCCACAACTGGAGGTGGGGATCTCTGCAGTAATTCTTCCATTTGACAGTAGCAACTAGATTTAAACAAGAAGGAAAGGAAAAAGGGACACACTGTCTCCTTGTAGCCCAGACATCTGCAGGGCTATTTTATCTGACACCATGGGTCCGATTTCCAAATGGGATGCAGGGTTCAAGGCCAATCCCTACATCCCTACAAATTTTGCCATACCTGCATCCTGTGGTTTGCCACAAGTTGCATCATATTTGATAATCTTGAATGCTAGTTGTGACAGTGCCCTCATTTTACAGCAACTTGTGCCAAGGCTGTGGCACAAGCCCCATAAACCGGCTCCCCACAGATGCAGAGTTATGCTGGGGGGGGGGGGATCTGGTGCAACTTTGCTACAGCGCCACAAGGGACTTGTAGCAGGGGGGTTGTGGCAAGCTTCTTTTTAAAATTGCACTTGTGGCACAGTTTGACACAAGTGAAGACTTGTTATAGACTTGTTGCTACAGTTCAGTGAGGTGCAATCTATGGAGGCAGTGGTTGTCTATCCTATCCTGTCTGTGTCCTCTGTTCCAAACTGTTTCTCTGAATTTTATTCACTGTGGCCAAATTACGGAACAGGAATGGCCAGGTGAAGGCCAAAGTAAATATCTTGCAAAACCTAAGGCACAGTATGTGCCTTTTATGGAAGAAAATACTCGCAAGTGGGGAAACCCCTCAATGAGCAGTTAAATAGGTTCATAATTTCTTTCTACAATTGCTTACAATTTATAATTGCTCATAATTATAATTTCATTATTGCTTTCAATATGCATGACACCCTGCTAGGACATGCCCTCCCGGTGCCCAAGCTTGACCATGGGGCCCAAGCCATCTCCTTCAAAATCACCCCAGACCCCTCCATGGCTCCACTTATCCTCACTGCTGCCTATGTCCCCCCACAGAACCAAACCACAGCCATTCTCTCGCTCTCTGACTACCTTGCTAGCCTGCCACATAAGGCTGAGCAGATCCTCCTGGGGGACCTCCGCATCAACTGGCTTGCCAATTCAGCATCCAAAACCAGAGACACTTTCGCTGCCCTCAATATGTTCCAACTAGTCACGCAGCCTACTAGGTGCAACACCACCAATGGAATGAATACCCTCCTGGACATTATCCTAATCAATCAACCCCATAAAGTCCTGAATATCAATGTCCTCCCAAACTCCTTTAGTGACCATTCTCCACTTACGTTCACATGGTCTGCCCTCACTCACAAACCAAAGCCCAGGACAGTCCTCTGCCGGTACCTTGCCCCAGTAGCCTTAAAAAACTCAAACAGTATCTTGCCCAACTGGACTGGTCCCCCATCAACCTTGCTCCTAATATTGACCTGGCGCTTGACTTCTTCACTTGCTCCATTAATAAGGCCTGTGACATTTTTGCACCCCTCTCCAAAACCAGTACCAAGAAACAGAATGTGCTATGGGTTACCCCATCTCTCATTCAGCAACTGCGGCAGAGGGACAACCTATGGCACAGAGCTGTTGAATCTGGGAAGCTGGCAGATTGACAAGCCTACAATATTGAGCGCAATAAGTGTACCTGAGCCATTTGAAAGGCCAAGGCTAATTTTTACTGAGCTGTCCTTGCCTCCACCTGGGGGACTGCCCAGAAATTCTGGGATAACATAAAATAACTAAACAGAAAGTCATGTCCCCCATCCCAACTCACCATCAATGGCACTGTCATCTCAGACCCCCAAAGCATTGCAGACTGCCTAAACACTGCTTTCTCTGACCTCAGCTCAGTCCTGCCCAGCAGCTTCTTTGATCCAGCCTTCCCCTCAAAGCTGCCCATCCTCCACTGACCACCTTTCTACCTCCGCTAATATCCCCACAAGAAGCCAGGCCATATCTAATTAAAGTCCTCAATGGCACTAGTCCCTGCAATGACCGATTGGACACGAGGCTTCTTCGCCAGTTATTGGATGCTGTCTTCACCCACTCACTGACTTACTCAATTGCTTATTGTGTCTGGGTCAGTTCCCCCTGGCCTGTAAAATTGCAGTCATCACACCCATACTCAAAAGTAGAGACTGCTCATCCCCGAGTAACTACAGGCTGATCTCCATCCTCCCCCCCGCTCTCTAAAGGAATGAGCAGACTAGTTGGGCCTTCTGATCTTTATCTGCCATTAGCTTCTATGTTTCTATGGTTTGTTCAGGGCTTAGAGGAGGGAGTTAAGGAGGGACATGGCAGGAGCAGCTAGGAGCAAGGTAATTATTGAGAGCAGAGCTGATGGAGAAGGCAGAGGATGAGTGCCAGATCTGAGAAGGGAGGGAAGGAATTCCAGATTTTTGGAAGGCGGTGAGAATAACTGGATTGGCTGATTTGGGTGGATCTACAGGGGGCTACCAGGGTGCGAGAGTCTGTTGATCTAATGGAATGTGAGGGTGAGGGGGGTGTTATAAAGGAGGGGGTGAGGTAGGAAGGAGCCACCCAATCAGTGCTTGGAAGTGAATTTAACACAGTGGAGAGCCGCCTATTTGCAAGAGAGGGAAGGGTAGGGCACGATAAAGATCACAGTGGTGGGTGCGGGGGACATCCAAGGCAAAGTGGCAGAAGGAATTGAAGAGGGTGTCCAGTCTGGCCAGGAAGGACTTAGGGGCAGCACCATAGACTAAGTCACAGTGGTCAAAAATGGGCAGAATCATCTTCTGGACAAGTTCACGCCTAGCAGCAGAAGGGATGCAACTATGGTTCCTGAACAGGGCACCAAGCATGGGGCGCAGTTTTTTCTGGATGGTGTCACTATGTCCAGAGAAGTTTAGGTGTTAGTCCAACCAAACACCTAAGTACTTGAAGGAGGATGTGTCCTCAAGTAAAGTCCCATCAAGGGAATGAAAAATGGGTAGGGAGGGAAGCCTTGAGAGTCTCTGCCTTGTGCCAAAAGTCATGGAGACAGCCTTCTTGGCATTGAGGAAAAGTTGATGGTTAGCAAACCAGCAAACAACCATCTGTACATCACATTGCTTTGGGGGACATGAAGACTGCATATCCTTCCCTCTCTCATGCTTAAGGCAGAATGAAAAATCCAGGCTGCTTGCAACTGTTTTCATGGCTGTTTGCAACTGGCTCCAGGTAGTCTACACAACCAATGCAATTTGCAACTGGGTCTGGGCTGCCTGCAAAACCAAAGCTGTTTTATATCGGATACCATTATGAATTTAAAATAAAACAAATGCATTCTCCAGCTTTTTCCTTATTTGGATTACTGCAATGCTGTATACCTAGGGTTACCGAGGGTGGATCTCCATTGCCTGCAGCTGGTGCAGAATGCTGCGGCCAGGTTGTTAGCAGGGCTGTCAAGCTTAGCCATGTCACACCTGTGTTGTGCAAACTGCACTGGCTGTTGATGCGATGGAGGATCACCTTCAAGGTTGCATTGCTGACCTGTAAGACCCTACACGGACAGGGACTGGGTTACTTGCAAGACCTCCTTTGGCCCTACTGCCCCCTCCGCCCACTCCATTCCACTGACGAGGGATTGCTAGAGGTTTCCAGGGTCTGTCTTCAAATATTAGGTGCTAGGGCTTTTTCTTTTGTAGCCCTGACCCTCTGGAACTCTCTACCTCATCGGATTAGAGAGTTCCTGTCCACCAAGACTTTTAAATCCTCACTAAAAACATATTTATTTGGAATTGCATTTGGGGATAATGTTTAATCTTCTTACTGCTGCCTTGTTATTTTATACATTTTATTTGATTTGATGTTTTTATATTGTATATGCATTTTGGTTTGTTGAAAAGTGCTTTAAAAATGCATTTTTATTGATTGATTGATTCATTCATTTATACTAAATCTGGCTTTCTCAGACACCAAACCACTATGTAGTGTGTAACATTTTTCAATATACTTTAGGCAGTTATACATAATTTATACTATATGTACTGCATAACAAGAGTGCAGCAAAAATGGCTCATATTTTAAATGTGCAGATATTTAACATGTATCTGTTTTATGTAGGCAAATGAAACTGTGCTAGCTAGCTGTTACATTGTTTGATCACTTGGAGCCATGCAGGGTGCATTTTAGAGGGACTTGAAAAGGAAACCTAAAGTAAAGAAGAAGAAAGGGAGGCGGGGTCTGTATATGGCCATCCTGACATAACTGGGAGAGGACAGTACACAACAGAATAGTTAGAATGCTGTTGCTATAAGCCTTAGAAAAAGTAATTAGAATAGAGTCCCTTTAATATTTAGGTAGGATGATCTACCCTACTACACAGGGGTCAGTTCTGGGACCTGTCCTATTCAATATGATCATCAGTGATATAGGGGAAGGTATCTGGGTAAGTTGTCTCTGTTTGAGGATGACACTACGTCTCTTTGGCAGGGTAGATCATGCGGAAGGGGGTGCAGGACCTCCAGATGAATTAGAGAAATAGGAGAGATGGTCTAAGATCTGACAATTGAGGTTCATTGTCAAGAAGTGCAAGATGATGCACCTAAGGAGCTGGAACCCACACACTTGAGTACTGTAGGAGAAGAGTTTGGCTGGACCATTCAGCAGAGGCAAGGAGTCTGGGGGTCATCATCAGTGATTCCCTCAAGCAATTTAGTCACTGTAACAGTGCATATAGATAGGTGTTAGGGGTTCAGGGGTGTATAGGGAGGGATCTGATAATGGAAGAAGTGAAGTGATACTGCCCCTACATAGATCCTTGGTGAGACCTCATCTGGAATACTGTGCTCTGTTCCAGAGTCATCTCCTGGAGGAAAGATGTAGACAGTCTGAAGCTGGTGCATAGGAGTCACCTATATGATCCGGGGTCAGATGGGATGGACCGCCTAAATATGGACTCACTGGAGGCCAGGCACAAGAGGGGGTCATGTACGTTTCTGAGGGGGTTTATGCAAGGGGAATAGCAAGAACTAGGGTTATGCCAAAATTAATTTCTGCCATTGGAATTTTGGTGAAAGTGCGAATTTCGCTTCCGCGAAAGTTCAGAAATAATTTTCAGAACTTTCATGGAAATTCTGCCTTAAAACTGCAAAACAAATACAAAAAACTGTGGGATAATTTATTAAATTGCAGAAAAAAATCCGCAGAAAGGATCACTGCCAGTGGTAATTTATGAGGCTTTTTTAACTGCAGTTTAACTCATTAATCCACCCCCATTTATCAGGGGTCCCAGTAAAGACCTTCAGTCCCTTCCTTGGACCCTCATGGTTTCTAGTGTTCCCCCCCCCACCCACCGATCATGGCTCCCAAAACATTTTATTTCCCTGATGTCTAGCAGATCCCCTTCCTATCCTGGATTCCTTAATCCATAGATAAAAAGCTGTCAGTCCACCAACTCATCCCCCTCTAGTCCCAGTATTCCTGGTGTCTAGTGGACCTCCCCATCCCAGATCCCTTGTTTAAAAAAAAAAAAAAAAAAAAAAAATCTCAATTCCCTGGTGTCTATTAGACCCTCACAAACACCACCCTGACAGTTAATCTGCCACCTCCCTACTCTGCCCCCGAGCAAGCCACCAGCACAGCACTCCTCTCTCCTCCATTACCAGTGACCAACTGAACTGTCAGTGAATAACCGCATGGTTGTACAAGCAGGCGCTCATTCACTGACAGTTCATTAAACTGTGGAAAGAATAAATTCTGCAGTTTATATGCGTTTTTCCACAGTTCACAAAAAAGTCTACAGAACTTGGTGAAAATCCACGGAAAATCCTACTTTCGCCAATGGTGAAAGTTCAGCAATTTCAGTGAAATTTCCACAATTTCACGGAAGTTCATGAAGCGATTGCAACTTCCGCCCACTCCTAGCAAGGACCTGTTTGTGAAGAATAGAGAACCAGCCACTAAGGGGCATAACTGGAGGATATGGGGGACAAGTTCAAGAGAGATGTGAGGATGTTTCACTTCATGAAAGGGGTGGTTAAACCATGGCTGAGGTAGTGGGGCAGCTACCCTAAATTTGTTTAAACAGGCTGGAGCAGGGTATGGGGATTCATAATCCCTGTGGGGGCAACACAGGATTGAGGGTTGAGGGAGTGGGGGAAGAGGGAGACAACCCACCAGTGCAGTAGGCTGGTACGGTGAGGTAATATAATATGGACAGACTAAATGGCCCCTTGGTCTCCTGCCATGAGAGTCTATGTTTCTGGGTTGTGGGCCATCGTCCATAAATAGTACAATTACTTGCAGTAACAGGTACAATGCACTTTTGCTTGGAAGAGTGTTTTGTAACATTTCTCTTGCTCTGATTACAAATGACACATTTATCATCTTCTGTTGTTCATGTGCAGGCTACAGCATCGCATTGGAGCAATTGTTATTGCTGTTTCCGAGGGACGAGGAACTCCCATTTGGTGATGTGAAGGGGGAAGAGACTGCAGAGCAGAAGGATCATCTTGAAATCACTCCCACCAGTAAGTGTAGTAGATTACTAGATAATACGCTTAAATGGAAACACAGAAACAGAATTTGTCGATGGTAGAGGACCCCTTGGCCCACCCAGTCTGCCCAGATATATGCAGTATTGGGATTTTTCCAACTATGGTTGAGAGGGAGTTGGAAGAAAAGAAAAGAAAAGTCTAGAGTTAGAAGAGCCAAGAATTTGGGATTACTACTAGGCAGTGATGATGTCAGAAAACTTGGAAGAAGTAAAGGCTAGGAGTATTTTAAAAAGAAACTTTTCAATGTGGTAGTGGATATACGAGTGGTTTGAGAACTGATGGACACAAGAGAGGATTGAAGTCGCTTGGTTTTAATTCCAGCGATGGGTAAACAGACAAATATCTGCTTTATAAAACATCTTGTAATTCTGATAACAGGGAATTAAGAAGTGCACAGAAGAGATAATTATTGCAGTCAAGAAGGGGGGTATGAAAAAGTTTCATAACAAGAAGGGTCTAGCAAGGGAGAATACAGGCAGTTTTGCAAAAATGATAGTACCCCAAATATGATCTGCAGCAGCACTGTAGGTAGGGAAAATAGGGCAGATTAGGTGAGCCAAGAGGTCCTTATCTGCTGACAACATCTATGTTTCTATCAGACTCGGCTGACAAGACCTTCCCCTGGTGAATCCATGCTGCCTTTTGTCCTGGAATACATCTGCCTCCAGAAACTCCACTGACCTTTCTTTCATAATGGCCTGCAGCATCTTGCAAACAATGGATGTTGGGCTTACCAGCCTATAGTTCTGTGCCTCATCCCTTTTCCCACTCATACACAGCATCACCATATTTGTTGATCTGTAATCCTGTTGCACCACCCATAATTCCAGTAAGCTGTTACATGGACTGTTCAAGGGTGCTGCCAGCTCCTGCCCCACTTCTTTTAGCACTGTAGGGTGCAGCCCATCTGCACCCATTGATTTATCCTTGCTTGATCTCTCCCCACCCCTCCAACTGTCTTGAAGTCATTTTGTGGTAGCAGACCCTTCTACCATAAACACAGAGCAAATCTGCAATGGCTATAATTGCCCTATCCTCCCCTTTCAGTCCAACTATCCCCCCCCAATTCTGAAATGTAAAAAGTGTTTTTGGTTGTGATCAAATGGTGACTCGAGGTAATCTGGTGCACCAATAGCAGAAAAAACATGAACAGTAAAGATGCACACTAGTGAGTCAGTCTATCAGCCACACCCTGATTAAATGGAGGTAATCTGGTGCACAAATAGCACGGAAAACATGAATGGTAAAGCTACACACTAGTGAGTCAGTCTATCAGCAGTACCCAGATTCAATGGAAGAAAGCCCATTCTTTTGAGATAACATGCTTTTTAATCAAGTGCTTTGAGTCTTATATCAGTGCAATTACGAAGAGTGAAAAAACATGACTTAGAACTTCATCAATAAATTATTTCACAAAAATTCAATATAGGTTAAAAAAAAGTTCCCTTCTTTTTTTTTTTTTGTCGGCCACTCTACTCTCAGTTTCTCTCCAGGCACCGACCTCGCTCTCCAATGGCTGCCTCTGCCGATATCCCCCTGGCTGACTTCCCCTCAGAGTGTGGCCACGGTACCACTTCATGCCTGTCTACAATGGAGGAAGGTGCTGGCAGTAACCAATACTGCCTCCCTGGCTCCCCCCCAGGTGGGGTTCAGGGCCTCAGTGGCGCTGTGGACCAGTAATTGGTCAACGGAGAGCTGTAGAGGCCAGGTGCCGGGGAAGCATCATCCAGAGTGGTCGGCAAGTGTTTTCTGGCCTACCCCAGGGGTGGGGACGTGCAACAATGTCCAGCATCTGCCCCGCCCCTCAGTGTTGTGGTGCCGGTTGATTGTGGTACCCCTGGCCTCTGCCAGGGGTCCATTAAGCACTGGATACACCCCCCCTCCCCCTGGAGAAGGAGAGCAGTCCATGGGATGCTCAATCCTTCTCCCCCTGGCCGACCCTCCAACTCCCCGGGTCCATTTCCGAACCCGGGTCACCAGCATCGCAAGCGGAAATCCAACCACAGTGCTGGCAGGCTGGGTTTCCCTTCCGGGTTTTTGTCACTTCACTGGTTTTCGTGGCTCAGTTGCCTAAATCCATGCAGAAAGCCAAACATCAGTAGTTGTCCCTCAGGCAACTTATAACTGATTTTGTCCCAAGAGACAACGGTAATAAACAAATACCAGCCAGGACACTGGTGCTGCTTCAGACATTAAAGTTTACTTTGCAGGGAGGTCATGTGATGCAGGCAACCTAGTGGCAGCAGGGTTACAGGACACCTAATCGCAGCCTCACATTATTGGCTTTTACATCTAGATTTTTACTGGAATCTCATCAATAATACAAGTTATGAAGAGAGGGCATTTCCAGCATCAGATATCACCACAACTTTCATCGATATTGGGAGAATTTCTTCCGCGATGGATGCAGATATGAAGATGGCCCAGCTTAAACATATGCCTTCTCCCTCATAGAAACATAGAATTTGATGACAGATAAGGACCGCTTGGTCCACCCAGTCTGCCCATTTCCCTACCCAATGGATAAGCTGCAGATCCTAGTTAACCAGCAGCCTACTTCTTTCTACCCCCACCCCCTAGAATTGCCTTATGACTGTCCCATGCATGTTGAATTCAACCACTGTTTTTGACTCCACAACCCTCCGGAAGGCCGTTCCATGCATACACAACCTCTCTGTGAAAAATACTTCCTTACATTACCTCTGAGCCGCCCCCATCTTCAAATTGTGCCCCTTGTTCTGCACTTTTTTGAAAGATGCTACCTCTGGACTTTGTTGATCCCTTGAGGTACTTGGAAAGTTTCTATCATGTCCCCATCTCCCTCCTTTCCTTGAGGCTATACATATTAGCTCCTTTAGTCTCTCTTCATATGTCTTCGGGTGCAGACCCTGCACCATTTTAGTTGCCCTCCTCTGGACAGCTTCCATCTTGTCTATGTCCTTATGGAGACTGGGTCTCCAGAACTGCACATAGTACTCCAGGTGGGTCTCACCAGCTGTCTGTACAGAGGATAACAACTTCCTATTTTCTACTGGTGATGCCTCCCTATGCATCCCAGTATCCCCCAGTCCTTCTTACTGCCTTCTCACATTGCTTGCCCACCTTTAAGTCATCTGATATGACTACCCCCAGGTCCCTTTCCATTTTTGTTGTTGTTAGTATCTCATCCCCCACTGTGTACTCTTCCCCTGGGTTTTTGTTTCCCAGGTGCATTACCTTGCACTTCTTAGCATTGAATCTAAGCTGCCATACATTTGACCATTCCTCTAACCTTGCCAAGTCCCTTCTCATCCTTTCCACCCCATCTTGTGCATCAACTCTGTTGCAGATCTTTGTGTCATCTGCAAAGAGACATACTATTCCTTCCAGTCCTTCTGCAATGTCGCTTATAAAGACATTGAAGAGGAACGGTCCTAATACTGAACCCTGCGGTATCACACTAGTAGCCCCCCTTTCTTCAGAGTGGACTCCATTTACTATTATCGTCTGTGTCCTATTCTCCAGTCAGTTCTTTACCCAGGCTATCATCTTGGGACCCACTCCCAGGCTGGCTAACTTGTATATTAACCTTTTGTGTGGGACTGTGTCAAATGACTTCTTAAAGTCTAGGTAGGCCATGTCCACAGCCCCCTCCCTGATCTACTACTTTGGTCACCCAATCAAAGAAATGTATTAGATTCATCTGGCATGACCTTCCCGCTGTGAATCCATGCTGCCTTGGGTCCTGTGCCCTTCTGGCCTCTAGGTACTCGACAGTTTTTTTCCTTCAGAAGTGATTCCATCATTCTCTATCACTGAGGTTAAACTAACAGGTTTGTAGTTTCCTGCTTCTGCCCTGCTTCCACTTTTGTGAAGGGGGAATCACATCTGCCCTCCTCCAGTCCTCAGGTACCACCCCATCCTCCCATGATTTGTTAAAGAGGGCAGTCTGTGGTGTCACTAGTTCTACCTTTAGTTCTTTTAGAATTCTGGGATGATTCCCATCAGGCCCCATTGCTTTGTCCACCTTCAGTTTTAATAGTTCTTTCAGAACCCTTTCTTCTATAAATGGGCTGGTATCAACTTCTGTATCCAGAGTGTTTCTGTTGTTTGTTTTAGGTACCTCCCCCTCTTCATTTGTAAATACTGAGCAAAAATATTTGTTTAGTATCTCTGCCTTTTCACAATCACCCTCTGCCCATCCCCCTTCCCTTTATTAAGCCTCACTATCCCTCTCTTGGTCTTCCTTCACTCCCTGATGTACCTAAAAAAGGGTTTATCCCCCTTCTTAACTGAGTTGGCTATCTTTTCCTCAGTTTGGGCCTTTGCTGTTCTGACTGCCTTCCCAGCTTCCTTTTGCTTTAACTGATACAATTCTCTGTCCTGCTCCTTCTGTGATTCCTTGTACTTTCTGAATGCTTTCTTTTTCCCTTGAACCTTCACTGCCACCTCCTTTGAGAACCATAGTGGTTTCTTACATTGTTTTGTTTTGTTTACTTGCTTTCAAAAAGGCTCGTTACCTCTGTGTCCAGAAGCTTTTGTTGAAAATCGTGGGCCCTTCTCCACTCAGGAGTAACTACCAAATCAAAAGAGCTCACCGATCATTACGGCCTCGTCCCCAGCCTGGATCTCCCCCAAGACCCCTAATTTTAAAATTCCTGAACTATTTAGAGTGACAACATGTGCAAAATAAAGTAAAAGAACTCCAAACAATATTGTGGGAAGGCACCAAGCTCCGTATTACACAGGATCTACCATATGAACGCGCCAGAAGCGAGCAGCCTTCCATGCCATTGTTACCAAAATCATTGCTGCAAACATTCCTTTTAAAATGCTATATCCTGCCAAACTACAGGTCTCAGTATCTGGATCCTGGATATCCTATGACTCATCCTCACAAGCGATGGCTGATCTAAAGATCAAGCTACCAGAACTGTTCAAGAATGCCTGAAGTCTCTGACTGCAATTAGTTCTGTATGAGAATTTACTCTCTATGCACAAGATTTAATGAGAGATGAGGATTCACCTACCTGCCTCCAAACTTTTCAGATATCCAGGTCTAGGATTAATTTGTGGATGGGCCTGATCTCACTGGTTGCAGTGCTAGATTTCCAACATATAGGGCAGCCTGCTGCACAGTTTCATTCTCTGGTGAAGGAACTGATTAATCCGGGTGACCGTAGGGAGGGATTGTTTTTCTCCTGGGACTGAAATTGGTCCGGCTACACTTAGCTTTCCCCCCCTCTAATTTCCTTATTCCATCAACATCGACAGGATAGAACTCCAACACTAAAGTACTGTACCAATTTTAATTGCTTTGTTGTTTTCTAGCAATCGGTTGTAACTGGTCAAGAGGTTTTTCTTCCTTAGTTGTTTTCTGAAGTTTCTGAAATTGGGGGGCAGGGGATCTTATCTCATCATCTCATGTAACCTTATAATGTAGGAGATGAAGCCTGAATCAAGGATTATTGATTCGCTAGGCCTCCAGATACTCCCAGGAGGGATGAAATCTTGTGTATTAGGTGGAAACTTATATATGGGTTAATTTGCAAGCTTAATATTGTTGAAGAGCTCAGGGAAGGGGGAGGAGGGCAGGGATTGGAGTGTGCCTCTTATGACTATTTCTGGTTTCATAATGATTTGTCCTCTAGAAAAATTATGTGATTTATTATTTGGTATGGCTATTAACACATGTAAAATAGTGACCTGGAATATCAGAGGAGTCGGGGAACCTACAAAGAGATATCAAGTATTAAAATAGTGTGCCCTACTTAATGCAGTCATAATCCTGCTACAGGAAATGCATCTGTTGATTAGAGAGGCCATTTGGTTACACAGACTGGGGATTTCTCAAGTCTTTGCCACTGGGGTTTCCTCATCAAGTAAAGGAGTAGTCATTTTAATCAAAAATACAATCCCTTTCCAGGCTGACTCCACAGTAACTGATCCCCATGGCAGATATATTCTCATTAAAGGTACCCTCTTGGGCACCACAGTAGTTTTAGGCTCTGTATATGGGCCACCGGGTGGCGATCCATAATTTTTTATTGAACTTGCCAGCAAAATTGCACCATTTCTTCCCATCTCTTTAATTCTAGGAGGTGATTGGAATGCCCCCCCCCCACAGGATATAGATAGGATCCATTGACCCTTAAGACCCCCTACTCCATCACAAAGAGCCCTACAGGACTTGAGGGATATACTAGGACTTTGTAATCCATGGTGTTTATTTAACCCATCACATCAGATGTTCTCCTTTTACTCTACTGTGCACCAGTCCTGGTCCAGATTGGATTATATCTTAATCAGTATCCCTTTGTTTACATCAAACAGGCATCGAGCCTATAGTAATCTCTGATCATTCGCTGGTATGGGTGGCCCTATCTCCTTCCACCGACAGTCCCAAAGATAGATCATGGAGGCTGAATACTCAACTTTTAAAAGACAAAACTATCATCTCTAAAATTCGAACCTCCATTCAAACCTTCATAGATACTAATATAGGTACGATTCAGAAAGATGATTTATTATGGTGTACTCTCAAATGCTATAGTCGTAGGGAATTCATTAAATTACCTTCCAGAAGAAAGAAAATGAGAGAAAAAGAAACCTTATCCTTATTAATTCAGATAAGAGCGGTCAAGCTGTCTCTTTCATCCTCAACAAAACCTGACTCTACAACTGAGCTCTTAGATCTCAGGAACAAATATGCAGACCTCTTAAGAGAAAAAGCAGAGTATGTGATCTTAAAAACGGAATCCAATTACATAGATCAGGGAGAAAAAGTGGGCAAACTGCTAGCTCTTAGACTCCGAAAATTGGAAAGCTCAGGACTTATACTTTCCTTTCAGGCTCCGAATGGGGCTAGTAAAACCAATCCCAGAGACATTGCTCTAATATTTTAGAACTTTTATCATTCCCTCTATGGGAAAAGATCCATGCCCACTCCTACCCAAATGATAGACTCTTATCTGGATTCCTTAACTCTCCCCTCCTTACCCGAACACCTCCAACTTTCCTTGATCTCTTCTATCATCCTTGAAGAATTGATAGAAACAATTAAAGACTTAACCCTTGATAAAGCTCCAGGCCCAGATGGCTTCCCCACTAATTTTTACAAATCCTTTGTAAAGGAGCTGGCTCCACAACTGCTCAAACTATACCAATATATGCTCTCAGATAAACCTTTGGATCCTACTTTATTAGAAGAAACCATATCTCTTCCATTAAAACCCAACAAGTCCCACCTGTTCCCAGAGAGTTACCGTCCGCTCTCCCTCTTAAATTGTGATATCAAGATCTTAACTAAAAATCCTAGCTTTACGCATTCGGAAAGTATGGTCTCATCTTCTAAGTCCAGAACAGGTGGGATTTGTCCCTGGTAGATCCTCCATGGATCACCTTTGAAAGCTTTTCCATATTTTCAATGCAACAAGATTATCTCAAACCCGATGGCCCTAATCGCACTGGATGCTGAGAAGGCCTTTGTCAGAGTGGACTGAGACTTCCTCTGGCTGACTTTAAGTAAGATGGGCTTCCCTCCCCTCTTCATCCAGTGGATTCAGGCCATATATTCCTCCCCTTCGGCAAAGATCCATTGCAATGGGGTATTTTCTTCTCAATTTCCCCTTTACTCAGGTACAAGGCAGGGTTGCCCCTCTCACCTTTCCTATTTAATCTTTGTTTAGAACCCTTGATTTGTCATATTAAACAGTCTTCCCAATTACAGGGGATTCCAATACTCAGTCACAACCTCATCCTCTCTGCATATGTGGATGATATCCTCCTCCACTTAGAGAATCTTGCTAAATTCCTGAGACAAGTAGTGGAGGTAATATCCCAATTTAGCTCACTATTCAATTATAAACTTAATCTGAACAAATCAGAAATCTTTCCCCTAAATCATTTCGCTCACAAAGCTGACTTCAATGGTTTTGACCTAAAATGGACTCCTCATTCACTTAAGTATCTGGGCATTCACCTAACCACGGATCCTCTTCGGTCCAAGAAACTCAATCTCAATGACCTAGTGATAGTCCTTCAACTTGATCTTCAAAGATGGGAATCTCTTCCACTATCTCTTTGGGGACGCATAAGCATAATTAAAATGAATGTCCTGCCTAGACTTTATTGTCCATTACATATGCTGAACATGTGGTTCCCACTATCTCTCTTCCAGAAGGTACACTCTCTCATCTCTGGCGTTATATGGCTACATAAACAACCCAGAAAATCCTTTATTAAACTGAGTCTCCTAAAAGCATCAGGAGGTCTCCTTCTCCCTAATTTTCTCCTTTATTATTGGGCGAGCCACTTCTCTAGGATCGGAAAATGGCTTACGGATCCCATAGATGAAGCCTCTCCTATTTGGCTGCATATAGAAACCCAGATCTTACAACAACACTACTTGCTTTCCCCTGCCATTTACTATATTCCCCTGAAGAAGTTGCCGGACCCAATCGGCCACTCAGTAATTGGGACCTTCCTGAAAGTTTTTTTTCTCAATTTTGCTCCTCTTACAAATTTTCGCCTCGTGAAGACTTCGCACAACCTCTCATCTTCAACCCCAACATTAAGGTAGGTGGCACTCTCCTACGCACACTTGGTTACCTCTTCTACAAAATGCTAAAGTAACAGATCTCTACTCCTCTCGTCTCTTCTCTCCTTTTCCGAAATCCGACATAAATTTGGCCTAAATGCTTTTCATAATTTTAAGATATTCCAGTTGAGACAGCTAATAGCACAAGTATTTGGTACTGCTTCCCTAGAATCTAAGCTTCAGCCTATATTGGAAGGCTTTCATGATTTATCTTCCAAGCCACACTGCTTGTCCCTCTTATACAACTATATCCTCTCCATTGGGCACGCTAATCCTGTACCTGGTTCCAAAATCTGGTCCTCTCTCCTTACAGGAACAGTCATTGAATGGTCAAAAGTCTGGCAAGATTTATATACATACATCTCTCAAGATAAACTGGCGACTTACCCAATACTATATACTACATAACCTATATTACACATCAGTAAAATTAGCCAAAATTGGCCACTTGCCCAACTCTAATTGCTCCAGATGTGGTAAAGGTGAAGGAAATTTAGTACATATATTCTGGGACTGTGCTAAAATTGCCCCCTTGTGGCTGTCGATTCAATCCAAATTGGGCCCAATACTTGGTCTAGGGGACCTCTTCACTGTGGAGATCTGTATCCTAGGGATTTACACCACTATCCAGATTAAAGAACGGAAATATCACATGGCGCTAGTTTCCATGGTTGTAAAGAAACTAGTGCTTAAACACTGGTTGGATCAATTACCTATCTCCTATAATGAATGGCTACATGACCTCTCAGCCTGCTTCAGGATAGAGCGCTTGATTGCTGGTTCCCGTAATAATCTGGCATCATTTGATAAAAAAAATGGGGCAAATTATACACTTTATATCTGCACTGAGGTTATTAACATTTAATGTTTCCAGGTCCATCTCAAGATGTTTCTGTGTACCAGATATTTCTTTCAAGTACTGTACTATATGTATTGGCACACTCCGGGGGGGGGGTTCAGGAGGGAGAGAGGGAGACTGGGATGGGGGAGGAGCTTCCTTTCTCTTTTTCATCAGCTTTCCATAATATAAACTAAGTGGATGGTTGCATCTATGTATCATACCTGGTATGAATACTACTGTGTTTATAATTTAAAACCAATAAAGAAGTTGAATTGAAAAAAAAAAGAAATTTGATAAACAAGATGGATAGTCTGAGAATATGAGACAAGGTAGTGAACAGGGCTGGGAACTGGTTCACAGACAGGAGACAGAGGGTGGTGGTAAATGAGGTACTATCTGGGGAGAGGGGGTGACCAGCGGGGTGCAACAGGGATCAATACTAGGACCAGTCCTGTTCAGTGTCTTTATTAGTGACATTGTAGACAGGCTAGAAGGAAAGGATTGCCTATTTGCAGATGACACCATGATCTGTAACAGGGTGGATACTCCAGAAGGGGTGCAGAAAAGGGACATGGAGAAGTCTGAAAGATGATCTGAAATGTGGCAACTGAAGTTCAGTGTAAAGAAGTGCAAAATAATGTACTTGGATAAAGGGAACCCTGGGAGAGCTACAGGTGGTGGTGGGGGACTGACTGACGCCAAAGAGGAAACGGACTGAAGGGTTTTCATCTCTGATGACCTTAAGGGATCAAAGAAGTGTGCAGTGGTGGCAGGGAAGGCCAGTGTCATGCTGGGGTGCATAGGCAGGGGTATCACTAGCAGCAGGAGTAAGGTGGTGATGCAATTGTGTAAAACATTGGTAAGGCCTTACCTGGAGTACTGCATGCAGTTCTGGAGCACACTTGCACAAGGACATATATAAGGTGGAGACTATCCAGAGAAGGGCAACAAACATGGTACAGGGCTTGCACCACAAAACATATGAGGAAAGACTAAGGAACCTCGATATGCACTCATTGGAGGAAAGGAGAGAGCAGGAGGACATGATTGAAACTTTCAAGTACCTCAAGAGCATAAAAAAGGTGCAGGTGGGGGACCTTTTCCAGTGTAGTAAAAGTACTAGAACAAGGGGGCACAATATGAAATTGGAAGTGGGTAGATTAAGAGGTAATGTGAGGAAAATGTTCTACACAGAATGGGTCGTCGACATTTGGAATAGTCTGCCACAGGAGGTAGTGGGAGCAAGTGCAGTGTAGGGGTTTTAACATGCCTGGGACAGGCACAAGTGAAGCTTGAGAGGGCAGGGAGTGATGAAAAGCCATTGATCACATAGGGTCAGTGGCCACATACAATGTATAAGGCCTATGGGCAGACTGGATGGGCCTAGCAGTCCTTATCTGTCGACAGTTTCTATGTTTCACGGTTGTTTTTGTTCTCTCACCTTGGATAAAACATGGAACTTGTCTGGAAAAGTTAACAGACTAAAGATTTGAGTATGCGGGACTTCACTCTGGGGTTAAGGAGCGACTTCAGTAACTGAGGTGCCTGCTTGATTATGTAGGTCATCCCATATGGAGAGGGACTGGCTATCTTGTCAAGGTGCCGCTGCACAAAAAGGATGAGATTGGTTTTCTCAACTCATTCGGGGATGCTAGAGATAAGTTATTTTGTTGGCTATGAGCTTCTTCCGCCTCCATTTGTCTTCTAGCTAATTCATCTTGCAGCGTAGAGCAACTATCTCCAGTTCCATTTTTTTAAGCTTGCTCTTCAAGGGACAGTATACAAGCTTTCAAATCAGTTGTGCATCTACTTAGACTTTCAAGGATCAGATTCACAGTTTTAAATTCTTTCACCAACTCAAAAAGGACCTCTTAAGTGACTTGCCCAGGATCACAAAGTATGCAAGTGGGGGCTGATGGGATTTAAACTCAGGTCTCCAGGTTTGCAGCTCAGTGCCCTTAAACACTACACTATTCTGCTTCCTAACTGCTGGTGAAAAGGTGCCAGCAGAAACGAGTATAGGGGACCAATTAGAATTGCAAGTTTAAATAACTACATCTGGGAGTCTGCTCAGGAGAATTTGCACACTTGACTACCATCATGTGACTGCCTCATTTTTGCCTTTTTTATTCTTTGGTGACTAGTTAAAACCCACTAGTTGCAAATGCCTGTTTTCAGGGCTAATCTGGGAGCACTAGGGAGGTTAAGTGACTTGCTCAGTGTCGCACAGTATGCAAATGAAGACTGCTGGACTCAAACCCAGTTCTGCTGGATGTTCCAAGTTCATTCATAGCTCATTGTTCTAACCTCTTGGCCCTACTGCCTTCCAGCTTTTACTCACTTCCTTCACGCAGATGCTGTGTACCTTAATTATGCCCTCCCTAATTTTTCACACCGTTCCTCTACCACTCCCTGGTAATCTTCCCCTACTAGACTGCTTCTGAGGCAACCCCCCATTTCTGTCTTTTAAAATCCAACCTCCTAAATTCCAGGACCCTTGTATTTGTGTGGTTTGCCTCAGCACTCATGTAAATGTTGAACAACATTTTACAGTGATCACTGCTCCCTCAGTGACTTCCAAATATGCTGTCTACAATGCTGTCCTTGTTAATGAGCACAAACTCCTGCACTGTCCCCATTCCTACTGGCCTCACTGACTATCTACCTGAGAAACATATCCTGATGGTAGTCAAAGACAGACCATCTTCTTGTTGAGGCTACAGCTAGAAATCTCCAATCCATATCCTGCAGATTGAGGTCACCAGGCAGCAGTACCTCTCACTTATTTGCCATCATCACGATGGCTTCCACTAGTGCCTTATCAAACTCCCTTCCAAATGTTGGAAGTCTGCATAGAACGCCTGTATGAACAGTGGCCCAAGTTCCTCTCTACAAGATGACCAGCAGCACCTCCAGATGTTCCTTTCCCTCCAGGTTCCCTGTATGGACAGTGTCCCAAGCTCCTCTCTACAAAATGCCCAGCAGCACCTCCAGCCTTTCCTTTCCCTACAGGTTCCCCTGTATGGACAGTGTCCCAAGCTCCTGTCTACAATATGAGTCTGACCAGCAGCACCTCCCGCCGTTCCTTTCCCTCCAGGTTCCCCTGTATGGACAGTGGCCCAAGCTCCTCTCTACAAAATGACCAGCAGCACCTCTAGCCATTCCTTTCCCTCCAGATTTCCCCGTATGAACAGTGTCCCAAGCTCCTGTCTACAAGATGGCCAGCAGCACCTCTAGCCATTCCTTTCCCTCCAGGTTCCCCTGTATGGACAGTGGCCCAAGCTCCTGTCTACAAGATGGCCAGCAGCACCTTCAACCATTCCTTTCCCTCCAGGTTCCTGTATGGACAGCGGCTCAAGCTTCTCTCTACAAGGTGACCAGCAGCACCTCCAGCCATTCCTTTCCCTCCAGGTTCCCCTGTATGGACAGCGGCCCAAGCTCCTCTCTACAAGATGATCAGCGGCACCTCCAGCCGTTCCTTTTCCTCCAGGTTCCCTGTATGGACAGTGTCCCAAGCTCCTCTCTACAAAATGCCCAGCAGCACCTCCAGCCGTTCCTTTCCCTACAGGTTCCCCTGTATGGACAGTGGCCCAAGCTCCTGTCTACAAGATGATCAGCAGCACCTTCAGCCATTCCTTTCCCTCCAGGTTCCCTGTATGGACAGTGGCCCAAGCTTCTCTCTACAAGATGACCAGCAGCACCTCCAGCCATTCCTTTCCCTCCAGGTTCCCCTGTATGGACAGCGGCCCAAGCTCCTCTCTACAAGATGATCAGCGAGCACCTCCAGCCATTCCTTTCCCTCCAGCTTCCTGTATGGACAGTGGTCCAAGCTCCGCTCTACAAGATGACCAGCACCTCCAGCCATTCCTTTCCCTCCAGGTTCCCTGTATGGACAGTGACCCAAGCTTCTCTACAAGATGACCAGCAGCACCTCCAGCCATTCCTTTCCTCCAGGTTCCCTGTATGGACGAGTGGCCCAAGCTCCTCTCTACAAAATGACCAGCAGCACCTCGGCCATTCCTTTCCCTCAGGTTTCCCCTATGGACAGTGGCCCAAGCTCCTGTCTACAAGATGACCAGCAGCACCTCCAGCCATTCCTTTCCTCCAGGTTCCCTGTGGACAGTGGCCCAAGCTCCTGTCTACAAGATGACCAGCAGCACCTTCAGCCATTCCTTTCCCTCCAGGTTCCCCTGTATGGACAGTGGCCAAGCTCCTCTACAAGATGACCAGCAGCACCTCCAGCCATTTCTTTCCCTCCAGGTTCCTGTATGGACAGTGGCCCAAGCTTCTCTCTACAAGATGACCAGCAGCACCTCTAGCTGTTCCTTTCCTCCAGGTTCCCTGTATGGACAGTGTCCCAAGCTCCTCTCTACAAGATGACCAGCAGCACCTCCAGCCATTCCTTTCCTCCAGGTTCCCTGTATGGACAGTGGCCCAAGCTCCTCTCTACAAGATGACCAGCAGCACCTCCAGCCATTCCTTTTCCTCCAGGTTCCCTGTATGGACAGTGGCCCAAGCTCCTCTCTACAAGATGATCAGCAGCACCTCCAGCCATTCCTTTCCCTCCAGGTTCCCCTGTATGGACAGTGGCCTAAGCTCCTCTCTACAAGA
Source organism: Neoceratodus forsteri (assembly GCA_016271365.2). Classification (NCBI taxonomy): domain Eukaryota; kingdom Metazoa; phylum Chordata; order Ceratodontiformes; family Ceratodontidae; genus Neoceratodus; species Neoceratodus forsteri. The sequence continues at coordinate 389,948,486 of CM057457.1, read as the reverse complement.
TGATCAGCAGCACCTCCAGCCATTCCTTTCCCTCCAGCTTCCCTGTATGGACAGTGGTCCAAGCTCCGCTCTACAAGATGACCAGCAGCACCTCCAGCCATTCCTTTCCCTCCAGGTTCCCCTGTATGGACAGCGGCCCAAGCTTCTCTACAAGATGACCAGCAGCACCTCCAGCCATTCCTTTCCCTTCAGGTTTCCCTGTATGGACAGTGGCCCAAGCTTCTCTATACAAAATGACCAGCAGCACCTCCGGCTGTTCCTTTCCCTCCAGGTTTCCCCTGTATGGACAGTGGCCCAAGCTCCTGTCTACAAGATGACCAGCAGCACCTCCAGCCATTCCTTTCCCTCCAGGTTCCCTGTATGGACAGTGGCCCAAGCTCCTGTCTACAAGATGGCCAGCAGCACCTTCAGCCATTCCTTTCCCTCCAGGTTCCCCTGTATGGACAGTGGCCCAAGCTTCTCTGCAAGATGACCAGCAGTACCTCCAGCCATTTCTTTCCCTCCAGGTTCCCTGTATGGACAGTGGCCCAAGCTTCTCTATACAAAATGACCAGCAGCACCTCTGGCCGTTCCTTTCCCTCCAGGTTTCCCCTGTATGGACAGTGGCCCAAGCTCCTGTCTACAAGATGACCAGCAGCACCTCCAGCCATTCCTTTCCCTCCAGGTTCCCTGTATGGACAGTGGCCCAAGCTCCTCTCTACAAGATGACCAGCAGCACCTCCAGCCATTCCTTTCCCTCCAGGTTTCCCTGTATGGACAGTGTCCCAGGCTCCTCTCTACAAGATGACCAGCAGCACCTCCAGCCGTTCCTTTCCCTCTAGGTTCCCCTGTATAGACAGTGGCCTAAATTCCTCTCTACAAGATGATTAGCAGCACCTCCAGCCATTCCTTTCCCTCCAGGTTCCTCTGTATTTCTCTGCCCTTAATTCTTTTCCCTCACATGTACGACAACCCTTTCTCCCCTTCCAAGTCTTTCTGAACTGAGAGTACAGGTTCAGAAATAGCAAGCACCATTCCACTCATTCACATAAAGAGCCACGCACAATTTGTTACAGTGACTTACCTTCCTCAGAGCTCCATGAGGAAGGCTAGGAGCCAAAGCATGGGGCTACCGTGTTTCTGTTGCTTATCTTCAGTAAATTTTGCATCATATTTTGTAAGCTGCTGTTTATTTTTGAGTGACTAAAAGCAGCAGTAGTCACTGTAACAATTGTGTATAACTCTTCATGTAAATGAGTTGAGTGACACTTGCCATTTCCAAACCTGTACTGGGGTTGATTGGGCTGGTGGCTCACTTACAGGTGTACCCTGTCTTTTTCCAAGAGTGCAGCAAGGATAGAACCTTGTTTGGCACTGCTAAACTGAGAGTAGCCTGGTACGGCCATGTCCCAATCATGACTGTCAGTGCACCCTGACTCAGTAAGGACCAGCAAGTCCAGACCAGCATCCACCATGATGCCCTCAACGTTCAGAATTTTATTTCAAAATATAAACTCCAGCACCACCTACCAACCAAATTCTGACAAAGACAGGCACCACACATGTTAATTGTAATCAGGTTCAGACTTTAATGAGAGGCCACAAGGTTCACAAAAGGTTCTTTACCAAAAGGGAAATGCTGGCAGCCACCCCAAACCTCTGACCGGTTTTGCCTAATGTTGGAACTTATTGGGGGTCCTGCCAGTGTTTCCTGTTTGGCAAAATACCTCTTGTCTTCAGCCTCTCATTAAGGTTTTAACCTGATTACAGTTAACATGTGGTACCTGCCTGAGTAAGGATTTGGTTGGTTGGTGGATGGTAGTGGAGTTTCTAATTTGGTTCATGCTATTTTTGGTTGAGTACATCTGGCCATTGGGGCAGCTTTTAATTGTCTCTCAAAATTTTATTTCCCAGACTCCTTCCATTGCCACACATGGCTTTCCATACTTTTCTGACTCCCTGTCTACAACTCCTCATTCCCTCCTCCGTACTGCCTGTGCTGCTGCTGCTGCTGCACCCAGTCTCTCCCCTTAATCTCTCTTTCTTTTCATGTTAACCTCCCTGCTTCTTGTCTCTTTTACATCTCTCTCTCTCTGCATCCTTAGTTTATACCATCCTTGTTGTCAGCCTTATTTGGTGCCTCTGCCCTAGGGGAGCTCCCTCTCCTTGGGATCTTCCTCCTTGTTTCTTCATTATGTAGGTGATGGACAGTTGTTGCCTTCTTTGTTAATGCAGTCATCCCCAGCTGATTTAAGTGGTCATGCTAGTAACATTTAAACCTTTTATTAACTCATTGTCTCCTAGCAGACGCCTGTAGGCATCAGTAAAATACACTGGTGTGTCCTGAGGATGCCCACAGAAGTCAGCTACTGACTTCCTGTGTGCCCTGGCAATGTCTGGAGAAGTCACTTATATATTTTAACATATAATGTAACAGAATATAATATATATTTGACTGCATAGCACCATTGAAACTGTAATTTTGTGCTGAAAAACTTTGCCACTGATATTCTGTGTATATCATGTATACTTTAGGAGTTATTCGTATTTGTTTATGGTATGGTGTGTATGGCTTATGTTGCCTGTTTTAGTGAAAACTTTTTTTTTTTTGGCTGTTTCAACCAGTATAGAAAAACATGAAATTACATATTCTTTGCATACCACCACTGGAAAGGTAATTTTGTGCTGAATAACTTTGCCACTCATACTTTGTGTCTAGCACTTACTGTTCTTAGCTATTAGGATTTGTTTGTGGCATGCTGACTATAGCTTGATTTTGCTTAGAAGACCCAAGATTTACTATTAACAGTATCCAGGAGACAAGTGGTGCAATTTCAGAGAGCTCCTGTGGAGGCAATGAGTTAAGGACTGATGTCCTCCCATGGAAGGATGCAGAACCATCAGCAGCTTGGTTTCACAGGGAGGTCATGTTAAGCTATTTTCATAGATTTCTTTGACTTAGTTACTAAGGAGGTGGATCAAGGGGTAGCGGGGATGTGGTTTATCTGGACATCAGTAAGGCTTTCAACACTGTGCCACACAGGAGGCTAGTTGAGAAACTAAACAGCCTAGGGGTGAGGGAGAAAGTGACAAGCTGGGTATCAACCAGGTTGAAGGATTGGAGACAAAGATAGTGGTGGTAAATGGTAGAAACTTAAGGTACAGGAAAGTAATTAGCAGGGTGCCACATGCATTGGTGCTGGAACTTGTCCTCATCAGTGTTTTCATGTACAACATTGTGGAGAAGCTAGAGGGTGAGGTGTGTCTCTTTGGATGATACAAAGATCTGCAACAGGGTGAACATTCATGAAGGGGTGGGGAGAATGCAAAGGAATCCAGGGAGATTATAGGAGTAGGCTGAGGGTGATAGGTACTTATCTTATCAATGCCAAAATGTGCAAGGTTATGGAATTAGGATGGCAAAACCCAGGAGCTGTGTATAAGATGGTGGGACAGGAACTTACAGTCACCAAGCAAGAAAGAGATATCAGGCCAGCCCAGTGACACTGAGGCGCAGGTGGATGCCTTACTCAAGACACGCCAGTGACCCGTGTTTGGGAATGAGCACGGGCCACCGGGGTTGGCAGGGAGGAGAAGGATTGAGCATCCATTGACTGTACCCTTCTCCGGGGGGGGACTCTGCAGTCAGTGCACACCTGGCCTCTAGTGGAGGCTGGGGTTGGTGCCCGATGCAACAAAGGGCAGACTAAGACAGATGCCTGGCCGAGTCAGCATGGATGCGCGCGGGCATGCTCCCCTTGTCGTATGTCATTGCATGCTTCAGCTCAGGGACAAAAAAAAAACAGGAGGAAAAAGTGGTCTGGGCATGCCTACATGACTGCCATGCCTCGCAGGCACCATCTCTGCGATGGGCAGTAACCCCTCTCCAGCTCTGGATACATGTGTGAGGCGGGTTGAGGGATCCCCACCATCCCACCACCGCACCACGGGGAAGCCGTGGGGTCACTGCAGAGAGGGTAAGCTGTGAGCATGGGTGGGCTGGGGGCTCGGGTAAGAGGAACTGCTGACCGAGGCCAAGGAGCGAAATAGAGTATTAAAAAAAAAAAAAAAAGGAAAGAAAGAAAGAGCTCTCAGGGTCATCCTATCTGATTACCTCAAGGTGGCTGGGCAGTATGACAAACCAGTGGAAAAGTCTCATAGGATGCTGGTGTGCATTAGAAGGGGGATGCTTAGCAGGATTAATGAGGTGGTGCTGTCACTGTATTGCTCACTAGTGAGGCCCCACCTGGAGTACTGTGTGCAGTTCTGGGAACCACAGTTTTGCAAAGACATTGACAAGGTGGAGGGGGTACAGAAGAGGGCTACCAAAATGGAGTGAGGGTTGCATAAGACGCCATATAAAGAAAGGCTGCAGGACTCAACATATACTCCCAGGAGGGGAAGAGAGTGAAAGGGGAGTTGCTTGAACGTTTCAAGTACCTAATAGGTGTGAACAAGGTTCCAGTGGAGGATCTGTTTCAGAAAAAATAAGGTGCTGGGACATGAGAGCATGCATTGAAGCTAAGGGGGAGAGTTTAGAAGGGATGGAAGGAAATACTTCTTCATGGAAAGGGGTTAAATGACTGGAACATCTTGCCAGAGGAAGTAGTAGGAGCAAAAACTGTGTGTAGTATGTGTGTGGTTTCAAGCATGCATGGCATAGGCACACTGGCATAATAGGTAAAGCAATGGGGAAGGATGGACACCACTGACCATATAGGGTCTGTGGCGTGGGAACCTTCAGGAAAAAGAGGCAGACTAAATAGGCCTACTTGTCCTTTTCTGCTGACAATGTCTGTGTTTGTATGATGAAGGCCTTCACACTTGTAAAGACCCATATCCACCCAGTCTTGCCCCCAGTATCCAGTGTAGCAGAAGCCCTTCTCCCTGCAGCAAGTGTTGAAAGATCTATGATAAGTGTCCTATACTCCCTTGACTGTACATAGGTAACACCTCAGACAATGTCACTATACATGCTACCTGCTTAAGGCCCCTACCCAGCTGCCTGAAATTAGCCTGATACTCCTACCTTATTCTTTGTTATATCACTAGTCCACATATGAACAAAGACATCTAGCTCCCTCCTGTGACCTGCTGAACTAGCAATCCACTGAATCTACTCATCATCCCACTGAGCAGAAGTGTCAGGAGGCATTTTACCTCTTAACTATCCTGTCCCACCAATACAGTATGACAGTGGAATCAGGTATTGGCACAGGCTGAGGAGTGTGTACCCTACTCATCACACACACTGTCCCAGGGCTCACAAAGGTCCAGCCATTATGCCTCTGTGTAGGTAGCCTCTGAAGTAGTGGTGGCATGTTTGGTGGCTTATGGGAGGGGCAAAGAGTCCTTTGCATCCTGCCATCTTGTTTCAGAGTCCAGCAACCTCTGCCCTCAACTCAGAGATGTGAGTGCAAATGGGACAACACCTTAGCCTCAAGAATGTGTACCAAAAGGCTGTGGCTCCACATCTGTTACTTGTGTTACTTCCTTCTCTTTGCCTAATTAATCCTTTTTTATGTTGAAGTTACCTTAAATCCTTCTACCATCTGTCTTTGCTGGTTAACCAACTTTCCTTTCTTTAGAGTACCCAAAATGGATTTATAACCTTACTCTAGGTAGAGTGTTTCATTATTTCTCTTCTGGCACTGTTCTTGTAGGCTTCACTTCCCCAATATACTGTGCCTTTTTTTATGTCTGGCTACTTTCTTCTCTTCTTCACCCTCCTTAAAACGCATTTATCACCTTACCCTAAATAGGCTGTCTCCTCGCTTCCTCTACTTGTAGCTACCTATACTTAAGTCCTATCATTTTACCCCTTTGTTATTAATTTACTAGCTGTAGTTATTTACCCTACTCCTTATAAATTAAGTCTACACAGTACTGTTTTATGCAACTTGTTCATGGTCTCCCTGCAGATCCTCTTGCTTTTTGTTGTTTTTATTCTTTGCTACCTCATTACCTTCACAGGAGCTCTCTGAAGGTGCACCTTTTGTCTCCTGAATACTGTTAGCAGTGAATCCTGGGCCTTTCTTAACAAAATTAAGCCACAGTCAGCATGCCACAAACAAATGCTAATAGCACAAGAACTGTAGGAACTAGACACAAAGTATGAGTGGCAAAGTTGTTCAGCTCAAAATTACATTTCAAATGGTGGTATGAAAGTAATAATAAATAATTTACCAAGATAGAGCAGTTGATAGGGAGAAGGGCAGAGGTAAATGGAGAAAAAGACAAAGGCAGTAGGGACAGGGATGGGGGAAAAAAGGGATAAGGCCATCATAAAACAGAGGGTAATGAGTACCGATGCCAGTATTTTAGTAAGTTCCCTGGACTGATGGCCTTGATGGAAGAGGGATGCCTGGATATTGTGGCAGTCACAGAAACATGGTACATAGAGAACCATGATGGCGATGTCAACATACCAGGGTACACAATCTACAGGAGGGACAGGGAAGGTAGAAGAGGAGTAGGAGTAGCTCTCTATGTAAGGGACGGGATCAAAGCAATGGAACTAAAGAGTAAACAGGAAGGAGAGGAGGCACTGTGGGTCACCTGGGAGACTGGTAATGGTACCATAATCCACACAGGGGTTATACACAGACCCCCATCTCCGAGGGAGGAAATGGACAAGGAAATGATAGAAGGCATCCTTAGGATGGCAGAGAAAGGGGAGATATTGCTGATGGGGGACCTGAATATGCCAGATGTTAACTGGAGCACCATTGCTGCAGCCACATCCAAGAGCAGGGCCATTCCCGATGCCTTACAGAGGACATGCCTCAGACAGCTAGTGTTGGAACCCACTCAGGAGGGAGCAATCTTAGACCTGATGCTCTCAAATGTGGACAGAGAGAGGATCTCAGATCTAGAAGTGGGTAGCCATTTGGGAACAAGTGACTACCAAACAGTGTGGTTCATGATAAACTTAGCTGTAGAGTTAAGCCATACAAAAGTGAAGGTACTAGACTTCAGGAGGGCTGGTTTTGTCAAAATGGGAGAGTGTCTCAGAAAAGACCAAACAGGCAACAGGGTGGGGTGGAGCAACAATTGGGAAACATCAAAAATGTCATCACAGAAGCCACAAGCCTTTGTGTGAAGCAAATAAATCAAAACAAAAGAAAAAACACTATGGTTCTCAAAAGAAGTGGCAGGGAAGGTTAGGGAGAAAACGGTAGCATTCAGGAAGCATAAGGAAATACAGAAGGAGCAGGACAGAAGACTGTACCAGTTAAAGCAGAATGAAACAGGAAGGCAGTCAGAAAGCAAGGCCCAAACTGAGGAAAAGATAGCCAACTCAATAAGGAAGGGGATAAAACCTTTTATATATACATTAGGGAGTGGAGAATGACTAAGGCAGGGATAATGAGGCTGAATAAAGAGGAGGGTGATTAGGCAGAGAGGGACAAATGAAAAAGCAGGGCTGCTGAATGAATACTTCTGCTCAGTATTCACAAAAGAAGAGGAGGGGAAGTACCTAATCCAGTCAATAGAAGCACTCTGGATGGGGGTGTTGATTTCAGTCCTTTCACAGAGTCCTTTCACAGAGGAAATGGTTCTGAAAGAACTCCTAAAACTGAAGGTGGATAAAGCAATGGGGCCTGATGGGATTCACCCAGAATTCTAAAGGAACTAGGGGAGAACTAGTAACACCACTGACTACCCTTTTTAACAAATCATGGGATTATGGTGTGGTACCTGAGGACTGGAGGAGGGCAGATGTGATTCCCCTTCACAACAGTGGGAGCAAGACAGAGGCAGTAAACTACAGACCTGTCAGTTTGACCTCAGTGGTGGGAAAATGATGGAGTCACTTCTGAAGGAAAGAATTGTTGAGTACCTAGAGGTCAGTGGGGCACAGGACCCAAGGCAGCATGGATTCACAGCGGAAAGGTCATGTCAGATGAATCTAATTGATTTTTTTGATTGGGTGACCAAAGTAGTAGACCAGAGATGGGGCTGTGGACATGGCCTACCTAGACATTAGCAAGGCATTTGACACAGTCCCACACAAAAGGTTAATAGTCAAATTAACCAGCCTGGGAGTGGGTCTCAGGGTAGTAGCCTGGGTAAAATGTTGGCTGGACAACAGGACACAGAAGATAATTGTACATGGAGTCCACCCTAAAGAAAGAGGGGTTACTAGTGGGGTACCGCAGGGTTCAGTACTGGGTCCAGTCCTTTTTAATGTCTTTATAAGTGACATTGCAGAGGGACTGGAAGGAAAAGTATGCCTCTGTGCAAATGACACAAAGATCTGCAACAGGGTTGATACACCAGGAGGCGTGGAAAGGATGAGAAGGGACTTGCATGGTTGGAAGAATGGTCAGAAGTATGGCAGCTTGGATTCAATGCAAAGAAGTGCAGAATAATGCACCTGGGAAACAAAAACCCAGGGGAAGATTACACAACGAGGGGGGAGGTAGTAACAACAAAAATGGAAAGGGACCTGGGGGTAATCATATCAGATGACCTTAAGGTTAGCAAGTGTAACCCCTAGATGGCGCTATCCCAGGGGCTACTACCCCTGCCTGATTTGCCACTAACAGGTTGAGGGGCCTGGATCCAATGGCGGATGCCTCCACCCAGAGGTCAGGGTTTGCAATAGTTAAACTAACTTGGTCACAGCCCTCTGGGACACTGCAACCCCCCTTTCTTCCCACTAGTGGCCCACACAATATATCAGAATTACCTTCACAGTATACACTTACCCCCAGGTCTGGTTCCGGCACTGGGACCTCCTGGAAATGAGATACAGTGCAACAATCACAGTACAGTACTTTAACATAGACAAATACCTCAGGCAGTATAACTTTGCTGAAACAAGCAGCTCTGGTTATTTAGGGGATATAACAAGGACAGGGGAAATCAGGTTAATTAGCTTATCACTCTAATAATCTACCTATGGCTCTGTGCACAGGCCTATCCCTATCAGTTACTGTCCCTGGGTACCCAAGCCCTAGTGGCTAGTCCAACCGTGGAAGCTGGTAGGGGCCCTTTCACACAGAGAAAAGGAGAATTAAACAGTCAGCAGTACAGTAATTCCATTTGGATTTAATGTGGCAATTCAACAGGGAGCGACCCTGAATTAGTACTCACGACTCCAAATAAGATAGGGTCCTTCAATGTCAGCAGGGCTCACTTGAGGTACCACAAACCTCTTCACACATCCATATAAAAGAAAGCACTATCAGGCAGGCTGCATCTGTATCCCGATCGCAATTACTGCACAATACCCGGAGAACACACAGCAGATCTAGTTCCTGACAGACCGTGCAATTTTCAGCAATTCCTCCAGTCTTCTACAGGGTGAGCCTGGTTTCTACTCTTCAGAGATCCTTTGATTTTTTCACAGGACAGATTCAGTCCTAACAAGCTGTTACACAAGCTGCAGACCGGAACTCTGGGTCTTACACACGTTTTTTGACTAAAACTGCACACTGAAAAAGCACAGGGCTCCTTCCTTCTTCACTGCCAAAGCTCAACTCAACTCCAACCGACAAAACCGGGCACTTCCTTTGAGTTCCTCCCAGTTCTTGACTGGATTGGCTGTCACTCACAATAGACTGCTGCTGTTGGTCCAAAAGGCACTGAAGTCTAAACTACATCTCCCAGAGTCACTGCCCATACAATCCTCTTGTGGCTGGCTCAGATTATGAGTCCAAGTTCTGATTCTGCCCAAGGCACCATTTTAGAGCTAGCTTACCCCACACTGATTGGTCCAGTTCAGCAGTTCAAAACTAGAATGGGGAACTAGCAGACACAGTTCTGACTGCAAAGAAAGCAGGTTAGACAAACTGTAATTTCATTATTACTCTAAATAATTTCTGGCAAACAGTTACATCTTTCAGATAGGTTCCTTTGCACTCCTAGTGACTGCAAAATGAAGTGAATTGGCAGCAGCTTGAGTGGTACTCAATCAAAGAAACACACAGTCCCCCATACAAACTAATTATGTCTGCAAGCAGACAGCTCTTAAAGAGACAGTACCAGAGGTTCTAAAAACACTCACTGATAAATGGCTTAAATGCCAAACACCATTCAGGCTTGGAGCATTCAAGCAAGCTCCTGGAAGTCTTTTGGGAACCCCCATTTGCAGGGGGGTTACACAAGCAATGTGAGAAGGCAGTAGGGAGGGCTGGGGGTATACTGCGATGTAAAGGGAGAGACATCACCAGCAGAAAACAGGAAGTTGTTATCCCTCTGTACAGACAGTTGGTGAGACCCCATCTGGAGTACTGCGTCCAGTTCTGGAGACCCTATCTCATAAGGACATAGACAGGATAGAGGCAGTCGAGAGGAGGGCAACTAAAATGGTGCAGGGTCTGCAAAAAGAAGCCATACGAGGAGAGACTAAAGGAGCTTAATATGTATACCCTTGAGGAAAGGAGGGAGAGTGGGGGACATGATAGAAACTTTTAAGTACCTCAGTGGAATCAACAAAGTCCAAGAGAGTAGCATCTTTCAGAAAAAGAGATGTGCAAGAACAAGGGGACACAATTTAAAGATAGAGGAGGGGCAGTTCAGGGGCAATGTGAGGAACTATTTTTTCACAGAGAGGGTGGTGTATGCATGGAACAGCCTTCCTGAGGAGGTTGTGGGGTCTAAAACTGGGAGAATTCAAGAATACATGGGACAGACATAAGGCAATTCTTGTGGAAGGGGTAAGAAGAAATAGGCTGTTGGTTAACTAGGATCTGCAGCTTATCCTGTAGGTAGGGAAATGGGCAAACTAAGTGGGCCAAAGGGTCCTTATCTGTCTTCAAAGTCTATGTGTCTGTGTTTCTATAGCTGGGTGGGTTATTTGAAGTTGTATTGTATTGTCTGGCTTTAGTGACTTACACCTGTGTTATAAAAAAGCAGTGAACTCACTTTGCATGCTTGTTATGATTACGGTTTGGATGTGCTTACTATTTAGAGATATTTGTTTTTCTTGTGTATCCTTTAGCCTATATGTAACTATTCCTGCAGGACTATGTTCACCTGTTGACTGCTGCTATATTCCTTGGGACCTCCATGAAAATGAGATTACTGAAGGATTACTAACAGGGTAAAGGGTCAACATGGATTACTTGGGGTAGAACATATGAGCAGACTCTGGGCTAGCGGTCCTTACCTGCCAGCAATTACTATGCATCTATGAGATGCTGTATCTCGTGGGGTTACCTCACTTGGAGTCATTTTAAATAAGTAAAGCACAAACATGTGGTTTTGTTTTTTACCCTGGTAATTGTCATTGGGCTGGCAGTATAGCCTAGAAGTTAAAGTAACAAAGTGTGAACGAGCTTGGTACATCCAGCAAATCAGACCTGGGTTTGATTCTCACAACCTCCACTTACATACTGTGTGACTCTGAGCAAGTCACTTAATCGCCCAGTGCTCCCAGGCCATCCCTGAAAACAGGCACTTGTGCCTAGAGGGCCTTACCCGATTACTAAAATAAAAATAAATGAATTAAAAAAGTTGCCTGTATTATAAAAATGTGATTTGGGATTACTTTTATAGCACAGTCACGAGCTAGTCACAAAACAGTTGCATTGTATGGTGACTGGCTCTGGTGACCATGTTACAAAGATGCGTGTTTTGTATTTTAATTGGAGGAGGAGTAGTTGCAGTTGCATTGTATTCTGACTAGCTGTGGTAACTGTATTACAAAAGAGTGGTTTTTAATATTTTCTTCTTTTTTTTTTTACTCGGGGCAGGGGTAACTGCAGTTGTGTTATATTCTGTCTGACTTTGGAGACTGCATTTTAAAAGTGTGATTTTTGGTTTTTACTAGGTGGAAGCTGCAGTTGCATTATATTATGACAGGCTCTGATAGCTATTTGCATTAATAATGTAATTTTGTTTTTACACTGGAGAGGAGTTGCTGCAGGTGTATTGTGCTGTCTGTCATTGGTGACTACATTTAACAAGCATTTGTCAATGCCGAGCGTTAGCTTGCAGGTATTTGCAGTGGTGTTTGGCATGTATGGTGCTATACCCTAATGCCCTGTGCGATTGCTGGTATTTGCACAATAAATTGTCAGCATGACCTTTTGTTACCCACATTAGTGCGCTACATAGGGAAACATGTTTTGGGCAGGATGTGAAAATGACAGCTGTACTGCTCATGAGGAAGTGTGGTAAAATGGCAATGTTGAAAATCTGGAGTGGAAATATTGAAAATTCGCAAACCTAGGAGCATGTGGGAACTGTGCAATGCACTGTTAAAACAGTGATTGTTAGAATTTTTTCACCAAATTGTCAACATTGGCATTTAAAACCTCTGCTAATGAACAGTGTCACTGCAATTGTCTTACTGTGTGCCACACATTGATTTTGCACACCGACTGCGCCATTGTGCAGTACATGAGGCTGTTTGGGCAGGATGTGAAAAATGGCAGCTGTACTGCTCATAAGGAGGGTGGTAAAATGGCAATGTTGAAAATCTGGAGTGAAAATATTGAAAATTCGCCAACTTACGAGCGTGCGTAAGAACTGCACAACGCACGCTCGAAAAACAGTAATTTTTAAGAATTTGTTCACCAAATTTTAAACATAGCCATTTTAAGATCTCTGCTCATGAACAGTGACACTGTGATTTTCTTAATGTGTCCCATACACTGAGTTCACACGACGACTGTGCCATTGTGCGCTACATGGGCGGAAACACGTTTTGGGCAAGATATGAAAAATGACAGCTGCAGTGCTCATAAGGAGGTGTGGTAAAATGGCAATGTTGAAAATGTGGAGTGAAAATATTGAAAATTCGCAAACTTACGAGTGTGCATAGGAACTGCACAATGAACACTCGTAAAACAGTCATTTCTAGGAATTTTTTCACCAAATTTTCAACACAGCCATTTTAAGACCTCTGCTCATGAACAGTGTCACTGTGATTTTCTTAATGTGTCCCATACATTAAGTTCGGACACGGATGCGCCATTGTGCACTCATGGGCGGAAACACGCTTTGGGCAGGATGTGAAAAGTGACAGCTGTACTGCTCATGAGGAGGTGTGGTAAATGCCAATGTTGAAAATCTGGAGGGAATATTGAAAATTCAAAACCTACGAGCGCATGGAACTGTGCAACGACGTCAGAAACAGTCATTTTAGGGATTTTTCACCAAATTTTCAACATTGCCATTTTAAAACCTCTGCTAATGAACAGTGTCACTGTGATTTTCTTACTGTGTCCCATACATTGATTTCGCACACCGACTGCGCCATTGTGCACTACTTGGGCGGAAGACGTTTTGGGCAGGATGAAAAATGACAGCTGTACTGCTCATAAGGAGGTGTGGTAAAATGGCAATGTTGAAAATCTGGAGTGAAAATATTGAAATTCACCATAAACCATTTAGCGGCGTGACGAATCCGCACAACGACGTCAGAAACAGTTATTTATAGGAATTAGAGTCGCCAAATTTTCAACATACCCATTTTAAGATCTCTGCTCATGAACAGTGACACTGTGATTTTCTTAATGTGTCCCGTAGACACTGAGTTCACACACTGACTGTGCCATTGTGCGCTACATGGGCGGAAACACGTTTTGGGCAAGATGTGAAAAATGACAGCTGCAGTGCTCATAAGGAGGTGTGGTAAAATGGCAATGTTGAAAATGTGGAGTGAAAATATTGAAAATTCGCAAACTTACGAGCGTGCGTAGAAACTACGCAACGCAGACTCGTAAAAGTCATTTTTAGGAATTCTTTCACCAAATTTTCAGCGCAGCCATTTTAAGACATCTGCTCATGATCAGTGTCACTGTGATTTTCTTAATGTGTCTCATACATTGAGTTCGCACACCGACTGCGCCATTGTGCACTACATGGGCAGAAACACATTTTGGGCAGGATGTGAAAAATGACAGCTGTACTGCTCATGAGGAGGTGTGGTAAAATGGCAATGTTGAAAATCTGGAGCGCAAATATTGAAAATTCACAAACGTACGAGCGCAAGCGTGAGGAACTGCACAACACACGCTAGTAAAACAGTCATTTTTAGAATTTTTCACTAATTTCAACATAGCCATTTTAAGACCTCTGCTCATGAACAGTATCACTGTGATTTTCTTAATGTGTTCCATACATTGATTTCAAGACACCGACCGCCATTGTGCGCTACATGGGCGAAACATGTTTTGGGTGAGATGTGAAAAATGACAGCTGTACAGCTCATGAGGAGGTGATAAAATGGCAATGTTGAAAATCTGGAGTGAAAATATTGAAATTTGGCGAACTCACGAGCCTGCGAGGAACCGCGCATGCACCAGAACAGTCATTTTTGTACTGGATTAACAGCGGCGACCTTCATAATGATGACACGACAGGTTATTCGCTCGGCGGGTGATTTCACGAGTGCCGCGAAATCACCCTTCGGCCCGACTAACACCATGACAGTGACATCATTCATGAGAAGGGGTCCCAAAACCCCATGTTGAAAATTGTGCAAAATTCCAAAATGACTGAGATATGCAATAAAGTTGAAACCTCATCTAGCCCATTATACAGCTTACCGACATTTCTCTGTTCGCGGGTCGCTTTGAAGAGTGCAGACGGTTCCCGTCCACCAAGATCGCCGACCGGAGTCTGGAGGTAAGTCATGGGGTGAGGGGTGGGGAGGCTGGGTACAGTGGGTGGGTGCGGTTGTGGGAGGGGCTGGGAGACGTGTCACGAGGACCGCTTTTTATTTACAGGTGTTAAAAACAAAAACGATGACATGGAATCTTGCCACACTGGGGTGGGCTCCCAGCGTGGCAGAAGATGGCTGGGGGCCGAGGAGCCGACGGATTGGGCAATTTTGCCGCAAACTACGCTGGGGCGAGGAGCCAACAGGGATTGGGCACTCTCATCGCAAAACAAACCGAACGCTTGCCACGCTGGGGTGGGCTCCTCAGCGTGGCAGCAGGATGTCTGGGGGCTGTGGAGCCGACGGGGATTGGGCACCCCTGGCCAGCAACAGTGTTTGCCACGCTAGTGGGCTCTCAGCGCGGCCCCAAAGCTTTGGGGCAGCACGCGACACGAGGGGGACGGCGTGATAGCAGCGCCAGTGCATGGCAGCGTGCTCGAAGCAGAAGAACACCGGCCACATAGAGCTCCTGCACCCATTGGTGCAGGACCGCCACGCCTGCTCAAGGGAGCAGTGCATTGGATGGGAGAGGCACACCTCCAAGTGTGCTACTCTCCCAAAACTTTCCTTGCGCATGCGCGCAAGCGAACGTAAAAAATGTGATTCAGCTCTTTCACTCAGGGAGGGTGTGACAAAAACTGCCCCTTTGAGGAGTCCTAGATTACAGGGCAGTTTTGTCAGGGACTTCTAATACTTTGCCACCACCTGGTTATACCAGAAAACCTCTTTTAACCCTGCTCAGGGTCAGGAAGGTCAACAAAATAACTGTTGGTAGAGTGCACTTCAGAGATGAACTGCAATTAGTGCCCAGCAGAACTAATAAAAATTAGCTTGTCAGCAATGAGGCAGTCACTGGTTAAATCAAAAAGAGACTGTTTGCTAGAAGATACTACATATTTACAAACATGATATGGTTACTCTACGACAAAAGGTTTACATGTTTACTGAGAATAAAAATAGTTAATAAGGCAGATGGTTTTCAGAAAAAAATCACATTTTAGCCTCAACTACAGTCTCTTTATCTGCCGCTAGCTACTGAAGACTACCCATAGGTTATCCTTCCTTACTAAGCCAGTTTCAGCAAAGGCTTTTCTTTAGATGTAGAATATCAAAGAAAGGGACAGAGACAGACAGACAAGCTCATGCCCCAGCCCCAATTTGTGTTCAGGGCTGTGGTGGTGTGGCCTGTTCTTTGAATGACAGTTCCCCAGTATCCTCATCCGTGTGTGTATGTGTCTCCTCATCTCCTTGGCACTTCCTTACTATTTTTTAGGTTTTACACCATGCATAAGGGTTCATTGCCTGGCATTTGAATATATCCCAGGAAGGACTTCTTATTGGAATTATGGCTTAATTGTCGCTTCCCTGCTCATCCTGTCAACAATTACTGCCAATGATCCCACAAGAATGTCAGCACCTGCACAGTGGGTGACCAGCTCTTCTAAGCTGCCTGTGTATGTGGCTTAGCAGTCATCTTGTCTATTCGGAACAGAATCTTTAACAGAAGAATATTTAAATGTTATCCCTAGAGCTATTACCTCTCACGGCCAAAGAGCCTTCAGCTTTAGGGCCCCCTCCTGGTTCAACACACTGCCCCCCTCCATCTCCGAAGCTCCAACTATATCGTGCTTCAAAACTTCCTTACGTAACCACCTTATTAACACCCGATGCTGTAACTGCCGCTAGTCAAAGCCGTACTAATACTTATGACAAAGCTTATTACTAAGCTGCTAATGACGATATAACTCTGGTATTGTTTGCATCCATCCTACCTGTACCAGCTTGTTTGTATCTATGTCTTGATTTACTGTTATACTTATGTGTTGTACTGCTATACTGTGTATTTTGGTTTGTCTTACTGTGACAAGGTACTTTTTAAATGAGCCTATGGCTCAAAGGTTTTCCAAACTGCTGTTTAAATAAAATAAAAATAAAATAAAAAATAAATAAACTAACAGAGAAAGAATAAATAAGTCTGGTCACATATACTGTCACAGGAGCTGCAGGGTGATATGTTACTCAATCTGTCTATGTTTTAAAATGTAATTTAAATGTTCTCTGCTGCAAATGTTCCATGTGATTCTGTGTGTTTTGTTTAATAATCTTTGTCCTGTTATAGTACTGTTCTTGGTTAGCATACCCATCCTGCTATATTGTATTACCCATTAACATACTTCCTTGTTGCCATGTTTAGATAGATATTTTATTTATAAAGCACCCAATTCCATGGACTCTGGGCACTGTACAATATAATTCAAAACAGGAAACCCATAGCAGCAGTTTAGCACAGACATTAAAATTCTATCCATCCCATTTCAAATTGTTCAGTTATTAAAAGCCTGTTGGAACAGATATGTTTTTAGTTGTCTCTTAAAGGCTTCAACCGAGGGGGCCTCTCCTAAGATATCCAGGAAGGGAGTTCCATAGTGTGGGCACTGCCACTGAAAATGCCGTATCCCCGGAATGCACAGCCTCACTGGGAACTTCAAGGAGCCCCATTCCCGGCAGAACAGAGTACCTAGGGCAGACGAGCAGGAGGCAAAGAGATCTTGCAGATAGACAGGTCCCCTTCATTTAGGGTCTTGTAGGTCAGGAGCCCTACCTTGAAGACAATCCTCTACCTTCATAGCCAGTGCAGACAACGAATGACCGGGGTGATATGATCTCCACGTCTTGCCCTAGTCCGTAATCTTGCCACCGAATTCTGCACCAGCTGCAGCCTGCAGAGGTTGCCTCCAGATAATCCTAGGTACAGAGCATTGCAGTAGTCTAGCCTGGAAGTGACAAACGCATGCAGCAGTGTGGTCAGATCCTTCAGCAGGATTAAGGCTTGGATTCAAGCAATGTTCCTAAGATGATAAAACCCACTCTTAATGATGGCCAACACCTGAGCATCAAGCATCAAACCGTCATCTAGGGCCATGTCCAAATCCTTCACCTGTCTAGACAGAGTAAGGGGAACACCTCCAACATAAGACCAGGGGTAACACCTCACAACACCCTTTGCCACAATGAACTGGATCCACAACAAGTACCTCTGTCTTGTCAGGGTTAAGTTTAAGCCAGTTTTGAGTCATCCAAGCCTGGCTCTCATTGAGGTAGCTGTTAAATACAGAGGCCTACACCTGGATATTAGGTGGACAGGTACAGCTGGGTATCATCTGCATAGCAGTGAAAACTCAGCCCGTACCGCCTGATAATGACCCCCAGTGGCAGCATGTACACCGTGAACAACAAGGGCGACAAGACCAAACCTTGCGGTACCCTGCAGCACAGAGTCTTCTGGTTAGATGAGGCTAACCCCATCATCGCCCTCTGCCAATTAGATATGACCTGAACCAGTTGATGACATTACCGGACAGGCCATACTAAAACCGCAGGCGATCAAGTAGCACCTCATGGGCGACGGTGTCAGATGCTGCAGAGAGGTCCAGGAGGACCAAGGTGGTCTGCTTTCTCCTGTCCCTCGCCATCAGAAGGTCATTAAGCACCCTCACCCAGGGTGGTCTCTGTACTATGCCCTGCACAAACCCCCAACTGGAATGGCTCATAGGTGGAGGAAGAAGTGAGATGTCTCTCAAGCTGCATGGCCACCACTTTTTCAATAACCTTCCCTAAAAATGGGAGGTTTGAGACTGGACTGTAATTGCTGAGGCAGTCCAGGTCCAGGGAGTGTTTCTTCAAAAGGGTCTAACCAAAGCCTCTTTTAAGTTCATTGGGAAAACCTGACTCCTCAGGGAACTCTAGACAACCCCAGCAATCACAGGCCCAACCAGGACCAAACATCTCACCAAATGTCTGGTCAGACCTAGGTCCAGATCACTCTGGGTTGGCCGCATCTTCAACATTATCTTCACCACCTACTCCACCCCAACCAGCTCAAACTCATCCCAGGCAGGAGGAGTGTTTTGACACAATTTAGGCCAGACCATGCATCCCAGTCAAGACTTACTCGAAGAGACCTCATCTCTGATAGAGGACACCTTGTCGGCAAAGAAAACAAACAGCTCCTCATGCTTGAACCTGCTCCCCCAACACAGAGACAAGCAGGATGTAATAGCCCATCCACTGTGTGGAAAAGCTGAGCTGGTCTGTTCTTTGCTGCAACAATCTCCCTAGACAGATAACCTGCCTTCTTACGTGAGATTGCCCCCTGATAGTTGTTATAATGTAACTTCAGGGCCAATCTGTCCTCCAGCAGGCCAGATCTCCTCCAGCACCTCTCTAACTTCCATCCCCTAATCTTTAATCTCCAGAGATTTAGACCAATAAGATGCCAGAATTTGGCATCACGGTGGTGCTAAGGGTTGAGGCGCTGGACACCACACCTTGTGTTGCGCTGGTGAGCCAGGTTCAGAATCGAGCCCGAGTCATCTGGGGTCAGCATGGAGAGGATCGAGTGTCTGTATACTGCCTCCTGTCTTTGGGAGGATTCAGGACTGCCCAGTGCAACAGTGGCCCCAGTGAAGCTGGAGGGATGCACACATTGGCACAATGAGGGGTGGAGCTGTGGCTGACATCCCAAGACATTATTGCACGACTGAGCCCAGGGACGGGATGGGAGACAAACAAGAAAACGCACTCCTAGCTTCGGGGAGGCAACAGAACCACCAGTGGTCTTGGCCCACACGCCCAATGTCGTCCATAGAAAAACCCAACTACCCCTTGGGGATTCTGGGCCTCTGTAGTGAGGTAGGAGAAGCCAGAGTCCTGAACCCGATATAGTTGTCAGGAGAAAACGGTTCAGACAGGTGGTTAGGAGCTGCAGCACTGAGTAAGGATTTCAGGGAGATGTTCCAATAGATAGGAGCATAAACAGAATCTACCAAAAAAGATGCTAGAGTTGGTCAGACATAGTCTATGAATAGTATCAATGAACATAATAAATTGAAATGTTGCAGAAAGAATAATTTAATCCAAATGTTTTTAAAATGAGAATGTTTTTGAAAACTAATTTCAGGGAGTTTAATCTCAGGAATGTTGATGAAGCTGTCAACAAGATTAAAAAAAAAACAATTGACACATTTGTGTCCATACTGTAAGAAGATGCTAATTAAATATTTTTCTGTGTCAGCGTGGCTCAGTTGGTAGCACATCCACCTCTTGACCAGAAGGTCGTGGGTTCTTGTCCCACCCCAGGATTGGACTTGCACGTAAAAATTGCTGGCATCCGAATGCAGCATTGGGGGGTGCTGTACTGCTGGGGTATGCCATCCTTTGGATGAGACGTTAAGCCGAGGTCCCTTCTGCCCATCCTAGTGTTGTCCTGATGGGTGTCCAGGTAGAAGTAAAAGAACCCAGGGCACTCTTCACAAAGAGCAGGGAACATTCCCAGTGTCCTGGCCAACATTCCCCTTCCCATAAACCAGTTCTTGCAATTATCCAGACTGTGTGTGGGTGATGATGTGCGATATGACTGCCACCACATATTCAGTCACTTCACTACCAGTCTAGCATTGCTTGTAAAGTGTTTTGGGATACTGTGCATGAAAAGTGTTATATAAATGCTAATTCTTCTTCTTCTTCTAGTCGGCAGGAAGTTTGAGTATAACGAGACTTGGAGCCAGGAATCCTCACATGAAAATTACCAGCCAAGTCATACAACAAAGAAATCCTATCAGTATCCTCAGTGCAGGAAGAGATTCCATGACCTTCAACTCATCACTGTAACAGAACAGAGTCACAAATTAAAGGGGCAAGTTAAATGTACCAAATCTCAGAGAAGTCTAGGCAAGCTGAATGCTGTTAAATGTAATGACAAGAATTTTACTATGCAGCATAAAACTATTTTGAAGAAACCATATAAATGTGCTGAGTGTGACAACAGTTTTATAACACGGAAAATCTTCATGAAGCATCAGCAGATTCACACAGGAGACAGACCATATAGATGTGACATTAGTTTTGGTGATAAGAGTGGGTCTGATAGGACAATTACAAATTCAGTTTTCAAAGAGACTATATAAATGTACTAAATGTAACAAGAGTTTTGGCCACAAGAGTGGCCTGAAAGACATAAGCAAATTTGCCTGGCTTAAGAATGAGGTCCATTCTCATCACAGTACCAGAAATTCCTAAACATTTGGAGACACTAGTCCCAAACAAGAGAGCATATAAATGTGCTGAATGCAACAAGAGTTTTGGCTGAAGTGTCACCTGGTAATGCATCAGCAAGTTCACTCAGGAGAGAGACAGATAAATGTGCTGAATATGACAAGAGTTTTGGCAAAAGCAGTGTCTCTGACAACACCAGAGAATTCACTCTGGAGAGAGGCCATTAAATGTGCTGAATGCAATAAGACTTTTGGCCAGAAGGGAAACCTGGTAATGCACCAGCAAGTCCACTCAGGAGAGAGACCGTGATAAATGTGCTGAATGTGACAAGAGTTTTGGCAAAAGCAGTGTCCCATGACAACACCAGAGAATTCACTCTGGAGAGAGGCCATTTAAATGTGCTGAATGCAATAAGACTTTGGCCAGAAGGGAAACCTGGTAATACACCAGCAAGTTCACTCAGGAGAGACCGATAAACGTGCTGAATGTGACAAGAGTTTTGGCAAAAGCAGTGTCCTGCGACAACACCAGAGAATTCACTCTGAGAGAGGCCATTTAAATGTGCTGAATGCAATAAGACTTTTGGCCAGAAGGAAACCTGGTAATGCATCAGCAAGTTCACTCAGGAGAGAGACCAGACAATGTGCTGAATGTAACAAGAGTTTTGTCCAAAGGGTCAACTGGTAGCACATCAGCTAATTCACTCTGGAGAGAAACCATATATATGTGCTGAGTGTAACAAGAGTTTTAGCTGGAAGGGTCACCTAGTAGTACATCAGCGTATTCACTCTGGAGAGAAACCATATAAATGTGCTGAATGTGACAAGAGCTTTGGTGACATCAGTGTTATGATACGCCACCAGAGGCTTCACTTTGGAGAGAAATCATTTAAATGTGCTGAATGCAATAGGAGTTTTCACCAGAAATGTCACCTAATACTACATAAGCGAATTCACTCGGGAGAGATACCATATAAATGTGCTGAATGCAACAAGAGTTTTTGCCAGAAGAATGACCTGACAAGACATCAGCGAATTCACTCGGGAGAGAGACCATATAAATGTGATGAATGCAACAAGAGTTTTGGCCAGAAGGGTAATCTGATAAAACATCAGCGAATTCACTCACACAAAGAATCACAGAGAATGAAGAAGTAATGATATCATGGGATCACCCAATACCACCAGCCAAGAAAGTGGAAGCAAGAAAACCCAATATTGTAATACAAGAAAAGAGAACAAGGGTAGCATTGCTGATTGAAATAGCCACCCCTAGTGACTACAGAGTCCCTGCATAGAGAGAGACAAAATCATGAAATACCAAGATATACAGTCAGAAACCAAACTGATGTGGAATAAGGACACAAATTGTTCCAGTAGTGCTTGGAGCAATGGGACTAATCAAAAGAACTTTCAGGCACATTTAAATATGCTACCAATATTTGTGACACCTTATGAACTTCAAAAGGAAGCTATTTTGGGGACATTCATGTGCTGAGAAAAGCGCTGTCAGCAAACATCAAAGATTAATACAGTACTAATTTCTTGAGTTTTGAATATGCCCTGGCTAAAGAATGGGGTCCATTCTCTGCCACGGTATTAGAAATCCCAAACATTTGGAGACACTAACCCCAGAAAGGAAGAGCAGGAAATGCCAGTTACAGGAACAACCCTAAACCAAGAGGAAGAAAACATGAGAGAAGAGTTAATTGACATGAACAAATATATCAAAATACATCAAAGGGAAAGACTGCAAAAATTACGCATGACATACACATTTAGGGAACACATAAAACAGATATCCAAAGTTATTGAAACCATCCAGAGGGATCCATATGATGTCACTGAAATAAACAGAATACATTATTGTGCAGCAAGACTAATAACAAATAGAGCAATGCCAAAAAGCAAGGAATGAAGAACAAAAGAGAGGGAATTCAGCATACCACCATGGAAAAGCAGATAGAAGGGACAATTATGGAGCTAAGATCAGAAGTATCACTGCTAGAGGAGTTTAGAAAGGGTAATAGATCAATGAAAGTCATCAGGAAAGTGGATGAAATCAAAGAAAAATGCTGTATTAAGACAGATCAGGACCTACATTTTACCATCTCAAATAACAAGCTTAAGATCTCTGCTCAAGCCGAGAAGCTCAGGAGATACGAAAGGAACAATGAAAAATGCAAAATAGATGGTTTAGAGAAGACCCAAGAAGTTCTGTAGGAGCTGGGAAAGGAAACAACCAACGTAAAACACCACCGTAAAGAAAGAAACTGAGGAATTCTGCAGAAGCATTTATGAAGACCCAGTTGAACATAAAAGGGAAGCAAAGTGGATACAGGAAATAAAAAACAACACAAGAAATGGTACTACTAGGGATATGGAGTGGCCTGACGTAACAGCTAAGGAGATATAAGTGAAGATAAGGAAGGCCTCCAACTGGAAAACCCCAGGTCCAGATGCCTTACGCAACTTCTGGCTAAAAGTACTAGCATCTTTGCACCAAGATTTAGCTACCTCGAAAAAATATTTATATGCACATCCTGACTTGACACCCATCTGGTTAATAACAGGGAATACCACACTTCTTATTAAATCTGAGCCTGCCAGTCTCCCAAGAACTATTGCCCAATAACCTGCTTGCCAACAGCGTATAAACTATATACTGGAATCGATGCAGACAGAGTCTACAATCATTTAGACTGCAGTAAACTCATGGCAATAGAACAAAAGGTAATAAAAGAAAATCATATGGTACAATGGACCGTCTCTGTTGAATAAAGCCATTATGGAGAGCTGCAAAAATGCGAAACCTTAGTGTAGCATGGATCGACTACAAAAAACATTTGACAGTATCCCACTCCTGGATCACTGAGTGTTTATGGATCTACAGGATACATCCCACACTGATAAACTTCATCACAACAACAATGAGAAAGTGGCAAACCACCCTGCAATCAAATCATGAGAAAGGTCAAATCACCATCCCAAATATAAACATCCAACGAGGGATATTTCAAGGTGACCTTTCACACTTCTGTTTTGCCTTGGCCTCAATCCCTTGAGTAGCCTAATCAACAATCTAGGCTATGGATACAGCTTGAACCCCAGAAACAAAAACAATCAACAGCTAACATCTCACCTTCTGTTTGTAGATGACCTAAAACTTTATAGTTCATCTGACAAACATTTTAGAGAACAACTACAAATTGTTAAGACCTTTTCTGATGACATACGGATGACGTCTACTAGATAAATGTGCCAAAACAACATTTGTAGCAGGAAGGTTAACTCTATAAAGAAAACATGAATCTGGTGGAGGTTTGAGACGTAAAGAACTTGAGCAAGAGGGAGTGTATAAATACCTGGGAATAGATGAAGGAGCAACAGCACAACATGAACAAATGAGAGTAAAAGTAAGCAAGGAATATTTAAAAGGTTAAAGCTAATTCTGAAAACTGCATTGACAACATGAAATAAAGTGCAAGCTATAAACCAACTCGCCTCTTCCAGTGATGTCATACAGCATTGGTGTGATAGACTGGCCACAGAAAGTGTTGAACCAGCTAGATATACAAGCAAGAAAATGTTTCATGCTCACCAATTAATATACAAAACCAGTGCATGCCAAGATTATACATCTCAGGTCAGAGGGAGGCATGGGCCTCATTGAGATTGATTACACATACAGATCCACAATAGTGGGGCTACATACATACTTACTGACATCCTTGGACCCAAATGTAGTCAAGGTCTTACATCATGAAGAAAATAAGTCTAAAATGACTTCACTCATCAAATTAGGTAAAGCCTTCAGAAGGGTAGCAGAGATGGATGTCAATCCTCAAGTAGATAAGGAACTGTCAGCAAGAGAAAACGCAAAGAATCAGAAAATGGAGTATAAGGATAATGACCAACAGAAAAGAAAAAACAATTGGAAAGCCCATAATTATAGTGGGAAATACAGGGAGCTACTGGAGCAACCGCAGGTCGATCAAGCCCTGACTCATAAGTGGTTAAAAATAGGTGAATTTAGGCCATGAGATGAGAGACTGATAATCGCAGCCCAAGATAGTGGGCTACGCACAAGATGGTTCACAAATCCATAGAAAAACAGGAGAAACAGACAAATGAAGGTTCTATAGATAATTATAAGCAGTTGTGCATCTCATGGCTGGATGTGAAGTACTCATGGCAGAAGGTTTGTATACTGAAAGACACAACAAAGTAGCAAGATTGATCAACTGAAACTGTGCAAACACTATAACATACAGGTAGCAGCAGACACTGGAAACATGAACCACAAAGAATCACAGAGAATGAAAAGTAATGATCACATGGGATCACCCAATACCAACAGCCAAGAAAGTGGAAGCAAGAAAACCTGATATTGTAATACAGAAAAGAGAACAAAGGTAGCATTGCTGATTGAAATAGCCACCCCTAGTGGCTACAGTGTCCTGCATACAGAGAGACACAAAATCATGAAATACCAAGATATGCAGTCAGAAACTAAACTGATGTGGAATAAGGACACATAATTGTTCCAGTAGTGCTTGGAGCAATGGGACTAATCAAAAGAACTTTCAGGCACATTTAAATATGCTACCAATACTTGTGACACCTTATGAACTTCAAAAGGAAGCTATTTTGGGGACATTATGTACTGGAGAAGAGCGCTTCAGCAAACATCAAAGATTAATACAGTACTAATTTCTTGAGTTTTGAATATGCCTGGCTAAAGAATGAGGTCCATTCTTGCCACGGTATTAGAAATCCCTAAACATTTGGAGACACTAACCCCGAGAGAGAACAAAGAAGTAACAAAGAATCACAGAGTGAAGAAGTAATGACACATGGGATCATCCAGTACAATCTATGGTGATTTGGCCATAGCTGTCATATTACTGGCATAGTCATCTGTAATTTTTGATGTTTAATTTCCAAAATGCTAGGGTAGCAGGATTGTGAAAATACCTTTTTCTGCAAAGGTACTTGGAAAGAGTTGATGTTAGGATGAACAGTTGGACCTAGAAATGTTAAGGCCACTAGATTATCTGGGGCCAGTTTTGCAGACTGCAGAAATGGCTATACAAGCCCTCTTGAACAGAGACTCTGGGCAGAAGCCATATTTCTTACATACATGAAGACTGCCAGACCCACTGAAGACCACTGCAAGAAAAGCTGGGACTCTGAGACACAGCAGACAGAAATAGAGATTTTACTAAACTCACTTATTTTCCAGACTCTGATTCTGTACAGCAAAGGTAGAACTTATCCTGCTAATTCACTAGTTCATTTTGTAGGTATTTTGCATCTTTTATTGTAGTTATCCTGTAACCAAATATCTAAATCATTTGTGTGGTAATTATTTCAGTAATCAGTAAAAGCACCTGTCTTTCTTTTAAAGTACTACTGCCTGGGAGTAATTTGTTATGTGTGAGGTTTTGGGAACATTTATTCAATCTGTAACAAGACTGTTTAGTGCTAAGCTGCCACATGCAACCAAAACTAGGATTGTTGAAGGTAATCCTGGGCCCCAAATTAGGGTAGAAATGCACAATGTCTCTGTAGGGGTCTGTGGGATTTGAATTAGTTTCCTGTACCACCAGTGGGAGAAGACACAATCAGGGTTATGAGAGCAGCCCCAAAGATCTTGCAATACCTGGTTCCTCCCAGTGCAGCAACCAAATAGGGTTCTTATGTGGCTATAGACTCGACACTGTATTTTACCAATACCCAGAGAGAGAAGCCCTGGGTCTTGTGGTGAGTGTTCAGTTGTGAAATCAGTGAATACCCTACCATGATATGAGGCAGGTATTTCCTGAGCCCCCATCATGGGTTGCACTTAGGGAGGGCACTGTGAGTTCAGTGGACACAGCCCCAAGCATGGGTTTGTGACGGATATTGGTGGGATAGCATTCAGATTTGAGGGCCAGTGTATCAGACTGGTAAATTGTAAACAAACCACACACAAACAGGGCCGAGATTAGGGGAAAAAGATAATATTTGGTTACATTATTAAGTTCCATAACCTTTTTTTTGTTGCAGTGTAAGTTTGGGAATAAGCTAGCTTGCAAGTGCAGCAGCTGCACTACAGACCAGCTTAGACAGTTCTGTCAGGAAAGATAGGTCCATTATGAGGGGCAAGGCAAAAAGAACCTTATGGAGACTGTTCTAGCAACTGATGAACAAGCGGCTGCCCAGGACCTCGAGTCACAACCAGTCACTAGAAAGGACCAGAGTTTGGGGGAGGGTTGCCAAGAGCCATTACAATTTCCAGTTCCAGGGAGGAGAACAGCAAGACCAGAGGGAACCCAGAGACATGGCACCAGGTGAAATCCACTATAGACAAGGAGCTGGAAAAGCAACAGTTGGGCTGCAGTAAGTACTGTTTGCCATACAGGACAGATAGCTTGCCTTAAAAGCCTATCAGCAGAGCGAAGTCCAGCAGCAGAGGGAACTCAAGAAGAAAAGACTTGAAATGGAGGTGGAGGGCAAATGGTGCCAAAGAAAGGCTGAGATGCAAGAAAAACAGACAAAGCTGCAGGACAAACGGTGCCAGCAAGAGTTTGAACTGGGGAGGCTGAAACTTTAACTGACAGCTCCAGAGCAGGTAAGTGGCTAGGGTGAACCTGAAACTCCTGGGCTGGGGTATAAATTAAATTCCAAATTGGTAGCAGAACTTAAAGAGGGGGAGGATATGGATGCATTTTTGAATTGATCTGTAAAGGTCTGTCTCCAGGCCAAGATACTCAAGGAGGCTTGGAGCTTTCAGCCATCCCCACTGCTTACTGTCTAGGGGCATGAGGTGCTAGGCCAAATGGACAATGAGGACTGTAAAGGCTATGAAAAACATAAAACTGCTTTGCTGAAAAAGTATGAACAAATTTAAAAAAAGTCTTGATGACTACATGGGTGATGAATACTTTTTCCACTGATAGAAATTGGTGATGAGTTCTCAAAAGGCCTTGACCTCCTGAACTTGAACCAAACTATTAAACTATTAGTTTGTAACTGTGAGGGGATTCAGTGGGGAGTAGAAACCCCTGCCACTAGCTAGTGTTCTCCTGTATTGGGGTGAGACAGGCGAGAGAGAGTGCAAAATGTGGCAGTGGCAGACAGATTTTTCCTGGATATGATTATAGAGAGCAATCTCCAGCAGGGGGTGATATGTGCAGTTACCCATAGCCAGACAACAAAGGCCACTTGTCATTGCCTAAACCCACAGACACCACTGTGAAAGAGAATAGAGGCTGGTTTCCCAGCCTGTGTCTCCTGAAAGGGAGAATAGCGAAAGGGAGGTAGGACTCATGCCTTGATGGTCATTCACTAAACTGCTGCAGAAGGTTACTCTGAGGGAGGTAGGGTAACAAATGGTTAGAAACTTACAGATGGCAGTAACTCTGAATGCCCCGATGCTAGAGCTTAGGACCCCAGTTTAAGAATTGAGGGGGACATGTTCAGTGCTTTGGGAAAATGTGAAAATGTTGCAGTCACTCTGAGGACTGCCTCTAGTTTGGAGAGGCTGAGGGATTTGCAGAATCTGATGGGTCACAGGGAGGTGACATGAGACAGGGTGTTTTGGGACAACAGACTGATGCATACAGAGGATGTGAGAACAGAGGGAGGCTTGATGGGTAGGCAGCTTGTCGTTCCCTAGGGGTATCATAAGCGATTCCTTAGAATCACTCATAATATCCCCATGTCGGGACATCCGGCATCTTTTGCACCATGCAGCAATTAGCTCAAAAGTTCTATTGGCCCAGCTTCAGCCATGCTGGAAGGAATATTGCAGGTTTTGTCAGCAATGCCAACAGATAGGAAGGTAGGTAGTAAAACAAAAACTGCCCTAATTCACTTGCTCATTGAGAAGGAGCCATTCCAAAAGGTACAAAGGATATTGCAGGACCCTTGAATGCTCCAAGCTCCTCCTGGAAAAATTGTATCCTGAAGGTGGTTGATTTTGCCACCTGATACCCAAAGGCATCAGCTTTCTCTTCCATGAAGGCAGACAAAGTGGCAGATGCCTTGCTTGGGATTTTCTCCCATATCGGGTTTCCACAGGAAGTTATCTCTAACAAGGGGGTGACTTCATGTCAGGTATGATAAAGTGTTTTGGGGAGAAGTGTGGGGTAGTGTATATATGCAAGACACCTTATGACCCACAAGCAAATGGGTTCATGGAAAGATTTAATGGTACCCTAAAAATGATGCTACAAGCATTTTCTGAACAGCATTGGAGGGACGGGGAGTAAGAGCTTCCCTCACATGCTGTTTGCTTACAGGGAGGTGCCCCATGAGTCAACAGGGTTCACCCCTTTTAACTTGTATACAGACATAGAGTATGTGGGCCCCTAGACTTGACCCACGAAGACTGAGAAGGCAAACACGCCACTTAGGGAACTCCCATAGTGGAGTATGTCCTTGAGTTTAGGGAGAAGCTGACAGAGCTTATGGGTGTGGCCCAAAGCCACCTATCATCTATCCAGCTGAAGTAAAAGGTCCAGTACAATTGCAGAGCCAGAGCTCACTCATACAGCGCAGACCAGGACATACCCATAGGATGTGCCATATCAATATCATGATGTTGTATGTAAATACAGTAGGGCCAATATAGTGTTTGCAGTATGTAGTCCTGGGAGGGAAGGATGAGAAGATCCTGTCCAGGACTTGCTAGAGGAGAACAAGTGGAGTCATCTGTGGAAGCAATCAAGCTGTTACCCCAGTTGATCCTGGAACAGATCCAGGAAGTCAGAGAGGTTAACATTGCCCTTTATTTATGACCGAGCCCAGACAAAGCCCCTTAGTGACTCATGACATAGACACAGGGTGCAAGCACCATCCAATGGACAGCCTACCCCATGTCTGAGGCAGCCCTAAAGGACATTAGAAGGAGGTGGAGGAAATGCTGGACCTGGGATTATTCAAGAACACCCACAGTCCCTAGGCCTTGCTCGCAGTCCTCGTCCCCAAGCAGGATGAATCTACTCACTCCGTGTGAGCTATCGTGGATGCAACACAGTCACAAAGTCTCACGAGTACTCAATGCCATGGACAAAAAAGCTACTAGATAAGTTGGGAGGTGACATACCTACCACAGTTGACCTAACAAAAGGATACTGGTACACAGAGTTAGCTGTCAGAGCTAGAGAACAGTCAGTGTTCATCACTCCAGTAGGATTATTCGACTTCCGGGTAATGCCTTTTGGAATGAAGAATGCCCTGTCACATTCCAAAGGTTGGTCAACTAGGTGTTACAGGTACATAAGACTACGTAGTGGTTTATCTGGATGATATTGTCATCTTCAGTACCAGCTGGAAGGAACATCTGTTTCATCTGAAGGAAGTATTGTGCAGTAAGGCAGCAGGGCTCACTGTAAAGGCTGAAAAGTGCCAGGTGGTTATGGTGGAGGTGGCATACCTAGACCATGTACTGGGATCCAACCAAGCAAACGTGCAATACAGGTGAGGCCTATGCCTGAAACCCAAAAGCAAGTTAGGATCTGCCTAGAGACTGCTAGGCACTACTAAATATTTGTGCCCAATTACAGTACCCTGGTGACTTACGATCTCAGCTTGCTAAAAAATAGACAGCCTAGAAAGGTGAACTGAAGCCAGCCAGTGAAAGGACTTTCACATGGCTAAATGTGGCACTGCACAGTGCCCTGTGCTGGCCAGTCCAGATTACACTAGGCAGTTTGCTGGTACATAAGGATGCCACTGATGTGGGAATTGGAGCAGTCCTCAGCCAGACAGCCAATCTGGGAAGAGACTACCCAATATTGTACCTTAGCAAGAAGCTGCTTACCCAGGAGCAGGCATGCTCTGCAATAGAGAAGGAATGTCTTGCTCTGGCATGTGTCCTGAAAAATTAGAGCCATACCTCTATGGAAGGTGCTTTGAGTTACAGGCCAAACACAACTCTCTGGTGTGGTAAATCACATGGGAAAAACAATGGATGGCTCCACAGATGGAGTATTGCCTGAAGGCCTATGTAATGATTATTATGCACAGGTCAGTGTCTGCCAACGTGAAAGATGGCCTATCTCACCAGTTAGAACAGCAACCATATTGTGGAAACCCTGCCATAATAGGTGCATGTTCTGACAGATTCAGTCTTAGGAGGGAGGGATGTTGTGATTTGGCCACTTAAGTCATATTGCTGTCATATTTATCTGTAATTTATTTTGTTTAATTTCCAAAAAGGCCAGGACAGCAGGTTTGTCAAAAAGATGCTCATTTTTCTGCAAGGGTATTTGGGAAGAGTTGCTGTGTATTTCAATATCTATCATCTCGCTTTGCCTAGGACAAAGGCTTGCTAGAGGTAAACAGGAGTTGCATTTCAATAGAAGACTGAAATTTCCTGATAGGTAATCAAAGTAGAAGATTCCATAAATGACATGAGGGTCATCCCCTCTGTCTATAACACTTTAAATTTCAAAGAGAAAATACTATAGCTTAAGTTCAGGAATCTGCAGACACCCAGGCTAGGAAACTATTGTTAAATTCCCTACCAACTGCCATGGTCTAGTACCATTTTTATAAGAGTCAGGAAAGAAATGTAGATCAAAGCCAGCCCCAGGGAGGTGGAACTCTGGGAAAGCAAAATACTGTTAATTTTGAAAATACTGTTAATTGTGGTTCACTGAAATTTGTGGGAAAGAGCAAGAAAGACCTTTGCTGACATAGAGATGAACAGTTGGACCTAGGAAATATTAAGGCCACTAGCCAATCACAGGCCAGTTTTGCAGACTGCAGAAGTGGCTATATAAGTCTCCTGAACAAAGACTCTTGGCAGAAGCCAAATTTCCTTACAAACATTAAACCTGCCAGACCCCTTGAAGACCACTGCAAAAAAAGCTGGAACCCTGAAACGCAGTAGAGCGAGAGACTTTGCAGAACTCACTTATTTTTGAGACTCTGATTCTCTACAGAAAAGGCAGCAATTATCCAACTAATTCATTTTGTAAGTATTTTCCAACTGTGTTGTATTTATCATGAAACCAAATATCTAAATAATTTGTCTGTATGGTAATTAGTTAAGTCATCAGTAAAAGCACATGCTTTTATTTCAAAGTACTACTTCCTGGGTGTAATTTATTGTGTGTGAGGTTTTTGGAAGGATTATTCAATCTGTATAGTGCCTGTTTAGGGATGTGGTGCCACACACTACTGAAACTAGGATCCTAGAAGATAATCTGGGGCCCTAAAGTAGGGTAAAAGTATAGAAGATCTCTGGAGGGGTCTATGGGTTTGAATCAGGTTCCTGTACCACCTGTGGGAGAAGTCGCAATTAGGGCTATGTGATCAGCCCTGATGATCTTGTAACACCTGGGTTCTCACCTGTGGGAGAAGTCGCAATCAGGGATGACGATCAGCCCTGATGATCTCGTAATGCTTGGGTTCTCACCTGGCGACTCAACACTGTATTTAACTGATACCCAAAGAGTGTAATCATTGCTTTATACAATAAATATTTTAGCTATGCTTCAGGTGTATCACTGAAATTACCTTGAGGTAAGATGCCACTCTATTTATTGTTTGCACATCCTCTGTGGTAAACATTATATTTAACAGAGCTTCTTTATTTTAAGTTTGTATTTCAGCCTGTATTGGCTTAACCAATAAGCCCTTGACTTGTTATACCATGGACATGAACACACAACAGGTTGTAAGTTTTCATTCTCTTTCTTTGTGTTTGATCACTTGTATTCAATACATTGCTCTTAAAAACTCCATTCTATACCTAGGGTGGGATGTGAGATGCACTTACGTAAGTGTGAAAATGTGCCAAAGAGTGATATTTGGCAGGAGACAATGCACTGCGCAAATCACAGTGCGCCAATGCGCAACCCTAATGAATGTATGCGCAAGTGCAGGGGCGTAGCCATGAATGTGGCGCAGATCGATATTCAACCGCAAGCAAACGGCGACATGTGCGGAGCAAACTTGAGCCCATAAAAAGAGGGAGCAAGCAAGGGATGGAGGCTTGTGCCACAGGGGAGCAATAGAGAGGGAGAGCAAGTGGGCAGGCAGGACAGTGGGAGGGGTGCAAGACAGAGACAGAGGCAGGCAGGAAGTGCAACAGAGTGTGGGACTGGGCGTGTGACACTGATTCTGTCTGCGTCTGTGTGTGTTGTGTGTGTGTGTGTGAGACAGGTGGGGGCAACAACTGCAGCTTGAGCCTGCGATACGGGCATAGGAGTGGCAGCGAAAGTGCCCGGACAAGTGGGAGGCAGAGGCCACAGCCAACAGGCCCCCAGCTGGGAACCCCAAACACAGGTGTGCGCCCAGCGCAGGGGCACACGCAGTTGCACACAGCCGGGGGGGTGCCTGAGGGACAGCCACCCGGGGGGGGCAGGACAGTCCAGGCCATGGCCAGTGCCATCTTCCAGATGGAGGCAGTAATGAGGGGTGTGAGGAGGCAGAGCAGCACGGCTGTGGAAGGGCCCATTGGTGGTATGCCCGGAACAGGTGGTACCGTGCCCGCACCACCTTTGAACAGTACAGTGACACAGAGATTGTGAGCCGGTACCACCTGAATCGGGCAATTCTGAGGCAGCTCTGTGAGCTGTGCAGTGACGAGATGCAGGCACCTACAAGACGGAGCCACGCCCTGTCGGTGGAGGCCAAGGTCATGGCCGTAATGTGCCTGCTCGCCACGGGTACCTTCCAGAGACCAACAGGGGACACGACAGACATAACCCAGTCGGCCGTGTCATGGCTCCTAACACAATTCCTCAACGCACTGCTGTCACATGCTGTGGAATACATCCATTTCCCCAGCACACAGGCAGAGCGTACAGGAAACATGCAGGAGTTCCACAGGGTGGAACATATGCCTGGCATGTTAGGGGCAATTGACTGCACCTACGTAGGCATCTGCACACCACCTGGCCTGGAGGGGGTAGTCTACATCAACAGGAAGGGCTACCCCAGCGTCAACTGCCAGGTGATGTGTGATGCCAGGGGGCGCATAATCAATGTCTGTGCTGCACACCCTGGTTGAGCACACAATGCCTTCATCTGGCACCAGTCAGCACTGTGCTGCAGCTTCAAGAGTAGGAACATCCCCACTGGCCACCTAGTAGGTGAGTATGCTGTTAGAATGGGCAGCCTGGCACAACAGGGCAGGGTGTGGGGGATGCTAGGCCAGGGGCATCAGAGGGTGTGGCAGGGAATGCAGGGAGGTGCAGCTACACAGACTACCATGTTAACCACACATGTCAACACACAGGTGACAGTGGATACCCACTCCGGCCCTGGCTGCTCATCCCATACTGGCGCCCATTGACCCCAGCACAGGAGCCATACAATAAGGCACACGCCAGTATACGGAACATCATCAAGCCTGTGTCTGGGCTGCTGAAAGCCTGATTCTGTTGCCTGAACAGGTCTGGCAGTGCCCTACAGTACAGTCCCTCAAAGGCCTGCAGCCTATTCCTGGCCTGCTGTATGCTACACAACATGGCCACCGCCTGTGGGATAGCTGCTCGAGGTTGAAGAGGGAACAGCAGTTGGGACGACCCGGCTGCCGGGCCAGGTGGTGGTGGGCAGTCCCTGGGTGAAGGGAACCCGGCTGAACAGGATGACCCAGCAGTACTGGGACACAATTGCAGAGGAGCATTACGGTGCCCGCAGGTAGGTGAACATGACCACGCGCATGTCCCAGGGACCATGGCACAGTAATCAGGCATGCAAGGGCGGGCCCCATGACAGTAATGGCTGAAGGGTAGTGTGGGCAGGCATGAGACTGGACTCTGTGGAAGCACCTGTACAGCACTGAACACCCCACACACCCCCACATACACATGCACACGGGCACCCACATGCGCACGCCCAGAGGCCGCCAACCGGCGTGTGTCAGATGCTGAACACCAGTGCACAGTAGCAGCTGGTGTTGTGTTGGCATCATCATGCACATGCCACAGTGGCCAGGTGGGTGTGCACAAGGCCTGTGTGTGGGGCGTCGACCATGTATGACACATCCCTGGAATGCACACGCACATGCCACACCAATGTGCACACAGGGCAGTGGCAGACAGTGGACAGGGAGGATGGCAGCTCAGGACCACTGTGGACATGTGAATGGTCCCGCCGAGACTGCCCAGCAGACGCGGGCTGTGTGACAGCCACAGGGGGCATCTCTGACGGTCGCCCAGGTGTGCCACTGCGTGAATGTAACTGGTCCCTCACAGGTGTCTGCAGGCTGGGAAACATGCCTGCTCCTGGCATGCCTGGAATGCCCACAGCAGATTCCGGCATTGACACTGATGGGTAGCACAGCACCATCACCGAGGGGTGGAGAAAGCACTCCAAGGGGTCTGCGATGGACGACCATGCACCAGGGCGGTCAGTGGTGCTGGGCCAGCTGTGACCACAGCGGTAAGCCAATCCAGGCTCTGCGGCCGTATCCTCCGCGATATGTGTGATCTCAGCCAGGAGCTGCTCATAGTCCCTGTCACGCCTCCTGTGGACTGGCACAGCTCTGTGCAGAGTGCACGCACCCCGCCACGACCAGCACCTGTTGCTCCACAGAAGCCCGTAGCAGGCGGGTGTGCTCGGTTCAAGGGTCGGGTGCCCTGGGGGCATAGGCATTGCGCTGACCCACCGGTGGTGCTTGACCTGCAGCCCAGCCCCCACGCTGGTTGGGGCTGCATAGCGGGGCCCCCTTGGGGCTGATCATTCTGCGGTGCACCATCGGCGGCCACTGCACCCAGTCCCCTTCAACCTCATCCTGCTGTCGCTGCTGCCCCTCTGGCCGCTGTGCATGGATCAGCGCTGGTGCAGTTGCACCACCGCCGCCACCCCCTACAGACTGCACCGCACCGATGGAGCCCACAGCATCTACGGGTGTGGTGGCCGGTGGGCGGATGATCACCCATCAGGGCACCGTCTGCTCTGCCGTGACAGGTGTGCCTCCCCCTGAATGGCAACACCACTATCGAGGATAATGGCCATGTCGTTATCGGTCCCAGACCTCACCCTGATCTGTGTCTCAGCATACTGTATGCCATGGCGGTCGACCTGCTGAAACACAGCCAGGGCCTCGTCCACAACCATGCCACAGGCATCTGGATAGACAGTGGGGTTGGGCTGCCTGTGGTCCGGACACCGGTGGAGGTGGACGGATGGTCCTCCAAGTCTAGGACCACCCCATGGAGGACACACCCACCCCTGCCACTGCATGCAGGTGCTCCAGAGCTGAAAGGAACACAGCTGCATTAGTGACGCTGGCACACCCCTGCTCCTCTGTCCCAGGTGCTGCCATACCTACCATGCAGTGATGGGCTGAACCCTCACCTGGTACCCCGATGATGCTACACCACATGGACGCTGCCACCAACTCCTGCGGTGACAACTATGGCACATCAGGCTGTCCACTGCCCATGGCAGCACGCGGCGCGGCTGGATGGCGGCCACCTTCTCCTTAGTCCTCCTCCGGTCTGTGCCGACCTTCTTCTTGCACTCCTGTGCAGTCCTTTGATGGATGCCCTGCTGGTTCACGGCCCTGGCCACACCCTCCCATGCTGTTTACCGGGCCTGTGGGGTGCCTGCTGAGCCACTCAGGAGAGGCTCCTGGTCCAGGTAGGCATCGAATAGGGCATCGCTCTCTGCCCTTGTGAAGTTGGGCCTGCGCTTCCGTGCATGCCCACGCTCCTCAACCTCCTCATGATCCATCATGCTTAGTCCTGTGGGTATAAACATGTGGTCAGTGATGGCTACAACCCACACCGCCCTCCCATTCCACTGTCCTGACAGGCCTGCAGCCTGGTGGCTTACCTCAGAATGATGCAATACCAGTCTAGTGCCTGTGCAGTCCCGTGGCGCCTTTTTAGTGCATCACATGCAAATGAGGGGATGCGCAACTGAATTGAGATGCAAATGCCTCCTATGCGCCGTGGATATGCTGATTAGCTAATATGCATATGCTGGCTGAATATCGTGAAATTGCACATGTCACATTGGTGTTGCGCATGCACAAGCCACGACACAACAGTATGACATGTGCAGTAGGCCCAGCAGTGCTCATGTGCACAGTGCCATCATGTACATCAGTGGCGCATCATATGCACACTGTGCCATATGCGGTACAGTGCTCTGCTGTTATTGGACATGTGGCACTCATGCACTTTATGCCCTATGGTGCCCATGCACGATTGGCCCATGGACCATGGGGCCCATGTGCCCCTATTGCACCCCATGCATGGTGTACCCAATCCCGCTGTCGTGCATGGTGCATGTGCCGATCCTTGACCCCATTATTGCCCTTTCACCCTCTGGGTGCCCTGCAGCATGTGCCAGAGCTGCACCAGCTGTGTCGCACAGCAGTGTTGATGCGCGATTGGAGATGGCAGCACATCACCAAGCAAGTCATGCTCCCACAGCACGTGTGGCTCATGCGTTACTGGGTGCCATTTTGGTTGTGCAACTGCTGAAATGACCATACCATGCTGCAGCAGTGCAAGGGCACCCAACTGATCACAGGTGGAGCTGGTGAACCTTGCTGCCCCTTTGTGAGCCACATGCAGATAGTTCGTTTGCCAGGTGCCCTGGATCAGCCATGAACGGAGGTGTGGCAGGAGGTGGCTGAGGGGCACAGCACAGCAGTGAGCAGTGCCACCACTGCTATGGGGACCTGCAGCGGAGGGATCCTGAGAGGTTACGGGCACGTGTCCGGAGGGGCACCGTGCCACGTCCAGGTAAGTGCACTATGCCCATGTCCATGCCAATCCAGTGTTATGTGGGGCCCAGCAGGATGTCACACCATGCTGTGGGGGGGCTGTGGCTGCGCATTCTGTTGGCCGTGGCAGCGCACCATGGGTGCGCTGTGCCACTGCACTGGGCCTGGGGGCATGCTGTGCTGGTGGGGGGGCATGTGGTGTTGCCAGGTACTGATGTGTCATTCTCCTTGTCTCCTTACTAGGCCCTGAGGATAGAAGATGAGCATGGTTGGCTGGCACTGTGGGTGTGCCAGGGCAGGCCACCACAGGGGCATGGGCACAGGATGCAGACCGCATAGCGGTGCCACCAGACAGGTGCAGGTGTGCCAGCAAACAGGTAGGTAGCTGTGCACCACTGCAATGTCCATTGCACCATGCCGCGCTATCGCGACAGTGTGTGGCTGCTGCTAGTGGGCTGTGGGTGCACCGGTTCCAGCTGTGCCACTGCCATCATGCCACTTAGCCCTGTCATCTGATTGCCGTGGTGTTGGTGTGCAGTGCTCTGCGTGGCTGTGGATAGTTGGGTTGGTAGCTTGTGTGGGTGCACATGCTGTGGGTGGCTGTGTGCCATCTCAGGGGCACATGTCACTGCTGTGCATGGTGGGTGGGCTACGGTCATACAGCCATGCACTCATACCATGTCCCCTCCTTTGTTCTAGGTGTCCATCACCCTGATGTCAACACCAGGCTCCTGAGGCGGATCCTTTGGGTCACCACTGCCATGCTCCAGGTGGCATGGTTGATACAGCGGGCACTGTGCAGGATGCAATGAAGATGGTGTCAGGCACCGGTGGGGCGGGGACACCCATAGGGCCCATTGGCCTGCAACTGTTTCCCTTCCTGTTCCCCTCCTTTCCCTCCCTTGTACCCTTGTTCAGCTATGTCCCTGTCCCCTGCCTCCTTTCCCCAGCCTCCCAGTTTGTTTGTAGCCTCCCATTCCTTGCTCCTCACCCGTTAATTGTTGTTTTGTAAATAGTTGTTTCTTGACTGGTTTTAATACATTTCATGTTTAGCCATCTGTGTCTGTTCTGCTTTGCAGCTGGCATGTGGAGCCATGCTGCAGTGGTGTGCATGGTGGCCTAGTGGTACATCTGGGGATTGTGCATGGTTGTCTCTGCCCAGTGGCTGGTGGCTGTGCCCTGAGGTGGCTATGTGCTCTCTGTTCATGTTGTGTGGCGTGTGCATTGTGTGCTGTTGGCCTGTGTGTTGCCAGCTGTGGTCCAGGTGGCATGTCCCGTGCCTTCCTGTGAGTGTTGCCGGTGGCTGTTTGCCAGTGGACATTGGTGCCATCCTGCCTCCATGCACCACTCTGGTGCGCATGGTCGGGGCCTGCTACTGTGTGCCCGCCAAGCCTCCCTCCTGGCATCCTCTGCGCCCTGGTGGTGGTCTATCCCACCCTGGTGGCATGCTCCTTGCTGTGCCTGTTGTCCTGTATCCTGGCATGCACCTCTGCCCCTTGCACAGCCCTGGTTGAGCTATGGCGCATGTTGGTTTGCTCCCTGGTGCAGCCCTGGTGCACAATGGCGCATCCTTCGATATTCAGCCATGTTGCGCTGTTGCTTGCCATCATGCGAACCTTGAATATCACATTTGGTGTGCCATGCAGTGTACTTGTGTTGCTGTCACTTCTGCGCCTGCCTCTGGTGCATTTCTGAATATACCACCCCTAGTGTATAACTTCATTTGAGTGTGATCAGTTGTGACATCCAGATAAAATCTGTACACATCTCCACTGTCATTTTGTACCAGCCAAGGGGAAACCTGAAGAGAAGCAATTGCTTCAGTATCTTTTCCTTTATTAAAATCTGTTATATTCTTGGTACTGTATGCCTTATATGTTGCACTAATGAAGATTCCTTTACTAACATAAATATTTAGATATTTTAGGCCATATTCTTGTAGAATAGAATACACTTTATTAAATCATTAGGCTACTTCAGCCCTAGTCTTCATTTCAATTTTTGCATTAAACAGGCACGGTAATCTATGCAGTCCATCCTTAGAGCTCTTATCCTGTAGTTTATCTTTCTGAACATGGACAGACTTTATAGCCATACTATGCCTAGTTCTGCTCTGGTCAAAGAAGCAGGAACTGACTTACCTGCTCCTAAGGCTGCTCTACAGAGGTAAATGAAAGCTAATAAATAAATATTTAGAGGAGTTTCCAGAAGCCCTATCTTTTCTGTATCCCATGTTTCAGCATGATTTAGGGCTTGAAGGAAATATCTGGCTCTAGCTGCTTTCCTAAAGGGTGCTATTAAATTACCACCATATTTACTGTTAAAATTAGATAGTGCCTCAGTAGTCTATATGTTTGGTTATTACCTTTTATATATG
The DNA here is from genome assembly GCA_016271365.2 of Neoceratodus forsteri. Taxonomy (NCBI): domain Eukaryota; kingdom Metazoa; phylum Chordata; order Ceratodontiformes; family Ceratodontidae; genus Neoceratodus; species Neoceratodus forsteri. Next base: position 389,908,770 of record CM057457.1, on the reverse strand, counting down.
TTTAGTCCACAGATCATCATTCAAAACACTCCAAAGTAAACATATGACTTAACTGTACTTATTATTTTGTTTCCAACTTTCCAGGGTTTATTCACATTATTTGAATAAAAACTAACACCTGACTTTTTGTTTCATTAATCATTAATTTACGTGCTTGAGTATAATCATTTAAACTGTCTGTTCACAGACAGCACAAAGATATGTAACAGAGCAGATGCTCCGGGGTGGGGAATGAGGCAGGATCTTGCCAAGCTGGAGGAGTTGGAGTAAAGTGAGAATTGCAATTCAATGCAAAAAAGTGCAAAATAATTCACACAGTACAAAATAACCCAAGGGACACATACTGCCTCAAGGGGAAACACTGCAGGTCAGAGAACAAGAAAAGGACCTGGGGATTTGGATCAGACACATTAAAGGTTAGGAGTCAGTGTGAGGAGCAGCTAGGAAAGCAACAAGAGTGTTGGCATGCATTGGGAGCGACTTCACTAGTAGGAAGAGGAGGTGACTATGCTACTATACAAAACATTGGTCAGATGAGACCACAGCTGGAGTATGAAGCCAATTCTGGAGGCCCCATTTGCAGGGGTGACAGGGATAGGCTGGAAAGGGTAGAGAGAAAAGTGACCAAGATGATGCAGGGTAGACCATATGGGAGAGGCTGAGGAGCTTGGTCTTTGTTCACTGGAGATGAGAGGGATAGAGGGACATTGGAAACCTTCAAATACATGAAGGGATTAAATAAGGTTAAGGGAGATAGCATCTTCAAACTGAAAAAAAAAAAACCACCAGAGGTCATGCATTTAAGCTGTGGGGCAGTTGTAAGGGGGACCTGAGGAGGCATTACTTCTCAGAGAAGGTTTTACAACTATGGAACAGGTTGATTGGAGTGGGTGGTTGATTTGAATACTGTGAAGAAATTCAAAAGAGCATGGGATAACTACATGAGACTGGGAAGGGGAGGTGAGAGAGCGCAGTGGGTTGGGAGGTAAAAGGGTGGTAGAGGGAGGCTAACTTGGGCTGAATGGTCCTTTTCTGCCAGCATGATTCTACGATTCAAAAAAATGTCTAGTTTACATTGTAGACCTGATAGTGACAGTGCAAATAGTGCCAGATCATCGGCATATGCCAGTGCTGGGCAGTGATTTTTGCAAATTTGAAGGTAGTCTGTTACTGATTCTGAGAGCTATGTGAGAAGTTCGTCACTATAAATGCAAAACAGTAATGGTGCAAGAACGCATCCTTGCCTGACTCCTTTGTTAGTTGGTAGTCTTGATTACATTTGTCCAGTTGCCCTTACTCTAATTTGTGTCCACATATCATTCTGAAGTTCTGTAATAATACTAATTAGATCTGGTTGTATTCCCTTTTGAAACAATATTTGCCATAATATGGCCCAAGGTATGTTGTCAGAAGCTGAGCTGAAGTTAATAAAAGCTACATATAATTTTTGCTTTCTTAAATTAACATATTTTTGTAAAGACAAAAGAACCTCTGTGTCAAACACTGAGGCAAGGAGTTACCCAAAGGGCATTTGCTGGGAAGCCAAGTTTCAAGAAAACACAAAATCACACATGCCCTGACAAAGCATGTGGGCTGCATATGCAAATCACCACAGAATGTTATGGACCAGCATAACATTCTGTGGTGATTTGCATATGCAGCCCATGATGCTTTGCATTGTGTAGGCATGTGTGATTTTATATTTTTTGTAAAGATGTAAAAGAATGAAACTATTATCTTTTTTTTTTAACTAGGAGAGAGACACTAAGCTGAAAAATGTTTTAAAGATGCGGCCTGAGAGTACAAGGAAGTTAATTGCGCAGGGTCACACAGTATGCAACTGGGGTCTGTGGTATCCAAACCCAGGTCTCCAGATTTGCAGCTCAAATCCTTAAACCACTGCGCTATACTGCCTCCTAAATCTGTCGTACAATAACCATATTTAGTGTGTATATCCCTCCCCAGATTATTTACAATACTTTCACAATCATTTTGAAGGGTATTGTAGCAGAAGTGGAAAAATCTTAGAACAAAGTTCCCTGGCCTGATAATCTTGATATACAGTGACTTCAACTGTAGGGTTGGAGCTGAGCTAGAAGTCAGCACATATCGTATGAGATGAACATAGATGATGCACTAGATATTTGTATAAGGCAATCAAAAGATAAAAAACAATTAACAACAGAGGCAAAATTCAGCTAAAAGTGGCTACAGAAAAGGACCTGTTGTTACTGAATGGTTCTATAAAAGGTGATTTGTATGGAGAAAACAGCTACTCAACAAGCCTGAAAGGCAGTCAGATTGATTTTTGTCCAATTTATATATTATATTTAAAGTTATCTATTTTGAGGTCCTAAAATTATGGGATGCTGATCATTTCCCACTAAAATGTTAACTTAATATTTTTATTTTTTTTCTACCCTATTTCTCTCCCTGGATCCTAGGTCAGCAACCATCCTAGCCACCCGTCCAGCCCCGTACCCCAACATTAGGCTGCAAGCCCTCTTCCCCCACGGCTTACCCACTGTGGTGGGGCGGCAAGGAGCCCCCCAAGCTCTACTCACCGCTACCACGATCAAGTTCAGGGAGCGCCATTTGGGGTCAGGGCCTGTGATGGGTGGCTGCCTCATCTAGCTGACCTTGACTATTTTCTCGTTTTCCTCCCTTGAGAGTGGAGCATGCAATGACATCAGTTGAGGGAGTGCACACTCATCTGCATGCATTCCTTCCGGCATCTGCCCCACTCAGTTCCTTTCTTGCAGCATCAGTGCTCTGTCCCCCAGCTGCCAGGGGTCAGAAGTGCACCAACCACTGAAATCACCCCTCCACAGAGAGGGAGAGCAGTCCCTTAGATGCGCTATACCTCTCCACCCCTGCCGACCCCCGGCGGCCCATACTCATTCCCAAACAGGGGTCACAGGCATAGTGCGAGGTAAGGCGACCAGTGCCTCAGTCCTCAGTGCCACCGGGTCAGCATATGTTAACTTAATATTGATGTAGATAATATATCAGTGAGTAAGAGCCAACAAAAGGAAGCATGTATGCATCATATAGACTAACAAACTTAAATGGAATGAATATACAGCTGAAAAAAATGGTTGAAATAATTGCCAATGTAGACCAGGAACAGACAGACTTGCTCCTTGATCACCCCTATGTATTTAGAGAAACCTTTGTGGAAAACAGATTGTGGGGCCTTTCTGACTTTTTGGATACCATTGTGTGCATGCTGGTGGGGGGGAGTGTGGTACAGAAATTCTAATGTGTAATATTGGGAAAAACAGCACGATTTGATCTTGAATGCTGAAGATTAAAAAGACCTATTAATAAGATACGCCATCAGTATGTAAAATTCAATGACCCATCACTTCTGATCTCTCTCTAAAACATTAAAAAAAAAAAGAATATAACAAACTGTTAACTACAGAGAAGAATGATTATAAAAACAGATGATGAGATGATTCACAAAATACAATTCAGAGCAGGACTACACAAACACACAAAACTGTCAGCAGAATCAGATCACAATGGTCCACTTAATCTACCAGAGTGAGCAGCTCAGCTTCAGATCTCTGGAGATGCCCCCCATCCCCCTTCTTCTGGAGTCATCCACCTCCCACCCACATTCTCCCTCCCTTCCTAGAGCAGATTCCTCCATTATGATTTTCTTGTTCACACTGTCTTACCCCCTTTGAAGCTGCCTACTGTATTCCACTGATACAACCTCCGGCAACTCGTTCTGCCCTTAAGCACCCTTTCTGTGAAAATGTGTTTCCTCATCTTCTTTTAAATTTACCCCCACCTGCTTCAGACTGTGCCTCTTGTAGTACTCTTCTTTCTCAGGGTGAATATAACCTCTGTTTGAACCCTGTTTATACCTTTGGGGTACTGAAGGTATCTGTCAGGTCCCTCCCTCCCTTCTGTCCCCAGCACCCCAGCATCTCCTTGTATGTTTTGTCCTAATGCCCTGGATCATCTTGGTAGCCCTCCGCTGTATCCCCTCCAATAGTCTGACATCTTTCTTTAGATAAAGACACCAGAACTGTACACTGCACCCAGGTGGGGTACCTGTACAGTTCAAGTCCACAAATGCCAGCGCAGCTCAAGAACTTCAAAAAGTAAGGCTTTAAGTAGTGAAAAATCACAAGGATGCCAAAGACATACATACAGCAATGGACACCATCTACCAGTTTTGCTTTACATGAGCGTCATCAGGAGGTAGATACCACATATGTATCAGGACATTAAATGGTGCAAGATTTAAAGTGACAGTGTATCAATTTCAATAGTGCAAACATACGGCACAACTAATGCTTATATACATTTAAATAACATAGATAGAACTCATCTACACATAAAAAGTGTCTGTGCACATTTGAGTGAAAATAATTTATTGTAACCACATATTATAAATTACCTATTAAAAACTGCATGTTAAAAACTGTTAACCAAAACTTCCTATATATACCAAAATCATCTCCTTGCTACAGTAGTTTACAGATGCAATGGAATTATTGCTTGATTACTGGAAGTCCTGTTTATATACATGTACAGCTACAGTTCATTTAGTTTTGCCTCACTGTTGCTACATCTAGTTTTAAATAAGCAAACCCATTCATGCAACGAGTTCTGTCAGTTCTCAAATTCCAAAGGACAGGCGGTACCACGGTGTTTTAAACTCCATAAACCGCACAAAAGAATATAACAAGAGACTGTTATAATGAATCTCATATGGTGTGTTTAAATGAGTAGTACACCCAAAAATCAGCTTCCCTCTAATGTGCCCTGATGTGCAAAAACATCCAACAACTAGCAAAGCCCTCCATGAAGAAATATAACACCTACCTAACTCTCGAGTCTGTTTTTGGAGTCCATGCCCTCAGCTGCTGCTCACCATCACTGGCTGGTGTTTGGGTCTCAGTAGAATTGCATTTCAAATTTTGTGCACGAGGATGATGTCATAACGCCTCTACAGTAACCAGCTATTCTACCCTTTTTATAATTAAAGCTTTTATTGAAAGTTTAAAAATAAATAAGAGTAAACAACAAATACATTACCATGTCAATAAAGGTCAATCATACAGACTTTAAGGTGAAATCACTCTCTACTTGTCATAAGCCAATACATATTTAAAAGCTTCTATAAATGACTGTAACTACTTTCTTTCTGTGGTCGATATTGGCAACTCTGGCAGGCTAACCATTCAATGTTTGTAACTGGCTGTCTGAAGTCGACTGCTAAATGGTGGACAGCGCTACTTCCTTATTGATATAGTCTGCTGTGCGGCAGTCATTGGTTAGTTGACTTCTAATCCTAGAGTATCCTGCAGTACAAATGGCCATCTTTGAGAGTATTTTGTCCTGCTCTATAAACAAGCCATGTATTATTGCATGCATTGTGTGAGTTTCTACAGATTTGCAGCACCTACTGCGCTGCTAGAATCTGTGCGTGTGTATTCCAGTCTGTTGCCGTATTTAGGAAACCTCATCTGCCATAGCTAACATTGAGACCACGTGTGTGTTTGTGTGTGTGTGTGTGTGTGTGTGTGTGTGTGTGTGTGTGATCAAACAGGTTGGTATTTTGCACTTCAGTCTAGCATGGCTGTTCACTATTTTCATATTCTAACTATGTACACCTGTAACTGACTATTGCGTTGCTCTCTGGCCTTATCTAACCCAGTTGTAACCACATTCAGTTATTTTTTTTAAATTATAGTTCTTTTATTATTTTATATAAAGGTAGTGCACCTGAGAAAACAGTACAGGGATTACACATTATGACCAATGACATAAACTGTATAGCAGCTGAAGAGTGACAATATACAGCATTTACCAAAATCCCTGGATTTGAAAAGCAATGAGAATACCCCTTACCTCCCTCACCCAAGTCCCCAAACCCCTCCCCACCCCCAGGATGTGCCTCCCTATGAGAGAAAGGAAGAAGAAAGAAAAGAGAAGAGAAATAAAAAGGGAGCTGATACTGATACATATGAGATACATAAAAGGTATATCGGCTGCAAGGTAGCTAGAGGTAAAATCCAACAGGACATTAATTCAAATAAAGAGCATATAATTTGCCCCATTTCCACTCAAACGAAGCCAGACAATTCCTAGAACTTGCTATTAGCTTTTCAGTCCGGAAAAGAGAAAGTTCATTGATCTATTCTGCATACGAGATAACCAAGCTGGTCCATCCAATGCCTAAAGACCAGTCTTTGACAATAATCGAGATTAAGGCCATGTGGAATCTACGCTCCATCTATATTGGAAAGCTTACCTAAAATACAAACTTCTATAGTGAATAAATCAGTCAGGCCCAAAAGAGGGTCTAAATTAGACTGGATGGACTGCCATAAGGGAGCCACCTTTTCACAATACCAGAAAATGTGTACCAGGTTCCCTTCCACTGTGCCACACCCTGTGCAAAGGGTTGAAGACAGTCTGTTTTAATTTAACCAGTTTAACTGGGGTATAATACATGTCATTCAATATATGGTATTGAGTGAGTCTATGTCTGTCTTGAGAGAGATACCAATATGTGTCAACCTAAATTTGTTCCCAATCTAAAAGGGTATCTGGCAGAAGAGAAGACCAGCATTTGGAACCAGTCAGATAGTCCAGGAACTTAGTATCCAATAGGAAAGAATAAAGCTTAGAGATGCTATGGGCCTTAGTTGCTTGTTCCTGTATCTCATTTAGGAAATGTTTAATATGAGGCGGTGTAGGATTGGAGCCGAAGCTGGAAGCCACTAGGTGTCATAACTGGAAAACTTTAAAAATGTGCTTCTGGGGAATATTGTCCTTGGTCAGAACCTCCCCAGAAGATAAAAGAGAGTTATTCAGGAATAAATCATCAACACAGCAATCTCTCAACTGAGGAAGCCAGTCTAGAGGAAATGGGAGACCCTCAATCCTAATATTTAAATTTAGGGTAAGAGGTTGGGAAGTGTCCTTCCTGGTAGAGAGACTGAAGAAGTGCCAGCATTGATTCAACACCTTGATAGAAGTACCAATGACACTCCCTTGTAAAAGTGGAGGCAAAGTGGATAGGTTATAATAGAGGAGTCTGGATAGGGGAAGTCCAAACTCAGTTAGAATCTTTTTCTCAAGTTGTACCCAAATTGGTAGACACTCGTCCACCCTCTGGTCATACCACCTCACAATTTTTGCCATGTGGCTTGCCCAGTAATAGAGCATAAAGCTGGGAAGATGAAGCCCTCCTTTCTCTTTGGGTAAATTAAGTTTTAAGAAGGCTTTCCTAGGCTGTTTACCCTGCCAAATAAACTTGGAGATGGACCTATGGAAGTGGTGAAAATAGGACATTGATTAGAAAATGTTCATTAGGCTAAGTGGGTAGAAAACCTGAGGCAACACATTCATTTTAACAATATTAATACAGCCCCAAAGCACTAAAGGGAGGGCAAACCATCTCTGAAGGTCTTGTTGGATTTTAACCAGAAGATTGTCAACGTTAAGCTTCCTGAAGAGTTTAGGGTCTTTAGTAAGGAAAATGCCTAAATATTTGAGAGAGGAGGGGGCCCATTTCATACCAAACTGAGAAAAGTTGACCTGGGGTGTGTTGACGTTCAGTGGGAATATGATTGATTTAGCTAAATTCAACTTGTAATTGGCACCTGGCCAAACTGAGCTATAATGTGTAATATATGTGTTAGGACACTTCGGGTTAGTCAGGTGTAAGAGAATATCATCAGCATAGCCGAGAGAACCAGACTGCTGTTGGAATGCGACATCCCGTGACCAGTAGAGAATTTTTGATTTTGAGAAGAAGAGGCTCCAGATAAAGATTAAACAAAAGAAGGGTGATGGGGCAGCCTGACGGGTGCCTGTAAATAGTGGAAATCGAGAGGAGAAAACCCGTTACAATAAATTCTGGCAGTAGGGGATTGATAGACTGATTTAATCCATTGAATAAAGACCTCCGGGAAGCCCATTCTCTTTAATATAATCCAGAGAAATTCCCAATGGACTCTATCAAAGGCTTTCTCTGCATCTAATGATATCAGAGCCATGGGATTTGAGAGTCCTGGGTGACATGAAAGATATGTGAAAAGCATAAGTGGTCTATTGAAGACCTGCCCTGCACAAAACCTACTTGTTCAGGTCACAACAGGTTAATCCAGACCCTTTTGAGTCTGAGAGATGGGATTTTCATTAGGATTTTAATGCCATAATTAAGAAGTGAAATTGGGTGGTAACTAACAGGGTCAGTCGAGGATTAGTCTGGTTTCAGTATCAAAATGATTGTGGCTTCCAGCAAGGAGGGGTCCAGAGTGGTAGCGTTAAATATATATTCAAATAATTTTGTGAGGAGAGGGGCCAGTTCCTTCCCAAACGTTTTATAAAAGTTGGAGGGGAAACCGTTGGGTCCTGGAGCTTTATCCAGAGCAAATTCCTTGATCACCTCCTCCACTTCCATTACTGTGATAGGAGTAGTCAAAGCTTCTCCCAGGTGAGTTTGGAGGGTAGGGAGGGGGAGGCCCTCCAGAAACTGGTCCACAAGGGAATGAGAGAGGTGGAAGGTACCACTGCCATAAAGTTCCTTATAAAATGTCTCAACAATTTGTGAGATATCTCTAGGAGAAGTTTTAAGAGAACCATCGGGAGCTAATAAAGAGGGAATCCATCTTGATCCCTCAATTTCCCTCCACCGTAAAGCTAGCATTTTACCTGATTTCTCCCCTTGATCGAGATAGAGGGCCTTTGTTTTCAGGAGAGCATACTCTTGTCCTTATCCAATCTGAGTACTCATTTCTGAGTTTCATTAGGGTTTCTAGATCAGCCTGGGAAGAGGAGGAGGATAACTTATTCTCTGCCAACCTAATTTGGTTCGACAGTAACATAATCTTGGCCTCCCTTTGTTTTTTTCTCCTAGATGCGAGTTTAATGAATTCGCCTCTAATAAAGCATTTAAGGGAACACCAAAGCAGATCTGCCCTCTTGATTGAACCTGTATTGGTCTCAACAAATGAGATGATGAGGGATCTAATATGGGGAAACTGTGGCCCTATCCTTTAAAAGCTGGGTGTTTAGTTTCCAGGCAGTGTCTCTTTGCACCTGCGGATTTGGGGAGACCAGAATCCAAGCCACCAAGTGATCTGATACCACTATGGGCTCAATACCAGACTGGAGTACTCCCGACAGAAGATTATTGCTGACTAGTATTAGGTCAATTCTGGACCAGGTCTTGTGTACTTGAGAGTAATAAGAAAAGAGTTGTCTTGTGGGATTAAGTAAATGCCAAGGGTCACACAGGCCCAGTAGGTCCATAAAATTCCTCAGAGCTAGTTGCGAAGAGGAGAGTAGTTTCAGGGGTCTGTAAGATTTATCCAAATCTTGTGAGGGAGCCATATTCCAGTCCTCCCAATTATTAACATTGAGGGTGAGAGTCCACTCAACTTTTCAGCCAGAGTCATGAGGAAGCCTGAGTCTCCCCCTACTGGGGCGTAGATCACCCCTAGTGTTATCTTCACATTGTAAAGCGAACCTTTCACAATAATGAATCTACCTTCATGGTCTGATAAAACCTGCTCTGCCAGAAAGGGAACATGCTTCTTAACCAGAATGGCCACCTCCCTACTAGAGGACGACCCCCCTGAGGCAAAAACCTGAGCGTAACCTTGACGGCGAAACCCTTTGACTTCTGATGAGAGCAAATGGGTTTCTTGCATCAAGAGAATATCAACATTCATTAAAGCAGTTTTTGAAAACCTGGTACCTTTAGTTAGATCTCTGACACCTCTTACATTCCATGTAGTAATTTTAGCGCTGTAACAGCCAGTATCTAATATACAGTGCAGCACTGGGCTATGAAAATATGAGAAAACAGATCACCTTAGAAGGCACATCCTGCCCTCCCCCACCCCAAAACCCCATCGACCAAATCCCACCCTCCACCCTCCCTCCCTCCCTCGAGACCAGTAAAAAGAACTGAAGCAGTATAAATTCCAGACATAGTGTTACAGCCTTTACCAAAACTGGAACTAAGAAAGAAATACTCCTCCCCTTCCTACCCCCTCCCACGTCCCTGAAACTATATACAGCTGTTCCCCCAACTATTTATTGAGAAGAACTGAAATTAATAGTACTTAAATTGGAACAAAGCCCCCAAAGCAACTGCTAGATGGGTATACCGGGAGATAAAAGTGAACCGGCGAGCTGAGGAAGTATCGTCTAATAGGTATAAAGTAATTCCTTCATAAGTACTGAGGGCCTCCTGACTGAAAAAAAAAACATCTGGGCTGCTCTCCCCTCTCTTTTGGTGCATTTAGCAGTCCCACCAGGGCCGACCTCCCACGGAGCCCCCAAGACAGATGAATCAGAGTAAGCCCACAAAATACTGGGAAAGATGAGAACCTGATCGAAATCTCGGGTTATGTGGAGAAAGCCCCTTTAACCTGGGTTAGAAAAAACAGAGCTCACTAGAAAGTGAGGCCATAGGGTCTCCTGTATTTCGTCATCGCCAGGAAAAAGAATAGCCCCAAAAATTGCTGACAGGCTGGTTCATCATCTGCCTCAGCCCTCCAACTACCATCTGAACTCCTTAAACCCTCAAAGGAATAACCGAGTTACATTACCCACATAGGATCCGAACTGAATATGATGGGGATAATAAATTTGAGACCCCAATGGTGATGTTAAAAATCAGAGTCAGCCCTCCCAGCCCAGGGGCCCAACTACAAGCTTCACCACCATCAAAACCATCAGCGGTAAAAATTGTGTGATAGGACACAGGCAGGGTCAGACTGGTGTCCTGCCCTCCCAAAGTGCTCACCCCAACGGCAACAATCCTCGTTGCCTGGTATCGGCCCAGCTCATCCCTTTATTCAAAAAACCTCTCCAACCCACCAACTACACCTGAAGAATACCCCAGGATATCTTAATGAGTGCTCCAGACCAAATTGCTATGAAATTAAGCAAGTTTAATTACCTGGGCCGGGGGAGGTCAGGAGGAACCCGGGGGCAATATTAACTAGGGGGACCAAAAGGTCCCACCGGATTCAAAGTTGTGTGGAAACCGCCTCTGCACCCCAAGTTCCCTCCATCCTCCCTGTCCCCAGCAAGTCGGTCCCACGAACCACTGCACAATCGAGCCCACTCAACCTCCCAGCAGACCGCTCCAAAGTTGCCACCTCCCACCACCAGACAATCCAGACATGAGAGAGAAGAAAAGTCAGAAACAAAAGGTGAGAGTCCAAAAATGCAGCATATAGCAAGAGGTAGCTTCTTGGAGCTGTCTCAGCAATTCGGCCCGGTTTAAACAAGTTAGGCAGCTTGATTGAGAGATCTACACCAGAAAGTCCAGATGAGAGAGAACTGAGGAATCAAAACCAAAAACGAGAGTTCAGATATGCAGCATATAGTAAGAGGTAACTTCTTAGCTCTGCCTCAGCAATTCAGCCCGGTTTAAACAGATTAGGTAATTTGATTGAGAGATCTGAAGCTGCTTTGTCTGGGGATTCATAGGAGAGCCAGGAACCATCAATAGTGACTTGAAGCTTAGCAGGGTAGACCATTTTGTAGTGGATGCCTGCTGCGATCAGCTTGCTCACTGTAGAATGAAACGCTGAATGCTTTTGCCTCATCTCATAGGGAAGATCCTGAGTGAATCGCAGCTTGGAACCACTCCATAGAATTGCCTGTAATTCTCTTGCCTTTGATAGAACATGTTGTTTTCCAGAAGCTTAGAAATTTAATAATAATAGGTCTTGGCGGGGCTCCTGCAACGCAGGCTTCGGTCTAAGAAGAGCAATGAGCACGCTCAATATGGTATTGTGGATCAAGAGGGAAGGCCCAACTACTTTGTTTAGAAACTTCTGGAGAAAGAGATTAATATCAGGGCCCTCCTCAGACTCGTGGAGGCCCAGGATCACCAAGTTATTCCTTCGGCTTCTTCCTTCTAAGTCTTCCATTTTGAGTTGCAGTTTACTGATCTGTTGTCTAAGATGAATGATTTCTGGGTCTATCTTATCTCTCCAGGTCTCCAAGGAGGAAGTTCTGGCTTCCAAATCTCCCATTCTTGTGGTTAGGGCACTGAGATCTCCCCTTAGTGATTTCAGCTCAGCAGCGATATCTTTTAATGTTTCCTTGAAAGGAATTAACTCTTGTATAAAACGGTCCTCAGTAAGAGGAGTTGGAGAAGTATTGGAAGGGGATGATTTTCCTGCAGGCCCCGAATTCTGGTTTTTAGATTTCTTGGAAGATTTCTCCGGCATAGAAGGTGGGGTGTGCTTCATGCCAGCAGGCCTCATCTCTGCTTCCATCACAGTCTGCTTCCAAGTGCACTGATATGCACAACACAAGATGCTGCCAAGTACCGAAGCGTATTATCTTAAACACTGGATGCAGAATAAACTTTAGAAATCAAATTTGTAGGCTAAAATTAGTTAGAAATGGGTGGGTAATGGAGCTCCAGGAAAACGCTGTCTCTAGCTGCACTGCATCACATGAGCCCCACATTCAGTTTTTTAAGTGTTTTTAAACAGACCTTGTGGCTCCTAACATTGTTATTATAATTCAGCAATGCATTTCAGAATCTGAATTGTGCACACAGTTTTAAACTTGTTACTACTACAACAAAACACATGTTCCTACAAATCTCAACAGCCTACTTTGTCACATGAAGAAAATGGGTGTGACTTTGCCATTTTATAAAATTCCAACAGCACATTACAGTTTTTCAGGGATGTGCTAAAGCATAAAGCCATAAAAATGGAGGGCAATGAGTACCAATGCCAGTAGTTTAGGTAAAAGTTCCCTGAAATGGTGGCCTTGATGGAAGGGATGCCTGGATATTGTGGCAGTCACAGAAACATGGTACACAGACAACCACGACTGGGATGTCAGCATACCCGGGTACACAATCTACAGGAGGGACAAGGAGGGAAGAAGAGGAGAAGGAGTAGCTCTCTATTTAAGGGAAGGGATCAAAGCAACAGAACTAAAGGGTAAACAGGGAGGAGAGGAGGCACTGTGAGTCACCCTGGAGACTGGAAATGGCTCCACAATCCACACAGGGGTTGTATACAGACCCCCGTCTTGGGGAGGAAATGGACAAGGAAATGATAAAAGGCATCCTTGGGATGGCAAAATAAGGGGAGATATTGCTAATGGGGGACCTGAATATGCCATATGTTGATTGGAGCACCTTTGCTGCAGCCACATCCAAGAGCAGAGCCATTCTCAATGCCCTACAGGGGGCATGCCTTAGCTAGTTTTGGAACCCACTCGGGAAAGAGCAATCTTAGACCTGGTACCCTCAAATGGGGATGGAGAGAGGTCTGATCTTGAAGTAGGTAGCCATCTGGGGAACAAGCGACCACCAAACAGTGTGGTTCACCATAAACTTAGCTGTAGAGTCAAACCACACAAAAGTGAAGGTACTGGACTTCAGGAAGGCTGCTTTTGTCAAAATGGGAGAGTGCCTCAGAAAAGCACCAGCAAACAGGCAAGAAATGTGGGGTGGAGCAAACAATGGGGAAACATCAAAACCACCATCACAGAGGTAACAAGCCTTTGTGTGAATCAAATAAACAAATCAAAATGAAAGAAAAAGCCACTATGGTTCTTAAAAGAAGTGGCGGTGAAGGTAAGGAGAAAAAGGTAGCATTCAGGAAGTATATGGAAACACAGAAGGAGCAGGACAGAGAATTGTACCAGTTAAAGCAGAAGGAAGCAGGTAAGGCAGTCAGAATAGCAAAGGGCCAAACTGAGGAAAAGATAGCCAACTCTGTTAAGAAGGGGGATAAAACCTTTTATAGGTACATTAGAGAGCAAAGAAAGACTAAGGAAGGGATACTGAGGCTGAACAAAGAGGAAGGTGGTTGGATAGAGAGTGACAGTGAAGAAGCAGGGATACTGAATGAATACTTCTGTTCAGTATTCACAATGGAAAAGCAGGGGGAACTACCTAATCCGGTCAATAGAAGCACTCTGGATAGGGGGGTTGATATTAGTGCTTTCACAGAAGAAAGGGTTCTGAAAGAACTCTTAAAACTGAAGGTGGATAAAGCATTGGGGCCTGATGGGATTCACCCCAGAATTCTAAAAGAACTAAGGGAAGAACTAGTAACACCACTGACTACCCTTTTTAATAAATCATGGGAGGATGGTGTGGTACCTGTGGACTGGAGGAGGGCGGATGTGATTCCTCTTCACAAAAGTGGGAGCAGGACAGAGGCAGAAAACTACAGACCTGTCAGTTTGACCTCAGTGGTAGGGAAAATGATGGAATCACTTCTGAAGGAAAGAATTGTTGAGTACCTAGAGGCCAGTGGGGCACAGGACCCAAGGCAGCATGGATTCACAGTGGAGAGGTCATGTCAGAAAAATCTAATTGATTTCTTTGACTGGGTGACCAAAGCAGTAGACCAGGGAGGGGCTGTCGACATGGCCTACCTAGACTTTAGCAAGGCGTTTGACACAGTCCCACACAAAAGCTTAATAAACAAATTAACCAGCCTGGGAGTGGGTCCCAGGGTGATAGTCTGGGTAAAACACTGGTTGGCCAACAGGATACAGTGAGTAATGGTAAATAGAGTCCACAGTGAAGAAAGGAGGGTTACTGGTGGGGTACCGTAGGGTTCAGTACTGGAGCCGGTCCTTTTTAATGTCTTTATAAGTGACATTGCAGAAGGACTGGAAGGGAAAGTATGTCTCTTTGCAGATGACACAAAGATCTGCAACAAGGCTGATACACAAGGTGGGTGAAAAGGATGAATAGGGACTTGGCAAGGTTGGAGGAATGGTCAAAAGTATGGCAGCTTAGATTCTACACAAAGAAGTGCAAAGTAATGCACCTGGGAAACAAAAACATAGGGGAAGAGTACACAATGGAGGGTGAGATACTGACAACAACAAAAATGGAAAGGGACCTGGGGGTAGTCATATCAGATGACCTAAAGGTGGGCCAGCAATGTGAGAAGGCAGTAAGGAGGGCTGGGGGATACTGGGATGCATAAGGAGTAGGGTTACCACCTTTTAAGAAGCCCAAAGTGGGACATTTCTTACAGAAACATGATTTTTTGCAGGGCAATATGTAACCTCGACCAATGTAAGAGACGTGTTTTCTCTAAATAATCAGAATTAAGACTAGGTTTTATAGTTTCTTAGTAGTTCCTATTGTTTCTTATCATTTTAAGGTAGTTTAGTTATAGTATTATAGTTTTTTTGCAACATTGAGAAGTCAGAAAATATTTTTTTTCTACTGTAATGTCAGGACATGTAGTATTTTTCATGTTTTTTTGCAGGACACAGGTGCCCAAATCAGGACTGTCCTGCAAAAATCAGGACAGGTGGTAACCCAAATAGGGAGAGGCATCGCCAGTAGAAAACAGGAAGTTGTTGGCCTTCTGTACAGACAGTTGGTAAGACCACATCTGGAGTACTGTGTACAGTTCTGGAGATCCCATCTCCGTAAAGACATAGACAGGGTGGAAGCTGTCCAGAGGAGGGCAACCAAAATGATGCAGGGTCTGCACCAGAAATATGAAGAAAGACTAAAGGAATTAAAGATGTATAGCCTTGACTAAAGGATGGAGAGGGGACATGATGGAAACTTTCAAATACATCAAGGTAATCAACAAAGTCCAAGAGGGTAGCATCTTCAGAAAAGAGATGTGCAAAAACAAGGGGGCACAATTTAGAGATAGAGGGGGGACAGCTCAGAGGTAATGTGAGGAAGTATTTCTTCACAGAGATGGTTTTGGATACATGGAACAGCCTTCCTGAGGAAGTTGTAGAGTGAAAAACAGTGGGGGAATTCAAGAATGCATGGGACAGACATAAGGCAATTCTAGTGGGGGGTAGGAGGAAGTAGGCTGTTGGTTATCTAGGATCTCCAGCTTATATATTAGGTAGGGAAATGGCCAGACTAGGTGGGCCAAGCGGTCCTTATCTGCCGTCAAATTCTATGTTTCTAAGCTGTAATGATGTCAGTATAACTGTGTTAAAAAAGTTGTGGTCAGCTCTGTGAGTTCTGTTGAAGCGTTATACTGCAGAATGAGTTGGCATATATAATGCTATGAAATTTGTATGCACCAGTAATATTTTTTGTGCAATGTACTGAATTTTTAATCTGAAACTCTGCCGTATTTTGTTACTGTGCGGATAATCATTGGTGTAGTCCATGGTTACACACTAGCTTCACTGCACCTCACAAAACCCACCCCTACATTTTATACAATTGTGCACCCATTTTTCTAAATGTGACTAAGCAGAGAGTTGATTTGCATTGGTACATGTGTTTTATTATTCCTTTCTGTAGTGACAAGTTTTACAAATGGGGGGGCAGAGTCAAAACTTGAGCATCACAATTGAAAGCTAGTTAGTGGTTTGAGTTTGTGTAAAATTGCCACCCGATCAATGGGAATTGATACAAAATTCTTAATTTAATGATTTTATTACTGTTGTGTGTACGGTCACTTTCTTAGGAAAATGTAGTGTTTATGGTCCTACATTTCTTCAGAAAGCAAGTCTACCATACTTCACTTCTGTAAGATGGTGATGCTGTTTCACTCTGCATATTGTGTCACTCATGGAGTTACTGATCATGCTAACATTGTCCTAACTCGGAAACCACACATTTTCTGAAGCGATATGCAACTAGAGTTATTCTAGAGTTATACTTGTAGCACTTCAGATACCATCAGTTTTCTGCATCCCACCCAGCACCCCGGTGCATTTGGTATTACTAACCTTTTCAGTTTGGTCTTTCAGGCTGCCAAGTGTTGTAAAATACCCTGCTGCATGACCAGATCGCCAACAATCACTGGTGGTCATGTGACAGTGGGGCAGTATAAAGCAAAATGCTCACTTGTGGCTGAATGGGTGATCACATTTCTCTTTGGCAATGACTGCAAGTCAAGTTCACTGTCATGTCAGGCTACTTTTGTAAAGAACAGAGGTAGAATGAGGATGTAGACTGTTGCTAGAAAAATTTATAGGGTTTCAGTGAAGCTGAAGACTGTGGCATTCAATGCAGTTCCCTTACTGGGGTCAAATGATGATGGAGAGTGTGGCTCACAATTAACGAATGAAACTGTCCCAAACCAACTGCATCCATTCGGTGCTTGCTAATGCTACTCAAATGCAATTGCAGGCTGCAGTACAGTGATTACAGCATGATATCCATGACATAGGAATTTCTGCATGTAATATTAGCCTACCAGCGATGTTGGTATTCCTCCTGTTCCCCAGTAATAGTAAGTTTTGGGAGATGCATTCACTGATGTAGTCAGAGCTGCGATGCTATCCCACAAAAAATGAAATGAAATTGTATCTTGCAATTATAATTTTGTGAAGCTTTCCCCAGTAGTGTGACTCTGTAGCATGCAAGTGTTAGGCCATGAGTGAACAGCTGGCTATTATATTGATGAAATTCCTGGTGAAAGTATCACTTGCAAGAAACACCATGTAGAACCATGAGATTGCCAGCAACCAGCATTATGAGAATTGTAACTTGCCTAACTGTGTAACTGCAATGGGAAGAAGAATACAATGTGTAATCCTGGTCACCTGGATGAAACCAGGTGCCAATGCCCCGATAAACAAACTCCTCCTTAACTGTTGTCTTGCAGAGGACTTCCTTATACTTAAAAGATGGTTAGTTTTTTTTTAAGTTAATAATTTTTATTAAACTTTAGTTATACTTATAGCAACACATAATACATCATACATCACAACAGTTCAGGTCAGAGAAGGATCATTACAGAAAACAGTCCAAAACGCCTCAATGTACATTGTAAATGAGTAATGGAAGGCAGGCACATGGGCGAGGGACTAAGGAGAAGAAGGAATAAGGGGAGCCCCTTAAATTCTCTGGCCACAGAAATGCAAAGTAGTAGTAATAATTACAGAACAATCAACAGCAACAACAACAACAACAAAAAACAGTAAAATACAATACAATACAGCTGGGTACCTATCTGATGTGGTCTAGAGTCTCAAGGAGGAATAGCAGAAATGCAGATTAAACAAATACTGCTAGGTTGGTTAGGAGAGAGCATGCAGTGGGGGCTTGGCTCCAGGAAAATATAAGAGTGAATCCAACACAGTAAGTATCTTGATGCTCACCCTATCCCAGTTCTGGGTTTCAGGTGAAGCAGGAAGGGGCCCAACAGGCTGTATAGGGTGCCAGTGCATCCAAATGTGGCATGTATGACGCCAGCGAGAGAGGCTAACTGTGCAAGAGATTGCTGAAATTCAGCAAGGAGGGGACATCGGTGGTCCTCCACCGAGGTAAGATAAGGCGCTTAGCTGAGATACCTAACAGAGCTAACCAGCGAAGTTGTGGATTCTTGAGGCAGATATTTTGGATAGGTAGTCCCAAAATCCACACCAAGGGATCCATCTGCACTGCCTGGGTTAGGGTTCGGGTTGCCAATTGACAGACAGCCTGCCAAAAAGAGGCAAGTAGTAGGCATGTCCAACTAATATGGTACAGGTCTCTGACTTGAGCTTGGCACCTCCAGCATAAGTTATTATCCAGAAGCTTGGCTTTGTATAGGACATCCGGGGTCCTGTGATGCAGCAGCTTATTTTGTATAGGTTTACTACGTGCATCAGGATAGCTCTGGTGCACCCGTTTCCAGCAGAAGGCCCATTGAGCAGCTTCGAGTTTAACTTTTAGCACCTTTCCCATTTTATTTAGACTTCCAGACTGGAAGCGATGCTCTCGTATCTCTTTTTTTTCTTTTCCAATTATTTAACCAGGTGAGAGACACTAAGCTGAAAGCTTGTTTACAGGTGCAACCTGGGAGCACAGGGAAGTTAAGGACTTGCTCAGGTCACACAGTACATGCAAGTGGGGGCTGTGGATTCAAACCCAGGTCTCCAGATTTGCAGCTCAGAGCCTTAAACCACTGTGCTATACTGCCTCCCATACTTTACTGGCTTGTCCCTAGAAAGTTTGAGCCAAGAGGAGAGTTTCTGAGGGGTGGCTAGGTTGGCAGGGGTGTATTTAAATAAAAGCCGTCAGTGAACTGCGCAGTTGTAAATATCTCCAGAAATCCTTTTTTCCCAGGTTTTTCATTCTGGCCAGATCAGAGTAGGGGGCGCATCACCAACCCATTCCCATCCATGACACCAGCTGCGAATCTTATACCTTGACGCTCCCAGTGAGGCCAGTTAATTGTTTGCATTCTACCGTTATGTGTTTATTATTGAATATAGTGTATAGAGGGCAGCCTGGGATTGGCCTGAGCCTAGTGTGGACCTTGCCCAGATTCAAATTGCTTGGCCCAATGGTAGGATGAGTTTGCAGGGATTTAGGGAGGGGATTGTATATTAACAGGGGGGAGGGTATGGACCTGTGCGAGCGATTGCTCCATGTGCAGCCATTGTGGAGACTCAGAAGTCAAATTGGAAAAGCACTTTAGTGATTGTGCTACAGAGTACGCCCATGCATAGCCTTCAAACCAGGGAAGACTCCATCCTCCTGTGGGATCGCAGTTTACCTCTACTGTATTGGGGTTTTTTGGATTCCCAAAGAAAATTCCCCACCATGGTGTCTATGGAATGGAGCCACTTTGCCAGGGGCGCTAAAGGAATGTGGAAAAGGGGATGAATTAGTTTGGGAGTTGAGATCATTTTAAGAGCAGCAATTTTCCCGGGTAGAGTAAGGTGAAGCAATCTCCACCTGTCCAATTTTGTTCTTAGGTCAGCAAGTAAAGGTTTCATATTGAGATCCCAGATAATCGAAAGGTCTGGGAAACAATGCATACCAAGATATACTAAGGCACTTTGGGCCCATTTAAGCCCTGAGGGGCACCGTGTTGGAGTACACTGAGGTTAAAAGGAGCAGTTTGGTCTTGGTTTATTAATCTTCAAACCGGACAGCTCCGCAAACTGTGCTAATAAATTAAGGAGCGCAGGAAGAGCTATTGTGGCATCAGCCACTGGGACTAGTAAATCATCTGCATACATGAGCGTGGCATATGTCTGAGACCCAAAGATGATCCCCTGTATGTGTGGGTGCTGCCTAATGGTGGCTGCTAAGGGCTCCACAGCTAGGAAAAAATAAAAGGAGGGACAGGGGGCAGCCTTGGTGAGTACCTCTCCCAAGCTGAAAGGGTGTGAAGACTACCATGTTGTTTTGAATTCTAGCCATAGGTTGTTGATACATCACCCTAACCCACTTCCGAAAAGGAACTCCAAAGCTGAAATGGTGCAGCACCTTTTCAAGATAGTCCCACTCCAGGGAGTCAAAAGCTTTTTTGAAATCAACTGCAATAGCAGCTGCTGGGGTGGGGGAAGATTTAGCCTGGTAAATGATATTAATGAATGACCTAATATGGTCCCTACTAAGTCATCCTGGTACAAAACCTACCTGCGAGGGATGAATTAGGGAAGGGAGGAGTGGACTGAGTCTGGTGGCGAGAATCTTCACAAAGATCTTGCTGTCCGTGTTAATGAGAGATATTGGGTGGTAATTAGAGGGGAGAGTGGGGTCCTTACCTTTTTTGGGAAATAACATGATAATGGCTTCACGAAAAGTAGGGGGAAAAATGCCAGTATTGAGCACTTCATTGTAGACCTGGGAAAGGAGGGGGCAATCTGGGGAGCAAGAGCCTGCCAGAGTTCAACCAGGAAACCATCTCCACCCGGGTCTTCCCTGAGTGTAAGGTCTTAATAGCCAATGTGACTTCGGTCAGTATAATCGGGAGGCCTAGACTCTGAATCTGGGGGGGAGGAGATTAGGTAGATGGAGAGAGAGGCCAGGAAGGGTTCTATGGAGCTAGCCCCCTGAGTTCTAGTGGAGGAGTAAAGGTCAGAGTAAAACTGCTTCATAACAGCATTGATGAACTGTGCGTCAGTGCAAATTTGACCTGCCAGATCCCTCAACCCCGAGATGTGCCGATCCATCTGTTGCTTGCACAATCGATAGGCCAAGAGTTTCCCAGCCTTCTCCCCGTTCTCCCAATAGTGATGTCACAGTCTCAGTAAAGCGACCTCAGCCTTATGTATCAGCAGGTCATTGATAGTCATACGAACTGAAAGCATTTCCTTATGTACAGGAGAGTCAGTTGGGAGATGTGAGGTCTGCTTGGCCTGAGCCTCTAGAGTCCTAAGTTTTGATTCCAACGAGGCCAAACGCTGCTCTTGCTGCTTGCGGCACCTGGAGGCAAACCCCATTATGGCACCCCGTAAAGTGGCTTTGAAGGCCTCCCACGTAACGTCTGAGGAGATGTCTTGAGGAGGATTCTCCGCTAGAAAAAGGGCAGTCTCCGAGGTAACCCATTTAATAAATTTGGGGTCCTTGAGGAGAAGGGTGTATAATTTCCAGAGGTTTGACTTCATGGGGGGAGGGCCCCAAAGGACATGGAAATGCACCGGAGCGTGGTCCGAAATCACTTTAGGTAAAGTCTCAGAGCTTACTGCCATATGAGATACTTCCTTGGATGCAAGCCAGAAATCCAGTCGGCTATGTGATCCATGTACTGATGAGGTGAAAGAGTAGTCCGTCTCCCATGGATGGAGGATCCTCCAGATGTCAGTTAATCCTACTTCAGCTATCAAGTGTAGTAGCGTTTGACGTCCTTTGGGGTATTGTGTGGGAGTTAGGGCACTGCGATCTAACTGAGGCACTAACACGAGATTGAAGTCTCTTCCAAGTATGGTAGGGGTAGAGAAGGGGGTAAGAGAACTCATTTCCTGAGCAAGTGTGTGGAAGTAAGAGGGATCATCCTCGTTTGGAGCATAAACACAGACCAGGAGTATGGTTCCTTCAGGGGTATTCATGAGAGTTAGCACCCATCTATCATTGGGGTCCGTTTGAACTTGCGTGGGGGACCAGGTGAGAGTTTCATGAAGCAAATACCTGTCCCACCCAGTCTCTGGTTAGGAGAGCATGGTCTTGTGTCGTGAGTTTAGTTTCTTGTAGGAAGGCAACTGTGGCCCTCAGCCTCTTCAAGTGTGATAACACCTGTTTACGTTTAATTGGGGTATTCAAGCCCCGCACATTCCAGGTGTAAGCGTGGAGATCACCCATGGTCCCAGAAGGAGAGGGAGGTACTAGTAATGAGCATGGAAAAATTAGGTGAAGAGGCTGAGGATTAGCTACCCAAATTCTCAGAGTGGCCGGAGGTCACCCCCAATGCATCATAACCAAACCTAGCAAAACCTAAAGGAAGCAATGCTTGGATGGGCCCCAAGTATACAATAAACACAATAAGCAATCAGGCAACAGGCCCAATACACAGCAGAACTATGTACAATAAATTTTACATGCAGCATTATTCCCTATGATCGAGGAAGGCAGTTAGGCTGGCAGTCACGCTGCCTGGGCCATCCACTGACCTCTTGTGGGGTGGGTGGTGGTGAACAGCAAAAAATGAAATGCTTATAGCTCATCCACTAGTGCACAAAGTGCAGCGAGAAGCACCCAGTCCTCCTGTGAGATATGTCATCCATGGGGAAGAAGTTAAGAATGCCTCCATACCAAGTCGTGTAACTACAGATTTAGGGTAGCACGTATGTCTAATGAAAGCAATACCCAGTCAGGTCTGCAATGGAATATAGCCCCAAAAAAACATAGCCTAGGCATCCAAGATAGGAAGGGGACAAGTAGGGAGAGAGGAATGCTATTGGGAATGGGAAAAAAGAAGGGGAGAAAGAGATTATGCCAATGTGGGAATGACAGTTATACCGTAGCCCGCGGTGTACAGGCATCAGAAATTAAGTGCAGGAGGTGCGATAAGCCGCAGAGCTAGCGGGGGGGAGGGTAAGTGCCTTCCCAGAAATGAGAGCAATGCATAAATAAGTGCTTGCCCAGTGAGGGGTCATCCGTGGGCAAGACAAATAAAGGAACAGCATGCATCACCTGGAATTATGAAGTAAGCTATCCTAGCCCCAGATTAAGCATAGAAATAACGAGAGGCTGGGAAGCATGGAATGCACATCATTCTGAACAATCTGTAGTAGAAAACTAGAGAGGGGTTGGTATTCAGTAACTAATAGCCCGAATCTACAAGACAAAGTGCACCATAGTATCAGCTCAATACCAGAAACAATTCCATTCTAGATAGTACCTCATTCTGGCTCGGAGAAAAGATAAAGAAAGAAAAAGCACAAACTTGCAGTCCATAACTGAGTCTCAAAGCCGTTCCCACTAAGGCAGGGATAAGAACAATTATGCACTCATGTGGCTGCCAGTTCGGGAAAAGCCACCGAAGTCCGAGGCGAGAGGAGCAGGTGGCTTCCTGGTCTTGTGCTGGTTGCCGAGCAGGGCTAATCGGTGTCGGGGCCTGGTTGGATGTCGACTGCACTGAGTGTTCTGTGCAGTGACTTCAGCCCAAGACTTACCCACAGTGGTCAGTGTTTCAGGGGTCGAGTGGTCTGCTTCTGGTGAGACATCACCTCAGAGAGTTAGAAGCAGACAAATTTGTTTGGGGAATGGAATTGGTGCAGGTCTTCTTCCGCTGGCCCCGGGGCTGCAGCTTCGATCTGCCAGGCATTAGGGGGTTGCCTTCTTTCATGGCGATCTGGCGAGTGGCGCCTTTTGCTGCGGTGAGGAAGAGGAGCATCAAATCTGTAGATCTGCAGGTTAGGGGAAGGCGACGGAGGCCTAGGCGAGGATTCCCTACAGCTGGGGGGGTCCGTAAGCATACCGGAGGATGTGAAGAGGTCTGGGTTCTGAAAGTCCTTAGGGAATTCTCACCTCAAGAAATCCAGGAGGCTGTCCAGAGTGGAGAAAGAGAGGGGCGCCCCATTAAAGACCACCCGCATAGTGGCCGGGTAGCAGAGAGAAAAAGTGATGCGGTAGGCATGGAGGATTTTCTGGCATGCAGAGTAAGCTTTGCGGTGCTTATTCAGCTCCTGGGAGTAGTCCTGGTAGATTTGAATAGCGTTGCCATGCCAAGTGAGAGGGCCTTTCTCTCTAGCGCTGCCTGATCTGCTCCTTCTACCGAAAGTCACAAAATCGGGCCAGGATAGGGAGCGGGCACTATCCCGATTTAGGCGCTGGAGCTAGCATGTGGTGGGCCCATTCAATGTGCAGGATGGTTGCAGGTGGCAAACCCAGAAGGTGCACTAAAGTGTCCTGGAGGAAACCGACAGTGTTTTGCTGTTCAGCTCCCTCCAGGAATCCCAGAAACCGCAAGTTGTTTAGATGGCTGCGGTTTTCTAAGTCACCCACCATATCTTGAAGATAATGTATAAGGTGGGCCTGTTCCCGGGTAGTTGCAATCAACTCTTGCAGAGCAGAATCGTGGGCCTTAAGCTGGCGCTCTGTATGGAATAAGCGCATCTCTATAGCATGCAGAGTCTGAGTGTTGTTGTTAAGGGCTAAAGTCATTTGGGTCATCTGTGCCATCAGTTGGTTGAACATTGTTTCCATTTTTGTAGATTCGGATGGAGTGGGGGAGGAAGAGGCCATCCTGTAGGCCGCAGATCCAGAAGAAGTTTCAGCAGGCCCTGTGTTCCTCAGAGATGAAGAAAATAAGGACAGTGCGATGTAGTAGGTATGTCCCACTTCATAGATTGTGCATTCAGAGGTGGAAAGGAATTCCCCCAAAGCAAAATGTTATAGGATAAGAATCCACAGTAAGGGAGCAGAGCAGTTATGCTGCCATCTTGGTTAAAGGCTTAGCAACGCCCCACGAAAGATGGTTAGTTGTTCCAATAAACTGAAATGCTAGAAAGAGTCAAGCTATTTTATTTGCCCCAGACATTTGATTGTAGCCAGACAGCACTTATTAGACCTATCACCATCAGCCAGAAACCATGTAGAGGTGGATGAGGCAATTAAGTTCCTAGGAGTATTCTTGGATCATGAAGTCTCCTTCCGAACCCACACTGATTATATCTCCAAATCCCTGCATCAAACAACTGATTTGCTATACTTTTTAGGCAACAACCTATCGAAATAATCTTGGCTCATTTTTGCCAGCAGCATCCTAGTCCATCTCATACTATATGGAACCCTAGTCCTTAACTCACTGAAGAGCACTGAGCTCAGTAAGCTTAATATGCTGTGAGTACTCCACCTTGGAAGCACTGCTGCAATGTCTTCCATTCCATGAATCTGCCATTCCCAGAAAGCAGGCTTGAACACCCTTTCCTCTGCCTTACTTATAGACTTGTAAAGGGTCCTACACTGCCCTTCCTCCAAGATATCCTATCTACCAAACCATTACAGAGAGTCCTCAGGTCTTCTGGTTGCTCACTATTAGAAATATCCAGGGTTAGATCCAGTGTGGGGGAAAGATCCTTAGCCAGCTAAGTACAGCTGTGCAGAATATAACATTTTGCTGTTGGAATGCCTGCAGAATTAACATTCTGATTCTATGGAATTTAGCAGACTGTTTGCACAAATTCTGCAGAACTTTGCAAAATTTTGAATTTCAGTTATTGTGATCTAGTTTTAAAGAACATATCCAAATAATACCAACATTCGGCAGGTATACAGGAACTGCTGGATATCAGCTTCCATCACTAGAGGCAGAAAATAATAGCTAATGTTACACAATTGTGGTTTGCAAACTTAGCTACAATTCTTAGCCTCGCACTGCTTGTGTCAATGCCCCCTCCTCCTTCCCAAAGGCTCAGCCCTGTCAGCCAGGACCACACACCCTTGCCACCCCTTCTCCACCCTCCCCAACCTCAATTGCCTGCTCATTTCAGGTTGCTTTTCATCCAAAACTGCTGGCTGGCTCATCTGTCCTTCTGCCTTCCTTCCATGCTGGCTTAGCCACCCTGAAGATCACCACCCAGGCCCCCTTAGCAGTCCCTAAACAGTCTTCGAATTCTCTGTGAAAGCACCTAAATGCCTGGCACAATTGTAAATATCTGATAACTGTGCTGCTTATGTTATCCAGGGACATTGAACGTGACCACAGCCCAATCATCCACCCCACCACCCAAATCTCAGCTCCCCCCGCCACATTGCCCCGTGGTCTCAAACTCATGCACCTGAATATCTGCAGCATCATTAACAAACTTAGCCTACTGCAACCAATTGTTCTATCCCTAAGACCTGAAATATTGACTGTTACTGAAACCTGGCTAAACCGCACAATCAGGACACAGAAGTTGCAATACCTGGTTACTCTGTCATCTGCCACGACTGCACATGGCTCAAAGAGGTGGTGGCATTGCCATGTATATCAACTCCTTGCTACAGTTCACACTGGTCCCACTACCAAGTCCCACGCCCAACATTGATGCCTTACTAATTAAACTCTCTCTCACCCACAACTGCCCCATATTTATTGCAGGTTCTATTGTTCTCTGATACATCTACACCCGCCATCTCTGATCACTTACGCACCTTATTGCACTGGCCTCCAGAGGAGAGTTACACATCCTTGGTGACTTTAACCATAACTGGTTGTCAAGTAGTAGTTCCAAGTTGCAGAACCAGGTGGCAGGACTAAACCTGTCTCAACTAATCACTGAACCCACTTCGCCTAAACAGCAACTCCTCTAACCACCTCTCCTGGACTGATCCTTGCCTCATATCCACATTGTATAGTCACTGCATGATTGTTACCAGACTCTCTAAGCAACCACCACATGATTTACACAATCAGGAAAATTCATTGTCATAAGTCACCTCCCCCAGAACCATTTATACTAGATCCTTCAAATCCTTAAACCTCACCCTCTCTGCTATGACTTAGCTAACACTGATTGGTCCTACATCCCCAGGGCCACTTCTGTCGACTCAGCCTGGGAATTATTCAAGGCCTGGTTCTCTGCTGTCTGGAACATACATGCCCTCTTAAACGTACCGGTGATGGGCACCCACTGCCATGGATCACTGCAGACATTATGACTCCTCAAAGACAGGGACATAGCATGGAAGGTGTCCAAAGTCTCTGACTCTCCAGCGGCAAGTAGAAGTATCATGCTCTTCATAATACCTGCACCCTACATATCCTCAGGGCAAAGGCAAAATACTTCAGTGACACCTTACACACCAACTTAAGCCATCCATCTAAATTTTGGAGGGTGGTTAGATCTCTCTTGCCCCCAGCCCCCAACCCTGCCCCTCAATGTAGGTGGCTCTACAATTACAGACCCCTTGATGTAGCCTCTCACTCAACTTTTCTTCACAGGCTGCACCACATCTCTTCTGGCCTCCCTCAGCCCAGACCCCCAACCCCCTCTGCACCAAGCCACACCTTCACAGTGCCCCCAGCTGGCTCCACTTTTGCCTTCCTTCAGACTATTACTGCTGATGTCTGAAAAGCCTTACTCACCCTCAAGCCCACCAAGGATAAATGCCCTACAGGTCTGGATTCCAAGTTGTTATATCTGTCCGCCCAGCCATTGCTGTCCCCTGGCATCTCTATACAACCTCTCATTCTCTCTAACTGCTATCCCTAATGAGTGGAAGCATACCACAGTCATCCCTCTCCCCAAAGGCGGTGATCCCTCTGTCCCCAGGAATTACTGTCCGATCTCTCTACTTCCTATCTTGGCTAAAGTCCAGGAACACCTTGTACTCACACAACTCTCCTCTTATCTTGATGTCCTCTTCTTTTCTCTCACCTTTCCAGTCTGACTTTAGGAAATCCCACTCCACTACTACCTCTCTCCTAAGACACGCTGATTCCATCCTCAGTGGCATGGATAGAGGCCATATTATCTCAGCCATTTTATTGACCTGGCTAAAGCCTTCAACACCATTTACCGCTCCCTTCTTCTATCCAAGCTCTCAATTGCAGGGCTCTCAAGTGAGCCACCAGCTGGTTTACTTCTACCTGACAGGCAGACACTAATCCATCAGAACAGGCAATGCTACCTCTGCCTCCTCCGTGTTACCTCTGGTATTCTGCAAGGCTCAGTTCTTGGCCCTCTTCTGTTCTCCATCTTCCTCAATGACCTGCCCTCAGTCTGTCCTCACACATCCATTCACATGTATACGGATGATACAGTTCTGTATATATCCAGACCCATGACATTAGATGTAGTGAAAAGACTCCAGCAGGACTTCAATGCAGTTCAGTACTGGTTTTGCTCATTTCAGCTCTTTCTCAACATCAAGAAAACCATCTTGATGACCTTCGGCACAAGGCAGAGACTTTCAAGGCTACCTTCCACCCCCACATTCCACACCCTGGATGGGACTATTCTGGAGAATTGCACCTTCTGCAGATATCTGAGGATCTGTCTTGGCCAGCACCTAGACTTCTCTGCATATATTGATGCCATCCACAAAAACATTGCACCCCAAAATAGGTGCATTGTATCGCAACTGTGAATGCATCCCCTTACTGGCTTACTGTGAAATAGTACAGAAGATGATTCTACCTATTTTCGAATATGGGGACATAGTCTAGAATGTCGCCTTTAAGTCCACCTTAGCCAGGCTGGACCCCCTCTTCCACTCCTTCTGTTGCTTTTCCCTTGACTGTCCCCCAAACACTCATCACTGTGTTCTTTACAGCAGCTTTGACCTCCTCTCTTTGCAGGATGGGCATCACTCTCACTGTCCAAGCCTCATGGCCAAATTCTGGACACAGTCCTCTCTCCCATATCTTGGTTCTGTCTCACAGCCCTGCTTTCCAGGGCTGTGCACGGAGGAGTAATGATTTGCTTCTACTGTCCATTCCCGTCATGTCAACCTTGGAGCCAATCAACTTTTGTGTACCGAATGCTTAAACTTTGGAACACACTCCCTTGTATATCCAAATGCCCCCAGGCCAGCACCTTAGTTCCTTTCCGATAAACACTTCTCCCTACCTGCTCATGTGCTTTGTGAGCCCCTGACTAGGAAACCAGTTACTTGGGGGGTTACCCTTACAATGCACTGTACCTTCTATTTTCCCTGTTACAGTATATGCCACACCCCTGTAAGTGTCCTGTACCTTTATCCTACTGTCTTATGTACTGTGCTATCTGCCACAGGAATGCACCCTACCTTGTATGGGAATGTTATCACATGTGTCTGTGTGTACTGTAACTTGTCTAAATGTGCTCTGTTTTGCTCTGTTGTATGCCTCAACACTGTAAGTTATTCTGTATCATTATCATAGTGTCATATGCTTAGTACAGTCTGCCACAGGAATGCACTCTACCTAGTATGTGATTACTGTAACATGTAAGTGTGTATATTGTAATCTGTCTCTACATGCTAATATGTAACTTGTGCCTGTTATACCTCTCGCCCATCCCCCAGGGTGCATCTGAAATACAGTAGTAGTCTGCTCAGCATGCTGTCCTAGTAAAACATTTAAATAAATAAATAAATAAATAAACTGAAGGCTTGCACTAGTGTAGTAAATTTCAGAGTCCTAGATTGAATTGAAGCTGTGTTACAGATGGCCAAACTTATCAAAATTGTATTATTATTTTTTAACTAATTTTAAATGTCTTATCCAAATTACTCTACAGTTTCAAGAGCTAGAGAAACATGCAACATGGTTATGTGCACCAAGTTTCAAGTCTCAAATTTTAAAGGGGACTGTGCCATAGGTAGCCGTAAATGTTAAAATTTACATTTTAATTTGGTTTAATTTTGAAAGCATTCATCAAAATGTTATACTATTTTGGAGATATATGGGTTATCACTACATTTATATATGTACCCAGTTTGAGTTCTAGCTCCAAATATGCTTGAGTTATATGCAGATAAAAATGTTCATGAACCCCCTCCCCCCAAAAAAACAAAAAACAAAATAAATCATGCACTTTGAGCACCTATTATTGTGAGACAGTGAATCCTAATGTTGTATTTGGCACACCATTAGAAATCATATCAGGAAAGGGAAATTGTTTAACCAGCAAAGGCTCACTAAGTCGAAGCTTGTTTCCAAGTGTAACCTGGGAGCACAAGAAAGTTAAGTGACTTGCTCAGGGTCACACAGTATATAAGTGTGAGCTGTGGGATTCAAACCCAGGTCTCTAGGTTTGCAGCTCATACCCCTAAACCACTGTGCTATACTGCTTCCTACATCATCAAGTAATCACATCAAATGTCAGATCTCCAGCCTAACTGAAGGCTGAGTTGTGACTAAATTAAAGAATTTCAAAAGTTTCATCGAATTTTGTCATTTTAAATTTTGATTATTTAGGTTTAGTTTTCTTTTTTAGTATGTATCCAACTGATACCAAATTTATCAGGTATACAGGTACTAATTGCTTTCATAAGTTTAGCAAATGTCAGAGTCCTAGATTGAAAGGGGTGACCTGTGACTGGCCAAACATTTAATCAAAATGTAATTTTCAGTTATTTCCATCTAATTTTAACCATTCTTGTCCAACTGCTCCACAGTGTCAGGATTTAGAGAATGGCAACGTGGTATGTGCACCAAGTTTTATGTATCAAACTTTAAAGAGGTGTGCTATAAGTAGCCAAACGGTTGGTCAACATTTCAAATTTTATGTTAGTATCATTTTGAAAACATTCATGAAAATTTAAAAAATATAGAAATGTAGCAGCATAGAAGTTGTCAACAGATGGGGACTATACAATCCATCAAGTCTGCCCTTGGCTTCCTACCCCTCTACTTAACTGCCTGCTTGTGTATCCCACAGTGTCTGTCCCATGCCTGCTTGAATTCCCCCACTGTCTTGGCTCCCACCATCCCCTCTGGTAGGCTATCCCATGATTCCACAACACACTCTGTGAAGAAGAATTTCCTCACATTGCTTCTGAACTTTCTTCCCTTAGGTTGAAGGTTGTGCCTTCTAGTCCTGCTATAGTTCTTTACCTGAAAGAGGTTCTGCACATGTACTCTGTTGTTACCGTTAAGGTATTTGAATGTTTCTATCATGTTCCTATGATTCCTGTGTTGTTCTAGGAAGTATAATTTGAGGTCATCCAGTCTTGCCTTGCATGGTTTCTGATGCAAGTCCTGCACCATCTTTGTTGCTCTTCTCTGTACCATCTCCAGCCTATTTATGTTCTTCCTGAGGTGTGGCCTCCAGAACTGAACACAGCACTCCAGGTGAGGCCTGACCAGGGGCCAATACAGGGGCATGATTACTTCATGCCTTCTACTAATGCCCTCCTATGCATCCCAGGATACCACTAGCCTTTAGTGCTGCCTTTTACATTGTCTACTGACCTTGAGGTCATCTGATATGATCACCCTGGATCTTTGCTCCTGCCTGGTAGCCACCAGCTGCTCCCTTTCCATTAAGCACAGTGTCCCTGGGTCATGCTTTCCCAGGTGCATGACCTTGTATTTTTTGGCACTGAATTTCAATTGACAGGTCTTGGACCACTCCTCCAGTTTTTGGAGATCAGCTTCCATGCTTTGCTGTCCCTCTGTTGTGTCTACCCTATTGTTGATTTTGGTGTCATCTGCAAACAGGCACAGCTTTCCCTCCAGTTCATCTGCAATGTCGCTGATGATTATGTTGAAGAGGATCGGACCCAAAACTGGGCCCTGTGGGACCCTGCTAGTCACCCTCCCTTCCATAGACAGAGTGCCATTTATTATTATTCTCTGACTTCTCCCATGTAACCACTTTCTGACCCAGTTTGTAACCTCGAGCTCAATTTCTATGTTCTCCAGTTTTTTGACTAGTCTGTACAGAATGGAGTCAAAAGCTTTGCTGAAGTCCAGGTAAATCACATCCACGGCCTTACCCTGATACACTATTTTGGTGACCCAATTGAAAAAATCAACCAAGTTTGCAGGGTTTTAAATAATTGATTAGCAGTTTTTTCTTGGGACAATGCTAACTGTACAGAAAGTATTTATATAGGTTTTCTAGAAGTGTTATGTTTGCTAAACACAATGAGGCAAGTGCTATGCATTTCCACAATGTTTTAGCACTTTTATGAGCAAAACACTAATCAGTTTTTGGAGTTACATAAAACCCTGGTTTGTCTGGCAGGACCTCCCTGCCATGAAACCATGTTGATTCTTGTCGAGCTGACCAGTTTGCTTCAAAAGCTGTGATTCTTTCCTTCAGCAGGGACTCATCAGTTTTCCCATAACTGATGTTAGAGTAACTGGACGGTAGTTACCTGGCTGTTCCTTGCTTCCACTCTTGTGGAGTAGTACTACTGTTGCACTCTCCAATCCTCCAGCACCTCCCCACCCTTAATGATTTGTTGAGGAGCACTGCTAAGGGGCTGCCAGTTCCTTCCCTAGTTTTTTCAGTATTCTTGGGTGTATCCCATCTGGCCCTATAGCTTTATCTACCTTTAACTTGTCTATTTCCTCCAGGACCCTTTCATCTGTGAAGGGATCTATGTCTATTCCTTCAAACAAATACTTTTTTATGCCTGTTGATGGTCTGTTACTGTCTGCTTCCTGTGTGAAGACTGAGCAGAAGTACTCATTGAGTGCCTCTGCCTTCTCCCCATCTTGGTCTGCGGTTTGTCCATCTTTTTTTGTGATTCTAACAATGACCCTTTTGGTCTTTCTTTTTTCACATACAGTATGTACCTGTAGAAGGTTTTGTTACCCTTTTTTAATTCCTGAGCTATCCTAACCTCTGTTTGAGCCTATGCATTTCTTATCAATTTCCCTGTCTCTTTTGATTTCTGTTTAAATTCGGTTGTGTCTGCCTCGTTCCTCAACTCCTTGTACTTTCTGAAGGCTATGCATTTTTCTATCACCATGGTTGCCACCTCCTTGGAAAACCATAGTGTTTTTTTCTTCCTTTTATTCTTATTAACCTGATGGGCACACTGTGATGTGAGCCTGGTTGTTGCATCCTTCAAGCTTGTCCAACATTCCTTACTGCTCCCTTCTGTCGAGATACTAAGGTTGTCTCTCGAGCAGGCCTTCATGTTTGTGAAATCTGCCCTCCTGAAGCCAAAGATCTTCAGTTTGCAGTGTGTGGAGTCTACATTCCTTTTTACCCTGAACCATACTGTGTTATGATCACTGTTGCCCAGGTGGTTCCTCACGGCACCCATAACCTATCACTATTTGTGAATAGCAGATCTAGAACCACACTACCCCTTGTGGGTGATAGCACTAGTTGACTTAGGCCTGCTTTCTGTAGTATGGCAAGAAATTCCTGCTCTTCTGTCATGCCACTGTGTGGGTACTCCAGTTTATGTCCAGCAGACTGAAATATCCCACCAGCACCATGTCACCTTTGCTGACATCTGGAGGATGGTTTCAGGGTTCCTTATCACTGGCTTCCTCCTGATTTGGGGATCATATAGATTATTCTTACTTGAATGGGTTTCCAGCTTCTGGACCCTATTGTGATCTGTAGATCCTCTGTTTCCTTCATGCCTGCTGCATTTCTGTAGCATTGATGGTATCCTTAACATACTGTAAATAGCTACCCCTCCTTTTCCTAATCCTATCTCTCTAAACAAGTTGTACACCGGGATAGTCACCTCCAACCATGATTATTTGTGAACAATGTTTGATCACGCCACCAGTCTAGTCCTGCCTCAGCTATTGTGGCAGTGAGGTCAGTCATCTTGTTAGCCAGACTATGTGCATTGAGGCATAGTGCTGACCACTCTTGCTTTGTCACTTTGTTTGTCATGCCTCCCTTGATCTTATTGTTCGTCCCTTTGTAGTTTTTCCTGTTTATGATTCCTCCCTTTCCATTGAGATGGTCAACACCAGAGCTTGAAAGGGTTTTATGTTCCTAGTTATCTGTTTTTCCTGTCCTGGAGTGTGTAGATTTGGTACTAGCTAGAGGGGGAAAGACAGCAGGCTCTGTGTGTGCTTCTCTTATAACTACCGTTATCTCCCCTCCTGCTAGTTTAAATGTCCTACATGGACATCAAATTTCTGACCCAGTGATCTGACTCTTCAGTCAGGTGAGGTTGTTGATTTTGAAGAACTCCCTTGCAGAAGTTGCCCTTCTAGCAAGTGGTGCCCCTTGTGTGGCACCAGTCCTTCAGCCATGAGTTGAGCTCACTTATCTCTTTTCTCTGTGATTTTCTGCAGGTTTTTCCTTTTTCCAAACAGGCAGAATCTTAGAGAATGCAATGCTGGGCAAAATGAAACCAATATCTCGTCTAAGCTACTCAATGTGCTCCTTAACCTCCTTAGCCGACAGGCTAGTAAGGTCCCTAGGTGGACCAGGATGTTTGAGCCCTCTTTTTCCTTTTTAACAGTGTTGACTATTCAGTCAGTGTTCCTCCAAATGCATGTTCCTGGAAGACATCTGTCCTGCACATCTGCATGTTTGTTTTGCCTCAGGTAGGGGTCCACACCACAAATCATGGAGTCTCCTATGATTATGATTTTTTTTTTGTTGAGGTTTTGTTTATGATTTTGTTTTGCTATCCAGTTGCATTTGGCATTCCTTTGGCCCAAGACATCCTCTGTGATTACGGATGGTATGGACGCAAGAGGTGTGTATCTATTTGCTATGTTTAGAGTGCTTTGTTGGTTTGGGAGAGTTGCCCAAGCTCTGCCCCCTTTTCCTGTAACCATTTGCCATCCCCCAGGCCTGGTAGTAACAGCCTTTATATATGTATATATGTCTGTACATGCTATCTTTCCTCCGTGCCCCTAGTCTGTACTTGCTATCTTTCCTCAGTGCCCCTGACCTGCACTTGCTGTCTTTCCTCAGTGCTCCTGGCCTGTACTTGCTATCTTTCCTCAGTGCTCCTGGCCTGTACTTGCTATCTTTCCTCAGTTCCCATGGTCTGTACTTGCTATCTTTCCTCAGTGCCCTTGGTCTGTACTTGCTATTTTTCCTCAGTGCCCCTGGTCTGTACTTGCTATCGTTCCTCAGTGCCCCTGGCCTGTACTTGCTATCTTTCCTCAGTGCCGCTGACCTGCACTTGCGATCTTTCCTCAGTGCCCCATGTCTGTACATGCTATCTTTCCTCCGTGCCCCTAGTCCGTACTTGCTATCTTTCCTCAGTGCCCATGACCTGCACTTGCTATCTTTCCTCAGTGCCCCTGACCTGTACTTGCTATCTTTCCTCAGTGCCCCTGGCCTGTACTTGCTATCTTTCCTCAGTGCCCATGGTCTGTACTTGCTATCTTTCCTCAGTGCCCTTGGTCTGTACTTGCTATTTTTCCTCAGTGCCCCTGGTCTGTACTTGCTATTGTTCCTCAGTGCCCCTGGCCTGTACTTGCTATCTTTCCTCAGTGCTGCTGACCTGTACTTGCTATCTTTCCTCAGTGCCCTTGGCCTGTACTTGCTATCTTCTCAGTGCCACTGACCTGTACTTGCTATCTTTCCTCAGTGCCCTTGGCCTGTACTTGCTATCTTTCCTCAGTGCCCATGATCTGTACATGTTATTTTCTCCTCAGTGCCCCTGGTCTGTAGTTGTTATCTTTCCTCAGTGCCCTGGTCTGTACTTGCTATCTTTCTTCAGTGTCCCTGGCCTGTACTTGCTAGCTTTCCTCAGTGCCCTGGTCTGTACTCTATTTTTCCTCAGTGCCCTGGTCTGTACTTGCTATTTTCCTCAGTGCCCCATGTCTGTATATGCTATCTTTCCTCAGTGCCCCTAATCTGTACTTGCTATCTTTCCTCAGTGCCCCTGACCTGAACTTCTGCTATCTTTCCTCAGTGCCCTGATCTGTACTGCTATCCTTCCTCAGTGCCCCGGCCTGTACTTCTACCTTTCCTCAGTGCCCTGGCCTATTACTATCTTTCCTCAGTGCCCCTGGCCTGTACTTGCTATCTTTCCTCAGTGCATCTGGTCTGTACTTGCTATCTTTCTTCTTACATACATACATACATGCATAAATAAATGATGGAGAACTGACTAATACTTGTGTTCATAACACTGTGCACGGTAGGGCCAGAGTTTATACAGTCCTGTCTGATCCACACAAATTAGTAATGAGGAGTTTGGCCCAAAATACACTAATTAACAAACCAAGTGCTGCACTTTAAGATGCACAAAAATACAAGGACAAGGGGCACTCAATGTTATTGACTGGAGGAAGGGGGACATCAGAAGGAGCCCCTTCACCTATAGTAAGTTAAAACTTGGAACAGACATAGAAACATAGAATTTGATAGCAGAAAAGGACTGCTTGGCCCAACTAGTCTGCCCATTCCCTACCTAATGGATAAGCTGCAGATCCTAGTTAACCAACAGCCTATTTCTGCTACCTCTACTAGAATTGTCTTATGTCTGTCGATGCATTCTTGAATTCCCAGTTTTTGACTTTACTGCCTCCTCAGGAAGGCTGTTTCATGTATCCACAACACTTTCCGTTAAAAAATATTTCCTCAAATTACCTCTGAGCTGTCCCCCCTCTATCTTCAAATTGTGCCCCCTTGTTTTTGTACATCTCTTTGTCTGAAAAATGCTACCCTCTTGGACTTTGTTGATTCCCTTGAGGTACCTGAAAGTTTCTATCATGTTCCTCCTCTCCTCGAGGGTATACATATTAAGCTCCTTTAATCTCTCTTCATATGTCTTCTGCTGTAGATCTGGCACCATTTTAGCTGCCCTCCTCTGGACATCCTCCATCCTGCCTATGTCCTTGTGGAGACGGGGTCTCCAGAATTGCACACAGTACTCCAGATGGTGTCTCATCAACTGTCTGTACAGAGGGATAACAACTTCCTGTTTTCTACTGGTAATGCCTCTCCCTATACATCCCGGTATCAAGCCAGCCCTCCTTACTGCCTTCTCACATTGCTTGCCCACCTTAAAGTCATTTGATATGACTACCCCAGGTCCCTTCCATTTTGTTGTTGCTAGTATCTCACCCCCACCCATTGTGTACTCTTCCTGGGTTTTTGTTTCCCAGGTGCATTACTTTGCACTTCTTTGCATTGAATCTAAGCTGCCATACATTTGACCATTTCTCCAACCTTACCAAGTTCCTTATCATCCTTTCCACCCCATCTTCTGTACTGACCACGTTGCAGATCTTTGTGTCATCTGCAAAGAGACATACTTTTCCTTTCAATCTTTCTGCAATGTCACTTATAAAGACATTAAAGAGGACCGGTCCCAGTACTGAACCCTGCAGTACTCTGCTAGTAACCCACCTTTCTTTAGAGTGGACTCTGTTTACTATTACCTTATGTGTCCTGTTGTCCAGCCAATTTTACCCAGGCTACCACCCTGGGCCCACGCCATGGCTGGCTAACTTGTATATTAATCTTTGTGTGGGACTGTGTCAAATGCCTTTGTAAAGTTGATGTAGGCCATGTCCACAGCCCCTCCCTGGTCTACTACCTTGGTCACCCAGTCAAAGAAATCTATTAGATTTGACTGACATGACCTTCCTGCTGTGAATCCATGCTGCTTTGGGTCCTGCGCCCCACTAGCCTGTAGAAACTCAATAATTCTTTCCTTCAGAAGTGATTCCATCACTTTCCCTATCACTGAGGTCAAACTAACAGGTCTGTAGTTTCCTGCCTCTGTCTTGTGTAACCCCTCTGCAAATGGGGGTTCCCAAAAGACTTCCGGGAGCTTGCTTGAATGCTCCAAGCCTGAATGGTGTTTGGCGTTTAAGCCATTTATCTGTGAGTGTTTTTAGAGCCTCTGGTACTGTCTCTTTAAGAGCTGTCTGCTTGCAGACATAATTAGTTTGTATGGGGGGACTGTGTGTTTCTTTGCTTGAGTACCACTCGAGCTGCTGCCAGTTCACTCCATTTTTGCAGTCACTAGGGTGCAAAGGGAACCTATCTGAAAGATGTAACTGTTTGCCAGAAATCATTTAGAGTAATAATGAAAATACAGTTTGTCTAA
This sequence comes from Neoceratodus forsteri, assembly GCA_016271365.2. Taxonomy (NCBI): domain Eukaryota; kingdom Metazoa; phylum Chordata; order Ceratodontiformes; family Ceratodontidae; genus Neoceratodus; species Neoceratodus forsteri. Next base: position 389,871,197 of record CM057457.1, on the reverse strand, counting down.
CCTGCTTTCTTTGCAGTCAGAACTGTGTTTGCCTAGTTCCCCATTCTAGTTTTGAACTGCTGAACTGGACCAATCAGTGTGGGTTAAGGTAGCTCTAAAATGGTGCCTTGGACGAATCAGAACTTGGACTCGTAATTTGAGCCAGCCACAAGAGGATTGTATGGGCAGTGACTCTGGGAGATGTAGTTTGGACTTCGGCGCCTTTTAGAACCAACAGGGGCTCAAAGGAAGTGCCCGGTTTTGTCTGCTGGAGTTTGAGTTGAGCTCTGGCAGTGAAGAGGGAAGGAGCCCTGTGCTTTTTCGGTGTGCAGTTTTAGTCGGGAAACGTGTGTAACGCCCTGAGTTCCGGTCTGCAGCTTGTGTAACTGCTTGTTAGGACTGAATCCATCCTGTGAAGAGAATCAAAGGATATCTGAAGAGTAGAAACCAGACTCACCCTGTAGAAGACTGGAGAAATTGATGAATTGCGCTTGGTCTGTCAGGAACTGAATCTGCTGTGTTCTCCTGGGTATTGTGCAGTAATTGCGATCGGGATAGAGAAGCAGCCTGCCTGGTATAGTACTTTCTGTTTACTATATAAATGTGTGAAGAGGCTTGTGTACTTCAAGTGAATCCTGCTGCCATTAAAGGACTTTTGCCTGTTACTGTTTACCATATAAATGTGTGAGGAGGCTTGTGTAGCTCAAGTGAATGCTGCTGCCATTAAATGACTTTTTGCCTGTTGCAGTTTGTCATATAAATGTGTAAGAGTCTCGTGGAGCTCAAGAGTAGCCCTACTGACGTTGAAGGACCCTATCTTGTTTGAGGTCGTGAGTACTAATTCACGGTCGCTCCTGTTGAATTGCCATATTAAATCCAAATGGAATTACTGTACTGCTGACTGTTTAACTAATTTTTCTTTTCTCTGTTTGAAAGGGCCCCTACCAGCTGCCATGGTTTGGACTAGCCACTAGGGCTTGGGTACCCAGGGACAGTAACTGGTAGGGATAGGCCTGTGCACAGAGCCATAGGCAGATGAGTAAAGTGATAAGCTAATTAACCTGATTTCCCCCTGTCCTTGTTATATTCCCCTAAATAAATCAGAGCTGCTTGTTTCAGCAAAGTTATACTGCCTGAGGTATTTGTCTATGTTAAAGTATTGTACTGTGATTGCTGCACTGTATCTTATTTTACAGGAGGTCCCAGTGCCTGAACCAGTCCTGGGGTAAGTGTATACTGTGAAGGTAATTCTGATATATGTGTGGGCCACTAGTGGGAAGAAAGGTTGCAGTGTCCCAGAGGCTGTGACCAAGTTAGTTCAACTATTGAAAGCCCTGACCTCTGGGTGGAGGCACCCGCCATCGGATCCAGGCCCCTCAACCTGTTAGTGGCAAATCAGGCAGGGGTAGTAGCCCCTGGGATAGCGCCATCTAGGGGTTACATCTTGGAGGCTCACCGCTGGGATTGTGTGTCCTCTAGTGGCCATATTTACAAACCACTGTTGAAAAAAAAAAAATAAATGGGTACCCCGACAGAAGTGGCTGTGCACCGGCTGGTGGAGTGGTGTACTGGGGAGGAGATCGACCCCCAAAATGCTATGCTTATCCTGGACATCCCCCTGGGTATCAATACGGACACTGTACAGGGAGTACTTTCCAAGGTGGAAGGTTTACAAAACCCTGTGGTGGTGGGTCGGCATGCTAATCTGCTCACCCACACTTTCCTGGCCCTAGTAGAGTTTAAGGATCCCATAGATAGCTCCAAAGTGCCACAGACCATTACCCCAGAGGGAGCCCTCACTGCTTGGAGAGTGATAACTGAGGACAGTAAAGACCCAGGGGGAATGAGCCCCCACCACTATCTGAAACTTTTGAGGAGAAATTTGCTAAATGGTTGCTGGGGGAATGGAAAACTGTGGAGGACTTGAAGAAACTATTCTTGCCACCTGGGGTGTTCCTCCCCAACACCCTCTCCGCTCCAGTACCCATAATGGTGGCTGAACCAATGCAGACCCTATTTCTGCACCTGCCATTAGTCACGACTCTACCAAGGTTGAGGATCTTCACTGGCACCCCTCCCACCCCAAAGGGAGGATGACTGGAGACCTGGATATACTATGTTGCCCCCTGCTAGAATGGCAATGCTCGGAAGCCGAAAAGCGAAGAGGGTTAGTGAGAGCCTCCGAGGTCCTGCCCTGGCTACCATCCGTGCAATGGGCCAGTAACCCTGAAGTGACTGCACAGGCCTATCTTGAGGCCTTGGAGAATGTGTGTATGGGAGCCCAGATTCTGATGAGGACCTATGGAGAGTAATAAATGCACAACAGTACCAAAGGGAGTTGTTGTCTGTGTATGTATTTCGCTGGAAAAATTGTTGCAAGAATGCCTCAGAAAGGGTAATTTGTTAGCGATTGAACTGGACCGAACCAGACTGGACAGGATCCTTAAGTCTGCCCTTCTCAGAACTGCTGTTGCTTCAGTTACGCCTGGCAAATCGACTGGAATCCCCACCCTCCTATGATGAGTTAATGAGAGAAATTCGGAGGAGTTGAGAAAAGGCGACCTCGGGAGGGACCTGCACCAACAGCTGCGGCTACGACCCGAGTGACTGAGGGTGACCCATCAAGTGAAGTTCAGGGCAGAGGTTGGCAGTCAATGGTAAGCTCTGACAAGGAAAAGATATGCCACAATGGGGCTAACTGTTGAGAGAGATCCGGGAATTCAAAACAGTCCTTTATGAAGGCCACGCCTGCAAGTACGGGCCCTGACCTATATCCGACTGCATCTGTTATGGGGTGGGGTACCCCACCCATGTGTCCTGCTGATAACGGCTCCAAACTCGATTCCTTGGACCATGGAAGTGGAGAACTGATGAGATGTCTCCAATGCTTATCACGCTGCAGACAGAGATGGCACCCAGGTTTCCAGTTAGTAATACCTCGCTCTGGCTCCCAGTGTGGCGCCTCGGCCAGCTCAAACTCAGAAAGTATGTTTTGCTATAATTGTGGGAAAGATGGGCACATGAAAAGGAATGCCAGTCCCAAAAGACACTGACAAAGTTGCATATAGGCTACAAGGAGAGCTTCGGAGAACAAATCAGTGGTTAAGAGGTGCACAAAATGATCCCAGTGAGGGCACCAAAATGCTAACTCACGTCTTTTGTGGCAAGGTCAGTTGCCCAGGCCCCGTTACCGCCTCTCCAGACTGGTCCAGAATAGTGGGTCCCTCCATGGAGACCACTGTAAAGGTGAATGGAGTGTCTACAAGAGCTGTATTAGACAGTGGCTTCAAGTGACAATTATGTTCCAGGATTGGTATCAGAAGCATTTGTCAGACGTACCTTACAACCATTAGAAAGACTGCATGTATGGGGTTATGAGAAGGCCTACCCTATTCCGGTATATCCGAATTTGGCTGTCTTTCCACCTCCGTGGCTGGAGTGGCTGAACAAGTAGAGACCCTAGCCTTAGTGTGTCCCCCACTGGACTGTATGATGGTGTCCTTTGTTGATTGGAACAAATGCTCATATGTCTGGAAGGCTGGCACAGTTGTGTTATGAAAACAGGGGTCAAAGACTAGTAGAGCTTTAAGAGTTCCGGCTTTAATTAAGAAGGCCTATGAGGCACAGAGAGATGCTGAAAAAATAGAACCAGAGGAACCGGGTCGGAATTGTATGGAAGAAGGATCCTGAGTCTCTGATCCTGGTGCCAAATGCCCAGTGTACCTTACAGGAGAGGTCCGTATCAGAAAGGATGTTAAGAATAAAATATTAATGTTGGATGCACCAGGCGATGGAAAATTGCCAGAGGGACTGCTGGTCAAGCTTAGTATTTTGCCCGCTAGAGCCCATGCTTATGCCAGAAGGGTAATGGTCCAAGTTCATAATGTGTCTGAAAGAGACATTCGAGTAAATAGAGGTTGCATCCTGGCTAATGTGCATTGTGCAGACACTGCAGTGCTACCCAGCAGCAAGAGTTCAAGGAAGAATGACAGAGTAACACCTGACTTGTTTGATTTCGGCGACTCCCCGCTGCCAGCTGAGTGGAAAGTGAGGATCAGTGAGAAGCTTGCCCAGAGAGACCAGGTGTTTTCTTTAAAGGAATGGGATGTAGGATGAGTGCAAGGAGCTGAGCACAATATCCGGCTGCATGACGAAAGACCATTTCGTGAGAGGTCTCGAGCTTTGGCACCTGCTGACAGATGATGTGAGACGGCATCTGCAAGAGATGTTAGCTGCTGGTGTAATACAAGAATCCAGAAGCCCTTATGCTTCCCCATTGTGGTAGTGAGGAAAAAGAATGGGACAGTAAGGATGTGTGTGGATTATCGCACCTTAAACCGGCGGACTATCCCTGATCAGTACACAATGCCCCGCATTCAGGATGCTTTGGACTGCCTAAGCGGGAGCAAGTGGTTCTCTGTGTTGGATCTCTGCAGTGGGTACTACCAGATCCGATGGCCCCAGAGGACCGTGGAGAAGACAGCCTTTATCTGTCCGCTGGTTTCTATGAATTCATGAGGATGCCTCAAGGGATTTCAGGTGCCCCAGCCACTTCTTTCAACGATTGATGGAGCGTGCAGTGGGGACATGAACTACTAGAGTGCCTGGTATACCTAGATGATGTTATTGTGTTTGGCAGCTCACTGGAGGAACATGAGAGCAGATTATTTAAGGTATTGGACCGACTGGAGGGCTTTGGCCTTAAACTGTCCATTGATAAGTGTCAATTCTTTCAAACATCAGTAAAGTATGTGGGACACATAGTATCCACCGAGGGAATAGAGACCACCCAAGTAAAGTTGAGGCCTTGACACCTGGCCACAGCCCAAAAATCTAAAAGAACTGCAAGATTCCTGGGATTCTGTGATATATCGGCGTTTCATCAAGGACTATTCAAGAGTGATCCACCTTTACTTAACCTTACTCAAGGGTATCCCCAACCCACAAAAATACCAAAGTCAGTGCCCTCAAGACTGAAAGAGTGTATTTCGTCTGAGTGAAGTATTTGGGGCCCGCTGACTCCTGATTGTGAGACTGCTTTTCATGAGATCATATATCAACTTACCCATGCTCCAGTGCTGGCCTATGCCGATCAAAGAAAACCTTATGTCCTGCACACCGATGCTAGCTTGCAAGGGTTGGGGGCTGTGTTGTACCAAGAGCATGAGAATGGCCTGAGACCAGTGGCCTTTGCCAGTAGAAGCCTGACCCCATCCGAAAAGAACTATACTGTACATAAGTTAGAGTTCCTAGCTTTGAAGTGGGCTATTGTTGACCAATTCCATGAGTACTTGTATGGGGCTAAAACACTAGTAAAAACTGACAATAATCCTTTGACCTATGTGCAGACCTCAGCTAAGTTGGATGCCACTGGCCATAGGTGGCTTTCTGCATTATCTACATATGACTATGCTCTCAGATGAGCAGGTCTGAACCACATAGATGATGATGCTCTTCCGGAGGCCTGTTTCCAGAATGATTGGGTCAGATTGCAGAACCTGACATTCGGGCACTCTGCCGAAGTTTGACAGGGAGGAACAATGTCCACGGATGCAGTGGACTGCATGGTGGATTGCTTGACTCTCTGAGAATTGCATACCTGCTGCTTATTGCCACTTTTCTGCAATAGACATTGGTGCACTGCCTCAGCTGGACAATGACAGTGATGTGAGGCTCCAATCCCTTGATCCCATGTTCAAATCAGCTTTAGAAGCCCTCTTTGCAGGAAAAGATGTGTCCAAATTACGCCTCACTGATTTGAGAACTGCTGTTATACAAAGAAGGTCCTAAGTTGAAATTGATCAATAAACAGTTGTACAGAGAAACAGTAGACAGAGGGGGACAAGTAGACAAACAACAACTAGTGCTGCCCACTGCCTTCGAGACTCAGTACTGAGATCCTTGCACAACCACATGGGGCACCTTGGTATAGACAGAACACTTGACTTGGTGAGATCCAGATTCCATTGGCCTCAAGATGGGGCTGATGTGGAGCAACACATTCAAACTTGTAGTCACTGCTTACAGAGGAAAGCTTTGCTCCCAGAGGGCTGCCCCTTGTTAACATCACCACCAGTGCACCCATGAAGCTGGTCTGTATTGATTTTCTGAGTTTGGAGTCAGATCAAAGAAATATCAGTAATTGCTGGTGGTCACTGACCATTTCACAAGATATGCCCAAGCTTTCCCACCAAAGACCAGAAAGCATCCACTGTGGCCAAAGTACTTGTAGAAAACTTTTTGTTCACTATGGGCTCCACAAAGAATCCATTCTGATCAAGGAGAGACTTTGAGAGTCGTCTCATCAAAGAGATGCTTTCTCTGTGGAGTCGCGAGTCCAGAACCACTCCTTACCACCCCAGGGGACCCACAGCCTGAACGTTTAACCGCGACTTTGCTAGATATGCTAGGCACCCTACACCCAAAGGACAAGCCTAGATGGAGCTAACAAATTAGCACCCTGGTACACGCTTATAACTGCACCAAAAGTGATGCCACTGGTTCTCCCTACCACCTGATGTTTGGAAGAGAAGTCGACTGCCGGGTAGATGTGTGTTTTGGGGTCTCTCCTGATGGGGTTCAAGCTGACAACTATTTACAGTATGTGCAAAGTTAAAGGCCCAGCTAACTCAGGCATACCAACTGGCTCAAACCATGGCTGCCAAAAGAAATCTGGCCAACAAAGAAAGGTATGATAAAAGGTGAAAGCACAGGAACTCCAGGAGGGAGATTGGGTATTGCTAAGAAATCTGGGACTGCATGACAAACACAAGATTGCTGACAGATGGCACCATCTCCCTCACATTGTAGTGGGCAAATTAGATGATCTGCCAGTGTACAAAGTAAGGCCTGAGAATAATTCAAAAGATGTAAAACAATGCATAGAAATCATTTACTGCCCATTGGACAAATCTTGATTGAGTCTGAGCCCTGAAGATGCTCCCTCTGGACCAGTGACTAGAGCTGCTGCTAAGAAAAGATCAAGAAAGTCTGCACCTACAGAAGCAAAGTTAAAGTGTTCCCTCCACAAGTCCCAGTTGAGCATGACTGTCAGTCCATATCAGAAGAAAGTGAGAGTGACTTTGAATACTATCCTTCTTACGAACTGAGTCAATTGTTCGGGGCAATCCCCTAGTCAATACTGGAGACGTGACTGGGCCTTCTGGACTGTCTAAGCCCCAGCTTCGTCCCTGGAGCCAATGCTCCCAGAAAGTGAAGTGCAAAGCATCAGATCAGATGAAATGGAATCATTGTGCATGGTTGAACTGTTTGAGCTTTCAGGGGAGGAAAATGATGGATTGGGGCAGACTGGTGATACACCAGAACAAGAAGAGTATTTTGAGTGCCCTGACAGTCCACTGCCAGTGTCCGAAAGCTCTCCATGTGAGCCAAATGTTGTGGACTCAGAAACTGTAACTCCTGGAGCTGAAAGTGCCCCAAGTTCTAGCCTCTCTACCCCCATGGAGACTCTCCTGACAAGTGAGGACAATGCTGAAAATGAGGCTCAGAGTGCAGAGACTGTAACAGTTCCCCCTAGAAAGACTGGTCGAGCTGTAAAGCCTGTGGTGCACCTCAGTTATGATTCCCTTGGGAGGCCTGTGGACTTGCCTCTCAGTGTTGTCCATAAAGGAGTGTATGTGTCCCCGAGCTCATTGCCCAAACTGAGCATCAGTGCTAACTCCAAGTTACTTGTGTTGCCCTTCAGTATGGTGCCCTGCCCTGTCCAGCCCCAAGGTAACTGATAGGAAGGCCCCTCTTCAGGTTTCATGTACAAGAGGTAATAACTTGAGTTATAGTACAATGTGTGTGTAATACTGTGTAAAGAGTGACGTACTGTAATGTTTCAGAAATGTGTTCTTGGTAAATGATATATTGACTGATGATTACATGTGTTAGCCTAATGCAAATGTATATGGTTGAGTTGAAACTTATGGTACTTTGCTTGACGTGGACGTCAAGCTTTCCAGGCCAGGAAGGGTGTAACCCCCTGCAAATGGGGGTTCCCAAAAGACTTCCAGGAGCTTGCTTGAATGCTCCAAGCCTGAATGGTGTTTGGCGTTTAAGCCATTTATCTGTGAGTGTTTTTAGAGCCTCTGGTACTGTCTCTTTAAGAGCTGTCTGCTTGCAGACATAATTAGTTTGTATGGGGGGACTGTGTGTTTCTTTGCTTGAGTACCACTCGAGCTGCTGCCAATTCACTCCATTTTTGTAGTCACTAGGAGTGCAAAGGGAACCTATCCAAAGATGTAACTGTTTGCCAGAAATCATTTAGAGTAATAATGAAAATACAGTTTGTCTAACCTGCTTTTGCAGTCAGAACTGTGTTTGCCTAGTTCCCCATTCTAGTTTTGAACTGCTGAACTGGACCAATCAGTGTGGGTTAAGGTAGCTCTAAAATGGTGCCTTGACGAATCAGAACTTGGACTCTAATTTGAGCCAGCCACAAGAAGATTGTATGGGCAGTGACTCTGGGAGATGTAGTTTGGACTTGGCCTTTTTGGACCAACAGGGCAGTCTATTGTGAGTGACAGCCAATCCAGCCAAGAACTGGGAGGAACTCAAAGGAAGTGCCCGGTTTTGTCTGCTGGAGTTTGAGTTGAGCTCTGGCAGTGAGAGAGGAAGGAGCCCTGTGCTTTTGGTGCAGTTTTAGTCAGAAACGTTGTAACGCCTGAGTTCCGGCCTGCCAGCTTGTGTAACTGCTTGTTAGGACTGAATCCGTCCTGTGAAGAGAATCAAAGGATATCTGAAGAGTAGAAACCAGGCTCACCCTGTAGAAGACTGGAGAAATTGCTGAATTGGCGCTTGGTCTGTCAGGAATTGAATCTGCTGTGTGTTCTCCCGGTATTGTGCAGTAATTGCGATCGATAGAGAGCACCTGCCTGGTATAGTACTTTCTGTTTACCATATAAATGTGTGAAGAGGCTTGTGTACCTCAAGTGAATCCTGCCGCCATTAAAGGATTCTTTGCCTGTTACTGTTTACCATATAAATGTGTGAGGAGGCTTGTGTGCTCAAGTGAATCCTGCTGCCATTAAAGGACTTTTGCCTGTTGCAGTTTGTCATATAAATGTGTGAGGAGTCTTGTGGAGCTCAAGAGTAGCCCTGCTGACGTTGAAGGACCCTATCTTGTTTGGAGGTCGTGAGTACTAATTCAGGGTCGCTCCTGTTGAATTGCCATATTAAATCCAAATGGAATTACTGTACTGCTGACTGTTTAACTAATTTTTCTTTTCTCTGTGTGAAAGGGCCCCTACCAGCTGCCACTGTTTGGACTAGCCACTAGGGCTTGGGTACCCAGGGACAGTAACTGGTAGGGATAGGCCTGTGCACAGAGCCATAGCTAGATGAGTAAAGTGATAAGCTAATTAACCTGATTTCCCCCTGTCCTTGTTATATTCCCCTAAACAAATCAGAGCTGCTTGTTTCAGCAAAGTTTACTGCCTGAGGTATTTGTCTATGTTAAAGTATTGTACTGTGATTGTTGCACTGTATCTTATTTTACAGGAGGTCCCAGTGCCTGAACCAGTCCTGGGGGTAAGTGTATACTGTGAAGGTAATTCTGATAAATTGTGTGGGCCACTGGTGGGAAGAAAGGGGGGTTGCAGTGTCCCAGAGGGCTGTGACCAAGTTAGTTTAACTATTGCAAACCCTGACCTCTGGGTGGAGGCACCCACCATCGGATCCAGGCCCCTCAACCTGTTAGTGGCAAATCAGGCAGGGGTAGTAGCCCCTGGGATAGCGCCATCTAGGGGTTACACTTGCTCCCACTTTTGTGAAGTGGAATCACATTCATCCTCCTCCAGTCCTCAGGTATCACACCATCCTCCCGTGATTTGTTAAAAAGGGTAGTGAATGGTGTCACTAGTTCTACCCTTAGTTCTTTTAGAATTCTTGAGTAAATCCCATCAGGCCCCATTGCTCTGTCCACCTTCAGGTTTAATAGGTCTTTCAGAACCTTTTCTTCTTTGAATGGACTGGTATCGACCGCCCTATCCAAAGTGCTTCTATTCTCTGATTTAGGTACCTCCCCCTCCTCTTCTTTTGTGAATACTGAGCAGAAGTATTAATTCACTATCCCTGATTTTTCACTGTCACTCTCGGGCCTACCCTTCCCTTCCCTTTATTAAGCCTCACTATCCCTCCCTTGGTCTTTCTTCATTCCCTAATATACCAATAAAAAGTTTTATCCCCATTCCTAACTGAGTTGGCTATCTTTCCCTCAGTTTGGGCCTTGCTATTCTGACTGCCTTCCCTGCTTACTTCTGCTTTAACTGGTACAGTTCTCTGTCCTGCTCCTTCTTTTTCCTTATACTTCCTGAATGCTACCTTTTTCTCCTTAACCTTCCCCACCAGCTCTTTTGAGAACCATGTTTTTTTTCCTTCATTTTGTGTTGTTGATTTGCTTCACACAAAGGCTTGTTGCCTCTGTGATGCCTGTTTTGATTTTTCCCCATTGTTCTTCTACCCCTCCTTCTTTCCCATTTGCTAGTGTTTTTCGGAGGCACTCTCCCATTTTCCCAAAGTCAGCCATCCTAAAGTCCAATACTCTTGCTTTTGTGTGGCTTGACTCTACAGCTGTGTTTATCATGAACCACACTGTTTGGTGGTCGCTTGTCCCCAGATGGCTACCCACTTCTAAGTCTGAGATCCTTTCTCTGTCCCCGTTTGACAGTACCAGGTCTAAGATTGCTCCCTCCCAAGTGGGTTCCACCATTAGCTGTCTGAGGCATGCCCCCTGCAAGGCATCAAGAATAACCCTACTCTTGGATGTGGCTGCAGCAAAGGTGCTCCAGTTAACATCTGGCATATTCAGGTCCCCTATTAACAATATCTCTCCTTTTTTTACCATTCTAAGGATGCCTGCTAGCATTTCCTTGTCCGTTGCCTCTCCCTGAGATGGGGGTCTGCGTCCAACCGTTGTGCGGATTGTGGTGCCATTTCCTGTCTCAAGGGTGACCCACAGTGCCTCTTCTACTCCCTGTTTATCCTTTAGTTCCATTGCTTTGATCTCTTCCCTTACATAAAGAGCTACTCCTCTTCCTCCTCTACCCTCCCTGACCCTCCTGTAGATTGTGTACCCTGGTATGTTGACATCCCAGTCATGGTTCTCTGTGTACCATGTTTCTGTGACTGCCATGATATCCAGGTGTCCCTCTTCCATCAAGGCCACTAGTTCAGGGAGCTTGTTACACAAACTATGGGCATTGGTACTTATCACCCTCCATTTTTTGTTGGCCTTACCCCTTTTAGCCCCACCCCTGTACTTACTGCCCTTTTTGCATTTACCCCTGTCCTGCTCCCTATTGGCTTCTCTACCTTGGTGTTTACCTCTCTAACTACTGTGTTTTGCAGGGGGAGGCTGGGATTTCCCTGCTCCTTTTCAGTGCCTCCCCCTTGGCTAGTTTAAATATTTGCCAATGAAGCATTTAAACCTATCACCTAGGATCCTGGTTCTCCTCCCAGACAGATGCAGACCAACATGCCAGTATAGACCTGTATCCCTCCAGGTGGACCCCCAGTCCCCAATGAAGCCTAAACCCTGTGCTCTGCACCAGTTTTTCAACAATTCATTGAATCCCATGCTGCAGAGTACCCTAGCATCACTCTTGCCATAGACAGGCAGCACCTCCGAGAAGACTGCCGCAGGAAGTGGTATTTTTCACGTTAGAGACTTATAAGCAAGTACTCAATCAAACTATGGTACCAGAATACATTGCGAGATCATCCATCTACAAAATATATCAACTCTGGCACTCCAGCTGTTACCAGCAGCAGCTTAGGCAATCCATGCTGTCAACCCCTTCCAGCTGATAGCATCTCCTCTAATCATTAGTTACAAATCATAACTTTGTACCCAACAGCTATGTATCTCAAATCTGGTAGTACCAGGCACCTCTTGTTTTGTTTTTTGTTTTTTGTTAGTCTATCTCAGGGGAAGTGTTTCCAAAGTTTAATGTTTTCTAGTGCCATGACAGAAATGGACCCCAGTCCTATGCCAGGGCATCTTGTTATTTTTCAAAATGTGGAACTCAGTATTGTAGTAATTATTCATGCCTGGTGAAAGAATGTATTTGTTTATCCGTAATTCAGATAACACCTTTGTGCAAAAGCTCTTTTCCTAGGTTCCACATCAAATAACAATGGGCAAGAACAATAACATTGGAAACAAAAAACTAACAGCAGGTGGGTTATGGAAGATAACAATAACAACAATAGATACATTGCAAAAAGGTACAGGTCCAAGTCGAATACGAGAAAATACAATCACATGATATTAAGAACAATTATGAGCCCATTACTAAGTGCATTAGGAGTATGTTTCCTGAGTACTAAATGCTGGGAAAAGGGGTAGGAGGAAAAGAGAAGCAAAAGGTGGGAGAAGCTGGAATCAGCCCAGGGGCCTTGTCAGATAACAAAATAGCAAAGGAGGAGACAGATCATTGTATGCAGTCAGCAAGATATACAGTATCTCTGAGAAGTCAGGAAATGTTTCTGAGAAGTGCAGAGAAGAGGGGCAAGGACAGAACAGTAGCAAAGTGTGGTAGAAGCAGAAATCAGCCCAGAGGCCTTGCTGAATAGCAAAATGGCAGAGGAGAAAACAGACAATTGAAAACAGTCACCAGGATATATTTTTGAGGAGTCTGGGTGATATTCAAGATACAGGTGTTCAGGGAGAGGTACCTGATGTGAGAGAACCATATAGTACAAAGATGAAGTGAGGCAGAAGAAGACAAGGGGGAAGGGGACGGCATATGTGAAAAGAGAGTGGACTTAACAGAAAACAACAAAATATTGTTAATGCCAATATAATAGTTTGTGGTAGCAGTCACAACTGGCCTTAGATACCAGATCTGCTTTTAGCATTCTTTTGAAGGCACCCAAGGTATTGACAGATGATATGTCACCTACAATAGAGTTGAGCCAGAGTGGGACTGGTTAGGCAAAAGACCTTTGTCCTTGTGAGGTGCGACAGTGTGGGATCTTAATAGAGGAGCAACCAGAGCTTTTTGTGTGCTGAGTATCATTGCTGATGGTGACACACTCCTGTACCCCGGGGGCACCAAACAGCTGATTTTCTTAGCTAGCAGACAGGTCTGGTAGGAGAGTCTGCTGCTACATTGTAGCCAATAATCCTGTGAATACAAGTCACAGGTATGGGTCAGTCATTCTACACCAGAGAGAAGCCAGCAGGCCTTGTTAAGAGCTGTTTTTATGTGCTTGAGGGATGTGCCAGTGGCTGACCCATAGATGACAAGTCCATAGTCTAATAGTGATACCACTGAGTTGTGAATAGCTGTACTGAGAGCAGCAGGGGTCAGGCAATGCTTATGTCTGTGCAGGAGCCCTATCTGCCAATCGATTGCCTTGGATATATCATCAGTATGCTTAGTACACAAAAGGGTGTTGTCCACCATGATCCCAAGATATTTAGAGATCTTTCTTCAAGAAACAGCTCTTGCAGCAGGTTACACCATTAGGACTGAAGCCGGCAGGCGCCAGGACCCCACAGAAATTTTCTAGCTAGCAGTATTCAGCGGGGACCGCTCCCGACGTTGGTCCCACCCCTGATGTCAGGCACAGTACATAAGGGGGCGGTCCCCCAGAATCTCCAGTTCATTTCCTGCCGTCGACTCGCCAACATCGGCCTCTCGGTCTCTACCTAGCACACGATGACTTAGAACTTCAAGAGTTTCTACTTAATGAATGTCCTCTCCAACTCCTTCATTTGAGAGTCACCTTTCAAAGTGTGCCTGTGGAAAATAGATCCCTTTCAAGGATCCTCATTCTTCCTGTGTGTGGTGCTTAGGCCCGGACCACGACACCAAGGCCTGCACCTTTTGCCAAGGGTTCAACAGCTGCACCAGGATCCGCTGTCCGAAGGCACTTCAGGCTTACCTGCTAGAGGAAAAACTTAACAGGATGGACAAAGAAACTTCCTCCAGGGGCGATTCTTCCTCCAAGGTCCACAAACAGCGGGACAAGCACCGGGAGAAGGCAAGGTCCGGATCCCCGAACCAGGCCTCGGATTCGTGGAGCTCAGGCTCCACCCGATCGGACCACTCTCCCTCCAGGGCTAGGTCTCTGCCCTCTCCGGTTATGGTCCGGGCTTCCAGCGGTTCTTCAACTCTTCAGCCCATCAAGACTTCCAGGCCCTCGGCTTCCTCTACTCCCTCTCGGGCCTCTTCAAAGTCCTTTGAATGCCACAAGTCTTCCTCTTCCACCCAATGCCGGGTCCCCGACTCCATGTCAGTCTCCCAGCCCATTAGGGGCCCGGATCCTCCACCCAGGAAGACGAAGGACCTGACGTCCCTCAAGTGGATGACGGACCCGACGTCAGCCAAGCACCCAACGTCGGCCAAGCACCTGAAGTTGGCCAGGCGTTCACTGGACCCGAAATCGTCGGTCAAGTGACCAATGTTGGCTTCACTGGAGCTGAAGACCGCCCCTCAGTCACCAGTGGACACCGGTCACAGGGACTCCATAGAGGAGGACACCGTGTTGCCTGAAGACCAGGCGGGCGATACAGAGGATGCCGGACTTCTGAGGGAGCCTTCGCCCACCCCGGAGACACCCGAGGACCTGACGCCTGACCCCGGCAACAGACCACCGGCACCAGGCCCATCGTCAGGCATGAATATTCAAGAAGTAAGGGAACTCTTTACTTTCTGGTGGGACACCATCCATAAAGACGTGATCCCAGTAAAGCCTCCTTCTCCCCCTCCTCCTCCTCCTTCACCTCCTATGCCCCCTCCTCCACCACAGGGGCCAGCAGGATGACCACCAACCCCCAAGGAGCAGACTCCACCTCCTAGTGATAGATCCCAGGATCGGAGAAGGCCTTCCTCAAGATCTCCATCAAGGTCTCCCAGACCCAAGCGACCCAGACGTCGGTGGTATACTCCATCAGGGGAGGACTCCAGATCGGATACCTCGGATTACTCCAGATCTCCTTCTCCACTTAGCATTTCATCACCTGACCCACATGACCTTCCCAGGTCTCCTCCAGATGATCCTTCTTTCTCTGAGATCATGAGGCACAACCAGGACAACATGGGGTGGAATGCTGAAGACCTCGACCCCAAAAGGCAGCGCCTTGCCTGTTATCTTCGGCAGAAAGACCCAAAGCCTGTGGTAGTGCCACCTTTGGTGGACACCTTTGCAGATGTCACCAAGGCTGCGTGGAAGCATTCACATTCCACTCCTGCGGTGCTGAAGAAAGCTGACCACGTGTACAAGGCCCCCGAGAGAGGACCAGTACTTGGCTCAACAAGTTCTGACAGACTCCCTGGTCATTACGACCTCACACGACCGGTCCCAAAGACCGCAACACATGAGCACACAGCCACCGGACCAGGAATCCAAACAACTGGACACCCTGGGGAGACGCATGTATGCGGCCACTACATGCTCCATCAGGTCCCTGAACTACCTAACCCACATGGTACAGTTTCAGAACGCCCTATGGGAACAGGGCCAGGACTTGGTCGACAAGCTTCCGGATGGCGATCAGAAGGCGGAGCTCCTAAACCTTCTCCTCAAGATAGGGTCTGATGTGGGTACCTGGCACATGAAACAGACACAATTCCCCAGACTCGTCTGGCCAGAGCTGCAGCTTCAGGCATCTGTCTCAGTGGCACTGTTGGCTCCATGTCTCTGGCTTCACCCCGGATGTACAGAAGAACATTCTTGACGTCCCCTACAGTGGCGAAGTATTCTTTGGTGAACTCTCGGAGAAGGTGATCACCAAACTCCAGGACACTGGGAAGGCAGTCAGGTCTGTACAGGCCATGTACAGACCCAGGCTTGGTTCCTTTCATAGGAACCAGAGCCATTTTCGCAGCTGGCAACAAAGGCAGGAGCCACGTTTCGGCCAGCAACAAAGGTACACATTTCAGTGGAAAGCCCAGGCAAAGTCGTCCCCAGGCAGAGCCCAATGCTACACTAAACCGGCCCAGCCTGCAGGGACCAGTGCTGCCACAGCATGACTCCTTCCCGGCCCCCGCCCCACCTCTGGATCAATGGGCACAAAAGGTCGGGGGTCGCATCGCTCGCCACTTTTCAGGGTAGCAGTCGATTACCACCGACCGGTGGGTTCTCCAATTGGTCAAGAAAGGTCACTTTATAGAATTTCTCGACCACCCATCAGCAAGACCTCCCCTGCTTTCCCGTTACTTGGGTCAGCACACCCTGCTCATACAGCATTAGGTGCTCGCACTCCTGGAAAAAGAAGCAATAGAGTACGTTCCATGGAACCAGAGGGGTGCAGGATATTATTCCCACTTCTTTCTGGTTCCCAAGAAAACAGAGGACCTCCGTCTGATACTGGACCTCAGCGACCTCAACAAGTTGGTCCTGTACAAGCGCTTCTGCATGGTGACCCTCCCAGGTCTGATTCCCATGCTCAAGCAGGGCGCCTTTCTAGCATCCTTGGACATGCAGGACTCTTACCTGCATATACCCATTGCTCAAGTGCACAGGAGGTTTCTGCGCTTCAAGTTCCAGGGCCACCATTATCAGCTCCAAGCCCTCCCTTTTGGCCTGTCATCGGCACCTTGGGTATTTACGAAGTGTATGGCGGTCGTAGCGGCAACTCTGAGGAGGCAAGGGCACTACGTGTTCCCCTACCTGGATGACTGGCTTCTCATGGTGCCCTCTCGGGAGGCCTTGATGTCCACCATTCATTATACTCAGTCTCTGTTCGAGATGCTGGGCATCATGATCAATCAAGAGAAGTCACGCCTGGTTCCGTCACAGACTCTGCAGTTCATAGGCGCAGTTCTGGACACCGTCCAAGGGAAAGCCTTTCTTCCCCAGGACAGAGCAGAACACATCAGATCCCTCATCAGGGACATTTCGGCAAAGAAGACCGTTCCTGCCAGATTGGTCCTTTGCCTGCTCGGACACATGGCTGCGGCCATTGCGACAGTCCCGCTTGTTCATCTCCACATGCGGGTCACCCAGTGGATGTTACAGGTCCAATGGGATCAAAAGCAAGACCATCTGCAGCTTCCAATCCGGATCACGAAGACTGTAATCCGGGATTGGCAGTGGTGGCTAGATCCGAAGAATCTATCGGCAGGGATTCCCTTCATTGCACCGTCTCCAATTGTGACACTCTCCACAGACACCTTAGGGCTCGGATGGGGAGCACACCTTTATGGTGTCTGGTCTCAAGGCCTGTGGACAGCCCAAGAGACTCATCTCCACATAAACATCCTGGAAATGAGAGCAGTTCTTTACGCCCTGCAGGCCTTCCAGTTGGAAATTCCACCGGGTACTCTTCTGTTACAAACAGACAATTCCACAGTGATGTATTACCTCAACAAATAAGGGAGGCATTCATTCCTACCCGTTTTGCAGGGAGGCCATGAGGGTGTGGGATTGGGCTTTGCAACATAGTGCAAACCTCATTGCTATTCATGTCCCAGGAGTGGACTATATTATCGCAGATGGCCTGAGCCGCTCTCAGGCCAGAGTCCATGAGTGGGAACTACTCCAGAAGGTAGTAGAGGATCTGTTTCACAGATGGGGTACACCAGAGTTAGACCTTTTCGCGTCCCCATCCAATACAAAACTGCCCAATTTTTGCTCGCTAGATCCAGGGCGTGGTGTTTTCTGGTGAGAGCGTTGTCCTTCTCCTGGGCGGGCAGATTCCTCTATGCCTTTCCCCCTTTCCGTTGATCCAGAGAGTTCTTCTGAAACTCCGTAGAGAGCAAGCGATGCTGATACTCATCGCGCCGTTCTGGCCCAGGCAGATCTGGTTCCCTCTACTACACCAGCTATCCCGGAAACCTCCGGTGCCTCTGCCAATCAGCTCTCACTTGTTGTCTCAGGAGGAGGGCTCCTTGGTCCATCTGGACCTTCGTTCATTGAGCCTGCATGCTTGGCTCCTAGAGACATAGCCATTTTGTGATACGGAGTCTCGCAAGAGGTAGTTGATGTCCTGGTGGCCATGAGAAAACCGGGCACTCATGCCACTTACGCCATGAAATGGTGTTGTTTTTGCCTATGGGCTCAAGCGTGGGGGTTTTTGCCTCTAGACTGTACAGAAAAGTCAGTCTTGGACTACCTCCTGTCTCTTTTTCAGACAGACTTGGCCTACTTCTCGATCAAAGTACACCTCTGTGCCATATCAGCCTATCATTGTCTGATAGGCCAATGCACCATATCCCAGTTGGAAATGACACGAGCCTTCCTGAGAGGTATTCTCCACCTTAGACCTCCAATTAAGGATCCAATTCTGCCATGGGATCTACCCTTTGTCCTGGAGCGGCTCACGCTGCCACCCTTTGAACCAGCCATGGATTGTGAGCTATGTCTTCTCACTTGGAAGACGTTGTTTTTAGTTGCCGTTACTTCGGCCAGAAGAATTTCTGAACTCCATGCACTCATGTGCACAGAGTCTTATTTGGGTTTTCACCAAGACAGGGTATCCTTATGGACTAATTCCAAATTTCTGCCTAAGGTGGTCTCAGCTCTCATACTTAATCAAGACATCGATCTACCAGTGTACTTTCCCAACTATTCGAATCAAGGAGAGGCCCTGTTGCACACCCTAGATGGCATAGGTGTCTCCAATACTACCTGAACAGAACCAAACACCACCGAAAATTGGACCAGCTTTTTGTCTCTTTCGCCCACAGGATGATGGGAGGTCTTGTTTCTAAACAGTTGCTGTCCAGGTGGCTCATTCAGTGTATCATGTTCTGTTACCAGAAGCATAACAAACCCTTACTGGGCGCGATCAAGGGTCATTCCACAAGGGGGGTGGCTACCTCCTTTGCTGCCCTTAAGAATGAGTCCATCTTGGCTATCTGTGCTGCAGCAACTTGGAGCTCTGTGCACACTTTCATCGGGCATTACAGCCTGGACATCGCATTGAGGCGAAGAGCAGGTTTTGATCTAGCAGTCCTTCAAGGACTTCTGTCCTAGGCTTAGGTTTTTCTAAGGATTTCTACCTTCCCTCCTCCCAATGGTGTGGGATTTCCACTATTGGCAGGAATCAGTCTAATGGTGTAACCTGCTGCAAGCTGTTTCTCAGTAAGATAGTACAGTTCGTAAGAACTTACTGTAACAATAGATCTTCGAGAACAGCTCTTGCAGCAGGTACTTTCTCTCCCACCATCCCCACTGGAGGTAGATTCTAGTTCCAACATCCTTCTCCTAGGATCAGGTGTCTCAGCATCTCTCTGACTGCCATTTGATGGTGGATCCTCAGTCTCCTCTTCTGATGTTATCCAGCAGCCGTCAGTCTCCGGTGGGAGAACTGGGAATTCTGGGGGACCGCCCCCTTACATACTGTGCCTGACATTGGGGGTGGTCCCCGTTGAATACTGCTATCTAGAAAATTTCCATGGGGTCCTGGCGCCTGCCGGCTTAAGTTCTAATGGTGTAACCTGCTGCAAGAACTGTTCTCGAAGATCTACTGTTACGGTAAGTTCTTACGTAACTGTACTTTAGGTACTAACTCCAAGGAGGCTCCAACATCATTTACTATAGAAAGGGGGCAGTGTCAGTGTTTGCTTTGTGGGTTGAAAACCATGTTTTTTGTTTTCTTGTAATTTAAGATTAATTTGTGGTTTCTGAACCACCTCTGTACAGCAGCAAAGTGTTTTTGAAGCTACAATTTGAGAACCATGGAGTTATGGCCACTCGAAAAAAAGTCAGCATTGTCTGCATAAAGAAGGATGTGTCCCCTGGATGGAGAGGGGTAGAGTATTCAGGAATACACTGAACAGGAAGGGGCCCAAGATAGAACCTTGTGGGACCCCTGACAGGACAGGTTGACTGTCTGAGAAAGTGTTGCCTATGTGGGGGTGGAGGTTTCATGAATCCTAGCCAGTTCAGCCTGGAGACGGGCAACCTCCTCCCTCAGACCAGAGAGGTGTCTGCAAATAGGGCAGCATCGCAGCCTTCAGAATGTCTCCCGGAACACTGCTGCCTCACAGCCATTGCACTGCACCACTGCCATCATGTCTTATTTTGTGTCCCCTCTCTTGTTGCTTTGTATGCTTAATTTCTCCTCCCTCTATTTATTTTTCCACCTACTTTCCTACTGCCTACGGGCCCATACAGCTCTTGCCCGCAGAGTCAGATCTCCAGCAGCTGGGCGGAGAAAGAGCTACTTTTTTCCTTCAAGGTGTGATAGGGTGACTCCCCTTTTTTTTTCATTTTCTGTATTGTTTACTGTTTTCTGGTGCTTGTTTCTAATGCTGAAGGAAAAAGGCAGGTGGTACCTGAAGCTGTGAAATGTCCGGTGTGATTTATGTTGTTTTAATGTCATATCTTTGGTAAATGTCATGTTTGTTGGGTGGGCCACCCACTTTATTTGTTTGTCTGGCTTGTCCTTGGTCTAGCTTCGCAGCCCTGGTGGTACCATGCTTATCAAATCACTAGTCCCCCTAGAACATAGAAACATAGAATTTGACGGCAGATAAGGACCGCTTGGCCCACCCAGTCTGCCCATTTCCCTACCTACTGGATAAGCTGCAGATCCTAGTTAACCAGCAGCCTACTTCTTCCTACCCCACCCCCAGAACTGCCTTATGACTATCCCATGCATGCTTGAATTCCACCACTGATTTTGACTCCACAACCTCCTCTGGAAGGCCGTTCCATGCATCCACAACCCTCTCTGTGAAAAAATACTTCCATAAATTACCTCTGAGCCGCCCCATCTTCAAATTGTGCCCTCTTGTTCTTGCACACCTCTTTTTTTGAAAGATGCTACCCTCTTGGACTTTGTTGATTCCCTTGGGAACTTGAAGTCTCTATCATGTCCCCACTCCCTCCTTTCCTCGAGGCTATACATATTAGCTCCTTAGTCTCTCTCATATGTCTTCCGGTGCAGACCCTGCACCATTTTAGTTGCCCTCCTCTGGACAGCTTCCATCCTGTCTATGTCTTTATGGAGATTGGGTCTCCAGAACTGCACACAGTACTCAGATGGGGTCTCACCAGCTGTCTGTACAGAGGGATAATAACGTCCTGTTTTCTACTGGTGATGCCTCTCCCATGCATCCCAGTATCCCCCACCCTCCTTGCTGCCCTCTCACATTGCTTGCCCATCTTTAGGTCATCTGATATGACTACCCCAGGTCTCTCTCCATTTTTGTTGTTGTTAGTATCTCACCCCCATTGTGTACTCTTCCCTGGGTTTTGTTTCCCAGGTGCATTACCTTGCACTTCTTAGCATTGAATCTAAGCTGCCATACATTTGACCATTCCTCTAACCTTGCCAAGTCCCTCTCATCCTTTTTCCACCCCACCTGTGCATCAACTCTGTTGCAGATCTTAGTGTCATCTGCAAAGAGACATACTTTTCCTTCCAGTCTTTCTGCAATGTTGCTTATAAAGACATTGAAGAGGACCGGTCCTAATACTGAACCCTCATGTATCCCACTAGTAACCCTCCTTTCTTCTGGAGTGGACTCCATTTACTATTACTCTCTGTGTCCTATTCTCCAGCCAATTCTTTACCCAGGCTGTCATCTTGGGACCCACTCCCAGGCTGGCTAACTTGTATATTAATCTTTTGTGTGGGACTGTGTCAAATGCCTTGCTAAAGTCTAGGTAGGCCATGTCCACAGCCCCTCCCTGATCTACTACTTTGGTCACCCAGTCAAAGAAATCTATCAGATTCGTCTGGCAAGACCTTCCCGCTGTGAATCCATGCTGCCTAGGGTCCTGTGCCCCTCTGGCCTCTAGATACTCAACAGTTCTTTCCTTTAGAAGTGATTCCATCATTTTCCCTATCACTGAGGTTAAACTAACAGGTCTATGGTTTCCTGCTTCTGCCTTGCTCCCACTTTTGTGAAGGGGAATCACATCTGCCCTCCTCCAGTCCTCGGGTACCACCCCATCCTCCCATGACATTATCCCAGAACAGAACATTATCCCGCCTCATAGTTCAAATAAACTAATCTCTCAAATCTTTTAAAATATAGTCCTAAGGCAGGATGGAGTTTTGTGTTGTTTCAGCAATCGATGCAAGTGTTTGCTGAGTTATTCGTATTTCGCTAACAAAAGCTAGATAATACATGCAGCAGTATGTGGAACAGCAAGAAGCCACCACCAGGAGAAAGTGAATGCAGTTTAGAACTCTCCTGTGTGGTGGTGCAGTTTCTCGGGCTGCATTCCCTGCTATCTGCAGTCTCGACTGTGCGCTCATTCGTGCAGTCCTGCAGTTTTTGTTTAGAAATTTAAACATTAAGCTGCAATTCTTCTGATAGGGCTTTTAGCAAATGTAAACTGGCAGGTTATGAGGTCTGTAATATGATGAATTTTACCTGTTTTTCAATGAATAGGTGTTGCAGAGATTCTTTAGTCTCCTAACCACAACCAGCTCCTTACACTTCTACCACAAGAGTGCATCTATAGCACCGGCCGGCCACTGTTCTTTCCATTTTATGGTTCATCTCTTTGGAGGAGGTGTCTTGGAGATCAGGGCTTATTGTAAGCCTTATTTAAGCCTTAATTTCTACTTTTGAAGATGTGTACATATTTATTTTTAGGAGATAGGTTGAAATAAATAAATAAATAAAAGGTAATAAACACTATGTATTGTGAATATGTTCCTGCTCTGTGAAGATGTGGGTGGAGCTATGTTGGTCACATGTTCTACTACCTGTATAAAGGCATACCTGTTCTAAGTTGAGGCAATATAGGAACAAGGTGTTGGATGGAGAACACCCAGAACAGATAGAGATTTCTAGTTGTCATGTTATGCTTCAGTTATGGTTTTTTTTATTGAAAGCTGATATTCTCCTTTTATTTTGACACCTAATTTCACTTTATTGATGATTTTGTTCTTCTGTAAAATGATAAATTATATTTTGATTGAAGCTTTACATTGCCTCACTGCCTAGCAGTCCATCCATACCCACAGCCTGTGACACATGGTGGTAGTAGTGGGATTGTGACTGGAAGGGTCTACCATAAGCCCTGGTGGACTGGATGCAGCAGGACAAGACAGTGGACATTTCAGTACATGGTGGTGTTACAAGGTACATGTCCAAGAAATTCCAGATACCTCTGGTTCCTGGTCTTGACTCAGTGATGAGAAGGAAAGAGGGGAAGCCGAAGGTCATGAAAGTAAAGATGGAAGGTGACAGGAAGGAGGAGCAGGCTCAAGCCTCTGGAGGTGAGCCTGAAGAACAGCCACTCATGGACTCTAATGAGCTGTTAAGGTGGCTCTGTCTTAAACAGCTTGAAATGGAGAAACAGAGAGAGAGAGAGAGAGAGATTGATAAGAGAGACAGTGATGCCAGATAGACAGACACACTCCGGGCTATCCAAGCCCTTGGTACAGCCAGATCTCCAGCACCTCCTGGAGAGGGACAGAAAAATATTAAACTGGTGAAGCTCTTTGACACAGATGATATAGAAGCTTACTTAATGGCTTTCGAATGGGTTGCAGCAGCCTGTACCTGGCCCAGGGAGCAGTGGGTGGTCAGATTAGCCCATTACTTAACTGGGAAGGTGCAGCTTGCTTACAGCCACATCAGAGTGACCCAAGCTAATAATTATGATGTGGTCAAAGCTGCTAACCTTAAGAGGTACAATATAAGTGTACAATATAAGTACAGAAATGTATCGCCAGAGGTTTTGGTCCTATAGATTTCAGACAGCAGACTCTCCCCAGGATGCCTATATACAGTTCAAAGATCTCTGTGTTAATGGCTCCAACCTGCAGCAAGAACTGTAGAGCAGATGCTAGAGTCTGTTATCCTGAAACAATTAATCAGAGTACTACCTCAAGATGTACAAATGTGGGTTAAAGAACATCACCTATAGACTTCGGACGTGGCAATAAGATTAGTGGAGGATTATTTGACCGCCAGACCACATCGACAGAAAAGAACAGAACTGCTGACTCCTGCTCCAGTAAGATCAATTTCCACTACTTCTGGGCAGCCTAACACTAACTCTGGGAGTGGGACTAGAAACAATAGATGTAACTGGGGTTATAACCCAGATATTGTTTGCAGAGAGTGCAATGGAAAAGGCCATATTGCCAGATTCTGTCCCAAAAATAAACCTGAACAGGCACATCTAGCCCTGGCCAACTGGGGGCATTACTTGACACCCGTACAGATTGACGAGAGAGTAGTTACTGGACTTTTGGACTCCTGGAATAAACAAACATTGGCGCATGCCAGTATGATAGACTCTAAACCAGTAACCAAAGGTCCCACTACAGGGGTCACGTGTATATATGGTGACATCAATCATTACCCCATACAAGGCAGTGAACGAATAATAAATGGACAGGTCCAAACCATGAAGGTTGGGGTAGTACCACAGCTCCCAGTGCCAGTTGTTATTGACCATGATCATCCCCAATTTGAACATCTACTATCCTCTAATATCTGTGCAGTTACCACAAGGGCACAAACAGCTAAAGAGAAGGAGTGAGGATTACTATTTCCATTTGAGCTGGACATTTTTGGCTCTACTGGGAAAGCAAAGAAATCATGGGCCCAGAAAAGACAAGAGAAGAAATCCTGGATACAAAAACATGGGCCTGATCTTAAGGACATTAAGACTGATACCTTACCTGTAAATGTAGAGAATGTGTTACTTGAAGGACCTGGGGAATTTAAGAAATTGCAACAAAGTGATGTCACTTTAAAATCTTTCTTTTCACAGGTTGGAGTAACTACAAGGGCAGCTGAATTTAAGAAAATTAATGATCTCCTGTATAGAGTTTGTGCTAACCCCCGAACAGGAGAGAAAGTAGAACTATTGTAACAGCTGCTATGAATGCCAGAAAGGGGACAACATCAGGCACAAGGACGTGGTACACCTGCAAACTGTGCCCTTATTTACTGTACCTTTTGAGAGGGTAGCTATGGATATTGTTGGACCCTTACCAAAAAGCTCAAAGGGTAACCATTTTGTTTTGGTAGTCTGTGACTATGCGCCAAAATATCCAGAGGCAATCCCTCTCAGAAGTGTTACTGCTCCCAGAATCGCTGAAGAATTGAGAAAAAATTTCAGCCAGATGGGCGTTCCTCGAGAAATCTTAACAGATGGGGTAGCAACTTTTGCTCAATCCTTTTGAAGTGTTTGTACCAAATCCTGGGTATTGAAGCCATCTGTACCACCCCTTACCATCTGCAAACAGATGGATTGGTTGAACACTTCAATCAGACAGTGAAAAGGATGCTGCAAAAGTTTATGCATGAGGAAGGATCTGAGTGGGATACCTATCTGTACTATCTTATGTTTGCCTATAGGGAGGTGCCCCAAGCCTCTAATGGTTTTTCGCCTTTCGAGTTACTCTATGGGTGAAATCCTAGAGGTCCCTTGGACGTAGTTAAAGAGGAATGGGAAGAAAGGAAGGTAGAAAATTGTGACCCAGTAGACTATTGGCTTCAGTTAAGAAAATGACTATCTAAATATGTGCAAAAGGCACATCAAGTCAATCAGAACAAACAAAGCATACAGAAGATGCATTATGATAAAGGCACCCAATTTAAGGAGTTTGAGGTAGGAGATAAAGTGTTGCTGTTATTACCCTCCTCTGACAATAAACTATATATGAAGTGGCGAGGTTCCTACATAGTTACTAAGTGGGTGGGTTCAGTTATGTATGAGGTGTCTCTACATGATAAAACCCAAAAGAGGCAGATCTATCATGCCAGTTTTTTGAAACCATGGATAGAGAGAGCCACACCCCTTTGTAATTATGTACATCTTTTTTTATCATAGAATAATTTTTATTAAATTATTTTTGATCCATACAAACCAGGTAGTATACATGTACTTTACGTACAAAGAAGAACATACCAATAAGTGCAACCAGGTTATATACAGAGTCAAGTAATCCTCTGAATTCAAGCTATAGCATACATACTTTTGCACAACCTACAGTATTTCTTCCAGCAGACAATATCTACCTTAAACATGGCTAATTGGAATTATCCCGTAAGTGTCAACTTGTGACAGGGTAAGATCCCTCTATTCCCCTTATTAGCCAGAGAGCCCAACAGGAGAAGTGATAAAGAAAAGCAGAAAGTATACAGAAGGGATACCATAGTAAGGAGGATATGATCTGACATACTTTGTTATGTCAGCTCAGCATCAGCTCTGGGAGAGGTCCAGGGAGGTCCAGAAGCCGGGGGTGTGCCCTGGCATTCCTATGTGTTCATGAGTATCCTTCGGGCCGAGGGGTTTACTGGAGGGTGTAGTGGAGCCTTGCATAGAGAGGAATTAAGGTAAGCACCCCATTTCTGGAGGTATGCCACCATTTGTCCCCTGTTCCCATAGGTGAGCTTTTCAAAGGTGGCGAGCCTAACTAAGGCAAAGTGCCACAGGGAAAGAGATGGGGGTGATAGTTGTCTCCAGAATCGAAGCAGAAGCCTCTTGGCCTCCAGCAGGACTGTGAAAAGCCAGTTTTGATGTGATTTAGGCAGGTGGTACACAGGGGCCTGGTTCCCCAATAGGAGTAATGGGTGGGAGATATCTATAGACAATCCCAGCACCCCTGAGCAGTCCGCAGCCACACCGGACCAGAAGGAGGTTAGAACCGGGCATTCCCATAGCGAATGTAGGATGTTGGCCGGGTCATGTCTATAACGCCAGCATTCCGCATTAGGACAGATGCCCCATGAGCGGAGGGCTGCTAGAGTACGATGCCATTGTAGAAGCAATTTGAGTTGTATCAGTTGGCTCCTGACATCTGTGTATGCAGAATGAGCCAAGTGCAGACATCTAGTCCAAGTTTTAGTGGTAATGGAAGCCTTGAGATCAGACCTGCATGATTCTGTGTAGTCTGGTTGTGCCTCATAACATGTACTATAAAATCGCCCTGCCGGGCCTTGTGAAGTAGGACTTTTATGCAGGGAGGCCAACCACTGCCATTTAGGGTCGGTTTTCGTACTTCTTGCTAAGAGTCTGGACTGCAGTGCATATCTGTAGGTATTTCCAGAAATCATGAGCTTGCAAGGAGTACTGGGCTTTCAGTTGTTTGAATGACATCATAATATTGGAATTGGCCACATACAAGTCTTGAACACTGAGTATCCCCTTGGCCTCCCAGCAGGCCCAGTAAAGTGTTTTTTTGTCAACTAGAAGGGACTGATTGTGCCAAAGGGCCAGGTAAAGGAGCGGGATAGGGCTTACTGCTTTGTTGGTGTGAGAGGCTGCTCTGAGTTTAAACCATGCCTTTCTGGTCTCGATCATGACCGGCGTGAGCTTGCTATGGTCCGTAGGGGCCTGTATGAGCAGTGAGCTTACAGGAGCTCGCTGTTGCAACTAGGCCTCTAGATGTACCTACTGTGTCGGCTCAGGGGAGAGGGGGACAAACCACTTGGTAGCCTGTGCAGATGTATAAGCCCAGTGGTACCGCTGTAACCATGGGAGGCCCAAGCCTCCTTTAGTCCAGTGGGCCCTCAACTTACTGCGGCTCTGCCCTCCCAGAGAAAAAAGGATATTAGGTTATCCAATGGCCAGAATATTTTGTTGGAGAGAGAGATAGGGAGATTATTAAGGAGATAAGCTACCTTGGGAAGTAATAGCATACGGATAGCAGCCACCTTGCCTGGAAGGGAGAGGTTAAGTCGTTGCCACCTGCTGACCTCTATCGTTAATGATTGTATCAGGGGGCCAAAATTCTCTTGTGGGATAAGGTTCCAATTAAATGGGATTTTTATACCCAGGTATGAGAAGCTGTTTGGGGCCCATGCTAAGTCAAGACCTTGCATGCACAGACTCGTGCAGACCGCATTGAGAGGAGTAACGCTGGTTTTCTTTTGATTAATGTAAAGGCCAGATAACTGAGCGAATACCTTCAGGGTTCATAAAACATTAGGAAGTGAATCTTTAGGTTGTGCCAAGGTGAGAAGTAAATCATCGGTGTATAGGGCAGTCAGGAAGGTACACTAGCCCACCTGGATGCCATTGATGTCTTCAGCGGCTTGCAGTTTCCATGTAAGCGGGTCTAGAGCCAACAAGAAGAGTAAGGGGGATGGGGGCATCCATGTCTAGTACCCTGTTGCAGAGAGAAAGGGGCAGATATGTCCTTATTTGTTAGGATTTTTGCAAGAGGGGCATTATATAACACCTGTATCCACTGTCTGAAATAGGGACCAAACTCGTAGAGCTGGAGCGTTTCATGGAGATAGGGCCATTCTGTGGAATCAAACACTTTGGAAAAGTCCACCGCCATGGCCGCCATTGGATTTTTGGATTGCATTGTAATCCATTTTATATCCAGGACCATTCTGATGTTGTCCACTACCCCTCTGCCTTTAACAAACCCGACTTGGGATGGGTGGATAAGGGAGGGTATAACGTCCATCAGACGGGTGGCAAGCATCTTGGCTGCTATTTTGCAATCTACTGATATGAGAGAGATTGGACGAAAGTTAGCACAGTTCTGAGGGTCATCAGATTTTTTTCAGAAGTAGGGTAATTAACGCTTCTCGCATTGAAGAGGGGAGGATACCAGACTCATGGGCTTCTTGCAAGGTGGAGAGGAGAGGGGTGCTAATCTGAGCACTGATGGTTTGGTAAAGTTCAGTGGTCATGCCATCCGGCTCTGGCACTTTACCCTTGGCCAGCTGGCCAAGGGAGGTCAAAAACTTTGCTTCTGAGAAGGGCTTGTCTAAGGCCTATTTCACTATGTTGGGTAGCTGAGGAATATTGACAGCGCAGAACTTAAGTAATTCCTGCTGTAGTTGGTTAGGTTCCCAAGTGTTTTGCGACTGATGTAGTCTCTGATAAAAGTGCTGCATGCATTCATTGATTTGCTTTGGGCCCATGATGACCAGGCCATTCGGGTCCTTGAGGGCATGTATCCTAGAAGCAGCTTGCTGTTTCCTCAATTGAAATGCCTGGAGCTTCCCCCTTCTTATCTCCCCCTTCCCAGTATCCGTGATTGGACCTAAGTAAGGCCCAATCTGTTTTTTGCTGTAGCCTGGTGTTTATACGATATTTGAGCCCGACTACCTCCCGCAAGAGTAATGGGTCAGGTGTTTGGGTGTTAGAGGTCCTAAATCTAACTTCCAAGGTGGACAGTTTGGCTTGCAAATCATTTAGCTCAGATCTCCTTTGTCTATTCTAGTGAGCTGAATATGCAGTTATCTGCCCCTGCAGAACCGCCTTGAAAGCTTCCCAGACCATAGCAGCAGAGGTGTCTGAGGCCTGGTTCAAAGAAAAATAATCCCTGGCCGACTCTCGCACCATGGCCTGAAACTGCGGGTCCTTAAGGAGTAGGGGATTGCATCTCCATCTAGTACCCGATCTACCTTGGCCCGAGGGAATGTACAGGCTGGATACTGGGGCATGGTCTGAGACCAGTATATTATGCACCTTGGTGCATGTGATATCCAAGGCCACAGGGGCATTAGCTAGCCAGAAGTCAATCCTGCTGCTAGAGGTGTGGGCAGTGGAAAAGAAGGAGTAGTCCCGCCCCGAGGGATGGTCTCTGCGCCATACATCGGACATGCCCCACTCCTTCATCATTCCTTGCAAGGCTGAGACAGATTTGGGGTGGGTTTGTGGAGTTCATGACATCTTATCAAGGAAGATGTCTAAGATGAGGTTAAAGTCCCCCCTGAATATAATAGGGATCTGTGGATATGGTAAAGCCAGAGTTTCTACCGCCTTGTTGAGTTCAAGTAGGATCTCTGGGTTGTCCGTGTTCGGGCCATAAATATTCACCAATATTACATGGCCCCAAGATATACAAAGTGTACCTCCAGCCAGCGGCCTTGGGCATCTGAGACTAATTGCTCCTGCACCCAATCACATGATTTCTTAAGTAAAATAGCCACCCCTTTGGATTTGGTTAATGATGAGCTTGCGATAACAGTACCGACCCATGCTTTCCTAAGCCACTATACAGTTCTTGCAGTGAGGTGGGTCTCTTGGATTAAAGCAATATCCGCCTGCAAGGAGTGTAAGTGTCTGAGGACCATGGATCACTTAACTGGGTGGTTTAGGCCCTTCACATTCCATGATACGAGTTTAGTACCTGCAGTAGCAGACTGCACCATGGTTCCAGCCATGGAGTATGATACAGGTACTTACCACCCAAGTCCAGAGGAGAGAGAAAGACAGGAGTAGAGGGATTACTTGTTGCCAATTAGGTATAAAAGAAACAGAGCAGGAGAAAGGGATATTCCAATCTCTTAATGTAGGTGTGACTGTATACCTGGCATAAGAGGAAAGAAGAAAAAACAGTCAAGTTCAAAAAAACAAAAACAAAGTGCTTACGTCAGAATACACTTAGTTTAACAGAATTCAATACTTATTCCCCCAATATGCAGGGTCTTACTATAACTACCTCAGAACAAATATATAATAATAAGTGAATAGTCACAAAAACTAAAAGTGAACAGGTGTAAGTGCAAGGTGCAACTCTCCTCTGTTACGAGTGGGAGCACTTGGCCACACTGTCCTTTCACCCTACTGGGGATGAGTGACAGCATGAGAAGACCAACGAACAACGTTAACCTCTAAGCTTGGTCCCCGGTTCCATGGATAGATGAGAGGTACATGAACAGTGTCCATAGGTAGGAAAAAAGGGGAAGGGGAGTCAGATGATGCCCGGCGGATTGAAAGAGCATCATAAGCATGCCTGAGGCTTGCTGGCCAGGCTAACCTAGTCAGCCCTGATATTGGTACATCATACCATGCCTACGGTGGGATTTCCAGCACCTGGTTACCCCGGAGGCGAGTGCCAGAGATGTCGGGCTACTAGCGGGAGGTGAGCATAGGGGGAGGGCGGTATATGGGTCATAGACTAGATGCATATGGGTTAGGCATTCAAGCCTCTCAATTACCCCCTCCATATACAAATTGTCTGTAGCCCACCAAGGAAATCCAATACTAGGGTCCCTCATCAATCAAAGGTTCCCTGTATCCTGTGACCACGATGTTAAGTACCCAGTTGCGGGTGGGGGGGTAGGCAACAAAGAAAACTTTTTATAGGCTAGAGGTATTCAGTCATTGGGAGCTGGCATCCTTGTTGTAGCAGTGTTCATTGCAGCTGTAGAGAGTCTTGGGATGCTGCCTGTGCAAAGGTTAGCTGTCCTGGTTTAATTGGTACATTAAGAAAGTCCTGACAGCTCGCCAGGTCAGGAGGGATGTCTGCCCAAGATGTGGATTCAGCTACTTCCATTAGAAGCTCATCCGGAATATCTTGTAAGTCCAAATGTTCCCGTGCATGATAGTCGTCCCTGGTCTGTTTTGTAGGTGGTGCCGTCCCGGGGCCTTTCGAGGGGGATCCTAGCTCGCTGAGGGATTGCTGGCATATTCGAGCAGATTGATTGGGACACCGCTGAGATAGAGGTGGTGAGAGCTGCTCCCCTTGCCCGATTGATGGAGATTTGGCATTGTTATCTGCTCTTGGTGAGTTGCAGTGGGCCGAAGACCTGGGGGAGCCACTTGGGGAGGGAACAGACCATTGCGCTTTGTGGTCCTCCCAATAACCTTCCCTAGGAGCATGGTTCCTCCTGCCCTTGATATGAGGGTCCGGAGCCCAAAGCCTCTTGGGGGATGTAGTGTGCAGGGGTATTTTGGGCCGATATCTAGAGACCCAGCTTTCCACTTCCCAAGGTGTCTCTGCCATGATTTCTCTACCTTCTCTGGATACATGCAAGTATGACAAATTCCTGAACCCGTATTTAAAGCCGTGAGCAGCTAGAGCTTTTTTAAGGGGTAGAAAGTTTTTCCTATGGGTGGCAACCTCTGTGGAGAAGTCCCAAAAAAAGGTTATTTTTTTTGCCATGCCACATTACTTCACCTTTATCTCTTGCAGCGCTAAGGATTCTTTCTTTTGTTGAGTATCACAGTAAATAAGCAATAAGGGGTCTGGGAGGGGTGTTACAAGGCCTTTTACTCCCTGGGATATGGTGCGCCCTTTTCACCTCGACTGGGCCATGCCACCTATCCCCTAGAATTTTAGGAATTTCTTCATTAAGGAATCTGTGTTTCTCCCTTCAATACCTTCTGGGACTCCTCGATTCCTAATATTATTTCATCACCCACGGTTCTCTTGATCCTCCACTCGTTTCCACAATATTGCCAGCTTGTCATCTTGTTCCCTCAAATGTTGTAGGATTTATGCCTGCCCAGCCTCCAGATCTTCTGTGCGCTGATCTGTAACATTTAGCTTATCATTAAGTACTTTTACTTCTGCCACAGTGCCTGATAAGGTGGAGGAAATCGTATCCACCCTTGTGAGTAAGGTCTCACGCATGGCTGTAATGCGTTGTAATGATGTACCCACATCTACTGAGGGAACAGGGCTGTCTGTGGAAGCAGCACCTTGACTTTGCATAGCGAGGGTAGAAGAGGCCAGCCTGAGATCATGGCAACTGTACTATGGTTATGGTGATATTGCAAGCTATGTTGTGCCCTTGGGGGGCCGGCTCATGCAATTCCAGATAGCCACGTTGAATTTCCCATTACAGCAGTCCCGTTACAGCAGGGGCCTTGCCGGGAGGATCTTCATATGAAGGCAGTGCTGTCAGGGCTCTGAAGTGAGTCACTTAGGGCCAACACTGCACGTCGATGTGCCGGATCACAGGACACAATAAAACCCGCACCAGTCGGAGAATCCAATCTATGGCATCACCTGAGGGTTTTGGGGGGAAGCTTAGAGCACTGGATGACCGCAAGTGCGAGCAGGTTGTAGTAGCTGGAGATGGAGCTAATGGTTTAGGCGGCCATCTTCATCGGCGGTCAAGCCACGCCCCCAGCTATGTACATCCTGAACTCCCTAACAGCGAACTCCATATGGCTTATCAATGCCTGGAAAGTGTGGGGGAGATAGCTGATATAAGAATCAATTCTGAGCTATCACCCACCCAGAAGGCTGAGCTACAAGAGATTCTGGATACATTTAAAACCACTTTTATAGGTACCCCTGGGAGGGCACAAGGGGCAGAACATCACATTACAGTTACACAAACCCAACCCATTAGGCAAAAGCCCTATAGACTTCCTGAAAGGATTCAGGAAGATGTGATCCAAGAGATACGGAAAATGCAGACCCTGGGCATCATAGAACCATCATGTAGTGAGTGGAGCTTCCTAGTGGTGGTGGTATGTCTTGATTTTAGACTCTTGAACACTATTTCCAAATTTGACAGTTATCCAATGCCTCAGATGGATGATATTCTTGAGCATCTAGGAAATAGCCATTATCTCAGTACCCTTGATTTAACCAAGGGATACTGGCAAATTCCTTTAGATTCAGACGCCAAAGAAAAGACTGCATTTAGTAAGGCCCTTGGACTCCATGGAGCCCCTGCCACATTTCAGTGGGTCATGGATCACATACTGACCCCTCATAGTAAATACAGTGCCACATATCTTGATGATGTAGTTGTTTTTAGACCTACATGAGAGGACCACAAAAGACACTTTTATGCAGTAGTATCAGCCATTGCTGATGCAGGGCTAACAATAAACTCCACAAAATATTCCCTAGGGATGGAGGAAACAAAATATTTGGGGTTTCAAATTAGAAGAGGATGTCTAAAATGCTGATATTGGGAAGGTTGACCCTGTAGCTAATAGCCCCAGACCAAAAATGAAAAAAGATGTCCATTCCTTTTTAGGTTTGACAGGCCATTACCCATAGCAGTGCTTCATTCAGAATTTTGCTACACTAGCTGGGTCTTTAACAAATTTAACCCGTTAAAACACGCTAGATAAGGTTCTGTGGTCCCCAGAACGTGAAGATGCATTTCAAAGTCTGAAAGCAGCACAATGTTCATCTCCTATACTACGGTCACCCGATTTTACAAAAACCTTCATTGTACAAACGGATGCTTCCAATTGTGGCATAGCAGGTGTGTTCACTCAAATAATCAAAGGGGAGGAACACCCAAACATTTACATAAGTAGGAAGCTCCATGAAAGAGAAACCCATTATTCTATGATTAAAAAGAAGTGCCTGGCTATTAGATGGGCCATAGAAGCCCTCTGTTTCTATTTATGGGGTGCAGAATTTGAGCTATGGATGGACCACAATCCATTGTGCTGGCTTCATGTCGTAAAGGACAGGAATCCATGCATAATGTGATGATACCTTTTGTTGCAACCTTATAGGCTCACTGTTAGGCACAGGAAAGGTACTGCACATGGCAATGCAGATGTTTTGTCCAGATATGGGACAGGTGAGAAACAACACCTGTTATCAGACCTCAGGGAAGGAGAATTGGGATGTAGGAGAGAAGAAACTATCTCCCTTGATAACAAAATGATGAAAAAAGGGTCCCCAAGGTGGAGCCTTAGGGAAGGGTGGGCTATAGCTCCACCTCTCCTCATGCGGGATCTTATAACAGGTGTATCTTGGCAAGACTGAACAAATACCATACAGGTTTTGTTTTAGGTGGGGAAGAGAATGTGATAGGGTGATACCCCCCTTTTTCATTTACTGCATTGTTTACTGTTTTCTGGCACTTGTTTCTAGTGCTGAAGAAAAAGGCAGGTGGTACCTGAGGCTGTGAAATGTCCTGTGTAATTGATGTTGTTTTTTTTTTTTTTTTGAATGTTTTTAACTCTATTTATGCACTGGCTCTGTGTAAGTCTCTCGGGCATCCTACAGTACCTCCAACTCTACCTCCATGCCTGAGAGCCCTCCTTCTTCCTGGCACCAGCCCGGCTATCCCCTCTGGCTCTAAGACCCCCGAGGTAGGGCCACCTTATCCGCCCAGGGTGCTCTATCTGAAATTCGGGCTGGACTGGGCTCGGCCCAGGACAGGAGTACCACTGGCGGTGGAGTGTGGTTGGGTGGATGTAGGTGCCGTCACCTATCCACGAGCTGGGGATTTTTCTATTTTAGTTGCTTCCCCTGTCCCTCCCCCTTGAGTTTGGATGTGCAATGACATTACAATGTCTGCTGCAACTCTGCTCCTTCAACTGTAGTGCCCAAACATGCGCACATCCTCTGGTCTCCACTGGGTGATGCTGTTGCACTGGGCAGTCCCTGGATCCCTCCCCAGAGAGAGGAGAGCAGTCTACAGATGCTCAATCCTCTCTCTCCCCTGCTGACCACTGAAGACCCGGGCTTGTTCCCGAACCCGGGTCGCTGGCGTGGTGCAAGATGTGGCATCCAGCGCCTCAACCCTCAGTGCCACCAGGCCGGCTAGATTTATGTTGTTTTAATGTCATATGTTTGGTAAATGTCATGTTTGTCGGGCTGGCCACCCACTTTGTTTATTTGTTTGTTTGTCTTGTCCTTGGTCTAGCTTCATAGCCCTGGTGGTACTGCACTTATCAAATCACTAGTCCCCCTAAAACAGTATCATGCTTCGTAGTTCAAATAAACAAATCTTTCAAAATAAAGATGTCACTAAGGCAGGATGGAGTTTTGTGCTGTTTTCAGCAATCGATGCAAGTGTTTGCTTAATTATTCCTATTTCACTAACAGAAGCTAGATAATACATGCAGTAGTATGGGCAACAGCAAGAAGCTACCACCAGGAGAAAGCGAATGCAGTTTAGAACTCTCCTGTATGGCGATGCGGCTCCTTGGACTGCGTTCCCCATTCCCTGCTCTCTGCAGTCTCGACTGTGCACAAATGCAGACAGGCAGGTTATGAGGTCTGTAATATGATGAATTTTACCTGTTTTTCAATGAATAGATTTTGCAGAGATTCTTGAGTCTCCTAACCACAACCAGACACTCTCCTTACACTTCTACCACAAGAGTGCAGAGAAGGGGAGATAGGGGAGCTAAACACGTGGCTCAAGGACTGGTGCCAGGAAAAAGGACACAGATTTGTAGGGAACTGGCAACAGTTCTGGGAGTGAAAGTTCTTTAAATTTGATGGACTGCATCTGACTAAAGAGGGAGTCAGTGCATTGGGGCAGAAGTTTGACGCCTTTGCAGAATATTTAAACTTAAATGGGGAGAGGGGTGCAGCCCCCATACCGCCGAATGGGAAGAAACACCCCTCCCCTCAGCTAGTGGTCAAACAGGAATTCAGCGTGTTTGCCGCTCATTTGCATCACCAGGTAAGAAAAAGGTTTGTCTCCCCATACGATGCCACAGGGTAATGCCAAACTTCACCCAACAACTAACACACACCAAAATCTGGCCAATGGAAAATCATGTACACAAATGCTCACAGCTTGGGAAATAAGATCCCAGACCTGCAGGCAATAATGTCAGAGGCTAAACTGGACATAGTAGCAATTAGTGAAACGTGGTTTACCAGTAACCACACTTGGGAGACTTCAGTACCTGGCTATGTATTGTTCAGAAGAGACTGAGGTGCAAAAGCGGGAGGAGTGGCCCTGTATGTTAATGAAAATATCAAGCCAGAAATTCAGAATACAATAAGGAGCCAGAAGAACTGTGGGTCACCCTGGAAACAGGAAATGGGACAGCCATAAGAACTGGGGTTGTCTACAGGCCCCCAGACCAGGGGGAGGACATAGACACATTACTGTTTGAAGATA
This sequence comes from Neoceratodus forsteri, assembly GCA_016271365.2. NCBI lineage: Eukaryota > Metazoa > Chordata > Ceratodontiformes > Ceratodontidae > Neoceratodus > Neoceratodus forsteri. The sequence goes on along the minus strand of CM057457.1, from coordinate 389,834,790 downwards.
TACAAAACATGACAGCTAAAGGGGAGGTTCTGATAATGGGAGACTTCAACATGCCACATACAGATTGGTCAATACCAGCAGGAACATCTGCCAGAACTAGACTCATAGTGGATTCCCTGCAGGGGGAGGGCCTCAAACAACTGGTACAGCAACCCACAAGAGACAGGGCTATCCTAGATCTAGTACTGACTAACAAAGAAGGGATCACAGATCTCCAGGTAGAAGGTCACCTGGGGGCCAGTGACCATCACATGGTATGGTTCAATTTGGCTACTACATCTAAATCATCCCATTCCAAGGCAAAAATATGTGACTTCAGAGGAGCTGACTTTGATAAGATGGCCAACAGAGTTAAGCTAGCCCTGGCAAAAAGAAACACAGGTGAGGGGGTACAGGCAAAGTGGGCAAGCATTAAGGATGCAATACTTGAAGTAACATCCCATTGTGTTAGACAGAAAAGGAAGTGCAAAAGAAGAAGGAAACCACTTTGGTTCTCAAATACAGTAGCAGAAAAGGTCAGAGCCAAAAGGCTGGCCGTCAGGAAATATAAGGGAACACAGCGGGATGAAGATAGGAGGCATACCAAACTGCCTAAGGGAAGCAGGTAGGCAGTAAGGCAGGCAAAGTCCCAAACTGAGGAAACACTAGCACGAACAGTAAAGAAGGTGACAAGACTTTCTATAGATACATTAGTGAAAGGAGAAAGTCCAGAGGGGTATTGCTAGCTTAATGGAGAAAAGGAGCATGTGAGAGGAGGACCCTGTAAAGGCATCTATCCTAAATAGATACTTTTGCTCAGTATTTACTGAAGAGAAGGTAGGGCAGGGCCCACAGCTCAGCATCATGGATACAGGGGAGGAGGTGAGCACTACTCCCTTCACAAAAGAAAGGGTCCTACAAGAGCTTGCTAGCTCAGGGTGGATAAGGCAATGGGACCTGATGGCATACATCCCAGGGTACTTAGGAGCTAAAGGAGGAACTAGCAGAGCCATTAGCAGAATTGTTTAGTGAGTCTCTGAGCACAGGAGAGGTCCCAGAAGACTGGAGAAGGGCTCATGTGATCCCGCCCACAAGAGTGGTAGGGAGGAGGCGGAACTACAGACCGGTCAGTCTTCCCTCAGTAGTGGGCAAGATTATGGAGGCACCCTTAAGGAAAGGATAATGCAACACCTGGAATCCATAGGGCACAGGATCCAAGACAGCATGGGTTTACAAAGGAAGGTCCTGTCAAACTAATCTCATATTTCTTTGACTGGGTAACCAGAGTGGTGGACCAAGGGGAGCAGTTGATGTCGCCTACCTTGACTTCAGCAAAGCTTTTGACACTGTTCCACATAGAAGATTGATAAATAAGCTGGGTAGGCTCGGGGTGGGTAAGTTGGTCAACTGGGTGGCAAACTGGTTGACGGGCAGAAAACAGAGAGTGGTGGTAAATGGTATACAGTCAGAAGAGATGCAAGTCACAAGTGGGTACCTCAGGATCAGTCCTGGGGCCAGTCCTATTCAACTTCTTCATTAGTGACCTTGCAGATGGACTAGAGGGTAAGGCTTGTCTGTTTGCAGATGACACCAAGATCTGCAACAGAGTAGATGATCCAGATGGGGTGGGCAGAATGAGAAGAGATCTGGATAAACTAGCAGAATGGTCAGAAGAGTGGCAACTGGGATTTAATGCAATGAAGTGCAAAATCATGCACATAGGGAAGAGAAACCCTGAAGCCACTTATAGGCTGGGAGGGGAGTTGCTAGCAGTCACAAAGGAAGAAAGAGACTTGGGCATCATCATCACTGATGACCTAAAATCATCCAAGCAGACCCTCTAAAGCAGTGGTAAGGCTAGGGGTGTTAAGGTGTCTAGTAGGGTATCACAAGTCAAGAGGGAGGTAATAATCCTCTGTACAAGACATTGGTTAGGCCCCATCTGGAGTACTGCATGCAGTATTGAGGCCACACCTTCACAAGGACATTAACCAAATTGAGGCAGTCCAGAGAAGGGCAACCAAAATGGTGCAGGGACTGCATCAGAAGACATATGAGGACAGATTAACGGAGCTCGATATGTATACCCTTGAGCAAAGGAGGGAGAGAGGTGATATGATCGAGGCATTCAAACACCTTAAGGGCATAAACAAGTGAAAGAGTCTAACATGTTTAAATATAAGAAAAATAGCAGGACAAGAGGACACAGCATGAGATTGAGGGAGGCCGATTAAGGGAGATGTGAGAATTTCTTTTTCACAGAAAGGGTGGTAGATGCATGGAATAGCTTACCACAAGAAGTGGTAGCTATGAATACAGTGCAGGGCTTCAAACAGGCATGGGATAGGCATAAGGGAGCAATACAAATGACTATGAATAGATAGGTCACTGACAGAGCAAAGGCCGATGGCACATTTATAAGGTAGAAAAAGAAATGGGCAGACTGGATGGGCCTTGCGGTCCTTATCTGCCGTCAACTTCTATGTTTCAATGTTTCTATAGCACCGGCCGGCCACTGTTCTTTCCATTTTATGGTGCATCTCTTTGGGGGCGGTGTCTTGGAGACCAGGGCTTATTGTAAGCCTTATTTAAGCCTTAATTTCTACTTTTGGAGATGTGTACATATTTATTTTTAAGAGATAGGTCAAAAGAAATAAATAAAAGGTAATAAACACTATGTATTGTGAATATTTTCCTGCTCTGTGAAGATGTGGGTGGAGCTATGTTGGTCACATGTTCTACTACCTGTATATAGGCATACCTGTTCTAAGTTCAGGCAGATAGGAGCAAGGTGTTGGATGGAGAACACTCTGAACAGCTAGCAATTTCTAGTTGTTATGTTATGCTTCAGTTATGTTTTTGTTTTTATTGAAAGCTGATATTCTCCTTTCATTTTGTCACCTAAGTTCGCTTTATTGATGATTTTGTTCTACTGTGAAATAATAAATTATATTTTGATTGAAACCTTACATTGCCTCACTGCCTATCAGTCCATCCACACCCACAGCTGTGACACAAGGTGGATGAAACTAATGTGTCTCAGTGATCCTTCCCTTTCTACTGCCAAACAGGAAGTTCCTGTTGTCAGTCAAATCCAGTGGTTATAAAAGTAGAACTGGCTTATGGTGGGCAGGAGGGTAAAGGGGTGGGAGGGAAGGCAATTAGTAAGAAAAGCTGTAGCTTTTTCAGTCAGCTGCTGCTTCTCTCTGCCAAAGCTAGCAGCAGGAAGCTGTAATTGGAGACACCTGCTTTTCTACTGCCTAAGCCACACCCCCAATTAACGTATCTCCTCTCCTTCCCTCTTTATGTAGCAAACTAAGTTGATACAGTCCCCTAACCCAACACAGAAACACACACTAACTTTCTTTTTTTCCCCCTAAATAGGAGCCCCCTTCTAACAAAGTATATGTTTGCTTAATCCCAACAGGCACTGACTCCTGCTGAGATAGAAATGTTCTATTAGTAAGAAAAGTTGTAGCTTTTTTAGTCAGTTGCTTCTTGAATTCAGAAGGTTTTGGTGTGCAAGCCGCTGCAGACTTCCAGCATAATTCCAGATCTATGTCTGTCTTGCTTGTGTTGCTCACATCATTTGGTGCCAGGATATTTTTGTATAGCTCAAATTCTGTGTCAGTTACATCAGTCCATCCTGGAATAGCTTCATAGTCCTCTTAGATCTGTGACAGAAAGGCCACTTTGGAAGGATCAAAGATTCTCACTGCTTTCAAAAAGTTACATCCAGGCTGCCACCTGATAAATATTTGCTGAGTTTGGATGAGGCACTACAGAATACTTCCATGAAACTCTCTGATAGCCATGCCTGAATGTGAGCAGGAATCTATTCTTCATCACCAGTATCAAAAAAATTTATTTATTTATTATTTATTTAGATCTTGGTAACCGGGTAAGCCCACTGAGACCAGAGAACCCTTTTTCAGGGGCGACCCGGGATTAGTGACAGAGAGTACATATCTTGGCAACATTAAACAGTAGTCATTAGGTATACATTTGTAGATCCAGAGTGTACATACATAGCAGAATTGTATTGGATGACATTGGGGGTAAGAAACATAACAAGGAGAGGGATACACATGAGTAACTGTAGGACAGCGATAGCTGAGTACATAGGAGGTCACAGGGGGTACATAGATAGGTATTAACATACATAACTTTATGGTTTGTACATGGTACACATTGGGTAACATCAATTGGCCCAGGGAGCAGAGGGTTCCACTGGTCTAATAAATGGTTTCATAGTACCTTAGCAGTTTACAAAGGGGATGTTGTAGGAAAGCAGTTGAAGTTGGCACCAAGGGTCACAGAGGGGTGATCGTGATAAGGGGCTAACGGTTGCACCCACAGAGGCTAAGTTCGAGAAGATATGCTTTGAGGCCAGATTTGAACCCTAGGAGAGAAGGCTTGTTGACTAGAGTCATAGGAAGGGCATTCCATAATAGGGGTGCAGCGTAGTGGAAGGAGTGTTTGCCTTGATTGGTACGAACCCGGGGGGGTGGCAAGGGGACATCTAGCCGAGGATCAAAGGGAACGGTGCTGGATCTTAGAGATGAGAAGATCACGCAGGTGAGGAGGAGGACCAAGGGAGGTGAATTTGAAAGCAAGGCAGGCAGAGGAGTAGGCCAGCTTGTGCCGGAGGGAGGGCCAGTTTAGATCAGCTAAGGCCTCGCAGTGATGCCTCCTAGGGAGAGAGTTAGTAGCGAAGCGAGCCACTTTAGCCACAAAAAAGGAACCACAACTCACCATGGCAAGCTGCTGATGCATCTGAAGATTGATCTGTAGTTTTTCTAAGATGTCTACAACATCTGTTGTCAGAAGGATCAGTGATTGAAATTCACTGAGCAGATTACACATCCATTCTGATTTCTTATGAGGGATGCCAGCTCAATCTGAAGCTTTAGTATAAGGGTAGAGCCTGGGAGAGCTACCAAGGAAGACTGCTGCTCCTCATCTTGCCTGCTCACCACTCTGAACTCTGAGAAGGACCTCTTCCTCAAGCCCAACCATGATGGCTCTACCTCACCTACCAGCCTCCGGGGGGCAACCAGTGAGAGACCCCTCTTCCCAGCTGCAGATAACTGAGCCACTCCAGGAATGGAGCCAGCCTGGTCACTGGAGCCTGGAGACTCAATCCTCCCTGGCTCAGAGTACCTACCAATGCTGTTGTACCCTCCGGTGCTGCTCCCTGGCTCCCAAAAGGTTTTTGGCACTGAAGCTGGTGACAGTTAAGATAGCAGGCTCCGAAGGGAGAGGAGGTTGGGAAGGCACAGTGGTGCTGGGCAGAGTAGAGCCCTGGTACTCAGAGAAGTTAGGCAGCCAGTCCAGATCTGCCTCCGTATCATCCTCCAGAGAGGAGTGGATCCAGATGATTTCCAGATGGGCCACCCCCAAGGCCCTCCTTCCCCCCGGTGCCATAAGTGGCACCGTGAGATGGCCCAGCAACACCAGTGATGCTGCCCTGATCACCAGAGCTGTGAACGACTCCAGGATCTGAAGCAGCACTGAAGAAATCACTGGGCTGGGCATGGCAACCACAGGCCATGACACCAGGGGAGCCCTCACCTCTGAGGAGGTGATTGCTAAGATGGTGCTCCCAGCCTGGCCCCCAGGGGGGTCAGACCATGCCTCTAGCACTGTAGAAGGGGCCTCCACCATGGCAAGGCTTGAAGAGGTGGAGGCCCAGAACCGGGAAGGGACCCAGAGAAAAAGTCAAGGGACCTGCATATGGTGTCCTGTGTATGAGGCTGCCCTTTGAAAGCTGGCAATGTGTGGCCAACATTAAACATGTGGCTCTCGAGTAGTCTGCAGTCCATGGAGAACTAGGTGTCACATTGGTCCATGTCATGGTCTGGGCCCAGGCAGATCAAACAATTGTCATTTCAGTCCATAATGGAGTACAGCCAGTCACAGAGACACCAATGCTTGGGGGGCTGGCCTGCTTAGGAAGACTTCTTGTAATAGAATGTGACATGACCAGACAGAGAAATAACTAAAAACTACAGAAAACAGTCTCAGTGTTGATAAAATGGAAATACCTTTCTGGCTTTGGTGATCCAGAGTCTAATCTGTGCCAAGAAATGCTAAATGGCATGGCAGAACTAAGGCTTCTGAGTCAATGAATGGTACTAGGCTGCAGTGTTGCATATGATTTCTTGATTGCCCATGAGGTCGCTGTTCACTCGATGGCGGGAGAAGCGGAAGTGAGGTGTGGGAGAAGTTGGCAGCATTTACTGGCCATCCCTCAAGCCCCAAGTTGTGCATCTGTCTCAAGGGTGGCGCGGTGCTAGAAGACAGAGGGTTGTGGTAAATGACGCTCAATCTAAGGAAAGGAGGATGACCAGTGGGGTGCCACAGGGATCAGTCCTGTTTTATGTTTTCATAAGTGAAACTGCAGAGGGGCTGGAAGGAAAGCTGTGCCTTTTTGTAGATGACACTAAGAGCTGCAAATGGGTGGACACTCTGGGAGGGGTGGAAAAAATGAGGGATCTAAGTAAACTGGAGGCATGATCCAGAGTGTGGTAGCTGAAATTTAATGTGAAAAAGTGCACAATCAAGCATTTGAGGGACAATAATTCAGGGGAGGATTACTTGATGGGGGAGGGGGACCAATAGTCATCAAACAGGAAAGGGATTTGAGGGTAATCTTATCTGATGACTTAAAGGTGGCTGAACAAAGTGCCATGGGTGTGGGGAGAGCCAGTGGGATGCCGGAGTGCGTAGGGAGAAGTATCACCAGCAGAAGAAAGGAAGTGGTGACGCCGATGTCACTGTATAGATCATTAGTGAGGCCTCATTTGGAATACAGTGTCCAGTTCTGGAGGCTGCAGGGTGGATACAGTTCAAAGAAGAGCAACTAGGATGGTGCAGGGCCTGCACCAAAACTCATATGAAGAGAGACTGTGAGACTTCAATATGTATACCCTAGAGGAGAGGAGAGACGGGAGATATGATAGAAACCTACAAATATCTAAATGGCATTAATAGGGTACTGGAGGGTAGCACCTTTTGGAAAAGGAGATGTCCAAGAATGAGAAGGCATGACATGAGGTTGGAAGGGGGTTGACTAAGGGTTAGCATGAAGATATATTTTTTCCCAGAAAGGCTGATGGATGCATGGAATGGACTCCCAGTGGAGGTGGTGGGGGAAAACACAGTGGGGGGATTCAAGCATGCATGAGACAGGCATAGGGGAACCCTAGCAATAAGAACGAGGAGGTAAAGCCAGAAATCAGGTATGGTCTGTGGCTTTTACATTAGGTAGGGAAAATAAGCAGACTAGATGGGCCTAGCTGTCCTTATCTGCCACCAATTTCTATGTAATTGTTCCCACAGAGGGGTATGTGTGTGGCGCTGTGCAAGATGCATAGTCTGCAAAGAAAATCAATAATTTTCTGTCCAGTAAAAGTTTTATTCATAAGATATATAAATGAATAGAATATCTCAACTGAGTCAAGGCTCATTTTCAGTGAGGTCCATCAGTAAAATTCCAGTTACTCTTACATTCACACTTATAAAACACTTTAAACATACAAAAATACAATAAACTCAGTAATTACCATAACATACATAGAGATTTGTTAAAGTATATATTACATACAATCTGTGCATTTATGCAATACATACACTAAGCTAATCTAAACTCGTACTGCTAAGTACTTTACATGCATTAATCGCATATTTTTTTTATTTTTCCCACCTGAGTTTTTTGTCAACTAATCCAAAACAGATTGATAATTTATTCCAAATCACTGGATATATGTATATATATATATATATATATATATATATATATATATATATATATATATATATATATAAAATGACCCCTCCCTAGTTCAATATTAAGTCTGGGCACTACATATTCTAATCCTTCTACGGATGTGAGGCGGGGCTTAGAGACTCTGGGATGAAAGCAGACTTTTAGATAATCGGGGGACCGTTTCTGAAATGCACGTAATTATAAATATTAGGATATATAAATTTCTTCCATCCTCCAAGTTTATCCAGTTTAGTTTCTTAAACATTTCAGCCCTGTGAGTTCTTCTTGGGGCATTTAAGATAAATCTGGCAAGTTTATTCTACATGACATTTAGTTTACATAATTGTGTTTTGGGAGCTCCCGCGAATACTATATCCCCATATTCCAAAACAGGTAAAACTACTGTCTCTATTGTATGTTTCTTAATTTCCACTGTCATACATTGTCTCATTCTATATAGAGACCCCATATATCTACCAATCTTTTTTGTCATGGCATCTATGTGAATATCCCATTTGAATGTTTCATCCAAATAACCCCCAGATATTTATAACAACTAGTTTGTTCCAAGTTTGAACCTGTGAGGATATCAGTTTGGATTGCTTTTTCAGCTGTGTTCATACTTGTACTCCTACTGAACAACATTACTTGTGCTTTGTTTGCATTTAGTACCAATTTAGATTTAATGAGAAAAACCTGCAATGCATCAAAAGCGTCCTGCTGTGGCTGTTGGATATTTATTTTAGACTTTCCTTTTACATAGATAATAGTATCATCAGCGCAGAGGTGGTATTCCACCTTCAGCTTTGTTAAATCCAAATCATGCATATACAAATTGTACAAACTTAGGCCCATAATGGATCCCTGCGGTGCACCGAGATGGCCATTCTCATGCTAGATGACCATCCAGCTATCGTCACTTGTTGTAATCTGCCTTTAAGATAGCTCTTAAACCACCTCAAGACCATCTCAGATACACCACAGGACTGTAGTCTGGACAGGAGGATGCTGTGGTCTAGAGTATCAAATGTTTTTGACAGACCTATAAACACTGCCCCCCACCGACATTCCCCTGTCCAGTCCCTCCGCAGTGTCACTGGATACTTTTAGCAATGTTGTTGTAGTTCAATGTTGTAATCTGAAACCAGATTGAAATGTATTAAGCATATTGGCCCAGATATTCAAAAGGGTTGCGCCATGCGCAACAGGGTTGCGCCATGCGCAAGTCCAAAATGCGCCATTCTGCGATATTCAGCAGGAGGCAGTTACGCCACTGGCACCAGGTTGCGCTAGAGAGCAATGCAAATGAATGCATGCTCAACAGGAGGGGAGGATCCATGATAACCCGGCGCAACCCGATATTCAGTCGGGTTGCGCAGAAGTTGTACTGTCACCAACCCCAACCTGCGCCCGCACAAGCTTGAGCCAAAAAACTTAAGTGAAGGCCACCCACAGGTGAGCTGTATGAGCATTTGTTCCAATCAACAAAGAACACCATCATACAGTCCAGTGGGGACACACTAAGGCTAGGGTCTCTACTTGTTCGGCCACTCCAGCCACGGAGGTGGGGAAAGACACCAAATTCGGATATACCGGAATAGGGGTAGGCCTTCTCACTTAACCCCATACATGCAGTCCTTCTAATGGTTGTAAGGCACGCTGACAAATGCTTCTGATACCAATCCTGGAACATAATTGTCACTTGGAGAGCCACTGTCTAATACAGCTCTTGTAGACACTCCATTCACCTTTACAGTGGTCTCCATGGAGGGACCCACTATTCTGGACCAGTCTGAGAGGCGGTAGTGGGGCCTGGGCAACTGACCTTGCCACAAAGGACGTGAATTAGCATTTTTGGTGCCTCACTGGGATCATGTCGTGCACCTCTTAACCACTGATTTCTTCTCGAAGCTCTCCTTGTAGCCTATATGCAACTTTGTCAGTGTCTTTTGGGACTGGCATTCCTTTTCATGTGCCCATCTTTCCCACAATTATAGCAAAACATACTTTCTGGAGTTTGAGCTGGCCAGGCGCTAGACACTGAGAGCCAGGCGGGGGTATTACTAACTGGAAACCTTGGTGCCATCTCTGTCTGCGTGATAAGCATTTGGAGACATCTGTCAGTTTCTCCACTTCCATGGTCAAGAATCGAGTTCGAGACTGTTATCAGCAGGAGATACATGGGTGGGTACCCCCACCCCATAGCAGATGCAGTTCTGGATATAGTAGAATTGCATTTGCAGGCGTGGCTCTATAAAGGGACTGTTTTTGAATTCCCGGATCTCTCTCAACAGTTCGACCCCATTGTGACATATCTTTTCCTTGTCAGAGCACTCATTGACTGCCAACCTCTGCCCCTGAACTTCACTTGATGGGTCACCCTCAGTACTCGGGTCGTAGCCGCAGCTGTTGGTGCAGGTCCCTCCGAGGTCGCTCTTTTCTCAACTCCTCTGAATTTCTCTCATTAACTCATCATAGGAGGGTGGGGATTCCAGTCGATCTGCCAGGCGCACTGAAGCAACAGCAGTTCCTGAGAAGGGCAGACTTAAGGATCCTGTCCAGCCTGGTTCGGGTCCAGTTCAATCGCTGGCAAACTACCTTCTTCTGAGGCATTCTTGCAACAATTTTTCCAGCCGAGATACATACACAGACAACAACTCCCCTTGGTACTGTTGTGCATCTCTTACTCTCCACCATAGGTCCTCATCAGAATCTGGGCTCCCATACAATTCTCCAAGGCCTCAAGATAGGCCTGTGCAGTCGCTTCAGGGTTGACTGGCCCGTTTAGCCACGGATGGTAGCCAGGGACAGGACCTGGGAGGCTCTCACTAACCCTCTTTGGCTTTTTAGCCTTCCGAGCATTGCCATTCTAGCACTTGGGGCAAATATAGTCTATCCAGGTCTCCCAGTCATCCTCCCCTTGGGGTGGGAGGGTGCCAGAGAAGATCCTCAACCTTCGTAAGAGTTGTGACTAATGGCAGGTGCAGAAATAGGAGTCTGCATTGGTTCAGCCACCATTACGGGCACTGGAGCAGGAGAGGGTGTTGGGGAGGAACACCCCAGGTGGCAAGAATAGTTTCTTCAAGTCCTCCACAGTTTTCCCCTCTCCAGCAACCATTCAGCAAATTTCTCCTCAAAAGTTTCAGATAGTGGTGGGGGCTGATTCCCCAGGTCTTTACTGTCCTTAGTTATCACTCTCTCAAGCAGTGAGGCTCCCTCTGGGAGTAATGGTCTGTGGCACTTTGGAGCTATCTATGGGATCCTTAAACTCTACTAGGGCCAGGAAAGTGTGGGTGAGCAGATTAGCATGCCGACCCACCACCACAGGGTTTTGTAAACCTTCCACCTTGGAAAGTACTCCCTGCACAGTGTCCGTATTGATACCCAGGGGGATGTCCAGGATAAGCATAGCATTTTGGGGGTCGATCTCCTCCCCAGTACACCACTCCACCAGCCGGTGCACAGCCACTTCTGTCGGGGTACCCATTTTTTTCTTAACAGTGGTTCGTAAATATGGCCACTAGAGGACACACAATCCAGCGGTGAGCCTCCAAGATGTAACCCCTAGATGGCGCTATCCCAGGGGCTACTACCCCTGCCTGATTTGCCACTAACAGGTTGAGGGCCTGGATCCAATGGCGGTGCCTCCACCCAGAGGTCAGGGTTTGCAATAGTTAAACTAACTTGGTCACAGCCCTCTGGGACACTGCAACCCCTTTCTTCCACTAGTGGCCCACACAATATATCAGAATTACCTTCACAGTATACACTTACCCCCAGGTCTGGTTCGGCACTGGGACCTCCTGTGAAATGAGATACAGTGCAACAATCACAGTACAGTACTTTAACGCAGACAAATACCTCAGGCAGTATAACTTTGCTGAAACAAGCAGCTCTGATTTATTTAGGGGATATAACAAGGACAGGGGAAATCAGGTTAATTAGCTTATCACTCTAATAATCTACCTATGGCTCTGTGCACAGGCCTATCCCTATCAGTTACTGTCCCTGGGTACCCAAGCCCTAGTGGCTAGTCCAACCGTGGCAGCTGGTGGGGCCCTTTCACACAGAGAAAAGGAGAATTAAACAGTCAGCAGTACAGTAATTCCATTTGGATTTAATGTGGCAATTCAACAGGGAGCGACCCTGAATTAGTACTCACGACTCCAAATAAGATAGGGTCCTTCAATGTCAGCAGGGCTCACTTGAGGTACACAAACCTCTTCACACATCCATATAAAAGAAAGCACTATCAGGCAGGCTGCATCTGTATCCCGATCGCAATTACTGCACAATACCGGAGAACACACAGCAGATTCAGTTCCTGACAGACCGTGCAATTTTCAGCAATTCCTCCAGTCTTCTACAGGGTGAGCCTGGTTTCTACTCTTCAGAGATCCTTTGATTTTTCACAGGACAGATTCAGTCCTAACAAGCTGTTACACAAGCTGCAGACCGGAACTCTGGGTCTTACACACGTTTTTGACTAAAACTGCACACTGAAAAAGCACAGGGCTCCTTCCTTCTTCACTGCCAAAGCTCAACTCAACTCCAACCGACAAAACGGGCACTTCCTTTGAGTTCCTCCCAGTTCTTGACTGGATTGGCTGTCACTCACAATAGACTGCTGCTGTTGGTCCAAAAGGCACTGAAGTCTAAACTACATCTCCCAGAGTCACTGCCCATACAATCCTCTTGTGGCTGGCTCAGATTATGAGTCAAGTTCTGATTCGTCCAAGGCACCATTTTAGAGCTAGCTTACCCCACACTGATTGGTCCAGTTCAGCAGTTCAAAACTAGAATGGGAACTAGCAGACACAGTTCTGACTGCAAAGAAAGCAGGTTAGACAAACTGTAATTTCATTATTACTCTAAATAATTTCTGGCAAACAGTTACATCTTTCAGATAGGTTCCTTTGCACTCCTAGTGACTGCAAAATGAAGTGAATTGGCAGCAGCTTGGGTGGTACTCAATCAAAAGAAACACACAGTCCCCATACAAACTAATTATGTCTGCAAGCAGACAGCTCTTAAAGAGACAGTACCAGAGGTTCTAAAAACACTCACTGATAAATGGCTTAAATGCCAAACACCATTCAGGCTTGGAGCATTCAAGCAAGCTCCTGGAAGTCTTTTGGGAACCCCCATTTGCAGGGGGGTTACACAAGCAATGTGAGAAGGCAGTAGGGAGGGCTGGGGGTATACTGCGATGTAAAGGGAGAGACATCACCAGCAGAAAACACGAAGTTGTTATCCCTCTGTACAGACAGTTGGTGAGACCCCATCTGGAATACTGCGTCCAGTTCTGGAGACCCTATCTCCGCAAGGACATAGACAGGATAGAGGCAGTCGAGAGGAGGGCAACTAAAATGGTGCAGGGTCTGCAAAAGAAGCCATATGAGGAGAGACTAAAGGAGCTTAATATGTATACCCTTGAGGAAAGGAGGGAGAGGGGGGACATGATAGAAACTTTTAAGTACCTCAGTGGAATCAACAAAGTCCAAGAGAGTAGCATCTTTCAGAAAAAGAGATGTGCAAGAACAAGGGGACACAATTTAAAGATAGAGGAGGGGCAGTTCAGGGGCAATGTGAGGAACTATTTTTTCACAGAGAGGGTGGTGTATGCATGGAACAGCCTTCCTGAGGAGGTTGTGGGGTCTAAAACTGGGAGAATTCAAGAATACATGGGACAGACATAAGGCAATTCTTGTGGAAGGGGTAAGAAGAAATAGGCTGTTGGTTAACTAGGATCTGCAGCTTATCCTGTAGGTAGGGAAATGGGCAAACTAAGTGGGCCAAAGGGTCCTTATCTGTCTTCAAAGTCTATGTGTCTGTGTTTCTATAGCTGGGTGGGTTATTTGAAGTTGTATTGTATTGTCTGGCTTTAGTGACTTACACCTGTGTTATAAAAAAGCAGTGAACTCACTTTGCATGCTTGTTATGATTACGGTTTGGATGTGCTTACTATTTAGAGATATTTGTTTTTCTTGTGTATCCTTTAGCCTATATGTAACTATTCCTGCAGGACTATGTTCACCTGTTGACTGCTGCTATATTCCTTGGGACCTCCATGAAAATAGAAGATTACTGAAGGGATTACTAACAGGGTAAAGGGTCAACATGGATTACTTGGGGTAGAACATATGAGCAGACTCTGGGCTAACAGTCCTTACCTGCCAGCAATTACTATGCATCTATGAGATGCTGTATCTCGTGGGGTTACCTCACTTGAGTCATTTTAAATAAGTAAAGCACAAACATGTGGTTTTGTTTTTTACCCTGGTAATTGTCATTGGGCTGGCAGTATAGCCTAGAAGTTAAAGTAACAAAGTGTGAGCGAGCTTGGTACATCAGCAAATCAGACCTGGGTTTGATTCTCCAACCTCCACTTACATACTGTGTGACTCTGAGCAAGTCACTTAATCGCCCAGTGCTCCCAGGCCATCCCTGAAAACAGGCACTTGTGCCTAAGAGGGCCTACCGATTACTAAAATAAAAATAAATGAATTAAAAAAGTTGCCTGTATTATAAAAATGTGATTTGGGATTACTTTTTATAGCACAGTCACCTGAGCTAGTCACAAAACAGTTGCATTGTATGGTGACTGGCTCTGGTGACCATGTTACAAAGATGCGTGTTTTGTATTTTAATTGGAGGAGGAGTAGTCAGTTGCATTGTATTCTGACTAGCTGTGGTAACTGTCTGTATTACAAAAGAGTGGTTTTAATATTTTCTTCTTTTTTTTTACTCGGGCAGGGTAACTGCAGTTGTGTTATATTCTGTCTGACTTTGGAGACTGCATTTTAAAAGTGTGATTTTTGTTTTTTACTAGGTGGAAGCTGCAGTTGCATTATATTATGACAGGCTCTGATAGCTATTTGCATTAATAATGTAATTTTTGTTTTTTACACTGGAGAGGGAGTTGCTGCAGGTGTATTGTGCTGTCTGTCATTGGTGACTACATTTAACAAGCATTTGTCAATGCCGAACGTTCGCTTGCAGGTATTTGCAGTGGTGTTTGGCATGTATGGTGCTATACCCTAATGCCCTGTGCGATTGCTGGTATTTGCACAATAAATTGTCAGCATGACCTTTTTGTTACCCACATTGTGCGCTACATAGGCGGAAACATGTTTTGGGCAGGATGTGAAAAATGACAGCTGTACTGCTCATGAGGAAGTGTGGTAAAATGGCAATGTTGAAAATCTGGAGTGGAAATATTGAAAATTCGCAAACCTAGGAGCATGCGTGGGAACTGTGCAATGCACGCTGGTAAAACAGTGATTGTTAGGAATTTTTTCACCAAATTGTCAACATTGGCATTTTAAAACCTCTGCTAATGAACAGTGTCACTGCAATTGTCTTACTGTGTGCCACACATTGATTTTGCACACCGACTGCGCCATTGTGCAGTACATGAGGCTGTTTGGGCAGGATGTGAAAAATGGCAGCTGTACTGCTCATAAGGAGGTGTGGTAAAATGGCAATGTTGAAAATCTGGGTGAAAATATTGAAAATTAGCCAACTTACGAAGGCATGAAGAACTGCACAACGCACGTCAGAAACAGTAATTTTAGAATTTGTTCACCAAATTTTAAACATAGCCATTTTAAGATCTCTGCTCATGAACAGTGACACTGTGATTTTCTTAATGTGTCCCATACACTGAGTTCACCTGACGACTGTGCCATTGTGCGCTACATGAGGAAACACGTTTTGGGCAAGATATGAAAATGACAGCTGCAGTGCTCATAAGGAGGTGTGGTAAAATGGCAATGTTGAAATGAGTGAAAATATTGAAAATTCGCAAACTTCACAGTGTGCATAGGAACTGCACAATGAACACTAAGTAAAACAGTCATTTCTAGAATTTTTTCACCAAATTTTCAACACAGCCATTTTAAGACCTCTGCTCATGAACAGTGTCACTGTGATTTTCTTAATGTCCCATACATTAAGTTCCGCAACCGGACTGCGCCATTGTGCACTACATGGGCGGAAACACGTTTTGGGCAGGATGTGAAAAGTGACAGCTGTACTGCTCATGAGGAGGTGTGGTAAAATGCCAATGTTGAAAATCTGGAGTGGGAATATTGAAAATTCGCAAACCTACGAGCGTGCGTGGGAACTGTGCAACGCACGCTCGAAAAACAGTCATTTTTAGGAATTTTTTCACCAAATTTTCAACATTGCCATTTTATAACCTCTGCTAATGAACAGTGTCATTGTGATTTTCTTACTGTGTCCTATACATTGATTTCGCACACCGACTGCGCCATTGTGCACTACTTGGGCGGAAAGACGTTTTGGGCAGGATGTGAAAAATGACAGCTGTACTGCTCATAAGGAGGTGTGGTAAAATGGCAATGTTGAAAATCTGGAGTGAAAATATTGGAAATTCACAAACTTACGAGCGTGCGTACGAACTGCACAACGCACGCTCGTAAAACAGTTATTTATAGGAATTGTATCGCCAAATTTTCAACATACCCATTTTAAGATCTCTGCTCATGAACAGTGACACTGTGATTTTCTTAATGTGTCCCGTACACTGAGTTCACACACTGACTGTGCCATTGTGCGCTACATGGGCGGAAACACGTTTTGGGCAAGATGTGAAAAATGACAGCTGCAGTGCTCATAAGGAGGTGTGGTAAAATGGCAATGTTGAAAATGTGGAGTGAAAATATTGAAATTCGCCAAACTTACGGCGTGCGTAGAAACTACATAGCATAGACTCGTAAAAGTCATTTTTAGAATTCTTCCACCAAATTTTCAAGCGCAGCCATTTTAGAACATCTGCTCATGATCAGTGTCACTGTGATTTTCTTAATGTGTCTCATACATTGAGTTCGCACACCGACTGCGCCATTGTGCACTACATGGGCAGAAACACATTTTGGGCAGGATGTGAAAAATGACAGCTGTACTGCTCATGAGGAGGTGTGGTAAAATGGCAATGTTGAAAATCTGGAGCGCAAATATTGAAAATTCACAAACGTACGAGCGTGCGTAGGAACTGCACAACACACGCTAGTAAAACAGTCATTTTTAGGAAATTTTTCACCAAATTTTCAACATAGCCATTTTAAGACCTCTGCTCATGAACAGTATCACTGTGATTTTCTTAATGTGTTCCATACATTGATTTCGCACACCGACTGCGCCATTGTGCGCTACATGGGCGGAAACATGTTTTGGGTGAGATGTGAAAAATGACAGCTGTACAGCTCATGAGGAGGTGTGATAAAATGGCAATGTTGAAAATCTGGAGTGAAAATATTGAAAATTCGCGAACTCACGAGCCTGCGTAGGAACTGCGCAATGCACGCTCGTAAAACAGTCATTTTTTGGAATTTTTGCACCAAATTTTCAACATGCGGTTTTTGGGACCCCTTCTCATGAATGATGTCACTGTCATGGTGTTATTCAAGCCCGAAGGGTGATTTCCGCAGTGCCTGCGAAATCGCACCGGACCCCAATCTTACCATGACAATGTTTATCTGGTCTAAAACTATGTTAAATTTGGTCTCAAAAATGATTGAGATATGCAATAAAGTTGAAACCCCCATCTAGCCCATTATACAGCTTACGACATTTCCTCTGTTAGCGGTGCGCCTTTGAAGAGTGCAGGCGTGTTCCCGGTCCACGAAGATACGTCGCACCGGGTCTGGAAGGTAAGTATGGGGTGAGGGGTGTGAGAGCTGGGTGCACAGTGGTGAGGTTGCGGGTTGTGGGAGGGCTGGGAGGCGTGCCGCAGGACCGTTTTTATTTTACAGGTGTTAAAAAACAAAAAGCGATGACATGGGACATTTGCCACACTGGGGTGGGCTCCCAGCGTGGCAGAAGATGGCTAGGGGGCGAGGCGGCGGCGGGGGATTGGGCACCCCGTCGGCAAGCTCTCCAGCGAGGGCGAGGCCAACAGGGGATTGGGCACCCCATCGGCAAAACAAACCGAGCGCTTGCCACGCTGGGGTGGGCTCCCAGCGTGGCAGCAGAAGATGTCTGGGGGGCCGTGGAGCCGAGGGATTGGGCACCCCGTCCAGCAAACGAGTGTTTGCCACGCTGAGTGGGCTCCAGCGCGGCCCCAAACCTTTGAGGCAGCCGCGGACACGAGGGGCCAGCGTGACAGCAGCGCCAGTATGGCAGCCGTGCTCGCTGAAGCAGAAGAACACCGCCATCACATAGAGCTCCTGCACCCATTGGTGCAGGATCACGCACGCCTGCTCAAGGGAGCAGTGCATTGGATGGGAGAGCACACCTCAAGTGTGCTACTCTCCCAAAACTTTCGCGCTTGCGCTTGCGGCATAATGACGTAAAAATGTGATTCAGCTCTTTCACTCAGGAGAGGTGTGACAAAAACTGCCCTTTGAGAGTCCTAGATTACAGGGCAGTTTTGTCAGGGACTTCTAATACTTTGCCACCACCTGGTTATACCAGAAAACCTCTTTTAACCCTGCTCAGGGTCAGGAAGGTCAACAAAATAACTGTTGGTAGAGTGCACTTCAGAGATGAACTGCAATTAGTGCCCAGCAGAACTAATAAAAATTAGCTTGTCAGCAATGAGGCAGTCACTGGTTAAATCAAAGAGACTGTTTGCTAGAAGATACTACACATATTTACAAACATGATATGGTTACTCTCGACAAAGGTTTACATGTTTACTGAGAATAAAAAATAGTCAGATGGTTTTCAGAAAAAATCACATTTTAGCCTCAACTACAGTCTCTTTATCTGCCGCTAGCTACTGAAGACTACCCATAGGTTATCCTTCCTTACTAAGCCAGTTTCAGCAAAGGCTTTTCTTTAGATGTAGAATATCAAAGAAAGGGACAGAGACAGACAGACAGCAGCTCGGTGCCCCAGCCCCCAATTTGTGTTCAGGGCTGTGGTGGTGTGGCCTGTTCTTTGAATGACAGTTCCCCCAGTATCCTCATCCGTGTGTGTATGTGTCTCCTCATCTCCTTGGCACTTCCTTACTATTTTTTAGGTTTTACACCATGCATAAGGGTTCATTGCCTGGCATTTGAATATATCCCAGGAAGGACTTCTTATTGGAATTATGGCTTAATTGTCGCTTCCCTGCTCATCCTGTCAACAATTACTGCCAATGATCCCACAAGAATGTCAGCACCTGCACAGTGGGTGACCAGCTCTTCTAAGCTGCCTGTGTATGTGGCTTAGCAGTCATCTTGTCTATTCGGAACAGAATCTTTAACAGAAGAATATTTAAATGTTATCCCTAGAGCTTATTACCTCTCACGGCCAAAGAGCCTTCAGCTTTAGGCCCCCTCCTGGTTCAACACACTGCCTCCCTCCATCTCTCCGCAAGCTCCAACTATATCGCGGCTTCAAAACTTCCTTACGTAACCACCTTATTAACACCCGATGCTGTAACTGCCGCCAGTCAAAGCCGTACTCAATACTTATGACAAAGCTTATTACTAAGCTGCTAAGGACGACATAACTCTGGTATTGTTTGCATCCATCCTACCTGTACCAGCTTGTTTGTATCTATGTCTTGATTTACTGTTATACTTATGTGTTGTACTGCTATACTGTGTATTTTGGTTTGTCTTACTGTGACAAGGTACCTTTTTAAATGAGCCTATGGCTCAAAGGTTTTCCAAACTGCTGTTTAAATAAAATAAAAATAAAAATAAAAAATAAATAAACTAACAGAGAAAGAATAAATAAGTCTGGTCACATATACTGTCACGGGGCGGGGAGCTGCAGGGTGATATGTTACTCAATCTGTCTATGTTTTAAAAATGTAATTTAAATGTTCTCTGCTGCAAATGTTCCATGTGATTCTGTGTGTTTTGTTTAATAATCTTTTGTCCTGTTATAGTACTGTTCTTGGTTAGCATACCCATCCTGCTATATTGTATTACCCATTAACATACTTCCTTGTTGCCATGTTTAGATAGATATTTTATTTATAAAGCACCCAATTCCATGGACTCTGGGCACTGTACAATATAATTCAAAAACAGGAAACCCATAGCAGCAGTTTAGCACAGACATTAAAATTCTATCCATCCCATTTCAAATTGTTCAGTTATTAAAAGCCTGTTGGAACAGATATGTTTTTAGTTGTCTCTTAAAGGCTTCAACCGAGGGGGCCTCTCCTAAGATATCCAGGAAGGAGTTCCATAGTGTGGCACCGCCACTGAAAATGCCGTATCCCCGGAATGCACAGCCTCACTGGGAACTTCAAGGAGCCCCATTCCCGGCAGAACAGAGTACCTAGGGCAGACGATAGGAGGCAAAGAGATCTTGCAGATAGACAGGTCCCCCTTCATTTAGGGTCTTGTAGGTCAGGAGCCCTACCTTGAAGACAATCCTCTACCTTCATAGCCAGTGCAGACAACGAATGACCGGGGTGATATGATCTCCACGTCTTGCCCTAGTCCGTAATCTTGCCACCGGATTCTGCACCAGCTGCAGCCTGCAGAGGTTGCCTCCAGATAATCCTAGGTACAGAGCATTGCAGTA
Organism: Neoceratodus forsteri; assembly: GCA_016271365.2. NCBI lineage: Eukaryota > Metazoa > Chordata > Ceratodontiformes > Ceratodontidae > Neoceratodus > Neoceratodus forsteri. The sequence continues at coordinate 389,814,542 of CM057457.1, read as the reverse complement.
GTCTAGCCTGGAAGTGACAAACGCATGCAGCAGTGTGGTCAGATCCTTCAGCAGGATTAAGGCTTGGATTCAAGCAATGTTCCTAAGATGATAAAACCCACTCTTAATGATGGCCAACACCTGAGCATCAAGCATCAAACCGTCATCTAGGGCCATGTCCAAATCCTTCACCTGTCTAGACAGAGTAAGGGGAACACCCCCCCCAACATAAGACCAGGGCGTAACACCTCACAACACCCTTTGCCACAATGAACTGGATCCACAACAAGTACCTCTGTCTTGTCAGGGTTAAGTTTAAGCCAGTTTTGAGTCATCCAAGCCTGGCTCTCATTGAGGTAGCTGTTAAATACAGAGGCCAACACCTGGATATTAGGTGGACAGGTACAGCTGGGTATCATCTGCATAGCAGTGAAAACTCAGCCCGTACCGCCTGATAATGACCCCCAGTGGCAGCATGTACACCGTGAACAACAAGGCGACAAGACCAAACCTTGCGGTACCCTGCAGCACAGAGTCTTCTGGTTAGATGAGGCTAACCCCATCATCGCCCTCTGCCAATTAGATATGACCTGAACCAGTTGATGACATTACCGGACAGGCCATACTAAAACCGCAGGCGATCAAGTAGCACCTCATGGGCGACGGTGTCAGATGCTGCAGAGAGGTCCAGGAGGACCAAGGTGGTCTGCTTTCTCCTGTCCCTCGCCATCAGAAGGTCATTAAGCACCCTCACCCAGGGTGGTCTCTGTACTATGCCCTGCACAAACCCCCAACTGGAATGGCTCATAGGTGGAGGAAGAAGTGAGATGTCTCTCAAGCTGCATGGCCACCACTTTTTCAATAACCTTCCCTAAAAATGGGAGGTTTGAGACTGGACTGTAATTGCTGAGGCAGTCCAGGTCCAGGGAGTGTTTCTTCAAAAGGGTCTAACCAAAGCCTCTTTTAAGTTCATTGGGAAAACCTGACTCCTCAGGGAACTCTAGACAACCCCAGCAATCACAGGACCAAACATCTCACCAAATGTCTGGTCAGACCTAGGTCCAGATCACTCTGGGTTGGCCGCATCTTCAACATTATCTTCACCACCTACTCCACCCCAACCAGCTCAAACTCATCCCAGGCAGGAGGAGTGTTTTGACATAATTTAGGCCAGACCATGCATCCCAGTCAAGACTTACTCGAGAAGAGACCTCATCTCTGATAGAGGACACCTTGTCGCAAAGAAAACAAACAGCTCCTCATGCTTGAACCTGCTCCCCAACACAGAGACAAGCAGGATGTAATAGCCCATCCACTGTGTGGAAAAGCTGAGCTGGTCTGTTCTTTGCTGCAACAATCTCCTAGACAGATAACTGCCTTCTTACGTGAGATTGCCCCTGATAGTTGTTATAATGTAACTTCAGGGCCAATCTGTCCTCCAGCAGGCCAGATCTCCTCCAGCACCTCTCTAACTTCCACCCTAATCTTTAATCTCCAGAGATTTAGACCAATAAGATGCCAGAATTTGGCATCACGGTGGTGCTAAGGGTTGGCGCTGGACACCACACCTTGTGCTGGCGCTGGTGAGCCAGGTTCAGGAGCGAGCCCGAGTCATCTGGGGTCAGCATGGGAGAGGATCAGTGTCTGTATACTGCCTCCTGTCTTTGGGAGGATTCAGGACTGCCCAGTGCAACAGTGGCCCCAGTGAAGCTGGAGGGATGCACACATCTGGGCACAATGTAGAGGGTGGAGCTGTAGCTGACATCCCAAGACATTGATGCACGACTGAGCCCAGGGACGGGATGGGAGACAAACAAGAAAACGCACTCCTAGCTTCGGGAGGCAACAGAACCACCAGTGGTCTTGGCCCACACGCCCAATGTCAGCCATAGAAAACCCAACTACCCCTTGGGGATTCTGGGCTCTGTAGTGAGGTAGAACCTAGAGTCCTGAACCCGATATAGTTGTCAGGAGAAACGGTTCAGACAGGTGGTTAGGAGCTGCAGCACTGAGTAAGGATTTCAGGAGATGTTCCAATAGATAGGAGCATAAACAGAATCTACCAAAAAGATGCTAGAGTTGGTCAGACATAGTCTATGAATAGTATCAATGAACATAATAAATTGAAATGTTGCAGAAAGAATAATTTAATCCAAATGTTTTAAAATGAGAATGTTTTTGAAAACTAATTTCAGGAGTTTAATCTCAGGAATGTTGATGAAGCTGTCAACAAGATTAAAAAACAATTGACACATTTGTGTCCATACTGTAAGAAGATGCTAATTAAATATTTTCTGTGTCAGCGTGGCTCAGTTGGTAGCACATCCACCTCTTGACCAGAAGGTCGTGGGTTCTTGTCCCACCCCAGGATTGGACTTGCGTAAAAATTGCTGGCATCCGAATGCAGCATTGGGGGTGCTGTACTGCTGGGTATGCCATCCTTTGATGAGACGTTAAGCCGAGGTCCCTTCTGCCCATCCTAGTGTTGTCCTGATGGGTGTCCAGGTAGAAGTAAAAGAACCCAGGGCACTCTTCACAAAGAGCAGGGAACATTCCCAGTGTCCTGGCCAACATTCCCCTTCCCATAAACCAGTTCTTGCAATTATCCAGACTGTGTGTGGGTGATGATGTGCGATATGACTGCCACCACATATTCAGTCACTTCACTACCAGTCTAGCATTGCTTGTAAAGTGTTTTGGGATACTGTGCATGAAAAGTGTTATATAAATGCTAATTCTTCTTCTTCTTCTAGTCAGCAGGAAGTTTGAGTATAACGAGACTTGGAGCCAGGAATCCTCACATGAAAATTACCAGCCAAGTCATGCAACAAAGAAATCCTATCAGTATCCTCAGTGCAGGAAGAGATTCCATGACCTTCAACTCATCACTGTAACAGAACAGAGTCACAAATTAAAGGGGCAAGTTAAATGTACCAAATCTCAGAGAAGTCTAGGCAAGCTGAATGCTGTTAAATGTAATGACAAGAATTTTACTATGCAGCATAAAACTATTTTGAAGAAACCATATAAATGTGCTGAGTGTGACAACAGTTTTATAACACGGAAAATCTTCATGAAGCATCAGCAGATTCACACAGGAGACAGACCATATAGATGTGACATTAGTTTTGGTGATAAGAGTGGTCTGATAGGACAATTACAAATTCAGTTTTCAAAGAGACTATATAAATGTGCTAAATGTAACAAGAGTTTTGGCCACAAGAGTGGCCTGAAAAGACATAAGCAAATTTGCCCTGGCTTAAGAATGAGGTCCATTCTCATCACAGTACCAGAAATTCCTAAACATTTGGAGACACTAGTCCCAAACAAGAGAGCATATAAATGTGCTGAATGCAACAAGAGTTTTGGCCGGAAGTGTCACCTGGTAATGCATCAGCAAGTTCACTCAGGAGAGAGACCGTATAAATGTGCTGAATATGACAAGAGTTTTGGCAAAAGCAGTGTCCTGCGACAACACCAGAGAATTCACTCTGGAGAGAGGCCATTTAAATGTGCTGAATGCAATAAGACTTTTGGCCAGAAGGGAAACCTGGTAATGCACCAGCAAGTTCACTCAGGAGAGAGACCGTATAAATGTGCTGAATGTGACAAGAGTTTTGGCAAAAGCAGTGTCCTGCGACAACACCAGAGAATTCACTCTGGAGAGAGGCCATTTAAATGTGCTGAATGCAATAAGACTTTTGGCCAGAAGGGAAACCTGGTAATACACCAGCAAGTTCACTCAGGAGAGAGACCGTATAAATGTGCTGAATGTGACAAGAGTTTTGGCAAAGCAGTGTCCTGGCGACAACACCAGAGAATTCACTCTGGAGAGAGGCCATTTAAATGTGCTGAATGCAATAAGACTTTTGGCCAGAAGGAAACCTGGTAATGCATCAGCAAGTTCACTCAGGAGAGAGACCGATAAATGTGCTGAATGTAACAAGAGTTTTGTCCAAAGGGTCAACTGGTAGCACATCAGCGAATTCACTCTGGAGAAACCATATATATGTGCTGAGTGTAACAAGAGTTTTATGGAAGGGTCACCTAGTAGTACATCAGCGTATTCACTCTGGAGAGAAACCATATAAATGTGCTGAATGTGACAAGAGCTTTGGTGACATCAGTGTTATGATACGCCACCAGAGGCTTCACTTTGGAGAGAAATCATTTAAATGTGCTGAATGCAATAGGAGTTTTCACCAGAAATGTCACCTAATACTACATAAGCGAATTCACTCGGGAGAGATACCATATAAATGTGCTGAATGCAACAAGAGTTTTTGCCAGAAGAATGACCTGACAAGACATCAGCGATTCACTCGGGAGAGACCATATAAATGTGATGAATGCAACAAGAGTTTTGGCCAGAAGGGTAATCTGATAAAACATCAGCGAATTCACTCACACAAAGAATCACAGAGAATGAAGAAGTAATGATATCATGGGATCACCCAATACCACCAGCCAAGAAAGTGGAAGCAAGAAAACCCAATATTGTAATACAAGAAAAGAGAACAAGGGTAGCATTGCTGATTGAAATAGCCACCCCTAGTGACTACAGAGTCCTGCGTACAGAGAGAGACAAAATCATGAAATACCAAGATATACAGTCAGAAACCAAACTGATGTGGAATAAGGACACACAAATTGTTCCAGTAGTGCTTGGAGCAATGGGACTAATCAAAAAGAACTTTCAGGCACATTTAAATATGCTACCAATACTTGTGACACCTTATGAACTTCAAAAGGAAGCCATTTTGGGGACATTGCGTGTGCTGAGAAGAGCGCTGTCAGCAAACATCAAAGATTAATACAGTACTAATTTCTTGAGTTTTGAATATGCCCTGGCTAAAGAATGGGGTCCATTCTTGCCACGGTATTAGAAATCCCTAAACATTTGGAGACACTAACCCCGAGAAAGGAAGAGCAGGAAATGCCAGTTACAGGAACAACCCTAAACCAAGAGGAAGAAAACATGAGAGAAGAGTTAATTGACATGAACAAATATATCAAAATACATCAAAGGGAAAGACTGCAAAAATTACGCATGACATACACATTTAGGGAACACATAAAACAGATATCCAAAGTTATTGAAACCATCCAGAGGATCCATATGATGTCACTGAAATAAACAGAATACATTATTGTGCAGCAAGACTAATAACAAATAGAGCAATGCCAAAAAGCAAGGAATGAAGAACAAAAAGAGGAAATTCAGCATACCACCATGGAAAAAGCAGATAGAAGGACAATTATGGAGCTAAGATCGAAGTATCACTGCTAGAGGAGTTTAGAAAAGGTAATAGATCAATGAAAGTCATCAGGAAAGTGGATGAAATCAAAGAAAATACTGTATTAAGACAGATCAGGACCTACATTTTACCATCTCAAATAACAAGCTTAAGATCTCTGCTCAAGCGAGAAGCTCAGGAGATAATGAAAAGGAACAATGAAAAATGCAAAATAGATGGTTTAGAGAAGACCGAAGAAGTTCTGTAGGAGCTGGGAAAGGAAACAACCAACGTAAAACACCACCGGTAAAGAAAGAAACTGAGGAATTCTGCAGAAGCATTTATGAAGACCCAGTTGAACATAAAGGGAAGCAAAGTGGATACAGGAAATAAAAACAACACAAGAAATGGTACTACTAGGGATATGGAGTGGCCTGACGTAACAGTTAAGGAGATATAAGTGAAGATAAGGAAGGCCTCCAACTGAAAACCCCAGGTCCAGATGCTTACTAACTTCTGGCTAAAGTACTAGCATCTTTGCACCAAGATTTAGCTACCTCGAAAAATATTTATATGCACATCCTGACTTGACACCCATCTGGTTAATAACAGGAATACCACACTTTATTAAATCTGAGCCTGCCAGTCTCCCAAGAACTATTGCCCAATAACCTGCTTGCCAACAGCGTATAAACTATATACTGGAATCGATGCAGACAGAGTCTACAATCATTTAGATTGCAATAAACTCATGGCAATAGAACAAAAGGTAATAAAAGAAAATCATATGGTACAAGGACCGCCTCCTGTTGAATAAAGCCATTATGGAGAGCTGCAAAAATGCCGAAACCTTAGTGTAGCATGGATCGACTACAAAAAACATTTGACAGTATCCACACTCCTGGATCACTGAGTGTTTATGGATCTACAGGATACATCCCACACTGATAAACTTCATCACAACAACAATGAAAGTGGCAAACCACCCTGCAATCAAATCATGAGAAAGGTCAAATCACCATCCCAAATATAAACATCCAACGAGGGATATTTCAAGGTGACTCCTTGTCACCACTTCTGTTTTGCCTTGGCCTCAATCCCTTGAGTAGCCTAATCAACAATCTAGGCTATGGATACAGCTTGAACCCCAGAAACAAAAACAATCAACAGCTAACATCTCACCTTCTGTTTGTAGATGACCTAAAACTTTATAGTTCATCTGACAAACATTTGAAAGAACAACTACAAATTGTTAAGACCTTTTCTGATGACATACGGATGACGTTTGGCCTAGATAAATGTGCCAAAACAACATTTGTAGCAGGAAGGTTAACTCATAAAGAAAACATGAATCTGGTGGAGGTTTGTGACGTAAAAGAACTTGAGCAAGAGGGAGTGTATAAATACCTGGGAATAGATGAAGGAGCAACAGCACAACATGAACAAATGAGAGTAAAAGTAAGCAAGGAATATTTTAAAAGGTTAAAGCTAATTCTGAAAACTGCATTGACAACATGAAATAAAGTGCAAGCTATAAACCAACTCGCCCTTCCAGTGATGTCATACAGCATTGGTGTGATAGACTGGCCACAGAAAGTGTTGAACCAGCTAGATATACAAGCAAGAAAAATGTTTCATGCTCACCAATTAATATACAAAAACCAGTGCATGCCAAGATTATACATCTCAAGGTCAGAGGGAGGCATGGGCCTCATTGAGATTGATTACACATACAGATCCACAATAGTGGGGCTACATACATACTTACTGACATCCTTGGACCCAAATGTAGTCAAGGTCTTGCATCATGAAGAAAATAAGTCTAAAATGACTTCACTCATCAAATTAGGTAAAGCCTTCAGAAGGGTAGCAGAGATGGATGTCAATCCTCAAGTAGATAAGGAACTGTCAGCAAGAGAAAGCATAAAGAATCAGAAAATGGAGTATAAGGATAATGACCAACGAAAAGAAAAACAATTGGAAAGCCCATAATTATAGTGGGAAATACAGGGAGCTACTGGAGCAACCGCAGGTCGATCAAGTCTGACTCATAAGTGGTTAAAATAGGTGAATTTAGGCCATGAGATGAGAGACTGATAATGCAGCCCAAGATAGTGGGCTACGCACAAGATGGTTCACAAAATCCATAGAAAAACAGGAGAAACAGACAAATGAAGGTTCTATAGTACATAATTAAGAAGTTGTGCATCCTATGGCTGGATGTGAAGTACCATGGCAGAAGGCTTGTATACTGAAAGACACAACAAAGTAGCAAGATTGATCAACTGGAAACTGTGCAAACACTATAACATACAGGTAGCAGCGAGACACTGAAACATGAACCACAAAGAATCACAGAGAATGAAAAAGTAATGATCACATGGGATCACCAATACAACAGCCAAGAAAGTGGAAGCAAGAAAACCTGATATTGTAATACTAGAAAAGAGAACAAAGGTAGCATTACTGATTGAAATAGCCACCCCTAGTGGCTACAGTGTCCTGCATACAGAGAGACACAAAATCATGAAATACCAAGATATGCAGTCAGAAACCAAACTGATGTGGAATAAGGACACATAAATTGTTCCAGTAGTGCTTGGAGCAATGGGACTAATCAAAAAGAACTTTCAGGCACATTTAAATATGCTACCAATACTTGTGACACCTTATGAACTTCAAAAGGAAGCCATTTTGGGGACATTGAGTGTGCTGAGAAGAGCGCTGTCAGCAAACATCAAAGATTAATACAGTACTAATTTCTTGAGTTTTGAATATGCCCTGGCTAAAGAATGAGGTCCATTCTTGCCACGGTATTAGAAATCCCTAAACATTTGGAGACACTAACCCCGAGAGAGAACAAAGAAGTAACAAAGAATCACAGAGTGAAGAAGTAATGACACATGGGATCATCCAGTACAATCTATGGTGATTTGGCCATAGCTGTCATATTACTGGCATAGTCATCTGTAATTTTTTTGATGTTTAATTTCCAAAAATGCTAGGGTAGCAGGATTGTGAAAAAATACCTTTTTCTGCAAAGGTACTTGGAAAGAGTTGATGTTAGGATGAACAGTTGGACCTAGAAATGTTAAGGCCACTAGATTATCTGGGCCAGTTTTGCAGACTGCAGAAATGGCTATACAAGCCCTCTTGAACAGAGACTCTGGGCAGAAGCCATATTTCCTTACATACATGAAGACTGCCAGACCCACTGAAGACCACTGCAAGAAAAGCTGGGACTCTGAGACACAGCAGACAGAAATAGAGATTTTGCTAAACTCACTTATTTTCCAGACTCTGATTCTGTACAGCAAAGGTAGAACTTATCCTGCTAATTCACTAGTTCATTTTGTAGGTATTTTGCATCTTTATTGTAGTTATCCTGTAACCAAATATCTAAATCATTTGTGTGGTAATTATTTCAGTAATCAGTAAAAGCACCTGTCTTTCTTTTTAAAGTACTACTGCCTGGGAGTAATTTGTTATGTGTGAGGTTTTGGGAACATTTATTCAATCTGTAACAAGACTGTTTAGTGCTAAGCTGCCACATGCAACCAAAACTAGGATTGTTGAAGGTAATCCTGGGCCCTAAATTAGGGTAGAAATGCACAATGTCTCTGTAGGGGGTCTGTGGGATTTGAATTAGTTTCCTGTACCACCAGTGGGAGAAGACACAATCAGGGTTATGAGAGCAGCCCCAAAGATCTTGCAATACCTGGGTTTCCTCCCAGTGCAGCAACCAAATAGGGTTCTTATGTGGCTATAGACTCGACACTGTATTTTACCAATACCCAGAGAGAGAGGAAGCCCTGGGTCTTTGTGGTGAGTGTTCAGTTGTGAAATCAGTGAATACCCTACCATGATATGAGGCAGGTATTTCCTGAGCCCCCATCATGGGTTGCACTTAGGGGAGGGCACTGTGAGTTCAGTGGACACAGCCCCCAAGCATGGGTTTGTGACGGATATTGGTGGGATAGCATTCAGATTTGAGGCCAGTGTATCAGACTGGTAAATTGTAAACAAACCACACACAAACAGGGCCGAGATTAGGGGAAAAAGATAATATTTGGTTACATTATTAAGTTCCATAACCTTTTTTTTGTTGCAGTGTAAGTTTGGGAATAAGCTAGCTTGCAAGTGCAGCAGCTGCACTACAGACCAGCTTAGACAGTTCTGTCAGGAAAGATAGGTCCATTATGAGGGGCAAGGCAAAAAGAACCTTATGGAGACTGTTCTAGCAACTGATGAACAAGCGGCTGCCCAGGACCTCGAGTCACAACCAGTCACTAGAAAGGACCAGAGTTTGGGGGAGGGTTGCCAAGAGCCATTACAATTTCCAGTTCCAGGGAGGAGAACAGCAAGACCAGAGGGAACCCAGAGACATGGCACCAGGTGAAATCCACTATAGACAAGGAGCTGGAAAAGCAACAGTTGGGCTGCAGTAAGTACTGTTTGCCATACAGGACAGATAGCTTGCCTTAAAGCCTATCAGCAGACGAAGTCCAGCAGCAGAGGGAACTCAAGAAGAAAAGACTTGAAATGGAGGTGGAGGGCAAATGGTGCCAAAGAAAGGCTGAGATGCAAGAAAAACAGACAAAGCTGCAGGACAAACGGTGCCAGCAAGAGTTTGAACTGGGGAGGCTGAAACTTTAACTGACAGCTCCAGAGCAGGTAAGTGGCTAGGGTGAACCTGAAACTCCTGGGCTGGGGTATAAATTAAATTCCAAATTGGTAGCAGAACTTAAAGAGGGGGAGGATATGGATGCATTTTTGAATTGATCTGTAAAGTCTGTCTCCAGGCCAAGATACTCAAGGAGGCTTGGAGCTTTCCAGCCATCCCACTGCTTACTGTCTAGGGGCATGAGGTGCTAGGCCAAATGGACAATGAGGACTGTAAAGGCTATGAAAAACATAAAACTGCTTTGCTGAAAAAGTATGAAAAAATTTAAAAAAAAAGTCTTGATGACTACATGGGTGATGAATACTTTTTCCACTGATAGAAATTGGTGATGAGTTCTCAAAAGGCCTTGACCTCCTGAACTTGAACCAAACTATTAAACTATTAGTTTGTAACTGTGAGGGGATTCAGTGGGGAGTAGAAACCCCTGCCACTAGCTAGTGTTCTCCTGTATTGGGGTGAGACAGGCGAGAGAGAGTGCAAAATGTGGCAGTGGCAGACAGATTTTTCCTGGATATGATTATAGAGAGCAATCTCCAGCAGGGGGTGATATGTGCAGTTACCCATAGCCAGACAACAAAGGCCACTTGTCATTGCCTAAACCCCCACAGACACCACTGTGAAAGAGAATAGGAGGCTGGTTTCCCAGCCTGTGTCTCCTGAAAGGGAGAATAGCGAAAGGGAGGTAGGACTTGCCTTGATGGTCATTCACTAAACTGCTGCAGAAGGTTACTCTGAGGAGGTAGGGTAACAAATGGTTAGAAACTTACAGATGGCAGTAACTCTGAATGCCCCGATGCTAGAGCTTAGGACCCCAGTTTAAGAATTGAGGGGGACATGTTCAGTGCTTTGGGAAAATGTGAAAATGTTGCAGTCACTCTGAGGACTGCCTCTAGTTTGGAGAGGCTGAGGGATTTGCAGAATCTGATGGGTCACAGGGAGGTGACATGAGACAGGGTGTTTTGGGACAACAGACTGATGCATACAGAGGATGTGAGAACAGAGGGAGGCTTGATGGGTAGGCAGCTTGTCGTTCCCTAGGGGTATCATAAGCGATTCCTTAGAATCACTCATAATATCCCCATGTCGGGACATCCGGCATCTTTTGCACCATGCAGCAATTAGCTCAAAAGTTCTATTGGCCCAGCTTCAGCCATGCTGGAAGGAATATTGCAGGTTTTGTCAGCAATGCCAACAGATAGGGAAGGTAGGTAGTAAAACAAAAACTGCCCTAATTCACTTGCTCATTGAGAAGGAGCCATTCCAAAAGGTACGAAGGGATATTGCAGGACCCTTGAATGCTCCAAGCTCCTCCTGGAAAAATTGTATCCTGAAGGTGGTTGATTTTGCCACCTGATACCCAAAGGCATCAGCTTTCTCTTCCATGAAGGCAGACAAAGTGGCAGATGCCTTGCTTGGGATTTCTCCCATATGGTTTCCACAGGAATTTATCTCTAACAAGGGGTGACTTCATGTCAGGTATGATAAAGTGTTTTGGGGAGAAGTGTGGGTAGTGTATATATGCAAGACACCTTATGACCCACAAGCAAATGGGTTCATGGAAAGATTTAATGGTACCCTAAAATGATGCTACAAGCATTTTCTGAACAGCATTGGAGGGACGGGAGTAAGAGCTTCCCTCACATGCTGTTTGTACAGGAGGTGCCCCATGAGTCAACAGGGTTCACCCTTTTAACTTGTATACAGACATAGAGTATGGGCCACTAGACTTGACCCAGAAGACTGAGAAGGCAAACACGCCACTAGGGAACTCCCATAGTGGAGTATGTCCTGAGTTTAGGGAGAAGCTGACAGAGCTTATGGGTGTGGCCCAAAGCCACCTATCATCTATCCAGCTGAAGTAAAAGGTCCAGTACAATTGCAGAGCCAGAGCTCACTCATACAGCGCAGACCAGGACATACCCATAGGATGTGCCATATCAATATCATGATGTTGTATGTAAATACAGTAGGGCCAATATAGTGTTTGCAGTATGTAGTCCTGGGGAGGGGGAAGGATGAGAAAGATCCTGTCCAGGACTTGCTAGAGGAGAACAAGTGGAGTCATCTGTGGAAGCAATCAAGCTGTTACCCCAGTTGATCCTGGAACAGATCCAGGAAGTCAGAGAGGTTAACATTGCCCTTTTATTTATGACCGAGCCCAGACAAAGCCCCTTAGTGACTCATGACATAGACACAGGGGTGCAAGCACCCATCCAATGGACAGCCTACCCCATGTCTGAGGCAGCCCTAAAGGACATTAGAAGGGGAGGTGGAGGAAATGCTGGACCTGGGATTATTCAAGAACACCCACAGTCCCTAGGCCTTGCTCGCAGTCCTCGTCCCCAAGCAGGATGAATCTACTCACTTCCGTGTGAGCTATCGTGGATGCAACACAGTCACAAAGTCTCACGAGTACTCAATGCCATGGACAAAAAAGCTACTAGATAAGTTGGGAGGGGGTGACATACCTTACCACAGTTGACCTAACAAAAGGATACTGGTACACAGAGTTAGCTGTCAGAGCTAGAGAACAGTCAGTGTTCATCACTCCAGTAGGATTATTCGACTTCCGGGTAATGCCTTTTGGAATGAAGAATGCCCTGTCACATTCCAAAGGTTGGTCAACTAGGTGTTACAGGGTACATAAGACTACGTAGTGGTTTATCTGGATGATATTGTCATCTTCAGTACCAGCTGGAAGGAACATCTGTTTCATCTGAAGGAAGTATTGTGCAGTATAGAGGCAGCAGGGCTCACTGTAAAGGCTGAAAAGTGCCAGGTGGTTATGGTGGAGGTGGCATACCTAGACCATGTACTGGGATCCAACCAAGCAAACGTGGCAATACAGGTGAGGCCTATGCCTGAAACCCAAAAGCAAGTTAGGATCTGCCTAGAGACTGCTAGGCACTACTAAATATTTGTGCCCAATTACAGTACCCTGGTGACTTACGTATCTAGCTTGCTAAAAAATAGACAGCCTAGAAAGGTGAACTGGAAGCCAGCCAGTGAAAGGACTTTCACATGGCTAAATGTGGCACTGCACAGTGCCCCCTGTGCTGGCCAGTCCAGATTACACTAGGCAGTTTGCGGTACATAAGGATGCCACGGATGTGGGAATTGGAGCAGTCCTCAGCCAGACAGCCAATCTGGGAAGAGACTACCCAATATTGTACCTTAGCAAGAAGCTGCTTACCCAGGAGCAGGCATGCTCTGCAATAGAGAAGGAATGTCTTGCTCTGGCATGTGTCCTGAAAAAAATTAGAGCCATACCTCTATGGAAGGTGCTTTGAGTTACAGGCCAAACACAACTCTCTGGTGTGGTAAATCACATGGGAAAAACAAATGGATGGCTCCACAGATGGAGTATTGCCCTGAAGGCCTATGTAATGATTATTATGCACAGGTCAGTGTCTGCCAACGTGAAAGATGGCCTATCTCACCAGTTAGAACAGCAACCATATTGTGGAAACCCTGCCATACAATAGGTGCATGTTCTGACAGATTCAGTCTTAGGAGGGAGGGATGTTGTGATTTGGCCACTTAAGTCATATTGCTGTCATATTTATCTGTAATTTATTTTGTTTAATTTCCAAAAAGGCCAGGACAGCAGGTTTGTCAAAAAGATGCTCATTTTTCTGCAAGGGTATTTGGGAAGAGTTGCTGTGTATTTCAATATCTATCATCTCGCTTTGCCTAGGACAAAGGCTTGCTAGAGGTAAACAGGAGTTGCATTTCAATAGAAGACTGAAATTTCCTGATAGGTAATCAAAGTAGAAGATTCCATAAATGACATGAGGGTCATCCCTCTGTCTATAACACTTTAAATTTCAAGAGAAAATACTATAGCTTAAGTTCAGGAATCTGCAGACACCCAGGCTAGGAAACTATTGTTAAATTCCTACCAACTGCCATGGTCTAGTACCATTTTATAAGAGTCAGGAAAGAAATGTAGATCAAAGCCAGCCCCAGGAGGTGGAACTCTGGGAAAGCAAAATACTGTTAATTTTGAAAATACTGTTAATTGTGGTTCACTGAAATTTGTGGGAAAGAGCAAGAAAGACCTTTGCTGACATAGAGATGAACAGTTGGACCTAGGAAATATTAAGGCCACTAGCCAATCACAGGCCAGTTTTGCAGACTGCAGAAGTGGCTATATATAAGTCTCCTGAACAAAGACTCTTGGCAGAAGCCAAATTTCCTTACAAACATTAAACCTGCCAGACCCCTTGAAGACCACTGCAAAAAAAGCTGGAACCCTGAAACGCAGTAGAGCGAGAGACTTTGCAGAACTCACTTATTTTTGAGACTCTGATTCTCTACAGAAAAGGCAGCAATTATCCAACTAATTCATTTTGTAAGTATTTTCCAACTGTGTTGTATTTATCATGAAACCAAATATCTAAATAATTTGTCTGTATGGTAATTAGTTAAGTCATCAGTAAAAGCACATGCTTTTATTTCAAAGTACTACTTCCTGGGTGTAATTTATTGTGTGTGAGGTTTTTGGAAGGATTATTCAATCTGTATCGTGCCTGTTTAGGGATGTGGTGCCACACACTACTGAAACTAGGATCCTAGAAGATAATCTGGGGCCCTAAAGTAGGGTAAAAGTATAGAAGATCTCTGGAGGGGTCTATGGGGTTTGAATCAGGTTCCTGTACCACCTGTGGGAGAAGTCGCAATTAGGGCTATGTGATCAGCCCTGATGATCTTGTAACACCTGGGTTCTCACCTGTGGGAGAAGTCGCAATCAGGGATATGCGATCAGCCCTGATGATCTCGTAATGCTTGGGTTCTCACCTGGCTACAGATTCAACACTGTACTTTACTGATGCCCAAAGAGAGTAATCGTTGCTTTATGCAATACGTATTTTAGCTATGCTTCAGGCGTATCACTGAAATTACCTTGAGGTAAGATGCCACTCTATTTATTGTTTGCGCATCCTCTGTGGTAAACATTATATTTAACAGAGCTCCTTTATTTTAAGTTTGTATTTCAGCCTGTATTGGCTTAACCAATAAGCCCTTGACTTGTTATACCATGGACATGAACACACAACAGGTTGTAAGTTTTCATTCTCTTTCTTTGTGTTTGATCACTTGTATTCAATACATTGCTCTTAAAAACTCCATTCTATACCTAGGGTGGGATGTGAGATGCACTACGTAAGTGTGAAAATGTGCCAAAGAGTGATATTTGGCAGGGACAATGCCTCGCCAAATCACAGTGCGTAATCGCCAACCCTAATGAATGTATGCGCAAGTGCAGGCGTAGCCATGAATGGGCGAGATCGATATTCAACCGCGAAGCAAACGGCGACATGTGCGGAGCAAACTGAGCCCATAAAAGAGGGAGCAAGCAAGGGATGGAGGCTTGTGCCACAGGGGAGCAATAGAGAGGGAGAGCAAGTGGGCAGGCAGGACAGTGGGAGGGGTGCAAGACAGAGACAGAGGCAGGCAGGAAGTGCAACAGAGTGTGGGACTGGGCGTGTGACACTGATTCTGTCTGCGTCTGTGTCTGTGTGTTTGTGTGTGTGTGTGTGAGACAGGTGCGGGGGCAACAACTGCAGCTTGAGCCTGCGATACCGGGCATAGGAGTGGCAGCGAAAGTGCCCGGACAAGTGGGAGGCAGAGGCCACAGCCAACAGGCCCCCAGCTGGGAACCCCAAACACAGGTGTGCGCCCAGCGCAGGGGCACACGCAGTTGCACACAGCCGGGGGGGTGCCTGAGGGACAGCCACCGGGGGCAGGACAGTCCAGGCCATGGCCAGTGCCATCTTCCAGATGGAGGCAGTAATGAGGGTGTGAGGAGGCAGGCAGCACGGCTGTGGAAGAGGCCCATTGGTAGTATGCCCGGAACAGGTGGTACCGTGCCCGCACCACCTTTGAACAGTACAGTGACACAGAGATTGTGAGCCGGTACCACCTGAATCGGGCAATCCTGAGGCAGCTCTGTGAGCTGTGCAGTGACGAGATGCAGGCACCTACAAGACGGAGCCACGCCCTGTCGGTGGAGGCCAAGGTCATGGCCGTAATGTGCCTGCTCGCCACGGGTACCTTCCAGAGACCAACAGGGGACACGACAGACATAACCCAGTCGGCCGCGTCATGGCTCCTAACACAATTCCTCAACGCACTGCTGTCACATGCTGTGGAATACATCCATTTCCCCAGCACACAGGCAGAGCGTACAGGAAACATGCAGGAGTTCCACAGGGTGGAACATATGCCTGGCATGTTAGGGGCAATTGACTGCACCTACGTAGGCATCTGCACACCACCTGGCCTGGAGGGGGTAGTCTACATCAACAGGAAGGGCTCACCCAGCGTCAACTGCCAGGTGATGTGTGATGCCAGGGGCGCATAATCAATGTCTGTGCTGCACACCTGGTTGAGCACACAATGCCTCATCTGGCACCAGTCAGCACTGTGCTGCAGCTTCAAGAGTAGGAACATCCCCACTGGCCACCTAGTAGGTGAGTATGCTGTTAGAATGGGCAGCCTGGCACAACAGGGCAGGGTGTGGGGATGCTAGGCCAGGGCATCAGAGGTGTGGCAGGGAATGCAGGGAGGTGCAGCTACACAGACTACCATGTTAACCACACATGTCAACACACAGGTGACAGTGGATACCCCTCCGGCCTGGCTGCTCATCCCATACTGGCGCCCATTGACCCCAGCACAGGAGCCATACAATAAGGCACACGCCAGTATACGGAACATCATCAAGCCTGTGTCTGGGCTGCTGAAAGCCTGATTCTGTTGCCTGAACAGGTCTGGCAGTGCCCTACAGTACAGTCCCTCAAAGGCCTGCAGCCTATTCCTGGCCTGCTGTATGCTACACAACATGGCCACCGTCTGTGGGATAGCTGTCGAGGTTGAAGAGGGGAACAGCAGTTGGGACGACCCGGCTGCCGGGCCAGGTGGTGGTGGGCAGTCCCCCTGGGTGAAGGGAACCCCGGCTGAACAGGATGACCCAGCAGTACTGGGACACAATTGCAGAGGAGCATTACGGTGCCCGCAGGTAGGTGAACATGACCACGCGCATGTCCCAGGGACCATGGCACAGTAATCAGGCATGCAAGGGCGGGCCCCATGACAGTAATGGCTGAAGGGTAGTGTGGGCAGGCATGAGACTGGACTCTGTGGAAGCACCTGTACAGCACTGAACACCCCACACACCCCACATACACATGCACACGGGCACCCACATGCGCCCAGAGGCCGCCAACCCGGCGTGTGTCGATGCTGAACACCAGTGCACAGTAGCAGCTGGTGTTGTGTTGGCATCATCATGCACATGCCACAGTGGCCAGGTGGGTGTGCACAAGGCCTGTGTGTGGGCGTCGACCATGTGACACATCCTGGAATGCACACGCACATACCCACCAATGTGCACACAGGGCAGCGGCAGACAGTGGACAGGGAGGATGGCAGCTCAGGACCACTGTGGACATGTGAATGGTCCCGCCGAGACTGCCCAGCAGGACCTGGCTGTGTGACAGCCACAGGGGCATCTCTGACGGCGCCCCAGGTGTGCCACTGTGTGAATGTAACTGGTCCCTCACAGGTGTCTGCGGCTGGGAAACATGCCTGCTCCTGGCATGCCTGGAATGCCCACAGCAGATTCCGGCATTGACACTGATGGGTAGCACAGCACCATCACCGAGGGGTGGAGAAAGCACTCCAAGGGGTCTGCGATGGACGACCATGCACCAGGGCGGTCAGTGGTGCTGGGCCAGCTGTGACCACAGCGGTAAGCCAATCCAGGCCTGCGGTCGTATCCTCCCGCATATGTGTGATCTCAGCCAGGAGCTGCTCATAGTCCCTGTCACGCCTCCCTGTGGACTGGCACAGCTCTGTGCAGAGTGCACGCACCCCTGCCACGACCAGCACCTGTTGCTCCACAGAAGCCCGTAGCAGACGGGTGTGCTCGGTCAAGGGGTCGGTGCCCTGGGGGGGCATAGGCATTGCGCTGACCCACGGGTGGTGCTTGACCCTGCAGCCCAGCCCCCCACACTGGTTGGGGCTGCACAGCGGGGCCCCCTTGGGGCTGATCATTCTGCGGTGCACCATCGGCGGCCACTGCACCCAGCCCCTTCAACCTCATCCTGCTGTCGCTGCTGCCCTCTGGCCGCTGTGCATGGATCAGCGCTGGTGCAGTTGCCACGCCGCCACCCCTACAGACTGCACCGCACCGATGGAGCCCGCCAGCATCTACGTGGTGTGGTGGCCGGTGGGCGGATGATCACCCATCAGGGCACCGTCTGCTCTGCCGTGACAGGTGTGCCTCCCCTGAATGGCAACACCACTATCGAGGATAATGGCCATAGGCGTCATGGGTCCCAGACCTCACCCTGATCTGTGTCTCAGCATACTGTATGCCATGGCGGTCGACCTGCTGAAACACAGCCAGGGCCTCGTCCACAACCATGCCACAGGCATCTGGATAGACAGTGGGGTTGGGCTGCCTGTGGTCCGGACACCGGTGGAGGTGGACGGATGGTCCTCCAAGTCTAGGACCACCCCATGGAGGACACACCCACCCCTGCCACTGCATGCAGGTGCTCCAGAGCTGAAAGGGAACACAGCTGCATTAGTGACGCTGGCACACACCCCTGCTCCTCTGTCCCAGGTGCTGCCATACCTACCATGCAGTGATGGGCTGGAACCCGCCGCCGGGTACCCCGATGATGCTACACCACATGGACGCTGCCACCAACTCCTGCGGTGACAACTATGGCACATCAGGCTGTCCACTGCCCATGGCAGCACGTGCGGCCTGGATGGCGGCCACCTTCTCCTTAGTCCTCCTCCGGTCTGTGCCGACCTTCTTCTTGCACTCCTGTGCAGTCCTTTGATGGATGCCCTGCTGGTTCACGGCCCTGGCCACACCCTCCCATGCTGTTTACCGGGCCTGTGGGGTGCCTGCTGAGCCACTCAGGAGAGGCTCCTGGTCCAGGTAGGCATCGAATAGGGCATCGCTCTCTGCCCTTGTGAAGTTGGGCCTGCGCCTCCGCATGCCCACGCCTCAACCTCCTCATGATCCATCATGCTTAGTCCTGTGGTATAAACATGTGGTCAGTGATGGCTACAACCCACACCGCCTCCCATTCCACTGTCCTGACAGGCCTGCAGCCTGGTGGCTTACCTCAGAATGATGCAATACCAGTCTAGTGCCTGTGCAGTCCGTGGCGCCTTTTAGTGCATCACATGCAAATGAGGGGATGCCAGCTGAATTGAGATGCAAATGCCTCCCATGCGCCCGTGGATATGCTGATTAGCTAATATGCATATGCTGGCTGAATATCGTGAAATTGCACATGTCACATTGGTGTTGCGCATGCACAAGCCACGACACAACAGTATGACATATGCAGTAGGCCCAGCAGTGCTCATGTGCACTGCGGCATCATGTACATCAGTGGCGCATCATATGCACACTGTGCCATATCTTGATACAGTGCTCTGCTGTTATTGGACATGTGGCACTCATGCACTTTATGCCCTATGGTGCCCATGCACGATTGGCCCATGGACCATGGGGCCCATGTGCCCCTATTGCACCCCATGCATGGTGTACCCAATCCCGCTGTCGTGCATGGTGCATGTGCCGATCCTTGACCCCATTATTGCCCTTTCACCCTCTGGGTGCCCTGCAGCATGTGCCAGAGCTGCACCAGCTGTGTCGCTAGCAGTGTTGATGCGCGATTGGAGATGGCAGCACATCACCAAGCAAGTCATGCTCCCACAGCACGTGTGGCTCATGCGTTACTGGGTGCCATTTTGGTTGTGCAACTGCTGAAATGACCATACCATGCTGCAGCAGTGCAAGGGCACCCAACTGATCACAGGTGGAGCTGGTGAACCTTGCTGCCCTTGTGGAGCCACATGCAGATAGTCTGTTTGGCCAGGTGCCCCTGGATCAGCCATGAACGGAGGTGTGGCAGGAGGTGGCTGAGGGGCACAGCACAGCAGTGAGCAGTGCCACCACTGCTATGGGGACCTGCAGCGGAGGGATCCTGAGAGGTTACGGGCACGTGTCCGGAGGGGCACCGTGCCACGTCCAGGTAAGTGCACTATGCCCATGTCCATGCCAATCCAGTGTTATGTGGGGCCCAGCAGGATGTCACACCATGCTGTGGGGGGGCTGTGGCTGCGCATTCTGTTGGCCGTGGCAGCGCACCATGGGTGCGCTGTGCCACTGCACTGGGCCTGGGGGCATGCTGTGCTGGTGGGGGGGCATGTGGTGTTGCCAGGTACTGATGTGTCATTCTCCTTGTCTCCTTACTAGGCCCTGAGGATAGAAGATGAGCATGGTTGGCTGGCACTGTGGGTGTGCCAGGGCAGGCCACCACAGGGGCATGGGCACAGGATGCAGACCGCATGGGCGGTGCCACCAGACAGGTGCAGGGTGTGCCGCAGCAAACAGGTAGGTAGCTGTGCACCACCGGCAATGTCCATTGCACCATGCCGTGGCTATCGCACATGTGTGTGGCTGCTGCTAGTGGGCTGTGGGTGCACCCGGATTCCAGCTGTGCCACTGCCATCATGCCACTTAGCCCTGTCATCTGATTGCCGTGGTGTTGGTGTGCAGTGCTCTGCGTGGCTGTGGATAGTTGGGTTGGTAGCTTGTGTGGGTGCACATGCTGTGGGTGGCTGTGTGCCATCTCAGGGGCACATGTCACTGCTGTGCATGGTGGGTGGGCTACGGTCATACAGCCATGCACTCATACCATGTCCCCTTCTTTGTCCTAGGTGTCCATCACCCTGATGTCAACACCAGGCTCCTGAGGCGGATCCTTTGGGTCACCACTGCCATGCTCCAGGTGGCATGGTTGATACAGCGGGCACTGTGCAGGATGCAATGAAGATGGTGTCAGGCACCGGTGGGGCGGGGACACCCATAGGGCCCATTGGCCTGCAACTGTTTCCCTTCCCTGTTCCCCCTCCCTTTCCCTCCCTTGTACCCTTGTCTAGCCATGTCCCCTGTCCCCCTGCCTCCTTTCCCCAGCCTCCCAGTTTGTTTGTAGCCTCCCCATTCCTTGCTCCCTCTACCCGTTAATTGTTGTTTTGTAAATAGTTGTTTCTTGACTGGTTTTAATACACATTTCTATGTTTAGCCATCTGTGTCTGTGTCTGCTTTGCAGCTGGCATGTGGAGCCATGCTGCAGTGGTGTGCATGGTGGCCTAGTGGTACATCTGGGGATTGTGCATGGTTGTCTCTGCCCAGTGGCTGGTGGCTGTGCCCTGAGGTGGCTATGTGCTCTCTGTTCATGTTGTGTGGCGTGTGCATTGTGTGCTGTTGGCCTGTGTGTTGCCAGCTGTGGTCCAGGTGGCATGTCCGTGCCTTCCTGTGAGTGTTGCCGGTGGCTGTTTGCCAGTGGACATTGGTGCCATCCTGCCTCCATGCACCACTCTGGTGCGCATGGTCGGGGCCTGCTACTGTGTGCCCGCCAAGCCTCCCTCCTGGCATCCTCTGCGCCCTGGTGGTGGTCTATCCCACCCTGGTGGCATGCTCCTTGCTGTGCCTGTTGTCCTGTATCCTGGCATGCACCTCTGCCCCTTGCACAGCCCTGGTTGAGCTATGGCGCATGTTGGTTTGCTCCCTGGTGCAGCCCTGGTTGCACAATGGCGCATCCCTTCGATATTCAGCCATGTTGCGCTGTTGCTTGCCATCATGCGCAACCTTTGAATATCACATTTGGTGTGCCATGGCGCAGTGTACTTGTGCTGCGTCACTTCTGCGCCTGCCTCTGGTGCATTTCTGAATATACCACCCCTAGTGTATAACTTCATTTGAGTGTGATCAGTTGTGACATCCAGATAAAATCTGTACACATCTCCACTGTCATTTTGTACCAGCCAAGGGGAAACCTGAAGAGAAGCAATTGCTTCAGTATCTTTTCCTTTATTAAAATCTGTTATATTCTTGGTACTGTATGCCTTATATGTTGCACTAATGAAGATTCCTTTACTAACATAAATATTTAGATATTTTAGGCCATATTCTTGTAGAATAGAATACACTTTATTAAGCCATTTAGGCTACTTGCAGCCCTAGTCTTCATTTCAATTTTTGCATTAAACAGGCATGCGGTAATCTATGCGAGTCCATCCTTAGAGCTCTTATCCTGTAGTTTATCTTTCTGAACATGGACAGACTTTATAGCCATACTATGCCTAGTTCTGCTCTGGTCAAAGAAGCAGGAACTGACTTACCTGCTCCTAAGGCTGCTCTACAGAGGTAAATGAAAGCTAATAAATAAATATTTAGAGGAGTTTCCAGAAGCCCTATCTTTTCTGTATCCCATGTTTCAGCATGATTTAGGCTTGAAGGAAATATCTGCTCTAGCTGCTTTCCTAAAGGGTGCTATTAAATTACCACCATATTTACTGTTAAAATTAGATAGTGCCTCAGTAGTCTATATGTTTGCTATTACCTTTATATATGTTTAGTCCACAGATCATCATTCAAAACACTCCAAAGTAAACATATGACTTAACTGTACTTATTATTTTGTTTCCAACTTTCCAGGGTTTATTCACATTATTTGAATAAAACTAACACCTGACTTTTGTTTCATTAATCATTAATTTACGTTGTTGAGTATAATCATTTAAACTGTCTGTTCAGAACAGTACAAAGATATGTAACAGAGCAGATGCTCCGGGTGGGGAATGAGGCAGGATCTTGCCAAGCTGGAGGAGTTGGAGTAAAGGAGAATTGCAATTCAATGCAAAAAAGTGCAAAATAATTCACACAGTACAAAATAACCCAAGGGACACATACTGCCTCAAGGGGAAACACTGCAGGTCAGAGAACAAGAAAAGGACCTGGGGATTTGGATCAGACACATTAAAGGTTAGGAGTCAGTGTGAGTGAGCAGCTAGGAAAGCAACAAGAGTGTTGGCATGCATTGGGAGCGACTTCACTAGTAGGAAGAGGGAGGTGACTATGCTACTATACAAAACATTGGTCAGATGAGACCACAGCTGGAGTATGAAGCCAATTCTGGAGGCCCCATTTGCAGGGTGACAGGGATAGGCTGGAAAGGGTAGAGAGAAAAGTGACCAAGATGATGCAGGGTAGACCATATGGGGAGAGGCTGGAGGAGCTTGGTCTTTGTTCACTGGAGATGAGAGGGGATAGAGGGGACATGGTGGAAACCTTCAAATACATGAAGGGATTAAATAAGGTTAAGGGAGATAGCATCTTCAAACTGAAAAAAAAAAATAAAACCACCAGAGGTCACGCATTTAAGCTGGGGGGGGGGCAGTTGTAAGGGGGACCTGAGGAGGCATTACTTCTCAGAGAAGGTTTTACAACTATGGAACAGGTTGACGGAGTGGGTGGTTGATTTGAATACTGTGAAGAAATTCAAAAGAGCATGGGATAACTACATGAGACTGGGAAGGGGAGGTGAGAGAGCGCAGTGGGTTGGGAGGTAAAAGGGTGGTAGAGGGAGGCTAACTTGGGCTGAATGGTCCTTTTCTGCCAGCATGATTCTACGATTCAAAAAAATGTCTAGTTTACATTGTAGACCTGATAGTGACAGTGCAAATAGTGCCAGATCATCGGCATATGCCAGTGCTGGGCAGTGATTTTTGCAAATTTGAAGGTAGTCTGTTACTGATTCTGAGAGCTATGTGAGAAGTTCGTCACTATAAATGCAAAACAGTAATGGTGCAAGAAGCATCCTTGCCCTGACTCCTTTGTTAGTTGGTAGTCTTGATTACATTTGTCCAGTTGCCCTTACTCTAATTTGTGTCCACATATCATTCTGAAGTTCTGTAATAATACTAATTAGATCTGGTTGTATTCCCTTTTGAAACAATATTTGCCATAATATGGCCCAAGGTATGTTGTCAGAAGCTGAGCTGAAGTTAATAAAAGCTACATATAATTTTTGCTTTCTTAAATTAACATATTTTTTGTAAAAGACAAAGAACCTCTGTGTGCAAACACTGAGGCAAGGGTTACCCCAAAGGGCATTTGCTGGGAAGCCAAGTTTCAAGAAAACACAAAATCACACATATCCACACAATGCAAAGCATCGTGGGCTGCATATGCAAATCACCACAGAATGTTATGGACCAGCATAACATTCTGTGGTGATTTGCATATGCAGCCCATGATGCTTTGCATTGTGTAGGCATGTGTGATTTTATATTTTTTGTAAAGATGTAAAAGAATGAAACTATTATCTTTTTTTTTTAACTAGGAGAGAGACACTAAGCTGAAAAATGTTTTAAAGATGCGGCCTGAGAGTACAAGGAAGTTAATTGCGCAGGGTCACACAGTATGCAACTGGGGTCTGTGGTATCCAAACCCAGGTCTCCAGATTTGCAGCTCAAATCCTTAAACCACTGCGCTATACTGCCTCCTAAATCTGTCGTACAATAACCATATTTAGTGTGTATATCCCTCCCCAGATTATTTACAATACTTTCACAATCATTTTGAAGGGTATTGTAGCAGAAGTGGAAAAATCTTAGAACAAAGTTCCTGGCCTGATAATCTTGATATACAGTGACTTCAACTGTAGGGTTGGAGCTGAGCTAGAAGTCAGCACATATCGATGAGATGAACATAGATGATGCACTAGATATTTGTATAAGGCAATCAAAAGATAAAACAATTAACAACAGAGGCAAAATTCAGCTAAAAGTGGCTACAGAAAAGGACCTGTTGTTACTGAATGGTTCTATAAAAGGTGATTTGTATGGAGAAAACAGCTACTCAACAAGCCTGAAAGGCAGTCAGATTGATTTTTGTCCAATTTATATATTATATTTAAAGTTATCTATTTTGAGGTCCTAAAATTATGGGATGCTGATCATTTCCCACTAAAATGTTAACTTAATATTTTTATTTTTTTTCTACCCTATTTCTCTCCCTGGATCCTAGGTCAGCAACCATCCTAGCCACCCGTCCAGCCCCGTACCCCAACATTAGGCTGCAAGCCCTCTTCCCCCACGGCTTACCCACTGTGGTGGGGCGGCAAGGAGCCCCCCAAGCTCTACTCACCGCTACCACGATCAAGTTCAGGGAGCGCCATTTGGGGTCAGGGCCTGTGATGGGTGGCTGCCTCATCTAGCTGACCTTGACTATTTTCTCGTTTTCCTCCCTTGAGAGTGGAGCATGCAATGACATCAGTTGAGGGAGTGCACACTCATCTGCATGCATTCCTTCCGGCATCTGCCCCACTCAGTTCCTTTCTTGCAGCATCAGTGCTCTGTCCCCAGCTGCCAGGGGTCAGAAGTGCACCAACCACTGAAATCACCCCTCCACAGAGAGGGAGAGCAGTCCTTAGATGCGCTTATACCTTCCACCCCTGCCGACCTTCGCCCATACTCATTCCCAAACAGGGGTCACAGGCATAGTGCGAGGTAAGGCGACCAGTGCCTCAGTCCTCAGTGCCACCGGGTCAGCATATGTTAACTTAATATTGATGTAGATAATATATCAGTGAGTAAGAGCCAACAAAAGGAAGCATGTATGCATCATATAGACTAACAAACTTAAATGGAATGAATATACAGCTGAAAAAAATGGTTGAAATAATTGCCAATGTAGACCAGGAACAGACAGACTTGCTCCTTGATCACCCCTATGTATTTAGAGAAATCCTTTGTGGAAAACAGATTGTGGGGCCTTTCTGACTTTTTGGATACCATTGTGTGCATGCTGGTGGGGGGGAGTGTGGTACAGAAATTCTAATGTGTAATATTGGGAAAAACAGCACGATTTGATCTTGAATGCTGAAGATTAAAAAGACCTATTAATAAGATACGCCATCAGTATGTAAAATTCAATGACCCATCACTTCTGATCTCTCTCTAAAACATTAAAAAAAAAAAGAATATAACAAACTGTTAACTACAGAGAAGAATGATTATAAAACAGATGATGAGATGATTCACAAAATACAATTCAGAGCAGGACTACACAAACACACAAAACTGTCAGCAGAATCAGATCACAATGGTCCACTTAATCTACCAGAGTGAGCAGCTCAGCTTCAGATCTCTGGAGATGCCCCCATCCCTTCTTCTGGAGTCATCCATCTCCCACCAACATTCTCCCCTTCCCTTCCTAGAGCAGATTCCTCCATTATGATTTTCTTGTTCACACTGTCTTACCCGCCCTTTGAAGCTGCCTACTGTATTCACTGATACAACCTCCGGCAACTCGTTCTGCCCCTTAAGCACCCTTTCTGTGAAAATGTGTTTCCTCATCTTCTTTTAAATTTACCCCCACCTGCTTCAGACTGTGCCTCTTGTAGTACTCTTCTTTCTCAGGGTGAATATAACCTCTGTTTGAACCCTGTTTATACCTTTGGGGTACTTGAAGGTATCTGTCAGGTCCCTGCCCTCCCTTCTGTCCCCAGCACCCCCACCATCTCCTTGTATGTTTTGTCCTAATGCCCTGGATCATCTTGGTAGCCCTCCGCTGTATCCCCTCCAATAGTCTGACATCTTTCTTTAGATAAAGACACCAGAACTGTACACTGCACTCCAGGTGGGGGTACCTGTACAGTTCAAGTCCACAAATGCCAGCGCTGCTCAAGAACTTCAAAAAGTAAGGCTTTAAGTAGTGAAAAATCACAAGGATGCCAAAGACATACATACAGCAATGGACACCATCTACCAGTTTTGCTTTACATGAGCGTCATCAGGAGGTAGATACCACATATGTATCAGGACATTAAATGGTGCAAGATTTAAAGTGACAGTGTATCAATTTCAATAGTGCAAACATACGGCACAACTAATGCTTATATACATTTAAATAACATAGATAGAACTCATCTACACATAAAAAGTGTCTGTGCACATTTGAGTGAAAATAATTTATTGTAACCACATATTATAAATTACCTATTAAAAACTGCATGTTAAAAACTGTTAACCAAAACTTCCTATATATACCAAAATCATCTCCTTGCTACAGTAGTTTACAGATGCAATGGAATTATTGCTTGATTACTGGAAGTCCTGTTTATATACATGTACAGCTACAGTTCATTTAGTTTTGCCTCACTGTTGCTACATCTAGTTTTAAATAAGCAAACCCATTCATGCAACGAGTTCTGTCAGTTCTCAAATTCCAAAGGACAGGCGGTACCACCGGTGTTTTAAACTCCATAAAACCGTACAAAAGAATATAACAAGAGACTGTTATAATGAATCTCATGTGGTGTGTTTATAGGAGTAGTACTCCCAAATATCAACTCCCCACTAATGTGCCCTGATGTGCAAAAAACATCCAACAACTAGCAAAGCCTTCCGTGAAGAAATATAACACCTACCTAACTCTCGAGTCTGTTTTTGGAGTCCATGCCCTCAGCTGCTGCTCACCATCACTGGCTGGTGTTTGGGTCTCAGTAGATTTGCATTTCAAATTTTGTGCACGAGGATGATGTCATAACACCTCTACAGTAACCAGCTATTCTACCCCCTTTTTTTATAATTAAAGCTTTTATTGAAAGTTTAAAAATAAATAAGAGTAAACAACAAATACATTACCATGTCAATAAAGGTCAATCATACAGACTTTAAGGTGAAATCACTCTCTACTTGTCATAAGCCAATACATATTTAAAAGCTTCTAAATAAAATGACTGTAACTACCCTTTCTTTCTGTGGTCGATATTGGCAACGCTGGCAAGCTAACCATTCAAGGTTTGTAACTGGCTGTCTGAAGTCAACTTCTAAATGGTGGACAGCGCTGCTTCCTTATTGATATAGTCTGCTGTGCCGGCAGTCATTGGTTGGTTGACTTCTAATCCTAGAGTATCCTGCAGTACAAATGGCCATCTTTGAGAGTATTTTGTCCTGCTCTATAAACAAGCCATGTATTATTGCATGCATTGTGTGAGTTTCTACAGATTTGTCAGCACCTACACGCTGCTAGAATCTGTGCGTGTGTATTGCCAGTCTGTTGCCGTATTTAGGAAACCTCATCTGCCATAGCTAACATTGAGACCACGTGTGTGTTTGTGTGTGTGTGTGTGTGTGTGTGTGTGTGTGTGTGTGTGTGTATATAGTTGGTATTTTGCACTTCAGTCTAGCACGGCTGTTCTCTATTTTCATATTCCGAATTATGTACACCTGTAACTGACTATTGCGTTGCTCTCTGGCCTTATCTAACCCAGTTGTAACCACATTCAGTTATTTTTTTTTTAAATTATAGTTCTTTTATTATTTTATATAAAGGTAGTGCACCTGAGAAAACAGTACAGGGATTACACATTATGACCAATGACATAAACTGTATAGCAGCTGAAGAGTGACAATATACAGCATTTTACCAAAATCCCTGGATTTGAAAAGCAATGAGGAATACCCCCTTACCTCCCTCACCCAAGTCCCCAAACCCCCTCCCCCAACCCCAGGATGTGCCTCCTATGAGAGAAAGGAAAGAAGAAAGAAAAGAGAAGAGAAATAAAAAAGGGAGCTGATACTGATACATATGAGATACATAAAGGTATATCGGCTGCCAAGGTAGCTAGAGGTGTAACCAACAGGACATTAATTCAAATAAAGAGCATATAATTTGCCCCATTTCCACTCAAACGAAGCCAGACAATTCCTAGAACTTGCTATTAGCTTTTCAGTCCGGAAACAGAGAGAAAGTTCATTGATCTATTCTGCATACGAGATAACCAGCTGGTCCATCCAATGCCTAAAGACCAGTCTTTTGACAATAATCGAGATTAAGGCCATGTGGAATCTACGCTCCATCTATATTGGAAAGCTTACCTAAAATACAAACTTCTATAGTGAATAAATCAGTCAGGCCCAAAAGAGGGTCTAAATTAGACTGGATGGACTGCCATAAGGGAGCCACCTTTTCACAATACCAGAAAATGTGTACCAGGTTCCCTTCCACTGTGCCACACCCTGTGCAAAGGGTTGAAGACAGTCTGTTTAATTTAACCAGTTTAACTGGGGTATAATACATGTCATTCAATATATGGTATTGAGTGAGTCTATGTCTGTCTTGAGAGAGATACCAATATGTGTCAACCTAAATTTGTTCCCAATCTAAAAGGGTATCTGGCAGAAGAGAAGACCAGCATTTGGAACCAGTCAGATAGTCCAGGAACTTAGTATCCAATAGGAAAGAATAAAGCTTAGAGATGCTATGGGCCTTAGTTGCTTGTTCCTGTATCTCATTTAGGAAATGTTTAATATGAGGCGGTGTAGGATTGGAGCCGAGCTGGAAGCCACTAGGTGTCATAACTGGAAAACTTTAAAATGTGCTTCTGGGGAATATTGTCCTTGGTCAGAACCTCCCAGAAGATAAAAGAGAGTTATTCAGGAATAAATCATCAACACAGCAATCTCTCAACTGAGGAAGCCAGTCTAGAGGAAATGGGAGACCCTCAATCCTAATATTTAAATTTAGGGTAAGAGGTTGGGAAGTGTCCTTCCTGGTAGAGAGACTGAAGAAGTGCCAGCATTGATTCAACACCTTGATAGAAGTACCAATGACACTCCTTGTAAAAGTGGAGGCAAAGTGGATAGGTTATAATAGAGAGTCTGGATAGGGAAGTCCAAACTCAGTTAGAATCTTTTTCTCAAGTTGTACCCAAATTGGTAGACACTGTTCACCCTCTGGTCATACCACCTCACAATTTTGCCATGTGGCTTGCCCAGTAATAGAGCATAAAGCTGGAAGATGAAGCCCTCCTTTCTCTTTGGGTAAATTAAGTTTTAAGAAGGCTTTCCTAGGCTGTTTACCCTGCCAAATAAACTTGGAGATGGACCTATGGAAGTGGTGAAAATAGGACATTGATTAGAAAATGTTCATTAGGCTAAGTGGGTAGAAAACCTGAGGCAACACATTCATTTTAACAATATTAAACAGCCCCAAAGCACTAAAGGGAGGGCAAACCATCTCTGAAGGTCTTGTTGGATTTTAACCAGAAGATTGTCAACGTTAAGCTTCCTGAAGAGTTTAGGGTCTTTAGTAAGGAAAATGCCTAAATATTTGAGAGAGGAGGGGGCCCATTTCATACCAAACTGAGAAAAGTTGACCTGGGGTGTGTTGACGTTCAGTGGGAATATGATTGATTTAGCTAAATTCAACTTGTAATTGGCCACCTGGCCAAACTGAGCTATAATGTGTAATATATGTGTTAGGGACACTTCCGGGTTAGTCAGGTGTAAGAGAATATCATCAGCATAGGCCGAGAGAACCAGAGACTGCTGTTGAATGCGACATCCCGTGACCAGTAGAGAATTTTTGATTTTGAGAAGAGGAGGCTCCAGATAAAGATTAAACAAGAAGGGTGATGGGGGCAGCCCTGACGGGTGCCTGTAAATAGTGGAAATCGAGAGGAGAAAACCCCGTTACAATAAATTCTGGCAGTAGGGGATTGATAGACTGATTTAATCCATTGAATAAAGACCTCCGGGAAGCCCATTCTCTTTAATATAATCCAGAGAAATTCCCAATGGACTCTATCAAAGGCTTTCTCTGCATCTAATGATATCAGAGCCATGGGATTTGAGAGTCCTGGGTGACATGAAAGATATGTGAAAGAGTACGCAAGTGGTCTATTGAAGACCTGCCCTGCACAAAACCTACTTGTTCAGGTCACAACAGGTTAATCCAGACCCTTTTGAGTCTGAGAGATGGGATTTTCATTAGGATTTTAATGCCATAATTAAGAAGTGAAATTGGGTGGTAACTAACAGGGTCAGTCGAGGATTAGTCTGGTTTCAGTATCAAAATGATTGTGGCTTCCAGCAAGGAGGGGTCCAGAGTGGTAGCGTTAAATATATATTCAAATAATTTTGTGAGGAGAGGGGCCAGTTCCTTCCCAAACGTTTTATAAAAGTTGGAGGGGAAACCGTTGGGTCCTGGAGCTTTATCCAGAGCAAATTCCTTGATCACCTCCTCCACTTCCATTACTGTGATAGGAGTAGTCAAAGCTTCTCCCAGGTGAGTTTGGAGGGTAGGGAGGGGAGGCCCTCCAGAAACTGGTCCACAAGGGAATGAGAGAGGTGGAAGGTACCACTGCCATAAAGTTCCTTATAAAATGTCTCAACAATTTGTGAGATATCTCTAGGAGAAGTTTTAAGAGAACCATCGGGAGCTAATAAAGAGGGAATCCATCTTGATCCCTCAATTTCCCTCCACCGTAAAGCTAGCATTTTACCTGATTTCTCCCCTTGATCGAGATAGAGGGCCTTTGTTTTCAGGAGAGCATACTCTGCCTTGTCCCTTATCCAATCTGAGTACTCATTTCTGAGTTTCATTAGGGTTTCTAGATCAGCCTGGGAAGAGGAGGAGGATAACTTATTCTCTGCCAACCTAATTTGGTTCGACAGTAACATAATCTTGGCCTCCCTTTGTTTTTTTCTCCTAGATGCGAGTTTAATGAATTCGCCTCTAATAAAGCATTTAAGGGAACACCAAAGCAGATCTGCCCTCTTGATTGAACCTGTATTGGTCTCAACAAATGAGATGATGAGGGATCTAATATGGGGAAACTGTGGCCCTATCCTTTAAAAGCTGGGTGTTTAGTTTCCAGGCAGTGTCTCTTTGCACCTGCGGATTTGGGGAGACCAGAATCCAAGCCACCAAGTGATCTGATACCACTATGGGCTCAATACCAGACTGGAGTACTCCCGACAGAAGATTATTGCTGACTAGTATTAGGTCAATTCTGGACCAGGTCTTGTGTACTTGAGAGTAATAAGAAAAGAGTTGTCTTGTGGGATTAAGTAAATGCCAAGGGTCACACAGGCCCAGTAGGTCCATAAAATTCCTCAGAGCTAGTTGCGAAGAGGAGAGTAGTTTCAGGGGTCTGTAAGATTTATCCAAATCTTGTGAGGGAGCCATATTCCAGTCCTCCCCAATTATTAACATTGAGGGTGAGAGTCCACTCAACTTTTCAGCCAGAGTCATGAGGAAGCCTGAGTCTCCCCCTACTGGGGCGTAGATCACCCCTAGTGTTATCTTCACATTGTAAAGCTTAACCTTTCACAATAATGAATCTACCTTCATGGTCTGATAAAACCTGCTCTGCCAGAAAGGAACATGCTTCTAACCAGAATGGCCACCTCCCTACTAGAGGACGACCCCCCTGAGGCAAAAACCTGAGCGTAACCTTGACGGCGAAACCCTTTGACTTCTGATGAGAGCAAATGGGTTTCTTGCATCAAGAGAATATCAACATTCATTAAAGCAGTTTTTGAAAACCTGGTACCTTTTAGTTAGATCTCTGACACCTCTTACATTCCACGTAGCAATTTTAAGCGCTGTAACAGCCAGTATCTAATATACAGTGCAGCACTGGGCTATGAAAATATGAGAAAACAGATCACCTTAGAAGGCACATCCTGCCTCCCCCACCCCAAAACCCACCATCGACCAAATCCCACCCTCCACCCTCCCTCCCTCCCTCGAGACCAGTAAAAAGAACTGAAGCAGTATAAATTCAGACATAGTGTTACAGCCTTTACCAAAACTGGAACTAAGAAAGAAATACTCCTCCCTTCCTACCCTCCCACGTCCCTGAAACTATATACAGCTGTTCCCCAACTATTTATTGAGAAGAACTGAAATTAATAGTACTTAAATTGGAACAAAGCCCCCAAAGCAACTGCTAGATGGGTATACCGGGAGATAAAAGTGAACCGGCGAGCTGAGGAAGTATCGTCTAATAGGTATAAAGTAATTCCTTCATAAGTACTGAGGGCCTCCTGACTGAAAAAAAAAACATCTGGGCTGCTCTCCCCCC
This sequence comes from Neoceratodus forsteri, assembly GCA_016271365.2. Classification (NCBI taxonomy): domain Eukaryota; kingdom Metazoa; phylum Chordata; order Ceratodontiformes; family Ceratodontidae; genus Neoceratodus; species Neoceratodus forsteri. Next base: position 389,781,879 of record CM057457.1, on the reverse strand, counting down.
TCTCTTTGGTGCATTTAGCAGTCCCACCAGGGCCGACCCTCCCACGGAGCCCCCCCAAGACAGATGAATCAGAGTAAGCCCACAAAAATACTGGGAAAGATGAGAACCTGATCGAAATCTCGGGGTTATGTGGAGAAAGCCCCTTTAACCTGGGTTAGAAAAAAACAGAGCTCACTAGAAAGTGAGAGCCCGCCAGGGTCTCCTGTATTTCGGTCATCGCCAGGAAAAAGAATAGCCCCCAAAAAATTGCTGACAGGCTGGTTCATCATCTGCCTCCAGCCCTCCAACTACCATCTGAACTCCTTAAACCCTCAAAGGGAATAACCGAGTTACATTACCCACATAGGATCCGAACTGAATATGATGGGGATAATAAATTTGAGACCCCAATGGTGATGTTAAAAATCAGAGTCAGCCCTCCCAGCCCAGGGGCCCAACTACAAGCTTCACCACCATCAAAACCATCAGCGGTAAAAATTGTGTGATAGGACACAGGCAGGGTCAGACTGGTGTCCTGCCTCCCAAAGTGTTTCACCCAACGGCAACAACTCGCTGCCTGGTATCGCCCAGCTCATCCCTTTATTCAAAAACCTCTCCAACCCACCAACTACACCTGAAGAATACCCCAGGATATCTTAATGAGTGCTCCAGACCAAATTGCTATGAAATTAAGCAAGTTTAATTACCTGGGCCGGGGGAGGTCAGGAGGAACCCGGGTGGGGGCAATATTAACTAGGGGGACCAAAAGGTCCCACCGGATTCAAAGTTGTGTGGAAACCGCCTCTGCACCCCAAGTTCCCTCCATCCTCCCTGTCCCCAGCAAGTCGGTCCCACGAACCACTGCACAATCGAGCCCACTCAACCTCCCAGCAGACCGCTCCAAAGTTGCCACCTCCACCACCAGACAATCCAGACATGAGAGAGAAGAAAAGTCAGAAACAAAAGGTGAGAGTCCAAAATGCAGCATATAGCAAGAGGTAGCTTCTTGAGCTGTCTCAGCATTGCCCGTTTAAACAAGTTAGGCAGCTTGATTGAGAGATCTACACCAGAAAGTCCAGATGAGAGAGAACTGAGGAATCAAAACCAAAACGAGAGTTCAGATATGCAGCATATAGTAAGAGGTAACTTCTTAGCTCTGCCTCAGCAATTCAGCCCGGTTTAAACAGATTAGGTAATTTGATTGAGAGATCTGAAGCTGCTTTGTCTGGGGATTCATAGGAGAGCCAGGAACCATCAATAGTGACTTGAAGCTTAGCAGGGTAGACCATTTTGTAGTGGATGCCTGCTGCGATCAGCTTGCTCACTGTAGAATGAAACGCTGAATGCTTTTGCCTCATCTCATAGGGAAGATCCTGAGTAATACGCAGCTTGGAACCACTCCATAGAATTGCCTGTAATTCTCTTGCCTTTGATAGAACATGTTGTTTTTCCAAGAAGCTTAGAAATTTAATAATAATAGGTCTTGGCGGGGCTCCTGCAGCAGGCTTCGGTCTAAGAGAGCAATGAGCACGTTCAATATGGTATTGTGGATCAAGAGGGGAAGGCCCAACCACTTTGTTTAGAAACTTCTGGAGAAAGAGATTAATATCAGGGCCCTCCTCAGACTCGTGGAGGCCCAGGATCACCAAGTTATTCCTTCGGCTTCTTCCTTCTAAGTCTTCCATTTTGAGTTGCAGTTTACTGATCTGTTGTCTAAGATGAATGATTTCTGGGTCTATCTTATCTCTCCAGGTCTCCAAGGAGGAAGTTCTGGCTTCCAAATCTCCCATTCTTGTGGTTAGGGCACTGAGATCTCCCTTAGTGATTTCAGCTACAGCGATATCTTTTTAATGTTTCCTTGAAAGGAATTAACTCTTTTATAAAACGGTCCTCAGTAAGAGGAGTTGGAGAAGTATTGAAGGGATGATTTTCCTGCAGGCCCTGAATTCTGGTTTTTAGATTTCTTGGAAGATTTCTCCGGCATAGAAGGTGGGGTGTGCTTCATGCCAGCAGGCCTCATCTCTGCTTCCATCACAGTCTGCTTCCAAGTGCACTGATATGCACAACACAAGATGCTGCCAAGTACCGACGCGTATTATCTTAAACACTGGATGCAGAATAAAACTTTAGAAATCAAATTTGTAGGCTAAAATTAGTTAGAAAATGGGTGGGTAATGGGAGCTCCAGGAAAACGCTGTCTCTAGCTGCACTGCATCACATGAGCCCCCACATTCAGTTTTTTAAGTGTTTTAAACAGACCTTGTGGCTCCCAACATTGTTATTATAATTCAGCAATGCATTTCCGTAAATCTGAATTGTGCACACAGTTTTAAACTTGTTACTACTACAACAAAACACATGTTCCTACAAATCTCAACAGCCTACTTTGTCACATGAAGAAAAATGGGTGTGACTTTGCCATTTTATAAAATTCCAACAGCACATTACAGTTTTTCAGGGATGTGCTAAAGCATAAAGCCATAAAAAATGGAGGGCAATGAGTACCAATGCCAGTAGTTTAGGTAAAAAGTTCCCTGAAATGGTGGCCTTGATGGAAGAGGGATGCCTGGATATTGTGGCAGTCACAGAAACATGGTACACAGACAACCACGACTGGGATGTCAGCATACCCGGGTACACAATCTACAGGAGGGACAAGGAGGGAAGAAGAGGAGAAGGAGTAGCTCTCTATTTAAGGGAAGGGATCAAAGCAACAGAACTAAAGGGTAAACAGGGAGGAGAGGAGGCACTGTGAGTCACCCTGGAGACTGGAAATGGCTCCACAATCCACACAGGGGTTGTATACAGACCCCCGTCTTGGGGAGGAAATGGACAAGGAAATGATAAAAGGCATCCTTGGGATGGCAAAATAAGGGGAGATATTGCTAATGGGGGACCTGAATATGCCATATGTTGATTGGAGCACCTTTGCTGCAGCCACATCCAAGAGCAGAGCCATTCTCAATGCCCTACAGGGGGCATGCCTTAGCTAGTTTTGGAACCCACTCGGGAAAGAGCAATCTTAGACCTGGTACCCTCAAATGGGGATGGAGAGAGGATCTCTGATCTTGAAGTAGGTAGCCATCTGGGAACAAGCGACCACCAAACAGTGTGGTTCACCATAAACTTAGCTGTAGAGTCAAACCACACAAAAGTGAAGGTACTGGACTTCAGGAAGGCTGCTTTTGTCAAAATGGGAGAGTGCCTCAGAAAAGCACCAGCAAACAGGCAAGAATGTGGGGTGGAGCAACAATGGGGAAACATCAAAACCACCATCACAGAGGTAACAAGCCTTTGTGTGAATCAAATAAACAAATCAAAATGAAAGAAAAAGCCACTATGGTTCTTAAAAGAAGTGGCGGTGAAGGTAAGGGAGAAAAAGGTAGCATTCAGGAAGTATATGGAAACACAGAAGGAGCAGGACAGAGAATTGTACCAGTTAAAGCAGAAGGAAGCAGGTAAGGCAGTCAGAATAGCAAAGGGCCAAACTGAGGAAAAGATAGCCAACTCTGTTAAGAAGGGGGATAAAACCTTTTATAGGTACATTAGAGAGCAAAGAAAGACTAAGGAAGGGATACTGAGGCTGAACAAAGAGGAAGGTGGTTGGACAGAGAGTGACAGTGAAGAAGCAGGGATACTGAATGAATACTTCTGTTCAGTATTCACAATGGAAAAGCAGGGGGAACTACCTAATCCGGTCAATAGAAGCACTCTGGATAGGGGGGTTGATATTAGTGCTTTCACAGAAGAAAGGGTTCTGAAAGAACTCTTAAAACTGAAGGTGGATAAAGCATTGGGGCCTGATGGGATTCACCCCAGAATTCTAAAAGAACTAAGGGAAGAACTAGTAACACCACTGACTACCCTTTTTAATAAATCATGGGAGGATGGTGTGGTACCTGTGGACTGGAGGAGGGCGGATGTGATTCCTCTTCACAAAAGTGGGAGCAGGACAGAGGCAGAAAACTACAGACCTGTCAGTTTGACCTCAGTGGTAGGGAAAATGATGGAATCACTTCTGAAGGAAAGAATTGTTGAGTACCTAGAGGCCAGTGGGGCACAGGACCCAAGGCAGCATGGATTCACAGTGAGAGGTCATGTCAGAAAAATCTAATTGATTTCTTTGACTGGGTGACCAAGCAGTAGACCAGGGAGGGCTGTCGACATGGCCTACCTAGACTTTAGCAAGCTGCTTGACACAGTCCCACACAAAAGCTTAATAAACAAATTAACCAGCCTGGGAGTGGGTCCCAGGGTGATAGTCTGGGTAAAACACTGGTTGGCCAACAGGATACAGTGAGTAATGGTAAATAGAGTCCACAGTGAAGAAAGGAGGGTTACTGGTGGGGTACCGTAGGGTTCAGTACTGGAGCCGGTCCTTTTTAATGTCTTTATAAGTGACATTGCAGAAGGACTGGAAGGGAAAGTATGTCTCTTTGCAGATGACACAAAGATCTGCAACAAGGCTGATACACAAGGTGGGGTGAAAAGGATGAATAGGGACTTGGCAAGGTTGGAGGAATGGTCAAAAGTATGGCAGCTTAGATTCTACACAAAGAAGTGCAAAGTAATGCACCTGGGAAACAAAAACATAGGGGAAGAGTACACAATGGAGGGTGAGATACTGACAACAACAAAAATGGAAAGGGACCTGGGGGTAGTCATATCAGATGACCTAAAGGTGGGCCAGCAATGTGAGAAGGCAGTAAGGAGGGCTGGGGGATACTGGGATGCATAAGGAGTAGGGTTACCACCTTTTAAGAAGCCCAAAGTGGGACATTTCTTACAGAAACATGATTTTTTGCAGGGCAATATGTAACCTCGACCAATGTAAGAGACGTGTTTCTAAATAATCAGAATTAAGACTAGGTTTTATAGTTTCTTAGTAGTTCCTATTGTTTCTTATCATTTTAAGGTAGTTTAGTTATAGTATTATAGTTTTTTTGCAACATTGAGAAGTCAGAAAATATTTTTTTTCTACTGTAATGTCAGGACATGTAGTATTTTTCATGTTTTTTTGCAGGACACAGGTGCCCAAATCAGGACTGTCCTGCAAAAATCAGGACAGGTGGTAACCCAAATAGGGAGAGGCATCGCCAGTAGAAAACAGGAAGTTGTTGGCCTTCTGTACAGACAGTTGGTAAGACCACATCTGGAGTACTGTACAGTTCTGAAGATCCCATCTCTGTGAAGACATAGACAGGGTGGAAGCTGTCCAGAGGAGGGCAACCAAAATGATGCAGGGTCTGCACCAGAAATATGAAGAAAGACTAAAGGAATTAAAGATGTATAGCCTTGACTAAAGGATGGAGAGGGGGGACATGATGGAAACTTTCAAATACATCAAGGTAATCAACAAAGTCCAAGAGGGTAGCATCTTTCAGAAAAAGAGATGTGCAAAAACAAGGGGGCACAATTTAGAGATAGAGGGGGGACAGCTCAGAGGTAATGTGAGGAAGTATTTCTTCACAGAGATGGTTTTGGATACATGGAACAGCCTTCCTGAGGAAGTTGTAGAGTGAAAAACAGTGGGGGAATTCAAGAATGCATGGGACAGACATAAGGCAATTCTAGTGGGGGGTAGGAGGAAGTAGGCTGTTGGTTATCTAGGATCTCCAGCTTATATATAGGTAGGAAATGGCCAGACTAGGTGGGCCAAGCGTCCTTATCTGCCGTCAAATTCTATGTTTCTAAGCTGTAATGATGTCAGTATAACTGTGTTAAAAAAGTTGTGGTCAGCTCTGTGAGTTCTGTTGAAGCGTGATACTGCAGAATGAGTTGGCATATATAATGCTATGAAATTTGTATGCACCAGTAATATTTTTTGTGCAATGTACTGAATTTTTAATCTGAAACTCTGCCGTATTTTGTTACTGTGCGGATAATCATTGGTGTAGTCCATGGTTACACACTAGCTTCACTGCACCTCACAAAACCCACCCCTACATTTTATACAATTGTGCACCCATTTTTCTAAATGTGACTAAAGAGAGTTGATTTGCATTGGTACATGTGTTTTATTATTCCTTTCTGTAGTGACAAGTTTTACAAATGGGGGGGCAGAGTCAAAACTTGAGCATCACAATTGAAAGCTAGTTAGTGGTTTGAGTTTGTGTAAAATTGCCACCCGATCAATGGGAATTGATACAAAATTCTTAATTTAATGATTTTATTACTGTTGTGTGTACGGTCACTTTCTTAGGAAAATGTAGTGTTTATGGTCCTACATTTCTTCAGAAAGCAAGTCTACCATACTTCACTTCTGTAAGATGGTGATGCTGTTTCACTCTGCATATTGTGTCACTCATGGAGTTACTGATCATGCTAACATTGTCCTAACTCGGAAACCACACATTTTCTGAAGCGATATGCAACTAGAGTTATTCTAGAGTTATACTTGTAGCACTTCAATTACCATCAGTTTTCTGATCCCACCCAGCACCCCGTGCATTTGGTATTACTAACCTTTCAGTTTGGTCTTTCAGGCTGCCAAGTGTTGTAAAATACCTCGCTGCATGACCAGATCGCCAACAATCACTGGTGGTCATGTGACAGTGGGCAGTATAAAGCAAAATGCTCACTTGTGGCTGAATGGGTGATCACATTTCTCTTTGGCAATGACTGCAAGTCAAGTTCACTGTCATGTCAGGCTACTTTTGTAAAGAACAGAGGTAGAATGAGGATGTAGACTGTTGCTAGAAAAATTTATAGGGTTTCAGTGAAGCTGAAGACTGTGGCATTCAATGCAGTTCCCTTACTGGGGTCAAATGATGATGGAGAGTGTGGCTCACAATTAACGTAATGAAACTGTCCCAAACCAACTGCATCCATTCGGTGCTTGCTAATGCTACTCAAATGCAATTGCAGGCTGCAGTACAGTGATTACAGCATGATATCCATGACATAGGAATTTCTGCATGTAATATTAGCCTACCAGCGATGTTGGTATTCCTCTCGTTCCCCAGTAATAGTAAGTTTTGGGAGATGCATTCACTGATGTAGTCAGAGCTGCGATGCTATCCCACAAAAAATGAAATGAAATTGTATCTTGCAATTATAATTTTGTGAAGCTTTCCCCAGTAGTGTGACTCTGTAGCATGCAAGTGTTAGGCCATGAGTGAACAGCTGGCTATTATATTGATGAAATTCCTGGTGCAAGTATCACTTGCAAGAAACACCATGTAGAACCATGAGATTGCCAGCAACCAGCATTATGAGAATTGTAACTTGCCTAACTGTGTAACTGCAATGGGAAGAAGAATACAATGTAATCCTGGTCACCTGGATGAAACCAGGTGCCAATGCCCGATAAACAAACTCCTCCTTAACTGTTGTCTTGCAGAGGACTTCTTATACTTAAAAGATGGTTAGTTTTTTTAAGTTAATAATTTTTATTAAACTTTAGTTATACTTATAGCAACACATAATACATCATACATCACAACAGTTCAGGTCAGAGAAGGATCATTACAGAAAACAGTCCAAAACGCCTCAATGTACATTGTAAATGAGTAATGGAAGGCAGGCACATGGGCGAGGGACTAAGGAGAAGAAGGAATAAGGGGAGCCCCTTAAATTCTCTGGCCACAGAAATGCAAAGTAGTAGTAATAATTACAGAACAATCAACAGCAACAACAACAACAACAAAAAAAACAGTAAAATACAATACAATACAGCTGGGTACCTATCTGATGTGGTCTAGAGTCTCAAGGAGGAATAGCAGAAATGCAGATTAAACAAATACTGCTAGGTTGGTTAGGGAGAGCATGCAGTGGGGGCTTGGCTCCAGGAAAATATAAGAGTGAATCCAACACAGTAAGTATCTTGATGCTCACCCTATCCCAGTTCTGGGTTTCAGGTAGGCAAGGAAGGGGGGCCCAACAGGCTGTATAGGGTGCCAGTGCATCAAATGTGGCATGTGACATACAGTCGAGAGAGGCTAACTGTGCAAGAGATTGCTGAAATTCAGCAAGGGAGGGGACATCGGTGGTCCTCCACCGAGGTAAGATAAGGCGCTTAGCTGAGATACCCAACAGAGCTAGCCAGCGAAGTTGTGGATTCTTGAGGCAGATATTTTGGATAGGTAGTCCCAAAATCCACACCAAGGGATCCATCTGCACTGCCTGGGTTAGGGTTCGGGTTGCCAATTGACAGACAGCCTGCCAAAAAGAGGCAAGTAGTAGGCATGTCCAACTAATATGGTACAGGTCTCTGACTTGAGCTTGGCACCTCCAGCATAAGTTATTATCCAGAAGCTTGGCTTTTTGTATAGGACATCCGGGGTCCTGTGATGCAGCAGCTTATTTTGTATAGGTTTACTACGTGCATCAGGATAGCTCTGGTGCACCCGTTTCCAGCAGAAGGCCCATTGAGCAGCTTCGAGTTTAACTTTTAGCACCTTCTCCCATTTTTATTTAGACTCTCCAGACTGGGAAGGGATGCTCTCTCGTGTATCTCTTTTTTTTTTCTTTTCCAATTATTTAACCAGGTGAGAGACACTAAGCTGAAAGCTTGTTTACAGGTGCAACCTGGGAGCACAGGGAAGTTAAGTGACTTGCTCAGGGTCACACAGTACATGCAAGTGGGGGCTGTGGGATTCAAACCCAGGTCTCCAGATTTGCAGCTCAGAGCCTTAAACCACTGTGCTATACTGCCTCCCATACTTTACTGGCTTGTCCCCCTAGAAAGTTTGAGCCAAGAGGAGAGTTTCTGAGGGGTGGCTAGGTTGGCGGGGTGTATTTAAATAAAAGCCGTCAGTGAACTGCGCAGTTGTAAATATCTCCAGAAATCCTTTTTTCCCAGGTTTTTCATTCTGGCCAGATCAGAGTAGGGGGCGCATCACCAACCCATTCCCATCCATGACACCAGCTGCGAATCTTATACCTTGACGCTCCCAGTGAGGCCAGTTAATTGTTTGCATTCTACCGTTATGTGTTTATTATTGAATATAGGTGTATAGAGGGGCAGCCTGGGATTGGCCTTGAGCCTAGTGTGGACCTTTGCCCAGATTCAAATTGCTGGCCCAATGGTAGGATGAGTTTGCAGGGATTTAGGGAGGGGATTGTATATTAACAGGGGGGGGAGGGTATGGACCTGTGCGAGCGATTGCTCCATGTGCAGCCATTGTGGAGACTCAGAAGTCAAATTGGAAAAGCACTTTAGTGATTGTGCTACAGAGTACGCCCATGCATAGCCTTCAAACCAGGGAAGACTCCATCCTCCTGTGGGATCGCAGTTTACCTCTACTGTATTGGGGTTTTTTGGATTCCCAAAGAAAATTCCCCACCATGGTGTCTATGGAATGGAGCCACTTTGCCAGGGGCGCTAAAGGAATGTGGAAAAGGGGATGAATTAGTTTGGGAGTTGAGATCATTTTAAGAGCAGCAATTTTCCCGGGTAGAGTAAGGTGAAGCAATCTCCACCTGTCCAATTTTGTTCTTAGGTCAGCAAGTAAAGGTTTCATATTGAGATCCCAGATAATCGAAAGGTCTGGGAAAACATGCATACCAAGATATACTAAGGCACTTTGGGCCCATTTAAGCCCTGGGGGGGCACCGTATTTGGAGTACACTGAGGGTTAAAAGGGAGCAGTTTGGTCTTGGATTTATTAATCTTCAAACCGGACAGCTCCGCAAACTGTGCTAATAAATTAAGGAGCGCAGGAAGAGCTATTGTGGCATCAGCCACTGGGACTAGTAAATCATCTGCATACATGAGCGTGGCATATGTCTGAGACCCAAAGATGATCCCCTGTATGTGTGGGTGCTGCCTAATGGTGGCTGCTAAGGGCTCCACAGCTAGGAAAAAATAAAAGGAGGGACAGGGGGCAGCCTTGGTGAGTACCTCTGCCAAGCTGAAAGGGTGTGAAGACTACCATGTTGTTTTGAATTCTAGCCATAGGTTGTTGATACATCACCCTAACCCACTTCCGAAAAGGAACTCCAAAGCTGAAATGGTGCAGCACCTTTTCAAGATAGTCCCACTCCAGGGAGTCAAAAGCTTTTTGAAATCAACTGCAATAGCAGCTGCTGGGGTGGGGAAGATTTAGCCTGGTAAATGATATTAATGAATGACCTAATATGGTCCCTACTAAGTCATCCTGGTACAAAACCCACCTATAGGGATGAATTAGGAAGGGAGGAGGGACTGAGTCTGGTGGCTAGAATCTTCACAAAGATCTTGCTGTCCGTGTTAATGAGAGATATTGGGTGGTAATTAGAGGGAGTGGGGTCCTTACCTTTTTGGGAAATAACATGATAATGGCTTCACGAAAAGTAGGGGAAAATGCCAGTATTGGAGCACTTCATTGTAGACCTGGGAAAGGAGGGGGCAATCTGGGGAGCAAGAGCCTGCCAGAGTTCAACCAGGAAACCATCTCCACCGGTCTTCCCTGAGTGTAAGGTCTAATAGCCAATGTGACTTCGGTCAGTATAATCGGGAGGCCTAGACTCTGAATCTGGGGGAGGAGATTAGGTAGATGGAGAGAGGCCAGGAAGGGTTCTATGGAGCTAGCCCCTGAGTTCTAGTGGAGGAGTAAAGGTCAGAGTAAACTGCTTCATAACAGCATTGATGAACTGTGCAGGCAGTGCAAATTTGACCTGCCAGATCCCTCAACCCCGAGATGTGCCGATCCATCTGTTGCTTGCACAATCGATAGGCCAAGAGTTTCCCAGCCTTCTCCCCGTTCTCCCAATAGTGATGTCACAGTCTCAGTAAAGCGACCTCAGCCTTATGTATCAGCAGGTCATTGATAGTCATACGAACTGAAAGCATTTCCTTATGTACAGGAGAGTCAGTTGGGAGATGTGAGGTCTGCTTGGCCTGAGCCTCTAGAGTCCTAAGTTTTGATTCCAACGAGGCCAAACGCTGCTCTTGCTGCTTATGCACCTGGAGGCAAACCCCATTATGGCACCCCTAAGTGGCTTTGAAGGCCTCCACGTAACGCCTGAGGAGATGTCTTGAGGAGGATTCTCCGCTAGAAAAAGGGCAGTCTCCGAGGTAACCCATTTAATAAATTTGGGGTCCTTGAGGAGAAGGGTGTATAATTTCCAGAGGTTTGACTTCATGGGGGAGGCCCCAAAGGACATGGAAATGCACCGGAGCGTGGTCCAAATCACTTTAGGTAAAGTCTCAGAGCTTACTGCCATGAGATACTTCCTTGGATGCAAGCCAGAAATCCAGTCGGCTATGTGATCCATGTACTGATGAGGTGAAAGAGTAGTCCGTCTCCCATGGATGGAGGATCCTCCAGATGTCAGTTAATCCTACTTCAGCTATCAAGTGTAGTAGCTCTTGGACGTCCTTTGGGGTATTGTGGGAGTTAGCACTACATCTAACTGAGGCACTAACACGAGATTGAAGTCTCCTTCCAAGTATGGTAGGGGTAGAGAAGGAAGAGAACTCATTTCCTGAGCAAGTGTGTGAAGTAAGAGGGATCATCCTCGCTTTGGAGCATAAACACAGACCAGGAGTATGGTTCCTTCAGGGGTATTCATGGAGTTAGCACCCATCTATCATTGGGGTCCGTTTGAACTTGGCGTGGGGACCAGGTGAGAGTTTCATGAAGCAAATACCTGTCCCACCCAGTCTCTGGTTAGGAGAGCATGGTCTTGTGTCGTGAGTTTAGTTTCTTGTAGGAAGGCAACTGTGGCCCTCAGCCTCTTCAAGTGTGATAACACCTGTTTACGTTTAATTGGGGTATTCAAGCCCCGCACATTCCAGGTGTAAGCGTGGAGATCACCCATGGTCCCAGAAGGAGAGGGAGGTACTAGTAATGAGCATGGAAAAATTAGGTGAAGAGGCTGAGGGATTAGCTACCCAAATTCTCAGAGTGGCCCGGAGGTCACCCCGCAATGCATCATAACCAAACCTAGCAAAACCTAAAGGAAGCAATGCTTGGATGGGCCCCCAGAGTATACAATAAACACAATAAGCAATCAGGCAACAGGCCCAATACACAGCAGAACTATGTACAATAAATTTTACATGCAGCATTATTCCTATGATCGGAGGAAGGCAGTTAGGCTGGCAGTCACGCTGCCTGGGCCATCCACTGACCTCTTGTGGGGTGGGTGGTGGTGAACAGCAAAAAATGAAATGCTTATAGCTCATCCACTAGTGCACAAAGTGCAGCGAGAAGCACCCAGTCCTCCTGTGAGATATGTCATCCATGGGGAAGAAGTTAAGAATGCCTCCATACCAAGTCGTGTAACTACAGATTTAGGGTAGCACGTGTGTCTAATGAAAGCAATACTCAGTCAGGTCTGCAATGAATATAGCCCCAAAAACCATAGCCTAGGCATCCAAAATAGGAAGGGGACAAGTAGGAGAGAGGAATGCTATTGGGAATGGGAAAAAGAAGGGGAGAAAGAGATTATGCCAATGTGGGAATGACAGTTATACGTAGCCCGGTGTACAGGCATCAGAAATTAAGTGCAGGAGGTGCGATGCCGCAGAGCTGGAGGGGGGGAGGTTAACTGCCTTCCCAGGAATGAGAGCAATGATAAATGAGTGCTTGCCCAGTGAGGGGTCATCCGTGGGCAAGACAAATAAAGGAACAGCATGCATCACCTGGAATTATGAAGTAAGCTATCCTAGCCCCAGATTAAGCATAGAAATAACGAGAGGCTGGGAAGCATGGAATGCACATCATTCTGAACAATCTGTAGTAGAAAACTAGAGAGGGGTTGGTATTCAGTAACTAATAGCCCGAATCTACAAGACAAAGTGCACCATAGTATCAGCTCAATACCAGAAACAATTCCATTCTAGATAGTACCTCATTCTGGCTCGGAGAAAAAGATAAAGAAAGAAAAAAAAGCACAAACTTGCAGTCCATAGCCGAATCCCAAAGCCGTTTCCCACTGAGGCAGGGATAGAGAACGACTATGCTCTCATGTTGCTGCCAGTTCAGGGAGGAGCCGCCGTAGCCTGAGGCGGAGAGGAGCAGGTCGAAGCTTCCTGGTCTTGTGCTGGTTGCCGAGCAGGGCTAATCGGTGTCGGGGCCTGGTTGGATGTCGAATTGCACTGAGTGTTCTGTGCAGTGACTTCAGCCCAAGACTTACCCACAGTGGTCAGTGTTTCAGGGGTCGAGTGGTCTGCTTCTGGTGAGACATCACCTCAGAGAGTTAGAAGCAGAGCAAATTTGTTTGGGGAATGGAATTGGTGCAGGTCTTCTTCCGCTGGCCCCGGGGCTGCAGCTTCGATCTGCCAGGCATTAGGGGGTTGCCTTCTTTCATGGCGATCTGGCGAGTGGCGCCTTTTGCTGCGGTGAGGAAGAGGAGCATCAAATCTGTAGATCTGCAGGTTAGGGGAAGGCGACGGAGGCCTAGGCGAGGATTCCCTACAGCTGGGGGGTCCGTACATACCGGAGGATGTGAAGAGGTCTGGGTTCTGAAAGTCCTAGGGAATTCTCACCTCAAGAAATCCAGGAGGCTGTCCAGAGTGGAGAAAGAGAGGGGCGCCCCATTAAAGACCACCCGCATAGTGGCCGGGTAGCAGAGAGAGAAAAAGTGATGCGGTAGGCATGGAGGATTTTCTGGCATGCAGAGTAAGCTTTGCGGTGCTTATTCAGCTCCTGGGAGTAGTCCTGGTAGATTTGAATAGCGTTGCCATGCCAAGTGAGAGGGCCTTTCTCTCTAGCCGCCGCTGCGATCTGCTCCTTCTACCGAAAGTCACGAAATCGGGCCAGGATAGGGAGCGGGCACTATCCCGATTTAGGCGCTGGAGCTAGCATGTGGTGGGCCCATTCAATGTGCAGGATGGTTGCAGGTGGCAAACCCAGAAGGTGCACTAAAGTGTCCTGGAGGAAACCGACAGTGTTTTGCTGTTCAGCTCCCTCCAGGAATCCCAGAAACCGCAAGTTGTTTAGATGGTCTGCGTTTCTAGTCACCCACCATATCTTGAAGATAATGTATAAGGTGGGCCTGTTCCGGTAGTTGCAATCAACTTCTTGCAGAGCAGAATCGGGGCCTTAAGCTGGCGCCTGTATGGAATAAGCGCATCTCTATAGCATGCAGAGTCTGAGTGTTGTTGTTAAGGGCTAAAGTCATTTGGGTCATCTGTGCCATCAGTTGGTTGAACATTGTTTCCATTTTTGTAGATTCGGATGGAGTGGGGAGGAAGAGGCCATCCTGTAGGCCGCAGATCCAGAAGAAGTTTCAGCAGGCCCTGTGTTCCTCAGAGATGAAGAAAATAAGGACAGTGCGATGTAGTAGGATGTCCCACTTCATAGATTGTGCATTCAGAGGTGGAAAGGGAATTCCCTCAAAGCAAAATGTTATAGGATAAGAATCCACAGTAAGGAGCAGAGCAGTTATGCTGCCATCTTGGTTAAAGGCTTAGCAACGCCTCACCTAAAGATGATGTTAGTTGTTCCAATAAACTGAAATGCTAGAAAGAGTCAAGCTATTTTATTTGCCCCAGACATTTGATTGTAGCCAGACAGCACTTATTAGACCTATCACCATCAGCCAGAAACCATGTAGAGGTGGATGAGGCAATTAAGTTCCTAGGAGTATTCTTGGATCATGAAGTCTCCTTCCGAACCCACACTGATTATATCTCCAAATCCCTGCATCAAACAACTGATTTGCTATACTTTTTAGGCAACAACCTATCGAAATAATCTTGGCTCATTTTTGCCAGCAGCATCCTAGTCCATCTCATACTATATGGAACCCTAGTCCTTAACTCACTGAAGAGCACTGAGCTCAGTAAGCTTAATATGCTGTGAGTACTCCACCTTGGAAGCACTGCTGCAATGTCTTCCATTCCATGAATCTGCCATTCCCAGAAAGCAGGCTTGAACACCCTTTCCTCTGCCTTACTTATAGACTTGTAAGGGTCCTACACTGCCCTTCCTCCAAGATATCCCATCTACCAAACCATTACAGAGAGTCCTCAGGTCTTCTGGTTGCTCACTATTAGAAATATCCAGGTTAGATCCAGTGTGGGGAGAGATCCTTAGCCAGCTAAGTACAGCTGTGCAGAATATAACATTTTGCTGTTGGAATGCCTGCAGAATTAACATTCTGATTCTATGGAATTTAGCAGACTGTTTGCACAAATTCTGCAGAACTTTGCAAAATTTTGAATTTCAGTTATTGTGATCTAGTTTTTAAAGAACATATCCAAATAATACCAACATTCGGCAGGTATACAGGAACTGCTGGATATCAGCTTCCATCACTAGAGGCCGTATAAAATAATAGCTAGTGTTACACAATTGTGGTTTGCAAACTTAGCTACAATTCTTAGCCTCGCACTGCTTGTGTCAATGCCCCCTCCTCCTTCCCAAAGGCTCAGCCCTGTCAGCCAGGACCACACACCCTTGCCACCCCTTCTCCACCCTCCCCAACCTCAATTGCCTGCTCATTTCAGGTTGCTTTTCATCCAAAACTGCTGGCTGGCTCATCTGTCCTTCTGCCTTCCTTCCATGCTGGCTTAGCCACCCTGAAGATCACCACCCAGGCCCCCTTAGCAGTCCCTAAACAGTCTTCGAATTCTCTGTGAAAGCACCTAAATGCCTGGCACAATTGTAAATATCTGATAACTGTGCTGCTTATGTTATCCAGGGACATTGAACGTGACCACAGCCCAATCATCCACCCCACCACCCAAATCTCAGCTCCCCCCGCCACATTGCCCCGTGGTCTCAAACTCATGCACCTGAATATCTGCAGCATCATTAACAAACTTAGCCTACTGCAACCAATTGTTCTATCCCTAAGACCTGAAATATTGACTGTTACTGAAACCTGGCTAAACCGCACAATCAGGACACAGAAGTTGCAATACCTGGTTACTCTGTCATCTGCCACGACTGCACATGGCTCAAAAGAGGTGGTGGCATTGCCATGTATATCAACTCCTTGCTACAGTTCACACTGGTCCCACTACCAAGTCCCACGCCCAACATTGATGCCTTACTAATTAAACTCTCTCTCACCCACAACTGCCCCATATTTATTGCAGGTTCCTATTGTTCTCCTGATACATCTACACCCGCCATCTCTGATCACTTACGTACCCTTATTGCACTGGCCTCCAGAGGAGAGTTACACATCCTTGGTGACTTTAACCATAACTGGTTGTCAAGTAGTAGTTCCAAGTTGCAGAACCAGGTGGCAGGACTAAACCTGTCTCAACTAATCACTGAACCCACTCGCCTAAACAGCAACTCCTCTAACCACTCTCTCCTGGACTGGTCCCTTACCTCATATCCACATTGTATAGTCACCGCATGATTGCTACCAGACTCCTTAAGCGACCACCACATGATCTACACAATCAGGAAAATCAATCATCATAAGTTACCCTCCCCCAGAACCATTTATACTAGATCCTTCAAATCCTTAAACCTCACCTCTCTCTCTCTGCTATGACTTAGCTAACACTGATTGGTCCTACATCCCCAGGGCCACTTCTGTTGACTCAGCCTGGGAATTATTCAAGGCCTGGTTCTCTGCTGTCTGGAACATACATGCCCCTCTTAAACGTACCCGGGTGATGGGCACCCACTTGCCATGGATCACTGCAGACATTATGACACTCCTCAAAGACAGGGACATAGCATGGAAGGTGTCCAAAGTCTCTGACTCTCCAGCGGGCAAGTAGAAGTATCATGCTCTTCATAATGCCCGCACCCTACATATCCACAGGACAAAGGCAAAATACTTCAGTGACACCTTACACACCAACTTAAGCCATCTATCTAAATTTTGGAGGGTGGTTAGATCTCTCTTTGCCCCCCCAGCCCCCCAACCCTGCCCTCAATGTAGGTGGCTCTACAATTACAGACCCCCTTGATGTAGCCTCTCACTTCAACTCTTTCTTCACGGGCTGCACTTCATTTCTTCTGGCCTCCCTCAGCCCAGATCACCCAACCCCCTCTGCACCAAGTCACACCTCCACAGCACCCACAGCTGGCTCCACTTTTGCCTTCCATCAGACTACCACTGCTGAGGTCTACAAAGCCTTACTCACCTTCAAGTCCACCAAGGATAAATGCCCTACAGGCCTGGATTCCAAGTTGTTGTATCTGTCCACCTCGGCCATTGCTGCCCCCCCCCCCAGCATCTCTATATAACCTCTTGTTCTCTCTAGCTGCCATCCCTAATGAGTGGAAGCATGCCACAGTTATCCCTCTCCCCAAAGGCGGTGACCCCTCTGCCCCCAGGAATTACTGTCCGATCTCTCTACTTCCTATCTTGGCTAAAGTCCAGGAACACCTTGTACTCACACAACTCTCCTCTTATCTTGATGTCCTCTTCTTTTCTCTCACCTTTCCAGTCTGACTTTAGGAAATCCCACTCCACTACTACCTCTCTCCTAAGACACGCTGATTCCATCCTCAGTGGCATGGATAGAGGCCATATTATCTCAGCCATTTTATTGACCTGGCTAAAGCCTTCAACACCATTTACCGCTCCCTTCTTCTATCCAAGCTCTCAATTGCAGGGCTCTCAAGTGAGGCCACCAGCTGGTTTACTTCTACCTGACAGGCAGACACCAATCCATCAGAATAGGCAAGGCTACCTCTGCCTCCCTCCGTGTTACCTCTGGTATTCCGTAAGGCTCAGTTCTTGGCCCACTTCTGTTCTCCATCTTCCTCAACGACCTGCCATCAGTCTGCCCTCACACATCCATTCACATGTATACTGATGATACAATTCTGTATACATCCGGCCCCGTGACATTAGATGCAGTGACAAGACTCCAGCAGGACTTCAATGCAGTTCAGTACTGGTTTTGCTCACTTCAGCTCTTTCTCAACATCAAGAAAACCATCTTGATGACCTTCGGCACAAGGCAGAGACTTTCAAGGCTACCTTCCACCCCCACATTCCACACCCTGGATGGGACTATTCTGGAGAATTGCACCTTCTGCAGATATCTGAGGATCTGTCTTGGCCAGCACCTAGACTTCTCTGCATATATTGATGCCATCCACAAAACATTGCACCCCAAAATAGGTGCATTGTATCGCAACTGTGAATGCATCCCTTACTGGCTTACTGTGAAATAGTACAGAAGATGATTCTACCTATTTTCGAATATGGGGACATAGTCTATAATGTCGCCTTTAAGTCCACCTTAGCCAGGCTGGACCCCCTCTTCCACTCCTTCTGTTGCTTTTCCCTTGACTGTCCCCCAAACACTCATCACTGTGTTCTTTACAGCAGCTTTGACCTCCTCTCTTTGCAGGATGGGCATCACTCTCACTGTCCAAGTCTCATGGCCAAATTCTGGACACAGTCCCTCTCTCCATATCTTGGTTCTGTCTTCACAGCCCCTGCTTTCCAGGGCTATGCGCCGAGGAGTAACGATTTGCTTCTACTGTCCATTCCCCTTAAGTCAACCTTGGCAGGCTAGTCAGCTTTTGTGTACCGAGTGCCTAAACTTTGGAACACACTCCCCTTGGATATCCAAATTGCCACCCCAGGCCAGCACCTCAGTTCCCTTCTCAATAAACACTTCTCCCCTACCTGCTCATGTGCTTTGTGAGCCCCTGACTAGGAAACCAGTTACTTGGGGGGTTACCCTTACAATGCACTGTACCTTCTATTTTCCCTGTTACAGTATATGCCACACCCCTGTAAGTGTCCTGTACCTTTATCCTACTGTCTTATGTACTGTGCTATCTGCCACAGGAATGCACCCTACCTTGTATGGGAATGTTATCACATGTGTCTGTGTGTACTGTAACTTGTCTAAATGTGCTCTGTTTTGCTCTGTTGTATGCCTCAACACTAAGTTATTTTGTATCATTATCATAGTGTCACATGCTTAGTACAGTCTGCCACAGGAATGCACTCTACCTAGTATGTGATTACTGTAACATGTAAGTGTGTATATTGTAACCTGTCTATACATACTAATCTGTAATTTGTGCCTGTTATACACCCCGGGTGCATCTGAAATACAGTAGCAGTCTGCTCAGCATGCCTTCCTGGTAAAACATTTAAATAAATAAATAAACTGATGGCTTGCACTAGTGTAGTAAATTTCAGAGTCCTAGATTGAATTGAAGCTGTGTTACAGATGGCCAAATTTATCAAAATTGTATTATTATTTTTAACTAATTTTAAATGTCTTATCCAAATTACTCTACAGTTTCAAGAGCTAGAGAAACATGCAACATGGTTATGTGCACCAAGTTTCAAGTCTCAAATTTTAAAGGGACTGTGCCATAGGTAGTCAAAATGTTAAAATTTACATTTTAATTTGGTTTAATTTTGAAAGCATTCATCAAAATGTTATACTATTTTGGAGATATATGGGTTATCACTACATTTATATATGTACCCAGTTTGAGTTCTAGCTCCAAATATGCTTGAGTTATATGCAGATAAAAATGTTCATGAACCCCCTCCCCCCAAAAAAACAAAAAACAAAATAAATCATGCACTTTGAGCACCTATTATTGTGAGACAGTGAATCCTAATGTTGTATTTGGCACACCATTAGAAATCATATCAGGGAAAGGGGAAATTGTTTAACCAGCAAAGGCTCACTAAGTCGAAGCTTGTTTCCAAGTGTAACCTGGGAGCACAAGAAAGTTAAGTGACTTGCTCAGGGTCACACAGTATATAAGTGTGAGCTGTGGGATTCAAACCCAGGTCTCTAGGTTTGCAGCTCATACCCCTAAACCACTGTGCTATACTGCTTCCTACATCATCAAGTAATCACATCAAATGTCAGATCTCCAGCCTAACTGAAGGCTGAGTTGTGACTAAATTAAAGAATTTCAAAAGTTTCATCGAATTTTGTCATTTTAAATTTTGATTATTTAGGTTTAGTTTTCTTTTTTAGTATGTATCCAACTGATACCAAATTTATCAGGTATACAGGTACTAATTGCTTTCATAAGTTTAGCAAATGTCAGAGTCCTAGATTGAAAAGGGGTTACTTGTGACTGGCCAAACATTTAATCAAAATGTAATGTTCGGGTATTTCCATCTAATTTTAACCGTTCTTTTCCAACTTCTCCACAGTGTCAGGATTTAGAGAAATGTGCAACGTGGGTATGTGCACCAAGTTTTATGTATCAAACTTTAAAAGAGGGTGTGCCATAAGTAGCCAAACGGTTGGTCAACATTTCAAATTTTATGTTAGTATCATTTTGAAAACATTCATGAAAATTTAAAAAATATAGAAATGTAGCAGCATAGAAGTTGTCAACAGATGGGGACTATACAATCCATCAAGTCTGCCCTTGGCTTCCTACCCCTCTACTTAACTGCCTGCTTGTGTATCCCACAGTGTCTGTCCCATGCCTGCTTGAATTCCCCACTGTCTTGGCTCCCACCATCCTCTGGTAGTTATCCATGATTCCACAACACACTCTGTGAAGAAGAATTTCCTCACATTGCTTCTGAACTTTCTTCCTAGTTGAAGGTTGTGCCTTCTAGTCCTGCTATAGTTCTTTACCTGAAAGAGGTTCTGCACATGTACTCTGTTGTTACCGTTAAGGTATTTGAATGTTTCTATCATGTTCCTATGATTCCTGTGTTGTTCTAGGAAGTATAATTTGAGGTCATCCAGTCTTGCCTTGCATGGTTTCTGATGCAAGTCCTGCACCATCTTTGTTGCTCTTCTCTGTACCATCTCCAGCCTATTTATGTTCTTCCTGAGGTGTGGCCTCCAGAACTGAACACAGCACTCCAGGTGAGGCCTGACCAGGGGCCAATACAGGGGCATGATTACTTCATGCCTTCTACTCATGATGCCCCTCCCTATGCATCCCAGGATACCACTAGCCTTTAGTGCTGCCTTTTTACATTGTCTACTGACCTTGAGGTCATCTGATATGATCACCCTTGGATTTTGCTCCTGCCTGGTAGCCACCAGCTGCTCCCTTTCCATTAAGCACAGTGTCCCTGGGTCATGCTTTCCCAGGTGCATGACCTTGTATTTTTTGGCACTGAATTTCAATTGACAGGTCTTGGACCACTCCTCCAGTTTTTGGAGATCAGCTTCCATGCTTTGCTGTCCCTCTGTTGTGTCTACCCTATTGCTGATTTTGGTGTCATCTGCAAACAGGCACAGCTTTCCCCTCCAGTTCATCTGCAATGTCGCTGATGATTATGTTGAAGAGGATCGGACCCAAAACTGGGCCCTGTGGGACCCTGCTAGTCACCCTCCCTTCCATAGACAGAGTGCCATTTATTATTATTCTCTGACTTCTCCCATGTAACCACTTTCTGACCCAGTTTGTAACCTCGAGCTCAATTTCTATGTTCTCCAGTTTTTTGACTAGTCTGTACAGAATGGAGTCAAAAGCTTTGCTGAAGTCCAGGTAAATCACATCCACGGCCTTACCCTGATACACTATTTTGGTGACCCAATTGAAAAAATCAACCAAGTTTGCAGGGTTTTAAATAATTGATTAGCAGTTTTTTCTTGGGACAATGCTAACTGTACAGAAAGTATTTATATAGGTTTTCTAGAAGTGTTATGTTTGCTAAACACAATGAGGCAAGTGCTATGCATTTCCACAATGTTTTAGCACTTTTATGAGCAAAACACTAATCAGTTTTTGGAGTTACATAAAACCCTGGTTTGTCTGGCAGGACCTCCCTGCCATGAAACCATGTTGATTCTTGTCGAGCTGACCAGTTTGCTTCAAAAAAGCTGTGATTCTTTCCTTCAGCAGGGACTCCATCAGTTTTCCCATAACTGATGTTAGAGTAACTGGACGGTAGTTACCTGGCTGTTCCTTGCTTCCACTCTTGTGGAGTAGTACTACTGTTGCACTCTTCCAATCCTCCAGCACCTCCCCACTCCTTAATGATTTGTTGAGGAGCACTGCTAAGGGGGCTGCCAGTTCCTTCCCTAGTTTTTTCAGTATTCTTGGGTGTATCCCATCTGGCCCTATAGCTTTATCTACCTTTAACTTGTCTATTTCCTCCAGGACCCTTTCATCTGTGAAGGGATCTATGTCTATTCCTTCAAACAAATACTTTTTTATGCCTGTTGATGGTCTGTTACTGTCTGCTTCCTGTGTGAAGACTGAGCAGAAGTACTCATTGAGTGCCTCTGCCTTCTCCCCATCTTGGTCTGCGGTTTGTCCATCTTTTTTTGTGATTCTAACAATGACCCTTTTGGTCTTTCTTTTTCACATACAGTATGTACCTGTAGAAGGTTTTGTTACCCTTTTAATTCCTGAGCTATCCTAACCTCTGTTTGAGCCTATGCATTTTTTATCAATTTCCTGTCTCTTTGATTTCTGTTTAAATTGGTTGTGTCTGCCCTGTTCCTCAACTCCTTGTACTTTCTGAAGGCTATGCATTTTTCTATCACCATGGTTGCCACCTCCTTGGAAAACCATAGTGTTTTTTCTTCCTTTTATTCTTATTAACCTGATGGGCACACTGTGATGTGAGCCTGGTTGTTGCATCCTTCAAGCTTGTCCAACATTCCTTACTGCTCCCTTCTGTCGAGATACTAAGGTTGTCTCTCGAGCAGGCCTTCATGTTTGTGAAATCTGCCCTCCTGAAGCCAAAGATCTTCAGTTTGCAGTGTGTGGAGTCTACAGTCCTTTTTACCCTGAACCATACTGTGTTATGATCACTGTTGCCCAGGTGGTTCCCTACTTTGGCACCCATAACTCTATCACTATTTGTGAATAGCAGATCTAGAACCACACTACCCCTTGTGGGTGATAGCACTAGTTGACTTAGGCCTGCTTTCTGTAGTATGGCAAGAAATTCCCTGCTCTTCTGTCATGCCACTGTGTGGGTACTCCAGTTTATGTCCAGCAGACTGAAATATCCCACCAGCACCATGTCACCTTTGCTGACATCTGGAGGATGGTTTCCAGGGTTTCCTTATCACTGGCTTCCTCCTGATTTGGGGATCATATAGATTATTCTTACTTGAATGGGTTTCCAGCTTCTGGACCCTATTGTGATCTGTAGATCCTCTGTTTCCCTTCATGCCTGCTGCATTTCTGTAGCATTGATGGTATCCTTAACATACTGTAAATAGCTACCCCCTCCCTTTTTCCTAATCCTATCTCTCCTAAACAAGTTGTACACCGGGATAGTCACCTCCCAACCATGATTATTTGTGAACAATGTTTCGATCACGGCCACCCAGTCTAGTCCTGCCTCAGCTATTGTGGCAGTGAGGTCAGTCATCTTGTTAGCCAGACTATGTGCATTGAGGCATAGTGCTGACCACTCTTGCTTTGTCACTTTGTTTGTCATGCCTCCCTTGATCTTATTGTTCGTCCCTTTGTAGTTTTTCCTGTTTATGATTCCTCCCTTTCCATTGAGATGGTCAACACCAGAGCTTGAAAGGGTTTTATGTTCCTAGTTATCTGTTTTTCCTGTCCTGGAGTGTGTAGATTTGGTACTAGCTAGAGGGGGAAAGACAGCAGGCTCTGTGTGTGCTTCTCTTATAACTACCGTTATCTCCCCTCCTGCTAGTTTAAATGTCCTACATGGACATCAAATTTCTGACCCAGTGATCTGACTCCCTCTTCAGTCAGGTGGAGGTTGTTGATTTTGAAGAACTCCCTTTGCCAGAAGTTGCCCCCAGTTTTCAACGAAGTGGTGCCCCTTTGTGTGGCACCAGTCCTTCAGCCATGAGTTGAGCTCACTTATCTCTTTCTCTGTGATTTTCTGCAGGTTTTTCCCCTTTTTCCAAACAGGCAGAATCTTAGAGAATGCAATGCTGGGCAAAAATGAAACCAATATCTCGCCAAGCTACTCAATGTGCTCCTTAACCTCCTTAGCCGACAGGCTAGTAAGGTCCCTAGGTGGACCAGGATGTTTGAGCCCTCTTTTTCCTTTTTAACAGTGTTGACTATTCAGTCAGTGTTCCTCCAAATGCATGTTCCTGGAAGACATCTGTCCTGCACATCTGCATGTTTGTTTTGCCTCAGGTAGGGTCCACACCACAAATCATGGAGTCTCCTATGATTATGATTTTTTTGTTGAGGTTTTGTTTATGATTTTGTTTTGCTATCCAGTTGCATTTGGCATTCCTTTGGCCCAAGACATCCTCTGTGATTACGGATGGTATGGACCGCAAGAGGTGTGTATCTATTTGCTATGTTTAGAGTGTTTGTTGGTTTGGGAGAGTTGCCCAAGCTCTGCCCCCTTTTCCTGTAACCATTTGCCATCCCCAGGCCTGGTAGTAACAGCCTTTATATATGTATATATGTCTGTACATGCTATCTTTCCTCCGTGCCCCTAGTCTGTACTTGCTATCTTTCCTCAGTGCCCCTGACCTGCACTTGCTGTCTTTCCTCAGTGCTCCTGGCCTGTACTTGCTATCTTTCCTCAGTGCTCCTGGCCTGTACTTGCTATCTTCCTCAGTTCCCATGGTCTGTACTTGCTATCTTTCCTCAGTGCCCTGGTCTGTACTTGCTATTTTTCCTCAGTGCCCTGGTCTGTACTTGCTATCGCCTCAGTGCCCCTGGCCTGTACTTGCTATCTTTCCTCAGTGCCGCTTGACCTGCACTGCGATCTTTCCTCAGTGCCCCATGTCTGTACATGCTATTTCCTCCGTGCCCCTAGTCCGTACTTGCTATCTTTCCTCAGTGCCCATGACCTGCACTCCTGCTATCTTTCCTCAGTGCCCCTGACCTGTACTTGCTATCTTTCCTCAGTGCCCCTGGCCTGTACTTGCTATCTTTCCTCAGTGCCCATGGTCTGTACTTGCTATCTTTCCTCAGTGCCCTTGGTCTGTACTCTATTTTTCCTCAGTGCCCTGGTCTGTACTTGATTGTTCCTCAGTGCCCTGGCCTGTACTTGCTATCTTTCCTCAGTGCTGCTGACCTGTACTTGCTATCTTTCCTCAGTGCCCTTGGCCTGTACTTGCTATCTTTCTCAGTGCCACTGACCTGTACTTGCTATCTTTCCTCAGTGCCCTTGGCCTGTACTTGCTATCTTTCCTCAGTGCCCATGATCTGTACATGTTATTTTCTCCTCAGTGCCCCTGGTCTGTAGTTGTTATCTTTCCTCAGTGCCCCTGGTCTGTACTTGCTATCTTTCTTCAGTGTCCCTGGCCTGTACTTGCTAGCTTTCCTCAGTGCCCCTGGTCTGTACTTGCTATTTTTCCTCAGTGCCCCTGGTCTGTACTTGCTATTTTTCCTCAGTGCCCCATGTCTGTATATGCTATCTTTCCTCAGTGCCCCTAATCTGTACTTGCTATCTTTCCTCAGTGCCCCTGACCTGAACTTGCTATCTTTCCTCAGTGCCCCTGATCTGTAATTGCTATCCTTCCTCAGTGCCCCGGCCTGTACTTGCTACCTTTCCTCAGTGCCCCTGGCCTATACTTGCTATCTTTCCTCAGTGCCCTGGCCTGTACTTGCTATCTTTCCTCAGTGCATCTGGTCTGTACTTGCTATCTTTCTTCTTACATACATACATACATGCATAAATAAATGATGGAGAACTGACTAATACTTGTGTTCATAACACTGTGCACGGTAGGGCCAGAGTTTATACAGTCCTGTCTGATCCACACAATTAGTAATGAGGAGTTTGGCCCAAATACACTAATTAACAAACCAAGTGCCGCACTTTAAGATGCACAAAATACAAGGACAAGGGGCACTCAATGTTATTGACTGGAGGAAGGGGACATCAGAAGGAGCCTTCACCTATAGTAGTTAAAACTTGGAACAGACATAGAAACATAGAATTTGATAGCAGAAAAGGACTGCTTGGCCCAACTAGTCTGCCCATTCCCTACCTAATGGATAAGCTGCAGATCCTAGTTAACCAACAGCCTATTTCTGCCTACCTCCTACTAGAATTGTCTTATGTCTGTCGCATGCATTCTTGAATTCCCCCAGTTTTTGACTTTACTGCCTCCTCAGGAAGGCTGTTTCATGTATCCACAACACTTTCCGTTAAAAAATATTTCCTCAAATTACCTCTGAGCTGTCCCCCCTCTATCTTCAAATTGTGCCCCCTTGTTTTTGTACATCTCTTTGTCTGAAAAATGCTACCCTCTTGGACTTTGTTGATTCCCTTGAGGTACCTGAAAGTTTCTATCATGTTCCTCCTCTCCTCGAGGGTATACATATTAAGCTCCTTTAATCTCTCTTCATATGTCTTCTGCTGTAGATCTGGCACCATTTAGCTGCCCTCCTCTGGACATCCTCCATCCTGCCTATGTCCTTGTGGAGACGGGGTCTCCAGAATTGCACACAGTACTCCAGATGGTGTCTCATCAACTGTCTGTACAGAGGGATAACAACTTCCTGTTTTCTACTGGTAATGCCTCTCCCTATACATCCCGGTATCAAGCCAGCCCTCCTTACTGCCTTCTCACATTGCTTGCCCACCTTAAAGTCATTTGATATGACTACCCCCAGGTCCCTTCCATTTTTGTTGTTGCTAGTATCTCACCCCCCCACCCATTGTGTACTCTTCTCCTGGGTTTTTGTTTCCCAGGTGCATTACTTTGCACTTCTTTGCATTGAATCTAAGCTGCCATACATTTGACCATTTCTCCAACCTTACCAAGTTCCTTATCATCCTTTCCACCCCATCTTCTGTACTGACCACGTTGCAGATCTTTGTGTCATCTGCAAAGAGACATACTTTTCCTTTCAATCTTTCTGCAATGTCACTTATAAAGACATTAAAGAGGACCGGTCCCAGTACTGAACCCTGCAGTACTCTGCTAGTAACCCACCTTTCTTTAGAGTGGACTCTGTTTACTATTACCTTATGTGTCCTGTTGTCCAGCCAATTTTTTACCCAGGCTACCACCCTGGGGCCCACGCCATGGCTGGCTAACTTGTATATTAATCTTTTGTGTGGGACTGTGTCAAATGCCTTTGTAAAGTTGATGTAGGCCATGTCCACAGCCCCTCCCTGGTCTACTACCTTGGTCACCCAGTCAAAGAAATCTATTAGATTTGACTGACATGACCTTCCTGCTGTGAATCCATGCTGCTTTGGGTCCTCTGCCCCACTAGCCTGTAGAAACTCAATAATTTTTCTTCAGAAGTGATTCCATCACTCTCCTATCACTGAGGTCAAACTAACAGGTCTGTAGTTTCCTGCCTCTGTCTTGTGTAACCCCTCTGCAAATGGGGGTTCCCAAAAGACTTCCGGGAGCTTGCTTGAATGCTCCAAGCCTGAATGGTGTTTGGCGTTTAAGCCATTTATCTGTGAGTGTTTTTAGAGCCTCTGGTACTGTCTCTTTAAGAGCTGTCTGCTTGCAGACATAATTAGTTTGTATGGGGGGGACTGTGTGTTTCTTTGCTTGAGTACCACTCGAGCTGCTGCCAGTTCACTCCATTTTGCAGTCACTAGGGTGCAAAGGAACCTATCTGAAAGATGTAACTGTTTGCCAGAAATCATTTAGAGTAATAATGAAAATACAGTTTGTCTAACCTGCTTTCTTTGCAGTCAGAACTGTGTTTGCCTAGTTCCCCATTCTAGTTTTGAACTGCTGAACTGGACCAATCAGTGTGGGTTAAGGTAGCTCTAAAATGGTGCCTTGGACGAATCAGAACTTGGACTCGTAATTTGAGCCAGCCACAAGAGGATTGTATGGGCAGTGACTCTGGGAGATGTAGTTTGACTTCGCCTTTTAGAACCAACAGGGCTCAAAGGAAGTGCCCGGTTTTGTCTGCTGGAGTTTGAGTTGAGCTCTGGCAGTGAAGAGGAAGGAGCCCTGTGCTTTTTCGTGTGCAGTTTAGTCGGAAACGGTGTAACGCCTCTGAGTTCCGGGTCTGCAGCTTTGTAACTGCTTGTTAGACTGAATCCATCCTGTGAAGAGAATCAAAGGATATCTGAAGAGTAGAAACCAGACTCACCCTGTAGAAGACTGGAGAAATTGATGAATTGCGCTTGGTCTGTCAGGAACTGAATCTGCTGTGTTCTCCTGGGTATTGTGCAGTAATTGCGATCGGGATAGAGAAGCAGCCTGCCTGGTATAGTACTTTCTGTTTACCATATAAATGTGTGAAGAGGCTTGTGTACCTCAAGTGAATCCTGCTGCCATTAAAGGACTTTTGCCTGTTACTGTTTACCATATAAATGTGTGAGGAGGCTTGTGTAGCTCAAGTGAATGCTGCTGCCATTAAATGACTTTTGCCTGTTGCAGTTTGTCATATAAATGTGTGAAGAGTCTCGTGGAGCTCAAGAGTAGCCCTACTGACGTTGAAGGACCCTATCTTGTTTGGAGGTCGTGAGTACTAATTCACGGTCGCTCCCTGTTGAATTGCCACATTAAATCCAAATGGAATTACTGTACTGCTGACTGTTTAACTAATTTTTCTTTTCTCTGTTTGAAAGGGCCCCTACCAGCTGCCATGGTTTGGACTAGCCACTAGGGCTTGGGTACCCAGGGACAGTAACTGGTAGGGATAGGCCTGTGCACAGAGCCATAGGCAGATGAGTAAAGTGATAAGCTAATTAACCTGATTTCCCCCTGTCCTTGTTATATTCCCCTAAATAAATCAGAGCTGCTTGTTTCAGCAAAGTTATACTGCCTGAGGTATTTGTCTATGTTAAAGTATTGTACTGTGATTGCTGCACTGTATCTTATTTTACAGGAGGTCCCAGTGCCTGAACCAGTCCTGGGGGTAAGTGTATACTGTGAAGGTAATTCTGATATATTGTGTGGGCCACTAGTGGGAAGAAAGGGGGGTTGCAGTGTCCCAGAGGGCTGTGACCAAGTTAGTTCAACTATTGAAAGCCCTGACCTCTGGGTGGAGGCACCCGCCATCGGATCCAGGCCCCTCAACCTGTTAGTGGCAAATCAGGCAGGGGTAGTAGCCCCTGGGATAGCGCCATCTAGGGGTTACATCTTGGAGGCTCACCGCTGGGATTGTGTGTCCTCTAGTGGCCATATTTACAAACCACTGTTGAAAAAAAAAAAATAAATGGGTACCCCGACAGAAGTGGCTGTGCACCGGCTGGTGGAGTGGTGTACTGGGGAGGAGATCGACCCCCAAAATGCTATGCTTATCCTGGACATCCCCCTGGGTATCAATACGGACACTGTACAGGGAGTACTTTCCAAGGTGGAAGGTTTACAAAACCCTGTGGTGGTGGGTCGGCATGCTAATCTGCTCACCCACACTTTCCTGGCCCTAGTAGAGTTTAAGGATCCCATAGATAGCTCCAAAGTGCCACAGACCATTACCCCAGAGGGAGCCCTCACTGCTTGGAGAGTGATAACTGAGGACAGTAAAGACCCAGGGGGAATGAGCCCCCACCACTATCTGAAACTTTTGAGGAGAAATTTGCTAAATGGTTGCTGGGGGAAGGGAAAACTGTGGAGGACTTGAAGAAACTATTCTTGCCACCTGGGGGTGTTCCTCCCCCAACACCCTCTCCCGCTCCAGTACCCATAATGGTGGCTGAACCAATGCAGACTCCTATTTCTGCACCTGCCATTAGTCACGACTCTTACCGAAGGTTGAGGATCTTCACTGGCACCCTCCCCACCCCCCAAAGGGAGGATGACTGGAGACCTGGATATACTATGTTGCCCCCCAAGTGCTAGAATGGCAATGCTCGGAAGCAGCGAAAGCAAGAGGGTTAGTGAGAGCCTCCGAGGTCCTGCCCTGGCTACCATCCGTAGCAATGGGCCAGTAACCCTGAAGTGACTGCACAGGCCTATCTTGAGGCCTTGGAGAATGTGTGTATGGGAGCCCAGATTCTGATGAGGACCTATGGAGAGTAATAAATGCACAACAGTACCAAAGGGAGTTGTTGTCTGTGTATGTATTTCGCTGGAAAAATTGTTGCAAGAATGCCTCAGAAAGGTAATTTGCTAGCGATTGAACTGGACCGAACCAGACTGGACAGGATCCTTAAGTCTGCCCCTTCTCAGAACTGCTGTTGCTTCAGTTACGCCTGGCAAATCGACTGAACCCCACCCTCCATGGATGAGTTAATGAGAGAAATTCGAGGAGTTGGAGAAAAGGCGACCTCGGGAGGGACCTGCACCAACAGCTGCGGCTACGACCGAGTGACTGAGGGTGACCCATCAAGTGAAGTTCAGGGCAGAGGTTGGCAGTCAATGGGTGCTCTGACAAGGAAAAGATATGCCACAATGGGGCGAACTGTTGAGAGAGATCCGGGAATTCAAAACAGTCCTTTATGAAGGCCACGCCTGCAAGTACGGGCCCTGACCTATATCCGACTGCATCTGTTATGGGGTGGGGTACCCCACCCATGTGTCCTGCTGATAACGGCTCCAAACTCGATTCCTTGGACCATGGAAGTGGAGAACTGATGAGATGTCTCCAATGCTTATCACGCTGCAGACAGAGATGGCACCCAGGTTTCCAGTTAGTAATACCTCGCTCTGGCTCCCAGTGTGGCGCCTCGGCCAGCTCAAACTCAGAAAGTATGTTTTGCTATAATTGTGGGAAAGATGGGCACATGAAAAGGAATGCCAGTCCCAAAAGACACTGACAAAGTTGCATATAGGCTACAAGGAGAGCTTCGGAGAACAAATCAGTGGTTAAGAGGTGCACAAAATGATCCCAGTGAGGGCACCAAAATGCTAACTCACGTCTTTTGTGGCAAGGTCAGTTGCCCAGGCCCCGTTACCGCCTCTCCAGACTGGTCCAGAATAGTGGGTCCCTCCATGGAGACCACTGTAAAGGTGAATGGAGTGTCTACAAGAGCTGTATTAGACAGTGGCTTCAAGTGACAATTATGTTCCAGGATTGGTATCAGAAGCATTTGTCAGACGTACCTTACAACCATTAGAAAGACTGCATGTATGGGGTTATGAGAAGGCCTACCCTATTCCGGTATATCCGAATTTGGCTGTCTTTCCACCTCCGTGGCTGGAGTGGCTGAACAAGTAGAGACCCTAGCCTTAGTGTGTCCCCCACTGGACTGTATGATGGTGTCCTTTGTTGATTGGAACAAATGCTCATATGTCTGGAAGGCTGGCACAGTTGTGTTATGAAAACAGGGGTCAAAGACTAGTAGAGCTTTAAGAGTTCCGGCTTTAATTAAGAAGGCCTATGAGGCACAGAGAGATGCTGAAAAAATAGAACCAGAGGAACCGGGTCGGAATTGTATGGAAGAAGGATCCTGAGTCTCTGATCCTGGTGCCAAATGCCCAGTGTACCTTACAGGAGAGGTCCGTATCAGAAAGGATGTTAAGAATAAAATATTAATGTTGGATGCACCAGGCGATGGAAAATTGCCAGAGGGACTGCTGGTCAAGCTTAGTATTTTGCCCGCTAGAGCCCATGCTTATGCCAGAAGGGTAATGGTCCAAGTTCATAATGTGTCTGAAAGAGACATTCGAGTAAATAGAGGTTGCATCCTGGCTAATGTGCATTGTGCAGACACTGCAGTGCTACCCAGCAGCAAGAGTTCAAGGAAGAATGACAGAGTAACACCTGACTTGTTTGATTTCGGCGACTCCCCGCTGCCAGCTGAATGGAAAGTGAGGATCAGTGAGAAGCTTGCCCAGAGAGACCAGGTGTTTTCTTTAAAGGAATGGGATGTAGGATGAGTGCAAGGAGCTGAGCACAATATCCGGCTGCATGACCATAAGACCATTTCGTGAGAGGTCTCGAGCTTTGGCACCTGCTGACAGATGATGTGAGACGGCATCTGCAAGAGATGTTAGCTGCTGGTGTAATACAAGAATCCAGAAGCCCTTATGCTTCCCCATTGTGGTAGTGAGGAAAAAGAATGGGACAGTAAGGATGTGTGTGGATTATCGCACCTTAAACCGGGCGGACTATCCCTGATCAGTACACAATGCCCCGCATTCAGGATGCTTTGGACTGCCTAAGCGGGAGCAAGTGGTTCTCTGTGTTGGATCTCTGCAGTGGGTACTACCAGATCCGATGGCCCCAGAGGACCGTGGAGAAGACAGCCTTTATCTGTCCGCTGGTTTCTATGAATTCATGAGGATGCCTCAAGGGATTTCAGGTGCCCCAGCCACTTCTTTCAACGATTGATGGAGCGTGCAGTGGGGACATGAACTACTAGAGTGCCTGGTATACCTAGATGATGTTATTGTGTTTGGCAGCTCACTGGAGGAACATGAGAGCAGATTATTTAAGGTATTGGACCGACTGGAGGGCTTTGGCCTTAAACTGTCCATTGATAAGTGTCAATTCTTTCAAACATCAGTAAAGTATGTGGGACACATAGTATCCACCGAGGGAATAGAGACCACCCAAGTAAAGTTGAGGCCTTGACACCTGGCCACAGCCCAAAAATCTAAAAGAACTGCAAGATTCCTGGGATTCTGTGATATATCGGCGTTTCATCAAGGACTATTCAAGAGTGATCCACCTTTACTTAACCTTACTCAAGGGTATCCCCAACCCACAAAAATACCAAAGTCAGTGCCCTCAAGACTGAAAGAGTGTATTTCGTCTGAGTGAAGTATTTGGGGCCCGCTGACTCCTGATTGTGAGACTGCTTTCATGAGATCATATATCAACTTACCCATGCTCCAGTGCTGGCCTATGCCGATCAAAGAAAACCTTATGTCCTGCACACCGATGCTAGCTTGCAAGGGTTGGGGGCTGTGTTGTACCAAGAGCATGAGAATGGCCTGAGACCAGTGGCCTTTGCCAGTAGAAGCCTGACCCCATCCGAAAAGAACTATACTGTACATAAGTTAGAGTTCCTAGCTTTGAAGTGGGCTATTGTTGACCAATTCCATGAGTACTTGTATGGGGCTAAAACACTAGTAAAAACTGACAATAATCCTTTGACCTATGTGCAGACCTCAGCTAAGTTGGATGCCACTGGCCATAGGTGGCTTTCTGCATTATCTACATATGACTATGCTCTCAGATGAGCAGGTCTGAACCACATAGATGATGATGCTCTTCCGGAGGCCTGTTTCCAGAATGATTGGGTCAGATTGCAGAACCTGACATTCGGGCACTCTGCCGAAGTTTGACAGGGAGGAACAATGTCCACGGATGCAGTGGACTGCATGGTGGATTGCTTGACTCTCTGAGAATTGCATACCTGCTGCTTATTGCCACTTTTCTGCAATAGACATTGGTGCACTGCCTCAGCTGGACAATGACAGTGATGTGAGGCTCCAATCCCTTGATCCCATGTTCAAATCAGCTTTAGAAGCCCTCTTTGCAGGAAAAGATGTGTCCAAATTACGCCTCACTGATTTGAGAACTGCTGTTATACAAAGAAGGTCCTAAGTTGAAATTGATCAATAAACAGTTGTACAGAGAAACAGTAGACAGAGGGGGACAAGTAGACAAACAACAACTAGTGCTGCCCACTGCCTTCGAGACTCAGTACTGAGATCCTTGCACAACCACATGGGGCACCTTGGTATAGACAGAACACTTGACTTGGTGAGATCCAGATTCCATTGGCCTCAAGATGGGGCTGATGTGGAGCAACACATTCAAACTTGTAGTCACTGCTTACAGAGGAAAGCTTTGCTCCCAGAGGGCTGCCCCTTGTTAACATCACCACCAGTGCACCCATGAAGCTGGTCTGTATTGATTTTCTGAGTTTGGAGTCAGATCAAAGAAATATCAGTAATTGCTGGTGGTCACTGACCATTTCACAAGATATGCCCAAGCTTTCCCACCAAAGACCAGAAAGCATCCACTGTGGCCAAAGTACTTGTAGAAAACTTTTTGTTCACTATGGGCTCCACAAAGAATCCATTCTGATCAAGGAGAGACTTTGAGAGTCGTCTCATCAAAGAGATGCTTTCTCTGTGGAGTCGCGAGTCCAGAACCACTCCTTACCACCCCAGGGGACCCACAGCCTGAACGTTTAACCGCGACTTTGCTAGATATGCTAGGCACCCTACACCCAAAGGACAAGCCTAGATGGAGCTAACAAATTAGCACCCTGGTACACGCTTATAACTGCACCAAAAGTGATGCCACTGGTTCTCCCTACCACCTGATGTTTGGAAGAGAAGTCGACTGCCGGGTAGATGTGTGTTTTGGGGTCTCTCCTGATGGGGTTCAAGCTGACAACTATTTACAGTATGTGCAAAGTTAAAGGCCCAGCTAACTCAGGCATACCAACTGGCTCAAACCATGGCTGCCAAAAGAAATCTGGCCAACAAAGAAAGGTATGATAAAAAGGTGAAAGCACAGGAACTCCAGGAGGGAGATTGGGTATTGCTAAGAAATCTGGGACTGCATGACAAACACAAGATTGCTG
Source organism: Neoceratodus forsteri (assembly GCA_016271365.2). NCBI lineage: Eukaryota > Metazoa > Chordata > Ceratodontiformes > Ceratodontidae > Neoceratodus > Neoceratodus forsteri. The sequence goes on along the minus strand of CM057457.1, from coordinate 389,747,763 downwards.
ACAGATGGCACCATCTCCCTCACATTGTAGTGGGCAAATTAGATGATCTGCCAGTGTACAAAGTAAGGCCTGAGAATAATTCAAAAGATGTAAAACAATGCATAGAAATCATTTACTGCCCATTGGACAAATCTTGATTGAGTCTGAGCCCTGAAGATGCTCCCTCTGGACCAGTGACTAGAGCTGCTGCTAAGAAAAGATCAAGAAAGTCTGCACCTACAGAAGCAAAGTTAAAGTGTTCCCTCCACAAGTCCCAGTTGAGCATGACTGTCAGTCCATATCAGAAGAAAGTGAGAGTGACTTTGAATACTATCCTTCTTACGAACTGAGTCAATTGTTCGGGGCAATCCCCTAGTCAATACTGGAGACGTGACTGGGCCTTCTGGACTGTCTAAGCCCCAGCTTCGTCCCTGGAGCCAATGCTCCCAGAAAGTGAAGTGCAAAGCATCAGATCAGATGAAATGGAATCATTGTGCATGGTTGAACTGTTTGAGCTTTCAGGGAGGAAAATGATGGATTGGGGCAGACTGGTGATACACCAGAACAAGAAGAGTATTTGAGTGCCCTGACAGTCCACTGCCAGTGTCCGAAAGCTCTCCATGTGAGCCAAATGTTGTGGACTCAGAAACTGTAACTCCTGGAGCTGAAAGTGCCCCAAGTTCTAGCCTCTCTACCCCCATGGAGACTCTCCTGACAAGTGAGGACAATGCTGAAAATGAGGCTCAGAGTGCAGAGACTGTAACAGTTCCCCTAGAAAGACTGGTCGAGCTGTAAAGCCTGTGGTGCACCTCAGTTATGATTCCCTTGGGAGGCCTGTGGACTTGCCTCTCAGTGTTGTCCATAAAGGAGTGTATGTGTCCCCGAGCTCATTGCCCAAACTGAGCATCAGTGCTAACTCCAAGTTACTTGTGTTGCCCTTCAGTATGGTGCCCTGCCCTGTCCAGCCCCAAGGTAACTGATAGGAAGGCCCCTCTTCAGGTTTCATGTACAAGAGGTAATAACTTGAGTTATAGTACAATGTGTGTGTAATACTGTGTAAAGAGTGACGTACTGTAATGTTTCAGAAATGTGTTCTTGGTAAATGATATATTGACTGATGATTACATGTGTTAGCCTAATGCAAATGTATATGGTTGAGTTGAAACTTATGGTACTTTGCTTGACGTGGACGTCAAGCTTTCCAGGCCAGGAAGGGTGTAACCCCCTGCAAATGGGGGTTCCCAAAAGACTTCCAGGAGCTTGCTTGAATGCTCCAAGCCTGAATGGTGTTTGGCGTTTAAGCCATTTATCTGTGAGTGTTTTTAGAGCCTCTGGTACTGTCTCTTTAAGAGCTGTCTGCTTGCAGACATAATTAGTTTGTATGGGGGGACTGTGTGTTTCTTTGCTTGAGTACCACTCGAGCTGCTGCCAATTCACTCCATTTTTGTAGTCACTAGGAGTGCAAAGGGAACCTATCTCAAAGATGTAACTGTTTGCCAGAAATCATTTAGAGTAATAATGAAAATACAGTTTGTCTAACCTGCTTTTGCAGTCAGAACTGTGTTTGCCTAGTTCCCCATTCTAGTTTTGAACTGCTGAACTGGACCAATCAGTGTGGGTTAAGGTAGCTCTAAAATGGTGCCTTGACGAATCAGAACTTGGACTCTAATTTGAGCCAGCCACAAGAAGATTGTATGGGCAGTGACTCTGGGAGATGTAGTTTGGACTTGGCCTTTTTGGACCAACAGGGCAGTCTATTGTGAGTGACAGCCAATCCAGCCAAGAACTGGGAGGAACTCAAAGGAAGTGCCCGGTTTTGTCTGCTGGAGTTTGAGTTGAGCTCTGGCAGTGAGAGAGGAAGGAGCCCTGTGCTTTTGGTGCAGTTTTAGTCAGAAACGTTGTAACGCCTGAGTTCCGGCCTGCCAGCTTGTGTAACTGCTTGTTAGGACTGAATCCGTCCTGTGAAGAGAATCAAAGGATATCTGAAGAGTAGAAACCAGGCTCACCCTGTAGAAGACTGGAGAAATTGCTGAATTGGCGCTTGGTCTGTCAGGAATTGAATCTGCTGTGTGTTCTCCCGGTATTGTGCAGTAATTGCGATCGATAGAGAGCACCTGCCTGGTATAGTACTTTCTGTTTACCATATAAATGTGTGAAGAGGCTTGTGTACCTCAAGTGAATCCTGCCGCCATTAAAGGATTCTTTGCCTGTTACTGTTTACCATATAAATGTGTGAGGAGGCTTGTGTGCTCAAGTGAATCCTGCTGCCATTAAAGGACTTTTGCCTGTTGCAGTTTGTCATATAAATGTGTGAGGAGTCTTGTGGAGCTCAAGAGTAGCCCTGCTGACGTTGAAGGACCCTATCTTGTTTGGAGGTCGTGAGTACTAATTCAGGGTCGCTCCTGTTGAATTGCCATATTAAATCCAAATGGAATTACTGTACTGCTGACTGTTTAACTAATTTTTCTTTTCTCTGTGTGAAAGGGCCCTACCAGCTGCCACTGTTTGACTAGCCACTAGGGCTTGGGTACCCAGGGACAGTAACTGGTAGGGATAGGCCTGTGCACAGAGCCATAGCTAGATGAGTAAAGTGATAAGCTAATTAACCTGATTTCCCCCTGTCCTTGTTATATTCCCCCTAAATAAATCAGAGCTGCTTGTTTCAGCAAAGTTATACTGCCTGAGGTATTTGTCTATGTTAAAGTATTGTACTGTGATTGTTGCACTGTATCTTATTTTACAGGAGGTCCCAGTGCCTGAACCAGTCCTGGGGGTAAGTGTATACTGTGAAGGTAATTCTGATAAATTGTGTGGGCCACTGGTGGGAAGAAAGGGGGGTTGCAGTGTCCCAGAGGGCTGTGACCAAGTTAGTTTAACTATTGCAAACCCTGACCTCTGGGTGGAGGCACCCACCATCGGATCCAGGCCCCTCAACCTGTTAGTGGCAAATCAGGCAGGGGTAGTAGCCCCTGGGATAGCGCCATCTAGGGGTTACACTTGCTCCCACTTTTGTGAAGTGGAATCACATTCATCCTCCTCCAGTCCTCAGGTATCACACCATCCTCCCGTGATTTGTTAAAAAGGGTAGTGAATGGTGTCACTAGTTCTACCCTTAGTTCTTTTAGAATTCTTGAGTAAATCCCATCAGGCCCCATTGCTCTGTCCACCTTCAGGTTTAATAGGTCTTTCAGAACCTTTTCTTCTTTGAATGGACTGGTATCGACCGCCCTATCCAAAGTGCTTCTATTCTCTGATTTAGGTACCTCCCCCTCCTCTTCTTTTGTGAATACTGAGCAGAAGTATTAATTCACTATCCCTGATTTTTCACTGTCACTCTCGGGCCTACCCTTCCCTTCCCTTTATTAAGCCTCACTATCCCTCCCTTGGTCTTTCTTCATTCCCTAATATACCAATAAAAAGTTTTATCCCCATTCCTAACTGAGTTGGCTATCTTTCCCTCAGTTTGGGCCTTGCTATTCTGACTGCCTTCCCTGCTTACTTCTGCTTTAACTGGTACAGTTCTCTGTCCTGCTCCTTCTTTTTCCTTATACTTCCTGAATGCTACCTTTTTCTCCTTAACCTTCCCCACCAGCTCTTTTGAGAACCATGTTTTTTTTCCTTCATTTTGTGTTGTTGATTTGCTTCACACAAAGGCTTGTTGCCTCTGTGATGCCTGTTTTGATTTTTCCCCATTGTTCTTCTACCCCTCCTTCTTTCCCATTTGCTAGTGTTTTTCGGAGGCACTCTCCCATTTTCCCAAAGTCAGCCATCCTAAAGTCCAATACTCTTGCTTTTGTGTGGCTTGACTCTACAGCTGTGTTTATCATGAACCACACTGTTTGGTGGTCGCTTGTCCCCAGATGGCTACCCACTTCTAAGTCTGAGATCCTTTCTCTGTCCCCGTTTGACAGTACCAGGTCTAAGATTGCTCCCTCCCAAGTGGGTTCCACCATTAGCTGTCTGAGGCATGCCCCCTGCAAGGCATCAAGAATAACCCTACTCTTGGATGTGGCTGCAGCAAAGGTGCTCCAGTTAACATCTGGCATATTCAGGTCCCCTATTAACAATATCTCTCCTTTTTTTACCATTCTAAGGATGCCTGCTAGCATTTCCTTGTCCGTTGCCTCTCCCTGAGATGGGGGTCTGCGTCCAACCGTTGTGCGGATTGTGGTGCCATTTCCTGTCTCAAGGGTGACCCACAGTGCCTCTTCTACTCCCTGTTTATCCTTTAGTTCCATTGCTTTGATCTCTTCCCTTACATAAAGAGCTACTCCTCTTCCTCCTCTACCCTCCCTGACCCTCCTGTAGATTGTGTACCCTGGTATGTTGACATCCCAGTCATGGTTCTCTGTGTACCATGTTTCTGTGACTGCCATGATATCCAGGTGTCCTCTTCCATCAAGGCCACTAGTTCAGGGAGCTTGTTACACAAACTATGGCATTGGTACTTATCACCCTCCATTTTTGTTGGCCTTACCCTTTTAGCCCCACCCTGTACTTACTCTTTTTGCATTTACCCTGTCCTGCTCCCTATTGGCTTCTCTACCTTGGTGTTTACCTCTCTAACTACTGTGTTTTAGGGGGAGGCTGGGATTTCCCTGCTCCTTTTCAGTGCCTCCCCCTTGGCTAGTTTAAATATTTGCCAATGAAGCATTTAAACCTATCACCTAGGATCCTGGTTCTCCTCCCAGACAGATGCAGACCAACATGCCAGTATAGACCTGTATCCCTCCAGGTGGACCCCCAGTCCCCAATGAAGCCTAAACCCTGTGCTCTGCACCAGTTTTTCAACAATTCATTGAATCCCATGCTGCAGAGTACCCTAGCATCACTCTTGCCATAGACAGGCAGCACCTCCGAGAAGACTGCCGCAGGAAGTGGTATTTTTCACGTTAGAGACTTATAAGCAAGTACTCAATCAAACTATGGTACCAGAATACATTGCGAGATCATCCATCTACAAAATATATCAACTCTGGCACTCCAGCTGTTACCAGCAGCAGCTTAGGCAATCCATGCTGTCAACCCCTTCCAGCTGATAGCATCTCCTCTAATCATTAGTTACAAATCATAACTTTGTACCCAACAGCTATGTATCTCAAATCTGGTAGTACCAGGCACCTCTTGTTTTGTTTTTTGTTTTTTGTTAGTCTATCTCAGGGGAAGTGTTTCCAAAGTTTAATGTTTTCTAGTGCCATGACAGAAATGGACCCCAGTCCTATGCCAGGGCATCTTGTTATTTTTCAAAATGTGGAACTCAGTATTGTAGTAATTATTCATGCCTGGTGAAAGAATGTATTTGTTTATCCGTAATTCAGATAACACCTTTGTGCAAAAGCTCTTTTCCTAGGTTCCACATCAAATAACAATGGGCAAGAACAATAACATTGGAAACAAAAAACTAACAGCAGGTGGGTTATGGAAGATAACAATAACAACAATAGATACATTGCAAAAAGGTACAGGTCCAAGTCGAATACGAGAAAATACAATCACATGATATTAAGAACAATTATGAGCCCATTACTAAGTGCATTAGGAGTATGTTTCCTGAGTACTAAATGCTGGGAAAAGGGGTAGGAGGAAAAGAGAAGCAAAAGGTGGGAGAAGCTGGAATCAGCCCAGGGGCCTTGTCAGATAACAAAATAGCAAAGGAGGAGACAGATCATTGTATGCAGTCAGCAAGATATACAGTATCTCTGAGAAGTCAGGAAATGTTTCTGAGAAGTGCAGAGAAGAGGGGCAAGGACAGAACAGTAGCAAAGTGTGGTAGAAGCAGAAATCAGCCCAGAGGCCTTGCTGAATAGCAAAATGGCAGAGGAGAAAACAGACAATTGAAAACAGTCACCAGGATATATTTTTGAGGAGTCTGGGTGATATTCAAGATACAGGTGTTCAGGGAGAGGTACCTGATGTGAGAGAACCATATAGTACAAAGATGAAGTGAGGCAGAAGAAGACAAGGGGGAAGGGGACGGCATATGTGAAAAGAGAGTGGACTTAACAGAAAACAACAAAATATTGTTAATGCCAATATAATAGTTTGTGGTAGCAGTCACAACTGGCCTTAGATACCAGATCTGCTTTTAGCATTCTTTTGAAGGCACCCAAGGTATTGACAGATGATATGTCACCTACAATAGAGTTGAGCCAGAGTGGGACTGGTTAGGCAAAAGACCTTTGTCCTTGTGAGGTGCGACAGTGTGGGATCTTAATAGAGGAGCAACCAGAGCTTTTTGTGTGCTGAGTATCATTGCTGATGGTGACACACTCCTGTACCCCGGGGGCACCAAACAGCTGATTTTCTTAGCTAGCAGACAGGTCTGGTAGGAGAGTCTGCTGCTACATTGTAGCCAATAATCCTGTGAATACAAGTCACAGGTATGGGTCAGTCATTCTACACCAGAGAGAAGCCAGCAGGCCTTGTTAAGAGCTGTTTTTATGTGCTTGAGGGATGTGCCAGTGGCTGACCCATAGATGACAAGTCCATAGTCTAATAGTGATACCACTGAGTTGTGAATAGCTGTACTGAGAGCAGCAGGGGTCAGGCAATGCTTATGTCTGTGCAGGAGCCCTATCTGCCAATCGATTGCCTTGGATATATCATCAGTATGCTTAGTACACAAAAGGGTGTTGTCCACCATGATCCCAAGATATTTAGAGATCTTTCTTCAAGAAACAGCTCTTGCAGCAGGTTACACCATTAGGACTGAAGCCGGCAGGCGCCAGGACCCCACAGAAATTTTCTAGCTAGCAGTATTCAGCGGGGACCGCTCCCGACGTTGGTCCCACCCCTGATGTCAGGCACAGTACATAAGGGGGCGGTCCCCCAGAATCTCCAGTTCATTTCCTGCCGTCGACTCGCCAACATCGGCCTCTCGGTCTCTACCTAGCACACGATGACTTAGAACTTCAAGAGTTTCTACTTAATGAATGTCCTCTCCAACTCCTTCATTTGAGAGTCACCTTTCAAAGTGTGCCTGTGGAAAATAGATCCCTTTCAAGGATCCTCATTCTTCCTGTGTGTGGTGCTTAGGCCCGGACCACGACACCAAGGCCTGCACCTTTTGCCAAGGGTTCAACAGCTGCACCAGGATCCGCTGTCCGAAGGCACTTCAGGCTTACCTGCTAGAGGAAAAACTTAACAGGATGGACAAAGAAACTTCCTCCAGGGGCGATTCTTCCTCCAAGGTCCACAAACAGCGGGACAAGCACCGGGAGAAGGCAAGGTCCGGATCCCCGAACCAGGCCTCGGATTCGTGGAGCTCAGGCTCCACCCGATCGGACCACTCTCCCTCCAGGGCTAGGTCTCTGCCCTCTCCGGTTATGGTCCGGGCTTCCAGCGGTTCTTCAACTCTTCAGCCCATCAAGACTTCCAGGCCCTCGGCTTCCTCTACTCCCTCTCGGGCCTCTTCAAAGTCCTTTGAATGCCACAAGTCTTCCTCTTCCACCCAATGCCGGGTCCCCGACTCCATGTCAGTCTCCCAGCCCATTAGGGGCCCGGATCCTCCACCCAGGAAGACGAAGGACCTGACGTCCCTCAAGTGGATGACGGACCCGACGTCAGCCAAGCACCCAACGTCGGCCAAGCACCTGAAGTTGGCCAGGCGTTCACTGGACCCGAAATCGTCGGTCAAGTGACCAATGTTGGCTTCACTGGAGCTGAAGACCGCCCCTCAGTCACCAGTGGACACCGGTCACAGGGACTCCATAGAGGAGGACACCGTGTTGCCTGAAGACCAGGCGGGCGATACAGAGGATGCCGGACTTCTGAGGGAGCCTTCGCCCACCCCGGAGACACCCGAGGACCTGACGCCTGACCCCGGCAACAGACCACCGGCACCAGGCCCATCGTCAGGCATGAATATTCAAGAAGTAAGGGAACTCTTTACTTTCTGGTGGGACACCATCCATAAAGACGTGATCCCAGTAAAGCCTCCTTCTCCCCCTCCTCCTCCTCCTTCACCTCCTATGCCCCCTCCTCCACCACAGGGGCCAGCAGGATGACCACCAACCCCCAAGGAGCAGACTCCACCTCCTAGTGATAGATCCCAGGATCGGAGAAGGCCTTCCTCAAGATCTCCATCAAGGTCTCCCAGACCCAAGCGACCCAGACGTCGGTGGTATACTCCATCAGGGGAGGACTCCAGATCGGATACCTCGGATTACTCCAGATCTCCTTCTCCACTTAGCATTTCATCACCTGACCCACATGACCTTCCCAGGTCTCCTCCAGATGATCCTTCTTTCTCTGAGATCATGAGGCACAACCAGGACAACATGGGGTGGAATGCTGAAGACCTCGACCCCAAAAGGCAGCGCCTTGCCTGTTATCTTCGGCAGAAAGACCCAAAGCCTGTGGTAGTGCCACCTTTGGTGGACACCTTTGCAGATGTCACCAAGGCTGCGTGGAAGCATTCGCATTCCACTCCTGCGGTGCTGAAGAAAGCTGACCACGTGTACAAGGCCCCCGAGAGAGGACCAGTACTTGGCTCAACAAGTTCTGACAGACTCCCTGGTCATTACGACCTCACACGACCGGTCCCAAAGACCGCAACACATGAGCACACAGCCACCGGACCAGGAATCCAAACAACTGGACACCCTGGGGAGACGCATGTATGCGGCCACTACATGCTCCATCAGGTCCCTGAACTACCTAACCCACATGGTACAGTTTCAGAACGCCCTATGGGAACAGGGCCAGGACTTGGTCGACAAGCTTCGGATGGCGATCAGAAGGCGGAGCTCCTAAACCTTCTCCTCAAGATAGGGTCTGATGTGGGTACCTGGCACATGAAACAGACACAATTCCCCAGACTCGTCTGGCCAGAGCTGCAGCTTCAGGCATCTGTCTCAGTGGCACTGTTGGCTCCATGTCTCTGGCTTCACCCCGGATGTACAGAAGAACATTCTTGGCGTCCCCTACAGTGGCGAAGTATTCTTTGGTGAACTCTCGGAGAAGGTGATCACCAAACTCCAGGACACTGGGAAGGCAGTCAGGTCTGTACAGGCCATGTACAGACCCAGGCTTGGTTCCTTTCATAGGAACCAGAGCCATTTTCGCAGCTGGCAACAAAGGCAGGAGCCACGTTTCGGCCAGCAACAAAGGTACACATTTCAGTGGAAAGCCCAGGCAAAGTCGTCCCCAGGCAGAGCCCAATGCTACACTAAACCGGCCCAGCCTGCAGGGACCAGTGCTGCCACAGCATGACTCCTTCCCGGCCCCCGCCCCACCTCTGGATCAATGGGCACAAAAGGTCGGGGGTCGCATCGCTCGCCACTTTTCAGGGTAGCAGTCGATTACCACCGACCGGTGGGTTCTCCAATTGGTCAAGAAAGGTCACTTTATAGAATTTCTCGACCACCCATCAGCAAGACCTCCCCTGCTTTCCCGTTACTTGGGTCAGCACACCCTGCTCATACAGCATTAGGTGCTCGCACTCCTGGAAAAAGAAGCAATAGAGTACGTTCCATGGAACCAGAGGGGTGCAGGATATTATTCCCACTTCTTTCTGGTTCCCAAGAAAACAGAGGACCTCCGTCTGATACTGGACCTCAGCGACCTCAACAAGTTGGTCCTGTACAAGCGCTTCTGCATGGTGACCCTCCCAGGTCTGATTCCCATGCTCAAGCAGGGCGCCTTTCTAGCATCCTTGGACATGCAGGACTCTTACCTGCATATACCCATTGCTCAAGTGCACAGGAGGTTTCTGCGCTTCAAGTTCCAGGGCCACCATTATCAGCTCCAAGCCCTCCCTTTTGGCCTGTCATCGGCACCTTGGGTATTTACGAAGTGTATGGCGGTCGTAGCGGCAACTCTGAGGAGGCAAGGGCACTACGTGTTCCCCTACCTGGATGACTGGCTTCTCATGGTGCCCTCTCGGGAGGCCTTGATGTCCACCATTCATTATACTCAGTCTCTGTTCGAGATGCTGGGCATCATGATCAATCAAGAGAAGTCACGCCTGGTTCCGTCACAGACTCTGCAGTTCATAGGCGCAGTTCTGGACACCGTCCAAGGGAAAGCCTTTCTTCCCCAGGACAGAGCAGAACACATCAGATCCCTCATCAGGGACATTTCGGCAAAGAAGACCGTTCCTGCCAGATTGGTCCTTTGCCTGCTCGGACACATGGCTGCGGCCATTGCGACAGTCCCGCTTGTTCATCTCCACATGCGGGTCACCCAGTGGATGTTACAGGTCCAATGGGATCAAAAGCAAGACCATCTGCAGCTTCCAATCCGGATCACGAAGACTGTAATCCGGGATTGGCAGTGGTGGCTAGATCCGAAGAATCTATCGGCAGGGATTCCCTTCATTGCACCGTCTCCAATTGTGACACTCTCCACAGACACCTTAGGGCTCGGATGGGGAGCACACCTTTATGGTGTCTGGTCTCAAGGCCTGTGGACAGCCCAAGAGACTCATCTCCACATAAACATCCTGGAAATGAGAGCAGTTCTTTATGCCCTGCAGGCCTTCCAGTTGGAAATTCCACCGGGTACTCTTCTGTTACAAACAGACAATTCCACAGTGATGTATTACCTCAACAAATAAGGGAGGCATTCATTCCTACCCGTTTTGCAGGGAGGCCATGAGGGTGTGGGATTGGGCTTTGCAACATAGTGCAAACCTCATTGCTATTCATGTCCCAGGAGTGGACTATATTATCGCAGATGGCCTGAGCCGCTCTCAGGCCAGAGTCCATGAGTGGGAACTACTCCAGAAGGTAGTAGAGGATCTGTTTCACAGATGGGGTACACCAGAGTTAGACCTTTTCGCGTCCCCATCCAATACAAAACTGCCCAATTTTTGCTCGCTAGATCCAGGGCGTGGTGTTTTCTGGTGAGAGCGTTGTCCTTCTCCTGGGCGGGCAGATTCCTCTATGCCTTTCCCCCTTTCCGTTGATCCAGAGAGTTCTTCTGAAACTCCGTAGAGAGCAAGCGATGCTGATACTCATCGCGCCGTTCTGGCCCAGGCAGATCTGGTTCCCTCTACTACACCAGCTATCCCGGAAACCTCCGGTGCCTCTGCCAATCAGCTCTCACTTGTTGTCTCAGGAGGAGGGCTCCTTGGTCCATCTGGACCTTCGTTCATTGAGCCTGCATGCTTGGCTCCTAGAGACATAGCCATTTTGTGATACGGAGTCTCGCAAGAGGTAGTTGATGTCCTGGTGGCCATGAGAAAACCGGGCACTCATGCCACTTACGCCATGAAATGGTGTTGTTTTTGCCTATGGGCTCAAGCGTGGGGGTTTTTGCCTCTAGACTGTACAGAAAAGTCAGTCTTGGACTACCTCCTGTCTCTTTTTCAGACAGACTTGGCCTACTTCTCGATCAAAGTACACCTCTGTGCCATATCAGCCTATCATTGTCTGATAGGCCAATGCACCATATCCCAGTTGGAAATGACACGAGCCTTCCTGAGAGGTATTCTCCACCTTAGACCTCCAATTAAGGATCCAATTCTGCCATGGGATCTACCCTTTGTCCTGGAGCGGCTCACGCTGCCACCCTTTGAACCAGCCATGGATTGTGAGCTATGTCTTCTCACTTGGAAGACGTTGTTTTTAGTTGCCGTTACTTCGGCCAGAAGAATTTCTGAACTCCATGCACTCATGTGCACAGAGTCTTATTTGGGTTTTCACCAAGACAGGGTATCCTTATGGACTAATTCCAAATTTCTGCCTAAGGTGGTCTCAGCTCTCATACTTAATCAAGACATCGATCTACCAGTGTACTTTCCCAACTATTCGAATCAAGGAGAGGCCCTGTTGCACACCCTAGATGGCATAGGTGTCTCCAATACTACCTGAACAGAACCAAACACCACCGAAAATTGGACCAGCTTTTTGTCTCTTTCGCCCACAGGATGATGGGAGGTCTTGTTTCTAAACAGTTGCTGTCCAGGTGGCTCATTCAGTGTATCATGTTCTGTTACCAGAAGCATAACAAACCCTTACTGGGCGCGATCAAGGGTCATTCCACAAGGGGGGTGGCTACCTCCTTTGCTGCCCTTAAGAATGAGTCCATCTTGGCTATCTGTGCTGCAGCAACTTGGAGCTCTGTGCACACTTTCATCGGGCATTACAGCCTGGACATCGCATTGAGGCGAAGAGCAGGTTTTGATCTAGCAGTCCTTCAAGGACTTCTGTCCTAGGCTTAGGTTTTTCTAAGGATTTCTACCTTCCCTCCTCCCAATGGTGTGGGATTTCCACTATTGCGTGGGAATCAGTCCTAATGGTGTAACCTGCTGCAAGAGCTGTTTCTCGAAGTAAGATAGTACAGTTGCGTAAGAACTTACTGTAACAATAGATCTTCGAGAACAGCTCTTGCAGCAGGTACTTTCTCTCCCACCATCCCCACTGGAGGTAGATTCTAGTTCCAACATCCTTCTCCTAGGATCAGGTGTCTCAGCATCTCTCTGACTGCCATTTGATGGTGGATCCTCAGTCTCCTCTTCTGATGTTATCCAGCAGCCGTCAGTCTCCGGTGGGAGAACTGGGAATTCTGGGGGACCGCCCCCTTACATACTGTGCCTGACATTGGGGGTGGTCCCCGTTGAATACTGCTATCTAGAAAATTTCCATGGGGTCCTGGCGCCTGCCGGCTTAAGTTCTAATGGTGTAACCTGCTGCAAGAACTGTTCTCGAAGATCTACTGTTACGGTAAGTTCTTACGTAACTGTACTTTAGGTACTAACTCCAGGGAGGCTCCAACATCATTTACTATAGAAAGGGGGCAGTGTCAGTGTTTGCTTTGTGGGTTGAAAACCATGTTTTTTGTTTTCTTGTAATTTAAGATTAATTTGTGGTTTCTGAACCACCTCTGTACAGCAGCAAAGTGTTTTTGAAGCTACAATTTGAGAACCATGGAGTTATGGCCACTCGAAAAAAAGTCAGCATTGTCTGCATAAAGAAGGATGTGTCCCCTGGATGGAGAGGGGTAGAGTATTCAGGAATACACTGAACAGGAAGGGGCCCAAGATAGAACCTTGTGGGACCCCTGACAGGACAGGTTGACTGTCTGAGAAAGTGTTGCCTATGTGGGGGTGGAGGTTTCATGAATCCTAGCCAGTTCAGCCTGGAGACGGGCAACCTCCTCCCTCAGACCAGAGAGGTGTCTGCAAATAGGGCAGCATCGCAGCCTTCAGAATGTCTCCCGGAACACTGCTGCCTCACAGCCATTGCACTGCACCACTGCCATCATGTCTTATTTTGTGTCCCCTCTCTTGTTGCTTTGTATGCTTAATTTCTCCTCCCTCTATTTATTTTTCCACCTACTTTCCTACTGCCTACGGGCCCATACAGCTCTTGCCCAGAGGTCAGATCTCCAGCAGCTGGAAGGAGAAAGAGCTACTTTTTTCCTTCAAGGTGTGATAGGGTGACTCCCTTTTTTTCATTTTCTGTATTGTTTACTGTTTTCTGGTGCTTGTTTTCTAATGCTGAAGGAAAAAGGCAGGTGGTACCTGAAGCTGTGAAATGTCCGGTGTGATTTATGTTGTTTTAATGTCATATCTTTGGTAAATGTCATGTTTGTTGGGTGGGCCACCCACTTTATTTGTTTGTCTGGCTTGTCCTTGGTCTAGCTTCGCAGCCCTGGTGGTACCATGCTTATCAAATCACTAGTCCCCCTAGAACATAGAAACATAGAATTTGACGGCAGATAAGGACCGCTTGGCCCACCCAGTCTGCCCATTTCCCTACCTACTGGATAAGCTGCAGATCCTAGTTAACCAGCAGCCTACTTCTTCCTACCCCCAACCCCCAGAACTGCCTTATGACTATCCCATGCATGCTTGAATTCCACCACTGATTTTGACTCCACAACCTCCTCTGGAAGGCCGTTCCATGCATCCACAACCCTCTCTGTGAAAAAATACTTCCATAAATTACCTCTGAGCCGCCCCATCTTCAAATTGTGCCCTCTTGTTCTTGCACACCTCTTTTTTTGAAAGATGCTACCCTCTTGGACTTTGTTGATTCCCTTGGGAACTTGAAGTCTCTATCATGTCCCCACTCCCTCCTTTCCTCGAGGCTATACATATTAGCTCCTTAGTCTCTCTCATATGTCTTCCGGTGCAGACCCTGCACCATTTTAGTTGCCCTCCTCTGGACAGCTTCCATCCTGTCTATGTCTTTATGGAGATTGGGTCTCCAGAACTGCACACAGTACTCAGATGGGGTCTCACCAGCTGTCTGTACAGAGGGATAATAACGTCCTGTTTTCTACTGGTGATGCCTCTCCCATGCATCCCAGTATCCCCCACCCTCCTTGCTGCCCTCTCACATTGCTTGCCCATCTTTAGGTCATCTGATATGACTACCCCAGGTCTCTCTCCATTTTTGTTGTTGTTAGTATCTCACCCCCCATTGTGTACTCTTCCCTGGGTTTTGTTTCCCAGGTGCATTACCTTGCACTTCTTAGCATTGAATCTAAGCTGCCATACATTTGACCATTCCTCTAACCTTGCCAAGTCCCTCTCATCCTTTTTCCACCCCACCTGTGCATCAACTCTGTTGCAGATCTTAGTGTCATCTGCAAAGAGACATACTTTTCCTTCCAGTCTTTCTGCAATGTTGCTTATAAAGACATTGAAGAGGACCGGTCCTAATACTGAACCCTCATGTATCCCACTAGTAACCCTCCTTTCTTCTGGAGTGGACTCCATTTACTATTACTCTCTGTGTCCTATTCTCCAGCCAATTCTTTACCCAGGCTGTCATCTTGGGACCCACTCCCAGGCTGGCTAACTTGTATATTAATCTTTTGTGTGGGACTGTGTCAAATGCCTTGCTAAAGTCTAGGTAGGCCATGTCCACAGCCCCTCCCTGATCTACTACTTTGGTCACCCAGTCAAAGAAATCTATCAGATTCGTCTGGCAAGACCTTCCCTGTGAATCCATGCTGCCTAGGGTCCTGTGCCCCTCTGGCCTCTAGATACTCAACAGTTCTTTCCTTTAGAAGTGATTCCATCATTTTCCCTATCACTGAGGTTAAACTAACAGGTCTATGGTTTCCTGCTTCTGCCTTGCTCCCACTTTTGTGAAGGGGAATCACATCTGCCCTCCTCCAGTCCTCGGGTACCACCCCATCCTCCCATGACATTATCCCAGAACAGAACATTATCCCGCCTCATAGTTCAAATAAACTAATCTCTCAAATCTTTTAAAATATAGTCCTAAGGCAGGATGGAGTTTTGTGTTGTTTCAGCAATCGATGCAAGTGTTTGCTGAGTTATTCGTATTTCGCTAACAAAAGCTAGATAATACATGCAGCAGTATGTGGAACAGCAAGAAGCCACCACCAGGAGAAAGTGAATGCAGTTTAGAACTCTCCTGTGTGGTGGTGCAGTTTCTCGGGCTGCATTCCCTGCTATCTGCAGTCTCGACTGTGCGCTCATTCGTGCAGTCCTGCAGTTTTTGTTTAGAAATTTAAACATTAAGCTGCAATTCTTCTGATAGGGCTTTTAGCAAATGTAAACTGGCAGGTTATGAGGTCTGTAATATGATGAATTTTACCTGTTTTTCAATGAATAGGTGTTGCAGAGATTCTTTAGTCTCCTAACCACAACCAGCTCCTTACACTTCTACCACAAGAGTGCATCTATAGCACCGGCCGGCCACTGTTCTTTCCATTTTATGGTTCATCTCTTTGGAGGAGGTGTCTTGGAGATCAGGGCTTATTGTAAGCCTTATTTAAGCCTAATTTCTACTTTTGAAGATGTGTACATATTTATTTTTTAGGAGATAGGTTGAAATAAATAAATAAATAAAAGGTAATAAACACTATGTATTGTGAGACAGGAGCAGTATGATGGCATGTGGCACTATAGACAGTACAGTTCCCTGTACCTGGTCTCTGTGCCAGGCAGATACGGGGGGACAGGACAGCAGTGATGATGGCATGCAGTGGTATTGACAGTGCTGGTCTCTGTACCCTGTCTCTGTGCCAAGCAGGTAGAAGGGGGCAGAAGAGCAGTGATGATGGCTTGTGAGAGTATTGACAGTGCAGTTCGCTGTATCCTGTCTTTGTGCCAGGCAGATACAAGAGGACAGGAAAGCAGTGATGATGGCATGTGGTAGAACTGACAGTGCAGTTCCCTGTACCCTGTTTCTGTGCAAGGCAGGTACAGCGGGACAGGAGAGCAGTGATGATGGCATGTGGCATTATTGACAGTGCCATTCCCTGTACACTGTCTCTGTACCAGGCAGGAACAGGGCTACAGTAAAGCAGTGATGATGGCATGTGGCAATATTGACAGTGCAGTTGCCTGTACCCTGTTTCTGTGCCAGGCAGCTACAGGGAAACAGGTAGAGCAGTAATGATGGCATATGGCAGTATTGACTGTGCAGTTCACTGTACACTCTTTCTGTGTCAGGCAGGAGCAGGGGGACAGGAGAGCAGTAATGATGGCATGAGGCAGTCTTGTAGTATTGACACTGCAGTTCCCATTACCCTGCTTCTGGGTCTGGCTGGTGCAGGGGTAGAGTAGAGCAGTGATAATGGCATGTGGCAATATTGACAGTGCAGTTTCCTGCACCCTGTTTATGTTTCAGGCAGGTACAGGGGAGCAGGAGAGCAGTGATGATGGCTTGTGGCAATATTGCGTACAGTTCCTACCCTGTCTCTGTGAGCGGGTACAGGAGGGACTGTAGAGCAGTGATGATCACATGCGTTGGTATTGACAGTGCTGGTCCCTCTACCCTGTCTTTGTGCCAGGCAGGTATAGGGGGACAGGAGAGCAGTGATGATGGCATGTGGCAGTACTGACAGTGCAGTTCCCTGTACCCTATGTGTCTGTGCCAGGCAGGTACAGGGGAACAGCAAAACAGTGATGATGACATGTGGCAATATTGACAGTACAGTTCCCTCTTCCATGTCTCTGTGTCAGACAGGTAACGGGGGACAGGAGAGCAAAGAAGATGGCTAGTGACATTATTGACACTGTAGTTCTCTGTACCCTGTCTCTGTGCCGTGCAGTTGCAGGGGGACAGGACAGCAGTGGTGATTACATGTGGCAGTAATCACAGTGCAGTTCCATCTACCCTGTCTCTATGACAGGCAGGTACTAGGGGACAGCCAGGCAGTGGTGATGGCGAAGTGGCTGTATTAACAGTGCAGTTCCCAGTTCCCTGTCTCAGGCCAGACAAGACAGGAGTGATGGAGTATTGATGGTGGCATGCGGTGGTGTGACAGTGGTGGTCCTGTAGCCTGTCTCTGAACCAGGCAGGTTCAGGGGCAGGAGAACACCGTGAAACTCGACAGTATTGATGCATTTCCTATACCTGTCTCTGTGCCTGGCAGTTACAAGGGACAGGAGAGCAGTGATGGCATGGCAGTATTGACGTGCAGTTCCTGTACCTCTTTCTGTGCCAGCCAGATAGGGAACAGGAGAGCAGTGATGTTGGCATGTGACAGTACCGACAGTCAGTTTCGGTCCCCTGTCTATGTGCCAGGCATGTACAGGGGACATGAAACAGTGATGAACGTGTAATTGGACAGTGCAGTTCCTGAACCCTCTCTGCCAGGCAGGTACAGGGACAGGAGAGCAGTTATGAAGGCTTACAGCGGTAATGATGCAGTTCCACCTGTCTTTGTGCCAGACAGGTACAAAAGGTTGGGAGAGCAGCACTGATGGCATGCGGCAGTATTGACGTGCAGTTCCCTTACCCACTGTGTCTCAGTGCCAGGCAGGTACGAGACAGGGAAAGCAGTGATGATGACATGTGGCGTATTGACACTGCAGTTCCCCAAAATATCTGTCTATTGCCAGACGGGTACTGGGAAAAGAGCAGTGAATGTACATATGGCAATATTGTGAGTGCAGTTCCTCTACCCTGTCTCTGTGCCAGGTAGGCGCAGGAACAAGGAGGCAGTGATGATGACATGTGGCATATTGATGTAGTCCCTACACCCTGTCTCTGTGAGGACAGGTACAGAGCAGGAGGAAGTGATGATGGCGTATGGTATCAACATTGCTGTTCCCTGTGCCCTGTCTCTGTGCCAGCAAGAACAGGGGGACAGGAGGCAGGATGATATGGTGGAAGTGATGCTGGTCATGCCTGTCTCTGAGCCATTCAGGTACAGGGGACAGGAGGCAGTGATGATGGCATGTGGCAGTATTGACAGCGCAGTTCACTGCCCTTTCTCTGCGCTATGCAGGAGAGAACAAAACAGTGATGAAGACATGTGAATACAGTAGTAAGTTCCTCTTCCTGTCTCTGTGTCAACAGGTACGGTGGCAGAAGAGAGTGATTATGGCATGTGGCAGTATTGACTCTGCAGTTCCAGACTCTTTCATGTGCCAGGCAAGTACAGGACGGAGGCACTCATCATATGTGATACTATTCGCGGTGCAGTTCCCTGTACACTGTCTCTGTAAGTACAAGGGGACAGGAGCGTTATGATGGCATGTGGAAGTCATGATAGTACAGTTCCTCTACCTGCTTCTGTGCCAGGCAGGTACAGAAGAAGGGTGCAGTGATGATGGCACGTTGCAGTATTGACACCACCGTTCCTGTACTATTTCTGTGAGGCAGATAGAGACAGTTGTGGCACTGGCGGTATTGATGGTACAGTTCCTGTACCTGTCCTGTGCCGAGCAAATGCAAGGACAGAAGGAGGATGATGGCATGCAGTGGTGAAGAGTGTGGTCCCTGTCCCTGTCTCTGCCAGGGAGGTACAGGAACAGGAGGCAGTGATGATGGCATGTGACAGTATTGACAGTGCAGTTTACTGTATATGGTCTTTGTGCCAGGCAGGTACAGGACAGGAAGCAGTGATGGCATATGGCAGTATTGCCAGTGCCATTCAATACCCTGTCTCTGTGCCAGGTAGGTATGGGGGACAGTAGAGCAGTGTGATGGCAAGCGGCAATACTACAGTGCAATCCCTGCACTGTTTCTATACAAAACACTACAGAGACAGTAGAGCAGTAATGATGACGGCAATATTGACCGTGCAGTTCACTATACCCTCTTCGATGCCAGGCAGGAACAGAGTAGGAAGCAGTAATGATGGCATGTGGCGTCTTGAAAACTTGACAGTGCAGTTCCTGTACCGTGTCTCTGTGCCAGGCAGCTGCAGGAGGATAGTAGAGCAGTGATAATGGCGTGGCAATATCAGCAGTGCAGTTCCCACACCTGTTTATGTACCAGCAGGTACAGAGACAGGAAGAACTTTGATGATTTCTGGGGCAGTGACATTGCAGTTCCCTGTACCTGTCTGTGCCAGGCAGGTACAGGACAAACAAACAGTGATTATGATATTATTGACACTGCGTTCCCTATACTCTGTCTCTGTGAGGCAAGTACAGGACTGAAGGCAGTGATGATATGTGGTGGTACAAACAGTGTAGTACGGTACCTCTCTCTGTGCCATGCAGGTACAGAGACAGGAGAGCAGAGATGATGACACGTAGCAGTACTGACAGGACAGTTCCCTACCCTGTGTTCCTGTGCCAAGGAAAGTACAGAGGAAAAACAAACAGTGATGATGACAATATTGACAGTACAGTTCCCTCTTCCATGTCTTTGCAGACAGGTACAGGGAGACAGAGAGCAGTAATGAAATATGGCAGTATTGTGCAGTTCCGCTACCATGTCTCATGCCAGAGGTGCATGGGACAAGAGAGCATGATGATGATGACATGAGGGCAATATTAACAGTACAGTTCTCTTCCTGTCTCTGTACCACACATATGCAGGGAGACAGGAGGAAGATGATGACATGTGGCAGTTTGACACTGCGGTTCCAATACCCTGTCTCTGTGGAAGTACAGGGGAACAAGTTGAGTGTGGCAGTATTGACGTGCAGTTCCCTGTACCCTGTCTATGTGCCAGGCAAGTACATGGGGACAGAAGGCATGATGATGGCATGTGGCAGTATTGACTGCAGTTCCTATACCTTGTCTCTGTGACAAGCAAGTACAGGGGACAGGACAACAATGATAATGGCATGCAGTGCTTTGACAGTGCTGGTCCTGTACCCTATCTCTGTGCCAGGCTGGTAAGGGGACAGAAGAGCAATTCAAAGTGTATTCCTGTGCCTATCCCTGTGCAAAGGAGCAGGTACAGGGGACAGGAGAGCAGTGATGATGGCATGTGTCAGTATTGACAGTGCAGTTCATTCTACCCTGCCTCTGTGCCAGGCAGGTACAGGGGAAGCGGAGAGCAGTGATGATGGCACATGGCAGTATTGACAGTACAGTTCCCTGTGCCCTCTTTCTGTGCCAGGCAGACACAGGGGGACAGGAGAGCAATTATGATGGCATGTGGCAGTATAGACAGTACAGTTCCCTGTACCATGTCTCTGTGCCAGGCAGATCCAGGGACAGGACAGCAGTGATGATGGCATGCAGTGGTATTGACAGTGATGATCCCTGTACCATGACTCTGTGTCAAGAGGTGGAGGGGGACAGGAGAGCAGTGATGATGGCGGCAGAGGAATTGACAGTGCAGTTACTGTATCCCACCTTTAACCAGGCAGATGCAAGGACAGGAAAGCAGTGATGATGGCATGTGGAACTGATGATTCCTGTACCTGTTTGTGCAGGCAGGTACAGGGGGACAGAAGAGCAGTGATGGCGTGGCAGTGTGACGTGCCGTTCCTGTACCGTCTCTGTGCCAGGCAATTACAGGGGACACAGTAGAGCAGTGATGATGGCATTGGCAATATTGACAGTGCAGTTGTCTACCTGTTTCTGTGCCAGGCAGCTGCAGGAAACAGGTAGAGAGCAATAATGGCATATAGCGTATTGGCTATGCCGTTCTGCCTCTTTCAGTGCCAGGCTGGAACAGGGGCCACGAGGCAGTAATGATGGCATGTGGCAGTTCTGAGTCTTGACGCAGTTCCCGGTACCCTGTCTCTGTATCTGGCTAATCAGTGGGACATTATCATATAACAATGTTGACAGTGCAGTTTTCTGTACCCTGTTAATGTGCCGGCAGGTACAGGGGACAGGAGGCAGTGATGATGTGGCAATGACATTGCAGTTTCATACCCTGTCTCTGTGCAGGCAGGTACAGGGGACAAGGCGGTGATGATGACATACGTTGGTATTGACAGTGCTGGTCCCTCTCGCTGTCTTTGTGCCAGGCAGGTATGGGGGACAGGAGGCAGTGATGATGGCGTGGCAGTACGCAGTGCAGTTCCTATACCCTGTTTCTCTATGCCAGGCAGGTACAGAGACAGCAAAACAGTGATGACGTGGCAATATTGACAGTACAGTTCCCTTGTGTCTCTATAGCAGACAGGTAAGGACAGGAGAGCAAAGAAAATGTGGCGAGTGACCTGTAGTTCCTGTACCCTGTCTCTGTGCCATGCAGTTGGGGACAGGAGAACGTGAATATAGCATGTGGCATTATTGACGGTGCAGTTCCTGTCACGTGACTCTGTGCCAGGCAGAGGCGGGGGAGCAGGGAGACTATTAGTGATTACATGTGGCAGTAATCATAGTGATTCCTTACCCTGTTTCTATGACAGGCAGGCTGGGGACAGGAGGCAGTGGTGATGGCATGTGGCTGTATTGACAGTGCAGTTCGGTTCCCTGTCTCAGTGCCAGGCAAGTACAGGGTGACAGGAGAGTACTGATGATGGCATGCGGTGGTATTGACAGTGGTGGTCCCTTTACCCTGTCTCTGAACCAAGCAGGTTCAGGGGACAGGAGAACAACGATGATGGCTTGTGGCATTATTGACAGTGCATTTCCCTATACCCTGTCTCTGTGCCAGGCAGGTGCAAGGTGACAGGAGAGCAGTGATGATGGCAGGTGGCAGTATTGACAGTGCAGTTCCCTGTACCCCCTTTCTGTGCCAGGCAGGTACATGGGGACAGAAGAGCAGTGATGATGGCATGTGGCAGTATTGACACTGCAGTTCCCTGTACCTTGTCTCTCTGACAAAGCAAGTACAGAGGACTGGACAGCAATGATAATGGCATCCGGTGGTTTGACGGTACTGGTCCCTGCACTGTCTCTGTGCCTCCAGGCTGAGTGCAGTACAGAGAGTAGTGATGGCGTGTGACACTATTCACAGTGCAGTTCCTGTACCCTTTCTGTGCCAGGCAGATACAGGAACAGGACAGCGAGATGATGGCATGCAGTGGTGTTTGGTCCTGCACCCACTGCCCTTGTGCCAATCAGGTGGAGGGGGACAAGAAAGAAGTGATGGCTTGTGAGGTATTGACAGTGCAGTTTGTATCTATCTTTATGCCAGGCAGATGCAAGAGGACAGGAAAGCAGTGACCATGGCATGTGGCAGAACTGAGTGCAGTTCCTGCCCTATTTCTTTGCAAGGCAGGTACAGGACAGGAAACGATGATGATGGCGTGGCGTATTGACGTGCTGTTCCATGCCCTGTCTCTGTGCGAGAGCAGGTACAGGGTGCAATGAGCAGTGATGGCGTAGCAATATTGACAGTGCAGTTGCCAATACCTGTTTCTGTGCCAGGCTGCTACAGGGAAACAGGTGAGCATGTGGCATGCAGCAGTATTGACTGCAGTTCACTGTACCTCTTCGATTGCCAGGCAGGAACAGGGGGACGAAGCAGTAATGATGGCATGTGATCTTGAAGTCTTGACCTGCAGTTCCCATTACCTGTGTGTCTGGCAGGTGCAGGGGTAGGTAGAGCAGTGATAATGGCATGGCAATATTGACGGTACGGTTCCTGTACCTGTTTATGTGCCAGGAGATACAGAACAGGAGGCAGTGATAATAGCGTGGCAATATTGTTGCAGTTTCTGTACCCTGTCTCTGTGCAGGCAGGCACAGGGACTGGAGAACGATGATGACATCATTGGTATTGGTCTGGTCCCTCTGCACTGTCTTGTGCCAGGACGGTATAGGTGGACAGGAGGCATTGATGGCGTGGCAGTACTGACAGTGCAGTTCCTGTACCTGTTTCTCTATACCAAACCAGGTACAGGACAACCAAAGCAGTGATGATGACACATGGCAATGATACAGGTCCTCTTCCATGTCTCTGCGGCAAACAGGTAAGAGACAGGAAAGAAGATGGCTTGTGGCAGTATTAGCACTGTTGTTCCTAATACCTGTCTCTGTGCACAGTTGCAGGGGGTCAGGAGCAGTGAATATTGCATGTGGTTAGTGACAGTACAGTTCCTGCAGCTGTCTCTGTGCTAGGCAGATAAAGGAACAGGAAGACAGTGGTGATTACATGTGGCAGCAATCACAGTGCAGTTCAACCTGTCTCTATGAGGCAGGTACTAAGGGGACAGGAGGCAGTCGTGATGGCATGTGGCTGTATTGATGGTTCAGTTCCCAATCTCAGTGCCAGGCAAGTACAGGGTGACAGAGGTAGTGATGGCATCGGTGGTAATGACGTGGTGGTCCTTGACCTGTCCCTAGAACCAGACAGGTTCAGGGGCAGGAACAAACATGATGGCATGGCAGTGACAGTGCATTTCCCTACCCTGTCTCTGTGCCAGAAAGGTACAGGGAGAGTATGATGATTAAATGTGGTATTGACAGTCAGTTCCTGTACCTCTTTCTGTGCCAGCCGGAACGGGAACAGGAGAGCAGTGATGTTGACGAACATTGACAGTGCAGTTACCTGTGCCTTTCTGTGAGCGGGTACAGGGGACAGAGACAGTGATAATATGTGGAAGTATTGACAAAGGATTGTACCATGTCTCTGTGAGCAGATACATGGGACAGGAAAACAGTGATTATGGCATGTGACAGTTTGACACTGCAGTTCCTGTACCCTGTCTGAAAGCAGGTACAGGAAAACAGAGCAGTGAATATGCATGTGATATCATTGAGTACAGTTCAATCACCTGTCTGTGCCGAGCAGGGCAGGGAACTGGAGAGCAGTGATGATGGCATCTGGCAGTATACTGCTGTTCCTATACCCTGTTCTGTGAACAAATTCAGGGGACAGAGCGGTGATATTCGACAGCAGTGGTATTGACAGTGCTGGTCCTGTACCTGTCTCTGTGAGGCAGGTGTTGGAGAACAGGAGGCAGTGATGATGGCAGGTGGCAGTAATGAGAAGGTGGTTCCGAACCTGTCTCATGCCGGCAGATACAGGAAGAGCAGTGAATAGCATGGCATTGTGTGCAGTTCAATCTACCTGTCTCTGTGCCAGGCGGTACAGAGACAGGAGAGCAGAGATGGCATGTGGCAGTATTGGCTACAGTTCCCTGCCTATTTCTGTGCCAGAGCAGTTCAGGACAGGAGCAGTGATGACATGGCAATATGGCAGTATAGTTCCCTCTGTCTCTGTGAGAGAAGATACAGGACAGGACAACAGTGATGATGGATCGATAGTTGACAGTACTGGTCCTATCCCTGTCTCTGTGCCAGACAGGTGCAGAACAGGAGCTGTGATGTTGGCATGACACTATTCACAGTGCAGTTCTCTGTACCTGTTCTGTACCAAGCAGGCAGGGGACGGGAAATCAATGATGGTGGCAGGTAGTATTGACGTGCTGATCTCTGCACCCCTTTCATGCCAGTCAGATGGGGGACAGGAGAACAATGTGATGGCATGTGGCAGTATTGACGATGGTTCATTACCCTATCTAAGTGCCAGTCAGATACGGAGAGGAGGCAGTGATGGCATCAGTGGTAATGACAGTGCCAATGCCTGTACCCACTCTCTGTGCCAGGCGGTACAGGGACATGAGCAGTGATGACATGTGACAGTATGATAGTGCAGGTCCCTGTATCTGTCTCTGTACCAGGCGGCACATGAGGACGGAAAGCAGTGATCATGGCATGTGGCGAGTGACAGTGCAGTTCCTGTACCCTATCTCTGTGAAAGCAGGTACAGGACTTCAAACGTGATGGGCAACTAGCGGTATTTACAGTGCAGTTCCTGTATCCTGTTTCTGTAAGGCAGCTACAGACAGAGTAGAGCCGTAATGATGAAACATGTCAGTATTGACAGTACCATTCCTAACCTCTGGGTGCAAGCAGGAACAGGGGACAGGAAAACGTTATGATGGCATGTGGCAGTCTTGAAGTCTTGACAGTGCGGTTCCCAGTACAATGTCTCTTTCCTATGCAGGTGCAGGGACAGAAACAGTAATAACTTATGGCAATATTGACAGTTCCTATACAATAATTTATGTTCCAGGCAGGTAAAGTGGACGAGTAGTGCTGGCGAGTCAATAGTAACAGTGCTGGTCCCTGTACCTATATCTATGAGCAATTACAGTGTGATGAAGGCAGTGATGATGGCATGTGACAGTATTGACAGTACAGTCCCAGTACCCTGTCTGTGCTGGGCAGGTACAATGGGACAGGAGAACGTGATGATGGCATATGGCGGTATTAAGTGCAGTTCTCTGTCTATGTGACGAGCGAGTACAAGACAGGAGGCAGTGGTGGCATCTGTGGTGACTGGTGCTGATCTCTACCCTATCTCTGTCCCACCAGTACAGGAAGAGCAGTAGTGGCGTGACAGTAATGATTAGCTTCCTGTGCCTCTCTCTGTACAAAGGCAGGTGGGGACAGGAGAGCAGTGATGGCATGTGGCAGTATTGATTCTGACCTCTTTTATGATCTGGGGACAAGAGGTCCAGTGATAATGGCGTAACAGTAATGACAGTGCAGATCCTGCACCATCTCTCTGTGAGCATGTACAGGAGGCAGTAGATCAGTGATGGCAGAATCGCAATTTGAGGTGCAGTTCTGTACCCTGTTCCTGTACCAGACAGGTAGGGACAGGAGAGAAAGTATTGACAGCGGTATTGACAGTGCAGTTCCTGTACCTCTTTCTCTTCCAGGATGGTTCAGGTGACAGGAGGCTGACAATAGCATGGCTGTAGTGACAGTGCCATTCCTGTACCTTTCTCTGCCAGGCAGGTACAGTGGGACAGAGAGAGCAGTGATGATGACATGTGGCAGTATTGACAGTGCAGTTCCCTGTACCCTCTTTCAGTGCCAGGCAGGAAGAGGGGACAGGAGAGCAATAATGGTGGCATGTGAAGACTTGGAGTCTTGGTCACGGTTCCCCTGTACCCTGTCTCTATGCCAGACAGGTGCAGGACAGTAAGCAGTGTGGCATGTGATATTATTGCAGTGCAGTTCCTGCCTGTTTATATACCGGCAGGTACGAGGCAGTGAGCAAGATTACAGCGTGACATTATTGACAGTGCAGTTCCTATAAAGTCTGCCATTCAGTACAGGCGAACAGAGACCAGTGGTGATGATGTGGCAGTATGGACGGTGCAGTTCCCTACCTGTCTCTGTGCCAGGCAAGTACAGGTGGACAGGAGCAGTGGCTTGGGGTATTGACAGTGCTGGTCTCTATGCCCTTTCTCTGTGCTAGGCAGGTACAGGGCACAAAGAGCAGTGATGATGGCATGAGCTGTAATGACAGTGCAGTTCCTTTACAAGTCTCACCAGGCGGGTACAAGGGACAGGAGGCAGTGATGATGGCATGTGGTATATGACCACTCAGTTCCATACCCGAATCTCTCTGTGCCAGGTAGGTACAGGATCAACAAGCAGTGATGATGACATGTGGCAATTTTGACAGTACTGCCTCTCCTGTCTCTGTGCAAGAGGGTACAGAGGACAGGAGAACAGAGGAATTGTGTGCAGTTCCGGTGCCTCTGTGCCAGGCAGGTACAGGAGAGAGACAGTGATGACGTGTGGCAGTATTGACAGTGCAGTTCACCCCTGTCTCTGTGCAGACAAGTACAGGGGACAGGGCAGCAGTAATGTGGCGAAGGTAGTGACGCTGGTCCATACCTTGTCTCTGTGCAGGTAGGTACAGGGGACAGCAGACAAGTGATGATGACATGTGGTATTGACTTGGTTCCTACACATCTCTGTCCCAGGCAAGTACAGGGGACAGAGGCAGCAGTGATAATGCGCTGAGTATTGATAGCTGGTCCCTGTACCTTGTCTCTGGGCCAGACAGGTACAAGGGGAGAGGGAGAGCAGTGATGATGGCATGTGGCGAGTGATGACAGTGCAGTTCTCTACCATGACTCTGTGCCAGGCAGGTACAGGGGACAGGAAAGCAGTGATGATGGCATGCAGTGGTCATGACAGTGCCGGTCACATATGCCTGTCTCTGCTCAGAGCTGGTACAGAGGGACTAGAAAGCAGTGCAGATTGTATGTGACAGTATTGACAGTACCGTTCCCTATACCCTGTTTCTGTGCCAGCCAACTACAGGGGGACAGGAGAGCAGTGATGATGGCATGTGGCACTATTGACAGTGCAGTTCCCTGTACTCTCTTTTTGCGCCAGTCAGGTATGGGGGACATGAGGGCAGTGATAATGGCATGTAGCAGTATTGACAGTGCAGATCACTGCACCGTCTCTCTGTGCACGCGCCTGTGGGAGACAGCAGTAGATCAGTGATGATGGCAAGTAGCAATATTGAGTGCAGTTCCTGTACCTGTTCCTGTGCCGAGGCGAGTGCGGGGGACAGGAAGTAAATAATGATGACATACGGCAGAGTTGACAGTGCAGTTCCCAGTACCCTCTTTCTCTTCCAGGATGGTTCAGGGGGACAGAAGAGCTGTGATAATGGCATGTGGCAGTACTGACAGTGCCATTCCCTGTACCCTTTCTCTGTGCCAGGAAGGTACAGTAAGACAGTAGAGCAGTGATGATGGCCTGTGGCAATATTGACAGTGCAGTTCCCTGTACTCTGTTTCTGTGCCAGGCAACTGCAGGGGGACAGGAGAGCAGTATTGATGACATGTGGCAGTATTGGCAGTGCAGTTCCCTGTACCCTCTTTCAGTGCCAGGCAGGAGAGGGGACAGGAGGTGGCAGGAAGACTTGAGAAGTCTTGACAGTCTTGGGATTCCACAACGCCTGTCTCTGTGCCAGACAGGTGCAGGGGGACAGTAGAGCAGTGATAGTGGCATGTGATATTATTGACAGTGCAGTTCCTTGTACCCTGTTTATATGCCAGGCAGGAACAGGGGGACAGGAGAGCAGTGATGATGACATGTTGCAGTATTGACAGTGCAGTTCCCTGTACCCTGTCTCTGTGTCAGACAGGTACAGGGGGGCAGTAGAGCACTGATTACAGCACGTGACATTATTGACAGTGCAGTTCCCTGTAAAGTGCCTCTGCACCATTCAGGTGCAGGCGAACAGGAGACCAGTGGTGATGACATGTGGCAGTATGGACAGTGCAGTTCCCATTACCCTGTCTCTGTGCCAGGCAAGTACAGGCGGACAGGAGAGCAGTGATGATGGCTTGAGGTGGTATTGACAGTGCTGGTCTCTGTACCCTTTCTCTGTGCTAGGCAGGTACAGGGGCACAGAAGAGCAGTGATGATGGCATGTGACTGTAATGACAGCGCAGTTCCCTTTACCATGTCTCTCTGCCGGGCAGGTACAAGGGGACAGGAGAGCAGTGATGATGGCATGTGGTAGTAATGACAGCTCATTTCCCTGTACCCAGTGTCTCTGTGCCAGGTAGGTACAGGGGAACAGCAAAGCAGTGATGATGACATGTGGCAGTTTTGACAGTACAGTTTCCTCTCCCTGTCTCTGTGCCAGACAGGTACAGGGGGACAGGAGAGCAGAGGAGATGGCATGTGGCAGTATTGACAGTGCAGTTCCCTGTACCCTTTCTCTGTGCCAGGCAGGTACAGGGGAGAGGAGACCAGTGATGATGACATGTGGCAGTATTGACAGTTCAGTCCCCTGTACCCTGTCTCTGTGCCAGGCAAGTACAGGTGGAGAGGGCAGCAGTGATGATGGCATGCGCTAGTATTGACAGTGCTGGTCCCTGTACCTTGTCTCTGGGCCAGACAGGTACAAGGGGGAGAGGAGAGCAGTGATGATGGCATGTGGCAGTATTGACAGTGCAGTTCCTCTACCATGACTCTGTGCCAGGCAGGTACAGGGGGACAGGAAAGCAGTGATGATGGCATGCAGTGGTATTGACAGTGCGGTCCTGTACCCTGTCTCTGTGCCGGGGACAGAGAGGACTAAAGAAGCAATGCAGAATTGCATGTGACAGTATTGAACAGTGCCCGTTCCTATACACGTGTTTTGGCCTTGAGCCAACTACAGTGGGACAGGAGGCAGTATTGATGACATGTGGTAGTATAGACAGAGTAGTTCCGTGCACACTCTTTCAGTGCCAGGCAGGATCAGGGGGACAGGAGAGCAGTAATGGTGGCATGTGGCAGTATTGACAGTGCAGCTCCCTGTACCCTCTCTCTATGCAAGGCAGGTACAGAGGGACAGAAGATCAGTGATGATGGCATGATGCAATATTGAGAGTGTAGTTAACTGTACCCTGTTCCTGTGTAAGGCAGGTACAGAGGGACAGAACAGCAGTGATGACAGCATCTGGCAGTATTGACTGTCCTGGTTCCTGTACCCTCTTTCTGTGCCAGGCAGATACAGGGGGACAGGAGAGCAGTGATGATGGCCTGTGGCAGTATTGACAGTGCAGTTCCCTTTACCCTTTTTCTGTGCCAGGCAGGTATATGGGGACTGGAGAGCAGTGAAGATGGCATGTGGCAGTGTTGACAGTGCAGTTCCCTGTACACAGTCTCTGAATCAGGCAGGTAGAGGAGGACAGAATATCAGTGATAATGGCATGTCGCAATATTGAGAGTGCAGTTCCCTGTACCCTGTTCCTGTGCCAGGCAGGTACAGAGGGACAGGAGACCAGTGATGATGGCATGTGGTAGTATTGACAGTCCTGGTTCCTGTACCTATCCTGTGCCAGAGCAGGTACAGTTGGAGAGAGTAGTAATGATGACATGCGGCAGTATTGACAGTGCAGTTCCCTGCACCCTCTTTCTGTGCCAGGCAGGTACAAGGGGACAGGAGAGCAGGGATGATGGCATGTGGCAGTATTGATAGTGCCGTTCCCTGTCCCTTGTCTCTATGTCAGGCAG
Organism: Neoceratodus forsteri; assembly: GCA_016271365.2. NCBI lineage: Eukaryota > Metazoa > Chordata > Ceratodontiformes > Ceratodontidae > Neoceratodus > Neoceratodus forsteri. The sequence goes on along the minus strand of CM057457.1, from coordinate 389,717,924 downwards.
GTGCAGGGGTACAGTAGAGCAGTGATAATGGCATGTGGCAGTATTCACAGTGCAGTACCTGTGTACCCTGCGACTCTGTGCCAGGCAGGTACAGGAGGGCAGCAAAGCAGTGATAATGACATGTGGCCATATTGACAGTACAATGCCCTCTACCTTGTCTCTGTGCAGGACAGGTACAGAGGGACAGGAGAGCAGAAAAGATGGCACGTGGCAGTATTGACAGTGCAGTTCTTTGTACCCTGTCTCTGTGCCAGGCTGGTACAGGAGGACAGGAGAGCAGTGATGATGGCATGTGACAGTATTGACAGTGCAGCTCCCTGTACCCTGTCTCTGTGCAAGGCAGGTACAGGGGGGACAGGAGAGCAGTGATGATGGCATGTGGCTGTAATGATAATGCAGTTCCCTGTACCCTCTTTCTGTGCTAGGCAGGTATAGGGTACAGGAGGGCAGTGATGATGGCATGTGGCAGTATTGACAGTGCAGTTCCCTGTACCCTGGCTCTGTACCGGGCACGTACAGGAGGACAGTAGATCAGTGATGATGCCATGTCGCAATATTGAGAGTGCAGTTCCCAGTACCCTGTTCCTGTGCCAAGCAGGTACAGGGGGACAGGACAGCAGTGATGACTGTATGTGTCAATATTGACAGTCCTGGTTCCTGTACCCTGTCTCTGTGCCAGGCAGGTATAGGGGGACCGGAGACTAGTAATGATGACATGCGGCAGTATTGACAGGGCATTTCCCTGTACCCTCTTTCTGTTCTAGGCCGGTTAAGGGGACAGGAGAGCAGTGATGATGGCATGTGGCAGTATTGACAGTGCTGTTCCCTATACCCTGTTTCTGCGACAGGCAACTACAGGGGGACAGGAGAGCAGTATTGATGACATGTGACAGTACTGACAGAGTAGTTCCCTGCACCCTCTTTCAGTGCCAGGCAGGATCAGGGGGACAGGAGAGCAGTAATGGTGGCATGTGGAAGTCTAGGGGTCTTGACGAGGTCGGTTCCTGTGCCCAGTCTCCTTCTTGGTGGGAGGAGGGGACCCAGGACAGCAGTGATAATGGCATGTGGCAAAATTGACAGTGTAGTTCCCGGTGCCCTGTGTATGTGCCAGATAGGTACAGGGGGACAGGAGAGGAGAAAAGATGGCATGTGGCAGTATTGACAGTGCATTCCCTGTAACCTGCCTCTTTGCCAGGCAGGTACAGGGGAACAGGAGACCAGTGGTGATGACTAGTGGCAGTATTGAAAGTGCAGTTCACAGTGTCCTGTCTCTGTGCCAGGTAAGTACAGGGGAACAGGAGAGCAGTGATTATGGCATGTGGCAGTATTGACAGTGCAGTTCCATGTACCATGTTTCTGTGCCAGGCAGGTATATAGGGACAGGAGGGCAGTGATGATGGCATGTGGCAGTATTGAGAGTGCAGTTCCCTGTACCCTGTCTCTCTGCCAGGCAGGTACAGGGGGACAGGAGAGCATTGGTAATGGCATGTGTCAGTACTGACAGTGCAGCTCCCTGTACCATCTCTCTGTGCAAGGCAGGTACAGAGGGACAGAAGATCAGTGATGATGGCATGTCGCAATATTGAGAGTGTAGTTAACTGTACCCTGTTCCTGTGTAAGGCAGGTACAGAGGGACAGAACAGCAGTGATGACAGCATCTGGCAGTATTGACAGTCCTGGTTCCTGTACCCCCGTCTCTGTGCCGGGCAGGTACAGGGGGACAGGAGAGTAGTAATGATGACATGCGGCAGAATTGACAGTGCAGATCCCTGTACCCTCTTTCTGTGCCAGGCAGGTACAGGGGGATAGGAGAGCACTGATAATGGCATGTGGCAGTATTGACAGTGCCGCTCCCTGTACCCTGTCTCTCTGCCAGGCAGGTACAGTGGGACAGAAGAGCAGTGATGATGGCATGTGGCAATATTGAAAGTGCAGTACCATATACCTTGATTCTGTGCAAGGCAACTACAGGGGGACAGGAGAGCAGTAATGATGGCATGTGGCAGTATTGACAGTGCAGTTCCCTGTAACCAGTCTCTATGCCAGGCAGGTGCAGCTGGACAGTAGAGCAGTGATAATGGCTTGTGGCAATATTAACAGTACAGTTACCTGTACCCTGTTTATGTGCCAGTCAGGTTCAGGGGGACAGGAGAGCAGTGATGATGGCATGTAGTAGTACTGACAGTGCAGTTCCATGTACCTTTTCTCTGTGAGAGGGAGGTACAGAAGGACAGGAGTGCAGTGATGATGGCATGAGGCAGTATTCACAGCGCAGTACCCGTGTACCCTGTGTCTCTGTGCCACTCAGGTACAGGGCGACAGCAAAGCAGTGATAATGGCTTGTGGCCATATTGAGAGTACAGTTCCCAATACCCTGTCTCTGTGCCAGACAGGTGCAGGGGGACAGGGGAGCAGAAAAGATGGCATATGGCAGTACTGGCAGTGTAGTTCCCAGTACCCTGTCTCTGTGCCAGGCAGGTACAGGGGGATGGGAGAGCAGTGATGATGACATGTGGCAGTACTGACATTACGGTTCCTGTCTGCAGCGAGGAGGCTGGTACAGAGGACAGGAAGAGCAGTGATTATGGCATGTGGTATTATTGACAGTGCAGTTCCCTGTGACCTGCCTCTGTGCCAGACAGGTACAGGGGAATAGCAGACCACTGGTGATAACATGTGGCAGTATTGACAGTCCAGTTCCCTGTACCCTGTCTCTGTGACAGGCAGGTACAGGGGGACAGGAGAGCAGTGATGATGGCATGTGGCAGTATTGACAGTGCAGTTCCCAGTACCCTGTCTCTGTGCCAGGCAAGTACAGGGAGACTGGAAAGCAGTGACGATGGCATCCGGTGATATTGACAGTGCTGGTCCCTATACCCTGTCTCTCTGCCAGGCAGGTACAAGGGGACAGGAGAGGAGTGATGATGGAAAGTGGCAGTATTGGCAGTGCAGTTCCCTGTACCATGTCTCTGTGCAACGCAGGTACAGGGGGACAGGAGAGCAGGGATGATGGCATGTGGCAGTATTGACAGTGCAGTTCCATGTACCCTCTTTCTGTGCCCGGCAGGTACAGGGTCACAGGAGAGCAGTGATGATGGTATGCAGTGGTATTGACAGTGCTGGTCCCTGTACCCTGTCTTTGTGCCAGGCAGGTTCAGGGGGACAGGAGAGCAGTGATGATATCATGTAGCAGTATTAACAGTGCAGTTCCCTGTACCCTGTGTCTCTGTGCCTGTCAGGTACAAGGGGACAGGAGAGCAGTGATAATGGCATGTGGCAGTTCTGAGAGTACAGTTCCCAGTACCCTGTCTCTGTGCCAGCCAGGTTCAGGGGGACATGAAATCAGTGATGATGGCAAGTGTCAATATTGACAGTGCATTTCTCTGTACCCTTTCCCAGGGCCAGCTAAGTAAAGTGGGACAGGAGAGCAGTGATAATGGTAAGTGACAATATTGACAGTGCAGTTCCCTGTACCCTGTCTCTGTGCCAGGCAGGTGGAGGGGGTCAGGAGAGCAGTGATGATGGCATGTGGCAGTACTGACTGTGCAGTTCCCTGTACCCTGTGTCTCTGTGCCAGGCAGGTACAGGGGACAGGGGAGCACTGATGATGGCATGAGGCAGTATTGTTTGTGTAGTTCCCTGTACCCTGTCTCTGTCTCAGGCAGGAACAGAGGGGCAGGAGAGCAGTGATGATGGCATGTAGCAGTATTTACTGCGTAGTTCCCACTACCCTGTTTCTGTGCCAGGCAGGAACAGCGGGCAGGACAGCAGTGATGATGGCAAGTGGCAATACTGACAGTGCAGTTCCCAGTACCGTGTCTCTGTGCCTGGCAGGTACAGGGGGACAGGAAAGCAGTGATGATGGCATGTGTCAGTATTGACAGTGCAGTTCCCTGTTCTTTTTCCCTATGCCAGCCAGGTACAGTTGGACAAGAGAGCAGTGATAATGGCAAGTGGCTATATTGACAGTGCAGTTCCCTGTACCCTGTCTCTGAGCTAGGCAGGAACAGTGGGACAGAAGATCAGTGATGATGGTATGTGAAAGTATTGACAGTGCAGTTCCCTGTACTCTGTGTCTCTGTGCCATGCAGTAACAGGGGCACAGGAGGGCAGTGATGATGGCATGTGACAGTATTGACTGTGCTGGCCCTCTACCCTGAGTGTGTGCCAGGCAGGTACAGGGGGAGAGGAAGCAGTGATGATGGCATGTGGCAGTATTGACAGTGCTGTTCCCTGTACCCTGTGTCTCTCTGCCATACAGTAACAAGGGCAAAGGAGTTCAGTGATGATGGCATGTGACAGTATTGACAGTGCTGGTCCCTGTAACCTCTGTATGTGCCAGGCAGGTGTAGGGGAAAAGGAGAGCAGTGATGATGGCATGTGGCAGTATTGACAATGCAGTTCCCGGTACTCTGTCTTTGTGCCAGGCAGGTACAGGGGGGCAGGAGAGCTGTGATGATGGCATGTGGCAATACTGACAGTGCAGTTACCTGTACCCTGTGTCTCTGTGCCAGGCAGGTACAGGGGGACAAGAAAGCAGTGATGATGGCATGTAGCAGAATTGACAGTGCAGTTCCCAGTACTCTGTCTCTGTGCCAGGCAGGTACAGGGGGCAGGAGATAAATGAAGATGGCACATGGCAATATTGACAGTGCAGTTCCCTGTACCCTGTGTATGTGCAAGGCAGGTACAAGGGCACAGGAGAGCAGTGATGATGGCAAGTGGCAATATTGACAGTGCAGTTCCCTGTACGCTGTCTCTGCGGCAGGCAGGTACAGGAGGATGGTAGATCAATGATGATGGCATGTCACAATATTGAGAGTGCAGTTCCCTGTACCCTGTCACTGTGCCAGGCAGGTATAGGGGGACAGGAGAGCAGTGATGATGGCATTGTTCAGTATTGACAGTCCTGGTTCCTGTACCCTGTCTCTGTGCAAGGCAGATACAGGGGGACAGGAGAGTAGTAATGATGACATGCGGCAGTATTGACAGTGCAGTTCCCTGTACCCTGTTTCTGTGCCAGGCAACTACAGAGGGACAGGAGAGCAGTAATGACATGTGGCAGTACTCATAGTGCAGTTTCCGGTACACTCTTTCAGTGCTAGGCAGGAACAGGGTGACAGGAGAGCAGTATTGATGGCATGGGGAAGTCTTGAAGTCTTGACAGTGCAGTTCCCTGTACCCTGTCTCTGTGCCAGGCAGGTGCAGGGGGTCAGGAGAGCAGTGATGATGGCATTTGGCAGTATTAACAGTGCAGTTCCCTGCACCCTTTCTCTGTGAGAGGGAGTTTCAGGGGGACTGGAGAGAAGTGATGAAGGCATGTGTCAGTATTCACAACGCAGTGCCCTGTACCCTGTGTCTGTGTGCCAGGGAGCTACAGAGGGACTGCAAAGCAGTGATGATGACATATGGCATTATTAACAGTACAGTTCCCTCTACCACATTTCTAAGCCAGACAGGTACAGGGGGATAGGAGAGCAGAGAGGATGGCATGTGGCAGTATTGACAGAGCAGTTCCCTGTACCCTGTCTCTGTGCCAGGCAGGTACAGGGGAAAAGGAGACCAGTGGTGATGACATGTGGCAGTATTGACAGTGCAGTTCCCTGTACCCTGTCTCTGAGCCAGGCAGGTACAGGGGGACAGTAGAGCACTGATGATTGCATGTGGCAATATTGACAGTGCAGTTCCCTGTACCCTGTGTACGTGCCAGACAGGAACAAGAGGACAGGAAAGCAGTGATGATGGCATGTGGCAGTATTGACAGTGCAGTTCCCTGTATCCTGTGTCTCTGTACCAGGCAAGTAAAGGGGGACAGTAGACCAGTGATAATGGCATGTGGCAATATTGACAGTGCAGTTCCCTGTACCCTGTTTTTGTGTCAGGCAGGTACAGGGGGACAGGAGAGCAGTGAATATTGCATGTGGCAGTATTGACAGTGCAGATCCCTGTACAATGTCTCTGTGCCAGGCAAGTATAGGGGGAGAGGACAGCAGAGATGATGGCATGCGGTGGTATTGAAAGTGCTGGTCCCTGTACCATACCTATGGGCCAGGCAGGTAGAGGGGATAGGAGACCAGTGATGATGGCTTCCAGCAGTGTTGACAGTGCAGATCCCTAAACACTAACTCTGTGCCAGGCGGGTACAAGCAGACAGGAGAGCAGTGGTGATGACATGCGGCAGTATTGACAGTCCACTTCCCTGTACCCTGTGTCTCTGTGCCAGGCAGGTACAGGGGGGACAGGAGAGCAGTGATGGTAGCATGTGGCAGTATTGAGAGTGCAGTTTCCTGTACCCTCTTTCTGTGCCAGGCAAGTACTTGGGGACAGGAGAGCAGTGATGATGGCAAGTATCAGGATCGACAGTGCAGTTCCCTGTATCCTGTGTCTCTGTACAAGGCAGGTAAAGGGGACAGGAGAGCAGTGATGATGTCATGTGCCAGTATTGACAGTACAGTTCCCTCTACCCTGTCTCTGTGCCAGACAGATACAGGGGGACAGGAGAGCAGTGATGATGACATGTGGCTGTATTGACACTACAGTAACCTGTACCTTGTCCCTGTGCCAGGCAGATACAGGGAGACAGGAAAGCAGTTATTATTGCATGTGCTTTTATTGACAGTGCAGTTCCCTGTACCCTGTCTTTGTGCCAGGCAGGTACAGGGGAACAGGAGAGCAGTGATGATGACATGAGTCGTTATTGACACTGCAGTTCCCTCTACCCTGTCTCTGTGCCAGACAGGTACAGGGGGACAGGAGAGCAGTGATGATGACATGTGGCTGTATTGACACTGCTGTTACCTGTACCTTGTCTCTGTGCCAGGCAGATACAGGGAGACAGGAAAGCAGTGATTATTGCGTGTGCCATTATTGACAGTGCAGTTCCCTGTACCTTGTCTTTGTGCCAGGCAGGTACAGAGGAACAGGAGAGCAGTGATGATGACATGTGTCAGTATTGACACTGCAGTTCCCTGTACCCTGTCTCTGTACCAGGCAAGTACAGGGGACAGAAGAGCAGTGATGATGGTATGCAGTGGTATTGACAGTGCTGGTCCCTGTACCCTGTCTCTGTGCCAGGCAGGTACAGGGGGACAGAAGAGCAGTGATGATGGCATGTGACAGTATTGAGAGTGCAGTTCCCTGTACCCTGTCTCTGTGCTAGGCAGGTACAAGGGGACAGGAGAGCTGTGATCATGGCGTGTCGCAGTATTGACAGTGCAGTTCCAACTACCCTGTCTCTGTGCCAGGCAGGTACAGAGGGACAGGAGAGCAGTAATGATGGCATGCAGTCGTATTGGCAGTGCTGGTTCCTGTACCCTGTCTCTGGGCCAGGCTGGTACAGGAGGATAGGAGAGCAGTGATGATGGCATGTGACAGTATAGACAGTGCAGTTCCCTGTACCCTGTCTCTGTGCCAGGCAGGTACAGGAGGACAGGAGAGAAGTGATGATGGCATGTGGCAGTAGTGACAGTGCAGTTCTCTGTAATCTCTTTCTGTGCCAGGCAGAAACAGGAGGACAGGAGAGCAGTGATGATGGCATGTGGCAGTAATGACAGTGCAGTTCCCTGTACCCTCTTTCTGTGCCAGGCAAGTATAAGGGGACAGGAGTGCAGTGATGATGGCATGTTGCAGTACTGACAGTGCAGTTCCCTGTACGCTGTCTCTGTAGAAGGCAGGTACAGGAGGACAGTGGATCAGTGATGATGGCATGTCGCAATATTGAGATTGCAGTTCCCTGTACCCTGTTCCTGTGCCAGGCAGGTACAGGCAGACAGGAAAGCAGTCATGATGGCATGTGGCAGTATTGACACTCCTGGTTCCTGTTCCCTGTATCTGTGCCAGGCAGGTACAGCGGAACAGGACAACAGTGATGATAGCAAGTGGCAGAATTGACAGCACAGTTCCCTGTACCCTGTTTCTCTGTGCCAGACAGGTACGGGGGGACAGGCGAGCAGAGAAGATGGCATGTGTCAGTATTGACAGTGCAATTCCTTATACCCTGTCTCTGCGCCAGGAGGGGACAGGGGGACAGGAGAGCAGAGAAGAAGGCATGTGGCAGTATTGACAGTGCAGATCCCTGTAGCCTGTCTCTGTGCCAGGCAAGTATAGGGGGAGAGGAGAGCAGAGATGATGGCATGCGGTGGTATTGACAGTGGTGGTCCCTGTACCCTGCCTATGGGCCAGGCAGGTACAGGGGGGCAGGAGACCAGTGATGATGATGGCTTCCGGCAGTATTGAAAGTGCAGTTCCCTATACACTGTCTATGTGCCAGGCTGCTACAAGCAAACTGGAGAGCAGTGGTGATGGCAGGTGGCTGTATTGACAGTCCAGTTCCATGTACCCTGTGTCTCTGTGCCAGGCAGGTACAGCGGGACAGGAGAGCAGTGATGATTAAATGTGGCAGTATTGACCGTGCAGTTCCCTGTACCCTCTTTCTGTGCCAGACAGGTGCAGTGGGACAGGAGAGCAGTGATGATGACTTGTGACAGTATTGACAAGTGCAGTTCCCTGTACCCTGTCTCTGTGCCAGGCAAGTACCAGGTGGTAGGAGAGCAGTTATGATGGCAAGGGGCAGTAATGAGAGTGCAGTTTCCTGTACCCCATTTCTGTGCCAGGCAGGTTCAGGGGGACAGGGGAGCAGCGATGATGGCATGTAGCAGTATTGCCAGTGCAGTCCCCTGTACCCTGTGTGTCTGTGCCAGGCAGGTAAAAGGGGAAAGGAGAGCAGTGATAATGGCATGTGGTAGTACTGAGTGTGCAGTTCCCAGTACCCTGTCCTTGTGCCAGGCAGGTACAGGGGGACAGGAAAGCAGGGATGATGGCATGTGTCAATATTGACAGTACAGTTCCCTGTACCCTTTCTCTGTGCCATCCAGGTACAGGGGGACAGGAGAGCAGTAATAATGTCAAGTGGCAATATTGACTGTGCAGTTCCCTGTACCATGTGTATGTGTCAGGCAGGAAAATGGGGAGAGGAGATCAGTGATAATGGCATGTGGCGGTATTGACAGTGCAGTTCCCTGTACCCTGTCTCTGTGCAAGCCAGGTACAGGGGGACAGTAGAGCAGTGATGATGGCATGTGGCAATATTGACAGTGCAGTTCTCTGTACCCTGTTTTGGTGCCAGGCAGCTACAGGGGGATAGTAGAGCAATAATGATGGCATGTAGCAGTATTGACTGTGCAGTTCCCAGCACCCTCTTTCGGTGCCAGGCAGGAACAGGGGGACAAGAGAGTAGTAATGATGACATGTGTCAGTCCTGAAACCTTGACAGTGCAGTTTACTGTACCCTGTATCTGTGCCAGGCAGGTGCAGGGGGACAGTAGAGCAGTGATAATGGCATGTGGTGATATTGATAGCGCAGTTCCCTGTAGCCTGTTTATGTGACAGTCAGGAACAGGGGGACAGGAGAGCATTGATGATGGCATGTGGCAGTATTGACATTGCAGTTCACTGTACCCTTTCTCTGTGTCAGGCAGGTACAGGGGAGACAGGAGAGCAGTGATGATGCCTTGTGGCAGTATTGACAGTGTAGTTCCCTGTACCCTGTGTCTCCATGCCAGGCAGGAACAGAGGAAGAGCAAAACAGTGATGATGACATGTGGCAATTTTGACAGTACAGTTTCCTCTTCCCTGTCTCTGTGCCAGGCAAGTACACGGGGACAGGAGAGTAGAGAAGATGGCATGTGGCAGTATTGACAGTGCAGTTCCCGCTAACTTGTCTCTGTGCAAGGCATGTACAGGGAGACAGGAAAGCAGTGATTATGGCATGCGGTGGTATTGACAGTGCTGGTCCCTGTACTCTGCCTCGGTGCCAGGCAGGTACAGGAGGACAGGAGAGCAGTGATGATGGCATGTGGCAGTAATGACAGTGCAGTTCCCTATACCCTGTCTCTGTGACAGGCAGGTACAAGCAGACAGGAGAGCAGTGGTAATGGCATGCAGCAGTATGGACAGTCCAGTTCCCTGTACCCTGTGTCTCTGTGCCAGGCAAGTACAGGGGGACAGGAGAGCAGTGATGATGACATGAGTAAGTATTGACAGTGCATTTCCCTGTACCCTGTCTCTCTGCCAGGCAGATACAGGGGGACAGGAGAGCAGTAATGATGACATGAGGAAGTATTGACAGTGCAGTTCCCTATACCCTGTCTCTGTGCCAGGCAGGTACAGGGGGACAGAAGAGCAGTGATGATGGCATGTAGCAGTACTGACAGTGCAGTTCCCTGTGACCTGTGTCTTTGTGCCAGGCTGGTTCAATGGGACAGGAGAGCAGTGATAATGGCATGTGGCAATATTGACAGTGCAGTTCCCTGTACCATGTGAATGTATCAGGCAGGAATACGGGGACAGGAGATCAGTGATAATGGCATGTGGCGGTATTGACAGTGCAGTTCCCTGTACCCTGTCTCTTTGCAATGCAGGTACAGGGGCACAGGAGAGCAGTGATGATGGCATGTGACAGTATTGACAAGGCTGGTCCCTGTACCCTGAGTATGTGCCAGGCAGGTACAGTTGGACAGGAAAGCAGTGATAATGGCAAGTGGCAATACTGACAGTGCAGTTCCCTGTACGCTGTCTCTGCAGCAGGCAGGTATAGGAGGACAGTAGATCAGTGATGATGGCATGTTGAAATATGGAGAGTGCAGTTCCCTGTACCCTGTCTCTGTGCCAGGCAGGTACAGGGGGACAGGAGAGCAGTGATGATGGCCTTGTTCAGTATTGACAGTCCTGGTTCCTGTACCCTGTCTCTGTGCCAGGTAGATACAGGGGTACAGGAGATTAGTAATAATGACATGCGGCAGTATTGACAGTGCAGTTCCCTGTACTATCTTTCTGTGCCAATCCGGTACAGGGTGACAGGAGAGTAGTGATGATGGCATGTGGCAGTATTGAGAGTGCAGGTCTCTGTACCCTGTTTCTGTGCCAGGCAACTACAGAGGGACAGGAGAGCAGTAATGATGACAGGTGGCAGTATTGATAGTGCACTTCCCAGAACACTCTTTCAGTGCAGGAACAGGGTGACAGGAGAGCAGTAATGATGGCATGGGGAAGTCTTGAAGTCTCGACAGTGCAGTTCCCTGTACCCTGTCTCTATGCCAGGTAGGTGCAGGGGCACAGAAGAGCAGTGATGATGGCATGTGGCAGTATTAACAGTGGAGTTCCCTGCACCCTTTCTCTGTGAGAGGGAGGTACAGGGGAACTGGAGAGTAGTGATGATGGCACGTGGCAGTATTCAAAACGCAGTTCCCTGTACCCTGTGCCTCTGTGCCAGGCAGCTACAGAGGGACTGCAAAGCAGTGATGATGACATATGGCAATATTGACAGTACAGTTCCGTCTACCACGTCTCTAAGCCAGACAGGTACAGGGGGATAGGAGAGCAGTGATTATGGCATGTGGCAGTATTGACAGTGCAGTTCCTTGTATCCTGTCTCTTTGCCAGGCAGGTACATGGGGACAGGACAGCAGTGATGATGACATGTGGCATTATTGACAGTGCAGTTCCCTGTACCCTGTCTCTCTGCCAGGCAGGTATAGGGGAACAGGAGACCAGTGGTGATGACATGTGGCAGTACTGACAGTGCAGTTCTCTGTACCCTGTCCCTGAGCCAGGCAGGTACAGGGGGACAGTAGAGCAGTGATGATGGCATGTGGCAATATTGACAGTGCAGTTCCCTGTACCGTGTGTATGTGCCAGACAGGTACAAGAGGACAGGAAAGCAGTGATGATGGCCTGTGGTAGTATTGACAGTGCAGTTCACTGTACCCTCTTTTGCTGCCAGGCAGGAACAGGGGGACAGGAGATCAATATTGATGGCATGTGGCAGTCTTGAAGTCTTGACAGTGCACTTCCCTGTACCCTGTCTCTGTGCCAGGCAGTTGCAGGGGGACAGTAGAGCAGTGATAATGACATGTGACAATATTGGCAGTGCAGTACCCTGTACCCTGTTTTTGTGCCAGGCAGGTACAGGGGGACAGGAGAGCAGTGATGATGGCATGTGGCAGTATTGACAGCACAGTTCTCTGTACCCTGTTTCTCTGTGCCAGACAGGGACAGGGGAACAGCAAAACAGCTATGATGACATAAGGCAATATTGACAGTACAGTTCCCTCTTCCCTGTCTCTGTGCCAGACAGGTACAGGGGAACAGGAGAGCAGATAAGCTGGCAGATGGCACTATTGACAGTGCAGATCCCAGTACCCTGTCTCTGTGCCAGGCAAATATATAGGGGGAGAGAAGAGGAGAGATGATGGCAGGCGGTGGTTTTGAGAGTGCTGGTCCCTGTACCCTGCCTATGGGCCAGGCAGGTAGAGGGGGTACAGGAGACTAGTGAAGATGGCTTCCAGCAGTGTTGACAGTGCAGTTCCCTATACTCTGACTCTTTGCCAGGCAGGTACAAGCGGACAGGAGAGCAGTGGTGATGGCGTGCGGCAGTATTGACACTGCAGTCCCTGAACCCTGTCTCTGTGCCAGGCAAGTGCAGGTGGACAGAAGAGCAATGATGATGGCATGCAGTGGTATTGACAGTGCTGGTCCCGGTACCCTGTCTCTGTGCCAGGTAGGTACAGGGGGACAGAAGAGCAGTGATGATGGCATGTGACAGTATTGACATTGGAGTCCCTGTACCCTGTCTCTGCACCAGGCATGTGCAGGAGGACAGGAGAGCAGTGATGATGGCATGCAGTGGTATTGACAGTGCTGGTCCCTGTACCCTGTCTCTGTGCCAGGCAGGTACAGGGTACAGAAGAGCAGTGATGATGGCATGTGACAGTATTGACAGTGCAGTTCCCTGTACCCTGTGTCACTGTGCCAGGCAGGTACAAGGGGAAAGGAGAGCAGTGATGATGGCATGTGGCAAAACTGAGTGTGCAGTTCCCAGTACCTTGTCTTTGTGCCAGGCAGGTACACGGGAACAGTAGAGCAGTGATAACGTCAAGTGGCAATATTGACAGTGCAGTTCCCTGTACCATGTGTATGTGCCAGGCAGGAAAACGGGGACAGGAGATCAGCGACAATAGCATGTGGCGGTGTTGACAGTGCAGTTCCCTGTACCCTTACTCTGTGCTAGCCAGGTACAAGGGGACAGGAGAGCAGTGATGATGGCACGTGACAGTATTGACAGTGCAGTTCCCTGTACCCTGTGTCTCTGAGCCATGCAGTAACAGGGGCACAGGAAGGAAGTGATGATGGCATGTGACAGTATTGACAGCGCTGGTAACTGTACCCTGAGTATGTGCTAGGCAGGAACAGTTGAACAGGAGAGCAGTGATAATGGCAAGTGGCAATATTGACAGTGCAGTTCCCCGTACGCTGTCTCTACAACAGGCAGGTACAGGAGGACAGTAGATCAGTGATGATGGCATGTCGCAATATTGAGAGTGCAGTTCCCTGTACACTGTCTCTGTGCCAGGCAGGTAGAGGGGGACAGGAGAGCAGTGATGATGGCATGTGGCAGTATTGACAGTCCTGGTTCCTGTACCCTGTCTCTGTGCCAGGCAGGTACAATGGGACAGTAGAGCAGTGATGATGACATGTGGCAGTATTGACACTGCAGTTTCCTGTACCCTGTCTCTGGGCCAGACAGGTACAGTGGGACAGGAGTGCACTGATTATGGCATGTGACATTATTGACAATGCAGTTCCCTGTACCCTGAGTCTCTGTGCCAGGCAGGTTAAGGGGGACAGGAGAGCAGCGATGATGACATGTGGCAGTATTAAGAGTGCAGTTCCCTGTATCATGCCTCTGTGTGAGGCAGGTACATGGGGACAGGAGAGCAGTGATGATGACATGTGCCAATATTGCCAGTACAGTTCCCTCTACCCTGTCTCTGTGACAGACAGGTAAAGGGGGACAAGAGAGCAGTGATGATGACATGTGGATATATTGACACTGCAGTTCCCTGTACCTTGTCTCTGTGCCAGGCAGATACAGGGAAGCAGGAAAGCAGTGATTATTGCGTGTGCAATTATTGACAGTGCGGTTGACTGTACCCTGTCTCTGTGCTAGGCAGGTACAAGTGGACAGAAGAACAGTGATGATGGCATGTGACAGTATTGACAGTGCAGTTCCCTGTATCCTTTCTCTGTGCTAGGCAGGTACAAGGGGACAGGAGAGCAGTGATGATGGCATGTGGCAGTATTGACAGTGCAGTTCCAACTTCCCTGTCTCTGTGCCAGGCAGGTACACGGGAACAGGAGAGCAGTGATGATGGCATGCAGTGGTATTGACAGTGCTGGTCCCTGTACCCTGTCTCTGGGCCAGGCTGGTACAGGGGGATAGGAGAGCAGTGATGATGCCATGTGGCAGTATTGACAGTTCAGTTCTCTGTATTCTTTTTCTGTGCCAGGCAGAAACAAGGGGACAGGAGAGCAGTGATGATGGCATGTGGCAGTATTGACAGTGCAGTTCTCTGTATTCTCTTTCTGTGCCAGGCAGATACAGGGGGACAGGAGGGCAGCAATGATGGCATGTGGCAGTATTGACAGTGCTGTTCCCTATACGCTGTCTCTGTAGCAGGCAGATACAGGAGGACAGTAGATCAGTGATGAAGGCATGTCGCAATATTGCGAGTGCAGTTCCCTGTACCCTGTCACTGTGCCAGGCATGTACAGGGGACAGGAAAGCAGTGATGATGGCATGTGTCAGTATTGATAGTGCAGTTCCCTGTACCCTGTCTCAGTGTCAGGCAGGTGCAGGGGGACAGGAGAGCAGTAATGATGACATGCGGCAGTATTGACAGTGCAGTTCCCTGTACCCTGTTTCTCTGCCATTCAACTACAGGGGGACGGGAGAGCAGTACTGATGACAAGTGGCCATATTGACAGTGCAGATCACAGTACCCTCTTTCAGTGCCAGGCAGGAACAGGGGGACAGGAGAGCAGTAATGATGGCATGTGGAAGTCTTGAAGTCTTGACAGTGCCGTTCCCTGTACCCTGTCTCTGTGCCAGGCAGGTGCAGGGGGACGGGAGAGCAGTGATGATGGCATGTGGCAGTATTGACAGTGCAGTTCCCTGCACCCTTTCTCTGTGAGTGGGAGGTACAGGGGGACAGGAGAGCAGTGATGATGTCATGTGGCAGTATTCACAGCGCAGTTCCCTGTACCCTGTGTCTCTGTGCCAGGCAGCTACAGGGGGACTGCAAAGCAGTGATGATGACATGTGGCAATATTGACAGTGCAGTTCCCTGTACCCTGTCTCTGTGTCAGGCAGGTAGAGGGGGCAGGAGAGCACTGATCATCGCATGTGGCATTATTCACAGTGCAGATCACTGTATCCTGCCTCTGTGCCAGGCAGGTGCAGGGGAACAGGAGACCAGTGGTGATGACATGCGGCAGTATTGACAGTGCAGTTCCCTGTACCCTGTCTCTGTGACAGGCAGGTACGGGGGGAGAAGAGAGCAGTGATGATGGCATGAGGTGGTTTTGACAGTGCTGGTTGCTCTACCCTGTCTCTGTGCCAGGCATGTACAAAGGAACAGGAGAGCAGTGATGATGGCATGTGGCAGTATTGGTAGTGCAGTTTCCTGTACCCTGTCTCTGTGCCATTCAGGTACAGGGGTACATGAGAGCAGTGATGATGGCATGTGGTAGTATTGACACTGCTGTTCCCTGTACCCTGTCTCTGTGCCAGGCAAGTACAGGGGGACAGGAGAGCAGTGATGATGGCATGCAGTGGTATTGGCAGTGCCGGTTCCTGTACCCTGTCTCTGTGCCAGGCAGGTACAAGGGGACAGGAGAGCAGTGATGATAGCATGTGGCAGTATAGACTGTGCAGTTCCCTGTACACTCTTTCTGTGCCAGGCCAGTATAGCGGGACAACAGAGCAGTGATGATGGCATGCAGCAGTATTGACAGTGCAGTTCCCTGTACCCTCTATCTGTGATAGGAAGGTACAGGGGGACAGTAGATGAGTGATGATGGCATGTCGCAATATTGAGCACTGCAGTTCCCTGCACCCTATTTCTGTGCCAGAAGGTGCAGGGGACAGTGGAGCAGTGATGATGGCATGTGGCATTATTGACAGTCCTGGTCCCCGTAACCTGTCTCTGTGCCAGACAGGTACAGGGGGACAGGACAGTAGTAGTGATGACATGTGGCAGTATTGACAGTGCTGTTCCTGGTACCCTTTTTCTGTGCCAGGCCAGTTCAGGGGGACTGGAGGGCAGTGATGATGGCATGTGGCAGTATTGACAGTGCAGTTCCCTGTACGCTGTCTCTGTAGCAGGCAGGTACAGGAGGAAAGTAGATCAGTGATGAAGGCATGTCAAAATATTGAGAGTAAAGTTCCTTGTATCCTGTTTCTGTGCCAGGCAGGTACAGGGAGACAGGAGAGCAGTGATGATGGCATGTGGCAGTATTGACAGTCCTGGTTCCTGTACCCTGTCTCTTTGCCAGGCAAGTAGAGGGGGACTTGAGAGTAGTAATGATGACGTGCAGAAGTATTGACAGTGCAGTTCCCTGTACCCTCTTTCTGTGCCAGGCCAGTTCACGGGGATAGGAGAGCAGTGAAGGCTGCATGTGGCAGTATGGACTGAGCAGTTCCCTGTACCCTGTCTCTGTAGCAGGCAGGTACAGGAGGACAGTAAATCAGCAGTGATGGGACGTCGCAATATTGAGAGTGCAGTTCTCTGTACCCTGTTTCTGTACCAGGCAGGAGAGGGGGACAGGAGAGCAGTAATGATGGCATGTGCCAGTATTGACAGTCCTGGTTCCTGTACCCTGTCTCTGTGCCTGGTAGGTACAGTGGGACAGGAGAGTAGTAAAGATGACATGTGGCAGTATTGACAGTGCAGTTCCCTGTACCCTCTTTCTGTGCCAGGCCAGTTCACGGGGATAGGAGAGCAGTGAAGGTTGCATGTGGCAGTATTGACAGGGGAGTTCCCTGTACCCTGTCTCTGCAGCAGGCAGGTACAGGAGGACAGTAGATCAGCATTGATGGCACGTCGCAATATTGAGAGTGCAGTTCCCTGTACCCTGTTTCTGTGCCAGGCAGGAGAGGGGGACAGGAGAGCAGTGATGATGGCATGTGTCAGTATTGACAGTCCTGGTTCCTGTACCCTGTCTCTGTGTCAGGCAGGTGCAGGGGGACAGGAGAGCAGTAATGATGACATGTGGCAGTATTGACAGTGCAGTTTCCTGTACCCTGTTTCTCTGCCATTCAACTACAGGGGGACAGGAGAGCAGTAATGATGACATGTGGCGGTATTGACAGTGCAGTTCACAGTACCCTCTTTCAGTCCCAGGCAGGAACAGGGGGATAGGAGAGCAGTAATGATGGCATGTAGAAGTCTTGAAGTCTTGACAGTGCAGTTCCCTGTACCCTGTCTCTGTGCCAGGCAGATGCAGGGGGACAGGAGAGCAGTGATGATGGCATGTGGCAGTATTGACAGTGCAGTTCCTTGCACCCTGTTTCTCTGCCATTCAACTACAGGGGGACAGGAGAGCAGTAATGATGACAAGTGGCCATATTGACAGTGCAGATCACTGTACCCTCTTTCAGTGCCAGGCAGGAACAGGGGGATAGGAGAGCAGTAATGATGGCATGTGGAAGTCTTGAAGTCTTGACAGTGCAGTTCCCCGTACCCTGTCTTTTTGCCAGGCAGGTGCAGGGGGAGAGGAGAGTAGTAATGATGACATGTGGCAGTATTGACAGTGCAGTTCCCTGTACCCTGTTTCTCTGCCATTCAACTACAGGGGGACAGGAGAGCAGTAATGATGACATATGGCAGTATTGACAGTGCAGTTCACAGTACCCTCTTTCAGTGCCAGGCAGGAACATGGGGATAGGAGAGCAGTAATGATGGCTTGTGGAAGTCTTGAAGTCTTGACAGTGCAGTTCCCTGTACCCTGTCTCTGTGCCAGGCAGGTACAGGGGGACAGGAGAGCAGTGATGATGGCATGTGGCAGTATTGACAGTGCAGTTCCCTGCACCCTTTCTCTGTGAGAGGGAGGTACAGGGGACAGTAGAGCAGTGATGATGTCATGTGGCAGTATTCACAGCGCAGTTCCCTGTACCCTGTGTCTCTGTGCCAGGCAGCTACTGGGGGACTGCAAAGCAGTGATGATGCCATGTGGCAATTTTGACAGTACAGTTCCCTATACCCCATCTCTATGTCAGACATGTACAGGGGGACAGGAGAGCAGAGAAGATGGCATTTGTCAGTATTGACAGTGCAGTTCCCTGTACCCTACCTCTTTGCCAGGCAGGTACACGGGGACAGGAGAACAGTGATGATGAGATGTGCCAGTATTGACAGTGCAGTTTCCTGTACCCTGTCTCTGTGCCCGGCAGGTAGAGTGGGCAGGAGAGCACTGATCATGGCATGTGGCATTATTCATAGTGCAGTTCACTGTATCCTGCCTCTGTGCCAGGCAGGTATAGGGGAACAGGAGACCAGTGGTGATGGCATGCAGCAGTATTGACAGTGCAGTTCCCTGTACCCTGTCTCTGTGACAGGCAGGTACGGGGGAGAGGAGAGCAGTGATGATGGCATCAGGTGGTTTTGACAGTGCTGGTCGCTCTACCCTATCTCTGTGCCAGGCATGTACAAAGGGACAGGAGAGCAGTGATGATGGCATGTGGCAGTACTGACACTGCAGTTCCCTGTACCTTGTCTCCGTGCCAGGCAAGTACAGGGGGACAGGAGAGCAGTGATGATGGCATGCAGTGGTATTGACAGTGCTGGTCCCTGTACCCTGTCCCTGTGCCAGGCAGATTCAGGGGGACAGGAGAGCAGTGATGAAGGCATGTGACAGTATTGACGGTACAGTTCCCTGTACCCTGTCTCTGTGCCAGGCAGGTACAAGGAAACAGGAGAGCAGTGATGATAGCAGGTGGCAGTATAGACTGTGCAGTTCCCTGTACCCTCTTTCTGTGCCAGGCCGGTATAGTGGGACAAGAGAGCAGTGATGATGGCATGCGGCAGTATTGACAGTGCAGTTCCCTGTACCCTCTATCTGTGCCAGGAAGGTAGAGGGGGGCAGTAGATGAGTGATCATGGCATGTCGCAATATTGACACTGCAGTTCCCTGTACCCTATTTCTGTGCCAGAAAGGTACGGGGACAGTGGAGCAGTGATGATGGCATGTGGCATTATTGACAGTCCTGGTCCCCATAACCTGTCTCTGTGTCAGGCAGGTACAGGGGGGACAGGACAGTAGTAATGATGACATGTGGCAGTATTGACAGTGCAGTTCCCTGTACGCTGTCTCTGTAGCAGGCAGGTACAGGAGGAAAGTAGATCAGTGATGAAGGCATGTTGCAATATTGAGAGTAAAGTTCCTTGTATCCTGTTTCTGTGCCAGGCAGGTACAGGGGGACTGGAGAGCAGTGATGATGGCACGTGGCTGTATTGACAGTCCTGGTTCCTGTACCCTGTTCCTGTGCCAGGCAAGTACAGGGGGACTTGAGAGTAGTAATGATGACGTGCGGAAGTATTGACAGTGCAGTTCCCTGTACCCTTTCAGTGCCAGGCCAGTTCACGGGGATAGGAGAGCAGTGTAGGTCGCAAGTGGCAGTATTGACAGGGCAGTTCCCTGTACCCTGTCTCTGTAGCAGGCAGGTACAGGAGGACAGTAGATCAGCATTGCTGGCATGTCGCAATATTGAGAGTGCAGTTCCCTGTACCCTGTTTCTGTGCCAGGCAGGAGAGGGGGACAGGAGAGTAGCGATGATGGCATGTGTCAGTATTGACACTCCTGGTTCCTGTACCCTGTCTCTGTGTCAGGCAGGTACAGGGGTACCGGGAGAGTAGTAATGATGACATGTGGCAGCATTGACAGTGCAGTTCACTGTACCCTCTTTCAGTGCCTGGCAGGAACAGAGGGACAGGAGAACAGTAATGATGGCATGTGGAAGTCTTGAAGTCTTGACAGTGCAGTTCCCTGTACCCTATCTCTGTGCCAGGCAGGTGCAGGGGGACAGGAGAGCAGTGATGATGTCATGTGGCAGTATTCACAGCACAGTTCTCTGTACCCTGTGTCTTTGTGCCAGGCAGCTACGGGAGGACTGCAAAGCAGTGATGATGACATGTGGCAATATTGACAGTACACTTCCCTATACCCCATCTCTATGCCAGACAGGTACAGGGGGACAGGAGAGCAGAGAAGGTGGCATTATGGCAGTACTGACAGTGCAGTTCCCTGCCACTGTGCCAGGAAGGTACATGGGGACAGGAGAGCAGTGATGTTGACATGTGGCAGTATTGACACTGCAGTTTCCTGTACCCTGTCTCTGTGCCAGGCAGGGAGAGGGGGGCAGGAGAGCACTGATAATGGCATGTGGCATTATTCATAGTGCAGTTCACTGTATCCGGCCTCTGAGCCAGGCAGGTACAGGGGAACAGGAGACCAGTGGTGATGACATGCGGCAGTATTGACAGTGCAGTTCTCTGTACCTTGTCTCTGTGACAGGCAGGTATGGGGGGAGAGGAGAGCAGTGATGATGGCATGAGGTGGTTTTGACAGTGCTGGTCGCTCTACCCCGTCTCTGTGCCAGGCATGTACAAAGGGACAGGAGAGCAGTGATGATGGCATGTGCCAGTATTGGCAGTGCAGTTTCCTGTACCCTTTCTCTGTGCCATTCAGGTACAGGGGGACATGAGAGCAGTGATGATGGCATGTGGCAGTATTGACACTGCAGTACCCTGTACCCTGTCTCTGTGCCAGGCATGTACAGGGGGACAGGA
Source organism: Neoceratodus forsteri (assembly GCA_016271365.2). Classification (NCBI taxonomy): domain Eukaryota; kingdom Metazoa; phylum Chordata; order Ceratodontiformes; family Ceratodontidae; genus Neoceratodus; species Neoceratodus forsteri. Next base: position 389,697,240 of record CM057457.1, on the reverse strand, counting down.
GAGCAGTGATGATGTCATGCAGTGGTATTGACAGTGCTGGTCCCTGTACCCTGTCTCTGTGCCAGGCAGATACAGGAGGACAGGAGAGCAGTGATGAAGGCATGTGACAGTATTGACAGTGCAGTTCCCTGTACCCTGTCTCTGTGCCAGGCAGGTACAAGGGGACAGGAGAGCAGTGATGATAGCATGTGGCAGGATAGACTGTGCAGTTCCCTGTACCCTCTTTCTGTGCCAGGCCAGTATAGCGGTACAAGAGAGCAGTGATGATGGCATGTGGCAGTATTGACAGTCCTGGTTCCTGTACCCTGTCTCTTTGCCAGGCAAGTACTGGGGGACTTGAGAGTAGTAATGATAACATGTGGAAGTATTGACAGTGCAGTTCCCTGTACCCTCTTTCTGTGCCAGGCCAGTTCACGGGGATAGGAGAGCAGTGAAGGTCGCATGTGGCAGTATTGACAGGGCAGTTCCCTGTACCCTGTCTCTGAAGCAGGCAGGTACAGGAGGACAGTAGATCAGCGGTGATGGCATGTTGCAATATTGAGAGTGCAGTTCCCCGTACCCTGTTTCTGTGCTAGGCAGGAGAGGAGGACAGGAGAGTAGTGATGATGGCATGTGTCAGTATTGACAGTCCTGGTTCCTGTACCCTGTCTCTGTGTCAGGCAGGTACAGGGGTACAGGAGAGTAGTAATGATGACATGTGGCAGTATTGACATTGCAGTTCCCTGTACCCTGTTTCTCTGCCATTCAACTACAGGGGCACAGGAGAGCGATAATGATGACATGTAGCAGTATTGACAGTGCAGTTCTCTGTACCCTCTTTCAGTGCCTGGCAGGAACTGAGGGACAGGAGAGCAGTAATGATGGCTTGTGGAAGTCTTGAAGTCTTGACAGTAGAGTTCCCTGCACCCTTTCTCTGTGAGAGGGAGGTACAGGGGGACAGGAGAGCAGTGATGATGTCATGTGGCAGTATTCACACCACAGTTCCCTGTACCCTGTGTCTCTGCGCCAGGCAGCTACAGGAGGACTGCAAAGCAGTGATGATGCCATGTGGCAATATTGACAGTACAGTTCCCTATACCCCATCTCTATGCCAGACATGTACAGGGGGACAGGAGAGCAGAGAAGATGGCATTTGGCAGTATTGGCAGTGCAGTTCCCTGTACCCTGCCTCTTTGCCAGGCAGGTACACAGGGACAGGAGAACAGTGATGATGACATGTGGCAGTATTGACACTGCAGGTTCCTGTACCCTGTCTCTGTGCCAGGCAGGTAGAGGGTGGCAGGAGAGCACTGATCATGGCATGTGGCATTATTCACAGTGCAGTTCACTGTACCCTGCCTCTGTGCCCGGCAGGTACAGGGGAACAGGAGACCAGTGGTGATGACATGCGGCAGTATTGACAGTGCAGTTCCCTGTACCCTGTCTCTGTGACAGGCTGGTACGGGGGGACAGGAGAGCAGTGATGATGGCATGTGGCAGTATTGGCAGTGCAGTTTCCTCTACCCTGTCTCTGTGCCATTCAGATACAGGGGGACATGAGAGCAGTGATGACGGCATGTGGCAGTATTGACACTGCAGTTCCATGTACCCTCTTTCTGTGCCAGGCTGATTCAGGTGGACAGGAGAGCAGGAAAGGTCGCATGTGGCAGTATTGACAGGGCAGTTCCCTGTACCCTGTCTCTGTAGCAGGCAGGTAGAGGAGGACAGTAGATCAGCAGTGATGGCATGTCGCAATATTGAGAGTGCAGTTCCTTGTACCCTGTTTCTGTGCCAGGCAGGAGAGGGAGACAAGAGAGCAGTGATGATGGTACGTGTCAGTATTGACAGTCCTGGTTCCTGTACCCTGTCTCTGTGCCAGGCAGGTACAGGGGGACTGTAAAGCAGTGATGATGACATGTGGCAATATTGACAGTACAGTTCCCTCTACCCCGTCTCTATGCCAGACAGGTACAGGGTGACATGAGAGCAGTGATGATGGCATGTGGCAGTATTGACAGTCCAGTTCCCAGTACCCTGTCCCTGTGTCAAGCAAGTACGGGGGACAGGAGAGCAGTGATGATGGCATGTGGTGGTATTGACAGTGCTGGTCCCTCTGCCCAGTCTCTGTGCCAGGCAGGTATAGGGGGACAGAAGAACAGTGAGGATGGCATGTGACAGTAATGACAATGCTGTTCCCTTTACCCTGTCTCTCTGCCAGGCAGGTACAAGGGACAGGAGAGCAGTGATGATGGCATGCAGTGGTATTGACAGTGCTGGTCCTTGTACCCTGTCTCTGTGCCAGGCAGGTGCAGGGGGACAGGACAGCAGTGATGATGGCATATGGCAGTATTGACAGTGCAGTTCCCTGTACCCTCTATCTGTGCCAAGCAGGTACAGGGGGACAGTAGATGAGTGATGATGGCATGTCGCAATATTGACAGTGCTGTTCCCTGTACCCTGTTTCTGTGCCAGAAAGGTACGGGAACAGTTGAGCAGTGATGATGGCGTGTGGCATTATTGACAGTCCTGGTCCCTGTACCCTGTCTGTGTGCCAGGCAGATACAGGGGGACTGGAAAGTAGTAATGACGTCTTGTGGCAGTATTAACAGTGCAGTTCCCTGTACCCTCTTTCTGGGCCTGGCTAGTACAGGGGGACAGAAGAACAGAGATAATGGCATATGGCAGTACTGACAGTGCTGTTCCCTGTACCCTGTCTCTGTGCCAGGCTGGTACAGGGTGACAGTAGAGCAGTGATGATGGCAGGTGGTAATATTGACAGTACATTTCCCTGTACTCTGTGTATGTGCCAGACAGGTACAGGGGGACAGGAGAGCAGTAATGATGACATGTGGCAGTATTGACAATGCAGTTCCCTGTACCTCTTTCTGTGCCAATCCGGTACAGGGGGACAGGAGAACAGTGACGATCTCATGTGGCAGTATTGACAGTGCCGTTCCCTGTACCCTGTTTTTGTGCCAGGGTGATACAGGGGGACAGTAGGGCAGTGATGATGGCACGTGGCAATATTGACAGTGCAGTTCAATGTACCCTCTTTCTGTGCCAAGCAGGAACAGGGGGACAGGTGAGCAGTAATGATGGCATGTGGCAGTATGGAAGTCTTGACAGTGCAGTTTCCTGTACCCTGTCTCTGTTCCAGGCAGGTAGGGGGGGCAGGAGAACAGTTATGATGGCATGTGGCAGTATTGACAGTGCAGTTCCCTGTGCCCCCTTTCTGTGCCAGGCAGGTACAGGGCAACAGGAGAGCAGTGATGAAGACATGTGGCAGTATTGACAATGCAGTTCCCTGTATCCTGTGTCTCTGTACCAGGCAGGTAAAGGGGGACAGGAGAGCAGTGATGGTGACATGTGGCAGTACTGACAGTGCAGTTCGCTCTACCATGTCTCGGTGCCAGGCAGGTACACAGGGACAGGAGAGCAGTGATGATGACATATGGCAATACTGCTCAGTACAATTCCCCCTACCCTGTCTCTGTGCCAGACTGGTACAGGGGAACAGGAGAGCAGTGATGATGACATGTGGCAGTATTGACACTGCAGTTCCCTGTTCCCTGTCTCTGTGCCAGGCAGGTACAGGGAGACAGGAGAGCAGTGATTATTACATGTGCCATTATTGACAGTGCAGTTCCCTGTACCCTGTCTCTGTGCCAGGCAAGTACAGGGGGACAGAAGACCAGTGATGATGGCATGTGGTGGCATTGACATTGCTGGTCCCTGTACCCTGTCTCTGTGCCATGCAGGTACAAGGGGAGAGATGAGCAGTGATAATGGCATGTAACAACTTAGTGCAGTTCCCTGTACCCTGTCGCTGTGCAAGGCAGGTACAAGGGGAGAGGAGAGCAGTGATGATGGCATGTGGCAGTATTGACAGTACAGTTCCTTGTACCCTGTCTCTGTGGCAGGCAGGTTCACGGGGACAGGAGAGCAATAATGGTGGCATGCAGTGGTATTGACAGTTCTGGTCCCTGTACCCTGTCTCTGTGCCAGGCCAGTACAAGGGGACAGAAGAGCAGTGATGATGGCATGTGACAGTGTTGACAGTACAGTTTCCTGTACCCTGTCTCTGTGCCAAGCAGGTACAAGAGGACTGGAGAGCAGTGATGATGGAATGTGGCAGTATTGACAGTGCAGCTCCCTGTACCCTGTCTGTGTGCAAGGCAAGTACACGGGGACAGGAGAGCACTGATGATGGCATATGGCAGTACTGACAGTTCATTTACCTTTACTCTCTTTCTGTGCCAGGCAGATACAGGGGGACAGGAGAGCAATGATGATGGCATTTGGCAGTATTGACAGTGCAGTTCCCTGTACCCTGTCTCTGTGCCAGGAAGGTATAGGGGGACAGGAGAACAGTGAAGATGGCATGTGGCAGTATTGACAGTGGAGCTCCCTCTACCCTGTCTCTGTAGCAGGCAGGTACAGGAGGACAGTAGATCAGTGATGGTGGCATGTTGCAATACTGAGAGTGCAGTTCCCTGTACCCTGTTTCTGTGCCAGGCAGGAGAGGGGGACAGGAGAGCAGTGATGATGGCATGTGCCAGTATTGACAGTCCTGGTTCCTGTACCCTGTCTCTGTGCCAGGTAGGTACAGCGGGACAGGAGAGTAGTAAAGATGACATGTGGCAGTATTGACAGTGCAGTTCCCTGTACCCTGTTTCTGTGCCAGGCCAGTTCAGGGTGACAGGAGAGCAGTGATGATGGCATGTAGCAGTATTGATAGTGCCGTTCCCTGTACCCTGTCTCTGTGCCAGGCAGCTACAGGGGGACAGTAGAGCAGTGATGTTGGCATGTGGCAGTACTGACAGTGCAGTTCCCTGTACCCTCTTTCTGTGCCAAGCAGGAACAGAGGGACAGGAGAACAGTAATGATGGCATGTGGCAGTCTTGAAGAGTTGACAGTGCAGTTTCCTGTACCCTGTTTCTGTGCCAGGCAGATACAGGGGGACAGGAGAGCAGTGATGATGGCATGTGGCAGTATTGACTGTGCAGTTCCCTGTACCATGTGTCTCTGTGCCAGGCAGGTACTGGGGACAATAAAGCGGTGATGATGGCATGTGGCAATATTGGCAGGGCAGTTCCCTGTACCCTGTTTCTGTCCCAGTCAGGCAGTGGGGGACAGCAGAGCAGTGATAATGACATGCGGCAGTATTGACAGTGCAGTTCCCTGTACCCTGTTTCTGTGCCAGACAGGTACATGGGGACAGGGCAGCAGTAATGATGACATGAGGAAGTACTGACAGTGCAGTTCCCTGTACCCTGTGTCTCTGTGCCCAGCAGGTACAGGGGGACTCAGGAGCAGTGATGATGTCACGTGGCAGTATGGACAGTGTAGTTCCCTGTACCCTGTCTCTGTGGCAGGCAGGTACAGGGGGACAGGAGAGTAGTAATGATGACATGCGGCAGTATTGACAGTGCAGTTCCCTGTACCCTCTTTCTGTGCCAGGCCAGTACAGAGGGACAGGAGAGCAGTGATGATGGCATGTGGCAGTATTGACAGTGCAGTTCCCTGTACCCTGTTTCTGTGCCAGGCAGGAACGGACCAGACGTATACAAGATGCACAAGGGGCATGGTCTGGGATATACACAAGAACATGTGGGGGAATGCAAGTAGTGCTGGGGGCTGCATATTTCACTGGTGTATGATGGCTGGCACCCTGTACATAAAACCCAACTGGTAACCATACTGTCCCAGATCACATATAGTGCCAGAGTGGTAGATCTAGCAGGAAACGCAATATGTTGTGCATGCAGTGCATATCTATCCACCTGAATTGCCCAAGTCAATGGTCACAGCTATCAGACCGTACTGAGCCCACAGGGTTTCAATGGGCACCATTGTGGTTCTGATACTCACTCTGTGGGGTGCAGTAGCTATACCAGTTATTGTATAACATCCACCTTGGTTGCACTGCCAGCCTTAAGGATACCACTACCACACTGTGCATTGTGATCACCCCAGTAATCACATGCATGTGCAGGGAATGTGAACAGCCTACTGCAGTACAGCTGTGCTACACCTCCAATGTGTCACTCTTCAACGCCTATAATCCTGCCACTGCCCTTGTGTCCACATTGCTTGTTCACACTGCTTGACCTCTTGGCATCCATCATGAGCAGGGGTCAGGTGGCTGCACGTGCCTTTCCCTTGCCAAACTGACCCATGCCACCTGCTGCAGCAGGTGTACTGGCTGTCACCAGGGTCTAACAACCTTGAAGAGCCCAGTGTAGTGCCTCTACTGGTCTACCAGGTGTCGGATCTCCATCACAGCAGGCTGTCTGGGGTACCAGCAGTTCATCTTCCCCTGCTTCTTGCCACTGCTTCCAGTAGCTATGGCCAGTGTGGGAGCCCCTGGCATGGCCACCTTGTCCATATTACAAATTGGTAGAAGTGCAAAGGCAATTGCACCAGCTCTTGCTGGTCTAAGCTCTAGTGCAGCTTTGAACGGGCTTTTAAAATCCCACAATAGTGGATGCTGCAGTCTGCAACAAGCCCCCTTCTGCCATTGCACACCCCTGTTTCTGGTGCAGGGCTGGCACTGGGCCAGTCTGCCACATGGGGTCTGGGTATTTCTGCAGCCAGCATATGAAATATTTCAGTACTGCCACAAGTTGTGATGCACAGTGCCCCTTGCATCACTTCTGTTTGGTGCAGGCATCATGCAGCCTTTGTTACTGTCTCAAGTTGTGATGCACAGTGTCCCTTGCATCACTTCTGTTTGGTGCAGGCACTGTGCATACTTTGTTGCTGCCACAAGTTGTGATACACAGTGACCCATGCATCAGTTCTGTTTGGTGCAGGCACCATGCAGCCTTTGTTACTGTCACAAGTTGTGATGCACAGTGTCCCTTGCATCACTTCTGTTTGGTGCAGGCACAGTACAGGTTTTCTTACCGACACAAGTTGTGATACACAGTGTCCCTTGCATCACTTCTGTTTGGTGCAGGCACTGTGCAGCCTTTGTTATTGTCACAAGTTGTGATGCACAATGCCCCTTGCATTACTTCTGTTTGGTGCAGGCACTGTGCATACTTTGTTGCTGCCACAAGTTGTGATACACAGTGACCCATGCATCAGTTCTGTTTGGTGCAGGCACAATGCATCCTTTGTTACTGCCACAAAGTTGTGATGCACGATGACCCTTGCATCACTTCTGTTTGGTGCAGGCACAGTGCAGCCTTTCTTACTGCTGCAAGTTGTGATGCACAGTGTACCTTGCATCACTTCTGTTTGGTGCAGGCACCGTGCATCCTTTGTTACTGTCACAGGTTGTGATGCACGATGCACCTTGCATCACTTCTGTTCAGTGTAGGCACTGTGCATCCTTTTCTGGCCTTTGAAAATCAAACTCAGGTGTTTCATGCATTCTTGAACTGAAGAGCAGGACTTGTGTGACAAAAAAAATACAATAAGCATGAAATCATGGTCGCAGCAAAAGTATCTGCTGCTAAATAGCTAGTGGAACATTTTCATCAGCTATGTTTCCCTCTGTTTCTGTGCACCTCTTAGTTCAAGTTCAAATTCAAGTTTGTTAGTAGGAAAACTCAGCTGAGCAAACTCGTTTACATGGAGGTCCTGGAAGGATAATGCAGTACAATACACTGTGTAAATACATAACAGACAGGTCATTTCAGTACAATAATTTGACATAGCAATTTCTGTAATGAGAGGACAACAATATCAGAGGACTTTGGGAGCGGAAGGGGTAAATACAATCAAGCAATAGAAGACATGTGCATCAGAACAAATGGTGTAACTAGAGGCCCTGGGTATATACAAGCAAGTAATAGGAGACAGGTACATCAGGACAAATGGTGCAACTAGAGACCCTGGGTATATACAATCAAACAATAGGAGACCGGCGCATCCGGACAAACGGTGTAACTAGAGGCCCTGGGTATATACAAGTAAGTAATAGGAGACAGGTACATCAAAACAAATGGTGTAACTAGATGCCTTGGGTATATACAAGCAAACAGTAGGAAACAGGTGCATCAGGACACATGGTGTAACTAGAGGCCCTGGGTATATACAATCAAGCAATAGGAGACAGGTACATCAGGACAAATGGTGTAACTAGAGGCCCTGGGTATATACAAGCAAACAATAGGAGACAGGTGCATCAGGACACATGGTGTAACTAGAGGCCCTCGGTATATACAATCAAACAATAGGAGACAGGTACATCAGGACAAATGGTGTAACTAGAGGCCCTGGGTATATACAAGCAAACAATAGGAGACAGATGCATCAGGACAAATGGTGTAACTAGAGGCCCTGTGTATATACAATCAAGCAATAGGAGACGGGTACATCAGGACAAATGGTGTAACTAGAGGCCCTGGGTATATACAATCAAACAATGGGAGATGGGTGCATCAGGGCAAATGGTGTAACTAGAGGCCCTGGGTATACACAAGCAAACAATAGGAGACAGGTGCATCAGGACACATGGTGTAACTAGAGGCCCTGGGAATATACAAGCAAACAATAGGAGACAGGTGCATCAGGACACATGGTGTAACTAGAGGCCCTGTGTATGTACAAGCAAACAATAGGAGACAGGTACATCAGGACAAATGGTGTAACTAGAGGCCCTGGGTATATACAATCAAGCAATAGGAGACGGGTACATCAGGACAAATGGTGTAACTAGAGGCCCTGGGTATATAAAATCAAACAATAGGAGACGGGTACATCAGGACAAATGGTGTAACTAGAGGCCCTGGGTATATACAATCAAACAATAGGAGACAGGTGCATCAGGACAAATGGTGTAACTAGAGGCCCTGGGTATATACAATCAAACAATAGGAGACAGATGCATCAGGACACATGATGTAACTAGAGGCCCTGTGTATATACAAGCAAACAATAGGAGACAGATGCATCAGGACAAATGGTGTAACTAGAGGCCGTGGGTATATACAAGCAAACAATAGGAGATAGGTGCATCAGGACAAATGCTGCAACTAAAGGACGAACCATGAGCTGGTTGGGCAGGTCAGATGGGGAGCAGGGTGGCAACAATAACCAGAGTATTCAATGTGCGGATAAGTCTAAGCCATGGGAAGTCATAGAGCTGGATGCTGGGAAGGGGAGGGAGAAGCTTGGAGGGGAGGTGGGAGTGCTAATTGTTGACTTGCTTGAGGAGAGGAGACTGTGTGAGAAATTAGTGTCAGTGGCTCAGCAGGTGGCACACTTGTCTCTGAGGTCAGGAGATCAGAAGGCTGTGGGTTCTAGCCACACACCAGGCACTTGGGTTAATATCCCAATACTAACACTGCAGTGCAGCATGAAGGTGGTGCTGTACTCCTGAGGTGCTATCTTTCGGATGAGATGTTAAACCGAGGTCCCATCTACCTGTCCTGGTGGTAGTTCAGGTAGATGTTAAAGATCCCATGGCACTTCTCGAAAAGACAAGGGGAAGTTCTATTGCAATAACATCAAAATCATAATAGTTACACACAGTGTCATATCACACAAAAAGAGTAGGGGTGTTTTTATTGAGATAATTAACATAAACAATCACATTTTTTAAGGAAGAAAAACAATAAAACAAAACATTTCCATAACAGATAACACCTCAGAAACAAGGAAACGATTAAGCATTACAATTTAAATACTACAAAAAACACAAAATTCGTAAGAAATAAAACTTTTTAACAAAGATTAACTCCTCTTTAACCCTTATAACAATAACTGAGTAAATCCTTCTGTAACTCTTATATAATTTCCTACTTACTATTTATTATTTGAACTTAATAAAGTGAAGAAAACCTTTCCACCATTTACGCAGAGTTCCCGAGGCTACTTTTAAAGCATCTTGGCCCAGATATTCAAAAGGGTTGCGCCATGCGCAACAGGGTTGCGCGTGCGCAACTCCAAAAATGCGCCATTCTGCAATATTCAGAAGGGGCCAGTTGCGCCACCGAAAACATGCTGAGCAACAGCGCAATGGAAATGAAGGCATGCGCAACCGTAGGGGGCGGGTCCATGCATAAAGTGCGCAATGCGATATCCGAACACTTGCGCAATGCGCAGAGTAGCATAAGCCGGAAGTTCGCAGTACGGTTGAGCCAAAATAAAAGGCTCAAGGCGGCGCAAGAACTCTTGCAGGCCGCAAACTGGGGAGAGACAGAGAGAGAGAGAGAGAGAGAGACAGGAGCTGGAAGGGCAGAGAGGGACAGTGGGTCCAGGAGGACAGAGATGCCAGTGGGGTGCCGGTGCAGTGGAAGCAGCAGTAGGGGCAGCGGGGTAACACAGGAACAGCAGCCGGGGCAGAAGCCAGGGAGATGGACAGTGTCAGCTTCCACATGGAAGCTGTAATGAGGGGGTGAGACACCATGCTGCAGGGGCGTGGCGTGGAGGGCCCATCGGCGGTATGCCCCGACAGGCAGTATCGTGCCGCATCAGCTTGAGCTGTACACAGATGTCGAGATTGTGGCCGGTACCGCCTGAACAGGGCAATACTGAGACGGCTTTGTGAGCTGTGCAGTGATGTGATGCAGGCACCCTCACGACGGAGTCATGCTCTGTCCGTGGAGACCAAGGTGACAGCCTGCATGTGCCTGCTCGCCACGGGCACCTTCCAGAGGCTGACAGGGGACACCACAGGCATTACACAGTCGGCCATGTCACGCATCCTCCCCAATTCCTCAGCGCACTGCTGCCTCATGCTCTGGAGTACATCCATTTCCCCAGCACACATGCAGGCGTACAACAAACATGCAGGAGTTCCACAGGGTAGCACATATGCCTGGCGTGCTAGGGGCCATAGACTGCACCCATGTGGCCATCGCCACGCCACCTGGCCCGACGGCCAGGCGATGTAACCGAAGGGGCTTTTCCAGTGTCAACTGCCAGGTGGTGTGTGATGCCACTGGGTGCATTATCAATGTCTGTGCCACACACCCTGGTGGAGCACATGATGCCTTCATATGGCACCAGTCTGCACTGTGCCATCAATTCGAGAGTGGGAACATCCCCACGGGTCATCTAGTGGGTGAGTACACATGTATGGAATGCAAACTCTGTGCAAGGGTGGGAATGACACAGGTGCCATGGTAGTGGCACACAAGGATATGGGCAATATGGACCTGACATGACACTGATCTCCACTATCTCCACACAGGTGACTGCGGATACCCACTCCGTCCCTGGCTGCTCACACCATACCGGCGCCCCGACCCCAAGCGCAGCTAGGTTTCAATGAGGCACATGCTGCAACATGTAACATCATAGGCGGGTGTTTGGGATGCTCAAGGCAGCTTCCGATGCCTGGACACCTCCGCGGAGCCTACAGTACAACCCCAAAAGGCCTGTGGGATATTCCTGGCCTGTTGCATCCTGCACAACATGGCCAAGGACCATGGGATAGCCATACAGGTCCAAGAGGGGACAGCGATGGGACGCCAGTGGCGCCGGTGATGTGGGTGATGAGCAGCCCCCCCTAGGACGGAGGGACCCCCGACTGACCCGGCAGGCCCAGCTGCACCAGGACACCATTGCAGAAGAGCACTCACGCCCAACACAGGTAAGTCAAGGGGACATGTGCAGCAACACTGTCCATCGCAAACCACAGGCACACAGGGAACACACCGTGCATGAAGGTTAGGGAGTTGAAGGTTTCAGGCATACCAACACACCATCAGAGAGGTGAGCACTCATATGGACACACACACACCAGGCAGCATACATGGGCAGCAGCACAGCACTGCGGAATGACATTGCCAACACAAGCACCACCAACCACCCCACCACCTGGACTGTCCATGTCGTGTGTCAGGACCTGGGCACCTTGCACCTTGGTGTACAGTGCAATGCAGGCATCATCATGCACACGCACCTGTGGACAGCAGTTGGGAGAGTGTGCAGGTGGTCGTGTGTCAGCAGTGAGCAGAGCACCCAGCAGTGCACTGCCCACCATGACACACATTGCACACAGGGCAGCACCAGACAGGGCCTGCACTGGGAGACAGTTCAGTCAGGTAGCACTGTCCCACGGCCACCACGGATGCATGGGTGGCCCCGCCGTGGCCCAGCAGCACTGGCAGGCTGAGCAGGGGCCACATCGGGTGGCGCTGGTGCACCACCAGGGGTCCCACTGTGCGAACGCGACCTTGCCCGCACAGGGGTCTGCATCCTGCCAAACAAACTTGCACTAGGGGTGCTCGGGATGCCCACAGCAGAACCCGGTGTCGACAGGCCTGGTGTCATGGCGCGGGAATGGGAGTGGAGAGCACACTGTGTGGGGTGTGTGGTACAGGGGCACCTGACAGTGTGTGTCGTCCGCGACAGAGACCACTGCCTGGGTCAGCCTGTCAATGGCAGCGTCACATCCGTCCGCATAAGGACCAGCTCGGCTCGGTCCGAGCACACTCCCTGCTATGCCACCCACGGACACAGACAGTGCCTCCACGGACCTTGCAACCCGCCCCTGCAGCTGTGCCGAGTCCTGCAGCAGGTGGGTGTCGTTCAATGAGGTACTGTGCCCCAATGGCATCGTGACCCCCCAGGGTGTGGGCCGGTCCTGGTGCACAGCACCCCTTGAGGTGGGCGCTGTTCACCAGGACCAGGTATGGGCAGATCAGAGGCGGTGGACATGTGCCACTGCTGGACACTGTACCCCAGACCTGGTGTGCAACTGCTGCCCGCCCCTCCAACTGCTGAGCCCCAGGTCCACCTGTTCCACCTCCGTGCTGACAACAGTGCCAGACACCTGCACAGCCACGGTGCTGCCCACGGTGCTGACAGGCACAGCCTGGGACTGTGCCAGCATGCTGGTACAGGTGTGAACCAGGAAGGCCCAGGGGCACGTGCTGGCCTGCCATGTGTCCGTCATGGGACACACACCTATCACTGCCCATTGCAGGCCTGCTATCATCAATGGTGCAGGTGCGTGCCACTGCCATAGGCACAGCATGCTGGCATACCTGCATGCCAGACTGCTGTGACACAGGCTGTGCACCCCCTGCACCCGTATCACTGACACCGGAGTTGTTGGCCCAGCGTGCATGCTGCTGCAGTGCCTGCAGGCTGGTGGCAGAGGTGGATGCTCCCTCCTCCATGTCCAGCAGGTCTGCCTCACTGTCTGGACCCACCACCACCACCGTCTCCTGCAGACAAACAGGATCTGTAACAGAAAGAGAGTACATGTGAGTGCATGTGAACAACAGCCCCAACAACATCACCATGTCATACCGTGCAGTGATGGGCTTCCACCTGTCTGGAATCCTCCGCCGAATGCGCCCACAATGGCATTTCGGCTGCATGGCGCGACAGTGTCTCCTCTGTAGGGGTCAGCTGCAACACCACTGGTGGGCCCCCACCAGTGCCAGCACGTGCCACCCTGAAGGCTGCCACCTTCTCCTTCAGCCTCCTACGGTCAGTCCCCATCTTCTTCCTGTCCTGCACAGAGCGCTGGTGGCTTCCGTGCAGGTTGACGGCCCGAGCTACCCCCTCCCATGCAGCTGCACGCTCCTGAGGGGTGCCCCTCCGTCTACTCAATGTTGGCTCATCCTCCAGGTAGGCCTGGAAGAGGGCCTCTGTCTCTGCCATGGTGAAGTTCGGCCTCCTCCTACTCCCGCCGTCCACACCCTCAGCTTGGCTCTGGTCAGTCATGGTGATCTGTATGGGTGGAAGTGGACACCTGTCACTGTGCAGTCGACAGCATTTCCCCATGAGCATAGCTGCCGGCCCGGGGGGGCAGAGCCCCCCGTTTCCTCTCCGCATGGCAGATACTGATAAAAAGGGTGCCCATTGTCCCTTTCTAAGTGCCCTTTTCATGCTCAGCCCCCTCAGCCTTTATCATCCTCCACCCATGAGCATTGTCCTGAGCATCACACAGCATGTAACTCACCTCTCACCTGCAGTAACCAAATCTGGCCAGCACAACCCACAGTTGCATTTTTATAGCGCAACACATGCAAATGAGGTGTGGCTCAACTTTAATGACATGCTAATCGCACCACTGCGCCTTTGAATGGCTGATCGGATGATTTGCATAGTCGGCTGATATAAGCGTGTTGTGCTTTGCATGTCTGAAGGAATCGGCTGAGCCAATGGCACAGGTTTGTGGCTTCGTGCCACGTATGCGCATGCCCAGACAGCTGCGCGATGTGTCTATCATGCTGCAGACCTGCTGAGCGCGATAGGCGATTCAGGCCATGGCCACCATTGTGCCAGTGGCGCTACAGCACTGGGCACTATATGGCGCTGTGGCAGTACTGCGCGATAGTCCACTGTGGCACTGGTGCTCAGCTTGGCAGTCGCGCAGGATGCCTATACGTCCCATGGTGCTGTGCGTAGCCTTGCGTCATTGCCGTGACCTTGTGTATGCCCTCTGACCCCTGGCGCTGTTGGCATGCCATGTGTACGTCCCTATTGCGCTGTCCGGTGACAGCGCCATGTAAAGTAATGGCGCTGTTCGAACAGCGCAATTGGAAATCGTGGGTCTATTGCAACAACTCCACGTGAGGTTCAGGTGCAGCGGGCACCATATTGCCTGCTGTAAAGTTGGTGCCATGGCTAGGAGGAGGCGGTGTCCTGGAGCCAGCTTGAAGTGGCCAACCTGGTGGCCCTGGTGGAGCCCACTGTGAGGCACTGTATGGTGAGGCCCCTCACCATGCCTAGAGACACGTGTGGCAGCAAGTGGCCACTGACCTGGTGGAGGTCACTGGCCAGAGCGGTCTGCTGAGCAGTGCGGCACGGTACAGTGACCTCCGCTGGAGGGAGCCGGAACTCTTGACTCGGCTGCGTTCACGTGCCAGGCGGGGCGTGGTGCCTAGGCCAGGTGAGTATACCATCTATGCACCTATATTCTCTGTAGGGGTGTGTGTGTGCTTGGGTGGCTGTGCATAGGTGTGTCAGTGTGTGCAGCTCTGCAATGGTTGGTTATGGCTGTGTGGGCAGGCTCTCTCACTGGGGCAGGGGGCACTCTGCTTTTGAGTCACACTGATGTTTGTCTCAACATATGTCTCCCACAGGCCGGATTGTGAGGACACAGGACCAGGGTGATGTGGGCCATGCCAGGGCCCCGGTGCCGGGGGGTGTTGTGCCCCAACAGCAGCAGCAGCAGCAGCGTCAGACCCAGCTGCTGGAGGAGTGTGAGTATCATTACTTCATGGATGCTATTGCATGCTGGGGGGGCAAGACCACCAGCCATGCGGGACACAACCAAAGGGGAGGTCATAATTCCACTATACAAAACACTAGTGAGTCCCCACACTGGAGTACAGTGTACAGTTCCGGAGACCATACCTACGTATGGACATGGACTGGGTGGAGGGGTTCAGAGGAGGACATGGATGGTGCATGGATTGCATCACAGGTCCTATGCAGACAGGTTGACGGAACTGAACATGTACTCCCTGGAGGGGAGGAGGGTGTGGGGATATGATGGGGACATACAAGTATCTTACAGGGGGGAACAGAGTGCAGGAAAACAATGTTTTTAAGCGTAAAGGATGTTCCAGGACTAGAGGGCATGGGATGAAGTTGGAGGGGGGACGATTCAGAGGTAACATAAGGAAGTATTTCTTCACAGAATGGGTGGTGGACAAGTGGAACACCCTGCCAGAGGAAGTGGTGGGGG
Organism: Neoceratodus forsteri; assembly: GCA_016271365.2. Lineage (NCBI taxonomy): Eukaryota > Metazoa > Chordata > Ceratodontiformes > Ceratodontidae > Neoceratodus > Neoceratodus forsteri. The sequence goes on along the minus strand of CM057457.1, from coordinate 389,681,651 downwards.
CTGACTTGGTCACGGGATTTGTGAATGCATGGGTTAGCCATAACGGAATTCTGGAGGTCAGGGGTAAGGGGGAACAGACTTATAGGACAACAGAGTGAACATACAAGGTCAAATGGACAGACTGGGTGTCCCATAGGCCCTTATCTGCCGACACTGTCTATGTATCCATGTATGTAGGCATGACACAGGTGACCTGCAGCACAGTGCAGTATCACGGCACGTCTGTGTATGCATCACTGGTGGTCCAGGCATGCACTGGGCACATAGCTGTGTAACTGGCATCGCACCACGTTGCCACATCACTTGCCAGCCTAGTTTGTACTGTGATTGACGTGGGCAGTGTGTGTGGGCAGTGGTGTGCGTAGCTGGTGCCGCCTGTTTGTGATGGCCATGTGCATGTTCACTGTGGGTGGGTGCATGCCATCACAGGTGCGGGACATTGGACTATATGGCTTGCAGGTTGGGTGATGTTCAGGGTTGTGGTCAGTCTCAGCCATTGACTGTGTTCCCATTTTCCTAGGCCTCGAGGTACTCAGGAGGATGTCCCAGGATCTTCGGCACCTCAGCCAGGTTGCAGATCAGAACCAGGAGGTCCTGCAGGCCATACAGCGCCAGGGTGATCGGCGAAGGAGCCACAGGAGGGGCGCCAGCAGGGAGGACCAGCAGCCAGCTGGGCCATAGCCCACATTCCTCCCACTTCTCCCATCCCTATCCCCTCCTTCCTCTCCAAGTTGTTATTCCTCCCTTGAACACCCTGCCTTTTACCTGTCCCCCACTTGTACATAGTTTCACTTGGTTTTGTGATTAGTCCTTTAAATATACATTTCTATTTTCATATGAATACTGTGTTGGTCTCTGATTTGCAGCTGGCTATGGGTGCTCAGTTGCGAGGTGTACATGCCATCTGGGCTGGTATGGTCCTGGGTATATTGTGTGTGTGTGTGTGCATGTGTGTGCATGGGAGGTATCTCCAGCATGGCAGTGCCTTCCGGTTGGTCTTGCCGTCTGCTGCCACCCACTGCTGGTGCACAGGTGTGTGTCTGGCTTATGAGCTTCTGTGTTGCACAGGGCTGATGAGTGCTGGGGGACTGCATGGTTTCCTGAAGTGCCAGTCACTGCACATGGTGGTGTCTTGGGGTCACAGTGCAGGGTGCGCAGCATACTGGGGGCTGATGTGCACTGTGGTTGTCAACCCCTGTGTGTGGCACCTCTGCCTGCCAGTGGTTGTGCTGGGTGTCAGGGCTCTGCTATGCTTTGTTGGCTTGTCCCCATGGGCACGTGGATCATCCGTCCCACCCCAGTGATGCTGTGCTTGGGGTGTGCCGTGTGGTGTGGGTTCTGCAGTGTGTTCCTGTGCCCATGTGTGGCATGGCTGGTGGTGGCCCCAGCCTGCCTCCGTGGATGTGCAGTTCCATTGCTCTGGGGGCTGTGCTTGCGCTATGGCAGCTCTGGAATGCTCAGCTGAGCTTCCATGGTTGCGCCATAGCGCCAACATTTAAGCTCACTTCTCCTTCCTGGTTCTTGTGATGGCGCGGTATGTGTGATATTCAGGCGTTGGTTGCTTGCGATTTGCTCTGCTCCATGTTTGAATATCGCTCCTGTTGCGCATCTGCGCAACTGATTTGTGCTTGCTCCTGCTGTTGCGCTACTTTTGAGCGCAGTTTGAATATCTGGGCCCTTGTGTATAAATCTGTACAAGCTCCTTGATAACTAACCCACTTACACAAGAGTAAGGCATTCTCTTTTGATAAAGGACCCATTGGACCTTAGCTTGCCATAAATAATATCTTAGACTTCCCAAAAATAAGGATAGTGTTTCTTCATGAAACTCTGACAAATTTATTGGGTAACATCCTAGAATCAATAATTCATAAGACATGCTGCATAACCATTTAAATCCCCAAATGTTTGCTAAATATAACCATAACCCAGTCGCATACGTACATCTGAAAAAAAAATGCTCCATTGATTCTTCTGCATTAATACAATCCAAATATGGGCACAATCTTTCCTGTAGAACCTTGTACTTCGCATTACCTCTAACATTCAATTTGCCATAGAAGATTAGCCACTGCGTTTCCCATTGTTTTTGTGGCATCCTCTTACTATTTAATTGTGCCAATACAATAGGATTTAAAACTGAAGGACAATTTTTAAATCCTGGTTCTGTGGGAAGTACCAACAACATTAAATAACGATAAAGCCCCTTCATGCTGTTATTCAGAATTATCTGTTTCTGCATTTTCCATTTGAACAATTTCTGCGCCGTTGGCCTAAAATACGGAGGTATGTACAAGTAACGATTTAGTTTAGGGGCCATAGTGTGCCAATTCTTGAAATATTTACCCATTGATTTCAAGTTCCAAGACTCCTCTGCCCCTAATTCCGCTTTTAATCCTTCTTTAATTGAGTTTGATATAAACAAAGCATGCACAAAAATCACTGGGTCTACCATTCCCAAACCACCCTTATTTTTCATTAAATATGTATAACCTCTTTTTACAGGGTTTAAGCGATTTCCCCACAACATTTGAAAAAACGCACTATATATTTTAGTCTCAAAAATTACTGGAAGCGGAAAAATCATAGCCACATACTGCACCATTGGGAGAAGAAATTGCTTACTTACCTGAACCCTTTTTAATTTAGACAATTTCCACTGTTTCCACCTATTAACCTTACCCTCTGTTTTTGAAATGACACCTTCCCGATTTTCAGTAGGCATGTTCTGAGAACCAAACATGATCCCTAATATTTTAAGGGGTTTACGGGAGATGTAAATACCCTCCTGCCACACTTCCTCATCACCTGTTGCTCCAATGAATAATCCCTTTGTTTTATTTAAATTAACTTTTGCATTTGAAACCTTTGAAAAGGCCTCAAAGGCAGTCACAAAATGGGTTGCTGAGACATAATCTTCCAAATACACTACTAAATCATCTGCGTAAGCTTGTATCCTTAATTGCGAATCCCTCTGCACATTCACTGAAATTCCCTTCCAAATCTGTCTCGAAGCTATAGTTTGTAAAAAGGGGTCTAGAGCAAAAGTATAAAGAAGAGGGCTAAGAGGGCACCCCTGTCGGACTCCTGTGGTTAACTTAAAACCTTCTGCCTTCTGACCTTTTAAATATGGAAACACCGTATAACTATCATATAATTTCTCAATTATTTTCACTAATTGGTTTGGAACCCCATAATGCTTAAGGGTAAGGAAAAGAAATGGCAAGTATACTCTATCAAAGGCTTTATCCAAGTCTGCTGCTATTACACATCTAGTTAACCCTATCTCAGTGAAATACTCAATCACATCTCGAATTAACATAAACGCAGACTGAACTCGTCTGTCTGGTAGCCCGCAATATTGGTAGGGTGAAATTACTCCTTTTGCATAATTCTTCAGCCTATTATTTAAAATACCAGCAAAGATTTTGTAATCCGAATTTAAAAGAGTGATTGGTCTCCAGTTAGCAATATTTTGCTTATCCCCTGACTTAAATATGTAGGTTAATAATCCTTCTGTAAAGGAAGGGAAGATAACAGCTTTATCTAAAAAAAATCTAAATAAAATACACAGACACTGACTAAGGTCTTCTGAAAAGATTTTATAAAAGTTATTGGAAATCCCATCTATTCCGGGGGAAATATTTAGTTTCAATAACCTAATAGTACTTAAAATCTCTGTTTGAGTGATAGGGCCCCATACCTCCGGTCTCCCTACTGGGTTAGCTGGGACTAAAATATCTTTTAAATAGGCAGTCATAGCTGTATTAGAAATTGTCTCTAGGGGATTTAAAGAGCGAAAATGTTCTACTATCACTTCCCTTAGTTGAGCCACAGAGGATGCCAAATTTCCATCTGAATTTTTAAGTACCTCCATTTACATAGAATCTCTTACTAACTTACACATTTCGAATGGATCCCCAATCGGTGATTTTTTAATTCCATTAGTTAGAATAGCCTGCATAGTTTTTCCTCTATCATACTGAAACTCTTTCATTTTTTCTTTAAGTTTAGCAATTTGTTCAGAATAATCAAACCTAGAAGTATAAGCTATAGTCATAAGCCTCTGTAATTGTTGCCTTAAACCTAGATAGTGAAGAAATTTGTAATTCTTTGTTCTCACTCCTTGTGACTTAAACCATTTCCTTAAGTCAGCTTTTGTCTCTAGCCACCAATCTCCTAGATCTGAATATAAAAAGGCTACTGATAACCTAGCTCTTAACAGGTATTTCACCCCTGCTTGTATAAAAGGCAGTTCTAATGAGGAGTTATTAAGTTTCCATCTAATTAGCCTCTTCTCTTGCATGTCTGTAAAACAAAAAGTACTTAGTAAAAATGAATGATCTGAGAATTCACTGGGAATTATTTTAAAAGATTCTATTTGCATATTAGGTGACACTAACATATGGTCTATTAGAGAGTAGCTCTTCCCCTTTTTAAAAGAAAAACCACCTCCCACCTGTAAGACATTATTACAGTTCAAAAGACTGGCATCTTTTATGATTTTACTTAAAGCATTAGAATCGCAATATGTTTTTTTATTTATTTTACTAGCATGAGTCGGAATAGGACAATTAAAGTCGCCTCCCCACAATACTCTAACTGTTGTTAGTAAAAAAGGCTGTACTGCTTTTAAACAATTAACTCTACCGGCTTTTGTTTGGGGGTTATAAATATTAATAAACCTATAACATAGCCCTTGCCACTTCCCGTCAATAATCAATACCCTTCCTGGTATTAGGTCAATCAAATTATGTAGCTGGAAGGCATATGAATTGAACACGATTCCTATACCATCTGCGGAATCCTCCCCAAATGACCAAAATGAAGGGCCCCAAAACCAATCTCTTTTAAATACCACCGACTGTTCTGTAGAATACATCCATGTCTCTTGTAAAAAACATACCGAGAAAGGATGTTCGTGTATATAATGAAAGAGGGCTTGTCTCTTAACTGCATTCAATAAACTATGAACATTCAAAGAGCCCCAAACCAACCTCATTAACCTTTTTAATGTTTAAACCGCTATTTTTTCCTCTTTTCCTTTTTTTTATCCTTATAAGTATCCATGATTTGTGACCTAGTTCAAAGTGAGGATTTTTGTGAATCCGAGTCTTCAACCTCTATCTCAGTATTACCCCAAGGGGAAAACAGTGCTGCATATGAGTTACTAGTTTCGATTTGTGTTACTGGGGGATTTTAAATGTAAATTCCTTGAAGATCTTCTTTGAGGCGGTACAGTCACTGGTTCACTAACAGTGGCAACCACCCCCACCTCATCTGTGACCTCTTCTATATAACACACTGGGGGAAACTCTGAGAGGTTAGGAGGACCCATATTGCCCTTAACTGACTTAACCATATCTGGGGATGTCTCTTGCTGATCCTCACTACTTGATGGATTTAACCTTTTTTTTTATCCAGCACCTTCCCTTTTAATCCTCCTTCTATTTCAGTTGATTTCTTAACTAAAGGAAATTTCATCTGATTCATTGCAGAGGGTGGGGGGGCACACACTATGAAGAGAAGCCTTAACCATAGATTCTTGAGCTTTTTGAATAAAAGCCTCGGAATTAGAACAGGAGGATTTATTTTGAGCAGCCCAAGGACATATTTTGAACACATGACCTTTCGTTTCACACAAATCACAGCTTGATAGATTATTGCAAAACATAGTCAAATGTCCTACCTCCCCACAATTATCTCATCGAGGCTGATCACATACGCTTGAAAGATGCGTTCTAGCCCCACACTTGTAACAGGCACAGGGCTGACCGCTGTAAAAGCATACACCTCTATCTTTCCCCAACAGAAAGGAATTAGGTATGTGCTCAATTCCAGCCTCTGTTTGCCTTAATTTTATTTTATACTTCCAACCTCCAGTCCAGAACCCTTCTGCGTCTAAAATGGGTTCTGGCTCACTTAACACTTCACATTTTTTTTTAACCAAAAGGTTATATCTTCCACCCAAACCCCTTCATTCCGGAACATAACTGTAATGAATTTAATCAGGGGTTTTGATAGAGGAATAACAATAAAGGGTGTCCACATAGGAGAAAACTTAACTTGACCATACCTAACCCAAAACAGCTCCAAAGCATGTTGTGAATGAAAACTAATATCATAATTGTCCTCCCCTGAAATATTTATGAAGGCATAAACATCCTGAGGGGTGAAATGTAGTGAGTCTTTCAATAAGGTTTTCCCTACATAATGCCTATCCGGCCTAACTTCTAACCCTCCTTTATACCTTAGCCTCACAGCATTACGCCTTGGGGCAGCTTCCCTATGGGAATTTGAAAAAAGTTTGGACATCAAAGGCTTCTGTGTAGGGGTAGGGGGGTTGCACAGTGTCCTCATTTGCACCCTTCTGAATGGTCTCCTGCAGAAGGGTTTCCTGTAATGGTAAAGTGGAGGAATGATTAATCATCCCAGAAGTTCCTAAAGGAGGAAATAAACTTTTTTTCTCCATTGGATTCCTATTTTCCATCCCTTTCCGCTGCTGACCACCTGGAATCCACTCAGGAGAATGCTGAGATAAAGATAAATTTGAGTCCCAAGCAGGATCAGGTTTCCATACACCAGCCTCTGTCTGTTTCCACCCAGCTTCACATAAAGCTTTATGAGGTGACCAAGAGTCTTGCATTACTTCTTTATGTAAATAAGTGGATTCTACCTTCTGCAAATCAGCATTAGATTTTTTTTGATTTGTTTTATCTGAGAAAAAAAAATCTGTTACCCCACTTTGAGATCCTTCAGTCATTTGATATGTTACTACTGGATCAATTGCTGAATTCGCTTGGCTCAGGTGCTTAAACACAAAACCAGCTACTTTGTTCAGCTGTGCATTCTCGTTTCTGCAAAAGTTAGAAGGCAATGTATTCAGGTCATTTCTATCATTTCTTGACACTTCATTTCTTCCAATAACATTATCGGGAGCCAAAACCGGCTGTAGGCACTCGCTTTTAACCTCGGAAATAATGCCAGCCTGCACAGAATTCAGAGCGCTTATTTGTTCCCGGGAAATCGAGCTCAAGCTCTGTTGCTCAAAGCTCTCTCCCACCGGACTGCTGACGATCCCGAAATCAGCCTTAACGCTGCCATTGCACTCAGCATTGCTTTCCTTCTGACACCTGCTGCAATCACGTAGCTCAACACACCGCTGCGGAGCTTCATTAAACAAAGACGAGGCATTTCTTTCAAAATCAGAGGCATATTCTTTAACTGACAACTCTGTACTACCAGAACTTAAATTTAAGCTAGACACAGTACCTTTCAATTTTTTTGGCTCCTTATTTCGCACCGGTGTCCTGTAGGCTGTTTGCTGGGTTTTAATTTCTTGGCTTTCCCTTTCAGCCTGTGAATTTAATTCCATCTCGCATCCCTCGGAGCTATCTGATGAAATTGATTCCTTTATTTTACCGGGTGAAGCTATCTCAGCACTACCTCGGTTCTGACCAACATTCAGTAGTTTATTAATCACCTTTTCTGCAGAGGTTACTGGTTCAAATACCGCCGATTCCATTTCCATTCCTGTTGTTGCGATTGCCAACTGGCCAGTTTCTTCTTTTGTTTTCTCCAAAACAGATTGCTCCCAGCTCACAAAAGCGTCCTGAAACTCAATATCTGAGTCAATTTCAGCCAGATCCACGGCTGGAGCCTCCACAACACCTGGAGCAAGAGTCGAGGCTAGCTCTCCTGCTCCACTGACTTCCTTCTCTTTCCCTGGTCCACTTGGAGTGACCATCTTGGAAATGGCCTGTCCCCCTACTGGCAGCAACTCAGCGTCCGAGTAGGGGTGTTTTTATTGACATAAAAAACATAAACAGCAACACTTTTAAGTAGGATAATCGATAGAACAAAATTTTTCCATAACATATAACATAACAAAATCAAAGAGATGTTCAAGCATTACATTGTAAACGCTACGAGAACACAAAAAATCATGAGAAGTAAACTATTAACAAATATCCAGTCCACTTTTAACTCTTGTTATTTGAACTTAATAAAGTGAAGAAAACCTTTCCACCATTTATGTAAAGTTCCTGGGGTCACTCTTGATGCGTCCTGTGTATAAATCAGTATAAGCTCCTTGATGACTAACCTACTTACACAAGAGTAAGGCATTCTCTTTTGATAAAGGACCCATTGAACCCTAGCTTGCCATAAATAATATCTTAGACATCCCAAAAATAAGGATAATGTTTCTTCGTGAAATTCAGACAAATTCTTGGGATAACATCCTAGAATCAAAATTCATAAGACATATTACATAACCATTTAAATCCCAAAGCTTTTCTAGGTATAACCATAAACCAGTCGATATGAACATCTAAGAAAAAATGCTCCATCGATTCTTCTACATTAATACAATCCAAGTATGGGCACAATCTTTCCTGTAAAGCCTTGTACTTCGTGATTTCTCTGACATTCAGTTTCCATAAAAGATCAGCCACTGCTGCCTCCCATTGTTTTGAGGCATCCTTTACAGTTTAATTGAGCTAATACACTAGAATTTAAAGTCATAGGACAATTTTAAATCCTGGTTCTGAGGGAAGAGTCAACGACATTAGAAAACAATAAAGCCCCTTCATGTTGTTATTCAGAATTACCTGTTTCTGCATTTTCCATTTGAACAATTTCTACGCCGCTACTAAAATATGATGGAATATATAAGTAGCGATTCAGTTTAGGGGCTATAGTATACCAATTTTAAAGTATTTACCCATTGTTTTCAAGTTCCAAGACTCTACTGCTCTAATTCTACTTTTAACCCTTCTTTAATTGAGTTTGATAAAACAAAGCATGCACAAAAATCACTGGGTCTACCATTCCTAAACCACCCTTTATTTTTCATTAAATACGTGTAGCTCCTTTTAACAGGATTTAAGCGATTTCCCATAACATTTGAAAAACACACTATATATTCTAGTCTCAAGAAACACAGGAAGCGGAAAATCATCGCCACATACTGTATCGTTGGAAGAAGAAATTGCTTGATTACCTGAACCCTTTTTAATTTGGTCATTTTCCACTGTTTCCATCTATTAACCTTTTCTCTATTTTAATAATGACATCTTCCCAATTTTCAACAGGCATGTTCTGGGAACCGAACAATATCCTAATATTTTAAGAGGTTTACGGAGATGTTAATACCCTTCTGACACACTTCCTCAGCACCAGTTGCTCCAATAAATAATCCCTTTGTTTTATTTAAATTTATTTTTGCATTTGATACCTTTGCAAAGGCCTCAAATGCAGTCACAAATGAATTACTGAGGCCCTATCTTCCAAATATACTACTAAATCATCAGCGAGGCTTGTATCCTTAATTGCAAATCCTTCTGCCCATTCACTGTAACACCCTTCCAAATCTGTCTCGAAACTATCGCTTGTAAAAAGGGTCTAGAGCGAAAATATAAAGAAGAGGGCTTAGAGGGCAACCCTGTCTAACTCTTGTAGTTAACTTAAAACCTTCCCCTTCTGATCTTTTTAAATATGGAATTACTGTATAATTATCATATAATTTCTCAATTATTTTCACTAATTGCTTTGGAACCCCATAATGCTTAAGGGTAAGGAAAAGGAACGGCAAATAAACTCTATCGAAGGCTTTTTCTAAGTCAGCTGCTATTAAGCATCTAGTTAACCCTAACTCAGTAAAATACTCAGTTATATCTCGAATCAACATCAGAGCAGACTGGACTCTTCTATCTGGTAACCCACAATATTGAAAGGGTGAAATAACTTCTTTAGCTAAATTCTTCAGCCTATTATTTAAAATACCAGTAAAGATTTTATAATGAGAGTTTAAAAGAGTGATTGGTCTCCAGTTAGTAACATTTTGCTTATCCCCTGACTTAAATATATAAGTCAATAACCCTTCTGTAAAAGAGGGATAGATTGCAGCTTTATCTAAAAAACTAAATAAGATACACAGGCACTGACTAAGTTCGTCCTGAAAAGATTTTATAAAAGTTATTGGAAATCCCATCTATTCCGGGGGAAATATTTAGTTTCAATAACCTAATGGAGCTTGAAATCTCTGTTTGAGTGATAGGTCCCCATACCTCCAATCTCCCAACTAGGTTAACTGGAACTAAAATATCTTTTAAATAGGTGGCCATAGCTGAATCGGGGATTGTCTCAAGAGGATTCAAAGAGCGGTAATGTTCTACAATCACTTCTCTTAGTTGGGCCACAGAGGATACCAAATTACCATCTGAATCTTTGAATACCTCCATTTTCATAGAATCTCTTACCTGTTTACACATTTCGAATGGATCCCCAATGGGTGATTTTTTAATTCCATTAGTTAAAATGGCCTGCATGGTTTTCCCTCTATCATACTGGAACTCTTTCATTTTTTCTTAAGATTAGCAATTTGTTCTGAGTAATCCTTCCTAGAAGAATAAGCTATAGTCATAAGCCTCTGTAATTGTTGTCTTAAACCTAAATAGTGCAGGAATTTGTCATTCTTTGCTCTAACTCCTTGCAATTTAAACCATTTCCAAGTCCGATTTAGTCTCTAACCACCAATCTCCCAAATCTGAATATAAAAGGCTACTGATAACCTAGCTCTTAATAGGTATCTCACCCCAGCTTGTATATAAGGGAGTTCTAATGAGGAGTTATTGAGTTTCCATCTAACTAGCCTTTTTCTTGCCTGTCTGAAAAGCTAAAGAACTTAATAGAAAGGAATGGTCCGAGAATTCACTAGGAAATATTTTAAAGATTCTATTTGCATATTAGGTGACACTAACATATGGTCTATTAGAGAAAATCTCTTCCCCTTTTTAAACGAAAAACCTTCTCCAACCTGTAAAGCATTATGACAGTTCAAGAGTCCAGCACTTTTTATAATTTTGCTTAAAGCATTAGAGTCACAGTATGTTTTTTTATTTGTTATACTAGCATGGGTCGAAATGGGACAATTAAAGTCGCCCCCATAATACTCTAACTGTTGTTAATAAAAAAGGCTGTACTGATTTAAGACAATTAACTCTACCTGATTTGTTTGGGGGTTATAAATGTTGATAAACCTATAGCTTAGCCCTTGCCACTTCCCATCAATAATCAGGACCCTTCCTGGTATTAGATCTATCAAATTGTGTAACTGGAAGTCATATGAATTAAACACTATTCCTATACCATCTATGAATCTTCCCCAAACGACCAAAATGAAGGGCCCCAAAACCAATCTCTTTTAAATGCCACCAACTGATCTATGGAATACATCCATGTCTTGTAAAAACAAACAGAAACAGGAAATTCATGTATATAATGAAAGAGGGCTTGTCGCTTAACCATATTCAATAAGCTATGAACATTCAAAGAACCCCAAACCAACCTTATTAACCTTTTAAGTATTTAAATCATTGTTTTTTCTCTTTCTTTTTATCCTTGTAATTATCCGTGATTTGTGACCTGGTTGAAAGTGAGGATTTTGAGAGTCTGAATCTTCAACCTCTATCTCAGTGTTACCCCAAGAGGAAAACAGAGCTGCATATGAGTTACTGATATCAATCTGTTCCACTGGGGGAGGGATTTTTTGATAGTGAATTCCTTAAAGATCTTCTTTGGGGCAGTACAGTCACTGGTTTATCAACGGCGGCTGCCACCACCACCTCATCTGTGACCCCTTCCGTATAACACACTGGAGGGAAATCTGAGAGGTTAGGGGGACCCATATTGCCCTTACCTATCTTAATATCTGAGGATATCTCACGCTGATCCTCCCTACTTGGTGAGTTTAACTTTTTTTTGTTCAACACCTTCCCTTTTAAACCCCCTTCTTTTTCAATTTCTCTCTTGCCTAGAAGGAATTTCATCTGATTTGTTGCAGGGGGAGGGGGGCACGTATCCTGGAGAGTAGCTTTAACCATGGATTCTTGGGCTTTTTGAATAAAAACCTCAGAATTAGAACAAAATAATTTTTTTTGGGCAGCCCAAGGACATAGTTTGAACACATGGCCTTTAGTTTCGCACAAATCGCAACTTGATAGATTGCTACAAAACATAGTTAAATGTCCTACCTCCCCACAATTATCACAATGGGGCTGGATCACACTTGAAAGGTAGTCTCTAGCCCCACACTTATAACATGCATGGGGCTGCCCGCTGTAAAAACATACCCTCTATCTTTTCCTAACAAAAGGAGTTAGGTATATGTTCAATTCCAGCCTCTGTTTGCCTTAATTTAACTTTATACTTCCATCCTCCAGTCCAGAACCCTCTGTATCTAAAATAGGCTCTGGCTCACTTAGTACTTCACATTTTTTTTTAACTAAAGGTTATGTCTTCCACCCATACCCCTTCTTTTTGAACATAACTGTAACGAACTTAATCAGGGTTTTGAGAGTGGTATAACAATAAAGGTGTCCCACAGGAGAATACTTAACTTGACCATACCTAACCCAGAACAACTCTAAAGCCTGTTGAGAACGAAAACTTATGTCATAATTGTCCTCCCCTGAAATATTAATGAAAGCATAAACATCCTGAGGGATGAAATGCAGTGAGTCTTTCAACAAGGTTTTCCCCACATAATGCCTATCCGGCCTAGTTTCTAACCCTCCTTTATACCTCAGCCTCACAGCATTGCACCTAGGGGCCACTTCCCTATGGGAATTTGAGAAAAGTTCAGACATCAAAGGCTTCTGTGAAGGGGGGGGGAGGTTGTACAGTGTCCTCATCTGTACTAATCCGAATGGGCTCCTGCAAGAGGATTTCCTCCCCTTTCTGCTGCTGGCCACCTGGAATCCACTCAGGAGAATGCTGAGATAAAGATGAGTTCGAGTCCCAAGCAGGATCAGGCTTCCATACACCAGCTACTGTCTGTTTCCACCCTGCTTCACTTAAAGCTTTATGAGGTGACCAAGAATCTTGCCAGCCTTCTTTATGTAAAAAAAAAGGGGTCTGCCATCTGTATATCAGCTGTAGACTTTTTTTGGTTCATTTTGTCAGAAAAAAAGAAATCTGTAGCCCCACTTTGGGAACCGTCAGTCTTTTGATATGTAACAGCTGAGTCAGTTGCTGAAATCTCTTGACTCTGCTGTTTGAACACAAACCCAGCTACCTTGTTCAACTGTGCTGTTTTATTTTCACAAAAAGTAGATGGCAATATATTCTGTGCAGATAAATCATTTATCTTCACTTCGTTACTCCCTTTGACATTTTCAGAGACCGAAACTGGCAGTAAACACTCACTTTTAGCAGCAGAGATAATACCAGCCTGCACTGAATTCAGAGAGATTATTTGTTCTTGGGAAATGGAGCTCAAGCCTTGCTGCTCTAAGCTCTCTTCCACAGAGCTGTTTACAATCTTGGGATCAACCTTAACTCTGCCTTTGTGCTCTTCATTACAATCAGGCTGACACCTGCTGCAGTCAGGGAGCTCAACACACCTCAGTGAAGCTTCATTAAACAAGGACAGAGCATTTTTTAACACCAGAGGCAAACTCTTTTGCTGGCAACTCTGTCCTGCCAGAACTATAACTTAAATAAGACACAGTACCTTTTTTTTGCTCCATATTTCGCGCCACTGTCCTGCAGTCTGTTTGCTGGGTTTTAATATCTTGGCTTTCTCTGTCAGCCTGCAGTTTTAAATTCATCTCACTTCCTTGAGCTATCTGATGAAATTGGTTCTTCCATTTCTCCAGAAAACATTATCGCAGCATTATCTTGTTTCTGACCCACATTTAGTGGTTTAATGGCTACTTTTCTGTAGAGGTTGCAGGTTCAAATACCGACAATACCTTTTCTCTTCCTGTTGTTGCAATTTCCAACTGTCCAGTTTCTTTCTTTGTTTTATCCAAAACTGATTGCCCCCAGCTCACAAAAGCATCCTGAAACTCAATATCTGATTCAATTTCAGCCAAATCCACGGCTGGAGCCTCCACAACACCTGGAGCAAGAGTCGAGGCTAGCTCTCCTGCTCCACAGACTTCCTTCTCCTTCCCTTGTCCACTTGGAGTGGCCATCTTGGAAATGGCCTGTCCCCCTACTGGCCGCAATGCAGAAACATCAGCACAGCAGCATCAGAGTAGGGGAATTTCCCCGGTGCCCTGTCCAAATTTTCCCCCATTCACTAAAATACCACCAACAGCTTAATCTGGTTCAAAGTCAGTTAGCATTCATCTGTATCCCCCTCCCCCGGGTCGTGCCTGAAAATAGGCAGAATTTGTCTAGTGCAGTTACCTAGTGAACAAAAACTAAATAAATAAAGAAAATAGAGGCAGATGGGGTGATTAGTATTGAGTATCACTCAGTCGGTGTGTGTTGTCCTAGTTTCAGGCTATTTTCTTTTTTGTGGCAATGTCATAATATGTGTTTCCAATGATCGAATCCTGTTTATTTTACATGCTACATACCCACATATTCACTAATAAGCAGCCCAGTTGTTGTGTGTAGGGCTCCTGGGAGACAGTACTGGATGGCAATGTTTCACCTCAGTGGAACTGCTTTTCATGCTCTCCTCAAAAGTTGCCTTACTGCTGAAAGTGAAGTATTTCTCCCAAAATGACTGCAAACCGGAAAGTACAGGCCCACAAAAACAGTGACTTTAGTTTTCACCTGCTATTCTAGCCCCACCTCCCTCATTTTATTTATGAAACCCTCTATCAGGAACCTGCTATCCTCCACACTAAGGTCCTGTCCACACTACACCTCTGTAATGTTACAGAGTGCCTAAACCGTTACCGCAACAGTTTGCATTTACACCTGTAACGTTACAGAAGGCGTTTTCGTAACCATTGTTGAAACCACATATGAGATGGTTTCAACAACGGCTATGAAACCGGTTATGCCTCGGTAACGTTACCGGGCGATGTGTGGATGAGTGGTAATGGCCCCCTACAGGACCCGTAGAGCAGAGCGAGCTGCATCTTGGGAACGGGTGCCACCATATCAGTCACCCGACACCCCTAGTGTGGTCTGGCGGTACTGGTCCCATCACTGACACTGCTGCACTGTGGACACACTGCACCGCTCCCCTGCCATAATGGATTGCATCCGTTACCAGGCCGGAGCAGTGTAGTATGGACATGGCCTAAATCTCTCACCCTGACCTGGATCCCTCCGACAACAGTCAAAACTCCAACCAAACAAAATCTGCTTCTGTCATGTCTACTTCTGACTCTACCCTACATTGTGATCTGGCTTCCATGCTGTGGGGAACCATCCTGGGGTCTACCCAGCCTGCCTCAGTCTCCTTACATTAATACTCCTGTGCTGCTTCACTCACCAGTGCAGACCTTCATGTCTGTCTCACTACATTAATAGTTCTGCACAGCATCATTTACCAGTGCTGCCTTCCCTGCCAGTCTCACTGCATTAATCCTTCTGCGCCACACAATTCACCAGTACTGTCTCAGACTCCCTACATCAATACTTCTGCACTGCATCATTCATCAGTGCTGTCTTCTTCACATCAGTTTCCCTACATTAGTCCTTCTGCATTGAATCATTCACCAGTGCTGCGGTCACTGCCTCAGTCTTCCTACATTAATACTTCTGCACAGAAACTTTCACTAGCACTGCCCTCCCAGCCTCAGTCTCCCTACATTAATACTTCTGCACTGCATCATACACCAGCACTACCCTCCTCACCTTGGTCTCCCTACATTAATTATTCTGCACTGCATCACTCACTAGTGCTGCCCTCCATACCTCAGTCTCCCTATATTAATCCTTCTGCACTGTATCACTAACCAGTGCTGCCTTCCCTGCCTCAGTCACCCTATATTACTACTTCTGCACTGCATCACTCACCAGCACTGCCCTCCCCACCTCAGTCTCCCTACATGAATCCATCTGCATTACATAATTCACCAGTGCTGCCCTCCCCTGCATCAGTCTCCACACATTATTCCTTCAGCACTGCATCATTCACCTGTGCTGCTCTCCCTGACTGTCTCCCCACATTAATCCTTCTGCATTGCATAATTCACCAGTGCTGCCCTCCCTGCCTCAGTCTCCCCACATTAATCCTTCTTCTGCACTGCATCATTTACCAACCCTGTCCTCCCTGCCTTAGTCTCTTTACATTATTCCTTCTGCACTGCACCATTCAACAGCACTGTATTCTCTGCCTCAGTCACCCTACATTAATCCTTCTGCACTGAATCATTAAACAAGTGCTGCCCTCCCTGCCTCATTCTCCATACATTAATCCTTCTGCACTGCATCATTCACCATTGCTGCCTTCCCTGCCTCAGCCTCCCTACATTAATCCTTCTGCACTGCATCATTTGCCAGCACTGTCCTCCTTGCCTCACTGTCCCTACATTAATCCTTCTGCACTATATCATTCACCAGTGCTGCCCTCCCTGCCTCCATCACCCTAGATTAATTCTTCTGCACTGCATCATTCATAAACACTGCCCTCTCTGCCTCAGTCACCCTACATTAATCCTTCTGCACTGCATCATTCGCCAGAACTGCCCTCCCTGCCTCAGTCTCCTACATTATTTTTTGTGCTTGCGTCATTCACCAGCACTGCCCTCCCTGCCTCAGTCTCCTACATTATTTTTTGTGCACTGCATCATTCACCAGTGCTGCCCTCCCTGCCTCACTCTCTCTACATTAATCCTTCTGCACTACATCATTCACCGGCACAGCCATTCCCACCTCTGTCTCCCTACATTAATCCTGCACTGCATCATTAACCAGTGCTGCCCTCCTCCTCACTCTCTCTACATTAATCCTTCTGCACTATGTCATTCACCGGCACAGCCATTCCCACCTCTGTCTCCCTACATTAATCCTGCACTGCATCATTAACCAGTGCTGCCCTCCCTGCCTCAGTCTCCATACATTAATCCTTCTGCACTGCATCATTCACCAGTGCTGCCCTCTCCAGCTCTGTCTCCCTACATTAATACTTCTGTACTGTATCATTCACCAGAGCTACATTCCCCCCCCCTTAGTCTCCCTACATTAATACTTCTTCATCGCATCTGGGAGAGGAGGACAGATGGATGGAAGGTCAGAGAAGGAGAGATAGGGGAGCTAAACATGTGGCTCAAGGGCTGGTGCCAGGAGAAGGGACACAAATTTGTAGGGAACTGGCAACAGTTTTGGGAGCGAAGGTTCTTTAAATTTGATGGACTGCATCTGCCTAAGGAGGGAGTCAGTGCATTGGGGCAGAAGTTTGATGTCTTTGCAGAATATTTAAACTAGCAAATGGGGAGAGGGGTGCAGCACCTGAAATGTTGATTGGGTAGAACACCCCTCACCTAGCGGTCAAACAGGAGTTCAGCATGTTTGTAGTTCATTTGCATCACCAGGTAAAGAAAAAGGTCTGGCTCCCCATATGATGCACAGGGGAAATGCCGGACCTTGCCAACAACTAACACACTGAAATCTGACCAATGGAAAATCATGTACACAAATGCTCCCAGTCTGGGAAACAAGATCCCAGACCTGCAGGCAATAATCGACAGAGGCTAAACTGGACATAGTAGTCATTAGCAGACATGGCTTCACCAGTAACCACACTTGAGAGACTTCAGTACCTGGCTGAGTGACTGTTCAGAAGAGACTGAGGTGCAAAAGGAGGGGTGGAGGCCCTTTATGTCAATGAAAATATCAAAGCTGCAGAAATTCAGAATACACATAAGGAGCCAGAAGAACTGTGGATCACCCTGGAAACAGGAAATGGGACAGCCATATGAACTGGGGTTGTGTACAGGCCTCCAGACCAAGTGGAGGACATAGACACATTACTGTTACAAGATATACAAAACATGACAGCTAAAGGGAGGTTCTGATATTGGGAGACCAGTGACCATCCATGGTATGGTTCAATTTGCCACTAGCATCTAAATCATCCCATTCCAAGGCAAAATATGGGACTTCAGAGGAGCTGACTTTGATAGGATGGCCAACAGAGTTAAGCTAGCCCTGGCAAAAGAAATACAGGAGAGGGGTACAGGCAAAGTGGGCAAGCATTAAAGATGCAATATTTGAAGCAACATCCCATTGTGTTAGTGAGAAAAGGAAGTGCAAAAGAAGAAGGAAACCACTTTGGTTCTCAAAAACAGTAGCAGAAAAGGTCAGAGCCAAAAGGCTGGCCTTCAGGAAATATAAGGGAACGCAGCAGGATGAAGATAGGGAGGCATACCAAACTTCCCTAAGGGAAGCAGGGAAGGCAGTAAGGCAGGCAAAGGCCCAAACCAAGGAAACACTAGCACAAACAGTAAAAGAAGGCAACAAGACTTTCTATAGATACATTAGTGAAAGTATAAAGTCCAGAGGGGATATTGCTAAGGTCAAAGGGGATAAGGGGGTGTGTAAGGAGGAGGACCATGTAAAAGCATCTATCATAAATAGATACTTCTGCTCAGTATTTACTGAAGAGAAGGTAGGGCAGGGCCCACAGCTCTGCACCATGGACACAGTGGGGAGGGAAGTGTGCACTAGTCCCTTCACAAAAGAAAGGGTCCTACAAGAGCTAGATAAGCTCAGGGTGGACAAGGCAATGGGACCTGATGGCATACATCCCAGGGTACTAAAGGAGCTAAGGGTGCAACTAGCAGAGCCATTATCAGAACTGTTTAGTGAGTCTCTGAGCACAGGAGAGGTCCCAGAAGACTGGAGAAAGGCTCATGTGATCCCGCTTCACAAGAGTGGTAGCAGGGAGGAGGCAGGGAACTACAGACCAGTCAGTCTTACCTCAGAAGTGGGCAAGATCATGGAGACACTCCTTAAGGAAAGGATAGTGCAATACCTGGAATCCATGGGAGCACAAGATCCAAGACAGCATGGGTTTACAAAAGGAAGGTCCTGTCAAACTAATCTCATAGATTTCTTTGACTGGGTAACCAGGGTGGTGGACCAAGGGGGAGCAGTTGATGTTGCCTACCTTGACTTTAGCAAAGCTTTCTATACTGTTCCACATAGAAGATTGATTAATAAGCTGGGTAGGCTTGGGGTGGGTCAGACGTTGGTCAACTGGGTGGCAAACTGGTTGACTGGCAGAAAACAGAGAGTGGTGGTAAATGGTATACAGTCAGAAGAGATGCAAGTCACAAGTGGGGTACCTCAGGGATGAGTCCTGGGGTCAGTCCTCTTCAATATCTGCATCAGTGACATTACAGATGGACTGGAGAATAAGGTTTGTCTGTTTGCAGATGACACCAAGATCTGCAACAGAGCAGATGATCCAGATAGTGTGGGCAGAATGAGAAGAGATCTGAATAAACTAGCAAAATAGTTAGAAGAGTGGCAACTGGGGTTTAACACAAAGAAGTACAAGATCATGCACATAGGGAAGAGAAACCCTGAAGCCACCTATAGGTTGGGAGGGGAGTTGCTGGCAGTCACAAGGGAAGAAAGAGACTTGGGCATCATCATCACCGATGACCTGAAATCATCCAAGCAGACCTCTAAAGCAGTAGGTAAGGCTAGAGAGATGTTAGGGTGTAGTAGGAGGGGTATCACAAGTCGTAAGAGGGAGGTAATAATCCCTCTTTACAAGACACTGGTTAGGCCCCATCTGGAGTACTGCGTGCAGTACTGGAGGCCACACGTTCACAAGGACATTAACCAAATTGAGGCAGTCCAGAAAAGGGCAACCAAAATGGTGCAGGACTGCATCAGAAAACATATGAGGACAGATTAACTGAACTCAATATGTATACCCTAGAGCAAGAGGAGGAGAGGTGATGTGATTGAAACATTCAAACACCTTAAGGGCATTAACAAGGTGAAAGAGTCTAACATGTTTCAATATAAGAAAATAGCAGGACAAGAGGACACAGCATGAGATTAGAGGGAGGCTGATTAAGGGGTAGTGTGAGGAAGTTCTTTTTCACAGAAAAGGTGGTGGATGCATGGAACAGCCTACCTCAGGAAGTGGTGGATATGAATACAGTGCACGGCTTCAGACAGGCATGGGATAGGCAGAAGGGATCAATACAGATGAGTATGAATATATAGGCCATTGAGAGAGCAAAGGCCTATGGCACATTCATAAGGTAGAAAAATAAATGGGCAGACTGGATGGGCCTTGCGGTCCTTTTCTGCCATCAGCTTCTACGTTTCTATGTTTCTATTCACCACAGCTGCCCCGTACCTCAGTCTCACTACATTAATCCTTCTGAACTGCATCTATCACCAGCACTGCCCATCCTGTTTTAGTCTCCCTACATTAGTACTTCCGTATTGCATCATTCACCAGTGCTGCCCTCCCTAACTCAGATTCCCTACATTGATCCTTCTGCACTGCATCATTCACCAGTTCTGACCTTCCTGCCTCAGTCTCCCTACAGTCATCCGTCTGCACTGCATCATTCACCAGTGCTTGCCACCCTGCCTCAGTCTCCCGACATTATTCCTTCTGTATTACATCATCATCATCCAGTGCTGCCCTCCTGCCTCAGTCTACCTACATTAATCCTTCTGAACTGCATCATTCACCAGCAATGCCCTCCTCAGCTCTCTCCCTACATTAATCCTTCTGCATTGCAATATTTACCAGTGCTGCTGCCCATGCCTCAGTCTTCCTACATTAATCCTTCTGCACTGCATCATTCACCAGCACTTCCCCTCCCCACTTGTCCCCTACATTAATCCTTCTGCACTGCATCCTTCACCAGCATTGCCCTCCCCACCTCAGTCTCCCTACATTAATACTTTTGTACTACATCATCAAGTAGCACTGCCCTCCCCACCTTAGTCTCTATACTTTAATACTTCTGCACTGCATCACTCACCAGTGCTGCCCTCCCCACCAAAGTCTCTCTACAGTACTATAATACTTTTGTACTGCATCATTAACCAGTGCAGTCCTCCTCATCTCAGTTTCCCTACATTAATCCTTCTGCACTGCATCATTCAACATTGCTGCCTTCCCCTTCTCAATCTCCCTACATTAATACATCTGCACTTCATCATTCATCAGTGCTGCCCTCCCTGCCTCAGTCTTCATATATTAATCCTTTTGTACTGCATCATCATCCAGTGCTGCCATCCCGCCTCAGTCTCCCTACATTAATCCTTCTGAATTGCATCATTCACCAGCACTATGCTCGCCGCCCCAGTCACCCTACATGAATCCTTCTGCACTACATCTTTCACCAGCACTGCCCTACCTACCTCAGTCCCCCTACATTAATGCTTCTGCATTGCATAATTTACCAGCACTATGCTCACCGCCCCAGTCACCGTACATTAATCCTTCTGCACTGCATCATTCAGCAGCACTGTCCTCCCCACCTCAGTCTCTCTAAACTATTACTTTTGTACTGCATCATTAACCAGCACTGCCCTCCCTACCTTAGTCTCCTTACTTTAATCATTCTGCTCTGCATCATTCACCAGCACTGCCCACCCTGTCTCAGTCTCTGCACATTAATTTTTCTGCACTGCACCTTTCACCAGCACTGCCATCCCTGCCTTAGTCTCCTTACTTTAATCATTCTGCACTGCGTCATTCACCAGCACTGCCCACCCAGTCTCAGTCTCTGTACATTAATTTTTCTGCACTGCACCTTTCACCAGCACTGCCATCCCTGCCTTAGTCTCCTTACTTTAATCATTCTGCACTGCATCATTCACCAGCACTGCCCACCCAGTCTCAGTTTCTGCACATTAATTTTTCTGTACTGCACCTTTCACCAGCACTGCCATCGCTGCCTCAGTCTCCCTATATTACTGTATATACTCACATATAAGCCAACTCAGGTATAAGCTGACCCCCCTGATTTAAACAGCTGATTTCAACAACTAATACTGACCCGCATATAAGCCGATGCATGAATCTTTATTTATTTTCTGAATGTGTACAAAATCTCAAATTCATAGTTAATCACCACAGTGAATCGTAATGTGCTAGTGGTACTTGCAGTCCTGGTTTTAGTTTTAGTTTTTACTGTTCCTCCTTATCCTCCTCCACATCCGAAAACCCCAGCACCACTTCATTCTCTGTCATGAACTCCTTGGTCAGAACATCAATATACGGGCTGTTATCCTCCTTGATCTCTGGGTCTAGCTCATCACTCTCCTTGAACAGAGCATCATCCTTTGTCCCATCCAGGCTCTTGCTAATGCCACACTTGAGAAAGGGCTTAGAAACCACCTCCACAAGGATTGTATCCCAAGCTTGTTCAATCCATTCACACACCAGTGCAATGTCAGGTTGTTTCAGATTTACGCCTTTGGTTAGCACACCTGCGCCAGATACCATCCGGTCACACCAAAGCTTGCAAAGCCAATCTTTGAATGGCTTATTGAGACACACATCTAGTGGCTGAAGCATTGATGTCAGCACCCCCTGGAATCATGCATAGGTCAGTTTGTTCTTTTTTGACAGTTTTTTTTTTACCGAGTCAGTCAGGTGTGCGAAAACATGTCACAGACAAGGAGTGACCACTTGAGGCATAGAGCACCCAGTCTAGTGCCCCACACCCACTGCAACCACACACTGGCTAGTTCTTCATCCAGCCTTTAGACTGGGCAAATACAAGCAGTCCTTGGGGGGAAAACCACTGATTTGGGCAGTGTTTTCCTTTTAAACACAGTCATGGGCTTCAGTTTAGTACTATCTGCCAAACATGACAGAACAACAGTGAAGTGGGTTTTCTCATGTCCTATTGTTTTAATAAGCACAGTTTTGCTGCCAGAGGGATTTACAGTACGATTGCATGAGAGATTGAAAGTCATTGGGGTCTCATCCATATTTCCAATTTGGGACAGTTCATAACTGTGCTGCTTTCACATTTTGATCATAAACTGATGAAAGCTTGCAACCTTTGATTCTAGGTCAGGGGGATGTTTCTGGGCAATCTTGGTTCTCTGGCAAAGTGTCAGGTTGTTCCTCTCCATAAAGCAAGAGCATCACCCAGCAGAAGCAAAAAAAGTATCCATACCTGGACATCGATATTTTTCCTGCTTAGCCATTTTAACAGCCTGCATCCAAACTGACATGCGAGTTACAATGAAATCGCTTTGTCTACATTCCAATACCCAAGCATTTAGGTCAAACCTCAAATTGCTGGAATGCAGGAAATTCTCCATGACATGCTTTTTTAGACTTGGAGAGTTCGTTTAGCATCTCCCTCTGTTCCATCCATCTCCTAACCTGCTTCTCATTGATACTGAAGTGCTGTGCTGCAGCACAGTTGTTGGTGGCATCGGCATGTTCAATGACTCGCAGTTTAAATGCTGCATCAAATGCACAATGCTTTCTTTTTACACTCTTCTTTGCGAGTCATGAACATGCTGGAGAAACTTTTTTTTTATAGGTCGTGGAGTCATCCTGTTACTGTACCGGTTCATCGAAATTGAAAAACCGCTTCCATCACTTCTACCGAATGACCCGCAAATAAGCCAAGGAGTAAGGTATAAGACTTCAATTTTGGACTAAAAAATGTGTTTTATATGTGAGTATATATGGTAATTCTTCTGCACTGCATCACTCACCAATGCTGCCCTCCATCTCTCAAGTCTCTGTATTTTAATACTTCTGCACTGCATCACTCACTAGTGCTGCACTCCCTGCCTCAGTCTCACTACATTACCCTTCTGCACTGCATCATTCACCAGCAGCTGCAGTCTATGGGCTGAAGTGCTGCACACTCAAGCAGACTAGATAGACCATATGGCCTGTATCTGCTGGCAAGTTTGTATGTTTGTATGTACCAGCAGTGCCCTCACTGTCTCAGTCTTCCTACATTAATCCTTCTGCACTGCATCATTCACCAGCACTGCCCTTCCCACCTCAGTCTCAGACACACTGATGACCACTGCAAGAAAACTTGGACTCTGAGATACAGCAGGGAGAAAAAGAGAGACTGCAAAAATCTTTTATATTCTGGACTCAGATTTCTCTACAGAAAATGTTGAAATTATCCAGTTAATTCACTAGTCCTTTTGTAGGTGTTTTCCCACTTTTTTGTACAGTAGATCCTGTAACCAAATATCAAAATCATTTGTCTGTATGTTTATGTACTAATTATTTAAGTAATCAGTAAAACTGTTGCTTTTATTTTAAAGTATTCCTGCCTTAGAGTAGTTTGTTGTGTGTGAAGGTTTTTGGGAAGGTTTATTCAATCTGTGACATGCCTGTTTAGTGCCAAGGTGCCACGCACTACCAAAACTAGGACCCTGGAAAGAAAACTTGGGGCCTAAAGCAGGGAAAGAACACAAGGTCTCTGGAGGAGTCTATGGGGTTTGAATCAGGTCCCTGCACCATCTGTGGGAGAAGACATAATCAGAGTTATGAGGACATCCCCGAGGAGCTTGCAACACCCATTTTCTTCCCCCAGAGGAGCAACCAAAGAGGGTTCTCACCTGGCTACAGATTCAAGACTGTATTTTACCCTTACCCAGAAAGAGAGGAAGACATGGGCCCTTATGGCGAGTGCTCAGTTGTGAAATAAGCAAGCACTACTCTTAAAGGACATGAGGACGGTATTTCCTGACCCCCCTGTTGTGAATTGCACTTAGGGGTGGCCACTGTGAACTCAGTGGACTGGGCCCCCAGGAGTGGGTTCATGACATTTGTTCCACATGAGTTTAGTTGTTGTTTGCATATCTAGGTATTTGATGGTTTTGTGCACGTGACACTATAGTAACTGGGGTGGCTACTTCAATCAGCAAGAAAACATCTGTTCTTTCTTCTTCTATTACAATGTCTAGTTTTTTTCACCACCATATTCTTGGCAGTCAGTATTGGGTGATCCCATGTGCTCATTACTTCTTTGTTCTCTGTGATTCTTTGTGGTTCCTGTTTCTATTGTTTCTTTGTTACCTGCACATTGCAGTATTTCCATAGTTTCCAGTGAATCAATCTTGCTTCGTTGCTGTGTTTTTCAGCATACAGGCCTTCTGCCATGAGTACTTCACATCCAGCTACAAGTTGTGAAGCTGTTTCTAATTCTGTATTACAGAACCTACACCATTTGTTTTTCCTGTGTTTGTTTCTAACTCTGTATTACAGAACCCACACTGTTTGTTTTTCCTGTGTTTGTTTCTAACTCTGTATTACAGAACTCACACTGTTTGTTTTTCCTGTGTTTGTTTCTAACTCTGTATTACATAATCTATACTGTTTGTTTTCCTGTGTTTGTGCAGTTGTTTCTAACTCTGTATTACAGAATCCACACTGTTTGTTTTTCCTGTGAGTAGTATAAGTACATATATCTCGTCAAATGTTAAATTTCAGCCAATCAGAGTGTGCCACGTCATTTGACATGTAGTTACCATGGCAACGCCTGCCCCTTTCTGCCAGTGGAAGTCCCGCCTTCCATGTAGCATGGCAATGCCTTGCCTCCCCCCCTTCCTGCCACAGGAAGTGACGTGCATTTTCATCCTCGAACCCAGAAGTCCTCCCCTTTTCTACACCATACGTCCCTCCTCCTCTTGCATCCATGCCACAGACTCACACCCAAGTCCCTCCTCCTCCCCTCACATCACAGGGCTACCATCTCCTCAAACCCTTCCCCTCAGACTCTCAGTTCAGCATCCTAGCTTGCACCCAGGTCCATCCCCCACAAATTGCAATGCCGCTACACCATCCTAGTTCACACCCAAGTCCCTTCTCTTTTTCCCCACTGCAACCCTGCCACTGCATCCTAGCTCAAACTCAACTACCTCCTCCTCCAAACCCCATCCTTGCACCCAAGTCCCTCTTCCTCCACACCACTGTGCTCCCTCCTCCACCCCTGCCACTGTGTCCTAGCTCAACCCTGGAGTCCCCTCCTTGATCCATCCATCCCTTTCACCCGAGTCCCTCTTCCTCCACACCACCCTGCTCCCTCTTCCACCCCTGCTGCAGTGTCCTAGCTTAAGCCTCGAGTCCCCCTCCTCCATTCTCTTCCCCTCAAACTCCTGCTCCCTTTATCTCCTCCCCTCCCCACTCACACCCGAGCTCTAGCACCTCCATCCCTATTCACTCAATATTCATTCATCCCCTGTCAGTCTGGGGATATAAGGATAGAATGTGTGTAAATGCTTTGTGACTCAGATTTTTTCTTGACATTATGTATAAGGAAAGCATTGTCATGCAGATGCAGTGACCATTGAGGGCTATTTGGTGACACTGGTGTAAGCACACTTGTTTTGAAACAAGGTACATATTTTTAAAGGTTTAGAAAAAAGTATTTATGTGCCCTATGAATGCCTTACCAAGAACTAATTGTAAAATGTTCAACGGCATCTCAGACTGCCAAGGCAGCATTCATTAGTCTGCAAAACTGTGTGTGTGTGTGTGTGTGTGTGTGTGTGTGTGCATATGTACGTGCATGCGTGCATGTGTGTGGGCATTAGCCAGCTCATAGGTAAAGAAAAAAAACATCACTACACTGCTTTGGACAGAAAAATAACTTTACAAATCTTACCTTGTTTGTAGTAAAAATATATATGTCCCCCAAGTTTCCTGTGAATATTGCAGGAAAAAAAATCATTCCTATTGATGATGCTAACATTTTTAACACACAATAAAAAGATGGTAATCCACAGAAAAATTTCCCAACTTTTATCAAGGGTTGCAAAAGTATAGTTCCCATTTAGTTCAGTGAGTCAGGAAAACAAATTACCCTTTTAACACAGAATGAAAGGTAGATAAAGTCCACTGAATGTACACATAAAATGTCTGCTGTGTATTAAGTCCAAGAGAAGTGCAAGTTGTGGCTACTTGTTGGAAGAGCAAGTGCCTAATAAGTCTGTATATCTTTGCTTCCACAAAGATTCTCATCCTATTGCTAGCGTTCATGTGAAACACTTTGACTACTGATAAGCTTGTCATGAATTCTTAATGAATTAGCTCTGGGAAAGTGATGAGATCATGGGCATACATTTACATGTGAAAAGGTAGTTTTGCTAAATGGTACACAGGGTGTGTTTTGTTAGGGAGCTGGGAGACGCCGATGAGCTCATCTTTGAAGAATAGAACAAGACACTGATTTACATGTGAAAGGATACTTTTGTGAAATCATACACAGGGGTCTTGTGTGAGGGAGCTGGGAATGCAGAGTTACATTATTCACACTCGGGAGAATGGCTCTGTTGGGAGCGTGGAAGACTAAGACAGATGGGGATAAAACAGCAGGATATCATTGGATGCACAATAGAAGGGTGCATACATTTACATAGTAGGCGTCTGGAAACAGGCATTCAGTATCTTACAAATGAAAGCACAATGATATTAGGAGGGGGCTTGCCGATTGAAAGTTGATCTCACAGTCTTATATAAACCCTGTGTTTGGAGCTTGATAGCGCAGTTTCCAGAGACTCGAGGAATCTCTTTTATAGAATTTGTGCAGATTATCTGAAACATTCAAGAAGATGGCCCAGAACAATGTATCTCAAGCTGATATTCCTGCTGGAGAACAGACCGTCACACCACCAAATGAGAAGAGAGAAGAGAAGATGTCTATCGGGGCACCCAAGCCTGCATTTGTGTACTATACAAGGTGTGACAAGCAATACCCCACTCAGACCTTGTTGAGTGGAGGGATTAGTGATATGAAAAGGAAGCTGGCTACACAGTTTGGTGAATCTGAAAAAGTTAAATCTGATACTCCTGATCTGATACTCCTGACCAAGAGCCACCACTGCCAGACCTTGAAGAACACCTAGAGAATGAATCTGATACCGTGAAAATGGGGATCGATAGAGAGAGTGACCTGGAGGAAGAGCCGCAGAGTGATACTGATTCACAGCCAGAAGCAGCATCCGAACAATGCAGATGATGCTTAAATTCCTACCACCAGCAAGCCCCAGGCTAAGGAAGAAGAAAAGGATACAAAAAAGCCTTGTCCAGCAGAGGTAAATTCTTGTATGTTTTTAAACATTAATGAAAATGTGTAGGGTGACAGAGACATGCATGCATAGTGTAACTGAACAGATGGGTTAGAGCGTGAACAAGAACAAATGCTGTTTTTTTATTTTAATAGAGCGATGAATTTGCGATAGAACAGCAGTCATATTCAGACACCATGGATGCTCGAGTCTCCACAAACCTACTATGTGTCTGTGTGTGCTGTTTTAAAGATACAGACGTAGTTATTAATGAGTAGTATGAGGGCCAGTATGTTAAAAATACAGAGAGTGATAGAATGTGTCAAAAGAAGACAGAAAATACTGTAATCACTACACAACCATAGCCATCTTGTTCAACAGAGATTAGACAGGGTCCCTCAAGTGAAACAACAGATGTCAGTGTTAAGCCCTTTAAAATTGACCATGACATGTATTGTAAGTATGTTATGTACCATACCATTCGTGGCGTAATTGCCTCAGTAATACAGAGGGTGATACATTGTGAACTGGTCGATTCCTGTTCTGGGTGTGAGATAGATGATCCGAGTCAGAAAAAACATTCATGTATTGTTGATGACTTGATGTCTAAAGAAGAATACAGAAATGTTTCTGAAACCATACATATAGGGCAGCTCATGTCCGTGATCTTGGCAATTGCTATGAAGCATCAGGGGTTAAATATGACCAGTTGTACCCTGGAAACTATAAGTCACATTTTAAATGATGTGAGAAAATCTGATGACCCCATGTGGTTAGTTATACAAATGTTACAGCAGACAGATGGTGGGATTAAAAAAGATGCCTGTCGTCTGGTCAGCAAAGGATCCTTTAAAAAAATTTCTAAAAAGAAGTTCAGGGACCATGTTAATTTTTTAAAAATCATTTACCCTGCTCTGTAGCATTTTTTTTTTTTTTGTTTGTTTTGTGTGTGTGTGTGTGTGTGTGTGTGTGTGTGTGTGTACCTTTCAGTGCTAAAAGTACAGTATTTTATTTTACAGAGAGTCATGGAAAATGCAAGCAAAAAGCGCATCCAAGGACTTATGTATCTGATCCTAAGACATTACTGCGAGTCCTCAATGTTGAATTTACCCAGGTATGAAACATGCAGTTGTGACCTATTTGCAGCCACTGAACTGATGCATCTTGCCCCCAGACATATGTGAGATATAGATGAATTTATGAAACAATCTGAGTTGTCACTTTTAGAAAATGTTATAGTGTTTGCCGTTATGTTTCTGAGGGAGCCAGAATGTCTTTGTTACCTTTGTTTAATGATCATCGTAGCCATGTGTGTGTCTGATTTGAAACAGAAAAAACAATGTGATATCCCTGAAATTGTGAAAGTGGCTTCTCAGCTTGTCAAATTGCTCCATGAGCTGAAAGGTCACTAAACATCACAGTGTATCTTTTTTCAGAGCATAGGAAAAATGGGAATCTCCCTGCCAGTGCATACAGTCACTTATTTATGAACTAGTAAATTATAGATCAAAACAATCTGTTTTAAAGCTACCTGGAGGACAAGCACCATGTGTACTTTTAGAGACAGGCCAAGAATATTTTGACAGCATCCCAGAAATACCCTTGAAAATAACCACAGACTATTTTAAGCAAGAAGGTGCTACTCTTCAGCAAGCGATGGAAGATATTATTATGGAGTTTATGCATTGTCCTTATGATCTGGAAAACTTTTTTGGTTTTCTCTGTACTGCTGTTGATCTCTTAGTGTTTAGTCTGCAGAAAGGGTGGGGAATGAGGCTGTCATCATACATTATGCAGAAATTGTCACTTATCTTGTGTTTAATAAAAGTGATTTAGCACTCGCTTTTCCTGAATTTAAAAAAGTGACAAACTAATCTGTATGACTTGTATTATGATATACTTTCATATGATACATGCCAAAGAAATTATCCTGGTATTCCTGTCAATCTTGGAGTGTACCATGTACCATGTGATAAAGGACATACTAAAGGACCCTGATGTAAAGAAAACTGCATTCGATGTATCCTCTGGAGATGCATTGAAACTGTTGACAGAAGGGAGAATGTCTCTGATTAAAAGTATCTTGCCATATTTTTGGCATGTGTATCTAAATGCAATGGACACAAAAAAAAGATCCCATATCTACTGTGAACTGCATCTTTTCTGCTACAAAAAAAACCCTTAAAGTGCTCAAACCTCAACATGAGTGGTGTATGGCCAATGTGTGTATGCTTTGTAATCACCTTATTACCAGGGGGAAGTGGACAAAGCCCATGCCTGTGTGAAACACGCCGCCCAGTTGCTACTGTCTCTGGGCATCTTTAAAGTGGAATGTATAAGGACTCATGTTGCATGTACCGTAAACTGCTAATGTTGTACTCCTTTGTATGGATTATAGTCTGTAGTAACATGGCTGATGTATGTTACAAGGCCTATAAAATACTACTTATATGACTTTTGTAGGATACGTATACAATATAGTCAAGCATCGACAGCTAGCGTAGAAACATGATAGTGTTGTAATCATTTGTATGGTTTACAATTTGTATTGACATGTTTGCTGTGTGTATCACAGTGCATATAAAATACTGTTATGATTTTTGTAGGATATGAATAAAATATAGTTACACGTTGCTGTTTGTGATTGTAATAAAATGTTTAAAGAATAAAAGAGCACGCTCATTATTTTACAGGTGACGAGAGGTTGGCAAGCTAATGGGCATTATTAGGGTTCTGATGAAAGAAGATTACCGATCATCTGCTCCAGAGTATATATTTTAATGCAAAAAAAGTGGTCAGTTTCACCGGTATGACTCAGCTGTATAAGGCAGC
The DNA here is from genome assembly GCA_016271365.2 of Neoceratodus forsteri. Classification (NCBI taxonomy): domain Eukaryota; kingdom Metazoa; phylum Chordata; order Ceratodontiformes; family Ceratodontidae; genus Neoceratodus; species Neoceratodus forsteri. The sequence continues at coordinate 389,651,075 of CM057457.1, read as the reverse complement.
AAAAAAAATCAATAAAGGTGTCATCAGGAAAGGTGTTGCTGAATGGCTTTTGAGGCAAGATCCTTGCACTGTATATAAACCTGCGAGAGTCAGATTCAAAAGAAATCCTGTAATTGTTTCTGACATAGACGGACAATGGCAGGCTGATTTAGTGGATATGAGTCAATACACAAAGTACAATAAAGATTTTAAATACATACTGACATGCTGTCCAAGTATGCTTGGGTAGTGACTTTAAAAGACAAATCAGGCAAGGCTGTGATGCAAGCCTTCAAAACTATTTTTAAAAGCGGATGCACTCCTCAGAAGCTGCAGACAGATCAGGGTAAAGAATTTCTGAACGCTTCCTTAAGACATTATTAAACCAAAAAAAGTACGCCATTTTGTGACAATTAATAATGAAGTTAAGGCTAGCATTGTAGAGCGTTTCAATAGGAGTTTAAAGTCATGCATGTGGCGTTACTTTACTGCCCAGAACACGTGAAACTATATCGATGTGTTGCCCGACCTGGTGCACAGCTATTATATATAATTATACTTATCACAGAACCATTAAACGCAGGCCAGTGGATGTTAACTCTTCCAATGCCCTGAGTGTATGAAGAACCTCTACAGCATTACTGTTCTTGGGAAAAACCAAAAGGGTACCTTCAGAAAGGTGATCATGTGAGAATATCTAAGCTGAAAGGGGTATTTGAAAAGGGATATGAACAGACATACACAGATGAGATATTTATTGTGATGGATGTCTTGACAAGACAGAGACCTGCCTATAAGCTAAAAGACTATTGGGGGAAGACACCAAAGGTACTTTCTATGCGGAGGAGTTGCAGAAAATTGAACCAGATGAGGGCAGGTTGTATAGGGTGCAGAAAATCCTGAGAGAGAAAAAGCATGGAAGAAAAACCTGGTATCTGGTAAAGTGGCGGGGGTGGCCAGATAAATTCAATGGCTGGGCTGAGGCTACAAAGGTTTGGGACATTAGAAGCCCGTAAGATTCAACATGTTCAAAATTGGCTTTTACATCACCTTGCCGAGCAATGCCTCGCACAACTTTTTCCCTGATAATACTATATCCACTTTTACAGTAAAGTTACCACAGATGCTTGAACTACCAGGTGAATGGGAAATGGGGCTAGCAGAAATTCAGTACCCCCATACCTGAGACAATGTACCTGTACACAAAAACAAGTTCACTATGCTCTATCAACCTTTAAAAGTAGCCCACAGTAAAATGCCACCGATCGGCCCCTATACTGAGTCAGTGGCATTTAAAGTCCCATCGGGCTATTATTGTGACACGGCGAGTGTTATCAGTCAAGTCAATGAAAGTATATTTGAAGTAAATGAACTGCCTGTGGTTTTGGAACAACAAGCCATCGCGAGAGAAATAAGCATCGACAGCGACATCAAATGCGTTCTGTTCATGCATGGGCAACTGCAGCACCTTTTGGGTTTCAGCAGACTTGAGATAGGCTTGGGAAAGAATGTAGCAAAGAACCCTACAGATATTAATGGTGGCTTTTACACATTATATATCTACACGGACATTATTTTGCATGAAATAGTGGGCAACAGTCCAGTGCCTTTGCTGAGATGCATACCCATGAGGGGTCAAGACAATGAGATAGTGACCATGACCTATGATAAACCCCACTACCAAACAGTCAGTAAGCATCAGATCAACACTATTGCTACTGAAATAAAGAATGATCAAAACGAACCTGTGCCATTTTGGTTTGGAAAGGTGATCATAAAGTTGCACTTCCGCCCTCAGAGAGTACTTTAAAACTTAAGCCAGGATGGTGATTGTTTGACATTATGGGAACCCTGCATTGTATAGAAGTTATTACAGGGCACAGGCCGGATACAGTCTTCTGGGCTTTCATGGACTTCCTACTATGTATGGATCTGGTATACGGAGGGGGGGGGATATTCCATAGCCTGTTTAGAAAAGCAGTACCATTTTTGTGAAGGGGATTAAAAATTGCCAAACTGCATCTACAAATGGCCGCTAAAAATGTCGCAAAGGATGTTGTTGGACATGTGATGAGTGCAGTCGCTCAAAGGATGTTGGGAGGAGATAAGACCACTCAGGGTTGTTCGGGGCTGATGGTGTTCAAGAGAGGGAGAAAGAGAAAGCGCAGAGTAACCCCTTCACTTCTCATCGGATCACCCCACTATTTTAAAAGGCACACTTCAAAGCGCAAAGCTGCACATAAAAGAAAGAGGTCAAAGTCCAAAGAACGTTCAAGTGGGCATAAAAAAAAACTAGAGATCTCTTCTAAAAACAAAACATGGCCTTCGTGCACTGTGGGTTGGAAGAATGCACAAAATCAGAACTGGATTTGTTTACCGTCACTCCCACACAGACGAGCATTGAAAAAAGCACTTACTCTACCGGTCAAAAGTTTTAGAACACCCCCATTTTACCAGTTTGTATTGAAATTTACACAGGTTAATGTCTCAATGTACTCTGAAATTAAAGCATAGAACAAATAAGCAATTGGAGATAAAAAAGAAATCATAGAATCATTTTGTTTAACAAAATTTAATCTAAATTTTTGACTCATCAAAGTAGCCACCTTTTGCAGATATACTGTAACCACGAACACACTGTGGCATTCTTCCTACAATGGACATCAAATATTGTTCGGAAGTTCTTCCCAACACTGTTGCAGAAGTTCCCACAAATGTGTTGCACTTGTAGGTTGCTTTGCTTTCACCCTTCTGTCCAGTTCATCCCAAACCAGCTTGATGGGGTTTAAGTCTGGAGACTGTGCCGGCCATTCCATGATTTGAAGCCTACCGTCTTGTTCTTTTCCTCGAAGGTAGTTCTGACATAGCCTGGAGGTATGTTTTGGGTCATTATCTTGCTGTAGGATGAACCCCTGACCAACTAGGCATAGACCAGAGGGTACTGCATGGCACTGAAAAATGCTGTGGTAGCCCTTTTGGTTCAGGGTGCCAGTCACTCTGTGCTGTTGTCCTGTGAGCAGCCTATCACGCAAGCTGTTGACTCTCAGAAACTTGTCTTCTGATTCTGTTGTGGCTTTGGGTCTGCTAGACCACTTCCTGTCAGAGTTTCCTCCAGTTTCCAAGTGCCTTTTGATGGTGTAGGAAACTTTACTCACTGACACCTTGGCTTTCTTTGCAATTTCTCTAAAGCAGTTTTTGCTAACGTAAACTTTTTTTTAACCTCTATTAGTTTACCGCTTACCTTTGTACCATTTCAGGTTATTCACTGGACTGGAATTGCTTAAATTTCAATAAAAGCTGGAAAAATGGGGGTGTTCTAAAACTTTTGACCGGTAGTGTATGTAGAGATACCCCCTCTGGCCGCCCTTTCAGAAAGCTCACCGATTGAATTTTATATAGAGGGGAATGGCAAAGACTATTTGGATCTAAACAACACGCTTCTTTACTTGGTTTGTAAAATCACTTAAATGGATGGTTCAGATATACTGGCAGCGGCCAAGGTGGGGCTCATCAACTACCCGGTGGCCACCATTTTCAGCCAGCTGGATGTGACCATCGGGGATTGGATCATCAGCCAGGGCAATAACTGTTACCCCTACAGGGCTATCATAGAATCAGTGCTGAACTTCAGCGAAGAGACCCTTTCTACCCAATTCATCACAGGGTTATTTTACAAAGACACCCCAAGGAAACACGAAATCACAGACAGAGCCAGTGACAATGCGGGATTCAGTAAAAGAAGCTCTTTCACGCTTCTCAGCAGAGGGGTGGAGCTTCCTGGCCACCTACACACAGACTTGTTTTTCCAAGAGAAACTGATGCTGAATGGTGTGGATATTAAAATTAAACTGACCTTGTAACAGGGACAGCTTTTGTTTGATGAGCGGAGATGTCAAGCTTTATAAGCTAAAAATCATGTCCACCTCTCTGTTTGTCAAAAGGGTAAAAGTGACTCCCGGTGTTCATCTGAGACACTCAGAAGCCCTGCTGTCCTCCAACGCTAAATACCCCATAGACAGAGTGGGTATAAAAGTGTTCAGCATCCCTGCAGGGAGCAGGGTCTGCAACCAGGATAATCTGTTTTTAGGACAGTTACCAAAAATGATGGTCATGGTGTTTGTTGACAATGATGCTTTTAGCAGTTCCTACAATAAAAACCCCTTCAACTTTAAACATTACAACATTAATTTTGTGGCTCTGTATCTGGACGGTGAACAAATCCCCGCTAAGCCTCTCCAGCCCAATTTTAGAAATGGAAATGCTGTGAGCGAATATTTTAATCTAGTGCAGGCAGCCAGAAAGCACATGAAGGGCTGCCCCCTCATTGTCAGTCGCCAAGAATTCACCCAAGGGTACACGCTGTTTGCCATTGATCTGACTCCAGACCAAGAATTTTTATTTATTTATTTATTTAGCTTTTGTTGACTGGGTAAGTGCACTAGACAAATCCTGCCTATTTTCAGGCACGACCTGGGAGAGGGGGATACAGATGAATGCCAACTGACCTTGAACCAGATTAAGCTGTTGGTGGTATTTTTAGTGAATGAGGGAAATTTGGCCATAACACCGGGGAAATTCCCCTACTCTTTTCGATAAGTGCCATGGGATCTTTAACATCCACCTGAACTACCACCAATCCAGGCAGATGGGACCTCGGTTTAACGTCTCATCTGAAAGACGGCACCTCAGAAGTGCAGCACCCCTCTCATGCTGCACTACAGTGTCAGTACTGGGATATTAACCCAAGTGCCAGAAGTGGGAACTGAACCCACAGCCCTCTGATCTCCCAGCCTCAGAGGCGAGTGTGCTACCTACTGAGCCACTGACACTGCATGTGCCGACCATTACTCCCTGATTAGAACCGGGAACCTCAGAGCAGAAATCAGATTTGCAGAAGCCCTTCCTCATACGGTTAACCTCATAGTCTATGCTGTTTTTGATAATGTCATTGAGATAAACCAGAGAAGAAATGTCATTTTTGATTACATATGATAAAACATAAAAATGAACACCAAGCAGCTGGAAAAAATTTTAACCCATGACCCCCACATCCGTGACTGTTTTCTTGGTGTGTTTCCCTGTGATCTGCTACCCAAGGAGAGACTGAGAAATCTCCCCATGGCACTGGTCATCAATACTGACCCCCATGACCTCCCTGGACAGCACTGGTTAGCCGCATACATCTCAGAAGATGGGTCTGGGGAGTTTTTCAACAGCTACAGTTTTCATCCTGATAATTACGCATGAATGATTGGGGCCTTTTTAAACAGAAATGCAAAGAGTATCCTGTACCAAAACACACTGTTGCAAGATACCTTCTCTACAGTCTGTGGATTTCACTGCATCTTTTTCTTACACCACAGATGTAAACGATTTTCTTACGATCAAGTTCTAAAAATGTACTCTAATGATTTACTTAAAAATGATATAATGGTGACTAGTTTTGAATGTTGCCCTTTCAGATGTTTAAGCGTGTCAGGGCATGCCCCTGCTATCTTTCAACACGTTCAGACTTGTTTGACTTGTAATGAGTTTAAAATATGCAATTCCTTGTAACTCAAAAAGGTCATCTACAAAAACATGTATGAACCCTTTTTTTTATTTGCGTCTTTCTTCAATCATGACACAGTGTGTAAAATATAAAGGTGTTTATTGTAAAAAAAAGTCCATAAAATGTGATACACATCAAATGTAGGATTATTAATAAAGTACAAAAAACAGTAAAGACATCGCTTGTTAAAAATGCACATAAATCAGTCATACATCAGAGGTAGGCTAACATACAGAAATTATTCAGTATGAGGTAGGCTAACATACAGAAATATAAGCACCTTTTGTAAAAAAAAATGCTAGCATATTCAACATGAGGTAGGTGAAAAACGTATATCAAACAACTTCTTGTAAAAACACGCTAATATAGGGTGTATACATTGACCAGAGGTATATAATATTTACATTTATACAGAGATACAGGCTGTTTCTTTTAATGTCTTTCATCTTTTGGGTGTCACTGACCGGTTGCTGACTGGAGAGATCTCAGCGGTTTTTGCATCGACTGTCTTTCTACTTTCAACATATCTCCTATTTGCTGAATGACCAAAGATGAATGTGGGTATGTTATCCTCAGTGGAGGTTCTCAGGAAAACATTCCACCCCTTCATTTTTTTGTGGTCAGGGATAGTGTGTGTGTCCATAGCCACCCTTACCAAATCGACCATGTGAGATCCAGAAATAACATTACCTTTATACAACAGTTCACCCTTATCATTCCAAAAAAGAATATCCTTGTTCTTTGCCATCTGATTTAATAAAAGTTCAGCATTTTTTAGACTTTTGAGAAACATTGTTTGAGATGTCTTTTTCCACGGAACTCGTGACAGAAAGTGTCTCAGCGGGGGGGGGTTGCTCAGAAACAGCCTCGGAGTCGAGCATCGATAAAGTCAAACTGGTTTTAGCCTGTTCTCCTTGACGTACCAGAGTGAGGTAACGCTGTAACACAGCGGAGTACAGCTTGGCTTTGTCGTGATCTGACAAATCATTCTGGGAAAGTATAGATCTCATTTCAACATCCAAGCTGTAAGTTGTTACTTTTCTCATGTCCTCATCGGGATAGTTCATTCTCATATGGTCCAATTGCTGTTGTGGTACCAGATACATTTTCTGAGTAAAATCCATTCTCTGTTAGCCAGCAGTCCTTTTTTTATGACACTTCCCCTTTTTTCAGAAAAGCTAGTTGTTTAGCCGACAATGGTATGTTTCCCTTTAGAGTGTTTAAAGCAACCTCTGCTATGGCGGATATCACGTCATCAGAGGCTGAGCACAAAATAGCTTTTCTTAAATGAAGAGGTCCTCTCACTAGTACCTTTAGAACAGACAAGTTTCTCTGCAGCCTTTTAGACATAATGGCGATAAAGCATAAGGTATTTCTAGGATCAGAATGTGATTTTTTCAAGACATATGAAGCCGGCCAGTCAGGGGGAAACAATCAGCTGCGCAGCCTATATACATCTGGCGTACCAGCTCTTAAATCAACCAATAAATAACCATAAGGTCATCTAGTGGCATCTTCAAAAGCTTCTAAAAAGAATTTTACCTGGCCTGGGTACATCTGCCTTGCCAGAGTCATGATCTGCAGTTTGTCCTGTGGTTTTTAAACAAAACCATGTATTTGGCATTTAGTGCGATGGTCTGGCTTTTCTTGCCTTGATAAAACACATTCTGTATAAGATAAAAGGCTGACAGACTACGGTGATGGCTTTACTTGGTAAACACACATTCTATGTCATCATTTTGACAGGTGGATTCCATCAGATCATCAATGACAATCAGATTAATCTTGTCAGGAGGCAGCAGATCATCATCTGCTAATGATGCAGGCAGCCCCTTCACAAGTTTAATCGGTGCAAACTTTAACATCAGCTCATTATACAAAGGTTGCCAGCAGCTGTAAAACCAGACAATATTTTCAGGTCTGTGTGATAAAATGTTGTCAGAATGTTCCAATGCATTTTTTATGAACAAGCTTTTACCAGAATTGGATGGTCCGGCTATCAGACATGAAAAGGGGTGTTGTAATCTAATGTCCATTTTTTCAATCAGTACCCGTAAGGAAGGGTTTTAAATTCACCTTGTAAAACTCATTTGTCATACCCTACTCTCTGTGTTTTGGACAGCGTTCTTGTTTCGAGGGACCACCACTTTTTATTTCTCACTATGCTGGGTTGCCGCACTGTGATTTCTTTAGATGTCTGTGACCCTGTGTAATCAAACACCAGATCTTTTAAGCTTTCAAAATTAATGTGTTCACTGTTGGCTACGTTAAGGGTAAATCCTTTCACTTTGAGGACTGTCCGTCCTCTGGACAGCCAGTAGCCGTAGGTTTTGGGACCTGTGGACACAAACTCTGTAATGTGTTCATCTGCCGGAAACTCGCTGGTCAGCTCCCGTAAATAGTCACCTAGAGGAGGGTTCCAGTCATCTGGTCTAGTCAGAAAAATGACAGCGTCTGTGTCGTGATACAAGCACCTGTCCTGTAACTTATCTTGCAGATTGTACAGTTCTACTCTGGCATATGCAGTGGTGAAACTCGCTATTAATATGTTGATGTTGTTAGAATTTGGATAGTGATCTTTGGTGTACTTCCAGCTTAAACATGCTGTCTCATCATCGATGAAACAGCATGAGGCAACGTCATAGTAGGGGGCAAATACATACTGAAAGAGTTCATCAGTGTCTGTTACTATGCTCGTGGTCGGTAAATTAGATCTCTGTCCAAATTTATCCCAAAGAGAATTTAAAAAAAGTTTAGATATATGTCTCCTCGCGAGGTTAACAGTGATGTCAGTGGGGTTCAAATGTACATTTTCTCTTTGAAAATACTGGTGTATATACCTGGCTTTATCTGCTTCATTTTTTACCCATGAAGGGAAACCAGATGCCTCTTGCTTCCCTTTCAGGTGCAGTTTGATGTAGTCAGCAAACAGCTCTGTCAATGACTCCCTGAAATCCCACACTTCATAAACATCAATGATCTGGTACCCCTTTTCTACAGCCAGGTTTAGCTCCATGGTACAGTAAGTACCAGTCAGGGCCCTCTCCTCATTGCTGTGTGTGCATGATGTTGTCCGAAGTCTCTCTTCAGCACACACATGGCATAAAGCAAACACAAGTTTTTTTCCAATCCTGGATGGCAGCACTAGAAAAAAAAGACCTCTAGGAGGTAAAACCTTTACTTTTGCCAAACAAAAGTATTGACTGAGATCTGCAAAGTTCTAGTAGATGATGGTAGGGTGCCCCACAGAGTACCATTTTGTTTTGTTGACAAAAGGGTACAGGCTAGTAAAATCATAATAGCAAATCTTTTCATCCAACTGCACTTTGTAGTACAGACGGATGGCATTTGTCCTCCCCCCCAAACAGAGACTCCCTAGGGTCGAGGGGTTTTGGTAGCTGCCTGTTCCTCAAGAAATTATTCAACCCCTCATCTGTAGCCAACATTTCTTTCCATTCGTGTTCCCACAGTACCTTAATGGCAAACCCCTTGCTTTTTAAAAAATGGAATTTGTGCATGGTCCGATTGAATAACTGTCCAAAACTAGTGCCTGTCATGCGGTTCTGTCTTTCTCACAGTAACTGATGTTGCAACTGTGAAAAAAACATCCATTGAATTCAAAGGCTCTGGGTACCCCATCAATTATAGCATACCCATCTAAACAATAGTTACCTACTTTAAATTCACCACCTCTTAGAGTATGCTGAATAGAAATGTTTTCTTTCTCAGCTGTGTACATTAACCACTGAATGGCAGGTGTGGCGTACCTCTTTTGCTGACCATGGTAGTTATCTGGGGGGAGAACAGTGAGTGTGTTCTCACTCAAAAACAAATATCTGTAAGTTCACATACAAACAGAGGCTATGGTCATGTACTGGAAGGGATCTAAACAATCTATTTTGTACTCTGCTGTGTCACAGTCTGACTGTTTTAAAACATGTTTGGTTGTCATGTTCATCACTTCCTGCCTAAACCTGTCACAGGCTTTTCGAAGAATTTCAACATCTAACTGACAGTAGTAGCGAAGCTCTTTTTTCAGATCAAATTCCCTGTGTTGGTTTGCTGTGTACCACCGCATGAAGTCTGATTTTTCACTAGGCATCATATACTCCACCCCATAAAATTTTGCATTGGGCAGGGGACCTACATAATTTTCATTGGCCTTGGAGTTAAAAAAATGCAGAAAGTACCCTTTAGCCATCTTGTTCTCAAAACCGAATGCCGATGGAATTTTGCTTAATTTCATGGGCATAAAGGATAATGAATCAATAAATCTGATGTGTAGGGAAGATACAGTCACACACAGCAATTTTCCCCACTGGGTGAGCAACTTGATATTGATTTTTCCCTTGACAAGCTGGCTAACGATAAAATAACTGTCATAGCCTTTGGCATTGTGCGCTATCAATGTGTTGTGTTTGAATGGTTTATCTATAAATTGTCTGACAAACTCTTTTACATATTCATACCTTTCAGATTCCCAGGATCTCTTCCCCATCCAATTGCTCAGCATACACAACATTTGGGGTGTGTATCCCCGTTTCTTGCCTAGCCTCAAAATCAAACACTATATATCTTTCAGAGTTTTTTTCTTCTGTGAGTGGGGTCATGTAACAGATATGTTTGTCTGCAGTCATCAGAGAGCTGCATCTGTCACACTGACTGAGTTTGCATGCATGAGTCCTCTTGTAAACACAAAACATTCTTCACAAAGTTTCATCGATTCACAAGAGACCCTGCCCAAAGCCACCCTGTCCAAATGCCTTTCTAGGCAAGCTGAGGACCTACAAATCTTTTTTACATTTTGGGCATGATGCTGCATCAGCTTTCTGTTCTACAGTTTGGCTCACAACATGCATTACAAAACAATGTACAGAAATGATTATTTTTGTGACTGTAAGCTGCATGACAGTATTCACACAGATATCTGGCACCTATAGATTTCTTTACATCTGTGACACTGTAGTAATGACCATCATGCAGTAATACAAACAGTCTTTTAGGAAGTCTTTCTGGTCCTGTCAAAAATGTTTGCCAAGCTCCCTGATTGTGGTGCAAAATCTTAATTCTGACTCCTAAAAATTGCTCAAATCATGACACATCACTAAAAGTGACAGGGGTCTGTTCTGACAAATCCAGTTCACGGTGCAGAATTCTGCCCTTATTAATCAACTGTGCATCAGTGTGTCTGTGGGGGTTTAGTAATGCCACTATACTGGCTGCAAAACACAGAACATTATCTCTGTTGTTTAAATCAATCAGATAGCATTTTCTTCTCAATGATTCTACTGTATAAAACCAAACTTAGTGTACTACTACCCCCCCACTCTCCTCCCCTTTCTGTTTCTAATAGTGGTTAACACGAGGTGCAAAGACCCATTGGTGATCACCTCAGAATTGCTCTGAAGCATATCAGCTATCTGGTCTAAAAATACCCCAGTGTTAAGCTCTCCAGTGGGCCCTTATCCTTGAGTACAGGGGGTGATTTAAAGAGTCAGCATCAAAACACAATTGCAGAAAATCATTGGGACCCAGTTCAGGTATCACCCTATCTAACAGCTCTTGAATAGCTTGGTGTATTGCCCTAATGGTGTCTGTAAATGACTGAAGCCTGTCAAGACTGACAAAGCAAAACCGTTCCTAATGTTCGACTACTCTGAATCAATTTCTCTCCCTTGTGTAACTTTGAATTCTTTCTAAAAAAAAACTACAGGAGGGGACTGATGGTTTTCTAACTTGGCATCTTTCGGAGAATCAAGATTCTCCACAAGATGCCATGATGCCTTACATTGTAATAGTTTCCTGGCATGCTTTACTTTACTTTTCAAATTTTCTCTGATTCTTTTATTTTTTTCCCATATCTTTCTTTTCATCAGTCTATTTCATTTGATCTTATTTTTAGCATTGCCCTTTTTATTCATTCTGTTAGGTCACTGTTTCATAGATGCAACCATTTCTGTCATATGTTTACGCTGATCTACCATCTCTATATCATGCATCAGCTTTAACTCAGACCCATTCCTACTTAAACATACCAACATAAATGCAGCATTCACATTACAGTGTTTTAGTAGATTGTTTTGCAACTCATATACAGTTTCCTTCTCCTTTCAACTTAATCTCTTAGTGATGGCAAGCAATTCAGACAATTTTTCAACAAGCTGTACCATTAACTTTATTGGCTCATAATCCCTTTTTCCAAACTGGGTATGTGAAACAGTATTCCTGGTGTCTGTATACCAAAAACTGGTGGAGGCCTGGAGAAGTGAGGCAGGGTTCTTGTCTGTAGTCCCCAAGCTGGCAGATAGCTGTGACTCATGATATAAAGCAAGGCGTCTTGTAGAATCACCATTGACTTTAATCACCAAATTTGCGGGTTCCTCAGAAGTTACATCAGGATTGTTGGAACTGTTGGTGGTTTGAGACCCTTGAAGCAACATTTTGCAGTTCTTATTTATAGATTCTAAAGCATCACCCCTGGTGTCTCCACTATCAACATTATGCATAATACTGACATGTTTCTTTGACCATTCAGCCTTCTCTCGTGTGTTCTGTACCGATTCCTTCTTTTGTTTTTTTCTGAGATGATTTGCCTTTCTTATAGCTATCAACAGAAAAGCAGACCGTCACATATTTCAAACATGGCCTTTTATAAATTATAGATACAGTTGATTAATTTGCTGTCTTAGATCACTAAAAAGTTTGTATGTCTGATTTTGAACCAAAGATTTATAATGTGTATTGCTGTTCACTTATGTTTAAACTAACAATAAAAGTTTAAATTATAATAATCATATTTCAGGCATTACAGGTGTAAGAATCTAAGTTAGCAAAAAAACAATAACACACATTATATTTTAATGAAAGCATCACAGTGCTCCTATATTGATTTGGCAGTTCCCCTATAACTCCCGAGTGATAGTCTTGTAGATTACATTATTTCCAAGGGAAGCTAAATTACCCTGTTTTTCCTGTATAACCAATGCAAGTCTGTGGGAAGAGTTTTCCTGCAGATGCCTCCAAATCCCTGTAAAATACAGGAACCCTGTAGACATGGGAATCCTGGCATCTTCTATCCATCAATGATACACTTATGAGCTAACAAAAACAGTAACATATATACTATTTGTACTTAAAGCATCTTCTATCCACTAATGATACAGTTCTGAGCTATCCAAAAAACAGTAACACATATCCTAACTGATTATACCATTCTAAAGCAGCAAAAATATGTACAAATACCTTATGGGGTATTTTTGGTGGTCTCCATCTGTTCAACACTAGTAGCAGGCAGTTCATCTTCACTAACATTTTGCAAATCTGCACCATTTAAGATATTATCCATTTTGCAATTCTCAACATTTTAGCAGTATCTCTTCAGTTTCCAGCTGAGACTGTGTCACACTGGTAATGCCTAACACTTATATAATGTAGCTAACAATAAATAGCAACTCCCCCATTTCTTTGTATAAAATAGAAAAACAATGCAAGGTTTTCTTTTAGACTATTTCCCAGATCTTTTTCAAATGTTTCCCAGATGCCCACTATGTAAATGTATGCACCCTTCTATTGTGTATCCGATGGTATCCTACTGATTTATCCCCATCTGTCTTACTCTCCCACGCTCCCAACAGAGCGCTCTCCCATGTGTGAATAATGTAACTCTGCATTCCCAAGTCCCTCACAAAAGATCCCTGTGTATGGTTTCATGAAACATACAAGACTGTTCAATTTATACACACTAGCACTGTTTTAATTTATATACAGTAGCATAAACATCATAATCTAACATATTCCACATAGGTTCTGTTTATGAAAAGTAGTATTTCTCTCAGAAACACAAATAACAGATACATAGTAAATAACATACATTTAAGATTCTTCAAGACACTGGCTAAAAGCTAATTAATATGCTGAGTTCACCATCAGAGCCATGCATAATTTCATTACAGAAGTCAGAGAAGGTCAGCTTTTAGACCTACTCTTCTTTTCAGACTCCAAACAGCATGTCCTTTCAAATGTGAATGTGTGGCAGTCTAGTCTTTAAAGATGAGCTCATCGGGTTGGGGGGGTCCCCAGCTCATTCATTAAAAGCTACTTAATATGCTGAGTTTACCATCAAAGCCTTTGAGAAAACTTTTTGCTGTTGCTTCTCAGAGAGTCCCACTGCTTAATATAATTTGAAATAACATTGGTATCCATAGTGTGCATTTCTTTGGCATATCCGAGAAATTACCAAACATTTAATAGTTTAATAGACAACTATAGACTTTCTAAAATAGCTATTTTAGCTGTGTATGAATGCAAGATAAACTTTAGTGTGGTTCCTTTTAGATACACTTCTTTTCAGACTCTAAACAGCATATCCTTTCAAATGTAAATGTGTCTCATTCCATTCTTCAAAGATGAGCTCATCTGCTAACTCATCAGTATTCGAAACAACCTTCTGTGACTGTCACATAGGAACACTGCCTAAATTATATTTCAGTAGATTATCAGAAATAGATTTACAGTGGTAAAGACTTCAGCCTTCGTTCTGCAACATACACTGTACACGCTTGTTTAGTAGATATTGTACACTGTTCTGGATCCTATTTTATGGACTTGATATATTTTTTCATTTTGTATTAAAAGGGTAATTTTGTTTTCTTGAAAAATCAGCCTTATAAGAATTATATTTGTTCTATGGTACAATTGAGCATTCGGAGGACCTTATCTACTTTTCATTCTGTGTTAAAATGGTAATTTGTTTTCCTGACTCACTGGACTAAATGGGAAATATACTTTGGCAATCCTTGACAAAAGTTGGGAGCTTTTTCTGTGGATTACCTTCTTTTTATTGTGTGTTAAAAATGTTAGCAGCCTCAATAGGAATAATTTTTTTTCTGCAATATTCACAGGAAACTTGGGGGACATATATATTTTTTACTTAAAACACGGTAAGATTTGTAAAGTTATTTTTCTGTCCAAAGCAGTGTAGAGATGTTTTTTTCTTTACCTATGAGCTGACTAATGCCCACACACACACGCCACAGCACACACACACACACACACACACACACACACACACACACACACACTCTCAGTTTTGAAGACTAATTAATGCTGCCTTTCTAGTCTGAGATGCCGTTGAACATTTTACAAGGAGTTCTTGGTAAGGCATTCATAGGGCACATAAATACTTTTTTCTAAACCTTTAAAAATATGTACCTTGTCTCAAAACAAGTGTGCTTACACCAGTGTCACCAAATAGCCCTCTGTGGTAACTGCATCTGCATGATGATGCTTTCCTTATACAGAATTTCAAGAAAAAAATCTGAGTCACAGAGTATTTACACATATCCTGTCCTTATATCCCCGAACCGACAGGGGGGTGAATGAATGTTGAGTGAATAGGAATGGAGGTGCTAGGACTTGGGTATAAGTGGGAGGGGAGGCGATGAAGGGGAGCAGGAGTTTGAGGGGAAGGGAATGGAGGAGGGGGACTCAAGGCTTGAGCTAGGACACTGCAGCAGGGGTGGAGGAGGGAGCAGGGTGGTGTGGAGGAAGAGGGACTCAGGTGCAAGAGATGGGTGGATCAAGGAGGGGGACTCCAGGTTTGAGCTAGGACACAGCAGCAGGGGTGGAGGAGGGAGCACAGTTGTGTGGAGGAAGAGTGACTTGGGTGCAAGGATGGGGTTTGGAGGAGGAGGAGGGAGTCAAGTTTGAGCTAGGATGCAGCGGCAGGGGTGTGGCAAGGAAAAGGAGGAGGGACTTGGGTGTGAACTAGGATGGTGCAGCAGCATTGCAATGTTTGGGGGAGGGACCCAGGTGCAAGCTAGGACACCGAACTGGGAGTCTGAGAGGAAGGGTTCGAGGAGATGGTAGGATTGTGATGCAAGGGGAGGAGGAAGGACTCGGGGGTGAGTCTGTGGCATGGATGCGAGAGGAGGAGGGACGTATGGCATAGAAAATGAGAGGACTTCCGGGTTTGAGGACGAAAATGTATGTCACTTCCTGTGGCAGGAAGGGGGGGTGAGGCGTTGCCATCCCACATGAAAGGTGGGATATCCACTGGCAGAAAGGGTTGGGGTGTTGCCATGGTAACTACCTGTCAAATTATGTGACATGCTCTGATTGGCTGAAATTTAACATTTGATGAGATATATGTAGTTATACTACTCCTGTGTTTGTTTCTAACTCTGTATTACAGAACTCACACTGTTTGTTTTTCCTGTGTTTGTTTCTAACTCTGTATTACAGAACCCACACTGTTTGTTTTTGCTGTGTTTGTTTCTAACTCTGTATTACAGAACCCACATTGTTTGTTTTTCATGTGTTTGTTTATAACTCTGTATTACAGAACCTACACTGTTTGTTTTTCCTGTATTTGTTTCTATGGATTTTGTGAATCATCTTATGTGCAGTCTAGTATCTTGGGCTGCCATCATCCACTTATTATTTTGTGGTTTAAATTCACCTTTTATAACCACTCATGGGTCAGTTCTTAATCAATTTGTGGTTGTTCCAGCAGCTCTCCATATTTTGTGCTGTAATTATAGGCTTACCAGTTGTCCGTTTTTCTGTTGATCATTGTCGTTATGTTCTTTTTTCTGCTTCTTTGCACTTCCTGTTGCTGGTTGTTGCTTATTCACTGGTGGTTTAACATCCATCTCTGCTACCCTCCTGAAGGCTTCTTCTATCTTGATGATAGACATCATCTTATCATGTTTTCTTCTTGTTGCAGGACATTGACAATATTTGAGACCTGGGATTTCAGTAAGTGTGTCTGTGGCTCTACAACTGTGGACCTAAATGTGTGATCAGTCTTGAGACCCATGCCTCTCTCGTGCTTTGGGATATTTGGGCATGCACTGCTCTTTGTGTACTGACTGGTAGGCAGGGAGCAGTTTTCTTGTTTTTATATCTTGCTGGTCCAGCACTTTTTGTGGCCAGTCAATCACAGTAAAACTGCATGATCTCACAGGAAAGGCAAGCTGATTTATAGCTTGCACATTGTTTCACGTTGTTGAAGCAGTTTTCAGTACAAGCTTTAGCCATCTGAATTATTCCTTGTTGAGTTTTGCTCTCATTTGTTCACATTGCATTGTTGCTCCTTCACCTATTCCTAGGTATTTGTACACTCCCTTTTGCTCGGGTTCTTCTATGTTACATCCCTTTGCAAGGGTGAGTTTGCTGATGTGTTTTGAGGTATTTCTGTTGTATAAAACTCTTGCTACATTCAGCACATTTATATGGTCTGATGCCCACATAAATTTGCTGATGTGCTCTGAGGCTTCCTTGTACTGTAGAATTATTGTTACATTGATCACATTTATTTTGTCTCTCTCATGGTTACTGTCTTCAAATGTCCAGGAGTTTCTAATACCATGATGAGGATGGACCCCATTCTTAAGCCAGAGCATCTTTGAAAATCAGGAAAGTAGTCCTGTAGTAATATTTTTGTTGTTGGTCTTTTTCTCCCCTCTCTCCAGCAGCCCACATTCTGGAGGGTGCCCTAGTCCTGCCCCCCTGACATTTATCAGGTTCAACAACCATCTTCTCCCAGGGTTTGCCCACCCTGGTGGGGTTGGTGGGGCATCCCCAGGCCCCCACTGAAGACCAGATCCAGTTCTGGTCAGTGTCTGGCTGGTTGGGGAGCAAGACACCTGAGCCCCTCCTTCATCCTACTACTGAAGTCCTTTTCTCTCTTTTCTTACCCTCAGAGGAAAGGCATGCAATAATGCCAGTTACAGTGTCTTACACACTTCTGTGCTTGGCACACCAGGGGTCTGCTCACCATGTACAGTGCAGGTGTGCAAGCTTCCAGACTCTGCTAGTTGCCAGGCAAGCAATGAGCACTGATTCCCCTCATTCCCAGAGCAGAGCTGTCCTTGGGATACTTGATACTCTTCCTCCCTGATTGACCCCCAGCAACCTGCTTGCACCATGGACATAGGTCACTGGCAAGGCAGGAGGTAATGCATGATTCCTCATCCCTCCATACCACCAGGCTGGCCTTACTGTATTAATCTTTGATGTTTGTTGAGTGTGCTCATCTCAGCATGTGAACTGTCTGCCCAGATGGCTTCCTTTTGCAGTTCATAGGGTGTCACAAATATTGGTAGCATTTATATCTACTAGTGGCTTAACATTCAACTCTGCTACCCTCCTGAAGGCTTCTCCTACTTTAATGGTGGAAGTCATCTTAGCTTGTTCCCTTCATGGTGCAAAACATTGATTATGTTTGGATCTAAAGATGTCAATAGGTATCCATGTAGCCCCACTATTGTGGACCTGTATGTGTAATTACTCGATGAGGCATATGCCTCCCTCAGACCTTGACTATGTTTGGATCCAAGGATGTCAATAGGTAGGTATGCATGTAGCCCCACTATTGTGGACCTGTATATGTAATTACTCGAGGAGGCATATGCCTCCCTCAGACCTTGGAATGTGTCACCTTGGCATGCACTGGTTTTTGTGTATTAACTAGTAAGCATGGAGTAATTTTCTTGTTTATATATCTATCTGGTTCAACACTTTCTGTGACCAGTCTATCACACTGAAGCTGTATGATATCTCAGGAAAGGCAAGTTGATTTATAGCTAGCATTTTGTTTTGTGTTGTCTAAGCAGTTTTCAGTACAGGTTTCAGACTTCTGAAATATTCCTTGCTGATTTCTTCTCTTATTTGTTCATCTGGTGTTGTTGCTTTTTCATCTGTTCCCAGGTATTTGTACACTTTTTCTTGCTTGAGTTCTTTTATGTCACAAACCTCCATAAGGTTGATGTTTTATTTATGAGTCAACGTACCTGCTAGACTGGAAGACTAGGTTTGCTGGGCAAGGCACCTAGCTTCACCTGATCTCTTCTCATCTAAGTTGCTTGAAAGGACAAAGCAAACAATCTTACTAGAACAAGGAAAATGATTAAGGCTTCTTTTGGCTAGTCAGATGTACTGTGTGTTGTTATTTTTATTTTGTACTTACAGGGATTGTTACTGTTTGTTGCTAACATTTTATTGCTTTATTTTTCTCTGATTCAAATTGTTGATGGGTATACTTTCTGCTGCATTATTACAGGTGTGTGCTTACAGATTACTACTGTACTCTTCTGATTCAAATTGTCTTTTGCAAGGTATATCTTCTGTTACTGCTTTATTTTTCTCTGTAGCAAAGTGTTTCTTACAAGGTATATCTTCTGTGAAATTATTACAGGTGGTGCTTTACAGGTTTTACAGTTTCATCTATCATTAGGATAAGCTTTCAGGGCTACTGCATTTGTTGCTGGCTAGAAACATAGAATTTGATGGCAGATAAGGACCGGTTGGCCCACCCAGTCTGCCCATTTCCCTACCTGATGGATAAGCTGCATATTCTAGTTAATCAACAGCTTACTTTCTCCTGCCCCCCACTAGAATTGCCTTATGCCTGTCCCATGCATTCTTGAATTCACCCACTGTTCCTGACTCCACAACCTCCTCAGGAAGGCTGTTCCATGCATCGACAACTCTCTCTGTGAAAAAATACTTTCTAACATTACCTCTGAGCCGTCCCTGCTCTATCTTCAAATTGTGCCCCCTTGTTCTTGCACATCTCTTCTTCTGAAAGATACTACCCTCTTGTACCTTGTTAATTCCCTTGAGATACTTGAAAGTTTCTATCATGTCCCTCTCTCCCCCTCCTTTCCTCAAAGGTATACATATTAAGCTGCTTTAGTATCTCCTCATATATCCTCTGGTGCAGACCTTGCACCATTTTGGTTGCCCTCCTCTGAACAGCCTCCACTCTATCTATGTCTTTGCAGAGATGGGGTCTCCAGAATTGCACGCAGTACTCCAGATAGGGTCTCACTAACTGTCTGTAGAGAGGGATAACAACTTCCTGTTTTCTACTGTTGATGCCTCTCCCTATGCATGCCAGTATCCCCACAGCCCTCCTTACTGCCTTCTCACATTGCTTGCCCACCTTTAGGTCATCTGATACAATTACTCCTAGGTCTCTTTTGATTTTTGTTGTTGATTGTTTCTGCTCTTACCTCCTTGTTTCTTTCATCCATGGTTCTTCTTTTTCAGCAGGGGAAGGGCCCAACCACCCACCCCCATCCTCAACCACCCCACACTACACTCCTTTTATAGGGTAGCACAGTCGTGACATTTTCTGTAGCAAAGCAGGAAGGGGCGGATCAGAGGGGTATCCACACAGTGACCTCATTTACAGGGGAACTAGTAATTTAACTTGTTATAACAAGTTATACAAAAACAAACAAACAAACAAAACACAAAATCAAACCTTTGCTTTCATTTTCTTCCTTATAATTACTCTGACCAGGTTATAAACCAAGCAACTTATCTGGAATGGATGACAACTGTAGGTACTGCAGAACACTTTTCAGAAGGGCAGTTTTACAGGATTTAGGACACTGTCCTACATGCTGGGCCATTGGAGAACTTAGGGCTCAGCTTCAGGCAGCATGGGCAGAGATTGCACGCCTCATATAGCATATTCAGGAGGAAATATATTATAAGAACTACCCACTATTTCCCCAACATTAAACAGAAGCACCTCAACCACAGAGGGTAGTTGGTCTGAGAGGTTGGCAGGTGGCTAGAAAGGGCAAATTGGGTGCCCCATCACTCAGTGCTCACCAACATATCACTTCCACAAACCATATAAAAACTACAAACAGATATCTGCCTCTATCAGTGAAATCAAATAAAGGGGCAGAGGGCACTGCAGAGCAGGACACTGCAGCACAGGAGCCAGCACAACAAAACTCACCAAAAATAGGAACCAAAACAAAAAATGCAAAAATGAAACACAAAAAACTTCTGATCATAGGAAACTCCATGATTCAGGAAGTTGAGACCTATCTCCAGCCAGGGGTAATGGTCAGATGTCTCCCAGGTACATCAATGTAGAGAGACACTGACCGCATTGCTAAAATTGTTCATGAAGCAGGAGAAAACATTGATGTCCTGGTACACACACTGACTAACGATCTTGCCAGCTGGTCAGTTGTGGAAACCAAGGAACACCTGACCAGGATAAGTGACAAACTATCATCCATTTCATCCGGCATCTCCTTCTCTGAGATCCTGCCAGTCTGGGAGAGGGGAGCAGATGGACAGAAGGTCAGAGAAGGGGAGATAGGTGAGCTAAACATGTGGCTCAAGGGCTGGTGCCAGGAAAAAGAACACAAATTTGTAGGGAACTGGCAACAGTTTTGGGAGTGAAAGTTCTTTAAATTTGATGGACTGCATCTGACTAAGGAGGCAGTCAGTGCATTGGGGCAGAAGTTTGATGTCTTTGCAGAATATTTAAACCAGCAAATGGAGAGGGGGCGCAGCACCCCATACATCGAATGGGAAGAACACCCTTCCCCCCTCAGCTAGTGGTCAAACAGGAGTTCAGCATGTTTGTAGTTCATTTGCATCACCAGGTAAGGAAAAAGGTCTGGCTCCCCATACGATGCACAGGGAAAATGCCAGACCTTGCCCAACAACTAACACACCAAAATCTGGCCAATGGAAAATCATGTACTCAAATGCTTGCAGTCTAGGAAACAAGATCCCAGACCTGCAAGCAATAATGACAGAGGCTAAACTGGACATAGTAGCCATTAGCAAGACATGGTTTACCAGTAACCACACTTGGGAGACTTTAGTTCCTGGCTATGTACTGTTCAGAAGAGACCAAGGTGCAAAAAGGAGGGGGGTGGAGTGGCCTTTTACGTCAATGAAAATATCAAAGCTACAGAAATTTAGCATACACATATGGTGCCAGAGGAACTGTGGGTCACCCTGGAAACAGGAAATGGGGTAGCCATACATACTGTAGTTGTCTACAGACCTCCAGACCAGGGGGAGGACATAGACACATTACTGTTAGAAGATATACAAAACATGACAGTTAAAAGGGCGGTTCTGATAATGGGAGACTTCAACATGCCAGATAAAGATTGTTCGATATCAGCAGGAACACCTGCCAGAACTAGACACATGGTGGATTCCCTGTAGGGGGGAGGGCCTCAAACAACTGGTACATCCACCCAAAAGAGACGGGGCTATCCTAGATCTAGTACTGTCTAAGAGGGAAAGGATCACAGATCACCAAGTAAAAGGTCACCTGGAGGCCAGTGACCATCACATGGTATGGTTCAATTTGGCCACTAGAAATAAATCATCACATTCCAAGGCAAAAATATTGGACTTCAGAGGAGCTGACTTTGATAAGATGGCCAACAGAGTTAAGCTAGCCCTGACAAAAAGAAATACAGGTGAGGGGGTACAGGCAAAGTGGGCAAGCATTAAGGATGCAATACTTGAAGCAACATACCACTGTGTTAGTGAGAAAAGGAAGTGCAAAAGAAGAAGGAAACCACTTTGGTTCTCAAAAACAGAAGCAGAAAAGGTCAGAGCCAAAAGGCTGGCCTTCAGGAAATATAAGGAAATGCAGCGGGATGAAGATAGGGAGGCATACCAAACATCCCTAAGGGAAACAGGGAAGACAGTAAGGCAGGCAAAGACCCAAACTGAGGAAACACTAGCACAATCAGTAAAAGAAGGGGCTAAGACTTTCTATAGATATATTAGTGAAAGGAGAAAGTCCAGAGGGGGTATTGCTAAGATCAAAGGGGATAAGGGGGCATGTGAGGAGGAGGACCATGTAAAAGCATCTATCCTAAATAGATACTTCTGCTCAGTATTTGCTGAAGAGAAGGTAGGGCAGAGCCCACAGCTCAGCACCATGGACACAGGGGGAGGTAGGTGTACACTAGTCCCTTCACAAAAGAAAGGGTCCTACAAAAGCTCAATAAGCTCAGGGTGGACAAGGCATTGGGACCTGATGACATACATCACAGGGTACTAAAAGAGCTAAAGGTGGAACTAGCAGAGCCATTATCAGAACTGTTTAGTGAGTGTCTGAGCACAGGCGAGGTCCCAGAAGACTGGAGAAGGGCTCATGTGATCCCGCTCCATCAGAGTGGTAGCAGGGAGGAGGTGGGAAACTACAGACCAGGCAGTCTTACCTCAGTAGTGGGCAAGATTATGGAGACACTCCTTAAGGAATGGATAGTGCAACACCTGGAATCCATAGGAGCACAGGATCCAAGACAGCATGGATTTACAAAAGGAAGGTCCTGTTAAACTAATCTCTTAGATTTCTTTGACTTGGTAACCAGAGTGGTGGACCAAGGGAAGCAGTTGATGTCACCTGTCTTGACTTCAGCAAAGCTTTTGATACTGTTCCACATAGAAGATTGATTAATAAGCTGGGTAGGCTCGGGGTGGGTCAGAAGTTGGTCAACTGGGTGGCAAACTGGTTGATGGGCAGAAAACAGAGAATGCTGGTAAATGGTATACAGTCAGAAGAGATGCAAGTCACAAGTGGGGTTCCTCAGGGATCAGTCCTGGGGCCTGTCCTCTTCAATATCTTCATCAGTGACATTGCAGATGGACTGGAGTGTAAGGTTTGTCTGTTTGCAGATGACACCAAGATCTGCAACAGAGTAGAAGATCCAGATGGGGTGGGCAGAATGAGAAAAGATCTGGATAAACTAGCAAAATGGTTAGAAGAGTGGCAGCTGGGGTTTAACACAAAGAAGTGCAAGATCATGCACATAGGGAAGAGAAACCTTGAAGGCACCTATAGGCTGGGAGGGGAGTTGCTGGCAGTCACAAAGGAAGAAAGAGACTTGGGCATCATCATCACCGATGACCTGAAATCATCCAAGCAGACTGCTAAAGCAGTAGGTAAGACTAGGGGGATGTGGGGGTGTATTAGTAGGGGTATCACAAGTCGTAAGAGGGAGGTAATAATCCCTCTTTACAAGACACTGGTTAGGCCCCATCTGGAGTACTGCATGCAGTACTGGAGGCCGCACCTTCACAAGGACATTAACCAAATTGAGGCAGTCCAGAAAAGGGCAACCAAAATTGTGCAGAGACTGCATCAGAAAACATATGAAGACAGATTAACGGAGCTCAATATGTATACCCTAGAGCAAAGGAGGGAGAGAGGTGATATGATCGAAAAATTCAAACACCTTAAGGGCATTAACAAGATGAAAGAGTCTAACATGTTTCAATATAAGAAAAATAGTGGGACATGAGGCCACAGCATGAGATTAGAGGGAGGCCAATTAGAGGGTAATGTGAGGAAGTTCTTTTTCACAGAAAGGGTGGTGGATACATGGAATGTCCTACCTTAGGAAGTGGTGGATATGAATACAGTGCAGGGCTTAAAACAGGCATGTGATAGACATAAAGGAACAATACAGATGTGTATGAATAGATAGGCCATTGACAGAGCAAAGGCCGATGGCACACTCACAAGGTAGAAAATGAAATGGGCAGACTGGATGGGCCTTGCGGTCCGTATCTGCCATCAACTTCAATGCTTTATGTTTTTATAAATGTTGCTTTGGTACATTTGTCAAGGCCACATTTTATCCATTTATCATCAGAGAATGGCTTGACAATTTATAGTTATATGTGTTTGTTGGATGAACTATAAAAAACTGCAGGTCATCTACAAAAGGAGGTGAGATGTTAGCTGTCGATCATTGTGGTTTCTAGAGTTCAGGTTGTGTCCATACCCTAGGTTATTGATTAGGCTGCTTAATGGGTTGAAGGCAAGGCAGAACAGAAGGGGTGACAAGGAGTCACCCTGAAATATTCCTCATTGGATCTTTACACTTGGGATGGTGATTTGACCTTTCTCAGGATTAATTGTAGGGTGGTTTACCACTTTCTCATAGCAGTTGTGATAACATTTACCAATGTGGGATTTACCCTGTAGATTTGCAAACTCTCACTGATTCAAGAGTGTGAGATGCTGTCAAATGTTTTTTTTGTAGTCGATCCATGCTACACTAAGGTTTCAGCATTTTATGTAGCTCTACATTATGGCTTTGTTCAGCAGAAGATGGTCCTTTGCAGCATATGATTGTCTTTTATTGCCTGTCCAGAATTACTTCACTGATGTATTATCAGGTTAGTCTTCTGGCCAAAACTCTTGTCACATTCAACACCTTTTTGTGGTCTCCCCTCCTGGAGTTATGGGGCAGGATTCACAAAGAAGATGCGCCTGGCGCAACTCAGATGCGCCGGCACAAGTCAGATGCACCGAGCCCACGCATAGCCATTCACAGAGGCATGCACTGTGCCAAGCACAACACCACTGTGAATTGCCACAGGATACAACGGCGCAACCGCAGATGCACCAGCGCAACCAGTGATGTGCCAGGGCAGGCAGGATGCCCTGGAGCCACACAGGGGAGCCAGCAGAACAACTGGAGCAAAACAGCAGGGCAGGAGGAGCAACCACAGAGCTGGAACAAACAGACCCACGGACACAAGTGTAGAGTAAAACATGTTTATAAAAGGTAATGGGCATATAAACTGTACAAACCAAATGGCAGAAAAGAAGCAACAACATCCACAAGAGGAGGAGCAGGGACAGGAAAGGGACAGAAACAGGGGACAGGGTAGGGTAATTATTTACATGGGATGTCCACCAGAAAGTGGCAGGGGGACACTAGCAGCACCGTGACCTGCCATGCAGCACCCTGGCATGGACCGGAAGGCACAGCATAACACCCCTCGGGGCAGCTGACAGGTGCTGAACAGTCCATGAGAGAGGGCGCAGGGCTGCCTGGATGGCTACATGGACCCTCCGGTCCACATCTACTGGTGCAGCACTACCACCAACAACCAGAACAGCATGTTGAGCCAAAACACCTACAGCAAACAACAGAAGAAACACACACTGAAGGCCAGAATGTGGAACACAACCCCACCCACCACCGACTGCACAAAACCAGAAAGACTGCAATCATGGAAAGCGGTACTCACCCACCCCTGGCAGGGCACCAGGCCTGGCACCAAAGTATCGCCGACGAAGCTCCTCAGCTGTGTCCGTGGCATGCTGCCTGGCCCCTGGTCCACAAAACACAACAAACAGCACCATGAGCAAACACTGCCACCATGCAGGATGCAGTGCCCCGCCCCCCCCACCAGCACGTGGCCATACAGCAGACAGTGATGCCAGGCCATGAAGCACCCAGTGTTAGCAGGCACACACAGCCATGCCCTGCCCCTCCGGCAGCAGGGTAATGCAGCAAGGGCACACCATGAGGGCAGTGATATACACAGCCAGCATGTGCCACACAAGGATACAGCCGAAGAACACCTACCTGGACATGGCAGTGCACCCCTGCATGCACGGCACCGCAGCCGCACAAGCCGCTCTAGGTCCCACTTCTGGAGGTCACCATAACGATGCCTGAACTGCTTCCCCGTGTGTGGCATCCCAGTATGGCACACAATCCGCGATGCAATGGTGGCCCACACCTGGGCCCTGGGCACATGGAAGTCTGCCTGGTCAAACAGGTGGCCCTCCACAGCCATGACCTGTGCAACAAGATGTAGCAGCTCCAACTGTGACCAGTTCATGACCCTAGGCACCATTCTCCCAGCCCTAGGCACTACACTGTGATTAGACAGTAGCAAGGTGCAAACAGGAAATGCGCCGTTTACCGAACATTTTGTGCCACGTGAAACAGTGAGGCACGTACAGCACAGCACGCACTGAACATGAGGTGTGGATGGCCACTGGTGACGAGCTGGCGCATGCGCACACCACCACGCAATGGCACTGCATGGCCAGGACACCATCACGCATGTGTGGTGCATGTGCAGGCGCCATGTTGTGCACGGCATATTCCATGAATGTGTACCGCGCATAGTGCACGATCCACGGAGAGGGTCAGATCAGTGCTGCAAGGGCAGCACATTGTGGGACACGCTGTGTGATACAGAACATGGCACCGCGATCATCAGGTGTGCTATGGTGCACCAGACAGTGGCAGAACAGCGCATCATGGGAGATGCGCCGTATCACTCGGACACCGCACATGCACGATGAATGCACCATGTAAAATGCCCTCAAGTCATGCAGATGCACCACCCATTCCATGCATGTGCTGGGAATGCATTGTTCGGTAATTGGCGTATCACACAGATGCTCTGTACTAAGTGAGATGAGCTGGGAGCAATTATGCCATTCAGAAAGAATGTGCCCCAAGGAGCCTCATCAACCATGCATGGGCAACTCAGCCAATTAGCATCTCATTAACAGGTGCTCAGGCCTCATTTGCATGCCCTGAGCCATAAATGCTCCCAATTCAACAGGTTGAGTCCAGGACACTGAGAGGAGTCAGTGCCTACAGGGTGAGTATACAGCCATGTTTACAGGGCTACAGCACACACTGGTGTGCCTGCATCGGAGCGTGCACAACTGATGGAACCCCTGTACACCGCATGTGGGACCAGACATCCATTAGGTGGCACCCACAGCAAACCATGTTGTACAACTGCAGGGATGTATCCACAGGGTGACAATGGACTGGTCCCTGCCAAGTCCACAGAGGATGACTGGGTCACTGGGACACACACAGCACAGCACATACGGAGCACCGTTGCCAATCTGTGGTGTGGCTGGTACTGTGCCAAGGTGGTGCAATGTGGGATGGGGGGATGCAACGTGTACAGAGGACCACACAATGTACACAGGGACACAGGGATGGGTATGGCTGAGGTGGACTGCACTGTGAGGTGGATGCAGCACCATGCCACAAGTAGGTACGTCACACAGTGCAACACCCATGCTTGCACAGTGTCACCACTGCCAGCACGCACACTGCTGCCACCCTAACAGTGCATGCCACCACATGGCAGTCCCCCTCCACCCTGCAGCCATCGCAGGGGTGGCACCCAGGTATGATGTGGCACCACAGTGGCAGAACACAAGCTGCAGGGGTATTGGGACATAGCCATGGCAGACGGGTTGGTGTCACACACCCTGTGGTAGCTACACAGTACCCCAACCATGGCCTGGGTGAAGTGAGTGGTACGTGCACCATCCCACATGGAGTACAAACCATAGTGCATGTCCACCTGTGCTCAGTTGCCCACACGAGGACCATGGCACAGGCCACCGGCAACACAGACCATGGTGAGGCTGCAGACAGTGGGAGATGGGTGCAGGTCCATGTGTACACACGGGCGGGTCTGACACCAGGTTGCTTCTCCCCACAGTGTTTGACATGTCTGAGGAGGCAGGTGCCGCCACCAGGTGGTGACCAAACTTCACGAAGGATGAGGAGAGAGCACTCATTGAGGCATGCCACCTATGCCTGGATGTACTCACCAGCAGGGGTGGCAGCAGGACGGTGCATGCTGAGGGCTGGGAGGAGGTGGCTCGGCACGTGAATGCGATGGCACCATTCAACTGCACAGTGCAGGAGTGCCATAAGCATTGGAATGACGGCCAACGGAGGACCAAGAAGAGGGTGGCCAGCATCCAGGCATCCCTGCGGTGGACAGGGGGAGGACCCAGATCGGTGGCACAGCTCAGCCCCACTGAGGCCCTCCTGACCACCAGTGTGTCTGGAACGTCAGTGCATGGTGTCCCAGGGGGTGGCTTCCAGACGGGGGGAGCCAGTCACAGCATGGTGAGTAGCTGTGTATCCTGTCTGGGCCCTGCCATTGACAGGCGTGCATACCAGGCAGTGTGTTGCTGACCTTGCTGTGTGTCATGTGCATCCCGAGCATTAACCGTGTTTTCCTTTCTGTCTTCCACAGCTCCATCACGACTCCAGGGCATGGCCATGGCCGACTGTGCAGCCCCCATGGGTGATGATGCGGGCCCACCCATTGAGGCCGATGACACTAATGTGGGCGTGTCCCACATCCGGACGCTCAGCCACACCACCAGTCACGGTCCCTGTGGCAGAGGGCCCTGTGGACCCCTACACTAGTGCTGGCGGTACTGAAGGTGGGTATATCGCATGGTTGGGGGGTCTGCCTGGGTTGTCTGATGCTGACCCAGATGAGGCAGTGGACATAGTAGATGCACTCATCATGCTCACCAGTGGCTTGCAGGATGAGGGCATTGGCACAGACGCATGTTCCACCATCAGCAGTGCCACTGCCATGGTCGCCGGCGGTGCACATGGTGCGGGGTTGCCTGTGCACAGGACCCTGGGTGCCCACTGTGCTGGACACTGGTGCAGTGGCAGCACAGCTGCCTGGGGCTGTGTATGCCGTACCCCCTACACCACTGCCCAGCACAGTGCTGGCGGCGGCGGTGGCATCCAGGCAGGGTGCCAGTGTGCATGCACCCACTACAGTGGGCCCGGTGGATGACATACATGGACAGCAAGTGGCTGTGCCCAGCCCAGACACACACACAGCACAACGTGACAGGGTGCGTCCACCACCTGTGGATGACCCTGGTGAGGCCAACCCATCCCCAGTACGTCGGCGTCACTTGCCGACGACATGGGTGCTTACCTTGACCTGTTGCGAGCAACTGTGGACAGTCAGAAGGCACTCTGGGTGCAGTTCCAGAGCCACAGGGCCATCATGGTCCAGGAGCATGAGTCCGTGGTGGCATGGCATGCTCAGATGCTGGCTGAGACATGCCTCATGCAGGTGGGAATGACTGCAGCCATGGAGCAGATCGCGGCTGCTGTTGAGGCAGTGGCTGCATCCACAGCTTGCCATGGACAACGTGCGTCCAGCCGGATGCCCAGGAGCATGTCCCAGACACCCCGACGGTGGGGCCAGGTGGGTCCCCTGCTGCTGACCCCATCGCCACTGGCATCGACTCCCACTGGCCATGGCTTGGCTGGTGGGCATAGGACAGCCACCTCACTGAGCACCAGTTCACAGTCTCAGTGGTGCAGCACCCCTATGGGGTCCCTGGGGACACCCCCTGTGGCCGGTGGTGGCACCCCAGTCACAAGCGACCATGGCAGAGGCCACTCATGTGTCTGTGGTGGTCGTGGGGTAGCCCTGTGATGTCCATGCCCAGGGGCCTGTGGTGGTGGGTGGCATGTCCGTGCATACCAGCTGCCCAATGGGTGGTGCCAGTGCCACTGTGCATGACAGTCACCAGCCACACGGTTGCCCTGGCACCCCCCTGTGCTGCCTGTGCAGGTTTTCCGGAGTGTTTGTGTGTACCGCTGTCATGCCATGTGTCATGGGAATGATGAGTGTGTTACGGTGCTTGCAGTGCCTGTGTGATGGCTGCAGTGCACAGTGACCTGTGACAGTGTGGGCATGGCCTGTGTGGTTCTGGGGTGGTGCATGCATGGTGCCTGTGTGTGAGTGTGTATGTCTCCCCCCCGTGTGCATGCGCCTGCATGTGTGCCCCTGTGTGGCATACGGTGCCCGCCATTCCTCCGTCATGCTGTCCCTACACTGTGGTGCTCACACCTGCACATGTACCAACCTGAGTACTCACCTGCGTGTCCCAAAATGTTCCTCCACCACTCATGTGTGGTATGCCCATGCCCTTGCTGCCAGCCTGGTATCCCTACACCCATGCCTGCCTTCTACTCCATGGTCCCCAGGGTGTGCCCTTGCCGCACCCTCCCCAACCCCTCCTCCTCCCCGGAACTGTCACCCTCACTGGCCTCGACAGGTATCCCATGGTCATGGGCCGTGTCGTGTAGCATACAACAGGCCAGGAATATGCCACAGGCCTTCTCAGGGCTATACTGTAGGGCACCACCTGACCGACACAGGCACCGGAAACACATCTTCAGCATGCCGAAGACATGCTCGATGATGGCGCGTGTTGCAATGTGTGCCTCATTGTAATGTTCTTCCGCCACTGTTCTGGGTCATCGGATGGGGGTGAGGAGCCAGGGCCGCAATGGGTATGCGGTGTTACCTGTGGGGGTAGACGTCTCTCCATTAGTACATGATATTACACTGTAGCGTGTGCCCTGACCCCATCCCACCCTCTGTGTTGTGTGCCCCTGTCCTGCTCCCCCGCCCATGCAGCCGCATGCTTGGCATTCCTGCATCCCTGCCCCGGCTGCCCCAGCCTGCCCCCATCCATCTTGTGGTGCACATTGGTCTCATGCCACCCTGTGTCTGCCTATGTGCCCTTCCACAACCCCTGCTGTCCCAGTGCCCTCATGCCTGCGACTGCCCGCCCACAGTCCACCCCATGTGACCCAGACATGGTGCCACCCTGTGCTGCTGGCGCTTAGTCACATGTACCTAACAGGTGTCCACTTTGGATGTCCCCGGCCTCGAACCTCGTGCAGAGTGCTGACTGGTGCTATATGTATGCATCATGTGCACTCCCAGGGTATATGGTGCAGACATTGGTGATGTGCCCCGTGGCATCACACACCACCTTGCAGTTCACTGAATGGTATCCCTTTCCATTCATGTATGCAATGCCCTCCTCACCAGGTGGTGCACAGATTGCCACATGGGTGCAGTTGATGGCCCCTATGATACCTGGCATGCGTGCCACCCTGTGGAACCCCTGCATTGCTTCTGTCCATTCTGCCTGCATGCTGGGGAATTTGATGTATTCCAAAGCATGCGGTAGCAGTGCAGTGAGGAACTGTGTGAGGAGGCGGGATGTTTAGGCCTGTGATATGCCAGTGGTGTCCCCAGTAGGCATCTGGAAGGTTCCCGTGGCGAGCAGGCACATGACCGTTGTCACCTTGGTCTCCACCGAGATGGCATGACCTCGTGCGGTGGGTGCCTGCATCACATCATGGCATAGCTCACATAGCTGCCTCAGTATGGCCCTGGTGAGGTGGCACTGCCCGACTGTCTCCACCTCTGTCAGCTGCTCGAAGGACAGCTGGGCGTGGTACCGCTGTGGGGCTGGTCACCTATGGTTCCTTCCGGTGCCCTGCCTCCTCCTCCTTATTAGGGCACCAGCAATGGCAACTGCTGCCAGGTTCATCCCCTCTGTCACTGTGGCCTTCTGGTGTGGCTTGCTGCCCGGTGTTGTTGCTGGCAGTTTGCCTGCCTTTGCCTCTCCTCTGTCTGGTTCCACGTCCCCTCTGACTATAGCTGTGTACTGCTGTTGTCGTTCTATTGATGGCCTGCTGGTGTGATGGACTTAAGTCTCCTTCTTTTGTACTTATCTTTCTTTGGCACATCTTGGATTTGAGCTAGATTTGCTCCATTGATGCGCCCTGGTTGTGCTCTGTGAATTGGGATGCGCTGTGTATGCATGGGTACGCCCCCTGTATATGCACCGTATGTCATTACATTGCATAATGGTGCATGTCTTTCTGTGCAGGGCATCTCATTTGCACTGGCGCTTTCTCCCTGTTCCTGATTTGGCCTCTGGCGCATTTTTGACTTGCAACGGCACATCTGAGTTGCGCTTGGCGCATCTGTTTTGTGAATCCTGCCCATTGTCTTCAGATGTTCAGGGATTTCAAGTTCTGTGACAAGAATGGACCCTGTTCTTAACATAGAAACATAGACTTTGATGGCAGACCGCTTGGCCCACCTATTCTGCCCATTTCCTTACCTACAGGATAAGCTGCAGATCCTAGTTAACCAACAGCCTATTTCTTCCTACCCCACAAAAATTGCCTTATGTCTGTCCCATGTATTCTTGAATTATCCCACAGTTTTAGACCCCACAACCTCCTCAGGAAGGCTGTTCCATGCTTCCACCACACCCTCTCTGTGAAAAAATACTTCCTCACATTGCCCCTAACCCCCCCATCTTCAAATCATGTCCCCTTGTTCTTGCACATCTTTTTTTCCAAAAGATGCTACCCTCTTTGACTTTGTTGATTCCACTGAGGTACTTAAAAGTTTCTATCATGCCCCCCCTTCCTCAAGGATATATATATGTTAAGCTCCTTTAGTCTCTCCTCGTATGGCTTCTCTTGCAGGCCCTGCACCATTTTAGTTGCCCTCCTCTGGACTGCCTCTATCCTGTCTAAGTCCCTGTGGAGATGGGGTCTCCAGAACTGGACACAGTACTCCAGATGTGGTCTCACCAACTGTCTGTACAGAGGGATAACAACTTCCTGTTTTCTGCTGGTGATGCCTTTCCCTATACATCCCAGTATACCCACAGCCCTCCCCTACTGCCTTCTCACATTGCTTGCTAAACTTAAGATCATCTAATATGATTACCACCAGGTCCCTTTCCATTTCTGTTGTTGTTACTACCTCCCCCAAATTGTGTAATCTTCCCCTGGGTTTTTGTGTCCCAGGTGCATTATTTTGCACTTCTTCACATTGAATCCAAGCTGCCATACTTCTGACCATTCCTCCAACCTTGCCAAGTCCCTTCTCATCCTTTCCACGCCTCCTTGTGTATCAACCCTGTTTCAGATCTTCATGTCATCTGCAAAGAGGCATACTTTTCCTTCCAGTCCCTCTGCAATGTCACTTATAAAGACATTAAAAAGGACTGGACCCAGTACTGAACACTGCGGCACCCCACTAGTAACCCCTCTTTCATCAGAGTGGACTCCATTTACAATTACCTTCTGTGTTCTGTTGTCCAGTCAATGTTTTACCCAGGCTACCACCCTGGGACCCACTCCCAAGCTGGTTAATTTGACTAATAATATTTTGTGCGGGACTGTGTCAAATGCCTTGCTAAAGTCTAGGTAGGCCATGTCCACAGCCCCTCCCTGGTCTACTACTTTGGTCACCCAGTCAAAGAAATCAATTAGATTCATCTGACATGACCTTCCCACTGTGAACCCATGCTGCCTTAGGTCCTGTGCCCCACAGGCCTCTAGGTACTCAACAGTTCTTTCCTTCAGAAGTGATTCCATCACTTTCCCTACCACAGAGGTCAAACTGACAGGTCTGTAGTTTTCTACCTCTGTCTTGGTCCCACTTTTGTGAAGGGGAATCACATCCGCCTTCTTCCAGTCCTCAGGTACCACACCATCCTCCCATGATTTGTTAGAAAGGGCAGTCAGTGGTTTCACTAGTTCTTCCCTTAATTCTTTTAGAATTCTGGGGTGAATTCCATCAGGCCCCATTGCTTTGTCCACCTTCAGTTTTAGGAGTTCTTTCAGAACCCTTTCTTCTGTGAAAGGACTGGGATCGACCCCTCTATTAAGAGTGCTTCTGTTAATTGGATTAGGCACCTCCCCCTCCTCCTCTTTTGTGAACATTGAGCAGAAATATTCATTCAGTTTCCCTGCTTTTTCACTGTCCCTCTCTGGCCGCCCACCGTCCATTCTATTCAGCCTCACTATGCCTCCCTTTGTCTTTCTACACTCCCTGATGTACATATAAAAAGTTTTATCTCCCTTCTTAACCAAGTTGGCTATCTTTTCCTCAGTTTGGGCCTTTGCTATTCTGACTTCCCTCCCTGCTTCCTTCTGCCTTAACTGGTACAGCTGTCTGTCCTGCTCCTTCTGTGTTTCCTTGTACTTCCTGAATGCTATCTTTTTCTTCCTGAACTTTCCCGCCACCTCTTTTGAGAACCATAGTGGATTTTTCTTTCCTTGTGATTTGTTTATTTGCTTCACACAAAGGCTTGTTGCCTCTGTGATGGCAGTTCTGATGTTTCCCCATTGTTGCTCCACCCCTCCTTTTAGCCTGTTTGCTAGTGCTTTTCTAAGGCACTCTCCCATCTTGGCAAAGTCAGCCCTTCTGAAGTCCAGTACCCTCACTTTTGTATGGCTTGACTCTGTAGCTGAGTTTATCGTGAACCACACTGTTTGGTGGTCACTTGTTCCCAGATGGCTACCCACTTCTAGATCTGAGATCCTCTCACTGTACCAATTTGAGAGTACTAGGTCTAAGATTGCTCCCTCACGAGTAGGTTCTGAAACTACCCGTCTGAGGCATGCCACCTGTAGAGCATCGAGAACAGCCCTGCTCTTGGATGTGGCTGCAGCAAAGATGCTCCAGTTAACATCTGGCATATTCAGGTCTCCCATCAACAGTATCTCCCTTTTCTCTGCCATCCTAAGAATGCCTTCTATCATATCCTTTTCATTCCTTCCCCCTGACATGGGGGTTTGTATACAACCCCTGTGCGGATTGTGGTGGCATTTCCAGTCTCTAAGGTGACCCAAAATCCCTTCTCTCCTCCCTGTTTACTCTTTTGTTCAGTTGCTTTTATCCCTTCCCTTACATAGAGAGCTACTCCTCCCATTCTTCTCCCCTGCCTGTCTCTCCTGTAGGTTATGTACCCTGGTATGTTAACATCCCAGTCATGGTTCTCTGTGTACCATGTTTCTGTGACTGCTACGATATCCAGGCATCCCTCTTCCATCAAGGCCACCAGTTCAGGGAGCTTGTTGCCCAGACTACGGGCACTGGTAGTCATTACCCTCCATTTCCTGATGGCCTTACCCCTTTTTGCCCCATCTCTGTCCTTATTGCCTTTGTCATTTTTACCATTTACCCTTAAGCCAGGGCATATTCTAACATCAGGAAATCAGTAATGTATTAGTCTTTAGCATTTGCTAAGAGCACTCTTCTCGACACCCACAATGTCCCCAGTATGGTTTCTTTTTGCAGTTCATATGGTGTCACAGATATTGGTAGTATATTTAGATGTGCCTGAAAGTTCTTTTTGATTAGTCCCAGTACTATGAGCACTACTGGAATGATTCATGTGTCTTTGTTCCACATCAATTTACTTTCTATTTGCATATATTGGTGTAACCCCCAGGTGGCGCTATCCCAAGGGCTACTACCCCTGCCTGCTTGACTACTGACAGGTTGAGGGGCCTAGGTTCTATGGTGGGTGCCTCCACCCAGAGGTCAGGGTTTGTAGTGGTTAGACTAGCTTGGTGACAGCCCTCTGGGACACTGAGACCCCCTTTTATTCCCTCTAGTGGCTCACACAATGCACAGAAGTTACAGTCCTAATACCCCACATGTAGACACTGTTCATTCATAAAGTACCATTTACCCTTGAGACTGATTCTGAGGTTCATCTCTGGGGACCCCCTGTAAAATAAGGTTAATCAAAATACACAAACCAATACAATGCTTGATATGTAGGTACTGACACTTCAGACAGTTTAAAGTTTAACAACATCAAATCTGGTTTATTTAGGGGGAATAAAACATGGAAGGGGGAGATCAGGTTAACTGGCAGAATTAAATCACAGTACTGTGCACACATACATGGTGTGAAAAGTCACACTCTGGGTACCCAGGTTGGGGGGGGGCTAGCAAGGTCCATTGTCCGGGGTTGGCTGGCAGGTGCAGATGGACAGGGCCCTGTAGAATAAAATATATGCACAACACCCAATTGTAATCCGGAGCAGGATGGCTTAGTCCATGAAGAAGTGAAACAACAATAATTAGATGACACACTTGTAATTGAAAATAGGCTGCAGAGGAATACCCTGATTTGTACTCACAATACCCAAGCTGAGAACCAGATGGTGGATGTTCATTTGGGTTGCCATAACAACAGGGCATGGAGACAAGGTCCTTGTGACTGGACCCCACTGCAGTAGATAGCAAACGGATTTAGTCTGAGACAAACTAGGGTTTGCTTCCAGCTTCAACACACATCACAGGGGATTGGAAATAACAATTCCCCACAAGCACTATGCACATTCATATGTAAAAGGAAAGTACTATACCAGGCAGGCTGCTCCTAGATCCTGATCGCAATTACCGCAAAATACCCGGGAGCACACACAGCAGCTTCAGTTCCTGACAGACCAAGCGCAATTCAGCAATTTCTCCAGTCTTCTACAGGGTTAGCCTGGTTTCTACCTTTCAGACTTCCTTCTTTCTCCTCACAAGTCGGATTCAGGCCAAAGTAGCACTTACAACGGCTGCAGGCCGAACCTCAGGGCCCCACACGTGCTTCCCGCACGAAACTATACACAGCAGAAGCACAGAGCTCCTTCTCTCTTCACTGTCTCAACTGATCTGATCTTTCCAGTCACAGTGCAGGGCATTGCCTTTAGCTCCACACCATTCTGTTGGCTGGTTCGGCTGTCACTCACAATAAGACTCCCTCTGTTGGTGAAAAAAGTCACCAAGGTCAAAACTACATTTCCCAGAGTCACTGCTCATACAATCCCTTTGTGGCTGGCTCAAAATTGAGAGTCCAAGTTCCAGTTCATCCACAGGCTCCATTTTAAGGCCTCCCTATCATCCTGATTGGTCCAAGTCAGCTATTCAGGACCAAAATGAAAGAGCTACACTGAAACAGTTCATGCTGAAATAAAGACAGGTTAGACAAACTACATTTTCTCAGTCACTCTAAATGATTTCTGGCAAACAGTTACATCTTTCAACAAGGCTCCCTCTGCACATGTAACGACAGCAGAAACAGAGCGAATTGGCAGCAGCTCGGGTGGGATTCGAGCATTAAATACACAGTCCCCCCATACAAAATAGTTAAGTCTGCAAGCAGACAGCTCTTAAAGAGACAGTACATGGAGGCTCTAATAGCTCTCACTTGGAACCACATTTAAACAGCTCAGACACCGAACACCGCCCAGACTTGGAGCACTCAGGCAAGCTCCTGGAAGACTTTTGGGAACCCCCATTTGCAGGGGGGTTACATTGGTATTTCATGCTTTGTGTCTCTGTGTGCAGGACACTGTAGTCACTAGGAATGGCTACTTGGAGCAGCAATGCTACCCTTTTTATGTTTGCTTGCATGCATGTGCAAGAAACATAGTGCCATCATCCGAGTTTTTGGAGGTGTGGCAGCCCTCTTCCAATTCAGGCAGTGTGCTTGCAGGCGGGGCCACGGTTCTCCAATGCCTGCTCGAGCTGTCTATGACCAGTTCAAAATGCAGTGGCGTACACTCGAAAGGGGGAGCTACACTTCAGTGAGCAGCGATAAGATATCCCTTGCTCATGCGTGCTCCCCTATACACACACACACACACACGCACGCATACTGCGTGCTCGTCCCCCCCACACACACTGTGTAGCCGACGGGGGGTGCCCAATCCCCCGTTGGCTGTGCTGCGCCCCTCCAAAAAACAGAGTTCTACATGCCACGCTGGGTGCCCACCCTATACTGGGAGCCCATCCCAGCATGGCAACACATGCTATCGCCAACAGAGGAGCCCAATCCCCCTTCGGCTCCATGCCCCCCCACCAGCCGTCCTTGTGCCATGCTGGGAGCCCATCCCAGCATGATAAACGTCCCGCGTCATCGTCATTTAAAAAAAAAAACACCTGAAACTCAAAAACGGTCCCTTGGTGTCTCTGTCCGCGCCCACCCACTGTGCACCCTGCCTCCCCACACCCCCCTCACCCCATACTTACCTCCGGACTCTGGCGTGACGATCTTTGGTGGACCGGGAACACGTCTGCACTCTTCACAGCCGACCGCGAACTGAGGAAATGCCGTTAAGCTGTATAATGGGATAGATAGGGGTTTTTCAACTTTGCTGCATATCTCAGGCATTTTTAGGAATTTTTGCACCAAATTTTCAACATGGGGTTTTTGGGACCCCTTCTCATGAATGATCTCACTGTCATGGTGTTAATCGGCCCCGAAGGGTGATTTCACAGTCACTGCAAGAAATCACCTTTCAGGACTGAGTAATGAAACGACACTGCCACTGTTCATAAGTTAGGCTCTCAAAAAGCCTATGTTGAAAATTTGGTGGAAAAATTCCTAAAAATGACTGTTTTACGAGCATGCGTTGCGCAGTTCCTATGCACCCTCATAAGTTTGTGAATTTTCAATATTTTCATTCCAGATTTTCAACATTGCCATTTTATCACACCTCCTTATGAGCAGTACAGCTGTCATTTTTCACATCTTGCACAAAATGTGTTTCCACCCAGGTAGCACACAATGGCACAGTTGGTGTGTGAAATCAATGTATGGGACATATTAAGAAAATCACAGTGACACTGTTAATGAGCAGAGATCTTAAAATGGCTATGTTGAAAATTTGGTGGAAAAATTCCTAAAAATGACTGTTTTATGAGCGTACGTTGCGCAGTTCCTACGCACATTCGTATGTTCGCGATTTTTCAATATTTTCACTCCAGAGTTTCAACATTGCCATTTTATTACACTTCCTTATGAGCAGTGCAGCTGTCATTTTTCACATCTTGCCCAAAATGTGTTTCCGCCCGTGTAGCGCACAATGGCGCAGTCGTTGTGCAAAATCAAGGTATGGGACACATTAAGAAAATCACAGTGACACTGTTCATGAGCAGAGGTCTTAAAATGGTTATGTTGAAAATTTGGTGAAAAAATTCCTAAAAATGACTGTTTTAGGAGCGTGTGTTGCGCAGTTCCTACGCACACTCGTAAGTTTGTGAATTTTCAGTATTTTCACTCCAGATTTCCAACATTGCCATTTTATTACACTTCCTTATGAGCAGTGCAGCTGTCATTTTTTACATCTTTCCCAAAACGTGTTTCCGCCCATGTAGCGCACAATGGTGCAGTCGGTGTGCAAAATCAATGTATGGGACAGATTAAGAAAATTACAGTTACACTGTTCATGAGCAGAGGTCTTAAAATTGCTATGCTGAAAATTTGGTGACAAAAGTCCATAAAATGACTGTGTTACGAGTGAGCATTGCGCAGTTTCCACGCATGATTGTAAGTTCATAACTTTGTAATAGTTTCAGTCCAGATTTTCACCAGTGGCATTTTTCCACACTTCCTTATGAACAGTACAGCTGTCATTTTTCACAACATGGCCGAAATGTGTTTTCACACTTTCAACGCAGAAATGCGTGTTCGCTGTGGGAAATCATTGTTTGGGACAGATAAAGAAAATCACAGTGACACTGTTCATGATCGGAGGTCCCAAAATGCCTGTGTTGACAATCTGCTGTAAAAAAATCCCCAAACTAATTACAATACGGGTGTACGTTACACAGTTTCTATGCACGCTCCTGACTTCACCGTTTTTTTTTTATATTTCTACTGCAGATTTGCAACATTGCCATTTTTTACACCTCCCTATGAACAGTATAGCTGTCATTTTTCACAATCTGTTCAGAATGTGTTTTTGCACCTGTGGTGCTAAATGCCGTAGTCACTGTGCATAAGCAGCTTTCGGCTAACAAACTGATATTGCCACTGTTCATGAGATGGGGGGTCACAAAAAAAAAAGACGTTCAAAATTTGTAGTGAAAATACCAAAGAATGCCTGAGGTGTTAGGGTTTCACCCCACCCTGTAGAGAATGACAGGCATAAGGGGGTGTGACTTGGGATTCTTGCCTGTAATGCTCATACCATTCCACACCCTGCAGCCAGTGAGAGGCATCGAGGTATGCCTTAGACTCTTCGGCCCACAAGTTCACCCCATTCTCCTATACCGCACCCATCTCACTGTATTTCCTGATGGAATGGGGTGCGCATAAGGGCCAAAGACCCCAAGGCACACCGTGACACCTGTCAGTGTCTGCAGGGTAGGGTGTGGTGA
Source organism: Neoceratodus forsteri (assembly GCA_016271365.2). Classification (NCBI taxonomy): domain Eukaryota; kingdom Metazoa; phylum Chordata; order Ceratodontiformes; family Ceratodontidae; genus Neoceratodus; species Neoceratodus forsteri. The sequence continues at coordinate 389,611,348 of CM057457.1, read as the reverse complement.
ATTGGGGTGGCCGTTATGCCTGACGACCCAAAGGCACATCCCAATGCCTGTCATTCTCTGCAGGGTGATGGTGGGGTTGGCTTCAGTTCAATACTTCACTGCCATTTCTGTTATGCAGCTCTGTAACTTCTACACTACCAATGCCAATATACAGGTAGATACATATACAGCAGTCATAGAATAAAGAAGTACAATGTATATATAGGTAACTACATACACCAAGGATTTGTTGGCAGCAATGGGCAGTGATTAAGTGATTTATAGACTGAGAGTGTTGTACTGGGGTAGTTGTTAACTGAAAGGTTGGAGGGTAGAGTTACCAGGGGTGAACTGGGTCACTGATGGAGGGGAGTGGTGAGAGAATAGTGAGAAAGGATGATAAAGGTGACAGGCAGGATAGAGGACAGGCAGGTTGGAGATAAGAAGGAATGTGCAGGGAGGAGGGATGGATGGTAGAGGCAGAAGACTGCTAGAATTGTGAGCTATTATAGATGGAGTGTAGTGGTGAAATGGGTATGGATAGGCAAGGAAGAAAGGGAGTAGGCAGGTTGGAGATAAAGAAAGGGTATGTAGAAAGGGTAGCTGGTGATGGTGGGGGTACCTGGGAGCAGGAGTAGGAGAAGAAGATGATGGAAGGTCCATGTAGCGTGTAGCTTGGAGGCAAGATAGGGTGAAGGTTGATGGAAGAGTGGGGATGTGATTGAAAATGGGGAGCCAAGCAGCAGTTGTGGGTGATCTGTGATAGGCAAGGGAGGGGTGTAGTTTGGGTGGGGTGTGTGGGTGGGAGTAAGATGGGGAGCCTGTGAGGGCCGTTGATGGCCTGGGATATTCATGGAGCGTGAGAGAATGATTCTTAATGGCAGGTGCAGACTTCATTGAACTTGCTCATGATCAACGTTTTGAAGTTGCTTAGGGGGATTAGATTGTGTATTTTAAGGCTGGATTGGGCTTTGTTCCAAATAATTTGGAGAGCGTGGTTTGTGGCCATTTTGCTGAAATGGGATCAGACACTTGGAACATCCAACATAATGTATGAGTTCCTATGCAAGAGGTATTTGCCAACCGATCGCTGAAGGAGATTTAATTGGGCAGTGTCAGTGGCTCAGTAGGTAGCACACTCGCCTCTGAGGCCGGGAGATCAGAGGGCTGTGGGTTCAGTTCCCACACCTGGCACTTGGGTTAATATCCCAGTACTGACACTGTAATGCAGCATGAGAGGGTGCTGCATTTCTGAGGTGCCGTCTTTCGGATGAGACGTTAAACCGAGGTCCCATCTGCCTGGATTGGTGGTAGTTCAGGTGGATGTTAAAGATCCCATGGCACTTATCGAAAAAGAGTAGGGAGTTTTTATTGTATTATTAAACATAATTAGAACAACTCAGTGTAATCAATTATACAAAGTAAGAACCAAAATTTAATCTCACAAACTTATACTAATCAGAGTAATTATCAGATTATTTTTATACATTATTTGAACTTAATAAAATGAAAAAACCCTTTCCACATTTTTAGTAACTGAGTCTGTACTGTCCTTCGAGCATCCTGAGCGTAAATCCTCGAGAGTTCCTGTGAAACCAAAATACTAAAACAAAAATAAGGCATTTTTCTTTGATATATTACCCACTGACACCTTGCCTGCTATAAATAATAACGTAAACATCCAAAAAATAATGACAGTGTTTCTTCATGAAAATCAGAAAGAGTCGCTGGATAAACCCCTAAAACCAAGATTTGATATGTAAGAAAATTCAGCCACTTAAACCCCAAAGTGCCGCAAATAAACCCACAAACCCTTTGCATAGGAACAGTGTAAAAGAAAATGCTCCATCGATTCCTCAGTATTTATACAATCCAAGTAAGGACACTTCCCTTTCTTCAATGGCTTTTGTACTTGGCATTACCCCTAACATTTAAACGGCCATAGAATATTAGCCACTGTGTTTCCCATTGCATTTGAGGCAATCTAGACAGTTAAGGTTGGGCCAATACTTTAGGATTCAAAGAAGAAGGGCAATTCTTAAAACATGGCTCTAAAGGAAGTAAATTTGCTATTACCACCTGATAAAATTCTTTCATGCTATTACTCAGAATTGTCTCTTTCTCTATTTTCCATTTATATAATTTTTGTGCAGTTGGTCTAAAATACTGTGAAATATAAATGTGAGGATTTATTTTTGGAGCCAAAGAAAGCCAATTCCTAAAGTATTTATCCAATGATCTGGAAATCCATTTATCCCCACTCCCTGCTTCTAATCGTAAGCCACTTTTCACTGAACACATAATGAATAAAGAGTGAGCAAAAATCACTGGATCCACCATCCCAAGACCTCCTTGTTTTTTACTTAAATATGTATAGCTTCTTTTAATGGGGTTTAATCTATTACCCCAAACCATTTGAAAGAATAAACCATACAGTTTAGTTTCTAGATGCACTGGGAGTGGAAAATCATAGCTACATACTGAACACATGGTAAAAGAAACTGTTTGATAACATGTATGCTTTCAGTTTGGACAATTTCCACTTTTTCCATCTATTGACTTTATTCTCCACTGTTTGTAGGGCTATATCCCAATTTTCAACTGGTATGTTCTGGGGCCAAAATGTATGCCCAAAACTTTAAGGGAGTTCTGGAAGAATGGATACCACCTGCACTGCTTCCTTATGACCTGTTGCTCCGATAAATAAACCTTTTGTTTTGTGCACATTTATTTTGCATTCGAAACTTTCGAAAAAGCCTCAAATGCGGTCAAAAAATGTGCACATATGAATGATCACGAAATATACAATCAAATCATCTGCATAGGCCTGTGCCAGATGATGTTTGTCCTAACTGCACTATCAGAAATACCTGGCCACAATGGAACAGTAGTTAATTTTTGTAGTAGGGATCCAAAGAAAAGATATAGAGTAGGGGCTAAGAGGGCAACCTTAGCGAACTCCAGTATGTAAATGAAAACATTTGCCGTCTGACCTTGCAATGAGGGGAACACAATATTATGTTCATATAATTTTTAATTATATTAACAATGTGCAATGGAACTCCATAATGTATTAATGTTAGAAATAAAAAAGGCAAATATTCCCTATCAAAAGCCTTTTCCAAATCAGCGACCATCATACAATTCGTGACTCCCACTTCAGAAAGATGTTCAATAACTTCTCGTATGATCATTAAGGCTGTCTGAATTTGCCTATTAGGTATCCCATTAAACTGGTAAGGAGAAATTACCCATCTGGCATAATTTTTTAACCGATTATTCAAAATACTGGTGAAGATTTTATAATCTGAATTTAAGAGGGTAATTGGTCACCAATTTTAATATTTTGTCTGTCTCAGATTTGAATAAGTAAATCAGCAATCCTCAGAAAAGAGGGAAAGAAAACAGCAGTTTCCATAAAATACTGGAATAAAATATACAAGCATTGACTCAATTCCTTTGAAAAAACTTTATACAGATTATTCGAAAGGCCATCCTTACCCGGTGAAATGTTTAATTTCAAATCCCTAATTACTTTTATTATTTCTTCGTGTGTAATTGGATCCAATAATGTTGAGATTTCTGCTAACCTGGGGGGGGCTTAGATGTTTTAAGATATGAAAGCATTTCTGCCTCTGTAATAAGAGAGGGGGGGTCTAGAGTTTGAAAATGCCCAATAATTGTTTCTCTGAGCTGAGCAACCGTGGTGGCCAAAGAGCCATCAGGTTTTTGCAAAGAATCAATATTAGAAGAAGCCTTCAGATTTTTACAGGTTTCAAAAGGGTCCCCAATGGGGAATTTTTTTATGCTATTGGAAAAAATAGCCTGTAGGGTTTTTGCTCTATCATATTGGAAATTCCTCATTTCCTCCTTTATTTTACTAATTTGGTCTGAATAGTCTAAGTGAGAGACATATGCAATTGTCATAAGTTTCTGCAGTTGTTGCCTAAGGGACAAATATCTCAAAAACTTAAAATTTTTTGTTTTTGCCCCTTGCCTTTTAAACCAATTACATAATTCGAACTTAGTTGTTAACCACCAATCTCCTAAATCCTCATAAAAAGCCACTGACAACCTGGCTGCTAGAATATGTTTCACCCCGGACTGTATATATGGTATATCTAACATAGTGTTATTCAGTTTCCACCTGAGCTGCCTACGTTCAGGGGAACCTGTAGATAATGAACTACAAGAAAGTAATAAATGATCAGAAAATTCACAGTGGATCATCTTAAAGGAATCCAGTTGTACATTATGAGAGACAAACATGTAGTCTATTAGGGAAAACAATTTCCCTTTGTAAATGAATACCTTGGCCCTTGAGAGGAAAGGGAGATACAGTTAAATAAACCTGCTATTTTAACTATATTAGCTAGCATGCAGAATCACAATAAATTTTCTTTTTCTTCTGATTAGGTGAGTCAGAAATTGTGCAATTAAAGTCACCTCCCAAAGCACCTTAACTGATGTCACCAAGTAGGGTTGAACAACTTTTAAACAAGAAACTCTACCAGCTTTTGTCTGTGGATTGTAGATGTTAATAAATCGATAGCATATATCATGCCATTTCCATCTAATATCAAGACTCTCCCTGGAATAAGATCTACTAAATTATGAAGTTTAAAGGAATAAGTATTGGATAAAATCCCAATACCATCTGCTGTATCAGTTCCAAAGGACCAATAGGAAGGTTCCACACCCAATCCCGTTTGAAAGTAGTGAGTTGTTCTGTCTGAGTACATCCAGGTTTCCTGTAAAAACATACTGATAAATTTTGGTTTTATATAGTGAAAAGGGCTTGCCTCTTAACTATATTAAGCAAACTATGAGTGTTCAAAGAGCCCCATGACCACTGCATTAAGCTTTATAAAAAGAACTACTTTATCATTTTTCTCTTTTTTTTCTTTTCTTTATAGTTATCCACTGGCTGAGATCAGTGGAAGATTTTTGGGAGTCTGAATCTCTAATTCCATCTCTGTATCTCCCCAAGAGTAAACAATGCAGCATAAGAGTTGCTAGTCTCTATGGGAGGAGTAGGGGGTTGGGATGCAGATGCCTAGATGATCTCGTTGGGGTAGTGAAGGCCTAATATTTAAAGCCTTAGATGCTTCCTCAGAAGTCTCCACCGAAACCTCAGAGTAACACACAGGGGGGAAATCCAAAAGCTCAGGTGGGCCCATACTTGATTTTTTAATGACTTCCATAACCAAAACAGTTTGTTCCACCTTGTCTGCTATTCCTAAGGATTTGTCAATGGGGGTACTACCAAGGTCTGAACTTTGGTTTGAGAAGAAGAAACAGGTAGAGGGGTTGTGAGCTAGAGGGGAAATTGTGCAGCATCCTGAGCTTGCCGAATTAAAAGCTCTGAATTTATACAGGATGCTTTATTTTTGCAGCCCAAGGGCAAACCGAAAAGAGGCCAGATTCTTCACAAAGCTCACATTTGAGCTGATTGTGACAATACATAGTTGTGTGTCCAACCTCCCACAGTTGTCACAACGTGGTGGTCCAAACACTTGAGAGGTGTGTTTTAGCCCCACATCTGTAGCAAGCCCGGGTTGTCCACTATAAAACAAACCTCTGTTTTTCCTAATAGAAAGGAATTGGGAATATGGACTACCCCTGTCTCAGATTGCCTCAGTTTAGTTTTGTATTTCCATCCTCCCGTCCAAAACTGTTCAGAATCTAGGATAGGTTCCGGCCCACTTAAAATTTCACACTTAAGGGACAACCAAAATGATATATCTTCCACATGAACCCCCTCGTTTCTAAACATGACTGTAACATGTTTTATCAGGGGTTTAGTTAAAGGAATCACTAAGAAGGGGGTCCATAGAGGAGAGAATTTAACCTGGTTGTACCTATCCCAGAATAAGTCCAATGCATGTGGTGTCCTAAAACTGATGTCAAAATTATCCTCTCCAGAGATATTAATAAATGCATACACATCTTTTGGGGTAAAATGCAAGGACTCTTTTAATAAGGTTTTCCCCACGTAGTGTCTATCTGGTCGATCCTCCAAACCCCTTTATAACGAATCTAGAACGCATTCCGGTAGTGCTGCTTCTTTTAGTGTTAGAAAATAATTCAGACATAAGTGGTTTCTGAGGCAGATTCCGTTGGAGAGGGCGTGTGAGAAGAAGCAATAGGCTCCTGCAGGGGTGTTACCAAATCTGTATTCAACGAGGAAGGTAAAGATATCTGTGACTCCAGGGATGTAGCTCTCAGTGGAAGTTTTTCTACCTCTAAACAGTTTTTATTGTCCTGCAAATCTTGCTCCAGCTTTTGCTGTTGTAAGTCCGGTTTCCACTCTGGTGAATGCTGTGAGAGGGTATAATCAGAGTCCCAAGTAGGATCAGGCTTCCATATGCCTGCTGCATTTTGCTTCCAACCTGCTCCTTTGAGTGCTTTATCAGGGGACCAGAGCTCTGAAACATTATGTGTTTGTAGACCAGATTTTATAAGAGGTATTTCTTTTTTTTGGAAAGAAGAATTCAGTAACTCCAGTTTGGGAAACAGCTGAGGACTGATAAACTACATTATGCTGAGCCCCATGCTTTTTAAAATGAATCCAGCTGATTTGTCTAACCATGCAGACTCAGACTGCTTTAGCTCTGATGCAGACAAAGTCTGTTGTACTTCCTTTGGGACTCTGTTTTCGGCTTTTCAATTGTTAGGGCAGTCAGAGCTATAGCGGGCTGAATGCACTCACTAACCTCTATAGTACTGTTAGCAGCTTTACTAACAGTCAATTTTACTTCAGGAACTTCCTGCTGTAGCTGCTGGGCTATAAAGAGAGTGGTCTCGCCCTGCCAGGACTCCCGACTGAACCGAGTCAGCTATATTATTATTAGAACACGCTGCAGCTGTCAAGCCCGATTCTACCTGCTGCAGAGTTAACAACTCAGGCTGAAGCGGCTGAGCAGTGCAAAGTCCATAGAGTGCTCAACTGCTTGCTTCTCCCTTACTCCCGTAACACACTGATTGTGTAGCGAGAGGGAATCACTTTGCTGTACATTTTTTAAAGCGGGTAAAGCAGATTGTAAAAGCCGGTTGTCTGTTTCAGTAGCGGCTTCCGAAATAATAAAAAATTGTTGCAAAGACTCACCATGCTCCACGGAGCTTTCTTTTAAGTGCAGTCCTGTATTTTTCTCAGTTTTAAACACCTCGGTTTCAGGGAGAGCAATATTGCAGGTATTAAGTGCATCCATGTCGTCAGGTTCCAAGCTGGATTTGAACCTTGCATCCAAAGATTGCTTTTCAAGCATTTCCTTTCTCCCAGTCCTTTGAGAATTTTTTTTTCTTAAATCAACTGCTGTATCCTCCCAAAGAACCACTGCATCGTGAAACTCCATATCAGAATCCATATCTTGAGTATTCAAAGGGTCAGCCTCCACATTGCACACTGTGGGAGCAGAGGCCAGCTCTCCCACCAAGCAGACGTCCTCCTCCTCCGCCATCTTGGTCCCACCAGAAAATGGGTCCCCCCTGCTCAAAGGAAGCAGGAAGTAGGGGAATTTCCCCGGTGTCCTGGCCAAATTTCCCTCATTCATTAAAAATACCACCAGCGGCTTGGTCTGGTTTGGGGTTGGTTGGCATTCATCTGTATCCCCCTCCCCCGGGTCGTGCCTGAAAATTTTTCTAGTGCACTTACCTGGTCAACAAAAGCTAAATAAATAAATAATATGTAAGTGGGAGTTTCGACAGGAGCACTTTATAGAGCCAGGTAAGGGAGTGGGTGAGAGATCTAGTGTTCAAGAAGGTCCATCCTATGGAGGTATAAAGGTCACAGTGGTGGGTCCTATGGTGGGCATTAGAACTGAATCGTAGTGCCCTATGGTAGAGTGTATCAAGTAGTTTTAGCAAGGCTCCTGAGCAGTGGCTATTTAAAGTATCTGCATAGTCGAGAAGTAGGATGAAAGTTGTCTGAAATAGGCAGAGTCTGGTATCAGTGGTAAACAGAGATTTGTTTTTATAGAAAAAGCCAATTCTTCATCTCAGGTTCTTCATTAGTGATGAGATATGGGCAGCGAAATTTAGGTGATGGTCTAGAACACAGCTGAGGCATTTAAAATGTTTGACTACCTCACAGTTGTCATCTAGGAGTATTTTGATAGGTGGCAAGGAATTGAGTGCATTTGTGATGTTTGGCAGGTGGTTGAAGTAGACATACATTACTTTCATTTTCTTTGCATTTAGGAGGAATCTGGATTGGGCAAGGTTGTACTGAAGCAGATCATACTCGGTTTGAAGTTCTGCATGGGCTTCGACTAATGAAGGTCTGAATAGGTATACTACTGTATCATCAGTGAAGAGGTGAAGTTTTGCCTTGTTGATATTATTACTGATTGAATTAATACAGAGCATGAAAAGGAGGAGCCTAAGGATGGATCCTTGTGGAACTCCTCTCATGAGTGGTAGAAGTGAGGGAGGGAGTCATCTGATTTCACTTCTTGTAATCTATTAGTTTGGTAGCTGCTGAACCAAATTAAAGCAGAGCCAGAGATGCCTTGCAAATTCAATGTGTCAAGGAACAAGTTCAATCAATCAATCAATCAGTACTTTATATAATGCCTATCGAAATCAAGGCACTTTACATAATAAAACCACAATAAAACAAATAATAATATAAATTATTTAAAACAATCAAGTAGTTAAACAGGGAAGGCCAAAGAAAATAAATTCATTTTAGCATAGATTTATGACTACTAATGGTCAGGCATTCTCTTAACCGAGTTAAGTTGTTGTCGACAGCGTTGAAGGCTTTGCTTAGGTCCAAAAAGACAGCCCCTGTGACTTGTCTCTTGTCCATCGCAAGCAACCAGTCATTTGTGATGGAGGCTAGGGCAACGGTGGTGTTGTGGGCAGCTCTAAAGCCAGATTGTACAGGGTTTATTAGGTTTGTGTTGGTGAGATAATCCCTTATTTGGACATTTACTAGTTTTCTGAGTAATTTGGAGAGCAGGGACAGGATGAAAATAGGGCAATAATTGTTTAGGTCCACAGGGTCACCGGATTTAAATAGTGGTAGTACCTGCACTATTTTCCAAACATCAGGTACAGGGCTGCTGCTGATGGACAGGTTAAATAGGTGCAGTAAGGGGGCTGTTGGATACCTGGCACCAGCTTTGAGGAGATATGGTCCTATCCCATCGGCACCGACTCCTTTCTTAACTTCAAGGTGGGTCAGTAGGTTTTCCTCATCTTTGAAATTGAATAAGATAAAGGAGAATGTAGTGTTAATCGTGTCAGGGATAGTTTGGGGAGGCTGGGCATGATGATAACTGCTTTGGAGGAATTGCACGTGAGACCTGCAGTAGAGAAATGTTTATTGAAGCTAAGTAAGATGTTGGCTTTCTCTGATGTCTCCTTTAAACTAATTGCACCCAATAGCTCCATATGAAGTCCGAACCATCCATTGATTCTCCTGATACAAAATGGCCACCCACGGTATAATGAGTTAAAGGAAACCTTACTAGGTAAAGAGGAGGATTGTTTGAACCCTTTGGCCTGCTTGATAATTTGCCAGAATTTGCCTGGATTATTCTTTTCAGAGTCGAAAGCAGATAGGGAGTAGTTTATTTTGGTTTCCCTAATCAAGTCTGCTGCAGCTGTTGCAGTAGGCTCTAAATACTGACCAGTCTGACAGTAGTTTGGTCTGTCTGTCTATGGACCAGAGACTGTCCCTCACTTTTAACGCAACCTTAAGTTTATTTGTGAACCAAGGACAGGAGAGTTTCTAAGTTCTGCATTTTAGTAAAGGGGCGTGTTTGTTGATGATGTCACACAATATATTGTTAAAGAGGGAGGTTGCATCATTGACATTTGTAGTTAGATAGAATTCAGTCCCAATGATATTGTTGAGATCAAATAGGTAGTTGGATAAGTTGAAATTACAAAAACTCCTTTTACATGTGAATTTGTTTGTTGATTTAAAGGAGGTCTGCCCTCTGATACAGGCCATGGTACAGTGATCACTAACACTGTTGTGGAACACAGCAGAATGGGTGCTCTTGTGTGGCCTATTTGTGAGTATGAGGTTGAGTAAGGATTTGTTTGAGGGAGACTTGGGGTTAGGATGGGTGGGCTCTGTTATTATTGGGTGAAACTGGCTTCATCACAGAACCCTTTTAGTTGCAGGCTTTTGTTATTAGATTTCCACCAGTCAATGTTTAAGTCACCGAGAATGATAGTTTCATTCTGTATAGAGTCTGTGCTGGTACTCAGGTGGTTTAAAAGATCCATGCCTCCAGATGGTGGCCTTAGCAGCCCATAACAGTGACTGCTTCTGTGGGAGATCAGGGAGCTGAAGGGATATTCACCCTCAGAGACTCAAATTCCTTAGGCAAGGTGGCAGGAGTAATTTTGGATATCGTAAATTTGTTTTTAATATAAATAGTGACTCCCCAACCCCTGGTGGGTCTGTTGCATCTGAAGAGATTATAGGCAGGAAGGGAAACTGCGGCATCAGGGGTGGAAGCTTTTAATCATGTTTGAGATGCTGCTAGGCTATCCCTGTTGGTGTGGGAGATCCAGGCTTGGACGAGATCTATTTTTTTCAACAAGCTACACACATTCAGGTGCATGCATTTCAGACCTTTGGTTGCTGCTTGAACAGTTGGTGAGGTGAGTGACTGTGGCAGGCCGGGGTTTAATTCAAAAATACCAGCGCAGACTAATGGTAGGAATATTATGTGTTTAATCCATCTGCTAAGAAATCTGACTTTAGTGGACTTTAGTTGACTTCAAGGGTGGTAGGTATGTAGTAAACAATTACTGGTGTAGTGGAGGAAGGTGGGATATACAGTGTAGAACAGCAGAGTTGTACGAATGGGTCAAAGGTGTAAAGCACTAAGTAGTACAGCTAGCTGGATTGAGGGGTAGTTCCTGATATGGTTCATGGTTCTGACAGCTATTGATGTAGTAGGAGGCAGTCATGGTTGCATACCAGTTGCTGATAGAATAATACTTATTTTCAGTTTTATTTATTTAACTTTTGTTAACCGGGTAAGAGCCATGAGCCAAGGCCCTTTTTCAGGCATGACCTGGGACCAAAGGGTAAATAGTATGATTAGGGTGTAGAAAGGGGAAGGGGGCTGTAGGTGTGCGATAGAAGGGAGCAGAACAGGAGGTGAGAACATGGACAGGCGTTAGATGTATAGCTTCATGTTTTTTTATATATATCTATAGCTATCTCTCTCTTATCTATATATATATATATATATATATATATATATATATATATACATATATATATATATATATATATATATATATATACACACAGTATATATACACATATATACACACATTTGTTTTTTAGGAATTGAGTTGTAAGGAATGCCAGCCTAAGATATATATATCTGGTTAGGCACTCAAATTTAAACTGGTGCTTAAGCTGCAGAAGCTTACATGGAAGGGGAGCAAAGTGTGGAGAACAGGATAAGTGATTAGCTCAGTATTAGAGTAAATCCTTAAAAGCACCAAGATCTTCTGGGGATAGCTGGTTTAATAAATACTGTAGGTAATGTCTAGGTCTTTTGGAGATAGGAGCACACGCTGAAAAAAGCAGTTTTGTGATATTGTCCAGTCTTGAGCTTGTCAGCCAGTGGAAGTGGGGATGGTGGTGATGGGAGGTACATGAGCATATTTAATAGAGGCTATGGTCAGGTAGGCGGGCAGGACAGAAATAGACTCTCACATAATTTCCACACAGCAGAGAAATCACGCTGTGCTCCACAACTAAAATTTTGTGGAGGAGTCAGTTGAGCCAATGGTGAGAAAGGAAAAAGGGGCAGCATCCAATAGCAGGTGAGCCGCATGGTTGGAAGGACCAATGAGGTTGTCTTTGGGAGTCCCCGAGGTCATACCTGTTTAGTCCAAGAATGGAGCTGGCTTGCAGGTTGCAGAGTGGTGCAGCAGCTGGAGAAGTCATGCTGCAGCTGCCAGTTGACTTGGAGCCTGAGTCAAGGGCTGGACCTGGAAGGAAGGAAGGAAGAAGAGGCAGTTAGGTAGTTTAGTAAAGGCTGATGACTGGAACAGTCAATTGGTGGGAGGGGTTAGAAACAATAGAGAGGGCAGTTAGCGAGAATTAGCTGGGAGTTGGGGAGAGAAAGAGTGGTATCGGGGAGGGGTATGTCTGACTTCAGGTGCCACGCAAAATTGGGCTGAGGGAGATTGCAAGTAGGCACCTAAGATGGCGGGATCAGATAGGGGAAGAAAAGAAGCAGATCAAGAGAGACAGAGAATAAATAAGGGGGCTGCTGAGTGCTGTTAGAACCAGCACTAGCCCACGTTTTTGAGCAGGGTGCTCGCTTTGGAAGGACAGGAGAATGAGCTGGATATGATAGAGTTTTGGGAAAGAAAGAAAGAAAGAAAGAAAGAAAGAAAGAAAGAAAGAAAGAAAGAAAGAAAGAAAGAAAAAGAAGCAGAGTTGTTGCAACAGATATATGAAAGCTGGTATTTCCTGACTTTTATTTGTTTCTTTTCAACATACATTCTGTTCATTTTTTTCCTCTGGAACACCTCTCATTATATTGTACCTAAAAAAGGGCCTTGCTGTAGCAGTACAGCTATCACTAACAGCCCTTTTAGGGTTAGACAAGGCCACACTCTGTCACACACACACACACCACTCCTGAAGAGGGAAACAACCTTGGCAAAGGCTATTTTCCAGAATTTCTTAAATCAGACTCTCCCAGCATCAATGAGAGGTGTAAAGGAACTACCATCCACCCGCATAAGCAGCTCCACCCCGGGACTCTTTATCATTTCAACATAACTGGAGAAATTCCCCTTTTTAAAGGTTAACTCTTATAAATCAACAGTTCCCTGGGACCTTCAATAACTAGTAACACAGTTATGCCTTCCAGTTACTGTATATGTCATACTTTGCATACAACACAAAGAAGTAATTTTGACAGTCACAGGAACAGTCAATACACCCTATAACTAGACATCTTGTGATTGTTACACCTAGTTTCCCACTTCTGCAGACAACCTTATGCCACTTTTTTCACTCTCTGAGGCTCTTACTTGGCTTCCTGTTTCATTTCACCTCTCCTGACAGAACAATTTCCCCTTTCCCCCTGCCACCTCCTCCCTTACCTCACCACCTTCTTGCTCTTATCCCACTGACCCCCCTCTTCCTGGGCCTGTCCAGGACCTCTGGTCCCCACTCTCCCTTTTCTTCTTTCCCTTCATCAGCCCTCCTTTTCCCCTCTTTTACCCCTTCTCCCACCTTAGCCTCCCATCCCTCTCACCCTATGACAAGGCCTCTGGCTGCCATATTTTCTTTTCCTTCTCTATCTGGACTCTGCCCTCTCATCTCCCCTTCCCCTTTCTTACTCTTCCCCCCCCGCCTCTGATTAGCAATGTTGCTTCAAATGTACCTTATGGTTTTGTATGCTTGCTTGTAATCTTGAGTGTGTAGCACTGTTCCCACTTATTTACCAATTGACTTGTTGTGCTAGGATGATACCATGAATGTTGTCTGTACCTCCGTTGGTACCATGAATGTTGTCTGTACCTCCCTACCTTATTGCAGCCCTTTCCTTTGGCGTGGAACCTTTGTAAATGAGCTGCCACAAGCTCAAAGGTATTTGTAATCTGAGATTTAAATAAATAAATAAATAAAAATCTACTTCGGCTGGACAAAAAGTCAGCATTTTTTTTTATACTTTCTTTTTATTCAGAGAGAAATTTCAGAAACGAGGATATATGGATATACAATAAAGTTCATCTCAAAAATAAAATTCACAAAATCAAATTCTGAAAAGCATAAATGCATTTTTGGCAGAATAAAAAGAAAACCATTCTACTCACATACTTAAGAGCATCTTCAGTTTACATATCATGGCCCAGAGATTCAAAAGGGGTTGAGCATGGTGCAACAGTGTTGACCCATGCGCAACACTGATACACCAAGCGTGATATTCAAAAGGAAAGTCGCCCTTTCGTCCCAATCATGAAACGCATCAGTAATGTATGCAGGAGCAGGTGGGCGTCTATGCATACTCTGCACAGCCTGATATTCAGCCCCAGGATGTGCGGAGCCATGCATGCGCAACTCCTACCGCGCCAGCACAAAGTTACCCAAAAAGTAGTAAAGGCTGGCCACCCATGCAGAGCTGCCGACGCAGGGCGCAACACGCAGCTGCCACCTGTAGAAGCGACCCGAGCTCTGGCTGCATCTCCGTGGTGCGCCACCCCCCACTGCCAGACCAGCGGGCTTAAGTAAATTAAAAATGAAGTCCTATATCCCTGGTGGTCCAGTGGACCGCTGCCCTCCCAATCGCGGGCTACATAAAAATAAGAATAATCCTATATCCTTGGTGGTCCATTGGACAGCTGCCCGCCCAATCGTGGGTTACCTAAAAATAAGAATAATCTAACCTCTATCCCTGGTGGTCCAGTGGACCTGTCTGCCCACCCAATCGTGGGCTAAGTAAATAAAGATTAATCTAACCTCTATCCCTGGTGGTCCAGTGGACCTGTCAGCCCACCCGCCAACTGATCCCCACTGCTCCGCTCCCCGGTCAGCAGTGGGTGGCAGCACCCCACCTGCCTGCTGCCCCGCTGCCCACTGACTGACACTGCCGGTCAGGGCTGTATGCCCATTGCTCTGCAAGCGTGAGCCAATAGGCATGCAGCCCATACCGTACTACACATCCAGATATGTGAATGGATCCATTCACATATCTGGAATGTGTAGTACGGTGGGCTGCATGCTCATTGGCTAACGCCAGACCAATGGATGCATAGCCCTACCTATGGTGCCAGCTGGCGGGCGTGCAGGTGGCAGGCGGGTGTGGTGCTGCTGCCGCCGCTGGACCGGGGAGCAGGGCAGTGGGGATCAGTGGGTGGTGGGATGGGGTCCACTGAACCACCAGGGATAGAGGATAGATTATTCTTTATTTACTTAGCCCCCAATTGGGCGGGCTGACAGGTCCACTGGACCAGCAGGGATAGAGGTTGGATTATTTTCTATTTACTTAGCCCACGATCGGGCGGGCTGACAGGTCCACTGGACCACCAGGGATAGAGGTTAGATTATTCTCTATTTACATAGCCCGCGATTGGGCGGGCTGACAGGTCCACTGGGCCACCAGGGATAGAGGTTGGATTATTCTCTATTTACTTAGCCCACGATCGGGCGGGCTGACAGGTCCACTGGACCACCGGGGATAGAGGTTGGATTATTCTCTATTTACTTAGCCCACGATCAGGCAGGCTGACAGGTCCACTGGACCACCAGGGATAGAAGTTAGCTTATTCTTTATTTACTTAGCCCACGATCGGGCGGGCAGCGGTCCACTGGACCACCAAGGACAATAGTGTTCTTTTATATTTCATTCAGCCCACGATCGGGCGGGCAGGTCCACTGGATCATCAGGTAGAATAGTGTTATATTTTAGTTCATTCAGCCCACGATCAGGTGGGCAGGTCCACTGGACCACCAGGGATATGGGATTCATCTGATTGTTTAATTAGCCCGCGATCGGGCGGGCAGTGGTCCACTGGACCACCATGGATATAGAATTATTTTCTATTTTTTACTGCAGCCTGCGATCAGGCTGTGGGGCACATTGCCGCGCTGCAGGGGGCGTTGGTCCCCGACGGCTGCTGCCTGGCAGGGCGCCAGGCGCAAGTCATTGGGGATCGGCATACCTGATGCAATGAAGAGCAATGATATGCACCATTCCCATGTGTGCCTTGCATACATTATGGCCCCATTTGCACGTCAACTTTGAATATCACGGTTGCTGTGCTCATGCGAGTGGAACTTGCACTAGTGCATCCACATGCTCCACTCTGGCCACTGGCGCTGGCGCAGTGCCACTGCACCAAGTGCACTGCGGGTGGCCAGGGTGAGATATTCAATGCTGCTGAGCCATGGTGCAGCTCCATTGAATATTGCCCAGTCCACGCCCCTGCGTAGCCAAATTGAGCTGTGCCTGGGCTTGCGCCACAGCCTGGCACAGTTTGAATATCTGGGTCCCTATATTTTGTTTCCCATACTCCAAGCTTTAACTTCCCACAAAAAGAAAATCAAAATATTTAAACTTTTCAGGCAAATAACACTTCCTTATCAAATCATATTAGATGGAATTTCATTTTTAAAGTCATTCAGAAGAAAATAAAAATTAAGTGGACACAGGAATATAATGAGTTTTGTCAACCAACTCTTTTTCCTCTGACTTCTTATTCAGATCCCAAATCGAATAGGTAAAGCTACCTTTTTTTGCCTAGAAAGCCCTTGCAACATTGATGTCTTCAAAAAAGTAAACTTTACTTTGAAAAGTAACATTTAGCCTTGCAGGGGCTTGTAATACTGCAGTGACTCCAGCCTGGCAAAATTCAGATCTTGGGTTCAAAAGGAGCTTTCTTCGTCTCTGTGTATTTAGGCAAAGGTCTGGATACAGATGGATCTTATTGCACTGACAGAGAAAACCTCACTTTACCCTGGAGGCATGCAGCATTTATTTTCTTTGATCCAAAGACGCAAAAATACAAATTACATATCTAAGAGGAAATTCTGAAGCATGATTTATCCCTTGTTTAGGTCTTGATGATGGTCTAAACACAGACTCTAGCAACACTTGCTGGTCGGGTGAGAAAACCATCATTAAAATGTTTTCCACTTCAGCCTTTAATTCGGAACTGGGGATATTTGCTGTAAGTCTGATCAATCTCAAGTTCTTCATTAAGAGTGTATTCTCTATCTTTTCCAGTTTTGCTATTGTATTTGTTTGTGAAGGGAGGCATTTACTGCTCCCCCCACTGTCAGAACCCTTGCGGCCAGTTGTGCTGTTTGTTCTTCAGCAATTTCAACATGCTCTTAGATTTTGGAAACCTTTTCTTCTATGCTTCCACAATGCTGGGAAATCTCAGAAAGCGATGTTTGCACTTTTGTAAATGAGTCTCTTATATCCACTTGTAACTCCATCAGAAAAACTTGCAAAAAAGCCAAAGTCAGTTTCTGTGAATTCTTTGCCTTAGCGCCCAGCTCAGGATGCTGCATTGCTGGCAAAGACGCCACTCCCATTGGGAGCTGCACACTTGCAGCCCCCCATTGTGGAGCAGCCTTCCTGGTAACCATTTTGGGAGAAATAAATTTATCCACCTGCAGTTTTAGCTTCACTGCCCCCCCCCCCCAACTCCAGGTCTCTTTGTTAACAAGACAGGTAAGTCGAGAGTACAATAGAAGAGGCAGATTTAGCATTTGCTATAGCGGAGCAAAAAAAAAGTCAGCATTCTTATGTTGTACTCGTGGCTTGTTGTACAACCCTAAAATTGTATGGTTGTAATACCAGGTACCAGCAGCTTATTAAGGGGTTTTATCCTTTCATTGACTGATCCACCATAATGGATTGTGATCTGTGACCAGAGTGAACTAAGTACCTCATAAATAAAGCCTAAATGCTTCGATAGCCCACAGCCAAGTGCTCCTTTCCTATAGTGGCATGCTTTTCCTCCCTGTCATAGAGTTTTCAGCTGATATACACCACAGAGTGGCCCTCCCCACTTTTGATCTGACATACACCACCCCAAAGCTTGATTTTGAGCTGAGGCATCTACCTACAACAGGAAGGGTTGGGAGAAGTCTGGACTTGTAAGAACAGGAGCTGAGCACAGGACAGCTTTCATTGATCAGAAAGCCTGATTGCAGGTTTCCATCCACTATACTTTATTGTGATGTTTTTTGATAAGTGAGCTCCATCAGTGGGGTTTCTAGGTCAGAGAAGTTGGGGATGAACCTTCTATAGTGTCCAGCTAAACCCAAAAAAGGATCTCACATATTTCTTCATCAGTAGAATGGGGCTGTTAGCCACTGTCTCAACTTTGGATATTTCAGGCTTTGCTGTTCTTTTCCCAGCACATACCTAAGATATTGTGTCTCTTGGATAGCCACAGCACATTTTCTGGAGTTTGTCAACTCTGCCCTACTAATAGTTTCAAACACATTTCGGAGATGAGGTTTATGTGTCTCTCAATCAGGACTAAAACCAACTACATCATCCAGATAGGTGGCACAGTATGCACCATGAGAGGTCAATATCTGATCGATATACATCTGGAAAGTTGCAGGGGCACAATGTAGGCCAAAGGGTATAGTTGTAAATTGAAAACAATTATGGAGGTGGCAAAGGCAGTTTTATCTTTGGACTCTGGGGCTAGTGGTATTTGCCAGTATTCCTTAATCAACTCCAATGCAAAAATATACTGTGCACATCCCAGTCTATCAGGTCATCAACCCCGAACATACAAAGAAGCTAGCAGAAGAAGGCCATTTGGTCTATCAAATCTGCTCATGTTGCAGGGTCAACAGCTTGAGCTACTGTCCCTGCCTCCTCACTCCACTCCTCCCTACCCATGACCCTTACCTTCCCCTATATCTGTCCCAGCCTCACTTAAAGCTGAACACCATCTTCAATAAGATTACCTCTTCTGGCAGCACATTCCAACCCTCTCTGTGAAGAAGTGCTTCCAGACCTCCCTCCTAAACCTCCCATCCTCCAGCTTAAGACTGTGCCCACTCAAGTTATGGTTGCCACTCAGC
Organism: Neoceratodus forsteri; assembly: GCA_016271365.2. Classification (NCBI taxonomy): domain Eukaryota; kingdom Metazoa; phylum Chordata; order Ceratodontiformes; family Ceratodontidae; genus Neoceratodus; species Neoceratodus forsteri. The sequence continues at coordinate 389,592,807 of CM057457.1, read as the reverse complement.
TTAAAGAGACTCTCCTTATCAACCTTATTTATCCCTTTCAAGTACTTGAAGGTCCCAGTCATGTCCCCCCCCCCGTCTTCCAGGGAGTACATGTTCAGCGCCCTCAATCTCTCCTCATATGCCTTAACCTGTTGACCAGCTATTATCTTTGTAGCCCTCCTCTGGACCTTCTCCAGCAGGTTAATGTCCTTTTTGAGGTGTGGGTACCAGTCCTGAACTCCATACTCTAGATGTGGCCGTACCAGTGACCTGTACAAGGGCAGTATAGCCTACTCTCTCCTACTACTGATCCCTCTAGATATGCATCCCAGCATCTTGTTTGCCTTTGCTGCTGCTTTCTTGCACTGTGTGGAGTGTTTCAGGTCACTAGTGATCATCACTTCCAGGTCCTTCTCATCTGATGCAGATACTCGGACTCCACCCAGATAGCACTCTGTCCTTGGATTCTTGGCTTCATTATGCATAACTTTGCATTTCTTGGCATTGAAGCCAAGCTTCCAGATCCTGGACTACCTCCCTAGCTTTTCCAGATCTTCCTCTAGGGCCTGTATCCCTTTAGCTGTGTCCACTCTCCCACAGAGCTTGATGTCATCTGTGAATAGGCACATTTTGCAGCTAATTCCATCTCCAATGTCATTGATGAAGACATTGAACAACATTTGCACTAGTGAAAGAACAATGGGGAATAATCAAAACTGCCATCACTAAGGCAACAAGTCTTTGTGTGAAGCAAATAAACAAAACAAAACAAAATGATGTAAAAAACCACTAGGGTTCTCAAAGGAGGTGGTGGAGAAGATTAGGGAGAAAACAATAGCATTCAGGAAGTATAAGGAATCATAGAAGGAGCAGGACAGAGAACTGTATCAGTTAAAGCAGAAGGAAGCAGGGAAGACAGTCAGAACAGCAAAGGTCCAAACTGAGGAAAGGATAGCCAACTCAGTTAAGAAGGAAGGGGGGTAAAACATTTTATAGGTACATCAGGGAGTGAAGGAAGACCAAGGGAGGGATGGTGAGGCTTAATAAAGGGAAGGGGGTGCAAAGAGGGTGACTGTGAAAAGGCAGAGATACTAAACAAATATTTTTGCTCAGTATTCACAAGTGAAGAAGGGGAGGTACCTAAACCAAACAACAGAAACACTCTGGATAGTGAGGTTGATACCAGCCCATTCACAGAAGAAATAGTTCTGAAAGAACTCTTAAAACTAAAGGTGGACAAAGCAATGGAGCCTGATGGGATTCATCCCAGAATTCTAAAAGAACTAAGGGTAGAACTAGTGACACCATTGACTACCCTCTTTTACAAATCATGGGAAGATGGGGTGGCACTTGAGGACTGGAGGAGGGCAGATGTGATTCCACTTCACAAATGTGGAAGCAGGGCAGAGGCAGGAAACTATCGACCTGTTAGTTTGACCTGAGTGATAGGGAAAATGATGGAATCACTTATGAAGCCGAGAACTGTTGAGTGCCTAGAGGCCAGAGGGGCACATGACTCAGGGCAGCATGGTAGGTCATGTCAGACTATAGATTAGACACTAATAGATTTCTTTGACTGTGTGACCAAAGTTGTAGATCAAGGATGGGCTGTGGACATGGCCTACCTAGGCTTTAGCAAGGCATTTGACACAGTTCCACACAAAAGATTAATACATAAGTTAGCCAGCATGGGAGTGGGTCCCAAGATGGTAGCCTGGGTAAAAAATTGGCTGAAGAATAGGACACACAGGGTAATATTAAATGGAGTCCACTCTGAAGAAAGGGGGGTTACTAGTGGGGTACCACAGGGTTCAGTTCTAGGACCGGTCCTCTTCAATGTCTTTATAAAGTGACATTGCAGAGGGACTAGAAGGAAAAGTATGTCTCTTTGCAGATGACACAAAGATCTGCAACAGGGTTGATACACAAGGTGGGGTGGAAAGGATGAGAAGGGACTTGGCAAGGTTGGAGGAATGGTCAAATGTATGGCTGCTTAGATTCAATGCTAAGAAGTGCAAAGTAATGCACCTGGGAAACAAAAACCCAGGGGAAGAGTACATAATGGGGGAGATATTAACAACAACAAAAATGGAAAGGGACCTGGGGTAGTCATATCAGATGACCTAAAGGTGGGCAAGCAATGTGAGAGGGTAGTAAGGAGGGCTGGGGGATACTGGGATGTATAGGAAGAGGCATCACCAGTAGAAAAGAGGAAGTTGTTATCACTCTGTACAGACAGCTGGTGAGACCCCATCTAGAGTACTGCATGCAGTTCTGAAGACCCAGACTCTGCAAGGACATAGACAGGATGGAGGTAGTCCAGAGGAGGGCAACTAAAATGGTACAGGGTCTGCACCAGAAGACATATGAAGAGAGACTTAAGGAGCTTAATAGGGATACCCTCAAGGAAAGGAGGGACAGGGGGACATGATGGAAACTTTCAAGCACCTCAAGGGAATCAACAAATTCCAAGAGGGGAGCATCTTTCAGAAAAAGAGATGTGCAAGAACAAGGGGGCACAATTTGAAGACAGAAGGGAAATGGCTCAGAGGTAATGTGAGGAAGTATTTTTTCATGGAGAGGGTAGTGGATGCATGGAACGGCCTTCCTGAGGAGGTTGTGGAGTCAAAAACAGTGGGGGAATTCAAGAATGCATGGGACAGACATAAGGCAATTCTAGGGGTTGGGGTAGGAGGAAGTAGGGTGTTGGTTAACTAGGATCTGCAGCTTATCCATTAGGTAGGGAAATGGGCAGGCTGGGTGTGCCAAGCGGTCTTTATCTGCCATCAAATTCTATGTTTCTATGTAAACACCAGCCCCAGCACCAAGCCCTGTGAGACCCCACTGGTTACTTGTCTTGTGCCAGATAACTCTCCCCCCACAACCACCCTCTGGGTTCTGTCCTTCAGCCAGTTTTCCACCCATCTGGCCATCTTTTCCCCAACTCTGAGATCCACCAACTTCCTGATCAACTTTTTGTGGGGCACAGAGTCAAAGGCCTTGCTGAAGTCAAGATAGAGGATGACTACCACTTGGCCCTTCTCTACTGTCTTCATGACACAGTTAAAGAAGTCAGTCAGATGTGTTTGACACAACCCCCCCCCCCATGAACCCATGCTGTCTCACATCCTAGAGATCATGCTCCTTTAGGTATTCCACCAACCTTTCCTTTAGTATGGTCGCCCACAATGGAAATCAGACTAACTGGTCTGTAATTCTCTTGGTCAACATTGGGACCATTTGTAGAGCAGCACTACATGTGCTGTTACCCAGACCTGCAGTACTATGCCTGTCTCTAGAGAGCTATTAAATAGGTCTGCCAGTGGCCCTACTGCCAGCTCCTCAGCCAGTTCCTTTAGTACCCTTGGATGTACTCCATCTGGGCTGATGATTTGTCCACTTTCAATGCCAGCAGCCCCTCCCTCAATCTATCCTCCTCTATCACTACATTTGTGCCCGCCCACCTGCTCCTTTTTTCTCTCTCTCCTGAAGGCACTGGTCCATCCTTCTCCCTGGTGAAGATGGAACAGAAGTATTCATTTAATATCTCTGCTTTTCCCCCATTACCCTCCATCCATGCCACCCCTTTCTTATGACTAACAGTCCCTTCCTTCTTGTCCCTTTTCTCACTTTTATATAGCCAAAGAAAGCCTGCTACCCCTTCTTAATTCCTTCAGCTATCTGCAGCTCCTTCTATGCCTTTGCTCACCTGACTTTCTTACTTGCCTCACTAGCCAACCTTAGGTGATTTTCCCTATCCATCTCTCTCTAGGGCTTTCTGAATTTTCTATAAGCCAACCTCTTTTCCTTTACTGCCTATGGGGTATCTATCAAAGACGGATACCTCATTCACCTTTTGACAGTGAAGGTAGACCCTGATCCCACCTTCATTTTCCCCCTACTGCCACAACTGTAGAAGACTAAGCACTTTTGAAGGATTCTGTAATGTTCATTTCCTGTTTTTCAGATCTCTGTAATTACCTCTTCCCTCATCCTTCTGGGTAACCAGTATGGCTTCTGTCATATGGGTGTACTATTTATATGGATGTTATGCTCAACTCCCTTTGCTGTCCCAGGTTTTATTATGAGTGCTGATCCAGATTCAGGGAGAAATGCTCTGTTTCTGCTAACTGGAGGGCTGTTAGAGGAGTTATTTGTACTGCATCTGACATACCTCCCTTTTCCAACCTTTCATGCGCTACCTGTAACTCTCCATCTCTATATTCAAGCAAAACCATGAGAAAGAGATTGGTTTTCTTCTCCACCCTGAACACCCTTTTTAAAGGCTAACATGATAGACTTAGCTTGTTTATCAGGTGGCTTGACCTCATAGGTTAGAGGGCCTGTTTGTTTTAATACCTTGTAAGGGCTTTGCCATTTCATATGATGCTTCTTTTCATAGGATGATAACAACAACAAAACATGTTCCCCCTCTTTAAACACCTTTTGCCCAGTTACCTTATCATAATGGATGTTCTGAATTACCTAAGACTGTAACATTTGCTTATGGGCCACTACAACATACTTCAGTAGTCTTTCCTTAAGTTTGCTATGTATGCACCTATATCAAACCCAGTGTCTGTATGGTGTTCCCAGCTTTCCTTTACAACATCAAGTGGATCCCTTGAATATCTGCCATACAGAAGCTAAAAAGGAGAAAAACCAGTGGAGACTGGTGGTACTTCTCTATAGGCAAACAGTAGGTAAGGTAGATACTAGTCCCAGTTATTGCCCTCCTCACTCAAACATTTCTGGGGCATTTTCTTTAGAGTTTTATTACAATGCTCCACCAGGACATCTGTTTGAGGATGGTATGGAGAGGTGCATACTGCAACTATCCCCAGCAACTAATAGAGCTCTGACAGCATCACAGCATTAAAGTTGCTCCTCTGATCAGTTAAAAATTCCTAAGGTAGCCCCACCCAAATGAACATTCGAGCAAATTCCTTATCAACGTTTGGGGCTGTCACAGTTCACAGGGGTACAGCTTCAAGGTACCTTGTGGTATAATTGTGTATTACCAGAACAAATCTGTTCCCTTTTGTGCTTTTATCTAGGGAACCTGCCACATCCATAACATTCTTTTCAAAAGGGACTGTTACCACAGGTAAGGGCATCGGGATTACTTTTTCCTTTTACTCACATCAGCCACCTTCTGTCACATCAAAAGGTAAATCTCCTGATGGCCTCAACTGCAATCTCCTCCACCTCTCCACCCCAGCCATTGCAACTCCCCTCACCTCCCTCTTAAACCTCTCCTTTTCCTCTGCTGCTGTCCCCCAGGTCTGGAAGCAGGCCATCGTCATCCCCCTCCCTAAAGGGGGTGTCACCACCTCCCCCTCAAATTATCATCCTATCTCCCTCCTCCCCGCACTCACAAAGCTGCAAGAACACTTACTGCTCAATCAACTCACCTCCTTCCTCTCTGACACCAACTTCTTCATGCCGTTCAAGTCCGGATTCAGGAAGGGCTATTCCACAGCCTCCTCCCTGGTTAGGTTCACAGACTCCATCCTCTCAGGCATGGACAAAGGGCTGATCACCTCGGCCATTTTCACAGACCTTGCCAAAGCTTTCGATATGGTCTCCCACCCTCTGCTACATCAACGTCTCTCAGAAGAAGGCCTAGCTAGCTCAGCTACCCAATGGTTCAAAGCCTACCTCGCTAACAGAACTCAATCAGTAAGAATCACCAACGTCACCTCCTCACCCCTCCCTATAGCCACTGGAGTTCCCCAGGGATCAGTACTTGGCCCTATCCTGTTCTTCATCTTTTTAAACAACCTCCATCTGGTGTGCTCATCCATGTCTATTCAAATGTACACAGACGATACTGTTCTCTTTGCCTCGGGCTCCTCCCCAGAAGAGGTAACAGCCAACCTCCAGGCTGATTTCAACAAGGTACAGTTATGGTTTAGCTCTCACCAGCTCTCTCTCAATGTGAACAAAACCACCACCATGACCTTCGGCACTCAGCAACGTCTAACCAGGCTTCCTTCCCTCCCTACCTCCCATCCACACCCTTGACGGGACAGTACTGGAGGACATCGTTTCCTTCCGCTACCTCGGGGTTTGGCTCGGCAGTCACCTGTCCTTCTCTGACCACATTGATGCCATCATAAAAAAACTGTGTCCCAAGCTCGGAGCCCTTTATAGGAACCGCAACTGCCTCCCTCTTATGGCCAGGCGAGAGGTGGTGCATAAGATGATCCTCCCCTCTTTTGACTACTGCGACATAGTATACAGTGCCACTCTGAAATCTACCTTAGCCAGACTGGACTCACTTTTTTATGCCTTCTGTTGTTTTGCCCTCGATGCCACCCCACGCACCCATCACTGCAACCTCTACCATGCCCTCATACTCCCTTCCCTCGAAAACCATTGCCTTCAGCACTGCGCTAAATTCGTAGTCAAATTCTGGCATGACGCACTGCCCTCATACCTCTCTACCTTACTTACCCCAGCTCCTTTCACTTCTCATGCCCTCAGATCCCTCAATGACCAGAAACTTCAAATCCCTAGGTGGAAAACCACTATTGGTCAATCTGCCTTCTCCTACCACTTCCCCAAACTCTGGAATGAAGTCCCTCCCCATATTCGCCACTCCTCCTCTACCCACTCCTTCTCTTCAGCACTAGCAAACTTCCTCTCTGTAAATTGCTCCTGCACTTAAATCACAAGGTGTTCCCTTTGTCCCCCCCTGACTGCCTGATCAGCGGCACCAAGCTCACGCTATGGAAGCTGGCTTATCTATACCAACTTCAGCACTTCTAGTACATGGGCTGTACCCTGTTCTAAATGCTCCTTGATACTGCCTGATCCTCACATTTCTCCAGTGTCACACCTCATCTATCCAATACTATGCCATTCTGTAATATAATCTATGCCTACCTACTGTTGTTGAACTGCACTGATGTCTTGTCCATAGCCCAACACACAATTGTATCCTGCAACTGCATAACTGTATCCTGCAACTGCATAACTGAATCTTCTCTGTAAACTGTTCATCTGATTCTGCCTACTGTATTGCTGTAATTGTGCTCAGCTATGTTCTACTGGTTTTCCTTGTATATGTAACTCTTGATAACCTGCGAGTTATCTCCCACTGTACCCTCACCCCCCAGGCCACACCGGGAGATGAGCATCTTTTTGTTCAGTGTGCCAGCCTGCTGAAACAATTTCAATAAATAAATAAATTCCACAGAGTCTTGGAAATAGGAAGTCACCAGCTCACATATTCCAGGCCAGTAAAACCACTGCACAGCAAGTCTAAGGTATGTTTCCTTCCTGTGTTCTATGCCAATGGCAAGTCATGTGCCAAGTACAATGAGTTAGCACTATGCTTGATAGGAACCTTTGGTTGTTCTACCCTGCAGGCCACATGGGTGTGTGCAAACAGACATGATATAGCAGTCCTTCAATAATACTATAACAGGGTGTCCCTTTCTGCCATTTAACCCCTACTTCATTAATAGCAGCTCTAAGAGTGACATCTTCAACCTGTTCATCATGCATATCAACACTAAATGTTGCAATGTCTGTATCCACACAATCAGTCTTGTTATGGGTCTGGTCTATTGTATCCACACAGTCAGTCTTGTTATGGGTCTGGGTCCCATTGTATCTACATGTGACACGGTAAACACAATACCAGGGAACAAGGAGTTAACCCTTGGATGAGACTGAGGAAATGTAGAGACTGCGACAGGCAAAGGGGGGGTGGGGGATGCCTCTGCAGGTGTGGCCAATTAGAGAGAGATTGCTAAAAAGGCAGAGGAATCCAGCAAGGGTGCGTGACAGGCTGGAAACTGCTGCTCTGTGAGACAGGAACCAGATCTGAAAACCAAAGAGAATGTTTAAGTCAGGCAGAGAATTCTGGGGGAAAAACAGCTGAAGCCTGCTACTGAGAACCCGACCGTGTCTGGAGCAGAGGATCCTGAGTTAAAGGACTAATTTAGCTAGCTGGGCCAAAAACAGTAAGTGGAATATACTGCTGAGAACTGCCTGCAGAGAAGGCTAAAGGGGAACTGTCTGTGCTCCATTTAAGACTGTATCTTGAACAAACTACTGGCCCACATAGGTGGTGCAAAGATTCCTTTGTCAAGTCAGCCTGAAAGAACTGTTTTATGTTATCCTTTATGTTACCTGACCAGGCTGGAGAAGTTGAACTGACTGATTAGGATTTTCTAGAGTAATAACTTACAGTTGAAGCAATAAAAGTACATTTTGTTCGGTGAACTTTAAACACAGCATGTTGCCTTTCCATCTACCATAGGCCAGTGTGTTGCATGTGGTGTTAGAAGAGGGATTACACCCCCTGCTGGAGTGAGCAGGACTAGTTACATTCTGGAAAAATGGATATGGAGAAATTGCTAAAGTTCCTTGCTGAACAACAACAGCAGGCACAACAAGCACAACAGGCCCAGCAACAACAGGTTCTCACCCAGCTGGCTCAGCAGCAGCAAGCCCAACAAGAGTCACAATAGCAGTTTCTGATACAGCTGGGGCAACAACAGCAACTACTGCAGTCCCTGGTATGACAGCCGCAACAAGATCCCACTGGTGAGGCTGGTCCGGCTATTATGAGGCCAGGGGTTCCTAGGATGAATGCCATGCTGACCAAAATGATGTCTAAAGATGATCCCGAGGCCTTCCTGGTAACATTAGAGCGAGTGGTGGAAGCTGCTGGATGGCCCAGACCCCAGTGGTATGTCTGCCTTGCCCCCTGTCTGACCGGGGAAACCCAAGCAGTCTATTGAGCTATGGACAGTACCACCATTGGGGAGTACACAAAGGTGAAAGCAGCAATCCTGGACCACCTCGGCATCAATGCAGAAAGTTACCAGTGCAGCAGATGCACGACCTAGAGCAGTGAGACAACAACTGTGTGACCTGTGTTGGCATTGGTTAAAATCCGGAGGATGCACTGGCCCCGAGGTGGCAGAGTTAATCATCTTGGAACAATTTCTGAACATCCTGTCCCCAGGAATTCAGAGCTGGGTCCACAACCAGAAGATCACCATACTAGCAGAGGCCATGCAGATCTCAGAACAAGTGTTGGATGCTGAACTCTTCTCCCACCCCGTGATCCAGTTTACAAGGCCACCTGGGAAGATGGGGAATCATCCCAGGAGTCAGACTGATGGAATATTGTCTGGAAATGTGAAAGAACCTTGGGCATATAGGGAAGGGGTTATGGACCAAATAAAAGTCAGACTCTGGGAAAGATGACAACCCAGCATCCCAGGGAGACAGTTCCTGAGGGCCCGCTGCCTAAACCTGGAGGCTCACCCCATAGCCAAGACACAGGGGCATGTTTCTCATGTGGACAGAAGGGTCACTTTGCAAAGAACTGCCCCCACATGGACTGTACCTTCATAGATTGCATGTTTACAGATGGGTATTCACTGTACAGTGGGGTTGGGGCCCTGAATCCAAAGATTTGTGATCCCTGTCAAGGTAGAAGGGATAGAGACGGAGGCTCTGGTGAACTCAGGAAGCCACCAGACCCTAGTCAGGGCAGCCCTTGTGAACCCCCGATGCTGGCAGGACCAGAACCCCATCCCTATCCAATTTGTGCATGAGGACATAAAGGCTTATCCTGGTGCTATGGTTACACTTACTCTGGGGGGCCAAACAAAGACTATAAAGGTAGGGATTGCCCTGGGGTTACCCTATCCATTGTTTCTGGGGAGAGATTGGAAATGGTTTGATGACTTATGGAAAGCAGACTTATCTTTGGTAACTACCTGGTCTCAAGGTCATGAAGGAAGGGGGGCCAGCCACTTGCAGCTGGGGGAAGTTGTCTCCTTTCCCAGACCCCTGGATTCTTAATGCCCAGACCACAACCCACAAATCTAAGTGAGAATTTAGGGTGGCAAAGAAAAGGGGTCCTGAAGGGGCAGAGGCACAGGCACAGCAGGGAGGTGAAGCAAAGGCAGAAGTGGGTCCAGACCCACAGCACGACCATAACACTGACCCACTTAGCCAAGGTTCCAGAGAGCTCTCCTTATCAGACCAAGATGTGTTAAAACACTGCCCAGACATTACCAAAGAACAAAGGGCTGACTGTATACTCAGCCGGGTATACACCCAGTTGGCTGTCAGGGACGGGCAGGTGGTAGATGAGAATTGGGCAGCACGCTATCCTCACTTTGAGTTACAAGGAGGTATCCTGTATCAAGTTAGTAAGGAGGCCCAAATGGGGGATACCCGGTATCAGTTGTTGATCCCTTGAGTCTTTCAGGGGTAATTACTTCATCTCGCCCACTCCATTCCTATGGCTGGGCACTGTGGGGTAGAGAATACACTAGCCCGACTGTTACCCCGATTCTTTTGGCCGGGCATATATCAACATGTTAAAGATTATTGTGCATCTTGTCTGAGTGCCAGTTAGTAGCTCCAAAGAACAATTCCAGGGCCCCTTTAGTACCTTTACCTGTTATGGAGGCACCTTTTGACCAGATGGGGGGTTGATATAGCAGGACTCCTGGAAAAGAGTGCAGGAGGTACCAATACATTCTGGTAATTGTGGACTATGCTACCCAGTACCCTGAGGCCATCCCGTTATAAAGCATTTCAGCCAAAATTGTAGCCGGGGAGCTGTTAAAGGTCTTTAGTCACATGAGAATACCAAACGAAATGTTGACAGACCAGGGAACTAACTTCATGTCCCGCCTGACTCAGGAGGTTTGTACTTTGTTGGGAATCAGCTCCATAAGGACCTCAATCTACCATCCTCGGATGCATGGTCTCATGCAGCGATTCAACCACACCCTTAAAACCATGCTTCGAAAGTTCATAACCACTAAGGTCTCAGACTGGAACAAGTTACTTCCCTTACTGCTGTTCACAATGTGGGAGGTCCCTCAAGCGTCTACAGGGTTTGCTCCTTTTGAAATCCTCTATGGGTGATGCCCACGAGGTGTTCTTGATGTAATAAAGGAGATGTGGGAGAAACCCGACCCCAAGACTGAAAATGTGGTGCAATATGTCTTGCAATTAAGGGAAAGATTAGATCGGGTGGGGAAATTTGCCTGAGAGAATCTGGTGAAGACTCAACAAAGACAAGAGTACTACTATAATAAGGGAGCCCGGTTGAGGGAATATAAACCAGAGGACCAGGTACTAGTGTTGTTGCCAAGCAGCCAGAATAAGCTTCTAGCCAAATGGAAGGGGCCTTACAAAGTTACTCGGAGGGTGGGCCCAGTTGACTATGAAGTTTGCCAGCCAGAGAGGTGAAAAGAGACCCAGATCTACCATGTCAATTTGCTGAAATTCTGGAACCAGAGGGATAGCCTATTGCTTTCCCCTGAACCAGACATAGTGGATCTGTGACCCCAAGTGCCAGATGACAATCTGGGGATACAAGTCCCAATGGGAGAGCAGCTGTCTCACAAACAGAAACAGCAACTAGGAGAGTTGGTACGCCAGTTTTTAGATGTTTTCTCCTTCCTCCCGGGGACAACCCATATGATAGGTCACCATATGAAAACAGAGTCAGGGGAGAAAGTGCAGCAGTGACCATATCACTTGCCAGAAGCCGTATGAGACATGGTTAAAAAGGAATTACAGGACATGCTAGAGTTGGGAGTGACTGAGGAATCCAGCAGTGACAGGAGTAGCCCCATAGTGTTAGTACCAAAAGAAGGTGGGGCTACTCGCTTCTTTATTGATTTTCGCAGGGTCAATGCCATCTTGAAGTTCGATGCCTACCCCATGCCTCGGGTAGACGAACTGTTGGATAGACTAGGGGAGGCCAAGTACATCATGAAGTTGGACCTAACAAAAGGGTACTGGCAAATCCCTTTACCCCAGAGTCTCAGGAAAAGACAGCATTTGCTACCCCCTTTGGGCTTTACCAGTTCCATACTATGCCTTTCAGCTTACATGGGGCCCCTGAAACCTTTCAAAGGCTCATGAATCACTTACTGTGACCCCATGCTCAGTATGCAGCTGCTTACCTGGATGACGTGGTGATCCACAGCACCGATTGGCAATCCCGTGTATCCAAGGTGGCAACTTACTACAGTCCCTCCGAGAAGCAGGGCTGACAGCCAATCCAGCAAAGTTTGCTTTGGCCAAAGCAGAAACAAAGTACTTGGGGTACTGAATAGGCAATGGACAGGTGAGACCCTTGTTCAGTAAGGTCCAAGCCATAGCAGAGTGTCCAGTACCCACCACAAAAACCCAGGTGCGGGCCTTCTTAGAGTTGGCAGGGTATTACCGCTGGTTCATACCATACTTCTCTACCCTTGCCAGCCCCCTTACAGACCTCACCCAGAAATCTGCCCCAACAGGGTTCACTGGTCAGAAGAGTGTGAACAGGCCTTCACACAACTTAAAGCGGCACTGTGCAGAGAGCCAGTGTTACACAGTCCTAATTTTAACAGTACCTTTATTCTGCAAACTGATGCCTCTGAAGTCAGGCTAGGGGCCGTGCTTTCCCAGGAGTTTGAGGGAGAGGAACATCCTATCCTCTACCTCAGTCGAAAACTCTTTCCCCAGGAGAAAAACTATGCAGTGATAGAAAAAGATTGTCTCGCAGTCAAGTGGGCTTTGGATGCCCCCTCTGCTACTACTACCTGCATGGCCGGCAGTTCATCCTGGTTACAGACCATACCCCTCTGCATTGGCTCCAAGTGATGAAGGATGACAACCCCCACATCACAGGTGGTACTTGGTCCTCCAGCTGTTTTCCTTCATAGTGCACCACCAGGCTGGGACCCAGAATGGAAACATGGACTTCCTGTCCTGGGAGGGGAGTGGTCAGGGGCCGATCAACTGTGCCTTTGCACATAGGGGGTGGTATGTGACAGGGTAAACACAACACCGGGGAACAAGGGGTTAACCTCTTGGTTGAAACTGAGGAAATATAGAGACTGCAACAGGCAAAGGGGGTGGGGATGCCTCCGCAGGTGTGGCCAATTAGAGAGAGATTGCTAAAAAGGCAGAGGAATCCAGCAAGGGTGTGTGAGAGGCTGGAAACTGCTGCCCTGTGAGACAGGAACCAGAGCTGAAAACCAAAGAGAATGTTTAAGTCAGGCAGAGAGTTTTTGGGGAAAAACAGCTGAAGCCTGCTACTAAGAACCAGACCATGTCTGGAGCAGAAGATCCTGAGTTAAAGGATTAGTTTAGCCAGCTTGGCCAAAAACAGTAAGTAGAATATACTGCTGAGAATTGCCCACAGAGAAGGCTAAAGGGGGAAACTGTCTGTGCTCCATTTAAGACTGTATCTTGAGCAAACTGCTGGCCCACATAGATGGTGCAACGATTCCTTTGTCAAATCAGCCTGAAAAAACTGTTTTATGTTAACCTTCATATTACCTGACCAGGCTGGAGAAGTTGAACTGACTGATTATGATTTTCTGGAGTAACAACTTACAGTTGAAGCAATAAAAGTGCATTTTGTTAGGTGAACTTTAAACACAGCGTGTTGCCTTTCCATCTATAATAGGCCAGCGTGTCACACCACACAATCAGTCTTGTTATGGGTCTGAGTCCACTGTAGCTACACAATCAGTCTTGTTATGGGTCTGGGTCCATTGCATCTACACAATCAGTCTTGTTATGGGTCTGGATCCCATTGTATCCACACAGTCAGTTTTGCTATGGGTTTGGGTCCTCTGTATCCATGCAATCAGTTTTGTTATGGGTCTGGGTCCTTTGTATCCACACAATCAGTTTTGTTATGGGTCTGAGTCCATTGTAGCTACACACTCAACCTTGTTATGGGTCTGGGTCCCACTGTATCCAGACAGTCTTGATATGGGTCTGGGTCTATTGCTTCTTGTTCCTCATTTAACTTCCTTTGTACTGATGGACTTTCCTTGATAAATGAAAGACCTCTTTTTCACCAAAAGGGAAAATGTCAGCCAAGGTAGGCTCTTTACAGGCCTATGCTCTTGTGACCACTGCTACAAATGAACTTGTTAAATTTGCAATAAGGGCTTAAAACCCTGGAAAGTCATTCCCCAGGACAATAGGTACTGGCAGTGTTTGTAGCACCCCCAAAGTTAATGGCTGACTTTGCCCCTTTACCTTCCATGACACCTGGGTGGTGGGTTAGTACTTGGTGTCTCCATGCACACGTCACCCCAGTGCTGTAATCCCTCAAACAGTTAATGGGTGTATCTGCCTGTGTCAGTGTCTACTGGCTACCAAAGTCAATATAGCTCTGTATTTGTTGTTTCACTATTTCTACCTATGTGATGTACTATCCCCCAGTTTGCTAAGGCCAAATGAGAATGGCCCTATTTATTTCCTCTTTTTGTAGGGCATTTTCTGGCAGTGTGTCCCACCCCTTGACAGTTGTAGCAAATCAGTTCTCTAGGACTGGGTTATCCTCTATTAATAGACTTAAAATCAGGGTTAAAAGGAAGACAAAAGTCTACAAGATGGGGTGGTCTTACCATTCCAGTGCCTCTGCATGGTCCTTTATGGCAGACATTAGACCAGACCATCTGGAAATCATCCACCAATGCAATCACCTTCACCACACTTCTTGACAATGTTCTCACACCCAGGCCTATATCGCCATAGGTAACATGTTGACAAACTGCTCAATTGCCAATATTTTCAACACCTTTTGGACAGTCTCCCCTCTGGTTGGATCTATTCTGTTGGCAGGACTTTTTAGACATGTATAGGCCTCTCAAGGTGTGCCTACTGGCAGGCATCACTGGTTCCAGAATTGCTGCCTGTAAGTCTCTTCATTAATATTGTGTCTTTGAATCTCCCTCTTCAGTAGATTGTAGTTCATAACATCTCCGGCTTCCATGAAGCTGTAAGCCAGCTGTGCATGGCCTGTGAGATATAGGGCTAATCTGATCACCCACTGATCTCTGGGCTAGCTATAGACTTGAACCACCCTCTTGATGGTTGTTAAGTATGCCTTAATATCATCTCCAGCATCCAGTTTAGTCAATTTTCTGTCTTTGAAACTGGTAGTGTCTGACCCTCTCTAACTTGACATTGCACCTTCCTTCTACAGCGTCCTGAGGGTATTCATCCACCATGCCTCATCTTTCTGTCTTTCTTATTCAGTTCCATGTGTTTAATTGCCAGCCACCTCAGAAATTCTGAAAGGTCTTCAGGTGGTCCTTCTTCTATCTCTTCTCTGGTGTCATCCACTCCAGCAGTAGCCAATACTGGCTCAGGCTTCAACTTTAGTGTTACCACAGACTCCAAACCAGGCAACAGTGCTGCACCCATCTTTTCTGCCATGGCCCTTGCCCATACTCTGGCATCTGTAGAAGGTGTCCTTCATCATTTCAGTGCCTGCACCATGCTGCATGAATCTTATGCTTACCTTGATATCACAACTGATAGCTACCAGTCAGTTCCCCCGACAGAACATGACTAGCAAATCCCAATTCTAACACCATATGTGGAGGGTGTGGTTGCAAAAGGATGCTCAGACACAGATTATTTAGTGAAGTACACTTCAGCTGATTTCGTTCTTCGGGATGGTCAGGATTATTCAAACTTTCAAACATATGAAGTTCATAGCACTTTTGTGGAGTACTTCGAATGAAAACTTTCCAAGTTTAATATATAATTAAATCTGTCCTCTATTTTCAGACTTTTTTCACTCTGTTTCTTTCGGTGGCCATCAGCTGGAGTCCCATTGGTTGACTCCACTCTTGTTCCCACCTGGCTTGAGAGTCTCCCATACTGTGGTCTCGCTCCTCTGTCCCATCAACAACTCACCAGCAGTTTGCCCCAAGTCACTGCCCCCCAGGGTGGGGCTGCCTCCTGCACCACAGCACTCCAGTACATTTAATCTAGTGACCTGGCAGGTGGAAGTGAAGGACAGAGATGATACAGAAGCCAGGAGGCAGGATCTGGTGTTGGGCATGGTGATTGAGAAAACATCTCCCTTCCAGTCAAGGCAGTGTTTCCACTTTTCTGGAGTTGCCCCCTGGAGGCACAGATGTGCAATGATGTCAGGATGGGATGGACACACGCCCGCACCCGACCCATGGATGTCTGCTTTCACCTTCGCCTTGCTCCCGGTAAGTGCGTATTATACTTGTAACAAAAATCAATGCACTTTACTGTCCAGTTAGAAAGAGTTTGCTTAGCCACTGGAGAGTCTAATGACCTTGGGGCAAAGGAAACAAAATGGTGATCAGATTTTCTGAGATCTTTGGTACAGCCCATGTAGTATTGAAGAATCCTGTGCACAGCGAGGGCATGAAAAAGGGCTTCACCTTGATTTGTGTACTCTGGGGAGTAGACCAATAGGCTGATGTACTGATTGGGGGTACATTTGGACACCACCTTGGGGAACAATATAGGATTAGTTCATAAAGACACCCTGTCCCTATGTAAAATTAAATAGGGCTCTTTACACATCAGCACCTGAAGCTCGTAAGTCCTCTTAGCAGAAGTAACTGCAACTAAAAATAATGCTTTCCATGACAGAAAGCAAAGCTTGTAATCTGCGGCAGGTTTGAAAGGAGGCAGGGTGAACTTTTCTAGCAAAATCAAAAGGTCCCATAGGAGAATTGGGTCCTTAATGGGAGACTTGAGGTGAAGCATGCCCCACAGGAAAGTGCGGGGCAAGTCCAGCTGAGAGACGCTCTTGCCCTCCACAGGTGCACGGCAAGCAAAGATTGTGGAGAAGTGCACCTTGAGGGAAGAGTAGTGGAGACCAGAGTTCAAGCAGGAAAGCAGGTACTCCAAGATCAAATTTATGGGGCACAAGACAAGGTTCAGACCATGCATGGAAACCCAGAGACAGAAATGCTTCCATTTCATGACATAGGTAGCTCTTGTGGAAAGTTTCTGAGCCATAACTAGGACTTCTGTGACCCTTGGGGTGACCCCGAAATGGGAGGAAATTAAGTCCTTAGGAGCCAGGCATGCAGATGCAGGCACTTGAGGTCCTGGGGTAAACTTGGGGTGAGTTGTGGGTGGGACAGAGGAATGGGACCACAGGATGGTAGGGTCTCGGGCCAGGTGGGAGTAAACCAATGGGACTCCAGCTGATTGTAACTGAAGAAAATAGAGTGAAAAAAGTAGGCATTTATTGCATTCTTAGCCCTGCAAGTCTTAAGACACAATCGCCTGGCTAACCAACATGAATCAAGTCACCTTCCACGCCCTTTATTTTGTGTTATTTCTTTTTGTGCCTCCCACCACACCAGACACTCACTCTTTCGGGTCACCAGGAACTAACTCATCCTGGGTGACCCCCAACCCTACCGACCCCCACTGCAGCCTGCCCTGAGGTAACTTGATGTATCCCTATTGTTGGGTGGGTCCTCTCCCTGCAGAGGGAATTATCTTTCCGGCCTGCTTACCTTTGGCCTCTGAGTGCTGCTGGGAGGGTGATCAAGAGCTCCGGCGGCAAGGGTGCAGACAGCCATCATCTGAGCAGCCGGTGTATCACTTTTTTCCATTTTTCTCCACCCCTTCCACCTGGTTCTCGGCCTATGGTGGCGGTCGACCTCGGGCAGGGTGTGCAGGAGGCATGTCAAGGCCACACATCTCCAAGTATGCAACCAATCCACCCAGAGGGACCTAGGCAGAGACCACCCCCCAGTAGGGAAGCATCCAATGGACTTTTGGAATCCTCTACCTGCCAGCCTCCACTACTGGCACCGGGCTTGGGGTGCGAACCCAGGTTGCCAGTGTGCAGAGTGAACCCTTTTGCTCAGCGCTATGGAACTGGCCTTTCCACACCCTTTTAACAAAGCCCTCATAGGGCCGCTGCCCACATCCCGGATCCCACACCCCCAACTCTCTACATCAGTTCCAGTATGTAGATGGTCCTAGCTCCCTAGCTGCTGAAGATTATACGTTTGTGTCTAGCCTTTGGCTGTTGTAAATTATACCTGTGTACCTGATGTTTGTCCTTGTCATGTTTCTTTGCACTTACCAGATAGCTTATTTCTCTGTTAGTAATGTTTAGCCCATGTCATTTGCTTACACTAGGGCTCCACCGTCCTTTGTTTTCTTGCTCTCAATTGTTCACACTTTGTAGTACCTGATGTGCAACCTTTGTAAAAGAGCTTTTGCTCAAAGGTAATGTCCAAATCTTGAAGTAAATAAACAGTGGCCCCAGCTGATGCACACCCAGCCTCCACTGGGTGTTACTGGTAGCCAGGGAAACCAGAACCCTCCGCCTGGAGGAGCGCAGTCCATAAGATGCTCATCCAACCTTGTCTCAGTGACATCAGCTTGATCCCCATCCCAGGGAAACCACAACCCTTCTCCTGGAAGAGGTGAGCATTCTATCAGATGCTCATCCAACCTCCCCTTAGCAACCTGAGCTTGATATCAACCCCAGGGAAACCACAACCTTCCCCCTGGAGGAGGAGAGCAGTCTATCAGATGCTCATCCAACCTCCCCTCAGCATCTTGAGCTCGATCCCAAACCTAGGGAAATCAAAACTCTCCCCATAGAGGAGGAGGAGAGCAGTCTGTCAGAAGCACATCCAACCTCCCCTTAGTGACCTGAGCTTACTATCAACCCCAGGGGAAATCATAACCCTCCCTCTGGAGGAGGAGAGCAGTCTATCAGATGCTCATCCAACCTTCCCTCAGCATCTGGAGCTTGATCCCAAACCTAGGGAAATCAAAACTCTCCCCATGGGGGAGGAGGAGAGCAGTCTATCAGATGCTCATCCAACGTGCCTTCAGTGACCTGAGCTCAATCCCAACCCCAGGGAAACAACAAATCTCCCCCTGGAGGAAAAGAGTATTCTATCAGATGCTCATCCAACCTGCCTTCAGTGACCTGATCTCAATCCCAACCCCAGGGAAACAACAAATCTCCCCCTGGAAGAAGAGAGTAGTCTATCAGATGCTCATCCAACCTCCCTTTAGTGACCTAAGCTCAATATTAACCCCAGGAAAACCACAACCTTCCCCCTGGAGGATGAGAGCAGTCTATCAGACGCTCATCCAACCTCCCTTTGGCCAGCCACTGGGGAACTAAGCTCAATCCCTAACCCAGGGAAACCACAACTCTCCCCCTGGAGGAGGAGAACAGTCTATCAGATACTCATCCAACCTCCCCTCAGTGACCTGAGCTCAATCCCAACCCCAGAGAAACCACAACTCTCTCCCTGGAGGAGGAAAGCAGTCTATCAGATCCTCATCCAACCTATCTCCCTTGGCCAACCCCTGGGGACCACAGTTCGATCCCAACCCCCTATTCCATATTGGTAATAAGTAAGGTAAGGGATGCCTCAGCCCTCTACACCACTGGGTCAATCCTATCTATTTTCTGTCTTGAGTGCTCTGCTTCTCCTACCATCAGGAGAGGAATGAGATCCTTCCTCTGCTGTGTCCCGCAAGCTTCTGAACAACTCTGGAATGGGCCTAACATCCCATCCCTAGCAGGCCTTTTTATACACCTCCCCTGTGGTCACCTGCTCTCCTACTTAGTAATAATAATAATAATTTTATTTCTCCAAGTGCACTTCACAACATGTCAAAGCGCTGTACAAATATAAAAACTCCAAAACATTTCAAAACAAAATATAAAACATACTCAAATTCTTAACATCATGTGAAAAATCACAAATATCAAAAGTCAAAAATCAGAGATCAGGGAAAGCAAGCAAATGCAGATGGGTTTTAAGAACAGTTTTAAAGATATCCACTGTCTGACACTCTAATATCTGGAGAGGTAGAGATTTCCACAGGGTAGATGGTGGGCATAAACAAAAGCCCATGCTTCTGAGGTCTTCAAACGCACTCTAAAACATGAAATAATTACTGTACAGAAAGGAAATCTGGGTTAGATATAGGCAACATTCATTGTAGTACTATATAGCAACCTGTCATCTGGTCTGACCATTGCACTGTCAGCTTCAATTTCTGGGCTCCGTTTTATAGGCCTGCCCCTGTGGAGTTGGTCCAGTACTGCCCTTTGAAGGATTTTGCCCCAGAAGACCTAAACATGGTACTAGATCTCTTGGGGCATACAAATGTGAGTGGGGGTCCAGATGTCCTAGTACAATAATAATAATAATAATAAAAATTAAAAATGTACAAGCCTATAATAAAGCTGTGGTAGAGGCACAGGACTCTATCGCTCTTGTCCATGTTCGCCCCTCACCCTTCGCCCTTGGTCCCCATGGTTTGATGCAACTCTGAGTGAGATAAGGAGAGAGGGGTGAAGAATAGCACGTTGTTGTTGGAAATCTGGTCTCAATGCTAAAAGACTTAGATTGATGGCCCATTATTCAGACTATCAATCAGTTATCTCCCATAAGAAGACAGAATTCCTCTCTGGGGAGATTATTACTGCATAGAACTGACCAGCTCAGCTCTTTTGAACTGTGGACAGGCTGTGCAATCCAGCCTGTCTGCAGGTCTGAAGATACTTGTCACAAGATAAATGTGATGAGTTTGCTTGCTTCTTTGTAGATAAGGTTGACAACATCAGATCAGAGATCCACACAGCACATTTCATTGGCTACTGTGGTAATCAGTGGAAGGTCGCCGAGCCTCAGTTTGGCTGACTGGTTTTTAAACAGTTGGCGATTGTGGATGTCATGAAGATCATCCAGCGTATGCAGCCAACCTGCTGTAGTTTGGACCTGGGCCCAACCCACCTCCTTAATGGGTGCGTTGAGGTCATCAGCCCCGTCCTTGCAGAGATAGTCCAGTGCTCGTTAAGAGACTGGTGAGTTCCATGACTCCTTAAAGGAGGCAGTGGTGATTCCCTTACTTAAGAAATCTTCTCTTGACCCAGACTGTCTCGCTAACTACAGACAAGTCTCTAACCTGCTCTTTGTGGGTAAGGTTACTGAGAAGGTGGTCGCGCTGCAATTGGAGGATCTCCTTACCATTGAAAGACACTGTAAGGTGGTATGGACTGAGTTTTCACAGCTATGCAGATGACACTCAGCTATAAATGTCCTTTACACTGGATCAGAATGATGCAGTCTCTGTGCTTAATAACTACCTCTCCGAGATCCAGAAATGGGTGAGTGCCAGTTGGTTAAAACTGAATCCTGGCAAGACTGAGGTTTTGGTGGTGGACCTAGGCCATCGAGTAGAGGGGTCTTTGACTGGGCAGGTCACTGGGCTTCTGCTTAGAGGTTGCCAGCTGGTGACCTCTGAATGGGTGTGAAGTCTGGTCATTATTCATATTGAGGGGTCAACTCTGAAATCTCAGGTGTCCTCCATCATCAAAACCTCATTTTACCATCTGAGGAAAGTCACCTAGATTAGGCATCTTGTTTCACCCAATGCCCTTCCAATCTTGGTCTATGCTTTTGTGACCCTTTGTCTTGATTACTGCAATGCCCTGTACCTAGGGCTATTGAGAGTAGATATTCGCCACTTGCAGCTGGTGCAGAATGCTACGGCCAGGTTGTTGACTGGGGTGTCTCGATCTAGCCATATCACACCTGTGTTGCGTGAACTGCACTGGCTGCCAGTTCAGTGGCAAATCCTTTTCAAGATCGGCTTGCTGACCTATAAAGCCCTAGATGGATAGGAACCAAGCTACCTACAAGATCTCTTTTGTCTCTATTACCCCCTCTGTCTACTCTACTCTACAAGTGAGGGATTGCTGGAGATTCTCAGGATTTTTTTGAAGACCTCTGAGGATCGAACGTTTGCTTTCACAGCCCCTACCCTGTGGAATTCTCTGCCTCATTCGGTTAGAGGTTGCCTGACTGTGGAAAGCTTTAAAGCAGCACTAAAAACTTATTTTCACTGGCCTTCTTAGTTGACTATTATTTGACTGTTCTTTTTAAATTGAGGAGTTTTATTGCTGAATTTCATTTGTTTTTGATCTTTGTAAAAGTGCTTTGATATTTGTTGAATTGTGCGTATTATAAATAAAGGTTTATTATTATTATAATATCAGGCAGGGCTACTATGTATAGAAACATAGAAACATAGACTTTGACGGCAGAAAAGGACCACTTGGCCCACCCAGTCTGCCCATTTCCCTACGTACTGGATAAACTGCAGATTCTAGTTAACCAACAGCCTGCTTCCTGCAACCCCCCACTATAATTGCTTTGTGTCTGTCCCATGCATGTTTGAATTCCCCCACTGTTTTAGACCCAACGACCTCATCAGGAAGGCTGTTCCATGTATCCACCACTCTCTCCGTGAAAAAGAATTTCCTCACATTACCCCTGGGCCGTCCCCCCTCTATCTTTAAACTGTGCCCCCTTGTTCTTACACATCTCTTTTTCTGAAAGATGCTACCCTCCTGGACTTTGTTGATTCCCTTGAGGTACTTGAACGTTTCTATCATGTCCCCCCTGTCCCTCCTTTCATCAAGGGTATACATATTAAGCTCTCTCAGTCTCTCTTCATATGGTTTCTGATGTAGACCCTGCATCATTTTAGCTGCCCTCCTCTGGACTGCTTCCATCCTGTCTATGTCCTTGCGTAGATGAGGTCTCCAAAACTGCACACAGTACTCCAGATGGGGTCTCACCAACTGTCTGTATAGAGGGATAACCACTTCCCTTTTTTCTACTTGTGATGCCCCTTCCTATGCATCCCAGTATCCCCCTGGCTCTCCTTACTGACTTTTCACATTGCTTACCCACCTTTAGGTCATCTGATATGACTACCCCCAGGTCCCTTTCCATTTTTGTTGTTGTTAGTGCCTCCCCTGCTATTGTGTACTCTTCTCCTGGGTTTTTTGTTTCCCAGGTGCATTACTTTGCACTTCTTTGCATTGAATCTAAGTTGCCATATGTCTGACCATTCCTCCAACCTTGTCAAGTCCCTTCTCATCTTTTCTACCCCTCTTGTGTATCAACTCTGTTACAGATCTTTGTGTCATCTGCAAAGAGGCATACCTTTCCCTCCAGACCCTCTGCAATGTCACTTATAATGATGTTAAAGAGGATTGGACCCAGTACTGAGCCCTGAGGTACTCCACTAGTAACCCCCCTTTCTTCGGAATGTGTTCCATTCACTATTACCTTCTGTGTCCTGTTGTGCAGCCAGTTCGCTACCCAGGCTACCACCCTGGGACCCACTCCCAGGCTGGCTAACTTGATTATTAATGTATGTGCAGAAAGCTGCACTATTTTGTTATAAGGATATTTAGGGCATATTTAAATCTAGGGCAAGCACTGCCTTCAAGACCGCTGCTGCAAATAAGGACAACCTACCTGTCTTTCACATAAATATGATCAAAATGAGGCTATTTTCTGTTTCATCACCTTGGGAGAACATTGCTAACACTAGTTTCTACTTAGGTAAGAGAACATACGAATTTGACAGCAGAAACATACCACCCGGCCTATCTATGTCTGCTCGAGTGTGCAGCTAGCACCCCTAGTACGCAGGTGCCCCACTCCCCTTTGTCATTCCAATGCCGCCCCCTCTTCCCCCACCCTCACTGTCTCCTGTTCCCTGTCCTATGCCCTTCTAAAGTTGTTCACAGATTCACATGCTACCACCCATTCTGGCAGTGCATTCCATTTTGCCACCACCCTCTCAGTGAAGTAGTGTCTCATCTCCCTCCTAAATCTACCCCCTCTATTCTTAGCCCATGCACCCTGGTGTCCTTCCCCTCCTTAGCTTAAAGACCCCATCTTCCCCATCCTTACTGATTCCTCTCAGAGATTTGAATGTCTCTATCATGTCCTCACTGTCCCTTCTATCCTCCAGGGTGTACATATCCAGGTCTCCCATCCTGCTCTCATAGTCTCTCCCCTTCATTCCACAAATCATCTTCACTGCCATCCTCTGTATCCCATCCAGTAACCTGACATTACGCTTCTGGTATAGCCTCCAAAACTGCACACAATATTCCAAGTGTGGCCTTACTAGTGACCTGTAGAGGGGCAAGATTACCTCTCTTTGCCTGGACAAAAACCCTCTCGCTATGCACCCCAGCATTTTGTTTGCTTTTGCAGCCACTCTCCTGCACTGGGCAGTGTTATTCATTGTCCCTGTTACCATTACCCCTAGGTCCTTCTCCTCAATGGTCCACAGCTTAACCCCTCCCGGACAGTATTCTCTTCTTGGGTTCTTCACCCCGAAGTGCATGACTTACATTTCTTTGCATTGAACCCCAGCTGCCACCTCTCCAATACCTCCACCAGCTTGCCTTGGTCCCCCTGCAGCTGCTTCCATCCCTCAGCTCCATCCACCACTGCTCCCATTTTGGTGTAGTCTGTGAACACACTTACCTTGCTCGTCACACCATGTGCAATGTCTGATATGAAAAGCCTAAATAATACCAGTCCTAGCACGGAGCCCTGTGGTACCCCATTCATCACTGGCCTTGGAGTTGAGAGCTCCCCTCCCGCTACCACCTGCTGTAGCCTCCCACTCAGCCAGCTTGTAATCCAGTTTGTCATTTTTGCCCCTACCCCTACACCAGATAGTTTTCCCTCAAGTTGCCCATGAGGTACCGAATCAAAGGCCTGGCTGAAGTCCAAGTAAAGAACATCCACCACATGACCCTTGTCAAACTCACCTGTCACCCAGTCATGATATTGTATCAGATTGGTTTGACAAGACTTCCCTGAAACAAACCCATACTGCCTCACATCCTGGAGGCTGCTGTCCTCCAGGTAAGAGAGGCTTACCTCACTATTTATTTTATAAAAGTAGCAGGTTCTATAAAGTACAGTTACTTAAGAATTTACTTTAACAGTAGATCTTCAAGAAGAGCTCTTGCAGTAGGATACACAATAAGGGCTATGTCATCAGGCACTGGGACCCCATGGAAAATTTCTAGCTAGCAGAATACAGTGAGGACCACCCCCTGATGTCAGACCACCTCCAACATCGGCCAATGGTATAAAGGGGCTGGTCCCCAGTCCCACCGCAGTTCTCCTGCCAGAAACCTGGCAGAGATGGAGAACCAAATTGGTTTGACTCTTCCCAAAGAAAAATGACCGGGGGGAGGAGGGAGGGAAAGCAGTGCCAGCTGCAAGAGCTCTTCTTGAAGATCTACTGTTATGGTAAGTTCTTATGTAACTGCAAGGCATAACATAAGTGGGTTCACACTGCAATCTGTGGCCCAAGATCAGGAAAAAGTGAGTCAACTTTTGGAATGATTAGCAGTCATTGCTAATTATTCTGAATTTGGCCCTGGGTCCTTTAAAAATGCCCCTTTTGGCATTTTGGGCCATGTTTCTTTAATTTTTTTTCCCCGTTTTCTTTTCTGTCCTTCTCCCCTGCACCTCCTGATTGGCCAGTGACCCCCCACACCAGTCTCTATGCAGAAGAAACACGCACTTTTGTAGCATGACCCCAGGAGAAGAGCAAGCAGGTCCAAAAGCTCCAGCCGGAGTAAAATTTAAGGTAAGTTCCAGCTTCCTTTTTTTTAAATGATATATTTTTTTTTTTTGCTCGTTGTTGCTGTCTGGTAATCATTTTTTGTTATTGTCTTGCAGGGAGGAGTTACACTGGTGCAGGGGAGCCGAGGAGGCTGAGACGGTGCCAGAGGGGACTAGGACATCAGAGAGCCATGTGAAGCATCGTGGCGGGTCGACTGAGTGTGATGCAGATACCTCGCTAAGGAGCAGGAGCAGCGCACAGAGCTGAGCAATCGGGGGAGTCTCTACAAAAAAAGGAAGTACAACTTTTCTATTTTTGTCCAGGGAGCCTGGAGGAGTGAACTGAATGGGAGGGCATGTGGCAGAGCAGTAACATGACTGGGGGGGCACACGGTCAGTAAAGTGGGCACCAAATGAATCATGGGCAAAAATTAATGGAGAGGAATGGGAGAAAACACAGCAAAGTACAGTGTAAACTATTGCTTGGCAGAGACTCAGTGAACAGTGTGTAAACAGTTTTATATTTGTGCCCAGCCCAGTTTAATGCCAGTGACTGATCTAAATGGGGAACATATAACTGTGCTCTTGCAAACTTTGGAAACAGAAAACAAGTATTGTACTCTGGATTTTCCAGAGAGTTCTGAGAACTACATTGTACTGCGCCTCCCTTGCTTTTGGCAGAGATGAAAGGGCAACTAGTGATTAAACCTTACAGTCATGTCCAGCTTTAAAATGCACCCAGCCCTAATTGCAGTAATGATGGGGGATAAGCAAACAAACTGCATTCGACTTGCAAGTAGCAGAACAGTTTTGGGAACAGAACAAGAAGTGTGCCCTAGTTTACTACAGAGACTTTTATGAAAGGGAGGAAACAAAAGAAAAACTTCTGACATTTACGTAAAATGTACCCTGCTTTTGGCAAAGATGAAGGGGGCAATTAGTGGTCATCTTCCCACCCTGCCTACTGTTTTTGTGCCCAGCCAGCCCTTTTTTGCAGTAGTGATGATTGAGAATTGTACCCTGTTTTTTCCAGAGTTCTCAGGGGAGATGGAAACAAAGCAGTAAAAAACTGTATCAGTGCCTGCCCTGCTTTTGGGCTCGATAAGGGGACAAAAACAAAACTACACCTGCTCTGTTCTGCACTAGGAAAGTTGTCTTGTGTGCAGCCCTGCCCATTAGACCTGAGGAGACATTATAAATTAAGACACATAGCCCTGCTGCCAGCTAAGAGCAAATTGTTGCAGCAGTGAACTTTGGGGAAGTGTTCAGTTCACAGCTGTGAAACTTTAAGTGTGTGCCCTGCCTATGGCAGAGATTGGGGACACGTAAGACTATGTCCTGCTGCCAGCATTCCTGCAGCAGTGAATGAAGAGAAAGTGTTCTGTTTACAGCTGGCTCTAAAACCTAAGTGTGTGCCCTGCCTATGGCAGAGACCAGGGACAAGTTAAACATAATGCCTGGCTGCCAGCTTTCCTACAGCAGTGAACTTTGGGGAAGTGTTCTGTTCACAGCTCTGAAACTTTAAGGGTGTGCCCTACCTGCAGAGATGTGAACTTTTTGGGGAGGAGGCTCGGGGGTCACTGGAAATCTGCAGCTGCCATTTATCTTTTTTTTTTTAACAGAGAAAGTAGTCAGATAACAGTAACTCGATGTGTTAAATTCACAGCTTGATAGACTCTTGTTTTGCTGACTTCAAACTTTTTAATTGCAGTCCGACATGGCTGGAGTTAAATTAGCAACTACAGAGGGACGGCACCAAAAATAAGACCCAGACAAAAAACTGGCTACAAATTAGCAGTGAGGGAGACTGTGCAGTGTGTTTTAGTTGCAAATTGTGCTGCGAGTACAGAGATGAGCTACATGGGTTAAGGAACTTCAGTGAGGCATTAATTACAGGCCCCAGCTAAAAGTGGACACCATCCGGAAACATCTTCTGACAGAGCAGCACAAGAAAGCTGTTAAAGTTTTCAAATTTGGTAGAACAAGGTCACCACTTGATATATATCACCATACAACAATTGATAAGTTTAAAATGGGGGGGTAGGGGTTTGGACCAAGAGTTAAAACTTATTTAATTTATTTGCAGGGAGAGCTTTCAGTACCGCAGAGGAACAGCATAGAATGATTCTAGGCAGGCTGATAGAGATCCTGTATATGATGGCCAAAGAGGACATCCCTATTAAAAAGTCTGAAGCGATAGCAGAACAAGAGAAACGCCATGGAGTTCATTTAGGTAATAAATACATTAATGCTGTTAATGGGAAATAAATCACAATGTCTGTTGGCAAGCACCTAGAAGAAAACCTGCTGGCAACTGTCAAAAATGCAAATTATGTTTCAGTGCTCACGGACGGTAGTACTGACAGTGGTTTAATTGAAAAGGAACTGGTTTACGTAATTTATGTAAATCCCATCAATGGTTAAGTGGAGACTACATTTTACGAATGAAAGTTGTATCTCCTTTTACACATTTTTACTACACATTTTTACAGAGTGTGGCCTTAATATAAAAAACATGGTTGGGTTTGGGGCTGATGGAGCATCTGTTAACATGGGTGTAAGATGGGGTCTTGATGCCTTTTTAAGGGAAGACACATAGTAGTTAGTTGGTGTTCATTGTTTCTCACACAGATTAGAACTGGCCATAAAAGATGCTTTGGATAACATCTATTTCAATGTTTTAAACTTTCTGACCCAACTGTTTTATCACTATCAGAAAAGTCCTTAGAGACCCAGAGAGCTACGGTCCTGCGCCCAGGCCATGGAGTTGTCAGTTGAAAAGCCCAAGAAGGCCCATGACACACGGGTGCAGTATAAACTTCTTGCCACCCATGCTGTTACCAAATAATTTCCTGTAATTTGTACCCATTTAGAATCTGTGGCCACAGACCCAACTCATGACCAGTCCAAAGCCAAGGGAGTGTTGCAAATTATGACTAAATTCCAAATGGTGGCACACCTTTTGATTTTGAACAGCTGCTTCAGCCACTTGCCAGGTTCTCACTAGCACTTCATAAGGAAATAGTTGAAATGCCAGAGCTGCTTAGCTCTGTTGAAACTTTGAGAAATACTCAAGACCATGCTACAGTAAGCAGAGTGGTCCCATAGGTGGCAGTGAAGTTGACATTCTCTTAAAAAATGGGTCTGATGTTCTTTTAGGAGCGTGTGCTCAAGTCACATATAAGGGGTGTGAAATTAACACATTTTAGTGGCCAAGTTTTTAAAACATTTATACAACAAACTAAGAAATACATTACAAACACTAAGAACTGTTGTGAACAAAGGTTTAATTTGACTTATAGAAAATAATATCTATAGCCATGCAATAGTGTTAGATACCAGGCTTTGGCAAGCAGTTGTAGGCAAAAGGGAACTGGAGTTGTATGGTGTGGTAACAGTGACATTACTGCATTAACTGACCACTTTTCTGCAAATCTGCAGCCCGAGTGTCACAGCACTTTGCTACTTGCAGGATGGCAAGAGTTTAAGATTTTTGCTCAAACCAATTTCATCAATCTTTCTGACTCTACTATCTATCTGATCAAAGCTGGCATGTGATTTCCAAAATTCTTATTTATTTTTATTTTATTTTATTTAAACAGCAGTTTGGAAAACCTTTGAGCCATAGGCTCATTTACAAAGGTACCTTGTCACAGTAAGACAAACCAAAATACACAGTATAGCAGTACAGCACATAAGTATAACAGTAAATTAAGACATAGATACAAACAAGCTGGTACAGGTAGGATGGATGCAAACAATACCAGAGTTATGTCGTCCTTAGCAGCTTAGTAATAAGCTTTGTCATAAGTATTGAGTCGGCTTTGACTAGCGGCAGTTACAGCATCGGTGTTAATAAGGTGGTTACGAAGGAAGTTTTGAAGCACGATATAGTTGGAGCTTGGAGATGGAGGGGCAGTGTGTTGAACCAGGAGGGGCCCTAAAGCTGAAGGCTCTTTGGCCGTGAGAGGTCCTAGCTCTAGGGATAACAAGAGAGGTTTTCCCAGAGGTCCAGTATGAACTAGTGGGACAGGCGACGTGGTGGTGGTCAATCCTGGTGGGGAAAGCCCAAGGAGGGTCTTTTTGTAAGGGTACAGGTAAGATATTTGAGGCGCTCATTCAGATCAAGTACCAGAGCTTTAGCATACAGTAGACAGGTGTGTGTCATCCTAGGTGCTCCAGTAATTAACCTGCAGGCCTTATTCAGAGTAGTGCGAATTTTATGGAGTGCGGTCTGATCAGCAGCACCATACACCGGCAGTCCATAGTCCACTAGGGACAGGATAGAGGAGGTGACTGCGAGTCAAAGAGCCTCCGGGGGGAGGGGGGTATCCAAATCTGTTGAAGCTTGTCAATGTGTTGAGAGTATTTCCTGTGTCTAATGCAATTGCAGGAAAGAGTTTTTCAACTATGAACAAGGTAAAAACTGACTGGAGAGTAAGTCTGGCAGGGGATACTGTAGAAACATTGATTTTGATTAAAAAGCAGGGCCCTCCGCCAGCTGAATGTAACCCAGACAGGGCTGTAGACATATTTTTCAGTGCTAAACCAAGACAACCTGGTGATTTGGCAGCTGAGGATGGTGGACCACCCCAGATCCCTCCCCTCCAAAACAGGTCAAATTTACCGGCTACATGCCTGGTGGAGAAGAGTAGTAAAATAGATTGCACCCAATCCCTGTTGGTAACTATGCGGTCGATCACAGTCCCAGGTGGTTAACTGTGTGGTCAATCACAGTCCCAGTTATGCTGGGGCAGGGTTTTATGTTTAATTTATCACAACCGACAATCATGCTCACAAATTCACAGTTTGCTTTGGCAGACATCCTATCTCAGCTCTTAAAATGTATGCACTGTTGCACATTTTGCTGTATTTCTCTGGAAATGGCTAAATAAAACAGTATCAGTCTCAAAAACTTGTATAAATGTGTATTTTAGTAATATAGAGCAAAAAAAGTACATTTTTATGGGGTTTGGAGCAAAAATATCACTTTTTGGTATCAACTTCATCCAATCGCTAATCATTTTTTACTTTGATTAGCAAAGGCCGCTAATCAAGTGTCCAACACTAATTTATGCCATAAACTGTACTATCTTTTTTGTTTGTTTCATATGTTTATTAGTGGACAGTTATCCATATACAATTCATAGCCAACCGCTATAAATAATTCATATAGCACAATTATATTCATTTGCCACAACACTTTGATATCATAACGTTTCAGACTTCATTCCACATTACTGTCCTTTTTTCTTTTATTTTTAAACATCCCCCTCTCTAACCCACTAACCCCTAACAATTAACCAATAACAATCTTACTCAGAAGTCCATTCTCTCAATTGAATAACCCACTACCCTCCAAAAGCATTCTTTCCCCCATACTCAAAGGACCCAAATATTCTGCCCAGGTTCTGTCAAAAAACTGTATTATCTTACCTAGAGTTGGAGCTCTTGCAGCAGGCTACACAATAAGGACCGAGTACCAAGCAGTACCAGAGAGAACCTGGCTGAAAGGGAGGAGGTGCCATATGCAAAAAGGGTGTTTAAGAAAGAAGTCCCTGAAAGACTGCAAGACTGAAGCCTGCTCTTCTATGAGAGGCAATGAACAGATTGTAGTGCTTGATAAAAGTATGCACTGTGCTCCAGGTAGCCACAGCACAAATCTCAACTGCTGACATGTTATGCAGGGCTGTGAAGATGCAGAGATTCCCCTTGCGGAATGGCCCTTTATTTCTCCTGGTAAGGGCTCATTGTACTTGTTGTAACAAAAATCAATGCAATTTACAAACCACATAGAAAGAATTTGCTTAGCAACTGGTAAGCCTAACAGGTGAAGCATGGCCCACAGAAAATTGCGGGGTAAGTCCAGTTGAACAACATTCTTGCCCCCCACAGGTGTGTGGTAAGCAGAGATTGTGAGAGGTGCACCTTGTGGGAACAGTAGCAAGACTGAAGTCTGAGAGGGAAAGGAGATACTCTGAGATAAAATTTATGGGGCAGGAGAAAGGGCCCAGACAATGCGTGGAAGCCCAGAGGCAGAAATGCTTCCATTTCAAGGCACAGGTAGCTCTAGTAGAAGGTTTCTGAGCAATGATTAGGACTTCTGTGACCACTAGGAGAGGGCTTGGCTCACCGTCCTGGAGATTTAAATGAACTGACTGAGGTCAAACAACCTTTGGTCCCACTGGACTCTGAAAGTCCACTGTGGGACTCTCATGTACAGATGAGCCAGTGGTACTGTCAATGTGACAGTTGCATGTGCCCCAGAAGCTGCATCATCATCATATGTGTGGGAACCTGGTGTGAGGAAGAGATCCTCTGGGCTAGAGTTCATAGATGGGTTGCCTTGTCTGGGGGAAGAAACGCTCTACCCAGAGAGGTGTCCAGAATGGACCTATGTATTGAAGCCATTGGGAGGGCCAGAGGAATGATTCGGCCATATTCAGGGTAATCCCTAGAGTCCCCAAGAGGTGAAATATGTCCAACAGGGAGGACAGATGCTGTTCCCAGGAGGGGGGTGGAGAGGAGCCAATCATCTAGTTATGGGTAGATGTAATGGTCTGACAGCTGCTGCCACCACCCTGGGGCATTCTGTAAATACCCACAGTGCTGAGGACAGATGCTGTTCCCTGGAGGGGGCAGCAAGGAGCTAATCATCTAGGTATGGGTAGATGTAATGGTCTGGCACCTGACAGCTACTGCCACCACTCTGGGCATTTTGTAAATACTCACAGTGCTGAGGACAGGCCAAAGGGAATGCCTGGAACTGGTAATGTTCTCCCTGAAAGGTGAACAGCAAGAACCTCCTGTGGGCTGGTAACACCTTGTTATGGAGGTAGGCATCCTGCAAGTCCAGAGAACTAGACCAGTGCCCTGGATGGAGCATGGGGAGAAGGCTTTGCTGGGTTACCATCCTGAACCTTCTGTACTCGATATAGTTGTTCAGGAGACTTAGATCTAGGACTGTACAGATATCCCTTGTCTTCTTGGGAGCAAAAAGAAGGGGGAATAGAAGCCTTCCCCATGCCGGGGTGGGGGAACATGTTTTATGGCCTGTTTGCTCAGGAGAGACTGTATTTCCTCCTCAATGAGGATGAGCAGGTGGAGTGAATGGGAGGGTTGTCTGGGGGTATTTGCCTGAATTCTGGCACATTACCCCATTCGATTAATTAGAGTACCCACACATCAGAAGCGATTTGGACCATCCCTCTTGATTTCATAGTTTCATAGTATTGTACAGGTTCTTGAAGCCAGAAGCCCATTACACACATGCCACCACTGGTTTAGTGATGAAAGCTAAATTTATTTTTTTCCATATTGTTGTCCAGATTTTTTTTAATGTCTTACTCATCACTACACATCTTGGTAGTGCATTCCATATTGGTGAAACTCTGTGTAAAAAATTGTTTCCATCTTGTTGTTTTACTTACAGTTGTCTAAAGTTGTAAGTTGTGGGACCTGGTGTTATTGTATATCATCTGTTTTTCAAGACAAATAGTAGCAAACAATGAGTTGTCTTGAAATGCTTTAAATATGAAAATCAGGTCCCCTCTGAGTGATCTGTATTCTAAGGAATACAGGTTCAGGGTTCTTAATCTATCACTATAACTTTTGATTTTAACATTATTAATTTTCTTTGTGACTCTATGTTGGACTCTCTCGCTTGGGTACAGAGAGGAGCACAATACTCTATGTGAGGTCGAATAAGGGTAATAAGGTATGACTACTTTTTATATGCCTTTGGATACATCCAAAAATGTCATAGCATTTTTAACCACATTATTTATATGTGTGTCAAATTTGAGATTATCAGTAATTGTAGCACTTAAGTCTTTTTCTTCCGTGGCTGTTGTATTCCATTCATCACATACAGTAGTTTGCCTTGATGTTGTTTTTTCCCATGTGCATTACCTTGCATTTCTATTTGTTAAAGCTCATTTTGTTATGGTTGGCCCAACTACATAATTTATTTAAATGTTTTTGCAAATTATTTATTGACTCAGTATCATTTGCAATACATCTGACTTTGCAGTCATCTGCATATTTGCTAATCCAGACACCACAACTTGTTTGCATGGTTGAAATAAGTATATTAAATAGTAGTGGACCCAGAACTGAGCCCTGGGGTACCCCGCTGGTAACTTGTGTCCATTCTGATTCATGCCCTCCAATAACAACTCTTTGTTGTCTGTCTTTTAACCATGAATCAATCCACTGTATTATTTTACCATCAAGATTAATTTTAAGTAGTTGCTCCATTAACACTCTATGGGAAACTGTGTTGAATGTCTTGGCATAATCTAAAAATATTACATCAACTGGCAGTCCCTGTTCTAATGCTTCACTGACTGGATCAAGGAAATTTATTAGATTCGTTAAACATGACCAACCTGGTGTAAATCTGTGTTGTGCTATATCAAGACTGTCACTCTTATTAATATGATCAAGCATTTTGTTTTGTATTAGTCGCTCAAGTAGTTTACTGATGATTGATGTACGGCTGATTGGTCAATGACTACATACATTTTTGTTTATTTTCTCCTTTAAAAATAAGAGTAATATTAGCTTTCCCCATGATTCCAGGGTTTTGTCTTTTTGAATGGAAGTATTGAATAAAACAGTTAGTGGATCTAGCAGTTCATTGCTCACTTTTTTAATAAAATGTGGTCTTATACCATCCGGTCCTGGGGATGATCCAATTTTTAACTTCCCAATAGCATCCAGAACCTGTTATTTGGTGAAGGTGATTGGGGGTTGGGGGGTTACTTGTATTCAAAGTGTCTAATTCAACTCTACTGTCTGTTTTTAAGACACTTGTAAAGTATGGGCTGGATATTCAGATATGTGCCAAAGGCAGGCGCAGCCCCAGTGCAGCGCAAGTCAACTGCGCAGTGGTGCAGTGACTGCGATATTCAACCATTGCACACCGCAACATGCGGTAGCGCAACATGTCTGAATATCGGAGGCAGCGCACCAGGGAGCAACCACAGAAGTGCTATAGCACAACCAGGGATGTGCAAGGGCAGGAGAAGAAGTCCAGGGCACAGCAGGGACAGAGAGAGGGAGAGAGAGGCAAGGGAGAAGGGAGAGAACATGGCAGGGGGTGGGAGTACCAGGCCAGGAACACTGGCAGGGAGACAGCTAACACAGAGAATCACACTACACAGGGTGTGCAAGCAAGCAGCCAGTGCTGCCCACCCGGTGAAGGATACAGGGCACAGGTGGCATTGCAATACAGGGGTGTGCACCCCAGTCCAAAACACACTGGAGGGCACGCCACCGCACAAGCAGCAACAGGCCACACCCCAACACATGGCACCCACCACACACACACACACACACACACACACACACCACAAGCTGAACCGCCATCCCAGGTCCCAGCCGCAGTACAGCCACTGACAATGGGGCTGACCAACACCATGCATGTACCACCCAATGACACTGGTGCACCATACAACTGCAGCATGGACCCACCCGCCAGCTGCAAAGAAGACCCGGAGACAGAATGGTAAACTGGTAAGAAATATAATAATAATAATAAGAAGAAAAAGAGCAACAACAGTATAACAAGAAATAACAAAGGGGAGGGAAGGCATAGAGAAGAAGGGTTGGAGGATGGGGCATCTAGAGGTGGAAGGGGGATGGTAGAGGAAGGAAGGGCAGAGGTGTGAAGGGTCTTGGGATCTTCACAGCCATCCCTGGCCTGCTCGTGCCTGGCGCCACCACAACCTCCTGTCCCGAAGCACAATCCTACGGGTCTGTTCAGCAACCTCCATAGTGTGTGACATGATTAGGATTAATTGCCATAGCAAATGGCAGTAGAGAGGTAGCCTGGACCCCCTCCAGACACCTATGAAAGAGAAAGGGGCAGGTGATCAGTGCAAGTGCAATACACCCCAGCCCCCCCATGCACAGAGGACAGTGGGAGCACACGCCCCTGGAGTGGTGTCCCTGCCACCCACAGTGAGCAGGCCAATGCCTGCCACTAACCCGGCATACTACAGTGGTACAAAGCACTGGAATCCACTGCCCAAAGACCACCAGAAGGCACAGCAGCAGACCGGTAGCATGGTGCTGCAGTGGAACCACAGTAGCACAAGCAGTGGCTGGGTGCACCCCCCCAACAGCTGCCAGACAGGTGCAGTAGCCGCCCTGCAGCACCACGCACACTGCACCATGTGCCAACCACAGCTGCCACAGCACATGACACAGGGGACCAAGGCTGTAAACAGTCACCGCCAACCATCCTGTACAACAATGTGTGACATCACAGTGCCTACCTGCTCTCCATGATGCACTGCGTGCCGGTCCCGTCAACGTCTGCCCTACTGGTTTGCCACCCGCAGCTGCTGGGCCTGCAGTAGCCTGCTATGGCCCACCAGGTGCTCTTCCCACCCTGGCTCTCCTCTGGTCCTCAGGTCCTAGAGTGGGAACACAGACAAGCACACATCAGACCACAGCCATGACATGGGCCCACTGCACCCACCACCCATGCGCAGAGTGCACCCTGGCCTGGCATGGTCGCAGGGCATATGTGCAGTGCACACAGTGCCCGGCAAAGCCACGCCACAGGGCATGCAACAATGGCACCCCCCCTCCGAGCATGGCATGCAGCCCTGTCAGCACCATGGAAAGGTGGACATGCATGGATGTACCAGGGGCCCACTTACCTGGCTGTGGCACAGATCCCTGATGGATGCATGCCTGCAGAGACTGGAGCCATGCTGGGTCCCACCGGCGCAGGTTGCCATAGCAGTGGCTGCATTGCTCATGGGTGCAGGGCACACCAGTGGCCTGGACCAGGCCATCTGCCACCTCCTGCCAGATCTTAGTCCTGAGGCGAGTGAAGGGCTGCTGGCCGTACAGGTCATTGACAAGTGGGACCACCAGGGCCACCAGCTTGACTAACTCAACCTGGCTCCAGTTGCTAGCTCAGGGCACAGTCCTCCATGGCATGTTCACAGTGCCCTGGAACCAAAAATGGTGGCCAGTAGCACGTGTGCACAATGTGCAGAGGATGCGCACCTCACATGGAGATGCACAGTCCACGTAAATCGGAATGCGTGGCCACCCCAATGCCAGGGGGTGGGCACTGGGGGGCACAGAGCAGGGGTCAGCACAAGCACAATGTGCAATAGACCCAGCAGTGGCCCAGCACCACAGGGCAAATAATGTATGGGCACCACATGGCCTATAGTGCATGGGCACCATATGCCTAATTGTGCACAGGCATCATGCGGCCTATAGCGCATGGGTGCCATATGCCTAATAGTGCATGGGCGCCACAGAGCCTATAGCGCATGGGTGCCATTTGCCTAATAGCACACGGGCACCACAGGGCCTATAGTGTATGGGTGCTACAGGGCACATGGCGCATGGGAGATAACGGCCCAATAACGCACACAACGCATGCTGTGCAATAGGCAGAGGCACATGCTATGGTGCATGCGCATCATCAGGGCACACTGCACATGACACGGCACTGCACCATGACATGTGCCCGAGCAATTACATTATGCAATGCACAAGTATGTGATATTCAGCCGTGATTTGCAGATTAGCCCATCTGCCTATCCATGGTGCAGTGGGTAAATTTGCATGTCATTATCATTGTGCATCGGCCCATTTGCATGCGATGCGCTATAAAGGCACCACACAACAGCACAGGCCGTGGACCGGTATTGCAACCATCAGAGGTATGTTGCACCTGCCATGGGGATGGCCAGCACAGCATGCTGGATGGCTTGGGTTGGCCCCTACAGCCACTAACCACATGTCCCTGTCCACAGGTAGCAACATTTCTGAGCATGAGGAGGGTGAGATGTGTGGGCCTGACTGCAAGCACTGGCCCAAATTGACAAAAGCTGAGGTGAATGTCCTGTCCAAGGCCTACCTGGACAGGTAGCCCCTGTTAAGTGGCACCACTGGCACAACCCAGGCAAGGGCCATAGCCTGCAAGGAGGTGGCGGGTGTTGTGAACCAGCAGGGCAGATACTAACAGTCTGTGCAGGAGTGCAAGAAGAAGGTGGGCACTGACAGGTGCAGGATCAAGGAAAAGGTGGTGGCCATATGGACTGCCAGGTCAGTCACAGGTGGGGGCCAGCCTGCCGTGCCACAGCTCACGGCACAGGAGGAGCTGGTGGCCGCCACCATGCGGTGCAGCACAGTTGAGGGTGTGCCGGGTGGTGGCTTCCAGACTGATGGGAGCCCATCACTGCATGGTAGGTATGTGGGCTGGGGGGGGGTTGGGGCCTGCAGCCATGGCAGCACTAACGCAGCTGTGTTTCCTTACAGCACTGGCACGCCAGCATGCAGTGGCAGGGGCACCCACAGCCACCATGGGAGCATGCCTAGCTCTGGTGAATGAGCCATCAACCTCCACAGGCATCTGGGGTCCCAGTTGGCTGTAGTGCACCACCGCCATACAGTTGGATGTCCTTGGTGTTGTGGTGGATGAGGCCCTGTCTGTGTTCCAGTGGGACACCAGCCATGGCATGCTGCATGCAGAGACACAAATCGGGGCACTGTCCGACACTGATGACAAAATGACCATAGTCATGGATGGCAGGGATGTTGTCATGGGGGAGACACCCATACCAACCACCATAGTCCTGGATGGCCAGTGGCCCGTTGCCAGTGGAACAGATTTCTGCCACCTGCTCTGGTGCTGCTGAGTGCACAGGCAATGGAAGGGCAGCATGGATGAAAATTCTGGCCCCATTATGGAGGCAGCAATTCCAGCTGGGTACTCTGTGATATATCGCCCGAGATTGGATCGTGGGGGGTGGGTGCGGTCTGCTTCAAGACTGAATTTAACCTCATGAAAGTACTAATTGAGGAGGTTGAGTCTTTCGAGTGTGCCGTTGCAGGGTTTTAAATAAGCTTGGAAAATTGATTGGCAGCTTTGCACATGGAAGTGCTAATCAACTGTAAAATGAATAGCACTTGCCTCAATTTCATTAGCAAAATTAAAAAAATGCTTAAATGTATATAACAAATAAAACTGTTAATTAAAATCAGCTCTATTTTGCCTCATCTGTTTCAGTACCTTCCCACACACATCTCAGTACCACACCTCCCCACCCTTGTACCCCTTGCCAAAACCCTCCTTCCACCCATCTCAGTGCCTAACCACCCACCCACTGTCCCGTTTGCCAGAATAGGATACTTGCCAAAAAACCCACCCTCAGTCTACCCGGCCCATGTCCCTCTTACCAAAACTAGGGTCTATTTCAACTGCCACCCCCCCCACCATACCTCTCAATCTTTAGGTACTGATGAAGGACACAGACACTCAAAATGAGGGACAGTGATCATAAGAGGGACACACCAACATGCAGATAAGAGAATAATGCTGAAGAACCACTTTACTATCTGCTTCCAGCACTCCAGGAGGCATGTAGGAAAAAGAAAAGCATTACAAATTCCCCAGGGGCCATATAAGACTAGTATGTAGACACATTGTGAAAAACCTCCTAACAGCAGACAAGGAAAGGACACACTGGGATTGCACCCACAAATCAAATCAAAACACTCTGCACAGCATGTCTTTTAGAAGTGGGGCCAAAACATTTTTTTTTGCCAGTGTTAACAACTGGAAACTAATAAGGGCATTTAAAAAACTGGCAGACTCAACTTGAAGTATTTGTTGAACCCTACCTGAGAACAGATGTGCCAGAGGTGTAGAGCAGACAGTAAACTTCTGCATAAGGCTAACACTGAAGCACCTCTTAGACTCCTCACCAGCCCATTCAAATAAAGCCAAAATGTTATTACTAGTACAAATCTGTTTTTGTTTGCAATAAAAAAAATCATTTTGTGCTTACCGCAGCTGTTGTTCTGTTTATAAACGATGCCAATGCAGTCATGAGGATGCTCCGACGTCTGTCTCTTCCCATTTGGCTGTGTGCGTCTGTCTCCTGGGAACTCCCCAGTGCAAAATGCGACCAGAGTTCTGGGAGTTACTTCGGCTGTACAGTGGGACGGTGGGGGAGGATATCCTACTTGTGTGATGGACCTCTGATCATCACGGTGGGAAACCTGCAGTGTTTTTTTATTTTTTTTTTACAGATTAAATTTACCACATCAGTGCTATTGGTGGGGATTCCCAGAAGCACATCTAAAACAAGAAAGCATGTTCCCACAGCAGTGGAGAGAATGTCGATGTTATCAAAATTCTGCATAGCAGAGAGTGAAGAGACGCAGTGACAGGACTGTCCCACGGTGCGGGGGGAGGGCGGTGGTAACCATAGATTCGGCTAACCTTGCCTGCTAGACATAACAAGTGCACTCAAACTGAAAAAAACCCCTAGAAAATGGATCACACTTTTTTGCGATCCAATTCTTATTTTGTCTAACGTAACCAGCTGGTTTGCATCGCAAACTGCAATGCAATACCGGCTATTTAAAACCCTACGTTGTAGCAGGTGTAGGTTATCGATTTGCCCTAATTTATTGTTCACCCGGTGATGAGAAGCAATTCCTTCAGGAAGTGGCAGACTTCATCGTCGACATGAAGTTTGAGTCACCCAGACTGATGGTTCTGGGTTACTTCAATGCCTGGGTCGACAACGAACTCTCACAATTTGGTCAACTCTTCCTCCAGTTAATGACATCTCTGGGCCTCACACAGGTGGTTTCCACTGCTACTCATAAACATGGACACTCCCTCGATTTAATCTTCCTCCTAGGGATTGAAACATCCGGTCTGGGGGTGGAATCGATCAGGTGGTCTGATCATTTCACTGTGGGGTTTAGTTTTAGCACCCCCTCATAGGCCTACTCCTATGGAGATGGTTAGGTACTGCCCTTTATGGGATATAAGTTTCCATGGCCTAGCGATGGTACTTGAGCTCTCATCCCTCTCGTCGGCAAGCAATGACCCAGAGACCCTCGTGGTGGCTTATAATTTAGCCATCTCGATGGCTCTGGATTTCAATGCTCCAGTCCGTGTTTGCCCTCTCTCCCTTCACCCCAGATCCCCCTGGTTTGATGGGACCCTGAGAGAGATGCAGAGACAAGGGCGAAGGTTAGAGCGTTGCTGGCACAAGTCCACCCTTGATACTGACCACCATAGATTGATGGACCATTATCAAGTCTATCAATCTGCAATCACCTGTAAGAAGGCAGAATTCCTGTCGAGGGAGATTGCGGTTGCTCAGAATTGACCAGCTCAGCTTTTCTGAACTGTGGACAGACTGTGCAACCCAGCTTGTTTACATGTCCGGAAAGCTTTTTCGCAATTGGAGTCCGAGGCGCTTGCTCAATTCTTTTTGCAAATAAGGTGGCTGACATCAGGGCCGTACTTCAACCAGCACACTCTTTGGGTGTTACTTCTGATCAGTATGGGGTCACTGTACCTTGGTTTTCCTGGAGCGCCTTCAGTCGACCGCAGTTCATGGATGTCATGCAGATTATCCAGGGTGTGCGCCCTACATACTGTAGTTTGGACCCTGGACCAACCTCCCTTATTTTGGGTTGTAGTGATGTCATCGGTCCGGTCCTTGCATGGATAGTCTTGTGCTCCTTGGAATCTGGAGAGTTTCCTAGCTCCCTGAAAGAGGCGGTGGTGACACCTCTCTTGAAGAAAGCTACCTTGGACCCAGACTGCCTTGCAAATTACAGACCTGTCTCTAACCTTCCCTTTTTAGGGAAGGTGATTGAGAAAGTAGTGGCAGCTCAGCTGGAGAACCATTTGACCATCCATGACATCTATGAACCACTCCAGTCTGGTTTTCGTAAGAGACATAGCACAGAGACAGCACTGGTTCGGGTGCTTAATGATCTCCTGATAGTGAGAGATCGGAAAAATCATGCCATCTTGGTCCTTCTGGACCTCTCTTCAGCTTTTGACACCGTGGACCATGGGGTGTTGATAGGATGCCTGAGGCATATCTGTGGACTATCGGGAACAGTCCTCAGGTGGTTTATATCCTTCCTCATGGGTAGAACACAGAGAGCGGTGTTTGGGGTGTATTTGTCAGGCCCAACTCCTCTGTCATGTGGGGTGCCTCAGGGTTCAGTGTTGTCACCCATGTTGTTCGCGGTGTACATGCTACCCCTCAGAGACGTAAGAAGGTATGGGCTGAAGTTTCACTGCTATGCAGATGATACCAAGCTCTACCTTTCTTTTGCACCTGACCAGGATGGAGCTGTCTGAGTCTGTAATAACTGTCTAAGAGAAATCAAGCAGTGGATGGATTCCAGCTGGCTGAAGATGAACTCGGAAAAAAATGAGGTATTGGTTGTGGACCCAGGTCATCGGATAGTGGGGTAAGGGGTTGATGCGCCATCTGGAATTTTTCTTGGTGGCGTCTCACTCCCGACCTCTGAGCGGGTTGCGTAACCTGGCAATAATTTTTGATGATGGACTGATCTTGCATTCTCAGGCATTGGCTGTCATCAAAACGTCCTTTTATCATCTTAGGAATATCGCCAGGATTAGGCATCTGGTTCCGTCCAACGACTTTCCTACCTTGGTCCACGCCTTGGTGTCCTCGCGCTTGGACTATTGTAACTCCCTATACCTAGGGCTTTCAGGGGTAGAAATCCATCGCTTGCAGCTGGTGCAGAACACGGCGGGCTGGCTTTTGACAGGATCAGTTTGGTCCTGTCATATTTTGCTGGTGCTGCTC
Organism: Neoceratodus forsteri; assembly: GCA_016271365.2. Classification (NCBI taxonomy): domain Eukaryota; kingdom Metazoa; phylum Chordata; order Ceratodontiformes; family Ceratodontidae; genus Neoceratodus; species Neoceratodus forsteri. The sequence goes on along the minus strand of CM057457.1, from coordinate 389,550,953 downwards.
GAACTGCACTGGCTGCCAGTACAGTGGCGGATCACCTTCAAAGTCGGGTTACTGATTTTCAAAGCCCTGCATGGACTGAGCCCAGACTATCTGAAAGAGCTCCTGGTTCCTAACTGCCCTGGCCGATCACTCCGCTTGGCCGATGAGGGGTTGCTAGAGATTCCAAAGGTGAATTTAAAATCTTCTGGTGCAAGAGCTTTTGTGTATGCAGCTCCCACCTTTTGGAATTCTCTAGCCCGTTGGCTGTGGGAGTGCGCAACTGTGGAGGGATTTAAACAGGGTTTAAAAACCTTTCTGTGGCACCAAGCCTTCCCAGCAAATTGATTGTTTTGTTCTTATTTACTGTTATGTGATTTTATCTAAATTGGTGTTTGTATGATTTTTATCTGTTCTATGTTGTCAAGCACGTTGGTATTAGATAAGGTACCTTATAAATAAATTATTTATTATTATTATTTATAGGCTCAAGTTTGCTCTGCGCAACTGTCATTTGCTCCTGACTTGCACTATCGATTGGGGGTTGAATATCGTACTGTGCCGGATATTCATGGGTCCACCCCTGCTCATGCATTTATTACTATTGCACATTGGCACAATGCTACTTGCGCTGCGCAGTTGCTCCCACTGAATATCGCTCTATAGCGCATCTCCACATGCACAACTGCTTTGAATATCCAGGCCTATGTGTTTAATATCTCAGCCATGTCAGCCTCATTACTCCATATTTCATTATTTGAGGCGAGCAGACTAATTTCATTCTGTGCTCCTTTTATTGTTCTTATATATAATTATAGAACTGTTTTCTATTATCTTTGGTTTTCCTAACCAGGTTTAATTCTAATTTTTGTTTTGCCACACAGATTTGCTTTTTTGTTTTCTTAGCTAATAATTTGAACCTATTCAGGTCATCCTCCTTTTTGGATTGCTTATATTTACAGTATGCTCTTTTTTTATTAGTTTCCTTATCTTCCTATTCCACCTTGGAGGAATCCTATGATTCTTTTTATTATATTTGAGTCTTAATGGTACCTATGTTTCAGTGCAATAATCAATTTCCTTTTTAATATGCTCCCATGCTTCTTCAAGACTATACCCATTTAGGAACTCTTTCCAATTCCAGTTACTCAGGCAGCTTTTAATCTTGGCATAGTTAGCTTTTGCAACATTTCTAAACTTTGATTTTCCGTTAATTATTTTAGAGGTTTTGGTTAAATTAAGTAGCACCATGTTATGATCTCTGTCACTAAGGTGAGAGGGTTCAGTATTTGAGGTGTTGAACAGATATTCTTAATATTGGTTAAAATCAGATCTAATATATTGTCGTTCCTAGTTGGGAGTTTAACCAGTTGTTCTAGATCATGTAATAAGGTAATCTCTATAAAACCTTTTTCAAGCTGTCCATCAGTTTTATAGTTTAGCCAGTTTATATTCAGGAGATTGAAATCCCCAAACAATAAGAAGTTACCTTTAACCTCAATATTTTCTATTTTATCTAAGGGTAGAACTAGTGACACCACTGACTATCCTCTTTAACAAATCATGGGAGGATGGGGTGCTACCTGAGGACTGGAGGAGGGCAGATGTGATTCCACTTCACAAAAGTGGGAGCAGGGCAGAAGCAGGAAACTACAGACCTGTTAGTTTAACCTCAGTGATAGGGAAAATGATAGCATCACTTCTGAAGGAAAGAACTGTCGAGTACCTAGATGCCAGAGGGGAACAGGACCAAAGGCAGCATGGATTCACAGTGGGTAGGTCATGTCAGACGTATCTAATAGATTTCTTTGACTGGGTGACCAAAGTAGTAGCTTAGGAAGGGGCTGTGGACATGGCCTACCTAGACTTTAGCAAGGCATCTGACATAGTCCCACAAAAAAGATTAATATACAAGTTAGCCAGCCTGGGAATGGGTCCCAAGATGACAGCCTGGGTAAAGAACTGGCTGGAGAATAGGACACAGAGGGTAATAGTAAATGGAGTCCACTCTGAAGAAAGGGGGGTTACTAGTGGGCTACCACAGGGTTCAGTATTAGGACCGGTCCTCTGCAATGTCTTTATAAGCGACATTGCAGAGGGACTAGAAGGAAAAGTATGTCTCTTTGCAGATAACACAAAGATCTGCAATGGAGTTGATGCACAAAGCGGGGTGGAAAGGATGAGAAGGGACTTGGCAAGGTTAGTGGAATGGTCATATATAAGGCAGTTTAGATTCAATGCTAAGAAGTGCAAGGTAATGCACCTAGGAAACAAAAACCCAGGGGAAGAGTACACAATGAGGGGTTAAATACTAACAACAACAAAAATGGAAAGAGACCTGGGGGTAGTCATATCAGATGACCTAAAGGTGGGCAAACAATGTGAGAGGGCAATAATGAGGGCTGGGGGATACTGGGATGCATAGGGAGAGGCATCACCAGTAGAAAACAGGAAGTTGCTATCCCTCTGTACAGACAGCTGGTGAGACCCCATCTGGACTACTGCATGCAGTTCTGGAGACTAAATCTCCGCAAAGACATAGACAAGATGGAGGCAGTCTAGAGGAGGGCAACTAAAATGGTGCAGGGTCTGCACCAGAAGACATATGAAGAGAGCTTTATGGAGCTTAATATGTATAGCCTTGAGGAAAGGAGGGAGAGGAGGGGCATGATAGAAACTTTCAAGTACCTCAAGGGAATCAACAAAGTCCAAGAGGGTACCATCTTTCAGAAAAAGAGGTGTGCAAGAACAAGGGGGCACAATTTGAAGATGGGGGGCGGCTCAGAGGTAATGTAAGGAAGTATTTTTTCACAGAGAGGGTGGTGGATGCATGGAATGGCCTTCCAGAGGAGTTGTGGAGTCAAAAACAGTGGTGGAATTGAAGCATGCATGGGACAGTCATAAGGCAATTCTAATTGGTGGGGGCAGGAAGAAGTAGGCTGCTGGTTAACTACGATCTGCAGCTTATCCATTAGGTAAGGAAATGGGCAGACTGGGTGGGCCAAGCAGTCCTTATATGCTGTCAAATTCTATGTTTCTATGTTAAAAGCTGGTCTCTGGCTTGTTCCAGATTCAGGGAACGATAAGCGAGTCCTATCGTTATAGTATTATTATCTAACTAAGGAATAATGCACGACAGGGTGTGGTATATCATGAGATATTGTCATGCCTTGGGTGGTTGGGCATGAGGCCACAGGCCGAGTGTGTCCAACCACCTGAGAAGTGATATCATCTCATGATATACCACACCTTGGAGTGCATTATTGCTAATATGAACTGGATTACAAAATTGGTGTAAATAATAAACTGGCAAAAAAAAAAAATATATATAACAAAAAGCTTTCTAAGGAGTAGTGTAGGAGTACTGTTTAACAAAATAGTTCTATTAAGGCTGCGGTCAGCAGGTTGCGCTATTGTAGGAGCTGGTAGTAGGTAGTGTAGGGATGTCTTCCCAGGTGTTCTGCTGCTTCCCTCTCTATATGCAGCCTAAAAGAAAAACAAAATAGTATGCTTCTGGGGGTCTGCTCGTTAGTTTATGCTGTGTTCTCCATTTGTTTTTAAACTGCTACTGAACTGTACCGTGATTGTTTTATTGGGAGACTGCCCACTGACACGGACCGCAGCTGCTCAAGGTGACAGAAGTTTTTTTTTCTCCTGATGTCTGTGTTAGTCAGATTTAATTCAAGAGAGATGGTAAGCCATCGTGGTTTATATCTGTGATCTTGAAGATTCTCGAGGAGCGAGTTGCAGATTTCTGTTAACTGCTGTTTGGCGCGAGGCAGCATGTTGTGTGGGGAAATGCGTTTTTATGGAGTGAAACACTGATGTCAGGAGTGCTACAGTAGTTGGTGCTCTGAAAGGAAGCAGGATGAAAGATGTTTTTTTTTTTCTTTAGAGAGTGGGCGACATTGTAAGGGGGGGACAGTTGTGAGGATTTCAGTTTTTTTTTAATAGCAGCCGATTGAAGGTTTGACTCACTTCGGGATATGGAGAGCATTATGCTGGGAGTGAGGAAGCTGGTGGCTGCAGGTTTTCTGAAGCCGTGATGATGTAGCCCAATATCATCACAGCTTCAAAAACCTCTCGGCCAATCAGACTCCTCCATTTACTGTACAATCCTTAGTTCATAATAATCACTTGACCCATATTATTTCTGTGTTGGACTGGTACGGATTGAATTGGTATCCTTTAAGATGTTCCGAGATAATTCAGCTATTTTTACTGTTTCTGTGTTAACTTCCATTCCTGAGTTCTGTATATTGCCATTTAATAAAGGGCCAAATCTGTTTTGTATTGTAAGAGTAAACTGATCTGCTCTCCTACCTCTTTTTTTAGATATTTTGGAACTTTGGATTTGATACCATCTGTCTTCTGTACTATCAAGTGTATCATCTTCCCTACCTCTTTTCCTGTTAGGGGGATTGTCTATTATCTGGGAGAAGAGAGGCACATCAGGGGGTGCAGATATTGAAGTGGGAGGAGCTGAAACAGCCATGTCATGTGCAATGGTATCTATGGTATTATACCCTTTCATTGTATTCATTCTAACATTATATCTGTCAGCCATTTCTTTCTGACTTTGCTCCAGATCTGTGAGTCTTTTATTAAAGTAAGAAATCTCTATTGCCATCATACCTCTCAACCTCTTTCTTCATGAATCAGGGACAAGGCTTAAAAGAATCAGGGACAAAGACCCCAAATCAGGGACATATCTTAATAACTGGTACTATTCACTCAGAAAGCTGGCAGAATAAAGGAATTTGTGTTAAGATGCATTTTCTAAATAACAAGTCTGTAACTTTAAAGTTTGACATTATTTTGGGTTATTAATCCCTACTGTTCTGTCACAAAAATACAAATTTTATGAGGGACGGAGGAAAATTCTGAGGCCAAATCAGGGACATCCCTGAAAATCAGGGACAGTTGAGAGGTATGATTGCCATGTCCTTATTTTCCTTACATTTGGAGCAGATTTACTCCTGATTCTGTAAAGTACCCAGATTAAAGTTGTACATGCAGCATAGTGTACACGTAATTCCCCTACGTCCATCTAGGCTTTCAATAGTGTCCTCCATGTTGTTTATCTAATGCAGACACACCTGTCCAATTAATACTCTGAAAACTTGATAAATCAACTAAACTTAATAATCTTACAAACTACAGGGTATCTATATACATATGCGGTCAATGTCCCCTAACACTAACACTGTTTAGGCCGCACCTTATTGCACTCCCAGATCTTAGTGTATCCTTAAGTATATGATTTGCCAAATTCCACTAAAACACACGCAGACACATGCATCTTTATGTGCAATGACATGCACTCACCCTGCTCACCGCAGGGCCTCCTTATATGAGTGTCTGTGACCCAGGAAGTGGTCCCAGGGTCACGAAGAACTCCATGTGCAAAAATGCTTTTTAAAAGTAAGAACTGTTAAAATAACCACTGTAGAGTGGCTTAATTATTAAACAGAAGTCCAGACAGTGTACAGATTTAAAAAATTCCCATTATTGTGAGTTGTAGTCCCGGAGTGTCACCCAGGGAACTACAGCTCATCTTCCTAGTTCCTGTAAGGTTCTAGGGCTCCAGATACTCATGATAGTGAGCACATGCACAGTAATACTTTAAACAGTTTCATTAATAAAATAAACAGCAGTCTGCTGCTAGTACTGCAAGAGGTTGTGCACATAGACAGCAAATGTAGAGGGAGAAATGGCCCCCTACCACTTCCCCAAAGACTCCACTGGGGGAGGGGGTTCTGGTAGGTAGTCAGGCCATGCTTTCATGGTAGGCAGAGAGACCTGGGAGGGCTCGGTGTTCCAAGATCCCGAGGCGCTTACAAGCTGGGAGGGAGACTTGCACTTGAAGGCCCCTCTAGATTGTTGACCTCTGGGCTCCTGCTCTCTAGAGCAATGGAAATGCTTCCTTCGAGCTGGAAGGGGGTTCAGACCTGTGCATTTGGTACACATACTGGATGACTTTGCCCAAATGCTGGGGGCCCGTAATGATCTTTTCGGAGGCCTCACTAAACAGAATGAACCCACTGAAGGAGGCATTCATAATGGCATCATGGAGATGCTGCCTAAACCTAGAAACCCTGAACCAAGAATGCTTCATAGACCCCGGTAGCTGCTGCCCTAGCTGTCATGCCTGTTGAGTCATAGAAAGATCTTAAGCCATGGCACCTCACATCAAGATCAGATTGCAATATGTCCAGGAGCTCAGTTTTGTGAGGCGAGTTTGGTTGTTTCAGGACCAGTTCAATAGCCTTCTGTCAAAGCTATTTTTGATACAACGTCATGTGTGCCAAAAACTTTAGTGAGCACATAGTGCAAGTGGTCGACAAATACACCTTCTGACAAAGGTGGTCTAGCACTCATATGTCATGGCTACTTGGTTCTGCTATGGGTGACATTAAGGACCATGGAATCAGTCTTGGGGATTTCATAGAAACCGATGGCAGATAAGGACCACTTGGCCTACCTAGTCTGCCCATTTCCCTACCTGATGGATAAGCTGTAAACTCTAGTTAACCAACAGCTTACTTTCTCCTACCCCCAATAGCATTTCCTTATGTCTTTCCCATGCATTTCTGAATTCCCCCACTGTTTTTGACTCCAAGACCTCCTCATGAAGGCTGTTTCATGCATCCACAACCCTCTCTGTGAAAACAAAATACTTCCTCACATTACCTTTAAGCTGTCCCCCTCTGTCTTCAAATTGTGCCCCCTTGTTCTTGCACATCTCTTTTTCTGAAAGATGCTACCCTCTTGGACTTTGTTGATTCCCTTGAGATACTTTAAAATTTCAATCATGTTCCACCCCTCCCTCCTTTTCTCAAGCATACACACAGTAATCTCCTTTAGACTCTCTTCGTATGTCTTCTGGTGTAGACCCTGTACCATTTTGGTTGTCCTCCTCTGGAAAGCTTTCATCCTATGTCCTTGCAGAGATGGGGTCTCCAGAACAGCATGCAAAACTCCAGATGGGGGTCTCAGCAACTGATGGTACAGAGGGATAACAACTTCTGTTTTCTACTAATTAAGCCTCTCCTTATGCATCCCAGTATTCTCCAGCCCTCCTTACGACTTTCTCATATTGCTTGTCCACCTTTGGGTCATCTGATATAACTACCCCCAGGTCCCTTTCCATTTTTGTTGTCAGTATCTCACTCCCATTGTGTACTCTTTCCCTTTGGTTTTTGTTTCCCAGGTGCATTACTTTCCACTTCTTTTGTTGAATCTAAGCTGCAATACATATGACCCCCTCCAACCTTGCCAAGTCCCTTTTTTCACCCAGAAAGTGCTCATTCTTGGGGTCTAGTACAGTCTGTCCACTTTCTTGGGGACAGCTGAAGTGGATTCTGGGTGCTTCCAAGCTAGTTTGGTGACATCTTGGAATGGAGCCACCAAGGGAGGCACCAACAGTGGCTGTAGGCCATTCATACCCAGAAAGTGAGCCAGGCGCTGCCTCCCCAGGTCTAGATCTTCTGTGTCCCACTGGTTTAAGAACTGGATGTGACACATCACATCCATAAAAGTTGGAACATCTGGGGGAGACCTAGGTAAGTCACCTTGGATGTCAGGTCTGAGATGGGAAGCAAATCCCTCCAAAGAAGCTGAAGATGAGGAGGAACTCCTGCCAGATGAATCAGAAGAGGAAGATCTGGAAAAAGGCCCATGGGCTTGATGGCTACAGCAGCAGCAATGGTGCCTGGAGGCAGATCTGGATGATTACTGGCACCATCATCTGTGGCATTGCAGGAAGATGTCGCTGGAGGGTTGATAAGGAGGCATCATTTTAGAAAAGGGCGATGACCTCCTGGGTGGTGGAGTTTGTGATCTCCTTGGTGGAGGAGTAAAGGAACTCAAGAGTCTTGATGGGAGATGCAAGGGAGCCAGATCTGGTGACACGGTTAGACAATTCATAGGCAGGAGATTGCCCTAATGGTGTTCCATCATGTGGGGAAAAGCATCCTGCCAATGAAACTAAGGGGGCCCTGGTACATCTGGTTTTGGTGGAGGGATGTCAGGTTTAACCAGTGCTGGAGGGGACATTGAGGTTACCTAGCATCGGTTCCAAAGGCCCTGAAGGTCTAGTTGTCAGGTCTGGGGACACTGGCACGTGAGGTGGAGATCCTGCTAGTGGCAAGGAGGGGTATGCCTGGTCATCCTGCAGATCAGGGATATCTGACAACCCATATTCTAGTGTTGGTGGTGGGGGCACCCCATACAGCGCTTAAGGTGAAACTGGAGGAGGCACTGTCACTTGATCTTGACCCTGGGGAGGTGGAAGATGAGGTCACTGGGGTCTGATGATGGGAGTCCATTGTCTGTAGTTTTGGGGACTGGACTCTAGTCTGGAGATCCTGCTCCTTGCATCTTTTCTGGTTGCCAGGTGGAGACAGGTGGACTAAGAAGTATGGTGTTGGGTAACTAGAAACTGCAGCTTATCAGCTAGGTAGGAATTGGGCAGACTAGGTGGGCCAAGTGGTCCTTATCTGCTATCAAAGTCTACATTTCTATGAGAAGGACAATGCTGCAGCCAGGCAGGCAGCAGATTTCCACCCAATGTCCAACGGAGAACTGGCTGACACTCCAGACTAAGGATCAGGTGAGTAGAAAGGCCTAAGAGTCAGGGGTGGGGCCAAAGGCCCTTGCCCAGAAGCCCCTGTGCCCAGCATCTGGATATAGGTGAGGGCCTTCATCGATGGGAACCTGAAAGGAAGGAGGGCTGCCGGAGGGGTTAAGTATGCCCTCCCGCTGGAGTGCAGACTGGATGAGGAGGCCACCTTGTGGTGTGGGGATCTGGAATATACTCTGAGGTGACGCTTCCCACTAGATATCTTGTAGGAAGTGGTTGAGGTCCTGGGGACCAAGGAAGAAGAAGAACTGGTGGGGGTCTGTTGCATGGCAGCCAGCTGCTGTTCGAGGAGAAGAGTCTTCAGTGCTTTCAGGTGGCAAATCTGGGTGTGCTGGTTGAAACTTCTGCAGTGTGGGCAGGCCTCAGAGTCGTGTGACAGCCAAGACAAATTAGACAGGTCGTATGGCCGTCTTCCACCATAATTTGTATTTGGCAAGCACTCTGATTTATGTTTCTCTGAAGTGGATGGAGAAGACATACACAAAGGAGGAAATCTGAAGATAAAGCAGAAAAATACATGTCGTTGTTGACAAGTAGCAGGAGGTGTCCATGGACCCAAAGCATAGGGGTTGATGATGGAAAAACAACTGAGATGGGGCTGGGAAACGCCCCCTTTATACCATTAGTCAACGTTGGAGGTGGTCCAACGTCAGGGCAGTCCCCACTGTATACTGCTAGGTAGAAGTTTTCCTTGACGTTCTAGTGACTGGTGACATAGTCCTTATTGTGTAGCCTGTTGCAAGAGCTCCAACTCAAAATAAGATCTCTTCTGCTGGCAGAACTGTAGATAGACTGAATCAGTAACACTGTAATGTGAAAAGGAAAAGGTCCCATTTTCCCTTTGTAATACAGGCCTGCTTATTTTTAACAAAAAGGTATTCTGACAGCCTGTCAGTCTGAAGCTGTAACCCTAAAATGCTCCACAAAGGAATGTTCCAGTTTTCAAAGATTATTTATATATTGCTTAGCTGGTAGTAACGCCATTATAGGAACAAGAGTTTTAAAGGACATGAAAAGATGTCCTAGTAATTTACAGGCAGTTACGTTCATGTAAAGCACAATTTTCCATACAGGTAGCAAACTGTCTAAGTTCTGTAACTTACCGCTGACTCTATTTAACCATTTTTAACACATCCTGCACTACAGGGCAATTGCAGCCTAATACTATGTTATGCTGTAATTGGGGATCTGAGGGTGGGGGCACTGTGACCAGCACCAGAATATAAAAGTATGTAAGAAAAGAAAGCAAGCAAGAAAAAAAAAAGATTAAAGGCTTTGCAACTCTGGGTGGCCATCCCACAGTTAGAAGGAAGAAGAAAAAAAAAGAAGAAAGGACAGAGCAGAGATGTTGCAACAGACTTAAAATGGCTGATATTTCTTAGTTTTTTATTTCTGTTCAACATAAATTTTCTTTATTTGTGTTTATTTCTCTGGGCCAAACCTTGTTATACTGTACCTAAGAAAAGGGCCTTGCTGCAGCAGTACAGCTTTTACTAACACCCTATTTTAGGGTTAGACAGGACCTCACTCTGTCACAGTTATGTCTTTCAGTGTACAGGCCTGCCATGAGTACTTCAGATCCACCCACAAGATGTGCAACTGTTTCTAAGTCTGTATTACAGAACCTGCACCTGTCTGTTTGTATTATGGATTCTGTGAATCATCTTGTGCATAGTCCAGTATTTTGGGCTGTCATTATCAACCTCTCAACTTGTGGTTTAAATGTTCCTCTTTTCAACCATGTGTGGGTCAGTTTTTATTTGAACTGTGACTGTGCAGCACCCTGTATTTTCCACATATATTTATGGTCTCTCCAGTTGTCCCTTCTTCTCTGTTGATCTATGTCCTTATATGCTTTTTCCTGCTTTTTTGCACTTTCTGTTGCTGGTTGTTCCTTAACTATGATGGCTCAACACCCATCTCTTCTACCCTCCTGAAGGGTTCTGCTAACTTGATGACTACTCACCAGAGTGAATGTACTGATGTATTATTAGGCGACCCTTCCAGTCAAAACTCTTGTCACATTCAGCACATTTATACGGTCTCTCTCTCGGGGTTAGTGTCTCCAAATGTTTAGGGGTTTCTGATACAATGACAAGAATGGATCCAATTCTTTATCCAGGGCATATTCAAAACTCAAGAAATTAGTACTGCATTAGTCTTTGATGTTTGCTAACAGCACTCTTCTCAGCACACACAACACCCACAGGATGACTTCCTTTTGAAGTTCATTAGGTGTCACAAATATTGGTAGTATATTTAAATGTGCCTAAAAGTTATTTTTGATTAGTCCCTTTGCTCCAAGCACTACTGGAGCAATTTATGGTTCCTTATTCCACATCTGTTTGGTTTCTGACTGTAGATGTTGGTATTTCATGATTTAGTGTCTCTCTGTACCCAGGACACTGTACTCACAAGGGGTGGCCATTTCAATCAGCAATGCTACCTTTGCTCTTTTTTCTTGTACTACAATATCTGGTTTTCTTGCTTTCACTTTCTTGGCTGTTGATATCAGGTGATCACTACTTCTTCATTCTCTGTAGTTCATGTTTCCAGTGTTTCTCTGCTACCTGTATGTAATAATGTCTGCACAGTTTCCGGTGGATCAATCTTGCTACGTTATTGTGTCTTTCAGTATACAGGCCTTCTGCCATGAGTACTTTGCATCCAGCCATGATATGTGCAACTGTTTCTAATTCTGTATTATAGAACCTGCACTTGTCTGTTTGTCCTATTTTCTTCTATGTTTTTTTTTAACCATCTTGTGTGTAGTCACTATCTATCACTGTCTCTCTCAGGGTTGGTGTCTTTTTTATTAATTTATTTGTACAAAATGGAGTTACAATCCTTTGAGTCAAGGACTTATTTCCAAAGGCTCCTCATCAGATAAAGTACAGGTTACACACAAACAGGACACCATATAGTTACAGAGGAATATAATACCATAGCTTCATACAGTTACATAGGTACATGAGTAGGCAATTACAGAGGATTATAACAACATAGCTTCATATGGTTACATAGGTACATGAGTAGGCAATTACAGAGGAATATAATAATATAGCTTCATACGGTTACATAGGTACATGAGTAGGCAGTTACAGAGGAATCAAATAGCACAGCTTCATATGGTTACATAGGTATATGAGTAGGCAATTACAGAGGAATATAATAACACAGCTTCATACGGTTACATAGGTACATGAGCAGGCAATTACAGAGGAATACAATAACACAGCTTCATACGGTTACATAAGTACATGAGCAGGCAATGTGTAGAAAGGGTATGGCACACTGACTGAGGTACAAATCAGAGGGGAAGCAATAGGGGGCAGACAGCTAGGGTACTTGTAAAATAGTGGGATTTTTGCTGGGGGGGTATAGAGCAGAAGTGCTGAAATAGATGCTCTGCAGGGGATGATGGTTAGCTGTCCATGGGACATTGTCGGGGGGGCTGTGGGTGGATGGAGAAAGAGTAGGGGGGCCTTGGTCTATCAACAGTTGCAGCAGCGTGAGGCAAAGAGATGGTTTGTGAGGGCAATTTTCAAAGGGCCTATCATAGTGAGGCTGGTAATAGTAGCTGGGAGGGAGCTGTTCCATAGTGGTGTCCTATAGTGGAAGGACCATTGTGCGAGTGAGATCTTGACCCTGGGTACCATGAGGGTGGATTTGCGGTAATGCAGGTAGATACTATGGGGCAGGTGACACTGATGGAGGAGGCCACCCCTGGGGGGAGAGACCCAGGAGGATTTTCTTCACCAACAGGCAGGATTGGTAGAGGAGCCTCTCTTCAAAACTGAGGATGTTGGCAAGTGAGGAGAGAAAGCAGGTGTGGGTGAGCCTGTCAGCAACTAACAGTAGGCTGCAGGCCTTGTTAATGAACAGTTGCACTTTGTTGAGGGAAGTTTTGTCAGCAGCAGCAGCATAAATGGGGAGGCCATAGTCTAACAGGGACAGAACTGATGAAGTGACTACAATACAAAGTGCATCGGGGGGCAGGCAGTACCTGTGGCAGTATAGGAGGTCAATCCACATGTTTGTGGCAGATGAGAAGGCAGCGATATGGTGGTGGAAGGTGAGGGCAGGGTAAAAGGTGACACCTAGATATTTGTACATAGTCACCTGCTTGAAGGGGACCTGGGTGCTGGGGAGGATCTGGAGGACGGTATCTCTGGTCTTATTCTGATGGTGGGCAAACAGCATAGATTTTGTTTTTTTCAGGTTGATGACCAATTTGTGGTCAATGAACCACTGCTCGGCCTTGGTGAAGGAGTGCTGGAGGATGTTCTGTAAGGCGGTGGGGTGGGGGTGCGAGGCGAGGAGGACAGCATCGTCCACAGAGAGAAGGATTTTTTCTGTGCAGACATTGGGGAGTGTGTTTAAGTACAAGCTAAAGATAAGTGGGCCTAATACAGAGCCTTGGGGGACTCTGGAGTGGACAGGCTGGGTGTTAGATAGGGTGCCATTGATTTTTACTTACTGGGACCTGAAGGACTGGTAGCTGTCAAACCAGGAGAGGGGCCCTTGGGAGAGTCTGATATTTTGCAGGGAGTTGAGCAGAAGGGGGTGGCAGACTATATTAAAGGCCTTGGAAAGGTAGCTAAAAGCTCTAGCCAGGTGCCCAGGAAGTTGGAGAACTCTAGCAGGGCTGTGGTGGCGCTGTGTACTGTGTGGAAGCCATGTTGCTCCCTGCATATCATGTTGTGCTTGGTAAGACAGCCAGATAGCTGGTCAGCCACTATTCTTTCCAGCGCCTTGGAAAGGGGAGGGGGGAGGATGGAAATTGGTTGGTAATTACAGGGGGCGGTATGGTCCCCACCTTTGTTAATGGGGTGATGATCACCATTTTCTAGGCAAGAGAGAACTGACCTAGGCAGAGGGAGCAATTAAGCAGGTGGGTGAGGGGGATGAGTACTGCATCCAATACTTGCCAAAGTAGCTTAGTGTCCAGGAGGTCACTGCTGGGGCTGCTGAGGGCTTTGAGAAGGTATGGCCTGGCTTCTTGTGGGGGGTTATGGTCTGGAGGTAGAAGGAGGGTGGTGAAGATTGGGTGGTGGGGACAAAGGGATTGGGTTGAAGAAGTTGCTGGGTAGGACCAAGCTGAGATCAGTGAAGGTGATGCTGAAGCTGTTGGCGATTGTTTGGGGGTCTGTGGTAATGGAGCCATTGACAACAAGTTGGGATGGGGGGGGGAATTGTGTCTTCCTGTTCAGTTCCTTTAAATTGCCCCAGAAGTTTCGGGCATTACCCCATGAAGAGGCAAGGGTGGATCTGTAATGCTCAGCCTTAGCCTTGTGGATGGCCCAGGTGCACTTGTTGCACTCAGCATTTTAAGTCTGCCTATCAGCCTGCTTACCAGATTCCGCCTCTATGCCAAAGGTTATCCCTTAATTGCATTTGGTGGATGAATGCTGGTGTAACACTTGGGGTAATCTGTTTCTTAGTTAAGGTCTTGGTGAGGGGTGTGAAAATGTCACAGGCCCTGTTGAAAGAGCTAGTGAAATAGTCAAGTCCTAGGTCTATACCTAGGGCATGGGTAATGGGTTTCCAGTCCAATTGGACTAGGTAGAGCCTGAATGTACTGAGGTTGCCGGGGCATAGGTGCCATCAGTGGACTGTCCTAGAGGCATGTTTCCAAGCTTGAGTGGACTATGTGAATAAGACTGGGGAGTGGTCACTAAGCACGTCTGGGAGGAAGAGTAGGTCAGCGACCTTATTGGGTCAGTTAGTGAGGACAATGTCTAGAAGGGTGCCGGTGCCAGACTTGGGGTTGTATCTAGTAGGTTGGAAGATGAGTTGTGTCATATCAAGGGCTGAGAATGAATCTTTGATGTGTGAATTTGAGCTGGCAAGCCAGTTGGTGTTCAGGTCCCCTAGGAGGACCTGATTGTGCTTATGAGATAGTTTAGTAAGGTAATCAGAGAGTGAGTGTATGGCTGGGTTTTGTTTCTGAGGAGTGATATTTGCCACAGTGAGGATCAGTGGGGCCCTTGCAAGGTCTGGGGTGATTTTTAAGGACAAGGCTTAGGTGCCATGGTCCAGTTTGGCTGCTGGGAGGGCATGACCTAACAGGGTGTTCCGCATATAGAAGGCACATCCACCACCACGTTTGCCAACTCAGTCTTCCCTGAAGAGAGTGTAGTGAGGGAGGGAGATGAAGGAGTTAGGGGTTGTCTTTGAGAGCTATGTTTCAACTACAGCTAGGATATCAAGATTGTGCTAAGTGATCCAGCACTGGAGGACAGCAGATTTCTTCAGGAGGCTGCACATGTTCATTGAGTCAATGTGGAACCCTGATACAAGTGGCATCCTGGGCTGGCGAGTGGACAAGGAGCCGGGATTGGGGTGGATGTTACCCACCAGTATGAAGAGTACAGAGAGAATTCTAGCAAGAGCAAGATAGCACTTTACGCTAGTTTTGGTTCATGGAGAGGTCGATCTAGAGGAGGGTGTACAGGGAATGAGTTAGGCCAGGAGAGTGAGTATGGCATGGAGGGGGAGGACCAGGAGGGGTGGGAAAGGGATGAGAGATGTGTGTTGGCAGGAGGTGGGGGAAGGTGGGAAGTAGGTCCAGGGTGGGGGGTTGGCATGGGTGGATGGGGTGGTCAGGTGCACAGGTGTGTTGCTGTGGGGGGGGTCATCAGTAAGGGAGATGGCAAGTGCCAGTAGTAGTAGACTGGTCAGCTTGTATGGGAGGGTAGAGGTAACCATAGCTATGTGGGCTGGGGTCTTGGGAGGGATGAGGTTGGCCCAGAGTCTCCAATGTGGAGGTCGGCCTCAATGGTACAGTGGCAGAGCTGTAGACTCTGGTGCTGAGGGTACAAGGTTCAAATCCCCGGGTGGGGGATGCGTTGGTGTCTGGTCTGAGAGCCCATGGAGCTATGTGGGAGCCAAAGAGCTGAGGGGGTGAAAGGCCTAGAGTTGGTATGCAGTAGTGACTCCTAGTGGCCAAGAGGGGGAGTGACATACAGAGCATGGGGGGGAAGTGTGCAGGGTAGGTGCTGGTGGCTTGGTAGAGGAGGGCTGGGTGTGTTGGAGAGGGCAGGCTAGGAGACAGAGTGGGAGGGGATAGTGGAGTGGGAGGGAGACTAGGGTCAGCAAGGGTATGAAGGTCAGCAGGAGAAAAGAGCGGCATAACTCTGTAGGAAGTCTTAGGTGGGGAGTGCTCCCTCTAGAGGGCAGTGAGTATAAGTTGCAAATGGGAAAGTGGGGACTTAGTAAAAAAATCAGAACAGAAAGTCATGTGACTAGGGTGATCCCTAAATTGAGGGCCAGCTTTGGGTGGGTGGGACAGTCGATGCACAGCATGGGCAGGCTAACAGCCCTCACAGAGTTCAGCTGCAAGAGGAGAGTAGTTACCTTTAGGGCTCTGGTGAACCTAACTACCCCTGTTATGTGCAGGCTTCCTATATATGGTCCCAGCCTATATAGGCGAACAGAACAAAAACCTTCATTATGCAGCGGTAGCTTGCAGGCCTAGTCACTGCTGTTCTGAGCACTGTGCTCTATTGCACATGCGCAGACACTGCTCCGTACTGTGCATGCACCAAATTAGGAGGTCCTAAGGGGGAAGAAACAAAGCCAAGACAAGATGGTGCCTGTAAGACCTGCAGCACGAGACACTATCTTGGGCTGCCATTATCAGTCTCTCATCTCGTGGCCTAAACTCACCTCTCTTTAACTACTCCTGGGTCAGGGCTTGATCGACCTGTGGTTGCTCCAGTAGCTCCCTGTATTTTCCACTATAATTATGGGCTTTCCAATTGTTTTTTTTTTCTTTTCTGTTGGTCTTCGTCCTTTGTCTCCTTTTTCTGATTCTTTGCGTTTTCTGTTGCTGACAGTTCCTTATCTACTTGTGAACCGACATCAATCTCTGCTAGCCTTCTGAAGGCTTCTCCTAATTTTATGAGTGAAGTCAGCTTAGGCTTATTTTCTTCATGATGCAAGACCTTGACTATATTAGGGTCCAAGGAAGTCAGTAAGTATATATGTAGCCCCACTACTGTGGATCTATATGTGTAATCAATCTCAATGAAGCCCATGCCTCCCTCTGACCTTGGGATGTATAATCTTGGCATGCACTGGTTTTTGTATATTAATTGGTGAGCATGAAGCATTTTTCTTGTTTTTATATCTAGCTGGTTCAACACTTCCTGTGGCCAGTCTAACACACCAAAGCTGTATATCATCAATGGAAGGGCAGGCTGGTTTATAGCTTGCACTTTATTTCATGTTGTCAAAGCAGTTTTCAGAATTAGCTTTACCCTTCTAAAATATTCCTTGCTTACTTTTACTCTTATTTGTTCATGCTGTGCTGTTGCTCCTTCATCTATTCCCAGGTATTTATACACTCCCTCCTGCTCAAGTTCTTTTATGTCTCTCCTCAGTGTGAATTTGCTGATGTTGTCTTGAGCCACTCTTATTACCAAAACGCTTGTCACATTCATCACATTCATCACATTTGTATGGTCTCTCTCTCTCTCTCTCGGGGTTAGTGTCTCCAAATGTTTAGGGATTTCTAATACTGTGGCAAGAATGGACCCCATTCTTTAGTCAGGGCATATTCAAAACTCAAGAAATTAGTACTGTATTAATCTTTGATGTTTGCTGACAGCGCTCTTCTCTCTCCAGAGTGAATTCGCTGATGTATTATTAGGTTACTTTTACTACCAAAACTCTTGTCACATTCAGCACATTTATATGGTCTCTCTCCACTGTGAATTCTGTGATGTTTTATCAGGTCACCCTTCCAGCCAAAGCTCTTGTCACATTCAGCACATTTAAAAGGTCTCTCCCCAGTGTGAATTTGTTGATGTTTTTTCATGTCACTCTTATGACCAAAACTCTTGTCACATTCATCGCATTTGTATGGTCTCTCTCCAGAATGAATTCGCTGATGTATTACTAGGTTACTCTTATTACCAAAACTCTTGTCACATTCATCACATTTGTATGGTCTCTCTCCAGAATGAATTCGCTGATGTATTGTTAAGTAACCCTTCTGGCCAAAACTCTTGTCACATTCAGCACATTTATATGGTCTCTCTCCACTGTGAATTCTGTGATGTTTTATCAGGTCACCCTTCCAGCCAAAGCTCTTGTCACATTCAGCACATTTATATGGTCTCTCCCCAGTGTGAATTTGTTGATGTTTTTTCAGGTCACTCTTATGACCAAATCTCCTGTCACATTCATTGCATTTGTATGGTCTCTCTCCAGAATGAATTCGCTGATGTGTTATTAGGTTACTCTTATTACCAAAACTCTTGTCACATTCATCACATTTGAATGGTCTCTCTCCAGAGTGAATTCGCTGATGTATTATTAAGTGACCCTTCTCACCAAAACTCTTGTCACATTCAGCACATTTATATGGTCTCTCTCCACTGTGAATTCCATGATGTTTTATCAGGTCACCCTTCCAGCCAAAGCTCTTTTCACATTCAGCACATTTATATGGTCTCTCCCTAGTGTGAATTTGTTGATGTTTTTTCAGGTTACTCCTATGACCAAAACTCTTGTCACATTCTTCGCATTTGTATGGTCTCTCTCCAGAATGAATTCGCTGATGTATTATTAGGTTACTCTTATTACCAAAACTCTTGTCACATTCATCACATTTGTATGGTCTCTCTCCTGAGTGAATTCGCTGATGTATTGTCAGGTGACCCTTCTGGACAAAACTCTTGTTGCATTCAGAACATTTATATGGTCTCTCCACCATGTGAATTTTCTGATGATTCAATAAGATATTCTGTGCTGTAAAACTCTTGTCAAAATGAGTACCGTTACATTGTTTCTTGTGCATTTGCTGTCTTGTAGTATTGTTCTGTGCAGTGAAGTTCTTGTCAGTACATGTAACTGCATTTAACTTGCTTTGATATTTGGTACATTTCAATTGCCCATCTCCTTCATGAATCTGGTGTTGTGCAGTGATAAGATGTAGGTTATGGAAACTCTCCCTGCACTGAGGATACTTGTGGCATTTCTCTGTTGTGTGACTTGGCTGGCAATTCTGTAGTGATGATTGCTGGCTCCAGGTTTCACTGCACTCAGACTTCCTGCTGACTAAAGACAATACATATTCAATTAGCATTTTCTTCCAATAAGCAAATATGTTAGTTCCTTTTCCTTAATTGTTTTTGTGAGTGCTCCGTCAACTTTCCTGCAATTTAATGTCAGAAATGTTTCTTTCAAACATTGCATTTTAAACTAATTTGGAATAAATTATTCTTTCTGTGACATTTGAATTTATTGCTTTAATTGATAATATTGATAGAATGGGTCTGACCAGATCTGGCTTCTCACTGGTCAACACCTGGTCACAAGGGAGTATTTTAACAGGCAAAAAATCATGGCTGGAGGGGTATGCTAATGAAAACCAGTTGTAAAACGGGACAAAAAATAATTAAACAAATCACACAGAGCCACACAAAAAATGTCCAGTAAAGAAAAAAAAATGTAATTACATTTTCAATAACCACAGCCAGAGTAAGAGCAAGTAAATTATCAATTGGCAGCTACCTATTACCACAGTAAAACAAGCAAAACCTCATTTTTAAATGCAGGTCAACACCAAAGTCAGACAGAACATAATAAACTGTAACTGCCTCCTCCCCTGAGTAAAAATCAAAGATCACATTTTTTATGCAGACTGTTACCAAAGTAATACAGAATATGATACAACAGAAGCCACACCCTCCTCCCTTGAGTAAAAAAACAAAAATCACATTTTTGTAACAAAGACAGCCACCAGAATCAGTCACAATACAATGCAAATGTAATGTATGTATAATGGTTCAAAGTACTGGAAGTCTCTACCTGTGTACTTATGTTCCACTGTCAAGTCATTACCTCACTGCAAAGTATTAAAAAAAATGGTTTAAAGATACTGTAGCTACTCGGTCTGTTGTAACTCTTGTCAATGGTCATCTTAAGATGTTGGTGTTGTTTTCTCATACTTTCTGTCTTATAAATATTTTATTTATTTGCTTTTGGTAACTGGGTAAGCGGTCTAACATAAACATAGAAAGTGGAATTTGATAGCAAATAAGGACCACTTGGCTCACCTAGTCTGCCCACTAGATAGAACTGCCTATTGTTAGGCACAACCCGGGAGAGTACAAATCAAGGAATAGGTAAAAACAAATACATATACAGTGTTCTACAATAGGAGTTCCAAACAGTTATACAGAGGTGCAAATTACATAGTACATAGAGGAGGTACATACAGTATCACACATTATAATTGTAACAAAACAGGCAAAAAAGGTACAATTTAGGGTTAATAACGTAAAACACATGACAGTGTTGTTTGTAAGCCAGCAAGGAGACAATTTGTGGGCAGAGACAGGGAACAAAGTGCATAGCTGTAGCTGAAGAAGAGTGGAGAAGGGAGGAATCAAGAGGCCACATGGATTTTTAAGTGCAGAACAATGGTAGATTTGCACAACTCGTGATATTATGGGCTAGATATTGAGACTGTGCCCAGCAATGGCGCAAGTAAAGGCACAGCACAACCGAGGTCCACTGTAGCCAGACAAGGTGATGTTAAAAGGAGATGTGCCATGGCGCATCACCTTTGAATATAGCACAGAATACACAGGGCACATTTACAATGTGCCACTGCATCCCCCAGACACGTAGGACTGGGAATGCTCTAGCGCAACTGTAGTTACACTGGGTGCATTTCCGAGATATTCAGACCAGGGCATGCAAATGGGGCCATAATGTATGCAAGGCACATATGGGGCCCTTTGTATGTCATTTTGGCCCCATTTGCATGAACTGAGCAGGGCAGTGCAGTGAAATGCACCTGGTGCACTTCACAGCATGTGGTGCAGACAGAGGGGGTCCTGGGGCACACCCGTGCCCCGTAGTTGTGATCTCCAGTAATAAAAATAAAGAAATCCCTGATGGTTTAGTGTTACCCCCTCCCTCCCTGTCGTAGCCACGATCGCTGGTAGAAAATAAATAAATCCCTGGTAGTCTAGTGGTACCGCCTCCCTCCCCATAGCCACAATCACAGGTAGAATTGAACAACATAAATCCCTGGTGGTCTAGTGGCACCTCCCCAAACACACAAGACCCCCCGCCACCCACCTAGCCCCCCTAGCATCGGCATGCAGCTGCTACCTGCCCGCATACCGCCTGGCTGCCCACTGAATTATAGCTTACAGTATGAGGTGTAACCATCAGTTCAGGGCATACTGTACTAGACAGTCACAAATATGTGAATGTTATAAACATGTGACTCCCTGAGTAAAAGACACAATCACAATTCAATGCAGATAGCTACCAAAGTCAGAGTAAAAACAAAATACATTTTTATTGTTTACTTTTTTTGAAATTACTCCAATCAGGATGACCCCCATGCCCATGAGATGCAGCAACTTGCTTTCATGGGGGTCCCAGTGAGGATAGCAGCAGTCAGCAGGTTAACATAGTTCAGCAGGAATATATACATATAGGCTATACTATACAGATGAAAGTAAACAAGCTCTAAATGTAAGCACAATGAAATGGTAATCAAAACAAGCACACAATGTGGGTTATCTGCTTTTTTATATAACTCTGGTGCAAGTCACCAAAGCTCAACAGTACAATACAAGTGCAAAAATATCCCATCTAACTAATTAACATGTAGCAATGCTGAACATTTATTTATTTATTGATTTATTTATATCTCAGACTGCAAATACCTTTGAGCCAGAGGCTCTTTTACAGAGGTTCCACATCAGTATCGACATCCGATTATCAAAACAGATTGGACTGACTAAGAATACAAAACTATTCACGCAACAAGCAACGTTTCAAAGTGAAAGTGTCCATGTAGCAGACTAGTACATTACAGGTAATTAAAACAACTTGGTCTACAGATTACAGGTAGGTGATGCAAGTTATTTATTTTATTTAGTTTTTGTTGACTGGGTAAGTGCACGAGACAAATTCTGCCTATTTTCAGGCACGACATGGGGGAGGGGGCTACCAATGAATGCCAACTGACCTTAAACCAGATTAAGCTGTTGGTGGTACTTTTGTGAATGTTTATATACTGCTGTACTGTTAGTAAGCTGACTTTGCCTTGTACCAGAGTGGAGGGAAGGGGGAGTAATAGTAGAGCTGTCAGCACATAGATGTTGTATCCTGGAATGGAGAGTGGGAGTAAAAGTAGGGAGTGGATGGGAGGGGGACGGTGAGCAGTAGGTGGGGAGACCTTGTCAAGCCCCAGTTAGGTGACAGAAAAGCAGGGATGTAGGTAGGAGGAGGGGAAGTAGGTAAATGGGGGAAGAAGGGGGAAGGGAAGAAGGCAAAAGGGAGGAGGAAGTAGGTAAAGGAAGAGGTGAGGGGGAAAGGTTTTCAGGGGTCTTAAATGAGAAGACTACTGTATATTTCGATTTGGATATGTCTGCTGTATCTATTATACATTACATCAGTTACTGTACATATGTCAATAAGAGATCAGTCATTCTGCTGTTGCAACACATATCTAGAGTCTGAGGCTCTGACACAAGGTAGTTAAATGTCAAGCAAGCCTCCATTTACATGCAAATGGGTCACTTGTAATACAGCCCCTCCCATTCTCTGATGTCACTGCAGCAACAGTGCAGAAGAACACTTAAGGGTATCAATGCTGTCTATCCTGATTTTAGTTTAAGTTTGCAATGGCTTAAGACAGTTCTGTCATGCAACTCACACAGGTAGTAGTACCTGTAGCCTTAATACTGCATGTGTAGAGCAAATAATACATCTAATAGTATTTCATTCACAGGAAACAGAATATGTTTCTCTGTACTACTCATTTCTCTCAGTGAGAGAGTTGCAACATGTTGTAGAGAGCAGTAGAAATCATGAGTCAATCAATCAGACAATCAAGCAGTCAATGAGTCAGTCAGTATTGCACCAGGTGAACACCCTTGAGAAGATTAATTTACAAGGTAGGCCTGAGCAGTTTGCCAAAGGATCACGCAAGACTGAATTCCTCCTTTGCACAAATTATACACCCACCTTTCAGCAGCCTGAAAGTGGAGAGCTAGATCACTTACTTTATAAAGTGTATTGTTTTGCATGTCAAATGCTCCTTACATTTGGGTTTCTGACTGGAAATACCAAGACACAGAATGCAAATGACATGGGAGGAATGAGCTAAGCAAATACAGAGAACTACAAACACTGAGACTGACTAGTTTATTTACCCTACAACAGCTGAAGTGCAGCATCTGATTTGTGAGGGACATCCTACTTCAAATGCCGGCATTGCAAAGGGGGGGGGGGCTGCCACAGCTTGTTTTCAGTACCTTCAAAGTGAAGTGCTATAGCTCTCACATCACTGCTAATGATTTATAATGGGAATGGGGGCACTTTAAAAGTCATCAACCTGAGGGGCCACCACAGTTCCCAAGGAGGTTAGGGGAACTTATTAGGGGTTAGAGAGTAAGGGACGTTAGTAAGATTTGAACCAGAGTTTTCCAATTCTTGTGCCTGTGCTTTAACCACTAGATTACCCTTCTTCCATATGCTGCAGCTGATGTTGTCCTGGTAACCAATTATTTGTTATAGCTGAACTCTTTATTACCTTACATCAGCCATCCAATCACTGACTGCCTAGTTACAAAGTGAAAGGGGCATTTTTCCAAGATTGTGTCTCACTGCTGGTGTCAATCAAAACAGAGAATGCTAACACACACATAGAAAGATAGAAACATAGACTTTGATGGCAGATAAGGACCTCTTGACCCATCTAGTCTGCCCATTTCCCTACCTACAGGGTAGGCCACAGATCCTAGTTAACCAACAGCCTATTTCTTCCTACCCCCCACAAGAATTGCCTTATGTATGTCCCATGCATTCTTGAATTCTCCCACAGTTTTGGACCCCACAGCCTCCTCAGGAAGGCTGTTCCATGCATCCACTACCCTCTCTGTGAAATAATACTTCCTCACATTGTCCCTGAACTGCCCCCCCATCTTTAAATTGTGTCTCCTTGTTCTTGCACGTCTCTTTTTCTGAAAGATGCTACCCTCTTGGACTTTGTTGATTCCACTAAGGTACTTAAAAGTTTCTATCATGTCCCCCCCTCTCCCTTCTTTCCTCAAGGGTATACATATTAAGCTCTTTTAGTCTCTCCTCATACGCTTCTCTTGCAGACCTTGCACCATTCTAGTTGCCCTCCTCTGGACTGCCTCTAGCCTGTCTATGTCCTTGCAGAGATGGGGTCTCGAGAACTGGACACAGTACTCCAGATGGGGTCTCACAACTGTCTGTACAGAGGGATAACGACTTCCTGTTTTCTGCTGCTGATGCCTCTCCCTATGCATCACAGTATACCCCCAGCCCTCCCTACTACCTTCTCACATTGCTTGCTAACCTTAAGGTCATCTGATATGATTACCCCAGGTCCCTTCCTTTTTGTTGTTGTTACTACCCCCATTGTGCATTCTTCCCTGGGTTCTTGTTTCCCAGGTGCATTATTTTGCACTTCTTTGCATTGAATCCTAGCTGCCATACTTCTGACCATTCCTCCAACCTTGCCCAAGTCCCTTCTCATCCTTTCCACGCCTCCTTGTGTAGCAACCCTGTTGCAGATCTTTGTGTCATCTGAAAAGAGGCATACTTTTCCTTCCAGTCCCTCTGCAATGTCACTTATGAAGACATTAAAAAGGACTGGACCCAATACTGAACCCTGCGGTACCACAATAGTAACCCCTCTTTCTTCAGAGTGGACTCCACTTACAATGACCTTCTGTGTCCTGTTGTCTAGCCAGTGTTTTACCCAGGCTACCACCCCGGGACCCACTCCCAGGCTGGTTAATTTGACTATTAATCTTTTGTGTGGGACTGTGTCAAATGCCTTGCTAAAGTCTATGTAGGCCATGTCCACAGCCCCTCCCTGGTCTACTACTTTGGTCACCCAGTCAAAGAAATCTATTAGATTCATCTGACATGACCTTCCCACTGTGAACCCATGCTGTCTGGGGTCCTGTGCCCCACTGGCCTCTAGGTACGCAACTATTCTTTCCTTCAGAAGTGACTCCATCACTTTCCCTACCACAGAGGTCAGACTGACAGGTCTGTAGTTTCCTGCCTCTGTCTTGGTCCCACTTTTGTGAAGGGGGAATCACATCCACCTTCCTCCAGTCCTCGGGTACCACACCATCCTCCCATGATTTATTTAAAAGAGTTGCCAGTGGTTTCACTAGTTCCCCCCTTAATTCTTTTAGAATTCTGGGGTGAATTCCATCAGGCCCCATTGCTTTGTCCACCTTCAGTTTTAGGAGTTCTTGCAGAGCCTAAGACAACAGCTATATAATACCACTTAAGACTCTTGTTGTACCTAGAGTCGTTTATTGGGTAAATTGTTTTTGCTAATAGAAACATTAACATAACACATGCAGGCACTTCCTTATAGGCATACTGTATATACATGTCAAATCAGTGCTGCATCACACTCATATGGTCCTAGTACCTATTAGACCTGCACTTCAGGAAGTGCACAACACTTAAAGGGTTCCTTCATTACTGAAGTGGGGAACCAAACATTGTGGGTTCTGTTTACTGGTGGAACAGCATTTAGTGCAACACCATTATCTGTTGCTCTGATGACATCATCCTCCAGCAGCAGTGATGGTAAAATGGAGGACAAACACATTGATAACTTCTTGGGGCTGTATATTTTTATTTATAATCTAGATTTGGACAGCAATCGGACTGCTGACAACTACAGGAGGCACACAACAGTTACACATAAGGAGTTGGGAAACTATGGGTGTGAAACTACGGGAGACTTCCCCTTTAAAGGTGCAAGAGAGAGGAAGGAATCAAGGGGAGTTAATAGTTTTGGAAGATGTTTGACAGTAAGGCTGAGGAGGTAGTGACAGGGAGGGAAGAATGAGGTAGCAGGGTGTGGGAAGAAGTAGTGAGGGACTAGGGCCAAGGTGAAGAGTGGCAGTGGGGAAGACCTACTGGGGTCACGTCTTTTGAGCAATCGGTTTAAATGCTTCATGGGCAAACTTTTAAACTAGTCAAGGGGGGAGGCACTGATAAGCAGCAGGAAAATCCCAGCCTGTCCCTACAAAACAGGGTACTAAATGAGAAAAAGACCGAGGTAGAAAGGTCAGTGGGGGATGCTGAAACAGAAGGTAAAGCCATCAAAAAATGGAAAGCAATGAGTACCAATGCCCGTAGTCTGAGTAACAAGCTTCCTGAATTAGTGGCCTTGATGGAGGAGAAACATGTGGATATCGTGGCAGTCACAGAAACATGGTTAGCACAAAACCATGACTGGGACGTAAACATACCAGGATACACTATCTGCAGGAGGGATAGAGAGGGTAAAAAAGGAGGATGAGGAGTAGCTCTTTACATAAGGGAAGGAATCAAAGCAACAGGACAAAAGGGAAAACAGGGAGGAGAAGAAGCACTGTGGGTAAATTTGGAGACCGGAAATGGCACCACAATCTGCACAGGGGTTGTATACAGACCCCCTTCTCAGGGGGAGGAAATTGACAAGGAAATGATAGAAAGTATACTTAGTATGGCAGAAAAAGGGGAGATATTGCTGATGGGCAATCTGAATATGCCAGATGTTAACTGGAGTGCAGTTGCAGCAGCCACTTCGAAGAGTGGAGTTATTCTAGATGCCCTACAGGGGGCATGCCTTAGACAACTAGTATTGGAGCCCACTCGAGAGGGAGCAATCATAGACCTGGTTCTCTCAAATGGAGATGAGGAGAGGATCACAGATGTAGAAGTGGGTAGACATCTGGGAACTAGTGACCATCGAACAGCATGGTTCACAATAAACACAGCAATAGAGTCAAGCCATACAAAAGCAAAGATACTGGACTTTAGGAGGGCTGACTTTGCCAAAATGGGTGAGTGCCTAAGGAATGCACTAGCAAATGGGCAGGAAGGAGGGGTGAAAGAACAATGGGGAATAATAAAAACTGTCATCACAGAGATAACAAGCCTTTGTGTGAAGCAAATAAACAAAACTAAATGATGTAAGAAACCACTATGGTTCTCAAAGGAAGTGGCAGTGAAGGTTCAAGAGAAAAAGAAGGCTTTCAGGAAGTACAAGGAATCACAGAAGGAGCAGGACAGAGAACTGTATCAGTTAACTCATTCAGGCCTAGATACGCCTGTAGGCGGCATCTGAAAGCATAGCCACTCAGGACAATAACGCCTGTAGACGTACTCAGCTGACTTTCACTCAGGCCGAGAAACATCTGAGAAAGTCAGCAGTTTTTACCTAAATATTAAACAAACCAAATTGCTTAGAATTGATTGCATAGCATTGTTAGAAAGATAATTTTGTTCTAAACAATTTTGCTGCTGATACTTTGTGTCTATCATGTATATTTTAAGAGTTATTCGCATTTGTTTAAGATATGGTATGCATGGCTGACATTTGTCTCTCAAGCCTCACCTAAGCAACTTGAATAAATCTGAAAAAAAAAATAGTTGTTTGGTATTTCAGCTACTATAAAATAAAAACGAAATGGATTACAATTCATTGCATAGCACTATTAGAAAGATAAATTTGTGCTCAACAATTTTGCCACTGATACTTTGTGTCTACCATGTATACTTTAGGAGTTATTTGCATTTGTTTAAGGGATGGTGTGCATGGCTGACATTTGTCTCTCAAGTCTCACCTAAGCACCTTGAATAAATCAGAAAAAAATCAGTTGTTTATAAACATAGAAACATAGAAGTTGACGGCAGATAAGGACCACAAGGCCCATCCAGTCTGCCCATTTCTTTTTCTACCTTATAAATGTGCCATCAGCCTTTGCTCTGTCAGTGACCTATCTATTCATAGTCATTTGTATTGCTCCATTATGCCTATCCCATGCCTGTTTGAAGCCCTGCACTGTATTCATAGCCACCACTTCTTGTGGTAAGCCATTCCATGCATCCACCACCCTTTCTGTGAAAAAGAATTTCCTCACATTCCCCTTAACGCCCCTCTAATCTCATGCTGTGTCCTCTTGTCCTGCTATTTTCTTATATTTAAACATGTTAGACTCTTTCACCTTGTTTATGCCCTTAAGGTGTTTGAATGCCTCGATCATATCACCTCTCCCTCCTTTGCTCAAGGGTATACATATTGAGCTCCGTTAATCTGTCCTGATATGTCTTCTGATGCAGTCCCAGCACCATTTTTGTTGCCCTTCTCTGGACTGCCTCAATTTGGTTAATGTCCTTGTGAAGGTGTGGCCTCCAATACTGCATGCAGTACTCCAGATGGGGCCTAACCAGTGTCTTGTACAGAGGGATTATTACCTCCCTCTTACGACCTGTGATACCCCTACTAATACACCCTAACACCCCCCTAGCCTTACCTACTGCTTTAGAGGTCTGCTTGGATGATTTTAGGTCATCAGTGATGATGATGCCCAAGTCTCTTTCTTCCTTTGTGACTGCTAGCAACTCCCCTCCCAGCCTATAGGTGGCTTCAGGGTTTCTCTTCCCTATGTGCATGATTTTGCACTTCTTTGCATTAAATCCCAGTTGCCACTCTTCTGACCATTCTGCTAGTTTATCCAGATCTCTCATTCTGCCCACCCCATCTGGATCATCTACTCTGTTGCAGATCTTGGTGTCATCTGCAAACAGACAAGCCTTACCCTCTAGTCCATCTGCAAGGTCACTAATGAAGATGTTGAAGAGGACTGGCCCCAGGACTGATTCCTGAGGTACCCCACTTGTGACTTGCATCTCTTCTGACTGTATACCATTTACCACCACTCTCTGTTTTCTGCCCGTCAACCAGTTTGCCACCCAGTTGACCAACTTCTGACCCACCCCGAGCCTACCCAGCTTATTTATCAATCTTCTATGTGGAACAGTGTCAAAAGCTTTGCTGAAGTCAAGGTAGGCGACATCAACTGCTCCCCCTTGGTCCGCCACTCTGGTTACCCAGTCAAAGAAATCTATGAGATTAGTTTGACAGGACCTTCCTTTTGTAAACCCATGCTGTCTTGGATCCTGTGCCCCTATGGATTCCAGGTGTTGCACTATCCTTTCCTTAAGGAGTGCCTCCATAATCGTGCCCACTACTGAGGTAAGACTGACCGGTCTGTAGTTCCCCGCCTCCTCCCTGCTTGGTATTTCAGCTAGTATAAATTAAAAACTAAATTGATTACAATTGATTGCATAGCACCACTGGAAAGGTGATATTGTGCTGAACAACTTTGCCACTTGTACTTTGTATGTAGCACTTATGGTTCAAGAGGTATTCACATTTGTTTGTGCCATGCTGATTATGGCTTGATTTTGCTTAGAAAGGCCCAGGATGCAGTGCTAAGAGTATACAGGGCACAAGTGGTGGAAGTCTCAAAGAGATCTTGTGGCATGAATTAGTTAAAGCAAAAGGAAGCTGGGAAGGCAGTCAGAACAGCAAAGGCCCAAACCGAGGAAAAGATAGCCAACTCAGTTAAGAAGGGGGATAAAACCTTTTATAGGTACATCAGGGAGCCAAGAAAGACCAAGGGAGGGATAGTGGGCTTAATAAGGGGGGGGGAGGGTGACTGTGAAAAGGCAGAGATACTAAACAAATATTTTTACTCAGTATTTACAAAGGAAGAGGGGGAGGTACCTAAAACAAACAGTAGAAACACTCTGGATACAGAAGTTGATACCAGCCCATTTACAGAAGAAAGGGTTCTGAAAGAACTCTTAAAACTGAAGCTGGACAAAGCAATGGGGCCTGATGGGATTCATCCCAGAATTCTAAAAGAACTAAGGGTAGAATTAGTGACACCACCGATTACCCTGTTTAACAAATCATGGGAGGATGGGGTGGTACCCGAGGACTGGAGTAGGACAGATGTGATTCCCCTTCACAAAAGTGGGAGCAAGGCAGAAGCAGGAAACTACAGACCTGTTAGTTTAACCTCAGTGGTAGGGAAAATGATGGAATCACTTCTGAACGAAAGAAGTGTCGTGTATCTAGAGGCCAGAGGGGCACAGGACCCAAGGCAGCATGGATTCACAGCAGGAAGGTCATGCCAGACGAATCTGATAGATTTCTTTGACTGGGTGACCAAAGTAGTAGATCAGAGAGGGGCTGTGGACATGGCCTACCTAGACTTTAGCAAGGCATTTGACACAGTCCCACACAAAAGATTAATATACAAGTTAGCTAGCCTAGGAGTGGGTCCCAAGATGACAGCCTGGGTAAAAAAGTGGCTGGAGAATAGGACACAGAGAGTAATAGTAAATGGAGTCCACTCTGAAGAAAGGGGGGTTACTAGTGGGGTACCGAGGGTTCAGTATTAGACGGTCCTCTCAATGTCTTTATGCTTTACATTGCAGAGGGACTGAAGGAAAGTATGTCTCTTTGCAGATGACACAAAGATCTGCAACAGAGTTGATGCACAAGGTGGGGTGGAAAGGATGAAAAGGGACTTGGCAAGGTTAGAGGAATGGTCAAATGTATGGCAGCTTAGATTCAGTGCTAAGAAGTGCAAGGTAATGCACCTGGGAAACAAAAACCCAGGGGAAGAGTACACAATGGGGGGTGAGATACTAACAACAACAAAAATGGAAAGGGACCTGGGGGTAGTCATATCAGATGACCTAAAGGTGGGCAAGCAATGCGGAAGGGCAGCAAGGAGGGTTGGGGGGGATACTGGGATGCATAGGGAGAAGCATCACCAGTAGAAAACAGGAAGTTATTATCCCTCTGTACAGACAGCTGGTCAGACCCCATCTGGAGTACTGCGTGCGGTTCTGGAGACCCAGTCTTCGCAAAGACATAGACAGGATGGAAGCTGTCCAGAGGAGGGCATTCAAATGGTGCAGGGTCTGCACCAGAAGACATATGAAGAGAGACTTAAGGAGCTTAATATATATAGCCTCGAGGAAAGGAGGGAGAGGGGGACATGATAGAAACTTTCAAGTACCTCAAGGGAATCAACAAAGTCCAAGAGGGTAGCATCTTTCAAAAAAAGAGGTGTGCAAGAACAAGGGGGCACAATTTGAAGATAGAGGGGGGCGGCTCAGAGGTAATTTAAGGAAGTATTTTTTCACAGAGAGGGCTGTGGATGCATGGAACGGCCTTCCGGAGGAGGTTGTGGAGTCAAAAACAGTGGTGGAATTTAAGCATGCATGGGACAGTCATAAGGCAATTCTAGGGGTTGGGGGAAAGAAGAAGTAGGCTGCTGGTTAACTAGGATCTGCAGCTTATCCAGTAGACAGGGAAATGGTCAGACTGGGTGGGCCAAGCAGTCCTCATCTGCTGTCAAATTCTATGTTTCTATGTTTCTATAGGGTGGAGGCTAGCTGGGGCAGTCATAACTGCTATGTGCAGTAAGATGCTGTTGGAGATTGTGCTTGAAGGGACTGAGCTTGAGTTCATCAAGGATTTCCAAAGGGAGTTTGTCTACCGAATTAGGAGCTTGGAACATAAAATACCTTTGTGCCTGAGAAGTCTGGCAGAAGGGGACCTCGGAAGCATGTCGAGAATGCACTCCTAGAGTTACATAAGTGAGGCACATGTGTGAGAAGGTGCTGGGTGGTTCATGAGGTAAGCCCTAGGGGAATTTTTTTTGCCAGCTGACAGGTCTCATACAAAATCCTCCCTTTGAGGTGCAACCAGTTTGTCAGAGTGTATAGGTCGCATGTATAGGTGTGTCTGTGAGCTCCTGAGACCAGTCTACATGCTCTGTTGAAAGCAATGGTAATTCTTTTAAGGGTAGTCTCAGCAGCAGAGCCATAAATGACTAACCCATAGTCAACCACGGAAAGCACTGAGCTGGTGACCGCTAACCTTAGTGCTTCAGGAGTCATGCTGTGTCTGTAGAGGATCCCAAGTCTGGAACTGACCACCTTTGACACAAGGCAAACATATTCAGTGAAGGGTGATGCATTGTCAAGAGAGATATGTACGTATTTGAAGGTATGGACTTACTCGAAGGGACATTGTCACTGTTTATAATAGTAAGTGGGGTTGACTTTTGCTTATTGTGGGAACTGGCAAAGAGCATCGACTTTAATTTTTATTTAAACATTTGATGACTAGGAAAGGCACACTGAGCCAAGGCTCATTTCCAGGTGTGAACCAGGGGTTGGAGAATGTGGGATTGACAGAGTAAAAATACAATGATACACAGGAGCAAAGTAATACATTGTGCACTGTATTATGCTGTACTAGTTATATGCAAAGATATAGTCAGAAGTAAACAAAAGTTAAGAAATACACAACAGTAGCTATACTACTGTTTAATGTACATGGTGGGGTGTAGGAGGAAAGACACAGGGCTGCAAATAGACAACCTGGGAGATAAACAGCTCAAGTGATATGTGAATGATATGGGAATGAGTGGGATGGAATAGGAAAGAGCTGCATAAGATACAACTGAAAAATATAAACAGTACTGCTATCTGTTGGTATGGGAACAAATGTGGTGGGGTAGGAGGCATAACAGAGACATGACAGAGAAGTGAGATGTAATGTTTTGTAGGAGGGATACTTGAGAGTTCCACAGCAAGGGGAGGTGGTAGGTAAAGGCAGCTTTACCCACGTTGGAGGGTGGGGTAGGGAGACAGAAAAGGAGTGTGAATCCCTAGTGTGTAAGGAATAAGTCTAGGTAGGGGTAGGAGAGAGGAGGGAAGAGATGTAAGAGGGGAGCAGGTTGAACCAGAGGTCTGAGATGTAGGATAAGGACTGGATGAGATGCCTATGTGAGAATGTAGGGAGGTCCAGGCAGGAGAGTAGTGGCTAGTCCTGTGTGGAGAATTTGATGCAAAATAACAGAAGGCATAATAGAGTCAAGTCGAGAGAGAGAGAGAGAGAGAGAGTGCAGTGCAGTATATTATGTCTGCATAGTCCAAGACTGGCATGATCATATTTGCCAGGAGCTCTCAACGTACGGGGAGGGGAGGGGAGAGAGCCTCCATTTTGGAAGAGGATTCTAAGCTTAGGGCAGAGTTTGGTGGTTACATGGTCAATGTGGACTGCAAAGTTTAGTTGAGGGTTAAGCCAGACGCCTAGGTATTCTCATGGACGTGCAGCCTTTAGTGGGATGCTGCCAAGAGAGGTGATGGGTGGGGCACTGTTTGTTTTGGCCAATCTTTGAGTGGTACAGAAGGTCATACAGATAGTTTTAGTAGTGTTTAGTTTGAGCTGTTTCAATTGGAACCAAGACTGAACCAAGTTAAAGTCTTTTTGCAGCACAGCATAAATGATTTGGGAGGCAGTATAGCGCAGTGGTTTAAGGCTCTGAGTTGCAAATCTGGTGACATCCAGCAGACCAGATCTGGGTTTTAATCCCACAGCTTCCACTTGCATACTGTGTGACCCTGAACAAGTCACTTAACTTCCCTGTGCTCCCAGGTCGCTCCTGTAAAAAAGCTTTCAGCTTAGTGTGCTACTCCTGGTTAAACAACTAAATAAAAAAAAATAAAAAATAGTAGTTAGGTCTGGGCCGGATGAGAACAATATGGTATTGTCTGCATACATATGGATGAAGGAGGAGGAGGAGGAACAGGGAGATGGGTGGCTATTTATAAATATAGAAAACAAGACAGAGATGGCCATGGAGCCTTGCAGAACACCAGCTATGATAGGAAGGGAGGGAGAGATGGAGTTTGTGATTTTAACTGACTGATGTCCATTATTGAGATAAGAGTCAAACCACCATAGGGCAGGGAAAGCAAGCCCAGCATCCTCAAGCGTGTTTAACAGGAGAGGGTGGGCTTGCCAACTGAAGCATTCTGAAGCAGCAGCAGTGTTAGTTTATTATCTGGTGTTGTTTTAATTAATTTTAGATTTTTTATCTATGCTGTGGTCTACAATTGTTTTGTGAATTTGTAGTAGGCAGATGGGGTGAAGCAGAAAGTTATCTGGTGTGAGGAACGTATCTGGACTGTGTCAAGTTGCAAGCTGCAAGAGAAATTGTTCTCCCCGTTTGTTGCCCATGTCACTGCTGGGGCACTGGCTTTCTCAATGTCATCCTGACAATAGTGGTGACTGTGAATATCTTCTGTGAATGACTTTTGGTTTTTCTTACCTGGCCAGATGTCTTTTGGGCCGGTCGGGAAAGGTGAAGGAGAGCTGCTCTGACCATCTGGAGAGTGGTGCAGAGTTTGGTGTTGTTCTCAGTTACTGAAGCCTGGAGAGATCGAGGTGTCTGTAAGTTCCACTGGAACAGTGGTGTGGAGAACCTGCTGATGGCAGTACCAAAACTGAAGGACGAGGCCCGGAACCTCACCGCCAGTTTGTCTTCATGGAAGGACTGTGGATAGGGGAATTGTGAGACCTCTGGTTTGGACCTCACTAGTACCTGCTAATTTTCCCAACGGGACTAGAGTGTGACTTTGCCTGAACCCAGGGGAGGAATCGCGGGAGGGAGTGGCCACTGGGGAGCCTGGGCTCAACTGCCACTGAACAGTGAGCACTGTATTGCCTGGTGCTCCAAGGATTCTTGGGGGGCGGGCAGGAGTGCCTGTTCTATACCGAGACCAGTGATGGCCAAGGCCTTGATGTGGTGAACTCTTAGGGAATGGTAGGGTCACTGTGGTGTCCTGTTGTGGGAGACTTTCTGGATGGACCGAGGTATTTTAGGTTCCTGATGAAGACACCTGAAGACCGGTGGAGGACTTATTTTTGAACTGTGCTATTCTACTTGATGGATGGTCAGACTCTTGTTATTTTTTATCACCTGGACTTGGTGGGTAGTGAGAGTGCTCCCTTTTTCCTGTACTGCTTGGTAAATCTGCAAAATTGTTTAACTGTTCCTGGCCTAGTTGGGAGATAGTGCCAGGTGACAGTTTTTACTGGGGAGGTGGGAGCTCCTTGGAGATCATTAATATCCTTTTTGAGAGATTATTTGTGACCTCTCTTTTTCAATAATCACCCTTTATCCTACAATATTTTGTTTGTTGTTTGCTGTGTCATTCTTTGGGTTTTGGGAGGGATTGTTTTATAGTCTATTTATTTGTTCTTTTTATTTAAATTTAGTTACTTAAAGGGAGTGTTTATTTAGGGGTTGGTGTGATTTGGGGTTACTTATTTGGGGATTTGTTATTAATAAAGATGTTGTGATTGTGTATGTTGTGTGAAGAGTGTGTGGTTTAGAGTTGTATAGAGTGTGGTGTGTGTTGTGTTTGTGGGTTTGGCATTGTCTGGGGGCCAGGACTACGTAGTCAGGAGGGATGCATCTGGGAAGGTCCGAACGTCTGAGGCAGGCTAAGATAGTGTATGGGGCATCCCTGCTGCTCGATCTATGGTATTTTCTTTTTTTTTTTTTATCTCCTGTTTATTTCTTGCACCTGCTGCAGCGCCTACTGGCGGGGGCATCTAGCTGCTGGCCCTGCCGGCAGGGAGAGCAGCAGATTCACTCACATGATGAGGGGGTCTGGCCCGATCGTGGCCAACCTGCTGGAGGGCTCCCTGTCCCTGTCAGCTGGACTGGTGCCGAATCCCCCCAACGCGATTCCACGACAGTCCTCCTGGTGAGGCAGGGAGCGGTCATCAAGCTGCACGGTCATGCTCAGCCCTTTTTCACCTCAATGGGAGCACGGACTTGCAAGGATGTCCATGCACAGGCATGATGCAGATGTCTGCCGCTCTCCTCCCCACTGCTGAACACCGCGCACCTGCAGTGCCTCCGGGCATCCCCAGAGACCGCCAGAGTGTGGTGTGGTTCCCACCCTTTCCCCAGGACTAGGAAACCTGTCGTTGGATGCTCAATCCTACTCCTCCACTACCGACCCACAATGACCTGGGCTTGTTCCCAAACCAGGGTCGCTGGCGTGGTGTGAGGTGTGGCGTCCAGCAACTCAACCCTCAGTGCCACTGGACTGGTAATCTATGGCCCCTTCTTAGCCTCCCAGTGTCTGCTACTACAGCTAGGTGCTGTAGGGAGGTCAGAATAGAGAGGAACCGGATGATTCGATGGGCTGGGGTGCCCCGTGCACGACGAGGGGGTGGCAGGATTGAGGTAGTGGGAGTGTAGAAGGCACCCTGGAATTAGATGGGTTCTAGGAAGAGGCCAGACATGTTTAATTCCCATTGCCAGGGTTTCTACCAGACCGAGTGAGCAGGTAACTTGTGGGGCTGCACTGTCCACCAATCCCCTTACAGTGGTGCTTTGCAATGCCAGATCGGTCAGAAAGAAGACCGCAGTTATAGCGGACTTGGTTTATTCGGCTGATCTGGCTTGCATTGCGGAGACCTGGATTGGTGATGATGCTGGCCTGGTTTTAGAGGCCACTGTCCTGTCCGGGGATACTGTAGTGCACTGCCCCTGAGTGGAATGCAGGGGTGGGGGGGTAGCCATTTGTTTTAGATCCAAACTTGGCTTCACCCTGCACCCAGTGAGAACACCACATTCATTTGAATGTGTGGCCATCCATGAAGTCCGGACGCAGGTTGATGGATTCTCCTTATTTTATTTATTTATTTATTTATAGGAAGTACCTTTGATCCAAAGGTTCTTTTACAGAGGTTCCATGTCGCAGTAATACATGGGCATTACATCATTTACAATGGTTACAAGTACATAAGCATATACAAGGTGGTTCCATGCCTAGAAAGACATGAGTACATCAGGTTACAGAGGTTACATAATTACAATAACAGGGATTACATAAGTAAAAATATACAGACACATAATTTAAAGCAGTCTAGGTTGACAGGTTGCTAAGTGAACAACTTGAGAATCTACAGGATATATAGTGAATCAGGTAAGGAGCAGAGGATGATATAGTCTGTAAAATAATTAACTATTACTATATGGTGGATCAGTAGGTAGCACACACGCCTCTGAGGCTGGGAGATCAGAGGGCTGTGGGTTCAGTTCCCACATCTGGCACTTGGGTTAATATCCCAATACTGACACTGTAGTGCAACATGAGGGGGGTGCTGCACTTCTGAGGTGCCATCTTTCAGATGAGATGTTAAACCGAGGTCCCATCTGCCTGGATTGGTGGTAGTTCAGGTGGATGCTAAAGATCCCATGGCACTTATTGAAAAAGAGTAGGTGAATTTCCCCGGTGTCCTGGCCAAATTTCTCCCATTCACTAAAAAAAAATACCACCAACAGATTAATCTGGTTTAATTTCAGTTATCATCATCTGTATTCCCCTTCCCCCCCGGTCACCCCTGAAAAAGGGACTTCTAGGCCCAGTGGGCTTACTGAGTCAACAAAATTCAATAAGTAAATAAATAAATATGCAAGAAGGCGAGAACTTGATGGGCAGTAGTTCTTTTGTCATAAGTGCTAAAGAGTGTAGTCATAAAGGAGGGCTAGACTCACTGGGGGTGGGGAGAGTGCTGAGACGGAGACCTGGAGCCTACTAAGGGACTGTTAGTTAGTAAGAAGAGAGGAGAGGCAA
Organism: Neoceratodus forsteri; assembly: GCA_016271365.2. Taxonomy (NCBI): domain Eukaryota; kingdom Metazoa; phylum Chordata; order Ceratodontiformes; family Ceratodontidae; genus Neoceratodus; species Neoceratodus forsteri. Next base: position 389,513,986 of record CM057457.1, on the reverse strand, counting down.
GGGTGCAGGTTAGAATGAGGGTAGCAGGAAAATGGAGGGGAGATTGTGGGGGAGTCCAGGTCTCACAGTCACAGTTTCTGTTTGTGGCGAGGGCCACTCAGAGTTTATCTTTAAATGGGCCTATTTTGCCCTCTTTTGTGATGCCTAGGTCAAGCGTATTAAGCCAAGGTAGTGTCCAGTATTCGTAGGACCATTGGTCTTGTGTGGTTCTGCAGAAAGGGATGCAGAGAGCTGAGTTGTTTGTACCCCTAGTGCATCTGATGGAATTAGATAGGCTAAGGAGGCTTTGCAGGCCTGGAGTGGCAAGTCCTAACATAGACTTCTTGGCAAGCATGCATACTTGATACAGGAGGCGACTGTCAAGGTTGAGCCATTTTGTTTGACTGTACAACTCACAGGTGTGAGTGAGATGGGGTACACCTAGGACTAAATGACACGCTTTATTTAGTGTTGTTTTGATATGTTTCAAAGCAGTTTGGGAGGCAGCCCCCTATACTGCTAGACCATAGTCTATCAGTGAGAAGACTGAAATATTTATAGCAGTTTTGAATGCCTCAGAAGTCAGGCCTTTTCGGTGTCTGTACAGTAATCATAGTTTTGCATTTAATGACTTTGCGACTGCGTCTATGTGTTGGTTAAATGAGAGGGTGCCGTTCAGTGTCAATCCTAGGTATTTAAATGTTTGAACCACCTCCAGGAAAGTATACTGATTGTTCGGAATGCAAAGTTGGTGAGTGCGGTGTTTATGTGATGATGCCAATAACATGGTCTTAGTTTTTTTTTAAATTGAGGAGTAGCTTTGATTGAAGGAACTAGTGCTCAGCCGTGGTGAAATTAGCCTGCATTTGCTTTTCCAGTTTGTAGGGGACTGAATTACATTAATATAAGACCACATTGTCTGCATACAATAGTAGCTGGTCATTTACCGAATGAGGGAGGTTGTTTAAGAATAGGCTGAACAGTACAGGGCCAAGGATACAGCCTTGAGGAACACCTGTGTTAACACTAAGGATGTCAGAGAAGTTGTCCAGGATTTTCACTTTTTGAACCCTCCCAGAGAGGTAGCTTCTGAACCATGCCACTGTTGCAGGGGAGAGGCTGGTATTGGAGAGCTGATCCAGGAGCAGATTGTGATTGATGGTGTCGAGGGCCTTGGTGAGATCAATATATGTTGCCCCCACCAAGAGCACTCTGTCTAGAACATTATGTATAAAGCTGGTAAACTCCACTAGAGCGGTTGTGGTACTGTGTTGTTTTCAAAATCCATATTGTTCTTGGCATTGTAAATGATACTTGTCTAGATATTCCATCAGTTGGTCACTCACGATTCGCTCCAGGGCCTTGGAGAGTGCAGAAAGGATAGATATTGGATGGTAATTTGTAGAGTTGGCCCTGTCACCACTTTTGTAAACGGGGTAACCAATGCCACCTTCCAGATCTGTGGGAATCTGCCTGATACCAAGGAGAGATTTAAGATTTTGGTGAGGGGTTTGAAAGTTATGTCGAGGGTGAGCCTAACTAGTTTTAGGTCCAGTTGATCAGAGCTAGTTCTGGAATTACCTAGTGCTTTTAGGATGTACTTTTTTGCTTCCATAAAGGTGATAGCTCTGAAGTAGAAAGGTGGATGGAAGTTTGATTGGGTCCCCTGGTTTTGTTCAGTGCAAGTATCTGATTGGTGTTGAAGGAAGCTAGGGGGCAACACTCCACTGAGGTCAGTAAAAGCATTGCTGAAGACATCTGCTATGCGACTGTGATCCTGCGTGGGTTGGCCCTCAATGTTAAGGAAGGTGGGGGGGGGGGAGTTTTATTAGGTTTACAGGTTAGGGACCTGACGTTCTTCCAGAACCGTCTACTGTCACCCCATGAGTTTGTCAGCTAATTTTTAAAGTGAGTGTTTTTGGCCTTGCGAATAGCACAGGTGCATTTATTCCATGCAGCTCTATAGTTCTGGTAGTCTGTCTGGGTACTGGAGTTTCTTGCTTTGTACCACAAGTCATCTCTATTTTTCATGAGGGCTAGTAGCTGTGTCGTGATCCAGGGACTGTCATAGTCACGGATCTTTCTTTTGGTGTAGGGGGAGTAGACATTGCACACTTCATTGAATTTGCTTATAAAGCATTCTAGGGCAGTGTTGACATCTGTTTTGTGGTCAGTACAGCTCCAATCTTAGAGGCTGAAGTGTGCTCTTAGAGCTCCCAACTTGCCTTTCTTCAGAAGTCTAGCAGCAATAGTCCTGGATGGTGCCTTTGGGGCCTTATTTGACCATTTACAGATTACTGTGGAGTGGTCACTGAGGGAGTCGGGGAGAACCGTGATGGAGGATATTCTTTCTGGCTGATTTTTGACCACCCAGTCAATTACTGACCTCGTGCCTGTTCTGCTGTTATACAGAGTGGGGGAGTCTACCAATTGCACAAGGTCAAGAGTGGCTAATGAGTCCTTGTAGTGCACAGCTTCAGCAGAGGCCCAGTTGATATTAAAGTCTCCAACCATTATCAGCTCTGTGTTTGGTCCCCTTCAGAGAGGTAGTTGATGACAGCATTGAAACCGTTTGTTTGTTCCTTGGGAGGGATATAGGCCGAGACTATTGTTAGGGTTTTCCTGTTCTTGCCAAGTATTACTTTTACGGCCATCAGTTGAGCCCCACATTTGGTGTCACATGGGTTAAGCATTTGGTACTGAATGTAGTTTTTAACATATATAATACAACCACATCCTCTTTTACCGAGTCTCTCTAGTCTGAATGCAGCATACCCAGTGAGTTGTATAGCAGAGTCTGGCACCCTAGGTAATAGCCAGGTCACTACTATTGCAAGAATGTTGGGCTGGTGCTGCTGGATCCAGACTTGGAGAGTGTCGATTTTGGCTAGCAGGCTGCAGATATTTGATGCTATTGTTAGTCCATTCTGTTTCTTATGACCTGTTGCAGTGTAGGTCATCAGGCCTGGGTTGGGATGGATATTACCTGAGATCAGTAGGAGCAGCCATGTGATCCTTATAGCTTGCCATTTTAAATATATTAGGGCCTGTGATTGTGTAATGCGACGCAATTTTTTTGGCATGGTACATAGGCAAGTTAGGGGTACATCACTACTATGTGGAGGGAGGGGGTAGCCAGCCTGTCCACTGGTCATATGAACCCATGTAGTAGGGGGGATGATGTGCCATGTTACTGACAGCTGTGTGTTTGTAGTTTTTGTGTTATCCAGGTGGTGATATTGTGGCACTACAGTCTGGAGATGGAGAATTAATGTCCACCTCATATTCTGCAATGCGTCCTTGATGAAGTCACATTTGTATATTGGCAAGCGTTTTGTGTGGTCCTGTCCTGTAGAGGGGGCCAGTATCAGAACTGATAGAAATAGAAAGAGGGTTCTAAGGAGGAACATATTGTGGGCTACAGCACGGAAAGAATTCTCTAGGTGTGTTTACAGATGGTGGGAGATCGTATGCGTTTAACCCCTGTAGGTAGACTGGAGCTAGAAGCACAAGTTGTTAGAGGTGAGCGTGGATGGCAGGCTTATCTAGTTTTTAAGAAGGGAGAGAGAGGGAGGAAAAGGAGGGCCCACTGAGGAGGAAGCATTGTGATGATAAAGGAACAGAGTGTGTGTGATGTGTCAGATAGGATAGGAGCTCCTAGTGGCAGCTGCATATAACCTTCTAATAGTGGGGTAGACAAAGAAAATGTCACTGCTACAAGAGATATAGCCTTCTAGTGGCAAGAGGATATAATCTGCTAATGGAAAAGTCAACAGTTCAGACTCAAGAACTTGAGGGGTCCCTGGCCTAGTCAAGGCTCGCTGGATCCCTGAAATAAAGTACAAAAACAGGCTTTTTAAAGGCTGGAAGAGGAGGCTTGTTACATCAGAACAAAGAGAATAAAAGAAGTGGGCAGGCACAGAGAGCACAGCAGACTGGGGGTTGGGGTGGAGACAGGTTGCAGGCCAGAGAGCAGAAGAAGGATTTACACAGTCAAGGCTCAAAATTCACTTCTAATATCAACTCAGAACTTAAAATGACTGTAAGGATTAAACAAATTATTAAACCATGGCACATAAATTCAACTAGAGACACAGAGCAAGATACAGTAGTTAGAGATGTGTTCAGCAGGAGATAGTATGGGCCACTTGGAAATCAGTTTCCACTGGTACCAGATCCAAAAGTCTGGGCTACTACCTTTCTGAATCAGCTGAGCTGTATCTCATGGAGGATTTCTGAACCACTGTCTAGGTTCAAGAAATTGAGGGTTCCCTGGCCTAGTCAAGGCTCGCTGGATCCCTTGCAGAATCAGCTCAGCAGTAGCTCATGGAGGATTTCTGAACCACTGTTTAAGTTCAAGAAATTGAGGGGTCCCCGGCCTAGTCAAAGCTCGCTGGATCCCTATTTATCACCCTTCTGGGGCAGTGGGAGACTTCCGGCAGGAGGTGGCCGATTTTGTCATTGGTGAAACACAGGAAGCCTTCAGATGTTGAGTGCTGGGGGACTTCAATGTTTGGGATGATGACGAATCCTCTCAGCTTGGTTATGACTTTCTCCAGATGAAGTAATCTCTGGGTCTGGCGCAAGGAATTTCTTCTGTGACCCATCAGGGCGGCCACATGTTGGACCTGGTGTTCTCACTGGGGCTTGAGATTAATAATCTCAGGATTGATCAGGTCATTTGGTCCAATCATTGCATGGTATAGTTCTCATTCAGGGCACTCCCTGAGAGCCCTCCCTCTGCTGAGATGGTCAGCTACTGCCCTTTAAGGGGGTTAACCCAGGAGGGTTTTTTGGTGGTGGCTGATCTATCTAGTGTGGACAGTATATACATTGGGGGTGTGGGCGTGGCAGCTGATGCCTATAATAAGACGTTGTCTGGTGCACTCGACTCCCTCACACCATTCCGTGTATGACCCAGGTCTTCTCACTTGAGATCCCCTTGGTTTGACGGGGAGCTCAAGGTGATGAAGACCATGGGTCAGAGATTAGAGTGCTACTGGCAGAGGTCAGGCCTGAAGGTGGACAAACTGGCCCAGCATGTGCAGCATGATGCATACCAGGGGGGCAATTAACCATTAGAAGGCAGAGTTCCTGTCCAGGGAGATTGCTGCTGGGAGGAACTGACCAACTGCGCTCTTTCGGACTGTGGACAGGCTTCTTCATCCTTCCTGTCTACAGCCAAAGGAGCCTTTTTGGATGTATTGTGTGAGGAGTTTGCTCAGTTCTTCTCGGACAGGGTGTCTGCCATCAGGCGGGGGGGGTCCACCAGTGGGCACCATGGATGTCCGGAGAGCACTCTGCCTGGTAGGGATGAGTTTAGACTGGTGGAGAAGGCTGAGGTCATTAAGACTGCTTCCAAGCTTCGGCACACCTTTGTAAACTGGACCCGGTGCCAACTCGTTTCTCAATGGGATATGTTGACTCCATTGGCCCAGTGTTTGCCTTGATTGTCCAGTGTTCCTTGTCAGAGGGGGTCTTTCCTGATGTCTTGAAGGAGGCATTGGTGAGATCCCTTTTAGAAAAAAACATCTTTGGTCCCTGACATCAAGGCAAATTACCATCCCATCTCCAATCTTCCATTCTTGGGTAAGATTGTGGAGAAGGTGGTGGCGCTTCAGCTTGAGAAGCATCTTGTGGCCCATGATTTATACGAGCGGCTCCAGTCTGGGTTTCGTGCGAGGCATCGCACTGAAACTGCACTAGTTCAGGTGCATAATGACCTCCTTAGGGCTAAAAATTGAGGGGAAGGGACAATAACAGTAATGGTGCTGGACTGTTAAGGAGGGTCGACAATGAAGTGTACTATGTTCCAGAATAAGGAGGTGTGTGCTGAACTGAACTGGTGTTTAAAGTAATCTTCCTTAGCCTGATGGATGACTTTGGTACAAGTGTTTCTTGCAGTGTTGTAAGCTTGTCTTGCGATGATGGTTTGGCAGGATTTAAAAGTGGACCAGACTCTATAGTGGGCTTTGCAGAGAGTGGTTATGGGGCAGTAATCCAGGAGTGGTGGCAATTCCTGATCCTGACTTTTTTAAGGTGGGACCTGTCAATCCCAGCCACTTCTGAAGATATAAGTGAACTGGGCAAGTGCAGTATCGATAGTAGCAACAGAGCACACCGATGACCAATCTGCAAAATGCAAGTCCAAGAGGAGGAAGTTTGTGTCGAGAGAATTTAGTGGGTGTGTTTCAATATATTTTGGTGAGTATTTGGGGAGGTGCATTTTACTAAATGAAGTAAGTGATGCAGTGGTCACTCAAGGAGGGATCAAGGACTCCAGCTGCAGATATACGGTGGGTGTGGGACATGAGGACCCAATCTATGATGGAGTGATTTGAGGAATGAAAGTTGTAGCAGGTCAGTTCTAAGATTAGCTGTGTTAGATTTAGGGATTTCAATCTGGAGGTTGTGGGTTTATACGAGAGGGACAACCAACTGAGATTATAATCCCCAAGTAATATTAGTTCACCAGAGGTAGCAAGAGGTGTGACAGCAGAGATGCATGCTGCAAGGACATCTTGACCTAGCTGAGGAGAGGTATAAACTACCCCAATGAAAGTGGGGAGAGTGCAGGGAAAGCAGAGTTTGAGTACAAGAAACTCATGAGATCCAAAGCAGGATTCTTTTTTTGTTACCAAGTAAAGGACGTTCTGTCTTATGATCATAGTTACACCACCTCCTCTTTTTCCATGATCTTGCCAGATGAGGTGGTAGCCTGGGATGGAGATAGATAAGTCAGGGGTTTGGGCAGATAGCCAGATTTCGGAGAGGCATAGTATGTCAAGGTCGTTCTGGGTTATCCAGCAGTTTAGAAGGTCCCATTTTGGGAGGAGACTTCTAATAGTGATGTGCATGACCTTTAGGCCTTTGTGTGAGGATGGCAGTTGGGTAGGTTTGGGGGGCCGGGGTTCCTTTCAATGTCACCAGCAAGGAGCAAAAGCAAAAAGAACACACAGAAGGTAGCCAGGAATGTATGACCTCTTGTTGTGGTTAGTGTATATTGTTTGCACCTGATGCAGCATATTAGAGTGGCACAGAGGTTTACGCTAGGAGGAATAAAGCTCAGAGAAATTGAGTGATAGGGTGGCAAGTGTGGTGGGAACAAAACTGATTGGGAGGGAGTGGGGTGGGGATGCAGAGGGAATGGTGAATAGGAAGCAGGAGGATGGAAGGGGTAAGTGCATCTTTGAGGTGGTTGGGGAAGGAATAGGAAAGAAAGTAATAGGGGGTGCATAAGAAAAGGAGTGATGAGGTGTTGTGCATGACTGTTTGGGAGGGGATTTCAGGAGTGAACTAGAGTATAGACAGGTGTAAGGAGACGGCTTAAGGATAAAGATGAAGGGGGGCAGGGAAATGAGAAAGAGGACATATTCCAGCAAGGAAAGCAGTGAGATGGCCCCTTTAAGATTTAAGCTCGGACTTTGGATTCAGCCAATAGCATAGTGGCACTGCAAGGTAGGAGGGGAGGCAAAGAGTATTTAAAGAGTGGTGGGGGCAGGATAAAATATAAGTGAAGAAACAGTAGACTGGAATGGTGTGTAATAGCAGCAAGATAGTGCGCAAATTAGAAAACAACAACTGTGCAGGCCAGCCAATCATCAGAATCCTGCTGTAGGGTGCTGAAATCTGAAAATCCAGGGAAGACTCATACCTGTGTAAGCGGCTGGAGGAGCAGGCTTAAGCAGGCAGAAGAAAAGGAATTGCCATTCCGCAAGGAGAGGGAGCACCCAGTCTTAGTGGGGGGGAGCTCCGAAGCTAGAAGGGAAGAAACAGAGAAAAGGGGGGTTAATATTAGAGAGATAGGTGGGCGGTGGGGTAGGCAGAGAGCAGGAGACAGTAACACAGCAGGGGGCTAGCACAGCGATTTAATCGAGGGGTGAGTTGCAAATTGCAGCTGAAAGAGAAAAAGGAAAAAAAGAAAAATGGGGGCTGGGCGGGTCAGCACCTAACTCTGTAGATAAGAGAAACAGGCTAGAGAGTGAGGAAAAAGACAATAGAGTAAGCAATGAAAATCACAGCATCATTTCATACCAGGTCAGAAATAAACAGTAAATTTTTCTTACCCTAGCTAACTTAGAACAATTCAGTTATAAATATTAAAAGCAAGGCAGTCTAGAGACAAAATATAAGTAAAGAAACAGCAGGCTGGAATGGTGTGTAATAGCAGCAAGATAGTGTGCAAATCAGTAAACAACAACTGTGCAAGCCAGCCAATCATCAGAATGCTGCTGTAGGGTGCTGAAATCTGAAAATCCAGGGAAGACATACCTGTGTATGCAGCTAAGGGAGCAGGCTTGAGCGGGCGGCAGCAAAGGAACTGACGCTCAGTGGGGAGAGGGAGTGCCCACTCTTGGTGGTGGTGGTGCTCTGAAGCTATGTAAGTGGCTGGAGGGTCAGGCTTGAGTGGGCAGCAGCAAAGTAATTGCCACTCCGTGGGAAGAGGGAACACCTGGTTTTGATTGGGGGGGGGCTCCGAAACTTTTTTTTTTTAGTTCAGAATCAGCTTATGCTGGAGGAACCAGGCTTCGGTGGCTGCAAAGTTATGTTGTAGGGTTCTAACTAAGGCAAGAGGGTCAGGTGACTAGTAAATAATACCACATTGTCTGCATAGAGGAGAAGATTACTGGTGCAGATTTAAAGAAGGGTATTAAGGAAGAGGCTAAAGAGTAGGGGACCCAGTATGAAGCCTTGAGGAACTCCCGAGTGGACTGGGTGGCTGATGGATAGGGTGTCATGGATTTTTACATGCTGGGTTCTGCCTTCTAGGCAGTTTTGAAACTAGATTGTAGCTCCATGGGAGATTCCAAGGGCAAGGAGTAACTTGAGGAGAAGAGTGTGATTGACTACGCCGAAAGCCTTAGTGAAGTCAATGTATATTGACCCCACTAAGTGACCCTGGGTCTAGTGCCTTGTGAATGTAATCAGTGTACTCTAGAAGGGCAGATGTATTACTGTGACCCTTTCATAAATCCATGTTGCTCTGGACATTGGACACTGTACTTGGTCAGGCAGTTGGAGAGTTGTTCAGCTACAACCCACCCCAGGGCTTTGGAAAGGGGTGGGAGGATGGAAATCGGGTAGCAGTTTCAGTGCAGAGCACTGTCTCCATTCTCGTGAATTTGAGTCACCACTGCTGCTTTCCACAGTAGTAGGAATCATTGAGGGCAAAGTGACAAGCTAAGGATTTCTGTGAGTGGCAACAGCACTGTATCTAAAGTAAGGTAAAGCAGCTTCAGATTGAATGGGTTACCACTGAAAGGAGACTTGCCAAGAACTTTTCAGAGATCTTACATGGTTACCAAAGACTAAAATCAAATACATAAAAAAAATGTTTGTCAGATTCCCTAAAGGAGACTTTCTTAAAATACAGAGTGGGATTATTCAGGGTCAGGAACTAGAAGGGGGACAGGATCAGATCTACAGTACAGTAGCTTCTTCTTCTTGTTTTTACATTGTTTCTTGTGGATTCTATTTGGTAGAAAGTTATTTCTTTCCTTTCTTACTACTAAGGGGCTAGCAGGGTATTGTTTGAGGCTGTTGGAATTTTGAAACCTGTTTTGGTAGCTATAAGTGGGCTTATTGTTTGATGATTCACTGTGTGGCAGGCTGCATTTGCAGAGGCCTGTTTCTTCTGTTTTAGAATATAATTGGCGTGATTTAACTGGATCTGTTTCTTTGAATTGGAGACCTATATCTTCCAATTCCAAGCCTATTTTGATGTGTTGTTGGTGAAGCTGTTTGAATTGGAGTCCTGTTTCTTTGGGTAGCAAACCTATTTGGGGGCTTGGAGTAGAATTGTGAGTCATTGTTGCTGGCTTCACTAGTTGCAAAGTTTTATGCAGAGTGGGGGAAGGGTGCTAATGGTCTGACCAGAGGTCTCAGCTACCTGATTGTTTCTGGAAGACTTGGGCTCGTCCCACCCCAAACCCCTCACCCCACCACCCCTGGTCCATGATTTCCTTTGTACCAGGGGTTCTGACATCACTTCCTCAAACAGACAAGGGATATGCACCTGTCATGGCAGAAGCAGACATCCTAGAAAGGAACATCAGCAAGTGAAAAGGTGACTGCTATCTCAGTGGAAGGAGTAAATGCAAAATAGAGCTTTCATTATTACTTCTTCCATTGATATTGCATTGGGGAAAGGAAGAGTAGGAGTATGAAGAAGGTTGTGCAGTGGCTACTTAAAGTCTCTTTTGAGTGTGGATAGGAAGGATAGAAATATAAAAAGCAGTTGCTCAATATATCTAAACGTGTACAACAAAGGAGGTAAGGGAAATAAAGAAAGAATGTTTTGCACTGATAGAGGGGAGGAGACTTGGGGGAGTGTTTGGTATCCTGCATCTGGAAGGGTGGGGGGTCGTTGGTGGGCAACGACAGCAATGGGTAGGGTGGTAGGCTGCAACAACTGCGGTGCACCAATCTTTCTAAAAATTGCCTGGAGTGTGGGAGGATGTTTAGTGTGCAACCACATAGAAAAACTTAGAAAGGAGATTGAGGGTCTGCAGGAGGAACTAAGACAGGCAAGGCAGATTGGGGGTGGGTTTAGCCCAATACTGGAGGGAGGAAGAAGGGGAGATGAGGGAGGGCGATTTAAGCCAACAGTGGTGAGAGAGGGTCAGAAGAGGAAGCAGAGACAAGGGGCCCAGGCCAGGAAGAGCGATTGCCAGGAATCCAGGTCAGGAGACAAAGACAAATGGAAGGAGGAGATAGGGACTTGTGAGGGAGGCGAAGAAGTGGCAAAAGTCATGGAGTGGAAAGGAGAGAACAGGTTACTATGAAGAGAGAGGGAGCGGGCATTTGTGAAGGGTCTTCAGAAAATAGTTTTGCACTGCTAGAGAGGAAGAAGGTGGAGGAGGAAAATGATGAAATTAGAGGAGTAATTGATAAATGCCTGCACCAAACTGGAGCTCGGGGAAATTCTGCTGGGAGAATTGCAACAGGGGTAAAAGGGGGAAATAATGTGCAGGAGGAAGAAGAGGAGCTGGAAATGAGAGAGGGAGATGAATGGAAGCAAGCAGGGAGTAAGAGGGGTGGAATCTTAGTGCTGGGGGACTCAATACTAAGAGGAGTCAGGTGGGGTAGCAAGGAGGAGAGGCATAGTCGCATTTGGGTGGAGGCCATGCCAGGAATGACAGCAGAAAGGGTTGGACAATCTGTTCTGAAATATGCTAGAAGGGGTAGGGACAAGCCTCATTTAATTATACATCTTAGGACAAATGACCTGGCTGACAAGACAGTAGATATAGTCCAGAGGAGGTTTGAGGAACTAGCACAATTATGTGAGGGGGCAGGAAGATCAGTAACTTTTTCAGAGATACTTCCAGTGCCAAAGGCAAGCACAACAAGAAAGCTGAGAATAGAGGAATTTAATGGATGGCTAAGAACCTGGTGTTGTGCTAAAGGGTATGGGCTGTTGGGGGTGGGAGGGACCTGGGAGCAGTAGTCTCTATACCAAGGACAGACTACACTTGAGTACGGAGGAAAAAGTGTTGAAACAGAGGATGGAGGGAGTACATAGAGGAAGTTGGGAATTTAAACTAGGGTGGGGGTGGCAATTGGGAAGAGATATGCAGAGACCACAGGTTGGGAAACCATATGAGCTTACCCACGTAACAGTGACAAAGGACACATGGCAAGTACTATTGGTGATGCTAGAAAAGGGGGGCAGGATGGGAGGGGGAAAAGGGTGGAAGATGGTTACCCTTAATGCTAGGAGCCTTGGGAGGAAAACTGCAGAGTTACAGGTTCTCATGGCAGAGGGAGAGGTGGACATTGCAGCCATCACAGAAACATGGGCCACCCAATACAATGACTGGGACCTGTCTGTACCAGGGTACAGGTTATTTCGTAGGGACAGGGTGATTGGGAAAGGAGGGGCATGTCACTATATGTGAAGGAAGGACTGAAGTGTGTAAGGGAGGAAGGGGAGGAGGGTAGTACGGAGTCACTTTGGATGCAAATCCAGGATTCCAAGAACAGGATTCTTAGAATGGGAGTGGTGTACAGGCCACCATCTCAGACGGAGGAGTTAGACAGGGAACTAGTGGGACAGATCAGGAGGACCTGCGAGAAGGGTAGTGTGGTGATTGTGGGGGACTTCAACATGCCAGGAGTGGACTGGAGTACCCCAACAACCAGGAACAGAAGGGAGCAGGTACTGCTGGATGCCTTCCAGGACAGCTTCCTGCTGCAAATGGTCAGTGAACCAACCAGGTTAGGGAATACCCTTGACCTTGTGCTGGCAAATGGGGACTTTGTGAGAGAACTTACAGTGGAGGAACCGCTGTCAGGGAGTGACCACCACTCAGTATGGCTCACATTGGATATGGGCAAGGAAGGAGTGGAATCTGGCACAAGAGTGCTGGACTTCAGGAGGCCGACTTTGGGAGGATGGGGGAAGTGGTAAAAGGGTACCTGGCCAGAATTCAATCTAGTATGGACACTAACCAGAGGTGGGAGCTCATAAAGCTGGGGATAGTGGAGGCAACCAAAACCTGCTGCAAAGCCCAGAGCAAGAAGGCTAGGGCTAAGAAACCAAGCTGGTTGAGCAAGGAGGTCATGGAAAGGTAAGGAAGAAAAGAGCTGCCTTTAGGAAGTACAAGAAAACAGGGAGGGGGGAGGACAGGGAGGAGTACTTGACAGAATCCAAGGAGGTGACAAGGGCAGTAAGGGGAGCCAAAGCATCTACTGAACTCAGGCTGGCACAAGGCATTAAGAAGGGGGAGAAGGACTTCTTTAAGTACATCAGAGAGAAAAGGAGCTGTGAGGACCACATAGTAAGGATTAGGAAGGAGGGGGTTGGGTGGAAGCAGGGTGCGATAAGGCAGAAGCACTAAATGAGTACTTCTGCTCAGTATTTACTAAAGAGAAGAGGGGGTGACACCCAAGGTGGAAGAAATGGCAGAAACAGGGGGGAAAGGGGTGACAGATGGGGAAATCATGGAGGGCAGAGTTCGAGAGGGTTTGAAGGCACTGAGGGTGGACAAGGCACCAGGCCCAGATGGCATCCACCCCAGGGTACTGAAGGAGCTGGCAGAGGTCCTTGCAGGACCTTTGGCAGACCTATTTAATGCCTCACTACATTCGGGGTGTGTACCTCAGGACTGGAGGATGGCTCATGTGGTGCCCCTCCACAAGAGTGGCCCCAAGGATGAACCAGGAAACTACAGACCAGTGAGCCTCACATCCATCGTGGGTAAGCTAATGGAGACTATCCTGAAGGAGAGGCTGGTGGCCCTCCTAGAGGCCAAAGGACTACAGGACAGCAGACAGCATGGCTTCATACGTGGCAGATCCTGCCAAACCAACCTGGTGGAGTTCTATGACTGGGTAACTAGGCAACTGGACAGGGGCCATTCAGTGGATGTCCTGTATCTGGACTTCAGTAAGGCATTCGAGCTCGGTGCCACATGGAGGCTGGGAAGGAAGTTAGTAGGCACAGGGTCGGGTGCAAAGCTGGTGAGATGGGTAGGAAACTGGCTTCAGGGAAGGCAACAGAGGGTGGTGGTGGGTGGGGCTCTCACCCAAGGGCAGTGACGAGTGGTGTTCCACAGGGCTCAGTGTTGGGACCAGTGTTGTTTGGGATATTCATTGCAGACATATCATGGGACATCAAGAGCAAGATCAGTCTGTTTGCTGATGATACCAAGGTAGTGTGGTGGTGGATGACCTAGGGGATGGCAGGTGTTGCAGGATGATCTGGCAAAGCTTGAAACCTGGTCAGACACCTGGCAACTGGGGTTTAATGCCAAAAAGTGCAAGGTGCTGCATTTTGGGATGAAGAACCCAAGGAGGAGTTACCAGCTGGGGTGCAGCTAGCCCAGACAGAGGAGGAGAAGGATCTGGGTGTGCTCATTACAGGGTCAATGAACAACTCAGCACAATGTAGGAAGGCAGCTGCAAAGGCCAACAAAATGCTGGGTTGTATTGCAAGGGGTATATCCTCGAGGAGGGAGGAGGTGATTCTGCCACTGTATAGGTCATTAGTTAGACCACACCTGGAGTACTGTGTGCAGTACTGGCGCCTGTATCTGAAGAGGGACATTAAGTTACTGGAGGGGGTGCAGCACAGGGCGACAAAGATGATCAAGGGGCTGGGGACTTATCATATGAGAGGAGGTTGAAGGAGTTGAACATGTACTCACTGGAGGAGAGGAGGGACAGGGGTGACATGATTGAAACCTTTAAATACATGAAAGGAATAAACAAGGCGGGTACAGAGGGCTGTTCAAAGTAAGGGAGGGAGGGCCACCAGGGCCATGATATGAGACTGGAGGAGGAAGGTTCAGGAGGAGATGAGGAGACACTTTTTACAGAGAGGGTGGTGGCTGGATGGAATCGTTACCTGCAGAAGTGGTATCCAGTAGAACAGTGGACTGCTTCAAAGGGATGGGACAGGACAAGGGGAGGGCTAATGACAGGGAAGGGTGGAAGGAGGGGCAGCTGCAGAATAAGGGGTGCTAGCTGCACATTCGAGCAGACTTGATAGACCTCTAGGCCTTTATCTGCTGGCAAATTTCGTATGTTCGTCAGGGCAGACATTTGGGGGTTGAATGGGCTGGATGGTTTATCTAAGAAATTAGACTGGAATTTGCCAATAAGGTCAGTGAAGGCTGAGTTAAATATGTCTGCTATTAATTAATTAATTTATTTACTGGAATGTTTCACCCAAAAAAATTAATTATTAGCGGACACATTTAACTCAGCCTTCACTGATCTTATTGGCGTATGCCAGTCTAATTTCTTAGATAAATCATCCAGCCCATTCAACACCAATATGTCTGCCCTGACCCTGAATAATCCCCATTTGTAATAAAGGAATAATGCACAACAGGGTGTGTGTTGTGCTGGGAAAACATCATGCCTGGGTTGATCAGGCACGAGGCCGCAGGCCAAGTGTGACTAATCACCATAGAAGTAATGTTATCCCAGCACGACACACACCCTGGAGTGCATTATTCCTATTATACAATGGTTCTCCTATAACAGAATACAAAAGAAAAATTATTATAATATGTTTAAAAGTATTTTTGAGTCATTTCTTTGCTGAGTAGGTATACATGGAAGACAAATAGTCCTGCTGGCTGTATTGTTTGCCCCGTAGATGGTTTTGCTGTTTTTTTCCTGACGGTAGGCTGCTTGTATGCCCCCCACACACACACACACACAACTGTTTCCTTTCATAGAAGTTTAATTGAACCATTCCTGATGACGGGTGAAGATGTTCGATTTGTAATTATGTGAATGCTGAGGAGCAAGGGGCTAGCAGAAGAGAAACCATCCTGCTCCTCCTGCCTCCCCCTGCCACCCACTTTTTTAGATTGTTTTTAGGGAGGGGGAGGACTCGTCTTCAAGCTGTGGTGGTAGAGATGAGATGTGTTTTTTACCATGACACAATAGGGACGGCGAAAAGAATATAGTTTAAAATAGGGGACAAGAGCATGATTTGAGCAGTGAGGAGCGAGCGTGTGCTAGGGAAAGTGAAGCCGTTTGGCCAGTTGCTCACTGCTGCATTTCCCGTTATGTTAAACTGGTAGCTCTCCCGGCAACATTGCCCTGTGTATGTGCTACAAGAAAAGAAATTGGGGTAAAAAAAACTGTGTGTGGTACGTGGTCAGTCCACAATGTGCTTTGCAAGAGATGCGCTCGGTGCGTTGGAGCAGACAGGGAGTGAGAGCAGTGGAGTGGTGATTGCTGTGAAGCCGATTGTAAAGACGGCTTTCACTCAGCTCATTTTCTTTTTTTATGTTATGAGAGAAAACATTGTCTAGAGGAATGTGTGAGGGTAGTCGGTTACAGTGCTGAGCACTGGAAACAATACCTTTGTGGGGAGCGTTGAAGGATGACAGCAACGGCTGTAGACTGATTTTATTTTTACATTTAATGAGGTTGTAAGTGTGCTGGGGCTTGATCCATGATATTATGCTGGGATAATATCATGGGTGCAGTCACAGAGGGACCAATCAGAGCCCAGGAAATTTTCTTGCCATTGTATAATCTGTATTAACATTGGGTCCTGGATGATTTCCCTATTTATATTAAGCATGAAGGGAGGAGAGCTGTTGGGCTTAGTGGCAATTTCTTTGATGTTCTCCCAAAATGTCCTATTGTCACCACAGTAATTTGAGAGTGCTTCTTTGTAGTGTGCAGATCTGGCTAAACCGATCTCTTGGGTGTAGGTGTTCCTGGCAGCTTTGAACTGCTGCCAGTCCACTTGTTTCCCTGTGGCCCGCGACTTTGTGCCAGAGGTAGTTTCTAGTAGCCATTAGGTTTAGGAGGGAGGTGGAGATCCAGGGACTAACAGTGACTTTTATCTTCCTTTTTATGGCTGTGGGCGAAGCCTACAGCCCTTCTGTCATCAATCAGATTGTAGCTCTAAAATAGCTTTTTGTGGAACTCCCTTTTTAGACATTTGGAATATTCCTCCACAGCTGCAAAGTAGTGCACTCCTCCTCTGTTTGCTATTTGCTGCTGTACGTTAAAGGCATCTGAAGGGAGGGGGATGCTACTGTACTGTGCCTCAGAACTTCTCAGGATATTAACAAAAAAAAACTTTTTAGACTACTGTTTCTATCATCTGTCCAGCTCAGTCTAATAGATGTACTCCATTTATTTCAGCAACCTAGGTGTTAACTCATTATATGATGTCTGTAGTCTACAGTGTTAGAGTACAGACAGTGGATCTGCAGTCTGTAAGCTATTTCATTCCTATGGGCAGACATACGAACTGCAGGGTGGGGGGGGGGTTGTTGCCTCATCACTGTTTTTGGCCTGAAGGATCTCGCCCTTTAAATGAACAAAAAAAGTAAGTATAAACTAGTGTGACAGAGTTAATTAAATCCAGCTGCCCATGTACACATAGAACAAAAGAGGTGCTTCGTGCTTGTTTGCTGTTTCTGGAGTTGAAGGTGCAGGGATTTATTTAACTCTAAAAATTGATTAGCGTTTTGCTCATAAAAGTGCTAAATCTTTGCGAACATGCATAGCTCTTGTCTCACTGTGTTTAACAAACACATCACTTCTAGAAAATCTATATGGATACTTTCTGTACAGTTAGCATCATCCCCCCCAAAAAATTGCTAATCAATTATTTAAAACCCTGAGGTGTCAAGTGGAAAGTGCTTTTAAGCATGTAAGTGTGTGTGAGTGAGAGTGTGTGAGTGTGTGCACAATCCTGCTTTGAGATGGGCTATGCCATGAAGACTAATCATCTCTTATCTAGGATTTACGGTCTGAGGCTCAGCTACACTGTTTGAGTGAGCATTCCCTCCTGTGCAGCAGAAGGTCAGTGTAAAACTAAACTCAAAGGAAAAAAATAATAACAGATTTACAGAGAGGGAGAGAGTACTTAAATGGACACCGTTTGGAGTAGGGAGGTTGGTTATTGCATGGATCTGGGATCTGTGTACTGGAGTTTTAACGTTTGTTTACAGTTTATAAATGTAATTGAAAAAATCTATATATTTTTTCCTTTGGTAACCAGGTAAGGCCAACTAGGCATAGGTGCTTGTTTCCAGGAACACTGGGGAGATTAAGTAACTTAATCAGAGCCACATAGTATGGAAATGGAGGGTGTGGGAATCAAACCCATGTCTGAATGCTGGATGTACAAAGCTCATTTATAGCTCATTATTCTAACCTCTAGGCTATACTGCCAGCCCCATAAATACTGAACAATTTAGACTGGGCTGTTAATACAGGGTTTTATTTAACTCTAAAAATTGATTAGCGTTACGCTCATAAAAGTTTTAAAACATTGTGAAAATGCATAGCACTTGCCTCACTGTGTTTAACAAACATAACACTTCTAGAAAACCTATATAAATGCTTTCTGTACAATTAGTATTGTCCCAAGGAAAAAAGTGCTAATCAATTATTTAAAACCCTGTAATATCTCAAAGGAGAACTGCCTTGAATCAACAAACATGCATTTTTGTAGAAGTAGATGTTATTTTTTTAAAATACCAGTTCTCATTTTGTTACTGCTTAATCTTAACTGGCCTTTTGATAAATTCAGTGAGTGTTTCTGATTCACACACTGCTGGTATTGACCATTTTAGAACAGTATAATCTTGTCAAAAACTTACATTGTTGGTACAGTGCATCTGTATTCTAATTTAGGATTCTTAGGTTCATGGGGACATAAACAACATCATACAATTCTTTGCAGCAGTGTGTAACCCACAAATATCCAATAGGTTAACTAAAAGGCCAGCAAAATGGGGCAGAAACAGAAGAGGACCCACTAAATGGAAAAAAAAAAGCTTCCACAAGAAACATTACTCACACGTTCAGTGCAGTTCTCCTTTAACTAAGCTTGTAGGGAATGTCAGGTATTTTATTTAAATGGTAAGGAATTGTGTTTACAGGGATTAGGAGCCATCTACAGGGAAATTCCTCCCATACAATTGCATTAGTTATACGGGAAAACAGAGGAATTTGGCTTCCATTGGAAATAATGTAATCTACAGAAAAACATAGGAAAATTGCCCTGCAGTTACAAGAAAAAGGCAAATGTACTTTGGGAGCAGTGACACACACACACACACAGTCACACACATTTATTTATCTGCTTTTGGTAACTGGGTGGGTGCACTAGACATAGAGATGCCTATTTTCAGGCACCAGCTGGGAGGATACAAGTCAAATACATGAGCAAAACAACAATGTGATGCAGTATATAGAACAGGTCAGACAATAGACAAATTTGCAAACAGTAAAAGTACAGAGTTATACAAAGTCAAAATATAAACAAAATACAGTTAGAAGAGCTTCAAAAATATAGACAAGTGCAGGAGAAGTCCAGAATTGGCCTGATCAAGTATTACGTACAATATATAATAAGTGCTGTTAGCAAGGCTGATAAACATAGTGAGAAAGAGATGGAAGAGGAGGGCAGAGAGAAGGGCGAAAGTAGATGAAAGAATGCAGAGGACGAGAGGAGAGAAAGTAAGATAATGCAACATGAGAGACAGAGAGAAAATGGATGAGCTAAGGTGGATGGAAGCACGTGCAGGGATTAGATGCTAGTAGATGTTTAGGGTGAAGTTTCTTGAAACCAGCATGTGTAGGGGCTAGGTGAATAGTTTGAGGGATACAATTCCAATACTTAGGGGCAGCAAAAGATAAAGCTTGTGCACCCATGGTGGTTTTGCATCTGGGGATGTAGAGAGAGGTTTGGTCGTTAGACCGGAGACCATAAGAGGGGGTCTGGGAGTATAACAAAAAGGAGAGGGACTGAGGGAGGCCTGATCATGTTATACAATCCAATAGGAAGCCAAGGACAGTAGACGGTGAACAGCAGGGATGGCCATCTTAGGAAAGCTTAGAGCTGACAGTGGTGTTTATACTGTGGAGAAGCGGAGGCGAAGTGGCAAAATGTTATTATAGGTGGTGTCCCATTTATGGAGGGAGGTCTTGGTGGTGCCTAGGTAGGTGACTGAGCCAAATGCCAATGCTGGGAGCAGAAGGCCTTGTGCCACAGCAAGCTTAGCCAATGGAGTGAGGGCATAGCTGGTACAGTAGGCTCCCCTATTTTTGCATTAACAGATTTGCAAGTAACGGTGATGTGGAGATCGAACTCCAGGGATTCATCAAGAAGAACACCCATGTATTTGAAGGAACTAGTGCTAACTAATGGGGAACCATCAGCACAGGATATTTTGAGAGAGTTATGATTCACTTTAAGTCTGGCAGGAGAGCCCAGGAGCATGGCATGGGTTTTGCTTACATTAACAAGGTTACTTTCAGTTAGCCAGGTTTGAATGTTTAGGAAGTCCAGTGCAAGGGAGTTGTTGATATCTGAGACATTTCTGGCACTGTGGTAGATGACAAGGTCATCAGCGTAAAGCAAGGAAGAGCAAGTAGGGGCCAGCAATGGGAGGTTGTTAATGAAAATAGTGAAGAGCAGATGACCACATATGGAATCCTGAAGGATGCCACTATGTATGGAAGAATAATCAGACAAGACTGCATTAAAAGCTACAGCCTGCTTCTGATTGGATAGATAGCTGTTGAACCAGTTCGCCGTATCAATTGAAAAACCCAAAGAACAGAGCTTATTAAGGAGAAGAGTATGATTAACCAGGTCAGAAGCCTTGGTTAAATCAATGAAGATTGCACCTGTCAAGAGACTAGATTCTATAGCAGCATAGATGTCATTGGTAAGTTTTAGAAGGACAGTGGAGGTGCTGTGGCCTTTGTGGAATCCATGCTGGGAACTAGAGAGGAGGTTGTGTTTCTGAAGATACTCTATGGTTTGGGTCGCCACTAATGTTTCCAGGATTTTACTGAGCACAGAAAGGATAGCAATAGGTCGATAGTTAGACACATCTTTGGGATCACCTTTTTAAGGATAGGAGTAATTTTAGCCATCTTCCATATGTCGGGAACCACACCATGGCATAGCGATAGGTTTAATATTTTAGTAAGCAGGGAGACTATGAGAGGGGCAGTGGCTTTCAGGAGCCTAGGTTCCAAACCATCAGCACCAGAGCTAGTGGTGTCTGAGATGGACAGTAGAAGCTTTAGGACTTCAGTTCTAATGATGGTCTGGAACAGGAACAATGGATGAGTGCAGGGGTTCAGTATCCATGGGAGGGAGAGTGGGATGACCAGACGGGAAGGAGGCTGAGTAATTAGATAAGTCCGAGAAGAGGCAGTTGAAATTTTCGAGTTAGTGATGGTCCACAGATTATTACAATACACGCCATTTAGTATTATGTCATTTGAGGTGGTTGATTTATTGGCTTCAAGGAGAGTTTTGATAACAGACCAGAATTTCTTGGAGTCCCCTGCAGCTTTTATTGACAAGCCTTATAGAAAGAGCTTTTAGCTAGGTGAGTATTCCTTTTGCAGGAGTTTCTCAGGGCCCTACAGAGACTGTAATCTCCCTGAAGACCAGAGGCCTTGAAACAGTGTCAGCTTTTGGCCCTGGCCCTGAGCTGGGTAAGAAGGACCTTAGAGAGCCATTTAGTTTGTGTACCTCAGATAAGGTGAGTGGCACAAGGAGCACAGTGGTTCTGAAGGCATCCAAATTGTGTAAGGAAGTGGTCTAGGGCAGGCTGAGCATTAGTGGAGGCAATGATGGGTGACCAGTTAATCCTAGAGAGAGATCCTGCATAAATTGTACCTGATTAAAGTTGGTCAGATTTCAGAAGGGGATACATTTCGGAGGTGGAGATGGTTGCCTGGCAGCATGCTAGATGCAAAAGATTGGAGAGTGGTCACTTATAGCATCTGCAAGTGTACCAGCTGAGACTATACCATCAAGATAGCTTGTGAGGACCCAGTCAATTAGAAAACTATATTGGGCCAGGGGGCATGACCCTAGTTGGGTCAATGATGAGTCGGTGGAAGTCATGGCATTCTACCAAACTGTGGAGTGACTGACTGGATTTTCCAGACCAGTTTAGGTCACCCAAAATGAGGACCTCTTTACATCCGATGACTGGGTCCACCAGTGAAATTAGTTCCTCAAGACCAATGATACCACCAATGACCTGACATGTTTCACTCTACTGAGCTTTCTCAAGGGTGTGTAGAGTGAAACATGTCAGGTTGATTGTATCTGAGCTAGTGTGGAGCTGGTTTTATGTCTCTGGAGTTTGGGGAACTGTTTTGTACGGCTGAGGACTGTTCTACTTTGTGTATTGAACGTTTTTTGGAACATCCTTTTCGTGATGAGTGAGTTCTTCCATTATTATGGGCCTTTTTGGACTTCATGAATGTACAACTACACTATAAGTGTGTTTTAACCTGTGCCATTTTTTGATTTTTATGCATATACCATTTTTTCTTAGCATGGTTTTTCCTTGGTGTGGCATAACCTCTTTTTTCTGACATACTGTGTGTAACCTCTTAGAGCCCAGTTGAAGGGTAGCATGAATTGATTCACAGTGTGAGAGGGTAAGAGAGACATTATGGTGTAATAAAAGGTGAGATTGACAGAATATTGCAACATTCCCACCATGCTTCGAAGAGGACCCGTCTTGCCTAATTTGTAGTTGGATATCTGGTACAGGTGATCAGGGGTAGAGGGTTTTAGCCAGGTCTCACACAAAAAATGCCAGGGTTATATTGAGTAGCCCACACCTCAAGTTCAGTTAAATTATGGGGGAGGCTCCTGACATTCAGATGAACAATGCACAGACCTTTAACATCACTCCACGTAGCATCAGTGTGAGAGATGTTACCTCTAGATCCTGGATTAAGTTCAATATCCCCCTGCTAATAGTAGTGCAAGGAGTAGCAAGTACCACAGTTTACGATGGCTGAAAGTGGTCGGTAGGGTTGGTATGCGAAGAGAAGAGTTGAAAACTAAATAGGCAACATGATGAATTATCCTGTTAGGGACAAAAAGTGTTGAGAAGACTAGGGGCAGATGAGATTGTGTTAGCATGATGGAAAATGTGAAGTCATTAGGGTGTGTGTAATGGCCATTCCCAGAGGGTGGGCAACTGACCACTGGGATCCATAAGACAGAAACTACTAGGAGTAATACACTTGGATATGGTCCATGTACTGTAATTAGACAGAGATTGCCATAGTTGTAAAGGTACATAGCACAATGATGGATAATTAGTGTTAGGGATTAGGGAGAAAGAGGATTTTTGCAGTGTAAAACTCAGCAACGGACTGAATAAATAGACTAGAAATTGAGGAGGATAAGCAGCTTGAGATATGATGCAGGCACCCTCTAGTGGAGATGAAGTATAGGCTGCAAGTGGGAAAGTGAGTAGACAGTTAAAAAAAAAATCACTCCCTCTGGGTGTGGCTAACCACACACTATATAACAAAGGCCAGCCAAAGGTGGGAGTGTAGGTGGGTGGATGGGAAACAGCCACGAAGTGACTGCGGGAAGAAGCAACGAGTCAATTGTCCACTACAGAAGCCGTGGCCCAGCTAAGAAGCCTAGTAGGGACGCAAGTCTTGAGTCTGCTGAATACCACTTACAGAGCCTGAGATTACCTAATGTACTAAATATACAGGGGGTTAAATTTACCCGTGCAGCATTCCATTCTGGCAAGATGTTCTAGTCATCTACCACCCCTTCCATGAAGAAGTATTTCCTCACATGCCTCATAAATTTATCCCTTTAGCTGCATTGCATTCCCATGCATTCTAGTGCCTTCTTTACTGTGAAATAGATCATCCACTGGCAGCTTCTTCACTCCTGTGAGGTACTTGTAGGGTTCCATCATATCCATTTTCACTCTCCTCTCCTCTACTCAGGAAGTGATTTTGAGTTCTTGCAGCCTTTCCTTGTATGGTTTCTCATGCAGCTCTTGCAGCATTTAGGTAGCCCACCTATGTACGGCCTCCACCCAGTCAATGTGCTTGAGAAGGTGTAGCCTCCAGAGCTGGACACCGTACCCCAGGTGGGGACGCCGTACTGAGCGATACTACGGCAGCACCACCTCCCTCCTCCTGCCGGAAATCCCCCTTCCAATGTTTCCCCAAATTCTTTTCCATTTTCTCCACCCATTCATGTGTGTACACCCTGTTGCAGATTTTTGTATCATCCACAAAGACAAACAACACCACATTCTGCTAGTGCTTCCCTTCCATTGCAGTACCCCTTCTCTTCACAGGATCATCACTAGTAACCTTCCGATTTTGCAAACTGACCCTAATATCAGTTCTTCCTTTATGGGACCACCAATTGCCTCCTATGGCCAACCACCCAACCTGCAGAATCTCCTGGTAAAAATTAGCCTCCATACTTCTAACAATTCCTCTATACCAGGTACCAAACCTTGAAACAGAACTTGTTGCTACACCTGCAAATTGATTTCAAGTGTGACTGAAACTTAGGGTCCCAGAGGTGTTTTCACATTACCAAGGAGTTCTCATGCACCTCCACCAATGTGGTATATTGTATTCTTTGCAGTAAGTATGCAGCTATTTACATTGGAGAAACTGGTAGATGCCTGGCTGACCAATTCAGGGAATATTATAGGGCAGTCAGGAATGGAAACACTGATAAACCTAGGGACGAATGCCTTGGCTCAACATGAGATTAGAGCAGTGCAGGAGGAGTCTGTGGAATTGGGAAGGGGCCTTAGGCAAGTAGCACACACAGTATCCTTCTCAGAGGTGCTGCCTGTCTATGGCATGGGTGAGGTGAGGGTACTCCACACCATGCAATTCAATGAATGGTTGAAAAACTGGTGCGGAGCACACAGGCTTGGCTTCACTGGGGACTGGGGTTCCACCTGGAGGGATATCAGTCTGTACTGGGAGGATGGTCTGCATCTGTCCAGGAAGGGAACAAGTCTTCTGGGCAACCCGTTTAAATTCTTCATTGGCAAGCTTTTATACTAGTCAAGCGGAGAGGCACTGATAAGCAGCAGGGAATTCTCAGCCTTCCCCTACAAAACAGGGTACTAAATGAGTTAAAGACCAAGGTAGAAGGGTCAGTAGGGAGCAGGACAGGGGTAAATAATGAGAGCAAAGTCAAGGAGGACAGGAATGGTGCTACAAGAGGTAAAGCCATCAAAAAATGGAGAGTAATGAGTACCAGTACCCGTAGTCTGGGTAACAAGCTTCCTGAACTAGTGGCCTTGATGGAAGAGGAACATCTGGATATCGTGGCAGCCACCGAAACATGGCCCACACAGAACCATGACTCGGATGTAAACATACCAGCATACACTATCTACAGGAGGGACAGGAAGGGTAAAAGAGGAGGAGGAATAGCTCTCTACATAAGGGAAGGAATCAAAGCAACAGAACAAAAGGGTAATCAGGGAGGAGAGGAAGCACTGTGGGTCAATCTGGAGACAGTCAAAGGCACCACAATCCGCACAAGGGTTGTATACAGACCCCCATCTCGGGGGAGGAAATGGACAAGAAAATGATAGAAGGTATCCTTAGAATGGCAGAAAAAGGGGAGATATTGTTGATGGGGGATCTAAATATGCCAGATGTTAACTGGAGTGCATTTGCTGCAGCCATTTCCAAAAGTGGGGTTATTCTAGATACCCTACAGGGGGCATGCCTTAGACAACTAGTACTGGAACCCACTCAAGAGGGAGCAATCTTAGACCTGGTACTCTCAAATGGAGATGGAGAGAGGATCACAGATTTAGAAGTAGGTAGCCATCTGGGAACTAGCAACTATCGAACAGTATGGTTCACGATAAACACTGCATTAGAGTCAAGCCATACAAAAGCAAAGATACTGGACTTTAGGAGGGCTGACTTTTCCAAAATGGGTGAGTGCATAAGGAATGCACTAGTAAATGGGCAGGAAGGAGGGGTAGAAGAACAATGGGGGAATAATCAAAACTGCCACTAGAGAGGTAAAAAGCCTTTGTGTGAGGCAAATAAACAAAACACAAAAATGCAAAAAAACACTATGGTTCTCAAAGGAGGTGGCAGGGAAGGTTAGGAAGAAAAAGAAAGCATTCAGGAAGTCCAAGGAATCACAGAAGGGGCAGGACAAAGAACTGTATTTGTTAAAGCAAAAGGAAGCAGGGAAGGCAGTCGGAACAGCAAAGGCCCAAACCAAGGAAAAGATAGCCAACTCAGTTAAGAAGGGGGATAAAACCTTTTATAGGTACATCCAGGAGCGAAGGAAAACCAAGGGAGGGATAGTAAGGCTTAATGGGTCAGAGGGTGACTGTGAAAAGGCACAGATACTAAAAAAATATTTTTGCTCAGTATTCACAAATGAAGAGGGGGAGGTACCTAAACCAAACAATAGAAACAATCTGGATAAGGGGGCTGATACCAGCCCATTCACAGAAGAAAGAGTTCTGAAAGAACTCATAAAACTGAAGGTGGACAAAGTAATGGGGCCTGATGGGATTCATCCCAGAATTCTAAAAGAACTAAGGGTAGAACTATTGACACCACTGACTACCCTCTTTAACAAATCATGGGAGGATGAGGTGGTACCGAGGACTGGAGGAGGGCAGATGTGATTCCCTTCACAAAAGTGGGAGCAAGGCAGAAGTAGGAAACTACAGACCTGTTAGTTTAACCTCAGTGATAGGGAAAATGATGGAATCACTTCTGAAGGAAAGAACTGTTGAGTATCTAGAGGCCAGAGGAGCACAGGACCTAAGGCAGCATGGATTCACAGCAGGAAGGTCATGCCAGATGAATCTGATAGATTTCTTTGACTGGGTGACCAAAGTAGTAGATCAGGGAGAGACTGTGGACATGGTCTACCTAGACTTTAAGCAAGGCATCTGACACAGTCCCAAACAAAAGATTAATATACAAGTTAGCCAGCCTGGGAGTGGGTCCCAAGATGACAACCTGGGTAAAGAACTGGCTGGAGAATAGGACACAGAGAGTAATAGTAAATGGAGTCCACTCTGAAGAAAGTGGGGTTACTAGTGGGATATCGCAGTGTTCAGAGCTAGGACCGGTCCTCTTCAATGTCTTTATAAGTGACATTGCAGAGGGACTGGAAGGAAAAGTACGTCTCTTTGCAGACAACACAAAGATCTGCAACAGGGTTGATGCACAATGTGGGGTGGAAAGGATGAGAAGGGACTTGGCAAGGTTGGACGAATGGTCAAATATATGGCAGCTTAGATTCAATTCTAAAAAGTGAAAAGTAATGCACCTGGAAAACAAAAACCCAGGGGAAGCGTACACAATTGGGGGGGGGGGGTGAGATACTAACAACAACAAAAATGAAAAGGGACCTGGGGTAGTCATATCAGATAACTTAAAGATGGGCAAGCAATGTGAGAGGGCAGTAAGGATGACTGGGGGATACTGGGATGCATAGGGAGAGGCATCACCAGTAAAAAAACAGGAAGTTGTTATCCCTCCGTACAGACAGCTGGTAAGACCCCATCTGGAGTACTGCATACTGTTCTGGAGACCCAATCTCTGCAAAGACATATACAGGATGGAGGCAGTCCAGAGGAGGGCAACTAAAATGGTGCAGGGTCTGCACCAGAAGACATATGAAGAGAGACTTAAGGAGCTTAATATGTATACCCTCGGGGAAAGGGGGGGAACATGATAGAAACTTTGAAGTATCTCAAGGGAATCAACAAAGTCCAAGAGGGTAGCATCTTTAGAAAAAGAGATGTGCAAGAACAAGGGGGCATAATTTGAAGATGGGGCGGTGGCTCAGAGGTAATGCAAGGATGTATTTTTTCACAGAGAGGGTTGTGGATGCATGGAACGGCCTTCCGGAGGAGGTTGTGGAGTCAGAAACAGTGGTGGAATTCAAGAATGAATGGAACAGTCATAAGACAATTCTAGGGGGTGGGGGTAGGAGGAAGTAGGCTGTTGGTTAACTGGGGTCTGCAGCTTATCCATTAGGTAGGGAAATCGGCAGACTGGGTGGGCCAAGTGGTCCTTATCTGCCATCAAATTCTATGTGTCCATGTATCCTACTTCACCTTCAGGGACCATGGTGTCAATGATCTTTCTATTTGTGTTAATCACTTTTTTTTGTTTTCCAGATTCACTTTTTATTTTGCCATTCATCACTTCTTGTCCCAGATCAATCAATCAATCAATCAATCAATTTTTTATTTATAAAAAGGCGCTTTTCTTCAATCCAAATCACCTGTACAATAACATAAAACAATAAATAAACAGAGTTTAAAACTTCAAAAACTAGACTAAAAAGGTGGGTTTTCAAGGCTCCTTTAAAGATCAGGACAGTCGGACTATTTCGCACCTGACGAGGTAGAGAATTCCACAGGGTCGGGGCCATAAAACTAAATGACCTAGCCCCCGAAGATTTCAAACAGACCCTGGGAATCTCCAGCAATCCCTCATCAGTGGATCGGAGAGGGCGGGAGGGACAGTAGGGGCGAAGGAGCTCTTTCAGGTAAGTTGGTCCCTGGTCATGTAGAGCTTTATAGGTCAGAAGACCGACCTTGAAGGTGATTCGCCAAAGTACTGGCAGCCAGTGCAGTCCACGGAGCACAGGCATTATATGACTGGATCTAGAAGAACCAGTCAACAACCTGGCCGCCGCATTCTGCACTAGCTGCAGACGGTTCAACCCCCGATAGCCCTAGGTACAGGGAGTTGCAACAGTCAAGGCGGGAGGTAACAAAGGCGTGGATCAATGTTGGAAGATCTTCTGGAGGAACCAGATGCTTCACCCTGGCGATATTCCTCAGATGGAAAAAGGAAGTTTTGACCACTGCTGACACCTGAGCTTTAGCGTCAAGTGGTCATCAATTATTCGCCAAGATTCCGCACCTGATCTGAGGTTGTCAGTGGAGGCGCCTGCAAGCCATAAGCCAGAATGCGATCCAGCTGGCAAACCCGCCTCTGGCGACCTTTATCCACAACCAACACCTCAGTTTTCTCGGGGTTTAACCTCAACCAACTCCCATTCATCCAATCTTGGACTTCTGCAAGGCAGTTATTAAATACCGACAAGGCAGCATCCTGGCGGGCACAAAGACATATACAGCTGGGTATCATCAGCATAGCAATGAAACCCAGTCCGTATAGTCTTATAATCGCTCCCAAGGCAGCATATACACTGCGAATAACATAGGTGCTAGAATGAGAGCCCTGTGGTACCCATGAGCAGGGAGACTGATGCGAGGAAAAATTCCGACACCACCCTCTGAGTCCTACCTCGAGGTAAGATCTAAACCACCTGAGGACCATACCAGATAGTCCACAGATGGACCCAGATGCTCCAACAGCACCCCATGATCAACAGTGTCAAATGCTGCAGAGAGATCAAGAAGTACCAAGATAGAGCAGGTCCTCGATCTCTCGCTATTAGGAGGTCATTTAGTACAAGAACAAGTGCTGTCTCGTGCAGTGCCTTTTCCTAAATCCAGATTGGAGAGCATCGTGATATTGTTGTTGGTCAGATGATCCTCCAGTTGCAATGTGACCACCTTCTCAATAACCTTACCCACAAAGGGTAGGTTAGAGACTGGTCTGTAATTTGCAAGACAATCTGGGTCTAAGGAGGCTTTTTAAAGAGGCCTAACTATAGCCTCTTTAAGGGGTTCAGGAAAGATCCCCTCTCCAAGACTTCCAGACTATCAAAGCCAGGACTGGGCCGATTTTATCCACACAATCCACTAGGAGACGTGTGGGGCCAGGGTCCAAGTCACAGCTGGTTGGTCATAGCGCTCGGATGACCATCACAATATCCTCGATTTTGGGGAGGCTGAAGTCAGACCATACAAAATGGGTGTTTGACATCTCCAGCCGACCATCACTACCCCCATTGGAGAGGGAAGAGCGGACGTCCGATCTGATTTTGGCAACCTTATCTGCAAAGAAGAGAGCAAACTCCTCACACCGTTCTGTGGAAATGGCCCTCCCGGGCTGAAGACAGACTGGATTGCACAGTCTGTCCACAGTCCGAAAGACCTGGGCTGGTCTATTCTGTGCAGCCGCTATCTCCCTGGACAGGAACTCTGCCTTCTTACGAGAGATTGCGGATTGATAGGCCATATAATGGTCCATCAAACTAAGTCTGTCATCATCCAGACCGGACTTCGACCAACACCTCTCCAGCCTTCGTCCAACCCTCCTCAACTCCCTCATGGTCTCATCAAACCATGGAGACCTGGGGCGAAGAGTGAGTGGATGAACACGAACAGGTGCAGTAGAATCCAGGGCCCCTGTAACTGCCCTATTATAGGCCTGTACTAGGTCACCTGGATCCAAGCAATCTATCTGAAGATCCGATAGGTCCAGTACCGCCATCAGGTCATCTGGGGACACACCCCTCAATGGGCGGTACCGGACCATTTCGAAAGGGGCTGACCTAGTAGGGGCAGCCTCAAAATTGAACCTAATGGGTGATGGTCAGACCATCCGGTGGTTCCACACCACATCAGATATCCCCATCCCCAGAAGGAACACCAGATCCAATGAGTGCCCACCAATATGGGTCGGGAGGAAACTACCTTGTGAAGCCCAGTGATGACATCAACTGGAGAAGTCTTGACCAAAGCGTGAGAGTTCATCGTCGACCCAAGCATTGAAGTCACCCAGAACCAACCATCTGGGGACCCCAATGTTAGGTCGACAATGAAGTCTGCGACTTCCTGCGGAAAAACATTCCGTCACCTGGTGGACGGTATCACAGTATCCTGCACCCACACCTCGCCTAAGACACACTCAAAGGATCCGGTGACTCCCACTGGTACCTCCACCAGGCCCAATTCTGATTTAAAGAAATGGCAACACCCCGCCCCTCTGATCCTGCCTCGGCGGTGTATCACGAGTACCCGGCTGGAACTGCTGCGGCTAATACTGGCCCAGCATTCTCATCCAGCCAGGTCTCGGTGATGCAAGCTAGGTCAGCTGACCCAACAAGATCAGCTATAATAGCCGTCTTGTTTTTAATAGACCTAGCATTGCACAACATCGCTCGTGCAGGATGGACCTCCGACGATGACCGTGTTACCTGCTGGTAACCAGAACCCTTGGGTATGGGCACAAGACAGGGAGAACCCCTCTCCTGAGCCCATTTTGCCCCAGGGCGTCTCCTTGACCTCACTATCCCTATCCGCCCGCTCCTTTCCATCCCCCAGGCCCAGCCCCACCCCTTCCTCCTCCCCCTCACAATCCCCAGAGCCCTACACCTTCTATAGACTCCCGGCGACAGAGGGGGACAGGAGAAGGGACGGAGATCCCTGAGCCTGGAGGGGGAATAAT
Organism: Neoceratodus forsteri; assembly: GCA_016271365.2. Lineage (NCBI taxonomy): Eukaryota > Metazoa > Chordata > Ceratodontiformes > Ceratodontidae > Neoceratodus > Neoceratodus forsteri. The sequence continues at coordinate 389,483,371 of CM057457.1, read as the reverse complement.
AGCCAACTGTCCTATTTTCATTCCAACACATAGTAACACAATTTAATACAAACCCCAACAGAAATATAAATAACAGGATTTAAATTACAACATACAAATAACATATAATTATTATAACTAAGCAAAACAAAACTAACTAAAATTAAACCCTAACAAAATACTCTATCAAGGATCAAACATTCCATAACAATGTGTTACACATAAATGTATTAGAAGCACTTGTCCATCTACCCCTTCCCACAGTGCTCTCACCACTGTAGAAAATGATTTTTTTTTTCACCTACACAAAACCCTTAACATTTGGCCCAAAGTTTCAATTTCCAAAATACTAAAGGAAAAGCAAAACAAGAGTTCAAGGTCTTTTCTTCTTCTTAGTATCCACACTTTTGTGCTCTCACCACTAGTATGCCCCAAAAAAAAAAATTTAAACAGTCTTCTCTCACAAGACTGAACTAAATAGCTCAGGTTTTGGTCCTCCCAATTGTATCCCAAAGTATAATTGAAGAGAACAAAAGTTCAAGTATACATCACCAAAGTAGCAGTCCACACAGATCCAGCTCCAGTAAAATCCTGCAAACATCCAGAGAAAGCATCGCCCAGAAGTCCAGACTCAACCTGACCCTCGCAGCAATGAGACAGGCTGAACCACCCTCCAATGGCACCCCCCTCTCACTAAGGAAGCAAGGTTAACCCCACCACCCTCCAGGGCAGAGAAACCCGCTACCCTGTCCAGACCAGGAATCTGGACCATTTAATAATCAACAACCGTCTGTCCCAGGCGCTTCCTCCATCAGTAAGTCCAGTCACAGTAGGATCCAGATTACTTCCTCTTCCTGGTTCGTGATAATCCTTCCCGAATGGGAACCAGCACTCCACCACAAGCGTTCCTCCTCACAGTCCAGTCCAGTGTTCACCCCAAGCACATAAGCAGCCACCAGAACCCCAGGCCACCAGCAACCAAAATCTTCTCCCAAAAACAAAGTTTCCACTGGAAGCAGGTGGTGGCAGGCTGCCCTCTCTCCTGGCTCATGAGGCTCCGTGTCACTTCTCTAGGCTGCTACAGGCGCGCCCTGTCGCTCAGCTCCTGTGTCGTATCGCTGCTGGTAGTCCTCCCCCCTCTTCTTTCCCCACATATATATCCCTTATTTTCCTTCACCTCTACACTATTTCTCTTTTAGATATTTCTTGAACAAGAAATATGAACAGAGACAGAGACACTGCCAGCAGATAATGACAAAGGGTCCATCTAGTCTGCCCATAAAGAACATTCCACCTATGCCACTGACCTACCATGTGGAGGTGATTTAGCTATGATGCCCACTCTGAGTCCTTTCCCTCATTTCCTTTCTCCTCTTGGAAATATCAGCCCTCAATACTCTATCATTCACAAACCTGTTTATAGTCCCTCCTCCACCACCAAACAGGTAATCTGTTCCATGGGAACCCCACCACCAAACCCTTCCCCTTGCTCCCTACCTCAACATCCTTAGCTTCTCCTCTTGGAATTATCAGCCCTCTATACCATATCAGTCCCAGCCATTCATGAATCCAATTATAGTTCCTCCCCACTACTTACACATGCAATCTGTTTTAAGTGTACTCCAACCCCAAACCTTCCGCCTCTCCCCACATCCCTAGCGTCTCCTCTTGGAATTATCAGCACGCTATACTCTAATGGTCCCAGCTCTTCAGAATTGTGTTTATTGTTCCCTCCCCCACCACTTCCACGGGCAGTCTGTTCCTTGAGTACCCACCCGAACCCTGTCCCTCTCACCCTACCTTCACATCCCTAACTTATCCTCTTGGAATTATCAGCCCTCTATGCTGTACTTGTCCCAGCCATTCATGAAGCTGTTTCTAGTCCCTCCTCCACCACTTACACAGGCAAACTGTTCAATCAACAACCCCACTCCCAAACCCACCCCCTCACTCCCTACCCTCACATCTTGAACTTCTCTTCTTGGAATTGTCAGCCCTCTATACTGTACCAGCTACAGCCATTCATTAACCTGTCTATAGTACCTTGCCCACTACACAGGCAATCTGTTCCATGTGTACTCCAGCCACAAACTCTCCCACTCTCCCCAATCTCCACATCTCTAGTTTCTCCTCTTGGAACTGTCAGCTCTCTATACTGTAGCAGTCCCAGCCATTCATGAACCCATTTATAGTTCCTCCCTCACCACTTACAAACGCAATCTGTTCCATGTGCACCCAGGGGTTCAGTTAATTTATTTTCAATGGAAGTTTAAAACTTCCAGGAGTCGAAATCTGGAAGTCATTCACATTTTTTGCAAGTCAAAATACTTTCAGAATCCTACTTTTGGAAGTCAATATTCTAGGACGGACAAATTTATGGATGTTCACATAATGAATTAGTGGTAAAACACAATTTCTTTCACAAAAATCCATCATTTCTGACTTCCATGCCAGCAATTGTGGAAGTCATCTAATTTCTGGTTTTACATCTGGAAGTCATTGACTTCCTCCCTCTTTATTTTGAAAGTTTTTGCCTTATTTTTGGATGTCAAATACTCCCAAAATGGAGTTAACTGAAGCCGTGTGTGTACCCCTACCCCAAACCTCCCCCCCCACCTCTACATCCCTAGCTTCTTCTCTTGGAATTGTCAGCACTCAATACCATAATGATACCAGCTGTTCAGGAATGTGTTAACAGACCATCCCCCACCACCAACCCCAATCTGTTCCATGGGTCATCCACCTCTGAACCCTGTCCCCCTCACCCTACCTCCAAACCCCTAGGTTTTCCTCTTGGAATTATCAGCCCTCTGTACTGTATCTGTCCCAGTCATTCATGATGCTGTTTCTAGTCTCTCACCCACCACTTACACAGGCAATCTGTCCCATTGGTAAACAACCTCCAAACCTTCGCCCTCGCTCACTATGCCCACATCTTGAAATTCTCTTCTTGGAATTATCAGCCCTCTGTACTGTACTGGTCCCAGTCATTCATTAACCCACTTATAGTACTTCCCATCACTTACACAGGCAGTCTGTTCCACGTCTGCACCACCCTTTCTGTAATGAACAGATTAGTGCTTAAAGATATAGCCCTTATGGCCGTTCAAGCCCAATCTCCAATTGTGACTAAAATACCTCCCCACTCTTAGCTTGCCAAACTCTTACAGTTCAATTCTCGTTTTATTAAAAACACCACCTACTCAAGACCAGGTTGTGAAAAATACCTCCCAACTCCTATCTCACCAAACCTTCCAAACCCAATCCCAGTCTATGAAAAACACCTTCTCACTCCCAGCTCACCAAATTCTCTCAAAAATAGACAGGATGGAAGCAGTCCAGAGGAGGGAAATTAAAACGATGCAGGGTCTGCAGCATAAACCATAAGAACAGAGACTGAGAGAGAGCTTAATATGTATACTCTTGATGAAAGGATGGACGGGGGGACATGACAGAAACGTTCAAGTACTTCAAGGGAATCAACAAAGTCCAGGAGGGTGGCATCTTTCAGAAAAAGAGATGTGTAAGAACAAGGGGGCACAATTTAAAGATAGAGGGGGGACGGCTCAGGGGTAATGTGAGGAACTTTTTTTTTCATGGAGAGAGTGGTGGATACATGGAACAGCCTTCCTGAGGAGGTCGTTGGGTCTAAAACAGTGGGGGAATTCAAACATGCATGGGACAGACACAACGTAATTATAGTGGGCGGTTGCAGGAAGTAGGCTGTTGGTTAACTAGAATCTGCAGCTTATCCAGTAGGTAGGGAAATGGACAGACTGGGTGGGCCAAGTGGTCCTTATCTGCCTTCAAAGTCTATGTTTCTATGTTTAACCCTTCGCCACTTGCATCTGCTCCCATAGACTCTCACCAATCCCAAAGAACCCTTAAGAATCATGGCATGTTGGGTTCATCCTGGAAACTACTTGCACTCATCTGTCAAAAAGCAGTGCTCCACAAGTCATGATCCATCATTTCTGGGTGATGGTGGGCTGGAATCATCACTTGCCCATCCTCCGTTTCAAATAATGTAGGGCTGTGCAACACCACCCCTTTCCAAGAATGCCTCAGAGTCCACATTCTGGATGAAATAAATGCACAATACAGTTTGTCTGAGTAAAATAGGAAGCTGCTAAACAAATGAAGAAGTTCCTAGATGATCACTTGGCATGCACATGTTAGCCAAAGATTAGTTTAACCTATTAAGGCAAAGTCAATGTTTTGCAAAGTGCTGGAAATAGTTTTAAAATGCATGTGATCATCTGCAATATCAAATGCCTGTTGTCTGGCCACTTCCATAGAAGGCAGACACAGAACCACCTCCCAGTCTGGAAGTGGAGTATAAGATAGTTCTTACGTTGCTGCAAGACCTCTCCACTGGGTATGTTTATTCGTTGGGGGGGTTGAGGGATATCTAATCCCTTGTATGCATGTCCGATTGATCTTCTGCCACCAACTGATCTTCCTTCACCAACGGTGTAGTATGATGCGGTCTGTGTAGTGGACTTCAAATTTTGCAGGGAAAGGTGTCTGGCATTTAATACACACCTGTCTGACTGCACACAGACTGGGGGAGTAGCAGTGTAGTCCTGCTCAACCTAAATTCTGTGCTCCCCCAATTGAACCTCTTTCTTGCACCAGGCTGCTAACAGAACTTTTTCTTTAGTTGCATAATGAAGGAACCTCATAATGATTGTGCAAGGTCTTTCTCCTGGGGTTGACTTGGGACAAGTCGCTCTATGTAAAGCACTCAGTATGTAGCAGCCTGTCTGAGGGAAGGTCCTGCAAGTCAAAGATTGAGTTTTCAACAAACTCTGAAGTGTGCTGCCTTTCCACTTCCTCAAGATGGTAGCATGACCTGGGGGATGACAACATCATGAAAAGAGTGCAGGATTACCACCACTGATTGGGCAAAACCCATTAACGCAGGACACAGACTGTCCATAGTAGGTACAGCAGAGCCAGACCCTGACTTTGATATCTCATCGATGATCAGATGGAGCATTAGTTGTCACTGCTGGAGCAAGAGATGATTAGCCAGACGGGTGGCGTGGAGGGTAGAGGTGCCAGATGCCACACCTCATGCTGCGCTGGTAACCCGGGTTCGGGAATGAGACTGGGAAGCCAGGTGTCAGCTGGGGGGGAGGGGAACTGGACTGAGTTGCCGACTGACGATTCTCCTCTCCTCTCCTTCGGGTGGGTCAGACACTGCACCAATTAGTGGATGGTCTCGGGAGAGGGATAATGTCATTACAAGGCATAAATTAGTGTTGTAGAGTTGATTAATGGCATTTGCTAATCAAAATGAAAAATGATTAGCAGTCAGTTAATTCTGATTGACAATTTTCAAAAAGGGGTATTTTTACCTTAAACCATATACAGTAATTATTACTTATTATTGTATGTATTAATAAAATACACATTGTATACATAGTTTTGAGACTGAATGTGCCATTTTGACCACACTATCAGCATAGCCTTCCTATTACCCCATCTCATGTATCTGGTGCAGAAAATTTTCCAGTCCCTGACAAAGGGTGATTCTGTGCCACTGAAATGCCATTCTGCGCCACAGGTGCAAAAACACATTTTGGCCAGGATTTGAAAAACGACAGCTGTGACATACATGAGGTGGGGTACTAAGAAGGCTATGTTGAAAACCTGGGGTCAAAATATTTTAAAATTCCAAAGTTACGAGGGTGCGTAGCGAAATGGCAACAAATGGTCATAACTTTGCCATTTTTTCATATTTTGGCCCCAAATTTGTGACACAGCCTTCTTAACACCATGAACAATATGACTGACGTTACACAAATTCTGCTGAAAGGTGAATTTGTCAAGCGACTGCAAAATCACCTTTTGGGCAGGAGTTGCATAGCGACAGTTAAATTTTTCATGAGGTGCGGTTCTCAAAAGGCCTTGTTGAAAATGTGGGGACGATATGTCAACAAATGACAGTTATGCACCAAAGTTGAAATCCCAATTAAAAACATATGACCACATTTACCTTCTCATACTGCAGTCGCTGGTTCCAGTAGAAAGATGGGTCTTTGATCAGTAGTGCGGATCTCGAACTTGGGACTTCAGTATATGAGTGATGGTCTGTGGGGGTGTCAAGGGGGATGTGGAGAGGTGGGTGCATAGTGGGTGGTCAGGTGGAGGTATGGGAGTGATCAAAGATGGAATGCTTTTTTTCTTCTTCTTTAAAAAAAGATCATCATCGGACAAAAGGAATGAGGACAGTGATCAGATGGCGGGGGAGGGAGAATGACACCAGACACCTGGGAAAGAATAAATTACAGGGACAGTAATCGGATGGTGGGGGGTGCCACTAGACACTGGAGAATGACAAAATTACAGGGACATTGATTGGATTGGGGAGTCCACTAGACACCACGGATAAAAGCATTATGGGGATGGCAATTGTTGGATGGAGGGGCCACTAGGCACCAGGGAAATAAAGGGCTGGCAGTCAGATGGTGGGGCATCACTAGACACCAGGGGAAAATAAAAAACAATATGCATGATGGCCAGCTTCAATGATTAGCAATCACTGCTAATCAGTTTGGCAATTGACTCACATTTCGCTGATTCTTGGGTTGCAAATTGTGATGCAAACCTGCTTATTTTATGCCTTGCATTAGGCAAGTGGCAGAAGCTGTGTCTGATCATGGCTTACCGCTTGGATGTTGTCCTGGTCACTGGCATTCTCAGGGGTGGGGATAGGGACAAGCAGCTACTAAAAATGGAAAAAAACACCCCACAGCCACACTGAATGATCCCTGACCAGGGGCATAGGAGCTCTGGATGGAGGTACATCACCGCTGAGCCCTAGCCAGAGTTGGCTAAATAGATTATATTTAAAAAAGAGAAGATGAGGAATTACTCTCCTTTAACGGAGACCTCAACTTCACTGGTGAAGCAGGAGCCTTGTCCCCCTTGCTTGTAGTGATTCAACAACTTTTCCTTGTCTGTATTCTCTAATCTTGATGATTGCATAGATGAAAGGTTTGATGAATGCTGGGAAGACTTCTAGCCAGCAGCTGTTAAGTGAGAAGTTGGATAGGAGACCACGGCCTTGGCAGCAGCTTCCATGGCTGTGACAGTGATGAAGCCTTAAGAACCTTCTTCTGGTATCTCCTCGTGGCCTGGTTAAATCTCTGGTAGATATCACAAGTCCTCACATTGTGAGATAGGCCTAAACAGCGCAAACAAACCATGTGAATGTCATTGTTGTAGATCTTGTGTAACCCCTACCTGATATGCCGTTTCCATCTGATGGCTCTACCAGGTGGGCTAAGTTCGGGGAGGAATATGTCACTCAGCACATTGGCTAGGTTTGACTACTCTGCACAGGGGCACCAAAGTAACTCTGGACAAAGGAAGCAATAACTGTAATGTCCAATACCAGAAGTGGGATTCTAAAGCGTGGCTTTTATTCACATCCAAACAGAATAAACAAAGCATAGCTGGACCCCATGGGGCTACACTCCTGGTAATGCAGATTAAAGGAGACCAGAACACATCCTCATCACTTTAGCCCTCAGGCTCTGAAACACACTGGGCACAGAACCCTAACTTGTACACTGCTCTGGGTTTTCCCTGGCTCAACTCCCTTGCCAACCACTCGGACACTTTCCATATATCATGGAAACATTTACTGGTGGCTCTCTAAACCATTTAAGAGCACCTCTGCTCCATAAGGGAATCTTCCTCATCAATCCCACGTCTGGGTACTTTCCTCAGGCACTGGCCAAGTACCTGAGTGAAAGCAACAGGTGTCTCAGAGCAAATCCGTAGAGGTGAACATGGTTACTACCGATAGGGGATCTCCCATCTCTCGCTCCCACAATTCATACCCGGCCATTTCTCTGGACTGTAACTCCTCATCCTTTAACACTTTGCTTTGTAGACTCTTTCTAAATGTATTTCACATTCAATCTACTGTATTTTCTTCCCATTTGTGCTGGACTTGAACATACTTAAAATAAGTGGCATTGTCCATTACTCTAGACCCCCCCACAGAGTTAAGCAGTCCAATCCCAACATCTTCCAACTGCACTTGGCTGTCTTTTCCTGACCCCACAGTAACAGTCCCTTTAGTTTCATTCTGTTTCAGGTGAAAACACAGGGCCCTATTGAAGAGCAAACTCACTCTTTGGTTGCAGGTGCCCCACAGGCTTTCCTCCTCAAGGAACTCTTCCAGAGCTTCTGGTGCCTCAGCATGATAATGAACAGGCAGCTTCTTTCCTTAGCCAGACCAAGGGAGATGTCCCTGGAAAACAGGCTGATACCTTCCCCCCATCCCCACAGGGATGGAGCCCTGAACCATTGAAAGCAGTCTCCACCACTTCAATTGCAGTTCCTGTGTTCCTCTTCAGGTAGAAACACACACCTAAAACAAAAGTAGCTGTTTGACAGAGCTTAAAGCTCTGAGGCCTGCACTCAGCAGAGCACCTCTGCTGCACTCTACAGACTCTTTCTCAGACTGACTTCAAATTCCCCAACGTTCTACTCTAACCTCCAACTGCAACATTCCAGTGTGGCTTATGCAGCTGCGACAGTTCTAAATGATGTCATCCCGCAGTCTCAGCTGAGACTGAGAACAGAGTGAGACAGTGTGAAATCCATTTAACTGGAGTTTCACAAGCTGCCTTCCCTGTCTACCACTAGTTCTTACTGAGATTCTAGTAACCCCGGGTAACGGGGGGTTACACTTGTAACTGGAGGTACAAAATCTAAACAAAGGTGCTTTTGTCGGCGACATAAAATAACAAAAATAGGTTGAATACAGTTCAGAAAATAATGAAGTCAAAAATCATCAGTGCTGCGTCCCTGCAGGTCTGAGGAGTGCTCGACAGCAGGAAAATGGGGGACATAATAGAGACATACAAGTAGCTCCACTGAATTAATGGGGTAAATTGGAACAAACTATTTACTGTAAACATCAACACGAACACAAGGGAGAGTCCTCTGAAGCATGCTGGAGTCAAATTTAGGAGGGATGTCCGAAAATAGTTTTTCACTGAAAAGTGGTGAACAGATGGAACAAATTCCCCAAAGAGAGAATATGCACAAAAACAGTGGGGATTCAAACTGGGGTGGAACAGGCACATTGTAATACCAATAGTTGGTCTGGATGCTATTTGAAAAAAGGAAGGATGGTCAACAGGACCAACACTCAAGTACTAGGAAGGGTTCGGCAGACTGGACAGGCTGAAAGGCCTTTTTCTGCCACCACATTCAATGCTTCTATATGTTACAGTAGTGTAGGGAGGAGGACACTGCTGGTAACAGACTGGACAGGCTGAATGGCCTTTTTCTGCCACCAGATTAAATGCTTTTATATATGTTACAGTAGTGTAGGGAGGGGGACACTGCAGGTAACAGAGTGCACAGGCTCAATGGCCTTTTTCTACCACCACATTCAAAGTTTCTATATGTTACAGTAGTGTAGGGAGGGGGACACTGCTGGTAACAGACCGGACAGGCTGAATGCCCATTTTCTGTCACCACATTCGATGCTTCTATATGTTACACTAGTGTAGGGAGGGGGACACTGCTGGTAACAGACTGGACAGGCTGAATGGCCTTTTTCTGTCACCACATTCGATGCTTCTACATGTTACACTAGTGTAGGGAGGGGGACACTGCTGGTAACAGACCGGACAGGCTGAATGGCCTTTTTCTGTCACCACATTTGATGCTTCTACATGTTACAGTAGTGTAGGGAGGAGGACACTGCTGGTAACAGACCGGACAGGCTGAATGGTCTTTTTCTACCACCACATTCGATGCTTCTATATGTTACAGTAGCGTTGGGAGGAAGACACCGCTGGTAACAGACCGGACAGGCTGAAAGGCCGTTTTCTGCCATCACATTCGATGCTTCTATATGTTACAGTAGCGTAGGGAGGAGGACACCGCTGGTAACAGACCGGACAGGCTGAAAGGCCGTTTTCTGCCACCACATTCGATGCTTCTATATGTTACAGTAGCGTAGGGAGGAGGACACCGCTGGTAACAGACCGGACAGGCTGAAAGGCCATTTTCTGCCGCCACATTCGATGCTTCTATATGTTACAGTAGCGTAGGGAGGAGGACACCGCCGGTAACAGACCGGACAGGCTGAATGGCCTTTTTCTGCCACCACATTCAATGCTTCTATATGTTACAGTAGCGTAGGGAGGGGGACACGGCCGGTAACAGACTGGACAGGCTGAATGGCCTTTTTCTGCCACCACATTCAATGCTTCTATATGTTACAGTAGCGTAGGGAGGGGGACACCACCGGTAACAGACTGGACAGGCTGAACGGCCTTTTTCTGCCACCACATTCAATGCTTCTATATGTTACACTAGCATAGGAAGGGGGACACTGCTGGTAACAGACTGGACAGGCTGAATGGCCTTTTTCTGCCACCACATTCAATGCTTCTATATGTTACACTAGCGTAGGGAGGGGGACACTGTTGGTAACAGACTGGACAGGCTGAATGCCCTTTTTCTGCCATCACATTCAATGCTTCTATATGTTACAGTAGCGTAGGGAGGGGGACACTGCTGGTAACAGACCGGACAGGCTGAATGGCCTTTTTCTGTCACCACATTCGTTGCTTCTATATGTTACAGTAGTGTGGGGGGGGAGACACTGCTGGTAACAGACCGGACAGGCTGAATGGCTTTTTTCTGTCACCACATTCGTTGCTTCTATATGTTACAGTAGCGTAGGGAGGAGGGCACTGCTGGTAACAGACTGGACAGGCTGAATGGCCTTTTTCTGTCACCACATTCAATGCTTCTAAAGGTTACAGTAGCTTAGGGAGGAGGACACTGCTGGTAACAGACCGGACAGGCTGAATGGTCTTTTTCTGCCACCACATTCAATGCTTCTATAGGTTACAGTAGCGTAGGGATGAGGACACTGCTGGTAACCGACCTGACTGGCTGAATGGCCTTTTTCTGCCACCACATTCAAAGCTTCTATAGGTTACAGTAGTGTAGGGATGAGGACACTGCTGGTAAGCGACTGGACAGGCTGAATGGCCTTTTTCTGTCACCGAATTCAATGCTTCTATATGTTACAGTATTGTAGGGAGGGGGACACTGCTGGTAAGCGACTGGACAGGCTGAATGGCTTTTTTCTGCCACCACATTCAATGCTTCTATGTTACAGCAGTGTAGGGAGGAGGGCACTGCTGGTAACAGACTGGACAGGCTGAATAGCCATTTTCTGTCACCACATTCAATGCTTCCATATGTGTCATTAGCACAGGAAGGAGGACACTGCTTGGCAACAGATAGACAAGCTTTATTAGTAAGGTAGGATTTCAGCCTCTACAGCATGCTCAGTGTGCATCTGAAAGTGAGCTCTTGGTCAAGCTAGACACCAAGGTACTTTACTGTGTCTACCATTTGCAACTCGGCACACAGAGAGGAGGATGAGCTCTGCAAGAGTTTACTTTTATCTGTGTCCCATTCTCTGTGTCCAAATGGCACGGTCAGAGTTTTTTTCCCACTGAGATAAAATGTATTTATCAATTTACTATCATCTTTGCAACACCACATAGTTTGTCACTTCCTAAACTCCTCTGCAGCTGAAACCATTTTCTGCCTGGCTTCTCCTCTCATTTTGACAGTATTTCAAAGTCAAGTTTTTCTGTAGTTTTAAATAATGTAAGGTGACTTTAATATTTTAATATAAATGCATTATAATAAAGTAAAGTAACTGATTCACTATTGCCTTTAAAATGCAGTTCGAGTCTTTGTCATCATCATCATCATCATCATCACTTCCAAGGCTTAAATACAGTCCATTTCCTCCTTTGTGCACTTCTCATGTCCCTCCTCTCTGAATGACCCATGGGCCCTGATATTCAAACTGCGCCAGGCTGTGGCGCAAGCCTGGGCTCAGCGCAACTTGGCTGCGCAGGGGTGCTGACTGGGCGATATTCAACAGAGCTGCGCCATGGCTCAGCATCATTGAATATCGCACCCTGGCCACCCGCAGTGCACATGGCACAGTGACACTGCACCAGTGCAAGTGGCCATAGTGGAGCGGGGGATGCGTTAGCGCAAGTTCCATTGGGCTAGGCACAACAACCGCGATATTCAAAAGTACACATGCAAGTAGGGCCATAATGTATATAAGGTGCAAATGGGGCCATTTGCATGTCATTATGGCCCCATCTGCATGCAGGTGCGCCGATCCCCAGCAACTTGCGCCTGGTGCCCTGCCAGGCAGTAGCTGTCGGGGACCGAAGCTCCCTGCAGCGAGGCAATGTGCCCCACAGCCCAACTGCTGGCATTTGAAAAATAATAAAGGATCCAATAACCCTGGTGGTCCAGTGGACCGCTGTCAGCTCAATCTTGGGCTTCAGTAAAATTATAAAGTTTCCATTTTCCCTGGTGGTCCAGTGGACCACTGTCAGCCCGACTGTGGGCTTCAGTAAAAGTATACAGATTTCTATATCACTGGTGGTCCAGCGGACCCCTCCCCACCAGCCCACTGATCCCCACCGCCCGCTCCCCCTGCGGTCAGCGCGGATGGCAACACCCACCTGCCTGCCGACTGACAGCGTCAGTAGAACTACACCCATTGGTCCACAGTGTGAGCCAATGGGCGCGCCAGCTATACTGTACTACATTCCAGATATGTGAATGGATCTGTTCTACATATCCAGAATGTATGGCTCTGTATAGAACCGCATGATGCTCAGCTAATGAACCAATGGGCGAATACAACCTACCAATGGTGTCAGTCGGCGGGTGGCAGGTGGTGGGTGCGTCTACCCGCCACTGACGGCGAGGCGGGGCAGTTGGGATCAGTGGGAGGGGGTCTGCTGGACCACCAGGGAGAAAAGGAATCTTTATAATTTAACTGAAGCCCATGATTGGGCTGACAGCGGTCCACTCGACCACCAGGGAAAAAGGAATCTTTATGATTTTACTTATGCCTGCGATTGGGCTGACAGCGGTCCACTGGACCACCAGGGGTATAGGATTCTATTTTTTCATACCAATGCCCACGATCGGGCATGGGGGGGCACCACCACGGAGGTGCAGCCGGAGCTTGGGTGGCCACCCACAGGTGGCAGCTGCTGTGTTGTGCCCTGCAATACGGCAGCTCACCTGTGGGTGGCCGGCAGTTGCTCCTTTTTTTTGGATCAACTTTGTGCGACACAAATAAGGGTTGCGCATGCATGGCTCAGCACATCCTGGGCTGAATATCAGGATGTGCAGAGTATGCATGGGCACGCACCCCCTACCTGTGCCTGCATACATTACTAATGCGCTCCGGCGCATTGAGATTTGTGCTAGGAGCAATTCCCGTTTGAATATCGCACCGAGGCGCAACCCTTTTGAATATCTGGGTCATTGTTTATAATGCAGACACTTGCCTGCTCACCCACGCCTTGAATCAGTCCATTTCTTACTCTGTACACTCCTCGTGTCCCTCCTGTCTGAATGACCAAATGTTTATAATGCAGACACCTGCCTGCTTACCCAAGTCTTGAATTGAGACCAGTATGTGTTAATATGTCCCCCAGAGCCACTCATTGCTCAAAAACAAGTGGTTTCACGCACCTTCAGCTGGAGTGAGAGCAGCGCAGTGAAGCTGAGCTGCTCTGGCTCAAGCTGAAGGCAAATGAAACCGCTCGATTTCAGCAATGAGCGATGACAGGGGACGTAGTAATATATTACTGATCAAGAGTGATCAATAATACATTTCTTTTAAATAAACTTCCTAGAACGTGTCCATTTTCAGGGCATCTGTGCATGAGATGCTCTTCACGGAATAAGAGTGCCGCATGCACAGGGGAAAGGAGCACTCTGACTGCTCGTATCAATTATAACATGGACATATTTCTTTCTAAAATACTCACCAGCTTTACTCCTTTCAAACTTTCTAACATTATAGCTTGCTTGTAATTCTATAGATCTCTACCTTCCAACTCTACATTTTTCCTTTTCTTTTCAACTTCCTCTCAATCGTAGCTGAAACAAATCACATATAGACACACTGTCTAGCCATCTATGGTACTTACTGGTGGGAATGAATTCAAAGTGATCCTTCTGCTCTGCAGTCTCTTCCCCATTCACATCAACAAAAGGGAGTTTGCCAATCCGCTCTTCCTTCTCCTCCTCGTCAACCAATGGGTGCTCCCCACCCCCCTCTTCCACTTTCACATCAATAAAATGGATTTCTTCATCTCTCTCAGACAGCAATAACAATTGCTCATTTGGGAGGTTGTGGCCTGTGCATTAAAAATCACAATACAATACAAATGTTATTTATAATCAGTGCTACATAAAGGTAACGAATACCTGGACCTCTCCACCCATGTTGATGCCATCTGTGCTAAGCTTTGCCCCAAGCTAGGCATCCTCTACTGGCACAGGTGTTTCCTCCCCTTTCCTACTCATCGCGAGCTTGTCACCAAATTGATTATACACACTTTTGACTGCCGATGTGGTATATGGCACTGCTTCTCAGGCCTCACTAGACAGACTTGAAATCCTGTTAAATGCCTTCTGCTATTTCACCGCAGCCTCTCCTCCCCTCACTCACCACTGATTTCTTTATTCTGCCCTATATCACTTGTTCCCTTATCCCACAGGAGACAGGTTCACTGTGCATCCTCCATTGCTAAATTCTCATTTGGTATCCTCCTCTCCTATCTTTCTCATGCCTCTCCCAAGCTGCGTCCTCCAGTTACTCCCTTCACCACAGAGACACCCCCCTCCTTCTCTATCCCTCACCCCCACTCTGTTTCCAGGCAGTCAGCCTTCTTCCATTTCTCTTCTCTCTGGAATAACCAACCCCCTGACCTGCGTCATGCTTCCTCCCTTTGCCCAACTCAAAAGGCTACTCAGACTCCCACCACACCAATCATGCCCCCAGTGTCCCAATCCTCGCCTACTTAATTTTTTTCTTAACTCTCTTGTTGCTCTCCTGATTCTGGCCAGTAAGCTTACTGTTATTTATGGTGTTGGGGCTTGTGTATCACAACTCCCTCACTTTTTTTTTGTTCTGAATTGCTTTCTTTTCACTTATGTGAATTTATTGAGGCTGTACTATCTTGCTGCTATGCTAGTTATTTTACAATGGTATGAGTCTTGTAACCCCGACCCGAGCTTTAGTGGTTTTGTTTTGGTGATGATTATCTCATTTTATCCCTACTGTCCCTTGGTCGCACCTGGAAATCAGCCTTGGCTCAACTGTGCCTTTCCCGGTTATCAACTTTTAAATAAATAAATAAAATAAACAAAAGACTTTTCTAATAATATACTGTATACATTGTACCAGTTGTTGCTTACAGTTGAAAACTGACTGATGATGATTCACAATCACAACACGTTTCATCGTAAAATGTCTAACAAGCATTTGTCAATGCCGAATGTTGCTTGCTTATATGTGCAGTTTCGGTATTTGGAAATGACAGTACCATGTCTAAGAACTGTCATGCGACCCCCCCACCCCAAGTCATCCACTGTGTCTTTCTGTTCAGTATTCACAGAAGAGGGGGAGGGGCAAGGGCCACAGCAGTACAGCAGCTATGAAGCCGTGAAGAGGTGGACAATTGTCCATCACAGGCAGAGGAATCCTGCAGGATGTGACTAATTGAAGGTGGACAAAGCGATGGAACCAGATGGCATACACCCAAGGATATTACGAGAACTGTGAAGGGAGATAGCAGTACCTCTGGCAGCCATGTTCACTGAGTCACTCAACCCAGGGGTGGTACCAGAGAACTGGAGGAAGGCACATGTGGTCCCTCTATACAAATCCAGCAGTAGGGAGGCGGAGCGAACTACAGGCCAGTCAGCTTCACCTCAGTAGTGGGTAAGATCATCGGAGCCCAGTACCACAGGCAACATGGATTCACAGTGGGAAGGCCATGTCAGACAAATCTGGCTGATCTCGGACAATACTTACCTTGATTTAAGCAAAGCCTTTGACACTGTCCCACATAGCAGGCTGATAAAGTACCTGACTAGGCTGGGCATGGGGAAAGGCTGGTAAACTGGGTTAGAACCTGGCTAACAGACAGGAGGCACAAAGTGGTGGTAAATGGGGTGCAGTCTAGAGAGAGAGGCTGACCAGTTGGGTGCCGCAGGGATTGGTCAAGGGGCCAGTCCTGTTCAACATCTTCATTAGTGACATTGCAGAACAGCTGAAGGGAAAGGTCTGCCTGTTTGTAGATGACACCAAGATCTGTAAGATAGTGGACACACCAGAGAGGGTGGAGAAAATGAGGAGGGTCCTGGGGAAGCTTGAAAAATAGTCTGAGGACTGGCAACTAAAGTTTAATTCCAAAAAGTGCAAAATTATGCACCTGGGACACAGAAACCCTGGGGAAAGCTGCAGGATGGGGGGGAGGGGAGTTGCTGACAATCACAAAGAAGGAAAGGGACCTCTGGAGTTCTTATTTCAGATGACCTGAAAATGTCAAAGTGGTAAGGCAGCTGGGAGGGCCAGTGACATGCTGGGGTGCACAGGCAGGGGTATCACCAGCATAAGGAACAGGGTTTTAAATAAGCTCTGAAAATTGATTAGCACAAACTGCTAATCAATTGTGAAAATGAATAGCACTTAGCTCACTTTGATTAGCAAAATTTTAAATATCAAAATGTGTAATGTATTTAAAAAAATCTGTAAATAAAATCAACCTGCCTTTGCTTCATCTGTTTGAGAACCCCCAACATTAACACACACAGACACACACACACACACTTCAGTACGCACCTTCCACTTGTCCCTCTTTGCCAGAACTACTAAAACCCTCCAGTGCCTTACCACCATCCACACCCATCTGTCCCCTTTGCCAGACTTGTATACTTGCCAAAAAAACATCTCTGCCTCCCCAGCCAGCTGTCCCCTTTGCCAAAATCTAAAAGTATGAGTCACCTGCCACAACCCTCACCCCACCATACATCACAACCTTTGGCACTGAAATGAGACATGGACACTCAAAATGAGGGACAGTGACCATCACAGAGGGACAAGGGCACTGAAATGAGGGACATGCAGACACAAGATAATGTTGTGGAATCACTGTGTTTTTCCTCAGATGAGTTGGGATATTATGAATTATTGCTTTAAATTTTGAATTAGCAGCAGTTGTGGACTGCATCTTTTCCATGAGTGAGAGATTAGTTTTAAGAAGTAAAATGAGGGACACCCCCATAATCAGGAACAGCTGAGAGGAATGCCAGACACAACTGAAAGTGTCCCACAGAGTGACTGTGGTGCTGACAGGGTTGAATATCTGTGGAGCATGACTGAAGAAACAGAACAGCATTAAAAAAAAAAAAAGGCAAAGAAGGGTCCTCTGCTACATCCTTTAATTGATGCTTCTTGCAATGGGCTCATCTCACAGGGGCATGAAGAATATGTTAACAGCCCAGGTTAACAGCAAGCTTATGTTTTTTACATACCTGGTGGTCTGGTGGCCCGTTTGGCCCACTCTTCCACCTGCTCACCTGCCCGCCTACTCACTCGCAGCCCCTCCATGTCCTCCAACTACTATATTCATGGGTATGCCTTGCCGCGCACTTGCTGACTGCTTCCTTGTATTTCCAGTTCCAGTTGGCGCTACGCGGGACCGCATGTTGAAACAGTGGGAGAAAAAAGACAGACAAATGGATCGCACTTTTTTGTGATTCAAGCTAAGTTTGACTAGCGCATCCAGCTGGTTTGCATCACAAACTGCTATGAGATACCAGCTATTTAAAACCCTGAGGAGGGAGGTAGTGATGCCATTAAATAAAACCATGGTCAGGCCTCACATGGAGTACTGTGTGCAGTTCTGGAGATCGCACCTTCATAAGGATATTAACAGGCTGGAGATGGTCCACAGAAGGGCGAATGAGATGGTACAGAGCTTGCAACACAAGACTTAAGAGGATAAGTTAAGGGACCTCAATATGTACTCACTGGAAGAGAGCAGGGAAAGAGATGATATGATAGAAACATTCAAGTACCTCAAGGGTATAAGTAGAACTACTGAGAAGCAGGAGACAGCTGCTATAGACACGTGCCAGCTTCTGCGTGATATTCTTTTGTTCTTATAAATCTGTAATCTCCAGTATTTCAGTAACCACATAACCACACTGCCTTCTTTAAGCAATTTTATGGTGGTTGATGCCTAGTGTCAGACGGCAGACAGAGGGCTCACCAGATTGTGTTGCCATTTGAAAAAACTTCATAAAGTGTTCTTTTACTGGTAAGCATTTTGGAAAGCTGGTGAAGGTCTCACAATTTTTATTATGATTTTATCTCCTTATGTCTGTCCCCTTTGGTCCCCTCATCCGCACACCTGAACAGTCATCAGTGGCCACAGCTGCAGCCTTCTTCTTGCCAAGATGATGGGTTAGCAGCTGCCTTCACAGTCTGTGAAATATGATGTCTTTCAGGGCTGTTTATCGGTCATCTTCCAACACAGGCGAGGTGCTGTCAGACGAAAACTAACTCAAGACAAGCAGCTTTCAAAGTGAGGAAGAAATGGAGTAAGCAAGAATCAAGCACTCATTCAGATGCGGCATTGATTTTAAGATCAGCATACTGGTGTGGATACTGCAAATAGAACCCCAGCACTTTAAGCAGTCTTATGAAGAGTAAAGGCTTCTCAAACCACTAGGGTTCTGTTTATTGTACTGTAAGTGGGCTGCACCTAATTCAGAAATTTACTGTACCTTACATCTCGATGTATGGTAGGTCCAACTTTATTAAATAAACACTGCAGCTGAATGAACACATGACGTCATAGAAACATAGAATTTGTCAGCAGAAAAAGACCACTCAGCCCACTCAGTCTGCCCAAGTGTTCTCTACCTACTTGTAACTCCTGCCTGTATATGTTACTGCATGTCTTTTTCTACCAGTGTCCATAATGACCTCCTTGTGAATGAGCTTGCTCAATGGATTTTTCCTGCAATGAACTTGAACCTACTCCAACTTCATAGCCCTACTGATCTTCATTGACCCCCTCCTTCCCCTTTCTCTAATATACCGCTATGTGTGTCCAGTGCATGCTTCATGCCCCCTACCATTTTAACTTCCATCACTTCTCCTGGCAGTCTGTTCAAGGCGTCTACCACCCTTTCAGTAAAGAAATATTTCTTCACATCTATCCTGAACTCCCTCCCTCCCCCCAGCTTCACTGTATGTCCCTTGGTTTGGCTGCCCACCTCATTTGAAGGAAACTCCCCAACTGTACCCTGTGAGGTACTGTGTAGGTCTTGATCATGTCACCTCTCGGCCTCCTTTCTTGCAGAGTGCACATGTTGAGATTCTTCAGCCTTTCCTTGTAGGGATTCTTGTGAAAATCCTAAACCCTTTTATTTGCCCTCCTCTGGAAAACCTCCACCTTATGTCCTTTCTGAAGTAAGGACTCTAAAACTGGACACAGTACTCCAGCTGGAAGTATACCAGCGAGTGATACAATGGCAACACAACATCCCTCCTCCTCCTCCTACTGGAGATGCCACTCCTTATTTTATTTATTTATTTATTTGCTTTTGTTAACCAGGTAAGCACACTAGACAGCCAAGTGCCTATTTTCAGGTGCGACCCGGGAGAGTTACAGATTACAACTTCATACATAAACAATTGAGGAAATGAAAGAAATACATAGGATAACAACAGGCAATTCAAGACTGGCTCTAGAGCATTGTAGGCACAAAATACATTCATAGACAGTTGAGGGATGGAGAAAGTTACATAGGGAGTAAACAGGAATTTCAATGCTGGCTCTAGAGCATGGCTGGCACCAAGTTCATACATGCACAGTAGAGGAGTCAGTAAAATACCAAAAATAATAGGCATTTCAAGGCTGGCTCTAGGACAAGGTTGGCACAGTGCAGAGCAACAGAATGGGGTATGTGGGATATAACTAGGAGGTGGACAGCGGAGCAAAACAGAAGCAAAGACAATGGTAAGTGCCTGCAGGAGGAGGGGAGGAGTCCTAGGCAGGAGGTCAAGTCCAGGACTCCTGGTCAGTTACTGAAGAAGAAGTGCGAGTAGCGCTGAGGCCTCCACCCTACCAGGTTGAAGGGAGGAGAGGGGCAGTGGAGTAAGGCTACAAGGAGCAGGAACAGGGGGAGGAAGGTTTCAGGAAGTTCCAGAGGGAGGCTTTAAAGCTTGGATGAGAGGAGAAGGACTGAGTGGACTCTGGGAGCGAGTTCCAGAGTATGGGGCGTGGTGTGAGAAGGCGATCCCTGCGGTGCGGGTTCTATGAACAGACATTCCTGGTTTGTCCCAGATCTTAGGTGGTTGGATGGGTGCCTGGTTTAAGGGAAGGGCTAAGGGCTGGAGGGTGCCAGAGGATGATGTTGTCAATGAAGTTACCTAGAACAAAGGAGCGGTGCTTTTCGGGGGGAAGCCACTCCAGGTGGCTGTATAAGTTACAACGGTGGGTGAGGGTAGGGGCAGAAAGCGCAAAGTGGCAGACATTATTGTAGGTCGTGTCCCATTTTGAGAGGCTGGATTTGGGAACTGGAGCAAATGTTACGAGTCCGTAGCAGAGTGAGGGGAGGAGGACCCCCCTAGCTAGGGCCAAGCGAGCGGTGGGGTGAGGCAGTTATTGGCTCGGTAAGCTAGGCCAAGCTTACAATTAGTGGCCTTGCAGATGCTGCAAATGTGAGAGTAAGGTCAAGGTGGCCTTCCTAAACATGGCAGTTACCTTCTCAAAGGCTGAGCTATCGGCCCGAGGATCAGCAGGGGAGCAGGGCAGGATTTTATTTTGTTCAGGGACCCCAGAATCCAATTTGCCCTGCCCATAGCCTTGTTACACTGTACTACCACCTTGAGATCCTCTAATATAATAACCTCAAGGACCCTTTCATGTCTAGTGAGTATCAGTACCTCCTCTCATCCTATACTCACCATTGGGGTTTTTACACCCTAAGTACATGATTTTACATTTGTTGGCATGGAACCCCAACTAAGTAAGAAAATGGGATGGATCTGAATAAACTGGAGGCTTTTAAGCAGCTTTTCGGGAAGTGTGTGTGTGTGTGAGAGGGCTCTGCTACCATAACTATTTGCTTTTGATTTTGTACTCAAATTAGGTGCACTCCTGTAAACAGACAAAACACGTTTAAGAAAGACTCAAGAAATGTGATAGTCTTTTTATGTTAGCCTGGGCTGAGCTTGCAGACAGGACAGATAGAAACATAGACTTTGATAGCAGATAAGGACCACTTGGCCCACCTAGTCTGCCCATTTCCCTACCTACAGGATAAGCTGCAGATCCTAGTTAACCAACAGCCTATTTCTTCCTACCCCCACAAAGATTGCCTTATGTCTGTCCCATGAATTCTCCCACAGTTTTAGAGCACACAAGCTGCTCAGGAAGGCTGTTCCATGTGTCCACCACCCTCTCTGTGAAAAAATACTTCCTCCCATTGGCCCTGAGCTATCCTCCCTCTATCTTCAAATTGTGTCCTCTTGTTCTTGCATATCTCTTTTTCTGAAAGATGCTACCCTCTTGGACTTTGTTGATTCCACTGAGGTACTTAAAAGTTTCTAGCATGTCCCCCCTCTCCCTCTTGCAGACCCTGCATTTTAGTTGCCCTCATCTGGACTGTCTCCATCATGTCTATGTCCTTGCGGAAATGGGGTCTCCAGAACTGGATGCAGTACTCCAGATGGGTTCTCACCAACTGTCTTATACAGAGGGATAACAACTTCCTGTTTTCTGCCAGTGATGCCTCTCCCTATATAATCCAGTATCCCCCCAGCCCTCCCTACTGCCTTCTCACATTGCTTTCTAACTTTACGGTCATCTGATATGATTACCCCCAGGTCCCTTTTCATTTTTGTTGTTGATATTACCCCGTGTAATCTTCCCTAGGTTTCTGTTTCCCAGGTGCATTATTTTGCACTTCTTTGCACTGAATTCAAGCTGCCATACTTCTGACCATTCCTCCAACCTTGCCAAGTCCCTTCTCATCCTTTCCACGCCTCCTTGTGTATCAACCCTGCTGCAGATCTTTGTGTCATCTGCAAAGAGGCATACTTTTCCTAACAGTCCCTCTGCAATGTCACTTACAAAGACATTAAAAAGGAGATGCAGTCTGTTCCTAATTAATGAGCTTCCCACAGGTCACCTGTGAGTCTCTTATGAGCCAGAGCTTACTACACAAGCATTTGTCAATGCTGAATGGCTGCTTGCTGGCATTAGCAGTGGAAGGCAGGAGTTAGACAGATGGGGCCCGCTTCTCAAAGCCCTACGTTGGACACGAGGTGCCTGCGATGAACAGATATGGTGCAAGGTGCACCTTGCATCCATGACTGCCCTCTGTGCGATTCACAAAGCTGGCCTGTGTTGACCACAGTCCACCTGCCCCAAACGGGGCTTGCATCTGCAATGCACTGTGGCATGCTGGTAGGGGGACTGTGGACGATGCAAGCTACATCCTGCGAGTCACAGACATCACCTGGCAGGAGAAATTCTTAGTGCCCTTAGACCAGCCAGGGCAGGTGTAAGGTGGCTTAGACATTCTCCCCTAGATGATATGCCTGTGTGTGGCACACCATGGGTGACTGTTCACCCACCATACACCCCACCCAGAGTGTGGCCTCGTATGTGTGGCCTCCATCCTAGTGGTCCAATGGCACCCGTTACAGCTCCCCGATGCCACTTCTGTACCATGTTTGTACCCCAATCCTGATGCTGCCCATACCGGCAGCAGCTCCCTTGATGCCTGCCCCATTGGCACTACTACAGCACCAACTTATAGTGATACAGTGCCCACCCATGCCCCAGCAGGTGGTGTCCAAACCTCCTCATACACCAATCCCTACTGCTCCCCAGCGCCTGGCACATCCCACCACACACTTCCATGGCCAGGCACCAATTGCATCAAATGTGGTGGGGGGACACTAGCCCACCAGGTTGGGTTCACATGCCCATTACCTAGTGGGACAGAGGTCCTGTGTTAGTCTCTGGTGGCCTGTGGTGGACCTGTGCAGTGTGCCAGGAGGTTGCTGCAGGGTTCTGGTCAGCGCAAGCATGGGGACTTAGCCGTTGGGACCCATCCTGTACCTGAATCAGGTGCAGGGTTCCTGGAGCACCAGACATTGATGCAAGCTGCTGTTTGCCACAGTTTGTGTTAGATGCAGGCCCCTATGAGAATCGGGCCCATGCAGTATAGGAATGGCAGTGAAGTAATGAACTGATGCCAACCCCACCCCCGCCCTGCAGAGATGGACAGGCACTGGGGCTTGCCTTTGGGTTGTCGCCCATAAGTGTCTCAATATTTCACCTCATCCTACCCTGCAGACACCGACAAGTGTCGAGGTGTGCCTTGGGTGTTTGGGCTTTACTCGTCTCATTCCATAAGGAAATATGCTGAAATGGGTACCATCGCCATACCTCCTATAGGTAGAGGTGAGGTCAGATAGGTGCACCGCCTGGAGCAGAGTCAGAAGGAAAATAAGCCCGTGTTTCCATGTCATGTTGTTGACTAGGTGCTCTCACCATTCCGGGAACTAGTGAATAATCAGTGATCTGTCTGGGCAGAGAGGAAAGGAGGGAAACATGACAGACTTTATGCATCTTGTGAGTACTACTTGTTTGTAGTCAGCTTATAAGCAGTTATGTCTGTCCATCTTTTGCCCCACCTGCCTCTCTGTAGTTTACCATTGCTATTAGGTTTTGGCCTTTTACACGAGGTTACACAATTACTTCCCTGTTGTGCACTTAAATCTGTACGAGAGATTCTCCCTTCCCCCTTTGTTCCTCCCTCCTGGCGTATTGTCAACGCACTAATGGACATGCATGGTATGTCACTATCCCTTTATAGTATGTCTCCAATTGTCTACTAGGTATTGTCTTTTAAAGTCTTTAATTTGTTTAGGTTCTAGCATTTTGTCCCTAATGTCCCTCATGTCTCCCTTTGATTTTACACCTTAATGTATCCTCGCTGCTTATTTCCATCTTCTTTCCTGCCTCTTTTCACCAGTGGGTAAAATGTACTTACAGTTCCTATGTAGTTTCTGACTTTCTTTCTTACGCAGGCCGGCTGCTCTCTGATGAATTTTCTAAGTAGTTCTGCATCGCGTGAGGTCAAGAGGATCTGCTGCCGTCGGGCTTGCTTTGGCTATTGCTTCTCCCACCTCTGCTGCTGCAGGCTTTGTTGGTCTTCGGTGTTCGGCTTTCTGTTTGTTTCTGGGACTGCCATTCCTTTGTCTTTCATAGCCTGGGATGCCTCTTCTGGGTTGTCAAACATCCTTGGCTCTTCGGGAAACATTATGACAAGACACGCTGGGTATGGCATGGAGAATCTGAGTTGCTGTGCCTTTAAGATTCATAGAAGCGGTATACACGCTCATCTTTTCGTTGCAACCAAAGTTGAATAGTCGTCAAAATAAATCCTCTGACCCTTATATTTCAGCTCCTTCATGCGCCAGGCTCTGGTTAGTAATTTTTGCTTTGTTTGATAGCACAGAAGTTTGAAGATTATTGCTCGGGGTCTTTGGTCTGTGTTCTGGGGTTTTGGTTGCAATGCTCGATGCGCCCATTCAGTATCGAGCGGGAAGACTGGGTCCAGCTGCAATGTCTCTCTCAGAAATGTATCCAAGAATGCGCTCATGTCTCTCCCATCTTCTTCCTCTGGTATTTAGGTTATCCTTAGATTACATCTTCTTGATCTATTTTCTAGATCATCACATTTCGTTTCTAACTGCTGATTACACTGGGCTTCCAGGTCTGTCACTCTTTGCCCCATTTGAGTAATTTCAGTTTTAAGTCATTCCTTAAAACCTTTGACTTCTTTTCCTGAAGTCTAATAATTCAGAGAGGATATCTGCATTGCTCGGCTGGAGTGACGCTGATAGCTGGGCCGCCATGCTTGTAGCGGGGGTCGAACTCGCTGTGGTCTGTTGTAGCAATCTGTCCACATCAACAGTCTTCTCAGATTTTGTTTTTTTCCCTCCTTCCTCCCATTAACTCTCTGCACTCTTGGTTCTATTTTTCTATAAATTTCTGTAAGGTTTTAAGGCTGTTTGTAGGAGTTGCTTGTCCCTGTTTGGCTAAGCTCTCACTTCAAGGCTGCATCCTAGGCGGTGATGTCACCAGAAGTCCTGTACAAGATTTTTAATATAGACGTGTGTCAAAAATGGTTGCTTTCACTAGCAATAGTTTAAAATCTCTTCTGCTGAGGATATTATCATTTATGAATCCCTAAATAATTTAATAAAATGTCTGCAATACTACATTTACTGTTTGCAGAACCCCTTTTTTTTTGCCTTTATCTTTTTTCATGTCTACAGTAATTCACTCATTTCAGGACAGGCTGAGTCCTTCTACTCTCAGTAACAAAGTATTTATTTTATTTTATTTATTTATGTCTTTGCTTATCGGGTAGGTGCACTTGTCCGAGGGACCGTTTTCAGGCACGACCAGGGCCATAAAAGATGCCATAGTTAAGCAACAGTTTAAATTACAAGGCACAGGGATGTTACAGGTTAAACAGAGGACAAGAACATTTTTACATACAGGGAATAACAAATACAGGAACAAATGGTGGAAATCATGGTACTTCCCTGTTGTGACAATAAGAGGGTACAAACAAACCTTACCATTCCCCCTTGATTCACCCCACCTTTAAAAGTCACATCTAGACAGACAGAACAGGAGCAAGAAACAAACTATATTGAAGACACCTGACTGCTCACCCACTGCGGGACTGAAGACCCCTGGAATTCAAACCTCTCATGTACTCCAGCTCCCAGTCCATTCCACATCCACTATAACACTGACCATTTCGTTTGACAGTTCTCATTGTTTTTCTCCTTCTTATCCAGCTATTATCCTCCCCGCTAATTTGTAATCTTATAATTTATACCCCCTCCAGTTTGTATCTGTTCCCAATTATTTCTAACCCCCTCAACAGTAGTTGGAAAATCCTCACATAAACGCATTCTCTAACCATCTACTTACTGCTGAGAGTGTCTTCAAGTTGATTCTCCTCTTGTGCTATCTCTTCCACCTTCACATCACCAAAAGGAACATCTTCATCCCTCTCAATAAGCAATAATAGCTGCTCCTTTGGGATGTTGTAGCCTGTACAGTAAAAAAGAACCAAGGTAATACAGACGTAATTTATTATCAGAGCTAAACAAGTAAGGAATAAAGCATGACAGAGGTGGGATTATGCTATGGTAACGTACTGTACCAAGGGAATACAGACGTCATTTACAACCACAGCTAGACAAGTAAGGAACGAGGCATGGCAGAGGTGGGATTACACTATGGTAATGAACTGTACCTAGGAAATACAGATGTTATTTGTAATCAGAGCTAGACAAGTAAAGAATGAGGCATGACAGAGATGGGATTATGCTATGGCAATGTACTGCACCAAGGGAATACATACATCATTTATAATCAGAGCTAGGCAAGTAAGGAATGAGGCATGACAGAGTTGGGATTGTGCTATGGTAATGTACTGTACCAAGGTAATAGAGACATCATTTATAATCAGAGCTAGACAAGTAAGGAGTAAGACATGACAGAGGTGGGATTATGCTATCGTAATGTACTGTACCACAGTAACACTGACGTCATTTATAATCAGAGCTAGACAAGTAACGGATGAGGCATGACAGAGGTGGGATTATGCCATGATATTGTACTCTACCAAGGTAACACTTATGTCATTTATGATCAGAGCTAGACAAGTAAGGAAAATGGGATTATGCTATGGTTATGCACTGTACCAATGTAATACAGACGTCATTTATAATCAGAGCTAGATAAGTAAGGGATAAGGCATGACCGAGGTGGGATTATACTACGGTAATGTACTGTACCAAGGGAATACAGACATCATTTATAATCAGAGCTAGACAAGTAAGGGATGAGGCATGACAGAGGTGGGATCATGTTATAGTAATGTACTGTACCAAGGGAATACAGATTTATAATCAGAGCTAGACAAGTAAGGGATGAGGCATGACAGAGGTGGGATTATGTCATGATACTGTACTCTACCAAGGTAACACTTATGTCATTTATGATCAGAGCTAGACAAGTAAGGAAAATGGGATTATGCTATGGTAATGCACTGTACCAATGTAATACAGATGTCATTTATAATCAGAGCTAGACAAGTAAGGAATAAGGCATGACAGAGGTGGGATTATTCCATGGTAATGTACTGTACCTCGGTAACACTTACGTCATTTATAATCAGAGCTAGATAAGTAAGGGATAAGGCATGACCGAGGTTGGATTATACTACGGTAATGTACTGTACAAAGGGAATACAGACATTATTTATAATCAGAGACAGACAAGGAATAAGGCATGACAGTGATGGGATTATGGTATGTTAATGTACCGAGCAGAGTGTTTAAGTACCGATCTCGAAGGGCTTCAACAACCACCCTGAGGTACATTAGATAAAATAATCCCCCTGAAGGAGTGGGTGTCTCTCTGCTGTTTCTGTGAGTTCATGTGTCTTTCTGGGAGAACAGGAATGGAGAGCAACTTACATTACTGACTAGCTCTGAAGTCTCTGCTTTCTCAAACTGCATTTAAGGCTAAGATGGGGCAGTCTGGTGGCAAGCAGTTGCACTCGCGTTAGGAGTGACTGCATCTTCTAACTTTTGGTCAATTTCCAGGTGCTGGAAGCAATCAGGTTTTGCTGATGAGTAGCTGTGGTCATATTGATCTGGCGAGCAGTCACCACTATACTGGTAAGTGAGCGTTTAGATCTTGATGGTGAGTGGTGGTGAACATTCTGGTGAGCAACCACATCTTTTGTATACTCCTGGGGGCTTCTGGTGGAGGACTTGTTCAGGGATGTTTTGGACAACATGCTGGCCAGTGTGTGCAACCATTGGCTGGTAGGACGATGCATCACAGGGAGGCAGTTGGTTTGGCTGCATTTGTAGACGAGCATTAGTAGCATACCTAAAAACATCAGGAGACAGTTTAATTGGGAATATAGTGACATTTTGACCCTGAACGGTTGTGTTCTCAGTTAATGTACGCCAATGATGTTATGCAGCAAAGATATCTTCTATTTTAATGTAGTGCCACATTATGGGGTCCTAACCAATGGGGACCCAGAATAAATAAAGCAGGAGGACCGACTATCTGGGAAGAGAGTTCCCAGCCGAGTGACCCGAGTGGACCCTGCATTGTGGTCTGGAGTTTGCAGGCGATTATACTCTGAGTTTCAGCTTGTCCAGCTGATCAGCAGAGGATCCTTGTTGTTCCTAAGTTTTTTTTTTTTCGACTGGATGTGGTTTTATGTCTCCATTGAAACTGACAAAGCTTAGCAGTGGCAGAAAAGTAATACACGAATATCTGAAAGCAACTCAATTGTGGTAGGACAAATTTCTTAGTCTTGCAGTTCAAGATGAGTTTCTTACTGACAAAAGTAAAAAGCTGTAGACAGAAAATAAAAATGAGCTTTTCTCTCTCTCTCCTCAGAGATTCATTAATAAAGACACAGTTCAAAGCAAACTAAAGAAAAAAATGCGAACATTCAAAGTAAATGACCATCAAGGGGCTAAGATTTAGATTTGTAAGGGGTAAATTTGCAACTTCAGGGCAGTAATATAATTTAAGAGATATATATATAGATGGTACATGTAATTTTTTAATTTTAAAGGGGAAGACATGCAATACATAAAAACACTAGTTAAAATATAACTATGCCCCCCCACACACATTTCATACCCCAAACATTTTTTTGTAAAATCCATCTTTATTTCTTGAATACAGATCCTGGATTAAAGACTGCCAATTGAAAATGTATATAAACTTTGGAAAGACATAAACCTTTCATGTACAAACAGGTATGTTCCCCTGTGTAAAACTCCCAATAATAATATTAAATTTTAGCATTTTTCATGCACATATATTATTCATGTTATATTTGTTTTGCATCATTTTTTAGATGTAAAAACCCAATTATGTTCTGAAGAAGGATAATTTTAGTCCTGAAACCTACAACAACACAAAAATAATACAAAGGGCATGGTTATTCTTACAATGGATATGTTTATGTACAATACTGTGGAAAAAGAAAACCATAACATGGAGTAAAACAGAAATCATGGAAGAAAAATTATTGTGCTAATTTTTCTACTCAGTATTCTAAGAGGTAGAGAAGTCTATAACAAGTATTCAATAGTTGGGATTACATGTTCTGGTTATTTAGGACTCTCCATCAAAATTAAGGATAATACCGTGGATAAAAAAAGAACTAAGGGGTCATCTAAAAACTTTGTTTAAATTCAGAAGTCCTATAATATGTCAGTTCAAAGAAGAAGAGGTCTGTGGCTGTTAAATCCTGTAATGTCCCATGAAACCCAAATCTATGTTCATCCCATCTGCTACCATACTGAGATGTAAAGTAAGTTAAATCTCAAAAGCTCATCTATGTTGTGTTCATTTGAGATTTCCTTTTAAGACCATTACCGACATATCTGAAATTGAAGGTTATGCTGAGAGAAGTGTTGCACCACTGGTTTTTTCAGTCTTCTTCCTTTTAATAGTATGTTTGTGTGAGTTCATCCTAGTGCGGAGCGGTTTGCTTATCTCTCCAACATAACCCTGTTTGTGGATATCTCTTGCACGGAATGAAATAAACAACATGTTTTGTCGTGTCCCTGTATAACTCCCATGTACCTTGAATTGTCTGTTTTGTGAAGTAACCACACAGTCCGAAGTGGAAATTAGCTCATAAGCCTTACAGGGTAGGGGTTGTTTTTCAGTAATTGCATTTTTATACATATT
Source organism: Neoceratodus forsteri (assembly GCA_016271365.2). NCBI lineage: Eukaryota > Metazoa > Chordata > Ceratodontiformes > Ceratodontidae > Neoceratodus > Neoceratodus forsteri. Next base: position 389,453,630 of record CM057457.1, on the reverse strand, counting down.
GTGGCACTCTTAATTTGATTTAAGAGCCATCTGCTCAAGTAGTTATCTTATATGAATCTAATTTATAAGCAGTAGAGTTCTTTGTATGTCTTCTGCACTAATCACCTCTGACCCCTGAGACTCCCAGCTGAGGTGACATGGTACTGTTTAGCTTCTCTGACATCATCTTCTGTTTTTTTAATGAGTATTTTAAACCAATGGGAATTTTTTTTTCCTGCATGATCTAGGTGTTAAAAGTATTGTTTTTTTCTAAATAACTGTCATTATGCTTCTAACGAAGGACTTGTTGACCAAAAGCTAAAGCACTTTGTTCTTGTTGTTACATCTATGTTGGTCCATTAAAAGGTATCAAATCATTTGCTTCTGGATCAAAATTTCACATGTTCTGAATTTTCTCATTCCACACAGCTGTACTCAATACTTGTATATTCCTACACCCCCTGTTCTCTCCGCACTTACATATTCTTGCACACCATACTCACATATTCCTGCACCTTCTTTTTTTCTCCAATTGTTTAACCAGGTGAGACACACTAAGCTGAAAGCTTGTTTATATGTGTAACCTGGGAGCACAGGGAAGTTAAGTGACTTGCTCAGGGTCACACAGTATGGAAGTGGGGGCTGTGGGATTCAAACCAAGGTCTCCAGATTTGTAGCTCAGAGCCTAAAACCACTGTGCTATGCTGCCCAAATGTCCACCCTCCCCAGGGTAAGGTAACTAGAAGTAAATATAAAGTATGTGTGTAAGACAAGAGTCTTAAAATATCTACATTCCCTCCTCCTCCTCTTCTTATTTCCATATTCCTGCACTGCATGTTCTCTTCATACTTACATATTCGGTGAAAAGGAAAAAAGTTTCCTGCACACACTTACCTGTAGGCAGGGACACCACAAGTCCTTTGGATTTACAACAGCATTTATTCAGGCACACACATGCTCCAGCCTGACATGTTTTGGATGGAGTGTCATTTATCACAGGCTGAATACACAGGTTACAACAACACTTATATATGGTACAAAAAGAACATGCAACTCCATAGCACCTATTAATATAGTGAGGTGTGACTGGTTAAAAACATTACCCAATACATAAAACTTTAATGTTAACCTTTGCTGTGCCGTGGACTGATCTATCAGTCCAGAATTCTTATACATTCTAATTCTTCTGGCAGCCTAAGGGTTAAAACATAAACTTATAGCAATGCTATACTCTGCAAAATGTGCTCAATAATAAACCACTTCTACATATTCCTGCACCTCCTATTCTCCTTACTTACATATTCCTGCGCTGAATGTTCTTGCCATACTTGCATATTCCTGCACTCGCTTTTCTCTCCATACTTACATATTCGTACACTCTCTCTTGAGTGGGTTCCAACACTAGCTGACTGAGGCATGCCCACTGTAGGGCATCAGGAATTACCCTGCTCTTGGATGTGGCTGCAACAAAGGTACTTCAGTTAACATCTGGCCTATTCAGATCCACCACCTACAGTATCTCTCCTTTTTTTGCCATTCTAAGGATGCTTTCTATCATTTCCTTGTCTATTTTCTCCCTGAGATGGGGGGTCCGTATACAACCCCTTTACGGGCTGCAGTGTCATTCCCTGTCTCTAGGGTGACCCATGGTGCCTCCTCTCCTTCCTGATTACCCTTTAGTTCCATTGCTTTGATCTCTTTCCTTACATAGAGAGCTGTGCCTTCTTCTCCTGTTTTACCTTCCATGTCTCTCCTGTACCTTCCCTGTTTCTCCTGTAGATTGTGTATCCTGGTATGTTGACATCCCAGTCATGGTTCTCTGTGTACCATGTTTCTGTGACTGCCATGATATCCCTGTGTTCCTCTTCCATCAATGCCACTAGTTCAGGGATCTTGTTACCCAGACTATGTGGATTGGTACTCATCGCCCTCCATTTTTTAATAGCCTTACCCCTTTTAGCCCCATCTCTGTCCTTAGTGCCTTCATCTTTTTCTCCATTGACCCCTGTCCTGCTCCCTATCAAATTCTCTACCTTAGTGTTTACCTCACTAACTACCTTGTTTTGTGAGGGAGCTGGGATTTCCATGCCATGATATCTCTGTGTTCCTCTTCCATCAATGCCACTAGTTCAGGGATCTTGTTACCCAGACTATGTGCACTGGTACTCAAGGTACAGGAGAGACATGGAAGGTAAAATAGGAGGAGAAGTCATAGCTCTCTCTGTCTTTGTAAGCAACATTGCAGAGGGACTGGAAGGAAAAGTATGTCTCTTTGCAGATGACACACAGATTTGCAACAGAGTTGATGCACAGGGTGCAGTGGAAAGGATGAGAAGGGACTTGGCAAGGTTAGAGGAATGGTCAAATATATGGCAGCTTAGATTCAATGCTAAGAAGTGCAAGGTAATGCACCTGGGAAACAAAAACCCAGGGGAAGAGTACACAATGGGGGGTGAGATAGTAACAACAGCAAAAATGGAAAGGGACCGGGGGTAGTCATATCAGATGACCTAAAGGTGGGCAAGCAATGTGAGAGGGCAGCAAGGAGGGCTAAGGGGATACTAGGATGCATAGGGAGAGGCATCACCAGTAAAAAACAGGAAGTTATTATCCCTCTGTACAGACAGCTGGTCAGACCCCATCTGGAGTACTGTGTGCAGTTCTGGAGACCCAATCTCCGCAAAGACATAGACAGGATGGAAGCTGTCCAGAGGAGGGCAACTACAATGGTGCAGGGTCTGCACCGGAAGACATATGAAGAAAGACGAAAGGAGCTTAATATGTATAACTTTGAGGAAAGGAGGGAGAGGGGGGACATGATAGAAATGTTCAAGTACCTCAAGGGAATCAACAAAGTCCAAGAGGGTAGCATCTTTCAAAAAAGAGGTGTGCAAGATCAAGAGGGCACAATTTGAAGATGGGGGTGGCTCGAGAGGTAATTTAAGGAAGTATTTTTTCACAGAGAGGGTTGTGGATGCATGGAACGGCTTTCCGGAGGAGGTTGTGGAGTCAAAATCCGTGGTGGAATTCAAGCATGCATGGGACAGTCATAAGACCATTCATGGGGGTGGGGGTAGGAAGAAGTAGGCTGCTAGTTAACTAGGATCTGCAGCTTATCCAGTAGGTAGGGAAATGGGCAGACTGGGTGGGCCAAGCAGTCCTTATCTGCCGTCAAATTCTATGTTTCTATGCTTCTTTTCAGAGCCCCCCCTTGGTTAGTTTAAATGCTTGCCAATGAAGCATTTACACCTATCACATAGGATCCTGATTCCCTTCCGGACATTTGCAGACCATCACACCAGTATAGGCATGCATCCTTCCAGGTGGCCCCCCAGTTCCCCATGAAGCCAAAACCCTGAGCTCCACACCCATGCCACAGACAGCTAGCACCTCAGAGAAGGTTATCATGTATGCTATGTGTCTTAAGACCCCTCCCCAACTCTACAAATTCCTCCTGCACTGTTCTGATCCCATTCAAAGACAAGTCATTTGTCATTTGTCCATTGGAGGACAATGACATCCAGCTCAAAGTCCTGTGCAGCTGCTCCCATGATCCTGGGGATTTGCTTTCTGTCCCTCCTAGCCACAGTGCTGGGAAGGCACCTTATCTTCCTCTCCTCTCTCCCCATTCTACCCTCGTAATGACTGAGCCCCCACCAGAAGTTGTTCCCTACTCCTGTGGGGTCTTGTACCAGCCTCCACTGGGTCTCCCTTTTGGAAGTTTACAGCATCCTCCTTGGTTTCCACTGTGGGTCCTGCCACAGACGAATCATGTTCTGCCAGAACAGCTTTGGAATTGTGGAGAGGTACAACTGGAGCGATGCACCTCTAATCCACCACCATCACCCTTGGGAGGCAGTATAGTGCAGTGGTTTAAGGCTCTGAGCTGCAAATCTGGAGACCTGGGTTTCATTCCCACAGCCTCTGCTTGCATACTGTGTGATCCTGAGCAAGTCACTTAACTTCACTGTGCTCCCAGGTTGCACCTGTAAACAAGCTTTCAGCTTAGAGTGCCACTCCTGGTTAAACAATGGAAAACAAACACCTTCCCTGAGCCCACTGTGGTCCAACCACTCCTCTTTCTTGGAACCTCCCAGGCGATGGCAATGATGGTCCCAGAATGGGGGGAGGGGGTTCCAGAATCATCTCCAGGTCGATCTGGAGAAGGAAACCTCATCCCTCAGACGAGACAGGTGCCTACAAATAGGACAGCATCGCAGCCTCCATAATGTCTCCTGAAATACTGCCACCCCACAGCCAGTACATTGCACCACTCCCCATGTCTCTCCCTTCCTGTTTAGTTTTATTTTCTTTTCATTAGTGTGTGCATGTGTCTACCCCCTATGCAGTGTGCTGGGCTGTTATGATCATGACGGATGTATGTCCTTTGCTCTTTTGGGGAAGTGATGTCAGAACCCTGGTAGAACAGGCTGAGAACAGCAAGAGGAAGGAGCTGCTGTTATAACTATACTTCTCTACTGGGACTGAAGAACTAGAACTCTACTACTGGGACCTTCAATTTAGGGTAAAAAAAAGTGTATTTGAGTTGGCTGAAGTGAATTGTTATCTTTGCAGTTATCTAGGTGTTTGTCTGAGTTGGCTGAAGAAAACTGTTATCTATGCAACTAACTAGGTGTAGAAAGAGCTGTAAATTAGGGGATGTGGCTTAGCTAGAAGGAAGCCAGGTGTTTTAGATTTAAAAACTGCCCTAGATAGCTTCAGGCAGAGAACAGCAAGAGGAAGGAGCAGCTGTTATAACTATACTTTTCTACTGGGACTATATTGCCCTTTGCCCTCCTCTCTACCTCCCCACCCCCACCCTTGTCCAGTTCTACTTTTACAGGCACAGGATTTGACTAACAACAGGAACTTCCTGTTTGGGATCAGGAAGTGAGTGATTACAGAGTCACAAAAGACTCACCATACTAGAAGGAAAAGAACAGCTCTCTGCCAGCCACCCCTTCCCCCAGCTACTGGAGGTTTGACTCTGAGCAAGTAAAAAGACTACTGAGAAATATAGGAACTTCTTGCCTTAGAACAGGAAGATCAGGAGCGTAAAGGGCACAGAGGTAGTAAGTAAGTTGGGAGAGAAAAAAAATACATGAAAACAAACATAGGAAAGAGGAAGTATTCAAAACAACAGTGAAGGGGTCAGAAATAAGACATGATGGGAGTGGTGCAGTGCAGTGGCAATGGAGCAGCAGTCTTCCAGTAGATGTTCTAGAGGATGCGGTGGTGTTCCATTTGCAGGCACTTCTCTGGACTGAGGAAGGAGATTGCTCATCTCCAGGCTGAACTGGCCAGGTTTTGGGGACCTCTTCTCCCACCCAGGGACCATCAGGGCCACTGCCGTTGCCTCAGAGGTTGCCAGGAAAGAGGAGCAGTTGGACCACAGTGGGCTCAGAGAGGGTGAGGGTGGTGGAACAGAGGCACATCCCTCCAGTTGTACCTCTCCACAATTCATATGCCATTCTAGCAAAGTGTGGTTCCTCCATGGAGGCACCTGCAGTGGAAACCAAGAAGAATGCTGGGAACCTCCACAAAGGAGACCCACAGGAGGGTGGCATGGGACCCCACATGGGAAGGAGACAACTCCTGGAGGGGGACTCCATTGTTAGGAGAGCAGAATTGGGGGAGAAAGGGGAGAAGGAGGTAAAGGGACTGCCTGATGCCATGGCTTGGAGGGACAGGGAATGAACCCTCAGCATCGCAGCAGCAGCTGCACTGGGGAGGGAGCTGGATGTCACCGTCCACCTAGGGACAAATGACCTGGCAGAGAAAGGGATCACAACAGTGCAGGAAGAGTTTTTGGAGTTGGGGAGGCACCTTAGACAAGTAGCATGCACAGTAACCTTCTCGCAGGTGCTGCCTGTCTATGGTATGGTTAAGGCTAGGGTGCTGCACACCACGGGATTCAATCAGTGGTTGAAAAACTGGTGCAGAGCTCAGGGGTTTGGCTTCACTGGGGACTGAGGGTTCACCTGGAGTGATGCATGCTTATACTGACATGATGGTCTGCATATGTCCAGGAGGGGAAGCAAGATCCAAGGTGATAGGTCCTCTTCAATGTCTTTATAAGTGACATTGCAGAGGGACTGGAAGGAAAAGTATGTCTCTTTGCAAATGACACGAAGATCTGCAACAGAGTTGAGCACAAGGTGGGGTGGAAAGGATGAAAAGGGACTTGGCAAGGTAAGAAGAATGGTCAAATGTATGGCAGCATAGATTCAATGCTAAGAAGTGCAAGGTAATGCACCTGGGAAACAAAAACCCAGGGGAAGAGTACACAATGGGGGGTGAGATACTAACAACAACAAAAATGGAAAGGGTCCTGGGGGTAGTCATATCAGATGACTTAAAGGTGGGCAAGCAATGTAAGAGGGCAGCAATGAGGGCTGGGGGGATATTGAGATGCATACGGAGAGGCATCATCAATAGAAAACAGGAAGTTGTTATCCCTCTGTACAGACAGCTGGTCAGACCCCATCTGGAATACTGCGTGCAGTTCTGGAGACCCAATCTCCACAAAGACATAGACAGGATGGAAGCTGTCCAGAGGAGGGCAACTAAAATGGTGCAGGGTCTGCACCAGAAGACATATGAAGAGAGACTTAAGGAGCTTAATATGTATAGCCTCGAGGAAAGGAGGGGCGGGGGCACATGATAGAAACTTTCAAGTGCCTCAAGGGAATCAACAAAGTCAAGAGGTAGCATCTTTCAAAAAAAACAAGTGTGCAAGAACAAGGGCTAATTTGAAGATGGGCGGCTCCAGAGGTAATTTAGAAGTATTTTTTCACAAAGAGGGTTGTGGATGCATGGAGCGGCCTTCTGGAGGAGGTTGTGGAGTCAAAAACAGTGGTGGAATTCAAGCATGCATGGGACAGTCATAAGGCAATTCTAGGGGGTGGGGGTAGGAAGAAGTAGGCTGCTGGTTAACTAGGATCTGCAGCTTATCCTTTAGGTAGGGAAATGGGCAGACTGGGTGGGCCAAGCGGTCCTTATCTGCTGTCAAATTCTATGTTTCTATGTTCTATGTAAATGCTTCACTGGCAAGCATTTAAAATAACCAAGGGGGGTGGCATTGGAGAGGAGAAGGAAAATCCTAGCCCCCCCACCCAAAAATCAGGGTAGTAAGTGAGGTAAAGGCCAAGATAGAGATGTCAATAGGGAGAAGAACAGGGGTAAATGGAGAAAATGACAAAGGCAATAAGGACAGGGATGGGGCAAAAAGGGGTAAGGCCATCAAGTAATGGAGGTTAATGAGTACCAATGCCTGTAGTCTGGGCAACAAGCTCCCTGAACTGGTGGCCTTGATGGAAGAGGGATGCCTGGATATTGTGGTAGTCACACAAACATGGTACACAGAGAACAATGACTGGGATATTAGTATACCAGTGTACACAACCTAGAGGACAGACATGGAGGGTAGAAGAGGGGGAGGAGTAGTTGTCTATGTAAGGAAAGGGATAAAAGCAACAAAAAAAAAAGTAAGAGGGAACAGAAGAGGCACTGTGGGTAATGATCCACACAGGGGGTGTATACAGACCCCATCTCAGGGTGAGGGAATGGTCAAGGATATGACAGAAGGCATCCTTAGGATGGCAGAGAAAGGGGAGATACTGTTGATGGGGGACCTGAATATGCCATATGTTAAACAGAGCACCTTTGCTGCAGCCACATCCAAGAGCAGGGTCATTCTCAATGCCCTACAAGGGGCATGTCTCAGACAGCTAGTAAAGTAAAATGCTATTTATATAAGGTGCCCTTCCTGAGCTCAGTGTGTTGGAACCCGCTTGGGAGTGAGCAATCTTAGGAAGAAGTAGGCTGCTGGTTAACTAGGATCTGCAGCTTATCCATAAGGGAAGTGGGCAGACTGGGTGGGCCAAGCGGTCCATATCTGCCGTCAAATTCTATGTTTCTATACTCTCACATGAGGACAGTGAGAGGATCACAGATCTAGAAGTGGGTAGCCATCTGGGAACAAGTGACCACCAAACAGTGTGGTTCACGATAAATTCAGCTACAGAGTCAAGCCATACAAAAGTGAGGGTACTGGATTTCAGGAAGGCTGACTTTGGCAAGATAGGAGAGTGCCTAAGAAAAGTACTAGCAAAAAGGCAAGGAGGAGGGGTGGAGCAACAATGGAGAAACATCAAAACTGCTATCACAGAGGCAACAAGCCTTTGTGTGAAGCAAATAAAGAAATCAAAATGAAAGAAAAAGCCACTATGGTTCTCAAAAGAGGTGGCTGGAAAAATTAGGGAGAAAGCTAGCATTTAGGAAGTATAAGAAAATACAGAAGGAGTAGGACAGAGAACTGTACCAGTTAAGGCAGAAGGAAGCAGGGAAACCAGTCTGAATAACAAAGGCCCAAACTGAGGAAAAGAAAGCCAACTCAGTTAAGAAGGGGATAAAACCTTTCATAGGTACATTAGGGAGTGTAGAAAGACAAAGGGAGTGATAGTGAGGCTGAAAACAACGGATGGTGCGTGAGCAGAGAGGGACAGTGAAAAAGCAGGGATACTGAAAACATAGAAACATAGAATTTGATGGCAGATAAGAACTGCTTGGCCCACCCAGTCTGCCCATTTCCTCACCTAGTGGGTAAGCTGCAGATCCTAGTTAACCAGCAGCCTACTTCTTCCTACCCACCCTCCCAGAATTGCCTTATGACTGTCCCACGCATGCTTGAATTCCGCCACTGTTTTTGACTCCACAACCTCCTCCGGAAGGCCGTTCCATGCATCCACAACCCTCTCTGTGAAAAAATACTTCCTTAAATTACCTCTGAGCTGTCCCCCCCTCTATCTTCAAATTGTGCCCCCTTGTTCTTGCACACCTCTTTTTTTGAAAGATACCACCCTCTTGGACTTTGTTGATTCCCTTGAGGTACTTGAAAGTTTCTATCATGTCCCTCGTCCCTCCTTTCCTCGAGGCTATACATATTAAGCTCCTTAAGTCTCTCTTCATATGTCTTTTGGTGCAGACCCTGCACCATTTTAGTTGCCCTCCTCTGGACAGCTTCCATCTTGTCTATGTCTTTGCAGAGATTGGGTCTCAGAACTGCACGCAGTACTCCAGATGGGGTCTCACCAGCTGTCTGTACAGAGGGATAACAACTTCCTGTTTTCTACTGGTGATGCCTCTTCCTATGCATCCAGTATCGCCCAGCCCTCCTTGCTGCCCTCTCACATTGCTTGCCCACCTTTAGGTCATCTGATATGACTACCCCCAGGTCCCTTTCCATTTTTGTTGTTGTTAGTATCTCACTCCCCATTGTGTACTCTTCTCCTGGGGTTTTGTTTCCCAGGTGCATTACCTTGCACTTTTTAGCACTGAATCTAAGCTGCCATATATTTGACCATTCCTCTAACCTTGCCAAGTCCCTTCTCATCCTTTCCACCCCACATTGTGCATCAACTCTGTTGCAGATCTTTGTGTCAGCTTCAAAGAGACATACTTTTCCTTCCAGTCCCTCTGCTATGTCGCTTACAAAGACATTGAAGAGGACCGGTCCTAATACTGAACCATGCGGTACCCCACTAGTAACCCCCTTTTCTTCAGAGTGGACTCCATTTACTATTACTCTCTGTGTCCTATTCTCCAGCCAATTCTTTACCCAGGCTATCATCTTGGGACCCACTCCTAGGCTGGCTAACTTCTATATATATCTTTTGTGTGGGACTGTGTCAAATGCCTTGCTAAAGTCAAGGTAGACCATGTCCACAGCCCTTCCCTGATCTACTACTTTGGTCACCCAGTCAAAGAAAACTATCAGATTTGTCTGGCATGACCTTCCTGCTGTGAATCCATGCTGCCTTGGGTCATGTACCCCTCTGGCCTCTAGGTACTCAACAATTCTTTCCTTCAGAAGTGATTCCATCATTTTCCCTACCACTGAGGTTAAACTAACTGGTCTGTAATTTCCTGCTTCTGCCTTGCTCCCACTTTTGTGAAGGGGATTCACATCTGCCCTCCTCCAGTCCTCAGGTACCACCCCATCCTCCCATGATTTGTTAAAGAGGGTAGTCAGTGGTGTCACTAGTTCTACCCTTAGTTCTTTTAGAATTGTGGGATGAATCCCATCAGGCCCCATTGCTTTGTCCACCTTCAGTTTTAAGAGCTCTTTCAGACCCCTTTCTTCTGTAAATGGTCTGGTATCAACTTCTGTATCCAGAGTGTTTCTACTGTTTGTTTTAGGTACCTCCCCTCTTCCTTTGTAAATACTGAGCAAAAATATTTGTTTAGTATCTCTGTCTTTTCACAGTCACCCTCTGCCCACCCTCCCTCCCCTTTATTAAGCCTCCACTATCCCTCCCTTGGTCTTCCTTCGCTCCCTGATGTACCTGTAAAAGGTTTTATCCCTCTTCTTAACTGAGTTGGCTATCTTTTACTCAGTTAGGGCCTTTGCTGTTCTGACTGCTTTCCCAGCTTCCTTTTGCTTTAACTGATGCAGTTCTCTGTCCTGCTCCTTCTGTGATTCCTTGTACTTCTTGAATGCTTTCTTTTTCTCTTGAACCTTCACTGCCACTTCCTTTGAGAACCACAGTGGTTTCTTACATCGTTTCATTTTGTTTATTTGCTTCACACAAAGGCTTGTTACATCTATGATGGCAGTTTTTATTATTCCCCATTGTTCTTCCACCCCTCCTTCCTGCCCATTTGCTAGTGCATTCCTTAGGCACTCACCCATTTTGGCAAAGTCAGCCCTCCTAATGTCCAGTACTTCTGCCTTTGTATGGCTTGACTCTATTGCTGTGTTTATTGTGAACCACACTGTTCGATGGTCGCTAGTTCCCAGATGGCTACCCACTTCTACATCTGTGATCCTCTCTTCATCTCCATTTGAGAGAACCAGGTCTAAGATTGCATCCTCTCGAGTAGGCTCCAATACTAGTTGTCTAAGGCATGCCACCTGTAGGGCATCTAGAATACCCCCACTCTCTGAAGTGGCTGCTGCAACTGTACTCCAATAAACATCAGGCATATTCAGATCACCCATAAGCAATATCTCCCTTTTTTCTGCCATTCTAAGTATACTTTCTATCATTTCCTTGTCCATTTCCTCCCCCTGAGAAGGGGGTCTGTATACAACCCCTGAATGAATACTTCTGTTCAGTATTTACAAAAGAGGATGAATGGGAGGTACCTAATCCAATTAACAGAAGCACTCTGGATGGGGGGGGTCGATCCCAGTCCTTTCACAGAAGAAAGGGTTATGAAAGAACTCCTAAAACTGAAGGTAGACAAAGCAATAGGGCCTGACAGGATTCACCTCAGAATTCTAAAAAGAATTAAGGGGAGAACTAGTGACACCACTGACTACCCTTTTAAGCAAATCATGGGAGGTTGGTGTGGTACCTGAAGACTGGAGGATGGCAGATGTGATTCCCCTTCACAAAAGTGGGAGCAAGACAAAGGCAAAAAATTACAGACCTGTCAGTTTGACCTCTGTGGAAGGGAAAGTGATGGAATCACTTCTGAAGGAAATAACTGTTCTGTACCTAGAGGCCAGTGGGGCACAGAACCCAAGGCAGCATGAGTTCACAGTGGGAAGGTCATATCAGATGAATCTAATCGATTTCTTTGACTGGGTGACCAAAGTAGTAGACCAGGGAGGGGCTGTGGACATGGCCTACCTACACTTTAGCAAGGCATTTGACACAGTACCACACAAAAGATTAATAAACAAATTAGCGAGCCTGGGAGTGGGTCCCAGGGTGGTAGCCTGGGTAAAACATTGGCTGGACAACAGGACACAGAAGGTAACAGTAGACGGAGTCCACTCTGAAGAAAGGGGGGTCACTAGTGGGGTACCGCAGGGTTCAGTACTGGGTCCAGTCTTTTATAATGCCTTTATAAGTGACATTGCAGAGGGACTAGAAGGAAAAGTACACCTCTTTGCAGATAACACCAAGATCTGAAATAGGACTGATACAAAAGGAAGCGTGGAAAGAATGAGAAGGGATTTGGCAAGGTTGGAGAAATGGTCAGAAGTATGGCAGCTTGGATTCAATTCAAATAAGTGTGAAATAATGCACGTGGGAAACAAAAACCCAGATGAAGAGTACACAATGGGGGGAGGTAGTAACAACAACAAAAATGGAAAGGGACCTAGGGGTAATCATATCAGATGACCTTAAGGTTGGCAAGCAATGTGAGAAGGCAGTAGGGAGGGCTGGGGGGATACTGGGATGTATTGGGAGAGGCATCACCAACATAAAACAGGAAGTTGCTATCACTCTGTACTGACAGTTGGTGAGACCACATCTGGAGTACTGCATCCAGTTCTGGAGACCCCATCTCTGCATGGACATAGACAGGATGGAGGCAATCCACAGGAAGGCAACTAAAATGGTGCTGGGTCTGCAAGAGAAGCCATACGAGGAGAGACTAAAGGAGCTTAATATGTAAACCCTTGAGGTACGGAGGAAGAGGGAGACATGATTGAAACTTTTAAGTACCTCAGTGGAATAAAAAAAAGTCCAAGAGGGTAGCATCTTTCAGAAAAAGAGATGTGCAAGAACAAAGGGACACAGTTTGAAGATAGAGGAGGAGGACGGCTCAGGGGCAATGTGAGGAAGTATTTTTTCACAGAGATGGTGGTGGGAGCATGGAACAGCCTACCTGAGGAGGTTGTGGGGTCTAAAACAGTGGGAGAATTCAATAATGCATGGGACGGACATAAGACAATTCTTGTGGGGGGTAGGAAGAAGTAGGCTGTTGGTTAACTAGGATCTGCAGCTTATCCAGTAGGTAGGGAAATGGCCAGACTAGATGGGCCAAGTGGTCCTTATCTGCCATCAAAGTCTGTGTTTCTATGTTATAAAGGAAATTATGCACTTGGATGAGAGGGGTGAGGGTAGGGCAGACAGGACCAAGCCTGTGCCCGCCAGAAAAAAAATCAGCTACAGCTCCGACCCATTGCCCCAGTGAGTGTTTTCCTTCATTTCAGCAAGATAACCTGCACAACAATTTAAAAGAAAATATACCCTGCAAAAGCAATTTCTATCAGAGAAAAATAAAGCAACAAACTATATAACCTGTAAGCACAAAACAGTAGCAAAACCTGTAAGCACAACCTGAAAGCACAAAATAAAATAGTAACAATAGGAACTCTGCTTAGCCAAAAGGAGCCTTAATGTTTCTCCTTGCTCTGTTAACGTTGTTCCTTGCTTTGTCCTTTCAAGCAAACCTAGAAGAAAAGAGCTCAGGTGAAGCTAGGTGCTTTATGCCAGCAAACCTTGTCTACACCACAACACATCAACTAATCTGACCTGCTAAATCTTACTTCTGCTGGCAGGTCTAAGCTTTTGTTAGCTCCATCCCACAGTTACACTACTAATTCTCTGGAAGAGCAGTGGAAGAAAAGCAATTAACTCATTTAATGTGAGAAAGAGACTGCAATACATTTAAGTCCAAAACAAAAACCGGTAAGTACAAAACAAAATAATAACTTTGCTTAACCTAAATATAGATCAGAATGTTAAACATGTATGCACAACCTGTAACAATTTAACAGATGATATACCTTGAAAAAAATGAGAATCAGAGAAAGATAAAGCAGTAACCAGCAAGTACAAAAAATAACTATTAAAACTAAAGGTGGACAAAGCAATGGGGCCTGATGGGATTCATCCCAGAACTCTAAAAGAACTAAGAGTAGAACTAGTGACACCAATGACTACCCTCTTTAACAAATCATGGGAGGATAAGGTGGTACCTGAGGACTGCAGGACGGCAGATGTGATTCCACTTCATAAAAGAGGAAACAGGGCAGAGGCAGGAAACTACAGACCAATTAGTTTGCCCTCAGTGATAGGGAAAAATGATGGAATCACTTCTGAAGGAAAGAATTGTTGAGTACCTAGAGGTCAGAGGGGCATAGCACCCAAGGCAGCAATTGGATTCACAGCTGGAAGGTCATGTCAGACAAATCTAATAGATTTCTTTGACTGGGTGACCAAAGTAGTAGACCAGGTATTGGCTGTGGACATGGCCAACCTAGACTTCAGCAAGGCATTTGACACATCAACACAATATAACCCACACATACCGTCTTAGGGTAGCTGGTTCATTTCACTGGGGTGTCAAACAGACGAGGCATACTGATGAGTCCTGGTAGGACGAAACACATGTCTATGTCATCTGTTAGCACCCTTTGCAAACTGTATGAGAGACCTTTCGGCACCATGCAATTCTGCTTAAAGTTGAACCAGCATAACATTCTGTGGTGATTTGCACTGTGTGGGCACGTGTGATTTTTTATTTTCTTGAAACTTGGCTTCCCAGCCAAATGCCCTTTGGGGTAACCCTTGCCTCAGTGTTTGCGCACAGAGGTTCTTTACCTTTTAAATAGTTTTTTATTTTAATGGGTTCACCACAATGTAATCCAGACACACATTCTTATGGTAGTTGGTTCTTTCCACTGGGGTATCAAACAGATCAGGCATACTGATGAGTCCTGGCAGGACCCTTTGCAAACTGTAGGAGAGACCTTCCGGCACCATGCAATTCTGCTTAAAGTTGAACCAGCATAACATTCTGTGGTGATTTGCCTATACAGTCAATGATGCTTTGCACTGTATGGGCATGTGTGATTTTGTATTTTCTTGAAACTTGGCTTCCCATCCAAATGCCCTTTGGGGTAACCCCTGCCTCAGTGTTTGTGCACAGAGGTTCTTTGTCTATTTGACACAGTCCTACACAAAAGATTAATATACAAGTTAGCCAGCCAGGAAGCGAGTCCCAAGATGGCAGCCTGGATATAAAAATTGGCTGGAGAACAGGACAGAGGGTAACAGTAAACAGAGTCCACTCTGAAGAAAGGGGGGGTTACTAGTGGGGTACCGCAGGGTTCAGTTCTTGGACCAGTCCTCTTCAATGTCCTTATAAGTGACATTGCAGAGGGACTGGAAGGAAACATATGTCTCTTTCCAGATGACACAAAGATCTGCAACAGGGCTGATACACATGGCGGGGTGGAAAGGTTGAAAAGGGACTTGGCAAGGTTGGAGGAATGGTCAAATGTATGGCAGCTTAGATTCACTGCTAAGAAGTGCAAAGTAATGTACCCGGGAAACAAAAACCCAGGGGAACAGTACACTATGGAGCAGAGATACTGACAACAAATATGGAAAGGGATCTGGGGATAGTCATATCAGATGACCTAAAGGTGGGCAAGCAATGTGAGAGGGCAGTAAGGAGGGCTGGGGGGATACTGGGATGTATAGGAAGATGCATCACCAGTAGAAAACAGAAAGTTGTTACCCTTCTGTACAGACAGCTGGTCAGACCCCATCTGGAGTACTGTGTGTAGTTCTGGAGACCCAGTCTCTGCAAGGAAATAGACATGATGAAGACAGTCCAGAGGAAGGCAACTAAAATGGTGCAGGGTCTGCACCAGAAGACATATGAAGAGAGACTTAAAGAGCTTAATTTGTTTAGCCTTGAGGAAAGGAGGGTCGGGGGACATGATAGAAACTTGCAAGTACCTCAAGGGAATCAACAAAGCCCAAGAGGGCAGCATCTTTCAGAAAAAGAGATGTGCAAGAACAAGGGGGCAAAATTTGAAGATAGAAGGGGAATGGGTTAGAGGTAATGTGAGGAAGTATTTTTTCACAGAAAGGATTGTGGTTGCATGGAACGGCCTTCCTGTGGAGGCTGTGCAGTCAAAAACAGTGAGGGAATTCAAGAATGCATGGGACAGACATAAGGCAATTCTAGGGGTTGGGGTAAGAGGAAGTAGACTGTTGGTTAACTAGGATCTGCAGATTATCCATTAGGTAGGGAAATGGGCAGACTGAGTGGGCCAAGCGGTCCTTATCTGCTGTCAAATTGTATGTATTAACAAACCTGTAAACACACCCTGTAACAATTTAGCAGAAAATATACCCTGCAAAAATAAATTCACAGAAAAATAAAGCAGCATACTGTAAAACCTGTAAGCACAAAACAGTAACAAAACATGTAAGCACAGCCTGTAAGAATTTAACAGAAAATACACCCTGCAAAATAGAAAAAAAACTATTTGTATCAGAGAAACATTAAGCAGTAATTTGTAAGCACAAACCAGTTATGAAACCTGTAAGCACAACCTGCCGCTAGCCCCACCACAGTGGCGGAATCCTTTAACAGCTACTTCACAAATCTGAACATATGCAGAGCTAGCCTGCCAACACCAGTGCAGAGCCCAGTCGAAGAAGTTTCCTTGCAACACTATTTTCACCTGCGACTGGTCAGGAACTCTGAAGTGCTAGCCTTACTGAAACAGCTAAAACTGGACTCTTCCCCTGGATACAACCACCTTGAGCCTAGACTACTTAAACTTGCTGCACTGGCTATTGTTCTCCCGGTAACGTTGCTTATCAACAGGTCCCTCATGGAGGAGGTTGTCCCTCGCAAATGGAAGGTGGCTCTGGTGGTCCCCATACACAAAAGCGGAGCAAGGGCCAACACAGAGAACTACAGGCCCATATAAATCCTCTGTCCCTTAGCTAAGAGTCAGGAGAGATTGATATTCAACCAGCAGTAGGGCTACCTTGCACTACATCATCTTATTTCTGACCAACATCAAAGTTTCAGAAAGTGTCATGGGACAGACACAGCATTTATCAGACTCACGAGCAATACAGTCGGTGTGATTAACAAAGGGATATCGACAGGTGCCACTTTCATAGATCTAACCAAGGCTTTCTTTGACTTGGTCAACCACGGATACTCCTTGGCAAGCTGGAACTGTTAGGTCTGGATAAACACTTCATGTCCTGGTTTTCCAGCTACCGAGCTGATAGACCTCAGAAAGTTAAATGGAAAGGGGCACTCTCCAGCTGCCTCTGGGTTACAGATGGAGTCTCCCAAGGCTCCATCCTTGGCCCCTTACTTTTCTCACTGTTTGTCAATGACATCATTGATTACTGTGGTGATGTGAAAGTGCTCTCCTATGCAGATGACACTGTAATCTACTGCAGTTATGTGGATCACTGCTCAATTAAGATGAAACTTGCTCATAGCTTGAATGCACTTGAAACTTGATTTGCTGACAACATGCTTGCCCTAAATGACAAAAAACCAAAGCGGTCTTATTTGGTCCAAGACGGTTGGGAGTAGACTGAAAAAAACTACTGCCACTTTTTATGACACTGGGGACTCAGATCGATGTAGTGGACAAGGTGCAGTACCTTAGTGTATACCTGGACCAAGACTTGACTTTCAAGCTGCACGTCGATCACATCTTCAAGATTGTACATCAGAAATTGGGCCTACTTTATAGACTGGGAAACTCACTGACTGCTGACTCGAGAAACATTGCCAATAGTACCCTCCTCCCTTCCCTGGTTTATGGAGCCCCCATACTACAATTCTTCAGGAAGGCTGAAGCACTCAAACAGAATGTCCTATGCAACAAAATTAGTCAACTTGCATCAAGCTCGCCTCCCAGGAGGCATCACTGCAAGGTATTTTCTTATCCGAACTGGCCTAAGCTGGAATACAGGCTCACTCAACCTTTTCTATGCCTCAATTTCAAACTCATTAAGATTTATTCCCTTCCCCATCTACATGGTCCGCTGCCCCCAAAACCCAGGAGGCGTTCCCTCCGCTCATTAAACACCAGCTTGCTGGAAATCTCTAGGATAAGGACTAACCTAGGAAAAAGGTATTTTGCTTACTCTGCCCCCTTCCACTGGAACTACATTCCAGAAAATTTAACCAAAGTCACTTCCTTAGAAGGGTTTAAGACTGGTCTAAAGGTCTATTCTATGGAACGTTGTATTTGCAGCTGCTACCGTTAAACGCTTAGCTGTGATGGAGATTGGTATGACAGATTATAGGAGTAACTATGACTGCTCTGTTAGCATATGAATCTCAAATATCCTCCTGTTGCTTATATGTTTCTGCTGAATGTAACTAATTTCCCTGTGCTTAAGCATGTTTCTCTGTATGATGTCCTTGATGTATTCTTTCTGTACTATGTAGTTCTGTAATGTTATGAACTTTTTGTTGGAACTGTAGGTTATTAATTTCGGGTCACCCCTGAAAAGGGACCACTGGTCTCAGTGGGATCACCCAGTTATCAAAATGTCATAAATAAATATACATAGTACAAAGCAAAACACAACACAGCAGTAACCCTGCTTAGCCAAAACAAGCATTAATGTTGCTCCTTGAAGAAAAGAGCTCAGGTGAAGCTAAGTGTTTTATGAATGCAAACCTAGGCATTTCCCCCATCCTTGTAAAATGTACCCTCCAGAAATCTAGGACTTCATCCTTGTGTGGCTGGTTCTAACCCCTCAGCTATTTTAAACCACAGTTTGATGGTCACTGTTTCCAAGGTGTTCCCCCACTTTGACCTCTGTCACACTATCCCTAGTTGTGAGCACCAGGACCAATAATGCCCTCTCCTGTGTGGGTTCTATGATCAGCTGCATAAGGACTGCCCACTGTATTGAGCCTAGGATGTTTCTGCTCCTAGCAGTTGCCACCACAAGAAGATTCCAATATACATCTGGAAGATTCAAATCAGCGACCAGCAACACCTCTCCCTTGTTTGCCATCCTTTCGATTACTAGCATCATCTCATTGTCCACCTCCTCCTCCTGAGCTAGTAGTCTGTATATTACTCATGTCCAGTTGGATGTCCCTTTGCTCCTTTCAAGAGGAACCCACAGCATCCTCCCACCGCCGTTCCCCTAGAATTTCAGTGGTCTATATGCTTCCCTTCACATACAGAGCCACAACTACCCCCTTCCTGCCTACCTTGTCTCTCCTGAATAGACTGTTTTATTTAGTCATTGAAATGTTTCACCAGGAAGGCACAGTACACAACAAGTTGCTTGTCTCCTGGTGCAACCTGGGATTGTATCTTGGTACAGTCACCTACCAGCTCTAGTTTTCGTTACACCAGGTCTGTGTTATGGCAACTGTGTCCAAGCCAGATTCTGCCATGGTAGCTGTGAGGTCACCTATCTTGTTATTCAGACTACAGGCATTTGTACACACGGCTTTCCAGAATGCGTTGCCATTCCCTTGCTCTGTTCCCATATGCTCCTCTCTTTTCTGATCAGACCCACTTTGTTCTTAGGATGACTTGACCCCTCTGTATGTCTTTCATCTTCTCGTGTTCCTCTGTAGTGCTTGTGCTTCTGAAGGGTGGAATATTCTTATCTTTCCTCAACACACCCCTTGGCTAGTTTAAATGCTTGCTGATGAAGGATTTAAACTTATCACCAAGAACCATGGTCCTCTTCTCGGATGGATGTAGGCCATCACCACTATTCAGGCCCACATCCCCCTAAGTGGGGCCCCACTCCCCAATGAAGCCACCTCCCTCCTCTCCACATCATTCCTTCAATTATAAGATGAACTTCTGGATGCAGAGTAACCTAGTCTCCCCCATGCCGTGGACTGGCAGGACCCCTGAGAAGGTCAGACAAAGTTAGCTACCCACTTTAGGACCCTTCCCAGTACCTTAAACTCCTCCTATATTCTGTCTACCTCTACCTTCTCCCCAGCCAGATCATGTGCCCCTAGGTGAACAGTGATAGCCAGCTCCTCCCTCCTTACTACCTCCCTTGCAATCCTCTGAATTGATTTTCTATTTCTTCATGCTGAGCCTCCTGGAAGGTACCTGACCTCCCTCTCCTCCTGTTACTTGTCCCCAGTTTCACTTCCTGGACAACTGAGTTCTCCACCAGGAGTAGCATCCTCTCCCATTGGGGTCCTCTACCCCATACTCTTTGGTTTCCATTAGGGAGGACCCACTCATCCTCCCTGGTCTCAACCTTGGGTACCCTTGTGGGGTTTCACACTCCTGCAAGACAGAGTAGGAGTTCCTAAGTTGGACTGCTTGGGGGATGTGCTTCAGACCCATATCCTACACCCTCCCTGAGCCCACCGTGGTCCATCCATTCTTCCACCTAGACAACCTTGAAGGTGTTGGTTGTAGACATGGGGGCTTCTGGGTGGGGGAGTAGGTCTTCCGAATCCTGGCCATCTTGGCTTGGAAATAGGCAACCTCTGCACTCAACCTAGAGAGGTGCCTGCAAATGGGGCAGCACTGCATGATCCAGAATGTTCTCCTGAAAACTGGCCCTGCACCCACTATACTGCACCATTTCCTGCATCTTCAACCACGCTCATTACTTCTGTTCCCATGGTCTAGGTAGGCCTCTCTACTGCACTAGTTTCCCCCAATATCAGTGATTCCCTCCTTTACTTTTAAAGGACTATTTCTTCCTATTCTCTGATGCCTGTTTGCCTTACTATTTTGATCCCTTCTAGATTTGCCTGATCTGCTAGATGCTACATAGACTTTGACGGCAGATAAGGACCGCTAGGCCCATCTAGTTTGCCCTAGTCCAGTTTTGTTTTGTTTTTTGTTCTATGGCTACTTCACTTGCTTTTCTTTCCTCTCTTTACTTCTCTGTTCCCTGCAAGAGTCCAATCCCCACTTGGTCTTGTTATGTTTATATATTAGCCAGTGTATCCCTCCCAATCCTGCCTATGAGCAGGAAGTTCAAACCATTATCCTAGATGGCACCCTATAAAGGTAGAGTACCCAAGATCATGTGGGTTGGGGATGGGAGGCAGAAGTAAGTCACTCAGCGATGAGCCGCAGGAAGCAATCAGCTACTGCTGCTGTGGAAAAAGATACAGTATATGTAGTAGCTGCTGTCTATGACTCCCCTCTACAACCTCCATGGAACTACACCAGCTGGTTAGCTCCAGCCACTTAAACACCAAACAAAAATATTCACAGCAGAGAACAGTTAGCCCTGCAACCTCCATGGATCACTGCAAACTGAGGCTACTTGTCTCTGACACGAGGAAAAGAACAATAGTATGTAGGTATGTTGTGCTGACCATGTTCCCAGTTCTGTGCAGCTGAAAGATTCTAGCTTTAAAAAAAGAAAAAGTATCAGCTTCCTGGTACAGCTGTCCCCTGTACGGAAAGCTCAAAACAGTGGCTTGTCCTCCGACTCACTTCCGCTCCTCTGCTGGTGATGGAATGTGAGCAGAAATGCAGGAAAAAATATAAAACCAACAGAGTAAAATGGTGCCATGTGACAAAAGCTAAGATTTAATCTCAATTTGCCAAAGAGCAAGCACAAATCAATAAATACAAAATCAGAGATCAATGTCACAACCCCACTCAGCTGGTCAGCCCTCTACTCCCAAAGTAACAACCTCTGAGCATAGTATTGGGAGCAGTTAACAGAACAGGGTAACGCTCCTGTCTGTTTTGTGGGTTCGAGTTACCTTTTGTCCCAAGTTCTGGAGGGATTCAAACTGATAACCTCTTGTTAGTGTACCCAATTGTCAGGCTCAGAAAATTCTATCTTCGAGGGGCCAGATATCTTTGCCAATGGGCACCTAACCAGGTATTACAAAATGAACCCATAGAACTCTATGCAACACCCAGAGAACTGTTACCTGTTTCCCAGTCTGGTACCACAATAAGTTCATGCACAGTGTCACGTTAACGATCTAAGCTTCACTTATAAAAAAAGAAGTTTCAAGGCACACCAGGCAGTTTCTGTTTTTAAAATACATATCTTTACTTTAAAACAGGTAAAAATAGATAAACAGTAAATACAGAACAAGATATCCCAACACATACAATTGTAAAAACACAACAGGTTTAAAAGTGCAAGATCCCTACCGATCATTAGACTTGTTTCTCTAAGGTATTTCTTATAATCTTTCAGTGTTCTCAGATGTTCCTCTTCTCAGTCTAAGTATATATCTATGTGTGTGTCTAAGGTCTGCTCAGTATACTTAAAAGCAGTCTTGAGCCGGCCTTCTCTCTGAGGTCACCTAACTCTACCTTGGTGTATTAAAATTTATATTTTATAACACAGGATGTCCTAATAAGATATTAAAAAAAAATAGGTGACATCAGTGAATCTCCTCTGTTTAAGTGACTTCCCCATCTAGTCTGGGATCTGTTTCACACATACATCAAAGTCTCTTTGATGTAATTAACTGGCTTCCTCTGAAGACACCCCAAACAAATACATGTGCCCCTTTCCTTATGACACCTAGTGCAAATCAAAGGATTTCCCTAAGGGCATTGTAAAATAGATATATTAGTTCCTAGCTTCAAAGCAAATTGACAAAGTAATTGCATCCCTGATATTTGTAGTTTAACTGACGTCTTGTCTTTTGATCTGACACCTTGGGGGGTGATGTGTCATTTCAGCAAGACAGTAGTTTCTCCTGACAGACAATTCCCTACATATTTTATATTGCAGAAAAAATATCATAGTGCAATCAGAACCAGCTGTCCACGTGCCACAATCCTCCCGACCTAGACTGAATTTGGGGGCTCTATCCCCTGCATGGGATGAGCTTCCCAAATCAGTTCACTCCTCATAGACATGAGACAGCCCATCTGAGTTCTGATTGGTCGCTCCAGCCCTATATAGAATGGTCATGTCATACCCAGATTCCATCTTAGCAATCTACCATTATTTTCCCCATCTGTGTCAGCCAAACCAGGGGGTTGTGGTCAGTCTGCACCACAAAATGTTTCCCATACAAGTATGGCTCTAACTTCTTTAAGGCCTAAACTATGGCAAGACACTCCTTTTCCACTGTGGAGTATGCCTGCTGCCTGGGAAGTAACTGTCTACTCAGTTAGGCTATTGGGTGATCCCTCCCTTGGTTGGATGTCTAACTCAGTACTGCCCCAATACCCACGTCTGAGGCATCAGTTTGAACTATAAAGGGTCTGCTACAGTCAGGACTTGTAAAAACAGGAGCACTGCACAGTGCCTCATTTAGTTTGGAAAAGGCTTCCTCACAGGTGGGGCCCCAGGTAATTTTCTTTGGCATTTTTTAATTTGTTAGGTCAGATAGGGGAGCAGCCAGGGAACTATAATTGGGTACAAATTTTCTGTAGTACCCTGCTGTCCCTACGAAACTCCTTACCTGCTTCTGTTTTTCTGGTCTGGGTCATGCCTGGATTACCTCTATCTTTATTTGGTTAGAACAGAGCTGACCTCGGGCCTACCACATGCCTGAGGTATGCCACCTCTCCCATGGCCACCTGGCACTTCTCAGCTTTGTCAGTGAGCCGGCTCTCTATATCCTGCCCAGCACTTGCATAGAAATACAGAAACATAACATTTGATGGCAGAAGGACTGCTTGGCCCACCCAGTCTGCCAATTTCCCTACCTAATGGATAAGCTGCAGATCCTAGTTAACCAG
Source organism: Neoceratodus forsteri (assembly GCA_016271365.2). Classification (NCBI taxonomy): domain Eukaryota; kingdom Metazoa; phylum Chordata; order Ceratodontiformes; family Ceratodontidae; genus Neoceratodus; species Neoceratodus forsteri. Next base: position 389,430,439 of record CM057457.1, on the reverse strand, counting down.
CAGCCTACTACTTTCTACCCCAACCCCTAGAATTGCTTTATGGCTGTCCCATGCATGCTTGAATTCAACCACTGTTTTGACTCCACAACCTCCTCCAGAAGGCCGTTCCATGCATCCACAACCCTCTCTGTGAAAAAATACTTCCTTACATTACCTCTGAGCCGCCCCCCCATCTTCAAATTGTGCCCTCTTGTTCTTGCACTCCTCTTTTTTTGAAAGATGCTGCCCTTCTGGACTTTGTTGATTCCCTTGGGGTACTTGAAAGTTTTGATTATGCCCCCCCCCTCGTTTCCTCGAGGCTATACATATTAAGCTCCTTTAGTCTCTCTTCATATGTCTTCCAGTGCAGACCCTGCACCATTTCAGTTGCCCTCCTCTGGACAGCTTCCATCTTGTCTATGTTCTTGCAGAGACTAGGTCTCCAGAACTGCACACAGTACTCCAGATGGGGTCTCACCAGCTGTCTGTACAGAGGGATAACAACTTCCTGTTTTCTACTGGTGATGTCTCTCCCTATGCATCCCAGTATCCCCCCAGCCCTCCTTACTGCCCTCTCACATTGCTTGCCCACCTTTAAGCCATCTGATATGACTACCCTCAGGTCCCTATTCCATTTTGGTTGTTGTTAGTATCTCACCCTCCATTCTGTACTCTTCCCTTGGGTTTTTGTTTCCCAGGTGCATTACCTTGCAGTTCTTAGCATTAAATCTAAGCTGCCATACATTTGACCATTCCTCTAACCTTGCCAAGTCCATTCTCATCCTTTCCACCCCACCTTGTGCATCAACTCTGTTGCAGATCTTTGTGTCATTGCAGAGAGACATACTTTTCCTTCCAGTCCCTCTGCAATGTCGCTTACAAAGACATTGAAGAGGACCTGTTCTAATACTGAACCCTGCAGCACCCCACTAGTAACCCCCCTTTCTTCAGAGTGGACTCCATTTACTATTACTCTCTGTGTCCTATTCTCCAGTCAATTCTTTACCCAGGCTATCATCTTGGGACCCACTTCCAGGCTGGCTAACTTGTATATTAATCTTTTGTGTGGAACTGAGTCAAATGCCTTGCTAAAGTCTAGGTAGGCCATGTCCACAGCCCCTCCCTGATCTACTACTTTGGTCACCCAGTCAAAGAAATCTATTAGATTCGTCTGGCATGACCTTCCTGCTGTGAATCCATGCTGCCTTGGGTCCGTGCCCTCTGGCCTCTAAGCTACTCATGTTTCCTTCAGATGCATCTCCTTTGTGAAGGGAATCACATCTGCCCTCCTCCAGTCCTCAGGTACCACCCCATCCTCCCATGATTTGTTAAAGAGGGTAGTCAGTGGTGTCACTAGTTCTACCCTTAGTTCTTTAGAATTCTGGGATGAATCCCATCAGGCCCCATTGCTTTGTCCACCTTCAGTTTTAAGAGTTCTATCTTCCTTCTGTAAATGGGCTGGTGTCAACTTCTGTTTCCAAAGTGTTTCTATTGTTTGTTTTAGGTACTTCCCCCTCTTCATTTGTAAATACTGAGCAAAAATATTTTTTTAGTATCTCTGCCTTTTCAGTCACCCTCTGCCCACACCTTCCCCTTTATTAAGCCTCACTACTCGTCCCTTGGTCTTCCTTCACTCCCTGACATACCTAAAAAAGGTTTTATCCCCCTTCTTAACTGAGTTGGCTATCTTTTCCTCAGTTCGGGCCTTTGCTGTTCTGACTGCCTTCCCAGCTTCCTTTTGCTTTAACTGATACAATTCTCTGTCTTTCCTTCTTCTGTGATTCCTTGTACTTTCTGAATGCTTTCTTTTTCTCTTGAACCTTCACTGCCGCTTCCTTTGAGAACCATAGTAGTTTCTTACATTGTTTTGTTTTATTAACTTCACACAAAGGCTCATTACCTCTGTGATGGCAGTTTTTTATTATTCCCCATTGTTCTTCCACCCCATCTCCCTGCCCATTTGCTAGTGCATTCTTTAGGCACTCACCTATTTTGATAAATCAGCCCTCCTGAAGTCCAGTACATTTGCCTTTGTATGGCTTGACACTATTGCTGTGTTTACTGTGAACCATATTGTTTGATGGTTGCTAGTTCCCAGATGGCTACCAACTTCTACATCTGTGATTATCTCTCCATCTCCATTTGAGAGGACCAGGTCTAAGATTGCTCACTCTCGAGTGGGTTCCAATGCTAGTTGCCTACGGCATGCCCTCCGTAGGGCATCTAGAATAACCCTACTCTTAGAAGTGGCTGCTGCAACTGCACTCCAGTTAACATCTGGCATATTCAGATCACCCATCAGCAATATCTCCCCTTTATCAGCCATTCTAAGTATACTTTCTATCATTTCCTTGTCCATTTCCTACCCCTGAGAGGGGGGGGGTCTGTATACAACCCCTGTGCAGATTGTGGTGCCATTGCCTGCCTCCAAATTGACCCACAATGCTTTTTCTCCTCCCTGTTTACCCTTTTGTTCTGTTGCTTTGATTTCTTCTCTTATGTAGAGAGCTACTCCTCCTCCTCTTTTTATCCTCCCTGTCCCTCCTGTAGATAGTGTATCCTGGTATGTTTACATCCCAGTCAAGGTTCTGTGTGTACCATGTTTCTGTGACTGCCATGATATCCAGATGTTCCTCCTCCATCAAGGCCACTAATTCAGGAAGCTTGTTACTCAGACTATGGGCATTGTTACTCACTTCTCTCCATTTTTTGATGGCTTTACCTTCTGTAGTAGCATCCCCCACTGACCTTTCTACATTGATCTTTTTCTCATTTAGTACCCTGTTTTGTAGGGGGAGGCTGGGATTTTGCTGCTGCTTCCCTAAGGTGAGAAAGGTGTTCTTCCCAGCTGGCACTAAAGATGGCAGTGTCATCCAGGTATGCCACGGTGTACTCCTCAGCACCCTTTAACACCTGGTTCACCAACCTTCGGAAAGAGGCCGGGGCATTCTTCATTCCGAAAGGCATTATTTTAAACTCAAATAAGCCTATCAGAGTGATGAAGGCTGACCTCTCCCTAGCTCTGTCCATCAACTCTACCTGCCAATACCCTTTGGTCAGGTCAATCATCGTCAAGTAGGTCACCCCTCCCAACTTGTCCAGGAGTTCATCTGTCTGGGGCATCAGGTGGGCATCTGACTTCGTGACTGCATTCAGTCCACAATAGTCTACACAGAAATGAGTCAAGCCATCTGGCTTGGGTACAAGGACTAGGGGTGAGGTTCAGGGACTGGGGGATCTCTGGATTACCCCAAATCTGTCATCTCCTCCACTTCCCTCCTAATGTTCTTGTGGACAGCCTCTGACACCTGATATGCAGTCCGCCATATGGGCGTCTGTGTCCCTGTCTCCACATGGTGTGTCACTAACGGGGTTAGTCCAGGCTTGGCACTAAACAATGGGGCAAAGTCTGCTACAACCTCCTTTACTTTCTGGATCTGGTCTGGGGTCAGCTAGGGAGACAATTTTACTGCCTCCACAGAGGACTCCCGCTTACTCTCTTCCAGCAAGTCTAGAAGGGGTCTCCTTCGTCCTCCCCTCCCCTCCCCAGGACTACACACTGCAAACACTATGTTAGCCCTATTTGCATATGGCTTCATCATGTTGACATGGTACAATCTTTTTGTCTGTCTTTGGTCAGGTAACTCCACAATGTAGTTTACGTCATTTACCTTCCTAACCACTTTGTACAGTCCTGCCCACTCAGCCTGCAGTTTGTCTTTCCAGACCAGAATAAAGACCATGACATCCTGACCCACCATGTATGAGTGAACTCAGGCTCTCCGGGCATACCACACTTTTTGTTTCTGTTGGGCAGCTGCCAGGTTGCTCTGGGCTGTCGCCATAAGCTCCTTCAGTCTCTCCCTAAACCTAAGTACATAATCCACAATGGGGGTTGCCTGGGTGGCGTGCTTGCCTTCCCAGTCCTCCTGGATCAAGTCTAGGGGCCGACGTACCCGGCGTCCATACAAGAATTCAAAAGGGGAAAATCCTGCTGACTCTTGGGGCACCTTCCTGTATGCAAACAACAGGTGGGGAAGGTATTTCTCCCAGTCCCTTCCATGCTGTTCAGCAAACACCCAGAACATTGACTTTAGAGTACCATTGAAGTGTTCCACAAGCCCACTGGCTTGTGGGTGATACAGAGTCGTGCATCTCTGCACCACCCCACACTTCTCTCATAAACATTTCATCAGGTCTGAAGGAACCCTTTCATTGGTGATTTCCTCCTCGGAAAAGCCAACATGGGGAGAAAATCCCAAGTAAGGCATCTGCCACTTTGTCTGTCCTCAGTGAGGATAGGGCGACTGGCTCTGGGTACTGGGTGGCATAATCCACCACAGTCATGATTAATATCTTTCCTAAGGAACTGGGGGTATTTAAAGGCACCACAATATCCATTCCCACTCTCTGGAATGGCTCCTCCATTATGGGCAATGGAATTAGGGCAGCTTGGGTTTTCTTGACCACCTTCCCTATTTCTTGGCACCAGTGACAAGACCTGCAATACTCCTTCACCTGGTTGGTGATGTTTAGCCAACAGAAATTCTGGGTCAACCGCTGCATAGTGCGTGTGATTCTCAGATGACCAGACATGGGAATATCATGTGCAATTTTGAGCAACTGCTCATGATACCCATGGGGAATGACAAGCTGCCTGCCTAGCATCCCTCCCTCTGTCTGTGCAGCCTGAGTATACATAAGTACATTTTCCCAATAAACCTTATGTCTGCCGTCACCTCCCTGTGCACCGTCCAAGTCTGCCCAAGCCCTTAGCTTCTCTAAACTAGGGTCACTCCTCTGAGCAGCTGCAAACCCCTCACACATTCCCAAGGCATGGGACAAGTCCCCTTCAGTCGCTAAGCTAGGGTCCCTAGCATTAGCATCAGGGAACTCAGGATCACTGTCAATCCCAACCCTCTGACAATGGGTCACCCTCCCTCTTTGGAGTAACATTCCATAGCTGAGTGATTACTTGCTACTGGGCACATTTCTGCCCCCTTTTTATTAACCTCCATATCAGGAGAGACAGGCTGGGAACCAGCCGCTCAGTGGTTTCCACAATGGCTTCTGTGGGGTTCAGGGAACTACAATTTCCCCTTGCCACTTGGCTATGGGTAACTGCACATACCATCCCCTGTGGGAGATTGTTACCCAGGATCCCATCCACTGCTAATGTTTTGGCTACAGCCACCTGTTGCACAGTTCCCCCTGTTTCACCCCAGTCTAGGACAACACTGACCAGTGGCAATGTTTTCTCTTCAACAGTGAACCCTTGTATGGTGATGTATTTATTGGGTATAAGCTGACCAGGCTGTACCAGATCGCCTTTCACCAATGTCAGGGATGTCCCTGTGTCCCTTAACCCCCGTGACTGTATACCATTCATCATGACTGGGTGCATGTGTTTCCTCATGTTCACTGGCATGCTCCCAGGGACACACAAACAATCCACTTTTTTTCTAGTGCCATTTTGCATATTATTGCTCATTCTTTTGGGACACCGTCTGGCAAAATGCCCAATTTCTTTACATAACCAACATTCACTTCTCTTTTTAGGGAAATATTTTCTCTGAAACCTAGGGCTAACTGGTTTCAGTGGAGGCGGTGAGGGTTTTAACTGCTCTGAAGGTGCACTTTTCCCTTTCTGCATTGCCACACCTGCCCCATTCGCTCTCAGAGCAGGTCTACTCTTGGCATATTGGTCTGAGAGTTCAGCAGCCTCTTGCACTGTTTTGGGATCTCAGTTTTCTAGCCAGGTTCTTAGCTCTGCTGGGCATGCCCAAAAAAGCTGTTCTAACAAAATCACATTTTCAATTTTATCAACAGAGTTTGCCTCAGTTCCTTCCCACCAACGTTTTAAAGACTGATGTTGTTTCATGGCTAGCTCCTCGTAGCTCATATCAGGGCTTCTCCTGAGCTTATGGAATTTAGCTCTGTATGATTCAGCAGTTAATTCAAACTTTTTTAACAGTGCAGCTTTATGTTTCCTGTAATCTTCAGTGTCCTCACTGTCCATTTGACCCAATGCATCCTGAGCTTTCCCGGTAAGTAGCGGGGATAGCTGGAAGCTCCAGGACTCCCTCAGAATTTTAGCCTGTATACAAACATTTTCAAAAGAATTCTCCCCTTCTTTAAACTCGGCTATTAATTTGGAATTCAATTTGTAACCCAGTCCTGCAGTTCCAGTTAAACACAAGCCACTTATCTGCTCTGGTGATGCTGGTTGGAGTCGTAGCTTCTTCAGTTTGTGTTGCCTCTTACATTCCTCTCTCTTTTCTCTGCATCTCACTGGTGCTCACACTCCTCACGGTCTGCATCTCTCTGTTCTTGCTCTGCCTCTCAGCGTTCTCGCTCTGCCTCATGGTCCACCTCTCATTGTTCCCGCTCTGCCTCTTGTCTCTCTCGTTCTCTCTTCTCCTGGAACTCCAGCTCCATCATGTGCAACTCAATTTACCTCTTGATCCAGGATACTGGTGACCTTCCCCTGCTGCTGTGGCCCTTCACTGACAGTGGCCCTGTTGCCCTCCTCATCGGATCTGGTCACTGCACTGGCCGCTACCCCTGCCACACTTAAGGTCTGGTCATTTTCAGTCATGGTCTGTGACTCACTGCTGTGGGTATCTGCTACCATTAGGGCATCTATGAGGTTCTGCTTGCTGGCTTTCACCTTGAACGGGACTACTCTGTCCCCGCACAACTGTTGTTAAGTATTCTACAGTGTGCCTGCTGTAGTTGGAAGCCATCTTCCTTAACTTCTGCTACTTTGACTGGCACTTTTAAAAAAAAAAGAAAATGGGTAGGAACTTGACTGTAAGCCAAGGGATATAGTTCTGTTTTCTTTTGAAATAAAACACTGCCTTTCTTTTTTTTCTAAGTGAGCTGAACAATCTCAGGCTGACACACTGAACAATAAAGCTTATACCACCAAACTTTTTTGCATCGCTGCCAACCAATCTGTCACAATCCCACTCAGCAGGTCAGCCCTCTACTCCCAAAGTGCCAATCTCTGAGAATAGTATTGGGAGCAGTTAACAGAACAGGGTAACCCTCCTGTCTGTTTTGTGGGTTCGAGTCACCTTTTGTCCCAAGTTCTGTAGGGATTCAAACTGATAACCTCTTGTTAGTGTACCCAATTGTCAGGTTCAGATAATTCTGCCTTCAGGGGGCCAAATATCTTTGCCTATGGGCAGCTAACCAGGTATTACAAAATGAACCCTATGCAAGATCCGGAAAACTCTTACCTGTTTCCCAGTTTGGTGCCACAATAGGTTCATGCACAGTGTCGACGTTAACCATCTAAGCTTCACTTATAAAAAAAAAGCAGTTTCAACGCACACCAGGTAGTTTCTGTTTTTAAAATATATTATCTTTACTTTAAAATAGGTAAAAATAGATAAACAGTAAATACAGAACAAGATATCCCAACACATACAATCTTAAAAACAAAATAGGTTTTAAAAGTGCAAGATCCCTACTGACCATTAGACTTATTTCTCAGATGTTCTTCTTCTCAGTCCAAGTATATATATCTATGTGCCTCCAGGAGGCAGTATAGCACAGTGGTCTAAGGCTCTGAGCTGCAAATTTGGTGAAATCCAGCAGACCAGACCTGGGTTTGAATCCCACAGCTTCCACTTGCATACTGTGTGACCCTGAGCAAGTCACTTAACCTCCTTGTGCTCCCAAGTCGCTCCTGTAAAAAAGCTTTCAGCTTAGTGTGCTATACCTGGTAAAAACAACTGTGTGTGTGTGTCTAAGGTCTGCTCAGTATACTTAAAAGCAGTCTTGAGCCGGCCTTCTCTCTGAGGTCATCTAACTTCACCTTGGTGTATTAAAATTTATATTTTATAACACAGGATGTCCAAATAAGATATTTTAAAAAAAGGGAAACATCAGTGAACCTCAATTCTTCATGTGACTTCCTCATCTAGTCTGGGATCTGCATCACACAGACATCAAAGTCTCTAATGTAATTAACTGGCTTCCACTGAAGACACCCCAAACAAATGCATATGCTCCTTTCTTCGTGACATCTAGTGCAAATCAAAGGATTTCCCTGAGGGCATTATAAAATGGATATATTAGTTCCTAGCTTCAAAGTAAACTGACAAGTTAATTGCATCCCGATATCTGTAGTTTAACCTATGTCCTGTCCTTTGAACTGTTACCTGGGGGGTTGATGTGTCATTTCAGCAAGACAGCAGTTTTTCCTGACAGACAATTCCCTACATATTTTATATTGCAGAGAAAATACCATAGCGTAATCAGAACCAGCTGTCCACGTGCCACAATCAGCACTACAGCCACTGGACCAAAAAAGTAGTGCCACAACAGAAAACTTACATGAGAGATACTGAAATTTACTATTTATGCGAGGGTGCCAAAGTCCCAGCACCTTTATTTTTTGCAATTTCTCTGCATCTTGCCCCTCGCTCCTACCAGCTCCATTTTCCTCAGAAGCACCAATGGAGTTCACCCCTGCTACAATACCTGCCTTACCTGTGTTGACCAGTGTCCCCATCCTGCCATGGTTTCCCCCAGGGCAGGGATGAGGTGGGGCCCTAAACTCTGAACAATTTAACATCTTGTCAGGCACAAGGCAGTGAGGAAGGCAGGTAGGAGCACATCGGGGCCATACACTGCACTCCATCTCCTCAGAACTGGAAGGTGTTTTTCTTCCTTTCTTACAGGCATCATCATGAGTGTCCTAACATCAAGGTATATAGTGGTGACGTCCGTGATGTTCTCCCCTATGTCTGCCAAGGTGCTTGCTATGCCTTAGACTTCCACCTGGGGCCAGTCAAGCATAGAGCCGCTGCCCCCCCCTTCCTGGAAAAGATCAACTGTCCCTGGGGTGCTCAAGCCTCAGCTGCCCGGTCAGCCCTCCAGCTCCCTGGCATTTTCCCAAACCCAGAACACTAGAGCTGCAAGCAGAAATCCAATGCTGTGTCAATGGTCCGGTCTTGCACCCCCATTTCTACATAACCAACTTCAGGGAGATAGACACTGGGGAAATAGGCACCCATATCATGAATTACTGAGTAAAACAGCTTTTCTTCTTCCCTGTATGGACATCCCTGCAGTTAAAGATCTAATATGTCATCTGTCCTCCAACCCACTTCCCTTCTCCTGCAGTCAGTGTAGGGTACTACCTGTCATCCAACCCACTTTCCTTCTCCTGCAGTCAGTGTAGGGTACTACCTGTCCACCAACCCACTTCCCTCCTGCAGTCAATGAAGGGTGCCACCTCTCCTCCAACCCACTTCCCCTCTCCTGCAGTCAATGTAGGGTGCCACATGTCCTCCAACCCACTTCCCCTCTCCTGCAGTCAGTGTAGGGTACTACTTGTCCTCCAACTCACTTCCCTTCTCCTGCAGTCAGTGTAGGGTACTACCTGTCCTTCAACCCAATTCCCCTCTCCTGCACTCAGTGTAGGGTACTACCTGTCCTCCAACCCACTTCCCCTCTTCTGCAGTCAGTGAAGGGTGCCACCTGTCCTCCAACCCACTTCCCTTCTCCTGCAGTCAGTGTATGGAACTACCTGTCCTCCAACCCACTTCTCCTGCAGTCAGTCTAGGGTACTACCTGTCCGCCAACCCACTTTCCTTCTCCTGCAGTCAGTCTAGGGTATAACCTGTCCTCCAACCAACCCACTTCCCTTCTCCTGCAGTCAGTGTAGGGTACTACCTGTCCTCCCACCCACTTCCCCTCTTCTGCAGTCAGTGAAGGGTGCCACCTGTCCTCCAACCCACTTCCCTTCTCCTGCAGTCAGTCTAGGGTACTACCTGTCCTCCAATCCACTTCCCATCTCCTGCAGTCAGTGTATGGAACTACCTGTCCTCCAACCCACTTCTGCTGCAGTCAGTCTAGAGTACTACCTGTCCTCCAACCCAATTCCCTTCTCGTGCAGCCAGTGAAGAGTGCCACCTGCCTCCAACCCACATCCCCTATCCTGCAGTCAGTGTGGGGTACTACCTGTCCTTCAACCCACTTCCCCTCTCCTGCAGTTAGTGTATGGTACTACCTGTCCTCCAACCCACTGCCCTTCTCCTGCAGTTAGTCTAGGGTACTACCTGTCCTTCACACCACTTCCCCTTTCCTGCAGTCAAGTGTATGGTACTACATGTCCTCCAACCCATTCCTCTTCTCCTGCAGTTATTGTAGGGTACTACCTGTCCTCCAACCCACTTGCCTTCTCCTGCAGTCAGTCTAGGGTACTATCTGTCCTCCAACCCACTTCCCCTCTCCTGCAGTCATTGTATGGTACTATCTGTCCTCCAACCCACTTCCCCTCTCCTGCAGTCAGTGTAGGGTACTACCTGTCCACCAACCCACTTCCCTTCTCCTGCAGTCAGTTTAGGGGACTCCCTGTCCTCCAACCCACTTCCCCTCTCCTGCAATCAGTGAAGGGTGCCACCTGTCCTCCAACCCACTTCCCCTCTCCTTCAGTCAGTGTAGGGTACTACCTGTCCTCCAACCCACTTCCCCTCTCCTGTAGTCAGTGTATGGTACTACCGGTGCTCCAACCCACTTCCCTTCTCCTGCAGTCAGTCTAGGGTACTACCTGTCCTCCAATCCACTTTCCCTCTCCTGCAGTCAAGTGTATGGTACTTCCTGTCCTCCAACCCAATTCCCTGCTCCTGCAGTCAGTGTAGGGTACTACCTCTCCTCCAACCCACTTCCCTTCTCCTGCAGTCAGTTTAGGGTACTACCTGTCCTTCAACCCACAACCCACTTCCCTTCTTCTGCAGACAGTGTAGGGTACCACATGTCCTCCAAACCACTTCCCCTCTCCTGCAGTCAGTAAGGGGATCAAGAATAATTGGGATTGACATGGGTATAGTAAGGGGGTTAACAGGGATAAAAAGAGGACAGAGAAGACAAGTGATGACTAGGGGACTCTTTCTCATCAGTTAGGTAATGATAAGGGCAGAAAAGAAACAAAAAATGGCCTGCTTCTGCTTTCAAGTTGTATATTCTCATCTCCTCTAAAGTTCTTCCCTCCAAAAACACATTGTGTCCCAAAACGAAAGTTGATGGCTAGGCACACAGTGGTGGGGTTCATGAACGCATGAGATAGGCATAAGACAATGATATGGGAAGGGAAGGTGGGCTGAATGGGCTGGCTGTCAAGTTGGACAGTGATATTATAGGCAGAGAATATTGGGCAGACTGCATAGGCCAACCGGTCCTGTCAGCATAGCCTATGTTTCTATCTGTCAATATACTTCACATACTAGCATTTTTCAAAAAGGTATAGGAATGTTATAATGGAGCCCCTAAGCCACTGTTTTCATTGTTTTCCCCAACACGCCATCAGACTTGAAGTTGTTAAAAGAAAGCTGATCTTCCTCACAATAAAGATCCTCCTCTGAGACTAGGTTGATCCTTACCTACTGAAACCATGCTTTCATAGTTCTGTACCATCACTTCTTTGTGAAGGTCCTTCTCCTGTTTGCTTAACATCTCCCATTCCTCTTCAGAAAAATCAACAGCAACATCTTCAAAGGTTTCTGGTACCTGAAAGGACAGGAGACATGATTAATTGCTCTTGGTTTCACAACACACATTGAGAAATCTGCAACTTTTAAACAGGATGGGGATCAGCAAGGTTAAGATCCACAGTCTAAAAGACTAAAGGACTTTACTGGCACATCAACAAGTGACGATAGTAACTGTAATGTAGGGCACACAAGGGGGAAGCATGACATTAAGAAGGGGAGACTAAGACAGCCAAGTGAGGGGAGAGAGACCTGGCTAGTAGACAGCAGTCTGCCTGAACATCAGGCATCTTGGAAATAAAATGGGGGACCTACAGACAGTGGTGATGCAAGCCCAGCCAGACACAGTTGTCACCATGGAAATGTGGGTGACATAAAATCCCAACTGGGACCTCGCTATCCCAATGTGTGCCTTATTATGAAGGGAGAAGAAAAGGGCAGGAGAAGGGTTACATTATACAATGATACTGTATAAAAGCAATAGAGGGATAAAATTCTGGTGGAGTGGGGATAGAATTAACTTTGTTCAGCTGACAGACAAAGTAGGTAAGAACCTCAGAGTGCTGGTGGTGGTGCATAAAGATCACACAATCAGTCTGAGGAGGGCTGCAGGGCAGGACCACATCAGAAGGGCAACCACTATAAAAACACAGTCATGATGGAGGATATTCTAACAGACTGGGAAATGTTGGGGGGGACAGAGTGCCAGGAGCCAGGCTCTTTTAGATTAATTGCAGGATGGCTTCCTTGTACAATGGGTGATGGAACTAACCACAGATGGACCCATTCTTGACTTGGTACTGTCAAATCAGGACATAGTAGGAGAGACCAGAGTAAAGGAACCCCTGGGGATGAGTGATCATAACTCAGTGTGGTACATTAACAGCCCTAGTAACCCAGCACCCCAAGTCAAAGACAATGGTCCTTGAATTTCAGGACAGCAGTTTTGGAGGACATAGGGGAGATCCTTGTGATAAACTGAGGGAGTGGAAGAGACCGAGAAAGTGAAGCATCAAAGTGAGTCTTACAGAGGTCACCAACGCAGAAGCAGAAGGGAAAAAAAAACACAAAACAAATCCAATTTGGTATAAAAGAAAAGCTGGAGAAGCAGTAAGAGCAAAAGGGTAGCATGAAATATGTACAAGGAGGATCAGTCTAGAGCAATAGGGAGGTATACTTAGGAAAGCTAAAAGAGACCAATATTTTTATTTATTTCAAAAGTTTCACCAGGAGAGACATACTAAACTGAGAAGAGCTTGTTTCAAGGGAGAGGGTGGAAGGGAAAACTGACACATGTAGATCAATACAAATGTTTTGCATGCACATTAAGAGTGCAAAAATTATACAGGACAGCATAAAACACAAGCGCAGCATTGTACCATAAATAAACATCAAGGTGCACACTGAAAAGGTACAGATCAATTACAAATTGTTACATACAGGTCAATGCAAAATCAGACATACAGCAGCCTTCAAGAATCGGTTAGAGGAGGGCAAGGTAGCCAGAAGGGCTAACCCACCATGGTGGAAAACAACCAGAGGTTAGGAGGAAGGAGGAGGTGAAGGGAGAGAGACAAGGTAACAGGAGGAGGACAGGAAGAGTAGGGAGGAAGAAGCAGAGGGCAGGTAGGGGAGGAGGTAAAGGGGTAGTGAAATCAGAAAATGAGGAAGAGAAAAAGGAAAAGGTCGGGGCACACATAGAAGGGGGCAGTGCAAGCACAAAGTAGCCTGGTGAAAGAAGGAAAAGAGGTGGCAGAGCAGATGTGGCGTGGTAGAGAATTCCAGGGTTTGGGACTGAGGACCTTCTAGAAGGAAGAGCTTGAGTGCATTGACTAGAGCTGCAGAAGGAACAGACAGAGTTAGAAGCAGTGGAGAGAAGAGAAGAGAGGTAAGATGGGAGGGAGCTCAGCCAGTGTTTAGCAATAAGGGTAGAGCCATGAGCCAGTCATCTGGCTTCCAGAGAAGGGATGGGGGGAGAGAGGTGTAAAGGTGGCAGTGGTAGGTCTGGGGCAGGGTGATCCAGGGAAAACTTGAAGAAGGAGTTGAAGAAGGTGTCCAGCCATGGTTGACTTAGGAGCACTGCCACAGATAGTGTCACTACAGTCGAAGAGAGGAAGGATAATTCTCTAAACAATGGCTCTTTGTGCCAACAAAGGAATATGACTACAGTTCATATATAAAGCACCAAGTTTAGGGTGGAGCTTTTTGTGCAAGGAATCCACTTGCACAGAGAAGTCTAGCTGACGGTCTAGCCATAACTGAAGATACTTGAAGGAAGTAATGACTTCAAGGTGAGTACCATCTGGAGAGTGGAAGATGGGTGTGACACTTGGACAGCTGGTTCTGATCACTGTATCATTTTTTGTAATATAAAAATGTGTTATGGACTGTCTCTCATGAGAAATGCTGAAACAGCATGTGAGTATGACACACACACAGAGGCTTTAGATACAAGGTGTCACCTGGAAGGCCAGAAGCCAATTACAGGCTAGAAGAGGCCATCATAAACTTTTATGATGTTCAGAGGAAACACAATTAATTTTACATGGTGTTGCAAAGCATATTGTACCTCAGTGAGATTATGGCAGAGAGTCATAAAAAGTCCTTTCAAGTCCTGAGAAGGGGAAACTGCTCATAAGATCAAAGAAAGTCATATGAGAAAATGAGTTGTGCTGAGATCACAGAATATTAATTTACCTTCAGGAAAAGACATCCTGTTTTGCATAGATATTTTTTTTATATATTCTGACAGGGAGGAGCTAGGTGACCTCATGCAAAGAGGTGGGCAAAGCCAATTTTTAAAGAGTATTCTTTTTTCCTTTGGAGACTTTAATCTACACTCTGACAAAGAAACATCTTTGAGCACTTTAAGCAAGTAAACAGGTAGATAGAGAAACAAAATCTAAGTACTGTAGTAGGAATTGCACTGTTAAAACTTTGTTCTTTTAAACGCTTTGTATGTTCTTGTGATATATGGTTCTGTATTTTATGTTTTACATATTTTTTATCTACTTTAGTAAAACTCTATATTTTAGAACCCACTTGGTCTGTCTTTAATTTATTTTATTTTACAAGTGGAGAATACATGGTTAAAGCAGATACTGTACATAAGCTTGAATAGTGATACCAAACTGGAAAACGGTAAGCATTTTAATCTGAGGTCTTTTACTACAGTTTTTAAGGGTTCATTTCTCTACACCTGGTTAGGTGCCCATAGGCAAAGATATCTGCCCCCCCAAAGACAGAAATATCTAAGCCTGTGCAATGGGTATGCTAGTAAGAGGGTCACAGTTTGAATCCCTCCAAAACTTGAGACCAAAGGTTGATTCGAACCCACAAAAACAGACAAGAGGGTTACCTTGTTCTGTTAACTGTGCACAAGACTGCGCTCAAAGGTTGACACTTTGGGAGTAGAGGGCTGACATGCTTAGTAGGTTTGTGACAGATTGGTTGGCAGCAGTGGCATAATTTTGGTATCACAAGCTTATTGTTCAGCGTGTCAGCTTGAGACCGTCAGCTCACTTGCAAAGAAAGAACAAGGCAGTGGTTAGCGGCCAGTGCTGTGTCCAGATCTGATGAGGAGGGCAACAGGGCCACTGCCAGTGAAGGGCCACAGCAGCAGGGGAAGGTCGCCAGTATCCTGGATCTAGAAGTACTTAGGCTGCAGACTGAGTTGTGCTGAATGGAGCTGGAGTTCTAGGAGAGGAGAGAACGACAGAGACGAGAGGCAGAGCGAGAACGCCAAGAGGCAGAGCGAAAACAGTGGGTGGCTGACCGTAAGAGCATAAGCGCCAGCGAGATGCAGAGGAGAAGGGGAGGAGCACCAGAGGCAACACGAACTGGAGAAGCTACAACTCCGATCAGTGGCACCAGAGCAGGTAAGTGCCTTGGGTTTAACTGGGACTGCAGGACTGGGTTACAAATTGAATTCCAAATTAATAGCCAAGTTTAAAGAGGGGGAGGATATGGATGCCTTTTTAAATTCTTGTGAAAATGTTTGTATTCAGGCTAAAATTCCTAGAGAGTCCTGGAGCTTTCAGCTATCCCTGCTACTTACTGGAAAGCTCGGGGTGCATTCAGTCAAATGGACAATGTGAGCAGTGATGATTATAGCAAACTTAAAGCTGCACTGTTAAAGAAATTTGAATTAACTGCTGAATCATACAGAGCAAAATTCCATAAGCTCAGGAGAAGTCCTGACATGAGCTATGAGGGGCTAGCCACAAAACAATGTCAGTTTTTAAAACATTGGTGGGAAGGAATTGAGGCAAACTCTATTGATAAAATTGAAAAGGTGATTTTGTTAGAGCAGTTTTATTGGGCATGTCCAGCAGAGCTGAAAACCTGGCTAGAGGACTGAGATCCCAAAACAGTGCAAGAGGCTGCTGAACTCTCGGACCACTATGCCAAGAACAGACCTGCTCTGAGAGCGAATGGGGCAGGCATGGCAGCACAGAAAGGGAAAAGCGCACCTTCAGGGCAGTTAAAACCCTCACAGCCTCCACCAAAACCAGTTAACCCCAGTTTTCAGAGAAAAGATTTCTCTGAGAGAAGAAGTGAATGTTAGTTATGTAAAGAAACTGGGCATATTGCCAGACAGTGTCCAAAAAGAATGAGTAATAATACGCAGAATGGTACTAGAAAAGAAGTGGTTTGTTTGTGTGTCCCTTGGAGCATGACACTCAAAATGAGGGAACACATGCACCCAGTTATGGTGAATGGTGTACAGTCACAGGGGTTATGGGACACAGGGGCATCCCTGACATTGGTGAAAGGAGATCTGGTACAGCCAGGTCAGCTTATACCCAATAAATAAGTCACTGTACAAGAGTTCACTGGTGAACAGAAAACATTGCCACTGGCCAGTGTCCTCCTGGACTGGCGTGAAACAGGGGGAACTGTGCAACAAGTGGCTGTAGCAGTGGATGTGACCCTGGGTAACAATCTAAAATGGGATGGTATGTGCAATTACCCATAGCCAAGCGGCAAGGGAAAACTGTCGTTTCCTGAACCCTACAGAAACCACTGTGGAAACCGCTGAGAGGCTGGTTCCCCAGCCTGTGTCTCCAGATGGGGAGACTAATGAACAGGGGATAGAAACTTCCCCAGTAGCAAGTAACCACAAAGCTAAAGAGAGTTACTTCAAAGAGGAAGGGGTGAATCATTGTCAGAGTTGGGATTGACAGTGATCCTGAGTGCTCTGACGCTAGTGATAGGGACCCATTTAATGACTAAAGGGGACCTGTCCCATGCCTTGGGAATGTGTGAGGGGTTTGCAGCTGCTCAGAGAAGTGACCCTAGTTTAGAGAAGCTGAGGGCTTGGGCAGACTTTGAAGTGCACAGGGAGGTGATGGCAGACATAAGGTTTATTGAGAAAATGGACTTATGTATACTCAGGCAGTGTGGACAGAGGGAGGGATGCTAGACAGGCAGCGTGTCATTCCCTAGGGGTATCATGAGCAGTTGCTCAAGACTGCACATGAAATTCCCTTGTCTGGTCATCTGGGAATTGCGTGCACTACACAGCGGTTGGCCCAGAATTTCTACTGGCCTAACTTCACCCAGCAGGTGAAGGAGTACTGCAGGTCTTGTCACTGGTGCCAAGAAATAGAGAAGGTGGGCAAGAAAACCCAAGCCACCCTGATTTCACTGCCCATAGTGGAGGAGCCATTTCAGTGGGTGGGAATGGATATTGTGGGGCCTGTAAATATCTCCAGCTCCTCAGGGAAGAGATCCAACCTGACTGTGGTGGATTATGCCACCCAGTACCCAGAGGCAGTCTCCCTATCCTCTCTGAGGACAAACAAAGTGGCAGATGCCTTACTTGCGATTTTCTCCTGTGTTGGGTTTCCACAGGAGGTTATCACCGATTGAGGGAGCTTCTTCATGTCAGACCAGATGAAATGTTTATGGGAGAAGTGTGGGGTGGATCAGAGATGCACGACACCATATCACCCACAAGCCAATGGGCTTGTGGAAAGGTTAAATGGTACCCTAAAGTCAATGCTCGGGGAGTTTGCTGAACAGCATGGAAGGGACTGGGAGAAATACCTTCCCCACCTGTTTGCATACTGGGAGGTGCCCCTAGAGTCGACAGGATTTTCACCCTTCGAACTCTTGTATGGATGCCGGGTACATGGGCCCCTAGGCTTGATCTGGGAGGACTGGGAAGGCGAGGACACCACCCAGGAAACTTCCATTGTGGACTACATCCTTAGGTTTAGGGAAAGGCTGAAGCAGCTTATGGGGACAGCCCAGAGCAACCTGGCAGCTGCCCAACAGAAACAAAAAGTGTGGTACAACTGCAGAGCCAGAGATTGCTCATACATGGTGGGTCAGGAAGTCAAGGTCCTTATTCCGGTCTGGAAAGACAAGCTGCAGGCTGATTGGGCAGGACCGTACAAGGAGTGGAGTTACCTGACAGAAGACAGACAGAAAGGATGTACCATGTCAACATGATAAAGCCATATGCAAACAGGGCTGGCAAGGTGTTTGCATTCTGTAGTCATGGGGAGAGGATGGACGAAGGAGACCCCCTTCTGGACTTGCTGGAGGAAAGTAAGAGGGAGTCCTCTGTGGAGGCAGTAAAATGGTCTCCCCAGCTGGCCCTGGACCAGATCCAGAAAGTAAGGGAGGTTGTAGCAGTCTTTGCCCCATTGTTTAGTGCCAAGCCTGGACTAACCCCCTTAACGATACACGATGTGGAGACAGGGGCACAGACGTCCATATGGCAGACAGCATATCGGGTGTCAGAGGCTGTCCAAAAGGACATTAGGAGAGAAGTGGAGAAGATGCTGGATTTAGGGGTAATCCAGAGATCCGGGAGCCCCTGGGCCTCACCCGTAGTCCTTGCGCCTAAGCCAGATGGCTCTACCCATTTCTGTGTAGACTATCATGGACTGAATGCAGTCACGAAGTCAGACGCCCACCCGATGCCCTGGACGGATGAACTCCTGGACAAGTTGGGAGGGGCGACCTACCTTACGACCACTGAGCTGACAAAGGGCTATTGACAGGTACAGTTGACAGACAGAGCTAGGGAGAGGTTGGCCTTCATCACTCCGATAGGCTTATTGGAGTTTAAAGTAATGCCTTTCGGAATGAAAAACGCCCTGGCCACTTTCCAAAGGTTGGTGAACCAGGAGTTAAAAGGTGCTCAGGAGTACGCCGTGGCATACCTGGATGACACTGCCATCTTTAGTACCAGCTGGGAGGAACACCTCTCCCACCTCAGGGAAGTGTTGGGAAGGATACAGAAGGCCAGGCTCACTGTCAAAGCCGGGAAGTGCCAGGTGGCCATGGGAGAAGTGGCATACCTCGGGCAAGTGGTAAGCCGGGGACAGCTCGGTCCTAACTAAATAAAGATAGAGGTAATCTAGGCGTAGCCCAAACCAGAAATGCAGACGTAGGTCAGAAGTTTTCTAGGGACAGCAGGGTACTACAGGAAATTTGTACCCATTTACAGTGCCCTGGCTACGCCCCTATCTGACCTAACAAAGAAAAGTATGACAAAAAAAATTACCTGGGGCCCAGCCTGTGAGGAAACCTTTTCCAAACTGAAGGAGGCACTGTGCAGTGCTTCTGTTTTGACAAGTCCTGACTATAGCAAAACCTTTGTAGTTCAGACTGACGCCTCAGATGTGGATATTGGGGCAGTACTGAGTCAGACATCCAGCCAAGGGAGGGATCACCCAATAGCCTACCTGAGTGAAAAGTTACTTCCCAGGGAGCAGGCATACTCTATGGTGGAAAAAGAGTATCTTGCCATAGTGTAGACCCTTAAGAAATTAGAGCCATACTTATACGGGCAGCATTTTGTGGTGCAGACTGACCACAACCCCCTGGTTTGGCTGACTCAGATGGGAAAGAACAATGGTAGATTGCCAAGATGGAGTCTTGCTTTGCAAGGGTATGATATGGTAATATTACATAGGGCTGGAGCCAAAAATCAGAACTCAGATGGGCTGTCTAGGGCTTATGAGGAGTGAACTGATTTGAGAAGCTCATCCCATGTAGGGGATACAGCTCCCAAATTCAGTCTAGATGGGGAGGAATTGTGACACTTGGACAGCTGGTTCTAATTACTGTATCATTTTTTTGTAATATAAAAACATGTTATGGACTGTCTCCCAAGAGAAATGCTGAAACAGCATGCAAGTATGACACACACACACACACACACACACACACACACACACACACACACACACACAGGTTTTAGATACAAGGTGTCACCTGGAAGGCCAGAAGCTAATTACAGGCTAGAAGAGGCCATCATAAACATTGATGACGTTCAGAGGAAACATAATTAATTTTACATGGTGTTGCAAAGTATATTGCACCTCAGTGAGATTCTGGCAGAGTCATAAAAAGTCATTTCGTGTCCTGAGAAGGGGAAACTGCTCATAAGAGCAAAGAAAGTCATATGAGAAAATGAGTTGTGCTGAGAGCACAGAATATTAATTTACCTTCTGGAAAATACATCCTGTTTTTTTCATAGATATATTTTTTTATATATTCTGAAAGGGAGGAGCTAGGTGACGTCATGAAAAGAGGTGGGCAAAGCCCATTTTTAAAGAGTATTCTTTTTTCCTTCAAAGACTTTGATCTACACTCTGACAAAGAAACATCTTTGAGCACTTTAAGCAAGTATACAGGTAGAGAGAGAGAAAATCTAAGTACTGTAGTAGGAACTGCACTGTTAAAACCTTGTTTTTTTATGAACATACAAAATTTGCCAGCAGATAAAGGCCTAGAGGTCTATCAAGTCTGCTTGCATGTGCAGCTAGCACCCCTTATTCTGCAGCTGCCCCTCCCTTCCACCCTTCCCCTTCATTAACCCTCCCCCTTGTCCTGTCCCATCCCCTTTTGAAGCAGTCCACTGTTCTACTGGATACCACTTCTACAGGTAACGCATTCCACTCAGCCACCACCCTCTCTGTAAAAAAGTGTCTCCTCATTTCCCTCCTAAACCTTCCTCCCTCCAGTCTCATATCATGGCCCCTGGTGGCCCTCCCCTCCCTTACTTTGAACAGCCCTTCTGTGCCCGTCTTGTTTATTTCTTTCATGTATTTAAAGGTTTCAATCATGTCACCCCGTCCCTCCTCTCCTCCAGTGAGTACATGTTCAACTCCTTCAACCTCCTCTGTGTGATAAGTCCCCCAGCCCCTTGATCATCTTTGTCACCCTGCACTGCACCTCTAGTAACAATGCCCCTCTTCAGATACGGGCACCAGTACTGCCTTGAGTACTCCAGGTGTGGTCTAACTAATGACCTATACAGTGGCAGAATCACCTCCCTCCTCCTCGAGGATATACCCTTGCAATACAACTCAGCATTTTGTTGGCCTTTGCAGCTGCCTTCCTACATTGTGCCGAGTTGTTCATTGACCCTGTAATGAACACACCAGATCTTTCTCCTCCTCTGTCTGGGCTAGCTGCACTCCCCAGCTGCTAACTCCTCCTTGGGTTCTTCATCCCAAAATGCAGCACCTTACACTTTTTGGCATTAAACCCCAATTGCCAGGTGTCTGACCAGGTTTCAAGCTTTGCCAGATCATCCTGCAACCCCTGCCATCCCCATAGGTCATCCACCACTGCACCTACCTTGGTATCATCAGCAAACAGACTGATCTTGCTCTTGATGTCCCATGATAAGTCTGCAATGAATATCCCAAACAACACTGGTCACAACACCGAGCCCTGTGGAACACTGCTCATCACTGCCGTTGGGTGTGAGAGCTCCCCACCCACCACCACCCTCTGTTGCCTTCCCTGAAGCCAGTTTCCTACCCATCTCAACAGCTTTGCACCCGCCCCTGTGCCTACTAACTTCCTTCCCAGCCTTCCATGCAGCACAGAGTCGAATGCCTTACTAAAGTCCAGATACAGGACATCCACTGAATGGCCCCTGTCCAGTTGCCTAGTTACCCAGTCATAGAACTCCACCAGGTTGGTTTGGCAGGATCTGCCATGTATGAAGCCATGCTGTCTGCTGTCCTGTAGTCCTTTGGCCTCTAGGAGGGCCACCAGCCTCTCCATCAGGATAGTCTCCATTAGCTTAGCCACGATGAATGTGAGGCTCACTGGTCTGTAGTTTCCCGGTTTATCCTTGGGGCCACTCTTGTGGAGGGGCACCACATGAGTCATTCTCCAGTTCTGTGGTACACACCCCGACTGTAGAAATGTAGTGAGGCATTAAATAGGTCTGCCAAAGGTCCTGCAAGGACCTCTGCCAGCTCCTTCAGTACCCTGGGGTGGATGCCATCTGGGCCTGGCACCTTGTCCACCCTCAGTGCCTTCAAACCCTCTCGAACTCTGCCCTCCACAATTTCCCCATCTGTCACCCCTTCCCTCCCGGTTTCTGCCATTTCTCCCACCTTGGGTGTCACCCCCTCTTCTCTTTAGTAAATACTGAGCAGAAGTACTCATTTAGTGCTTCTACCTTATCGCACTTTGCTTCCACTCAACCCCCCTCCTTCCTAATCCTTACTATGTGGTCCTTACAGCTCCTTTTCTCCCTGATGTACTTAAAGAAATCCTTCTCCCACTTCTTAATGCCTTGTGCCAGCCTGAGTTCTGTAGATGCTTTGGCTCCCCCTACTGCCCTTGTCACCTCCTTCAATTTTGTCAAGTACTCCTCCTGTCCTCCCCCCCTCCTGTTTTCTTGTACTTCCTAAAGGCAGCTCTTTTCTTCCTTACCTTTTCCATGACCTCCTTGCTCAACCAGCTCGGTTTCTTAGCCCTAGCCTTCTTGCTCTGGGCTTTGCAGCAGGTTTTGGTTGCCTCCACTATCCCCAGCTTTATGAGCTCCCACCTCTGGTTAGTGTCCATACTAGATTGAATTCTGGCCAGGTACCCATTTACCACTTCCCCTATCCTCCCAAAGTCGACCACCTTTTAAACATTTTGTATGTTCTTGTGATATGTGGTTCTGTATTTTATATTTTACATATGTTTTATCCATTTTAGTAAAACTCTATTTTTAGAGCCTACTTGGTCTAGCTTGGATTTCTTTTTTTTTTTTTTTTTTACAAGTGGAGTATATATGGTTAAAGCAGACACTGTACATAAGCTTAAATGGTGATAACAAACTGGAAAAAGGTAAGCATTTTAATCTGAGGTCTTTTACTACAGTTTTTAAGGGTTCATTTCTCTACACCTGGTTAGGTGCCCATAGGCAAAGATATCTGGCCCCCCAAAGACAGAAATATCTAAGCCTGTGCATTGAGTATGCTAGCAAGAGGGTCACAGTTTGAATCCCTCCAAAACTTCAGACCAAAGGTTGATTTGAACCCACAAAACAGACAAGAGGGTTACCTTGTTCTGTTAACTGTGCACAAGACTGCGCTCAGAGGTTGGCACTTTGGGAGTAGAGGCTGACATGCTGAGTGGGTCTGTGACAGTGGGCAGTACTGAAAGACTATACAGTTTTTGCCTGGTACCAAAAGTCATACAGACCATCTTCACTGCATTTAAAGAAATACAATTAGAGCAGAACCAGTGCTGGATGTTGCTGAAGTCAAGCTGGAGTTTTAGTTCATCAGGTCAGCGAGGGAGGAGCCAGAGGCAAATATCACAGTATCATCAGCATACACAGTATGGATGCAGATAAACATGCAGAGGGGAGACTATTTAGAAAGATGGAGAAGAGGATGGGTCCAAGCACTGAGCCTTGGGTGATGCCAGTGTGGATAGGTAATGGGAAGGGGATATGGAGTCACCAGTTTATACAGTCTGAGTTCTGCCCTGGAGATAAGAACAGAACCAATCTGTGGCACAGGGAGAAAAACCAGCTGCTAGAAAGTTGATCTATGAGGAGGAGATGATAAACTGTATTAAAGGCTTTGGCCAGGTTGACAAAGATGTCAGAGATAAGCAGATTCTGGGCCACACCAGTCAGCCTGAAGAGAGAGGCGGAAGTGGAATGGGATTTGCAAAAACCTAAAAATCAGAGGGTGAGAAAGGAAGAAGAATCAAGGTGGGAGGAGAGTTTGGAGAGAACCAATGATGTGCCCATGTTACTGACCATACTGTACCTGTTCTTTCAAAACATGTTGCTTCTGGGTCAGTTCACTATGGTGCTGTGCTCCTTTCATGAGGTCCTTCCTGATGCATGACACCATGCTTAGAAGTTGAAATACAGAAGTTGACGGCAGATAAGTACCGCAAAGCCCATCTAGTCTGCCCGTTTCTTTTTCTACCTTATAAATATGCCATCGGCATTTGTTCTGTCAGTGGCCTATCTAGTCATACTCATCTGTATTGCTCCCTTATGTCTATCTCATGCCTGTTTGAAGCTCTGCACTGTATTCATAGCCACCAGTTCCTGAGGTAGGCCGTTCCATGCATCCACCACTCTGTGAAAAAGAATTTCCTCACATTCCCCCTTAATCAGCCTCCCTCTAATCTCATGCTGTGTCCTCTTGTCCTGCTATTTTTCTTATATTTAAACATGTTAGACTCTTTCACCTTGTTAATGCCCTTAAGGTGTTTGAATGTCTCAATCATATCAACCTCTCTCCCTCCTTTGCTCAAGGGTATACATACTGAGCTCTGTTAATCTGTCCTCATTTCTCTTCTGATGCAGTCCCTGCACCATTTTGGTTGCCCTTCTCTGGACTGCATCAATTTGGTTAATGTCCTTGTGAAGGTGTGGCCTCCAGTACTGCACTCAGTACTCCAGATGGGGCCTAACCAGTGTCTTGTAAAGAGGGATTATTACCTCCCTCTTACGACTTGTGATACCCCTACTGATACACCCTAACATCCCTCTAGCCTTACACCTTACCTACTGCTTTAGAGGTCTGCTTGGATGATTTCAGGTCATCGGTGATGATGATGCCCAAGTCTCTTTCTTTCTCTGTGACTGCCAGCAACTCCCCTCCCAGCCTATAGGTGGCTTCATGGTTTCTCTTCCCTATGTGCATGATCTTGCACTTCTATGCATTAAATCCCAGTTGCCGCTCTTCTGACCATTTTGCTAGTTTATCCAGCTCCCTTCTCATTCTGCCCACCCCATCTGGATCATCTACTCTGTTGCAGATCTTGGTGTCATCTGCAAACAGACAAGCCTTACCCTCTAGTCCATCTGCAAGGTCACTAATGAAGATATTGAATAGGACTGGCCCCAGGACTGATCCCTGAGGTACCCCACTTATGACTTGCATCTCTTCTGACTGTATACCATTTACCACCACTTTCTCTTTTGTGCCCGTCAACCAGTTTGCCACCCAGCTGACCAACGTCTGACCCACCCCGAGCCTACCCTGCTTATTTATCAATTTTCTATGTGGAACAGTCTCAAAAGCTTTGCTGAAGTCAAGGTAGGCGACATCAACTGCTCCCCCTTGGTCCACCACTCTGGATACCCAGTAAAAGAAATCTATGAGATTAATTTGACAGGCCCTTCCTTTTGTAAACCCATGCTGTCTTGGATCCTGTGCCACTATGGATTCCAGGTGTTGCACTATCCTTTCCTTAAGGAGTGCCTCCATAATCTTGCCCACTACCGAGGTAAGACTGACTGGTCTGTAGTTCCCTGCCTCCTCCCTGCTACCACTTTTGTGGAGCGAGATCACATGAGCCCTTCTCCTGCCTTCTGGGACCTCTCCTGTGCTCAGAGACTCACTAAACAGTTCTGCTAATGGCTCTGCTAGTTCCACCCTTAGCTCCTTAAGTACCCTGGGATGTATGCCATCAGGTCCCATTGCCTTATCCACCCTGAGCTTAGTGAACTCTTGTAGGACCCTTTCTTTTGTGAAGGGAGTAGTGCTCACCTCTCTCCCCCCCCTGCATCCATGGTGCTGAGCTGTGGGCCGTGCTGAGCTGTGGGCCCTGCCCTACCTTCTCTTCAGTAAATACTGAGCAAAAGTATCTATTTAGGATAGATGCTTTTACAGGGTCCTCCTCCTCACATGCCCCTTTTTCCATTGAGCTTAGCAATACCCCCTCTGGACTTTCTCCTTTCACTAATGTATCTATAGAAAGTCTTGTCATCTTCTTTTACTGTTCGTGCTAGTGTTTCCTCAGTTTTGGACTTTGCCTGCCTTACTGCCTTCCCTGCTTCCCTTATGGCAGTTTGCTATGCCTCCCTATCTTCATCCCGCTGTGTTCCCTTATATTTCCTGAAGGCCAGCCTTCTGGCTCTGACCTTTTCTGCTACTGTATTTGAAAACCAAAGTGGTTTCCTTCTTCTTTTGCACTTCCTTTTCTGTCTAACACAATGGGATGTTGCTTCAAGTATTGCATCCTTAATGCTTGCCCACTTTGCCTGTACCCCCTCACCTGTGTTTCTTTTTGCCAGTGATAGCTTAACTCTGTTGGCCATCTTATCAAAGTCAGCTCCTCTGAAGTCTCAAATTTTTTCCTTGGAATGGGATGATTTAGATGTAGTGGCCAAATTGAACCATACCATGTGATGGTCACTGGCCCCCAGGTGACCTTCTACCTGGAAATCTGTGATCCCTTCCCTGTTAGTCAGTACTAGATCTAGGATAGCCCTGTCTCTTGTGGGTTGTTGTACCAGTTTGAGGCCCTCCCCCTGCAGGGAATCCACCATGTGTCTAGTTCTGGCAGATGCTCCTGCTGGTATTGACCAATCCGTATCCGGCATGTTGAAGTCTCCCATTATCAGAACCTCCCCTTTAGCTGTCATGTTTTGTATATCTTCTAACAGTAATGTGTCTATGTCCCCCCCCCCCGGTCTGGGGGCCTATAGACAACCCCGGTTCTTATGGCTGTCCCATTTCCTGTTTTCAGGGTGACCCACAGTTCTTCTGGCTCCCTGTGTGTATCCTGAATTTCTGTAGCTTTGATATTTTCATTGACATACAGGGTCACTCCACCCCCTCCCTTTTTTGCACCTCGGTCTTTTCTGAACAGTACATAGCCAGGTACTGAAGTCTCCCAAGTGTGGTTACTGGTAAACCACGTCTCACTAATTGCTATTATGTCAGTTTAGCCTCTGACATTATTGCCTGAAGGTCTGGGATCTTATTTCCCAGGTTGTGAGCATTTGTGTACATGATTTTCCATTGGCAAGATTTCGGTGTGTTAGTTGTTGGGTGAGGTTTGGCATTTCCCATGTGCGTCATATGGGGAGACAGACCTTTTTTCTTACCTGCTGATGCAAATGAACTGAAACATACTGAATCCATTTAAGCAATATGAATGGACTGAAAACTTCTGCAAGAGTAGTGAAATGTTTTACTTAATACTGAGCAAAATACAACACATAATAGGGAGACAGAACACCAACATACATCAAGCTATTACATCTGAAGTAAGACTGACTATTGCAATTTGGAGTCTGGCCACAAACAGCGAGTACTGGACCACTGGACACTTGTTTGGCATGTCGAGGGCAGTGGTCTGCCCTGTTGTGCATGAGGTTTGTGATGCAATCATTGACACCTTCATGCACATAACAACCCCTATAGGAACATTGCTACAAGACACCTTGGATGGGTTCGAGGAAAGATTTGGTTTACCACAGACAGTCGGTGCAATAGATGACAAACACATACTGGTTCAGGCATCAGCAGAAGATGGCTTCTTAAACTGTAAAGTCTGGCACTCTGTAGTGATGCAGGCAGTGCTGGACCATCAGTACTGCTTTCAGGATGTTAACACTGGATGGCCTGGTAAAGGTCACAATGCCCGTATTCTTGCAAGCAGTGGACTGTATGTGAAGTCTATAGATGGGCTTCCTTTTCCCAATGTGACACGTGAAATATGTGAGGTACAGGTGCCCATTCATTTACTTGGTGACCCAGCCCACGCATTGATGTTGTGGCTGATGAAGCCAGTCCCTGACATCAGAAACCTCACAATTGGACAGAAACACTTTAACAACTGTTTGTCAAGTGGCGGTATGGCAGTGGAGAATGCCTTTGGTCGGCTAAAGAGAAGATGGTGATGCCTGCTGAAAAGGCTTGATACATACATTTTCTTTGTTCCATCTGTGATGCTCACATGTTGCATTCTACACAACGTTTGTGAGCGAAAGGGGATGTTTTTAATTTGGAATGGATTAGGGAGGCTGATAGTAAGGACTTGCAAACGTCATCAGGCACCGAAATGTAAACATGCAAAGGGGCAGTACAGGGGATCAGGCAAGATAAATCAGAAATGCTATTGCTCAATGTCTTAGTACTACAGAAATTTGTGGCATGTACATACACTGAGCAATAAAGAGAATTGTGGAGGTACACCACACCAGTTGTAATGCATGTGTCATTACTGCGCTGTTCTTGCTATGAATCTAAAAAAGATCACCGGTGTAGCCTGACAAAGTATGGAGCCACTAGATGAGGTGGCTGCACGCATCCATCCAGTGCATCATGTAGTTTTTGCATGTCCACAGACCTCACCAAGGTGGTTACATGGAAGACATATACCATGAAAGTTGTCATCTTGGTGTTGGCGGATGGATATGCAATCTTTGCCACTATGCGTACCATGCATGCCATTACTAGCTCACAGAATGCACACAGTGTTGATGTCCTCCTGCCATTGACACCAGCATGCTAGTGTCATGTGCGACTACCTTTCAGTGTGCCACTGTAGGGCATGTGTTGATATGAATTCTGATCATTAATGGTTTTGCTTCATGCAACAAATCATTACTGTAGCCCTTGCCACTGCTAATGCTTGGATTTTCCATTCTTGGCATGAAGTATGGATCCCATCAGGACACTAGTGCACTGAGACGTAGTAAGCTGTATTGCATGGGATGGTGCGCACAATTGAACATATGCACAATGTGGTGTAGTGAACATCGAAAAAAGCACAGTACTTGAATGAAAAGTCACAGTATCTGACAACTTTTTCAGTCAAGAAATGGAGTTTGAAATCAGGAACTGCAATGAACTGATAAGAAATGCATGGCTGTGCCCGAACACAGTAATGTATTTAATATGGAAACACAGAACAACAAAAAAACACCACACACACAACATACACTGCGTACTTAGTACAAATATACTAGACACAATTCCACAGTATAGCAGTACCGTGTAAAATGCTTGGGATCAGAGTCCATCATTCAGTGATAATATGGCCCCTGTGCTGGTGTGTCCCACCACCAAAAGCAACACAGTGACTTCACTCATCATTTCTATACATGCCCCCACCACCTTGATACATTAGGCAAACATGCTGCTAAACAGACAGGGTTGGCAGAAGCTGGCACATAAGTGCACCAGTGCTGTGTGTAACCCCATTTGCATTTACCATGCATTTAGGCAATTGTTTAGAGAGAGACAGAATGTCAGCTGGGGAAAGCCAGGATCATTGTTGCTGGGTCCCGTGTGGTTGATGTCAGGATTGCATGGTTGGGATAGTTGAAATATACGAATGTGGGGAGCTGATGCACAGGGGTACATTGGTGGTGGTGGTAGTAGTAGTGACTGCCAATCCCATTCGGTCAGAAGCTGCAGCACTGTGCACTCTTGATCCATACGAAAATGTTCCATGCACTCGCATTGCTTGATGCATCGCTGCTCCATTTCCATGATAAACTGCATCTGCTGCCTCTCCATGTCAAAATATTTTGCATCAGACTGGGCCATAAACTTAAAGTGTTCAAACATCACTGAAACAACAGAATCAGCATGTTTGCGATCATGACACATACCAAGTGTGGGCCGAGTAGCTTGGCTCTGGGGCACCGGCACATTTACTCAACATCCATGGCCAATGATGCTGTGGAGTGACCGTCACCTGGATCAGGGCTTGCTGGACTTTAGTTTTCTTTAGTGTCTGATTGACCCCTCAATTTGTCATCACCGTGATCATCTTCAGCAACACGACTGAGGCCACAGGAAGTATCCATTACCACTGTTGGCATGGTAGCAGTGTGGGTTCCTGGAACGGCATTGATGGGACAGGGTCGGGGTAGGGTAACTACAATATGGGGGGCAGGAAGAGGGCAGCACAGAGTACCATCTGACAGCTGCACATTCGAGCAGACTCGACAAATCACATGCACTGTATTTGCTGGCACATTTTGTATGTTCATATGTTTGTTATTGAAATTTGGCACTCCCCCACCCCGAGATGCCACTCTGCAGTCTCTGGATGTTTATTCTTGGGTGATTTCCTTGCAACATAAAACCTGGAAATGGCACTGTGCAGTTGTTTAACATCTGCTTCAGTGGGTAACACAGGCTTTGGGTATGGAGTGGAGTCCTTTGCCACAGAGTTACAGTACTGGCAATGCCCTCCACCACTGTGACTGGATTAAAACATTAAGAAACACCAACTAGAAAATTCACATGTAAAGGCTAGCCAAGTATCAGACCATTATCACCCCACAGTAAATTCTGGGCTTCCAACTGGTTTGGTGACCATAGCCAAGCCTTGTTTCTTCACCACTCTGCTCCCCTATACATATCCTCTTCTACACATATATACTGAGTGGCTAGACAAGAAAGCACAGTCTGCACAGGTGAATAAAGCAAAAGGCCTGGAGCTGATTGTAATCAGTCCACCAGGTGAGCCACCAGGTACCTACTTAGCACTGCTCATGTGCCTTATTTTAATAGGACTTGGACTAGTGACCTGGTATACTGCCACAACAGCCGACTAACAACATTGACATTATATTTGGGCTGGCAGTATAGTCTAGAGGTTAGAGTAATGAGACGTGAATGAGCTCGGTATATCCAGCAGAGGAGACCTGGGTTTGACTGTCACAACCTCCACTTCCATACTGTGCGACTCTGAGCAAGTCACTTAACTGCCCAGTGCTGCCAGGTCGCCCCTAAAAACAGGTACTTGTGCCTAGTGGGCCTTACCCGGTTACAAAAGACTAAAATAAACAAAAAAAAATAAATATGGGCAGGTCACCATGAGCGTCCATGGGCATACAAACTGTGCATTGTTTAATCCATACTGGGATTTTGGGCAGTGCAGCACCAACAGGAAATTGTCAGTATATGGAATATCCATACTTGCAGTACCACAGTATTCCACCTCCATCTGGGAAGGGAGGAGGGTTTGGTAGCCATGTCAGAATACCCATGATTGTGCAGTAATAAAAGCTAGCCACACATGGGAGAACAAAATGGCTGTGGCCCAGGACTGCATAATGGCACCTGTCAGTGGCTCAGCAGGTAGCACACTTGCCTCTGTCGCCGGGAGATCAGAATGCTGTGGTTCTATCCCCATACCAGGCACTTAGGTTAAATCTCATTACTGACACTGTAGTACAAGATGAGGGGGATACTGCCTCCTGAGGTGCCATATTTCAGATGAGACGTTAAACCGAGGTCCCATCTGCCTGTTCTGGTGGTAGTTCAGGTGGATATTAAAGATCCCAATTTATTAAAAATACCACAAACAGCTTAATATGGTTCAAGGTCAGTTGGCAATCATCTGTATCTCCCTCCACCTGGGTCGTGCATGAAAACAGTCAGAATATGTCTAGTGCACTTACCATGTTGGTAGAAGTGCCCATCCCCGGTCGGTACTAACAACACTGAAACTGAAATATACATAAATGAGCTCTTACTGATGACTCAGTGAGGATCGTCTGATCTGCTGTGATGATTGCAGGCTGTGGCAGAAGCTTTGTTTGTTGCAGAATGAAATTAGGAGGTCACAAGAATGAATTTTCCTCATTCTGCGACTTTGGTGGGAAACAATGTGAAAAAGATGAATGAGGTACTGCTGGATGTACACCGATCGGGCAGTATTGTAGGGTTTTGGGTACTATTCCACGTCTAAGAGATGCTGAATAAACATGTTGCAAGCATTGCGAAACAACAGCGATTAAATCACCCGCTCCCTTTCTGAGTTCGTAGTGGCGCACAAGTGCAGACAAACTCATTGTTATGAGGTGCTCTACAGGGATGTGCTCAATGGAGAACTCCATTTGTAGGGGCAGGTCTGCGGCAGGCAAATCAGTCGGCAGGCTGGCGATGACTCACGTTCAGCTGTTCGGCTGAGCAAGACAACTTTTCAAAAGAGTGAGCCGCACCAATAGTGGCATGGCTTGGTCCTTTGAAGTTGCATTCCTGCAATGCATTCCTGGTTGCGCATTCAACCTGCTGCAGCGTACAGCAGTGTGAATGTGCCGAGCCCAGGCTTTCCCCTCGCAGTTTTAAAAAGAAAAAAGAAAACTGATGGGGGAATCCCCTGTTGACATACCTCTTAGTTCATATGCCGATCGGGGAACCCACTCCTGCTGGCATAATGCCCCCAATTTGTTGTGTGTGCGGGGGTTGCCAATCATCGCAGCCCTCGTCTCCCCCCAACTTTGCTCGGTATGTGCAGGCAAGAGTTGCCCAATCCCTGTCTGCTACAGTCCCCCACAAACACACAGGTGGCATGTTGGGAGACCCACCTAGCATGACAAATGTCCTGAAAAAAAAAAACCTTCCCGCACAGTTTTTAAATTGTTTTAAAACCTGTAAAATAAGAAAAGCAGTCCCTCGTTTGGGTCAGTGGCCCCTCCAACTCGTGGCCACCCTCTGAGCACCCACCTCCCCACACCCCCCTCAACCCATACTTACCTCCAGAGCCTGGCGCGATGATCTTTGGTGGACTGGGAACACGTCTGCACTCTTCAAAGCCGACCGAAACTGAAGAAATGCCGGTAAGCTGTATAATGGCATAAATAGCTATTTTTTCAACTTTGATGCATAACTTGAGAATCTTTTTGGATTTTTTCACCAAATTTGCAACACAGGCATTTTGAGAGCCCACCTCGTGAACAGTGGCACTGTTGTTTCGTTAATCGTTCCCAAAAGGTGATTTTACGGTCACTGTGCAGAATCACCTTTTTGGACCAATTTATGAAACAACAGTGCCACTGTTCATGAGAAGGGTTCTCAAAAAGCCTTTATTGCAAATTTGGTGAAAAAAATCCCAAAGATGACTGTTTTATGAGCATGCATTGCGCAGTTACCATGTACGCTTGTAACTTCGCGAATTTGTAATATTTTCACTCCAGATTTTCAACATTGGTAATTTTTTTATACCTCCTCATGAAGAGTATAGCTGTCATTTTCAACATCCTGGCCAAAATGCATTTTCACACTTCTGGCATAGAATACAGAGGTCACTGTGGGAAATCAGTGTTCGGGACATATTACAAAAATCACAGTGATACTGTTCCTGAGCTGAGGTCCCAAAATACTTATGCTGAAAATTTGGTGACAAAAGTCCATAAAATTACTATTTTATGAGCGTGCATTGCGCAGTTTCCACACACACTCATAACGCCAATGATTTGTAATATCTTCACTCAAGAGTTTCAGCATTGTCAGTTTTGCATACCTCCTTATGAACAGTACAGCTGTCATTGTTCACATCCTGCCCCAAATGTGTTTTTGCACATCTGGCGCACAATGGCGCAGTCGCTGTGGGAAATCAACATTCAGGACAGAGGAAAAAAAATCAAAGTGACAATGTTCATGAGTAGAGACCACAAAATGCCTATGTTGAAATTTTGGTGAAATTATTCCACTAAATGACTATTACCAGCATGCATTGTGCAGTTTCCATGTAAGCTCATATGTTCGAGCATTTTTAATATTTTCACTCCAGATGTTCAACACTGCTTTCTCTTCACACCTCCCTACGAATGGTGCAGCTGTAATTTTTCACGTCCTGCCTGAACTGTGTTTTTGCACTTCTGGTGCAGAATGGTACGGTCGCTGCGGGAAATCTACGTTCAGGACAGAGTAACAAAATCACAATGCCACTATTCATGAGCAGAGGTCCCAAATGCTTTCACGAGGTGGGGCAGGGTCACAAAAGGCCATTTTGAAAATCTGTAGTGCAAATACCAACAAACGCCCTGGCATTAGGGTTTCCAACCATAATGCCCCCCCTACCCAACCCATGGTGGGGCTTCAGTGCCCTCATCTTCTCTGAACTGCAGACACATCTTCACTCTTCAAAGCCAGATCACGAATTGAGGAAACATGTATGCACTTCACTGTATTGCACTGGGAATGTGAACTTGGTGGCATAACTTGTTCTTTCTGCTGGGAACTGTAGTCCTACCAATCTGTATGTACCAACATCAATTCCAAACGACGAACTCTGGCATTGACAAATGCTTGTTGCACCTTGACAGGATATGACATATGCAGAAATCTCTCCTCCCCCCACCCCACAGCTTGCAACCAGAACAACAGTGACCATGCGTGATGTGGACCTTCAACATCAGTGCACAACGGCACCATCTGAACAGTGGTCATTCATTATTTCTGAACAACAGTGACCACGCTAGAACTTGAACATGGAGCTTCAACATCGGTGTACAATGTGCACAATGGTGCCAACTGAACAGTGGTCATTCAGCATTTCTGAACAACAGTGACCATGCTGGAACTTGAATGTGGACCTTTAACATCGGTGTACAATGTGCACACTGGTACCATCTGAACAGTGATCATTCAGCATTTCCGAACAACAGTGACCACACTGGAACTTGAATGTGGACCTTCAACATCAGTGTACAATGTGCACAATGGTGCCATCTGAATGATGGTCATTCAGCATTCCAAACTGGCATAACAGTGATCATGCTGGAAGCTGAATGTGGACCTTCAACATCGGTGTACAATGTGCACAATGGTGCCATATGAACAGTGGTCATTCTGCATTTCCGAACCGGCTGATGTAACGACTTATTTGACTGCACTATAGCAAACATCCGTGTGAACCAGCTTAAAAACAACAAACTGTAAAGCACCAGGAGGCAGATCTCCAGCCCTAACACTTCACACCACATCACACTTCCAGAGAAAGACTGGATCGCAGCGTTCACTGCAACATTTAAGTAGCCAGATAATTTAAAGCCACAGTAAACTTTTTATTAGTACAATTAGATGTGGCCTGCTACTG
Source organism: Neoceratodus forsteri (assembly GCA_016271365.2). Lineage (NCBI taxonomy): Eukaryota > Metazoa > Chordata > Ceratodontiformes > Ceratodontidae > Neoceratodus > Neoceratodus forsteri. The sequence goes on along the minus strand of CM057457.1, from coordinate 389,396,093 downwards.
CTGGCACTGCTGATACACCAACTCTTGAAGTACTATTTTGGCAGCAGTTGCTTTTTTACAGTTTGTAGTGGTCATATCATGGATGGCTACGGGCCAATCAGCTTACAACATTTTCCCTACCCGTTTTACAAGAGGAGTTACATGCCTTCGCCTTTCAGTCTCAAGCCACCCACACCACTTGTGTATTTTTGAATACCCTAGCAAATTGAGCGTTATTACTTAAATATGTGCCGCTAATGTTAAGATTAATACATTTCATAAACTAGTCAAAAAGCACTTGATTCAAAAGTTAATAATTTTCTTCCTTTACCTACCTTTAGGGTCTCCACCTTGGCAACAGTACTGTGGCACTCATGCATAGAAGACTTTTCACAGGCTTCAGTGACAGGTTTATGTTCATCTGATTCCTCACAAACCCATCCCAGTGGCTGTTGCTGCTGGTCACAGGTGTTACTCTTTTTGGGGTCCTCTTTATTTCTAGCCAGATGTTTTACAATCTCCACTATCACTGAAAGTTTCTTGTTTGCTCGGAGTACCTCCTGCTCTAACACATCATAGCATTCGCCACAGGAGACATTTCCATCAACGTACTCCCAGTACTTTGTGATACAGGCTCTGCAAAAGTTGTGCCCACAATCTATAATGACAGGATCATTAAAGTAATCCACACAGATGGGACACATAACTTCATTTTTCAGTAGTTCTAGCTCTTTTGTTGCTGTCATGTTCACTGCTGTTTGTTAAAGATGTCTATTTCGCTTCTGTTTCCTGGAACATAGAAACATATAACGGGTTTGTTCTTCTTTTAATACTGACCAAATTATGCACAGTTAAAAATGCTTGCATACTGAGCCTTATTCTGGTGTTTTATTATTGCTTTCAGTACTGACCATGTCATGCACTGTGAAAAACTCTTGCACTGCTACTGAAACTTATTATGGCATTTTGTTATCACTTTCAGTTCTGACCACATAATACACAGTTAAAACCTCTTGTACAACTAGCATGGTGACACTGAGGGTTGAGTCACTGGATGTCACACCTCGCGCCACACCAGCGACCCAGGTCCTGGCACGAACTTTGGCTGCTGGGGGTCGGCAGGGGAGGAAGAGATGGTGTGTCCATAGGACACCTGTCCACTCCTGGGGAGAGCTGGGGCACGGTGACCGGCATAGCCTGACACCTAGCGGAGGCTGGGTGTTGACATGCCCGGTCCTGTACGTAGGGGTCGAAGGCAGAGCAGCCGGCAGGCATGCAACATGCGGATGCATGTGTGGCACACCCCTTGCCGGCATTGCATGCCCCACCTCTGAAAGCCAGAAAACAGAAAAGGTGCGCCCCAGTCACATCGGCTTGATGGCTGTCTGAGTGCACCGGCTCCAGAGGGAGATCACCAGTGCAGATCTGGTGGGGGAGTTGGCTGACCCCTGCCACCCTGCCATGGTGGGCAAGCCATGGAGTAATTGGTGATCGCCCTCAATGGAGATCGGCGCTGGTCATACGGCAACCGGAGGACAAGGATGCGCAGATAATAGGGCTGACTAGGGGACCCGGGGAGGAAAATAAAAAATCACACACACACAAAAAAACAACAACTCTGGTACTGCTACTTAATCCTATTATGGTGTTCTGTTATTGCTTTCAATACTGACCACGTCATGTACAGTTAAAAACACCTGCACTACTACTGAACCTTGTTATGGTGTTTTATTGCTACACTGTGGGGTCAATTTGCATCTTTTTACAGAGGTACCCCAATATGTCAAACATCTCCTATTACAGAAATCTGAAAACAGTTACAGGCTCACTGAGTATTTGGAGCTCCACAACACCACAGATTTAGTTCCTTTAGTAATGGTTTTAGTAGTTCACAATCTACATTCCCATGGTTCAGAGTGTTTTCTTCAATATCATTTCACAAATACTGATATGAAATACTTCTCCATCTCGCCCTTGATGCAGTCCTCCACCCTCTCACTAAGATCATTAGCCTTTCACAGTGCCTTGGCCAATTTCTCTCCCAGTGGAAATCAGCCATCATCACCCCTATCCATAAGGGGAGACAATCGCACTGCCCCTAATAATTACTGTCATATTTCCATCCTCCCCGCCCCTCTAAAGCTCTGGAAAGAATAGTGTCTAAACAACTCTCTGACTATCTTTCCAAACACAATATACTATGTCCAGAACAACATGGCTTTCAGAATGGCCATAGTACCACCAAGGCCATCCTTGAATTCACTGACAGCACCCACAAAGCGTTGGATCGCAGACATCTAATCAGGACTGTCTTTACTGACCTGATGAAGGCGTTTGATACAGTCAGCTATGTCCTTCTTATTCAGGCCCTCCCACTCTTGGGTCTGTCTCAGGATGCCTCCACTTGGTTTACTAATTACCTGAAGGGAAGGTCTCAGCAAGTCAAAATTAACACCTCACTGTCTTCCTCTTTCCCAGTGTGCTCTGGTGTACCCCAGGGCTCTATTCTTGTTCTACTTCTATTTAGCATATTTGTAAACTCCATCCGCCGTGGCTGTTCTGGCCACATGTTGTTGTATGCAGACAATGCCATTTTATTCAGCAGCCACCCTGACCCGATTCACCTGCAGCAAGATCTTCAAAAACCCTTTTCTGAAACTGAAGCACAGTTTGGAAAACACAAGCTAATCCTAAACTGCAAAAAGACTAAAGTCAAGGTCTTTTCTTACCCTCGAAACTAAAGTAAGGGTGGCCCTCTAAACATTTTCAACTGTCAACTCTCCCTTCTGGAACACGTCTGCAGCTTTAAATATCTGGGGATCATCACCTTTGATCCTTCCTTCCCCTACATTGAATACATTAACCTAGTTAGTACGGCCAGCAACTCCAGGCTAAGTCTCCTCTACAGACACCATAAGTGCATGCCCCCTGAAGTCCTCTGACTCGCAGTCTTGAGTTCTGTCCTATCACTTGTCGATTATGGGCTGGTGATCTACAGCTCAGCTTCCATCACTGCTCTTCATAGGATACAAATGTTGCTGAACAAAGCTTGTTGTCTTGTGACTAGCTGCGATACTTGGACCCATACCTGTGACCTCTACCAGCAAACAAGTTGGCTCAATCTGGATGGCAGACTTAGATATCAGACTGGTCCCCTCACCAAAAAGATCACCTTAGGACTCACACCCCCAGGACTCTCTCACCTCCTAACCTCTACCTCCTCTTCCTCTCGGTCCACCAGGAGCTCCTATAGGTCGTTCCTTACTGTTTCTTCTGCAGGACATCCCAGGGTCAGAGAGCACTTATGTACAGGTCTCCCTCCTGATGTCTCATGTGGCACCAAACTAGACACCTTCAAAAGGCATCTAAAGAAGCACCTACTCTCCACCAGTCACTGTGAAGGTCTATAGCTTCCCCTGTCCCCTTGTTGTCTGACCTACTTAGTTGACAAGGTCCTGGTGACTACATCAAGACCTTAGTTTATGACTAAATATTTTCATGTTTAAGTTTCCTTAACACCGAGCCCAGCCTTGCATGGCCTGTACCATCCTGTTTGCCTGTAACATGCCTTGCAAGGTGTTTATTACACCCTTTGTTTTTTCTGTTCCACTTCCTGCTTGTATACTTTGTTACTACTTGCCGTCTGCTGAATTTGTTGCTACTTGTTTCTGATGTAGAGCCTTTGTAAAGGAGCCTCTGACTCAAAGGGCTGTAATTCTGATTCCATTCAATAAATAAATAAAGTTCCCACTCTCAGATTTTACAAATAATTATGTGTAGATAATATTTATGAAAAATAAATGAAAATAAAAAGATAAGCATGTAAAACTGTAAGAGTCTCTTTTACGTTCTTTTGCTGTCTATGAGATAAGAAACTTTCCTGCCATTCATGAAGGGAGACCGGCATGCATATCATGTACTGTATGTGTATTACTTCACTTCTGTAATCACCTGTAGTTAGACAGCTAAATTCATTCATGAAGGGAGACTGGCATGCATATCATGTAGGTGCATTACTTCACTTCTGTAACCCCCTGTAGTTAGACAGCTAAACTTATTAATATCATACTGCAGAGATAGTGGGAAAATTGAAAAAAGGCACAGATGAAACCATGCTTACATCTTACCAGTATACCCTTCAGATCACACAATTTGAACACCATTTAATTCATTTGTAGACTCAGCTTAGTAAACATAAAACACAGGAAACCCACTGAGACACCGCTACCTACATAATTCCAGTTTCCACCCTAGGCATACAAAAAAAATCTGTAATCTACAGTCAGGCAATTCTATACCATCAAATCTGATCTAATGAGAGAACAAGAGACAGACAGCTCTCCTCACTTTGGAATTCCCTAATCCAGCAGGGCCACACCCCATAACAAACGGACAGAGAAATTGAACAGGTCCTACAAATACCACAAGAAAATCTGTTGGAATACAGGCAGAAAGATTAAACTGATTGCACACCCCTAGTTGTCACTCACAGCCCTATGCTAAAACCCTTCAGCAAATTATTAAAGATGCTGAGTGAAGATGAAATACTTAAGGACATCTTCCCTGAACCACCTGTAATTGCCTGAAAGTAGCACCCCCCAAACCTCTCCAATATAATAGCCCATAACTCCCAGCAGATCTTAATACCTGGGAAACAAGAGGGACAACACAATACGGGATAGCAAAATGTAAGACCTGCACCCACATATACACACAGACCACCATCAAGACAAGCCAGAACAGCACAATAAAAATCAATGGATCCTACACGTCAGTCCAGCAATGTGGTTTACCTAATTCAGTGCAAGAAGTTCACATATAGATGCTATTCTGGGAAAACTAGGCTACCACTGCAATCCAGGATGAACCACCACCGACTCACAGTAGTAAACCAGGCTAACAGCACACCAGTAGGACACCATTTCTCACAAACAGATCACTCTCTCTCTGAAGTATATGTCCTAATATGAAGAGACAACTTTAAAAAACACTCAGGACAGAAGGACATGGGAACTGAAACATATCAAACAATTTAAATCTAATATTTGAAGACTGAATTGGGACATTGGATTTATGACACACTCTATGGTAAACTGTAATTTTTTTGTTACTTCAGTTTTTTTTTCTGTGTTCCTGCCAGCTTGGTTCTAATTACCTGTTCCTAGCATCCTTCCTGTCTCTCTTATAAATATCTTTTCAGCTTCAGTCCTACCCATCCCCTACACCACCACTTGATTAGTTCTTCTCTCACATAACTGTGTATACAGAGCTTACGCTCTGTTTATCTAGGTCCACATAGTCAGATGAGATGCATGGGGCATTTCTGGACCCACAATAATTACATCCATGCATAAAGAGAGTGTATTGCTGCTAAAACAAGCTGCATTTTGTAGATTTGGATACTAGTATGTCTCGGTGTTTCACAACTGGGATTGAGCTATATGTGCTGCAGGGGACAGTGGGATATATAGTTTATGCTCTCTGAGGAACTGCATTCTCACTTGTCCTGTTCCTGCAGGAGGCCTCTAAACAGCGTGTTCGTTATCTAACCGAGCTACTTTTATCAATCAATCAATCAATCAATCAAATCTTTATTTAATCAGGCGAACATCATTGAGCATAGCTCATTTACAAGATGGACCTGAGCCAAGAAGTGTAGAATATTCTACAACATTTCTTTTATTTGAAAATGTAATGTTTGTGCACCGAGTGGATGAGGGTCATGTGACCGCTCCACTTCCTGGTCCAGATAGATAAAAACTTGCCTATGAGCAAGTGGCACACACAATAATTACATCCATGCATGAAGGGAGTGTATTGCTGCTAAAGCAAGCTGTATTTTGTCAATTTCGATACTAGTGTGCCTCGGTGCTTCACAACATGGTCTGTGGGATTGAGCTACAGTACATGTGCTGCAGGGGACAGCGCGATATGTAATTTATGCACGCAGAGGAACTACATTCTCACTTGTCCTGTACCTGAAGGAGGCATCTAAACAGCATGTCCTGTATCTAACTGAGCTACTTCTAGCCGAGACATGCAGAATATTCTACATCTCTTTTATTTGTAAATTTAACGTTTGTGCACTGAGTGGACAAGGGTCACGTGACCACTCCACTTCCTAGTCCAGACAGATAAAAACTCACCCACGAGCGAGCAGGGTGAGCTCAAACGTGTGGAGACGCGTGCCAAGACCCGCATGTTTGCACATGTCCGACGTGTCCAGTGAGGTCCAGAGAGGCGGGGAGCTGAACGTAGTAGGTGAGCAAGCATTGTAATTGCATAAATAACATCACACATAAACTAGAACAGAGAACAATGAAGATATAGAACTGTTATTGGGCCATTTGTGTCAGGACAGGAAATTAACAGTGTGTGACAAATGTCATATGCACTATGCTATTAATAATGAACTCCCTATGGAGGAGTGTGATAAATGTATCCAATTGGGAGTTATCTTGTACAAGTTGAATAATACCATGCTAGAATTAAAGAATCTTAAAAAATTAATGAACTTGGAGCAGGAGTATGGCACAGAAAATATCACTCCTACCCTTTGAAACAACACTACAATACACCAACTTTCAACTGATAGTAACATGAGTGGTTACCGTGTAGAAGTATACAAATTAGAAAATACACAAATAGTTTATGGAAGAGATGTGCTAGACCAACATATAAATACCATAGTACCTGTCCAATCAACAACTAATCAGGGAGATAAAACAACAAATACCATACAAACGGATTGTAGTACATCATCTAGAGAAAGGGTTAGAGAAGAAAATGTATATAAAAATACTGAAAATGATATATCAAATCAAAATATGCCAAAAAAACCCCAAAGCAATATGATTGCAGTCAGAATAATGAATGGTGTCTTGTACAGAGTGGAAAGGGGAGGAGAAAGGGTAGATGAGCATTGAATAGTAATGATATAAGTACACAAAACAGGTACAGAGTGTTAGCGAACGATAATCTGGCAGAACCAGAATCTGTACAGGATCACTCAAGCAACCCTGAGTTAATAGTACTCGGTGACTCAATAATTTTCAAATGTGACACCAATATTTGTAAAGCAGACAAAGAAAATAGGATGGTGCTTTGCTATCCGGGTGCAAGGCTAAATGATATAAAAAATGTAATTCCAAAGGTAATTAAAGATTCTGACACAAAGAAAATATTAACAATACATGTTGGAGTGAACGATGTGGGACACATTCACAAGAAGGATATATGTATGGACTTATTAGAAACTGCTAATCAAAATAAAAATTGGCAGCACGTGTGTTTATATCTACCTAGGGCACCAGATGAAAAAAAATAAAACCTTAGCAAGAATAAACAGATTGGAAAACTGGTGTCAGAACAAAGGAATAGGATTTATTAACTCATGAACTGATTTTCTAGGCAAGTGACATCTGTTTAGTAGAGATGTGATGCACCTGAATAACAATGGTGCAAATCTCTTGGGCTTAATCATTAAAGGACAAATGGAGCAAGCTTGTTTAAACTAAACAACAGGGGAGCTGGAAACCAGTCACTACCAATAGTCCAGCATTTCCATAAAAACCTGCAAAGAAAATACATAAAATTAAATGTCTACTTAGTAACATTAGAAGCATGACTAATAAATTAATGAATTACAAGTTGTATTACATTCTGAAGAAATTGATGTGGTGATGATTTCTGAAACATGGCTTGATGAAAATGACATCCGGATCAATAACATACAAGGTTACGATATAGTAAGAAAGGTAGAAAGGAAAAAAAGGGTGGTGGAATTGCTGTCTGTCTATCAACAAAATTTAAGTATGTGGACATCACAGATAAAATTAAGAATGACGAAACTAGTGATACTGAAACATTATGGATTAAAATGCTAAAAGAAAATAAAACAGAATTCATTTTGGGTCTATACTACAGACCACCAAATACTAAACTGACTACAACATCAAAAATCATGGATGAAATTACAAAAACCCTAGAGTATGGGCAATGAGTCCTGGCAGGTGATTTCAATTTTCCTGATATAAACTGGGAAAGAAACTGTGCTGTAAACAATCAGAGTAAAGTTTTCTTAGACTTCTGTACCGAAAATAATTTAATTCAGTTCATAGAACAACCAACGAGAGTAAATAACATATTAGACCTAGTATTTACAACAAGTGATATTAATATAACAAAATGTGAAACTGTGTCACCTATAGGTAATAGTGATCATTCCTCCATTTTATTTAGCTTGGACTATGAAAATCCACTCATTGTTGACTTCACAAAGATTTACCTATACAAAACTGCAAACATAGGGGGACAATAAATAGATCTAAGTATGATAAAATGAGAGGAAGAACTAACAGGGAAAACTGTAGATGAGTCATGGGCATATATTAAAACCACAATGCACAATACCATGAAAGCCCATGTTAAACAAGTTAATAAATACAATAAACATGGAAGAAAACCAATATGGTTAAACAAAAGCCTAATCAAGTTAATGAAAAAGAAATAAAACAGAATCTAACTGGTTAAAATTTAAGCAAATACAAAAAAAAAAATGTAAGAACAAAATAAACAAAGCCAAAAAAAAAAGAGTATGAATTATACTTAGATTATACTTCGCAAACAACGCTTCAAAATCCAATGGTAAGCAGTTCTTTAGCTACATTAGTTCTCTGAAAAAGAGTAAGGGAGAATTAACTACAATTACAGTTCATAATAATGTCATCTCAGAGCCTATAGAAATTGCAAACTCATTTAATAACTATTTCTGCTCTGTATAAGCAGAACAGACTGCACAAAACATACAAAGAGATTTTTGGATAATGGAAGGGAATCAGTTTCTCAAAAGAATAAATTATGACAGGAATTGAAAACATGAAAGATCACAGTGCCCCTGGATTGGATAACATAACTTCTACTATGCTTAAAATTATGAAAGATAATATCTGGTTACCAATAAAATTACTTTATGAAAAAACACTGAACACCGGGAGTTTACCCATTGAATGGAAAAAATATACAGGTTACTCACCTGTAACAGGAGTTCTAGGAATGGTATATGTTGTTCATCCACACTGTCTGGCAGGTATCCTTGCCTCTTTAAATCTTGCCGGAAGGTCTTCAAGCTGGCTCCTCCCACCCACCCGGGTGGTAAAACTCGGCTCTGCCCCATGACGCCAGATCTGGCCTGCTGAGCTTGTGCGTCAAGCCGGGAGGTCGGGTGAGTCGGTGGATGAACAACATATACCATTCCTAGAACTCTGTTACAGGTGAGTAACCTGTATTTCTAGTGACATGGATATGTTGTTCATCCACACTGTCTGGCAGACTCCTAGCAGTTCTCCGGGAGGAGGGAGGCAACGACACCTACTTAGGGAATAAAGACTGGAGAACCGAGGCCCCAAAACCAGCATCCCGGCATGACTCAAGGTCGATGTGGTAATGGTGATGAAGGTGGTGCTGACTTCAGGTAGCAGCCCTGCAGATATCCTGGATAGGGACGCCCCTGGAAGCAGCCACCAATGCAGCAGTATGGCGGGTAGAATGAGCTTTATCCTCTGGGAGGCTCCATGCCCACCAACTTATAGCAGAGATCTATGCAGGAGGTGCCCCACCTGCTTATCACGCTTGGCTTGCAGGTCTGCCAGGTGCGGCTTCAGCGTAGGTGACAAACAGCTGGTGAACTCTCCTCGACTTCTCAGCCGCAAGCGCCTTATATGCTTAGCGCCTTCTAGGGTCCAAAGTATGGAGCCTGTATTCGCCTCCGAGGTGATTGGGGTAGAACACCGGCAGAGTCAACACCTGGTTAAGGTGAAACTCCGACACCACCTTCGAAGGAATTTTGGGTTAGGCGAGGACAACCTTGTCCCTGTGGAAGACCAGGTAAGGAGACTCGATGCAGAGCGCCTGAGCTTCCCATCCTTCTGGCTGACGTGATAGCCACCAAGAAGGCGGTCTTCCACACAGGTGAGAGAGAATCACCTGTGCATTGGTTCGAATGGTTGCCCATGAGCTTTGCCAGTACCAGCAGTAAATCCCATGGAGGTGGAGGTTCTCGGACTGGAGGGGAAATGTGATCAAGGCCTTTGAAAAAGTGCCAGACCACTTTCTCCTGCGCAACCGACTGCTCCCCGGCCCACGCCCAGTAAGCAGAGATGACTGCCAGGTGCACCCCTTAGGGTTGTCGCACTCAAGCCCTTGACGCAGAAAGGGACCATAACAGTCCAAGATGCTTGCCAAAGGACAGGAGGAAGGGTCCAAGCTCTTGCTCTGACACCAAATGGAAAATCTCTTCCATTTGAAGGCATAGCATTTCCTGGTCGACTCTACGGGACGCCTCAACAACATTGAGGACCTCGTCGGAAAGACCCAAGGCCTGGAACTCTAGCCCCAGGAACCAGGCCGCCAGGTGCAGGGATTGAAGGTCCGGATGGAACACCTTCCCTGATTGACTGAGAGCAGGTCTGGGCTTAGCTGGAAGCTGCCTCAGGAGCCTGGAGCTGAGGCTGAGGAGATCTGGTACCTGTAACTGGCGGGCCAGTCTGGGCTATCAGAATCACCTGCGCCTTGTCCCTCCTTGCTTTGAGAAGCACCTCAGAATCAAGGGAAATGGGGAAGGCGAGAAGAGGCCCGGGTCCACGGCCTCAGAAGGCGCCCCTGCAGCGATCCCTGCTGAGAGGGGCGGCATGGAACAGCCTCAGCTTCATGCTCTCCTGAGGCAAACAGGTCCACCTGAGTGTGCCCCAATGGAGAACAGATCTTGTACTACCTCCGCAGGAGAGACCACTCGTGAGATGCAGCCCCTATCCGCTCAGGGCCCTCGGCCAGGGTGTTGGAGGCTCCTGCCACATGAATGGCTAGGAGATCCGCCTCAAGCTGCGCGCACGAGTGACCAACATGCGAGAGCTCCTTTGCATAGAAGCATGGAACGCTGCCCCGCCTCTGGCGGTTTAGGTAGTACATGGTCGTGGTATTGTCCGCCTGACTCGGACCACTTGACCCCGGAGAAACGGAGCAAAGGTGGTGAGAGCTAAGCGACCGCCGGTGCTCCAGCAGGTTGATGCGGCATCGGGACTCCTGCGGGACCAGAGGCCGGGCGCCGGTGTTCCCCAGATGGGCACCCCAACCCATCAGAGAGGCATCGGTCGACAGAGAGATCACGGCTCAGGGCGGACAAACGGGATGCCCTCCTGCAGATGAGTTGGAACGGTCCACCACCGAGAGCGCCCACATCTCCTGGGTCACCGCCACTAGCTGGTCCAATGGATCGCAGCGCCAGACCACTGGCTGGCCAGTCCCCACTGAAGGGGCGATGTGCCAGCGTGCCCAACTGACCACGCTGGTACAGGCTGCCATGAGACCCAGGAGCGCAGGAAGTCCCGGGAGGGCGCGATGCCCAGCCAGAAATGATTGGGCAAAGGAGGTGGCAGAACCCGCCCTGTCCGCCGGAGCCGTGCTCTGGCTCGAAGAGAGTCGAGCTCTGCCCCGATAAACAGAATCACCTGCTTCGGCTCGAGTTCTGACTTGGCCTCGTTGATGAGAAGGCTGATTTGAGAGGAAACCTGGAGGGCCAGATCTCTGGACCACTCCACCTCCTGTCTGAAGGGGGCTGCTATCAGCCAATCGTCCAGGTAAGGGTACACCCGGACCCCTCAGCACAGCAGGAAAGCTGTCACCACTGCTATGCATTTGGTGAAGACCCTGGGAGCTGGAGACAGGCCGAAGGGCATGGCTCGGAACTCGAAAAGGGATCTCTCCGCTCGAAAGCGAAGGAATCTCCGCTGTGATGGACGGACAGGGACGTGAAAGAACGCATCCTGCAGGTCCAGAGAGCAGAACCACACGTCATGTTCCAGGGATGGTATTATCTGAGCCAGAGTGACCATCCTGAAGGTTTGAGACCATAGAACTTGTTCAGGTCGTGGTAGGTCGAGAATGGGCGCCAGCCCCCATCCATTTCGAACCAGGAAGTACCTGGACACAAACCCCGGGTCTGAGGGAGGGTCCGCCACCTCCCTGATCACCTCCTTTTGGAGGAGGAGAGCAATGTCGGCCCGATGAGCCAACAGTGAGGCTGCGGACCCCGAGGCCCCCAAGGTGCGACGGCTCTGAAGGGCGGGGCCTGCTCGACTTCTAGAGGCAGGCCTTTTCCCACCACCTCCAGCACCCATCTGTACATGGTAATAACGGACCAGGCGGAAAGGAAGTGTGGAGCCGCCTCTCCACGGGGAACCTGGGGTGAGGTGACGGGGTTGGGGGCGACACCCCTCAGCCCGTCACTGGGCAGGCTTGGAGGAGGGACCGGCCGAGGGACCTCCTGGGCCTTTACCTCCCTGCTTCCTGTTGGAGGAAGCCCCAGGCTTGGGTTTGGGATATCAAGCCCGAGCCTGCTGGCCCTGACGTTGCTGGGCTGGATGCGCCTCGGGTGCAGAAGGACGAAAGGGCTTAGGCTGTGGTTTGCGGCCTTTGTCCTTCTGAGCGGAAGAGACCGAGTCCAAGGTAGCATTGGACTTCTCGATCCTCTGCAGGTGACCTTCCACCCCAGGGCCGAAGAGGTCGGTCCCCAAAAAGGGAACATCCGCCAACTTGTGCTGGGTATCCGAAGTAAAGGTGGATATCCTCAGCCAAGCCCGATGACGCATAGCCACTGCGGCCGCCACAGACCTGGCACATGAGTCCCCAATGTCTAAAGCAGTCTGGAGCTGCTGTTTGGCCACTGCCCTGCCCTGGTCCCGCACCTGCCTGACTGTGGTCTGCAGATCCGCGGGAAGATGAGGGACGACCTCATCCAGGGAGCCCAACAGGGCATGAGAGAAATGTGCCATGAGGACGGCCGAACTGGCCTGGCAAAGGCCGAGGGAGGACGCAGCATAGACTTTTCACCCGGCATAGTCCAATTTTTTGGACTCCTTGTCGGGAGGTTTGTCCACATCCCTAGCGCTCTCGCACTCGAAAATGCTGTCGTAACTAACCCTCGGCCGAGCGGTGTTCCAAAACCGACGGGAACCGGTAGGGACCGTGATACTTCCTGGCCATCCTGGCCGAGGTGCAGGGCAGGACGAAGCGCCAAGCAGGTCCGCTGGCCGACCACTATGGCCTCGCCACCGGAAAGGCCTGTGAATCCTCGGTCCAGAATCTCCGTGAGGGGATACCTGGCCCACTTAGAACGGGTTCGAGCTTCATCCCGGTGACTCCGAGATGAGCCAAGCAATCCCAGGAAGGACACGGCGCTACGCCCACCGACTGTTCTCCTGAGGACTCCAAGTCCATTCGCTTGGAGAAAAGGGAGGAATCTCTCGATCGAGTCCTCAAAGAGCTGCTTTTGGGCCTGAGCCACCCTCCATCTGCCGAGGTCGATCGGGAGTGAGGGTGACAGACAGCCTATGGGCAGTCCCTGAGCCGACTGAGAATTTTTGGTCGGAGCCCCAACTAACGGTTGTGGAGGTGGAGGTTCCACCGAATCGGTGGGCAGCTGGTTTTGGCTGAACCGCCTGGGAACAGGCTCCTGATAAAACGAGGGGTTGTTTCGCCGCCCGGTGACAGCCACTTAATGGCCGGGAAGACGACAGCGCCGGGTTATTCCCGTCAGAAGGAGCTGTTGTTACAGAGCCTCCCTCGCCTGAGGAGGAGGAAGAGGATGAGTGGCGGCGTTACTTTGCCGCGTGCCGAGACCGCCTATGACGGGCGGATCAGCTGGACCGCCAAGAAGTCAGAGACCGAGAACCTTGGCTTTGCCGAGGACGGCGGAGGTGTCGGGGAACCGCACTCTCAGTTCAGAAGATTCAACTGAAGGCTCCGAACCGAGGCACAGACGAAGCCAACGGGTCCTCAACTCCCACCGGGGAACCGGGATTCTCGCTTCTCAGCTGACAACTCATTCCAACGGGTCGAAGAAAATCTCGGATCATGGTCGACGGGAGTCTCGGCCAACTGGCCTGACGGGACACCATGAGACCAGTGGCTAAGCTGAGAAGTCGATCAAGTCGACGGCCGACAACCCAGGGAGAGGGATCTTTCCCGCCTCCCAAGAGCGCCGACGGTGAGACTTACCCTTGTCTCTCTTTTTGGACCGAGAAAACGGTCCAGAAGAAGTTGGTCCCTCATCTTTAGTCGAGAGGGTCAGACAAAGCTCCTTAAAAGAAGCTGAATAAGAGGCACCGAGAGAGAGCGGGACAAATGCCGCAGCCGAGGTAGAAGCGCCCGCGCCGCATCCTCTTCGAGGGCGATCATCTGCTCGAGCTGATCTGCCGAGCCCGCCACTGCGGACACCGTCGACCGGGCCTCTTTTGACTTCACTGGAGGAAATCGCTCGGACGCCCAGTTGTAAACGGGCAGCACGGCCTCGAGGACGAGTCAAAAGGAAGAGCACAGGTCACAGGCCCGCGGGTCATGCTCAAGGCTCATGCAGTAGATGCACGTGGAGTGCGGATCCGTCCGGGACATCTTCTGTCCGCAAGGGCATCTCTGGAAACCGGGAGTCAATTTGTCCATCGCAGCTGCGAGGGAGAGAAGACCGAAGTCTTTTTAGCAAAAAACTTTTAATTTCGAAAATTCAAGAATTAGGAACTAGTCTATACGCAGAGCGTTAAGGAGGGAACCTGAGCTTCCAAGCGGTAAGGAAGATCTGGCGTCATGGGGCGGAGCCGAGAGTTTTACCACCCAGGTGGGTGGGAGGAGCCAGCTTGAAGACCTTCCGGCAAGATTTAAAGTGGCAAGGATACTTGCCAGGCAGTGTGGATGAACAACATATCCATGTCCATAGAACTAAAGTTACACCTATTCATAAAGGTAGGAGTAAAATATTGGTCTCCAATTATAGGCCCATAAGACTTACATCAATACCACGTACAATACTGGAAACCTTAATAAAAGATAGAATTAATCAACATGTTAACAAAAATCCATTGTTTGATCAGAACCAGCATGGTTTCAAAAAGGGATACTCCTGTGCCACAGATTTGGTTAGCTTTTATAATCATGTTAGTAAGATGACGGATAACAGTGTCCCCGTAGATGTACTTTTGTTTGACTTGAGTAAGGCTTTTGATTGAGTCCCACATTGGGCAATACATCAAAAATGGCAAAAGTATAAATAGATAATTATATCATAAGGTGGACAGATGATTGGCTTCATGACAGATCCCAGACAATCTCAGTACGAGGCCACTAATCCACTGAAGGCCAGATAACAAGTGGAGTACCACAGGGATCAATAATTGGTTCCCTAATTTTTCATGGCAGATTTGGATGATGATACTAGTAACATTATTATGAAACACACGGACGATACAAAAATCTGAGGCCCACGTAACAGCATTGAACAACTTCAGACCTTACAAAATGATATAAATGCATTAAGCATATGGGTAAAAAGATGAGGGATGCAGCGTAACATTGAAAAATGTTATGTTTTCATATTGGTTGACATAACCCAAATTATGTTTAGTATTTGGATGGGGCAATGATCCAAATTAAAATCACTGAAAAAGATTTAGGGATTCTTAATGCTAACAAATTAAACTTTAAAGAACAACAAACCTCCATTATTGCCAAAGCAAACAGGGTAATATTAGCAATTAAAAGAAATATTAGGAGCAGAAAAACCGAAGTATTACTGCCGCTATATCTCCCTTATGTGAGACCCATCTTGTACTATGGATCTCAGATACGGTCCCCATACAAAACAACGGAAATTATTAAATTAGAAAAAATACAAAGAAGATATACCAAATCAATAACCATGTTGAACCAATATTCATACAAAGACAGACTAGATAAGTTAGGACTACATAGCTAGGAGGTCAGAAGGCAGAGAGGTGATCTCTTGTTCTTTTTAACATACTAAACAACCCTTTATTAACATTGGATCTAGAAACTGAATATAAGAATGACCAACTAAACACAGGGACATCCATTACAGATTAAGCTTGAGAGATTCATAACCAAAATAGAAAATACTTTTATACCCTACGAACATCTTCAGTTTGGAATAGATTACCTATTAAAGTTGTCTCAAGTAACGTAAAAGAAAACTTCAAAAAAATTCTCAATAAATATATTTCTACAATAGGGACCATGAAATACTATACTTTATCCTAATAGGAGCTATTATGGGCTATGCCTTTTTTGTTCCTGCAGAATTTAGTAAACCACACATCTCTGGACTTGTGTAGGCCATCGAGGTGTGGCTATATTCAAAGGCCACCAATGTACCACATAACCCCAACTGCGCCAACATGCATAATATTGTGATGCACCTATGCAAAAGAGGGGTCCCCCATGCATAAGCCACACATTAGAATACCGAGAACCCCCCAAAGCACAACTATGACCAGCTGTGCCAGCGTATAGTTGTGTGTTTGAAACTCTACTTTAACTATGCATGGGGCAGGTTGGCGCCCTGTGCACAGTCTAGGACTTGGTACACATTTCCCCCACCACAGCCCTGATTGTGGTACAAAAAGTAGAATCCCACTGCCCCATTTCTTTAGTGTAGGGACCTCCCCTCCCCAGCCCCAATCACTGTAATACAAAATCCCCTCCTTGACCACCCTAATAGTCTAGTGTACTGTCCACCTCAATCATCATGTAAGGAAACATCCACCCTGATCACCCGGTAGTGAAGTGACCCCCCGCTCCAGCCCCAATCACAGATGTCAAACAAAAATCCACTCCCAAATCCCTGGTAATCATGTGGCCCCTCACCCTGTTAGCCAGTGACCCACCACCCTCACTCCCCCAACCCGAATGCAGCTGTCAACTGGCATAGCCCACCTTACACTGCATCGGCCAGCCACTGAATGAACTGTACAGAAGCACTGTGCAGTATATAGTACACACTCACTGGGTGACCGGTCAAGCACTAGGCATGTACTATATACTGTACAGCACTCCTGTACAGTTCAGTTAGTGACTGGCCAGTACAGTGTGAGGTGGGTTGTGCCAGTCGCCGTCTCCGACTGGGTGAGGGGGCGGGGTGGTGGGTCACTGGCTAATGGGGTGGAGGGATGGGGGACCATTTGACTACCAGAGAATGGGAAGTGGGTTTTTGTTCGGCATCTGTGATCGCAGCTGAAGAGGGGGCCACTTCACTACCCAGTGATCGGGTGGATGTTGTATTTCACGATGATCAGGGCTGTGGAGGGTCACTTCACTACTGAGCGATTGGAGCAGATGTTTAATTTTATAATGATCGTGGCAGAGGGGTCACATTAGACTACCAGGGTGATTGGGGAGGGGATTTTATGTTAAGGTGATCAGGGCTTGGGAGGAGGATCCCTACTCTGTGGAAATGAGGCTATAGGATTCTACTTTTTGTATAGCAATTGGGGTGGGGAGTGGGCTGGCCCTGCACATTCTGCCAGGCAAACCATGCAAATGAGCCTGTAATGGGCATGCAAATGGCCCCTTTGTGCCATGCATACGAGTTGCGCTCATTTACATGTTTGGGCTGAATAGCGCCCATTGGGGCTGCAGCACATACATGAACATGCCATGCATTCCCCTATGGGTGTTCATTAGCCCCGCACCCTTGATTTGCAGCGTGGGACATGGCAACCCCTGCTGTGCTCCGTGTGTCCAGGGTCCGATATTCAAACAGACTGAACAATCTGTTCAGATTGCACAGTCTGTCTGAATATGATACCAGAGCCAGCCGACTCAATTTATTTGTGTGGTGCATCATTTTGTATGTGTATCTGGCCGGCTTTGAATAGAGGGCCCCTAGGTATTTGTTGTTTTGTGCTCCTTCATTTTTCCATAGCTTCCATTAATTTCTTATCACTTCCTACCTATCTACCCTTCCGGCTTACTGCAAACACCTTGTATCTCAAGCCATTTGTGTTCCTGTCTGGTCACCTTCTTATTACCTCTTCCTAGTATCCCCTCATCTTCACATGACCTATTCCTATTAATTGCTACCCCACTATTAGTCCGTCTCACACATCCTATTTTTACTACTTTGTAGCTTATACCGACTCTCATCTCGGCTTTATTGCTCTGTATTCCCTTCTTTATTTCTGAGCTTCACTCTGCCTACCATACTACCTTTCCTGTAATTCTCTTCAATTATAGCCTGGCTTCTGAATCAAGCTTGATATGTTGCTGCTACTCACGGAAGGATATGAATTCCATCAGAAGAGAAACCTGGACTTCCTTGGACTGATATTCGGTGAAATACCTTCCTTTTATTCCCAGGCGTGTGTTTGACAAATTCACAGAGTAAAAAGCAGAACTAAGCCTAGAGGCTTATTTTACACCTAAATTTGAAGAGAAACCTGGATTCCTTTGGATTGATATTTGGTGAAGTACTCTCTATTTTATTTTCAGGTGAGTGTTTGGTGATATATTAAGTAAAAGACAGAACTAAGCTTAGAGGCCTATCTTATACCAAAATCTTGATCTCATGAGAGGGGGTCTAAGAACTCTTATAAAGCTCCCTTTCCATGTAGTGGTGAGAACACTGTGGGGGAGAGGGGAAGGAGAATAAACTGGAACTTTTTATTTTATTTTCTTAATTTTTTATTCTTTATTTTTTATTACACTCTACCTGCCATATTGAAACCTGGACATAGTTTTATTTAAATAGATCGATTACTGGACTTTGATGACCGCTTTACATTTAAATTTAGCCTCGTGAGAAGGGGCTAGAAAACTCCTTTCCTGCAGTGGTGAGAGCACTGGGGGTCAGGAAATAAAATTAAAGCTATAAATTGGACATTTGAAGAAACTTTGGATATTTATAGCATAATATATATTTTTTGACACAGGTTAATTTATTATATGTTTTAAGTAGGGGAGTATGGTTAGATAAGTAAATTGTTGAAAGTTTACTTGAAAGGGGATGAGGTATACTGAGTGAGTGGGGTGTGAGTCAGAACATTGGTGTGTGAGGACTGCTTGAGATATGTGTTGGGGTATTAGGGACACAGTCAGGCAGCACTCCCCCTTGAGAGTAAGGGATTGTCACCCATTTGAACATCCAAAGCTCCCATTTAAAGTTTATAATAGATGCTGGGCTTTGGGCATCTTGAGGAAACGAGGGAGCGATAGGAGTCGAGGATCCTGGAACTCTCGAGGGGGATGGGAAAGGAGTGGACGGATACAGACTGTGAGAACCAGGAGATGCCTTGGGGCAAAATGAACAGAGGAATGAGGTCATCCTTGCCTTGTGCCCATACCCAAGGGCTCTGACTGAGTCAGACAGGAAGTGGGGCCATCCTTGGATTCCCATCCCTTTCAGGTGGTGTTAAGCAATGACAGGTCAATTAGGAATAAGACTGCAATGGTTGCAGATCTTGTTGTTTCTGTTGACATGGCTTGCATCACCAAGACCTGGCTGGATGGAAGTGCAGGCCCTATTTTTGAGTCTGTGGTTCCTGCCGGGTTCTCGGTGATTCACCATCCAAGAGTGGAACACTGGGGCAGGGGGAAGGGGGTTGCCATCTGTTTCAAGACAGGAACTGGATCTAGGGAGGTGCCAGTTGGGAGGGAGTTCCTGAAGCAGGTTGTGGACTTCATCACTGAGATGGTATTGGAGTCTCCCAGGTGATTAATTCTCAGAGACTTCAGTGCCTGGGTCGACAATGAACTCTCACCATTTGGACAAAACCTTCTCCAATTGATGGATTAATTGGACCTGACATGGGTTATTACCGCTGCAACTCATGAAGGAGAGCACACATTGGACTTAGTGTTCCACCTGGAGATGGAGATCTCCGATGTGGAGGTGGAGCCGATCGACTGGTCTGACCATCATGCCCCGAGGTTCATTTTCTCAGCTCTCAAAACAGGCCTGCCCCAAACGAGTTAGTGCAGTTCCATCCCTTGAGAGGAATTACCTCAGAAGGTCTAATGATGGAACTAGACTTTTCAGGTTTTCCAATGGAGAGCATGGACCCAGGGCCCCTGGTGTTGGCCTATAATAGGGCTGTCACGGGGGCCTTGGATGTCACTGCTCCAACTCATGTTCACCCCCTTACATTTCCCCCGGGGGGCCCCCTGGTTTAATGGGTAAATTCATGAGCTGAAGAGACAGGGGCAAAGGTTGAAAAGACATTGGCAGAAAACTCGCCTGGAGGTGGACACGCTTAAATTGTTAGACCATTATAAGGTCTACCAATCAGCAATTTCCCATATGAAAGGCAGAGTTCCTGTCCAGGGAGATTGCTACAACAAAGAATAGGCCAGCTCAGCTTTTCTGGACTGTGGACAGACTGTGCAATCCAGCCTGTCTCCAGGCCAGTCGAGCATTGTCACAGATACAGTGAGAGGAGTTTGCACAATTCTTTGCTGATAAGGCATCCACCCTCAGTGATGAGATCAGCCAGCGCCTTCCCGTTGGACCTTGTATTAATCAATTGGATGGTACTAATGCCCAGTTGACTTGGTTCACCTTTAGACAGCTGGCAGTCAAAGATATAGTGCGGATCATCCAGACTTTGCAGCCTACATACTGTAGTTTGGATCAGGGCCCTATACGCCTAGTAGTGAGATGTGTAGAGGTTATCGGCCCGGTCCTTGCTGGGATAGTGGCAGCTTCATTGGAAAGAGGGATTTTTCCAGATCCCTTAAAGGAGGCAGCAGTATGCCCCCTTTTGAAAAAACCCTCCCTTGATCCCGACTGCCCAGCAAACTACAGACCAGTCTCAAACTTGCCCTTTATAGGGAAAGTTATTGAGATGGTGGTCGCTCTGCAGCTGGAAGATCATTTGACCAACCACAGTATTTATGACCTTCTCCAGTATGGCTTCAGGAAACTGCATAGCACTGAGATGGCCCTGGTGCGGGTACTAAATAATCTCATGATGGCGAGAGATTGAAGAACCCATTCCATTTTGTTTCTCCTTGATCTCTCAGCAGCATCTGACACCATGGATCATGGGGTGATGCTCAAACGCCTGTGGTTTTTCTGCGGACTGACGGGGGCAGTCCTCAGCTGGTTTCGATCATTCCTCGAGGGCAGATCCCAGAGAGTGGTGTCAGGGATTTATTCCTCGGCCCCTCATTGGCTGACCTGTGGGGTCACACACGGTTCGGTGCTGTCCCCCATGTTATTTGCGGTGTACATGCTCCCATTAGGGGACATTATAAAACGGTATGGGCTGAGTTTTCATTGCTATGCCGATGACTCACAGCTCTACATGTCTTTTGTGCCCAAACAGGAGCCTGATTCTATCATGGTGTTTAACAACTGCCTCATGGAGATACAGAACTGGATGAGTACTAGCTGGCTTCGGTTAACCTCAGGTAAAATGGAGGTACTGGTGGTGGACCCTGGTTTTAGGACGACAGAGGCATGAGCGGGGAAACCATCAGGATTATACTGGGGGGCCCGCTTAAGGCCTCAGGTCAGGTGTATAACCTGGGCGTGGTATTTGTCGAAGGCCTAACCTTGACAGCGCAGGTTTCGGCTCTAGTCAAATCTTCCTTTTTCCATCTAAGAAACATAGCCTGGGTGAAGCACCTGAAGATTTTCCTACCTTGGTCCATGCCTTTGTCACCAGTCATTTTGATTACTGCAACGCCCTTTATCTGGGGCTACCAAGGGTGGAGAGCCACCACCTTCAGCTAGTGCAGAATGCGACAGCCAGGTTGTTAACTGGAACCTCTAGATCCAGCCATATAACACCTCTGCTGTGTGAACTGCACTGGCTGCCAATACAACTGCGGCTCACCTTCAAGGTCACATTGCTGACCTAGAAGGCTTTATACAAGTTGGGACCCCACTACCTGAAGGAACTGTTGTTTTCTTACTGCCCCTCCTGCCCACTCTGATCCTCTAACGATGGATTGCTGGAGATTCCCAAGGTATCTCTGAAAACATCCAGAGGGAGATCTTTTGCCTTAATGGCACCTACCCTGTGGAATTCACTGTCTAGCCAGATACGAGATAGCCTGACTATGGAAGGATTTAAAAAATCCTTAAAAACATATCTGTTTAGCCAGGCATTCTCAGGTGCTTACTGATTGACTGCTGTTGTTTATTGTTTTAAGTATAACCCTGTGAATTTTATTGTGATGTATTGTAAAGGCACCTTGAGCTACGGAAGGGTGCCTTATATGAATAACATTTTACTTTACTTTACACATTGCTTCACAGCATATATAAATACTGCTTATGTTGCTCAATTGTGTTATTCACCTGAAGAAGGGACCTGTGAGGCCCCAAAAGGTTGTGTAGAATTCCATCTTTGTACAAGACACTTGTTGGTCCAAGAAAAGGTATCAAACCTTCCAGTGTCTCCTTAGTAAACATAGAAATGCAGAAATATAGCATTTAATGGCAGGTAAGGGCAAGTTGGCCCATGCAGACTGCAGTGTGCCCATTTTTTCCCCCTGCAACAGTGTCATCACAGACCATACTTGATCTCCACCCCCACACCTTTTTCCACTGAGATTCCCCTATGCCTATCTCCTGCATTCCTGATTCTGCCTCACCCTCAGCCAATGTTTTGGCCCATGCTTATGCCCGGCGTGTGGTCATCCAGGTATGGAATGTCACTGACCGAGATACAGAAGTTCATAGAGGATGCACACTGGACAAGGTTTATTGTGCTGATACTGCTGTGCTGCCTTCAGGAAAAAAGAAAGAAGATGATGATGAAGTGTCTACAGATGTGTTTGATTTAGGAGAGCCACCCATTCTGGATGGCTGGAAGGCCCAAATCCATCAAATGATGGCTCAAAGAACCAAAGTTTTCTCCCTTAAGGAATGGTATGTGTCACCAGTGCTGAGCATCATATCCGACTTCATGATGTGCGCCCATTCCATAAGAGATCTTGGAGACTGGCACCTGCCAATATAGACAATGTGAAATGTCACCTGCAAGAGATGCTGGCTGCAAGAATAATTCAAGAGTCTAAAACTCCTTATGCCTCACCAGTTATGGTAATAAGGAAGAAACATGGGCCGGTGAGAATGTGTGTGTGGTCTACAGAATGCTAAATAAAAGATCCATCCCGGACTAGTACACTATGACTCATTGATTTCTTTGACTGGGTGACCAAAGTAGTAGACCAGGGAGGGGCTATGGACATGGCCTACCTAGACTTTAGAAAGGCATCTAACACAGTCCCACACAAAAGATTAATAGTCAAATTAACCAGCTTGGGAGTGTGTCCCAGGGTGGTAGCCTGGGTAGAACACTGGCTGGACAACAGGACACAGAAGGTAATTGTAAATGGAGTCCACTCTGAAGAAAGAGGGGTTACTAGTGGGGTACTGCAGGGTTCAGTACTGGGGCCAGTCCTTTTTAATGTCTTTATAAGTGACATTACAGAGGGACTGGAAGGAAAAGTATGCCTCTTTGCAGATGACACAAAGATCTGCAACAGGGTTGATACACAAGGAGGCGTGGAAAGGATGAGAAGGGACTTGGCAAGGTTGGGGGAATGGTCAGAATTATGGCAGCCTGGATTCAATGCAAAAAAGTGAAAAATAGTGCACCTGGGAAACAAAACCCCAGGGGAAGATTACACACTGGGGGAGGTAGTAACAACAACAAAAATGGAAAGGGACTGGGGGTAATCATATCAGATGACCTTAAGGTTAGCAAGCAATGTGAGAAGGCAGTAGGGAGGGCTGGGGGGATACTGGGATGTATAGGGAGAGGCATCACCAGCAGAAAACAGGAAGTTGTTATCCTTCTGTACAGACAGTTGGTGAGACTCCATCTGGAGTACTGCGTCTAGTTCTGGAGACCCCATCTCTGCAAGGACATAGACAGGATAGAGGCAGTCCAGAGGAGGGCAACTAAAATGGTGCAGGGTCTGCAAGAGAAGCCATACGAGGAGACTAAAGGAGCTTAATATGTATACCCTTGAGGAAATGTGGGAGAGGGGAGGACGTAATAGAAACTTTTAAGTACCTCAGTGGAATCAACAAAGTCCAAGAGGGTAGCATCTTTCAGAAAAAGAGATGTGCAAGAACAAGGGGACACAATTTGAAGATTGGGGGGGCGGTTCAGGGGCAATGTGAGGAAGATTTTTTCACAGAGAGGGTGGTGGATGATGAACAGCCTTCCTGAGGAGGCTAGTGTCTAAAACGTGGGAGAATTCAAGAACACATGGGACAGACATAAGGCACTTTTGTGGGAGTAGGAACAGGTTGTTGTTACATAGGATCTGCAGCTTATCCTGTAGTAGGAAATGGGCAGACTAGGTGGGCCAATGGTCCTTATCTGCCGTCAAAGTCTATGTTTCTATATGCAAAGTGCATTGATTGTTTAAATGGGAGCAAGTGGTTTTCTGTCCTTGACTTACGCAGTGGATACTATAAAACCCCAATGGCCCCTGAAGATAGGGAAAAAAATGCATTTGTCATTTGGGATTTTATGCATTTCTTAGGACTCCTCAAGGAATCTCGGGTGCTCCCACAATATTTAAAAGACTCATGGAGCGAGCAGTGGGAGATATGAATCTTCTCAAATTTCTGGTGTATCTTGATGATGTCATAGTTTTTGGAAAGACACTAGAAGAGCATGAAGCTCACCTGTTAAAGGTGCTAGACTGACCGGAAGAATTTGGCTTTAAGTTGTCCATCGACAAATGTCAATTTTTCCAGAGTTCTGTGAAGTATGTGGGTCACACTGTATCTGCAGAAGGCATCCAGACCGACTCTAGCAAAGTGGAAGCCTTAACTGACTGGCCAAAGCCTAATAACCTTAAAAAGCTACAAAGATTTCTAGGATATTGTGTCTACTACTGCAGATTTGTCAAAGACGATACTGCATTATAGTAGTGCATCCTCTGATAAATCTGACTCAAGGGTACCCACCCACTCACAAAAGATGTAAGAAAGGTTTTGTCAAAGAAACTGTTAAAACATACTGCAAACCTTACAAACCTTTTGGCCAAAGATGGACCACTGATTGGGATACTGCCTGTGAATAAATTATCTACTGGCTGACTGATGCTCCTGTATTAGCCTAAGCTGATCCTTCTAAACCCTATGTGCTTCACACAGATGCCAGCCTAAGTGGCCTGGGGGCAGTGCTTGATCAAGAATACCCTGAGGGGTTGTGCCCAGTTGCTTTCACCAACAGAAGCTTGTCTTGTTCAGAAAAAACTACCTAGTGCAGAAATTGGAATTCTTAGCACTCAAATGGACCCTAGCAGAGCAATTTCATGAATATTTGTATGAAGCCAAGATCCTAGTTTATTTATTTATCAAGTCTAGGATTACAAATACCTTTGAGCCATGGCTCTTTTACAAAGGTTCCACGTCAGAGAAATACAAATTATGGGGAACATCAAGACAGACATTACAACGATGTGGACATTGCAAACAGAGTACAGATTAATACAGTTCAAGGGTAGCATTGTAACAAGGCAGCCAGCGGCATTTGTCAGAGAAAATAGACAACAGATAAGAAGTGCCAGAGTCATAGGGAGAGGGGAAGAGGGAGGGGGAGAAGGAATGTAGGAAGGGTGGTGAGGTGAAAAGTGCAGCATTGGGTATACCAAGATGTGAGGGTAGAATCCAGTGAGGAGGGAGGGAGGGGGACAACTAGAGCAGAAAGGGAAGTGGAGAAACAAGGTTAAGTTGGGCAGTCACAGGAGCTGTTGGTAGTGAGATAGTCCCAGAGCCTAGTTTTAAACATACCAATAGTTGGGGCAGAGGAGATGGTTTGGCTGAGGCCATTGAACCAGAGTGGCACTCGATAAGCAAAAGAGTGTTGTCCCTGTGAAGAGTGATAGTGGGGGACTTTCAGTAGCTGTAGCGTGGATCTCCTAAGGCACCATTTGTTAATTCGGTGTTAAAAGTAACAAAAATCCATTAATGTATGTCCACACGTCACCCAAGTTAGACACTACAGGGCATAGGTGGATTTCAGCCTTGTTTACTTATGACTATGCAGTGGAATATCTGCCTGGCTTAAACCATGTTGATGTAGATGCTCTCTCTTGTAGACCTGCCTCAAACGCCAATTGGGTATGCATTCCTGAACAGTCAGTAAAAGCACTGTGTCACAAGTCTGACAAAGATGAGCCTTCACCTGTGGAGAATGTTAATTGCCTGGTGGATTGCCTTGGACCATCTGATACCTGTGTGCCAATAGCCTACTGTAACCTAGCTGCTCTGGATCCAAGTTCTTTGCCTCGGTTGACTAAAGCTGACCTGCCAAGAGAGCAAAGCTGTGACCCTATGCTAAGAAAAGTTGCTGCTGCTCTAATGATGGAAGATGATGTCTCTCAACTGTGATCTGCTGATCCCAACATAAGCCTGCTATTGAGCAAGTGGCCAAAGCAAAAGTTGTGTGAACAACTATTGTATCGAGACATAACTAATAGCCAAGGCGAGCTTATTAAATGACAACTAGTCCTGCCATCTACATTTAAAACTGTTGTGTTAAATGCCCTGCATAATCACATAGGACATTGGGGGAGTGTGAGGACTCTGGACTTGGCCTGGTCACATTTCTACTGGCTCAGAATGGGCATAGACATAGAGCAATAATGTAAAGCTTGTAGTTGCTACATTCAAAGAAATGCCCAGCCACAAAGAGCAGCTCCTTTGGTAAACATAGTAACCATCACCCCATGGAACCTGTTTGTATAGACTTTCTTAGTCTGGAACCAGACTCTCAAAGCATCTCAAATGTCTTGGTAGTTATTGATCATTTTATCAGGTGTGCACAGGCCTACCCCACCAAGGATCTAAAGGCCTCCACAGTTGCTAAAGTTTTGGTAGAGAAATTCTTTGTACATTATGGTGCACCTCAATGCATATGTTCTAATCAAGGCTGTGACTTTGAGAGCAGACTCATCAAAGAAATATTGTCATTGTGGGGTGTCAGAAAATCTAGGACTGCTCCCTACTATCCACAAGGTGATCCCCAGCTGGACAGATTTAATCGTTCGTTGCTTGACATGTTGGGCACACTTGATCCAAGGGACAAAAGCAAGTGGAGTCAACATATCAGTGCTTTATTTCACACCTATAATTGTACAAAAAATGACACCACTTCTTTCTTTCCATACAGTCTAGTATTTGGAAGAGAAGCTTGCTTTCCAGTAGAGGTGTATTTTGGTGTTTCTCCTGATGGCACCAAGTCTGCAAGCTATCTACAGTATGTTAAAAAGCTGAAAGAACAGTTACATCACACTTACCAACTGGCTAACATAACAGCTTCAAAAAGAAATCTTGCAAATAAAGTTCACCACGATAAGTGAGTCAAAGCACAAGAACTCAAGCCAGGAGACCATGTGCTAATGTGTAATCTTGGGTTCCAAGGGAAGCACAAAACTGCTGACTATTGGGGTCACACCCTCTGTGTTATAGTTGCTAAGCTGCATGATCTCCAAGTCTACAAGGTATGTCAAGAAGGAGACTGTCGTATCACTAAAGCAGTCCACAGAAATCACCTATAGCCAACAGGTTAAACAGTGCGGAATGAAGTCCAAGAGTCTGATGTTCCTGGATGCCCTGTGACCAGGTCTGCTACTAAATCGAGGCAACAAGGTCTGCAAACATTTGCTATCCAGCCTCTTATTCCCATCAGTACTGTCCCTAACACTGAAAACACTGATTCTGAAAATGATGACGAAGAGTTTTGCGCTGCCTATTATCCATCACCTGAGCCTGCAAGATTGTTCCTGGGATTTCCTACTTCTGCTCTTAGCAATTCCCATGAAAACCCAGTGTTTTCTGATGATTCTAAGCTATCGGTTATACCTGAATCTGCAGACGAACCTACAGACAGTGATGCCAACAGCCTAAGTTCAGAAATAAATGACTCTCTGTTTGGTGGAGTTGACTAAACCAAGTGAATCAAAAATTGTAACTGCATTAGATGGATTAAATAAACTGTTTCATTCAATATAAAGTGTTACTGTCCCAGAAACTGCCAACTGTGTCCTGGATGATTACAACTTTGTAGATATAACCATCATAGATGAGGACAAGTCCAAAGAACAGGAACGTGATAATGCTAGTCAAAAAAGTGAAGTGGTACCGATTTCTTCAGAAGCTGTTTCACTGGCAGACAATGACTCAGAACTGATCACCCGAAATCCTAAAGTAGACGTGCAAGTGCCAAAGAATCAGGACTGATCACCCAAAAGCCTAAAGCAGAGGTGCAAGTGCCAATCCCGAATGTGCCCAGCTGCTGAGGAAGAACTGGCAAACCTATATGAAGGCTCACGTATGACACTCCAGGAAAGCCTGTGATCTTCCCATGAATGTTGTACACAAATAAGCATATGTTACGTCCCATTCCCTGCCCAGAGCTGTGTTCACTGCTTCCACCAAAACCAAAATCTCCACCAGGATACAAAGGGCTATGCAAACAGAAAAAGGGGATTGTATAAAACCTGCAGGCACAGATGTTAAAGGTGTGAAAATTGTAACTGTAATCAATCAATCTATCCACATGTAATTGTGAAATGACTTTTGTGTGCACTGAAGTTTAAAAGTGCTATGGCAGTGTCTTTAAGTACAGTGGGATATTCCAATGCTTAAGGTGAGATGTAATGTAATAGCATGCTATATTTTATATAGTTATAACTGCACAGATACTGTATGTAATTTATTTGAATTTTGATGACCGAGTAGGTCAACTGAGACAAAGTCCCTTATTCAGTGATGACCCGAGGAATACAGCATTCCAAGAACAAAACATAACACAATAATACATATAGAATAGTACAGCGAGTCACAATATACAGTTAAGCCATAGGTAAACAACAACAGTACCCGAGTAGGCAATAACCAAAGTATTCAGGATTACAGGCAGTTTGCAGGCAGCCAGGGGACAAAGAAGTATATGTTACCTGTAACCTGTTGCCCAGACTTGTACATAATAGAATGTTGATATAAAGGTTACCAGTTCTTTTATAGACATGGCACGGCTGTCAAGTTTCCTAGGCAGGGAAGAGTGTAACCCTTCCCCCAAAATGGTGGGGGTTACCTTAAGGATGTCACTCTGGGCAATGTGTTGCCCTCTGCCTGGCTAAGGTCCAGCCTGGTGTTCTGCTTCTTGAACCTGGCTAATATCTAGCCAAAGGTGCGAGCCCTTGTACAGCTGTGTTGTTACTGTAGCCCTGTGCAAATACGAACATACGAACATACGAAATTTGCCAGCAGATAAAGGCCTAGAGGTCTATCAAGTCTGCTCGAATGTGCAGCTAGCACCCCTTATTCTGCAGCTGCCTCTCCCTTCCACCCTTCCCCTTCATTAACCCTCCCCCTCCCCCTTGTCCTGTCCCATCCTCGTTTGAAGCAGTCCACTGTTCTACTGCCTACCACTTCTGCAGGTAACGCATTCCACCCAGCCACCACCCTCTCTGTAAAAAAGTGTCTCCTCATCTCACTCCTCAACCTTCCTCGCTTCAGTCTCATGTCATGGCCCCTGGTAGCCCTCCCCTCCCTTACTTTGAACAGCCCCTCTGTACCCATCTTGTTTATTCTTTTCATGTATTTAAAGGTTTCAATCATGTCACCCCTGTCTCTCCGCTCCTCCAGTGAGTACATGTTCAACTCCTTCAACCTCCTCTCATATGATAAGTCCCCAGCCCCTTGATCATCTTTGTCGCCCTGCGCTGCACCCCCTCCAGTAACTTAATGTCCCTCTTCAGATACGGACGCCAGTACTGCACGCAGTACTCCAGGTGTGGTCTAACTAATGACCTATACAGTGGCAGAATCACCTCCTCGAGGATATACCCCTTGCAATACAACCCAGCATTTTGTTGGCCTTTGCAGCTGCCTTCCTACATTGTGCCGAGTTGTTCATTGACCCTGTAATGAGCACACCCAGATCCTTCTCCTCCTCCGCCTGGGCTAGCTGCACTCCCCTGGCTGGTAACTCCTCCTGGGTTCTTCATCCCAAAATGCAGCACCTTGCACTTTTGGCATTAAACCCCAGTTGCCAGGTGTCTGACCAGGTTTCAAGCTTTGCCAGATCATCCTGCAACCCCTGCCATCCCCCTAGGTCATCCACCACCGCGCCTACCTTGGTATCATCAGCAAACAGACTGATCTTGCTCTCGCTGTCCCATGATATGTCTGCAATGAATATCCCAAATGACACTGATCCCAACACTGAGCCATGTGGAACACCGCTCGTCACTGCCCTTGGGTGTGAGAGCTCCCCACCCACCACCACCCTCTGTTGCCTTCCCTGCAGCCAGTTTCCTACCCATCTCACCAGCTTTGCACCTGCCCCTGTGCCTACTAACTTCCTTTCCCACCTTCCATGTGGCACTGAGTCGAATGCCTTACTGAAGTCCAGATACAGGACATCCACTGTATGGCCCCTGTCCAGTTGCCTAGTTACCCAGTCATAGAACTCGACCAGGTTGGTTTGGCAGGATCTGCCACGTATAAAGCCATGCTGTCTGCTGTCCTGTGAGCCCTTTGGCCTCTAGGAGGGCCACCAGCCTCCTTCAGGATAGTCTCCATTAGCTTACCCACGATGGATGTGAGGCTCACTGGTCTATAGTTTCGGTTCATCCTTGGGCCACTCTTGTGGAGGGGCACCACATGAGCCATCCTCCAGTCCTGAGGTACACCCTGAATGTAGTGAGGCATTAAATAGGTCTGCCAAAGGTCCTGCAAGGACCTCTGCCAGCTCCTTCAGTAACCTGAGGTGGATGCCATCTGGGTCTGGCGCCTTGTCCACCCTCAGTGCCTTCAAACCCTCTCAAACTCTGCCCTCCATGATTTCCCCATCTTTCATCACTTCCCCCCCTGCTTCTGCCATTTCTCCCACCTTGGGTGTCACCCCCTATTCTCTTTAGCAAATACTGAGCAGAAGTACTCATTTAGTGCTTCTGCCTTATCGCACCCTGCTTCCACCCAACCCCCCTCCTTCCTAATCCTTACTATGTGGTCCTTACAGCTCCTTTTCTCCTGATGTACTTAAAGAAGTCCTTCTCCCTTCTTAATGCCTTGTGCCAGCCTAAGTTCCAGAGATGCTTTGGCTCCCCTTACTGCCCTTGTCACCTCCTTCAATTCTGTCAAGTACTCCTCTGTCCTCCCCTCCCTGTTTTCTTGTACTCCTAAAGGCAGCTCTTTTCCTCCTTACCTTTTCCATGATCTCCTTGCTCAACCAGCTCGGTTTCCTAGCCCTAGCCTTCTTGCTCTGGGCCTTGCAGCAGGTTTTGGTTGCCTCCACTATCCCCAGCTTTATGAGCTCCCACCTCTGGTTAGTGTCCATACTAGATTGAATTCTGGCCAGGTACCCTTTTACCACTTCCCCATCCTCCCAAAGTCGGCCTCCTGAAGTCCAGCACCTTGTGCCAGATTCCACCTTCCTTGCCCATATCCAATGTGAGCCATACTGAGTGGTGGTCACTCCCTGACAGCGTCCCTCCACTGTAAGTTCTCTCACAAAGTCCCCATTTGCCAGCACAAGGTCAAGGGTATTCCCTAACCTTTGGTTCACTGACCATTTGCAGCAGGAAGCTGTCCTGAAGGCATCCAGCAGTACCTGCTCCCTTCTGTTCCTGGTTGTTGGGTGCTCCAGTCCACTCCTGGCATGCTGAAGTCCCCCACAATCACCAAACTACCCTTCTCGCAGGTCCTCCTGATCTGTCCCGCTAGTTCCCTGTCTAACTCCTCCGTCTGAGATGGTGGCCTGTACACCACTCCCATTCTAAGAATCCTATTCTTAGAATCCTGGATTTGCATCCAAAGTGACTCCATACTACCCTCCTCTCCTTCCTCCCTCACACACTTCAGTTCTTCCTTCACATATAGTGCCACCCCCCCTCCTTTCCCAATCACCCTGTCCCTACAAAATAACCTGTACCCTGGTACAGACAGGTCCCAGTCACTGTATTGGGTGGCACATGTTTCTGTGATGGCTGCAATGTCCACCTCTTCCTCTGCCATGAGAACCTGTAACTCTGCAGTTTTCGTCCCAAGGCTCCTAGCATTAAGGGTAACCACCTTCCACCCTTTCCCACCCTCCCATCCTGCCCTCCTTTCCTAGCATCACCAATAGTACTTGCCATTTGTCCTTTGTCACTGTTATGGGGGGTAAGCTCATATGGTTTCCCAACCTGTGGTCTCTGCATATCTCTTCCCCAACTGCCACCCCCCACTCCTAGTTTAAATTCCCAACTTCCTCTATGTACTCCTCCCTCCTCTGTTTCAACACTTTCTTCCAGTCTTCCAGAAACAATCAGGTAGCTGAGGCCTCTGGTCAGACCATTAGCACCCTTCCCCCACTCTGCAGTCAAACTTTGCAGCTAGTGAAGCCAGCAACAATGAATCACAATTCTACTCAAAGCCCCCAAAATAGGTTTTCTACCCAAAGAAACAGTACTCCAATTCAAACAGCTTCACCAACAACACATCAAAATAGGCTTGGAATTAGAAGATATAGGTCTCCAATTCAAAGAAACAGACCCAGTTAAATCACACCAATGTTTTAAAACAGAAGAAATAGGCTTCTACAAATGCAGCCTGCCACACATTGAATCAAACAAATGAGCCCACTTATAGCTACCAAAACAGGTTTCAAAATTCCAACAGCCCCAAACAATATCCTGCTAGCCCCTTAGTAGTAAGAAAGAAAAGAAATAACCTTCTACCAAGTAGAATCCACAAGAAAAAATGTAAAACAACAAGAAGCTACTGTACTGTAGATCTGATCCTGTCCCCCTTCTAGTTCTTTCTGAGAAGCCAAAGCACCGACTCCACACCTGATTCAGCTCTGCCTTCCTAACTGAGTGAGACCTGGCCAGACCATTAGCACCCTTCCCCCACTCTGCACTCAAACTTTGCAGCTAGTGAAGCCAGCAACAATGAATCACAATTCTACTCAAAGCCCCCAAAATAGGTTTGCTACCCAAAGAAACAGTACTCCAATTCAAACAGCTTCACCAACAACACATCAATAGTGCAAATCCATGCTGTCACGCTGTGGCTTTAAGAAGTCCAGCCTGTGTACATAGAGTGTATAATCTGTGCAGGGTCCGAGTGAAATGAAGCTCACTGACAGGCACGCAGCACTCCCTTACTCTCCACTTTGAAATTGCTTAATAATACTGAGGGAGCCCTATTGAATGCTGTAAATGTGTATCTCTAAATGTAAACTGTTGTGTTTAAAAATGAACTTTAAAGTTTGAACTGTTTACATTTTACAAACTAGCGGCCATATTGATAATTTGACCCTACTTTTGAGCAAATTGGAACTCAAGGGGTCCTAATGGGGTCCTTTCTGCTATGGCTACTAAGTGAATCAGTGAACTGTGTGCTTGGCATCCATTTTAACCAATTGGAACACTAAGACTGTGATTGACAGCATGGGCAGCCAAACAGATTATTAGATTTTTTTTCTTCAGTTTGGAGGTACAGTTCGAACAGTCAGTCCAGCTTGAGCTTCCAATAGGGAAGGAAGCTCTCTATTCAGTTTTGTGAAACTGGGAAGAGGCATGCTCGTCTCTCCACAGCCTGGTGTTCTGCTTCTTGAACTTGGCTAATATCCATATATCCTGTGTGGATCATTTTAGAACTGCCAAAAACTGCAGACTATCTTCTGAGCTACCAGAGCTGAACTGGAGAGGTTTCTCTGCTAAAAACTGCAATTCCTGACTAATGTGTCTCAGACTCTGAGGAAAATCAGCAAGCCGAACTGCTTTGAGGGAACTTTGCCTCAGAGACTGCTGATTAAAGTTAAGGCTGGGGCTACGGAAATTATCTCCTGCCTAACTGCTAAAGGGGAGACCAGACTACAAATATATCAGCTTACATACCAAAAGACTACAACTTGCAAGTGGGTAAACTGTGTGATTTATTTAATCTTGCATCAAAGACCGATCCATTTATGCAGTGCTCCTGTATTAACAGGCCTAATCAATTGTTACTGCCAGCTGAGTTTGAACTGGCTGATCAGGGAGTCAGCTCCTATGGCATCATTCAGTGTGGGTTGCAGCCACCCTTGGGAGGGAAGCCTTGAAGTGGGGGTGAGTCATGTTAGCCCTGGTCCCTGTATGCTGCTCCTGTTCAAGAAGGATGAAATCATGCCACTTGCAGCAGAGCCAGAGGACTGAATCCCACTCCAGGACAATCAGCCTGACTGCATTCATTGCCTCAAAAGGTCCTGGTACCATAACCACAGGGCTTGTCCCTGCAATCAATTTAAAGTATGTTGTGGTCATCTGATTTGCCTACAAGTTACGAGCTGCTGTTTAGACTGCTGTGCAGGCCATCGGGCCTGAGGATTACAAATCGTTGTGTGATAAAGTTCCTTCTTATGTTACTACAGCCAAGGGTAAAAGAATCAGTAAAAGTTTATTCACTTAACAGCCCCAACCAGCTGCAACGCACCAGGCCTGCAACTGCTAAATTCTGCATACCCAGTGAGTTTAACTGGACTGTCCATGGGGACTGAATTTGTTATTCAAATTCCATACCAAAACCAAAAGTGCTATTTGCAGGCTGGGGTAGCAGTCTGCTGGGAAGTGGTGCCTGGGTTACAAATAGTTCATTGATAACTGTTTTGCAGGGACAATAAGATAGTCATTGGATGGCACATTTCACCTACCCCCTATTTTCCACAGTCTCCCTTAAAGCAGCAGTGCAACGAAAATGGGTTAAAATTTGACCCCACCTTTTTTTACTTCCTAATTGATATCAGATGTCTTCCAGTTTATTTTGGTGGTGACATTTTCAGTTTTCATTATCATTTAAGAATTTTATGAACATTTTAAAGTAAATATTTCTCAAGAAAAAAAAGATGGCCACCTAATTTTTGCATAGAAATAATACTGAGGACCCAAGGAGGATAAGAGTCCAGACAAGGATATGGTGGCCAGAGTGCTCGGAATCTCTAGGCTGGCGGGTGAGAGAGATGGACGCTCAACTACGCACTCCCTATTTTGAGGAGGAGAATAGGGAAGCAAGGAGACTTTGCCTGACAAAAATTTACAAAAGGTATGCAACTGTTACCTTTTTAGTTAGTCTCCTTTCCAGATGATCTTATTGTTGGTTCCTGTCATGCGCTGTTCCCTCCCTGTTCTCTTTCAGTCCACAGGAGTAAGGCCCATGGGTGGCTTGGGGAGTCGGGCACTTCCATCGCGGAGCTGGAGTGTGTACAGTAACGGAGAAGGTTTTCAGAACGGCTGCAGGGCAGACGGAGACATCGCACCGACTACAAAAGTAGAGTATCCCGCCAGAGTCCTGAGGGGTTCCCTGTCTCCAATTTGTGTTACTCAGCATCCTCTTGAATGAAAACTCTAACATTTCTGTAAAGGAAAAGACAAGGGACGTTTGATTATCTTTTTTTTTTTTTTTAAACTGGGTGATCCATTCTTAGACTCTTTCTTATACAGATATTTTTTAATTATGAGTTTTTTGTGTTCTTTTTTTGCACCATATGCAAATTTTTGATACGGAAGCGCACAGTATAAAAGCTCACCTATACCTGTATCACTACACGCAACCTGTTACGTCAGTATTACTCGATCTGCACCTTGGCTGGGCATTTTTCCATCCGCGGCTTACTGCTGCTATTTAATAAATCGCCTTTGAACTGATTTTTACCTTTAAACCACCGAGTAATGTTTTTGCATCACAATTCCATTGCCAGAGCCTTTGTCTTCTTTACTCTGCAAATGTTAACACTGCTTAAAGCAGACTAGCAGACAATCGGTCTATTAATGTGTAGGTTTTCCCTACAGTAAAGTTAAAATTTGGCCTATTGCATTCTCGGAAAACCAGGCTGAGAGCTCTATAACTTAACAACTAAAAGTAAGTTTTCAGTCACGCTTGATTTTTACCTCGGGCATTTGCTCTCTTTTTTTAAGTATTTCACTTACATTACCAACTCATTAATTGTCTGAGTGTTGTTGTACACTTATTAGGCCTTTATAGCTCTTTTAAACCTCGCAACATTTTTATTCAGCTCAAGATTTTTAGGTTCTTTTTATTCTGTAAAAATTGTATGTTATCTTGTTCCCTTTGGGTTCTTTCTTTTCTATCTCACTATTGTTCGTTTTTTTTTATGTTATAGTGAACTTTACATGGGGATCCACACAGAGATCTGTGGAATCAAAATACTTGAGAAGAACCTGCGATATTTTACAACAGCAAAGGTCCTGTTGTATAAAAAACACTGACGAAACTGAAGCTTGGCTTTTATGAACAAGTTATTTTCGGTGGGTGATTTTTTACAAGATCTCGATTCTTCAGTGAACTCTCAGCCTTCAGTGGAAATATCTTGAGGTAGTTTGAGTCGAATGGTAATAACAGTAAAAGCTACATGTATAAACTGTTGTGCTCGATTCTAATAACTTTCCCAGCAAAGAGCAAAGGAAGTGAATTCTCTGTGATTTCTTGTTTAGCTCCGGAACATTTTAGACTTTTTTTTTTTTACCTTTTTGGCACTTGACTGGTGTGATAGTTTTTTGATTTTATTCTTGATCTCTATAATTGTACTATTGTCAAGTTGTAAACCTTAATAGGGATAAGCCATATCATTTAATATGTACACTCGCAGTGGGAAGATGGTAGATAAGGATTCTAAGGGGAGAAGGAGGGGGAGAGGCCTTAATACCCAAACCCATTCTGAAAATAAAGGCAGTAACCAGGGGTGGCAGGTTTTTAAAAAGTTTGTGGGTGCTCGGAGTCCTAATAAAAGGCCGGGGATCGGGGCCGCCTAGGCCCCCAGAAGCTATATGGTTTTCATGCTTTCTGGTGCATTTAGGTGGTTATTTTGATACATTTTGGAATGAGTATGCTACTATCACAACTACTCCAATGTAGAGGATGCCAGGGTGCCATTGGGGGCTATCTGATGCCTGAGCAGGTGCTAAAATCAATAAGAGAGTGCCTGCCTGGAGGGATCTTTCATGCTCTCAGTTTTGCAAGCATGTCAGAGTACTGATGTTAGGTTGCAGACGCAGTGCCACCACTCAACAGTGTGCAAGTGTATCCTGAAGGGCTCTTAGATGCCTCCAGTTAAGGACCCATGGAAGAGTGCCCGGGTGGTGGGCTCTTTGATGCCCTTAGTGATGGTTACAGACAGTACCAACTCTCCACAGAGTGCAACAGTGCCTTGGAGGGCTCTTTGATGCCTCCATGTGCTCCAAGAAGACATGGAAGAGTGCACTTCATGGGCTATTTGATGCCTGCCGGCCCAGCCATGTGCTGCAACTGCAAGAAGACATGGAAGAGTACTCTGGAGGACTCGTTGATGCCTCCAGAATGGTGCTGCAAGAAGACATGGAAGTTTCTTGTCTTTTTTCAGCACCTGGTAGATGCAAACTAAAATCTCAAAGGGCATCCTTTTAGCAGCTGGAGGCATCAAACAGCCCTCCAGCCAGTCACTCTTGCACCCTGTTGGGTGGTGGCACTGTCTGCAACCTAAAATCACAAAGGACATCCTTAGAGCACCTGAGGGCATGAATGAGCCTTCCAGGGCACTTTTCTATGTCTTCGTGCAGCACCTGGAGGCAACAAAAAGCCCTCTATCTAGGGCACTTTTGCACCATGTTCAGTGGTGGTGCTGTACCCTATAATCACAAAGGACATCCTTGCAGCACATGGGCATCACAGAGTCCTTTATGGCACTCTTCCTTGGCTTGGTGGGCTCTTTGATGCCTTCATGTGCTGCAAGAAGACACAGAAAGTGCCCAGGAAGGCCCTTTCATGCTCCCAGGTGCTCTAAGGAGGTCCTTTGTGATTTTAGGTTGCAGACAGTACCACCACTCCACAGGGTGCAAGGGTGCCCTGGAGGGCTCACTAACGCCTCCAGGTGCTGGAGGAAGACATGGAAGAGTCTTGTCTTTTTTCAGCACTGAATGGAGGCAAACTAAAATCTCAGAGAGCATCCTTTTAGCAGCTGGAGGCATCCAACAGCCCTCCAGGGCACTCTTGCACCCTGTGGGGTGGTGGCACTGTCTGAAACCTAAAATCACAAAGGACATCCTTAGAGCACCTGAGGGCATGAATGAGCCTTCCAGGGCACTTTTCTATGTCTTCGTGCAGCACCTGGAGGCAACAAAAAGCCCTCTATCTAGGGCACTCTTGCACCATGTTCAGTGGTGGTAGTGCTGTACCCTATAATCACAAAGGACATCCTTAGAGCACCAGGCCATCACAGATCCCTTTGTGGCACTCTTCCCTGGCTTGGAGGGCTCTTTGAAGCCTTCATGTGCTGTAAGGCCCTTTCATGCTCCCAGGTGCTCTAAGGAGGTCCTTTGTGATTTTAGGTTGCAGACAGTGCCACCACTCCACAGGGTGCAAGGGTGCCATGGAGGACTCACTGATGCCTCCAGGTGCTGCAAGAAGACATGGCAGAGTCTTGTCTTTTTCAGCACTGAATGGAGGCAAACTAAAATCTCAAAGGGCATCCTTTGAGCACCTGGAGACATCAAAGAGCCCTCCAGTGCACTCTTGCACCCTGTGGAGTGGTGGCACTGTCTGCAACCTAAAATCACAATGAACACCCTTAGAGCTACTGGGGACATAAAAGGACCTTCCAGGGCACTCATCTATGTCTTCTTGCAGCACTTGGAGGCACAAAAGAGCCCCCAGACATTCTCCCATGTCTTCTTTCAGCACCTGGTGGCAACAAAAAGCCCTCTAGGGCACTCTTGCACCCTGTGGAGTGGTGGTGCTGTGCCCTAAAATCACAAAGAACATCCTTAGAGCACCTGGGGGCTTGCAGAGCCCTCTATGGCACTCTTCCCTGGGCTGGAGGGCTGTTTGATAACTCTATGTGCTGCAAGAAGACACAGAAGAGTGCCCTGGAGGGCCCTTTCATGCACCCAGGTGTTCTAAGGATGTCCTTTGTGATTTTAGGCTGCAGATAGTGCCACCACTCCACAGGGTGCAAGAGTGCCCTGGAGAGCTCTTTGATGTCTCCAGGTGCTAAAAGGATGCCCTTTGAGATTTTAGTTTGCCTCCATTTGGTGCTGAAAAAAGACAAGGAACTTCCATGTCTTCTTGCAGCAGTTGGAGCTTGGAGGCATCAAACAGCCCTCCAGGAAACTCCTCCTTCCATGTTTACTTGCAGCATCTGGAGGCATCAAAGAGCTCTTCTGGGCACTCTTAAATGTCTTCTTGCAGAACCTGGAGGCATCAACGAGCCCTCCAAGGGAAGAGTGCCATGAAGGGCTCTTTGATGCTCGCAGGTGCTCTAAGGATGCCTTTTGTGACTTTAAGGTACAGTGCCACCACTCCACAGGGTACAAGAGTGCCCTGCAGGGCTCTTAGATGCATCCAGGTGCTGCAAGTAGACATAGAAGAGTGCCCTGGAGGGCCATTTCATGCCCCCAGGTGCTCTAAGGATGTCTTTTGTGATTTTAGGTTGCAGACAGTGTCACCACTCCACAGTGTGTAAGAGTGCACTGGAGGGCTCTTTGATGCATCTAGGTGTTGTAAAAGGATGCTCTTTAAGATTTTAGTTTACCTCCACCAGGTGCTGCAGAAAGACAAGGAACTTCCATGTCTTCTTGCAGCACATGGAAGCAACAAAGAGGGCACTCCTGCACTCTGTGGAGTGGTGATGCTGTATCTTAAATCACAAAGGGCACCTTAGAGCACCTGGGGGTATCAGAGAGCCCTCCATGGCACTCTTCCATTGGAGGTCTCTTTGATACCTCCAGGTGGTGCAAGAAGACATGGAAGAGTGCCCTGAATGGCTCTTTGATGCCACCAGGTGCTCAAAGGATTCACTTAGCACGTTATTTATTTATTTTAAAAGTTGATAATCGGGAAAGGTACCATGAGCAGAGCTCATTTCAGAAACGACCAGGGGAAGGGGGAAGCATGTGTCAGTGTAATGGTATTAGAATTTTTAGGACTAGCCAGGTCAAAAGCAGGAGTAATTGTAAGTTGTTAGAGACAGTTGCTGATGATTTTCAATAGTAAACATAACTGCAAATGCCATGAATGATTACACATTATTTGACCACATAGACGCGTTCTTTACGAACTGTTGCTCTCCCAATAAAATCAGCTATTTTGTCCATGTCTAATGCATCAGTGTGTTCCTGATGAATGTGAAGCAGAGCAACACTATTTAAGCGTCTCTGTGACATTGTTGATCTAAGATATGTTTTCAGTCTCCTGACTCCCGAGAAAGAACGCTCAGCCGTACAAGTTGATACTGGTACTGTCAGTAAGATCTGAATACATTTTACAAACTCTGGCAGTAACTCACGAATGGCTTGTTTTTCTGTGATGATACAGTACACATCTTGCAGTGAATCAACAGTTTTCCTGCTAGCTTTTGCAATGTCAATGAACATGTCATGGTGTAGTTGCAGATGCCCTGCATCTAAGTCATTGCCATAAAAATTAGATATGGAATCTAATGGCCCTTGTCCTATCGCAAATCATTCTGCATCTAACATAAGCTTCTGAGCTGGAGTCTGAAATCTATCTTTGAGTGAAAGAACAACCTGATCAAGTACTTGGAAACATATTCTCCTGAAGTGGTCTTTTGGGGATGCATCAGTAACTGATTGAGAGCCATCATCTATACGACGAGGAACTTTGCGTTGACGTGGAAGAACTGGTTCATCTAACGGCAGTTCCTCAGCTCTTCCATCCACTGTACTCCAGAAGTTGTCAAACTGCCCTCTGTATTGTTGCATAGTGTCAAGAAGAGTTTGAATCATACAATTAGCTTTTAGAAATTGAAGAGAGGTTGCTTGAAGGGCTGTGTTTATGCTGTCACAGTGACAGAAAATTTTTAAGAGAAGACAAGAAGAAAAATCCTTTAAATGATCACAGCTATGCGAAGAACCCTCCTGCTTTTGCCCCACACTCCTGAATATTCTCTGAGGAGACACTGTCCAGAAATTCCAATAATGCTAAATAGTTTTCTAGAATCGAATTTAAACTATTTGCCCTGACTGTCCACCTTGTTGGAACAAATGGTCGTAAAGAGCCAGGCCTAGTGTCTTCCATACCGCTTTGTATGTTTTTAAAAAAAAGTTAGCCGTTTTGGAGAGTCTCTAATGAATGTTATGAGTTCCCGTAACTGATTTAGTATGTCTCGACATTCTTGTATTTTGCTGATGCAGTCCTGTACTACAAGGTTCAAGGAATGTGCCAAACAATGTACGAAAGGGCCCTAGGCTCAACAGCATTTAGCCTAGCCTGTACTCCAGAGTGAATACCAGCCATAGTAGCAGCCCCATCATAAAACTGACCTCGGCATTTATTTATATCCAAGTCAAAACGTAACAAAACATCTTTAAGGATACTGAATAGTGTAGCAGCATCTACAGCTGGTGTTTCATGAAATCCTAAGAATGCTTCTTCAATTCCGAAATCCTCACTGACAAATCGAAAACATATTGAGACTTGCTCATGAACAGTAATGTCCTTTGTCTCATCCATCATTACAGCAAAATACTGAGCTGCTTTGATTTTGGAAACAATTGTGTTTTGCACATTTTGTCCCATAATGTTCAGCATTTCATTCATTATGTCATGAGACAACCACCTGTAGCTATCCCTTAACAACCACTGCTGCAACTGTGGACAATCAGTGGCTCGCACTTTTAGCACTTGCATGTAATTTGAACTCTCATCTGCATGGCCCCTGATAGCAAGTCCGTGTTGGGCCAGTAATCTTAAAGTTGTCATCATTTTTAAAAGTGCAATCCTTGCATCTACTGCTCACTGCCTACTGGCATCAGACATAATGCTGTACACATGTTGCTTGACATGTGTTTTCATTACAGCCTCACTGTGGCAGCCACTTTTTTCATGGGATTCGAATCTTTCTATTGCCTTATGCCATGCACTATAACCAGTAACTGTGAATGCTTCATCAGCTTTTGTGGAAAATGTGAGCAGTTTTTTCTCTCTTGCCTCTTTACACACTGAACAGAAGCCCTTTTTTTATTGGAATCATACAGTAACCATTTGAACCGGTCAAGCCACCTTTCTTGAAAGGTTCTGCCTTTTTTCTTGGCGACTGCTAATGATTCCTGTCTTGTTTTCTCTTTTACAGAGTGCTGCTGCTGCTACATGGCTCCTCAACATCGACTACGTCCACATCCCTAGCAATGTGAACTTGTGCAGCTGCTGTTTCCTCAGCTTTAGTCTCACAACTTGCTACGTCACTTGTTGATGGTGCTGCTGTTGTACTGCTTGCCTCACTCTGTTTAGCCCATTTTTTAATAAACTTGTCCATTTTAACTTACAGTGTGTGTTTCTCTTGTGTTGATTCAGAATAGGTCATGCTGTTAGTTGCTGGTCTGGACAGAATATGATTAAAACATTAAAGTCAGTGGAGGTCAGAATAGCACTAGACGATCAGTTCACAGCACTTTGTTTTTGACACAAGGACCCCTCTTAAATCCTAATAGTCTGATTTTTTTAATTGTTTTTTGGATGGTCAGACACTGGTAGGGACTGTCCAGACAGGACAGGAGGAGGACTGTAACAGCTCTGACAGGCTAGGTTAGTCTCAGCTGCTCATCCTCTCATACAGACTTCACAAGCACCCACAGACAGAGCACTGCATATTCACTTGGAGTCTTGCACTATATGGCACAGAAGACACCTCTGTGCAATCAGCACTCTGACTTTAATATTTTACTTGTATTTTTTCTTTTGGACAGTCAGACACTGGTAAGGACTGGACAGGATGACTGTAACTGGCTCAGGATAAGTCTCAGCTGCTCACCCTCTCACACAGACTTCACAAGCACCCACAGACAGAGCACTCACTGCCTATTCACTTGGACTGGCAGGATAAGACAGAGCTTAATTCAGTGTGGCACTTTGAATAAAAATATCGCACTTGGAAGCAGCGAGCTGTGTGTTTAGTGGTGGTGAGTGCTGGACTTGTTGAATAACTATAAGACAGAGCACCACTGCCTATTCACTAGCAGACCCCTCTCTGAAACCTACACTCCGACTTGATTTTGTTCACTTTTGGATGGTCAGGCTCTGCCACTGGTGGTATGGGCACGACTAGACAGAAGTACTAGGCTGCAGCCAGTCAGTGTCACAGTCAGCAAACAATGACCAACTGACTATTCAATTCACTCAAATTGAAGCAGCAACTCTCCCTTCCTCTCCAGACTGAGACTCTCCCCTGCTGCGGCTGGCTAACTTTGCTGCAGACGAAAGACGACCCACACCACCGACACACACAGCCTGAGCCTGGCCCTCCTAGACCGAACCCACTGCAAAATGTTTTTGTATAAACAATGCTGTTTCATTTTACTAGTCTGTCCTGAGTCCTCTCTCTCTGACTGACTGGTGACTGCACTGCAGTATTGCCAGAATTATTTTTTCAGTTTGTTTTTGTTCTATTTCTGTCCTTCTTGCTTTTCTACTCCCCCCCAGCCAGAGACTCAGTGTCACAACACAGTCTGTGGTTGTGTTTGTTGAGAGTGATAACTGAGGAGAGAGACCAATGACTGAGTCTGTCAGACTAGTCTGTTCACAAAAACTCAAACAAACTGTGAACAATTACTGAACACTGTCTATAGTAGCACAGCACTGGCTGCAGCCTGCAGACTAGTTTTAAAATTATTTTTTTTAAGTTATAAAATGTTCTGCAGTTCTGCCTGTCTGCAACAGGGCGGGTAGTTGGGTACAGTACCCTTGGTCCCTTAGCTAGCTAGCTAGCTAGCTAAAGAGTCGGTTCTTGACCGACGACGACCAGTCCATAACCACAAAAGTAACGATTTCATGAAAAAATTACTTGCTCCTCACTCAGCTCACACACAGGCAATGGATCCTCACTGCATGCGGTTGACCAACTCACTCTGCTGACTCTCCTCGCATGTGATATTCAGGCTGGCAGCTCTCAGTTGAAGCTGCTCTCTACCTGCATCACATGACCGTTTCCTTGACGAGTCATGTGTCTATGATCATCTATCCCGGCGACTGGAGAAGCGAAGAGCCAGTCGCAGCAAGCGAGTACAAGGCGCATGGCTCGCAGGTTCGGGTTGGGTGTCGGAAATCGTCGAGAGTCGGACTCGGGAGGGATACGATCATAAGAGTCTGTAGCAGCCTAGCAGGTGATTTATCTCCTTGCAAAACTGTCTTTTTAAAAGTTTCTTTAGGAGGCAGAGTAGTGTGTGATCTAATGGGGCTTTGTAGCTTGTAAACTGGGAGATTCCAAATTCAATCAATCCTTAACAGAGCCAAATCCAAATGCTCCCTCTGTGACCTTAGGCAAGTCACTTAACCTTCCAGAGGCTAGCTAGCTCCTGTCCACCCAGCTGTGGGAAATGGATAGCAGCAGGCAGGACCCAACGAGAAATGAGATGTTGCATCTTAATAGCTGGGCTATTCTGGGTGAACAAATTTAAAAAATC
This sequence comes from Neoceratodus forsteri, assembly GCA_016271365.2. Lineage (NCBI taxonomy): Eukaryota > Metazoa > Chordata > Ceratodontiformes > Ceratodontidae > Neoceratodus > Neoceratodus forsteri. The sequence continues at coordinate 389,351,861 of CM057457.1, read as the reverse complement.
AAATACAGACGTTGTCTTGACTTTACTCTTGATCTCCTACTATACTACTTCAGTTTTATATTGTGTGACTCTTTGGGTGAGGAGGGGCAAATTTTTCCTCCCTGCTTTTGATTTTTCTCTCTCTACCTCAGTCACAAGTATAGTTTTTGAGAGGGTCAGGCAGCAACTCAGCATACAGTACCTCTCAGCCCTCTTGTACATGAATCAGGCAGGCGTGACAAGGGTTACAAAAAACTCTTCAATTACCAAAATGGGAGACCCCATCCTAAACAATAGAAATATCACCTTGGGAAGCTGTTGGAACAAGTGACTTAAGTGTAATTTGTAGACATTTTCGGAAGGAGAACTAAACTGACACTTCTGGCATAACTTTGTTCTTCAGATTCTTAGTGACGGAAACTCAGGTTTTGCAAGGAACAGAGAAAAATTGTGAAGCAAAATAACTAGGACAGGACACTTTAGAGGTATTGGGAATTTGGGATTGTATGGTTGGGGTTGGGGGGGCTATGTTTTCTTTCCACATTTGTTCATCTTCTCTTCCTTTCCCGGTCATCATGTTTTTTGATTCTGGCGATCGGGGCATTTTTTTGTTTGTTTTTAAATTGGTGTGGTCATCATTCTGGCACTCATTTATATGCTTGCGTATTCTACCTATATTCAGGTATGGCTCGGAGTATATCAACAATAGCGACGGTACTAGCGGGCAGTCGGACATGGACTCGGACAATCAGTCTGTCATTGAGATCGTCGGAAACTTAAGTTCTGTCTGAGTGTGTGCCAGCCTGTATGTGCGACCGTGTCCATCGCATTGCCGCTGGGGAAGACAACAAAGAACAACATACAGCTGCTGCTGCTGCAAATGGATCAGAGCAGGCTAGAATTGATGTGACAGCTGCTGCCTGCTGCTGAACTGTACAGTCAAAGTGAGTTGTTTGCACCAGTGCCAGGTTGCCGCTACGGGGGTCGATTTGTGAAAGTTGAAGGGACGGTCATGGAGTATCAGGCAAGCAGGCAGGGAAGTGGGGAAATGAAAAGGCAAGGTGGAGGACAAGAATTTGGGGGTGCTCATATAAACTTTGTGGGTGCTCACGCACCCGAGCTGTCGGCGCCCCTGGCAGTAACAGCGTTAATGGTAATAAAGGACCACAAAGCTCTAATGGGATTCAAAAGAAAAAGATAAAGAAAAATGGCTGTGTATTCACTCAGGAGTCAGTTATATCAGCTTCTACTCCTAAAGACTAATTAGGATCTACTCATTTCTCGACCTCCCCGTCTTACTTTAGGGAGAAGTGGTGCCTATTACTAAACTTGATAACCTTTAGTCCAACAAGGAGTGCAGTGAATCATGGGGAAAAACAGAGGGATCTTTCAAGTGTGAGAGTTATCACTCTGGATATCTCAGATGCACTGGTTCTGAATGAAACTCTGAAATGTGATCTAAATGGTGAAGAAAATAGTGATAGAAATAAAACTTTAGTTGCATTTAATACTGGAACTAATAGTGGAACCAACACTAAAGGGGGAGATTAGTTACACACCCATTAACCAAACCATCTCAACAGGGGAAAACTACAGACTTCTTTTCGCATAATCTCAAGAAAAAATTGTTGGATTCTCCACAAAGTTCTGACCGATTTACTCACTCTCTGACAAAAGAGCCAGAAATCTCATTGTACCCAACTCAGTTAACTCTATTTAGTCCAGGGAAAACTAACAGTAGTATTGACAAATACTTGGACCACTCAATAGATTCACTTATACTGGCAGGATCCCCAGAAAAAGTGCTTACCAAGCTAGACAAGGAAGTTGAAGCTATAGATATAGATCCAGAATTTTTGAAACAATGTCCCAATACGATTTCAAAATATACGATTAAAGCACTAACACACCCAATAATGGCTAACATTGTCCTTTTAGAGGTCTATAATGGTGTGAAACACCATATTGAAAGATTATCTGACTTTATAATTAACTTTACAGCTGAAATGAATGAAAAACTTGAAGGTTTGGGGAAAAATAACCTCGATAAGTCAACACGAAGACCATCCTTCTCTTCTATCTCATTTCCCATTCCTCCAAAAAGTAAAAAAAAGAAAGCAAACAAGAATAAAAAAGGTCTAAAAGCCAATAAAGTTGGAAACTTCATTAAAAAGAAGCTCCCTAAGCAAAACAAAATGGAAGATTTAAATGGAAAAACAATTGGAAAAACATTTAATAAGATTATTTTAAATTCTGATGATAAGACCTCAGAAGACAAATTGATGGGGAATGATCTCGGTGATTTATCAATAAATCCTCCTTTAAATGTACCAATTAACCTGAGCAATTATAGTGGGCAAGAGGTAGCAAATAAAAAAGAAAATATAATCTTAGGACAGGACTCAACCCACTTCTGCAACATGATTCTACTAAACATTTACCCACATCCATAACCCCCAATGCTAACCAGTTTACTAATCAGTTTACTTTCACAGGAAATGAGGTGGTTTTCAAATTTGACAACATACACTTAAAATCTCATGAAACAAATGAGACGTTACTTTCTTTACTGGCTTATTTGTTTCAATCAGAGCTAGAACTTCCTGATGCAGTGAATAATATCAGGTGTGTCTATCGAGATAAAACAGTACCTAACTTGCCAGTGTATGTACTTTTAACAAATATGGACTTATCTAACAAAATTTGGGCTAAACAATGCCTCTTAAATGGATTAGATATACTGATCTCTTCTCCTGTTAACTGGTCAACCATTTGGAAATATGTGTATGGGGGTTGACAATTTACCTCCTCAATCGCTTACACTTGAACTCGTAAGTTTAACCTTATCAATTCTCCTTGTTTGGTGTTGAAAGATTTGAAGGGGAAGATATTCTTTCACTTTCTTCTCTTATTAGGTCTCTTCTTAATATTTGTACAGATACAGATATATCCCCCCTAGGATTTTAGGATTACTAGACAAGTTTACACAGAACTTATAGACACTCAAATAGATATAGAAATAAAAATCTCCACTTTCATTCAGGGATTTACTGTCCAAGGCCTATATATTGGACAGAATACATATACATTTGATTGATTATCATCTCCTGGCAACTAATAACAATTTAAACTCGGAGAAGGATGATGTCCTGCGATAGTTTCCCCTACAATATTCCCCTTCACACATGAATCACAGGACAGAGAATGTAGTCCATAAGGACTTTGGTAATCTCCTGACGTGGAACATAGCTGGCTTTGGGACTAAGTTGTATGATAACCATTGGAAGGAACTTGTCACGCAATTTGACATAATGCTATTCCAAGAAACATGGACCTCTGCTGAAGTATTCCTTAATGGCTACAAAGCGTTTAGTATACCAGCTTCAAGGGATAAACCATATGGTAGATCAAAGAGAGGCCTAAATACTTTCATCAGAATTAGAAATGGTATCCAAGTGCTTGACCAAGTTGTACTCAGAAATATTTCCCTGTTAAATGTAATTAAATGGGACTTATTCACTCTCTTGATTGTGAATGTGTATGCTCCCCCAGGTCTCCCATCTAATGCTCTGAATAAACAATGGGCTGAGTTATTGCAGATTATAGATTCCACATATTTAAATCATAACATTGATATTATTCTGATTGGTGGAGATTTTAATGCCCATATCTCTAACTTTGATAATCTTCCATCTTTCCAATCTTGGATGTACACGGGCGACTTAAAATTAAGAAAATCTGCAGATACCTGCTTAAATAAGGCTGGGTGTATGTTAAAACACGTTGTCATCAACAACCTGTTGATCTTGAATGAAAGAGATATGGGAGACCCAGACAGGGCACACACATATTACTCCCCAAAAGGGAATAGTGTTATCGATTTTATTTTAATCTCACCAGAAAGCTATGATTATGTAAAGAACTTTCAGATAATAGCAAGACCAGAAAGTGATCATGCTATGTTAATGGTCAGTCTTGATGCCTTAAAAGATAAAAATATAGTACCACCAAGTGAAAATCATCCTGTTCCTTTAGTCCTGACAAGGAAAGATCGACTTTGCTTAAATGACAAAAAACAAGATGAAGGTCGAACACATTCTTTATTCCCTTAATACAACGCTATTAGATAATTCCCCATACTCAAATACTTCCAATCAGATTATTATAAGAAAATTTGAGGAGTTACTCCCCATTATTACATCTAAAATTTATGCCCACACTGCCCAAAAAATGTTTCCTCTGACCTGGTTTGATTTTCAGTGTTTAAAAAAAAAAACAGAAGCTGGGGAAATTAATTAGGGAGAATCTTAAAAATCCTACCAGGTTAGAAAATGCTAATTTAACCCAAGCTTGTAGAGCATATAAAAAATTCTGAAACTTAAGAAGTTTGAGTTCACTGAAAAAAGATGGGCATCCATGCACCAAACTATAGTAACAAATGATACTAAAGCATTTTGGAGCATGGTTGCAAGGGGAGTCAAATCTTATCAAACTACTCTATCAATTTACATTCCTAAAGAAACCTGGGTATCCTTTTACTCAAATCTGTTCAATAATGACATTATTAATACTCTAGAAAGTCCTTTGCCTATCTGGGGTTATTCATCAACATATACCCCTCTGGTTAACACAGTTACTGATATAACACTGGCTATTTCCAAATTAGCAAACAACAAAGCCCCCGGGCTGGATAAGGTACCAGGAGAAGTTTATAAAGAAAATCAAAACTTCTGGATACCTTTCTTAGTAAAATTGTTTAATGAATGTTTAAGGAAAAGATTTATTCCCAGCTCATGGAAAAAAAATATAATTATCCCTATTCACAAAAAAGGTTCATATTATTCACCAAGCAATTACCGACCAATAAGTCTTTTGGACATTGTAGGTAAAAGTTTTGCATGTATTATATTAATCAAACTACAATACTGGGTTGAAACAATAAGTCCCCTTTCTAATTTTCAAGCTGGTTTTCGAAAGGGGTTTTCAACTACGGACATTTTTGTTCTGGCACATTTGTTGGAGAAATATGTTCAATTTAGAAAAATGAATTTGCATGTCTTAGTCATTGACTTTGCTGCCGCGTTTGATTCAGTGAACAGGAGGACTCTCTGGGAAATACCTGAGAATCATGGTCTTCCCATCTCTCTGTTGCTCCCCATTTTCCTCCTGTATACAGATATAATCATTGCAGTGAGATTTGATCAGCTGGGAAATATCTCTGATTATTTCTCAACTAATAAAGGGGTCAAGCAGGGCTGTTTACTAGCGCCATTATTATTCAATATATACATAGATTCTGTTCTAAGTTTTGACTTGACTAATCATTTAGACTCTCCAAAAATACTGAACTTACATGTCCAGTCCCTTGCTTATGCAGATGATTTAATACTTTTATCTCTGTCCCTTAAAGGATTACAAAATAAATTAGATCAACTGTTAACAAAATGTGATCACTTAGACTTGGGAATAAACAAAATTAATGTCATTTGGGAATCAAACAATAAATCCAAGGATTTACTATAAAAATAAATGTATTGAAACTGTTCGATCAAATAAATATTTAGGCATAATGCTACAGTCTAAAAACTTTTGGAACTTGCACATAGAAGAACAAACTGCTAAAGCAAATCATGTAGTTAAAGCACTACTAAGGTTTAATTAAAAATGTGGAGGTTCCTCAGTAGTCCCAGCCATTTTGGCAGGGGAGGCAAAAATTACCCCTCTTCTTCCATGAAATATGGGGAACAAAACAAATACCACAGCTAGAAATGACTCTGCTACACTACTAAAAAGCCATTCTACAAGTTCCATCCACAATGGCTGACTCTATAGTAAGGACAGAATTAGGTAGATTTCCTTTAGCAGAACTTACTAAATTAAGGTTAATTGCCTACTGGCTTAGAACGGTTAATAATAACAGCAATGGCCTACCTTACTATATGTTAAGGAAAAAGAAGCATGGTATAATGAGAATTTTTTCTCACCATGGTTAAAAGCACTTCTGCAAAACCTTGATTATTTTGACTATACACATTTATGGCGTGATAACCACCTTAACATAAAGATACACGAATCTTACAAGGATACTGTAAATAAAGAAAATATTTTACCAGGCGATTGTTAGTGAGATGACTTTAGTCTGTACACAAAGACAAGCATTATGGCTTAGCCAAAACAAAATAGACTCAAATCTAGAGATTTATCTTCAAATTCCTCTAGCCCCCAAATATCAGAAAGCAATCACCTGGGCAAGTTTTGGATTAATCACATCAAAATATATGTATTATAACATCTTATCAATATAAAATGATTTAAAGGAGACAAAATGTTTATGTAATAAAGGTTTTGCTGAGACTCTTTTCCATGTTTTTACACAATGCCCTTTATATAACTACCTACGCTATAAATACCTCAAGGATTTTTTGGTGAAATATACTGATTTAGCATCTTGGGTGGGGAAACCCTAAACACAGGTACACCCTGGGAGGGGAGGCGCTGGAGGCCTCAAAAGGGGGAAAAAGACCTAGGGGTTATGGTGGATGCATGTATGAATAACTCTGAGCAGTGCAGGAGAGCAGCTAGCAAGGCAAACAGGATGTTGGGATGCATCGTAAGGGGGATCACCTCTAAGAGCAGGGAAGTGAATCTGCCGCTGTACAATGGACTGGTTAGACCACACCTTGAGTACTGTGTACAGTACTGGAGACCACACTTGAAGAGGGGCATACAGCTCCTGGAGAGGGTACAGAGGAGGGCAACTAAGATGATACGAGGACTAGGGGATTTGACGTATGAGGACAGACTTGAGGAGCTCTGCCTGTTTTCATTGGAGGAGAGGAGAGACGGGGGAACATGATTGAGGTCTTCAAGTACCTCAAGGGAATAAATAGGGTAAACATGGAGGGAATCTTTAGACTAAAGCAGGGAGGTATAACCAGAGGGCATGGTCTGAAGGTGGAAGGGTGAGGGGGGAAAGAGGAGGAGGTTTTTCACTGAGAGGGTGGTGGACCCTTGGAATGCGCTGCCTGGCGAGCTGGTTCAGAGATCCACAGTGGAGAGCTTCAAGAGAGGGTGGCACAGACACAGAACGCCTGGCCCAGGGGGATGAGGATGGATGATAGGGGTTTATGGAACACAAGGGGGGGGGGCCTCAGCACCCAACTAGGGATCTGAGGTTCGAGCAGACTCAAGAGACTGTAAGGCCTAATCTGCTGGCAATTAGTATGTTAGCTTATGACCCAGTTTTTATCATATTGCACCCAGGGACTGTTGAAGAAGCTACTAGGATTGGAATGTTTATAATGTCTATAATAAGCTATAAAAAAAGCCTATTTAAAGAGAACTAGAAGAAAAGAAAAGAAACTTTTCTGCCTTATATATATCAAAGGTCTCCTGGTAGCTTTACTTCTTGTATAAGTTAACTTACATCTTTATCAAGTAATGTATTGTGGACAGATATCTTTTATCATTTGCATTTTTAATCATTGTACTTTTATGTAATTTGCAGACATTGTAATGTCTAAAAAGTTGTGTCATGAAATTTTTATGGAAGAACAATAAACAAATAAACTTGGACGTGGACTGGAGCATCCCAGCAGCAGCATCAACTAGGAGCAGATTTATCCTGGACTCCCTTCAGGGTGCCTTCCTCAAGCAACTGGTCATGGAGCCAACTCAGCAGAAGGCAATACTGGACCTTGTGCTCACAAACAGGGACAGTGTGATGGGGTAACAGTGGGGGAGCACCTGGGGAACAGTGACCACCAGTCATTGTGGTTTGAAATCACAGAAAGAGCAACCAAACCACACAAAACATGTATCCTGGATTTTAGGGGCAGACTTTGGGAAAATGGGGAGATACTTGAAAGAGGCATTAAGGAATGGGGCAGGAATCAGGGTTGAGGAACAGTGGGCAGTATTTAAAATAGGGATTACAAGAACAACAGAATTATGCATTAAGCAGGTTAGCAAGAGGAAAAGGAAGAGAGATCATTATGGTTTTCCAAAGAGGTAGCAAAGAAAGTGAAAGCCAAAAAGATTGCATTCAGGCAATACAAAAAGACACAGGCAGAAGGGATAGGAGAAGTACCAGGAGAAGCAAAGGAGGAGGGAGGTCAGTAAGGGAAGCCAAAGCTCAGACAGAAGAACACATTGCAAAATCAGTGGGTAGAGGAACAAAACCTTTTACAGGTACATAAGTGAAAAAAGAAAGGCAAAGGGAGGGATAGTGAGACTGAAGGGGAGGATGGGGGCCACGTGGAGGATGACAACAGTAAAGCTGACATATTGAACAGGTATTTCTGCTCAGTCTTTACTGAGGAAGAGGAGGGTAATGGGTCTGAAGGAGATTACAAGGGTGAGAATGGTGCAGAAATGGACACAAGTCCTTTACGAGAAAGGGTCCTGAAGGAACTGGAAGTAATAAGAGTTGATAAAGCAATAGGGCCAGATGGGGTGCACCCAGGGTCCTTAAAGAACTAAGAGAGGTGGTGGCTGAACCTCTGGCTATGCTGTTTAGCTGATCACTGGAAACAGGGAGGTATCCAAAGACTGGAAGACAGCAGATGTAGTCCCTTATACAAAAGTGGGAACAAAGAGGAAGCGGGGAACTACAGACCAGTCAGCCTCACCTCGGTAGTGGGGAAGATCATGGAAGCACTACTGAAGGAGAGATTGGTGGAGCATCTGGTTGTCAATGGACTACAGGACCCAAGGCAGCATGGTTTCACCAGGGAGGTCATGTCAGACCAACCTCGTTGATTTTTTGACTGGGTGACTAGGAGGTGGATCAGGGAGGGCAGTGGACATGGCCTATCTGGACTTCAGCAAGGTCTTGACACTGTGCCACATAGAAGACTATTACACAACTGGGGAATATGGGTGTGGCAGGACAGCAGTGTGGTGGGTAGGTAACTGGCTGGGTGGCAGGACACAGAGGGTGGTGATAAATGGCTGTCACTCCACAGAGGGAAGAGTGACCAGTGGGGTACCACAGGGATCAGTGCTGGGGCTGGTCCTATTCAACATCTTCATCAGCGACATTACGCAGGACCTAGAAGGCAGAATTTCACTGTTCGCTGATGACACAAAGCTCTGTAACAGAGTAGACACACCAGAGGGTGTAGACAGAATGAGAAGGGACCTGCAGAAACTTGAAGAATGGTCAGGGGTTTGGCAGTTGAAATTCAATGCAAAGAAGTGCAAGATAATGCATATGGGGCACAAAAACCCTGGCACAATATATCAGTTGGGGGTCAGGATATAGCATGCACCAAGCAGGAAAGGGATCTTGGGGTTATCATCTCTGATGACCTCAAGGTAGGGAAACAGTGTGACAAGGCAGCAGGTAAAGCAAATAGGATGCTGGGATGCATAGGCAGGGGCATCACCAGCAGGAAAAGGGAGGTCATAATTCCACTATACAAGACACTAGTGAGTCCCCACCTGGAGTACAGTGTACAGTTCTGGAAACCTTACCTCACGTAAGGACATAGACAGGGTAGAGAAGGTTCAGAGGGCAACAAAGATGGTGCATGGATTGCATCACAAGTCCTATGAAGACAGGTTGAAGGAACTGAACATGTACTCCCTGGAGGAGAGGCGGGAGTGCCAAAGTGGAAAGCGCAAAAAACCTTTGTAGCACGAATGAAAATGACAGCTAAGTGATGACCCAAAGATCAAAAAAATGATTGGGAGCGTTCTATAGTAAAAGACGCTCTAACTTTAATAAGGTCATTACAAAAGTACACACCGTGCTGGTGACTGCTGCAAAGTATAACACCCCTAGCGCCTCGACTCACACAAGTCTTCAGAGGGGGTACTAGAACCAGTCAAAGGCTCATTTATAAATGTTCAACTAATTAATATTCATGAGCCCATGATTAATCATTTAAAATGACAAGCACTATAAAGGAGAATGACGAATACCAATCAATTCCTACTATAAAATTTACCTAAATTATTTCTCAACATTTCTATAAATCCTTAATACATCTATACATCTATTACTCAATATTTCTACACATTCAAAATATATCTATGAATATACAAAAATAATCATATAATCATTTTAACATAATCCTAATACAAAACAAAACAATAACATTACAGTACGAAAAGGATCATTTTAAAGAGCCAGGCTACAAAAGTAACACTCAGATTCAATATTATGGAGGGGTTCAAAGTATTCTTTCAGACTTTAAGAAATGGTTTAACGTCCCATTTATCATTAAGGCCATATGGCCTCATAGAATTCATCTTAAAGATCCACATACACTCCCTTTTTAGAAGTTTGTTTGCTCGATCCCCTCCAAAGGGCAAATTGACAACATGTTCCAACCCCATAAATTTTAAATGACGTGGATCAGAATCATGAAACAGTATAAAGTGCATCCCTATCGGAGTGTCTTGTCGACCATTTATAATGGATCTGACGTGCTCCTGGATTCTTTGTTTTAAAGATCTTATGGTTTTACCAATGTACAACAGACCGGAGGAACAGCATAAGACATATACCACATACGGGTTATCACCTCTGATGACCTCAAGGTAGGGAAACAGTGTGACAAGGCAGCAGGTAAAGCAAATAGGATGCTGGGATGTATAGGCAGGGGCATCCCCAACAGGAAAAGGGAGGTTATAATTCCGCTATACAAGACTCTAGTGAGGCCCCACCTGGAGTACAGTGTACAGTTCTGGAGACCATACCTACGTAAGGACATAGACAGGGTAGAGAAGGTTCAGAGGAGGGCAACAAAGATGGTGCATGGGTTGCATCACAAGTCCTATGAAGACAGGTTGAAGGAACTGAACATGTACTCCCTGGAGGAGAGGAGGGAGAGAGGGATATGATAGAGACATACAAGTATCTTACAGGGAGGAACAGGGTGCAGGAATACACTATTTTAAGTGAAAAGATGTTCCAGGACTAGAGGGCATAGGATGAAGTTGGAGGGAGGACGATTCAGAGGAAACATGAGGAAGAATTTCTTCACAGAACGGGTGGTGGACAAGTGGAACACCCTGCCAGAGGAAGTGGTGAGGGCTGAAACAATCATGGGATTTAAGAATGCATAGGATAGACATAAAGGAATTCTGGAGGTCAGGGGTAAGGGGTAACAGACTTCTAGGAAAACATAAACTGAACTTACAAGCTCAAATGTGCAGACTGGGTGGGCCATAGGCCCTTATCTGCTGACACTGTCTATGTATCTATGTATCTATGTAACTTGAAACATAAAACTTGAGTCCAGACAAAAATACAAATGTACAGTACACAGCATAGGAAGCATCCAGAAAACCCAAATCAATAGTTCTGCCAATATTTTTTTAATACCATAGCAGAAAATTATTTGCACTGCTACTTTAGAGCTTGAAGACTTGCATTGTGAGGTATGAATGTGTATACGTCCTGGGGGTGTGACTAACAGCCAACTACATTGAACACACTCCCGAGAGCTCTTGTAGTCCCACTGAAAATAAACATTAAATTCACTATTTATTTTGAAGTTGGAACTTCTTAAAAGGCAGAGTTATTCACCTGAGGATGACAGGAGCTGGATATTTGAATGATCACACCCACGGTTATGCGGAACCCTCAAAACGCTGGGCAGACATATTCTGGTCAGGGCAAACAGCCGGATGGAGCAGCAGGAGCCACTGGAGACCCTGAACCCTCTGACACTATTGTTTTGCGGACTGTCCATGCCCTTGATAGATTGGTAAAAGCACCAGATGCCAAAATGGACCTCTTCAACAACAGTCTCCACGATTGAAAAAAAAAGGTGGAAACTATCTCCCTGGAAGTGTGTGTGGTGAAGGAGTTGGTCGGCAAGACCTTGGCAGTGACTGCAGGGCTGGTATCAGAAAATAAATGTCTTCAACTCCAACTGGAACATTTAGAAAATGGAGCCCGATTACCTCATGTCCACTTGTTAGACGTCTCAGAGGGTATAGAAGGGATTGATTTACTACAGTATACCCACCAACTTATTCTCTGTACATTAGATCTTGACCTAGCAGAGTCTCTATTTAAGGTGTACCGTATTACCCAACAAACTAAATTACTGAATCAAGATTTACCTTGAACTATCTGATCAACACAGCAGGACAGCACATTAGGGATCAGCTACTCCAGGCAGCAAAAATTAAAGCCCCCTCTAACTGCCTGATGGCACTTGGATCTTCTTCTTTCTGGATCTCAGCTACTGTACTCACCTGAGTTGGAAAGCCTTTGATGCAGTACACGGCAAACTTAAATCACTGATGGTTAGTTATTCACTTCCTGTACTGGCGAAACTCAAGATTATGAATGCAGATAAAACTTTTATTTTCACTGACCCCACTGAAGTGGGTAAAAGACTGACTAACATAAAGGTTGATTTTCTGCAGGGGTCTGCAGCTTCTGTTGAGACCAAGGAGGGCCAAAACAAGCCTTGTAGTACTAATGTATATGTTAGCTCTGTGTTTTATACATATACATATACATATATACATATATATATATATATATATACATATACATGCACACACACACACAGGGGCTTCTTTCCTATGAGTTTGTTTGACTCAACTAGAATTTGCTAGACTGTATACTGATGTAGCATGGTGCCTGCCTATGTTTGTTCCACAGTTTAGCTCATTTGCTCATCAAAACAAGTTGCTGTTGGTTTCTTATAGGAGGAGTGGAGACTCGATGGCTTGCTTCTATTAACAACTGTTTTATCATATTTTTCATCTGTTCATGAACTTTATTTAAGTCACTGGCTGACTTAACAGGTCATGTATGCTGGGACTTAACAGACTTATTTTCAATTATCTGGTATATAGTCAACTGTCTTGGCTCTAAATGGCATTTGGTAACCTTTTCTTACTAAAACTGAGCAGTACTCATTAGTACTTCCCCTCTAGTGATGTAACACAAGGAGATAAGTACCATATCCTGAGTTATTATGTACCTGTGCCTTTACCATTTTCAATGCCTTGGAACCAAGTATATCTACAGTATATGACAAACTATGATATAATGATAAAAAGAAAGTTTTAGAAGAAATTTGGGTGCGTAGCTAGCCGACAAGCATGGCAGACATGTGTTAGCGAGCTCCCTGGGACACTAACTTTAGAATCGCTTAAAAAGCTGCAACTAAGGTGATACTGTGCCAGAACTCTGCCTACTAAGCAACCTCCAGACTGATGGCATCCAACAAGCAAAAAAGCAGGCAAGGGAAATTGTCCTTTGAGGCACAGCAATCGGCCGAAGTGAGCGCCGTGGTAGAGGTGGAGAGCAGACAGTAGGCCTCAAAAACAGACATGAAGAAAAGGTGCGGAACGAATATGGAGGAATTTGACAACTTTTTTTTTTTTTTTTTATTTAGTTTAGTTTAGTTTATTGTTCTAGGAATTACTACCTTTGAGCCAGAGGCTCTTTTACAAAGGTTCCACATCAATTAGGTACAGTACAAAAGGTTACATAGATAACACAACAATTTGTGCTGTGTCAAGAGCAAGAAAACATATACAAATACATATCAAATAATTTGTGCAAAAGGACATGAGATATTAATAATCACATCATTATTACAAGAAAGAGGTCATGCCAGATTAGGAGAAACAAATAGGGAAAAAGTCCAGAACAGAGAGGGTAAGTGAAAGGTGTGGGGAGCAGACAATAGCAGGAGAAAAGGTTTCCCAAACATGTCTTTGTCAAATAACGGAACAGGGTGGGTAGTGAGACTAGCTGGTGTACCATCAACCTTGCTCCAGATGCAGAATGAAATGAAGGCTGGCTTGGTTAACATTATGGCCCAACTTACACACTTACAGGGGGTCGTAACTGGTCTCTCGGAATCGGCAGCCGAGCACTCCACACAAATTGCAGAACTGGAACAACAGGTGAGTGAGCTGGAGGAATCACTGTCTGCAGTCATGGTTGAAAGAAGTGATCTTAAGTCCACTTTGGAAGAGTTACTGATGAGAGTGGATGATCAAGAGAACAGCTCTCATAGGTCTAATATATGCCTCATAGGACTCCTCGAGGGCACAGAGGGTCGCAATCCAAGTAAAGAGCTACACTTCTGGCTGGTAAAGCACCTGGGTCTCCCAGAGACCTGTAAGAACTTTGAGAAAGAGAGAGCGCATCATGTGGGCCCACCACCTAAGGCTGGGGAAAAGACGCACCACTGTCTGACCAAGTACCTATGATTTACAGATAAAGAAGCAGTTCTACAAACGGCAAAGAAATCTGGCCCCATATCTTTGGCAACACAAAGGTCTTTGTATATCAGGATTACAGTAATTACAGACCCGGCAACAGAAGTTTAATCCGATTAAAGCCAGGCTGCACCAAATGTGCTGGTCATTTTCCTTCATGTACCCCACTTGCCTACACATAGATAGTCTGGGCCAGGCACCACGGATCTTTGTTTGTCCAAAGGCAGCAGAAGAATGGGTAATCAAGGAGAAGACCAGGAGAGGAGGTGAACAATCTAATCCAGTGTGAGCACTCAGTAAGATGAGATAAATATTATATTTACTTCTATCCTTTCTTTGGGGCTCTTATGTCCTTAATCCCATGGGAGGCTTGATGAGCTCCTACATTTGGCATGGGCCTCCATGTCCTGGTGACACTGTTTCAACTCTGCCCGTGAGTCACCGGGATCTGGTATTGTTTGGAAGGACTGGCTGGGTCACACTGCCGAACCATAGTTGTTAGTTTGCCCGACTGTGCCTAGGGGCATGGGTAACAGTGGGGCAGCTGGGCCTAGCACTAAACTACGCATCGTGTACCGATTCCTCTATGGAGGTAACTGTTACAACATGGAAGGCACACGCTGACCTTAAGGTTTATTAGCCTGCTTATCATTTTACAGAAACAAATTTTCAATGCTTTAATACATGTTAAATCGACTAACATTGTTTCTCTAACTTAGCAGCCATAACTTAGAAGTTCTGATCTCTTTCAAATGTCGTTGATTCCTTTTTTCAGTTTTTAGCGACCATTCTTACTTAATCTGGTGTCCCACCATTTAGATGTTAATAATGGTGGAATTACCTTAATTTTCTGCCTGATGTTTGCAGTGGGGATACTGGCAGGCCTTGGATTGCCCATGGGGGGTTCTGTTGTGCACGTTGGACCTCTTATGTGGGGGGTTGGCTGGCCGTAGGCTTGACAAGTTGGGGGGGGTTCATAAGGGATTTGTTTCTTGTGGAAGACAGGAAAGGGAAGGGGGAACATCGGAGTGTGATGGTGACACCGAACGGCTCTTTCAGAAGATCAGCCCAGGGTGCTTTAACTGCTGTCCTTGGAACCCACACTGATCTGGCACCTGGCACAGCTCGGCTACTCTTCACAACCCGCAGTAGAGTGCTGGGGATTTCTGTACTTCTTTTTATAAGGGGTACTTTTGGGAAGGGAGGGAATTGTTTGGGTTGGTTGTTCACAAAGTTTGGGAGAAAATTGGTTCTAGATGTGCACTTTTATACCTCAGTTGTCCTCAGAGCTGCTTTTGTTATAGCACAGACAAGCATGGGGGAATGACTTTAAATGTGTAATCTGGAATGTGAATGGCCTTTAATCTATTTTGAAATGCAGGAAGACTATGGTGAGGATCCGGAAGCTGAAGGGGCAAATAGTCCTTCTGAGGAGATACACTTCACTGCTGTTGAGGCCCCAAAAACTGCCAGTTTCATGGGGGGCACCTGGGTGCTAGCTACTTTCTCCTCGAAGGTGCGGGGGGGAGGGCATCCATCTGGTTTCCACAAGGCCTACAATTTACTTTACTGGGGAGCACAGTGGACCCAGGAAGTAGGTACGCCCTAGCCAAAGTTTGTATACCGGGAAGGGAACTTTCCTGATTGGATTCCAAACATAGAAAACCCGGGCTTTTACCAGAAGTTAGCTTTGGATATGTCAGGTTGGGAAAGGCCTTGGATTTTGGTGGGGAAACTTTAATTGTGTGTTAGACATGGTGCTGGACCGTTCTCGCAGACTCTCGGTTCCCTTATCCCATAATGCCTTTAAAGAACTGCAGTCCAGTTTGAACTTAATTGATGCATGGCATCACTTTAATCCTTCTGGACAGGACTACAGTTTATTTTCTCATGCACACCACTCGTATGCCAGGATTGATAGAATCTTGGTCTCCAGATCCCTGTTGCTGGGGGTGAGGGAGACGACTTATCTTCCAATATTAATATCGTACCATGCCCTCCATCACATTGGCCTAAGGGGATCACGGGAGCCCAGGGTGCCAAGGCAGTGGAGACCTGATCCACTCCTTCTTAAGGATCAGGAATATATCAATTTTATGAATGGATGCATCTGAGAATTTCTATCTCATAATGGTATAGGGGAAACCTCGCACTGGGACCAGGTGGGAAGGCCTATGTCAGGGGCCAGACCATTTCCTTTGCCTCTCATCAGAGGAGGGTTGAGGGGAAGGAGCTCTCGAAGCCAAAACAGAGGCCTGTGACAACGCACATAAGCCAAACCCTACTGAAGCCCTATATAATGTGATCCAAACATTGACGTGGAAATATAACACTGTCTAGCACCCAACTAGAAAGATCTATCCTACTAGCTAATGTGGGGGAGTATTTTGATGGAGACCATGCGGGTAAGCTTTTGGCATGGCAAATAAAGTGAAAGGAAGCACAGAGAACCATTGGGCAATTTGTAATAGCCTCAGGGAATTAGTACAAAGTACAGCCAAAATAGGACAGGCATTTGAGGAATTTTACACTACCCTTTATGCCTTAGAGTGCAACCCGGAGAGGGATGCTTATGACTCCTCCTTTGAGAGGATACTCCTTAAGAAATTGTGCCGGGGTGCGGTGGAGGAGCTGGACATCCCCATTGCTAAACAGGACATATATGCTGCGTTCAAAACCCTTAAAGGCAGGAAGGCACCAGGGCCAAATGGGCTCTCCATAGATTTTTAAAAGACTTTTAGTGGCCCCCTTCTGGATCCTTTGTGTGACACAATAGCGGAGGGTTTAAGCAGGGGTGAGATACCCCCCTCCACACAGTCAGCAATAATTATAGTAGTGCTGAAACCCAGCAAAGATCCTACAAAATGTGCTTCATACAGGCCCATCTCCCTCCTCATGTCTGATTATAAAATACTGGCGCCAAAACCCTTGCCTCTCATTTGGACTCTCACCTGCCAAAGTTAATACATAGAAACATAGAAGTTGACGGCAGATAAGGACTGCAAGGCCCATCCAGTCTGCCCATTTCTTTTTCTACCTTATGAATGTGCCATTGGACTTTGCTCTGTCAATGGCCAATCTATTCAAACTCATCTGTATTGCTCCCTTTTGCCTAGCCCATGCCTGTTTAAAGCCCTGCGCTGTATTCCTATCCACCACTTCCTGAGGTAGGCCGTTCCATCCATCCACCACCCTTTCTGTGAAAAAGAACTTCCTCACATTACCTCTTAATTGGCCTCCCTCTAATCTCATGCTGTGTCCTCTTGTCCTGCTATTTTTCTTGTATTGAAATGTTAGACTCTTTCACATTGTTAATGCCCTTAAGGTGTTTGAATGTTTTAGTCATATCACCTCTCTCCCTCCTTTGCTCTAGGGTATATATATTGAGTACCGTTAATCTGTCCTCATATGTTTTTGATACAGTCCCTGCACCATTTTAGTGCTGCCTTTTCTGGACTGCCTCAATTTGGTTAATGTCCTTGTGAAGGTGCTGGCCTCCAGTACTCCAGATGGGGCCTAACCAGTGGGATTATTACCTCCCTCTTCTGACTTATCATACCCCTACCAATACACCACAACATCCCTCTAGCCTTACCTACTACTTTAGTGGTCTGCTTGGATGATTTCAGGTCATCGGTGATGACAATGCCCACGTCTCCTTCTTCCCTTGTGACTGCCAGCAACTCCCTTCCCAGCCTATAACTGGCTTCAGGGTTTCTCTTCCCTATGTGCATGATCTTGCACTTCTTTGCGTTAAACCCCAGTTGCCACTCTTCCAACCATTTTGCTAGTTTCATCAAGACTAATCAGGTTGTGTGACCATTTTGCTACTTTCATCAAGACTAATCAGGTTTTGTGCAGGGTAGGATGGGAAAACATGACATTAGATGAACCTTGGACATCGTATATAGATGGGGAGGACCAAACGTAGGCATGGAGCAGCCGTGGTGGCATTAGACACTGAAAAAGCATTTCACTGCATGGAGTGGGGGTACCTATTTGAAACTCTAGGTAGAATGGGGCTGGGGCCAGCCTACTGTGCTTGGGTACATATACTTTACAATAGACTGCAGGTGCAGATGGTGGTCAATGGATCCATCTCTTGTCTATTCACTTTGGGACGTGGCACCTGTCAGGGATGCCCACTCTCCCCATTACTTTATGTCCTCTCCTTAGAACTGCTGCCAGCAGCCCTTAGAGCCCATGAGGGGATTAGGGGATCTGTGGTGGGGGGGCATAAAATTGCCATGTATGCTGATGACCAGCTCCTCTATCTGCAAAACCCTGCACAGGACCTTCTGACCATTCATCACCTGATGAGGACATTAGGAGAGATCTCAGGACATAAGGTCAACTGGTCCAAAAGAGAACTCCTCCCAGTGGGTCTGTTGGATAGGGCACAACTGGTAACCAACCTCAGGGGCCTGCAACTTGTCACTCAATTAAAATATCTTGGGATGCAAATGTCTGTCTCTATTGGCTCCTTACATACCTTAAACTATAAACCCCTGCTGCCAAAATAACAGAATACTGTGATAGGTGAGCCACCTTACCTCTCTCCTTGCTGGGCAGAATTGGGGTGGTTAAGATGACAATTTTGCCAAGGGTCCCCTATATGTATCAGTCCCTCCCTATCAGGGTTCCCCAAGCACATTTTAAATTATTAGACACCATAATGCATAAGTTCTTGTGGTGGGGAGGTATGGCCAAAATTAGAAAATTGAGCTTGCAGCTTCCACCAAAGGAGGGGAAGGGGGACTGGAACTGGAACTTACTACTGGGCTGCACAGCTAACCTTTCTTTCCATTGGCCCTACAGCCCTGGAGTGCTGTTGGCTGACTCTGGAAGAGGATATGCTTCATGGGAACTTTAGGAACAACACCCTGGCTGGCTTGCTGGGAACTCTCGGCAGTGAGCAAATACTCAACCCTTTCACCAATATCTCCTTATAGATTTGGCTCTGAGCTCATCAGTATATTGGGCACAATCGTAATTTGTCCCCTCCCTCTAGCTTGCTAGCAGTAATGCGCAGCAAGGACAATTATTCACCTGAAATTATTCAACGCCTCCTCTGGGGGTGGAGGAAGAAGGGGCTTATCTCTGTTGGGCAGTTATACGAGGGAGGTTGGCTTTAGAGATTCTCAGGGTTATGCCAGGAATGGGGTATACATCCAGGGGACTTTTTTTCTATATCTCCAGATATGCCAAAAATGTGGTGTTACTTTAGCTGTGACCTATGGCTAGTCAGATCCAGCCCCTTTGGAGGAGGAGCTTTTTAACCCACAGCCTGAGCAAAAAACCCTCTCAGTTTATTACCATACTATACTGGGACATCATGAAGCTAGCAGAGATAAGCTAAGTGCACACTTACCTCTCCCAGTAGACCACTACACGTGAATGCTGGCATGCACCCATTATATAAACTGCTCCCACAGTAATAGACTCCACCAGATCCAATTAAACGTTTTACACAGAGCATACATGGCTCCTAAGGGGTTGCATGCCTTAGATAACTTAAAATCTGATCTTTGCCCAAAATGAGAGGTCGAGGAGGCTGATTTCATTCACTTGGCCCTGATGTGCTCAAGGGTAGCCCCCTTTTGACATTCCATTCATGACATAATGAGCCACATACTTGGGTACATCCCCTCCAAGTCTCCCCTCAAATTGCTACTGGGAACAGACCCTGTTCATCCTTATCAGAAGTCCCACAAACTATTATGGTCACTGGCACTTATCAATGCCAAGAGGACAATAGCCCAGAGATGGATGTCAACCCCCCCCCCCCATCTACTGCCAAATGGGTAATGAATTTAAAATTCTGCATGACTCTGAAAAGGGCACAGATGACCTCTCAGGGGAATCTTCATACATTTTTTTAGGTTTGGCACCCTCTATTGGATGCAGTGGTATCTGGGAGTTTCCCCATATAAAATAAAAGGATAAGCCAAGTACCTGTTTCTTACTGTCTTAATGCCCAGGCTTCTGCTTTTTTGCCTTTTTTTTTTTTTTTTTTTAAAGACAATACTATATTGTTATCAGAACTTATGCTTGCATTACTCTGTCGGCTTGCATAGACAACTGATTGTATAGAATATTAAGAAATGTATATATGTACTTATTAATGTATGCACATCTGTTACCTAATAAACTATTCCTGAAAAAGTTTAAAAAAAAGAAAGTGTACAAGTTCTTCAGGTCCCAGGGCACTAGTAGGCAATCACTATATTCTAATGTTGTATTGTTCAATTTTTTCAGTTACCCAAATTGAGATTGCCTTGCCTGGAAAGGGTAAAACTAGGCAGAAGGGAGAATCATAACAGAAAACTCCTAATAGGAGAGGCATACCACATAAGTGTGATCTGAATGAAACCAATGATTTGCTGCACCTACCCAAGTTTTCTCAGCTCCTCTCCTTTGAGCTGTCATGCCAGCCTTCTCTTTCCGCTGGGCTGCTCCTGCTGCTGCATATCACACTTCAGGGCTCACTGAACCACTGATTCACCAGACACGCCCCCAATCTGATTGTTCGTGGGTGGTATCAGTTTGGGAGGGGCAGGAACGGTGTGCTGTGCTGCCAGGCAGCATAGGGTGACCTACCTGAGGCCATCGTCTGGTGCAATGGGGCAGCCATTTCCCCCTTTTGTAGGGCTCCACCCACCTCCTTCTTGTGTGTGGTCACCACAGTATCCTGGGGGGCATTCAGCAGCATGTGGTCACCTACACCACCAAGAATACCTCTGCTAAGCTGCCACCAGGAAACATGGTTGAAGTGGTACAAAGCAACCCCCCCAGAGGAAAGCATCCAAGGGATACCTTTTGCTCCCTTCCTGCTGGCTTCTGCTCCTGACATCCAGGGTTGGAGCATGATCCTGGACTGCCAGTATGCCAGAGCAATGCTCCATTTAGCAGCGCCATAGAGCTGGCCTATCTGTTTTTTTTAGAAGTCTAGAAAACATACATACTGTGACGGCAGAAAATGAGCCATCAGCCTATCTAATCTGCCTCACCCAGGATATTTCTTGTGTAATGCTGGGCCTACTTAACAGCTACAACCCATTTCCCTGCCCAGCATTGCCATCCTATGCTCTTATTAGACCCCCCCATTCCTTTCCTACCTATGGTTGAATCCACTTACTGTTTCGGCACATATTAACTCCTGTACTAGACTATTCCAGCTGTGCAACACTATAGAAACATAGAAATTTGACGGCAGATAAGGACCGCTTGGCCCACCTAGTCTGCCCATTTTCCTACCTAACAGATAAGCTGCAAATCCTAGTTAACCAACAGCTTACTTCCTCCTACCCCCCACTAGGACTGCCTTATGCCGGTCCCATGCATTCTTGAAGTCCCCCACTGTTCTTGACTCCACGACCTCCTCAGGGAGGCTGTTCCATGCATCCACAACCCTCTCAGTGAAAAACTACTTCCTCACATTACCTCTGAGCCGTCCCCCCTCTATCTTCATATTGTGCCCCCTCGTTCTTGCACATCTCTTCTTCTGAAAGACACTACCCTCTTGTACCTTGTTAATTCCCTTGAGATACTTGAACGTTTCTATCATGTCCCCCCTTTCCCTCCTTTCCTCAAGGGTATACATATAAAGCTTTAGTCTTTCTTCGTATGTCTTCTGGTGCAGACCCTGCACCATTTTGGTTGCCCTCCTCTGGACAGCCTCCACTCTGTCTATGTCTTTTCGGAGATGGGGTCTCCAGAACTGCACACAGTACTCCAGATGGGGTCTCACCAACTGTCTGTACAGAGGGATAACAACTTCCTGTTTTCTACTATTGGTGCCTCTTCCTATGCATCCCAGTATTCCCCCAGAACTTCCTTACTGCCTTCTCCCATTGCTTGCCCACCTTTAGGTCATCTGATATAATTACCCCCAGGTTCCTTTCTATTTTTACTGTTGTCAGTATATCACCCCCCACTGGGTACACTTCCCCTGGGTTTTTGTTTCCCAGGAGGCAGTATGGCGCAGTGGGTTAAGGCTCTGAGCTGCAAATCTGGAGACCTGGGTTTGAATCCCACAGCCCCCTAGGTGCATACTGTGTGACCCTGAGCAAGTCACTTAACTTTCTTGTGCTCCCAGGTTGCACCTGCAAACAAGCTTTCAGCTTAGTGTGTCTCACCTGGAAAAATAATTGGTAAAAAAAAAAAATGTGCATTACCTTGCACTTCTTTGCGTTGAATCTGAGCTGCCATACATTTGACCATTCCTCCAACCTTGCCAAGTCCCTTCTCATCCTTTCCACTCCATCTTTTGTATCAACCCTGTTGCAGATCTTTGTGCCATCTGCAAAGAGACATACTTTTCCTTCCAGTTCCTCTGCAATGTCACTTATAAAGACATAAAAAAGTACCGGTCCCAGTACTGAACCCTGCGGTACCCCACTAGTAACCCTCCTTTCTTCACTGTGTATTCCATTTACTACTACCCTTTGCATCCTGTTGTCTAGCCAATTTTTTATCCAGGCTACCTCCTTGGGACCCACTCCAAGGCTGGCTATCTTGTGACTTAAACTTTTGTGTGGGACTATATCAAATGCCTTGCTAAAATCTAGGTAGGCCATGTCCACAGCCCCTCCCTGGTCTACTACTTTGGTCACCCAGTCAAAGAAATCTATTAGATTCGTCTGACACGACCTTCCCATTGTGAATCCATGCTGCCTTGGGTCCTGTGCCCCACTGGCCTCTAGGTACTCAACAATTCTTTCCTTCAGAAGTGATTCCATCATTTTCCCTACCACTGAGGTCAAACTAACTGGTCTGAAGTTTCCTGCCTCTGTCCTGCTCCCACTTTTGTGAAGAGGAATCACATCTGCCCTCCTCCAGTCCTCGGGTACCACCCCATCCTCCCATGATTTGTTAAAGAGAGTAGTCAGTGGTGTCACTAGTTCTACCCTTAGTTCTTTTAGAATTCTTGGGTGAATCTCATCAGGCCCCATTGCTTTGTCCACCTTCAATTTTATTAGTTCTTTCAGAACCCTTTCTTCTGTAAATGGACTGGTATCAACCCCCGTCTTCAGAGTGTTTCTCTTGTTTGGTTTAGGTAACTCCCTCCTCTTCCTTTGTGAATACTGAGCAGAAATATTCATTCAGTATCCCTGCTTTTCACTGTCACCTCTACCCACATTCCCTCCTTTATTAAGCTTCAGTATCCCTCCTTTGGTCTTTCTTCGCTCCCTAATGTACCTATAAAGGTCTTATCCCCTTCTTAACAGAATTGGCTATCCTTTCCTCGGTTTGGGCCTTTGCCATTCTGACTGCCTTCCCAGCCTCTTTCTGCTTTAACTGATAAGTTCTCTGTCCTGCTCCTTCTGTGTTTCCTTATATTTCTGAATGCTGTCCTTTTCTCCTTAACCTTCCTTGCCCCTCTTTTGAGAACCATAGCGTTTTTTCCTTCGTTGTGTTTTATTGATTTGCTTTACACAAAGGCTTGTTGCCTCTGTGATGGCTGTTTTGATCACTCCCCATTGTTCCTCCACCCCTCCTTCTTGCCTATTTGCTAGTGCTTCTCTAAGGCACTCTCTCATTTTCCCAAAGTCGGCCCTCCTAAAGTCCAGTACTCTTGCTTTTGTATGGCTTGATTGTTTGGCTGTGTTTATTGTGAACCACACTGTTTGGCGGTCGCTTGTTCCCAGATGGCTACCCACTTCTAAATCTGAGATTCTTTCTCCATCCCCATTTGAGAGTACCAGTTCTAAGATTGCTCCCTCCCGAGTGGGTTCCAATACTAGCTGTCTGAGGCATGCCCCCTGTAGGGCATCAAGAATGACCCTGCTCTTGGATGTGCCTGCAGCAAAGGTGCTCCAGTTAACATCTGGCATATTCAGGTCCCCCATCAACAATATCTCCTTTTTCTGCCATTCTAAGAAGCCTTCTATCATTTCCTTGTCCATTCCCTCCCCCTGAGATGGGGGTCTGTATACAACCCCCATGCGGATTGTGGTGCCATTTCCTGTCTCCAGGGTGACCCAAAGTGCCTCATCTGCTCCCTGTTTATTCTTTAGTTCTGTTGCTTTGATCCCTTCCTTTACATAGAGAGCTACTCCTCCTCCTCTTTTACCCTCCCTGTCCCTCCTGTAGATTGTGTATCCTGGTATGTTGACATCCCAGTCATGGTTCTCTGTATACCATGTTTCTGTGACTGCCACAATATCCAGGCAACCCTCTTCCATCAAGGCTACTAGTTCAGGGAGCTTGTTACACAGACTACGGGCATTGGTACTCATCACCCTCCACTTTTTGATAGCCTTACCCCTTTTAGCCCCATTTCTGTCCTTACTGCCTTTGCCTTTTTTACATTTAAATCTGTTCTGCTCCCTAATAACTTCTGTACCTTGGTGTTTACCTCACTAATCACCATGTTTTGTGGGGGGAGGCTCGGATTTCCCTGCTCCTTCTCAGTGCCTCCCCCCTTGGCTAGTTTAAATGCTTGCCAATGAAGCATTTACACCTCTCACCTAGGGTCCTGGTTCCCCCCTGGACAGATGCAGACCATCGCACCAGTATAGGTCTGCATCCCTCCAGGTGGCTCCCCAGTCCCCAATGAAGCCAAAACCCTGAGCTCCACACCAGTTTTTCAACCACTCATTGAATTCCCTGGTGAGAAGTGCCCTAGCATCTCCTTGCCATAGACAGGCAGCACCTCCGAGAAGGTTACCGTATCGCAACTTTGTCTAAGCCCCTTTCCAACTCTATAAATCCTCTTGTACTGTTCTGATCCCATTCTTAGCCAGGTCATTTGTCCCTAGGTGGACAATGACATCCAGCTCCCTCCCTCATGCAGCTCCTACCACGATCCTGAGGATTCGCTTCCTGTCCCTCCAAGCCGTGGTGCCAGGAAGGCACCTTACCTCCCTCTCCCCTTCCTCCCCCATTTCTACCCCCCTAATGATTGAGTCCCCCACCAGGAGTTGTTTCCTTCCCCTGTGGGGTCCCATGCCACCCTCCTGTGGGTCTCCTTTGTGAAGGTTCCCAGCATCCTCCTTGGTCTCCACTGCAGGTGCCTCCATAGAGGAACCACTATCCACCAGAAGAGCAAATGAATTGTGGAGAGGTACAGCTGGAGGGATGCAACTCTGTTCCACCACCCTCTCCCTCCTTGAGTCCACCCTGGTACAGCCTCTCCTCTTTCTTGGCAACCTCTGAGGTAGTGGCATTGGCCCTGGTGGTCCCTGGGTGGGGGAGGAGGTTTCACGAATCCTAGCCAGGTCAGCCTGGAGACGGGCAACCTCCTCTCTCAGACCAGAGAGGTGCCTGTAAATAGGGCAGCATTGCAGCCTCCAGAATGTCTCCCAGAACACTGCCGACCCACAGCCATTGCACTGCACCACTCCTATCATGTCTTATTTTGTGTCTTCTCTACTGTTTCACTGGATGCTTATTCTCTCCTCTCCTTACAACGCTCACCCTTCCTGTTCTGGGACAGCAACTTCCTATCTTCCTCAGTAGCCTCCTTCTTCCTTGCTCAATATCAGACCACCAGCAGCTAGGGAGGAGAGTGAGCTACTTTTTTTTACTTTAGGGTTGACAAAACCAATGTTTCTCTATGATCCTTTCCTTCCTACTGCCAAACAGGAAGTTCCTGTTGACAGTCAAATCTAGTGGCTATAAAAGTAGAACTGGCTTTGGGTGGGTGGGATGGAGGGCAATTAGTAAGAAAAAAGGCTAGCAACAGGAAGTTGTAATTTGACTCACCTGCTTTTATAGTGTCTAAACCACACCCCCAGGTAAGCTCTCTTTCCTCCTACTGGTTTAGCAAAGTCAGCTGATACAGTACCCTTCCCTGCACATAACACACACTGACTTTCTTTCTTTTCTTTCTTTTTTTTAACCCTAAATAAGACCCCTTCTACTTCTAATAAAGTTATCTGTCTACTTAATCTTAACTGACACTGACTCCTGCTGAGATATAAGTTTTAAATTAATAAGAAAATGTCACTTCTTTTAGTTAGCTGCTTTCTGCTCTACAAGCAAGGCTAGCAACTATTTCCATGAAAATGCACTTTTATACGTTCCTCCTGAAGCAGAGAATATGCACACTAGCATTAGGTTCATAAAGTGTTAACCTGTGCTTTTATACCAGGCAGGGTGATAGAAGTGGAACCTCTGGCATAAAAGCACAGGTTAACACTTTTGAACCCAGTGCCCTTGTGTGTATTTTCAGCTGACCTCCCACCACCACCTCAAAATCTGGACAGAAACTAAATACGAGTTTTGAAATAAGTATCATGTTTTGGATTTAGGCCGACAAGCACAGTGTTGGATGATCATCCCATGAAATAATTTGACTTTATATTGATAATCCCTCATCTCTGGGGATGGGAGATTGCAGACATTCCTCGGAACCTACTGGTTCTATTCACTCGGCACAAGTGTGCTAGGCAACTCCAAATGACGTTGGACATCCCAGCAGGATGCATGATGCCTCGTCAGTTAGAGCCCTGAAAAGGCAGGAGAAGTCAAAATGCCACCAGATCTGCACTTTGTTGATGGGGTTTCTGAAAGCAGCACACTAGCGATACCTGCTCCACTGGAGAATTGCGATAGATATAGCTGGTGTATTTCACATAAATCAAATCAGAGGTTTACAAATGCCATGGAAAAGCAGTTACTCTTGTAAAGAGATGTCAAACACGTATCAGTTAAGTGCAGCATGAACTCTGCAATACATACTGACACTGGGGTTACATATGTAACACTGTTTGTAACACCTGCCATGTAAAAGCACTTACCCTTGTAAAGAGATGTTAAACACATGTCAGTTAAGTGCAGTATAAACTCTAGATACCAATGCTGTGGTTACATATACCAACATACTAAAACGCCAGCAGAATAGGCTTAATGGTCTCTTGAGTCTGTTCTTCAGCACCCGCACTGAGGGCCGATTCTGGTGTCCCCCCCCCCCTCTTGGGTTATACCATCCCCAGTCCCAGGTGTTCCACCTGTATTGGGCCTGGTCAGATTTACCCTCCCCCTGTACCTGTCCCATCCCCTCTTAAACCTGTCCACAGTCTCCACCTCTGCCAGCTCCCTGGGCAGTGCATTCCATGGCTCCACCACCCTTTCAGTGAAATAACATCTCCTCCTCTCCCCTCTGAGCCTGCCCCCTTCCAGCTTACACCCGTGACCTCTTGTTGCCCCACCCTCCTTCCTTTGGAGCACCCTGACTGGGCATCCTTTATTGATCCCTTCCATGTACTTAAAGACCTCTATCATGTCCCCCCCCCCCGTCTCTCCTCTCCTCCAGGGTGTACATGTTGAGCTCTTGGGCCTCTCCTCATAGGTCCCTCTCCCCAGGCCCCAATCATTTGGTTGCCCTCCTTTGGACCCTCTCTAGGAGTGTTATGTCCTTCTTTAAATGTGGTCTCCAAAACTGTACACAGTACTCGAGGTGTGGCCTAACCAAGCAGCTGTAAAGTGGAAGGATCGCTTCCACCTTTCTGGAGGTAATCCCCCTGGCGATGCATCCCAGCATCCTATTTTCCCTTGCTGCTGCCCTCTTACAGGTCTCTGAGTTGTTCAGTTTTATATCTACCACTACCCCCAAGTCTGTCTCACCTTCTGTGACTTGAATCATGTCTCCTCCCGGGGTATACCCCTGGCCTGGATTTCTGACTCCCAGGTACAGAACCTTGCACTTCCCCCACATTGAATTTTAGTTTCCATTTTTCCAACCACCTTTTCAGAGCCTCCAGGTCCTCCTGCAAGGCCACCCTCCCCTCTTCTCCATCCACCACTGCACCCAGCTTTGAGTCATCTGCAAAGAGACTCATCTCACTCCTGATCCCCCTCCTGATGTCTGAGATATAGGCGTTGAACAGGAGTGGCCCCAGCACTGATCCCTGGGGAACCCCACTAGTAACCCACCTTGGGGATGAGGCTAACCCTCCAACCACCACCTTCTGAGTACACTCTGAGAGCCAATTTCCTATCCATCTTAACAACTGTCTCCCTACCCCCATTTCCTTCAGCTTAGCCAACAGGCCACTGTGGGGTACCGAATCAAATGCCTTGCTAAAGTCCATAAAGAGGACGTCCACTGGCCTACCCTGGTCCAGGGCCCTCATTACCCAGTCATGGAACTCAACAAGATTTGTCTGGCATGATCTCCCCATGACAAAGCCATGCTGCCTATCGTCCAAGTACCCAGTTTCCTCCAGTATCCCCCCCTAGCCTTTCCTTGACAATACCCTCCATCACCTTGCCGACCACCGATGTCAGGCTAACGGGCCTGTGATTTCCAGCCTCCTCTCTTGATCCCCCCTTGTGGATTGACACGACATGGGCCACTCTTCAGTCTTGGGGCACCCACCCAATCCTCAGAGAGATGTTGCAAAGCTCCACCAGAGGGACTGCCAGGACATCCGCCAGTTCCCTCAGCACCCTGGGATGTATCTCATCTGGCCCAGGTGTTTTCTCCATCCGAAGGGACCCGAGGGCTTCCCTTACTCTCTCTATTGGGATTTCAGCCTCCACATCCTCCCCCTTGTCACCCTGCACTTCTGGGCCCCCACCTGTCTGTGGTGGCCACTCCATTTCCCCAGACCCATCAGGGTCCCTAGTCTCTATTGGTCGCACCCCTTGCACTGATTTGCCCCCGCTTCCTCGCAAGACCTAGCCCCTCCATCCTCCCTGGTAAAAACTGAGGCAAAGTACTCATTTAGGGCTTCTGCCTGTTCCCCGGCCCCCTGTGCCCAACCAACCCCTATCCTTATCTTGCTGATCTGCCCCTTACTTTCCTTTTTTCCCCTATGTATCTAAAGAAGTGTTAACCATGTACACACTGTTTGTAACATCTGCCATGTAAAAGAACTTACTCTTGTAAATAGATGTTAAACATGTATCAGTTAAGTGTAGTATAAATTCTACAATAGATACTGACACTGGGGTTATATATGTAACACTATTTGTAAAACCTGCCACGTATAAGCATTTACTCTTGTAAAGAGATGTTAAACACGTATCAGTTAAGTGCAGTATAAACTCTTCAACAGATAATAACACTGGGGTTACATATGTAACACTGTTTGTAACACCTGCCATGTAAAAGAACTTACTCTTGTAAAGAGATGTTAAACACGTATCAGTTAAGTACAGTATAAACTCTACAATAGATACAGACCCTGGGGTTAGCTATGTAACACTGTTTGTAACACCCAACACAGAAACATAGAAACATAGACTTTGACGGCTGATAAGGACCACTTGGCCCACCCAGTCTGCCCATTTCCCTACCTATTGGATAAGCTGCAGATTCTACTTAACCAACAGCCTACTTCCTGGAACCCCCCACTATACTTGCCTTATGTCTGTCCCATGCATGTTTGAACTCCCCCACTGTTTTAGACCCCATAACCTCTCCAGGAAGGCGGTTCCATGTGTCCACCACTCTCTCCGTGAAAAAGAATTTCCTCACATTACCCCTGAGCCATCCCCCCTAACTTTAAATTGTGCCCCATGTTCTTACACATCTCTTTTTCTGAAAGATGCTACCCTCCTGGACTTTGTTGATTCCCTTGAGGTACTTAAAAGTTTCTATCATGTCCCCCCGTTCCTCCTTTCATCAAGGGTATACATATTAAGCTCTCTCAGTCTCTCTTCATATGGTTTCTGATGTAGACCCTGCACCATTTTAGTTGCCCTCCTCTGGACTGCTTCCATCCTGTCTATGTCCTTGCATAGATGAGGTCTCCAAAACCTGCCATGTAGAAGCATTTACTCTTGTAAAGAGATGTTAAACACATATCAGTTAAGTGCAGCATGAACTCTACAACAGATACAGACACTGTGGTTGCATATATTTCAAATTTAAAGGACCACTATCCCTTGATAAAGCTGTAAGTTTAGACCAACAAAACATTAGGTAATCATGGACACGTAGCCTGAATTCTCAAATAGCTCTTGGACCCGCTTGGCCTGCTTATTCCCCCTGCTGGCCGGCTTCCTCTTACCGCAACTAACTTCCTCCTAGCCCCCTCCCTCTCTCCTTCCCTTTGAAAATCCCTCTGGGTGACCCTTCTCTAGCAGGATTGCCCTGCCCTTCCTTCCTGTGCCTGTCATCCCTCTGGCTCCTCGGTCTCCTTGTCTTCCTCTTTCTCGCTCTTTCACTGTCCCCAAACATATTAATATGAACTGCCTGTGCATGTATACTGACTGTGATATATGATTGTTCCCAGTATTAATTGTTATTGTAATTAAGAATTAGATTGTTCCCTGTCTGCTATTTTATGGTCTGACATTGAATGCCGTAAATGTAATTGTACTGTGTGTCCAGGATCGTCTTACAAATGAGCTTGCTCAACGATGTAATCGCCTGGTTAAATAAAGTTTGTTTGGTTGATTGGTATCTATATCCGGTGGCCACAACATGAAAACAAACTGAAGTTTTGAAAACTGAAAAACCTACACTTGTTCACTGGCTGAATTATACATATTTTGCTTGCCAGTTGAAATTCAGTGCCAGATTATGCAAGGTTCTGCACCTGGGGGGATAAAAGGACTGAGTATTGGATGGGAGGATTTAAAGAGGACAGGAAATTTGTGCTAACTGGCAACTATTTATAAAGTTCTTATTCTCAGAAACGATATGCATTCTCCTAAAGTATCCATAGTTAACTGTACCGGAATAAAAAGCAATAGTAAAACTGTAGTTTGCATTGCTGTGTTTTTATGTGCAGCATTCTGTTACAGTTCACTTGATAGAATCACTTATGTGGAGTTTCTACTATGTCATGATTTGTGTACAGGATGCTAATTATGAGCTGCTGACTTATCAGAACCCTGTTTAGAGTTCTGTGCATAAACAATGACATAGTTATAACTCCAAATTACTGGTTCCATGAAAAGAACTCTAACAAAATGCTGCCCATAAAAACAAGACAATGCAAAATACAGCTTTTTATATCACTTTTTATTCAGTACAGTTAAATATTGATAATTTAGATGAATGCATATAATTTCTGAGAATAAGAACTTTATAAACAGCTGCCAGTTAGAAATGATTTCCTGTCCTCTTTAAGCTGAGCACTACACCAGAGGAAAGGGACCTGGGAGTCATCACTAGTGACTCCCTCAACCAATCAAATCAATACTACAAGGCCTATAGTAAGGGACCTGGGAGTCATCATTAGTGACTCCCTCAACCAATCAAGTCAGTACTACAAGGCTTATAGAAAGGCTAACAGGATGTTGGGGTGCATCAGAAGTGGGTATAACAGCAGGAAAATGGAGGTACACTGCCACGGGTGCACACAAGGTCATGCTCAATTCATGGGTGCGGGGTCAGCAGAATGGCAGCAGGTGAAGCACCCAGTCCCACAGCCCTCTGCACCTCTGGGCCAGCACTTCATGGAGATACTAGTACCTCACATGGGTGTGGAGTTCCCAATGTGGCAGCAGTTGAAGCACCCAGGCCCTCAGCCTTCTGCACCCCTAGACCAGCACTACATGGAGGTACTAATTCACCATGGGTGCGAGGTCTCCAGTTTGGCAGCAGGTGAGACACCCAGGCCCTCAGCACCACTGGCCCAGCACTACATGAAAGTAATGCTACCTACCGTGGATACAGGGTCCCCATTGTGGCTGAGGTGAGGCACACAGTCCCTCAGCTCTCTGCACCATTGTGCCAGCCCTACTTGGAGGTACTACTACCACATCATGGGTGCAGGGTCCCCAGTGTGACAGCAGGTGAGGCACCCAGGGCCTCAGCCCTCTGAACCACTCAGCCAGCAGTACATGGAGGTACACATCACAATGGGTGCAAGGTTTCCAGTGTGGCAGTAGGTGAGGCACCCAGGCCCTCAGCCCTCTGCACCATTGAGCCAGCACTACATGGAGGTACTTCTACCTCACCATGGGTGCAGGGTCAACAGTGTGGCAGCAGGTGAGGCACCCAGGCCCTCATCACCACTGGGCCAGCACTCCATGGAGGTACTAATACCGCACCATGGGTGTGGGGTCACCAGTTTGACAACAGGTGAGGCCCTCAGCCCTCTGCATCACTGGGCCAGCACTATATGGAGGTACTTCTAACTCACCATGGAACGTGGCAGCCACTGTGGCAATAAGTGAGGCACCCAGACCCTCAGCCATCTGCACCACTATGCTGGCACTACATGGATGTACTACACCCTCACTATGGGTGCAGCTTCTCCACTGTGGCAGCATGTGAGGCACCTTGGCCCTCTGCACCACAGGCTGGCACTACATGGAGGCACGAATACCTCAACATGGGTGTCGGGTCACTGGTGTGACAGCAGGTGAGGCACCTAGGCCCTCGGCCCTCTGCACCACTGGGCAAGCACTACGTGGAGATACTACTACCTCACTATGGATGCACGGTCCCCAGTGTGGCAGAAGATGAGGTACCCAGGTCCTCAGCCCTCTGCACCACTGGGTCAGCACTACAAGGAGGTACTACTATGTCACCATAGGTGCAGACTCACCAGTGTGGCAGCAGGTGGGGAGCCCAGAGCCTCAGCTCTCAGCATCACTGGTCCAGCACTACATGGATGTACTACTACCTCACCATGGGTGTGGAGTTACCAGTGTGGCAGCAGATGATGCACCCAGGCCATTGGCCCCTGCACTGCTGGGTCAGCACTACATGGAGATACTACTACATCACCAAGGGTGCAGGGTTACCAGTGTGGCAGTAGGTGAGGCACCCAGGCCCTCAGCCCTCTGCAACACTAGGCCGGCACTGCATAGAAGTACTACTACCCAACAATAGGTGTGGGGTCCCCAGTGTGGCAGCAGGTGAGACACCCAGTCCCTCAGCCCTCTGCACCACTGGGCCAGCACTGCATGGGGGTACTACTACCTCACCATGGGTGTGGGGTCACCAGTGTGGCAACTGGTGAGGCACCCAGACTTTCAGCACCACTGGGCCAACACTACATGGATGTACTACTACCTCATCATGGATGCAGGGTTGCCAGTGTGGCAGCAGGTGAGACATCCAGGCCCTAAACCCTCTGCACCACTGGGCCAGCACTGCATGGGGGTACTACTAACTCACCATGGGTGTGGGGTCATCAGTGTGGCAGTAGGTGAGTCACCAAGGCCCTCAGACCTCAAAACCTCTGGGCTAGCACTACATGGAGGTAGTGATACATCACCATGGGTGCGGGGTCACCAGTGTGGCAGCAGGTGATGCACTGAGGCCCTCAGCCTTTAACACCACTGGGCAAGCAGTACATGAAGGTACTACTACCTCATCATGGGTGTGGGGTCACCAGTGTGGCAGCAAGTGAGGCACCCAGGCTCTCAGCACTCTGCATCACTGGGCCAACACTACAAGGAGGTACTACCACCTCACCATGGGTGACGGGTCACCAGTATGGCAGCAGGTGAAACACCCAGGCCTCTGCGACATTGTGTGGGCATTACATTTCTAATTTGGGGGAAAAATAGTAAAAATCTGATAGGAGGATGTTGGATTATGAGGAATCATGGTTGCACCTGGAAAGGGACATACTACCAGAAAAGTAAGCTAAGATGCATTATCCCTGTATACTGTGGTGTATCGTGCTGCATGATAATGGCAATACTGTTTTTATCCCCCACAAAGATAGAGATTATCGTCACTGGTAATTATCATGACACATCATCATTTCATTTTATCGTGGAATCCCTAACATTTATTTCTCCAAACAAACAAGCAAGTAAGCAAGCGACAAGATACCAGCAACCTACTCTGGAGAATGAAAAATAAAAATTAGCTGACTCTGTCAGTATACATCGATTAAAAAAAAAGTTATTGTCCAAGTGACCGGACTAGACAAAGACTGCACACAAGTGGAACTGGAGACCGCTGGTGTCGTACCCTGTCACTTCAAACTATTGTTTACTGTCAAGGGGCTGAGCTCCTGGGTCACTAACTGCCCTTAAATCCACTGAGGATAGTCAACATAATCGCCAGCTGGGTAGGATAGCAGAGCTCTGTTGTTAGTGACAGCCCTTGAATCCACTGAGGATAGCATCATCGCCAGCTGGGCATGATGGCACAACTCCAGTGTTACTGACAGCCCTTGAATCCACTGAGGATAGCATCATCGCCAGCTGGGCATGATGGCACAACTCCAGTGTTACTGACAGCCCTTGAATCCACTGAGGATAGTAAACATCTTTGCCAGATGGGCATGATGGCAGAGCTTCAGTGTTACTAACAGCCCTTGAATCCACTGAGGATAAACAATATTATTGCCTGTTGGGCATGATGGTTTTCAAAAATATGAGTGACAGTCTGTGGTGAGCTGAAGAAATGGACATTAACTAACGAATATACAAAGAAGCCAGCAGAAGAATGCATTTAGTCTGTTTAGTCTGCTTATACTGCAGGGTCCACAACTTGAGCTATTGTCCGTGTCCTCCCTCCCCACTCCTCCCATCCTCCCTACTCAAGATTCTTACCTTTGCTCTATGCCTATTCCAGCCTCTCTTGAAATTGTCCACTATCTTCAACAAGACCACATGTTCTGGCAGCACATTCCAGGTGCTCATCACCCTCTCTGTGAAGAAGTGCGTCCTGATATCCCTCCTTAACCTCCCACCCTCCTACTTAAGACTGTACCTCCTCGTGTTGTGGTTGCCACTCACGTTAAAGATACCCTCCTTATGTATCCCTTTCAGGTACTTGAAGGTCCCAGTCATGTTTTCTCTCTTTCTGTCTCGCTGTGTCTCTGTGTCCCTCTCCCTCTCCTGTCCTCCAGGGAGTACATCGTCAGTGCCCACAACCTCTCCTTATACTCCTTACCCTGCTGACCCACCATCATCTTTGTAGCCCTCCCCTGGACCTTCTCCAGGGGGTTAATGTCCTTTCTGAGGTGTGGGCACTAGTACTGAACTCCATACTCTAGATGTGGTCTCGCCAGTGACCTGTACAAGGGTAGTATAACCTCTTGTCTTCTACTACTGATCCCTCTAGCTATGCATCCCAACATCTTGTTTGCCCTTGTTGCTGCCTTCTTGCACTATGTGGAGTGCTTCAGTTCACTAGTGATCATCACTCCAGGTCCTTCCCCTTCTGTGATGCAGATACAAGGACTCCATCCAGGTAGTACCTCATCCTGGGATTCTTAGTTCCAATGTGCATAACTTTGCATTTCTTGGCATTGAAGCCAAGCAGCCAGATCCCGGACCACCTTCCCAGCTTTTCCAGATCATTCTGTTGGTCCAGTATCCCTTCAGCCATATCTACTCTCCCACAAATCTTGGTATTATCCATGAATAGGCACATTTTGCCCTTAAAGCCACCCCCCAACATTACTAATAAAGACAATAAACAACACCAGCCCCAGCACCAAGCCATTGCAGGATGCCACTGGTGACCTCTCTGGTGCCAGATAACTCTCCTCCCACGACTACCCTTTGGGTTCTGTTCTTCAACCAGTTGTCCACCCACATGGGCATCTTAACCTCAACCCTGAGAGCCATCAACTTCCTGATCAACCTTTTGTGAGGCACAGAGTCAAAGGACTTGCTGAAATCCAGATAGAGGATGTCTACCACTTGACCCCAGTCTATTGGCTTAGTGACCCAGTCAAAGAAGTCAATCAGATTCATTTGACATGATCACACCCTCTCCCATGAACCCGTGCTGCTTCACATACTGGAGACCATGCTCCTCTAGATATTCTACCAACCATTTTATTTTATTTATTCTGATTGGGATTAATACATTTGAGTCAAAGACTCATTTTCAAAGGTTCCAAGTCAGGGACAAAACAGAGGAATACAAATACAATACAATAAGTACAAATTAACATAACAGTGAAAAAAGAAAAACATGGTAGGCATCATGAACCTCATTATAATGACACATGAGGTGTAAGACTTGCTAGTTTCAGGTACATCTTAAAAGCAGAGTAAATTACATCAAGTTGTTGCAGGGTAGAGATACACTGGGGATAGTGAGATATGTCAATAATAGGTCCGTGTTAAGCTTTGGGGATGATGGGGGAAAAGGGAAGCAGCCAGATTGGCATTGTTAAAGTAGCTAAAGTTGGAGTGGGACAGGAGTTTAGGAACTCACTGAGAAGCACCCCTGATAGATCAGTGAAAGTGGTATTGAACTCATTGGCAATCAGTAGTGGTTCCTGGAGAGACCCATAGCCAGTGGTTAATAGGCGCGGTGATGCCCTGGAGGTCCTTCCAGTAAGGGATTTTAGTGTGTTCCAGAACCCTTTAGAGGACCCCCAGTTTTTGTTGAGGAGGTCATTGAAATAACTAGCTTTTGCCAAGCGAATGAGCCTGGTACAGAAGTTCCTGCAGCTTCATATGCGGATACATCGTGTGGCTTTCCTGAATCCTTAGCTTTGTGCCACAGGTTGTCTCTATTATGCATGTGATCTAGGAGTGAGGTATTAAGCCAGGGTGTGAGGGTTCCTTTGACTTTTTTTGGTTTTTATGGGGCCAAAAATATTGCACGCTCGAGTAATTGAATTTCGGAAGAACTCAAAGGCAATGTTGCCATCAGTTGCATGGTCAAGTAGTGACCAGTCAATCAGGGATAAGTGGAGTTTGAAATCATTTAGTAGTCCAGGTTTCAGCACCCAATTGAATTGACCTTCGGCAGGCACTTTGTGAACTTGTTTGCCCAGGTGCACATGACTGGCGCGTGCTTGCTAAGGCTATCAGGCAGAACCTTAACATCTAATATGTGATCCAGGTTGCAGCAGAGTAGCCAGTCAATGAGTGTACTGGTGCGTGTTTTGTAGTTATGTCTGGTGGGAAGGGTAACCATCTGCATAAGATACAAGTCAGCTATTAGGTCCCTGGCTTAGTTTTCCTTGTTAGAGTGCCAGTTAATGTAGAAATCCCCCACAATTATCTGCTCTCACACTTCTCCCAAATGCTGCAGATTCTCCTCAAAGAACTTGAGCCCTGTAGCCTGCTTCCCTGGGGGTATGTAGACTGTTGTTAGCAGCAGTATTTCATTTTGTTGCCCAATGGTAAGTTTGAAGTGGAGGACTTGCACCTCACTAGTGTGTAGGCTGCAGTCCATCATCTGCACTTTAATGTCGTTTCGGACATAGACTAGGCAGCCACCACCCTGTTTGGTGAGCCTGTCTTGGTGGAAAGAGTTGAAACCTTCCAGTGTTAAGGATGCATCTGTGATTTTGGGTGATAGCCAGGTCTCGGTAAAGGCAATGATGTCTGGCTTTAGCTGTTCCACCCATGCTTGGATCTGGGGTAACTTAGGTAGGAGACTTCATATTGAGTGATAATATTCTCAGCTCTCCTTTTAACAAGGGCTGCATGGAGGCAGTTTCAGCATTAAGATTCATACTTCTCTGTCGTAGATTGCATGTGGGTGGTCCCGGGTTAGGTCCTTTCTCTGGTCACCGACTGCGACCCACTCTCCCGCTGCTGACGCAGCTAACAAACACAGAAATGCACAGTCTGATTTCTTTCTGTGCCACCTGGGCTATTGGTACAATTCATGACAGAGGTTACCCACGGTCACGGCTAGGCAGGGATTTGAGAAGGGGCTTTGGCTATGCAAGAGCTTTCAGGCATGTACTCCCCTACCCCATTACATTGATAGCCTGGGGCACACTTACTCAAGTACAGGATGTGAAATTATTTTGTCCTTATGCTTCCTTTGTTATTTAAAGAGGTTGTTTAAAAGCCCACAAATAGATCCCTTAGGAGCAAGCCAGATGAAAATGTGGATTCAAGCAGGACCCAGAGTCAATGAATTTGTCAGACTTAGTTGCTTGACTTCTGTTTTGCTTGGGTTAGCTTCCAAAAAGTTGATTTTAAACTGAAAATGCAAATACCAGGTGGTGATGTTTTGCAGAAATCCAGTCCAGGAGACCTTCACAGATGTAGTGAGCAAGAGCAGTGTCAGTGGCTCAGTAGGTAGCACACTCGCCACTGAGGCCAGGAGATCAGAGGGCTGTGGGTTCAGTTCCCACATCTGGCACTTGGGTTAATGTCCTAGTACTGACACTGTAGTGCAGCATGAGAGAGGTGATGCACTTCTGAGGTGCTGTCTTTCGGATGAGACGTTAAACTGAGGCCCCATCTGCCTGGATTGGTGGTAGTTCAGGTGGATGTTAAAAATCCCATGGCACTTATCGAAAAGAGTAGGGGTATGTTTATTAAAAGCAAATCAAATATACAATAATCAATTACAAAAAAATTACATAGGTGTATACATCATGAAAAACTGAAAACATAAGCAGGTCTGAAAGAAAACTAAGTACAATAGAGGTAAATCAAAAAAAGTCCCAATATCGTTCCCATATGTTTCTCTTCAATATTTTCCTTTCTCCTTCTTTCAATCGATCAAGCTAAAGTAGGATGCTTCTGAATAAGTCTTCGGAAGTGAGACGTCGTTGCTGAAACAAAAAACCACATCTGACCTGCCATACCCAATATAGAATCACAACCGCTATAATATTCAGGGTACTGGAATTACATCTGAACCAGGATTCTGGAAATAAACCAAAGAATAGAGCTCTTTGATCCCACTGACACCAGACCTTATCCCAAAAATGGCGTTTCCATAAACACCAAAAATGCAAAATAAAAGGGCAAGTAAAATATAAATGAGTCATTGTTTCCGTGAGTTCTACACATGATTCCCGGAAACAATTTCTATCCATTAGCTGTTTATGTTTTTGGTTCCCTCATACATTAATTTTACCGTGTGCACTTAACCATGTAATATCCCACATTGATACGGGGATCCATAAGGCGCTTACCAATCTGTAGTTGTTCTACAGGTGTAAAACTTGGAAATACATCTACTTTGAACTGGGATTCTACTATCTCTAAATACAATTGTTTCTGAGATAATTGTTTAATCATAGGGGTCGAAATGTTCCATATTTTTAGCATATCAAATACCATTCCCCAGTCTGGCGACAGGACATATTTCCTTTTATTTTTGTGCAAAAATTTCCCACTATTCCATTCTTGAAGAATATCTTTAATAGACATATATGCTAAAGGAATCCAAATTTGAATAGAGTCTTGGACCAAGGGTTTTAAGTTGGTTGTGAAAAAAATTGTGTAAAAAAATACAACTGGATGAATCATAGAGACCCCTCCTTTCCGATAGGGTTGTAATAGAACATTCCGTTGAATGGGATTAAGGCGGCTTCCCCAGAAGCATGAAAAAAAGAGAGCTAAAAGAGGTACAAAAAGACATTTAGGTATTAGAAAATATGTGCTATATGCAAAAATATGGGTAGTAAACAAGTTTTAATCAAAAAAATACGTTTCTTTTTCCCCAAAGACCACCTATGCCATTTACTAACTTTTTCTCTACCGGTATTCAGAGCAATTTCCCAATTATATTTAGCTGCATCTGGAACTCCAAAATACACTCCTAATAACTTATGTGGGGAATCTACTACCTTGATTCCTCGAATAGAAACCACCGTATCAGTAGAAAGGGTCAAGTCAAAACACACACTTTTCTGCAAATTCAAACTTGACCCGATAACTGATAAAAAAACTGGTAATACATCACTTAACAAATGGCCTTCTGCAGTGTTTGGTACTAAAACACAAAGATCATCTGCATAACAAATTATTTTAGAATAAATGCCCAAAAGACCGGAAAATCTTGGAGATTGATGAAGTAGTCGAATAATAGGGTCCAAAGCTATCACAAATAATAAAGGACTCAGAGGGCATCCTTGCTGCACTCCTCTACGTATATAACAAGGGGGTCCTAGTCTCCCATTAATATACGGCTTAACATAGGCTAAAGAATAACATAAAATAATCCAATTTATAAAAATTAGCGGAAAACCATAACTTTTAAGGGTTAACCAAATAAATTCCTGAAAAATACTATCAAAGGCTTTCGACAGATCAAAATTAAATAAATATCCTTTAAGGAACCCTGACAACCTTGGAAAATAGTTCTCTAAGTAGTATTAAGGCGTCATGAATGGATCTACCAGAGATTGAACAATATTGAAATGGTGAGCAGAGAAGGCAAATATTTAGAAATCCTATTCTAACAACTTGGCGAAAATTTTGTAGTCTGTATTTAACAAGGTAATAGGCCTCCAATTCCTCAAATCCTGTCTATCTCCTTTTTTATACAAAAAGAGCATTAAGCCTTCGTACATCTGATCTGTCAATCGATCCTCCTGTAAAAAACCATTAAAGACAGCTACCAACTGACATGGTACAAGTCTCCATAAAAACTTTTAAATCTCTGCCGACAAACCATCAGAACCAGGGGCTATTTTATCCCAGAGACCTAAAATAACATCTTTCACTTCTTCACAAGAAAAAGGCTTTATAAGTCCTTCTTGTTGTGATGTTGCTAATGTAGGCATATTTAATATTTGTAATAACATTGTCATATCTGTTATAACAACCTCTGGGGTGTCAAATGTGTACTGTATAAATTTTGTGACATATGCCATAAGTTTTTCTTGCCCTTTTACAACTTGGCCCTGTTCATCCAATAATTGATATATTTGTTTACCACCAATTTTCCCAGTATCGACCCCAAGGGGGTTAAACTGACTCTGAGTTCCAGTCGTTTTGAAGTTTTGTTCAAAAAGTATGGATTTTTGCCTGTCATACTGCACTTTAGCCAATGCGGTTTTGACTTCTTGTATACGGGCAGAATGATCCAAACCATATAAATAAGAGTCGGTAAATAATGTCAATAATTCTGCTCGTAGGCGTTTGGAGGTATGATGTCTTTCATCAGCTAAGGACCGGGCATATGATTTGAAATATGAGATCACATATAATTTAGTATCATTCCACCAATCAATAATGGAATCATATATAGTAACTACTGTAATACGGTCTGTGATTAACTCTGTAAAACCCTGAATAAAAGCAGGAAGTAACAACAAAGATGAGTTAACTCTCCACACCCCAGGGCCCTGTGACAACACATCTTCTAATTGAATTTGTATTCCTATCAAAAGATGGTCAGAAGTTGCCATTGGTATTGTAAGACCTTTTACTATGCCAGTTGTTTGTGAACATAACCAATAATCAATCCTTAAGTGCAATTTCCCTTTCCTAAAGGTAGGCCTCGGGGACTGGGCGAAGACATCCACTAAATTTAATTCTGTAATATGCTCTACATAATCTTAAGTGTCACAATAAGTTTTTCTACTTGAAGGGATTTCTAAACTAGTATTAAAATCTCCACCCCATAGAATGATTCGATTTGTGCACAAAAAAGGTTTAATTTGGCGCAAAAGCTGAATCTTGAC
This sequence comes from Neoceratodus forsteri, assembly GCA_016271365.2. Lineage (NCBI taxonomy): Eukaryota > Metazoa > Chordata > Ceratodontiformes > Ceratodontidae > Neoceratodus > Neoceratodus forsteri. The sequence continues at coordinate 389,310,447 of CM057457.1, read as the reverse complement.
GGCTTTCTGCTGTGGTGCATAAATATTTATGAGCCTATAAGGAAACCCATGCCATATAAGATCTAATAAAAAAACTCTGCCTGTATTAAATCTACACTCTTTTGTAAAATGAAGTTAGAGGTAGTAAAACAAAAACCAACACCAGAACAAAGGTCTTGTCCTAATGACCACTATGACGGTCCTAAACCCCATTCCCTGGAAGCCATTGTAATTTCTTCTATTGTATATAACCGAATATCTTGTAAAAAATAAACATCATAGGCCAGACTACGTAGTGCCGAAAAAGCTGCTATTCGTTTATAGTTTGAACGAATACTATTTACATTCAAACTTGCAAGACGTATGGCTGACATGAGAAAAACCACGAGAAAAGGAAGAAATCTTTGTATAGATAACCCTCTCATTTCTTTTTTTTCATTCTAGTAGACTTCTTTTTCGAAATAGCCCCAGAACTGTCAGCTAAAGGTAATGATGTGGAGGCCGACATGGAAGGAATAGTAAGAGATAAATTCTCTACTTCTCCATCTTCTTCCTCCATGGCCTCACCCCAACTTTGTAGGGGTTCATACGGGTTAGATAGTGTGATGGATACAGCGTTTATCTGTTTGGCAGAGCGAAGTCTCCGAGCCACTGGTGGGGGGGGACGAAGTTTCTCCATGCTCCTCACCATCTTTTGGAGTACTAGAAACACCCGCTAATTCTTCTACAGAGGATTGTTCTATAATTCCAGAAATATCAGTGGGGTCAAGGGAAATAAGGGATGTAGGGGGTTTAGGAGGTTCAGAAATTGCAGGGGGTTCAGGCAAAACAGGGGCATCCAGAACAGATATTTGTTTAATAGATGTAAGAATTGGTAACCTTTCAGTGGAGGTAGTAAAAGAAGGAAGTTTTCTTTATTTTTAACAGGTGGTATTGAAGCCTGGGGAGGTCTCTATAGCAGAGGATTGCAATATAAGCATCATGTTCTGCATAGCTTGCAGTGTTATATGCCGCCCATGGCAGGCTAAGAATACATGTGAAGTATCACCACAAATTGCAAGTGGGAGGAACTGTACAAGCCAACACAGTATGACCTATCATACCATACAAGTACATTTCAGTTTATCACAATCAGAGCTCAGATGGGACAATGAGCCACATCTATAGCATGATCTCGGTTGCCCTGGGTAAAACAATATACCCGGTCTCAACCTAGAAAAAACAATTAGGAAGATGCTGAATACCAAACTCATTAATTTTAAGTTGCACAGTAAATTTCCACCCTCCGTCCAAAACCCATTTTCATCAATTAAAGCATGTGGTGTGCCAGTAACTGTACAGCTGTTCCAACCAATACAATATATCTAAAACATTTACTCCTTCTTCCTAAAAAGAACAGTAATGACTTTTGCAGTAGGCCTAGTAATGGGAATAACCACAAAATGCTTCCAGACAGGGTCAGCGCGTGCATTATAGTAAGCAGACCAGAATTTATCTAACAATGCAGCAGTATGGAAAGAAACATCAAAATTAGAGTCCCGTGAAGAGTGTATAAGAGCATACACTTCTGAGGGTTTAAGCTTTAAAGATTGAATTATTAAAGTCTTTCCTACAAAGTTCCGGTCTGGAGGAAGGTCCATATCCCCCTTGTAATGTATACGGGCTACAAATCTTTTTCTCAGTGGGACCTCTGACTGTTTAAAAAGAGAAGCATAGCTGGCTGGTTTACTAGCAGGCTTAACTGCAGAAGGAGTAGCAACTGGGTTCTGTAAGGCAGTAACAACGTTCATGTCCTTTTGAAAGTACTGACCTTCTGACTGTGGTAGTAGTCCAATGTTCTGTTTCAGCGATGAAACGATATCCATTTCTGCAGGGGTTTGAAGTGTAGAATTGGATTCCTCCGTCGTTTCAGGCAAGTCTCCACGCTGAGAATCGGGAGCTAGCAGCGGAAGTGATGCGGCAGTTTGGTCCGTCACTGAAAAGTGTTCTCCTGCTGCACTCACTACATCCAAACGGTCCGTCTGGTTCTCCAATCCTTTCCCAGGCAAGGGAAAATTAGGATCTGGTATCCATCAGGGTTTTAAATAACTCTAAAAATTGATTAGCGTTTTGTTTATAAAAGTTCTAAAACATTGTGAAAATGAATATCTTGCCTCACTGTGTTTAACAAACATGACACTTCTAGAAAACCTATATAAATGCTTTCTGTATAGTTTGTATTGTCCCAAGAAAAAAACTGCTAATCAATTATTTAAAACCCTGTCCATGCAGTCGGAGTCCTAATCCAGCCTGCTTTCTCTAGCGCTTGCTCAGGGGACCATGTGGAAAGACGAGCGGAAAAAGGAAATAAGTCCTCTACCGGTGTACTGGTCGTCGCATCTGTTTCCATAGGGGCTGTAATTGCATGAACGCTGCTCCTTTTTACTGTACTCTTAGGAGCTGTTTGACCATTCTCTGGTCATTTCCTTTTTTTCTCTTCTTCAGGTACAAGAATTTGGTCACCATCTGGTTCTTCCTGGGTGTCGATTTTCTCCACTAAAGGCATCTCCTTCGCAGGTATTTCATTTTCATTACATTCTATAATGTTAGCGACTGGTAGGGGTGTCTCTGCAGTCTTGTTCTGGTCTTGCAGTCCAGCACTCCCCACCTCTGTCCTCTCCAACGGTTGAGACATACTGAGGTTGAGTCAGATGTCTCATGGGAAGGTTCCCCCACCCATCAGAGTAGGGGAAATTCCCCAGTGCCCTGGCTAAATTTCCCTCATTCACTAAAAATACCATCAACAGCTTAATCTGGTTCAAGGTCAGTTGGCATGTATCTGTATCCCCTTCCCCCGGGTTGTGCCTGTAAATAGGCAGGATTTGGCTAGTTCACTTACCTAGTCAACAAAAACTAAATAAACAAATGGTGTAGTTACTCCAAGCAGAAAATCTTGTAAATCCCCAAAAACTAAGCTACAAACACAAACAGCCACCCACGCAGACCCAGGAGGTAGGGCTTATACGTTTCTCTCAACCTTTTCTCAAGTATGGTCTCCATAAGCTTGCACATGATTGGGGGGGTCAGAATGACTGGTCTGTAATTCCCCGCATCATATTTGGAATCACTTGTGGAGGGACACCAAATGTGCTGTTCTCCAGTACTGTGGTACCCCACCTAACTCTAGTGAAATATTAAATAGGCATTCCAGATCCTTCAGCTATCTGCAGCTCCTTCTGTGCTTTAGCTAGCCAGACTTCATTACTTGCCTGACTAGCCATCCTTAGGTAATTTGCCCTATCCACCTCTCTCTTGGTCTTCCTGAATTTTCTATATGCTAACCTCTTTTCCCTTACTGCCTGGCCAACTTCAGAACTGAACCAGCTGGGTGCTTTGGCCCTTGTGTTCTTCCCCTGAGCCTAACAAACTCCTCTGTGGCAAACAGTATTATTTCCTTAATAATGCACTACCTTTGGTCTACCCCATATCTGCTCTGATGCTTGCCAGGTGGCTCCTTAACACATTGCCCATCTTCCTGAAGTCCTTCCTCCTAAAATCTAATATTTTGGTCTTAGTTGGTATGTTTTCCCTGCCCATATCCAACTGGAACCATGCTGTACAATGGTTACTCCCACCCAGAGGCACTGTGACTATTATTTCCTGTACAGAGCACTTGCCTGAATGGGTGTCCAACTCTAACCTTTCCCATGGGAGCTGCGCCTTCTCTGGCAGCTCTTCCACAGGGACCTGCTTGACTGCTAGCCAGCCCAGAGACCCATAGGCCACTTGCCCTGAATGGGGGTGTCTGCCTCCAGCCTCTCCTGTGGGAGCTGCACCTTCTCTGGTGGCTCTGCCATGGGGACCTGCCCGACTGCTAGCCAGCCCAGAGACCCACAGTTATGGACACAGAGATGCAACATGGCCTTTGGAGCTACCAGGCTTGAATGTTGGCGCTTTCTGTCTCCACTGGCTGATTTAGTTCTGTACCTCAGTTCCTCAGCCTTGATTGAACCCTTCAACTTTCTCCTGCCCTGTTATTCAACTGCTTTCATCTTCCTAAGCTGCTTAGTTTGCACAAACATTTATATTGCTGGGTTGTACTTATTGCTCTGTATACTTAATTGAATTCAGCATTCTATTTTGTTTTTAATAATTGCTTAGTGTATACTCTACTGTGCTATAAGTTGCCAAATATTGTTACAGGTATAGTTTGTATGCTCCTTTCCACTCTATAACAGTGCCTGAGCCGACAGAGTAGCGTTAAGCGCTCCACGGTACCCTATATCTTCTCTTTAATTTCTAGTATCTGAATTAATGTCCTGCATTTTAGCACTGCTACCTATCTCTGTCCTTTGCCCTGATATTTCTTTCTTTTTTCCCCTGTGACTTCCCTAGTGTTTGTTAATCATGCCACCCCCCCATAGCCTAAGGTGTTAAAGCTCTTTTTGGCTTAATTTTAGAGATATTTTTGTGCAGCACCTATGTTATGCAATCCGCCTCCCACCTTCTTTGGGCCTATGGATTAACTGCCATTGCCTTTGTATTTTTTGCTTTAAATTGACTGGGCCTTCTCCCCTCCACAGGCCACTTGCCCAGAATGGTTGTCTACCTCTAACCTCTCCTGTTGAGCAGCTGCGCCTTGTCTGGCGGCTCTTCCATGAGGACCTGCCTGATATCCAGACACTTTTACTATACTTTTTGTCTACTTTCCCACTTGCAAGTTATACTGCAAAGCCACTAGAGGGCAATCAACTCAGTTAGCTTGCTGCTGCTGGCAACTGATACTGTCCAACGCTACTCACAGTCACTTTACTTCTGCCAGTGCCACTGATCTACTCCCTACTGCTGATTAGTATACCCTGATCTATTCTTGCTCCCCGATCCATACAATATGCCCACACTTTCTTCACCACTTCCACTCCTTCTAATTCTTCTATCAATTTTATCTACCTCAGCTCCGCATTCTCCTCAATTTAATAAATCTTTCTCACCTTTCCCCTCCACTCTCCTAGCCCCTACCTTTATCCTTGCCATAACACCTACACTCCTCAAATACTCTGGTCTCACTTCACTCACCCCCCCCCACTCTATTCTCAGCAACTAGCTTTCCTTTGCCTCCTTATCTTCATCTCACCTAGCCCCCACATACTTCACAAATCCTAGGCCCATTACAAATGCCCTAAACTCCTCTCCATCGCATCAGGAAATGTTCATCCCAATCCTGGCTCCACTACACCCATCTCTGCCAGTTGCAACCCTTCCACTAACATACCAACTTCCCGCACCCCTTCTGTCCACTCCAAGGGTCTGAAAATCCTCCACTTAATCATCTGCAGTCTTGTCTCAGAAATTGACATTTTACATCCTATGGTAATCTCCCTCACACCTGATAGTCTAATTTTATCAGAAACTTGGTTAAACGTTAAAATACCTGCTCTCACCATTAATATCCCAGGTTATTGCATAATCAGGCAGGATAGGACTGGTCGGGGTGGCAGAGTAGCCATGTATATCCTGTCCTCACTTCAGTTCACAACCATTCTATCATCCTCATTACCTTCCGCCTATGAAGCACTTGTAGTAAACATTACATTGCCTTTTTCCTCCCCTATCTTCATAGCTGGCATCTACTGCCGACCTGGTTCCAAAGCTCCGATACTTTGGTTCTCATTACCTCCAAAACCTCCCTCTCACATAAAGGCAAGCTATACATTCTGGGTGATGTAAACATAAAGTGGCTATCATCAACAACTGCCAAGACACGTAATGACATCACAGCCCTCAGTCTCTCCCAACTCATCCTGGAGCCCACCCTCATAAATCATAAAACTCTTAACCACTCCCTGATAGACTGGGCTCTCGCCTCTCCACCCACAGTCATTAAATCAGGCATCCTCCCAGATGCCCTCAGTGATCATCACCCAATCTTCGTAGTCAGAAAGTTCACAGACCAAAACCACCACACAAAATTCTGTAACTCCGCTCCTTCAGATCCTTAGACCTTAATCCCCTTCTTAACAAACTGGCCAGTTACGATTAGTCCCCTATTGCCATTGCCCCTTCCATTGACCAAGCCCTCACTTATTTTAAAGTTACATTTCTAACTACATGGAACTCCTATGCTCCATTCAAACACACAAGAGTTCATGGTAGCCATCATCCCTGGGTCTCCACTGAGTTACTGACCTGTCTCAGGGAGCAAGACAAAGCTTGGAGGAAACACAAAACCTCCCAGCTTCCCCCACACTATGCCAGGTATCCCATGTTAAGAAATGCCTGCGCAAAAGCTACCAGACTTGTCAAGTCTGAATATTTTAAATCATCTTTTCTCAAAAACATCAATTCCCCCTCCAAATTCTGGAAAGTGGTACACGCTCTATTCTACCCCCCTTCTCTTCCACCTCTCCAGTGCTTAAAATAAACAACTCATTGGTCTCGAATCATGCGCAGTGGCTTAAGAGTTTAACTCCTATTATACCTCCTGCGCCACAGCACTTCTAAAGTCCCTCCCATCTAATCTACCCCGCTCCCCATCCTCCTACTTCCAGCACTCAACCCCTCCATGCCCACCCTTCCTTCTCCTTTTCTGCCATCTCCCCAAAGGAAACCCTAATGGTCCTGCTCTCTTTTAATCCTTCTAAAGGCTCACCACTGGATAACCTTGACCCTAAACTCCTCTTCCTTTCAGCTTCTGCTACAGCCTTCTCCTTAATCCTAAATCTTTCCTTCTCATCCTCATTTGTCCCTTTGTTCTGGAAACATGCGGTGATCCTCCTTCTCAAAGGCTGGTGACCCCTCCTCCTCCCCTACAAATTTTCACCCAATCTCTCTCTCTCTCTCTCTCCCCTCCTTGCCCTTGTTAAGCTTTAAGCATACCTGGTCTTTTCTTAAAAAACAAACAAACAAAAAAAAACCTCCTTCCTCAGAGACTCTTCCTTTTTCACCCCATGCCAATCTGGCTTTTGGAAAATCACTCCACTACCACCTCCCTACTCAGGCTCACTGACTTCCATCCTCACTGGGATGGATAATGGCCTCATTACCTCTGCCATCTTTGTCAACCTCACCAAGGCTTTCGATGCAGTCTTCCATGTCCTACTTCTCGACTTCCTTACAGCTGCTGGTCTGTCTGCTTCTGCCAAAAACTGTTTTGGAGCTTACCTCTCAGGCAGATCACAATCAGTCAAGATCCAGGATACAATTTCTCCCCACCTCCCTATTTCCACAGGAGTCCCACAGGGCTCGGTGCTTGGACCCATTCTCTTCTCCATCTTCCTACATGACTTGCCCTCAGTATGCTCCCCTCCATCTCTATCCATATGTATGCCGACACCGTTCTGTTCTCCTCTGGCATATGCCCCACCGATGTACCAAAAAGACTGTCTCCATGACCTTTTGCACTAGGCAGAGACTCTCTAGGCTCCACCCTTTACCTTCCTTCTATACCCTTGATGGAACAATCTAGAGGACACCTCCTCATTCAGATACCTTGAGGTATGGTAGGACCAACACCTCAGCTTCTCTGATCACATTGATGCCATCCTGAAAAAACTGCGCCACAAGCTTGGTGCCTAATTCAGGAATAGTAATTGCATCCCTCCTATGGTGTGGTGTAAACTAGTCCAGAAGATGATCCTCCCCTTTTTCGACTACTGTGATGCAGTCTATTGTTCCACTCCCAAATCCTCCCTAACCAGATTGGACACTCTCTTAACTCCTTCTGTCATTTTGCCCTTGATGCTCCACAATACACACATCACTGTGACCTCTACCATACCCTGTCCTTTCTCTCGCTTGCCAACAGGCGCTCACTCATTGTGCCAAACTCACTTCTAAATTCTGATTAGGAGAACTTCCCTCCTGCCTCTCATGTTTGGTCTCTTCCCCCTCCCCCCTCCCACTCCCTCAGATCCTCTGACACTCACACTTTGTTGGTCCCCCATCCAACCACTCTCAGGCTTCACTCATCATTTCCACAAATCTAGAACTCCCTCCCTCCCCCCAAATACAGTACTCCTCCTACTCCCTTGCCTCTGCCTTACACAACTTTCTCTCATCTACCTGCTCATGCTTTAACCCTCTTTAATAGTCCTTCTTTACCTCTGCTCCTCTCCATGACTCACATCCCCTATTAAACCTTCTACTCTCCCTGAGCCTGCTTCTCAGCACGCTCCCCTCTCCCTTCACCCCTACCCCTAACATTTTTCCATTACTAACCTGACCCTGCTTAGTTTTGACCTCTGGCAGGGTTCTCAGCATCCTGGAGGGGTCCAGCACTGAGCAAGCCGCATCATCCCCTTCCCCTCCCTCTCTCTCCTTTCTACCCAATTTGTCCTCACACAAATCTGCCCTCTGTCGGGATTCTTAACACCCTGGCAATGTCTATGCTCAGGTAAGTTTCTTCCTTCCCTCCTTTTTTTCCCTTTCCTCGTCCATCCCCCCATTCCCTCTGCCCAACTTGTTCTCACCTAATTCTATCCTCTGGCGGGGTTACCTGCATCCTGGAGGGGCCCAGCACTGGGCAATTACTCTTCCTTCACCCCCCAATCCTTTCTACCAAACTAGTTCTCGCCTGATTCTGCCCTCTGGCAGGGTTCTCAGCATTCTGAAGTGGCCTAGTCTTAGGCAAGCTTCTTTCCCTCCTCTTCCCTCCTTTCTCTTCATCCTTTCTTTTCTCTCTTCCCAAGGTGTCCTCATCTAGTTCTGTCCTCTGGCAGGGTTCTCAGCATCCTGGAAGGGTCCAGCTCTGGGAAAGGACTCTTCCTTCCTTCCCCTTTCCCCTCCATCCTTTCTACCTAATTTGTCCTCGCCTGACTCTGCTCTCTGGCAGGGTTCTCAGCATCCTAAAGAGGCTTTGTCTTAGGCAAGTTTCTCCCACCCCTCCTCCTCCTTCCCTTTACCATCTCCGCTACTATCTTTTCCCAACTTGTCCTTGCCTACTCCTGCCACTTATTCTAAGTCCTCACCTCATTTCGCCACTGGCAGTGATCTCTGCACTCTGAAGTGGCCAGCTCCTGGTATGACTCATCCTTCCCTACCCTATCCCTTACTCCCACCTCCCTTCTGTCCCCATCTCTACACCCCTGCACTTAAAGGAATTAGTTCCCTCGAGTTAATAACTAGCACTTTATTTTTGTTTCTATCTGAGGTGCTCCCAGATTGCACTAGCCCTCTGGTAACGTGTCCCTCGCAACAGATTTTTTTGCTCACTTTGCTCTGGTAATGTTCCCCCATCATTATCTCTCTTCTTCCCCCAGCTGGTTTCCCCTGTCCACCCCTCTTCCCTCCTCGATGCCCCCTCACTGCACCTCATTCATTCAATAATTGCTAAATGATCTGCCTCTTAAAGGGACACTGTCAACCCCCTTAGGCTTCACAGTGTCCCAAGTTTAAAAAACACATTTTATGACCACTAACATTCTGTAAAGACTGCGGAAATAACTGATAATTTGATTCTAATTCTTTTTTCTTTTAAAAAATTGAAAAACAGTCTGCCCACTCTACTGGCGTTACCACACAAAAACATGTTTGTTTACATTCCTTGATCAGCTCCCACTGCATCTGTCCTGTACCTGGGAATATCCCCAACATAGTCTAGCCACTCATGATGCAGTGGACGTTTAGGAGGCTATTGCAGCATGGGTGACTGCACTGTTCTGAGGTGTTTCTGATGTTCAAGAAGTATTCAATAAGATAAGTTACAGGACTGTAAACAAAACAAAGTTGTTTATAAATATACATTAACATGCATTTCAGTTCTACTAAACAAGCAGACAGACAAAACAAACAGCAATGTCAATGAATTTTGGAGAAGGTAAACAATCATAAAATGTGGGGTTTTGACTAGAAATAATAGGATGCAAAACTGGTTGACAGTGTCCCTTTAACTGTGATACATTCCTGCAAGGAGTTGGCTCCTAGGCTACATTAAATGGCTGTACTATGTTCCTCAGATATGCCACTTGTAACTAAATGCATATTCCACATTTATGATATATTTAATTATATGTTATATGACAAATGCAACAGTATTATCTTTTATGATATTTTTTAATTGTACATCTTGTTATAAATGTAATTGAATGTTTAATTTCTCGGTTATGTTAAATAGTAAACTGTAGGTCTAATTCTTCATCCAATTGTAACCCAGGTTGCACCAGGAAATGAGCAACCTGTTCAGTTTGCTTTCTTACGAACATACGAAATTTGGCAGCAGATAAAGGCCTAGAGGTCTATCGATCTGCTCGAAAGTGCAGCTACCACCCTTATTCTGCAGCGTGGTAAAACATTTCAATAAATAAATAAATAAAACATGCTCCCCAATTGTGAGCACCATACTTATCACATAAATTGCCAGCTCTAAACTACATTCACATACCATGACAGAAATATCAATTTTTAAGATCAAAGGATGGGGAAGGGTTGTGAAGATAGAGAAATAAGAAGACACAATTGCAGTTAATATGAGGAAGGGTTGTTGAAAGCAGAAAACTGCATGTTAGACTCTCTAACCATTCCATGGAATTAAAATCAGCCCATTGTTACAGGTACAGGGACTGCATCACAAGTCCTATGAGGACAGGCTGAAAAACTTGAATATGCACTCCCTGGAGAAGAGATATGACAGTGATATACAAGTACCTTACAGGGAGGAACATGGTGCAGGATTACACTATTTTCCAGTGAAAAGGATGTTCCAGCACTAGAGGGCATGGGATGAAGTTGGAGGGAGGGCAATTCAGAGGAAACGCGAGAGAGAATTTCTTCACAGAAAGGGTGGTGGACAAGTGGAACACCCTGCCAGAGGAAGTGGTGGGGGCAGGAACAATCACAGGATTTAAGAATGCATGGGATAGACATAAAAGAATCCGGGGGGTCAGGGGTAAAGGACAACAGACTTCTAGAAAAATGTAAAGGGAACTTACAAGCTCAAATAGGCAGACTGGGTGGGTCATAGGCTCTTATCTGCCAACAGTGTCTATGTATCTATGTAATGTCCTTCTCCCAATTCCTTTAATCCCAAGGGTAGTTAAATTAGTGTGAGTCGACAAGGCATAGATGCAGTTATTGGCCTCGTACTGGCCATGTCACCCATGGTTCACAGGTCTCCTGGATCTATTAATGAATCTGCTGACCCCTCTCTTGCTCAGAAAGGACCTTCTCACAAGGGCCTCTTCAGCACCCCAGTCCAGACATACTACATCTGATGGATTGGGGGATGAAGACCAGAAATTCTCAAGTCAAACAACGCTGTAGTAGACAGCCTCCTAAAAGCTCACTTAGATTAAACTTCATGAGTGTACAATAAGCAAGGGTCCAGGAATTCTGCGATTCTGGAATTTTACACAGCATTTGCATCATGCCACAGAATATACATAGTGCTGCAGAATTCATTGTTTTTGGTGAATTTTCATCCAAATATACTGTTTTTCCATAGTGTCCGACTTTCTTTCCCATCTCATTTATCCTGAAGCCCCTCCTCTGTGCTCAGAATATGACATCATTGATGACATCACGTAATATTTAGCCAATGGTAGGACTGCGTTCTGCCAGAGAAAGGAATAAATCATGCCACAGAATTGAGAAAATGCTGCTGCAGAAGCCAAGAAGTCCTGACACAGAAATCAGAATATTCTGCCGCAGAGCACTAGGGGGCCCTGACAATAGGGTCTGGGCTATGGTCTCCTCCTGGACAGACAGTAGAAGAATACGGCCTTGGGAGACAGGGGTCATGAAAGTCCTGGAATCCCACAAAACAGACTTTGCCATAGAACTGGTGCCAGCAACACTCAATAGCATTCCTTGGACCTCGTGTGTGATTCTACCAAAAGGCCCTTTCAGTACTGTGTTGGCTCACCCCCATATTTATTTATTTATTTGCTTTTGGTAACCGGGTAAGCACACTAGACAGCTGGTGCCTATTTTCAGGTGAGACCCGGGAGAGTTACAAGGTATACATGAGAGAAATACACAGTCGCAGTACAAACCTGGAGCAGCATGCTCCAACACAGGAGTGAGACAACAAGGGTTATTAAAGCAGAAGTACATAGTATAGGGATAAGCATATATGCAACAACAGTGGGTCAAATTTCATAGGGTACATACAGGCCCGGGGCAACAAAGGGGTATAGGACCCCCCCAGGCTGATAATAGACAATACATAGCATAACACTAGTAAGGTGCCTCACCAAGGTGGCAGGGCAGAAAGAGCCTAGCTGGGGTACCACTGAAGGAGGGAGGGCTGTCGGACTGGGCATTAAGTGGCACACAGGCAGGGCGCAGCAGGTTTTAGGAAGTTCCAGAGGGAGGTTTTGAAGGTGGAATGGGAGGGGGATGCACAAACTTGTAAAGGAAGGGAGTTCCACAGTTTGGGGGCATGGGTGGTAAACGCCCAATCTCCTGAGAGGGTGCGGGTCTTGGGGACCAGGCGGGTCTGGGACATGCAAGACCTCAGGTGGTAGATGGGGGAGGCGTGTTTCAGGGGAAGGGCAAGCGAGGCAGGAGTGGCCGTTCGAATTATGTTGTCAATGAAGTTTCCCATGATGTAGGTCCGGTGTTTTTCAGGGGGGAGCCATTCCAGTCGCGAGTAGAGCGTACATCGGTGTGTGAGACTGGGGGCTGAGAGGGCAAAGCGGCAGATGTTGTTGTATCGTGGTGTCCCACTCTAGCGAGGCTTGAGGATGGGATGGAGGCAAAGGCAACAAGACCATATGAAAGGTGGGAAGTAATATCACCTTAGCTATAGCCAGCGAGCGGTGGGGGTAAGGCAGTCTTTAACCCTATCGTAAACAAGTTTGCCATTAGTAGCATTGCATATATTTCTGACATGTCCAGAGAGGTCAAGGAGAGGTCGAGGGTGACCCCAGGTACTAGCTGAGTTGACTGTCGGCAGAGGGAGTTGCTGAACCCATGGATTTTGAGGGGGCGTGAGTGCAAGAGGAGATTTTGGCCGCTGTGCCAAATAGCATGGCCTGGGTTTTCTTCAAGTTGACTGTGAGTTTATGCCCATCCAGCCACACTCTGATATGCAAGAAGTCCGAGTTGAGCTGGTTATTGATTCTGGTGGCAACAAGGGCGCCAGCTAAGATGACCAGGTCATCCGCATACAAGGTTAGGTGCCCTTTTGTGGCAACAGAGGGTAACTCATTGATGAACAGGGAGAACAGGATAGGTCCAAGGACATATTCTTGTGGTACCCCACTGTTCATGGTAAGAGGGGTGAGAGGGTCCGACTGAAACAGGTGAGTTGCTGCTTGCCCCGAGGTAGTTAGCAGACAGTCGAGGCGCCGGAGGGAGAAGCCAAGGGTCTGTAGTGTGGAAGGAGGGATGGTCCCACGGTCAAAGGCTTTGGATAGATCAACAAATATAGCCCCCATCAACTTGCCCTGGTCTATTGCAGTCCTGATCCTAGTGGTGACCTCAGCAAGTGCCGTGATGTGGCCTTTACGGAAGCCATGCTGAGATGAGGAAAGAACACCATATCCCTGTAGGTAGTGGGAAAGTTGTGATGCAACGGCTTTTTCCAACAGGTTGCAGGCAGCCGATAGTATTGCGATAGGGTGATAATTGTTGATATCCTTAGGGTCACCACTTTTCAAGACGGGGACAACCCTGGCAACTTTCCATATGTCAGGGATGACCCCTGAGATAAGCGAGGCGTTGAATATGTGGGCAAGAGGATGGGTGATGAAGGGGGCACCAAGGCTCAGTAGTCTGGGTTCCAGGCTGTCCTGACCCGCTCCTGTGTGGTGAGAAAGACCAGCAAGGAGAGCCTGGGTCTCACCCACAGTGATCTTTTTGAGGTAGAAAGGCGAACGAGGGGGTGGGGACCTGTAAGAGTGAGCTGGGGCAGAGGACTGTGGGGGGTGGTAGCCAGCAGGTCAGTGAAGAGGTGGTTAAAAGAGGAGGCAATGGCTTGGGAATTATTGCAGTTGGCCTTACCAATGTTCATGTCGGTGACTTGTACTTTGGTCGAACCACCGACTAGATTTTTTACGTTCTTCCAGAAACATAGTGGGTCATTTGCAGCGGCAACCAGTGCTGCACTACAGTACTCACTTTTCGCAGTAAGTATGGCCCGTTTGCAGGAGTTCCTTAGCGGTCAGTGCTCCTGGAGCTCTTTCTGGTTGCGGGATGCCCTCACCGGTACCGTCATCAAATGGTTTGAGTCCTTTCTTACCAACAGGAGGCAACGGGTTATGATGGGAAATTCCTCATCTATACACAGTCTCCTTTTTTGCGGGTTCCTCAAGGATCGGTACTGGCCCCAATGTTGTTCGCAGTGTACATGCTGCCTCTGGGCAGGATCATTAGAAAGTATGGTCTGAGTTTTCATTGCTATGCTGATGATACTCAGCTATATTTTTCCTTTGCCCCAGGAACATCAAATGCTGTGGATGTGCTAAACATCTGTCTGGCCGAGATTAACGACTAGATGGCCTCCAGCTGGTTGTGGCTAAACCCTGATAAGACGGAAGTATTGGTAGTGGAGTCGAACAGAGTCCGTGATAGGATGGCCTCTGACACAGAAACTGGGCTTGTTCTTGGAACTGTGTCATTGAAGGCCTCCTCTTGGGTGTGAAATCTGGGAGTGATTCTGGACAGAGACTTAACCATGGAGGCTCAAATATCCTCCACGGTTCGTCCCTGTTTCTACCATCTCAGAAACATTGCCAAGATTAAGCCCCTTGTTCCACCTCTGGACCTCCCTACCCTGATACATGCCTTAGTCACATCAAGGCTTGATTACTGTAATGCACTCTATCTCGGGTTCACAGGAGGATCTCTCTGCAGACTGCAGCTGGTGCAAAATGCAGCTGCACGACTGTTGACTGGGCAGCAAAGGTTTTGCCATATTACGCCGGTCTTATGCAATTGCACTGGTTGCCAGTCAGTGGAGAATCCTCTTCAAGGTGGGTCTTCTCACCTATAAGGCCCTACACAGGCTGGGCCCTGGTTACCTGTCAGACCTTCTGTTACCTGCCCTCTCCTCATGCCCTCTTCGTTCCTCTAGCGGTGGCTTCCTGGCCATTCCCAGAACTAGGTTGAAATCTGCTGGCAATAGAGCGTTTAGCACCGTAGCTTCTGTTCTGTGGAATTCTTTGCCAATCATAGTCAGGGAAGCCCCCTCAGTAGATATTTTTAAGGCCCAGTTGAAGACTTTCCTTTTTTCTAAGGCATTTGATGTCTAGATGGACGTTTATGGTAATGTTTCTGATTTTATTAGATTCTGCATTTTATTGTGTATAAATTGTATATTTATTATGTTTAAATGTATGTTTTAAAATTTGTATGGAGCCCAGAGCCTCCGGGATTGGGTGTCTTTTAAATAAATTTTGCCTTGCCTTGCCTATTTAGCCCAGGACATGTCTCGCTGCTTCATAAGGGAGAGAAGCTCACTGTGAAGTCATATCGTGACCGAGCCTCTGACTCTCCTCTTAGACAGGGGAGCATGCCTATTTTGAAGCAGGGCAAATGCCGCAATGAACAGGTCTAGGGCTTCGACGGGGTCATGCGTAGCCATGACGCGGGACCAGTCTGCTCCCTGTAGGTCCTCCAGGTAGTTTGGGACTATAAGTTTTGAGTAGTCCCTCATTTGTATCACTCTGCAGGGAACTTTGGTCGGGTTTGACCCCAAAACGCAGTAGATTGGCGAGTGGTCAGACACAGAGTCAGGAAGGAGTCCCAAGTTGATGATTTTGTCAGGTCGGTTGCTCAGGACCCAGTCAATGAGCGTCCACTTGTCACCACGATAGGAGAGCCTGGTGGGTTCCGTGATAACCTGACTGAGGAGAGGCCTGAGCATTGGCTCAAACAATTTGGCACTGGGCCTCAGCCAATTAAGTTTAGGTCACCAAGGATGAGGCTCCTTGAGCCCACCTTGTCCCGGAGTAGCTCTGTGGCGTTGAGAGTCACGGCAGACCCCCCTTGGGAGGGTTGTATGCACACACTAAGTGCACCTTCTTAGTGTTACCAAGTAGAAGAAGTGTGTGGAGAAACTCGCAGGGTGAGGGTCCCTGGGTTTGGTGCGGCACGATGGAGACGTTTAAGTGGACCTTATGGTAAATGAGTACACCCCCGCCTCTTTTATTACCGGCCCTGTCGAGTCGGACCATGCCGTAGCCCGAGAGGGAGCAGGCAGAGTCAAGGGTGCAAGGTTTGAGCCACATTTCTGTGATGCACAGGATGTCGGGCTTGTAGAAGGCAGTCCAGGCAGTTAGTTCCACATGATTTTGTAGGAGGCTGCGGATGTTTAAGTGGGCTATCTTTAACCCTTTAGCCGCCCCCCAGCCAGGTGGAGGACTGAAGAAGACCGAGTGCACCAGAGGACCCAGGCTGTTGGCTGAGGGACCAGCCTGAGTGAGGGGAGCCATGTCACAGGAAGCATGCAGCCCTAACACAGGGAACTTCTCAGGGACGAGGGACCCAAGTAGAGTGTCAAGTCAGGGGAGGAGGGAGGGATAGGGAAGAGGCTGAGCGGAGCAGAGACCGAGAGGTAGACTCAGCTAGGAGCTAGTGAACCGTGGATGAGAACGTGGTATATGGGAGGGGGCTGCAAGAGGCACTGAGCTGGCAGTACAGTGATTTAGGAAGGCAGAAAGCCCTTGAGTGGAAGAAGCCCCTAGTGGAATAAAAGGAGCTAGCAGTTTTGTGATCTGTTGGAATTTGCGAGAGACTACTGCAAGAAGTGTTGAAATGCCCCTAGTGGATGTATTATATAGCTTGCTTATGGAGAAGTGGGCTGATAGGTTTTTCAGCAACACGTGACCTCCACTATATCAACGAGTGACGACCAAGGGTGGTGGCAGGAGTGGTGGGGCAGCCGGCGCAGCCGGCGGGCCAGTGCTCCGTGCAGCAGAAGGCACAGGAATGCAGGCGGAGAGGTGATCGGACTCAGCGCCCTGGCGATCCTCCAGTCAAGGTAGGAGGCACCACTGTCCAGGTAGACTTCCAGAGTTTCTCGTAAGAATTGGGCAGAAACCCAACAAAAACAGTGTCTAAAGGAGAGTCGCTACAATCAGTGCTCCCTCTCTGGCTCAGGGGCACAGTTACCTTCTCAGTCGGCGGGTTCTTGGGGGGTGGGGGAGGGCCAGATCGGCAGCCCTCACACACCATAGGATCCTGATCCTCTGTAGCTCCGTGCACCCTTCTCAGTCGGCGGGTTCTCGGGGGATGGGGGTGGTGGAGGGCCAGATCAGCAGCCCTCATGCACCACAGGATCCTGGTCCTCTGTAGCTCCGTGCACCCTTCTCAGTCAGCGGGTTCACGGGGGGTGGGGGTGGTGGATGGCCTGATCGGCAGCCCTCATGCACCACAGGATCCTGATCCTCTGTAGCTCTGTGCTCCCTTCTCAGTCGGCGGGTTCTCGGGGGGTGGGGGTGGTGGAGGACCAGATCAGCAGCACTCACGCACCACAGGATCCTGACCCTCTGTAGCTCCATGCACCCTGTGGGCTAGCTTGCTTTTGCACTAGGTGATTTTAGCCAAGTTAGGCTTGAAAGAACAGATGTTTTCCTGGTATCTTAACCTTGTGATGCAGGCACTTATGGCAGCCCCATCTGAGTCACTTAGCGTAGCTTAGCCCTCTGCAGCTGACTTTGTACCTGGTGCTTTAGGTAGTGGTGGGAGAAAGTGGGAAAATTCGCTTCACCAAGTGCTTAGTGAATTTCACGACTGATTAGCTGGAGCCCAGAGGTCATATCTTGCATAGTTTTTGCCCAGCAAAGTTCCCTAAATTCATGCTCCAAACCTGCATGAATTGTCTATTAGCCAGCAAATTAGGATACAGTATTTGCATTATTTTCACAGGACGATGTGGGTGAAACACCAGTGAAAACTACATTAATTATGGCTGTCTGACAGCTTTGGGCATTTAAAAAAAAAAAAAAAAAGCTCAATTGGGTTACACTCCCTCCCCATTAACTGGGATGTCAGTTCCCACTCCTACTACCTCCTAGACAGTTCTGATAATGAATCCCCCTCTCACCCACCACTAGCATCCTCCTCCCATGGTGTGTCTACATATGTGAAGTACATATTTATGTAACCCCCGTTACCCGGGGTTACAAGAATCCCAGTAAGACCTAGTGGTAGGCAGGGAAGGCAGCTTGTGAAACTCCAGTTAAATGGATTTCACACTGTCTCACTCTGTTCTCAGTCTCAGCTAAGACTGAGGGATGACATCATTTCAGAACTGTTGCAGCTGCATAAGCCACACTGGAATGTTGCAGTTGGAGATTAGAGTAGAGCGTTGGGAAATTTAAAGTTAGTCAGTAGAGTCTGTTGCAGTCTGTAGACGAGGTGCTCTGCTGTAAGCAGGCCCTCAGAGCTCTAAGCTCTGTCAAAAAGCTATTTCTAGTACAGGTGTGTGTTCTCACTGAAGAGGAACACAGCAACAGCACACTGAAGTGGTAGAGACCACTTTCTGTGGTTCAGGGCCCCATCCCCGCGGGGATGGGGGGAAGAAATCTGCCTGTTTCCAGGGGCAATTCCCCTGGTCTGGCTAGAGAAAAGAAGCTGCCTGAGTTAAGTTTGTGCTAAGGCACCAGAAGTTCTGGACGAGATTTCCTTTGAGGAGAAAATGCCTGTGGGGCACCTGCAACCAAGGGTTGAGTTCGCTCTGCTAAAGGGCCAATTGTTTTCACCTGAAACAAGATGAAACTAAAGAGACTGTTACTGAGGGGTCAGGAAAAGACAGCCAAGTACAGTTTGGAAGATGTGGGGATTGGACTACTTAACTCTGTGGGGGGTATAGAGTAATGGACACAGCCACTTATTAAGTATGTTCAAGTTCAGCACAAATAGGATGTAAAGACAGTAGATTGAATGTGAATACATTTAAAAGAATCTACACAGCAAAGTGTTTTAAAGGATGAGGTGTTACAGTCCAGAGAAATGGCCGGGTATGAATTATGGGAGCTAGAGGTGGGAGACCCCCCCCAATCAGTAGTAACCAAATTCACCTCTATGGGTTTACTTTGGGACACCTGTTGCTTTCTCTCAGGTACTTGGCCAGTGCCTGAGGAAAGTACCCAGACGTGGGATTGATGAGGAAGTTTCCCTGATGGAGCAGAAGTGCTCATAGGTGGTTTAGGGAGCCACCAGTAAATGTTTCCATGCTATATGGAAAGTGTCCAAGTGGCTGGCAAGAGAGCCGAGCCAGGGAAAACCCAGAGCAGTGTACAAGTGCGGGCTGTGTGCCCAGTGTGTTTCAAAGTCTGAGGGCTAAAGTGAATAGGATGTGTTCTGATCTCCATAGATCTGCATTACCAGGAGTGTAGCCCCGTGGGGGTCCATCTATGCTTTGTTTATTCTGTTGGATGTGAATGAAAGCCACACTTTAGAATCCTACTTCTGGTACTGGACATTACAGTTATTGCTTCCTTTGTCCGGAGTTACGTGGGTGCCCCTGTTGCAGAGTAGCGAAACCTAGCCAATGTGCCGAGTGACATATCCCTCCCCAAACCCAGCCCACCAGGTAGAGCTGTCGAGATAGAAACGGCATACCTGGGTGGGGCTTACATTTACATTAGGGAAAAAAATCACCATAAAGAAACTGCAGTCTTGCACATACAGTGAAGCCCTCCACAATGCAAACCAATTCAGCAGAATGCTTTGTGTAGTTATTGCAAGAAAAAGAGGCAATTTTAGTGGGAGTTAATCATTTTTTGATGCAGAAACCATGACCCTGTGCTTCATCCTGGTAGGCTGCAATGTAGTCCCTCCCTTGAACCTTTCCTTCAGACAAACTTCTGCACTCTGGACCAGCCCAGAATCAGCCTGAATCTCTGCTCTTTTAGGAACCACAAAGAAGTGGAAGTACCCCTATGTAAATCTCTCCTCCAGGGGAACTGGGACAATGATCTCCATTTCAAGGAGGTTCCTGATGGCTTCCAGACCACTGATCTCTTGGGAGGAGCTGTGGGACATTGGGGCTATAGAAAAAATCCCTCGTACTGACTGGTCAGAAATGAACAGAACAGCTTGTAGTGACTATCTGAAAGACCCACTGATCTGATGTGGTGGTGGCACATTTTGCTGCAAACCACTGAAGATATCCCCCAGTAATCTGTCATCTGACCTAGCCTGCAAATCCTCAACAGGAGGAAATTGTGACAGCTGTCCTTAGGAGCTGCTGATTTCATATAGAAACATAGAAAATGGACTTTGGCAGCAGATAAGGACTGCTTGGACCACCCAGTCTGCCAGTTTCCCTACCTACTGGATAAGCTGCAGATTCTAGTTTACCAGCAGCCTACTTCCTCCTACCCTCCACTAGAATTGCCTTAGGTCTGCCCCATGCATTCTTAAATTCCCTCTCTGTTTCTGACCCATGACGTCCTCAGGAAGGCTGTTCCATGCATCCAACACCCTCTCCAGGAAAAAACACTTCCTCATATTGCCCCTGAGCCATACCCCCTCTATCTTCAAATTGTTCCCCCTTTGTTCTTGCACATCTCTTTTTCTGAAAGATGCTACATTTTTGGACTTTGCTTCCCTTGAGGTACTTGAAAGTCTTTCATGTCCCCCCCCTTTCCTCGAGGGTATATGTATTAAGCTCTTTTAATCTCTCTTCATATGGCTTCTGGTGCAGACCCTGCACCATTTTAGGTGCCCTCCTCGGGACTGCCTCCATTCTGTCTACATCCTTGCGGAGATGGGGTCTCCAGAACTGCATGCAGTACTCCAGATGAGGACTCACCAACCGTCTGTACAAAGGGATAACAACTTCCTGTTTTCTACTGGTGATGCCTCTGCCTATGCATCCCAGTATCCCCTCAGCCCTCCTTAATGCCTTCTCATATTGCTTGCTTACCTTTAGATCATCTGATATGACTAGCTCTGGCCCTTTCCATTTTTGTTGTTGTTGTTAATGGAGGTGGAGAGCAGCACTTACTTTAATTGTCAACGTCTTGGACCTGAAGTTCTCATAACCACAGAAGGACAACCTTGAGCTCTGCCTTGAAGGGACTACTGGCCTCCCATGTGACCCCGGAAGGCATTGAAAATACAACTGATTGATATCAGACAAGTCTGTAATGGCCTGTCTGCCCAACATCTGAAGTACTGAAAGACAAGTGGATGAACAGGCCTTTGATTTCTTGCCCAGTTGCCTAGGGATACACTCTAATGATCCTGCAAGCCTGAACTGATGGAGAAAACTGGTGACATGCCACAGTGGCTGAGCCTAAGGATGCATCAGAGAGAAATACCACTGCTGCTTTGTCTAGATTCTGCTGGAGTTTGCAGGTGGCTTTGAAATGAACGCCCAAAAGAGAACTGATGGCCCTTCAAGTACACCATGGGGAGGGGAGCAGGGGTGAAATTTCAAATCATGGGCCCGCCGCCCACACATGGGTTTGATTAAACTTCGAAGGTTGTCAGCTCTGAAAAAACTTTCTCAGGCCACTAACTCATTCTCTGAGTTTTCAGATGAAGAATTTAGGTCAGCTGAAAATCATAGATGGGAACTTAGATGTCACCATATCTGAACCCACCCCTCTCTTTTACCTCTGAATTCTACACTTTCTTCACCTCCTGTGCCACCTCTCTTCTCTCCTCCATCTCAACCTCGCTCCCCCCAAACCACCCCACTATTCTCCCTCGTTCTCCTTCTATCCCATTTCTCAGACACTCTCAAGTCCCTCTTAGCTCTACACCCTGACAGGCTCTACCTGAAACTCCTCCTTGTATCTTTCCCAACCATAGCTCTAATAATCACCTCTCTCCTCAACCATTCCTTCTCCCTGGTCTCTGTCCCTGACACTTGAAAACATGCTTCTGTTGTTCCTCTTCCCAAAGGTGGTGACCCCACCTGCACTGGCAGTTATTGCCCTCTCTCCCTACTTCCAAACCTTGCTAAAATGCAGGAGCCCATTGTACTCTCCCAGCTTCCCCCCTTCCTTTGCTCAACCTCCTTTTTCATCCCATTTCTGTCTGGGTTCTGTGAATCCCATTTCACCATCTCCTCCATTCTAAGGCTTACTGACTCCATTCTTGCAGGAATGGATTAGGGCCTTATTACCGCTGCCATTTTTGTCGACGTGCCAAAGCCTTGACACTGTTGCCAACTCTCTACTATTCGACAAACAAAAAGCAGCGGGGCTTTCTATCTCTGCTACCAACCGGTTCTGCTGCTACCTTTAGGGTAGGACTCAATCAGTTAGAATTGGTAATTCCGTATCCCCTCATCTCCCCATCAGTACTGCTGTCCATCAAGGCTCAGTCCTTGGCCCCATTCTCTTCTCTACTTTCCTGAATCACCTCCCTGCTGCCTGTATCTCTGTATCAATATGTATGAACGCAGATGATACAGTTATTTTTACCTCTGGTTCTGATTGCCAAGCTCCAGCCTGATTTTGATAATGTCCAACACTGGTTCTATTCAAATCAACTGTCTCTTAACACCAAAAAAATCAGTCTCTGTGACCTTTGGCTTGAGCAGAAGCTCTCCCAGCTTGCTGCCCTCCACTTCTTCCACACCCTTGATGGGACAGCGCTCGACAATGTGCTCTCCTTTAAGTACCTCAGGTCAGGCTCAACTGGCACCTCACCTTTTCTGGTGCTGTGTGTGCCACCCAAAAAAAACACACAAAAACGAAGCTGCATACTGAACTAGGGGCCATGTACAGGAACCGTGGTTTCCTTTCATATCCATCTCTCCCCCCCCCCCCAACACACACACACACACACATACTCTTCCTTCTCATTACCCCTTCATAGCTCTGGTTTCCATTCCTTGGCACTCCTGACTAGGTCATGCTCTGCTGGAAAAGCTGTTTTCTCCTATTGTTTCCCCAAACTTTGATATTCTCTTCCACTTCCTATCCATTCTGTCCCTTCGCTAGGCTCTCTTTTCTCGCTCCTCCTAAATTTCTTGTCTCACTCCTGCATCTACATTTGATCTCACCTCTGTTCCACTCTTACACTTCCTCATTCCTTCTCCTGGCCCCCCCTTAGCTTCCACTCACAATCAATTAATGCAAACTGCACCTTAACCGAACCCTAGTACTACACTCCTGGATGTTTTTCTCTGCAATATCTCATTTTGACTGTATATAATACTTACATAGACTGCCTGTTGTATCTTGTATTGCTGCTTCCCCACTTGTACATATTTTTGTCTAAAACTTGCCATATTCTTGTATGTAAACTATGTTCATCTTTTGCTAATCATGTCCCTCTGTTACCCCTCCAACACATCTGGAAAGAAGCCTCTATCGGCTCAGTATGTCTGTCCTGGTAAAACATTTGAAATAAATATATAACTAGGGCAAGGAGGGGAGATATTTCAGTAACAGTCCCCCTACCCTGGGGATGAGGCCAGTAACCACAAGAAATATTGGAAAACACACTTATTCTCACTCAGCTTCTTCAGAAGCACAGAGCAACCAGCCAGCAAAGAATCACAGCTCACTCTCAATGAAGTGTCCCATTCATACAACTTGCCCAGCTCTATAGACCTGAGGCGTTTCTGTGGCCATCAATCTCTCAGACAGTAGCAGAGTTTCTACAGAGGAGCACTCGCCTTCTTCCCATTATGTCTGCCCCTCTTCTATCCCGTAAATGCCAGCATGTGTGGCTCCTCTTCCTTGGATAAAAAGAAAGCCTGACTGAAGAATCAGTGGAAGAAGAACACCTCTCCCTTACGGTAACTTGTCTTGTTCTTTTTACTACTGTCTAAATGCCTCTTAGTATTGCTGACAAAATGAGCCAGCAAATGATGTCACCATCTCAGCCACACAATCACAATCAACAACCAAAGGCTCTTGCGACCATGAGGCTTGGTGCCTCCCACTGTATCACTGGCTGCTATCATTGGAGTGGGACTAAACAATTCCCACTGGAGATGGTACTCTGTATCAAGGCCTTGCATGGCCAGACCTCTGCCCTGTGGCAGGCCATGCATGGCCAGACCGCTGCCCTGTGGCAGGCCATGCATGGCCAGACCGCTGCCCTGTGGCAAGCCAGAATAAAAAAAATTTAAAAAAAAGAGAAGACTTACATGACCTGGCCCTACAGGGAAACACAATGTATCTGATTGCAGGCTCGGACAGGTACTGAGCAACAGCCCCTGCTACCAATTTAAAGAAAAACTTACAGCCAATAAAAACACATTGCTAACTACTGACACCAACAGAAATGGCCCTTGCCTGCCTGAAGGGATACTCACCCAGAACGAACTGGCAAGGATCTCATCTGATGTGCTTGTCGTTCCCATGGAGGTAGCAACAACTGGTATTTTGGTGGGGGCAGCAGGTTTTCGTGTCACAGGAAAGACTATCTTACTTGTTCAGCTAGACAGGGTGTGCCTGTGTTGCTGACAGGAGGGGTCCATTTCCTCTAAGCTTACTACTATCTGGATGAAACGATATGGAAATGACAAGAAAATGCAGGTAACAACAACATGTACAAAACAGTGTGTAGGGGGAGATATTGTATAGTGAGGGCAGGATTAACTCACCTCAGAAAGGTAGAGTGCAGGGAAAACAAAGGAAAGTATGGTACTTAGGGATGGAAGGAGGTCCGTGTCCAGGTCAAGAAATGCAGTGTCTACCAGGAGGTGGCTAAGTGTATGGGGAAGGAGAGTAATGCCCAAAACAAATATAACTCTCCTTAGGAGTTGTGTGACTAGCCCTTTAAGAGTGTCTCTCAACTTGTAGTATGATGCTTGTTTCTATGCCCTTGAAGGACAGGGTAAGCTGGTCTGCCCTGGCACTCCAAAGGGGGCAGTGTTCTCTACTGGAAGGCAGAAATTCTTCTGAGCAAGAGTGAGGGAGGCTAGTGCCTGACACTCAGAGCTAGCTCCCATTGTTTGTAAGTTTCTCTGTAGAGACTGGCATCGTCAAAAAAGTGCTTGTTCGTGGTGGCTGCCATTAAACAAGGACCTCAGAAGGTGCGGGGTGCCCCTCTCCAGAAGGAGAAAACCCCATTTTGAAAAATAGTACAGAGGTCTGTCTGTGAGGAAAAGTGCACCGGAGAGTGCTCTAGGCCAAAGATCTGAGGTAATAGTTAATCTTTATTTGAGGTACAGGTTTGGGTGGCATTCAGCAGTGCCCACCCTCCTCAAAAAGAAAGATCATCCATGACAGGATGCCAATTCCAGTCAGCAGTGGAGTGGTACCTCAGAAAATGTGTTGTGTGAGCTGTCTGTAACGAAGATGAGTTACACAGATACATAGACAGTGTGGGCAGATAAGGGTCTCCGGCCCACCCAGTCTGCCCATTTGAGCTTGTAAGTTTACTTTATGTTTTCCTAGAAGTCTGTTGCCCCTTAACCCTGACCTCCAGAATTCCTTTATGTCTATACCATGCATTCTTAAATCCCGTGATTGTTTCAGCCCCCACCACTACCTCTGGCAGGGTGTTCCACTTGTCCACCACCCGTTCTGTGAAGAAATTCTTCCTCACGTTTCCTCTGAATCATCCTCCCTGCAACTTCATCCCATGCCCTCTAGTCCTGGAACATCTTTTTCGCTTAAAAACAGTGTCTTCCTGCACCCTGTTCCTCCCTGTAAGATACTTGTGTCTCTATCATATCCCCTCTCTCCCTCCTCTGCTCCAGGGAGTACATATTCAATTCCTTCAACCTGTCCTCATATGACTTGTGATGCAATACATGTACTGTCTTTGTTGCCCTCCTCTGAACCTTCTCTGCCCTGTCTATGTCCATATGTAAGTAAGATCTCCAGAACTGTACACCGTACTCCGGGGGGGCCTCACTAGTGTCTTGTATAGTGGAATTATGACCTCCCTTTTCCTGTTGGTGATGTCCCTGCCTCTGCATCCCAGCATCCTATTTGCTTTACCTGCTGCCTTGTCACACTGTTTCCCTACCTTGAGGTCATCAAAGATGAAAACCCCAAGATCCCTTTCCTGCTTGGTGCATGCTATATCCTCACCCCCCCCACCCCCCAACTGATATATTGTGCCAGGGTTTTTGTGCCCCATATGCATTATCTTGCACTTCTTTGCATTGAATTTCAACTGCCAAACCCCTGACCATTCAAGTTTCTGCAGGTCCCTTCTCATTATATCTATACCCTCTGGTGTGTATGCTCTGTTACAGAGCTTTGTGTCATCAGCAAACAATGACATTCTGCCTTTTAGGTCCTGTGCAATATCACTGATGAAGATGTTGAATAGGACCGGTCCCAGCACTGATCCCTGTGGTACCCTACTAGTCACTCTTCCCTCTGTGGAGTGATAGCCATTTACCACCACCCTCTGCGTCCTGCCGCCCAGCCAGTTACCTACCCCCTGCACTACTGTCCTGCCCACACCCATATTCCCCAGTTTGTGTAATAGTCTTCTATGTGGCACAGTGTCAAAGGCCTTTCTGAAGTCCAGACAGGCCATATCCACTGCCCTCCCCGATCCAACTCCCTAGTCACCCAGTCAAAAAAATTCAATGAGGTTGGTCTGACATGACCTCCCTGGTGAAACCATGCTGCCTTGGGTCCTGTAGTCCATTGATAACCAGATGTTCCACCAATCTCTCCTTCAGTAGTGCTTCCATGATCTTTCCCACTACCGAGGTGAGGCGGACTGGTCTGTAGTTCCCCGCTTCCTCCTTGTTCCACTTTTGTATAAGGGGACTATATCTGCTGTCCTCCAGTCTTTGGGTACCTCCCCTGTCTCCAGTGATCGGCTAAACAGGATAGCAGAGGTTCAGCCACCACCTCTCTTAGTTCTTTAAGGACCCTGGGGTGCACCCCATCTGGCCCTATTGGTTTATCAACTCTTATTACTTCCAGTTCCTTCAGGACCCTTTCTCATGTAAAGGGACATGTGTCCATTTCTGCACCATTCCCACACCTTGTACTCTCTTCAGTCCCATTACCCTCCTCTTCCTCAGTAAAGACTAAGTAGAAATACCTGTTCAATATGTCAGCTTTACTGTTGTCATCCTCCACGCGACCCCCATCCTCCCCCTTCAGTCTCACTATCTCTCCCTTTGCCTTTCTTTTTTCACTTATGTACCTGTAAAAGGTTTTCTCCCCTCTACCCACTGATTTTGCAATGTGCTCTTCTGTCTGAGCTTTGGCTTCCATTACTGACCTCCCTGCCTCCCTTTGCTTCTCCTGGTACTTCTCCCTATCCCCTTCTGCCTGTGTGTTTTGTATTGCCTGAATGTAATCTTTTTGGCTTTCACATTCTCCGATACCTCCTTGGAAAACCATAATGGCCTCCTCTTCCTTTTCCCCTTGCTAACCTGCTTAATGCATAATTCTGTTCTTGTAATCCCCATTTTAAATACTGCCCACTGTTCCTCAACCCCCGATTCCTGCCCCATTCCCCTTAATGCCTCTTTCAAGCATCTCCCCATTGTCCCAAAGTTTGTCCCCCTAAAATCTAGGATATGTGTTTTTGAGTGGTTTGGTTCTGCTCCTTCTGTGATTTCAAACCATAATGACTGGTGGTCACCGTTCCCCAGGTGCTCCCCCACTGTTACGCCCATCACACTGTCCCTGTTTGTGAGCACAAGGTCCAGTATTGCCTTCTGCCGAGTTGGTTCCATGACCAGTTGCTTGAGGAAGGCACCCTGAAGGGAGTCCAGGATAAATCTGCTCCTAGTTGATGCTGCTGCTGGGATACTCCAGTCCACGTCTGGAATATTGAGGCCTCCAACCAGCACTACCTCACCCTTGTCTGCCATCCTTTGGATGGCTAGCATCAGCTCCCTATCTGTTTCTTCCTCCTGGGCTGGTGGTCTATACACCACACCTGTGCGGATGGCTGGCCCCATTTTCCTTTCCAGCTTAACCCACAGTATTTCTCCCCCATTTTGTTCCTCCTGGATCTCTGTGGCCCTTATATCATTTTTCACATACAGTGCCACTCCTTCTCCCTTCCTACCTGCCCCGTCTCTTCTGAATATGTTGTAGCCAGGTATGGCCATCTCCCAGTCATGGTTACCATTACACCAGGTTTCTGTGATGGCCACAATGTCCAGGTCTGACTGCAACAGGACAGCCTCCAGATCTTCCATCTTGTTGCTAAGGCTCCTGGCATTGGCACACATGGCTTTCAATGATTTGACCTCCTAGACTGCTTAGCTGTTCTACTCCAGCCCCTTCCCTGGTTGTCCTTTATCTCTGGTTCTCCTTGCTGTCTGCCCTTCTGTTGACTTTTGCCCCTTTTCTGCCTATCCACCGCTTGGGCACTTATCTCCATCTTTTGCACATTGCTTTGTAGAGATATCCACTCCTCCGGTTCACTGGTTCCACTGCTAGCTGTGGGGGGTGGGCAATTAGGTACCCTCCTTGCTGGCCTGCCACCCCCCTTGGCTAGTTTAAATGCTTGTCAATGTAGCATTTAAACTTATCATTGAGTGCTTGGATTCCCATCCAGGATGGATGCAGGCCGTCAGGCTTGAACAAGCCTCCATTCCTCCAGCTGGGTCCCCAGTCACCAATGAATCCAAACCCTTCCTCACAGCACCAGTTCTTCAGCCATGAGTTAAAGTTCCTGGTGCATGCACCCCATGCCTCTCGCAGGTAGTACTTCCGAGAGGGTGACAGAAGTAGCTACCTGCTTGAGATCCCTCCTCAATTTCCTAAACTCTTCCTGAACTTCCTTTGGCTCCCCATTTGCCAGGTCATTTGTACCTAGGTGGATAATGACATCCAGTTCACCCTTCCGTCTTGCCTTCCCAGTGATCCCCAGGATCTTCCTTCCATCCCTCCATGCCGTGGCACCTGGTAGGCACCTCACCTCCCTGTCCTCCCCCTCCTGTGTTCCTAGCTGGATCCCTCTTACGATGGAGTCCCCCACCAGGATTTGCTTCCTCCTCCTCTGGGGTCCACTGCTCCCCCACTGAGGTCACCTCTTTGGCTAACCTCCACATCCTTTCCTTCCACTTCTCTGGGTACCTCTATTTGGTTGTCCCCATATTCCAGTGTGGCATATGAGTTCTTGAGTGGAATAGGATCCGGAATGTGCCTCTGCCTGACCGCCCTAACCCTCTCTGAGCCCACTGTCATCCAAGTGCTCCTCGTTCTCGGCATCCTTTGTGGCAGCGGTGTTGGACTGGGTGGTCTCTGGATAGGGGTGATGGTACTCCTGACCCAGTTTACTTCCGCTCCGAGTCTGGCTACCTAATCCAGCAGTCCAGAGAGATGCATGCAGCTAGGGCAGCACCTCAGCATCCAGGTCTGCCTTAATATGGCTGCCCTGCAGCCACTGCATTGCACCACTCCCCACATTATACTGCACTTACACTGCTATTCCAGTACTTGCCTGTTACTGAGGCTCTCCTAGTTCCCTTTTTATTAATTTACTGTCCTAAAAATCCTGCCACTGCTCCTCAGATACTTTTCTTTAAAAAGGAAAAAAATAAATAAAAAAATGAGTCAAAACACTTGTCGTGCTGAGAGCGGGCTTCTTCCCCCTTATGCCCCTCCTACTCCACAACCCCTACTATATCCTGTGTTTAGCTTCTGTCAATCAGATTTAACAGGGCATATAATTAAGAGTTGGGCCCAGTAGGCACCTCAGTTATGCTCAGGTGGGCTTACAACCTGTGACTGTGAAGTAATAAGTGCATAAGAGGATCAAGAAAGGACGTGATTTGTGAAGGACAGAGTGGATTGCTGAAAAACTTGAATAAGGTCCTTCCCCTCCTAGCTTCTATTTTTCCTAGACATCACAGCACAATTTCTACTAGGTTGTATAAATTATTTTCAGTCCCATGGATGCTGACTTTAATAGGTAATTTCTATATATATATTACTTTCTTTTTTAATTCTCCATTATTCAACTTTGAATGTTTAAATAATTCAGTTATGACCTTTAAGATTACATTAAAATGTTATTTATATGAGGAAATTGATTATAAATGTTCATCCTAATGCTTAATCTTCATGTTCTGTAGATGTCTGTTAAGGTTGTGTAGAAACTATGTTTGACTTTTTATTTGGACTGTCATATGTAATTATTGTTTATGTACACTGGTCGACCATATAAATGGGTCTTTGGCCCATGGACCCTGCAGTTTAAGCAAAACAAACTCTCACAGGATCAATGCTGCCAGCTGAGAGAGTGTGAATTAGCCTAGTGGCTAATTTCTAAGAAAATGGACTACCAAAAGTCCATTTAGTTTCCCACTCAGGTTCAGGAGTGGGGAACCCCAGGAGAAAATGTGCTTCCTCTCATGTACAGAAAGATGTGAATAAAGTACTCCTCCAGGGTTGTTTCCAATCCAGAAGTGTCAGTAACATACCACATTACAGCAACTAACAAATGAACTGTGACAGCTGGAAAACGGATAATATCATTTGAGCTCAAGAAAATAGAGGATTCGGTGGGTTTTTAAAAATAATTCCTGTCTGGACATTACTTTTGTTTCCGAATTATGTTAAACCTCTTAAATATGCAGCCTAGCCAGCCCTGTCGTGTGTCAGTGGAAATCTGCAGTCTAGTCAGCCCTGTTATGCATCGGTGGGTGCCTGGAGGTCTCCCTAGTGCTCAAGAGGTCAAGTAAATGGACTTTGATTGTTTCTTGATGTAGAACCCCTCCCAGCTGACCATAACCCCAGTGATACCCCTAGACATTCTGGGAGGGTCCACCCTACACAAACGTAAAGGGAGGCTAGTGAGGGTAATGTCAAATGTAGCCAGAATCTCGAGTCTAAAGAAAGTAAAAAATAAGGCAGTATAAGAAGCAGTACAGCGCAGTGGTTTAAGGCTCTGAGCTACAAACATGGAGATTTGGGTATGAATACCACAACCCACACTTGCATAGTGTGTGACCCTCAGCAAGTTGCTTAACTTTTTTGTGCTCCCAGATCGCACTCAGTAAACAAGCTTTCAGTTCAGTGTGTCTCTCCTGGTAAAAAAATAAATAAATAAAACAGTCTGGCAAAGAACAAAAAGCCTTAAAATAACACTGCCTGCTTGTGTGTACAAAATAACCCTACTCTGCACAGTTTCTGCCTTTGTTTTCAGCACAGGCAAACAGATTTTTTTCTCATCTCTAACTTCATGATCCTCAGTCAGTCTCTAACACCACCTCCTGACAATCTGAAACTGCACTGTTCAGCATCGTTAGGGATCCTTTGGATTCAGGAGAACAATGAGTACCCTGTCCCAGACCCTCCAACTGCACCATTTTGGCTGGTACAATATCAGATTTCTAATAATGGTACTGGATCTTGGCTAGTTGTCAGTATGAACTGAATTTTAGCCACCTTATAAATACTTTATGTTTTGACTCTATAAACTGGGATTATCTGTATCAGGTGCTATCTCACTTCGGCATTCCGCACACCTTCTGCTCTTGGAATAAATTATTATATAACTCTCCTGTTACTAATTCCACCCTTTCCTCCTGCTTTCAACTGGAAAAAGGAATCAGGCAAGGCTGTCCCCTATCACCTTCCCTTTTCATTTTAGTCATGGAACCCCTAACTGCCTGTTTACGCCAATCTGCCGGCATTAATTGCATCCCAGTGGGAAGCTCAAGATATGTTTCCCTTTCTTATGCCGATGACCTCCTGATTCTACTTGAGAATCTGGACAAGGCAGGACCCCTATTGATTGACTTACTTAGCAAATTTACAAGTATTTCGGGCCTTGCTTT
Organism: Neoceratodus forsteri; assembly: GCA_016271365.2. Lineage (NCBI taxonomy): Eukaryota > Metazoa > Chordata > Ceratodontiformes > Ceratodontidae > Neoceratodus > Neoceratodus forsteri. Next base: position 389,278,907 of record CM057457.1, on the reverse strand, counting down.
AAACTATGGTAAGTCCGAAACTCTACCCCTTAATGACCACTGCAAAGTTTTTATGAACCACCCTTTTGGATTTCGATGGTCGCCGCATGGCATAACATATCTGGGAATCAAAATAACTAGTAATCTTAAGAAAATATGGGATAGTAATCTTCATCCTTTACTAGATAATATAAAAACAATTCTAGATAGATGGAGGCTTCTTAATCTTTCCTTTATGGGTAAAATCGCAGCCATTAAGATGTCCATATCCCCCAAAATTTTCTACCTCTTTGCTAACATCCCTTTAATTCTTCCATCCTTTTTTCTTGCTAAAACTGATAAACTGATAGGTAACGTTATATGGGAGAGGAAAATTCCAAGATTTAATCATAACAAACTTCGATCTCATTGGAAAAAAGGTGGATTTGGACTCCTTGGTTCAAAGGTTATCTATGGGCCTTCCAGGCGGCACAAACCATTAAATGGTTTCAGAAACCTTCTCCTCATTCCCCACTTTGAACTGCTATGGAATCCACACTGAGTCATGGAGGGGTTCTTACTTCCTTTATTTTTAACCCCCTTTCCTCAAAATTAAAAACTAATCCAATCATATCAGCTTCTGTTCTATATTGGAAGTAAACCCATACATTTTTGAAATCTAACCCCAAACCTTGGTTTTACACCCCTTTATGGGGCAACCCACTGTTCACACTGGAAAATCATCCAATTTTCTGTCGTTCGTGGAGGAATAATGGCATTTTTTTTCTTGGCGATATCTTGGACCCGAACTCTCTCACCCTTAGTTCTCAGACTTACAGGTCAAATGTAAACTTCCTAAACAAGACTTCCAGAAGTTTTTACAAATTAGAGCAGCTTTCAACTCCATTTCTAATTATATATACAAACACTCTTTTCTAGAATCACACATCTCGCAATGGGCTAATATCTCTACAAAATTAAGCGCATGGTTTACAAAAACATTATTGACAATCTTCCCGATCCATCTATAGAAGCTAAAAATAAATGGAGCACTGCCTTTAACTACAATATCTCGGATACACAATGGAGTAAATGTTGGCATCTGGCACACAACACATTTAAAGATACCCGCAGCTCCTAATACAAATAAAGATCTTGCATCTTTGGTACAGAACTCCTTCGGCACTTCACCAAATGGACCTGTTAAATAACAATAACTGTTGGTGCTGCAACCAAGCTAACAGTGATCTGCTTCATATTCTTTGGTCCTGCACTCCCATTAATAAGTTTTGGCATAAAATTCATTCATTTGCTTCCAAAGTAATAGGACAAAAGTTTCCCTTTGATCCAAAACTATTCCTCCTAGGCCTCTATACTCCAAGTAACTCTTCCCTTTCACATGCACATTTTAGATGGCCAAACATACTTTTCCTTTTGGTTAAATGTCTGATTCTTATTAAATGGAAATCTACCCTTGTCTCTCTCTCAATACGCCTCACTAGACCATCTATCCCATGTTATTCATGACCGACTCACCGTATATGATCGGTGCTGGCAGGATTACTTTAAATTCATTGAAACAGCTGGTTCTTCAGACCCTAATCCTCAAGATTTATTTAGCTTTCCTTTTGGTATATCTTTACTCTGTTAATTAGACCTGGGTCTCTCTAATACTCTGTGCACAGATATCTCCCCTCTTTTCCTTTCCCACCCTACTTCTTTCTTCCTTTTTCTACCCTGCACTATTTTCTACCTTCAACATACATCTCTCTTTTATTTATATTCCTCCTCTACTGTATAACACACACAGACACCGAGCGGACCGCTGCAAGCTCCCTCCTGGAGCAGGGAACACGGAGAGCGCCTAAGAGGCCTCGGTAAATCTCCCACCACATAGACGCCAAGCGGACCTCTGCAAGCTCCCTCCTGAAGCCGGGAATACGGAGAGGCCTAAGAGGCCTCGGTAAATCCCCCCACCACACACAGACGCTGAGCAGACCTCTGCAAGCTCCCCCCTGGAGCCGGGAACACGGAGAGCGCATAACAGGTAAAGGATAGCTCCTCCCTCAAGAGCATCTTTGTGAGGGGTGTTAGCCCATCCCAGCAACCCCCCCACCCAGGCTCGTCCCTTGATTTATTGGCCCATTCCTATGACATCACTTTGTGAGGGGTGTTAGCCCGTCCCAGCCACCCCCCCACCCAGGCTCGTCCCTTGATTTATTGGCCCCTTCCTATGACATCACTTCCTGTCTGCTGTATTTCTAAGTCCCCACTTTTCCATTTGCAGGTTATATCTGCTAGCCACTAGAGGGACCCTCTGACTATTCACCTCTGTTTCTCTACCTGAATTTCCTCCTTCTCCTACTTCCGGGAACCTCTCTACCTACATACACTACTTCTCTCCCTTACTCTCATTCTGCTTCTGCCCACACCTCACTCTCACACCCAGCCTCCAAGCTAGCCCTACATACTGACCCCCCTGCCCTACCACTAGACCTTCACCCAGCCTGCCACTAACCCTCAGTAACCACTAGGAGTCGCTATTTCCACCCTGGATTTGGCCCCAAACCCAGCCTGCCCTGAATCCCCCAGAACCTGGATCCCCATTCTCACTCAGGTCCTAGTTCACCCGCCCTACCAGGGTCTTGAACCTCGTCCACCAGAGTCTGTTACACTACCACTACTCCAAAGTGGTATCCACTCTTTCTGAGGGGCAGCCAAGATACTTGAACCTTTCTGCCCTGCTGCTACCTTAGGCATTATGTTTGTACCTCTTCCTGAAATGTCTCCCCCTCATTTACATGCTAGTGCCCACATCCCATCAGCCAGACATCACCCCATGCCCACTTGTACCAGTACCCCCAACTCTCCCTGACTTAGTCCGATCCCACCCTACACTGACCATGTACCCTGGCCCATGGCACCCACCCCCTAGCTGCCCCCCCGCTGCCTACCTGGCTCCCTATGGTTGCAACGCATCCTCGCCCTCCCGACCCTTCAAACCCTGCCCATTCCTTGTTCCCCTATGGCCTCCTCCCAATCCCAGTGTACCCCCCCAGATGTCGATATACTGCCACCCCAGTCACAGCCTTGGTCTTCCTACTACTCCTATCTGGTAATATACATCCTAACCCAGGCCCTGCCCCCTCCAGCCCACCAGCTAGGTCCACTGGTCTCTGCATTGCCTCCTTGAATGTATGCAGCCTCCGAAAAAATTTGATGCCCTCCAGTGCTGGGTCATGTTACATCAACCAGACATCATAGCCCTAGTAGAAACCTGGCTGTCCAAATCCACCCCTGACTCCTTTGTCTCTCTCCCAGGCTATACCCTATACCGGGAGGACCGAGTAGGTAAACGCGGGGGTGGCTGTGCGATCTATACCCGGGACACAATCATCAGACAAGCGCTCCCTGCCCCCGTGCTTGTGAATGGGTTCCAGGCCCTTACCCTCAAACTCACTCCTGACCCCTCCAGGGGCCCTCTCTATCTCACCGCTGACTACGTTCCCCCAAAGAACCAGAACCCAGCGCTGATATCTATAACAGAATATCTTGCCACCCTCCACCACAAGGCAGAACAAATCCTAGTGGGGGACCTTAACATGAACTGGCTCAGCCCCTCCTCTTCCACTATCCAAGATTCTTTCGCTGCCCAAGACTTGACACAGCTCATCTCCCAGCCCACTAGAGTTAACCCAAAGAGAGGAACCAGTACCCTTCTCGACGTCATTATCACCAACCACCCCCCAAAAATCCATAACATTCAGGTCCTCCCAGACTCCCTAAGTGACCACTCCCCTATCCTATTCCTTTGGGCGGCCCCCATTCCCAAACCCATAGCCCACACCACAGTCCGCAGGTGCCTCCACCCTGGTGGGCTGATTAAACTCAAACAGTTTCTCGCCCAGATTAATTGGTCACTCAATCATCATGCACCTGACATTGATACTGCCCTCGCCTTTTTCTCCCAAACCTTTAACAAGGCCTGTGACCTCTTTGCACCCCTCACCAAAATTCGATCAAAAAAACATAATGCACCCTGGGTTACCCCTGTCCTACTACAAATGCTCAGAAATAGGGATAACCTCTGGCACCCTGCCACTGAAATGGGCCGGATGGCTGATAGACAGGCCTACAATGCTGCTCCGAACAGGTGCTTATGGGCCGTCCGTAAAGCCAAGGCCGACCATTACCAGGCCACCCTCACCTCCTCCTGGGGGTGTGCCCGGACCTTCTGGGACAATATTAAACAGCTAAATGGGAACTCACGCTCCCTTCCCCCAACCCAGCTCACTATTGATGGCTCTACCTCCACCGACCCTGCCTGCATTGCTAACTGCCTTAACACCTCTTTTACTGACCTTAGCTCTGTCCTCCCCAGTCATTTTTTTGACCCACCCCCAAGCCTACCTCCCCCGTCCTCCAGCACCCCAGCTTCCACTTACACAAGGTATCTGCCCAGGAAGCCAGACCTCTCCTAATTAAAGTGTTAAAAAAGCAATAGTCCCAGCAGCGACTCCCTGGACCCCACTATTCTCCGGCTGGTGCTGGATGAAGTCCTTACCCCACTCACCAGCCTACTTAACCGATCCCTCTGCCTGGGGCAATTCCCCACTGCATGGAAAAATACAATAGTCAAGTCCATTCATAAAAGGGGTGACAGGTCCTCCGCCGGCAATTACTGACCAATCTCCATCCCCCAAAGCCCTAGAAAAAGTGGTGGCCATTCAAATCACTGAATATCTGACTAAGCGTTATGCCCAGAGCAGCATGGCTTCCATGCTGGTCACAGTACCGGCACTGCACTAGTTGAGTTCTCCAACTTCCTACATTCCTCCCTGGATGCCAGCTCCCTAGCTGGTGCAGTGTTCGCTGACCTCTCAAAGGCCTTCGACACAGTCTCCCACCCTCTTCTGCTGGATGCCCTCTGCCACACTGGTTTAGAAACATAGAAACATAGACTTTGATGGCAGATAAGGACCATTTGGCCCACCCAGTCTACACATTTCCCTACCTATTGGATAAGCTGCAGATTCTAGTTAACCAACAGCCTACTTCCTGTAACCCCCCACTATAATTGCCTTATGTCTGTCCCATGCATGTTTGAATTCCCCCACTGTTTTAGACCCCACAACCTCTCCAGGAAGGCGGTTCCATGCGTCCACCACTCTATCTCCATGAAAAATAATTTCCTCACATTACCCCTGAACCGCCCCCCCTCTAACTTTAAATTGTGCCCCCTTGTTCTTACACATCTCTTTTTCTGAAAGATGCTACCCTCCTGGACTTTGTTGATTCCCTTGAGGTACTTAAAAGTTTCTATCATGTTCCTCCTGTCCCTCCTTTCATCAAGGGTATACATATTAAGCTCTCTCAGTCTCTCTTCATATGGTTTCTGATGTAGACCCTGCACCATTTTAGTTGCCCTCCTCTGGACTGCTTCCATCCTGTCTATGTCCTTGCGTAGATGGGGTCTCCAAAACTGCACGCAGTACTCCAGATGGGGTCTCACCAACTGTCTGTATAGAGGGATAACCACTTCCCTTTTTCTACTTGTGATGCCCTCCCTATGCATCCCAGTATCCCCCTGGCTCTCCTTACTGACTTCTCACATTGCTTACCCACCTTTAGGTCACCTGATATGACACACCCAGATCCTTTCCATTACTGTTGTCGTTAGTACCTCCCCTGCTATTGTGTAGTCTTCTCCTAGATTTTTACTTCCCAGGTGCATTACTTGCACTTCTTTGCAATGAATCTAAGTTGCCATATGTCTGACCATTCCTCCAACCTTCCCAAGTCCCTTCTCATCCTTTCTACCCCGCTTGTGTATCAACTCTGTTACAGATCTTTGTGTCATCTGCAAAGAGGCATACCTTTCCTTCCAGACCCTCTGCAATGTCACCTATAAAGATGTTAAAGAGGACTGGACCCAGTACTGAGCCCTGAGGTACTCCACTAGTAACTCCCCTTTCTTCAGAATGTGTTCCATTCACTGTTACCTTCTGTGTCCTGTTGTGCAGCCAGTTTGCTACCCAGGTTACCACCCTGGAACCCACTCCCAGGCTGGCTAATTTGATTATTAATCATTTGTGCGGGACTGTGTCAAATGCCTTCCTAAAGTCTAGGTAGGCCATATCCACAGCCCCTCCCTGGTCTATTACTTTTGTAACCCAGTCAAAGAAATTGATTAGATTTGTCTGACATGACCTTCCTACTGTGAATCCATGCGGCTTTGGGTCCTGTGCCCCGCTGGCCTCTAGGTACTCAATTCTTTCTTTCAGAAGTGATTCCATCATTTTCCCCACCACCAAGGTCAAACTAACAGGTCTGTAGTTTCCTGCTTCTGCCTTGCTCCCACTTTTGTGAAGGGGAATCACATCTGCCCTCCTCCAGTCCTCAAGTACCACCTCATCTTCCCATGATTTGTTAAAAAGTGTGGTTAGTGGTGTCACTAGGTCCGCCCTTAGCTCTTTTAGGATTCTAGGGTGAATCCCATCAGGCCCCATTGCTTTGTCCACCTTGAGTTTTAGGAGTTCTTTCAGGACTCTTTCTTCTGTAAATGGACTGGCGTCAACCCTGCTACCCAGAGTGCTTCTACTGTTTGGTTTAGGTAACTCCTCCTCCTCTTCTTTTGTGAATACTGAGCAAAAGTATTCATTCAGTATCTCTGCCTTTTCACTATCTCCCTCTGCCTACCTCCCCCTCTCCTTTATTAATCTTCACTATCCCTCCCTTAACCTTTCTATGCTCCCTAATGTACCTATAAAAGGTTTTATCCCCCTTCTTAACTGAGTTGGCTATCTTTTCCTCGGTTTGGGCCTTTGCTTTTCTGACTGCCTTCCCACTTCTTTCTGCTTTAATTGATACAGTTCCCTGTCGTGCTCCATCTGTGATTCCTTATACTTTTTGAATGCAGCCTTTTTCTCCTTAACCTTCCCTGACACCTCTTTTGAGAAGCACAGTGTTTTGTTATTCTGCTTTGTTTTCTTTATTTGTTTCACACAAAGGCTTGTTGCCTCCATGATGGCAGTTTTGATTTTTCTCCATTGTTCTTCCACCCCTCCTTTCTGGCCATTTGCTAATGCATTCCTCAGGTATTCACCCATTATGCCAAAGTCAGTCCTTCTGAAGTCCTGTATCCTTGTCTTTGTATGGCTTGTCTCCATGGTTGTGTTTATTGTGAAGCACACTGTGCAGTGGTCGCTTGTTCCCAGATGTCTACTGACTTCTAAATTTGTGATCCTCTCTCCATTTGAGAGTACCAGGTCTAATATTGCTCCTTCCCGAGTGGGTTCCACCACTAGCTGTGTAAGGCATGCCCCCTGTAGGGCATCGAGAATGACCCTGCTCTTGGATGTGGCTGCAGTCCATGTCGCCTAGTTAACATCTGGCATATTCAGGTCCCCCATCAACAATATCTCCCCTTTTTTAGCCATTTTGCGAATGCCCTCTATCATTTTCTTGTCCATTTCCTCCCCTTGAGATGGGGGTCTGTATACAACCCCTGTGCAGACTGTGATGCCATTCCCTGTCTCCAAGGTGACCAAGAGATCCTCTTGTCCTCCCCCTTTACTTTTTATTTCTGTAGCTTTGATCCCTTCCCTTATGTAGAGAGCTACTCCACCTCCTCTTTTACCACCCCCGTCCCTTCTGTAGATTGTGTACTCTGGTATATTGACATCCCAGTCATGGTTCTCCATGTACCATGTTTCTGTGACTGTCACAATATCCAAGTGTTCCTCTTCCATCAGGGCTACTAGCTCTGGAAGCTTGTTTCCCAGACTATGGGCATTGGTACTCATTGCCCTCCATTTAATGTTGGCTTTATCCTTTTTTACCCCATCCCTGCTCTTATTGCCCTTGTCCATTTTTCCATTTACCCCTGTCCTGCCCTCTGTCAAGCTCTGTACCTCAGTGTTTACCCTACTACCTGCCATGTTTTGTGGGGGGAGGCTTGAACTTTCCTATTTCCTATCAGCATCTCCCCCCTTGGCTAGTTTAAAAGCTTGCCAAGGAAGCCTTTAAACCTGTCACCTAGGAGCGTGTTTCCCTTCCTGGACAGATGCAGACCATCATGCCAGTATAGACCTTCATCTCTCCAGGTGGACCCCCAGTCCCCAATGAAGCCAAAGCCCTGTGCTCTGCACCAGTTTTGCAACCATTCATTAAACTGCAAGGTGTGCAGTACCCTAGCCTCACCCCTGCCATAGACTGGCAGCACCTCTGAGAAGGTTACCATGCTTGCTACCTGTCTGAGGCCCCTCCCCAACTCCACAAATTCATCCTGCACTGCACTGATCTCATGCCTAGCTAGGTCATTTGTCCAGAGGTGGACAATGATATCTAGTTTCCTCTCCTGTGATGCTGCTTCTGCCATCCCAAGGATTTGCTTCCTGTCCTTCCAAGCCATAGCACCAAGCAGGCACCTTACTTCCCTCTCCACTCCCTTCCCCAGGTCTACACCCCTAACAAGTGAGTCCCCTATCAGAAGCTGTTTCTTTCCCCTGTGGTGTCCCTTGCCACTTTTTGTGGGTCTTCCTTGTGAAAGTCCCCAGCATTCTTCTTGGTCTCCAATGAGGGTGTCATCATAGAGGAACCCTGATTTGCCAGACTGACATATGATTTGTGTAGAGGTACAACTCAGGGGCTACGCCTCTGTTCCACCACCCTCACCCTCCCAGAACCTACTGTGGTCCATCTACTATTCACACATGGCAATCTCTGAGGTTTCTCTGCTGGCCCCCTCGCATGGTGTTCGAGCTATCTATCCGCTCGTTCCCAGTGTATCAAAATCAATGGGACACTCTCTGAAACTCGTCCCATCCACTCGGGGGTACCCCAGGGCTCCATCCTCGGCCCACTACTCTTTACACTGTATCTAAACACCCTGCCCAGTGCATGCTCTGGCAAAATTCTTATGCATGCAGATGATGCTGTCATTTTGCCACCCACCGCAATCCCATCTCCCTCCAGGACTCTCTACAACACTCCTACAATGATGCCGAAGCCTGGTTTAAGGAGCACAGACTCATCATCAATCTCAAAAAAACCAAGACAATGCTCTTTGCCCACCCCCAAAACAAAGTCTGCAACGACCCACTCCTTATCCTCCCTAGTACCAAACAACCGCTTGAGCAAGTCTGCTCCTACAAATACCTTGGGGCTACAGTGGACTCAGCCACTTCCACACCCACATTAATGCCCTTGCATCCACCACTAACACAAGGCTCGGCATTCTCTACCGCTATAAGAAATGCCTCCCTCTTGATGCTCTCCGACTTGCTGTTACGTCATCAGTACTGTCCCTTGTTGACTATGGCCTGCCAGTTTATGGTGCTGCTGACACTACTGCCCTCAACAAAATTCGCCTCACCCTAAACAAGGCTTGCAGGCCGATTACTGGTGCCCCCAGGCTCACACATACATGTCAACTCTATGATGAGGCAAAACTCCTTAACCTAGATGAACGGCTACTCTACCAAACCTGCCTCCTCACAAAAAAAACTCTACTCGAGCTCTCCCCTCCTGGGGTGACAGCCTCCATCCACCATACCCCACCCACTATTGCAACCCAAACCTCCAACAAGACCACTTTACTGGTCCCCAGATCCAGGACCACCCATGGTCAGAGGTCCTTCTGCTACAGAGCCCCATCCTGGTTTAACTCTCTCCCTGCTTCCATCTCCAATGCCCCCACAATGTCCAACTTCAAAACCACCCTTCGAAGCCAACTGTTTAACACTCGCAGCTGCTCCTGTCTCTAATTGGTGCCTCGCCACTATCTCTCTACACTTGACAACGCCCACTGGGCGGCACTCCACCTCACCCCCCCCACTTCTCCCCCTGTGCATCCTGCCTCTGTTGAAACCAGCATGTGCTCAGCTGTATCACTGGAAATGCTACTAAACTGTATATGTATGAAATCATTCTGTGTAACTCTAAGACAGTGACCTGTATTCTGTAACCTAAATGCTCTGTCTGTCCTCAATGTGACAAGGTACCTTTGGAAATGAGCCTCTGGCTCAAAGGTTGTAAACCGATTATACAAAATAAATACATAAATAATGTTTGTATTCTTATAGGTATCACTTCATGTAATGGTTTGAAAGCCTGCTATAACTTGTTCTCGTACTCATCTTGCACTTTAATAACTGTAACTCTTTATTCACTACTTATGATACAAATAAGACAAACTCTTATGTTATATATATGTATATTTAAGGCATCCTCATTATACTGAACCTAAACCATGTGTTTTAAGTGATACCCTTTTGTAATCTATATGGAGGTTTCCCTTTCATTATGTATGCCTGTATGTCTTTATATACTTAAAATTAGTAAAAAGATAAACTCATAAATACGTTATATAGTTTTCCCCAATTTTGTCTGCTCAGTGCTGCAGTGCGTGAGTGCAAGTATGGTAGTCCGAGGGGAAAAGTGTCCGATGGGGCCCATGGAAACCACCACTTGCACTGACATGTGCAGGCACCGCTGGCTGCTGAGGTCTCACCTGTGTGACCCCCCCCCAGAAGTAGCTGAGCTGCTGAAGCTTTCCCTTGACAGGAGTGTCTGTCAGACAGTGCTCTCTATGCTGTCACTGAGTCGAGGGGAGCCATGAGTGCAACTGAATTACCACTGCACATTGGGTGAAATTGTATCCTGTCTGGATATCGGAACACATCTTCTCCTTGATCCTGCTTGAAACGCAGGCCAGCTCTACTTTTCTGCATTAAAGTTTGTGTTTTTTGTTGAATGGAATGCTGGTTGGGTTGGGCCGTTCATAAGGACCATGGATTTAGACATTGGTGCTGGCCTGACTGAGCCTGGCTAACAAACTACAGCAGCTGCAACTAACAACTTAGCAAGAGGTATGCCAAACTCAACTTCAAGTAATTTGAAAAACAGTCAGGGGTAAACTAGACAACTGAGGGTAATTTTCTTAGGCATCTTTTTCTTTACCAGGTCAGATAGGGGAGCACCAGGGCACTGTTTTTATTTTTTTAATTTATTTAGTTTTTGTTGACCGGGTAAATGCACTAGACAAATTCTGCCTATTTTCAGACACAACCTGGGGGTGGGGGATACAGATGAATGCCTGACTAACAGGGAAAGGATCACAGATCTCCAGGTAGAAGGTCACCTGGGGGCCAGTGACCATCACATGGTATGGTTCAATTTGGCCACTAGAACTAAATCATCCCATTCCAAGGCAAAAATATGGGACTTCAGAGGAGCTGACTTTGATAAGATGGCCAACAGAGTTAAGCTAGCCCTGGCAAAAAGAAACACAGGTGAGGGGGTACAGGCAAAGTGGGCAAGCAATGCAATACTTGAAGCAACATCCCATTGTGTTAGACAGAAAAGGTAGTGCAAAAGAAGAAGGAAACCACTTTGGTTCTCAAATACAGTAGCAGAAAAGGTCACAGCCAAAAGGCTGGCCTTCAGGAAATATAAAGGGGAAACAGGGAAGGCAGTAAGGCAGGCAAAGTTCCAAACTGAGGAAACACTAGCACAAACAGTAAAAGAAGGTGACAAGACTTTCTATAGATACATTAGTGAAAGGAGAAAGTCCAGAGGGGGTATTGCTAAGCTCAAAGGAGAAAAGAGGACTTATGAGGAGGAGGACCCTGTAAAAGCATCTATCCTAAATAGATACTTTTGCTCAGTATTTACTGAAGAGAAGGTAGGGCAGGGCCCACAGCTCAGCACCATGGACACAGGGGGGAGAGAGGTTAGCACTACTCCCTTCACAAAAGAAAGGGTCCTAAAAGAACTCGCTAGGCTCAGGGTGGACAAGGCAATGGGACCGGATGGCATACATCCCAGGGTACTAAAGGAGCTAAGGGTGGAACTAGCAGAGCCATTAGCAGAACTGTTTAGTGAGTCTCTGAGCACAGGAGAGGTCCCAGAAGACTGGAGAAGGGCTCATGTGATCCTGTTCCAGAAGAGCGGTAGCATGGAGGAGAGGAACTACAGACCAGTCAGTCTTACCTCAGTAGTGGGTAAGATTATGGAGGCACTCTTTAGGAAAGGATAGTGCAACACCTGGAATCCATAAGGCACAGGATCCAAGACAGCATGGGTTTACAAAAGGAAGGTCCTGTCAAACTAATCTCATATATTTCTTTGACTGGGTAACCAGAGTGATGGACCAAGGGGAGCAGTTGATGTCACCTACCTTGACTTCGCAAAGCTTTGACACTTTTCCACATAGAAGATTGATAAATAAGCTGGGCAGGCTGGGGTGGGGTCAGTTGGTCAACTGGGTGGTAAACTGGTTGACTGGAAGAAATAGAGAGTGGTGGTAAATGGTATACAGTCAGAAGAGATGAAGTTACAAGTGGGGTACCTCGAGGATCAGTCCTGCCAGTCCTCTTCAATATCTTCATCAGTGACTTGCAGATGGACTAGAGAGTAAGCTTGTCTGTTTGCAGATGACACCAAGATCTGCAACAGAGTAGATGATCCAGATGGGGTGGGCAGAATGAGAAGGGATCTAGATAAACTAGGAAAATGGTCGGAAGAGTGGCAACTGGATTTAATGCATAGAAGTGCAAGATCATGCACATAGGGAAGAGAAACCGTGAAGCCACCTATAGGCTGGGAGGGGAGTTGCTGGCAGTCACAAAGGAAGAAAGAGACTTGGGCATCATCATCACCGATGACCTGAAATCATCCAAGCAGACCTCTAAAGCAGTAGGTAAGGCTAGGGGGATGTTAGGGTGTATCAGTAGGAGTATCACAAGTTGTAAGAAGGAGGCAATAATCCCTCTTTACAAGACACTGGTTAGGCCCCATCTGGAGTACTGCATGCAGTACTGGAGACCACACCTTCACAAGGACATTAACCAAATTGAGGCAGTCCAGAGAAGGGCAACCAAAATGGTGCAGGGACTGCATCAGAAGACATATGAGGACAGATTAACGGAGCTCAATATGTATACCCTAGAGCAAAGGAGGGAGAGAGGTGATATGATCTAAACATTTAAACACCTTAATGGCATTAACAAGGTGAAAGAGTCTAACATGTTTCAATATAAGAAAAATAGCAGGACAAGAGGACACAGCATGAGATTAAAGGGAGGCCGATTAAAGGGTGATGTGAGGAAGTTCTTTTTTACAGAAAGGGTGGCGGATGCATGGAATGGCCTACCTGGAAGTGGTGGCTATGATACAGAGCAGGGCTTCAAACAGGCATGGGATAGGCATAAGGGAGCAATACAGATGAGTATGAATAGATAGGCAACAGAGCAAAGGCCAATGGCACATTTATAAGGTAGAAAAAGAAATGGGCAGACTGGATGAGCCTTGCGGTCCTTATCTGCCGTCAACTTCTATCTTTCTAATGCCAACTAACCTTGAACCAGATTAAGCTGCTGGTGGTGTTTTGAGTGAATGGGGGGAAATTTGGCCAGAGCGCTGGGAAATTCCTCTACTTTTTTCGAGAAGTGCCATGGGATCTTTAACATCCACCTGAACTACCACCAGAACAAGCAGATGGGACCTTGGTTTAACGTCTCATCTGAAAGACGGCACCTCAGTAGTGCAGCACCCCATTCATGCATATTATTCTGGCAGAGGAAACACCTAACCCCAAAAGCACTGTCAGTGGCCGTACAAAGCTCCATCGTCAGCATCACAGACTATGGTCTTATCATATATGGGTCTGCAACTACCACTGCTCTCAAACATATTGCGATCTCCCTGAATAAGGCCTGTCATCTCATCACTAGCTCACATCGCTGTACCCACACATGTGACCTTTATTCCCAATCTGGATGGCTTCAACTGGACAAACACATAAAATACCAAACCTGCATCACGGCCAAGAAAACTATAATGGGTCTTGCCCCACCTGGTGTCTGTGCCCTCCTTAAGCCTAGACATAGGAACGTCACTACAAGGAGATCCAATTCCCATCTACTACATATCCCAGTATGTCGCACGACCCAAGGACAAAGATCATTCGCCTATCGGGCATCCAACTGGCTCAACTCTCTTGGCATCGACATAGCAACCGCTCCAACACTCGGCTTCTTCAAGTCCAAGCTGCGCCTCTCACTGCTTGTATCCTGTGATTGCCCATCTTAACATTTCCACCGTTCCAGCTGCACATGGCCCAGCACTTCAATCTTTGCACCCCTAGCATCTTACCTGTCATATTCCCTCGACAAGGCCCCCTGGCTGCACTGTCTCCCACCCTCGCCCACCTCCCCCCTGTATCTCCACTCCTGCCCCCACCCCAACCACCTCCCGTGCTCCCACTTACCCCTGCACCTCCCCGATCTCCTACTATCACTTCCCACCACCCCCTTCCCTTGTCTTGCTCATAGCTCAAGTCTTTGTACTGGGTATTATATGTCTGTAAGTCAATGACTATATGTTTGTAACTAAAAATGATGACACGCTGACGTGGAACCTTTGTAAAAAAAAAAAAAAAAAAGCCTCGGCTCAAAGGTATTGCAGATTGAAATAAATAAAAATAAGAAAAAAATAAAGTCATGCACAAAAAGATTTTTTTTTAACATATGCTATAATGATAAACACTAAGCCTTCCTAAGCTTCTTATGTGAGTGCATGAATACACAGACATCAAATTACACAAGTGACATAGCAAAATCTCTTCTGAGGCTCAGTACTATTAATTGCCTCAGAAGGAATCTATTCTATAAACAATGCATTTTATTACATATTAAAACCCTAGGTGCACTAAACAACCCCTTAAATAAATCACATCCAGGGTGTTGTAAAACAAACTACATAGCAAACATCCATAATATTGAGAAGCAGGCTATACACACAATGTTTGAGAATATACCTAAGTAATATACCTGGAGACAGGAAATGACACCACAATCTGCATGGGGGCTGTATACAGACCCCCATCTCAGGGGGAGGGAATGGACAAGGAAATTATAGAAGGCATCCTTAGAATGGCAGACAAAGGGGAGATATTGTTGATGGGGGACCTGAATATGCCAGATGTTAACTGGAGCACTTTGCTGCAGGCACATCCAAGAGCAGGGTCATTCTTGATGCCCTACAAGGGGCATGCCTCAGACAGCTAGTATAGGAACCCACTTGGGAGGGAGCAATCTTAGACCTGGTATTGTCAAATGGGGACAGAGAAAGAATCTCAGATTTAGAAGTGGGTAGCCATCTGGGAACTAGCGACCACCAAACAGTGTGGTTCACGATAAACACAGCCATACAATCAAGCCATACAAAAGCAACAGTATTGGACTTTAGGAGGGCTGACTTTGGAAAAATGAGAGAGTGCCTCAGAAAAGCACTAGCAAACAGGCAAGTTAGTTTGACCTCAGTGGTAGGGAAAATGATGGAATCACTTCTGAAGGAAAGAATTGCTGAGTACCTAGAGGCTGGTGGGGCAGAGGACCCAAGGCAGCATGGATTCACAATAGGAAGGTCGTATCAGATGGATCTAGTAGATTTCTTTGACTGGGTGACCAAAGTAGTAGCCCAGGGAGGGGCTGTGGGCATGGCCTACCTAGATTTTAGCAAGGCATTTGATACAGTCCCACACAAAATATTAATACACAAGTTAGCCAGCCTTGGAGTGGGTCCCAAGGTGGCAGCCTGATAAAAAATTGGCTAGACAACAGAACACAAAGGGTAGCAGTAAACGGAGTCCACAGTGAAGAAAGGAGGGTTACTAGCAGGGTACCGCAGGGTTCAGTACTGGGGCCTGTCCTTTTTAATGTCTTTATAAGTGACGTTGCAGAGGAACTGGAACGAAAAGTATATCTCTTTGCAGACGACACAAAGATCTGCAACAGGGTTGATACACAAGATGGAGTGAAAAGGATGAGAAGGGACTTGGCAAGGTTGGAGGAATGGTCAAATGTATGGCAGCTCAGATTCAATGCAAAGAAGTGCAAGGTAATGCACCTGGGAAACAAAAACTCAGGGGAAGAGTACACAATGGGGATGAGATACTGACAACAGTAAAATTGGAAAGGAACCTGGGGGTAATTATATCAGATGACTTAAAGGTGGGCAAGCAATGTGAGAAGGCAGTAAGGAAGGTGGGGGGATACTGGGATGCATGGGGAGAGGCATCAATAGTAGAAAACATAGAAACATAGAAGTTGACAGCAGATAAGGACCGCAAGGCCCATCCAGTCTCCCATTTCTTTTTCTACCTTATAAATGTGCCATCGGCCTTTGCTCTGTCAGTGGCCTATCTATTCATAGTCATTTGTATTGCTCCCTTATGCCTATCCCATGCCTGTTTGAAGACTTGCACTGTATTCATAGCCACCACTTCTGTGGTAAGCCATTCCATGCATCCACCACCCTTTCTGTGAAAAAAATTTCCTCACATTCCCCTTAATCGGCCTCCCTCTAATCTCATGCTGTGTCCTCTTGTCCTGCTATTTTCTTATATTTAAACATGTTAGACTCTTTCACCTTGTTTATGCCCTTAAGGTGTTTGAATGCTCACTCATATCACCTCTCTCCTCCTTTGCTCAAGGGTATACATATTGAGCTCCGTTAATCTGTCCTCATATGTCTTCTGATGCAGTCCCTGCACCATTTGGTTGCCCTTCTCTGGACTGCCTCAATTTGGTTAATGTCCTTGTGAAGGTGTGGCCTCCAATGCATGCAGTACTCCAGATGGGGCCTAACCAGTGTCTTGTACAGAGGATTATTACCTCCCTCTTCGACTTGTGATACCCTACTAATACACCCTAACACCCCCCTAGCCTTACCTACTGCTTTAGAGGTCTGCTTGGATGATTTTAGGTCATCAGTGATGATGATGCCCAAGTCTCTTTCTTCCTTTGTGACTGCTAGCAACTCCCCTCCCAGCCTATAGGTGGCTTCAGGGTTTCTCTTCTCTATGTGCATGATTTTGCACTTCTTTGCATTAAATCCCAGTTGCCACTCTTCTGACCATTCTGCTAGTTTATCCAGATCTCTTCTCATTCTGCCCACCCCATCTGGATCATCTACTCTGTTGCAGATCTTGGTGTCATCTGCAAACAGACAAGCCTACCCTCTAGTCCATCTGCAAGGTCACTAATGAAGATGTTGAAGAGGACTGGCCCCAGGACTGATCCCTGAGGTACCCCACTTATGACTTGCATCTCTTCTGACTGTATACCATTTACCACCACTCTCCTTTTTCTGCAATCAACCAGTTTGCACCCAGCTTGACCAACTTCTGACCACCCGAGCCTACCAGCTTATTTATCAATCTTCTATATGGAACAGTGTCAAAAGCTTTGCTAGAAGTCAAGATAGGTGACATCAACTGCTCCCCCTTGGTCCACCACTCTGGTTACCCAGTCAAAGAAATCTATGAGATTAATTTGACAGGACCTTCCTTTTGTAAACCCATGCTGTCTTGGATCCTGTGCCCCTATGGATTCCAGTTGTTGCACTATCCTTTCCTTAAAGAGTGCCTCCATAATCTTGCCCACTACTGAGGTAAGACTGACCGGTCTGTAGTTCCCCACCTCCTCCTTGCTACCACTCTTGTGGAGCGGGATCACATGAGCCCTTCTCCAGTCTTCTGGGACCTCTCCTGTGCTCAGAGACTCACTAAACAATTCTGCTAATGGCTCTGCTAGTTCCTCCTTTAGCTCCTTAAGTACCCTGGGATGTATGCCATCAGGTCCCATTGCCTTATCCACCCTGAGCTTAGCAAGGAACAGGAAGTTGTTATCCCTCTGTACAGACAGTTGGTGAAGACCCCATCTGGAGTACTGTGTGCAGTTCTGGAGACCCCAGTCTCCGCAAAGACTAGATAGTGGAGGCTGTCCGGAGGAGGACAACCAAAATGGTGCAGGGTCTGCACCAGAAGACATATGAAGAAAGACTAAAGGAGCTTAATGTGTATACCCTTGAGGAAAGAAGGGAGAGAGGTGACATGATAGAAACTCTCAAGTACCTCAAGGGAATCAACAAAGTCCAAAATGGTAGCATCTTCAGAAAAAGAGAAGTGCAAGAACAAGGTGGCACAATTTGAAGATGGGGGGGGGAGGCTCAGAGGTAATGTGAGGAAGTAGTTTTCAACAGAGAGGGTTATGGATGCATGGAACAGCCTCTTTGAGGAGGTTGTGGAGTCAAGAACAGTGGGGGAATTCAGGAATGTATGGGACAGACATAAGGTAGTCCTACTGGGGGCGGAGGAAGTAAGTTGTTGGTTAACTAGGATCTGCAGCTTATCTGTTAAGTAAGAAAATGGGCAGACTAAGTGGGCCAAGCGGTCCTTATCTGCTGTCAAATTCTATGTTTCTATGTTGATAACTTAACTTAGTTCCTTTAAAATTCATGTGATGTACAAAACAAAGAAAAGTGTGACAGTGTTTGTACCACCACCTCCACCCTTGTATTGAACCCACCAACCTTGTGTGAATGGTTAAAATATGTTCACTGGGCATTCAGACTAAAACACAGATGTCATATAGCACACAATTACATAAGTTATGTTTTGTTATCAGAAGCACTGCAGAAACGGTGGGTAGCAGTGCTCACTTGCATATTTTTCACAGTGGCGTGGGGGTATTACTCATGGGCAAATGTGGGGGTGCTTTATCCCCCTCAATGCAACACACATGTACCTATTTTCCTTTGTCGAATGTTGGAGGGTCTGATGTCCTCAGAAAACAAGGTCCCTCTGCAGCTGCCCTGTTTGCTGTCTGTAGGTAGTGAGGGTAATGACAAATGCAGCCAGAATACACTGGGCAGAAAAGGTAAAAAACAAATAAAGAAAGCAGTTTGTCAGCAAGCCTTGCAATAACACTGTTTCTGTACAAATTCAATTATTATGATTTGAAAAGCATTGCTAACTAATCCCAGTTTCTGCCATTGCCTTTCTTAAACACATTCCCCCCATCACATCCTTTAGGCAGGAGAGACATACTAAGCAGAAAGCTTGTTTACAGGTGCAGCCTGGGTGCACAGAGAAATTAAATGACTTACTCAAGGTCACACAGTATGCACGTGGGGACTGTGGGATTCAAACCCAAGTCTCTGGATTTGCAGCTCAAAGCCTTAAACCACTACACTATACTGCCTCCCACTCTGGGCACAATAATCCTTGCAATTAGTAATTACCTCCAACTTCATAATCCCATGTTTCAATCTGCAACACACCACCTCCTGTTTCAGAACCATAGAGAAGTGTGAGTAGCTTCAGTTCTTCAGCACTTGGAAGCTTTTGGATTATGGAAGCTTTTGCATTAGGAGAACAAGCTATATCCACAGTTCCTTCTGCAGCCCCCCCTGTGTGCTCCTCTCTGTAGCTGCTCTCAGTCTGAAGTCATTTCCTGTTCGACACTGAAATGTGTCCTACACCATGCAACTCCAGCCATTAACAGACCGGGAATCCTGAGAAACAGTAAACTCCTGTGATCTGATATGAGGGTAAAGATTATTCTAAGGTTTTTAAGGCTGGGTTTAAAGGACTAACACTGCTGACTCGCATCTCCTAATTTCAGGCTACACCCCTGGAAATAAGCTTTGTTTGGCTCACTGTACCTTTCAGCCACCACATTGTAAATAAAAGTTCTCCAAACAGAGACAAGTCAAAGCAGAATGTGTTATCATGTAACTTTACGTATTCAGCAGCCCCTTCTTCTAGCTCCGCTTGCTGCTACACACTATGAATATTAATAAGTTGTTTTGAATGGGGAGGGGGGAAACATATAACAGAGGGAGACAGGAAGTGAACTTTAGGCAGTGAAAGCTGCTCCAGACAACAGTGAGACAAGAGTACAGAGCAGAGCATACTAGGAGCTGCATAGAGAAATGCTTTTGTTTTTGTTCTTGTTCCTGTGGATAGATGTCCTTTGTTCTTCTAGTCCAAAACTCTGAAGAGCAGCAGCTGCTTGTGTTTCTGAACGGTGTGGTTTGTGGTGTTGGAGACTGAAACAGAGGGTCATGAAGTTGGAGGTAAGGAATGCTGACCACAGGGGAGCTGGTTTTATGTGGAGAGATATCTGTTGTTCCTCTAGTCCCAAACTCTGAAGAGCAGCAGCTGCTTGTGTTTCTGAACAGTGCAGTTTGTGGGGTTGGAGACTGAACGATCATGAAATTGGAGGTAAGGAACACTGAGCTGCTGTGTAAACCAATCAAAGGTAAACTTTAAAAAGACAAAAGGGGTCATGTACTATTTATAAATGTGTGCAGAAAATAAATTATAGAAAGGTGTCAGACTGAAAACTACAAATGAATCATTGTGACAGATTTGTTTATTTCTTACCCAGGTAGGTTGATTAGCACATTTTAAACAAAATGTTTGGTTTTTTGTCTTCTTTTTACCTTCTTTAACCCGAGTATTCTGTGGCGTCATTGCCTTATATCTGAATTAGTCCTGCCCTGACTTTGTATTCTCCCCTCTTCTTTTTTACTGTACCTTATAGAATATGTTGTCAGAAAAGGACTGGCAGGCCCTTCCAGTCTACCCTAGTTTTTATTACCTATTCTGACACCTCGGACCCTATTTGGTCACTGGCGCTCATCCCTCCTCCATTTTCCCTGCATATTATGCTACTGTACCCATCCCACATATGCTTGAAGCTCCCCACCACATCTGCTTGCAGGCTGTTCCAAGTGTCTACCACCCATTCTGTGAAGAAATGTTTCCTCACAATCCTCTTAAACTCTGCCCCCCCCCCATTCTGGTATTTTTTTTCTCCCCTGAAAGAGACTCCCCATCTGCACATTCTTCACCCCATGTGAAGTACAGTATTGCCAAAGGGGTGGCTATCACTGTGTCTAGTTCTTTTAGAACCCTTTGTGAATCCCTTCCAGTCCTGCCTCCTTGTTCTTCATTAGGGCTTCCAGTCCGTTCTGAACCCTCTTCTCCAGAAATGGACTTGTGTGCCCTCCCTCCCGTGCCTGCCGATACATGTTGTTCCATCTGCCCCCTACTATGACGAGCACCCTCCTGATTCTATCTGTCCCACCCCATTCTTTCCTCTTTCCCCTCATGTATCTGAGGAAAGTCTTGCCCCCTTTTTTGACTTCCTTGATGATCCTCTCATATGTTTGTACCTTAGCTGCCCTCACCCTCCTTCCAGACACTCTTTGTTTTTCCAGATACATCTTCCTGTCCACATCCATCTGGGTATCCTTGTACTTTGTAAATGCTGTTTTTGTTTCTCCTTCACCACCTTAGCCACCTCCTCTGAGAACCAAAGCAGCCTTGTCCTCCTCCTTCCCTTGCTTACTTCCTTCAAACATCACACTGTTGCCTTAGCTGTTCCTCTTTGATATTTTTCCATTGGGTCTCCACTCATCCCCTGGCAATCACCCCTGAAGTGTTTACTGAGGTAAGGCTTTATTTATTTCTAAGGCACTCAATCCCAGAGGCTCTGGGTGCCGTACATAGAACAAACAGTAAGCAGGTTATCCGATAAAATGTCATATGTAAAATAAATAAAACAGCAGTAATATCAAAATATTAAAACAGTATTATCATAAACAGCAGATTTTCTTCAGAATTTTTTCACAAATCAGCTGCCAACACGGGAAGACCAAGGGGGGACAAAAGGTGGGTTCTTAGGCTGCTCCTGAACCCCTCTATCGATAGGGCCTCCCTGAAATCAGCTGGCAACAAGTTCCTTAGGACCAGTCTGGCGACACTGAAAGCCCGGTCATGGAAGTTTTAACCTGGTGCTAGGATCTTTATGGAGGCCCCTGGTTAAGGAACAGAGGGAGTGGACTGAGGTGGAAGGTGTCAGAAGATCATTCAGGTAGCCAGGGGAAGCACATGTTTGTTTGTTTGTTTGTTTGTTTATTTGAATAAGTTTGATTTACAATCTTTGAGTCAGGGACTCCTTTACAAAGGCACTTCATCTCAGGAAGGGCAAGATAATAGAACATTGTGCAGATACAACATTGGATAACATTACAGGTGCAGGCATTGAACACAGAATGCACTTAGTTACATGTTGGTACAAAATACAGATTTATAATTAAAGATGTACAGTTTTCTGGAGTTGCAGTGGAATACATCCTTGTATAAACCTAAGGGGGTAGGTCAAAAGGAGTAGGAGGAAAGATGGATCAGCAGTCCAGGGGACTGTGTCGAGATTAGGGGGGCCAGGCAGGGAAAGGTCTTGCAGTAAGTTTGGGGGAGGCAGAGTTACTTGCACCTACAGCAGCAGACATTAAAGAGATGGTTCTGGAGAGCGGGTTTGAAGGGACCAAGTTAGGCAGTGTTGGTGATACAGGTAGGGAGGGAGTTGAACCAGGTGGGGGCTCGATAAATGAAGGACCTCTGGGCGAGGGAGGTCTTGGTTCTGAGCACTTTGAAGGTGGCTTTAACAGAGCTGTGGGTGGAAACGGATGAGGATGACCATGATAGGGAGGCAGAGACTCCGGGAGAGTCCGAGCAGGGATTTCTTAACAAGAAGGCAGGTCTGATACTGCAGACATTCCTCAAAGTTGAGCAGGTTGGTGGAGGAATAGAGCAGGCAGGGATGGGTGGGGCTGGGGGCTCCAATCAGGAGCCTACAGGCCTTATTGATGGAGAGCAGGATTTTAGAGAGGGCGGTGTTATCAGCTGCAGCATAGATGGGCAAGCCATGGTCCACTAGGGACAGGACAGAGGAGGTGATGGCCAGCCGGAGGGCAACGAGGGGCAGGCAATCCCTATGGTGGTAAAATAGGCCAATCCGAGAGTTTATGGTGGAGGAAAGAGCATTGATGTTGGTGTGGGAGGTGAGGGCAGTGTCGAAAGTGATGCCTAGGTATTTGTATGTGGGCACTTGCTCTAATGGGAGCAGAGAGTTGGGGGTAATCAGGAGGGGGGCACTTCTAGCTTTATTTTGGTGGTGTGAGAAGAGCATTGATTTGATTTTCTTAAGGTTTATGACTAGTCTGTGATCAAGAAACCACCTTTCTGTTTGGTTGTAGGCGAGTTGAAGGGATGATTGGAGAGTGGAGGGATCTGGGTGTGAAGCAAAGAGAAACGCATCATCTGCATAGAGGAGCATCTTGTTATTGCAGGAGCTGGGGAGAGTGTTGAGGCAGAGACTGAAGAGAAAGGGACCCAGGATTGAGCCCTGTGGGACCCCGGAGCTAATGGGTCGAATGTTGAGAGGGAGCCATTGATTTTTACACGCTGGGATCTAGCAGAGAGGTAGCTGGAAAACCAGGCAAGGGGACCAGCAGAGAAAGCGAGTTGGTAGAGAGAGTCGAGTAGGAGGGCGTGACAGACAGTGTCAAAGGCCTTGAAGAGGTCAGCGAACACTGCACCGGGCAGGTTGCCAGAGTCGAGAGCAGAGTGCAGGTATTGGGTTAACTCCAGGAGGGAGTGGTTGTACTGTGTCCTGGGCGGTAGCCATGCTGCTCCGGGCACATAATGTTGTACTTAGCCAAGTACTCAGATAGTTGGACAGACACCACTTTTTCGAGGGCTTTGGAGAGTGGGGGGCGGATGGAGATTGGCCGATAGTCACTGGGGAAGGCTCAATCACCGCTCTTGTGTACTGGAGTGATTTCAGCAGTTTTCCATGCACTGGGGAACTGTCCAAGGCATAGGGACGGGTTGAGTAGGTCCATCAGGGGGACTAGGACAACATCCAGGACCAGGCGGAGGATCCTGGAGTCGAGGGTCACTGCTGGGGTTATTACTACCAAGGGTTTTTAGCAGGTGTGACCTGGCCTCGTGGGGGGATAGGGTGTGCAGGTAGAAAGGGGGTGATGCAGGGCAGGGGGGAGTGAGGAGGGGATTTGATCAAAAAAGCTGCTGGGGAGGACAGAGCTTAGATCAGAGAAAGTGGTGTTGAGGCAGTCAGCCATAGGTAGTGGATCAGAGAAGGTAGCACCATCGATGGAGAGCTGAGATGGTGGACGGGAGCAGGTCTTCCCATTTAGTTCTTTCATGCTATGCCAGAAGGTCCGGGCCGAGCCCCAGGTGGAGGTGAGGGTGGCCTGGTAGTGCTCCGCCTTAGCCCGTCTGATGGCCCAGGTGCACTTATTGTGCTCTGCGTTGTAGGCTTGTCTGTCAGATGGATTGCCTGAATCTACAGTGATGCGCCAGAGATTATCCCTAATCTTAAATTTCTGGATGAGGGAAGGGGTGATCCAAGGGGTGTTGCGTTTCTTTGTACAGATCCTGGGGGGGGGGGGTTTACAGACCTTGCAGAAGGCTCTTGTGAAGAAGTCAAGAGCTGAGTCGATATCTGGGGCATGTCGGATAGGGGACCAGTCTAGCTGGGCTAGGTGCTGTTTCAACTTTTTAAGGCCGCCAGGGCGTAGCCGCTGGCACAGTGCAGCCTGGGATAAAGAAGTCTATTGACAGTCCGAAAAAGCTGAGCATGTCGCTTCTCCCTGGCAGCAATATTTCTAGACGGGAACTCTGCCTTCTTATGGTTGATTGTCCCCTGGTAATCAGAATAATGAATACACAGGTCCAGCATGTCCACATTCAACTGGGTCCTCCGTCAACAATGCTTCAGCTTTTGACCCCTCATCTTCATCACTTTGAAATTACAATCAAACCATGGAGATCTCAAGTGAAAGGATCTGTGTCATACATAGACTTATACAAGAGTAGCAAGTGTCCCGGAGACCGCCCTGCTATGTGTGGCCACCGCCTCACTCGTACCCCTCACATGTGCAGTGTCTACACTAGCTAGATCAGCTACTGCCAGTAGTCCCTCCGGGAACAGTTGCCTTAACAGGTGATAACTCACTATCTCCACAGGGGAAGGACTCTCGGGGGGCCGACCAGGGACTTCACCGTGCAGTAATCAGACCATACAGCCTGATAAATCTCAAGGTTAGTTACCTTGAACCCCAGTGTGAACACCAGGTCAAGTGTGTGGCTGTGGTGATGGGTTCCAGAAATAACTGCTTGAGACAGGCCCATTGATGACATCAACTAGAGGAGGTAGGTACCAAAATGCAAGGCCTTGTCATCAACCCAGGCAATGAAATCCCCTAACAGTAAACATCTGGGGACTCCAACACAGTCAATGTTGAAATTCGCCAATTCCTGCAGGAATTCTTCCCCTGCCCCAAGAGGGCAGTACATAAGGAGAATCCTACATCCTATGCACAAACCCCCACACACTGCCACACACTCGAAAGACCAGGTCAACCCCACCGGGTGCACAGTGAGTCCTAGATCAGATTTAAAACAAATGGCCAGTCACCCCTGCATTCCCACTGGTGGGCAGTGCACCATAGAGTAGCAGTGGGGACTGATGCCTCCAGAATCATCCTGGCATCTTCACCCAACCACGTCTGTGTGATGCAAGCCAGATCAACTGAGGAAATCAAGTCTGCCATAATTGGGGTCTTGTTCCTCATCAATCTGTTATTACATTCCACTACTTGCAGGGGCCTCGTAGGTGCTTCAGCCCTTTTGGCTGTCTGCCCACTCGTTGTGGTGGGAACCCTGGGGAATGGACACCAAGCACATCTGGCCACTCCCTAGGCTTCAGCTAAACCCAGGGTGTTTCCTGCACCTCACCACCCCAGTTTCTCTCACCACTACTGGGCCCAAAGCCCCCCAACAACCTCCACACTTCCTGGCCTCCCGACAGCACCTCAGTATCATAGCTGACACAGGAAGGTTAGCAAACAGGAGAGGTCACGCAGCTAGGAAGCATTATAGGCAGTGCACAAAGGTCCAAAGCTCCGGGCACATCCTGTGGGACCAGCACCACAACCACTACTTTCTTACTTGCTCTTTGTTAAAAAAAATTACAGGCTCAACCACAACCACATTCAACTGAACTAATACAAAAACAAAACTACCTAACAAAATATAACACTCACACACATACGTACACACATTCATACACCCTCTATACCTATTTATTGTACTACCACTGTATATCCTATTCTCCATGTAATTCCCGGGTTGCCCCTGAAAAAGGAACCCCCGGGGCTCAGTGGGCCTACCATCAACATCAACATTTAATAGATGAATAAATAACGCTCACATACACACATACACCCTCTTTACCCTCACACACACATACATACACACTCTATAACACTCACATGCACCATTCACCCTCTATAATACACACACACACACACACACACACACACACACACACACATATTCATACACCCTCTATACCTATTTATTGTACTACCGCTGTATATCCTATTCTCCACGTAATTCCCAGGTCGCCCCATAAAAAGGGACCTCCGGGGCTCAGTGGGCCTACCATCAACATCAACATTTAATAAATAAATAAATAAATAACACACACACACACACACACACCTCTTTACCACTCACACACACATATATTCACCCTCTACACTCACACATACATGTACCATACCCTCTGCATCACTCACACACACACACACACCATCTGTACCACTTACACATATATACGCTGCAACACCCTGTATACCACACACTACACCTCACACACTCACACGCACACATGCATATACCCTCTATACTCTCACACACACACATACACACTCTCTATAACAGTCACACATGCATGCACCTCCATACCACTCACATACAAATGTACACCCTCTGTACCACTCACACTCATACACCCTCTATGCACACACACACACACACACACACACACAATACATACACCCTCTTTACCAGTCTCACATTCATATCTTCAGTCTCCATTACGCTCTGTACTGTGTCAGTCTCTGCTGGAAATCAGCACACATCCTCCCTCTGTTCAAATCTGGTGACCCTGTGATCTGAATAACTACAGGCCTATCTCCATCTTGCCTATCCTCTCTAAAGTTTTGAAAAACTGATCCACAATCAGTTAAAATCTCACTTGAAACCTCTCTCTCATTAACCCAGCTCAATCTGGCTTCCGGGCAAATCACAGCACAATCTCTGCTTTAGCAAAAGTAACCAATGACTGGATCTCTGCTATAGATGCTAAGAAGGTAACTGGAGCAGTCTTCTTGGATCTTAGTAAAGCTTTTGATACTATTGATCACAACCTACTAGTCAATTGCCTCACTAATTTGGGTGCCATGTACTTTACTACCCAGTGGTTCTCTAGTTACCTACCAGGGAGATCCCAGAAGTAAAAGCAGACAGCGTTTACTCTGCCTCCTTGCCAGTTGTTAGAGGTGTCCCCCAAGTCTCCATTATAGGCTCTATCTTGTTTTCATTATACATTAATGATCTTGATTCCAATATATCCTCGTCTAATCTGCATTTCTTCGCGGATGACACTGTGCTATATACCTCTGGCTCTACGTTATCCGAAATTAAGGGAGTGCTTCAAGAGGATTTTGCTCAACTCGACCATAATCTAAAAAAGGCAAAGCTCCTGCTTAACGCAAAGAAGACCAAAGCTATGATATTCTCTCATAGTACCGCCACAGGTACCTCCCATACCCCGCCCAAAGACTTTATTGTTACCATGTTAAACGAACCATTGGAAGTCATCTCCAAATTCAGATATCTGGGCATCTGGATCGACAACAAACTCTCTTTCAGTGACCATATTGAGGACGTTTCCAGAAGGCTTAAAGCCAGATTAGGTTTCTTCTTTAGAAATCGGCCCCTCTTCCCCCTTGAAACTCGAAATAAACTCGTCCAGGCCACTTTTCTCCCCCTTCTTGACTATGGCGATGTAATTTACTCCTCTGCTACTCTCGCAAACCTAAGTAAATTGGACATCCTCTACCACCGTGCGTTACGGTTTATTACCAACTCCCCCTACCGTTCGCGCCACTGTGACCTAAATGCAGCTGTTGGATGGACATCTCTCACTACTAGACGCCTGCTCCATGCTGGTCTTTGGACCCTTAAGCTGCTCCTGCACAAACTACCGAGTTATCTTTCATCTCTCATTAGTATTTCGCATAGTACTTACTCTCTAAGGAAATCTGATTTCATTCTGCTTGGCATACCTAGGACACGGACCTCCTTTGGTAAATGTGCTATTGCGCATGCCCTTCCCTCTATTTGGAACCAACTACAAACCGTGCTGAAACTAACTAGCACAGTTTCAATTAACTTCTATAAAATGCTAAGTGCAGCTAAGATAAAAGATATCTGCAACTGTCATTAAGTCCCTTCTTATCCCTATGTGTGTTATGCACATTCTGCGTAAGACCTTAATTGCCTTGCGCATGTTAACTGCTTATTGTTCACACTATCATTTAAACTAAGACACTATTTCATTCTCTGGCTTCTGATTTTATAATTACTACCTTTACTGCAGCAATCCCACTCCTGCTTCCCTTCCCTGTCCAACTCTTGGCTCTGTTTAGGCATATACTACTCCGCTCACCTTACCAAGCCTTGAATACCTCCCTTACCCTATATTTTCTGTTGCTGCTCAATTTACTAAAATGTATGTATTGCAAATACCAGTTACCATGTCTTGCATTGTTAGTATACTACCTAGAAATGTTCATCACTCTGTACCACTTGTTTTGCTCATCATCCGATGTGGTGTCCTTGTACGTAGTGTCTTGCTTGTATTATATGATCACATGCATACATGTTATATTACTGTCTCTCATTTATTTTTATTTTTTATTTATGTATGTTCGTTATCAGTGTACATGTCACAGGACCTCCTTGTGAATGAGCTTGCTCAATGGAGTTTTCCTGCAATAAACTTGAACTTGAAACATATATACACCCTCTATTACACTCACACGTACATGCATGCACACACACACACACACACACACTCTCTCTCTCTAACACTCACACACACATACACCCTCTATACCACACACACTATACCACTCACACACACACATACACACATATACACCCTCTATAACACTCACACATGCATGTACCCTCCATACCACTCACATACAAATGTACACCCTCTGTACCACTCACACACATACATACACCCTCTCTACCTACCACTCACACACACACACACACACACACACATACACCCTCTATACTACTCGCACACACATACACCCTCTATACCACTCACACACATACATACATACATACATAAATACTCCATTCCACTCACACACACATACACTCTTCATACTACTCACGCATATACATACACTATTTATAACACTCACACATACATACACCCTCCATATCACTTACACACGCATACATACATCCTCCATAACATTCACGCACACATACATACTCCCTCTATACCACTCACACACATGTACATCCTCTATACAACTCACACACATACATACATGCACCCTCTATACCACTGGCGCACACACATATACACCCTCTATACCACTCACATACATACATAAATACTCCATTCCACTCACACACATACACCCTTCATACAACTTACATATATACATACACCCTTTATAACACTCACACACACATACATATAACACTCACACACACATACATATATGCATCACAGAAATATAGCAACAAAGCTTCTAACATTTCACCAAACTCTTGGATTTTACCAAAATCTTTGTAAAAGCCAAGGGTTTGGTGAAACGTTAGAAGCTTTACTGCTATATTCTTGTACCTGAGCCTGAATAGGCTGCACTCTTGTGGTGAGAAAATAAAGCCTAAAAACCTTTTTGGAAAAAGAACCACTTGCTTGAGACTTTTTCTTGTGGAAAAATGTGTGGGGTGTGCCAAGACTTCTGGTACTGAGTTTTTATCTGTGCATGACGTGGTCAGCACTGAAAGCAATAATAACACACCATAATAAGGTTCAGTAGCAGTGCAAGCAAGCAGTAACCCATGATAGGTTATGCATTTATTAGAGATTAGAAAATGAGTAAAGACAAACTCGTATCCTGATTAGTTCAAACAGCCTGGCACCCGGGCTGTTATTTCTTAACAACAGCCCTGTTCAAAACAAGTGCCAATTCGGGATGCCCTGTTACCAAGACTATCCTTGGGCACCCCGAATTTTAAATCTCACCAGTGCCATTTCTCTCTGACTGCCAGCGGCGGCTCCCCGACATAACCCACGTTGCATTCTGCTTACGCTCACCTTCAACAGAAACTGCGGCAAAACAAATACTGCTTCAATCTTTTTTTTTTATTTATCTCCTCCACATATTTCCTCAAGTTAAGGCTGTACTTCACTTCTCACCCACCACCAACATTGATCCACTTTGACTACTCACTCATTCTGTTGCCGGCCACTCCATTTGCAAGTCGCATTCATTGTGCCCACACTCCCCCCACAAAAGAAACAGCAACAACACACCAAACTGGGTCTTTTTTTTTTTTCTTGAATAAAACACTTTCCTGCCTTGCATCTGTCCTCCTCTTCTGAATCACTTCATTTCAGTCTCCCAACCACACTAACACTCATTTCCCTATCGTTTTCGATCCTCTCTCTCTCAAATCCAAAACCATACCTATCCATATACCGTGAACACATAAACAAGGGGCCGCAAAAAATTTAAACCAACATTTCCCTTCCTACCAATAAAAAAGTGACACTCCAGTACAAAAAAAAACTCTTATCAAAAACAGCAGCACCCTCTAGTGGCAAGGGACTATTTTACAAAACCCACATTTCTCTTCATTTTTAATAACATTTAACACTCTTTTTTTTTTTAAATCAAAACAGTATCTAAAACTATGTATCTAAAAAAAAAAATAATGGAAACCCATTTTCTAAGTGTAATAATGCCCTCCAGGGTGGTCGTTATGGGATATAACGGACCTTCCAGGGGCTATAAGGCCCTCCGCCTGTGCCGTCGGGCCTCATTACGCCCTTGGGCGGTCTGTTATATCCCAATACCGCCCACCCTGTCGGGTATTATTACTTACTTAGTAAACACCCATGAGTGCTTTGTGTGGCATGAGGCTGCAGGCCAAGTGTCCTCAGAGCACCTGGGGTGTTGATTAATCCCCAATAATTGCACACCCTGGAGTGGGTTGTTGTGCTTAAAACATGGGGTGCCATCAGAGGTGAAGAAAATATGAGGAAAGCATGATTAAGTCATGAAAACATTGGGACTTTTTTTGTGTTCTGTTACCACCACAAATACTGTGATGCTGACAATGCTGAATTGTTGCTATGTATACACTGCTGAATTAACACAAGCAACTCACCAAGATGTTTTTCCCACTACACATATTAAAAAAACAAACAAACAAAAAAAAAACAGGCCTAGATATTCAAAGGGGTTGCACCTGGCTGCAATCTCCTATGTCTGAGGAACTGACTCCTGTACTCAACCATCCATCTGTCAAGACAGAAAGAGAGAGAGAAACAGAGAGCAAGAGTGACACTGGGACTGGGAGACACAAACGCTCAGTGACCCACAGTTGTTGCAATGTCCTGTGTGCTTGTGTCTATGTATGTGTGTGTCTCTCTCACTCTCTGCAGCATACAGAAATTCAGTAGTGTTCTCCCTGAATCACTGTCTGCCCTGGTCAGCAGCAACACACACAGACTGTGCACCAGGGAGCAATGGGAGGGGGGAGAGAGAGAGAGGGAGAAACTGCGTAACAGGCACACATGGGTTCCCACAACTGGTGACTGTATCTCCAGACCCCACAGTCCTTGCTCTGTGTGTGTCTGTGTCCACAGGGTGTCCTATACAGGGGGTAGCTGCAGGATGCCGCACTGTGTGTCTCCCTCTCCCTCTCTCTCTGGACACTGGTGACACTTACTGCTTCTGTCTCTGTCACTGCTTCAATATTGGAAGGGAGAATAAACAAACTCTGGCTGCATGCTGAGCACAGCATCACACAGTCACTGAAGTCTGTGGCTCCTGCTCTGACCAGGTAACATGCAAGTGGTACGATAGAACTGTGGGCAACATTTGTTGATTCATGGACAAGGTGGCATGCTCGCTCGGTGTGGGTGGGTATCCCTGTGGTGCTGCTAGGACACTGATTGCTGGAGTGGCTCTGTCTGACAAGATATATGTGGTACATAGACACACTTCCTGGTGCTGGCAGCTCCTGCTGGGACATTACCACTGGGTAGTGGGGTTGGGAAGGGGTGGGGGTCAGCAAAGACACACACCAATGACACCACTGCAAGCAACTGGGATGTAGGTGATGGCCCTCACACGCCAGTAAGACACAGCAACATGTTCCTCGGTGGTGTGCTCCTCACTGCGCCACAGTGTGCTTGATGGCTGAACTAGCAGAAACAGACAGGAATAATAACATGGTGTGTGGCATTGCATATTATAAAATGGCCAGGAATAATGAAGGGCATGGTCACAGTTTCCTTTTGGAGTCCTGAGGGCCACAGGGCGGGTGGCTGGGGAGACACTCATTGCTTAGGGGTACTGCTGATTTCTGGTAGTGGACACATTGCGAGGGGTACTGATGACTTCTCCTGCTGCACACCGTCATTTATTTGTGAAGTTGTCATACACGGAGACAGTCACCTCTATTCTGTGTTGCTCAGGACGTCTCAATTAGTGGCAGAATTAATGGCTGGCTTTCAAATTGTGTTTTGGGCAAAGTAGCAAGATCTGGTCCATCACTGATCACTCAGGGTGGATGCTTCACCACTTGCTGTGGTTATATCAGGGATTAATCAACAGTCACCTGATGGCCAAGAGAGTGGTCTCTTCAAAGGTATAGAGAAAGCAAGGAGACCTCAGCTCTGATGAGGCAAGTTGAAATGTGATGCTTGTTACCTGACTGATGGAGGTGGTCATTTTGCCGAAGTGGTCAGGCTTAAATCATGGTTCTGCTGGATGATGAGGACCAAAAGCCCCTCCAAAACGTATGAAAAGTAACAATATTATAGTTAATTTGAAAAAGTGCAGTCTTTAATGAAGCCAAAAAAAAAAGAGGGGGGTAAGGCCCTGGAACTTTAATCATATGTTTCTGTTTGGTCACATACCAGGAGCCACCCACTAAATTTATTAAATTGTATTGTAAATACAGGGGTTGAGCTTGCAAACCTTTTGTACTGACCTGATGGCTCTGTATCAATCAGGGACCTGTCTTTGTCTACCCCATGTTATAAGAGATTTTAATTGTACGTGACATGGTCAGTACTGAAAGCAGTAATAAAACACCATAATAAGGTTCAGTAGCAGTGCAAGAGTGTTTAACTGTGCATGACGTGGTCAGTACTGAAAGCAGTAATAAAACACCATAATACGGTTCAGTAGCAGTGCAAGAGTTTTTAACTATGCATGACGTGGTCAGTACTGAAAGCAGTAATAAAACACCATAATAAGGTTCAGTAACAGTGCAAGAGTTTTTAACTGTGCATGACGTAGCCAGTACTGAAAGCAATAATAAAACACCATAATAAGGTTCAGTAACAGTGCAAGAGTGTTTAACTGTGCATGACGTGGTCAGTACTGAAAGCAATAATAAAACACCATAATAAGGTTCAGTAGCAGTGCAAGAGTGTTTAACTGTGCAAAGGCCAACAGGATGCTGGGTTGCAAACCTCAAAGGAACTGGTTGATCAAAGACTCATAATTTGGGTAATGGGTTTTTGCTGATTTCACATTATTTAATATACTTCCTGATCTACTGACGAGGGATTGCTAGAGATTCCCAGGGTTCGTTTAAAAACTTCAGGGGCCAGATCTTTTAGTTTCATGGCCCCAACCCTGTGGAATTCTCTACCTCGTCAGGTGCAAAACTGCCCGACTGTCCAAAGTTTTTTAAACGAGCTTTGAAAACCTACCTTTTTAGTAAAGCCTATAATGATTTTTGAATATCTTAAAGTTGTTACAACAATAAATAGTTAAATGTAATATTGTACAGGCACCTTGACTTAAGAAAGGCGCCTTATATAAATAAAGAGTGATTGATTGATCATGTTTGCATTTTTTTGATTCTAAAAAGAGGAGCTAAATGACTCACAGAAGGGGCGTGGAGACACAGTTTAAACTGATACTTGTGTCTGAAATGAATATTATATCATCTTGGGACTTTAGAGAGACACAGCTCTCTGATCTAACTTTAAAATGCACTTCTAGAGGTAATACCTTAGATAGCCAAAAATCTAAATATATTGTGGTAAGAGTTTTGTTTTGTAATTTTCCCGTGTTCTTTTATGTGAGTGTGAGTGCTTTGATGTATTGTTCTGTATTTACATTTTTCATATTTTTATCATCTTTTGGTAAAGAATCTTTTTTCAAGATACTGCCTGAGTGTGTCTTCCAAGTTCTTTTTTGCATGTGATGTATATGTGGTTAAGTCTGACAGCTGTTTTGAAGGGCTTGATGGTGTTGCTAAACTGGGAAAAGGTAAGAATATACCTAAGGTCTCTTATAGAGTTTTAAGGGTTAATTTTGGAAGCCTGGCTTGGTGCCCCTGGCGAAAGATTGTACCGCAGTCCCTGAAGAGAGTACATATCTGAGCCTGTACATTGGGTACGCTAGCATGAGGTCCATAGTTTGAATCCCCCCAGAACTTGAGACTAAAAATGATTCGGACCCAAAAGCAGATAGGAGGGTTACCCTGTCTGTTACCTGTTCGTACTGTTGTGCTCGGAGGTTGGCACTGTGGGAGCAGAGGGCCTGACCTTCTGAGTGTATTTATGACAATCAGTACTGAAACAATAATAAAACACCATAATAAGGTTCGGTAGCAGTGCAAGAGGTTTTAACTGTGCATGATGTGGTCAGTACTGAAAGAGGAACAAACTCGTTCTCTGTTTATATGTTTCTTGTTTCAGGAAACAGAAGGGAAGTAGACGCCTTTAACAGACAGCAGTGAACATGGCAGCAATAAACGAGTTAGAACTACTGAAAAATGAAGTTATGTGTCCCATCTGTGTGGATTATTTTAATGATCCTGTCATTATAGATTGTGGGCACAACTTTTGCAGAGCCTGTATCACAAAATACTGGGAGTACATAGATGAAAATGTCAGCTGTGGTGAATGCTATGATGTGTTGGAGCAGAAGGTACTCCGAGCAAGCAGGAAACTTGCAGCGATAGTGGAGATTGTTAAACGTCTTACTGGAAATAAGGAGGAGGAGCCTGAAAAGAGCAACACCTGTGACCAGCAGCAACAATCACTGGGGCAGGTTTGTGAGGTATCAAATGAACATAAGCCTGTTTGTACAGCCTGTGAAAAGTCTCCTGACCATGAATGCCACAGTACTGTTGCCAAGGTGGAGGCCCTAAAGGTAGGTAGAGGAAGAAAATGATTAACATTTGAATCAAATGCTTTCTGATTAGTTTATGAAATGTATTAATCTTAACTTTAGCAGCACATATTTAAATAATAATGCTCAGTTTGCTGGGGTATACAAAAATACCCAGGTGATGAGGGTGGCTTGAGATTGAAAGGCTAAGGCATGTAACTTCCATTGAAAAACAGGTAGGGAAAATGCTGCAAGCTGATTGGCCCACAGCCATGCATGGTACGACCACTACCAACAGTAAAAAAACAACTGCTGCCTACAATAGTTCTACAAGAATTTGTTCATCAGCAGTGCCATCAGTAGCTGGCAGGCCACATCTAATTGTACTAATAAAAGGTTTGCTGTGGCTTTACATTATCTGACTACTTACATGTTGCAGTGAACACTGTGATCCAGGCCTCCTCTAGAAGTGCATTGTGGTGTGGAATGTTAGGGGTGGTGGTCTGCCTCCCAGTGCTGTACAGTTTGTTGTTTTTAGGCTGGTTCACATGGGTGTTTGCTATACTGCAACCCAACAAGTTCCCCATCAGACGATTGGAAATGCTGAATGACCACCATTCAGACGGCACCATTTTGCACATTCTACACCAATGTTGAAGTTCCACATTCAAGTTACGGCATGGTCGCTGTTCTGTTTGCAAGCCAGAAGGTGAGAGAAGTGGAGAGACATTTGTGTATGTCACATCCTGTCAAGGTGTAAACAGGAAGTTGGTGATTTAAACTTTAATTGCTGCTGTTTCATTGTGCTTGCCACACGTTTGTTCAGGAGATGTTAAACAACTGCACTGTGCAATTTCCGGGTTTTACCTTGCAAGGAAAGCACCCAAGAATAGACATCCAGAGACTGCAGAGTGGAATCTCGGGTTGGGGGAGTGCCAAATTCCAATACCAAACATAAGCATACAACATGTGCCAGCAAATTCAGTGAATGTGGTCTGTTGAGTCTGCTTGAGTGTGCAGCTATAAGACAGTACTCTGAGACTGCCCCCCCATATTGTAGTGACCTCCCCCAACCCTGTCCCATTGATGCTATTCTAGGAACCCTCACTACTACCATGCCAACAGTGGATGCTTCCTGTGGCCTTAATTGGGCTGCTGAAGATGATCATGATGATGGCAAGTTGAGGGGTTAATTAGACCCTAAAGAAAACCAAAATCTAGCAAGCCCTGATCCAGGTGAAGGTCACTCCACAGCATCATTGGCCATGGATGTTGAGTAAATGTACCAGAGCCAAGCTACCCAGCCCCCACTTGGCATGCAACATGATCGCAAACGTCATACTGATTCTGTTGTCTCAGCAATGTCAGAACACTTTGTTAAAATGGGCCAGTATAACACAGAATATTTTGACATGAAAAGGGCAGCGGATGCAGTTTATCATGGATATGGAGTAGCAATACATCAAACACAATGAGTGCATGGAACGTTTTTGAGTGGATCATGAGTGCACAGTGCTGCAGCTCCTGATTGAATGTGATTAACAACCACTACTACAGACACCACCGATGTACCCCATGCATCAACTCCCCGCGTTTGGGTATTTCAGCTATCCCGACTGTGCAATACTGTCATCAACCACATGGGACCCAGCAACAATTCTGGCTTTCCCCAGTAGACAGTCTTCTCTCTCTCTCTCATAGTAATTGCCTAAACACATGGTAAATGCAAATGGGGTTACACACCGTGCTGGTGTTCTTATGTGCCAGCTTCCACCACCCCGTCTGTTTAGCAGTATGTTGACCTAATGTATCGAGGCAGTGGGGACATATATACAAATGATGAGTGATGTCACTGTGTTGTTTTTGGTGGTGAGACACGCCAGCATGGGCTGTGTTACCACTGAATGATGAGCTGGGATCACAGGTGTTTTACAGGGTACTGCTTGTGACCGGGAGCTCCTGCCACTCTTGAGGACCGACCTTTTCTTAAATCTATTGCAACAGTTCTTCTATTTCTAAGCCTAATCTGTCCTTTACAATTTCTAGTCCATAAGGTTGGCCACCTGTGGGCACCCCCTTCTCCCTCCCTTGACTATGCTGTAGTGTCCTCTTTGATTTTCCCTTTCCCTCTTAGGTCCTTGTACAGGGAGGTTATTGTGGTGACTTCAGAGTATATGTAAAAAAGGTTGTGTTTATTGTTGTTGGATTTAGTATGTAATAGCACAATGTTATAAAATACCTTAATGTATATACTTATGTTTATGAAACCTGTAAATGTTAAATACCTTGGCACTAGGTGTTTTTGATAATGGTAAAAAGTACTAGGTGTCTATTATAGAGATTAAGCTAGTTGTGCTATTTAAAATGGATGGAATTTGATGTAAACTGAAAAAGTCTAAATCTCATGATGATTTGCATATATCCCATGATGCATTGAATTATGTATGTATGATGTTGTATTTCTTTGAAACTTGATTTCTTGCCAATGCCTTTTGGGGTAACTATTCTTTCAGTAATTCTTCATTGAGGTTCTTTGTTTATAGCTTGTTTTGTTTTTCTACTTTTTGGGCCCCCACTACATAAGCAAATGAGGGCTTGCATAAGGGTTATGGCTCTAGCTCAAGTAGTGAATTGCATCAGAGATCAGTGTCAGTAGGTGCTGGCTAAGAGTAGAGAAAGGACATTCATAGTCTGTTGCTGTAAACTGATGTACTGAAGAAGAAATATGGCATTGCAGAAGTTTATTTCTTGTGTTTTGAATAAACATCACGCAGAGATTGTGTGTGGAACCTGAAGTTTGGTGTCTGGTCCATCTGTTATCCCACAACCCTGCCATACTGCTATATTGTGGAATTGTGTGCAGTATATTTAAGCAATATACCATGAGAGGGTGTTGGTGATGCCAGGATTTTCCCATGCCCTGGGGTGTTGTTTGGCCACGAGGCGCAGCCAAGTGGCCAAAACACCCCAAGGCATGGGTAAATCCTGGCATCACCAACACTCTTGAGTGGCATATTGCGATTATACAATGGACATCTATATATTTTGTATGTGAAAAATTAACAAAAAAAAAGCTGGTTTCAATGTTTTATTAGTTTTTATTAGATTTGTTGTTACACTTGGTAAAATAGTGTTTTGTTGGTAGGTATGCGCATGTGCAGTGGTGTCAGCAAGCAGGCAAGGAGATAACCCTTAATGGTTACAGTTTGGAGAAAACCGAGACTCAAGGAAACCGCGGGTGTGAGACCAGTCATGTAAGCTGTAGTGCATGTTTAAAGGGAGCAAAAACGAAGCGAGGTAATTTTATTGTGGGATGTTTTCTACAGTGTGGCTGACAAACTGTAAAAGCAGGTTTCTGAAAGTGAAACGGAAAGAGAGCGCCCGCGGAAAGAGCAATTTTATTTTTCAGAAGCCAGAAAAAAAAAATCATTTCCTGTGACTAGAGTTTTTTTATGTTGAATTCATAGCTGAATTAAATTTTTTGAAACTTGTGGTATTTTTCATATTGTTTACTTGGACGTCAACATCGTGGCTTTGTGGAGGTTTTGCCCTGCGACTGTCTGTGTTTTTGCTGGGTTTGTGTTTGCCAGGTTTGTGTTCCTAATGGTCGCAGTGATTTCAGGGGGGCCCTTGATGTGGTTTACTGGCAACTGGCACCTCTTCCCGTGGGGTGATTGTAGTTTTTACAATGGGAGAGAAGTGCCAGGTAACCAACTAAATTACAGGATTTGAGTCTGATTTTAATACCCATTGTATAATTGTTCTTAGTGTACAGTGCGTGTTGTGTTGTTTTCTTGCTGTGTTTTTCTCTGTGTTTCCATATTAAATATATTACTGTGTTCAATCTCAGTCGTGCAGTCTATGTTATCAGTTTATTGCAGATCCTGATTTCAAACGCCATGTCTTGACTAAAAAAGTTTGTCAGATACTGTGACTTTTTATTCATGTAGTTTGCTTTTTTTCAATGTTCACCACTCTACGCTGTGCATATGTTCAGTTCTGTTCACCCTCCCATGCAATACAGCTTGCTACACCTCAATGCACCAGTGTCCTGATGGGATCCATTCTCATGTCAAGAATGGCAAATCCAAGCCTGTGCAATGGCAAGGGCTCTAGTAATGGCATGTTGTATGAACCAAAACCATTAATGATCAGGAGTCATGTCAATATACACCCTATGGTGGCACACTAAAGGGTGGTTGCACGTGACACTAGCATGTTATAGTATATGGTATGGCTTATTTTGTATGGAAAATGGTGGTTTTCCAAATCTTGTTGTAGGACAGTTCAAAGGTCAAAAAAGTTGTTGTACTATTGTTCTGACATCATAGCGATAGTACAACAACTTTTTTTGAGCTGTTACCCGATTGGTTAAAACAGCAGTGATTAAAAAAATTTACTCGAAAATGGTGACGTAGCTTAGCGAGCGGTCGGGCAAGCAGGTTATTAGAATAGTTTGGACACAGACTGCCATAGTGGGCTCTGTGTGCCCAAACTGTCAATTTGCCAGGTTTCTTCTTTCTTTTTTTTTAATCAGTGGGGAAGTTACGGGTCAGAGCAGTGTGGGATAGCAGCGAGCAGGAACGGCATATTTGGGGACGGCACTGGAGCCAAGCGTTAATGTGGCGAGGACAGGTCTGGGAGCATTCAGGAGCAAGCAGGAGTAAGGACACAAGGTATGAATCTTGTGAAATTAAATTTTGTGCATTTTGGGGAACCATATACTATACAAAATAGTGGATGGGGTGACCATCCACAACAAGGCTGGTAAACCATCTCGGGAGTTGACGACATGACAGTGACCTCTCGAGCTTCGCTCTCAAGGTCTCAATGATGTCATCAGCTCCCTCGATGGAAGCACAGCCTTGTTGTGGATGGTCACCCATCCACTATTCTATATGGTGTCAGTGGCAGGACCGAAGTTTGGCTTGTTCCACCATACACCATACTAAGAAACGATAAGTGATTTCTCTTGGGACCCAGCTGAAATGAATGGTAGGAGCACGTCAACACTGTTTGCATTCTGTGAGACAATAAAGGCATGCACGGCACGCATAGCAACACACATTGCACGTCCAT
Source organism: Neoceratodus forsteri (assembly GCA_016271365.2). Taxonomy (NCBI): domain Eukaryota; kingdom Metazoa; phylum Chordata; order Ceratodontiformes; family Ceratodontidae; genus Neoceratodus; species Neoceratodus forsteri. The sequence continues at coordinate 389,238,890 of CM057457.1, read as the reverse complement.
CTGCCAACACCAGGATGACAACTTTCATGCTATGTCCGTTACATGTAACCACCTCTGTGGTGTTTGAAGACATGCAAGAACTACATGATGCACTGGATGGCTATGTGCAGCCAGCTTGTCTAGTGAGACATACTTGCTTGTCAGACCACTCATGTGATCTTTTTAGACACATAGCAAGAACTGCAGTAGAGAAACGTGCATAACAACTGGTGTGGTGTACCTTCACAAATCTCTTTATTGCCCATTTGATTAAACATTGTCATAACTAAATTCCAAAACACTGAGCAATGTTCCCACATCCACAGTGTTTTCAGCCAGCTGTTGAGTGCCACAGTCATAAGCAGCATAAAATAGACCACAATTTCTCATCCACATTGCAGATGTCTATGCAGACATTTGCAGAAGGGCCTAATCTATGTCTGCTGGTGGCAGCAGGGCTTCAGTCTCTCTTGCACGTGCAAAGTACTGCCACATTGAAAGTCCATGTTAATGTCCTACAACAAAACAGGACAATGGAATGCTAGGGCTTTTTGTAACAGACACATTGACTCACAATACATATGCAGTCATGAGTAAAATTTGTTTTATATGTAGTCTGGCCATTGTGGCACTTAACTCAAGAAGCACCATCCATCCAGGCAGGTTACAGGCATCTTCAGAGAAGACATGCGACACATAGCATGCACGTCAAGTTCACTTTCATGAAAAAATGGCTCATGTTGACCCACAGTAAAAGAAACAGTTCAAGTCTGAATGAGGGACAGTATCATGTCTTACTGATCGGCAGACATCATGGTATGAATAACCACATAGGAAAAGGACCCTGAAATTGTGTGTTGCCAACAATGTAAAGCAAGCATGGTGTTACACACCAAGACAGGTCTTATGAAAGGAACACAGCACAATACTGAATCAACCAAGAAGCAACATGTATTGAAAGAGCAGGTACAGTATGGACAGTAACATGGGCACATTGTTGGTTCTCTCCCAGCTCTCTTCCTTCTTTGTCTCTTCCTCCTTTCTCTCCCCCTTCCAGTCTGGTTTTTGTAAATCCCACTCCATTTCCACCTCCCTCCTCTGGCTAGCTGATGCCATACTTACTGGTGTGGACCAGGGCTTGCTCACCTCTGCTGTCTTTATCGAAATGACCAAAACGCTCGACATAGTTTCCATCTCTTCTTCATAAATCAACTTTCTGCAACTGGTCTCTCTCCACATGCCACCTATTGGTTCCATTCTTACCTCCAGGACAGAACTCAAACTGCAAAAATTGGTGACTCTGTATCCCCCATTACCTATCCACACTGGCATTCCCCCAGGGCTCAGTGCTTGGACCCATCCTCTTTTCCATCTTTTTAAGTTGCCTCCCCTCTGCATGCTCATGTGCGTCCATACTATGAATACTGATGATATTGTAATATTTGCCTCCAGCTCCTCCCTCACTGACCTGACAAACCAACTCCAGCTTCACTTTAACAACATCCAATACTGGTTCCGTCCGCTCTAATCAACTTTCTTTAAATACAAAGAAGATGGTCTCTGTGACTTTTGGAACCAGGCAAAAATTGCGACGCAGCTGGAGGACCATTTAACAACTCCTAATATCTGTGATCCTCTCCAATCTGAGTTTAGGAAGAGGTTTAGTACTGAGACTGCCCTTGTTTGGGTACTTAATGATCTCTGGTAGGGAAAGTGATGGAGTCACTTCTGAAGGAAAGAATAATTGAGTACCTAGAGGTCAGTGGAGCACAGGATCCAAGGCAGCATGGGTTCACAGCGGGAAGGTCATGTCATGCAGACGAATCTAATAGATTCTTTGACTGGGTGACCAAAGTAGTAGACCAGGGAGGGGCTGTGGACATGGCCTACCTAGACTTTATGAGGCATTTGACACAGTCCACACAAAGATTATTAGTCAAATTAACCAGCCTGGGAGTGGGTCCCAGGGTGGTAGCCTAGGTAAAACATTGGCTGGACAACAGGACACAGAAGGTAATTGTAAATGGAGTCCACTCTGAAGAAAGGGCGTGTTACCAGTGGGTACCGCAGGTTCAGTATTGGGTCCAGTCCTTTTAATGTCTTCATCAGTGACATTGCAGAGGGACTGGAAGGAAAAGTATGCCTTTTGCAGATGACACAAAGATCTGCAACAGGGTTGATACACAAGGAGGCGTGGAAAGGATGAAAAGGACTTGGCAAGGTTGGAGGAATGGTCAGACATATGGCAGCTAGGATTCAATGCAAAAAGTGCAAAATAATGCACCTGGAAACAAGAACCCAGGAAGAATACACAATGGGTGGGGAGGTAGTAACAACAACAAAACAGGAAAGGGACCTGGGGTAATCTTATCAGATGACCTTAAGGTTAGCAGGCAATGTGAGAAGGCAGTAGGGAGGGCCGGGGTATACTGGGATGTATAGGGAGAGGCATCAGCAGCAGAAACAGGAAGTTGTTATCCCTCTGTACAGACAGTTGGTGAGACCCCATCTGGAATACTGTGTCCAGTTCTGGAGACCCCATCTCCGCAAGGACATAGATGAGGATAGAGGCAGTCCAGAGGAGGGCAACTAAAATGGTGCAGGGTCTGCAAGAGAAGCTGTATGAGGAGAGACTAAAGGAGCTTAATATGTATACCCTTGAGGAAAGAAGGGAGAGGGGGACATGATAGAAACTTTCAAGTACCTCAAGGAATCAACAAAGTCCAAGAGGGTAGCATCTTTCAGAAAAAGAGACTTGCAAGAACAAGGGGACACAATTTAAAGATAGAAGGAGGCGGTTCAGGGGCAATGTGAGGAGTATTATTTCACAGAGAGGGTAGTGGATGCATGGAACAGCCTTCTTGGGAAGTTGTGGGGTCTAAAACTGTGGGAGAATTCAAGAATGCATGGGACAGACGTAAGGCAATTCTTGTGGGGGGCAGGAAGATATAGGCTGTTGGTTAACTAGGATCTGCGGCCTATCCTGTAGGTAGGGAAATGGGCAGACTAGATGGGCCTAGCGGTCCTTATCTGCTGTCAAAGTCTATGTCTATGTTTCCTGATAGTGAGGGATTGGAGAAGGCATTCCATCTTGGTTCTCCTCGATCTCTCTGCAGCATTTGACACTGTAGACCGTGGGATGCTATTGGAGTGCTTGCGGACTGTCTGTGGATTGTCTGGTACAGTCCTCAGGTGGTTTTGATCATTCCTCACTGGCAGGATTCAGAAGGTGGTCTCAGGGATTTATTTCTCTGCTTCCCTCCTCCTGTCATGTGGGGTTCTGCAGGGCTTCGTACTGTCCCCTATGTTGTTTTCAGTGTACATGATGTTGCTGCGAGATATTATTATAAGGTGGAATGGGCTGAGTTTTCACAGCTATGCGGATGGTACTCAGAGTTCTATGTGTCTTTTGTGCCTGAGCAGGTGGGACAGCCTCAGTTTTTAACAGCTTCCTCTCTGAGATCCAGGGTTGGATGAGTGCCAGTTGGCTAAAGCTAAACTAGAAGAAAACCGAGGTGTTGGTGGTGGAACCAGGTCACTAAGGTATGGGGTTGTCAGCAGGTCAACCATCTGGGCTTTAGCCTGGGGGGGACCAGCTGCCTACCTCCAATCGGGCACGACATCTGGGCATTGTGTTCAATAGCTGCCTGACATTAAAATCTCAGGAGTCTGCTGCTGTTAAGATCTCTTTTTACCTTCGAGGAACATCGCCTGGATTAAGTATTTGGTCCTGCCTGGTGATCTTCCAATGTTGATTCACACCTTCATGCCAAGTTAACTCAAGTCAGGTTTATTGCAGGAATTACTCCATGAGCATGCTCATTCACTAGGAGGTCTTGAACATAAATAGTAACACATTCAGTACATAAATCAGCAACTTGTAAAGAGATCATAAATCAGCAATATATACAGAGAGACTGCAGGGAATAGTACAAACAGTCTTTGAACATAATTAACATACAGTGCCAAGATATAATTTATACTTGACATGTGCAGTATATACAAAATAAACACTGTATACAATATTTCAAAGTAACACAATAAATTACCTAGTATACTAGGAGGCAGCCAGACTGAGAATTTAAACAAAAAACCTTAGTGAATAGAAGAGGATGAGGGAATAGAAAAAGGGATCAAGGTGGGATATAAGAGGAAAGGTGGAACTGGGGATGGTAAGGGAAAAGGAGGAGACAGTGTATAAAAGGTGTAAGTCAAGTCTTAGGCTTAGCGGCAACTGCATATAACTTTCACGTTTCTTGTGGCTAATGCTTTAAAGAAATTAACAGAAACAAGGCTAGGAAGTTTAGGACAGACTGCAGTTTGTTCCAGGCTGCAGGGAGGGCATAGGAGATTGCACTCGTACCAAAGGAGGTACGAATCATAGGAACATCAAGGAGGATAAAGTCTGACTTCCTAAGGGAGTACGAGCAATGGGAGATGTGGATTACTGAAGATATATATCCTGGGAGCTTATTCAGCAGGATTTTAAGTGTCCAGCTTCCAGAGTGAATCAAACTTCTGATTGAGAGAGAGTTCTAGTCAACAGTTGTGTATAGGTTACAGTGGTGGGTATGGAAAGGAGCTTTGGCACCGAACCATAGGGCTCAATGATAAAGGACATCCAGTTTGTTCAGGTTGGTAGATGAGGTGGAAATATAGATGAAGTCACCATAATCAAGTAATGGAAGGAAGGTGGCCTGGACAAGTCTAATTTTAGTCTCAGTCGGGAAGAGGGACCTGTTTCTGAGGAAGAAACCTAGTCTGGCTTTGAGCTTGCAAGTTAGGTTGCAAATGTGGGTGTTCTAGGAGAGCTTGCTATTGATCCATATGCCTAGGTATTTAAATTTGGAAACCACCTCAAGAGGTTCAACTAGGTAGGTGACAATAGAGACGTTTAACGGGTTTGGGGAAGAGGAGGGGGTGTTGTTAAGGGTAAAAAAACAGGGCCTTTGTTTTCTTGCCATTTAGGAGGAGCTTTGAGTTGATGAGGTTCAGTTCAAGCTGCTCGAAGCTGACTTGAAATTCATCGCTGACTTCGGACAGGGACAGAACTATAACGTCTGCAGAGAAGTGCAGCTTACAGTTAGTGACACTAACGTCAAGGTTCTTGATGTAGATAGAAAAGAGAATAGGGTCTAAAATGAACCTTTGTGGAACACACCTGGTGATAGGGAGAGATGCTGAGAATAGGCCATCAGCTTTGAGTTTCTGGACTCTGCCTGAGAGGTAGCTGGTGAACCACAGGGCTGTTGAGGGAGTGGCTTCTAATTTAACAGGACTATTGATAACAAGGTTGTGGTTGACGATGTCAGTGGCCTTGCTGAGATCAAGGAAAATGGCACCTGTGATCTTTTTTTAATCGTCAGCTGTAACTCAATCATTAGTTACTTTAGCAAGGGCAGAGATGTTGCTGTGGTTGGGGCTGAAACAGGATTGGGCAGGGTTGAGGAAGGAGTAGCTTTCAACATGGTGTTTTAGCTTGAAGTAAATCAATTCTTTGAAGATTTTGGATAATATAGGTAAGATGGAAATGGGCTTATAATTATTTAAGTCACATAGGTCACCAGATTTAAATAATGGAATGATATCTGCAGCTTTCCAGCAGTTGGTACTGAGGTGGTGCCAATGGAGAGGTTAAAAATGTGAAGTATGGGAGCAGTAAGGTGGAAACAACCTAGTTTTAGGAAAAATGGTTCTAGCCCATCTTCGCCACCACCCTTCTTAATGTCTCATTTGAAGAAGATGTCCTCTTCTTCTTTGTGGGAAATGGGCTGCAGCTGGAAAGGATGAGGTGAGGGGTGAGCCTGGAGGGATTTGTTGTCCTGGGCGGGATTGACAGGGCCAGCATATGGAGACGAATCGAAAACCAACCTGGTGGTGGCAAAGTGAGAATTGTATTTCTCAAGGATCTGGTCAAGGTTTTCGATGGTAATTCTGTTGGCATTGATCTTAGTAGGAATGGAAGGGGTAGTGTGGTGACCTTCTATCGACTTGATGGTTCTCAAATTTTAACTTTGTGACCTCACACCTTGATTACTGCAGTGCCATATACCTAGGGCTACTGGCGGTTGATATTCCCCAATTGCAGCTAGTGCAGAACACAGCAACCAGGTTGTTGACTGGCTTACCGAGATCTTGCCACATCACTCCTGTGCTCTGCAGCCTGCACTGGTTGTCTGCACATTGGTGAATTACCTTCAGGGTCGGGTTGCTGACCTACTGTATAAGGCCCTATGTTTACAGGGACCTGGCTACTTGCAAGACCTTCTTTGTCCCAAATGCCCCTCCGCTCACTCCGTTCCTCGAATGAGGGATTGCCCAGATTTTGATTAAAGACTTCTGGGGCCCCCTCCTTTTGAAATGGCCCATACTCAGAAATTTCTACCTTGTCAGGTTAGAGAGTGCCTGACTGTCGAGAGCTTTAAAACCACTCTAAAAATGCATTTATTTTGCCTAGCTTTTCCAGATGAAATTTAATGCACCATCTTCAGCCATATTTATGAATTTGCTTTAATTCTTGAATTTTAAGTCTCATTTATCGCAATTTTATGAATTTTTGTGCTTTGTTGTACAGCGCTTTGATCAATTTTTGGAATTGTGCTAACAAATAAAGTTGATGATGATGTCTAGCTTTTCAGCCGTGCCCACCTTCTGCACTCTGGATGGTACTCATCTTGAAGATGTCACTTCCTTTAAGTATCTTGGGTTATGGCTAGCCCATCACCTAGACTTCTCTGTGCATGTGGACTCCTTGCACAGAAAGCTCCACCCTAAACTTGGTGCTTTGTATAGGAACCCTAATTGTATTCCTTTGTTGGCCTGCAGAACCAATGTTCAGAGAATGATCCTTCCCCTCTTCAACTACGGTGACACTATCTACGGCAGTGTTCCTATGTCTACCGTGGCCAAACTAGATACCCTATTTCTGCTCTTTCTGCAGATTTTACCTTGATTGCCACCCCCCCTGACCCACCACTGTCACCTTTACACCTCTGTCTGTCTTTCTTTGGAAGCCATACGACAGGCTCATGGCTCTGCCCTTACTGTTAAACACTTGCTGAGCCTCCTCCCATCTTACCTCTCTTCTCTTCTCTCCACTGCTTCTAACTCTGCCTATTCCCTCTGTAGCTCTAGTCAATGCACTCTAGCTGTCCCTTCTAGAAGGTTCTTGGCTGGTCAAGCTGCTTTCTCCTACTATCTTCCCAAACTCTGAATTCTCTCCCACTCCCCATCGACTCTGCCACCTCTTTTACCAGGCTTCTTCATGATCACACCGCTCCCTCCTGCACCTGCCTCTGACCTCCTTCCCTTTTCTCCTCCTCCCCTCCTCATTTTCTGATACTTACAACCCCCCCATTCTCCTCACCCGCCTGCTGTCTGCTTTGTCCTCCCCACTCTACCTATCCTCCTCCGGTTACCCTGCCTCTCCCCCATCACCTCTTCCTTCCTCCTCCACTCGGATTGTTCTCCGCCATGGTGGGTTAGCCCTTCTGGCTACCGTGCCCTCCTCTACCCCATTTTAGAAGACTTCTGTATGTCTGATTATTCATCGACCTGTATGTAACACTTTGTAATTGCTCTGTGTGCACCTTGATGTTTATTTATGGTATAATGCTGTGCTTGTGTTTTATGCTACCCTGTATAATTTTTGCACTCTTAATGCACATGTAAAACGTTTGTACTAATTCGCACATTTCAATTTTTCCCTTCTACCCTCTCCCCAGGATACATTGGGAAATTAGCTCTTCTCTGTTCAGTATGTCTTTCCTGGTGAAACATTTGAAATCAATTAAATTATTGGTCTCCTTTAGCTTTCCTAGGTATACCTCCCTATTGCCCTCAGGCTGATCCTTCTTGTACATTTTTCATGCTACCCTTTTTTGCTCTTAACATAGAAACATGGAAACATAGACTTTGTCGGCAGATAAGGACCGCTTGGCCCATCTAGTCTGCCCATTTCCCTACCTACAGGATAGGCCGCAGATTCTAGTTTACCAACAGCCTATTTCTTCCTACCCCCACAAGAATTGCCTTATGTCTTTCCCATGCATTCTTGAATTCTCCCACAGTTTTAGACCCACAACCTCCTCAGAAAGGCTGTTCCATGCATCCACTACCCTCTCTGTGAAATAATCTTCCTCACATTGCCCTGAACCGCCCCTTCTATCTTTAAATTGTGTCCCTTGTTCTTGCAAGTCTCTTTTTCTGAAAGATGCTACCCTCTTGGACTTTGTTGATTCCACTGAGGTACTTAAAAGTTTCTATCAAGTCCCCCCTCTCGCTTCCTTCCTCAAGGGTATACATATTAAGCTCCTTTAGTCTCTCCTCATACAGCTTCTCTTGCAGACCCTGCACCATTTTAGTTGCCCTCCTCTGGACTGCCTCTAACCTCTCTATGTCCTTGCGGAGATGGGGTCTCCAGAACTGGACGCAGTACTCCAGATGGGGTCTCACCAACTGTCTGTACAGAGGGATAACAACTTCCTGTTTTCTGCTGCTGATGCCTCTCCCTATACATCCCAGTATTCCCCTAGCCCTCCCTACTGCCTTCTCACATTGCTTGCTAACCTAAGGTCATCTGATATGATTACCCCAGGTCCCTTTCCTTTTGTTTTTGTTACTACCTCCCCACCCATTGTGTATTCTTCCCTGGGTTCTTGTTTCCCAGGTGCATTATTTGCACTTCTTGCATTGAATCTTAGCTGCCATACTTCTGACCATTCCTCCAACCTTGCCAAGTCCCTTTATCCTTTCCATGCCTCCTTGTGTATCAGCCCTGTTGCAGATCTTTGTATCATCTGCAAAAGGCATATTTTCCTTCCAGTTCCTCTGCAATGTCACTGATGAAGACATTAAAAAGGACTGGACCCAATACTGAACCCTGCAGTACCCCACTAGTAACCCCTCTTTCTTCAGAGTGGACTCCATTTACAATTACCTTCTGTGTCCTGTTGAGCAGCCAATGTTTTACCCAGGCTACCACCCTGGGACCCACTCCCAGGCTGGTTAATTTGACTATTTTAATCTATTGTGTGGGACTGTGTCAAATGTCTTGCTAAAGTCTAGGTAGGCCATGTCCACAGCCCTTCCCTGGTCTACTACTTTGGTCACCCAGTCAAAGAAATCTATTAGATCTGGCCTGACATGACCTTCCCGTGTGAACCCATGCTGCCTTGGGTCCTGTGCCCCACTGGCCTCTAGGTACTCAACTATTCTTTCCTTCAGAAGTGACTCCATCACTTTCCCTACCACATAAGGTCAGACTGACAGGTCTGTAGTTTCCTGCCTCTGTCTTGGTCCCACTTTTGTGAAGGGAATCACATCCGCCTTCCTCCAGTCCTCGGTACCACACCATCCTCCCATGATTTATGAAAAGAGTAGCCAGTGGTTTCACTAGTTCCTCCTTAATTCTTTTAGAATTCTGGTGTGAATTCCATCAGGATCCATTGCTTTGTCCACCTTCAGTTTTAGGAGTTCTTGCAGAACCCTTTCTTCTGTGAAAGGACTGGGATCAACCCCCCTATCAAGAGTGCTTCTGTTAATTGGATTAGGCACTTCCCTCCTCTTTTGTGAATACTGAGCAGAAATATTCATTCAGTATCCCTGCTTTTTCACTGTCCCCCTCTGCCCACCCACTGTTCATTCTGTTCAGCCTCACTATCCCTCCCTTTGTCTTTCTACGCTCGCTGATGTACCTATAAAAGGTTTTATCCCCCTTCTAAACTGAGTTAGCTATCTTTTCCTCAGTTTGGGCCTTTGCTATTCTGACTTCTCTCTCTGCTTCCTTCTGCCTTAACTGGTACAGCTCTCTGTCCTGCTCCTTCTGTGTTTCCTTATACTTCCGGAATGCTGTCTTTTTCTTCCTGACTTTCACAGCCACCTCTTTTGAGAACCATAGTGGCTTTTTCTTTCCTTTTGATTTGTTTATTTGCTTCACACAAAGGCTTGTTGCCTCTGTGATGGCAGTTTTGATGATTCCCCATTGTTGCTCCACACCTCCTTCTAGTCTGTTTGCTAGTGCTTTTCTGAGGCACTCTCCCATCTTGCCAAAGTCAGCCCTCCTAAAGTCCAGTACCCTCACATTTGTATGGCTTGACTCTGTAGCTGAGTTTAATGTGAACCACACTGTTTGATGGTCACTTGTTCCCAGATGGCAACCCACCTCTAGATCTGAGATTCTCTCACAGCCCCCATTTGAGAGTACGAGGTCTAAGATTGCTTCCTCATGACTGGGTTCCGAAACTAGCTGTCTGAGGCCTGCCACCGGTAGGGCATCAAGAATGGCCCTGCTCTTGGATGTGGCTGCAGTAAATGTGCTCCAGTTAACATCTGGCATATTCAGGTCACCCATCAACAGTATCTCCCCTTTCTCTGCCATTCAAAGAATGCCTTCTATCATATCCTTGTCCATTCCTCCCCTGACATGGGGTCTGTACACAACCCTGTGCGGATTGTAGTGCCCTTTCCAGTCTCCAAGGTGACCCACAGTGCCTCCTCTCCTCCCTGTTTACTCTTTTGTTCAGTTGCTTTATCCCTTCCTTTACACAGCTACTCCTCCCCTCTTCTCCCCTGCCTGTCTCTCCTGTAGGTTATGTACCCTGGTATGTTAACATCCCAGTCATGGTTCTCTGTGTACCATGTTTCTGTGGCTGCTCGATATCCAGGCATCCCTCTTCCATCAAGGCCACCAGCTCAGGGAGCTTGTTGCCCAGACTACGGGCATTGATACTCATTACCCTCCAGTTCCTGATGGCCTTACTCCCTTTTGCCCCATCCCTGTCCTTCTTGCCTTTGTCACTTTCTCCATTTACCCCTGCCCTTCTCCCTATCGACACCTCTGTGTTGGTGTTTGCCACACTTACTACCGTGATTTTTTTGGGGGGGCTAGGAATTTTCTGCTCATTTCCAGTGCCTCTCCCCTTGGCTAGTTTAAATGCTTGCCAATGAAGCATTTAACCTATCACCTAGGATCCTGGTTCCCCTCCCGGACAGATGCAGCCCATCATGCCAGTATAGGCTTGCATCACTCCAGGTGGACCCCAGTCCCCAATGAAGCCAAATCCTGGGCTCCACACAGTTTTCAACCACTGATTGAATCCATGGTGCGGAACACCTAGCCTCTCCTATGCCATAGATGGGCAGCACCTCCGAGAAGGTTACCGTGCGTGCTACTTGACTAAGGCCCCTCCCCAATTCCACAAACTCTTCCTGCAGTTCTCTAATCCTTTTCTTAGCCAGGTCATTTGTCCCTAGGAGGACAATGACATCCAGCTCCCTCCCCTGTGCAGCTGCTCCGCAATCCTGAGGATTCGCTCCTGTCCTCCAAGCCATGGCGCCAGGCAGGCACCTTACCTCCTCTCCCTTTCCTCCCCAGTTCTACCTTCCTAACAATGAGTCCCCTACCAGGAGCTGTTTCCTTCCCCTCGGGTCCCTGCCACCCTTCTGTGGGTCTCCTTTTGTGGGGTTCGAACATCCTCCTTGGTCTCCACTGCGGGTGCCTCCATAGAGGAACCACACTTTGCCAGAATGGCATACGAATTGTGGAGAGGTACAACTGGAGGGATGCACCTCTATTCCACCACCCTCACCGTCCCTGAGCCCACTGTGGTCAAACCGCTCCTCTTTCTTGGCAACCTCTGAGGCAATGGCAGTGGCACTGGTGGTCCCTGGATGGAAGAGGAGGCCCCACAAATCCTGGCCAATTCAGCCTGGAGATGAGCAACCTCCTCCCTCAGCCCAGAGAGGTACCTACAGATGGGACAACACCGCATCCTCCAGAACATCTCCCAGAAGACTGCTGCTCCACAGCCACTGCACTGTACCACTCCAATCATGTCTTATTTCTGGCCCCTTAACTGTTTGCAATCCTTACTCTTTCCTCTGTTTTTTTTTCTCTCTTTCTCCTTACTTTCTGCCTGTGTGCCCTTTAAGCTCCTGATTGTCCTGTTCTGAGACAAGAATATCCTATATTTCTCAGTAGACCCTTTACTTGCTCAGAGGCAGACCTCCAGCTGCTAGAGGGGGCCGGAGAGCTACTCTTGCCCTTCTAAGATGGTGGGTCTTTGGTGGCTCTGTGATCACTCACTCACTTCCTGCTCCCATACAGGAAGTTCCTGTTGTCAGTCAAATCCTGTTCCTATAAAAGTATAACTAGCTTTGGGTAGGAAGGAGGGCAATATAGTCCCAGTAGAGAAGTCCAGTCACACAGCAGTCCTTTCTCCTGGTGTCTTTTGCTAAGCTATTACTGCTTCTATAACTTCTCTTGTATACCAAATTGGATTTATTTTGTGTTTTTTTTTTTTCCCTTCCTGCTTTAGACAAGCTTTGGTGACCCTCTATCAGACTCACTTTGATGCCCCACTCTCTCTGTCCCTTCCGCTCCCTTGGTTTGTCATGGAGGATCTCCCCCATGTCTTCAAAAACCACTGCCCTGAAATCCAAGACCATTGTCTTTGACTTGGGGTGCTGGGTTTCTAGGGATATTACCGTACTACACTGAGTTATGATCACTCATCCTAGGGGCTCTTTTACTCTAGCCTCTCATGCTATGTCCTGATTTGACAGTACCAAGTCAAGGATGGGGCCACCTCTGGTTAGTTCTGTCATCCATTGTACAAGGAAGCCTTCCTGCATTGAATGTACAAGAGCTTGGCCCCTGGCAGTCCTACCCCTTCCCCCACATATCCCCTTCATCACAACTATGTTTCCATTGTGGTTGTCTTTCTGATGTTGTCCTCTAGTGCCCTGCAGCCCTTCTTGAATTGATTTGGTGATCTTTAGGCCACCACCACCAGCACTCTGAGGTTCTTAACTACTTTAACTATCAGCTGAACCCCCAAGATTCTTATTCTCTATTGTTTTTATATAGTCTCCGTGTATAGTGTAACCCCTTCTCCTGCCTCTTGAGAATAGGACCCATATTGGAATAGTGAGGTCCCTGTTGGGATTTTGTGTCTTCCCACATTTCCATGATGACAACTACGTCCAGCTGGGCTTTTTTTTTTTTTTTTTTTGTTTTTTACACCAGGAGAGATACACTAAGCTGAAAGCTTGTTTACAGGTGTGACCTGGGAGCACAAGGAAGTTACGTGACTTGCTCAGGGTCACACAGTATGCATGTAGGGGGCTGTGGGATTCAAACCTAGTTCTCCAGGTTTGCAGCTCAGAGCCTTAAACCACTTGCTTATATTGCCACCTTCATTGCTTCATCTTGCATCACCATTGCCTGTAGGTCCCCCATTTTATTCCCCAGGTGCCTGATGTTTAAACAGACTGCCTTCTATTAGCTAGGTCTCTCCCCTCATTTGACTGACTCCACCTCCCCCTTCCTAATGTCGTTATTCCATCTCTGCTTCCCCCTTGTCTGCCCTTCATTACAGTTTCTATCTATCTTAACTTGTTGTGGGAGTGCCAGCAAAGCCTTTTAGTCTTTTATACTGTGGATCTTAACCTTGCCCATCCCCATCCTGTTTAAAAGTTGCAGATTTTTCAATGTGTGCTATGAAACCAAGAGCAGTTAAACATGTCTCATGCTTTTCAGGTACCAGAAACCTTTGAAGGAGTTACTGTTGATTTTTCTGAAGAAGAATTGAAGATGTTAAGCAAACAGGAGAAGGAACTTCACAGTGAAGTGATGGTGCAGAACTATGAAAACATTGTCTCAGTAGGTAAGGACCAACCTAGTCTCAGTGGAGGGATGTTTAGTCTGAGGAGGATAGGCATACTTTTATCAACTTCAAGTCTGATGGCATGTTGGGAGAAACAATGAAAAGAGTGTCTTAGGGGCTGCATTATAACATTCCTGTACCTTTTGGAAAAATGCAGTATGTGAAGTACGTTGACCAATAGTAACGTAGAATTTGCTAACAGATAAGGACTGGTTGGCCTATGCTGTCTGACCAATTTTCTCTGCATATAATATCACCGCAGATCCTACTTGATTCACCCTGCCTTCCCATGAGATTCCCTTATGTCTAGTCCATGCATTATTGAACCCCACTACTGTGCGCTAAGCCTTCTGCCTTCATTTTGGGACACTCTGTGTTAGCAGAGAGAGAAGGACTTCACAGGAGATGAGAATATAGACCTTGACAGTAAAGGAAGGCCATTTTGTCTATCTGTTCTGCCTTCTCATTGCCTAACTTATGAGAAAGTGTCCCCAAGTGATCGCTTGTCTTTTCCATCCTCTTTTTATCCTCGCCCCCCCCCCCCACTGTACTTATGTGTCTGTCCCAATTATTCTTGAAACCTGCCACTGATTTTTGAATAGACAACTTAATTGGGCAATCTGTTCTAGCCAATCACCACCCTCTACGTAAAAAGGTACTTCCTGATGTTTTTATTTAACCTGCCTCCTACCATCTTCTTCATGTTACTGCAAGTAATTGTGTTTACACTGAAGATGAACAATTCATTACTGTCAACTTTTTTATCCCTTGTAGAAATATGAATATTTCTATCATGTACTCTTAGTCTCTGTCTCTTGCACCTGGATTGCAGTGAGTACATCTTAAGGTCCATCAGCCTTCTTTGTAGGGTGTATCTTGATTTCACTGAATCATTTTGGTGGTCCTCCTGTGGACAGACTCTACCCTGTCTCTGTCAGTCTTCATGTAATCATAGCAGAACGGCATGCAGTACTCTAGGTGGGTGTCACAAACTGGTTCTCTCCCAGAGTTCAGCCTGCACTACCACCAGGTTTCACAACACTTTAGACACCTGAATGTGTTAACTTGGTATGCTGCCACCACCCAGCTACATTATCACTTGGGGTATCTCTAGGTCCAGATCCCACTGTACTTTAGTACAATGCTCTTTCCCAAAATGCAAATGACCCGCCTTTTCATTACAGCTGAGAAAACAGAAAACGTAGAAAAATGTCAGCAGAAGGAGACCAAAGGTCCATCAAGTCTGCCCATGAGTTCCCAAGATCAATTAAGGTCCCAAGACCTCATTCCCATTCTGTTTTGTGCCCCCTACTTCCCTCCTGGGATTTATTTGTGCTTTTACACTATCCCACCTCAGTTTGAATGATGTCATGGTCTTTGCATCCACCACCTTGGTGGGCAGGCTATTCCATGGTTCTCTGACCCTCTCCATAAAGTTGTGCATCCTATGCTCCCTCTTGAAGCTCCTCCCCTCAACGTGTCCTCTAATGTTGGAGTCAGTTACTCAGTTGAACAGATCAGAGGAGGGCAACTTATTTATTCCTCTAAGGAACTTGTATGTTACAATCATGTCCCCTCTCTCCATCCTAGTCTTCAGGGAGAACATATTCAAAGCTTTAAGTCACTCCTCATACAAGAGTCCCTGGAAGTCCTGGATCATCGTGATGGCCTTCTCTGAACAGCCTCTAACCTGTTCTTGTCTTTCTAAAGAAATGGATTCAAAAACTGGATGTAGTGCACAGATGTTGTCCTACCAGGGCCCTATAGATTGGGAGTATTACCTCCTTCCTGCTATCAAATCCTCTCCCAATGCACCCTACCATTCTGTTGGCCCTGCTGTAAGTGTTATTGCATTGGCTGGTCTGTTTAAGGGTACTGCAGATGATGACTCCTAAGTCCCTTTCCTCCTGTGAGGCACTGGGAAGGACCCTGTCTAGCCAGCATGCAGTCCTTGAATTCCCTTTAACCAGGTGCATCACTTTGCACTATTTTGCATTGAACCTCAGCTGTCAGACATTAGATCATCCTTCCAGTCTGTGCAGGTCCTTCTTTAGGCCCCTAACTGCCTCCTCACAGTCTGCCCATCTACCTAGCTTGGATTCATCCATGAATAGGGCAATTTTTCCCTGAATACATATACTGATGTTGCTGATTAAATGCATTAAACAGGACTGGCCCCAGCACTGAGCCTTGGAGCTCACCTCTAGTGACATGGCTCTCTTCTAACCCCTCACCATTATCTACCATTCTCTGCCTTCTCTCCTTGAGTCAGTTTCCTATCTTCTGGCATAGCCACAGCAAGAGGAAGGAGGTGCTGTTAGAACTATACTTCCCTACTGGGACTAAAGAACTAGAACTCTACTACTGGAAACTTCAATTTAGGGTAAGAACAAACAAACAAAAGAGTGTGTTTGTGTGAGTTGTGTGAAGTGAATTATCTGTGCAGGTATCTAGGTGTAGAAGGAAACTGTATTGGGGAGTAGCAAAGACTCACCATCCTAGAAGGAAAAGAGTAACTCTCCATCTCCCCAGCTGCTGGAGGTCTGACTCCGAGGAAGTAAGAAGGAGACTACTGAGGAATATAGGCACTTCCTGTCTCAGAACAGGAAGATCAGGAGTTTTAAGGCCACAGATGCAGTAGGAAAGTAGGAAGGAAAACAAATTATATATAAAACAGAGAGAGGAAAGAGTAAGTATACAAAACAACAGTTAAAGGGCCACAAATAAGACATGAAGGGAGTGGTGCAGTGCAGTGGCTGTGGAGCAGCAGTCTTCCAGGAGACATTCTGGAGGACGCGGTGTTATCCCATCTGCAGGCACCTCTCTGGGCTGAGGGAGGAGGTTGCTCATCTCCAGGTTGAGTTGGCCAGAATTCAGGGAACCTCCTATCCCACCCAGGGACCACCAGGGCCACCGCTGCTGCCTCAGAGGTTGCCAAGAAAGAGGAGTGGTTGAACCACAGTGGGCTCAGAGAAGGTGAGGATGGTGAAACAGAGGCGCATCTCTCCAGCTGTACCTCTCCACAGTTCCTATGCCATTCTGGCAAAGTGTGGTTCCTCTATGGAGGCACCCGCAGTGGAGACCAAGGAGGATGCTGGGAACCTCCACAAAGGAGACCCACAGGAAGGTGGCGTGGGACCCCACAGGGGAAGGAAACCGCTCCTGGTGGGGAACTCCATTGTTAGGAAGGTAGAACTGGGTCAGGAAGGGTAAAGGGAGGTAAGGTGCCTACCTGGTGCCATGGCTTGTAGGGACAGGGAGTGAATCCTCAGGATGGTGGGAGCTGCTGCATGGGGGAGGGAACTGGATGTCACTGTCCACCTAAGGACAAATGACCTGGCTGGGAAAGAGATCTGAACAGTGAAGGAGGAGTTTTGGGAGTCGGGAAGGGGCCTTAGACAAGTAGTACACAATGTAACCTTCTCAGAGGTGCTGCCTGTCTATGGCATGGGTGAGGCAAGGGTGCTCTGCACCATGGTATTCAATCAGTGGTAGAAAAACTGGTGCAGAGTTCAGGGTTTTGGCTTCACTGGGGACTGGGGTTCCACCCGGAGGGATGCAGGTCTAGACTGGTGTGATGGTCTGCATCTGTCCAGGAGGGGAACCAGGATTGTAGGTGAGAGGTTTAAATGCTTCATTGGCAAGTATTTAAACTAGCCCAGAGGGTGTGGCACTAAAAAGGAGCAGGGAAATCCTAACCCCCCCAAAAAATGGGGGTAGTTAGTGAGGTAAACACCAAGATAGAAACGTTGATAGGGAGAAGGATCTCATCAGGGGTAAGCAGGGGTAAATGGAGAAAAAGGCAAAGGCAGGGATGGGACAACAAGGGGTAAGATCATCAAAAAATGGAGGGTAATGAGTACCAGTGCCCACAGTGTAGGTAACAAGCTCCCTGAACTGGTGGCCTTGATGGAAGAGGGATGCCTGGATATTGTGGCAGTCACAGAAACATGGTACACAGAGAACCATGACTGGGATGTCAACATACCAGGGTACACAATCTACAGGAGAGACAGGGAGGGTAGCAGAGGAGGAGGAGGAGTAGCTATCTATGTAAGGGAAGGGATAAAAGCAATGGAACAAAAGAGTAAACAGGGAGGAGAGGAGGCACTGTGGGTCACCCTGGAGACTGGAAATGGCACCACAGCCCTCATAGGGGTTGTATACAGACCCCCCCCCCATCTCAAGGGGGGAATGGACAAGGTTATGATGGAAGGAATCCTTAGGATGGCAGAGAAAGGGGAGATATTGTTGATGGGGGACCTGAATATGCCAGATATTAACTGGAGCACCTTTGCTGCAGCCTCATCCAAGAGCAGGACCATGCTCAGTGCCCTACAGGGGGATGTCTTAGACAGCTAGTGTTGGAACCCACTCGGGAGGGAGCAATCTTAGACCTCGTACTCTCAAATGGGGACGGAGAGAGGATCTCAGATCTAGAAGTGGGTAGCTATCAGGGAACAAGTGACCACCAAATAGTGTGATTCACAATGAACTCAGCTGCAGAGTCAAACCATACAAATTGAGGGTACTGGACTTTAGGAAGGCTGACTTTGTCAAAATGGGAGAGTGCCTCAGAAAAGCACTAGCAAGCAGGCAAGAAGGTAGGGTGGAGCAACAATGAGGAAACATCAAAACTACCATCACAGAAGCAACAGCCTTTGTGTGAAGCAAATAAATCAAAACACCAGAAAGAACACTGTGGTTCTCAAAAGAGGTGTCGGGGAAGGTTATGGAGAAAAAGATAGCATTTAGAAAGTATAAGGAAACACAGAAGGAGCAGGACAGAGAACTGTAGCAGTTAAGGCTGAAGGAAGCAGGGAAGGCAGTCAGAATAGCAAAGGCTCAAACTGAGGAAAAGATAGCCAACTTAGTTAAGGAGGGGGATAAAACCTTTTATAGGTACATTAGGGAGCGTAGAAAGACAAAGGAAGGGGTAGTGAGGCTGAATAAAGAGGACGGTGGGTGGGCAGAGAGAGACAGTGAAAAAGCAGGGATACTGAACGAATACTGCTACTCATTATTCACAAAAGAAGAGATGGGGAGGTACCTAATCCAATCTGTAGAAGCACTCTGGAGAGAGGGGTCGATCCCAGTCCTTTCACAGAAGAAAGGATTCTGAAAGAACTCCTGAAACTGAAGGTGGACAAAGCAATGGGGCCTGATGGAATTCACCCCAGAATTCTAAAAGAATTAAGGGGAGAACTGGTGACACCTTTACTGGAGGAGGGCTGATGTGATTCCCCTTCACAAAAGTGGGAGCAAGACAAAGGCAGGAAACTACAGATCTGTCAGTTTGACCTCTGTGCTAGGGAAAATGATGGAATCAATTCTGAAGGAAAGAATTGCTGAGTACCTAGAGGCCAGTGGGGCACAGGACCCAAGGTAGCATGGATTCACAGTGGGAAGGTCATGTCAGATGAATCTAATCGATTTCTTTGACTGGGTGACCAAAGTAGTAGACCAGGGAGGGGCTGTGGACATGGCCTACCTAGACTTTTAGCAAGGTATTTGACACAGTCCCACACAAAAGATTATTAAACAAATTAGTCAGCCTGGGAGTGGGTCCCAGGGTGGTAGCCTGGGTAAAACATTGGCTGGACAGCAGGACACAGAAGGTAATAGTAAATGGAGTCCACTCTGAAGAAAGGGAGGTTTCTAGTGGGGTACCGCAGGGTTCAGTACTCGGTCCGGTCCTTTTTAATGTCTTTATAAGTGACATTGCAGAGAGACTGGAAGGAAAAGTATGCCTCTTTGCAGATGACACAAAGATCTGCAACAGGGTTGATACACAGGGGGGGGTGGAAAGGATGGGAAAGGACTTGGCATGGTTGGAAGAATGGACAAATGTATGGCAGCTTGGATTCTTTTTTTTTTTTCCAGTTGTTTAGCCAGATGAGACACACTAAGCTGAAAGCTTTTTTACAGGTGCAACCTGGGAGCACAGGGAAGTTAAGTGACTTGCTCAGGGTCACACAGTATATGCAAGTGGGGACTATGGGATTCAAACCCAGGTCTCCAGATTTGCAGCTCAGAGCCTTAAACCACTGCGCTATTCAGTGCAAAGAAGTGCAAAGTAATGTATCTGGGAAACAAAAACCCAGGGGAAGAGTGTACAATGGGGGCAGTAACAACAACAAAAATGGAAAGGGACCTTGGGGTAGTTGTATCAGATTACCTTAAGTTTAGCAAGCAATGTGAGAAGGCAGTAGGGAGGGCTGGGGGGATACTGGGATGTATATTGAGAGGCATCACCAGTAGAAAACAGGAAAGTTTCTTTCAGAAAAAGAGATGTGCAAGAACAAGGGGACACAATCTGAAGATAGAGGGAGGATGGCTCAGGGGCAATGTGAGGAAGTATTTTTTCACAGAGAGGGTGTGGACGCATGGAACCGCCTTCCTGAGTAGGTTGTGGGGGTCTAAAACAGTGGGAGAATTCAAGAATGCATGGGACAGACATAAGGCAATTCTAGTTGGGGTAGGAAGAAATAGGCTGTTGGTTAACTAGGAAGGGCAGCTTATCCATTAAGTAGAGAAATGGGTAGACTGAGTGGGCAAAGCTGTCCTAAAGTGCCGTCAAGGTCTGTTTCTATGTTTCTGTTCACCTGATGATGCTCATTGCTGTGTCCAGGTCCTCCAATTTTTTCAGCAAGTGGTTGTCAGGACTGAGTCGAAGGCCTTACTAAAATTGTAGTAGAGGAGGTCCACTGGGTGCCCCTGGATACTCCCCTAGTCACCCAGTCAGAAGATGTAATTAAGTTCATCTGGCATGACCTACCTGCCACAAATCTATACTGTCTGTCATCCTGAAGATCATTCTTCTCCATGTATTCTACCATATCTTGTTTTATTAAGGTTTCCATTAACTTCTCTGCCACTAATCTAAGGCTAACCGGTCTGTAGTTGCCAGCCTCCTCCCAGCTCCCTCCCTTGTGGAGGCCACCACATCCACTCTTCTCCAGTCATTTGGCACTGCTTCTGACTCAAATGAACTTTTGAACACATGTGCCAAGGAATCTGCTGATTCCCACACCAATCCTTTAGCACCCTCAGTTGTAAGCCAACTGGCCCTGGTGATTTGCCATCCCTGAGCTGCTCCTGGGCATTTCTAACCCTGCCAGTGGTGAATGATGGTAACTCCATTCAAGGGACCCCGTTGTCCGCTGCCTTGATGCCACTTTCTGAAATAGGGCATGTGTGTTCTTTAGTGAACATGGAGCAGAAAATGTTATTCAGAACAGTGGCCTTTTTTCAACCTTCCTCTACTATTCTGTCTCCCTCCTTAATTCTAACTATCCCCCCGCTTCCTGTTTTCCTTTATGAAAAAAAAATTAATTACGTGCTTTAACCACCTTCACAAGCTGAAGTTCCATCTCAGCCTTAGCTTTTCTCACCCTACTCCTTTCTTTTTTATTCTTCTGGATATTGACTTCCCATTCACTGTCCCCCTTGGTTTCTTCATAGTGGTTGAAAGCCTCTCTTTTGGATCTAATCACCATCTTGACCTAGCTAGTGAACCATATGGGTCTTTTATGTATGTTATTTTCTGTCACTGTCCTAACACACATCTTGGTAGCCTCCAATATGACTAGTTTAACCAGCCTCCATATGTTTTCTACCTCCAGATGCTCATGGATCTTTAATAGTTTTTTTCCTAATTTCCTCATGTTGTTAAAATTAGCTCTTCTGAAATTTGAAACTTCTGTCTTGGATTGCGATTTCACTACCCCTAGACCCAACTCAAACCACACCGAGTTGTAGTCACTGTTGGCCAGCGATTCCCCAATTCCTGCAATCCTTACTTCCTCTGAATTTGTGAGGACTGCTTCCAGGATGGTGTCCAGCCTAGTTGGAGCATTGACTGGTTGTGTATGAAGTCAGTGTTGTAAAGGATCTACCACCTTTTGACTTCTAGAAGGACCAGCTGCTGGTATGCCCCAGCCTATACCGGGCATGTTCAGGTCCCCCACCAGCACTGCTTCCCCCTTCTGTATTACACCTATGATTTCCCCTACAAGCTCCTCGTCCCTGCTGTGTCTCTCCAGGCACACTCCTATGTAGAATTTTTCCCTTATGCCAACCTGAGTTGTACTCACAGAGATTCCACTCCCTCCTTTTTATTAATTTTGACCGAGGTGGCATTTATCCCATCCCTTTCATATAATGCTACCCCCTGCCCCGCGTTCCTCCTATCCTGTTTGAAGAGGGCGTAGCCCGGGATCGAGAGGTCCCAGTCATTTTTCTCTGAGGTGCAAAACTCTGTGGTAGCCACTAAGTCTACACAGGATTCCACTATCATTGCATGCAGGTCACTTATTTTGTTACCCAGGCTTCCGGCATTGATGCACACCCCTTTCCATAGACCGGTATCTGCTTTTCCTTCCTATTTTTGGTTCTGCCTACTGGTCTGTGGTTGCCTTACCCCCCTGTCCAGTCTCTTGTCTCCTTGCACACCCTATGCATTCACCTCAATTGTGGGAGAGAAATTCCTGTTTGTGGGGGAGTGACAACTAAGTTCCTATCAGGAGTCCAGTCACCTATAGTTTCCCTAGTGTATGACTCCTCCACCTAGTTTAAATGATTGTGAGGAATGTTGAAGTTCTGTCCCAGCACATTCACCACTCTCTAGATGAGTGAAGTCCATCAAACCAGAAAAGCTTTCTCTCCCAGAATCTACCCCATGAACTTATGAAGTGATAACCTTTTTAATGACACTATTCCCTGTAGCCAAGTGTTGAATTCCTCAGTCTCCTTGTATTTTATCTTCTTTGTGTAATTTCCTTTGCCCCACACTGGGAGGACCTCTGAGAATATCAGGGAGCCTGCTTGAGCCTCCAACTATTCCCCCCAGCTTGATGAAGTTCTGCTTGCTTGGTCTTTTCCACTGTCCAAGCTGCTAGGTCATTGGTTCAAAGAAGAGCCAGTAGATCAGTTCCTTGCTCCTGTTTGTCCACTATCCTCCTTATGTATTCAGTGTCTCACTGTGCTGACGCTCCAGAGAAACATTTAATTGTCATCTTAGGTTTCATACTTAAACTAAGGTGGGACTCGACTCCCCTAATGATTGAATTCCACAGAACAAGACGATGCCTACTTCATTCATCATCACATTTGTTCTTGCTACCTCCTGATGCGTTTTTTCCATTCCATCTAGTCTCCTTCCTGACTCAGTGTCTCTTCTCACCATGTCTGGATCCTATATCTTCTTCAGTGGGGCAAAGTGGTTTGCCATCAGGATAATATTGGTTCCAGTGGCTCTTGTGTGGTCCTTTCTTGTGAATCCCCCTCTGACCCACCACCATCCATCCTCACCCCTGGTGGACCAATGCAGGCACACTGTGCTGATGACATTGGTTTCCAAAAGTGCCACCAAGTTGAAATAATTTTGCCTCTGCAATCAGGGGCTGCTTTGTCATTGCAGCGTCAGACATTCGCTGCGTAAGGCGACCCCGCATGCCCCCAACCCAGTTCATTTGCTGACAGAGAGCCCACTTCCGTCGGCATACTGTAACCCCTCCCCATTTGTTGTGTGCCGAGGGGTGCCCAGTCCCCTCAACATCATGCACCCCCACAGTCTTTCTTTGCTGACGGGGCCCAACTCTCACCGGCTTCAGTCCCCACCTCCTTTCCCAGTAAATTTGCCGCCAGGGAGACCACTCCCATCTGCATAATGCCCCCCAAATTTGTTGTTTGCTGAAGGGGTGCCCAATCCCCTTGGCTCTTCCACCCCACACCGAAGTGCCAACAGGATGCCCAATCCCCATCAGCCACAGCCCCCAAAAACACTGGTGGCACACTGGGAGCCCACCCCAGTGTGCTAAATGTCCCTGTAAAAACAAACAAACAAACAAAAATCCCACAATGTTTTCTTTTTTTTTTTTTTCTTTAAACCTGTAAAACAGAAAAGCGGTCCCTCGTTGAGTTCGGTGGCCCCTCCCCCAACCCGCAGCCCACTCCTCACTGCCTCCCCACCCCCCTCACCTCATACTTACCTCCGGAGCCTGGCACAACGATCTTCGGTGGAACGGGAACACATCTGCACTCTTCAAAGCCGACCGCGAACTGAAGAAATGCTGGTAAGCTGTATAATGGCATAAATAGTTTTTTTTTTCTTCAACTTTGGTGCATATCTCAGGCATTTTGGGGAATTTTGGCACCAAATTTTCAACATGTAGTTATTGGTACCCCTCCTCATGAATTCAGCCACTGTCATGGCACTATTCCTTCCTGAAAGGTGATTTCGCAGTCACTGTGCGGAATCGCCTTTCAGGACCAATTAATGAAATGACAGTGCCAGTGTTCATGAGATGGGCTCTCAAAAAGCCTATGTTGCAAATTTGGTGGAAAAAATTTAAAAAATGACTGTTTTGTGAGCGTGCGTTGCGCAGTTTCCACGCATGCTCGTAACTTTGCAAATTTGTAATATTTTCACTCCAGATTATCAACATTGGCATTTTTCCACACCTCCTTATGAACAGTACAGCTGTAATTTTTCACATCCTGTCTGAAATGTGTTTTTGTACTTCTGGCGCAGAATAGCGCAGTCGCTGTGGGAAATCAGTGGTTGGGATACATTAAGAAAATCACAGTGACACTGTTCATGAGCAGAGGTCCTAAAATGCCTATGTTGAAAATTTGGTAACAAAAGTCCATACAATGACTGTGTTACGTGCATGCGTTGTGCAGTTTCCATGTATGCTCGGAAGTGCAAGCATTTTTAATATTCCCACTCCAGATTTTCAATATTGCCATCTCTTCACACCTCCCTATGGATGGTACAGCTATCATTCTTCACATCCTGCTCGATCTGTGTTTTCGTACATCTGGCGCAGAATGGCACGGTTGCTGTTGGAACACAAAGTTCGGGACACATTAACAAAATCACACTGCCACTCTTCACGAGTAGGGGTCCCAAATGCTTTCATGAGGTTGGGGGTCACAAAAAGGCCATGTTGAAAATTTGTTGTGCAAATACCAACAAATGCCCGGGACATGAGGGTTTCTAACCATAATGTCCCACCCTGTACAGACTGACAGGCATCGGGGTGTGTCTTTGGATTGCTGACTGTAATGCTCATGCCATCCCACCCCCCCCCCAGTCAGTCACATGCATCAAGATGTGCCTTGGACTCTTCAGTCCCAGAGTTCACCCCTTCTCCTATACTGCACCTATCTCAGCATAAGTCCTTGTGGAATGGGATGACTGTAAAGTCGAACACACCAAGGGACTCCTCAACACGTGTCAGTGCCTACAGGATAGGGTGAGGTGACATGGCATGAACATCATGGGTGACGACCCAAACACATACCCCAGTACCTGTCCGTCTCTTTTTTTTCCCCAATTGTTTAACCAGGTGAGACACACTAAGCTGAAAGCTTGTATACAGGTGCAACCTGGGAGCACAGAAGTTAAGTGACTTGCTCAGGGTCACACAGTATGCAAGTGGGGGCTGTGGGATTTAAACCCAGGCCTCCAGATTTGCAGCTCAGAGCCTTAAACCACTGTGCTATACTGCCTCCTCATCTCTGCCGTCTCTACAGGATGGAGATGGGGTTGGTCTGTCATTCAATACTTCACTGCCATTCCTATTCTGCATCTGTCTAACTCCTGCATTTCCAATATTAAAACCAGCAAGCAAACATTTGGCATTGACAAATGCTTGTTGTGCATTGATTCATTGAGTGGCTGTGCGTAGGGGGACTGTGACAACAAGGTAACATGGGGGAGGCTCACCCTGTCAGTCTGGAAGTGGAAAGAGCACTGCACAAATCTGTTACGCTGAGCTAAACACAGTGATTTACTGTATATCTATACACAAGTACTTTGTGTTTAACTCACTGTAACAGATTTGCAGAGTGCTCTTTCAACTCCCAGAGCAAGAGGGTGAGACACTTCCCCAGTTACCTGCTGTCACTGCCCCATTTCCACAGTCAATCAATTACAGTGCACGAAAAAGAACATGGCAAAAAAAAAAAATCCTTCACATTCACACCGTCTGTCACTAAACCTGAAAGCAGCAGCAATCAGCACAGGATTCTTTGCCTCTGCCTCACATTCCCACTGTCTGTCTGCCCCTCTCACCTTGTCTTGTAGACATTTTCTGAGCACACTGGATTTTCCTGGTCTCCAGACTGACTCTCCTCCACCAGGATCAGCAGCTGCCCGCCACCGCAGGACTGAAACTAAAACTAGCATACACACCTTCAATTAGCCCGCAGCAATCCCCAGTTTTACTGCATCTACCTTTCAATTCCAGCTACTCAACTCCATAGAAAGGTAGCCATTTCAAACCCTCGAGCTTCTGGTGCTGTACCGAGGTGACGTGGATGACTAAGGGATTGAATTGCGGCTTCTGACATCTCCACTCTTGATCTGTTCTGCTCTGATTCATTCCCCCAGTTGAATGCCTTGGGTACCTTTTCAAAGTAATTCCAACTGGACAGTAGCTGCACAATGCACAACTGAATGCAACCTGGAGTGTTTTCGTGCCAGCCATTGCCTGCACAACAGTCAACAAAGCACCAAGCCTGGCATTCCCAGTCCCCCTTTGACATATATGTGACTGTAATAACACACTACTTAAATAACAATTGTAATTTTTTCCTAGGGTATTTCTGGGGCATGCAATGCATGTCTTGCATAGAGTGACTGCACGCTGATGGCTGAGACCAACATTGTTAAATATTTTATATGGGATCTAAAAGTGGGAACCAGTAGCAGGGCTGCCATGTGTGCTGATTACATCAAAAAAAGGAATGTTACATCTCAACAGGAGGTTAATTAAATGGAGAAGGACTAAGCTGGACACACTAAGAAAGTGGGCAGTAAAATGGTGGAGACTGGAGTAACTTCAGAATTGATAAATGCAACGACAGATGAGACTCAAACATACACAATACCTAAACACAGAGGTTGCTGAAACTCAGCAGGGAAAGGACTTGAGGGTAATGATCACCACCAGTGTGATGTAGCAGCTAGCATGGCAAATATAATCGGGTGTACACTGCCATCAAAAGAGAATCTCAGGGCCATTCGTCCCCGTCCCCCACCCCCCATTTTCAACAGAAAACACCACCAGTAGAAAGGGAATTTGCCAAATGCCATTTTTAAATCAGCACCTTGTGAGTGAAATTTTAATGACAGAAACATCCTATTGCATGACTTCTGCATTCCATGTACTGCACTTGCATGCCCCACCACACTGCCAGGAAAATTTCATTTGCAGTTCTGCTGCTGCTGGCAGCTGCCTGCATTTGATGGGGATGATGCTGGCTGGCTGTGCTGATGCTCTCCTCCTCTGCTGCTCACCTTGCCTCTCCAGTGGACCTGCTGCTCTGTGCTGGCTCTGCCAGCCTCCTGGACCAAAGGACCCTCACCACCCGGCCACTTGTAGGCCTGCGGCCTGCCACACGCATAGCCCAAACCTCCCTGACCCCTCCCAGCATGCTCGAGTTGCTCAACTCGCCCACTCACTCTACTCCCCCTCTGTTGCAGCACCGCTAGTCTGCTGCTCAGCCTGGCCCTCCTCACAACTTGTTGCTGTCCTGCCCCTGCCATTGAGTTCACTGTCCATGTCTGGACCAGCTGGCCTGGTTCTACTCCCCAGCTGCCCAACCCCAGGCCCTCCCTCTCCCTCCTCACCAGCCCGACTCCTCGGACTATGACTGCTGGCCTCAGGTGGGCCTGCTGCCTGGTGGCATGGTGTCCTGGACTCCAGTTCTGACTGGCTGGCTCTCTCCCGCCTGACACTGCCAACTCCTGCCACACCACCAGTTTTTAGCTGTTGTTCTCTCCCTCTCCAGTTCAGCCCTCTCTCTTCTGGGCTGACTGGATGACTGAACCACCACCTCCGGCTCTTCTTCTAGTCTGGCCCACCGCTCACTCTCTCCCGCCAGCCTCCACACGATGGAAACCGCCACCTCAGCACTTTCTCACTCACAGAATTTCCCCCAATGCACGCGCATGTATGGCACCAAATATAAGCCCTCCCCCGGCCAACCACAGTGCAGAAACATGAAAAACACCAATTTACTCAAACAGTCACAGTGATTTTCGGGGGGCGGGGCAAACCAAGGCAAAGGTGACGGCACCAATTTTAAATAATGTCAGCAGCGCAGTCACAGTCAGCGGGGGGAGTGAACACAGAGAAACCATCCAGAGACAAAAAATTAAAAAAACAAGCAGCATGTGGCAAAATATTGCTGGGGCTCAGCCCAGGTCAAGACATATTGCTGGGGCCAATGTCCCGTGGGCCCATACAACCTGGCATCTATGTTCAGGGGCAGGGGGTGCTACGCAGTAAATGAGACTTAAAGAAGAGTTGAGATTAACACTGACAAGTGTTGGGCCCTATAACTGCATTCTGTATCTTTGAGGGGAGTTGCAGTATTAGTGAGAGGGGAGGATGAAGATTGCCTAGGGTGGTGCTGCTGGGGAAGGGAGAGTATTTAATAAAGGCTGGAGGAGGGGGTTGGGCGAAAAATTTCAGCAGGAGAGAAAATAAAAGAAAAATGGGGTTCTAGGGACATGGATATGTTGTTCATCCACACTTTCTGGCAGGTATCCTTGCCGCTTTAAGTCTTGCTGGAAGGTCTTCAAGCTGGCTCCTCCCACCAACCCGGGTGGTAAAACTCTCGGCTCCGCCCCATGACGCCTGATCTTCCTTACCGCTTGGAAGCTCAGGTTCCCTCCTTAACGCTCTGCGTATAAGACTGGTTCCTATTTCTTCGGTCTACCCGAAATTACTTTTAAGGTTTTCAAGACTTCGGTCATTTATTTCCCTCGCGGCTGCGATGGACAAATCGACTCCTGGTTTTCGGAGGTGCCCATGCGGGCAGAAGATGTCTCGGACGGATCCGCATTCCACGTGCGTCTACTGCTTGGGCCTTGTGCACAACCCGCAGATTTGCGACCTGTGCTCTTGCTTTTTGACCTCGTCCTGGAAGACCGTACGCCTGTTTACAACTTGGCGCCCGAAACGTTACCCTCGGTAAAGTCGAAGGAGGCCTGTTTGGCGGTTCCCGGGTGGCTGGCTCAAGGGAACAGCTTGAGCAGATGATCGCCTCGAGGAGGAGGCGCGAGGCCGCATCTTCGCCTACCTCGGCCGCGCCTTTATTCTGCTCTCCTGGGATCTTCCTATTCAGCTTCTTTTAAGGAGCTCTGTCTGTCCCTTTCCACCAAGGGAGAAGGACCAACATCCTCAGGGCCTTCCTCTCGGTCCAAGAAGGACCACAAAGGTAAGTCCCTCTGTCGACGCTTTTGGGAGCGGGAGAGGTCCCCTTCCCTGAGTAGTCGACCATCGACTTCGGTCGATCCTTCCGCTTCGGCCACTGGCCTCTCGGTTGACCAGAGACTCCTGTCGACGCAGTCGAGATCTTTCTCGACCCATCGGATGGGCTGTTGACCAGTGAGGCCGAAAACCCTCACTCCCCGGTTCCCCTAGCGGAGATGGAGGTTACCGTGGGCTTGCCTGTGCCTCCGGTTCCGGAGTCCACGGGTGAGACTTCCGAGCCGAGGGGAGAGCGGGTTTCCCCGGCCCTGCACCAGAACCCTCCTCGGAAACGCCGAGGGTCTCGGTCTCGGACTTCTTCTCAGTCCAGCCGATCCCACTGTCATAGGCGGTCTTGGTCTCGGTACCGTAGTAAGCGGCGTTGCCGCTCATCCTCGTCCTCCTCCTCGGACGAGGAGAGGCTTTGACGCAAGTTGCGTCGGCGCTCACAGAGGACCTCATGTGGCAACAGCTCCTTCTGTCTGGGAGCAAGCCGACGTCGTCGCCTTCCCCGGCTATCAAGTGGCTGTCACCGGAGCGGCGGAAGCAACCCCTCGCTCTAGCCGAGGCGCCTACTCCCAGGCCTGTTGCTCGACCAAAACCGGCTGCCCCACCGATTCTGGTGGAACCTCTGCCTCCACAGCCTATGTTTGGGGCCCCAACCAAGAATTCTCGGCCGGCCCAGGGTCTGCCCCATAGGCTGTCTGTCACCGTCACTCCCGATCGCCCTCGGCAGGTGGAGGGTGGCTCAGGCCCAAGGCAGCTCTTTGTGGACTCTTCCGGTTCCGACGACGAGTGCTCCCTGTTCTCCAGGCAGGTCGACTTGGAGTCCTCCGGAGTTCAGTCGCTGGACGATAGCCCATCGTCCTTCATAGGTTTGCTTAGGCTCATCTCGGAGTCCACCGGGATGCAGCTCGAGCCCGTATCCAAGCGGGCCAAGTATTCCCTCACGGAGATATTGGACTGAGGGGATTCTCCCGCGGAGGCCTTTCCGGTGGCCGAGGCCATTGTCAGCCCGGCCTTGGGGCTCTGGCAGTGCCCTGCTTCCTGTCCTGCGCCCTCAGCCAGGATGGCGAGGAAGTACACCGTCCCTACCGGTTCCTTGTCCGGTTTTTCGGAACACCCCTCGGCTGAGGGGTTGGTTACCAACAGCGTCTTCCGGCGTGCCGGAAGCGCCAGGGACGTGGACAAGCCTCCCGACAAGGAGTCCAAGAAGTTGGACTATGCCGGGCGCAAAGTCTATGCTGCGTCCTCCCTTGGCCTAATCAGGCCAGCTCGGCTGTGCTGATGGCACACTTTTCTCATGCCTTGTTGGGCTCCCTGGACGAGGTAGTCCCTCATCTCCCGGCTGACCTGCAGACCACAGTTAAGCAGGTGCGGGACCAGGGCAGGGCAGTGGCCAAGCAGCAACTTCAGACTGCTTTGGACATCGGTGACTCATGTGCCAGGTCAGTCGCGGCCGCAGTGGCTATGCGCCGTTGGGCATGGCTGAGGATATCCACCTTCACAGCGGATACCCAGCACAAGTTGGCGGATGTCCCCTTCCTGGGGACCGACCTCTTCAGCCCTGGAGTGGAAGGTCACCTCCAGAGGATCGAAAAGTCCAGTGCCACTCTGGACTCTGTCTCATCTGCCCAGAGGGACAAGGGCCACAGACCGTAACCCAAGCCCTTTCGTCCGTCTGCACCCGCGGCACGTCCGGCCCAGCAGCATCAGGGCCAGCAGGCTCGCGCATGGCATCCCAAACCCAAGCCCGCAGCTTCCTCTTCCAGGAAGCAGGAAGGTAAAGACCCAGGTGGTCCCTTGGCCGGTCCCTCCTTCAAGCCTGCTCAGTGACGGGTTGAGGGGTGTCGCCCCCAACCTCGTCGCCCCACTCCAGGTTCCCCCCTTGGGGGGACGGCTTCACCACTTCCTTTCCGCCTGGTCTGCTAGCACGACAGACCGGTGGGTGTTGGAAGTGGTGGGAAAGGGCCTGCCTCTGGAGTTCGAGCAGGCCCCGCCCTTCCGAGCCGTTGCCCTCGGGGGCCTCGGGGTCCGCAGCCTCGCTGTCGGCTCGCCGAGCCGACATTGCTCTGCTCCTCGAGAAAGAGGTGATCAGAGAGGTGGCGGACCCTCCGTCAGACCCGGGGTTTGTGTCCAGGTACTTCCTGGTCCCAAAACGGACGGGGGGCTGGCACCTCATTCTCGACCTGCACGACCTAAAACAAGTTCCTAAGGTCTCGGACCTTCAGGATGGTCACTCTGGCTCAGATAATACCATCCCTGGAACGGGACGTGTGGTTCTGGTCTCTGGACCTACAGGACGCGTTCTTTCACGTCCCTATCCGTCCGTCTCACCAGAGATTCCTTCGCTTTCGAGCGGAGGGATCCCTTTACGAGATCCAAGCCATGCCCTTCGGCCTATCTCTTGTTCCCAGGGTCTTCACCAAATGCATGGCAGTGGTGACGGCATCCCTGCGGCGCCGAGGGGTCCGGGTATGCCCTTACCTGGACGATTGGCTGATAGCAGCCCCCTCCAGACAGGAGGTGGAGCGGTCCAGAGATCTGGATCTCCAGGTTTTCTCCCAGATCGGCCTCCTCATCAACGAGGCCAAGTCGGAACTCGGACCGAAGCAGGTGATTCTTTTCATCGGGGCAGAGCTCGACTCTCTTCGAGCCAGAGCACGGCTCCCGGCGGACAGGGACGAGGTTCTTTCCTCCTTTGCCCATTCATTTCTGGTTGGGCAATCGTGCCCTGCCCGGGACTTCCTGTGCCTCCTGGGTCTCATGGCGGCCTGCACCAGCGTAGTCCGTTGGGCCTGCTGGCACATGCGTCCCCTTCAGTGGGGATTGGCCGGCCAGTGGTCACAACGCTGCGATCCATTGGACCAGCTAGTGACAGTGACCCAGGGGATGTGGAACGCTCTCCAGTGGTGGACCGTTCCAGCTCATCTGCAGGAGGGCATCCCGTTTGTCCGCCCTAGCCGACGGTCTCTCTATCGACCGATGCCTCTCTGATGGGTTGGGGTGCCCATCTGGGGGAGCACAGAGCGCACAGCCTCTGGTCCCCTCGGGAGTCCCGATGCCATATCAACCTGCTGGAGCTTCGAGCGGTCCATCTAGCTCTCACCGCCTTTGCTCCGTTTCTACGGGGTCAAGTGGTTCAGGTCCAGATGGACAATACCACGACCATGTACTACCTAAACCACCAGGGCGGGACGCGCTCCATGCCTCTATGCAAGGAATCTCTCTGCATTTGGTCACTCATGCACAGCCTGGAGGCGGATCTCCTAGCCATTCATGTGGCAGGAGTCTCCAACACCCTGGTCGATGCCCTAAGCCGGATAGGGGCTGTGTCTCACGAGCGGTCTCTCCTGCCAGAGGTAGTACAAGATCTGTTCTCCCATTGGGGCACACCTCAGGTGGACCTGTTTGCCTCCAGGGAGAATGCGAAGCTGAGGCTGTTCCATGCCCGCCCCCCTCAGCAGGGCTCGCTACAGGGGGATGCCTTCTCGAGGCCGTGGACCCCGGGCCTCTTCTACGCCTTTCCCCCATTTCTCTTGATCCACAAGGTGCTCCTCAAAGCAAGGAGGGACAAGGCACAGGTGATTCTGGTAGCCCCAGACTGGCCCCGCCAATGCTGGTATCCAGATCTCCTCAGCCTCAGCTCCAGGCTCCCAAGGCAGCTTCCAGCTCGCCCGGACCTACTTTCAGTCAATCAGGGGAAGGTGTTCCATTCGGACCTTTAATCCCTGCACCTGTCAGCCTGGTTCCTGAGCGGCTAGAGTTCCAGGCCTTGGGTCTTTCCGACGAGGTCCTCAATGTAGTTGAGGCGTCCCGTAAGGAGTCGACCAGGAAATGCTATGCCTTCAAATGGAAGAGATTTTCCATTTGGTGTCAGGGCAAGGGCCTGCACCCTTCCTCCTGTTCCTTGGCAAGCATCTTGGACTATCTATGGTCCCTTTCTCAGCAAGGGCTTAGGTCGACGACCCTAAGGGTGCACCTGGCAGCCATCTCTGCTTACCGGGGGCCGGAAGCAGTTGGTGGCGAGGGAGAAGGTGGTCTGGCGCTTTTCAAAGGCCTTGATCACATTTCCCCTCCGGTGCGAGGACCTCCACCTCCATGGGATCTACTGCTGGTATTGGCAAAGCTCATGGGCAAGCCATTCGAACCAGTGCACAGGTGTGATATCTCTCACCTGTCATGGAAGACCGCCTTCTTGGTGGCTATCACATCAGCCAGAAGGATGGGAGAGCTCCAGGCGCTTTCCATCGAGTCTCCTTACCTGGTCTTCCACAGGGACAAGGTTGTCCTGCGTCCCCACCCGAAATTCCTTCCAAAGGTGGTGTCGGAGTTTCACCTTAACCAGGTGTTGACTCTGCCGGTGTTCTACTCCAATCACACCTCGGAGGCCAATATGGGCTCCATATTCTGGACCCTAGAAGGGCACTTGCTTACTATAAGGAGCGCATGGCTGAAGTTCAGGGAGAGGTTCGCCAGCTGTTTGTCACCTACGCTGAAGCCGCACCTGGCAGACCTGCAGCCAAGTGGACGATAAGCAGGTGGGTCACCTCCTGCATAGATCTCTGCTATAGGTTGGCGGGCATGGAGCCTCCCAGAGGGATAAGAGCTCATTCTCCACCGCCATACTGCTGCATCGGTGGCTGCTTCCAGGACGTCCCTATCCAGGAAATCTGCAGGGCTGCTACCTGAAGTCAGCACACACCTTCATCACCCACTACCACATCAACCTTGAGTCACGCCGGGATGCTGGTTTTGGGGCCTCGGTTCTCCAGTCTCTATTCCCTAAGTAGGGGGTGTTCACCTTGCCTCCCTCCTCCCGGAGAACGGCTAGGAGTCTGCCAGAAAGTGTGGATGAACAACATATCCATGTCCCTAGAAATACAGGTTACTCATCTATAACAGGAGTTCTAGGAATGGTATATGTTGTTCATCCACATGACCCACCCGACCTCCCTGGCTTCGATGCACAACCTGAGCTTCCAGCGGGCCAGATCTGGCGTCATGGGGCGGAGCCGAGAGTTTTACCACCTGGGTGGGTGGGAGGAGCCAGCTTGAAGACCTTCCGGCAAGACTTAAAGCGGCAAGGATACCTGCCAGAAAGTGTGGATGAACAACATATACCATTCCTAGAACTCCTGTTACAGGTGAGTAACCTGTATTTATTTGCAGAGCACAGCTACAACTGTGTCACAAATGAAACCTGGTCTACACAAATAAGTGTTCACAAAATGCTGTATCACTTTAAGCTTAGTTTCTGATCCAGGGTAATGTACCACCCAACCTTCAAACACAGAGAGCTGTAATACTTTAAAACCTGTAAAAGCCTGCACTCAAAAGGATCGTGCACTGCAAACAACCCTTGAGTACAAAATTGCTGTAAACAAGCTTAGATTCACATTTAAGTTAGCATTCACAGGACAGTTTGGAGAAAGTTAACCAGTACCAGAATAAGTAAATAAAATTAGTTTAAAGTCCAAAAGGAATAGGAGTAGCAAAGAATTCAAAATGTGGAGCAGCCAATTAGCAGGCAGAGCCAAATGGATCTGGCCAGTTTGGGCAGTGTACCTTCAGTCTGGAGGTCTGTGGGCAGTACAGCGAGGAGTCAGTCGGCGGACAGAGGGGACCCATTGGGCTGTTGCAGCAGCAGAGGCATCCCTTGTTAGGGGCGAAGCTAAGGGGAGAAATCAGATAAGCAAGAGGTTATATAGCTGCAAGAGAGGGAGTATTTACAGCGGGGGGGGGAGTTATTTACCTCACAGCAGAAAATTAACAAACTGGGGCGGTGGCACCAGTAGAGAACAGTTTGAACAAAGGGAAATAATTGGGGGAGAGTTAAAAACATGTAGTGGCCTTGGCTGAGAGACATCTCACAGCAGGAGGAAATTCCAACTGGAGGAATATGGTCGAGGTAGAAGGTGAGACAGAAATGGGGTTAGTTGCAAGGCATAGCTTAGTGCTGAACCACAATGAAACCTGGCCCAAATAGAAGTATGAAGAAAAATTTCAGCAGGAAGGAGAGAAAGTGAAAGAAAAATGGAGTTATTTACAGAGCATAGCTACAACTGTGTCACAAGTGGAACCTGATCTACACAAAGAAGTGTTCACAAAATGCTGTATCACTTTAAGCTTAGTTTCTGATCCAGGGTAAAGTACCACTGGACCTTCAAACAAAGAGAGCTGTAATACTTAAAAACCTGTAAAAAAAAACTGCACTTTCTAAAGAGAGCCAGCCAGTCAGAACTGGAGTCCGGGACACCATGCCACCATGCACTGCAAACAGCCCTTGAGTGCAAAATTGTTGTAAACAGGCTTAGAGTCACATTTAAGTTAGCATTCACAGGACAGTTTGGAGAAACTTAACCAGTACCAGAATCAGTAAATAAAATTATATAAGTATAGAGAGAACAGGGGTGCAGGGATATGTAAGTATAGAGAGATTAGGGGTGCAGGGCTATGTAAGTATGAAGAGAACAATATGTGTAGGAATATTTATTTATTGATTGATGTATATTGGATAACACCTTTGAGTCAAAGACTCCTTTACCAAGCTTCCACGTTGTTACAAAGGTTCCACGTCATTATGTAATATAATAATGAATATGTAAGTATAGAGAGAACATTGGGTGCAGGAATATGTAAGAATGGAGAACAGGAAGTGCAGAAAGTAAGTATAGATTGAAAGTGGTGTAGGAATATACAGTAGTAGTATGGAGATAAAAGGGGTTCAGTAATATATAAGTATAGAGAGAACAGGGGTGCAGGGATATGTAAGTATGGAGAGAACGGGGTGCAGGAATATATAAGTATGGGGGGAACAGGAATGCAGAAATATACAAGTATGGAAAGAACATGGATGAAGGAATATATAAATATTGATAGAATGGGGGTGTAGGAATATGTAAGCATGGAGATAACCGGGGTGCAGGAATATATAAGTATAAAAATTAGTCATTTGGCTTCAGGGGTGGCTGTTTTTTTATCCATAAATTTGTGATGAAAAGCGTTGTGGTTATGGAACGCCATCAGTCAGTTTTCAACTATAACCAACATCTGGCACAGAGCATATTTTGTTGGAAAGATCTTTTTTTACCTTTATGTTGCTCTGGTTATAAATAACATTTGTATTTTGTTGTGATTTTTTTTTAATATTCAGGCTGCAACATCCCAAGTGAGCAAATGTTATTGGTGGCTGAGAGGGATGAAGAACTCCCATTTATTGATATGAAGGTGGGAGAGGGGGATGAGGAACTCCATTTTGTTGACATGATGGAGAAAGAGAGGGATGACAAACTCCCTTTTGTTATTGTGAAGGTGGAAGAGAGGGGTGGGGAGCTCCCATTTGTTGATGTTAAGGAGGAAGAGAAGAATGACAAACTCCCTTTTGTTGATGTGAAGGTAGAAGAGACTGCAGAGCAGAAGGATCACCTTGAAGTCATTCCCACCAGTAAGTATTGTAGATGGCTAGACGATGTGTTTATATGGAATGTTTTTCAGCTATGATTAAGAGAAAGAGTTGGAAGGGAAGGGAGTATGGAATTACAAGCAGGCTATAATGTCAGAAAGCTTTAAATGAAAGGAGTAAAGCTAGTGAGTATTTTAAAAAGAATTTATTTATTTATTTAGTTTTTGTTTACCAGGTAAGTGCACTAGCCATAGGGATGACTATTTTCAGGCACGACCCGGGAGAATTACGGAGCAAATTACAGGGAGGTTTCAGACAGTGGCAAATACAGAAAAAGGTACAAAAAACAAGGTAAGATTACATCAGGATTTCCATATACATATAGGGTACAGAGTTTAGGAAAAGTTACATAAACAGAGGTAGCATTGGTTTGCAAAGTAGGTTCAAAACCGTCATAGAAGTTAAATAGTCAGATAGTTAGAATTTATATGCCAGGTAAGTGCCCTGGAGGAAAAACTGGACTAATTCTTCACACACCCCGAGAGGTTACAGTGAGACAGAGGTAAAACAGTGAAAACCTATTATTTCCTGAGGGAGAGGCAAAATACAGAGGTAAACAAGAATAAACAGTGTAGGGTACATACGCAATACTAAGCTGAAAAAAATACAACACAACAAGCAAACAGAATTGGTTTCAGAGCATTGAACCTTAGCCATTTAGAGCTTAAGTGCCTGGAGTGAGGAGATCAAGGTTACTGCAGGGGAAAAAGTGGCAGCAGATGCAGGGTGCCATGTTCAGGGGGGTTTGAAGCAGGTACAGGAGACCTGGCTAAAGAGGAAGGAGGAATATTTGATTTTAAAATTGACATGACTAGGAGCTAGATGGACATCCAGAGGTAGGGAGTTCCAGAGTTTGACTGCCGAGTGTGAGAAAGCTAGGGTTCATTTGTTAGTTTTGCATCTAGTTAGTAGCAGCAAGTCTTTATCAGACGATCGAAGACTGTGCGAGGAAGGCAATGGGGTAAGCAGTGAGGCAAGTGAGGCAGGGATGCCTGCTCTGAGAGTATTATCAGTCAAGCAGCCAAGGGCGAGATCTCGAGCAGAAGTAGGAGGTAGCCAGTTAAGCTCAGCATAGAGCTGACAGTGATGTTTTGACGAGGGGGAGGCAGAGCCATACCTACGGATGCTGTTATAGGTGGTATCCCATTTTCTGAGCAGCAAGTGGGATGCATAGAGGTAAGTGACTACGCCATAAGATAGTGATGGAAGCAGTATACCACGAGCAATGGCTAATCTAGCTGACTGTGTGAGGACATAGCTTGTTTTGTAGGCTACCCCAATTTTAGCATTGACTGCTTTATAGGTAGCTGTTATGTGCTTGTCATAATTGAGATTTTCATCCAGGAGGACTCCAAGATACTTGAAAGAACGTACTGATTCAAGGACCAACCCTCCCTGACCAGATACCTTAAATAAGTCATGATTTTGTTTTAGTTTGGCTGCAGTTCCAAACAGCATGGATTGAGTTTTATTAGCATTAAGGGTTAACTTGTGAAGGGAGAGCCAGCATTGAGTAGACGTGAAAGCAGATGAGAGAGTTTGGATTATGTGGTCTACATTCTTGTCACAGCGGTACAGTACCAGGTCATCTGCATAGAGGAACTCTGTGGCAAAGGCCCAAATCTACCACCTGATCAAATACTCATTGATGGTAGCCTCGCCACCAACCCTGCCAGCATAGCCACGGCCCTAAATTCTGCTTTCTCTGACCTCTCTCATGTACCTAATTTCTTGACCCCCGCTTGGGACCATCTCATCCCACCCCTCCGCCGGCGGCACCTTTCTACCTACGTGTCCTTACCCCGGAGATGGCGAAACCCTACCTTACTAAAGCGTTATGTAAAACCCATTACAGTCACGACTCCCTAGACTATAGACTTCTCCGCCTCACCCTCCATGAAGTCCTGGCCCCTCTCACCCACATACTAAATCGCTCCCTCTGCCAAGGGCAATTCCCTACCCACTGGAAGTCAGCTTATATCACACCCATCCATAAAGGTGGTGACCGAACATCCACAAATAACTACCGCCCCATCTCAATCCTAGCCCCCTATCAAAAACACTAGAACGCATAGTTGCCGACCAACTCACTGAACACCTGAATAAATATAACCTCCTTACCAGGCAACAACATGGCTTTAGTGGGACCACAGCACCACTACCGCCCTCCTTGAGTTCACCTCCCATGTCCTCTCTGCCCTGGACCATGCACCTTACGATGTGCCATCTTCGTGGACCTATCCAAAGCTTTTGACACGGTCAACCATGCTCTCTTACTAAATACCCTGGCGTGCTCAGGTCTCTCCGACGACACCATAAAATGGTTCTCCAGTTATCTCTCGGACAGAACCCAGAGAGTCAAGGTAGGCACTGTCCTATCGCCCTGCCTCCCTATCCGATCTGGTGTTCCACAGGGCTCCATACTTGGCCCCCTACTTTTCAGTCTATACCTCAACTCCCTCCCATCCTCTTGCTCCGGAAATCTACTTCTTTATGCAGATGATGCAGTCTTATTCGCCTCCGACCCGGCTCCCATCAAACTCCACCAAACCCTCCAGCTTTCTTTCCGTGAAATTGAAGACTGGCTCACCTCCGACGCTCTTACTATCAACTATAATAAGACCAAAGTCATGATATTTGCCCATCCTCAAAACCCACTCAAGTCCCTGTGCCCAATGTTCTCACTGCAAATCAGACCCCCTTGAACAAGTATACAACTTTAAATACTTGGGGATCACTCTTAGACCCGCCCTCAACTTTAATCAACATATCTACACTTAACAACCGCTCTTAACACCAGGCTAGGAGTACTCTACCGTTACAAGCATTGCCTCACCCCAGAGCTACTACAACTACTGTAAACTCCTCGATCCTCTCCCTGTTAGACTCTACGGCATCCCTAATTTACAGTGCCCGCGCCCTCCACAGCCCTGAGCAGACTCCGGCTAGTGCTCAACAGAGCCTGTCGCCTAGTCTTAGGATGTGATCGCCTCACTCACTCCTGCTCCCTATATAGCAGCACAAATTGGCTAAACCTGGAAAACAGAATCAGGTACCACACCTGTCTTATGACCAAAAAGATACTACTAGGTCTCACCCCAACCTCCCTACTCCAAATTATACTCCCTGCACCTCTAAGCAAAACAACCCGAAGCTCTAGCAAGCAGCTACTATGGGTACCCCATGGCCGAACCTCCCAATACCAATGCACTTTCAACTACAGGGCCCCCTCCTGGACAAACTCCCTCCCAACCCATATTGCGGAGGAAAGAAGGCTGGGCCCTTTTAAATCAATGCTAAAGGAACACCTGCAAGTCTCAAATAATTGTGACTGTCCTTGATGCCAGATCTGCTCTCCTCCTTACAATCAAGCTATTAGCAGCAAATGTACCACAAATACATTTTATATTTTGTTTTGGTTTTTTCTTTTCTTCTTTGTATGTAACAAGACAAGCAGCCTCTGTCTGAATCTCTCTGACACCTGTCCTCCTCACTCCTGGCTGTGCTCAATTACCTAAACTTCTCGCTGCTAGCCTACTAAGAAACAACTTTTGAACCTGTTTATGTTATGCTTATCTTGTGTATTTTTTTTTAGTAATGTGCTGTTGCTCTGTCTGTATACAAATGTCCCGTCCCTGTGGAATTGCTTTGTATGACGTGGAACCTTTGTAAATGAGTCTCTGACTCAAAGGTCTTTCTGATTATTTCAAATAAATAAAAAAATAAATAAATAAAAATCGCGGAACAATTTGGGATAGCTGATGAGATGCTATTTATAAAAATGGAGAAAAGAAGGGGGCCTAGTATCGACACCTGAGGGACACCTAGATTAACTGGTAAGGCACTTGACTCAGATGAATTGAATCTGACAAGCTGGGTTCTGTTAGGTAGATAGCTATTAAACCAGGCCACTGAGTTACAGGAGAAACCATGTCAAGGTTATATTTGGCATGAGATTATATTGATAGTTGGTGGGCATGACAGTGGAGTCACACAGAGTTGAATTTCAAAGCCCAGAGAATGCTGCAAACTCCTTGTTGGCTGAGCGTGTGGGGTGTGAATGGGTGTGGGTGAAGGATAACACAGCAGACCAAGAATTAGGTGCATAAAAACACAGTCAATGTGCTTATCAATTTATTTTACTCAGAAAATTGCAAAATAATAAAAAGGGTATATCGAAAAAGCAAAATGACAACAGTCATAGCAAATGGTGGCTTAGCTTTTTATTTATTTATTTATTAAATTTTGATGGCCGGGTAGGTCCACTGTACCCTGAAGGGTCCTTTTTCAGGGGCGACCCTGGATAACATTACATGGTGAGATACAGAGAGAGGAAGTTGGTTACAGAGTACAGACAGATATTTTACAGGTTTCAGTCATAAATAGCATTTTACAGTGTGTTATGGTATACTAACTGTAATGGTGTGGCCAGAGCTAGTACAAAGGATAATTAGGGTGATTAGAGACAATGCTATACTGCGGTTGCCCAAGTGAGAGGGTTGGCATAAGTACATTGGGGGGGACTATCAGGTACCATGACAATGGCAAGTGCTGGCTTCAGTCATATGGGCCTTGAGTCTAGTATGGGAATTCATAAATGAGGGGGCTTCCTGTACTGAGGTTGGAAGTTTGTTCCACAGGAAGGGGGCTGTGTAGGAGAAAGACTTGTCACCCATCTTGGTCCTGACTCTGGGAACTTCCAGCAGAGTCTGACCTGAGGTCCATGGACTCCGAGGATTGTATTTGAAGGCAATAGTTCCTATAAGGCTGGGTGGAACAGATGGGCTGAGTAACTTAAAAGCCAGGCAGAGCAGGGGGTACTGGAGGTGTGCGACCAGTGAAGGTCACTGTAACTGGGCTAGTGTGTCACAGTGGTGGCTTCTGTAGTGATCCTGAGTAGCGAACCAAGCTACCTTGTTGTACAACATCTGCAGCTAGGTGACCTCTTGCTTGGCCATGCCCTGAATGACAGGGGCAGCTTAGGTCAGTTTGGGGAGCAGCACGCTGGAGGTGATTGAGATCCTAGCTTCTGGTATAAGCTGGTCCTTTAAACGATACAAAGTGCCAAGTTTACAGTGGATGGTCTTGGCCACTAGGTCAATGTGGTTCTTAAAGGTAAGACCTTGGTCAAGTGCGAGTCCTAGGTATTTTAAGGAGGCCACTACTTCAATATTGTTGCCTGAGGGTGAGATGAGCTGTAAGCATTTGGTCCTATCTTGTCTAAGGGATCTGTATGCAAACAGAATGGCCTTAGTTTTGCCTGCATTTGGGACCATTCTGTTCACCTTTAGCCAAGCCTCAAGTGACATTAGATTGGCCTGGAGGAGGGGACCAAGACCTCCCCAGGTTGTCCAAGGATCGGTAAATGACTGTGTCATCTGCATATTGGACAACTGAGCTACCCCCACAGTGGAGGTTTAAGTCGTTCGTGAACAGGGAGAACAGGAGGGGACCGAGAATTGAGCCCTGGGTAGTGGGTCAGATAGTGCACCCTTCCAGATGACCCTCTGCGTGCGGCCAGATAGGTAGCTGTCAAACCAGTTGAGGGCAAGGAGGTCTAGGCCAAGTTCATCCAGCTTTACTAGGAGGAGTTTGTGGTCAACAAGGTCGAATGACTTGGACAGCTCTATGAAGACCGCATCAGTTGGCATCCCATTGTCCATTGCTCTGAGTACGTCTGCCAACAAATTAGTAAGGGCAGTATCTGTGCTGTGGTTAGTTCTAAATCCATGCTGGAAGGGGGCTAGGAGCTGGGGAGACTCCAGGTAGTCATGGAGTTGTCTGTAGACAAGCCTTTCTTGTAGTTTTGCAAGTATACAGAACAAGGAAATAGGCCTGTAGTTGCTTATGTGTTCCCTGGAGCCACCCTTGTGGATGGGAACCACATTGGCCTGTTTCCACTGATCAGGAAAGATTCCTTCCAGTAGGGATCTATTAATGAGCCAGGTCAAGGGTCTGGAGAGGGATTGGGTTCCTGCCTTAAGTAGCCTGGGATTGATCCAGTCAGGTCCTCCTGAGCCTTTGATTTTCAGGGCCTTTAGGACGGTTAGAACCTCTTTTGTCTTAACCAGTATTAGGTGAAATGAGGGTTGATTCAGGCATGGGGCTCCATGGTATCCAGTGCCATGGTTAGAGGGGGTAGTCTGGCCTTGTATGCATCAAGGTTTGTGAAGTGAAGGTTGAGGGCTGAGGCAGTTTGTGGGCCATCGCTCACTAGTTGACCGTTGACCTCAGTAGGACCAGGTTCAGCCTTGGCATTGCCCCTGATCAGGTCATTGATGTGAGACCAAAATAGTTTTGGGTTTCCTAAATTGGTTTTTTGGAGGTGAGTGACATACTCCCTTTTCACAAGTTTAGTGGTGCTTTTGCATTTGTTTCTTAGGGCTTTATATGACACAAGATCCTCCGGAAGAGAAGAATACTTGAACTTCTTCCAGGCCTTGTCACTGTTGATCATCAAGGTTTTTAATGATGGAGAAATCCACTTATAGCAGCTGCCTTTTATCTCTGAGTTTTTTCAGAGGGGCAGAGAGATTGGCTGCTGTAATTAATGAGTTATGGAAGTGTTCCAGGGCCTCATCCAAGGTAGGGAGAAGCCTTAGTGGGTCCAGTCTAGGTTGCTAAGGTGGTCCTTGAATTGTGCTGCAATGAAATTTGAGTAATCACAAGCAGTAAGTAGTCTG
The DNA here is from genome assembly GCA_016271365.2 of Neoceratodus forsteri. Lineage (NCBI taxonomy): Eukaryota > Metazoa > Chordata > Ceratodontiformes > Ceratodontidae > Neoceratodus > Neoceratodus forsteri. The sequence goes on along the minus strand of CM057457.1, from coordinate 389,195,827 downwards.
GATTGTACCTTAGGAGCTTTGTTCTTCCAAATGCAGAATATGGGGTGGTCTCTCGGGCATCGACCATTAAGCCGGCTTTCTGGATGTTGGAAGGGTTAGACACCAGAGCCCAGTCCAAGATGGTGCGGTTCCCCGTTTTTGTAGTTTAATCTAGTAGGTTCTGATATTACTTGTACTAGATTTGCCTCTTGAGTCAAGGCCATGAGGGCTTTGTTTGGGTCATGGGCCCAGTTAAGATTGAAGTTCCCCCAGAATAAGGAGCTCCGATGAGACATCATTGGCCGTGCTTTTTGTGATGGCCTCTAGGGACTGGAGAGCAGACTTAGGAGGGTTATAAACGCATTCTGTTGTGAGGTACTTTGAGTGGCCGAGGGTAACTTGGATGAATATAGAATCACTGTCTGGGCAGGTATTTTGCTGCAGGCTTAGGTGCGATACTATTAGGGTGTCTTTTGCATAGATAAGAACACCACCCCCTCTTTTGCTTTCCCTGTCCTTATGGTAGGTGTTGTATCTTTGGGCCATGATCTCATGAGCGAGGATGTGGGCCTTAAGCGAGGTCTCTGAGATGGCGAGGATATCAGGCTTGTAGCAGTCAAGCCAGGCTTGTATCTCTTGCATTTTTGGTCTGAGACTGCAGACTTTCATGTTTGCTATCTTCAACCCCTTAGAGGATATCCAGTGTGGGTTCTGAGGGGAAGATATTAAGAGATTGGCAATAGGAGGGCCAGGGTTAGGCTGTATGTCTCCTGTCAGGAGTAGTAGCGCCGCAAGCAGGCAAAGTAACTTTGGGCTGGCAAATGGGATTAAGTTACTTTGGAGCATCCTACTTGTAAAGTGGATTGTCTCATTGCATATTCCCTTTCTTTCTAGCTCATGGAATATCAAGAGAGAGTGTATGCTGGCGTGGGTCATGCAGTTGCAGTAGTTGAGGGAAGGGGTGTCATAGTCCAAAGGTCCCCTGATATCTGGGTCCCCTAGGCATATGATCCTGTGCACCCAGAGGAGGGACAGTATATAGAGTGTTGCCAAGAGCACTCCCCTATTGGGGAGAGAGGTGCAGGGCTTACTTACACCTTATAACGTGAGGTAGGATGGGCTGAGGTCAGGGGTCCGCCCCGGGCAGCCATGAGCTCACTTATTGAAGGTGGTGCAAACCTGTCGAAGGGCAGGTTTTTGGGTGTGAGCTAGCCAACTGTTTGGGAGGGATATCTGGTGATAAAGTGTACCATAACACGTTACAGCAGTTATTTTAGTAGTCTACACTACCCTATCCAATTGAAGTAAAGCTAGCATCAGTAGTTCACACTTGCTAATTACACTAGCTGTCTAATTTTGCTGTCGCTTGGTGAGGCTTAGTCAAAAATGTTTGCTACTTCTGCCCTATCTAGTGGCTTTGCCATAAGATTTAGGGATCAATTAGAGATTCAGTGCACTGTCTAGGAGGATATGCAGTAAATGTTTTTTATCTTAACACACATGCAGTATACAGTTATTTCAGCAGTAGACACCACCTACCCCAGTTAACATAGATTGTTTGTAACAGCAGTTAAAGTTTGTTGATAAACACTAGCAGTCTATTTTTCTGTTAATAGCTTTGGCTAAGTAAAGGAACAAAACATTTGGAAGAGAACAGTAGTTATCCTACATCTGCCTATTTTAAATAATATTGGCATAGGACATTTCAAGAAACATTTAAAAACAAATTGTAAGGCAGGCCACAGGAGAGTTTCAGTTAGCAAGCCTTTTCATCAAGTGATTGGCCCTTCAGAGCATGTGGGAGTGGCTAACATGCATTTAAGGGGAGGAGGGAATGGGGCAGGTGGTCGGGGAAAATTTGTCCAGGTACAGAGCTCCTGCTCAGTGCAGGAGCATTTATGCTTAAAAAGTTATTAAAGTGTCCAAGTCAGTTTGCAGCAAACGCCTGCTCTTGGGCAGGGGAAGGAAATCATGAGCTTGTGGAGGAGATCCACCCGGCATGGATCAGTGAGCTGGCACCTCTACCCCACATGCTTGTTCTCTCGGTGGTAGTGAGGGGGTACCCACTTGCAGAGAGGTCTCCCTCACCACCCCTGTAAAGCTTGCAGCACGGTCCAAAATTGTGAGCCATGGGGCTCTGTTCAAGCCTTTTGTGTGGCTTGCGCTATGCGTCACGACCAGACTGGAGTCCAGTCAGGCGTGAGTGTCCAAATTCAAAGTTGGCACCCAAACTCCGGTGTTCTTTGGTCACAAACGCTGAGTGCTAGAGAGGTTAGCTCGATTTAGGAAGACGCCGCCAGGCTGGTTCGTATTAAGAAAAATGCTGCAGTTCATGTACAGAGCTCCTGCTCAGCGCAGGAGCGTTTATGCTTTAAAAGTTATTAAAATATTCAAGTCAAGTTTGCAGCAAACGCCTGCTCTTGGGCAGTGGAAGAAAAGCTTGAGCTTGCGGGGGAGGTCCGCCTGGCACGGATCAGTGAGCCAGTGCCTCTACCCCACATGCTTGCTCTCTCGGAGGTAGCAGGGGGGGACCCACTTGAGAGAGGTCTCCCTGACCACCCCTGTAAAGCTTGCAGCATGGTCCGAAGTTAAGATCTTGGATTAAACAGCTATGAGCAAGAACTTATTTACATAGCTGCAGCCTGAAATCGGTCAATCTACCATGGCTTGTTCAAGCACACTCATGAGGTCTTTCTCCTCCGATGCTCAGTGTTCAACTGACCTCCCTGTCTGAACCTCTAGCCCCTAGTGGTGAGATTTTATACAGAAAGATCCAGTCACCTGATTCACCCCTTATCTAATACAGGGAAATAACTAACTATCCCTAAGATAAATATGTCAGGGTGACACACCATAATAACCAGCTTTTATTATTACATAGGACCACATAAGCACATTTGGTACAGTCTTGAAAGAACAATAGTTATACACCCATGCATGTGTAACAGGCACTTAAAAAGTGCTTAATCCTTCCTATTTCCACAATGAGTGGCCAGTTTGGTATTATAAATAGGGTCTGAAGAGAGTGCTGCTTCCCTAAAGTGAGAGCTCATTCACCTCCAGGCATTAGTTAGGCCCCATTCTGGCCTAAAAGGGTGGAGGAAAGGGACACAAGAAAACAAAATGGAGAACCCTTCCTGTTGCTTTTTTTCAGGTATTTAAATAAGTTACAATATTGCAGTAGTTTTATTTCAAGTCTTTCCCGTGGTTATAGTTTGCTTTTAATGAACCTGTTTTTTTTTTTTAAATGGGGGGGGTTAACTTATACAAAAAGCAGGCCTTCTCTGGAACAAACACTGCCAGGATCCTTATTAAAGATAACAGAGGAATAAACATGTTCAACCCTAATGCCCTGCCCCCAGGGCTCCCATCCCTACTACCTCCACACACCAACAGGCTTTGGGGTGTGCCGATAGTATAACAGTGTCCATATGTCATGGTGGGAGCACAGGATCCTTTGGACCCTGTGCTCCCATCTCTCCATCCAAATAGTACAACAGTGTCCACATTTACAGTAGGGAGTGCAGAATCCCTCCATTGAGATAGTACAACAGTGTCCATATATTACGGTGGGGAGTGCAGAATCCCTCCATTGAGATAGTACAACAGTGTCCATATATTACGGTGGGGAGTGCAGAATCCCTCCATTGAGATAGTACAACAGTGTCCATATATTATGGTGGGGAGTGCAGAATCCCTCCATTGAGATAGTACAACAGTGTCCATATATTACGGTGGGGAGTGCAGAATCCCTCCATTGAGATAGTACAACAGTGTCCATATATTACGGTGGGAGCCATAACAGAGTTTTAAATAATTGATTAGCAGTTTTTTTCTTGGGGCAATACTAACTGTACAGAAAGCATTTATATAGGTTTTCTGGAAGTGTTATGTTTGTTAAACACAGTGAGGTAAGTGCTATGCATTTTCACAATGTTTTAGAACTTGTATGAGCAAAATGCTAATCAATTTTAGAGTTGTATAAAACCCTGCATATGCTCCCATCCCTCCATCCAGATAGTGCAACAGTGTGAAAAATGGGAAACACTGGCAAAGTTACGAGCATGCATAGAAACTGCACAATGCACACTTGCAATGCGCTAATTGTTTTGTGTTTTTTCAACAAATTTTTTACATCAGCATTTCGGGTCCCCCCCCATGAACAATGCAACTGTGATTTTGTTAACTCATCCCAAAAATTGATTTCGCACAGCGATTGCGCCACTCTGTGCCACAGGAGCAAAATCACATTCTGGACAGGATGTGCAAAATGACAGCTATTCTGTTCATGAGGTGGTGTAAAAAAATAAATGGCAATGTTGAAAATCTGCAGTGAATATATGAAAAATTGGCACAGTTACGAGCGTGCATAGAAAGTTTGCAACACACACCCGTAACAGTAATTTTTTGAAATGTTTTCACCACATTTTCAACATGGGCATTATGGGTTCTCTCCTTATGAACAATGGCACTGTTATTTTGTTAATCCATCCCAAAAGTTGATTTTGTGCACCGACCATGCCATTCTGTGCCACAGGTGCGAAAACACATTTTGGGCAGAATATGAAAAATTACAGCTGTACTGTTCATAAGGAGGTGTTAAAAATGGCAATGTTGAAAATCTGGAATGAAAATATTAAAAATTGGCGAAGTTACAAGCATTCATAGAAACTGCGCATTGCACACTCATAATGCAGTCACTTTTTTGGATTTTTATCACCAGAATTTCAAAATGGTCTTTTTGGGACCCACCTCATGAACAGTGGCTCTGTCCTTTCGTAAATTGGTCCCGAAAGGTGATTCTGCACAGCGACTATGAAATCACCTTTCGGGACTGAGAAACAAAATGACAGTGTCGGGGTTCATGAGGTGTGGATCCAAGAACGCCATGTTAAAAATTTGGTGCAAAAATTCCTAAAATTGACAGAGAAGTCAACATAAGTTGAACCCCCACCCCCATTGAGTCCCATTATACAGCTTACCCTGATTCCTCAGATTGTAGTTCAATCAATCAGTATCCGTATTTAGCCAGGCAGAACACAATTGAGTTGGGCTCATTTACAGGATGGACCTGGTATAAGAGTGCAGATGTGTCCTGGTCCAGAGAAGATCGCTGATCCAGACCTCTGGAGGGTATGAATGAATGAATGAATAAAACTTTATTTATATGGCGCCTTTCTTAAACCAAGGTGCCTTACAATAATTTAAAACAATAAATAATAAAAATCCAGAAATAATACTACACTAAATCTGAGCTCCAAATCACAACCAATTAATTAAAATTAATCTTAGACTATAAATGGGTCTTGAGGGCCTTTTTAAACTCCTCCATGGTCGCACACTGATGAAGCAGACGGGGTGGAGAATTCCAGCGCGTCGGAGCAACAAACATAAAAGCATGAGCACCTGATGACTTTAAAGAAATAATCGGGATCTCTAGCCACCCCTTGTCCACCGAACGGACAGATCGCCTGGGGCGGTAGGGAACCAAAAGCTTTTTCAGGTAGTCTGGACCCTGTCCGTGTAAGGCTTTGTAAGTCAAAAGACCAACTTTAAAGGTGATCCACCACTGAATCGGCAGCCAGTGCAGATCGCGTAGTACCGGCGAGATATGACAGGTACGAGATGTACCCATCAACAATTGGGCCTCAGCGTTCTGCACCAGCTGCAAGCGGCGGATATCAACCCCAGGAAGCCCTTGATAAATGGAGTTGCAATAATCCAGGCATGCGGTCACAAAAGCGTGGACCAATGTAAGAAGATCAGCTAGTGGAACACGATGCTTAATCCTGGCAATGTTCCTAAAATGATAAAAGGAAAGTTTGACAACCGTCGACACCTGCAAGCACAGTGTCATTTCATTGTCAAAAATCACTCCCAGGTTCCGCACCTGTTCAGAGGTAGGGAGCTGGATACCACCCAGAAATAAACCTGAGGATAAACCAGCTCCCATCCCCTCTGCCCTGCGACCTGGATCCACAACTAGTACCTCCGTCTTCTCTGAGTTCAACTTTAACCAGCTTGAATTCATCCAGCTCTGGATTTCGGTGAGGCAGCTATTAATGACCAAGAGAGCTCTATCCTGGTCGGTTCAAAAGAGACGTAGAACTGAGTATCATCTGCATAGCAGTGAAACTTCAGCCCATACCTTCTTACAGTGTCTCCGAGGGGCAGCATATACACTGCGAACAACATGGGGGACAACATCGAGCTCTGGGGTACCCCACATGACAGTGAGAGTGGGCAGGAAGAATTTAATCTAGACACCACTCTCTGAGTCCTGTCAGTGAGGAAAGATCTAAACCAACTGAGGACTGTCCCTGACAGACCACAGATAAACTCCAGGCGCGTGAGAAGTACCTCATGGTCCACAGTGTCAAAAGCTAATAAGAGATCAAGAAGAATGAGAATGGAACAATTCTTTTGATCTCTAGCCATCAGAAGATCATTGAGCACCCGAACCAGCGCTGTCTCGGTACTATGCCTCTTTCAAAAACCAGACTGGAGGGGTACTTAGATGTCATGGATGGTTAAATGGTTCTCCAATTGTCGCTGCCACCACGTTCTCAATAATCTTCCCAACAAAGGGAAGATTAGAGATTGGCCTGTAGTTAGCATGGCAGTCAGGGCTCAAGGTGGCTTTCTTCAGGAGGGGTGTCACCACCTCCTCCTTCAGGGAACTAGACAACTCACCCGTATCCAAGGAGCACCAAACTATCCATGCTAGGACTGGGCTGATAGTTTCAAGACAACCCTTTAACAGGGAAGTCAGGCCCGGATCTAAACTACAGCATGTAGGATGCATACTCTGGATAAACCTCATGATATCAATGAACTCAGGCCAGTCAAAGGAACTCCAAGAGAGACCAGAGGGAGCAACCAAATGCCGATCAAAAGCATCTCCAATAGAGGGAGCAGGTCGGAGTGCTGCCCTAATGTTGGCCACCTTATCTGCAAACAAGCGAGCAAACTCGTCACACTCTAATTGTGAAAAAGCTTTCCAAACCTGGAGACAGGCTGGGTTGCACAGTCTGTCAGCAGTTCAAAAAAGCTAAACTGGTCAGTTCTGAGCAGCTGCAATCTCTCTGGACAGGAACTCTGCCTTCTTACGAGAGATTGTGGAATGATAGACTTGATGATGTTCCATCAATCTAAGATGGTTGGCATCAAGGCCAGTTCTCCACCAACAGCGTTGTAATCTTCGTCCTTGTCGCTGCATCTCCCTCAAGGCCTCAACAAACCATAGAGACCAAGGTCGAACGGGGAGAGGATGAACTCGGACAGGAGCAATTTGATCCAGAGCCGAGGAGATGGCCCTATTGTAGGCCAACACCAAAGCATTGGGATCATTGCTCACTTCAGAAAACTCCGATAGGTTAAGTGCCACTGTCAGAACCACAGAGCTAATATCTCATAAAGAGCGGCACCTAACCATCTCCACAGAGGTAGGCCTACAGGGGGGGGGTGCAAAAACTGAAGCCCACAGTGTAGTGATCGGACCAACTGACGGGTTCCACCCCCACGTCAGTGGCCTCAATCCCCAGGAGGAAGACTAAGTCCAAGGAGTGACCACTCTTATGCATGGCAGAAGTAACCACTTGTGTGAGACCCAAAGATGTCATTAATTGGAGGAAGTGTTGCCCAAACTGCGAATATTCATCATTGATCCAGGCATGGAAATCACCCAGGACCATCAGCCTGGGAGACTCAAATGCCATGTCGATGATGAAATCGGCTACTTCCTGTAGAAAACGTTTCTCATCCCCTGGTGGATGGTAGAGGAGAACTAGTCTACATCCCACACCTGCCACAACGGTACACTTGAAGAACTCCACCTCCTCAGCTGGTACACCTGTGAGTCTCAGTTCGGTCTTGAAACAGACCGCAACCCCCAACCCCTGCGGTCCAACCTCAGGCAGTGTAACACCGAGTACCCTGCTGGAATTGCTGCCTACAAAATTGGACCGGCATTACCATCCAGCCAGGTCTCGGTAATGCAAGCCAGATCCACGGACCCCGCCAGATCTGCAATAACTGCAGTTTTGTTCCTAATGGATCTGGCATTGCACAACACCGCTCAGGTTGGACGGGTTACTGAAGTGGAAGAGACTACTTGCCCAGTACCATTAATGGTAGAGGTACTCTTGGGTATGGGAACCAGACAAGGAGACCCTTGCTCTCGAATCCATTTCGCCCCAGGGTGTCTTCTGGTCTCCACAACCCCAATCCGATGTTGCCGCTCATTCGGCCTCCACTGTCCGCACCCCCCAAAGCCCCTCTTCCCCCTCCATACAATCCCCAGCGCTCTACAGCGCTGGTAAGTTGACAACTAATGGCGTAGGGGAGAAAGGGCGGAGGGCATGGAGAGCAGAGCACGAATAGTGCACGACCATGGTGGCAGACCCTCTACACATTACAACAATAAAACCAAACCCAAACAATAACCCAAAATAAAATAATATAAAAGTAAACAAAAACAAATTAAAGAAATCAATCAAATAAAAACATCCAAATAAATAAAATAAACAGCCAAAAATCCAGAGGCTCTCACCCTCCCTTAAATTAAACAAATCACAAAAAAAAAAAAAAAAACAATACAAATCACATAACAATCTCTAAACGTCCGTGTAAAAGGGCAAAATAGCAACTCTCCACCGGGAAATGAAGAATCCAGATGACAACAAGAGGGGCTGTCACCCCCTCTTAGTCCAAAATACCAGAAGATCCTCCAGATGAAATTCGGACAAGCAGCAAGAGGGGCTCTCACCTCCTCTTAATCTGATGACCAGTAGGGTTCCTTAGGAAAACCAACTCTTCTCCAATAAACTGTATTCTCAAAACCCAGGAATACACACCTAAGCTAAGATCGGGCCGGAAGGCTGTAATCTGAAATAGGGCCCCGAGATGGCAATAATAATTCCCACCACAGAGATACCATAGGAACCCCAGGGAAAATCCACACCACCAACAAACCTCGGAGTTCCCTCAAAACAGCTCAACACAGCCGCAATCCCACACCCAGGAGCCAAGGCCCAAAAGGAGAATACAAAGCCCCCACCCTCACAAGAGGGAGGGGGAGGGTGAGGATGGGGAGGGAGGAGTGGGGAGATGAAGGATAGTTTTCTTTTTTGCAGGGTAAAATATAAAAAAATTCTTCAAGGGACAGTTTTCTTTTTTCACAGGTTAAAATAGAAAAGAATTTGGCACACTGGGGTGGGCTCCCAGTGTGCCACATATGTTTTTAGAGGGGGTTGGGATCATCATGCTGACAGGGGGATTGGGCACCCCATCAGCAATAAGAATGGGCTTGGGGGGGTCTTCTGACACAGGGAGTGGGCATCCCAGTGTCGAAAAAGGTTTAAATAATTAAAAAATATACTGTATATATTGGCACACATGGGTGGGCTTCCAGAGTGACAAAATATGGGGGGATACAGATCAACATGGGACTGGGAACCCAATGTCAAAATGGGGCAGACTAGATCGATGCAGGACTCTGCATCAAAATGTGTGCAAATTTCAATGCAGGATCCTGCACCGAAGTACTGTAATGTGCAGCACAGTGGTTTTGTTTCAGAAAGCATAGTGCGGCATATTACAGTACTTAGATGCAGGATCCTGCATTGAAATTTGTGCACATTTTGGTGAAGGATTTTGCATCAAAGAAAAAACATTGGGGGACAGTTTTCTTTTTTACAGTCTTTCCTTGATTCCTCAGATCGCAGTGCAGCTTTGAAGAGTGCAGACATGTCCGGTCCAGAGAAGATCGTCAATTCTGACCTCCAGAGGGTACATATGGGTGCTGGGAGGTGGGTGTGCAGAGAGAGAGAGAGAGAGGGAGGGGGATGGGGAGACGACGATGGATCATTTTCTTTATTACAGGTAAAAAAAATAAAAATAAAACAGACTTTGAGGGACGGTTTTCTTTATTTACAGGAGAAAGCAGTAACAAAACAATTTGGGCACACTGGGAAGGGCTCCCAGTGTGCCACTTGAGTTGAGGGCATACATGTTGCCAGTAGGGGGATTGGGCACCCTTGTCAGGAATGAAAGACGGTGGGGGAGAGGAGAGACATAGATGCATCAAAACAAAGTCTTCACACTACTCCTGTCTGCTCTATTTTTGCAAAGTTGGCATTTCAGGATGCTGTGGAGTTAGTGGGCCTATATGGCCCTACTGTTTTGCCAGTGCTGCGCAACAGTCACTTTCTCAGTAAGCACTATTTCTGATACTGTTGCTACTCACTCCTCCCAGCTGTTTTCTACTGCACTTCCCCATATCTCGTCCCTCAAACACTATTTCCTCCCCCCTTTCCCTCCTGTTTCATTTCTCACCCAGTTAATCTGTGCCTCTCCCCCACTTATTTTCTTCCCTTCTCATCCTCTCTACCCTTCACTTGTTTCTCTGCTCTACATTTCCCCATGCTTATCCCTCTCTCACTCACCTCCTGCCCCCTCCCAGCTGGCATCTCGAGGAACCCAATTCCACAGGAAGGGTGAAGGCACCAAAATCTCTCTACTCAAACCCTGAACCCCAGGCTTGCCCTGCCAAGCCCTCCTCTATGCTCCTCACATCATCTCCCTCCCCCTCCTGTTCTCCCTGACATCTTTTCCGATAACCACTTTCCTCTCTCTGACTTCTTCCCTTTCTGTCCCTCCATCTTCTTCTCCAACCCTTGCATCCTCATGCCTGCTCCTTCCATTACATTCTCCATGGCCTCGTGGTCCTTCACTCCTCCTATACATTGGTCCCCATCTAGCATTTTTCAGTTTCTTAAAGCCTTCATACAGTTCCCCATATATACACACACCCATCTTCTCTCACCCACCTGTGTCACAAACACCTACCCTTCTCTACAAAGCTCCTCATTCTTCTGCTGCTACTAATGGCAGGTGATGTAGAACCCAACCCAAGCCCCACCTACTCCTCCAACATTGGCCTTCTTAAAGGTTTAAAAGTGGCTCACCTTAACATCAGGATCCAGTATCCTGTGATTTGGACAAGCTGCAAGTGGGCGCCTGCCAAAATGGCGACCCACTTGTGGCTACTGCCCCGACTGCGAGGGTGTGGGGTTGACGACTGGATGGGGAGGGTCGCGAAAAGGCGACAAGATGTCACACGCATATACGTGCATGCACGGGGGGGACAAGCCTGCCGAAGGTGGGGTGGTGCCGCGGGTTGCCGGTGAGCTGGCATCGTGGCATGCTGGGGTGGGTGCTGGCCTGGGGGGCAGGGATGCATGGTTCGGGACTGTGCGCCGGTAGTTTTTGTTGCACCTGGCCCAAGACAGTTTACATTTTGTTTTGTCCCGATATTATTCACCCCCCTGGAGTTCAGAATCCTGATTTTGGGGGGGCGGGGTGCGTAAATATAAAAAACATATGTTTTTGCGCTGTTTTTACTACCACCGAGATTCCACATTGCTGAAATTCAGTTTCGGCGATGTGGAGTTGCAATAAGGGCATTCGGCATTCCGAATTCTCCCCATCACAGGGAACCTCAGGAGCCTCCTCTCCAAGATTGACCTGGTACAGTCTCTAGTAATCAGCCTCAAATGCGACATACTAATCTTCACAGAATCATGGCTCGCTAAGATTCCAGACTCTGCCATCCATATCCCTTGCTATTCCCTCACCCGGCAGGACCATGGAAGCAGGGGTGGTGGAGTGGCTATTTACATCTCCTTGGTTATCTAATTCATCACCATTCTCTCGGTCTCTTCCCCATCAGCCTATGAATTACTGCTCCTAAAACATTTCTTCCATTTCACCCCTCCCTATCTTTGTGGGTGGTATCTATTGCTGTCCAGGGCTTTCTGGCTCCTTGCTCCTCAACCTCATCTCAAATTTTACTACCCACTCCTCCTCTGGTGAACTCTTCATCCTAGGGGATTTTAACTTAAATTGGCTGTCATCCTCGGGCCAAATTTTATAGCAATATCCAATCCTACAGCCTCACACAATTGATCTCAGAACCCACCCGCCTTAACCACTAATCCCACAAGCATACCCTCCTAGATTGGGCACTTGTCTCGCACCCTCACCAAGTTATTGCTGCAGGGGTTTTACCTGATGCACTAAGTGAACATCACATGGTTTACTGTGTGCGAAAAATCCACCATACTAGGCTCTCTTAGTTTCCTCCCAATCCATTCTTTCAGATCCTTGTGCATGACCTCACTTCACTCTGATTTAGCTAATACTGACTGGTCTCCTATGTCCACTGCCTCCTCAGTCAACTCCACCTACAGTACTTTAAGACTGATTTTCTAAAGATCTGGGACCAGCACTCTCCAATCAGAAAATTTAGGGTCAGATGTTCCCACCTCTCAGGGGCGTCAGCTGAGCTGATGGCCTGCCTGCATGCATGTGACATAGTGTGGCATGTACATAAGTCCTCTAGATCCCATGTTAATCTACTTCGGTAACACACCCTTCATAACACGTGCACCAGTGCCGCTAGACTGGCTAAATCGGAATACTTCTCTTCTATCTTCCAGGAAAACATTAACTGCCCTTATAAATTCTGGAAGGCTGTCCACACCCTGATTTCCCCCCCCCCCATCAACCCCTATCCCTGTCCTGAAGATGGGAAATCCCATTATTTCTGACCCAGTTGGGGTTGCCTCTGAATTCAGCAATTTCTTCACTACGTTTGTGTCCTCTCTCCTCTTCCCCACTTGTTCCCTCTCAACCTGCCTCAAGCTCACTTCCTACATCCTCATTTTTCTCATTCTGTCCTATCTGTCATGCAGACATCCTGAAGGCTCTCCTAGCTCTTAACTCCCACAAAAGTAAAACCTCAGATGGGCTTGACCCCAAGCTTCTACACCTCTCCACTCCCGCCATTACACTCCCCCAACCACCCTTTTAAACCTGTCTTTCTCCCTTGCCACTGTCCCTGTTGCCTGAAAGCACACTGCAGTCATTCCTGTCTCCAAGGGTGATGACTATTCCAAGCCAAGTAACTATCACCCCATATCCCTTCTTCCCACTTTTGCCAAACATCAATAGCATCTTGTTCTCTATCAACTTTCTTCTTTTCTTGACTCCTCCTCCTCCTCTTCCTCCATTTTCACTCCTTACCAGTCTGGGTTTTGTAAGTCCCAGTCCACTTTCACCTACCTCCTCTAGCTTACTGACTCTATTCTCTCCAGAAGGGACCAGGGCCATGTCACCTCTGCCACCTTTCTCGATTTGGCCAAAGACATTGACACCATCACACATACCCTCCTTCTAGACAAGTTCACTGCAGCAGGGCTTTTTGTCCTCACCACCAGCTGGTTTTGATCCTAACTTGTGGGTAGGACTTATTCAGTTAAAATAGGCAGCTCCGTATCCCCCCTTTTTTCCATTAATACCAGTATCCTCCAATGGTTATTCTTTGGCCCAGCACTCTTCTCTGTCTTTTTAAATGACCTCCCTGCTGCCTGCTTCTCTGCATCCAATCATATGTATGTGGACAGCACTGTTCTCCATGCCTTGGGTGCCTCCCCCCTCTGTTGTTGTGTCCAGTCTTCAGCAGGAGTTTGACAAAGTCAAGCTCTGGTTTCGCATGAACCAACTTGTGGCAGAGTGCCCCCATCATGACATTGACTCTAGTAAGAAGAAAAAGGTCTACCTTGTAAATTTCCATCCCCCCCCCAATGGTACCAAAGGCTTAGTAGCCTGAACAAAGGTGCTGTGATGCAGGATAAAGAAGTACTGTACTTTAAATGAGCAGTGGTGGTATGGAGCTAGAACGTGCTCTGAACTAGGAGGTGTGTACACACATTGTGGCACTGGCTTCCGAACAGGGAGAAGACAGTGGAACTGAGTACACTAGTAAAATAAAGGGCCCCCTGTAGTCCTTTAAAACAATTAAATTAAGGGCTCTAGAACAAGAAGGCCTTAAAGAGAGGTCCCCTTTCAAAATGAAGTGTTTTAGGGATTTGAGGAAAACGTTTAGGGCTAATAAATGCCCCAAAGAAAAATGGGCCAAAATGAAGAGTGAAGCGAAGGGGCCAACATTTCAGCCTTTGGTCAAGATAAAGCTGCACTTGAAAATACAGTAGTTGTGCCCTACAGCTTTTCTATGTAGCAGTGCCGAAGAAAATAACACTGCTTGCTATTTAACGTAAGGCCTTTGGGTTGTGTGGTTTCTAAATGAATAACTGCAACTTGATAGTGTTAATTGTCTCCTTCGGTTCCCTTATTGTCTCTTTAAAATATAGAAAGGTGGGGAGGGCACCACAAATGGAACTACTAAATTGAATTATTGAGAAAAGATGTGGCCCTCAACCTCCAGATACAGGAAACTAACTTCCATATAGAGTATTTCCAAAGTTTATTTTCATACTCATTATTTCAACATAAATGTTCCAGTCCACATATAATTCCATGTAGAGTTCTTGTTTTCATAGAACAGTTTAGGTTAGAACCAGCTTTTATTAATCTTTTCTAGCTCGTTTTCACATTTATCCCAAGTAGTTACATTTCAGGACCACGGTGTCCCTTCATCAGACCACAGAGTAGCTCAGTATACTGGCTGAAAAATTAATTAAAACAATGTATTAATATTCCTGTTTCTGGTCCTCTTTCTACTCCAACAGTAATCTTAAATTTTAAACTTCAAATTGTAAAATAGTTAAACTCTTAGGTGGGAACAAACCTCTGTAAATAATCAAACACTGGCTCGTTTTCAGCTGATTGGATCCAAGAAAAACTTGCCTGACTTAATTCCTGCAACCAAACATCACATCATAAGCTATTTCATAGGTTTCACAGTAAATTTTAACATCAAAAGCCTGTATAAATAATTTTGTGAACTTCACTCTGTGTATTCTTATATATATCAATGTAGACTTATGTTGAAAAACTTCTCTTCAGATGCTTTTAGTGTATACTTAAAAATGTATATTGTAAGCATTTCGTTTTCTAAGTTCTTTTTACAAGCGTTTCAAATCGTTTGGAACATATTTTGCTTACTTCTACTCCATCGGGAGTCAGCTTTACAGCAGGTCTCTGTTTCATTTTCTTTCAATAAAATGTATCCTGCGCCATTGAGCAAAACGCCACTATATCCATATGGACTGGCCTTCTTCCAAAAGGCATGGAAGGGGCAGGGCTATCTGGGGACTACGTCCAAACCGTGATAAAATCACGCCCATGCGTGCACCCTTTTCTGCCTGGTCAAAACATGAAACCACCTACTGGCTCTGTCAAAGAGTCAAGTTGGAAGTCCCCCTTTCCATTACTGAACTACATCTCAATGTGTACAAACAAAAGATATATATGTCTTAGTTATACCTCTCCGTAATGGGGTTTGAGAAACGTGATAAAAAGTCCACAACAACGTAGGCATACATTACTCTGGGATATAGAGGTTCAGTGGGAACATTTTTCTAATGCTGTCATATGGGTCACCCATGTTAAAATATGGGTTTCTTGTGGTTAGGTACTTTTATACTTTGCCCAAAATAGCAAACTTGCTGTTTTCAAGAATATTGTTACCATTAATAATTTTTTCCAATACTATGGCATTTGAGCATTAATTCTTCTCGGAGGCGACTGCCTCATGCAAAAGGTCAAAATGGGAATTAACTACCATACTATTTCTGATGAGTATTCAGACCATTAGCAAGCACCTAACATACTGTTTTCAACTGAAGTTCTCACTATTGGCATTATTTTCTCTGCCTAGCATTCATAACTAAAAAATAAAATTTGAAAAATAAAGAATATAATCTACTCGGAGGTGACTGTCTCCTATGAAGGATCACATCTGTTTACAATAGTGACTTCCTAAATCAAAATACATTGAACTCCTTCCTCCACTTTATACACTTTAATTGTTCACTACCGTGTACCTGCACATAAAGTCTCATTGGAGGTCGCTGCCTCCTGCAAAAGGTTAAATCGAGAAGAAATTTGCATACCATTTCCAATGAGTATTCTGGCTGTTACTGTCGTGCTTTTGCAAGTAAGATCAACTCTGAGGTCACTGCCTCCTGCTAAGAGTCACATCTTTTTTAATTATATCTTACTAAACCAAAATTATAAATCTTATATCAACTTAGCACACATTATTTGGGCAGTCAAGGTTAGGAAGTGACCGCGAGCAAGAGTCTGTGTAGAGGGGAGGTAGGCCAGTCTTGTAGGAGTCCAGATTAGTGAAGTGAAGGTTGAGTGAAGCGGCAATATGGGGGTGATCATTAATTAGTTGTCCATTGACCTCAATGGGACCCAGTTTGGACTTGCTGTTCCCCTTTAGCAACCCATTAATGTGGCACCAAAAAAGTCTAGGGTTTCCTAGATTCTCTTTCTGAAGTTGCTTGACAAACTCCCATTTGGAAGTTTTGTTGGCCAGTTTGCACCTGTTTCTGAGAGTTTTGAAACTCATGAGGTCAGCAGGTAGGGAGGAACGCTTGTATTTTTTCCAAGCTTTGTCACAGGTTATCATTAGGGCCTTCAAAGGGGGGTGATCCACTTGTAGCAGCTGCCTTTGGTATGGAGTTTCTTCATCGGGGCGAATAGGTTGGCTGCCATGGTGAGTGTTCTCTGAAAGAAGGCAGCCGCAGTGTCCTGAGAGGGGAGGAGTTTGATTGGGCTCCAGTCTAGGCTGCTAATGTAGTTGGAGAGTTGTTCGGGTAAGAGATGGCTATAGTCCCGCGCATCCAAGATTCGTGGTCGAAGCCTAGGCGCCCTATTTTTCCGGATGCAGAATATAAGGGAGTGGTCACTCAGGGCATCAGCTAGGGTGCCAGCAGCCTGGATGTTACAGGGGTTAGTCACTAGTGCCCACTCGTGGGTGGAGTGATTCCCTGTTTTGTGGTTCATTCTTACAGGTGCTGAGATCACCTGTGCAAGATTTGCTTCATGTATCAGGCCTCTAAGAGACTGGTTTGCATTCGGGGCCCAGTTCAGGTTAAAGTCCCCCAGGATGAGTAGCTCAGAGGAGGCCTCCTCACCAGTGTCCTTAAGGACTGACTCGAGGGATAGGAGAGCATTCATGGGGGGGTTATATATACACCCAATGGTGAGATGCTTGAAGAGACCAAGGGTGATGCGTACAAAGACTGATTCACTGTCAGTGCAGGTATTATGCTGCAGGTTAACCTGCACTGAGTTCATGGTGTCTTATGCATAGATTAAGACCCCTCCCCTATTTTGTTTGCTCTGTCTTTTAGGAAGGAGTGGTACCCATGGGCAGCAACCTCATGTGAGAGGATTTGAGGTTTGAGCCAGGTCCCTGATATGGCCAGGACATCTGGGTTGTACAGATCCAGCCAAGATTAGTTCATTTTAAAGAATGGCAGAGCTGCAGAAACTGTGATGAAAACAGTTGTTTGATTTGTTTTGACTAACCAGTTTACTTTTGACTTTTAATTCACTTCATCATCTATTATTCAGAAAATAAAATGACAAATGCTCTCCAGCGTTTGTTATGCACCTAAATTTGTCCATCTGTGTCTGACGTTCTTGAAGTTCCATACCCTACGACACTGCCCTGCAGTGTCAATCACGTAGAAGTCAAAGTCTCTACTGTGGGGCTTGTATCCAGCATTTAATGGGGCATCAACCTTCCCCAGTACTGTCCTGCAGTGTCTATGTTAGATGCGCCCAAGGTTACTCTGTGGGGCTTGAACACGACCTCCAGTAGTGCAGTAGCATCTCCCTGAGTTGTTATGCCATGCAGTGTCTGTGATGGATACATTAGAGGTTACACTGCACAAACTCGAATAGTTCAGTAAGACCTCCCCCAGTACTTGCATGCAGTGTCTGTTTTGGATGAGCCCAGTGTTACTCTGTGGGGCTTGAACACAACCTCCAATAGTGCAGTAACTCGTCCCCCCGTGGTGTTATGCAGTGTCTGTGATGGATGAGCCCAAGGTTACAATGTGGGATGAAACACAACCTCTAATAGTGCTGTAACCCCTCCCCCAGTACTGCCCTGCAATATCAATGATGGGTGAGCCCAAATTTATATTGTGGGGCTGAAACACAACCTCTGGTAGTGCAGTAACACCTTCCCCAGTTCTTCCCTGCAATGTTTGTGATGGATGAGCTGATGGTTCATTCCGTCTCAAAAAGTGTGCACAAGGAAACGTTTTACTCTACAGTTAAAACAAATCACAGATGAACCTAGACTGAACATTCGTACCATCTTCCAGATGGCTTTCATAAATTCTAAACGTTCAGTACTTATATAAAACTATACATACCGCCTGCGTTATGTGTAGTTTTTATACTTACTAAAAGTTTATAATTTACTTGAAGAGCCCTGATGGTATTTGAAGATGTGTGAGAGTGCTCCAGTTTTTGGTTTGCATCTGTGAGCTGAAGGTTACGCTGTGGGGCTGAAACACAACCTCCAGTAGTGAAGTAACACTTCCTGCAGTATTGCTGTGCTGTGTCTGTGATGGATGAACCCAAAGTTTCACAGTGGGGCTCGAACACAACCTACAATAAGGCAGTAACCCCTCCCCAGTACTGCCATGCAGTGACTGTGATGGATGAGCCCAGAGTGGGGGGTTTAAACACAACCTCCAGAAATGCAGTAGTACCTCCCCCAGTACTGACCTGCAGTGTCTGTGACAGTTGGGCCCAAGGTTACACTGTGGGGCTTAAACACAACCTCCAGTAGTGCAGTAACCCCTCCCCCAGTACTGCCATGCAGTGACTGTGATGGATGAGTCCAAGGTTGCACCGTGGGGCTTAAACACAATTCCCAATACTGCAGTAACACCTCCACCTGTACTGCCCTGCAATGTCTGTGATACATTACACCAAGGGTACACTGTGAGGCTTAAAAGCAACATCCAGTAGTGCAGTAACCTTCCCCCTGTACTGCCCTGCAGTGTCAGTAATGTAAGAGTCAACGTCTCTGCTGTGGAGCTTTTGTCCCACATCTAATAGGGTAGCAACCACTCCCCCAGTATTGCCCTGCAGTGTATGTGATTGATGAGCCCAGTGTTACACTGTGGGGCTTAAACACAAACTCTTAATAGTGCAGTAACCCTTCCCCTAGTACTGCTCTGCAGTGTCAGTAATGTAAGAGTCAACATCTCTGCTGTGGGACTTTGTTATTGGTATAATACACATGTGGCTAATTATGAATTGATACTCCTAGGGCAGTTCAATCTTTTTAATTTTTTTCATTTTTTTTTTTTTTTTTAAGTTTAGTTTTTGTTGACCAAGTAAGTGCACTAGGCACATTTGCTTATTTTCAGGCATGACCCGGAGAGGAGGATACAGATGAATGCCAACTGATCTTGAACCAGATTAAGCTGTTGGTGGTATTTTTAGAGAATGGTATCTTGACTGGATCTACGACCTCTACGACCATTCTTATCAGGACTGAGTCCCTCAACCTCACCTAGCTAATCCCCAAACCCACCTGTCTGAATCATTGCTCACCAAACCACTCCCTGCTAGACTGAGTACTCTGCTGTCTCCCACACAGGATCACTGCTTCAGGTGTTTTCCCTGATGCTCTCAGAGATCACTGTATCACCTGTTGTGTTGGAAAAATATATGTACCCCACTCCATCCCTACATACATTTGGACTCTCCCACTTCATAATCTGGACACCGGAGCCCTACTCCTAGACCTCTATAATGCAGACTGGCTGCCAATTTTTGCTGCCCCTGATGTCGACTCAGCCTTATCCCTCTTCAACAGTACATTTTCACATATCTGGGATCGCCATATCCCATTAAAAAAAAATCCAGAGTCAAATGGCACCATTACCCCTGGATTACATCTGATCTTCTAGCCTTTTGCAGTTCCTGGGGAAAAACATGATCACAGTATAAATCACCCTCATCCCTGGCCAACGTATAAAGCACTTAGAAACAGATGCACCAAAGCCACCCACCTCTCCATGTTCAGTTATTTCAAATACCATCTCCTGCTTGAACATCTCACTCCTGCTTCATTCTGGATAGTTATTCACTCCTTCCTTGATCCTCCTACACAGCTTTCCTCTCCAGTCCTCAAAATTAATGGTTCCTTCGTCTCAGACCTCTCCACAGAAGCAGAGCTGTTCAGCAAATTTTTCACCACCTGCACTCTATCAGATTATCCATCCTGATCCTCCCTCCACCCCTGATGACTTCCACCTCCCCCTCTCCTCCCTCATGAAGTCCTCAGTGCCCTCATTTCTCTTGACCCTGCCAAAACTAGCCCTGACGGCATCCACTACAGGCTCGGTATCATATCTGCCCCAGTTATAGTTTCCTTTGGGCTTCATCCATAACCTATCCATCTCTACCTCATCCATCCCAAAAGCCTGGAAATTTGCAAACATGCTTCCCCTCCACTCCTGGGATTACAGGCCTATCTCACTCCTTTCATCTCTAGCCAAGCTTCAGGAGTCCCTTATCCACTCAAGGCTCTCTGAATACCTTTCTGCCAATGACATTCTCTTCCCTGTAAAGTCTGTTGTCAGAAAGCAGCATTCCACTAGCCAAGCTTCAGGAGTCCCTGATCCACTCAAGGCTCTCTGAATACCTTTCTGCCAATAGCATTCTCTTCCCTGTACAGTCTGTCGTCAGAAAGCAGCATTCCACTAGCCAAGCTTCAGGAGTCCCTTATCCACTCAAGGCTCTCTGAATACCTTTCTGCCTGTAACATTCTCTTCCCTGTACAGTCTGGCTTCAGAAAGCAACATTCCACTATCTCCTCCTTGTTACGGTTTACAGACTTCATTTTCTCAGCTATGGACCAGAGTCACATAACTGCTGCTTCGTTCATACACTTGGCCAAGGCTTTTGTTTCTGTTTCCCACTCCCTCCTCCTGCACAAGCTGAGCTGTGCTGGTTTAGCAGCCTCAACAGTTAACTGGTTCCACTCCTATCTACAAGATGGGCACCATTTAGTCAAAATAGGCGATGTACTGTCCACCCCATTTCCTATCCTATCTGGAGTCCCTCAAGCCTCATCCTATTCTCCCTCTTTATTAATGACCTCCCCTCTGCATGCAATTCCTCCCACATACACATGTATGCTGACAGTACTGTCATTTTTCACATCTGCTCCCTCATCTGTCAGTGTACAATCCCCCCTTCAACAGGACCTTTCTAGTGTGCAGTCTTGGTTCCAGTCAAACTAGTTAAAACATAATGCAAAAAAAAACGGTTATCATGACTTTTGACATCAGGCAAAAATTGTCTTCCCTCCTGTCCGCCCCAGTTTTCACTACTGTGGATGGAGCACCCCTAGAGTCTATCAAAGCCTTTAGGTATCTAGGGGTCTGGCTGGATAACCACCTATACTTTTCTACACACATTGACACCACCTGCTCTAAGCTCCACCTGAAACTTGCAGTCCTATACTGGCATAAGGATAGTCTCTCACTCCCCACCCACAAGGAGCTTGTAACTAAAATGATCATGCCGGTACTTGATTACACAGCTCAGCCACTGTCACATCCCTCTCTAAACTTGATTCTCTCCTTAATTCATTCTGTTAGTTTGTCAGTGCTGCCCCTCCCACTCACCACTGCCCCCTGCTTTCTGCCCTCTCACTCCCCTCACTATCCCACAGAAGGATGGTTCATGGCACCTCCCATATCGACAAATTCTGGTTTGGGACTCTTTCCCCCCCACATCTCTTCTCATCTCTCCCAAGCCCCCACCTCTGCATACTCCCTATGGGACGCAGACCCACTCACTTTTGCTATCCCACACCCCTTATCAGCAGTGGGGCCAGTCTACCTTCTCCTATAGAATGCCCTTACTTTGGAGTAAACTTCCTGCCAACCTCCGCCTATCCTCAAAACTGCTCAAGAAAAGAATCTCAAGCTACCTGGAGACCAGTGGTCTTCAGGACCAGTGGCAACATGGTTTCATTGAGGGAAGGTCATGTCAAACAAACTTGATAGAGTTATTTAACTGGGTCATCAGGGTACTGGATCAGGGGGATCTATAGACATTGTGTATCTCGACTACAATAAGGTGTTTGATTCTGTGCTACACAGGAGACTACTGCACAAAATGGGATGCCTTAGGCTGGGGCCGCTAGTGGTTAGGTGGGTGCAAAACTGGCTGGGGGCAGAAGGCAGAGGGTAATTGTTCATGGAGTACTATCAAGAGAAGGTATGGTCACCAGTGGGGTACCTCAAGGGTCAGTATTGGGGACACTCCTTTTCAATATATTTATAAGGGATATAGCAGAGGGGCTAGAGGGAAGAGTGTGTTTATTTGAGGATGACACGAAGATCTGCAATAGAGTAGATATGCTTGAGGGGGTTGAGAGCATGAGCAGGGATCTGGAGAAGCTGGAGGAATGGTCCAGGAAATGGCAACTGACCTTCAACACCAAAAAACTGCAAAATCATGCATTTAGGCAAAAATAATCCAAGCATGAAATACAGTATAAGAGGTTACCGAGCTGGAAAGAGACCTTGGCATATACATTTCAGGGGACCTGAAAGTAGCGAAGCAATGTGAGAAGTCAGTGGCAAGGGCCAGTAGGATGCTGGGTTATATCGGTAGGAGGAGGGAAGACATAATGCCCTTGTACAGGCAGCTTGTCAGGCCACACCTTTGAGTATGGAGTCCAGTTCTGGAGGACATTCCAGCTTAGGAAGGATGTGGAGATGGTGGAGTGCATCCAGAGATGGATGACAAAAATGGTTGTGGGACTCTGGCATCTGTCATACGAGAAACAGCTGAAGGACCTCAATATGTACTCCCTCAAACAGAGGAGGGAAAGGGAGGACATGACTGAGACCTTCAGGTATCTCAAGGGTTTTAACAAGGTACCAGCAAGGGATATCTTCTAGCTAAAGGAAAAATCACACACAAGGGGACGCAATATGCAGATAATGTGGGGCGGGGTTCAGGGGGAACATCAGAAGATTCTGCTTTACAGAGAGGGTAGTGGACAGCTGGAACAGACTCCCAGAAGAAGTGGTAGAGGCAGGAACTGTAGGGGTTTCAAGAGAGCATGGGACAGACACAAAGGACTGGTAGTTCCAGGAAGGGGGCGGGTGGAAGGGAAGTTCTTACAGTTTGCTACGCAGACTGGGTGGACCTGGTGGTCCTTTTCTGCTGACAAGTTTTATGTTTCTATGTTTTCAGTCAAGACTCCTCAGACTCCTTCCATCTCCCCAATGTGCACATTGCACATGAACAACCTCCGCTACCCTGCACTGAGCGCTTTCAAGCCTAGGTTAAGGACCAGTGGAATTACTTTAATTGGCAGGATCCCTGCTCTGAATCACTTACTATTTCTATTACCTTCCATAGGTATTAATTTAGAACTGACTTTTTTCCCAATTTTTTGGATTTTGTATACTGTGTGTAGGCTGTGATTATGCCAACTATGCTTCAGTCTTAATGCACAAATGTATGGCTCTTTTTCCTGTCTTGCTTGTAATTATTACGGTGTACTCATTCTGCCAGCTTGAATGCTGAAAATGTTTGTAAATGTTGTCTAATTTCCTGTGTTCCCTCTGCCCCAGTCACACCTGGAAACCAGCCTTGGCTCAGCTTGCCTTTCCCATGCACCGAGTTTTAAACAAAAATAAATAAATACTGTAAATAATACCAGGATGAGAAACCTGACTCCATTCTCAAACCCAAGGCTCCCAGGAGGCAGTGCAGGAGGTTGTGTTTGTCTCATTGCTGTCACTGTGGGAAACCTAAGTCATTTTCAAACCCAGGACTGCCAGATGCATTGCAAGGGGTTATGTTTGTCTTATTGGTGTCACTGTGGGAAACCTGAATCTATGGCAAACTCTGATCTCCCCAGTTGCAGTGCAGCTGGTTATGTCTGTATCACAGGGCTAATTCCAGTGGTTGTGCCCTTATCTCTGATTTACCTTTCTTCTCTTAACAGAAGCAGAATTCCGAGTCAAAGAAAACTACATATCATTGATTGTGAAAGATGAAGATCCTTCAGTATTGGAGTCAGGGAACAGGAATGAGACCGTACACCAGCATTCTCCTGAAGAAAGCATCATCAACAGTAAGTAGATGGCCTGGTAGATATTACTTGTAGGATAGATGCTGAGAAGTCTGGATGATCCCAGAGGGAGAAATTTAAATCTCTTCTCAAAACTGGGACTCCAGGGGATTGTGCAGGGTGTGATAGCTGTATAAGTATAATGCTTGTTGGGGAGGGCCTTAGTCCATTCTCAAACCCGGACTCCAAAGTGGCAGTACAAAGGGTTACATCAGTAACAGTAATACTAAACGGAGTCCACTCTGAAGAGAAAGGGGTTACTAGCGGGGTACTGTTAGGGTTCACTACTGAGACTGGTCCTTTTAATGTCTTTATAGGTGACGTTGTGGAGGGACTAGAAGGAAAACTATGTCTCTTTGCAGACAACACAAAGATCTGCAACAGGGTAGATACACAAGGGGGGTGAGAAGGGACTTGGGAAGTTCAGAGGAATGGTCAGAAGTATGGCAACTTAAATTCAGTGCAAAGAAGTGCAGAGTAATGCACCTGGGAAACAAAAGCCCAAGGGAAGAGTACACAATGGAGGGGAGGTACCAACGACAACAAAAATGGAAATAGACCTGAGGATAGTCATAACAGATGACCTAAAGATAGGCAGGCAATGTGAGAAGGCAGTAAGGAAGGCTGGGGGGATACTGGGATGCGTAGGGAGAGGCATCGCCAGTAGAAAACAGGAAGTTGTTATTCCTCTGTACAGACAGTTGGTGAGACCCCATTGCGACAGGGTAGAATAGGACCCTGTCCCATTTGTTATGGAGAATGTGTTTAAATTCAAGGATTGGTATTCTTTCCTTTTCTGTCTCTTCTGTCTGATTGCACAACCAAATTTTCCTGTGAGACCTCGGACTTGATCAACCCGAACAGTCTCGCAATTCTTTGCCTCTCACTGTCTCTCTTTCTCCTGCTGTCTGTTTTCCTCCCTTGCATATCTACATCTGGTAATATACAAATTATGTGTAAATCAGTGTATGGAAATGAAACTGATAATGGGATCACTTTTGTTTAGAAAATATGGTGTTGCGTTGAAATGTGTGTGTGTGTGTGTATGTATATATATATATATATATAGTTAGAGATAATTGTAAAAAGCTAGAGGTTACTTGAGGCAATTGAGCCTTGTCAGTGATTGAGGCTCAGGAAGCTCTGTGTTCTGCTGATCCCTGCCTGAAACCACAAGGACAGAATGTTTGCTAAGGATGCCTGGGAACTAGTCATTTCAGGCTACACGCTGCATAGATGGGACAGGGAAGGCAAGGGGGGGTGGCATTGTACGCCAGGGAAGGGATAAAAGCAACAGTCCCACAAGACAAGGGGGAAAGCAGAGGTGCTGTGGGTAACCCTGAAGATGGGCAGGGGAACAGTATATAGAACAGGAGTGATATACAGGCCTACAGGGCAGGTGGAGGTTATAGACAGAGAACTGCTGGAGACTATAGAAAACATTGCAACAAAGGGTGAATCACTGCTGATGGGTGACTTTAACTTACCAGATGTGGACTAGAGCATCCCGGCGGCAGCCTCAGCCAGGAGTAAGGGATTCCTGCAGTCCCTGCAAGGGGTAGATCTTGCACAGCTAGTGAAGGAGCCTACAAGGGAGAATGCAATTCTTGATCTTGTCCTAAGCAATGGGGACAGGATAAAGGAAGTCACAGTGGGGAAAAGCCTAAGAACTAGTGACCATCGAGCTGTGGGGTTCACCATAAGGATGTCACAGGAGGCTAGCCACCTAAGGACTAGAATCCTTAATTTCAGGAGGACATACTTCGGTAAGATAAAGGACAACTTCAGGAAGGCTATGCAGAGATATGATGACATAAGGGGAGTGGTGGAACAGTGGGATAAAATAAGGGAAGCCCTGCATCTAGTAGCAAACTATTGTGCCATGCCCTGCAGCAAGAGCAAAAGAAAGTGGAAACCACTGTGGTTCTCAAGGGGAGTAGCAGAGCTAGTAAGACAAAAATAGATGGCATTTGTGAAGTACAAGGCAACACAAAGCAAGGAGGACAGGCAAGAATACTTGGAAAAACAAAGGTCAGTAACAAGACAGTAAGGGCAGCAAAGGCCAAAACCAATCTAAATAAGTGAAGGAAGGAGGGAAGGCATTTTTTAGGTATATTAGCGAGAGGAGGAAGACAGGTGGGGGGATTTTGAGACTTGGGGAAGAAGGAGGCAGGGTAGTGGAGAAAGACATTGACAAGGTGAATGTCCTCAACACATACTTCTGCTCTGTATTCATGGAAGAAGACAATGGGCACAGTCCTCCAGTAATGGAGAGGGGCAAACAGGGAGAAGGGGTGAACATTAGACCTTTTTCAGAGGACAGAGTAAAAAGAGCACTAGAACAGCTTAGGGTGGATAAAGCTATGGGACCTGATGGGATACATCTGAGGATCCTAAAGGAGCTCCGGGAAGAACTGGCTAAACCACTGGCTAAGCTGTTCAATAGATTACTGGAACAGACATGGTTCCAGAAGAGTGGAGGAGGGCACAAGTGGTACCCCTGCACAAAAGTGGTAGCAAGGAGGAGGCAGGAAAATACCACCCAGTCAGTTTGACCGCGATAGTAGGTAAAATGATGGAAACCGTGCTTAAGGAAAGGCTGGTGGATTACCTAGAGACAAGGGGCTGCTGGACCTAAGGCAACATGGATTCCTAGCAGGGAGGTCATGCCAGACCAACTTGATTGATTTATTCGAGTTGGTGGCAAAGGAAATAGATCAGGGCAGAGTGGTAGATGTGGCCTATCTGGACTTCAGGAAGGCCTTCGACACAAAGCCACACAGGAGACTAATCCACAGGCTGGCAAATCTGGGGGTGGGGACAGAGGTGGTCATGTGGGTTACAAACTTGTTGAGTAACAGAACATGGAGTGGTGGTAAATGGGGTTAGCTCACAGGAGGCATGGGTAACAAGTGGCATACCCCAGGGATCAGTGCTGGGACCAGTGCTCTTCAGTGTCTTCATAAGCCATATTACAGAGGGTCTAGAAGGGAGGTTTAGCCTGTCTGCAGACAATACAAAGCCATCTAACAGAGTAGATGTACAGGAAGGTCTAGAAAAAATGAGGAGAGATCTGAACAGCTAGAAAATTGGTCCAAAGAATGGCAGTTGGGTTTCAATGCAAAAAAGTGCAAGATTATGCACCTGGGGGAGTCCTAGGGTCGAGTATGAACTAGACTGGGTAACACTGAAGGCCACCACAGAGGAAAGGGATCTGGGTTAGTTATAGAAGACAACCTTAAATTTGCTAAAAACTGTGACAAAGAAGTTGGAATGGCTAACAGAATACTAGGGTGTATAGGGAGCAGTATAACAAGTAGAAGGCAAGGAGTGGTGGAACCATTGTACAACTCCTTAGTAAGGCCTCATCTGGAGCACTGTGTTCAGTTCTGGAGGCCCCATCTCCAAAAAGACATAGACAGGATGGAGACAGTACAGAGGAGGGCAACAAAAATGGTGTCCAGGATGCAGCATAAGTCGTTTGAGTAGAGACTGAGCTCTAAATATGTACTCCCTGGAGGAAAGGAGAGAGAGGGGGGACATGATAGAGACCTTCAGATATCTAAAAGGGATCAACAGGGTACCAGAGGGGAGCGTCTTTCACATGAAAAACAGGACAAGGGGGCACAGCATGAGACTAAAACAGGGAAACTTAGAGGGAAATTGAGGAAATTTTACTTCACTGAAAGGGTGGTGGAGAGATGGAACAGTCTCCCCCAGGAAGTGATGGGGGTGGCCATGGTTCAGGGATTCAAGAATGCATGGGATAGGCACATAGAAGCCATCAAGCTTGGGTGGAAGGGGGGACTTGTAGCATCTAGGGAACCTTAAGCATTAGAAAGAAGGATAGGGCAGACCGAGGGGGCACAAGACCCTTATCTGCCAACAACATCTACATATCTACATATCAAAAAAAAGATGTGCAAGAACAAGGGGACACAATTTGAAACTAGAGGGGTGATGATTCAGGGGCAAAGTGAGGAAGTATTTGGATGCTGGTGGATGCATGGAATGGCCTTCCTGAGGAAATCATGGGGTCACAAACAGTGGGAGAATTCAGTAATGCATGGGATAAACATAAGGCAAATCTGGTGGAGGTTAGGAAGATGTAGGCCGTTGGCAAAACTAGGATCTGCAGCTTGTCCAAAAGGTAGGAAAATGGGCAAGCAGTCCTTATCTACCATTAAAGTCTATGTTTCTGTGTTTCTGTCTTTGGTATAGCACCAGACTGGGAAACCTGAGTCCATTCTCAAACCCAGGACTGCCAGGTAGAAGTGCAGGGAGTTATGGGTGGCAGTAAAGGGGGTTATGTGTGTATCACTGGTATAATATCAGGGTGGTAAGCCTAAGTCTTTTCTCAAACATGAGACTCCCAGGTAGCAGAGCAGATAATTATGTCTGCATCATTGGCATAGCAGCAGAGTGGGAAATGAGAGCCCGTTCTCAGACTGGGGACTCCCAGCTGACAGGGTAGGGGATTACGTCTGTATCACTAATACATTTGTAGAGTATGTAACATGAATCCATTTTCAGACTCTGTACCCAGGTGGCAGAGCAGGGGGTATGTCTGCATCACTAATGTAATAGCTAGGTGGGAAATCCAAATCCATTCTCAAACTCCAATCCCCCCATTTGCAGTGCAGGGGGTTATGTCTGTATCACATGACTAATGCCAGTGGTTGTGCCCTGACCTCTAATTAACCTTTCACCTCAGAATATCCATTCCAAGAAAACTATGTGACCATGACTGTGAAAGATGAAGAACTCGCAGTATCAGAGTCGGAGAACGGGAATGAGGCCATATATAATCAGCTTCATGAAGAAGGCACTGTGAACAGTAAGTAGATTGCTTGGTAAATGTTGCATTGTAAGATAGATGCTGAGAAGCCCTGATGATCCCAGAGTGGGAAGCCTGAGTTAGTTTCCAGAACTGGGACTCCCAGGTGACAGTGCGGGGGGTTATGGCTGTATCATTGGTATAATACCAGGGCGGGAAACCTGAGACCATACTTAGTCTTGTAGCACCCCAGTGTCAGTGCAGGGGACTGTGTGTGCATCATTATTGTAATCCATGATGGGAAACCTGAACCTGTTCTCAGACCTGGTGCTCCCAGGTGGCAGTGCAGGAAGTTATGTGTGTATCATTGGTATAATATCAGGGTGGGTAACCTGAGCCATCCTAAAACCTGGGACTTCCAGGTGGCAGCGCAGGGTGTTATGATTGGTATCACTGTGGGAAACCCAAGTCCATTCTCAAATTATGATCTACCCAGTTGCAGCACAGGGGGCTATGCCTGTATCACAGGGCTAAGTCTCTGATTTACCTTTATTCTCTTAACAGAAGCAGAATTTCCAGTCCCAGAAAACTATGTGATATTGATTGTGAAAGATGAAGAACCCTCAGTATTGGAGTCAGTGAACAAGGTTGAGACCATATGTCAGCAGTCTCCTGAAGAAAGCACCATCAACTGTAAGTAGGTGGCCTGGTAAAGGATACAGTTTGCACAGATGCTGAGAAGCCATGTCAGTCTCAGAGTGGGATGCCCAAGCCTGTTCTCAGTCTCAAATCTCCGAGGTGGCAATGTAGGAGGTTATGTCTAGGGCTGTGCGAACCTCCCAAGGTTCAAGTGCACGAACTTTGGTGGCTGAACCATGAAAAGTTCACCAAACAGCACACAAGTTTGCCTTGTTTTGCCAAACACTGTTATTTGTCATTTGGACATAAGGGAAACCAAAGTTAATCAAAGAAGAACAGCAGGTGCTGCAGCAACATGAGATTTGAGCTTTTGACATTAAAGTACCGTTTTTATGTAGAAGTACCTGTTTCAGTTTCAAGCTCTTCAGGTAATATCTTTCTTAGTCTTTACACCATAAGTCAAATAGGCTGCTCTACGTCTGCAGGCATATCAGAGATCAATACATGGCTCTATTCATGTTGTGAGACTTCAATAAATTCAGTGACAGAGCACCCAGCTTGGAGTGGCAAAGCCAGTTGTTAATCATCATGTGGGCAGACTACTACCACAGGCTCCTCGGGCACAGGCATTGCAGTAGGTAACTCATTCTGCTAGGCATCTCAGATCATAGCATGACTATAAAGGATTAGATTGTTATTTTTTTAAAGACTCACACCGACCATCATGTTGCCAAGCTGCCTGCAACCATCTCTCGCATACCGGGCAGCTTCCAGCATGTGGGCTAAGCTAATGAGGGCTACCAACTCTGCCATCTAGTCACAAGAGCAGGCGATACGTCTCATCCCCATTTCAGAGGAAGAAAAAAGCCTACAATAAAATCCATGTCTCAGGGGACAATGTCCGGGGTTAGATGGTTTCACAATCAAATTTTGCTCCACTTTTATAGACAGCATTGTGCCTTACTTACAG
Source organism: Neoceratodus forsteri (assembly GCA_016271365.2). Classification (NCBI taxonomy): domain Eukaryota; kingdom Metazoa; phylum Chordata; order Ceratodontiformes; family Ceratodontidae; genus Neoceratodus; species Neoceratodus forsteri. Next base: position 389,165,509 of record CM057457.1, on the reverse strand, counting down.
TTATTTTTAGTTCTACTAAAAGAAAAGAAGAACACCAAATTCACTTTAAAAGGCATTTATTTCTCTTATACCTGGAAAAGGATCATGAAAAAGTAGGCAATTACAGACCTATTGCTATGTAACCCTGATGCCGTGTTCTAAAGAAGGCCACTACCACTGCCTTATATACACAGTCAAGGTTGAGGGCTGGGCTCTGTTCATTATGGTTTGGGAGTTGGTTTCCAAATGATTGTGTAAATAAATGTGGTGCCTCCACCCAGAGTAAAGTTTTGTGGGCCAGAATGGGAAATTGGGTACAGCCCCCCCGGGATGCTGTACCTACTCACCTCCTTTCCCAAACAATACCCTGCACACAGAAATACACTTTACCATACACTTCATTAACCAACATATAATTAGAGGAGAGCTCTAATAATATGCTCACAGACACACTTGTAGGAAAAAACAATAAGCACAGTTTTATTTATCATTTGGGTAGGAATCGGGAGGGAATACCTGTAACAGGAAGGTGCACAAATGTGGCATGTGATTGTTTGGCAGAAAGCAATGCAATGAGCAGTGAAACAGCAAAAACATTTAAACTTTAAGCACTAAAACAGAAACCATGCCCAACCTCCCACCTACATGCAACATTGGAATACAGACCCCTCCCGCCTGGTACCAGACTCCCTAGTCCTATGCTGAGGTGCCTCAGACTGGTGCAGACCTGTGGTTGCCACAGGCTGACTAGCATTGGTGCACTTAAACTTGGTAAGTAAATAGCTGTAACTATAACTAGGACTTGTAAAACAGCTTGTAACAGTTCCTACAATCTTTGGCACGGCAGCCCTGCATACTCATGGATTGTTAAACACTGTGGCTGACACAAACAGGCTGGAGCTGAGACTTTGCTGGTACTGGTCTTGACAGCACCATGAGTTTTGGATGGTAGCTGGTGGTGCACCACATCAGCAGGATGCAGGAAGCAGGTGTAACCCTCCCCCCGCTACTTTACACAGTTCGCTACCCCTTGGTACCCTTGACTGGGCTCAAACCACTTTGGAAATTGGTACCATCCCTAGTTTTGGGGAATGTATACCAGGCTCGTTACTTCTAGAGGTCAGAAAAAGGGGTGGGGGTGTACAAAAGCAATACAGTTATGACCAAAAACCCCGGTCCTGGGGAGAGAACTTTTTGCTAGGGCTATTCCAAACCTGTACTTCTGGAAAAGCAATACAATTATGACCAATAACCCAGGTCCTGAGGAGAGAACTTTTTGCTAGGGCTGTGCTAGATCTATACTTCTGGAGGGTTACCAGTAAGTCCCCACAGGAAGCAGAAATATAAATGTCCAAACCTGAGTTGGGGTTCTGGAGTGTGACTGTATTCCAAAAGATGTTCTCTAACGCAAGGGTGAATCCCCAAGGTTTACACATCATGACACAAGGAATTACAGAACAGCAGAATAACTGTGTCTGACAGAAACTCTCTGTATTTCATAGGACATTAAATTCTCTTTAGCAGCAGTGGCCACAACTGAACACACATTTCTTCTAGTGGCACTGGCCACAACTGAGCATACACACTTCCCATATGGCATAGGACTTTAGAACTTCTGGAAGTGGCAACTGGCCACAACAGAATAAGTTCTTCTAGTGGCACTGGCCACAGCAGAGCACATAGGGGCTCATTACTAATACAACCCACACCAGGGGGTAAATGTCTCTTCAGACATTGGCCACCATGTCTTGAATAACCAGGCACTCTTACAGAGCCTGTAATGCTGAACTTGGTTACTCCAGATGGGAGGCTGCCCACCATTCGCTTCCACAGCCATACCCAGACATTCTTTCAGAGTTACACTTTAAAACTTATTGAAAAACACTTAGGAAGATGCATCTGTGAATGAACTTTCTCATCCAGCATTAGGAAACACTGCTCTGGGAGTGTAGAAAATTAAAGTTCTGAACAATATGCATTACATAGATACATAGTCAGTGTTGGCAGATAAGGGCCTACGGCTCGCCCAGTCTGCCCATTTGAGCTTGTAAGTTTACTTTATGTTTTCCTAGAAGTCTGTTGCCCCTTAACCCTGACCTCCAGAATTCCTTTATGTCTATCCCATTCATTCTTAAATCCCGTGATTGTTTCAGCCCCCACCATTTCCTCTGGCAGGGTGTTCCACTTGTCCACCACCCGTTCTGTGAAGAAATTCTTCCTCACGTTTCCTCTGAATCATCCTCCCAGCAACTTCATCCCATGCGCTCTAGTCATGGAACATCTTTTTCACTTAAAAATAGTGTCTTCCTGCACCCTGTTCCTCCCTGTAAGATACTTGTATGTCTCTATCATATCTCCTCTCTCTTTCTCCTCCAGGGAGTACATGTTCAGTTCCTTCAACCTGTCCTCATAGGACTTGTGATGCAATCCATGTACCATCTTTGTTGCCCTCCTCTGAACCTTCTCTACCCTGTCTATGTCCTTACGTAAGTAAGGTCTTCAGAACTGTACACCGTACTCCAGGTGGGGCCTCACTAGTGTCTTGTATAGTGGAATTATGACCTCCCTTTTCCTGCTAGTGATGTCCCTGCCTGTGCATCCCAGCATCCTATTTGTTTTACCTGCTGCCTTGTCGCACTGTTTCCCTACCTTGAAATAATCAGATGATAACCCTACGATCCCTTTCCTGCTTGGTGCATGCTATATCCTCACTTCCCAACTGATGTATTGTGCCAGAGTTTTTGTGCCTCATGTGCATTATCTTGCACTTCTTTGCATTGAATTTCAACTGCCAAACCCCTGACCATTCTTCAAGTTTCTGCAGGTCCCTTCTCATTCTGTCTACACCCTCTGGTGTGTCTACCCTGTTACAGAGCTTTGTGTCATCAGTGAACAGGGAAATTCTGCCTTCTAGGTCCTGTGCAATGTTATTGATGAAGATATTGAATAGGACCAGTCTCAGCACTGATCCCTGTGGTACCCCACTGGTCACTCTTCCGTCTGTGGAGTGACAGCCATTTACCACCACCCTCTGTGTCCTGCCGCCCAGCCAGTTACATACCCACTACACTACTGTCCTGCCCACACCCATATTCCCCAGTTTGTGTAATAGTCTTCTGTGTGACACAGTATCAAAGGCCTTGCTGAAGTCCAGATAGGCCATGTCCACTGCCCTCCCTGATCCACCTCCTAGTCACCCAGTCAAAAATTCAAGCGAGGTTGGTCTGACATGACCTCCCCTGGTGAAACCATGCCTTGGGTCCTGTAGTCCATTGACAACCAGATGTTCCACCAATCTCTCCTTCAGTAGTGCTTCCATGATCTTCCCCACTACTGAGGTGAGGCTGACTGGTCTGTAGTTCCCCGCTTCCTCTTTGATCCTACTTTTGTATTAGGGGACTACATCTGCTGTCCTCCAGTCTTTGGGTACCTCCCCTGTTTCCAGTGATTGGCTAAGCAGGATTGCCAGAGGTTCAGCCACCACCTCTCTTAGTTCTTTAAGGACCCTGGAGCGCACCCCATCTGACCCCATTGCTTTATCAACTCTTATTACTTCCAGTTCCTTCAGGACCCTTTCTGGTGTAAAGGGACTTGTGTCCATTTCTGCACCATTCCCGCCCCTTGTACTCCACTGAGGTCCATTACCTTCCTCTTCCTCAGTAAAGACTGAGCAGAAATACCTTTTCAATATGTCAGCTTTACTGTTGTCATCCTCCACGCGGCTCCCATCCTCCCCCTTCAGTCTCACTATCCCTCCCTTTGCCTTTCTTTCTTTTTTCACTTATGTACCTGTAAAAGGTTTTAAGAAAATACAAAATCACACATGCCCCCACAATGCAAAGCATCATGGGCTGCATATGCAAATCACCACAGAATGTTATGCTGGTCGAACTTTAAGCAAAATTGCATGGTGCCGAAAGGCCTCTCACACAGTTTGCAGAGGGTCCTACCAGGACTCATCAGTATGCCTCGTCTGTTTGACACCCCAGTGGAATGGACCAGCTACCCCTAAGGCAGTGTGCCTGGGATATATTGTGGTGAACCCATTAAAATAAAAAACTATTTAAAAGACAAAGAACCTCTGTGCGTAAACACTGAGGCAAGGGTTACCCCAAAGGGCATTTGGCTGGGAAGCCAAGTTTCAAGAAAATACAAAATCACACATGCCCCCACAATGCAAAGCATCATGGGCTGCATATGCAAATCACCACAGAATGTTATGCTGGTCCAACTTTAAGCAGAATTGCATGGTGCCGAAAGGCCTCTCACACAGTTTGCAGAGGGTGCTAACAGAAGACATAGACACATGTTTCGTCCTACCAGGACTCATCAGTATGCCTCGTCTGTTTGACACCCCAGTGGAATGGACCAGCTACCCCTAAGGCAGTGTGCCTGGGATTTATTGTGGTGAACCCATTAAAATAAAAAACTATTTAAAAGACAAAGAACCTCTGTGTGTAAACACTGAGGCAAGGGTTACCCCAAAGGGCATTTGGCTGGGAAGCCAAGTTTCAAGAAAATACAAAATCACATGCCCTCACAATGCAAAGCATCATGGGCTGCATATGCAAATCACCACAGAATGTTATGCTGGTCCAACTTTAAGCAGAATTGCATGGTGCGAAGGCCTCTCACACAGTTTGTAAAAGGTTTTGTCCCCTCTACCCACTGCTTTTGCAATGTGCTGTTCTGTCTGAGCTTTGGCTTCCCTCACTGACCTCCCTGCCTCCCTTTGCTTCTCCTGGTACTTCTCCCTATCCCCTTCTGCCTGTGTCTTTTTGTATTTCCTGAATGCAGTCTTTTTGGCTTTCACTTTCTCCACTACCTCCATGAAAAACCATAATGGCCTCCTCTTCCTTTTCCTCTTGCTAATCTGCTTAATGCATAATTCTGTTGTTCTTGTAATCCCCATTTTAAATTCTTCCCACTGTTCCTCAACCCCTGATTCCTGCCCCATTACCCTAATGCCTGTTTCAAGCATTTTGCCCTTTTCCCAAAGTCTGTCCCCCTAAAATCCAAGACATGTGTTTTTGAGTGGTTTGGTTCTGCTCCTTCTGTGATTTCAGACCACAATGACTGGTGGTCACTGTTCCCCAGGTGCTCCCCTACTGTAACCCCCATCACACTGTGCCTGTTTGTGAAACAAGGTTCAGTATTGCCTTCTGCCGAGTTGGTTCCATGACCAGTTGCTTGAGGAAGGCACCCTGAAGGGAGTCCAGGATAAATCTGCTCCTAGTTGATGCTGCCGCTGGGATGCTCCAGTCCACGTCTGGTATACTGAGGTCTCCAACCAGCACTACCTCACCCTTGTCTGCCATCCTTTGTTTGGCTAGCATCAGCTCCCTATCTGTTTCTTCCTCCTGGGCTGGTGGTCTATAGACCACACCTGTGTGGATGGCTGGCCCCATTTTCTTTTCCAGCTTAACCCACAATATTTCTTCCCCATTGTGATCCTCCTGGATCTGTGCGGCCCTTATGTCATTTTTCACATACAGTTCCACTCCTCCTCCCTTCCTACCTGCCCTGTCTCTTCTGAATATGTTGTAGCCAGGTATGGCCATCTCCCAGTCATGGTTATCATTATACCAGGTTTCTGTGATGGCCACAATGTCTAGGTCTGGCTGCACCATGACAGCCTCCAGATCCTCCATCTTGTTGCTAAGGCTCCTGGCATTTGGCACACATGGCTTTCCATGATTTGACCTCCCTAGACTGCTTAGCTGTTCTACTCCAGCCCCTTCCCTGGTTGTCCTTTATCCCTGGTTCTCCTTGCTGTCTGCCCTTCTGTTGAATTTTGCCCCTTTTGGACCTTTTCTGCCTATCCACCTCTTGGGCACTTATCTCCATCTTTTGCACACTGCTTTGTAGAGATATCCACTCCTCCGGTTCACTGGTTCCACTGCTAGCTGTGGGGGGTGGGCAATTAGGTACCCTCCTTGCTGGACTGCCACCTCCCTTTGCTAGCTGAAATGCTTGTCAATGTAGCATTTAAACTTATCATTGAGTGCTTGGATTCCCCTCCAGGATGGATGCAGGCCGTCAGGCTTGAACAAGCCTCCATCCCTCCAGGTGGGTCCAGAGTCACCAATGAATCCAAACCCTTCCTCACAGCACCAGTTCTTCAACCATGAGTTAAAGTTCCTGGTGCATGCACCCCTATGCTCTTCCATGCCTCTCGCAGGTAGTACTTGCGAGAAGGTGACAGAAGTAGCTACTTGCTTGAGACCCCTCCCCAATTTCCTAAACTCTTCCTGAACTTCCTTTGGCTCCCCATTTGCCAGGTCATTAGCACCTAGGTGGATAATGACATCCAGCTCACCCTCCCATCTTGCCTTCCCAGCAATCCCAGGATCTTCCTTCCATGCCGTGGCACCTGGTAGGCACCTCACATCCCTGTCCTCCCCCTCCTGTGTTCCTAGCTGGATCCTTCTTATGATGGAGTCCTCCACCAGAATTTGCTTCCTTCCCCTCTGGGGTCCACTGCTCTCCCCACTGAGGTCACCTCCTTGGCTAACCTCCATATCCTTTCCTTTCACTTCTCTGGGTACCTCTGTTTGGTTGTCCCCATTTGCCAGTGTGGCATATGAGTTCTTGAGTGGAATAGGATCTGGGATGTGCCTCTGCCTGACCGCCCTAACCCTCCCTGAGCCCACTGTCATCCAAGGTGCTCCTCATTCCTTGAGTATCCTTTGCGGCAGCAACATTGGATTGGTGGTCTCTGGATAGGTGATGGTACTTCTGACCAGTTTTCTGCTCTGAGTCTTGCTACCTCATCCTGCAGTCCAAAGGATGCATACTGATAGGCAGCACCTCAGCGCCCTGAATAGTCTGCCTGAATATGTGCTGCCCGCAGCTACCGCGTTGCACCAATCCCCACACTATACTACACTTATACTGCTATTCCAGTACTTGTCTGTTACTGAAGCTCTTCTAGTTCCCTTTTTATTAATTTACTGTCCTAAAAATCCTGCCACTGCTCCTCAGATAATTTTCTTTAAAAAATAAAATAAATAAATGAGTCAAAACACTTGTGCTGAAAGCGGGCTTCTTCCCACTTATGCCCCTCCTACTCCATAACCCCTACTATATCCTGTGCTTAGCTCCTGTCAATCAGATTTAACAGGGCATATAATTAAGAGTTGGGGGCAGGGGAGGGGTGAAAATTTGCAGCAATTAAAGACAGCAAAGATATACACCACCACTACAAGCACAACAAACCAGGTTTTAAATGTTCAACAGCCCAAAAACAAGTCTAAGTAAAAACAGCAAAGAAATTACAGTGTCACTAAAAGCCCACAATCTAAGTTTAAAAGAAAAATAGCAATGTACAATTACTGTAAAGCACTGAAATGAGTCTATTTCCTTCCCCTTCTGGCTTCTTCTGAGGAAACGAAATTCACTTGCTACCTTAACTCTGACTGAGCCCCACCTCCAATTATCACGTAGCTGAGGTCAGAGGCCAGACAATTAGCACACCTGACCCAAACTACAGGGCAAGTCAGACAAGCCAAGACAAAATTTGCAGCAGTTAAAGACAGTAAAGATATACACCACCACTACAAGCACAACAAACTAGGTTTTAAATTTTCAACAGCCCAAAAACAATTCTCAGTAAAGACAGCAAAGAAATTACAGTGTCACTAAAAGTCCACAATCATAAGTTTAAAACAAAAATAGCAATGTACAATTACTGTAAAGCACTGAAATGAATCTGTTTCCTTCCTCTTCTGGCATTAGTCTACCTCTGGACCCCCACAATTGCCAGCCAACTTTAAGTATGGGAAAAGTCTCAATAACTTTGAACAGAACTGGTATACCTTTCCCTCTGTCAGAGGAACACCAAAGCACAGGTAATTTCTTCAGGAAGCACAAATTCAAATCTACTTACAGTTAGAACAATATAGGCAACTTCAAATTGTCCTGAATCAAATTGGGGATTGCCCCTAGGATCCATTTCCTAGCAGTCCTTTCATCCCTCCGGGGATGAAAATCAGGAGACTCCTGCTGTAGACAATGATTTCTACCACTTCTATTGGCAGGCTGGTGACTTTCAGGACTAGGGTGACAATGTAGGCACTCCTCACAGAGCCCGTATCAGCTCTGACTCCTCACGCTTCAACTACTGACCACTGGTGACTACCAGCTCAAACTGACTCAAGATTCTAAAACTCCTCACTCACAGCTAGCTGCTGTGGCTTATGCTGCTGCGAGAGTTCTAAATGACCTCATCTCTCTCATCTCAGCTGAGACCAAGTAAACATAGAGTGAGTAGGTGAAAAACCCATTTAACCAGTTATTCACCAGCTACCTTCCCTACCTATCAATGACACTGATGGAATTCTAGTAACCCCAGGGGAAACATAGACTTTGACAGCAGATAAAGGCCATTTGGCCCACTTAGTCTGCCCATTTCCCTACCTACAGGATAAGCTGCAGACCTAGCTAACCAACAGCCTGTTTCTTCCTACCGCCCCACAAGAATTGCCTTATCCCATGCATTCTTAAATTCTACCACAGTTTTAGACCCCACAACCTCCTCAGGAAGGCTGTTCCATGCATCCACTACCCTCTCTGTGAAAAAATACTTCCTCACATTGCCCCTGTGCCATCCCCCCTCTATCTTCAAATTGTGTCCCCTTGTTCTTACACATCTCTTTTTTTGAAAGATGCTACCCTCTTGGACTTTGTTGATTCCACTGAGGTACTTAAAAGTTTCTATCATGCCCCCTTTCCTTTAGAGTATACATATTAAGCTCATTTAGTGTCTCCTCATATGGCCTCTTTTGCAGACCCTGCACCATGTTAGTTGCCCTCTTCTGGACTGCCTCCATCCTGTCTATGTGCTTGTGGAGATGGGGTCTCCAGAACTGGATGCAGTACTCCAGATGGGTCTCACCAATTGTCTGTACAAAGGGATAACAACTTCCTATTTTCTGCTGTGATGCCACTCCCTATACATCCCAGTATCCCCCAGCCCTCCCTACTGCCTTCTCACATTGCTTGCTAACCTTAAGGTCATCTGATATGATTACCCCCAGGTCCCTTTCCATTTTTTTTGTTACTACCACCCCCCACCACCACCACCATTGTGTAATCTTTCCCTGGGTTTTTTTTTTTCCCAGGTGCATTATTTTTGCACTTTTTTGCATTGAATCCAAGCTGCCATACTTGGGACTATTCCTCCAAACTTGCCAAGTCCCTTCTCATCCTTTCCACACCTCCATGTGTATCAACCCTGTTGCAGATCTCTGTGTCATCTGCAAAGAGGCATACGTTTCCTTTCAGTCTCTCTGCAGTGTCACTTATAAAGACATTAAAAAGGACTGGACCCAGTACTGAACCCTGCCGTGCCCCACTAGTAACCCCCCTTTCTTCAGAGTGGACTTCATTTACAGTTATCTTCTGTGTCCTGTTGTCCAGCCAGTGTTTTACCCAGGCTATCACAATGGGACCCACTCCCAGGCTGGTTAATTTGATTATTAATCTTTTGTGTGGGACTATGTCAAATGCCTTGCTAAAGTCTAGGTAGACCATGTCCACAGCCCCTCCCTAGTCTACTACTTTGGTCACCCAGTCAATGAAATCAATTAGATTCATCTGACATGACCTTCCCACTGTGAACCCATGCTGCTTTGGGTCCTGTGCCCCACTGGCCTCTAGGTACTCAACAGTTCTTTCCTTCAGAAGTGCTTCCATCACTTTCCCTACCGCAGAGGTCAAACTGACAGGTCTGTCATTTCCTGCCTCTGTCTTGCTCCCACTTTTGTGAAGTGGAATAACATCTGCCCTTCTCCAGTCCTCTGGTACCACACCATCCTCCCATGATTTGTTAAAAAGGGTAGTCAGTGGTGTCACTAGTTCTCCCCTTAATTTTTTTAGAATTCTGGGGTGAATTCCGTCAGGCCCCACCCCAGGGGACTGGGTGGTTACACAGGAAACTGCAACATGGGTTTCAGGGGATGAAGGTTGCAGGTCTTCACCTGTCAAGCGTTTCCGATCTTCACCTTCAGCCTTTGTAAACAGTGTTTGCTTGACAGGCCTGTATCTTCTTCCCTCTGATGGTCCCCAAAAATGGTTGTGGGGGTGACCGACAGCTTCAGTTACCTTGCTGGTTTCCACAAGAACTTCAGTCACCCTACTGGCCAGTTGCAGCAGCCAAAGGGTGGAATAGATTGAGTGTTCTCCACAGGGGCAACAGTCTCAAGCTTTCATTTCAGTCAAAAGTCACCTGAACACCTCTGCTGGCAGGCAGATAACTTCTGGTGATGATCCTAAAAAGGCAGAGTGATCCCCTCAGGAACAAACAGTTTCTGGTGTTCTTTTTTGTCAAAATGTGCTGAGATTCACTACACAGACAGCTTTAGCTGACATACCTGCCAAAACAGCAAACAGGCTGGATTTATATTTTCTTCATGGCTGGTAAAATCTTTTCTTTCTGTGAAAATTGCTTCTTCGGGTTGGAAATCAGTCAGGAGCCCCTCCGACTGTCACAGAACCATCCTTCACTTCAAAATCTTGAGGAGAACAGCCTCAAGTTTTAACATTCTTTTTTTCCTCCTTTCTGGACAATTGGCAGCCTCTGATTGGACTGTCCATATTGATACAAGGCACCTCATTGTTCCTAGGATTCGCACCTTTTCACAAACCAACCCCTCTTCAGAATCCATCTGTCCTTCAAAGCTTCTAAGAACTTTTGGCTGAAAAAGGGTCACAAGGTCTCTCTAAGATGGCTGCTGGCAAAAACGGTTTATAGCAGTGTCAACTTTACAAGTCTCTTGTAGTCAAACTAGGTTGCTGTGCTTTCCATTATTGATAGGGCTTGATAGCCCATTCTGTGCCCTATCATGAAGTGGCAGAGTTGTGGAGGTAGGGTCTGGCTTCCAGCCATCGGATCCTCCATTTGACAGCTCCCTCCACAGGTGCATGCATGCTTCATTAGAGTCTGAACTACATTTCCCAGCAGCCTCAGTTGCCGGGACCATCATATTCATAATACTTAGAAGCACTTTCAGAAATAAACATAATTGCACCGCCTAGGGCTTGGGGCTCCTCCCTTGTGTCTCTGGACCATGATTTGCTTATTTGGGGGTTCAGGATCACAGGGAAAACATCCATTTTACTGCAGGAATGGCACTTATAAAATGGGTGTCGCACATGTGCGAACTCACCGGCTCACACTTTCAAATGCAGCCGCCTGGCAGGTCATGTCTTTGCTCCTCTAGCCCCACTTTCTGCAAGAAAACACATGCAGGGGTCAGCAGGTGACTTGGAGGACACTACAGGACTGTGTACTGGTGGCAGAAGTGGCAGGGAGTCCCCGGGTTGGCAACAAGTTAATCCCCACACTGGGGGGTTAGACGCTTCCATGCCTTAAAATCTTCACAACCCCGCCAAGCCCTTAACTAGGTTCTGGCATAATCAATCAAATACTCAATCAATCAATCAAAATCTTTATTTAACCAGGTGAACATCATTGAGCAATGTCATTTTCAAGATGGACCTGGACAACACATAATCATAACATACACAAGGATTACACATCTAACAATATAAAATGTAATTGCGTAGAAACAGATGCCATGAATCTGATAACAGTAGCATGGCATATACAGTAGTAATTACAAACATATAAGAAGTCACAGTGATTAAATAATATGAACACAAAGGCCAAAAGGAAACCAGAGGAAGGAGGAAGGGGTCAAGGATGTTGTATAAGGTTATTAAGAAGATTTCAACAGGGGGGTGGGAGGAGGAGGAGGAGAAGGTAACAGAGGGAAGGAAGTATAGGAGATGAAGCGGGGGGAGCCCCAAGGGTAATCCATGGGACACCAGGGACCATTCTCATAGCCAAGTGGATTTTGTACAGACTCCATGTTGGGGATGGTAGGGAGGGTCGTTCTTAGCTTAAGGGTACGACCATTGGATATGGGTACATTAACATATAACAGTGGCAACTGAAGGGAAGGAATGAGCGGGAATGTGAAATGTAGGAGGAGACGGGAGGGGGAAGGATATGGGATGGGGACAGTATGTAGCTGCCGCTAGAGCCATTCCTAAGGATGACATAGATCGGGGGGGCAATTTCTGGATTCTTTAAAGGAATGAGCATATAGTGTTTTGAAAGTTGTTCAAGTAATGGGATCATAGGCGGCTAAACCGGGGGGTCCGGCCAGGCCATGGCCTCCCCACTTGTATTTCAGGGTGGGCAACATAGTTATTTTGCCCCCCCACACACACTTTTTTCTTAATAATGTATGGATTTTAAATGATGTACATTTATATTTCCTACTGGCAATAAAAGATTAATTTTTATTTTGGAAGGTCCTGCGGTAAACATCTGACACACGACTGACAGGAAATCTGCATGCTATGTGTGTGACCATGTCACGGTGAAAAAGCACCAAGAAAGCAAGCACACAGATCTGCCACCACAGTCCGACCCCCCCCCCCCGCTCCATGGGCAAGCCTCTGGGCTCTGGCTCTGCACTGTGATCACACCAATTAGAATGTCACAACGTATGTGACTAGGTCATCTGAAGGTGTGGCTACTGAGGAGCAGGAATTGACACTTGCAGACTGGCAGTCAAAGTGCATGCGTTTCATTCACATTCATGTTCAGGCCCGGGCTATCCATGGTGCAGTGTGCAGTCAAGTTGTCTTGTCTCTCTCGACGGACTCTTAAGTGGATCATCAGCCAGGAAGTTGAATGGACCAGTACAGATGAGATTGTTATTGTTGGTGGTGATGGTGGTGGAAGGAACTGACTGAATCGTCACTCATCAGTGGAGTCTGACGGTTGGTCCATGACTGTGACGATGAGTCATTTGTGGTCCTGTCTCTCTTAGAATTACATAGAAACATAGAATTTGACGACATATAAGGACCACTTGGCCCACCCAGTCTGCCCATTTCTCTACCTACTGGATAAGCTGCAGATCCTAGTTAACCAGCAGCCTACTTCTTCCTAGCCCGCCCCAGAATGGCCTTATGACTGTCCCATGCATGCTTGAATTCCACCACTGTTTTTGACTCCACAGCCTCCCTCCGAAGGCCGTTCCATGCATTCACAACCCTCTGTGAATAAATCGTCCTTAATTTACCTCTGAGCCACCCCCCATCTTCAAATTGTGCCCCCTTGTTCTTGTACACCTCTTTTTTTGAAAGATGCTACCCTCTTGGACTTTGTTGATTCCCTTGAGGTACTTGAAAGTTTCTATCATGTCCCCCCTCTCCCTCCTTTCCTCGAGGCTATACATATTAAGCTCCTTTAGTCTCTCTTCATATGTCTTCCGGTGCAGACCCTGCACCATTTTAGTTGCCCTCCTCTGGACAGCTTTCATCCTATGTCTTTGCGGAGATTGGGTCTCCAGAACTGCACGCAGTACTCCAGATGGGGTTTCACCAGCTGTCTGTACAGAGGGATAATAACTTCCTGTTTTCTACTGGTGATGCCTCTCCCTATGCATCCCAGTATCCCCTAGCCCTCCTTGCTGCCCTCTCACATTGCTTGCCCACCTTTAGGTCATCTATGACATGACTACCCCCAGGTCCCTTTCCATTTTTTTTGTTGTTAGTATCTCACCCCCCATTGTGTACTCTTCCCCTGGGTTTTCGTTTCCCAGGTGCATTACCTTGCACTTCTTAGCATTGAATCTAAGCTGCCATACATTTGACCATTCCTCTAACCTTGCCAAGTCCCTTCTCATCCTTTCCACCCCACCTTGTGCATCAACTCTGTTGCAGATCTTTGTGTCATCTGCAAAGAGACATACTTTTCCTTCCAGTCACTCTGCAATGTCGCTTATAAAGACATTGAAGAGGACCGGTCCTAATACTGAACCCTGTGGTACCCCACTAGTAACCCCCCTTTCTTCAGAGTGGACTCCATTTACTATTACTCTCTGTGTCCTATTTTCCAGCCAATTCTTTACCCAGGCTGTAATCTTGGGACCCACTCCCAGGCTGGCTAACTTGTATATTAATCTTTTGTGTGGGACTGTGTCAAGTGCCTTGCTAAAGTCTAGGTAGGCCATGTTCACAGCCCCTCCCTGATCTACTACTTCGGTCACCCAGTCAAATAAATCTATAAGGTTCGTCTGGCATGACCTTCCCGCTGTGAATCCATGCTGCCTTGGGTTCTGTGCCCCTTTGGCCTCTAGATACTTGACAGTTCTTTCCTTCAGAAGTGATTCCATCTTTTTCCCTTTCACTGAGGTTAAACTAACAGGTCTGTAATTTCCTGCTTCTGCCTTGCTCCCACTTTTGTGAAGGGGAATCACATCTGCCCTCCTCCAGTCCTCAGGTACCACCCCATCCTCCCATGATTTGTTAAAGAGGGTAGTCAGTGGTGTCACTCATTCTACCCTTAGTTCTTTTAGAATTCTGGGATGAATCCCGATCCATGATCGAGATGAAGTAAAGAACTACATGGCGTGTTTGCTTTGCAGTTTTGCTGCAGACTCACTGTGGTGTGAGGAGTCGGGACAAGCAGTCAAGGAGGAGTCCTATGGTGCCGCTGGGCGGAAACCCATCACCCTCCTCATTGTACCGCCATCTGACATGGACTACTGCCTGGTGGTCATCTTATTTCCGGGGTGGGCGAGTCGAGAGCGATGACGATGACGGTCGACCCAGACAGGAGGCCAAGAGAGTTGCAGCTACCAAGGTATGTGTTCTACTACTGCTACAAATTAATTAAGACTCAAGAAGAGAGAACCAAAGTACAATGGGCCTGGCATGCATTATTGTTTGGTGTAGACAGACAGACTAGAGAAAGAGAAAATAAAAGAAAAGCATATCAGGCTGGAAAAAGTACAAGTCAAGAGTGCATGGTGGATGGGGAGGCATAATACTATTATAACTGTAACTATTACTACAGACATGAAAAGTCACTATAAGTGTTAAAATGAATATAGTCCAGTAATTATTAGCTGTCACTGTTGTCAGAAAGAAGACTAGAAGAACAAGGGGTCAAGGCAGTTGACTGGGCAGTCTGAGAATCCATCGTGATTGGCTGCTGGCTGGATATAAAATGAAATCTACCTGGCAAGCCAGGCCTAGATATTACCTGGCTACTAGCATGGGTGATAAAGGGATACAGATTAAGCTCTACACAATCACAGCAGGCCACAGCAAGCTTGTTCCCGGTAAAATCTAAATCTTGCTAGCATGTCCAAGATACAGTAGTTTGGGTAAGAAGTATATGCAGAGCAGGCCAACACTCTAGCATAGGGAGCAAACCTGTTGTGAAAACAAAGAACTGCCTTCTGTTTGGATTGCATGTGGTTTCAAAGTGTTGTAGGATCATATGACAGGTCAGCACTCTTACTAAGCTACCATAGCACTAGGAGATCAAAGGTCAAGCAGTAATTTATGCCAATAATACCTTAGTTTTTTCCAGCTTTAGCTCCCCATTACTATGGGGCACTGGACGTTCTGTAGCTCCTCATGTATTTTGGGCATTCAAGGGATTGCTGTTTTAGGCAAAGTGAACTCCAGTGCCATTTGGCTGCTACCAGTATTAAAGGAGGAGCTTTGACTGGGTGATGAATGAAGCCAACCGTGGATGGTGGAGGTGTGGACGCCACCTACCTGATGTTCAGCAAGGCCTTCGATACTGTTCCACAGTACCACATAAAAGGCTGGTTAACAAAATGGGTTGCAGCCTCTGCAGCAGCACAGAGGAAGAGTGGGATGTTGGCATTTAGTTCCCTCCCTAACCACAAAATATTACTTGGAGTAAGGCCCCACATCTATTAATCTGGGCCTGATGCTTATCTGTCTGCCTGCCTGCCATGAAATGAGTATTTGAATTCTTCTTCCATTGGTTCTCCTATTTACTTAGCATTACTGTGTTGACTTTGGCAGGATACCCTTGTCTCCATAGTAGTACTGGGAGAGGTGAACCAATAGAAGAGAGTTTTCATCTTTAGACAAATTAAAATTGAGAGGAATAGTCACTTTTTTTCAGGGAGCAGAATGAGACATTAGTCAGTAGTGATTACTGTGGTGTGCAGCCTGTCACAGGAAAGTTTCAGCACAGCGACCATCTGAGGAGAAAAAAATTAAAAATAGAAGTAAGTTTTCCATATGTAAACGCTTTGCCTCATTTTAGTCAAGTGAAAGAAGATCCTGACCAGGGATCTGTTTACATTAATGTAAATAAATCTAAATGTCTCTAATGCCCTGTACTCACTAGAGAGCTTAAAACGGTTTAACTGCCTTAAACCATTTTAAACTCCCAAAACACGGTTTGCGTCCACACTATAACATGATTAAAACTGTGTCACAACCGTGTTTTAAAACCGTGCTAAAACCCTGCTAGAGAGGTAGTCTTTAGCACAGTTTTAGATGAACATGGTTGCCTTAATCAGTGTTAACAGAAGTATGTATGCAAACCATGCTGTAACATGGGTTGAGGCAACCCATCCATGGGAAAAGTAATTTTGTTAGCAACAGGATTTAAAAAAAAAAAAAAAAAAAAGTGGTACCGGTATTGCCTAGTAGCCCTTGAAACTATGGTTCCAAGGATGTACTTTTTTCCCCAATTGCTTTTGGTTCCCGTTCACGGGTATCCCGGCATGCACTGTGGCACACTGCGGCATCCATAATGCTTAGACTTGGTGCCGCAGTCATGCCTGGGAACCTGCTTCACCTAGTACGATTGTCGGAATGCAATGTGGACACTCTGACAACCATGCTAGGGATCGATTTATAAAACGATTTTAATAATGTTTTTATAAATCAGTTGCTAGTGTACAGGGCCTAAGTGTGGTTATGGTGCTGTTTTTTGAGAGGATTGCTAATATCGAAATGTATCAAGTGAAACAGACGGCTACCCAGTAATCGATAAAAAGACCTGTAAGCTAAGGTCATATAGAAAAGCTTTTAATAAGGAAACCTTAAAAGCAAGGAAACAAACAGCACTCCAGAGCCACAGACACACGTTTCACGTCTTAAACGACGCTTTTTCAATGTGATCACTTTTAAAGTTTCCTTATTAAAAGCTTTTCTATATGACCTTAGCTTACAGGTCTTTTTTGTCGATTACTGGGTAGCCGTTCTGTTTTTCACTTGATGCTTCATTTGTTTGGCTCCAGTTTTTTCCTCGGTAGCCGCCTTTCTGTGTGAATATAGAAAGGTAGACAATGTTGGCAGGTGGACACTGAAAAATGTATTTCACATAAAACTAGCTTAAATCCTTTCAGTCCCCTAGCCACTTCTTAGATCGAGCTGATTGTAAGTGACTCTTTGTTAGACCCTGTCAGTGTTTGTTTGATATGAGTGTTTCTGTGTGTGTATTCTGGTCCCTAGTCCAACAAATCTATGGTGGGTTTTTTATTAAGTTGGGCAGAACTGCCTATGGATGCTCCTCTAACGTCCTGTCATCATAGTCCTTTCATCTCCTTCACTTGTAGTGGATGGGATCTCCTTGCTTACAGTATGTATAGTCATATTAGCAGTATATTAGGTGTGGAGTAGGGTAAATTGCTTTAGCCAACAAAGCAGAAGAATCAGACTTGATTGGATTGGCCCAGTTCAAGAATAGATCATGCCCCCACCTAGTCTGTTTATTTGATTTACAGGACACAGGTGGTGGACTTATTTGAGGATCGAGATTGACATGAGTGGACTTGTGTAATGGAGTGGTGCTGGGTCCTCCTCAGTCCTCCCTCAGTCGGAATGCAATTGTGCCACTGGCGCTGTCTCCCAGATTCCCTTCCCATCCCAGACCCGCAAGCGATGACAATCCATGATGATCCATTGCCTTCCTTTTCTCCATTCTCACAGCCTAGTTGGAACACAGACTAGAGTGACTAACTGACTTAGACTTTAGCCACAAACCTGTTCTGTTATAACTTGTGCCTCCGGCCCTCATCTCATCAATTGCCTTGCTAGTGCCACACCTCACCACCACTCCTCCTTCTAGTCTACTCTGCTTCATCGCTTGCTCCACTTCATCATCCTCCTGTTTCACTCAGCTTGGGCTCAGGTCCTAATAAATTTCACTATCGCCACCCGATCATCTTACATTGCAATTTTAAATGTGCTACACATCGCAGACTGTGAAGCTGTTTTTTTTAACTATATGCCTTAAGTCCTCCACAACAGCAGCTAGCATGCTGAAGTCCACCGAGGTCCCCGATGTATGAACGGTCAGCATGGTGAACTGAAGGCTGGCTGCAGTCATGGAGTGCTTGCTCCCCCCCACCCTCAGCTATCCATTGAGCAGTAAGGTTTGTGCTTTTGTGTATTATGGGTATGGGATGGTCTGGTCGGGTGCTGGTTAACTGTCACTGGAGTCCGTAGCTAGTTTCTTGTTTTTTTTTCTTTAACCTGCCTTCTGCTAACATGGTGGATGATGGCAAACAATATATTGAATGTGGAATTCATTTCCCACAGCGTGCAATCAGCACAAAAGTGCACACAAAATAAAATATGTTCTTCTACAGCAAGCCAGGGATCTTCCTGTAACTAATTATTTCTGGATTGCTGCTGTGCTGTCACTGGGGTCTTTCAGCTCACCTCCACCCCCATTGCTGGCATGTCCAGATTTTTCCCAAAGATCAGACTCCCCATCAGAGGCAGCACTGTCTGAGAGAGAGAGACTGACTTGCTATCATGCATGCCATTGCTGTAACTGTGTTTATTTCTGGTGTAATAAATCGAGAATGCATTATGAATTTTATGATGATGATTGTGCAAAGTGAATGATTACTATGATGACTGATGAGTCAGATGACGCATGCGGAGCCTGCTTGCTTGTCAGTGTCTGTTTCTTAGATTGCCCAAGGTAATAAGGAATTAAATACACAGCTCAACTCAAGGTACATCTTGCAATTGTATAAGTTATTTATAGGAAACAAACAGTGTGTGATAACATAAAATGCCACAAAATCATTGCAAAAATTATAATATTTTCTCTGGGGCCTAGGCTGCTCCTAGACCCCCAGTCCTTATTCCAAATTTTATTGCCCCCACATTAAAGCCATTTGAACCTCCCTGAATGGGGTGGACCAATTTCAATGTTTTTTGCAAATAGAGGTAGCATGTAACTTATACAAGCCCTGCCAAATCGTGATTTGACCTTGGGCACCATCATAGAAATGTAGGAGGCACTTCCAAACACGTACTTACTAACATACTAAAATGGCAGCAGAATAGGCCGAACGGTCTCTCTCGAGTCTGCTCGATTTTCAGCACCCTCACTGAGGGCCAGTTTTGGTGTCCCTCCTCCCCCTTGGGTTATACTGTGCCCAGTCCCAGATGTTCCATCTGTATTGGGCCTGATCAGATTTGCCCTCCCATTCCTGTCCCATCCCCTTAAACCCGTCCACAGTCTTCACCTCTACCAGCTCCCTGGCAGTGCATTCCATGGCTCCACCACCGTTCAGTGAAATAAAATCTCCTCCTCTCCCTCTGAGCCTGCCCCTTCCAGCATACACGGTGACCTCTTGTTGTCCCACCTCCTTCCTTTGGAGCACCCTGACTGGGCCTCCTTTATTGATCCCTTTCATGTACTTAAGGACCTCCATCATGTCCCCGTCCCTCCTCTCCTCCAGGGTGTACATGTCAAGCTCCTTGAGCCTCTCCTCATAGGTCCTCTCCCCCAGGCCCCAGATCATTTTGGTTGCCCTCCTTTGGACCCTCTCTAGGAGTGTAATGTCCCTCTTTAAATGTGATCTCCAAAACTGTACACAATACTCAAGGTGTGGCCTAACCAAGCAGTTGTACAGTGGAAGGATCACTGACACCTTTCTGGAGGTGTAATCCCCCTGGCAATGCATCCCAGCATCCTGTTTTCCCTTGCTGCTGCCCTCCTACAGGTCTCTGAGTTGTTCATTTTGACATCTACCACTACCCACAGGTCCCTCTTACCCTCCGTGACTTGAATCGTGTCTTCTCCCAGGGTACACCCCTGGCCTAGATTTCTGACTCCCAGGTGCAGAACCTTGCACTTCCCCGCATTGAGTTTTAGTTTCCATTTTCCCAGCCACCTTTCCAGAGCCTTCAGGTCCTCCTGCAAGGCCACCCTCCCTTCCTCTTCATCCACCACTGCACCCAGCTTTGAGTCATCTGCAAAGACACTCATCTCACTTCTGATCCCCCTCCTGATGTCTGAGATATAGGCGTTGAACAGGAGTGTCCCCAGCACTGACCCCTGGGGAACCCCACTAGTAACCCACCTTGGGGATGAGGCTAACCCTCCAACCACCACCTTCTGAGTATGCTAAGAAAGCCAATTTCCTATCCATCTTAACAACTGTCTCCCTACCCCCATTTCCTTCAGCTTAGCCAGCAGGCCACTGTGGTGTACCGAATCAAACACCTTGCTAAAGTCCAGAAAGAGGACGTCCACTGGCCTACCCTGGTCCAGGGTCCTCATCACCCAGTCATTGAACTCAACAAGATTTGTCTGGCATGATCTTCCCATGACAAAGCCATGCTGCCTATCGTCCAAGTACCCAATTTGCTCCAGTAACCCCCTAGCTTTTCCTTAACAATACTCTCCATCACCTTGCCGACCACCAATGTCAGGCTAATGGGCCTGTAATTTCCCGCCTCCTCTCTTGATCCCCCCTCGTGGATCGGCACAACATGGGCCACCCTCCAGTCTTGGGCCACCCACCCAGTCCTCAGAGAGATGTTGAAAAGCTCCGCTAGAGGGACTGCCAGGACATCCGCCAGTTCCCATAAGCACCCTAGGATGTATCTCATCTGGCCAAGGTGTTTTCTCTGTCCAAAGGGACCCGAGGGCTTCTCTTACTCTCTCTACTGGGATTTCAGCCTCCACGTCCTCCCCCTTTTCACCCTGCACTGCTGGGCCCCCATCTGTCTGTGGTTGCCACTCCCTTTCCCCAGACCATAAGGGCCCCTGATCTCCACTGGTCCCACCCCCTTCCTCCAGTGTGCCCCCGCTCCCCTTGCAAGACATAGCCCCTCCATCCCCCCTGGTAAGAACGGAGGCAAAGTACTCATTTAGGGCTTCTGCCTGTTCCCTGCGCCTCCTGTGCCCGACCATCCCATATCCTAATTTTGCTGATCTGCCTCCTTACTTTCCTTTTTCTCCCCAATGTATCTAAAGAACCCCTTGTTCCACCTCCAGATCCCACTGGCCAAGGACTGCTCCTTGTTTGCCTTAGCTGCTCTTACCACCCTGGTGACTCTCTTGGCTGTCAGCTCACATTCCTCCTGATCCCTTTCACTCCTTGAGCAGCTGAAGCACCCATAGGCCGCTTTCTTTCCATTACCACCTCCTGTACCTCCCGGGTCCACCAGCAGGGTTTTCTGGCCCTATCGAACTTAAGCCTTTCCCTTGTGCAGTAACCTCCTATATTCCCCTCCTAATGATTCCCCCATCTGCTGTCAGCATCCATATCCAGCCTTATCCTGTCCAGACGATCTTTAAGGATCCTTCCCATCTCCCTGAAGTCTGCACCACTAAAGATGGTTACTACTGACCTTGTTCAGTTTTCCTCCCCACCCAGGTCCAGGAAGAACCAGACTGTGGCATGATCACTCCCAGCCAATGGGTCCTTCACCTCTAGGCCCCTAATCTGATCACTGTCCGCCAGGACCACATCCAGTGTCTGGGCCTCCCTAGTTGGCTCACCCACCTGTTGTGTCAGAAACACATCCTGGAAGACATCCAGCAGCCTCTGCTCTCTGGCCACTGGTGATGTCATACTCCCCCAGTCTGTTTCTGGCATGTTGAGGTCCCCCATTACCACTATCCTTCCCTTTCCCAATCTACAGTGCCCCTCGAGATTTGCCGCCAAACTTTCTTCCGGACCTCCTCCAGTGCTAGTGGTCTGTATACCACTGTGACCTTTACTCTCTTACCCTCTACATCAGCAAGGTGACCCAAATAGCCTCCACATTCCCTCTTCCTCCTCTACCCAGCCATTTCTGACTAACAGTGCTACACCCCACCCTTCCCTCCCCTTATCTTTTCTGAACAGAGTGTAGCCCTCCAGATTTAGGTCCTACTCATGCCCTTGAGTGGCCCAGGTCTCAATGACTGCTGCCACATCTAAATCCCCCTCAACTAGCATCGCCTGGAGCTCAGGCATTTTATTTCCTAAGCTCCTGGCATTTATCAGCACCACTCTCCACCCCTTTTCCCGCCTCTCCTTTCTCCCCTTTGAGCTCCCATTTCTCAGCTTCTGCACCCTACCTGGTGACCCATTTCCATATCTCCCTAGCCCCCTAGAGGAGTGAAGACCATGTCCCTCATTTATCATACCTGCTGGCACTGCCCCTTTTTTGATCCCTCTCCCTTTCACTAGTATAAACCCCACCTTTCGCTGATGAACCCAGCTAGTTTGAGCTTTAGGATTTCCTTCCCCTCCAAATTAAGGTGGAGCCTGTCCCTAGCAGACAGCCCCTTATCCTCCCAGTTCTCCCCCCAGTCCCCCACCAGGCCGTACCCCAATTCCCTGCACCACTCCCTAAGCCACTGATTTATCTCCCTAATCTTCATCTTGTTTTCCCCACTAGCCCTTGGCACCAGCAGGATTTCCGAAAAGGAGATCTTGCAGCCTATGGAAAGGCATACACTGGCCAACTCCCAGTACCTTGCCTGAATTTCTAGTTCACTATTACCATTTATGTCGTTAGTCCCCAAGTGCACTAGAATGTCCAGGGTACCCCCGCATTCCCTTGCCAGTGAATACAACTTATGCTTGGCCTTGTGCACCGTCAGGCCTGGGTGGCATTTGGTTCTGATCAGGCAGGTTTTACCCTCCTCCTGCCCCTCCCACTGGATGACTCTGATCATTGAGTCCCCCAATCGCAGTACTCTAACTTCCCCCTTGCCTTCCTGTTCACCCCTTGGGTTCCCCTACCATCCATGCCCCTCCTCATCCCTTTGTCTGGATTCTCCCCTCAACCAGCTCCTCGTACCTCCCACAGTCTGGGTGTTGAAGTTAGCCCCTTCACTATTGTCCCTGGTCACCTCCTCTACCCATGTCCTGGCCTTCTTTATCCCACCCACCCGAGTATCTTTCTCTGTGTCTCTTTCCCCACTCCTTACTAATCCATCCAGCCTATCCATTTGCCTACTTGGCTTTCTGCTCTCTATAATCCCATTTACGTCCTGCACCTTCCTGCCTGTCATGTTCCCCAGTTCCATACCATCAGCCTCCTCCTTGTTCCCCTGATCCTCCTTTTTTTTTCTCTCCCTTCCTACCCCTCTTCCCCCATGCTGTCCGGGACCCCCTCTATTGTGCCCTTGCCACCTTCACCTGTTCTATCCGTCCCTGACCCAGCTACACCAGCAGCTGCATCATCATCTTCCTTCTCCTCTTCCTCCTCCACACACCCCTCTTCTACTAGTGGGCATAGAGGGTTAAAATGATTTGTGAGCCATAGCCCATCCCCCAGTGCACCCACTGTCCCTACTGCCTCTCTCGGTTTCCTTTGGACACCCCCAGACTCTTGCCTACTGCTGTGGAAATTTCCACTTTTGGGGCCCCATGTGCCAGGGTCCCCTAGAGCCCCCTTTGTTCCCCCCTCCTCTCCTAGTGTGAGCACCTCTCTTCACTCCTCCCCCAGCTTGGGAGGCCCCAGCACCTAGTACTTCCCCTTAGGTGAGCAGCTTGCCTCCTACCTCTCCAATCCTCCCCACAGACCCCCCAGCTGCCTTCAGATCCCCTCTACCTCCTCAAGTTGTGCCAGTTGGTAGCACACTGGGCATCCCCAAACTTCCAAGCCCAGTCCAGTATCATGGCCGCACTACCCTGTGCACCCAACCACCTGCCAAAGATACCTGCTCTACTGATATGCGGTCCCTTCCCATCATCACAGCAGTCTTTTTAGGCAAATTACTAACTCATTGGCTCTACAGTTTCTCGAGCTACAGTACCTATACCTGTAGAATCCCCATATGGCATGCAAACTTTAAACTTGCAATGCTTGGGTGGTTGAACTTTTCCCCACCTGACTAGTAGCCTTAAGAGTTTGCTTATAGGGGTAGTTTACACTCCCTAAGCTCCTTTCTCCCAGCCTTTAAACCCAATCCCCAGTGGCTAGAACTACATGAGCTGTACCTAAAGCCTTTTCCTCCAATTGTAGGGCAGGTGTTCCCTTTATAAATGAGCTGTGCTCTGGGGAGGGAGGGAGGGATTAGGGCCCACACCTGACTCTCATGAGAGTATATCAGCTCTGTGTCTGCCCCTCATTGCACCTCCAAGCACTGCAACCTTCTCCGGAGGAAGGTCCCACACAAACACTGTATTAAACAAGTCAGCACTCCTGCCTTAAAAGTCCACAGACTGATAAGAATTTAAAGCTTATCCAGCTACTAAAATCCTTTCCCCAGCTGCTCAGCAAAAGCAGGTTCACACAACCTCTGCCAGCCCCAACTGTTTCTGCCTTTTTAAAGTAGGAAACATCCCTTTTGGCTAATTAAAGTAGGGAAATTCCTTTTGTCTCCTCAGTGGGGGTGGAGTTACGTTGCTGTCCTCTGCTCCCACAAAAAACAATCAGGCAACCAAAGCAAAATTCCCCATCTATACACACAGCCCCCCAGAACTTAGAACAAACATCATTGCAAACAGGTAAAATAGAAAGCACTTTGTGTTGCATTTACTTCCGTTCCTGAAGATAGCAGTCTCCTCTTCACTCGCTGCTGTTCCTTCCCTGGATGTCCTTCTGACTCCTGAAAGGCTGCCGGAGCTCCTTAAAGCTCTTTGCTTGGCAGGCTATTTGAAGTAGGGAAAATCCCTTTTGGCTAATTAAAGTAGGGAAATTCCCTTTGTCTCCTCAGTGGGGGTGGCGTTACGTTGCTGCCCTCTGCTCCCACAAAAAACAATCAGGCAACCAAAGCAAAATTCCCCATCTATACACACAGCCCCCCAGAACCTAGAACAAACATCAATGCAAACAGGTAAAAATGAAAGCACTTTGTGTTGCAGTTACTTCCCTTCCCTGAAGATAGCAGTAACCTCTTCACTCATTGCTGTTCCTTCCCTGGATGTGCCAATCGTACTTAGTGGAAGGCAGTCTGAAATATAGTGGGGCAGTTTCTTGGTAATTGATGTGAAGGTCCAGAAGGCATAATTTCTCTGTCACCTGTCGTAAGGGGAAGACCATTCCATAGCTGAGTATAAGGTACAGTGGTGCATTGAATATGGAAGGCCAGTAATAAACCTTAGAGCTCTGTGGTAATGTGTCAAGCTTTGCAAGCACTGCAGCAGGACCCTAACTGTAGAGAAAATCTGCATAGTCCAGAAGGGAAAGGAAGGTGGTTTGGACCAGTCTCAGCTTGGCATTACTGGAAAGGAGATAGTTAATCGTATAAAACAGACCAAGTCTCTGTCTGAGCTTTTTTACCAGTTCTTCTATGTGGTCCATGAAGGAAATCCTGTGGTCAATCCAAACCCCCAGATATTTGAACTTTGTTACAAATTCCAAGGGTTCACCTAGGAATGTAAGGATCGGTGGTGGCAATACAGGGGAGGCTTCATGGAAATGGGATTAAAAGATTATTGTCTTAGTTTTTTTTGGCATTTAGAAGTAGTTTCTGGTTTAGAAGCTGTAGTTGCAGCTGGCTGAAGTCTTGTTGTAGGTCACTACATGCTGCTCCGGGGGTCAATCTGCTGGTATATAACACTGTGTCATCTGCAAAGAGAGATATATGTTGGCCGCTTTGATACTGACATGAATTCTGTTAATGTAAACTGCAAAAAGCAGTGGACCCAAAATAGAGCCTTGTGGAACACCTCTCGATACGGGTTTTAAAGGAGAGCGTTCCCCTTCTGCTTTTAGCTGCTGAAACCGACCTACGAGATAGTTAGAAAACCATCTCAGTGATGGTTGATCTAGGTCAGTGTTGCGGAGGGATGGAAGGAGCAGGTCATGATCAACAGTATCAGATGCCTTACTCGGGTCTAAAAATACTGCGCAAATGAAATTATTGGCATCTAACTCACACTGCCAGTCGTTGGTCACTTTAGCAAGTGCCAAAATGGTACTGTGTTGTGGTCTAATATCTGATTGCTGTGGATTAAGTAGTTTTGCGGAATCTAAGTAATTTCTGAGCTGGCCACTCACAGTTTGTTCCAGTAGTTTGGACGGAATAGGGAGTAAGGAGATTGGCCTGTAGTTATTAAGATCAGTAGGGTCTCTGGATTTGAAAAGGGGAATCACATGGGTGGTTTTCCATATAGGAGGGAGGGAGGTTATCCTGTGAAAGAGATAGATTAAAGAGATGTGTAAGTGGCATAGCCAGGCCCTGATAACTAATTTTCAGAAAAAAAAAGAGTCAATGAGGTAAGCGTCAGTGCTTTTTCTAGTATCCAGCTATAAGAGTAGGGCTTTGACCTCCTTCAAGGATACTGGCTGCAGTGAAAATATAGAGCTAGTGACAGGGACCTTTTGATCCTGTGCACCAGGTTGCGAGCAGAGATTATTGGCAGGTGACGCATCAAATGTGAGACCTGTGGTAGCAAAGTGATTGTTGAGATACTCAAGGATAGTATGCCTATCAGAGACCATGGTGTTACCAACGATAATTTTGCAGGTAGGGAATTACCACTAGTGTGACCTTCTATGCCCTTTAAGGTTTTCCAAAATTTGGATGGACACTTGAGGAGGAGTCAAGTTCCATGCAATAAAAGTTAGCCTTGCCTCTCTGGCCATCTTGGTGCAGAGGTTCCTCTCCTCTAAAGACATCCAATCAGCTTCTGCTTGGTTTTCCAGCACATCTCTATTCCACAATACAGTCTTCAGCTCCTTCAGAAAACCATCAGCATGATTTAGTTTTGCTGCAGACTTTAGCCAGAGGTGAATACTTTCCAGTGCCCCTAACATAATATCATAAAAGATATCATACAATCGCTCACCGAGTTTGCTAGAGAAGTCCTGTCAAAGCAAGGAGACTCTTAGCTTCAGGAGCTGACTTTGATAAGATGGCCAACAGAGTTAAGCTGGCCCTGGCAAAAATAAATACAGGTGAGGGGTACAGGCAAAGTGGGCAAACATTAAAGATGCAATACTTAAGCAACATCCCATTGTGTTAGTGAGAAAGGAAGTGCAAAGAAGAAGGAAACCACTCTGGTTCTCAAACACAGTATCAGAAAAGGTCAGTGCCAAAAGGCTGGCCTTCAGGAAATATAAGGGAACGAAGCAGGATGACGATAGGGAGGCATACCACACTTCCCTAAGGGAAGCAGGGAAGGCAGTAAGGCAGGCAAAGGCCCAAATCGAGGAAACACTAGCACGAACAGCAAAAGAAGGTTACAAGACTTTTTATAGATACATTAGTGAAAGGAGAAAGTCCAGAGGGGTATTGCTAGATCAGAGGGATATAGGCGTGGAGTTGGAATACCATGTAAAAGCATCTATCCTAAATAGGTACTTCTGCTCAGTATTTACTGAAGAGAAGGCAGGGCAGGGCCCACAGCTCAGCACCATGGACACGGGGAGGAGGTGCACAGGTCCCTTCACAAAAGAAAGGGTCCTACAGGAGCCTGATAAGCCTAGGGTGGACAAGGCAATGGGACCTGATGGCATACATCCCAGGGTACTAAAGGAGCTAAGGGTGGAACTAGCAGAGCCATTAAAAGAACTGTTTAGTGAGTCTCTGAGCACAGGAGAGGTCTCAGAAGACTGGAGAAGGGCTAATGTGATCCCGCTCCCACAAGAGTGGTAACAGGGAGGAGGCAGGGAACTACAGACCAGCTGGGTCTTACCTCAGTAGTGGGCACGATTATGGAGACACCTCAAGGAAAGGATAGTGCAACACCTGGAATCCATAGGCACAGATCCAAGACAGCATGGGTTTACAAAGGAAGGTCCTGTCAAACTGATCTCCTAGATTTCTTTGACTGGAACACCAGAGTGGTGGACCAGGGGAGTAGTTGATGTTGCCTACCTTGACTTCAGCAAAGCTTTCAATACTGTCCCACATAGAAGATTGATTAATAAGCTGGGTAGGATCGGGGTGGGTCAGACATTGGTCAACTGGGTGGCAAAATGGTTGATGGGCAGAAAACAGAGAGTGGTGGTAAATGGTATACAGTCAGAAGAGATGCAGGTCACAAGTGGGGTACCTCAGGGATCAGTCCTGGGGCCAGTCCTCTTCAATATCTTCATCAGTGACACTAGATGGACTGGAGGGTAAGGTTTGTCTGTTTGTAGATAATCCAGATGGGGTGGGCAGAATGAGAAGAGATTTGGATAAACTAGCAAATGGTCAGAAGAGTGGCAACTGGAGTTTAACCCCAAAAGTGCAAGATCATGCACATAGGGAAGAGAAGCGCTGAAGCCACCTATAGGCTGGGAGAGGAGTTGCTGGCAGTCACAAGGGAAGAAAGAGATTTGGTGTCATCACCGTGACCTGAAATCATCCAAGCAGACCACTAAAGCAGTAGGTAAGGCTAGAGGGATGTTGGGGTGTATTAGTAGGGGTATCACAAGTCGGAAGAGGGAGGTAAGAGTCCCTCTTTACAAGACACTGGTTAGACCCCATCTGGAGTACTGCGTGCAGTACTGGAGGCCACACCTTCACAAGGACATTAACCAAACTGAGGCAGTCCAGAGAACGGCAACCAAAATGGTGCAGGGACTGCATCAGAAAACATATGAGGACAGATTAATTGAGCTCAATATGTATACCCTAGAGCAAAGGAGGGAGAGAGGTGATATGATTGAAACATTCAAAATACCTTAAGGGCATTAACAAGGTGAAAGAGTCTAACATGTTTCAATATAAGAAAAATAGCAGGACAAGAGGACACAGCATAAGATTAGAGGGAGGCCAATTAAGGGGTAATGTGAGGAAGTTCTTTTTCACAGCAGTGGTGGTGGATGCATGGAACAGCCTACCGCAGGAAGTGGTGGATATGAATGCAGTGCAGAGCTTCAAACAGGCATAGGATAGGCATAAGGAGCAATACAGATGAGTATGCATAGATAGGCCATTGACAGAGCAAAGGCCAATGGCACATTCATAAGGTAGAAAAAGAAATGGGCAGACTGGATGGGCCTTGCGGTCCTTATCTGCAGTCAACTTCTATGTTTCTATGTTTATCTCTAAGTTGAAAGCACAAAGATCAAAGTTACGCCAACACCTCTTAGTAGTAAATTTGAGACCGATGTCAATTTTGGGTTGGCTCTTATGCACACGTATAGCACAGTAGTAACTGATATCAGAGAAAAATGCACCAGCGTGGGAAAATAAGTGAGGTTTACTTACTACAATGAGATCCAGCAGAGTGCTATGATTTGGATTCTTCTTATTTGGGTGAGTAGCTTCATTAATGAGTTGTGACAGCCCAGAGGCATCCCAGATAGCCTTAAGGGGTGTGGAGACACTAGAAACCAGTCCAGATTGCAGTCTCCTAAAATTATGAACTAAGAAGGTAGGATGCCAGGGTATTACTTAAGCGGTTCAAGAGCTATAATCCTGCAGATGGGGGCCTATAGCATCCTACTACACAAAGCAATACCATGGAAGAAAATGTCAATTGAGAGACAGACTTTCAAATTCTTTTGACTAGAGGTTGAGTCAATGATAGATGAAATTTATCCTTTATAAATGGCAACTCCACCTCCTCTAAACTGCCTATCAGTTCTAAACAGGAGTAGGAGGAATGTTCACCTCACAATCAGAAGTTCCAGGTCTAAGCCAGGATTCTGTGAGCACTAAGACATCAGGTGTGGTATGGCAGACCCAAACCTGAATGGAAGTAACTTTCTTTAGAAGGCTACACACATTGACATGTGTAATGCGTATACCTTTAAGCCTAGGAAGATCAGCAGGAGAACAAATAGTTGCTGGAGGACCAGGGATAAGTTTGACATTTCCTGAGCACAACAATAGGAGGAGCAGAAGCTTCCTGATAGCCTCTAGGAGAAATTTAAGTGTGCTAGACTGTTCTTTTTTGCAGGGATTATTGGAAGGAATTGATGGGTCCCTGAAACTACTGCCAAGCTGTCCTAATGGCGCCAGGATTAAGACCCATGTCGTATAAAGCATGGGGGACAACAGGACATAAGTGGAAGGTGCCAAGCCCTTTAGAACTGATACTGCAATAGTACCAACCCACCAAGGGGGATATAAGGGAACCTGAAGGCACATATGTACCGATCAGAGTAGTCAAAAATGCCCTGGCAGTCCACTGTGTTACTATTTATGGACACACCACTGTGTGGCAGCTGAGATACCGTAAAAAGATGTAGGTAACATAGTAGGAGAAAGGACACAGGGGGTAATGAGTAAGTATCCTGCATCATGGTGCCTGGTCACACGTAACGCTTAGGAGTCCCTTGTTTGGATAGCTGAAGACAGCACTAGAGTGGTTCTTGGGTAATTCCACACAGTGAGGTAGAGCGGTTAAAGATTGACTACCTCAGTCATGCTTGCACATAAAGTGGAGGTGTATATGAGATGGCCAGTGCTCAACTGCCATGGCTAGTTGGTGTACCTGCTAGCAGGCCACAGTAATTGTTGATGTCAATTTTGTTTGGTGAGAAGGGAGCAACTAACAAGTCATAATAAACATACAGACCTGACAAAGGTAAGTTGCCCTTTAAGAAGAACTGAAACAAATCACTAGTAAGGCTTTAAGCCAATAAGAGATAGGATGTGGAAAGTAGGCGGGGTTTAGGTGAATTTAAGGCGGCCTGGGGGGGTGGGTCGAAAATCCAGAGGGCTAGGAGGGACACCTGGGGAAAGGGGACAGACAGGAATTAGTTATAGTCAGGAGCAGTGGGAGGGTTTAGACAGTACACAAAAGGGCTGTTTCACTAAGAGGAGCTAAATTAGTAAGAGGCGGGTCACGGGAGCAAGCAAGGCACCAGTTGTGTCTGCAAGCTGAACAAAGTTAACCAGGCAGGTTCTTATTTCACAGGAGTCAGAATCTGAACATTATTTACAGTATCTAGACTGAGCCTAATATATCTAACAACCAACACCAACTGGTTGACTAAGTCTTCCACCCTGCTTTTAGACACAGCTACCACCCAAGACCTCACACAGGTAGTCTCCTCCCACCTGCCTGGACCCCGACTGGAGCCTCCTCCCTACTGGACCTGGTTTTCACCAATCGTCCCCATAAAATCACTAGCACCATGACACTACCAAATACGATCAGTGACCACTCGCCTGTTCTCTGCACGTGGTCCTGCAAAATGACCAAGACCCCCCCCCCCAAGGATAATCATCTTTCGTAAACTAGGCCCAGGCAAACCGTGCTCTCTTGATCTCATCTCAGGTCACTGGATTGGTCCTTCTAATTAATACCCTTGACCCAGACATCGCCCTTGACCTCTACATTCGTACTTTCAACATCATTTGTGACCAATTTTCCCCACTCTCCAAAAGGATGGCCAAAGACAACATTGCCCCTTGGATCTCCAATCAGCGCCGTGCCTTGATGCATTCGCGTGACTCTCCCTGGCACCTCTCAAATGAGACGGGCCGACCATCTGATAGGCAGAAGTATAGGGAGGCCCGGAACAAATGTACGTAGGCATTACGCAAAGCTAAAGCAGAACACTATAAAGCTGCCCTTACTGATACCTGGGGCAGTGGGTGCAAATTCTGGGATAATGTTAAGGAAATCGATGGAAAAAATCCCAACACCCCACCCAACCTAATAGCGGTGGAAGGGCATCTGACTTCTGACCCCTCCAGCATAACCTCGGCCTTCAACCAAGCTTTCATTAACCTCAGCCATGTCCTCCCTCCTAACTTCTTCGACCCACCCCGTGCCTTACCCCACCCTTCCAGCGTAACCCTCCCTTCCACCTGCAGTGCGTCACTCTTAAGGCTGCTGAGCCATATCTCAAGAACGCTCTAAACCACGCTCGTTATAGTAGCGACTCCCTGAACCTGAGGCTTCTCCGACTCACCCTCCAAGATATACTCTACCCATTCACCCATATTCTTAATCTCTCCCTCTGCCAAGGTAAATTCCCCTCCATTTGGAAATCTGCCTCCATTACCCCCATATTTGAAAGCAGGGACCGTAATGACACCAATAACTACTAGCCCATATCTATCCTCTCCCCCCCATCTAAAGCTCTAAAGCGCATTGTCTTGAACTAGCTCACTGACCACCTTAACAAACACGATCTCCTCTGTAAACAGCAACTTGGCTTCCATAAAAGGCACAGTACTACCAGCCTACTGGAATTCACTCACATCCACTCTGCACTAGACAAAGGCCACACCACTGGCTGTTTTGTCGACCCTCTAAGGCATTCACACCATACACCACCCTCTTGCTAGTCACACTCTCCAACATTGGTTTTTCACAGGATGCCCTTCACTGGTTCACAGACTACCTAACGGGCAGGTGCCAACAGGTCAAAATCAGCACGACCCTGTCCAATAGTCTCCCAGTTCTCTCAGTGGTTCCCCAGGGGTCCATCCTTGGTCCCCTCCTTTTCGGTCTTTACCTTAACTCCCTCCCTAGCACCTGCTCTAGCAACCTTCTGCTATATGCAGATGATGCTGTCCTCTATGCCTCCAGCCATGACCCTTTGCAACTCCACCATACCCTCCAGTCCTCCTTTAATGAAGCTGAGCAATGGTTCACTGCTCAGTGCCTCATATTGAACTACAAGAAGACCAAGTTCATGATTTTCACCCACCCCCAAAACACAAAACAGAAACGTTGCCCCTAGATCCTAACTGCTGACCAAACCCTCTCGACCAAGTGACCATCTTCAAATATCTAGACATCACCTTGGACCCGCTCTCAATTTCCACCAGCACATGCACCACCTGTCCACGGCCCTCAACGCCTGCCTTGGACTGCTATACCGAAGTCAAACACTGCCTTACCCAAGATGCCTCCAACTTGCAGTCTCCTCCTCTATCCTCTCCTCCTCACTATAGTATTCTTCGCTTGTAGCGCCTGCCACCACCTCAGCCCTAAACAGTTCCACCTCTCCTCAACAAAACCTGTCGCTTTGTCCTGGGCTGTGACTGCCTCACACACACCTGTTCCTATATAACTCCACTGGCATTAACCTCGACAATAGGATCAAATTCCACACCTGTCTTATGGCCAAAAAAAATCACCCTAGGTCTCTCCTCCGGGTCTCTCCCCACTAATCTACCCGTCCACTACCCCTAAATTAACTTCTAACTCCAACCAAACAACAACTCGCAGTTCCTGATGCAATACCTCCCAATTCCAAGGTCTTTTTTTGTAAGGCCCCCCACCTGGATGAATGACCTACCCTGCCTCGTCACAACCCAAAACTCTATCATACTCTTCAAAACCCACCTCAAGGGCCACCTCCAGACCCTAAACTGCTGTGACTGTTATTGACCCTGTCACAACCCCCCAGCAATGACAATGGCCTTAGGCTAGCAACCCCCCCCCCGCCATTTCTCCTTTCTTTCTCTCTTACTAAATGCCTACCTGAGCCTCCATAATTCTGTTAGTTCAAGACTGCGAGCCTTATTTCTTACTTTTACCATGTATCAAGCGTGTTTATGTTCCCTGCACTGTTTATGTTACCTTGATTTTGTACTGTTCAAAATATGTGATGTGAAATCTATGTAAATTGTTCCCTGCACTGTATGTTAGCTTAACTTTGTATTGTTCATTATATGTGACATGGAACCTTTGTAAATGAGTCTCTGACTCAAAGGTACTTTCCGATCTCCGAAATAAAATAAAATAAAAAATAAAAATAACACAGAGTTCCTACCTACAAACTTAGTGCTCTAACAGAGGAAATAAAAACAAGGTATCAATTTGCAAGACTCTGTTTACAAAAGAAGAGAGAATTTGGTTTCAGTTCAGATGCAGCCGTATAATAATACACTTTCGGGTCTTACTACTATAATTACACATTTACATTAAGAGTTTGTCTAGACAAATACCATCCATCTGTTATGCACAACAAACAGGCTAAGTTAAACAATTGGTTCCTAGTCTAAATAGCAGACAGATATACTATAAAGAAAATACTAAAGGCCTTTAGATTTAAAAACACTTTAAAAATTGGTACCAGCTGGCTTTTCTGTTTTTCATCATTAGTTACTATAGCATGAAATCAACAATTGTTACAGCTCTAAAACATTAACCATTTTACATTTGCATCCCATCTTAAAAGACTTTCTACTTTTTAACCTCTCTTTGTAACCTTTGGGGATGTACCCGGCCTGGGTGGGGTTTAAATTCTGGAGGACATAAGAAAAATTTTGGTAAATGTCTGCTTAACATAAATCCCTTTGTGCACCACAAACAATGGTAGATCAGCAGGTTCTCCTGGGGTGTCATATGTGAGTTTTAGAACAGGTTTGTGGCTTTGTTCAGAGTGTCGCACTGGCACCATCTCTTCTCCTTTGGCTTCAAGAGGTGTCTCCCCTGTCTCATCAACCAGCAATGAGTTATCCAGATTTGAAAAAGTTTCCAGTACCCACTCTGGGAGTTCTATGAATTGTTCAGATTCTTCAAATTCCCTGTGTTCTGACACAAACTCTTTGACTTCTTCATCACTTGTATCACTTGCCACTTCAGTTGCAGGCCTTTCTTCTGGGATTTTGATTTCATACCATTCAAGAATAACATTTGTTGAGTTTAGCTCTGTTAAAGGTGCAAGGTTTGTTTGGTCAATGAAACCAGGGCCCTTGAGAGGTTGGGGGAGTAGGGGATAATTACAGGGGCCCACACAAACCAGCATACTATATGCAGGAAAGGGGCTGTGAGCTGGTAGGGGCCCCAGAGTTTGAACTTTCCTTAGGGCCCTGAATTCCTCTTAAGGGGCCTGAATGAAGCTCATTACTTTGAAACATTTGGGCAAGCTCTAGAGCAGGATAATAAATGTCCATTTCAGTATCTGAGTCAGAATTGTCTTGTTCTGCAGCTTTCTCTAATGATTTGGGATCTGATTCGGGGAGTTGCTCTTGACTTTCCTTCAGACATCTACATGGGGCAGGCTGGGTAACAGGAGGTTCAGCTACTTCTCTGTTGGAGATGGTCATTTGCCCAACAGGAAGTAAGTGATTCAATGGATAACCCACTGTCTATTCTTGGTTCCGTTTTGCTCAATTCTGTACACTGGCATCTCTTGCATTTTCTCCAGAATTACATAAGGGGTACTGGACCATCTGTCGGTTATCTTATGCTTGCCGGGGATGCCCACGTTTCATAGGAGAACACAATCTCCTGGACACAGTTCTTGCACTTTAACTTTTTTATTATATATGCCTTTGTTGAGTTTGTTGCGCTTAGCAGCAGTCTCTGTAGCCAACTTACGTGCAGCATTAAGTTGATCTTGTAGTCTCTGAACATAATGTAGATATGTTTCCGTCCTAGACCCATTGGCCAAGACACTGAAATACAGGTTGACAGGTAATCTGGCTTCCCTGATGAAGATAAGGTTGTAGGGTGAGAACCCAGTGGAATCACTTCGAGTACAGTTGTACACATGGACCAGGGCACTAACTCGCTGGCTCCTCTGACATTAATCTTTTGGGTGGTCTAACAGGGTCGCATTGAGGGTGGTAGGGAGTCATTCTGGACTTGCGAATGCCCCACAATGGCAGTAACTCTTATCAGTTGGCTCTCAGAATCTCTCCAATGGTTGGAGTGAATCCATTGCAGAGCCCCATAATGAACAAAAAATGTATCTACCAGCACTTTCACCACAGTGGAGGCCTTCTGATCTTTAGTGGGATACACCTGTGCATTGCGAGAAAAATGATCTATAACCACTCGGATATTTGCAACATATTTTGAGTTGGGTTCTAGACTGAGAAAGTCTATGCACACCAGCTCTATGGAAGCACTTGTAGATATATTAACTAGAGAGGCAGCCCTCTGTGATTGTGCTTTCCTCTGTACATCGACTGCAGGTCTTGCAATACTTTTCTGTATCACTTGCCATGTGAGGCCAGTAGAAAATGATCTGGCTTGGTATAGTGTTCGTTCATTGCCAAGATGCCCCATTTCATCAAGACAGTCTGTTTAAACTTTGAGGGTAAGACAAACTGTGACTTAATGAAATGTTGAGGACCTTGTGTTTCTTGATACAACAGTCAATTTTTTATTTTCAGTTTGGACCATTCTCATTACATCAGTCTTGCAGCTAGATGATTAGTCACTATTTGATTTGCATCACCTCCTTTCTCTAAAGTATAGAGGATATCTTTGATGATTGCATTTGCCCTTTGCTCTCATTGCAGGTCTTGGTTTGTAAGCGGCAGCGAGCTAATATCAGTTGCAGCAAAGTTGCAGTAGGCTGTGGGCAAACATTCTCAGGCACCAAAGGTGTTGATTAGTTGGTTTGAGTTAGTTACGGAAAGTTGCTTGTCAGTGTCAAACTTCTTACAAATAGCTTCCACTGTCTGTTCAGGGATTTTCACCCAAGTTACATTGTTCTGAGAGGTTGTTGTTCTTCTAAATAATGCATCTGCATCAACATGGTTCAACTCTGGTCGGTACTCAGCACTATAATCATAAGTAGACAAGGCAGACAACCAGTGATGCTCGGCTGCATCCAACTTTGCAGTGGTCTGTGCATATGTCACGGGGTTATTGTCTGTCTTTATAGTGATTTTAGCTCTGTAGGGATACTCATGCAACTGGCCCACTATTGCCCACTTTAGTGCCAAAAACTCTAGTTTATGAATGGGGTACTTAATTTCTGCACTGTTCAGACTTCTGCTGACAAAAGTCATGGGTCATAACCCTTCAGGAAACCTTTGGTAGAACACAGCACCCAACCCATGGAAACTTGTGTCGTAGTGGAGTGTGTACAGTTTCTCTGGTAGTGTACACTAGGACAAGGGCATGAGTCAAACAGTGGAAAATGTCTTTAAAAGCTTTGTTGCACTCGGACGTCCATCAAGGGCCAAATGGTTCTGACTGTTTGTAGTAAGACTGGGGGTCATTCGTCTTGACCATTGAGTTCTTTCCTTTTTTTGGTAGGTGTATAGCCTTGTGTGATGTTCAACAAAGGTCTGACTACTCTGCTACAGTCCTTCAGGAATCTTCTATAGTAACCACAGAAACCAAGAGAACACTGCAACTTTTTCAGAGTGGATGGTTTGGGCCATGTCATCTGTCACAAATCCACTCCCATGGAGTGGGATTCTATGCATCACAGCAAATCTCTCTTGTGACGGGGGTAGAAGGGGCTCAGAGGTACCCTTTCTTCATCTGAGGGGATACAGATACAGTCTTGAGTCTGTTTTTCTGAGGTAGAACTACCTCGGCCACTGCACCATGAACCAGAAAGCCACAGGCATGTATAGGTTCCGCTGGGACCCTATACACCTTATTACTGTGTCTTTCCCCAGAAATGCAATGCTCGGTTCAACCCCCCACAGGCTTCTTTTGAGACCCTTCATATTTCCTCCCCTCCTTTTGTCACAAAGTCCTTAATGGTACTTCGCTTTTGGTAGTGTTTTGGCCTTTTAAGCATTCACACAGGCGTAGTATAGTCTGAGTAACTCTGCCCAGGCAGCACACACAACAACATAGGCAGAATTATTTTATTGTTTTCCATATGCTATTCATTTCTTTTTTCCATTTTATCTCCTTACCCGGGTTCATGGCA
This sequence comes from Neoceratodus forsteri, assembly GCA_016271365.2. Lineage (NCBI taxonomy): Eukaryota > Metazoa > Chordata > Ceratodontiformes > Ceratodontidae > Neoceratodus > Neoceratodus forsteri. Next base: position 389,127,997 of record CM057457.1, on the reverse strand, counting down.
TACACATGTGTACGTGCGCATAGAGGTGCATGCGCGCACTAGGATCCACCTCACCACAGATTTCCATCACCGCTCCTACTGCTTGCGCACCCATTGAGCCTCCACCTGATGGGTGTTGGACTATGGTGGTGCAGGCATCCACCCCGGAGGGGAAATCCCACTCCATCCCTCCGCTGGCTCCCCAGTGATCAAAGGTCATTCCTGAACCCGGGTTGCCGGTGTGGCGCAAGGTGTGACATCCAGTGCCTCAACCCTCAGCGCCACTGGGCTGGCAGGCAGAATTATTTTAAAATAAGCCAAAGGCTTTACTAATTAATTTAATTAGTAAACAGTAAATAACATAAAGGCAAAATAATTTGGAGATGGGTTACAGGATACTGAAAATAAAAGGAAAGAGTACAAAATCTACACTTTAAACTCTGAGGTTAAAAGTCTACCTTGAGTTCTTAGTTGGAATTTTTGAAGTGCAAAAGTGTCCTTAGAAGTATGGTAGTTGAAGTCTTGGCTCTCAGAGACCCAAAAGAAATTGTCTCTGTCCTCTCAACAGACAGGCAGAGAGGATCACACAGGTTTCAAGCAAAAAGGCTCAGATACCCTTCTGCATCCTGGTTTTAAAGGGGTTTAACAGGGCAGATCCCATCAACGTGGCTGGTCTTGTGACAGGGTAGCATTTCAGTTTCTGTGGTTACCCAACCAATCAAAGTCCAGTATTTTATACAATAAAACAGATATGCAGTTTTTTCTGAACATAGAAAAAAAACATGAGGTTAGCCATCTCAAACCAAATTTCTGGGGGATATTCCAGCCTCCCTGCTGGGGAGAGCACTAGTTAAACTGCATTTAAATATGGTCAATTAACAAAATGATAGCCTATTCATATGGTAACAAGATTAAGTCACTGCAGACCTCTCAACACAAAGGATGCCCAGGCATCCCAACTCTTCATGAGGTCCTGTCTTTTCACAAGCAAATGGGCCTACCTGGCCTCCCTGCTAGGCTTAATTACTATTTTGTCTCCTTTTAGATAATATAATTAACTATAGCCTCTGCTAGCAGCAAAACAGTTTTCTTGCTCAGTAACAAGAGTACCAACATTATTCTAGGGCCCAAGTACTTCTACCCATAATCCCTTGCACGTGCATTGGGCAACCCTGGCATCTGATGCATTTCTCATATAAAAGAATATATAAAATGTAACCCCCCTGGTACCTGGGGTTATAAGAATCCCACTTAGATCTAGTGGCAGGCAGGGAAGGCAGCTTGTGAAATACCAGTTAAATGGATTTCACACTGTCTCACTCTGTCCTCAGTCTCAGCTGAGCTGGAGGGATGACATCATATAGAATTCTCACAGCAGCAAAAGCCACTTTGGAATGTTGCAGCAGGGAGTTAGTTAGAACGCTGGGAGGTTTTGAATCAGTCTTGAGGAGTCTTGAGCCAGGGTCAGAGAGTGAAGGAGGTATGCTGCAGTTGAAAGCCCCTCAGGGCTAAGCTCTGCTATAGAGCTACCCAGAGTTAGAGGGTGTGTGTTCTCTCCCTCGAGAGAGACACAGAAGAAATTGGTTTAGTGGTAGAGACCATTCCCCAGTTTGTTCCAGTGCCCCATCCAGGAGGATGGGGGAAGAAAACAACTTCATGGGCAATCCCTGGCCCTGCTGAAGAGAAAGCTGCCTGTCGGTGTTGGTTTCAAGTGCTGAGGCACAAGAAGTAGTTTGTTTTTCCAGAAGCCTGTGGGCACCTGCAAATCAGAGTGAGTCGGCTCTGCAATAGAGCCAGTGATTTCACCAGACAGTCGTATAGTATCTGTTACTGTGGGGTCAGGAAGGACAATAAGTACAGTACTACAGTTGTGTGTGGCTTAAAAGGTATCTAAACAGTGGGAGTCTACAGGGATGGACATAGCCACTCAAAGAACATTACAAGTCAGGACACTATATTTTCCAGAGACTATACAGGGTTTTAAATAATTGATTAGCAGTTTTTTTCTTGGGACAATACTAACTGTTCAGAAAGCATTTATATTGGTTTTCTGGAAGTGTTATGTTTGCTAAACGCAGTGAGGCAAATGCTAAGCATTTTCACAATGTTTTAGAACTTTTATGAGCAAAACGCTATTCAAATTTTAGAGTTAAATAAAACCCTGCTCTAGATTGTTAAATGTGATATACATTTCAAGACAGCATTCTACAACAGTGTGTTTAAGGAAAGGTGTTGATTCCAAATGGATGGCCGGGTATAGATTTGGGAGCAAGAGATGGGAGACCCCCAATCAGGAGTACCCAGATTTACCTTCACGGGTTTGCTTTGGGCACCTATAGCTTTCTTCCGGGCGCTTGGCCAGTGTTCACAGAAAGTACCCAGATGTGGAATTAGATGGAAGATTTTCCCTTTATAGAGCCAGTATGTGCTCACGGGTGGTAGAGGGAGCAACCAATAAATGTCCATGCCTTATGGAAAGTAGTCCAAGTGCTGGACGGATGTGCCACGCCAGGGAATCCAGAGAAGAGTACAAGTTCAGGCTGAGAGCCAGTGTGTTTCAGAACCTGAGGGTTACAGTGTGTAAGAAGATGTGTTCTGGTCTCCGTTTGTCCGCATTACCAGGGAGTGTAGCCCTGTGGGGGTCCATCTGTGCTTTATTATTCTGCTGTTTGTTCTGAATAAAAGCCACACTCTAGAATCCCACTCTTGGTTTGGACATTACAGTTATTACTTCCTGTGTCTGGAGTTACTTGGGTGCCCCTGACTAGAAGTCACACCTAGCCAAAATGCCAAGCAACAGTTTTCTCCCCGAACCCAGGAAGCCAGGTTGTGGATTACATAATGGAGGCACTGCACAGCACTAATAAAACAAAAATAACAACAACCCAACCCCTGGTTACAAAAATATGACTAAAACAATAAGGTATGGCCTTATCTCACCACATCGTCAACGCCTCTACCTTACTTGGATCAGTCTGGATTCCATCTGCTGTCATGCACATAGTAAAATGTTCAAGGTGAAGTGCTACTGTGCTCACATTGTTATTCAGCATGTTATACATGTAAAAGACTAAGGGCTGGATTCACAAAGGCTAATGCATGTGCAAAGTGACTTACGCCAAAAGGAATGACACAAGTAACACTTTGCGCCATGAGTTGTACCATTTGAGATTCACAAAAGTAGCCTGCGACATGTTGCACACTGCTTGCGCCAAACCTGACTTGCGCCTTGGTTGTGGCAAAACCTTGGCAGTGACCTGGAGCAAGGAGGTCTACAGCAGCATCTGCACCCTATTCAGAAATGGCAGCTGCCACATCTCTTACTTTGGGATTCAAAAACAACCCCTGGAGGATATGCGTCAAAGTACATGGTTCTGTGCCGTCCATTGGGGGTTGTGCTGATGTACTACAGGTGACCACACAGAAGCGCCCCCCCATGTGCCCAGATCCCCAACAGTACTGCAATAGAAGCCTGTGTGGGCTATCGCCCACCCCACCCTTGATCCCCAACAGTCACATCATTGAAGCTGTTATGGGCAACCAGAGCCCCCACCCTCCCAGCCCTGATCCCTGTTCCTTGCTCCCCAAATCGTATCCCGTAATGAAATAAACAATCATAATGCCACATGTCCAATATAGCCCTGGTAGGCTAGTGACCTTTACACAGCAGTGCTAAACCACCCGCGCTCCCCTACCGTGGTACTCAGCCAGCGCTAGCGCAGCCCCTCTCACTACCGCAGCCAGCCACTGACTAAAGCTCTCCTGTGAGTGCGTACTTGTATATAGTACACACTCAGTGACTGACAGCAGCTGTCATTCACTGAGCATGCACTATTTACAGTATGCACTCAAAGAACATACAAAATTTGTCAGCAGATAAAGGCCTAGAGGTCTATCAAGTCTGCTGAAATGTGCAGCTAGCACCCCTTATTCTGCAGCTGCCCCTCCCTTCCACCCTTCCCCTTCATTGACCCCCCCTTGTCCTGTCCCATCCCTTTTTGAAGCAGTCCACTGTTTTACTGGATGCCACTTCTGCAGGTAACGCATTCCATCCAGCCACCACCCTCTCTGTAAAAAAAAGTGTCTCCTCATCTCCCTCCTGAACCTTTCTCCCTCCCTCCAGACTCATATCATAGCCCCTGGTGTCCCTTCCCTCCCTTTCTTTGAACAGCTCCTCTGTACCTGTCTTTATTCCTTTCATGTACTTAAGGGTTTCAGTCATGTCCCCTCATCCCTCCTCTCCTCCAGCGAGTACATGTTCAACTCCCTAAGCCTTCTCTCGTATGATAAGTCCCCCAGCCCCTTGATCATCTTTGTTGCCCTGCGCTGCACCCCCTCCAGTAACTTAATGTCCCTTTTCAGATATGGGTACCAGTACTGCACGCAGTACTCCAGGTGCGGTCTAACTAATGACCTATACAGTGGAAGAATCACCTCCTCCCTCCTCGAGGACATACCCCTTGCAATACAACCCAGCATTTTGCTGGCCTTTGCAGCAGCCTTCCTACATTGTGCCGAGTTGTTCATTGACCCTGTAATGAGCACCCCCAGATCCTTCTCCTCTGTCTGTGCGAGCTCCACTCCCCCCAGCTGGTAACTCCTCCTTGGGTTCTTCATCCTAAAATGCAGCACCTTGCACTTTTTGGCATTAAAGCCCAGTTGCCAGGTGTCTGACCAGGTTTCAAGCTTTGCCAGATCATCCTGCAACCTCTGCCATCCTCCCAGGTCATCTACCACCGCTCCTACCTTGGTATCATCAGCAAACAGACTGATCTTGCTCTTGATGTCCAATGATATGTCTGCAATGAATATCCCAAACAACATTGGTCCCAGCACCAAGCCCTATGGAACACCGCTCATCACTACACTTGGATGTGAGCTCCCACCCACCACCACCCTCTGCTGCCTTCCCTGAAGCCAGTTCCCTACCCATCTCACTAGCTTTGCACCTGCCCCGTGCCTTCTAACTTACTTCCCAGCTTTCCATGCGGCATCGAGTCAAATGCCTTACTGAAGTCCAGATACAGGACATCAACTGCATGGCCCCTGTCCGGTTGCCTAGTTACCCAGTCATAGAACTCCACCAGGCTGGTTTGGCAGGATCTGCCACGTATGAAACCATGCTGGCTGCTGTCCTGTAGTCCTTTGGACTCTAGGAGGGCCACCAGCCACTCCTTAAGGATAGTCACCATTAGCTTGCCCACGATGGATGTGAGGCTCACTGGTCTGTAGTTTCCTGGTTCATCCTTGGGGCCACTCTTGTGGAGGGGCACCACATGAGCCATCCTCCAGTCCTGAGGTACACACCCCGAATGTAGTGAGGCATTAAATAGGTCTGTCAAAGGTCCTGCAAGGACCTCTGCCAGCTCCTTCAGTACCCTGGGTGGATGCCATCTGGGCTTGGTGCCTTATCCACCCTCAGTGTCTTCAAACCCTCCAGAACTCTGCCCTCCATGATTTCCCCATCTGTCACCCTCCCCCATTTCTGCCATTCCTCCCTCTTTGGGTGTCACCCCTCTCCTTAGTAAGATCGGAGCAGAAGTAATCAGTGCTTCTGCCTTGTCCTTCCCCTTCTCCCAACCCCCTTTCATAATCCTTACTATGTGGTCCTTACAGCTCCTATCTCCTGATGTACCTAAAGAGTCCTTCTCCCCTTCTTAAGGGGAGAAGAGCTCAGCTGGTGGCTGGCCACAGTGGTGAGAGGTGGCCATGCCTTTCACCAGCTGGGTAGGTGTAGGGGAGCAGGGTGATCTGGCACTGCTGGATGGGGGTTCACTAGACCACCAGGACTATATTGGACATGTAGCATTATGCTTTTTGTATTTCATTACCCGGGTGGCATTTTGGGAGTGGAAATGGTGATCAGGGCTGGGAGGGTGGGGGATTCCAATTGCCCATAAGGGCTTCAGTGATGTGACTATTGGAGATTGGGGTTGGCTCAGGTTCTGATAGCCCATAAGGGCTTCAGTGATGTGACTGTTGTGGATTGGGGTGGGGGCAATAGCACGCACAGGCTGTTATTGCAGTACTGTTGGGGATCTGGGCACATGGGGGGCACAACCCATTGCCAGACTCCCTTCTGTGGGCACATCTGCTGCTCACTCATCCCATGGCTTGTGGCATTCTTGGTGGCTATGCACTTTGTTGGACTGATGCTGCAAGCCACAGGGCACAGGCTGGAGGACCCTGTCCAATACTGAATCGGGAGCAGGGTCCCTGATGCAGGGGCGGTTGGCACAAGCTGCCATTTTTGCAGCTTGCATCCACCCTTTGCGAATCCAGCCCCAAGAGTACAGTGCTGCCAAACACAATATAACTTTCGGATTAACAGTACTGCTGCATACTCACAAGTGGATACAAGGACCAGATGACTGATGGCTTTATCCAATAAGGACTGGTGGCAAGTTTGAGTACTCAGTGACTCCCGGTATTTAAGCAAGGCTATTGGCATGGTTCGGTAGCTCTGACGATGCTGTGCCGGCATGTCGAAATGTTAGCCCTTTGGTGCATGTACTCATGGGTGCATGTCTATCATTCTCCCAGGCTGGATATCCTGAGATTTTAAATAAAAAGAGCTATAGGCTCTATAAAACTGGGTCAACATGCAGCGAAACTCATCTAGTAGCCTAGAAGGTGCAGATAAAATGGAACTGTCCAAATAAGAAACTGAAAAGATCAGAAGGACTCTAGCTGGTGGTACATGCAATATATCTGTAGTGTATGACTTTCTTCTATGCCAAGTGTCTTTTATGTGATGGTTTTGGACAGTACATTTATTTGATTTTTTGCACAATAAGAGTAAAAAGATTTTACTTCGAGAGGGCTCTTGCAGTAGGTATTCACATATGGGACTAAGCCGCCAGGCATCAGGACCCCACAGAAGAATTTCTAGCTAGCAGTCTTTGGCAGGTACCGCTCCCATATCAGGTGACTGGCGTCAGGCGGCGTCTGTATAAAGGGGTGGTCCCCCATGCCTGCCTTCCAGTTCTTTCCACCATCGACTGTGAAAGTTCCTTGCGCGGTAGAACAGCGTTCGTCCAGTCTTAAAGTTTTCAACTTTTTCAACCTTTTTATTTTTTGACATTTTCTCAAACATCTCTGTGTATGTCGTCCCCGACACCCTCTGAATTGCATAAAACAAGTGTGACTCATGTGGTTCCCAGCTTCCACACAAGGATGGCTACTCCTTGTGCCCCTTCTGTCTAGGCCCAGAACACCACGTGGAGAAGTGCCAACACTGCCAGAAGTTCAGCTCAGCTACCTGCAAGAGAAGGCAGCAGTCCTTGGAAGCCCATCTCCTCAAGAAGAAAATGGCGTCCATGGAAAAAGAGTTCAAAAAGCTTAGGCAGGCATCCACTTCCCCTGGAAGGCCACAAAAAGAAGCGTAACACGGAGAAGCACCAGGAGCGGGAGTCATCTTCCACAGCAACTGCGACTTCGGCTGGAGTTGCAGCCCTTAAGGTAACATCCCCTCTGGAGGGATCACTCTTTAGCCATTTAGGTGGCTACCAAGAAGGTGCCACCCCTCCTGTTGGACTCGTGCTCAGGCCCTTTGGGAGCCTCCAGAGCAAAGGAGGCCTCTGCTCCCATTAAAGCCGTTCCTGCTCCACATCCTTCTGGTGAGAGCGGGTCCAGTAAGTTGGACATTGGCCCCACCGATGCCCCCCTGGACAAGGCTACTAAGCCACTCACCCCTTCGGGTGAGTGCCCAGCCAAAACCCCTTCTAACAAGGCCGCCACTCCTTTGTGACCTTCCTCCGACAGGGAATCCGGTAAGTTGGACACCGGCCCCTCCAACATCGGCCCGGACACTGCCAATAAGTCGGCCGCCGGCTCCTCTGACAACCGCCCAGTCAAGAAGCCTGCACCAGACCCTGTTGTCATGTCTGACGCCCCAGGCTCTCCGCAATGCCTCACCATGTTGCACACTGAGGTCCCCACGTCCCCTCGATTGACACCCGGGGATTTTAATCCTCCTTCCCCTGTTGTCACCAACAACCTTGAGTCACTGCCGTCAGGGATCCCTCTTGTGCCGGTTCCCCTGATGCCAGACCCTCAGACGCCACCCACCAGCATCCCTTCGCCCGATGGAAGACCTGTTCCTCCATCAGGTCCATCGGACCCGCCCGACGGTATACCTACGCCGGGCCTGACACCTGTGGGGCCAATGCTTCCTCTGGCCCGCCAGCAGGGCCTTTGCCAGGTCCTTCTGCTCCGTCAGAGCCCCTGGCACCAGGGTACCTGACACCACAATACCCGGTGCCACAGTACCTGCTCCACCAGTATCCACCGCAGTACCCAGTGCCGCAGTATCCAGCACCGCAGTACCCAACACCTCAGTACCTGATGCCAGGCTACCCTCCGTCGGGCTATGGATACTCCTTTTATGGATACCCTTATTACCCATATCCTCCACCTCCACTGCCCACTCCACCGCTGCCAGAAAATCTGAAGGAGTCCTTGGCCTCCTAGTGGGCTGAGGCCAGGGCTCAGATCATCAAGGAGGTTGAGAGTCATCTCCCAACATCGGTTCCTATACCAAACCCCCTGCGTTGGAGATGGGAGACCCCCCCCTTACCCGACACCAGAGGAGAATCCTCTGGCACCAAGCAAGGGAAGATACACCCTCAGGAACTCCCCAGTGGTCATTCCTCCTCCTTCCAGGGAAGAGTCTTCCTTCAGAGACGCCTGACTCGGACACAGAGTCTGGCCACTCTGAATACAAAGATGAGCCCCATACTCCAGAATGCCCAAGGCTGAGAGACCCTCCAAAATCCCCTCCAGAGAACCCTCCCATTCTGGACTTATTAAGGAAAATCCAGGAAGTACATCAGTGGCAATCAGTGGAGCCAGACCCACAGCGTAAAAAACTCACTCATCTGGATCTGTCCGAGACCGCTTCTGTGCTGATTCCAGCCTGGATAGAGCCACACGTAGATCTTGTTTCCACCATCTGGAAACAACCTTCTGCACTAGCCCCCCCCCTTCCAAGAAACGTGGATAGGCTATACCAGGCTCCTGAGGGTGTAGACTGTCTTAACCTTCACCCCAAGGTGGATTCGGTTGTCATCAGCATCACCCACGGCAGCTCCGCTAACCCTAAACATCTAAGCTTGTCTCTGCCTGATAAGGAATCCGGCTCTGGACCAGTATGGGAAGAAGATCTATTCCTCTTCTACCCTTGACATCAGGGCCCTCAATTATGTTGCCCATATGGGGGATTTCCGAAGTCTGTCCTGAGGTGGAATCTAGTTGGACTCCCTTCCTGAGTCACAAACTAAGCAGGAAGTGGCAGACCTTATCCGTTCTGCTCGCTCAGCCTGTAGGCACATGCTTCGTGCCATCTATGATGCAGTGGACACAGTTGGAAGGAGTTCGGCCTTCGCCGTAGGCCTACAGCATCATGCCTGGCTCTGCATGTCAGGACTGGTCCCTGAGGTACAGTCCACTATACAGGATGCTCCCTTCAGGGGTTAGGTGCTGATCGGGGGTGATGTCAAGGATATCATAACCAAACTACTAGAGAAGGATACTGCACTCAAGTCTGTCCAGACTATGTACAGACCCCCTCAAGAGCAGCGGCGTCCTTTTCGTCACCAAACCTGACAAAGACCAAAGCTCCAAGGAAAGCGTGCCAACAAACGTCGGGCCCCTCCAGCAACCAAGACCCCCCTCAGTTATTAAAAAACAGAGGAGCTCGTTGCTGTTGCCCCACACCTCCCAACTCCCTGCCTCCGGACATTCCAGAGGAACCAGTAGAGAGAGATTTTCCTCCCATCTGCCAGGTTGAGAGAGGATAACATCAGATGCTTGGGTGCTCCAGCTGATATCGGCAGAACAATCAATAGAGTTTCTGCAGAAACCACCCCAACCCCCCCCCAGTCATCTTACTCCCCTCAACATCTTCCTCTGGTTCTAGAGGAAATCATCTCCCTGCTCTCGAAGGTGGCGATAGAGCCAGTCAACACTCATCTTTGGGGGACAGGTTACTATTCCCATTTCTTCCTAGTTCCAAAGAAGATGGGAGACCTGAGGCTGACTCTAGACCCCAGCTCCCTGAACATGTTCATGGAGTACAAATGCTTCAGGATGCTCTCCTTGCAGAGCCTTCTTCCAATACTTTGGCTGGGACAGTGGCTATGTGCCCTGGATATGCAGGATACTTACCCATATGCCCTTCCCATCACAAATTCCTCTGTTTTTGTTTTTCAGGGGGGCCACTACCAATTCAAGACCCTCCCATTTGTCTTTCCTCAGCCCCCAGTGTTTACCAAATGCCTGTCAGTGGTAGTGGCCCACCTGCATACCAGGGTGTACAGGCATTCCATACTCAGGATGATTGGCTCCTGTGGCCCCTGCCCAGGGAGGAATTCTTGCACTGCCTTTCCCTTACCCTGCAGGTTTTCAACAGCCTGGGTACCACCATCAACCAGGCCAAGTCCCACTTGGTCCGCTGCCAATGCCTCCAATTTATAGGGATGATTCTGGACACGACCACAGGCAAAGCTTTCTGGCCCCCTGACAGGGTTGAGACCTTTCAGAATCAGGCGCGTCTTCTGTCCGGTCACAGGAGGGTTGGAGCCAGGTCAGTCCTCCGCCTCCTCAAGCTAATGGGCAGCTGTCATTCCAACAGTCCCATTCGCTCAGCTCCATATGAAGGTCTCTCAGTGGATGCTTCAGTCGCAGTGGGACCAGACCAGGGACAGTCTAGACCAAGAGGTACTAGTATCAGATCCCATGATCAGGGACTTGCAATGGTGGATGGTTCAGGAGAACCTGTGTCTGGGAGTTAACTTCTGCATCGATCCTGTACTGCCACTGAGTAAAAAAAACACTGCTTAAATTCAGGCAGTTGACAGACAGAGTAAAATAAAGGTCCCTGCAGAAGTATCTCTTAGTCATGCAAAGCCCTGTGGTCTGGCCAGCATCTTCCGCTCACAACTTGCTCTTGCTTCTTATGTTTTCCACCCAGTCGATAAAACTTCTCATAACACTTCCTTGTCTCAATTCAGCTCAGCTCCCCTTTCTACTTTAGAGATTCACCAAATCTGAGGCCACAAAATATCCAATGCAAGTACTCCGCTTGGAGATCACTTTTATTCACCCTTGACAAACTACTCTACCCACTTATCAAAATCCTCAGCCTATCACTTATAGCCAGCAAATTCCCTCAGATCTGGAAAAAAGTGGTGGTAATGCCAGTCTTGAAAAGTGGGGAAAGAACTATTCAGTCCAGCTACCGACCTATCTCTATCCTCCCTTCCCTCTCCAAAGCGCTTGAGAGAATAGTCTACGACCAACTCATTGACTATCTTGTAAAGTACAGTCTGCCACGTCATCAACAACATGGGTTTTGGAAATGGCACAGCACTATCGCAGCACTAGTGGAGTTCACTGGCTTTATCCTCAAGGCATTAGATCGGGGGCTCTTGGTGGTGGCAACATTCACTTACCTCACCAAAGCCTTTGATACTGTCAAACATGATCGCCTTCTCAGACAGTTAGCCAACACAGGTCCATCCTTGGTGTCCCTAGGGCAGTTCCACAGCTACCTCTCTTAACGAGTGCAGCAACTCAAAATACTGGATGTTCTCGCCTACCAATGTAAAATTACTTCTGGACTACCCCAAGGTTCTATCCTGGGCCCACTACTATTTAGTCTTTTTCTAAACAACCTCTCTAAGGCCTGTGCTGACAATATCCTATTATACGCAGATGACACTGTGCTGTTCACAAGCCACTCCAACCCCACAGTCCTTGAACAGAAAATGCAGGCTAATTTCACAGTAGTAGAGGTCTGGTTCTGTAACTCCAAGCTCTTCCCAAATTATAAAAAAATCAAGATCATGCTGTTTACTTCCCCACATAACAGGCACAGATTATATCACCTCAAGATCTTAAACAACAGGGATTCTGCTCTAGACATAGTCACTAGGTTTAAGTACAGTATCTGGCAATCACCCTTGACTGCTTCCTCTCCTACTCACTTCACATAGACCAATGTAGCCAAGGTGAGAAACTGCGCATATAGGTCAGCTATGCAGGGACAGGCACAGCCTCACAGACAAAACCCTCAAGCTTGCTGTCAGTAGCTCAGTCCTGTCAATAATCTGTTAGGCCTGGTTGTCTATGGGTCAAGTACTGACACAGCTCTTAAGTGAATCAAATTGGCCTTAAACAAGGCCTGCTGCCTCATGTTAGGTGCTCTCCATTTATCCCACTTGCAACTTCTACACCTGTTCTGGTTGGCTCAATCTGCATAATAGGATCCAGTACCGGGTATGTCTGCTCGCTATGAAATCCACTCTCAGCCTTACCATTCCAAGTTTACAATCCCTCCTCAGTTCCACCACCAACCGCAGGCCAACTAGAGGCATAAGTGGGAGTTTGTATTAAGTCCCCTTCCACCGTGCATTGCACGGACAATGTTCTTACACTTACAGGACCCCTAAATGGTTGAACTTGCTCCACACCGACCTCCAACTGGAACCTAAACTGGTCCCTTTCAAAACTAAACTTCATTCCTACCTGTCCACTTATATCTCTTGTGACTGTTAAACCACCCACACCTAATCCTTTCCCCTGTTGGTTTACCAGTCTCTCTCAGCACTTAAATTCTGTCCCTCCACCTTATTTCCCTCTGGTACTAGTTCATTACTCAATCACCTACCCCCCCTTCCCCGACCTTTTCTGACCTTAGAGTATATGATCCTACCTTTTACCCTACAACTTTTACCATTGGGCAGTCCCCTCCAACACTCACCACTTACACACTAACAAGGCCCTCTGAGCTGCTGCAGCCTTTTAACTCCCAATTCACTGCTCATTCAGCCGTCTCTTAACTACCCCTGCCCATCTCTGATCCACTATCTCCCCTATTTATCCCATCCACCTCTATCTTTCTGCACTCCTTACCTTTCATTAGATGCTCTTTCAACAGCATTGACTGTATGATAAATGTTTATGATTAGTTGTTAACTTTACTTTATAGTCTTCGTTTTGCACATTGTAAAAAACTCAATGGATACCATGGATAAGCAATGACTTAATTCCATGTCTACTGCTAGTAACTATAATTAACTTCTGCCCAGTACCTTGTTATCTGTTGCACTGTATTTCTGTCTTCAACATGGAACTTTGTAAATGAGCATTCAGCTCAAAGGTTTCAATCCAAGATGTAATAAATAAATGTTTAAATGAAGGGTGCTTTTGCAGCCTTAATAGGGGATAATTCATTCTTTCTTACTCTGCAAGTGCCATTGCTATACAATTTTGTCTGTTAGTAATGTCAACTATCTAGAGAATCAGTGAGACTTTGAGCATTGCTCCATGCTGGACCAGCACTGACACAGAAGGGCAGCTTGGAAAAAAGTGCAGACGAAAGTGCTCTATGCTTTTAAATAAGTAGTTACCACTCCTAGATTTGTGGTTACTCGGGACAGGGAAAGTACAGTCTGAGGGCGTTGTGCACCGCGGGAAGAGCATATGTGCAGCACTCCAAGTGCTGTTTTAAATTGTTAGATAGAAAAGTACGGATTCCGTAGAACTTACCGTAACAGTAGATTTTGAGAGAAGCTCTTGCAGTAGGTATTCACATATAGGACTAAGCTACCAGGTGTCAGGACCCCACGGAAAAATGTCTAGCTAGCAGTCTCTGGCGGGGGACCACCCACATGTCAGGTGACTGGCGTCAAGCGATATCGGTATAAAGGGGCTGTCCCCCACGCCTGCCTTCCAGTTCTTTCCCGCCAAAGGCCAAAAAAGGCAAGACAAGAGAGAAGAGGATATTTCCTTGCATGGAAATGAAGCAAAGAAAGCTTTGGGGGATGGAGGGCAGAAAGGAATATTACAGAAGAGCTCCTCGAAGATCAACTGTTACGGTAAGTTCTACGAATTGTTGTATCTACCGAGAGGGTTTTTTCGGTAGGTATTCACATATAGGTCTGAGTCCCAAGAAGTTTGGAACAAGGAAAAACCCTCGAGAAGAGGATTGTAATCCATAACATAGAACCTCAAGGCTGAACGGGTCTCATGAAAGGAGACTTTGTAGGACAGTCAACCCAAAGCCTGCTCTACAGCGAGAGGCGATGTCCAAACTGTAATGTTTCATGAAGGAATGGACTGAAGTCCAAGTTGCAGCTGCACAGATATCAGCCACTGACACATTCTTGAAACAAGCGGTAGAGGTAGCTACTCCTCTGATGGAGTGGCCTCTGACTTGACCCGGAAGGGTCATGTTGTACTTGTCGTAACAGAAAGGGATTCAATTTTCCAACCATTTAGATAGGCATTGCTTAGAAACAGCATTGCCTTCTCTTTTGTGAGCAAAAGAGACAAAAAACTGATCAGTCTTTCTGAGATCCTTAGTCCGATTGGTGTAGTATCTCAGGATTCTGTGAACATCCAGAGTATGCAAGAGGTACTCCCCTTGATTGGAGTGTTTTGTAAGAAAGTGGATAGCTCAATAGATTGATTTAGCATAGATTCAGCCACCACCTTAGGGAGAAAGTTAGGGTTGGTGCGTAGAGCCACATGTTCCTTGTGGAAAATCAAGTATGGAACTTTACATCAAGGTCTGCAGCTCAGAAATCGCCAAGCAGAAGTGATGGCCACTAGGAAGCGTCTTCCAGAAGAGCTTTAGATCAGTTGTTGCTGCTGGCTAGCAGAAGGAGAGTGCGCTTCTCAGTATGAAATTCAAGTCCATGGAAGGGCAGGAATGTGAATGTGGGGTCTCAAATGGAGAACCCATCTGAGAAAGTCTTAGAGACTTCCAGCTGAGCAAAGTCCTGTCTCAAAGGAAATGGTAGGCTGGAATAGCTGCCATATGGACCTTCAGTGAAGAATGGCTGAGACCCAGATCGAAGAGGTGACCATGTAATACAGGACTTTATTGAATGGGCATGCGAAGGCTCCAAGGCTTTTGAATTTGCCCAGATGGAGAACCCTTTCCACTTCATAGCGTAAGTGTACCTGGTAAGGCTTCCTCGCTTTCACCAAAATATCCGCTACTAAGGGAGAGACTCTGAAGCAGGCTTTAGCTACATCTGCAGGAGTCATGCATGGAGATGAAGGGATTTGAGTCCTGGATGAACAAGGGTCCCTTGATCCTGGGTCAACATTTGTTGTGACAGAGGAAGAGGTGGTATCTTTGAAAACTTGCAGAAGAGAGAACCAAACTTGCCTGGGCCTGAAGGGAGTGATGAGAATCATTTGAGCCCCTTCCGATCCGAGTTTGTTCAGAACCCTCGGAATTAAAGGAATGGGGAGGGAAGGCATAAACAAATCTGTCCTCAACCAAGAGACAGAGCATCCTGCCAGAAGCGTCTACGCCCTGGAGCAAGCGAGCAAAAGGCAGGAAGTTGCATTTTTGGGAGAGGTGAAGAGGTCTATCTGAGATGTTCCCCATCTCCGTAAGATGTTGTTTACGACCTGATAATCTAACTCCCATTTGTGGGACCTGGCTGAGGACTGACTGATGTTGTCTGCCAGTGTGTTTTCCACTACTGGAACGTGAACTGCAGTCAAGTGAAGGTGATGCTGGGCTGCCCAATACCAGACTCTCATCACCTCCCCACAAAGGGGTATGGAACATGTTCCTCCCTGTTTGTTGAGGTATCAGACTACGCACATGTCTGATTGGATGAGTAGATGACCAGGGAGAATGAAGGGCAGAAGAGCCTGGAGGGCATAAAGGACTGCCCTCAGTTCAAGCACATTTATGTGCAGATTTTGCTCGAACCTGGACCAGCTGCCCTGAGTCCTGTGAGAGCCTAGGTGGGCACCCAGCCTTCTCCTGATTCATCTGTTGTCAACGTCTAGGAAGGAGGATCGATGCAGAAGTTAACTCCCAGGCACAGGTTCTCCTGAACCATCCACCATTGCAAGTCTCTGATCATGGGATTTGATATTAGTACCTCTTGGTCTAGACTGTCCCTGGTCTGGTCCCACTGAGAGACCCTCATATGGAGCCGAGCGAATGGGATTGTTGGAATGGTAGCCACCCATTAGCCCGAGGAGGCAGAGGACTGACCTGGCTCCAATCCTCCTGTGACCGGACAGAAGACGAGCCTGATTCTGAAGGGTCTCAACCCTGTCCAGAGGCAAGAAAGCTTTGCCTGTGGTCATGTCCAGAATCGTCCCTATAAATTAAAATACAGTAAGCAGTTAATTTCCACTCTGCCAAGCTTCTGCCTGCCTTTTGAAAAGATGAACATGGAAGGGGAAAACAGCTGCAGTTGTATTTTACTCTATGTTGGCCTAGTGCATGCATTTTGAAAGTGTAAACTTTACTTTTACTCCTCTAGATACTTGACAGTTCTTTCCTTCAGAAGTGATTCCATCTTTTCCCTTTCACTGAGGTTAAACTAACAGGTCTGTAATTTCCTGCTTCTGCCTTGCTCCCACTTTTGTGAAGGGGAATCACATCTGCCCTCCTCCAGTCCTCAGGTACCACCCCATCCTCCCATGATTTGTTAAAGAGGGTAGTCAGTGGTGTCACTCATTCTACCCTTAGTTCTTTTAGAATTCTGGGATGAATCCCGATCCATGATCGAGATGAAGTAAAGAACTACATGGCGTGTTTGCTTTGCAGTTTTGCTGCAGACTCACTGTGGTGTGAGGAGTCGGGACAAGCAGTCAAGGAGGAGTCCTATGGTGCCGCTGGGCGGAAACCCATCACCCTCCTCATTGTACCGCCATCTGACATGGACTACTGCCTGGTGGTCATCTTATTTCCGGGGTGGGCGAGTCGAGAGCGATGACGATGACGGTCGACCCAGACAGGAGGCCAAGAGAGTTGCAGCTACCAAGGTATGTGTTCTACTACTGCTACAAATTAATTAAGACTCAAGAAGAGAGAACCAAAGTACAATGGGCCTGGCATGCATTATTGTTTGGTGTAGACAGACAGACTAGAGAAAGAGAAAATAAAAAGAAAAGCATATCAGGCTGGAAAAAAGTACAAGTCAAGAGTGCATGGTGGATGGGGAGGCATAATACTATTATAACTGTAACTATTACTACAGACATGAAAAGTCACTATAAGTGTTAAAATGAATATAGTCCAGTAATTATTAGCTGTCACTGTTGTCAGAAAGAAGACTAGAAGAACAAGGGGGTCAAGGCAGTTGACTGGGCAGTCTGAGAATCCATCGTGATTGGCTGCTGGCTGGATATAAAATGAAATCCACCTGGCAAGCCAGGCCTAGATATTACCTGGCTACTAGCATGGGTGATAAAGGGATACAGATTAAGCCTACACAATCACAGCAGGCCACAGCAAGCTTGTTCCCCTGGTAAAATCTAAATCTTGCTAGCATGTCCAAGATACAGTAGTTTGGGTAAGAAGTATATGCAGAGCAGGCCAACACTCTAGCATAGGGAGCAAACCTGTTGTGAAAACAAAGAACTGCCTTCTGTTTGGATTGCATGTGGTTTCAAAGTGTTGTAGGATCATATGACAGGTCAGCACTCTTACTAAGCTACCATAGCACTAGGAGATCAAAGGTCAAGCAGTAATTTATGCCAATAATACTCTTAGTTTTCAGCTTTAGCTCCCCATTACTATGGGGCACTGGACGCTCTGTAGCTCCTCATGTATTTTGGGCATTCAAGGGATTGCTGTTTTAGGCAAAGTGAACTCCAGTGCCATTTGGCTGCTACCAGTATTAAAGGAGGAGCTTTGACTGGGTGATGAATGAAGCCAACCGGTGGATGGTGGAGGTGTGGACGTCACCTACCTGATGTTCAGCAAGGCCTTCGATACTGTTCCACAGTACCACATAAAAAGGCTGGTTAACAAAATGGGTTGCAGCCTTGCCGGCACAGCACAGAGGAAGAGTGGGATGTTGGCATTTAGTTCCCCTCCCCGAACCACAAAATATTACTTGGAGTAAGGCCCCCACATCTATTAATCTGGGCCTGATGCTTATCTGTCTGCCTGCCTGCCATGAAATGAGTACTTGAATTCTTCTTCCATTGGTTCTCCTATTTACTTAGCATTACTGTGTTGACTTTGGCAGGATACCCTTGTCTCCATAGTAGTACTGGGAGAGGTGAACCAATAGAAGAGAGTTTTTTCATCTTTAGACAAATTAAAAATTGAGAGCGGAATAGTCACTTTTTTTTTTCAGGGAGCAGAATGAGACATTAGTCAGTAGTGATTACTGTGGTGTGCAGCCTGTCACAGGAAAGTTTCAGCACAGCGACCATCTGAGGAGAAAAAAAAATTAAAAATAGAAGTAAGTTTTTCCATATGTAAACGTTTTGCCTCATTTTAGTCAAGTGAAAGAAGATCCTGACCAGGGATCTGTTTACATTAATGTAAATAAATCTAAATGTCTCTAATGCCCTGTACACACTAGAGAGCTTAAAACGGTTTAACTGCCTTAAACCATTTTAAACTCCCAAAACACGGTTTGCGTCCACACTATAACATGATTAAAACTGTGTCACAACCTGTTTTGAAAACCGCAGCTAAAACCCTGCTAGAGAGGTAGTCTTTAGCACAGTTTTAGATGAACATGGTTGCCTTAATCAGTGTTAACAGAAGTATGTATGCAAACCATGCTGTAACATGGGTTGAGGCAACCCATCCATGGGAAAAAGTAATTTTGTTAGCAACAGGATTTAAAAAAAAAAAAAAAAAAGTGGTACCGTATTGTTCTAGTAGCCCTTGAAACTATGGTTCCAAGGATGTACTTTTTCCCCAATTGCTTTTGGTTCCCGTTCACGGGTATCCCGGCATGCACTGTGGCACACTGCGGCATCCATAATGCTTAGACTTGGTGCCGCAGTCATGCCTGGGAACCTGCTTCACCTAGTACGATTGTCGGAATGCAATGTGGACACTCTGACAACCATGCTAGGGATCGATTTATAAAACGATTTTAATAATGTTTTATAAATCAGTTGCTAGTGTGTACAGGGCCTAAGTGTGGTATGGTGCTGTTTTTGAGAGGATTGCTAATATCGAAATGTATCAAGTGAAAAACAGAACGGCTACCCAGTAATCGACAAAAAAGACCTGTAAGCTAAGGTCATATAGAAAAGCTTTTAATAAGGAAACCTTAAAAGCAAGGAAACAAACAGCACTCCAGAGCCACAGACACACGTTTCACGCCTTAAACGACGCTTTTTCAATGTGATCACTTTTAAAGTTTCCTTATTAAAAGCTTTTCTATATGACCTTAGCTTACAGGTCTTTTTTTTGATTACTGGGTAGCTGTTCTGTTTTTCACTTGATGCTTCATTTGTTTGGCTCCAGTTTTTTCTCATTGCTTCGCCTTTCTGTGTGAATATAGAAAGGTAGACAATGTTGGCAGGTGGACACTGAAAATGTATTTCACATAAAACTAGCTTAAATCCTTTCAGTCCCTAGCCACTTCTTAGATCGAGCTGATTGTAAGTGACTCTTTGTTAGACCCTGTCAGTGTTTGTTTGATATGAGTGTTTCTGTGTGTGTATTCTGGTCCCTAGTCCAACAAATCTATGGTGGGTTTTTTATTAAGTTGGGCAGAACTGCCTATGGATGCTCCTCTAACGTCCTGTCATCATAGTCCTTTCATCTCCTTCACTTGTAGTGGATGGGATCTCCTTGCTTACAGTATGTATAGTCATATTAGCAGTATATTAGGTGTGGAGTAGGGTAAATTGCTTTAGCCAACAAAGCAGAAGAATCAGACTTGATTGGATTGGCCCAGTTCGCAAACTGTGATCATGCCCCCACCTAGTCTGTTTATTTGATTTACAGGACACAGGTGGTGGACTTATTTGAGGATCGAGATTGACATGAGTGGACTTGTGTAATGGAGTGGTGCTGGGTCCCTCCTCCAGTCCTCCCTCAGTCGGAATGCAATTGTGCCACTGGCGCTGTCTCCCAGATTCCCTTCCCATCCCAGACCCGGCAACGATGACAATCCATGATGATCCATTGCCTTCCTTTTCTCCATTCTCACAGCCTAGTTGGAACACAGACTAGAGTGACTAACTGACTTAGACTTAGCCACAAACCTGTTCTGTTATAACTTGTGCCTCCGTCCTCATCTCATCAATTGCCTTGCTAGTGCCACACCTCACCACCACTCCTCCTTCTAGTCTACTCTGCTTCATCGTTTGCTCCACTTCATCATCCTCCTGTTTCACTCAGCTTGGGCTCAGGTCCTAATAAATTTCACTATCGCCACCCGATCATCTTACATTGCAATTTTAAAATGTGCTACACATCGCAGACTGTGAAGCTGTTTTTTAACTATATGCCTTAAGTCCTCCACAACAGCAGCTAGCATGCTGAAGTCCACCGAGGTCCCTCATGTATGAACGGTCAGCATGGTGAACTGAAGGCTGGCTGCAGTCATGGAGTGCTTGCTCCCCCACCCTCAGCTATCCATTGAGCAGTAAGGTTTGTGCTTTTGTGTATTATGGGTATGGGATGGTCTGGTCGGGTGCTGGTTAACTGTCACTGAGTCCGTAGCTAGTTTCTTGTTTTTTTTTCTTTAACCTGCCTTCTGCTAACATGGTGGATGATGGCAAACAATATATTGAATGTGGAATTCATTTCCCACAGCGTGCAATCAGCACAAAAGTGCACACAAAATAAAATATGTTCTTCTACAGCAAGCCAGGGATCTTCCTGTAACTAATTATTTCTGGATTGCTGCTGTGCTGTCACTGGGGTCTTTTCAGCTCACCTCCACCCCCATTGCTGGCATGTCCAGATTTTTTCCCAAAGAATCCAGACTCCCCCTCAAGAGGCAGCACTGTCTGAGAGAGAGAGACTGACTTGCTATCATGCATGCCATTGCTGTAACTGTGTTTATTTCTGGTGTAATAAATCGAGAATGCATTATGAATTTTATGATGATGATTGTGCAAGTGAATGATTACTATGATGACTGATGAGTCAGATGACGTGCGTGAGCCTGCTTGCTTGTCAGTGTCTGTTTTCTTAGATTGCCCAAGGTAATAAGGAATTAAATACACAGCTCAACTCAAGGTACATCTTGCAATTGTATAAGTTATTTATAGGAAACAAACAGTGTGTGATAACATAAAATGCCACAAAATCATTGCAAAAAATTATAATATTTTCTGGGGGCCTAGGCGGCTCCCAGACCCCCAGTCCTTATTCCAAATTTTATTGCCCCCCCCCACATTAAAGCCATTTGAACCTCCCCTGAATGGGGTGGACCAATTTCAATGTTTTTTGCAAATAGAGGTAGCATGTAACTTATACAAGCCCTGCCAAATCGTGATTTGACCTTGGGCACCATCATAGAAATGTAGGAGGCACTTCCAAACACGTACTTACTAACATACTAAAATGGCAGCAGAATAGGCCGAACGGTCTCTCTCGAGTCTGCTCGATTTTCAGCACCCTCACTGAGGGCCAGTTTTGGTGTCCCTCCTCCCCCTTGGGTTATACTGTGCCCAGTCCCAGATGTTCCATCTGTATTGGGCCTGATCAGATTTGCCCTCCCCCGTACCTGTCCCATCCCCTCTTAAACCCGTCCACAGTCTTCACCTCTACCAGCTCCCTGGCAGTGCATTCCATGGCTCCACCACCGTTTCAGTGAAATAAAATCTCCTCCTCTCCCCTCTGAGCCTGCCCCCTTCCAGCATACACCGGTGACCTCTTGTTGTCCCACCCTCCTTCCTTTGGAGCACCCTGACTGGGCCTCCTTTATTGATCCCTTTCATGTACTTAAGGACCTCCATCATGTCCCCCCGTCCCTCCTCTCCTCCAGGGTGTACATGTCAAGCTCCTTGAGCCTCTCCTCATAGGTCCTCTCCCCCAGGCCCCAGATCATTTTGGTTGCCCTCCTTTGGACCCTCTCTAGGAGTGTAATGTCCCTCTTTAAATGTGATCTCCAAAACTGTACACAATACTCAAGGTGTGGCCTAACCAAGCAGTTGTACAGTGGAAGGATCACTGACACCTTTCTGGAGGTGTAATCCCCCTGGCAATGCATCCCAGCATCCTGTTTGCCCTTGCTGCTGCCCTCCTACAGGTCTCTGAGTTGTTCATTTTGACATCTACCACTACCCACAGGTCCCTCTTACCCTCCGTGACTTGAATCGTGTCTTCTCCCAGGGTACACCCCTGGCCTAGATTTCTGACTCCCAGGTGCAGAACCTTGCACTTCCCCGCATTGAGTTTTAGTTTCCATTTTCCCAGCCACCTTTCCAGAGCCTTCAGGTCCTCCTGCAAGGCCACCCTCCCCTCCTCTTCATCCACCACTGCACCCAGCTTTGAGTCATCTGCAAAGACACTCATCTCACTTCTGATCCCCCTCCTGATGTCTGAGATATAGGCGTTGAACAGGAGTGTCCCCAGCACTGACCCTGGGGAACCCCACTAGTAACCCACCTTGGGGATGAGGCTAACCCTCCAACCACCACCTTCTGGTATGCTAAGAAAG
The DNA here is from genome assembly GCA_016271365.2 of Neoceratodus forsteri. Taxonomy (NCBI): domain Eukaryota; kingdom Metazoa; phylum Chordata; order Ceratodontiformes; family Ceratodontidae; genus Neoceratodus; species Neoceratodus forsteri. Next base: position 389,105,600 of record CM057457.1, on the reverse strand, counting down.
CCAATTTCCTATCCATCTTCTAACTGTCTCCTACCCCATTTCCTTCAGCTTAGCCAGCAGGCCACTGTGGTGTACCGAATCAAACACCTTGCTAAAGTCCAGAAAGAGGACGTCCACTGGCCTACCCTGGTCCAGGGTCCTCATCACCCAGTCATTGAACTCAACAAGATTTGTCTGGCATGATCTTCCCATGACAAAGCCATGCTGCCTATCGTCCAAGTACCCAATTTGCTCCAGTAACCCCCTAGCTTTTCCTTAACAATACTCTCCATCACCTTGCCGACCACCAATGTCAGGCTAATGGGCCTGTAATTTCCGCCTCCTCTTGATCCCCCTCGTGGATCGGCACAACATAGGCCACCCTCCAGTCTTGGGCCACCCACCCAGTCCTCAGAGAGATGTTGAAAGCTCCGCTAGGAGGACTGCCAGGACATCCGCCAGTTCCCATAAGCACCCTAGGATGTATCTCATCTGGCCAAGGTGTTTTCTCTGTCCAAAGGGACCGAGGGCTTCTCTTACTCTCTTACTGGGATTTCAGCCTCCACGTCCTCCCCTTTTCACCCTGCTGCTGGGCCCCCATCTGTCTGTGGTTGCCACTCCCTTTCCCCAGACCATAAGGGCCCCTGATCTCCACTGGTCCCACCCTTCCTCCAGTGTGCCCCGCTCCTCTTGCAAGACATAGCCCCTCCATCCCCCCTGGTAAAAACGGAGGCAAAGTACTCATTTAGGGCTTCTGCCTGTTCCCTGCGCCTCCTGTGCCCGACCATCCCATATCCTAATTTTGCTGATCTGCCTCCTTACTTTCCTTTTTTCCCCAATGTATCTAAAGAACCCCTTGTTCCACCTCCAGATCCCACTGGCCAAGGACTGCTCCTTGTTTGCCTTAGCTGCTCTTACCACCCTGGTGACTCTCTTGGCTGTCAGCTCACATTCCTCCTGATCCCTTTCACTCCTTGAGCAGCTGAAGCACCCATAGGCCGCTTTCTTTTCCATTACCACCTCCTGTACCTCCCGGGTCCACCAGCAGGGTTTTCTGGCCCTATCGAACTTACGCCTTTCCCTTGTGCAGTAACCTCCTATATTCCCCTCCTAATGATTCCCCCATCTGCTGTCAGCATCCATATCCAGCCTTATCCTGTCCAGACGATCTTTAAGGATCCTTCCCATCTCCCTGAAGTCTGCACCACTAAAGATGGTTACTACTGACCTTGTTCAGTTTTCCTCCCCACCAGGTCCAGGAAGAACCAGACTGTGGCATGATCACTCCCAGCCAATGGGTCCCTTCACCTCTAGGCCCTAATCCAGATCACTGTCCGCCAGACCCATCCAGTGTCTGGGCCTCCCTAGTTGGCTCACCCACCTGTTGTGTCAGAAACACATCCTGGAAGACATCCAGCAGCCTCTGCTCTCTGGCCACTGGTGATGTCATACTCCCCCAGTCTGTTTCTGGCATGTTGAGGTCCCCCATTACCACTATCCTTCCCTTTCCCAATCTACAGTGCCCCTCGAGATTTGCCGCCAAACTTTCTTCCAGGACCTCCTCCAGTGCTAGTGGTCTGTATACCACTGTGACCTTTACTCTCTTACCCCTCTACATCAGCAAGGTGACCCAAATAGCCTCCACATTCCCCTCTTCCTCCTCTACCCACGCCATTTCTGACTAACAGTGCTACACCCCCACCCTCCCCCTTATCTTTTCTGAACAGAGTGTAGCCCTCCAGATTTAGGTCCTACTCATGCCCTTGAGTGGCCCAGGTCTCAATGACTGCTGCCACATCTAAATCCCCTCAACTAGCATCGCCTGGAGCTCAGGCATTTTATTTCCTAAGCTCCTGGCATTTATCCTCTTCACTCTCACCCCTTTTCCGCCTCTCTCCTTTCTCCCTTGAGGCTCCCATTTCTCAGCTTCTGCACCTACCTGGTGACCCATTTCCATATCTCCCTAGCCCCCTAGAAGGTGAAGACCATGTCCCTCATTTATCATACCTGCTGGCACTGCCCTTTTGATCCCTCTCCTTTCACTAGTATAAACCCCACCTTTCGCTGATGAACCCAGCTAGTTTGAGCTTTAGGATTTCCTTCCCCTCCAAATTAAGGTGGAGCCTGTCCCTAGCAGACAGCCCCTTATCCTCCCAGTTCTCCCCAGTCCCCCACCAGGCATTACCCCAATTCCCTGCACACTCCTAAGCCACTGATTTATCTCCTAATCTTCATCTTGTTTTCCCCACTAGCCCTTGGCACCAGCAAGTTTCGAAAGGAATCTTGCAGCCTATGGAAAGGCATACACTGGCCAACTCCCAGTACCTTGCCTGAATTTCTAGTTCACTATTACCATTTATGTCGTTAGTCCCCAAGTGCACTAGAATGTCCAGGGTACCCCCGCATTCCCTTGCCAGTGAATACAACTTATGCTTGGCCTTGTGCACCGTCAGGCCTGGGTGGCATTTGGTTCTGATCAGGCAGGTTTTACCCTCCTCCTGCCCCTCCCACTGGATGACTCTGATCATTGAGTCCCCCAATGTCGCAGTACTCTAACTTCCCCTTGCCTTCCTGTTCACCCCTTGGGTTCCCCACCATCCATGCCCCTCCTCATCCCTTTGTCTGGATTCTCCCCTCAACCAGCTCCTCGTACCTCCCACAGTCTGGGTGTTGAAGTTAGCCCCTTCACTATTGTCCCTGGTCACCTCCTCTACCCATGTCCTGGCCTTCTTTATCCCACCCACCCGAGTATCTTTCTCTGTGTCTCTTTCCCCACTCCTTACTAATCCATCCAGCCTATCCATTTGCCTACTTGGCTTTCTGCTCTCTATAATCCCATTTACGTCCTGCACCTTCCTGCCTGTCATGTTCCCCAGTTCCATACCATCAGCCTCCTCCTTGTTCCCCTGATCCTCCTTTTTTCTCTCCTTCCTACCCTCTCTTCCCCATGCTGTCCGGGACCCCTCTATTGTGCCCTTGCCACCTTCACCTGTTCTATCCGTCCCTGACCCAGCTACACCAGCAGCTGCATCATCATCTTCCTTCTCCTCTTCCTCCTCCACACACCCCTCTTCTACTAGTGGGCATAGAGGTTAAAATGATTTGTGAGCCATGGCCCATCCCCAGTGCCACTGTCCCTACTGCCTCTCTCGGTTTCCTTTGGACACCCCCAGACTCTTACTACTGCTGTGGAAATTTCCACTTTTGAGGGCCCCATGTGCCAGGGTCCCCTAGAGCCCCCTTTGTTCCCCCCTCCTCTCCTAGTATGAGCACCTCTCTTCACTCCCTCCCCCAGCTTGGGAGGCCCCAGCACCTAGTACTTCCCTGTATAGTGAGCGCTTGCCTCCCTACCTCTCCAATCCTCCCCACAGACCCCCCAGCTGCCTTCAGATCCCCTCTACCTCCTCAAGTTGTGCCAGTTGGTAGCACACTGGGCATCCCCCAAACTTCCAAGCCCAGTCCAGTATCATGGCCGCTCTACACCCTGTGCACCCAACCACCTGCCCAAAGATACCTGCTCTACTGATATGCGGTCCCTTCCCCATCATCACAGCAGTCTTTTTTTAGGCCAAATTACTAACTCATTGGCTCTACAGTTTCTCGAGCTACCAGTACCTATACCTAGGCGAATCCCCCCATATGGCATGCAAACTTTTAAACTTGCAATGCTTGGGTGGTTGAACTTTTCCCCACCTGACTAGTAGCCTTAAGAGTTTGCTTATAGGGGTAGTTTACAACTCCTAAGCTCCTTTCTCCAGCCTTTAAACCCAATCCCCAGTGGCTAGAACTACATGAGCTGTACCTAAAGCCTTTTCCTCCAATTGTAGGGCAGGTGTTCCTTATAAATGAGCTGTGCTCTGGGGAGGGAGGGAGGGATTAGGGCCCACACCTGACTCTCATGAGTATATCAGCTCTGTGTCTGCCCCTCATTGCACCTCCAAGCACTGCAACCTTCTCCGGAGGAAGGTCCCACACAAACACTGTATTAAACAAGTCAGCACTCCTGCCTTAAAAGTCCACAGACTGATAAAATTTAAAAGCTTATCCAGCTACTAAAATCCTTTCCCAGCTGCTCAGCAAAGCAGGTTCACACAACCTCTGCCAGCCCCAACTGTTTCTGCCTTTTAAAGTAGGAAACATCCCTTTTGGCTAATTAAAGTAGGGAAATTCCTTTTGTCTCCTCAGTGGGGGTGGAGTTACGTTGCTGTCCTCTGCTCCCACAAAAAACAATCAGGCAACCAAAGCAAAATTCCCCATCTATACACACAGCCCCCCAGAACTTAGAACAAACATCATTGCAAACAGGTAAAATAGAAAGCACTTTGTGTTGCATTTACTTCCGTTCCCTGAAGATAGCAGTCTCCTCTTCACTCGCTGCTGTTCCTTCCCTGGATGTCCGCTTCTGACTCCTGAAAGGCTGCCGAGCTCCTTAAAGCTCTTTTGCTTGGCAGGCTATTTGAAGTAGGGAAAATCCCTTTTGGCTAATTAAAGTAGGGAAATTCCCTTTGTCTCCTCAGTGGGGGTGGCGTTACGTTGCTGCCCTCTGCTCCCACAAAAAACAATCAGGCAACCAAAGCAAAATTCCCCATCTATACAGACAGCCCCCCAGAACCTAGAACAAACATCAATGCAAACAGGTAAAAATGAAAGCACTTTGTGTTGCAGTTACTTCCCTTCCCTGAAGATAGCAGTAACCTCTTCACTCATTGCTGTTCCTTCCCTGGATGTGCCAATTCATTATAGTGGAAGGCAGTCTGAAATATAGTGGGGCAGTTTCTTGGTAATTGATGTGAAGGTCCAGAAGGCATAATTTCTCTGTCACCTGTACGTAAGGGAAGACCATTCCATAGCTGAGTATAAGGTACAGTGGTGCATTGAATATGGAAGGCCAGTAATAAACCTTAGAGCTCTGTGGTAATGTGTCAAGCTTTGCAAGCACTGCAGCAGGACCCTAACTGTAGAGAAAATCTGCATAGTCCAGAAGGGAAAGGAAGGTGGTTTGGACCAGTCTCAGCTTGGCATTACTGGAAAGGAGATAGTTAATCGTATAAAACAGACCAAGTCTCTGTCTGAGCTTTTTTACCAGTTCTTCTATGTGGTCCATGAAGGAAATCCTGTGGTCAATCCAAACCCCCAGATATTTGAACTTTTGTTACAAATTCCAAGGGTTCACCTAGGAATGTAAGGATCGGTGGTGGCAATACAGGGGAGGCTTCATGGAAATGGGATTAAAAGATTATTGTCTTAGTTTTTTTTGGCATTTAGAAGTAGTTTCTGGTTTAGAAGCTGTAGTTGCAGCTGGCTGAAGTCTTGTTGTAGGTCACTACATGCTGCTCCGGGGGTCAATCTGCTGGTATATAACACTGTGTCATCTGCAAAGAGAGATATATGTTGGCCGCTTTGATACTGACATGAATTCTGTTAATGTAAACTGCAAAAAGCAGTGGACCCAAAATAGAGCCTTGTGGAACACCTCTCGATCACGGGTTTTAAAGGAGGCGTTCCCCTTCTGCTTTTAGCTGCTGAAACCGACCTCACGAGATAGTTAGAAACCATCTCAGTGATGGTTGATCTAGGTCAGTGTTGCGGAGGGATGGAAGGAGCAGGTCATGATCAACAGTATCAGATGCCTTTCGGGTCTAAAAATACTGCGCCAAATGAAATTATTGGCATCTAACTCACACTGCCAGTCGTTGGTCACTTTAGCAAGTGCCAAAATGGTACTGTGTTGTGGTCTAATATCTGATTGCTGTGGATTAAGTAGTTTTGCGGAATCTAAGTAATTTCTGGAGCTGGCCACTCACAGTTTGTTCCAGTAGTTTGGACGGAATAGGGAGTAAGGAGATTGGCCTGTAGTTATTAAGATCAGTAGGGTCTCTGGATTTGAAAAGGGGAATCACATGGGTGGTTTTCCATATAGGAGGGAGGAGGTTATCCTGTGAAAGAGATAGATTAAAGAGATGTTAAGTGGCATAGCCAGGCCCTGATAACTAATTTTCAGAAAAAAAAGAGTCAATGAGGTAAGCGGCCAGTGCTTTTTCTAGTATCCAGCTATAAGAGTAGGGCTTTGACCTCCTTCAAGGATACTGGCTGCAGTGAAAATATAGAGCTAGTGACAGGGACCTTTTGATCCTGTGCACCAGGTTGCGAGCAGAGATTATTGGCAGGTGACGCATCAAATGCGAGACCTGTGGTAGCAAAGTGATTGTTGAGATACTCAAGGATAGTATGCCTATCAGAGACCATGGTGTTACCAACGATAATTTTTGCAGGTAGGGAATTACCACTAGTGTGACCTTCTATGCCCTTTAAGGTTTTCCAAAATTTGGATGGACACTTCGAGGAGGAGTCAAGTTCCATGCAATAAAAGTTAGCCTTTGCCTCTCTGGCCATCTTGGTGCAGAGGTTCCTCTCCTTCTAAAAGACATCCAATCAGCTTCTCGCTTGGTTTTCCAAAGCACATCTCTATTCCACAATACAGTCTTCAGCTCCTTCGTAAACCATCAGCATGATTTAGTTTTGCTGCAGACTTTAGCCAGAGGTGAATACTTTCCAGTGCCCCTAACATAATATCATAAAAGATATCATACACCGTCTTCACCGAGTTTGCTAGGTAGAAGTCCTGTCAAAGCAAGGAGACTCTTAGCTTCAGGGGAGCTGACTTTGATAAGATGGCCAACAGAGTTAAGCTGGCCCTGGCAAAAATAAATACAGGTGAGGGGGTACAGGCAAAGTGGGCAAACATTAAAGATGCAATACTTAAGCAACATCCCATTGTGTTAGTGAGAAAAGGAAGTGCAAAAGAAGAAGGAAACCACTCTGGTTCTCAAACACAGTATCAGAAAAGGTCAGTGCCAAAAGGCTGGCCTTCAGGAAATATAAGGGAACGAAGCAGGATGACGATAGGGAGGCATACCACACTTCCCTAAGGGAAGCAGGGAAGGCAGTAAGGCAGGCAAAGGCCCAAATCGAGGAAACACTAGCACGAACAGCAAAAGAAGGTTACAAGACTTTTTATAGATACATTAGTGAAAGGAGAAAGTCCAGAGGGGGTATTGCTAAGATCAGAGGGGATAAGGGGGCGTGTGAGTTGGAATACCATGTAAAAGCATCTATCCTAAATAGGTACTTCTGCTCAGTATTTACTGAAGAGAAGGCAGGGCAGGGCCCACAGCTCAGCACCATGGACACGGGGAAGGGAGGTGTGCACAGGTCCCTTCACAAAAGAAAGGGTCCTACAGGAGCTCGATAAGCTCAGGGTGGACAAGGCAATGGGACCTGATGGCATACATCCCAGGGTACTAAAGGAGCTAAGGGTGGAACTAGCAGAGCCATTAAAAGAACTGTTTAGTGAGTCTCTGAGCACAGGAGAGGTCTCAGAAGACTGGAGAAGGGCTAATGTGATCCCGCTCCACAAGAGTGGTAACAGGGAGGAGGCAGGGAACTACAGACCAGTCAGTCTTACCTCAGTAGTGGGCACGATTATGGAGACACTCCTTAAGGAAAGGATAGTGCAACACCTGGAATCCATAGGCACACAGGATCCAAGACAGCATGGGTTTACAAAAGGAAGGTCCTGTCAAACTGATCTCCTAGATTTCTTTGACTGGGTAACCAGAGTGGTGGACCAAGGGGGAGCAGTTGATGTTGCCTACCTTGACTTCAGCAAAGCTTTCAATACTGTCCCACATAGAAGATTGATTAATAAGCTGGGTAGGATCGGGGTGGGTCAGACATTGGTCAACTGGGTGGCAAAATGGTTGATGGGCAGAAAACAGAGAGTGGTGGTAAATGGTATACAGTCAGAAGAGATGCAGGTCACAAGTGGGGTACCTCAGGGATCAGTCCTGGGGCCAGTCCTCTTCAATATCTTCATCAGTGACACTACAGATGGACTGGAGGGTAAGGTTTGTCTGTTTGTAGATAATCCAGATGGGGTGGGCAGAATGAGAAGAGATTTGGATAAACTAGCAAAATGGTCAGAAGAGTGGCAACTGGAGTTTAACCCCAAAAAGTGCAAGATCATGCACATAGGGAAGAGAAGCGCTGAAGCCACCTATAGGCTGGGAGAGGAGTTGCTGGCAGTCACAAGGGAAGAAAGAGATTTGGGTGTCATCACCGGTGACCTGAAATCATCCAAGCAGACCACTAAAGCAGTAGGTAAGGCTAGAGGGATGTTGGGGTGTATTAGTAGGGGTATCACAAGTCGGAAGAGGGAGGTAAGAGTCCCTCTTTACAAGACACTGGTTAGACCCCATCTGGAGTACTGCGTGCAGTACTGGAGGCCACACCTTCACAAGGACATTAACCAAACTGAGGCAGTCCAGAGAACGGCAACCAAAATGGTGCAGGGACTGCATCAGAAAACATATGAGGACAGATTAATTGGGCTCAATATATATGCCCTAGAGCAAAGGAGGAGAGAGGTGATATGATTGAAACATTCAAAATACCTTAAGGGCATTAACAAGGTGAAAGAGTCTAACATGTTTCAATATAAGAAAAATAGCAGGACAAGAGGACACAGCATAAGATTAGAGGGAGGCCAATTAAGGGGTAATGTGAGGAAGTTCTTTTTCACAGCAGTGGTGGTGGATGCATGGAACAGCCTACCCCAGGAAGTGGTGGATATGAATGCAGTGCAGAGCTTCAAACAGGCATAGGATAGGCATAAGGGAGCAATACAGATGAGTATGCATAGATAGGCCATTGACAGAGCAAAGGCCAATGGCACATTCATAAGGTAGAAAAAGAAATGGGCAGACTGGATGGGCCTTGCGGTCCTTATCTGCAGTCAACTTCTATGTTTCTATGTTTATCTCTAAGTTGAAAGCACAAAGATCAAAGTTACGTCAACACCTCTTAGTAGTAAATTTGGAGACCGATGTCAATTTTGGGTTGGCTCTTATGCACACGATAGCACAGTAGTAACTGATATCAGAGAAAAATGCACCAGCGTGGGAAAATAAGTGAGGTTTACTTACTACAATGAGATCCAGTAGAGTGCTATGATTTGGATTCTTCTTATTTGGGTGAGTAGCTTCATTAATGAGTTTTGACAGCCCAAAGGCATCACAGATAGCTTTAAGGGGTGTGGAGACACTAGAAAACCAGTCCAGATTGCAGTCTCCTAAAATTATGAACTAAGAAGGTAGGGATGCCAGGGTATTACTTAAGCGGTTCAAGAGCTATAATCCTGCAGATGGGGGCCTATAGCATCCTACTACACAAAGCAATACCATGGAAGAAATGTCAATTGAGAGACAGACTTTCAAATTCTTTTTGACTAGAGGTTGAGTCAATGATAGATGAAATTTATCCTTTACATAAATGGCAACTCCACCTCCTCTAAACTGCCTATCAGTTCTAAACAGGGAGTAGGAGGGAATGTTCACCTCACAATCAGAAGTTCCAGGTCTAAGCCAGGATTCTGTGAGCACTAAGACATCAGGTGTGGTATGGCAGACCCAAACCTGAATGGAAGTAACTTTCTTTAGAAGGCTACACACATTGACATGTGTATTGCGTATACCTTTAAGCCTAGGAAGATCAGCAGGAGAACAAATAGTTGCTGGAGGACCAGGGATAAGTTTGACATTTCCTGAGCACAACAATAGGAGGAGCAAGCTTCCTGATAGCCTCTAGGAGAAATTTAAATTGTGCTAGACTGTTCTTTTTGCAGGGATTATTGGAAGGAATTGATGGGTCCCTGAAACTACTGCTAAGCTGTCTAATGGCGCAGGATTAAGACCCATGTCGTGTAAGCATGAGGGACAACAGGACATAAGTGGAAGGTGCCAAGCCCTTTAGAACTGATACTGCAATAGTACCAACCACACCAAGGGGATATAAGGGAACCTGAAGGCACATATGTTACCGATCAGAATTAGTCAAAATGCCCTGGCAGTCCACTGTGTTACTATTTATGGACACACCACTGTGTGGGCAGCTGAGATACCGTAAAAGATGTAGGTAACATAGTAGGAGAAAGGACACAGGGGGTAATGAGTAAGTATCCTGCATCATGGTGCCTGGTCACACGTAACGCTTAGGAGTCCCTTGTTTGGATAGCTGAAGACAGCACTAGAGTGGTTCTTGGGTAATTCCACACAGTGAGGTAGAGCGGTTAAAGATTGACTACCTCAGTCATGCTTGCACATAAAGTGGGAGGGTGTATATGAGATGGCCAGTGCTCAACTGCCATGGCCAGTTGGTGTACCTGCTAGCAGGCCACAGTAATTGTTGATGTCAATTTTGTTTGGTGAGAAGGGAGCAACTAACAAGTCATAATAAACATACAGACCTGACAAAGGTAAGTTGCCCTTTAAGAAGAACTGAAACAAATCACTAGTAAGGCTTTAAGCCAATAAGAGATAGGATGGGAAAGTAGGGCGGGGTTTAGGTGAATTTAAAGGCGGCCTGGGGGGGGTGAAAATCCAGAGGCTAGGAGGGACACCTGGGAAAGGGACAGACAGGAATTAGTTATAGTCAGGAGCAGTGGGAGGGTTTAGACAGTACACAAAAGGGCTGTTTCACTAAGAGGAGCTAAATTAGTAAGAGGCGGGTCACAGACAGCAAGCAAGGCACCAGTTGTGTCTGCAAGCTGAACAAAGTTAACCAGGCAGGTTCTTATTTCACAGGAGTCAGAATCTGAACATTATTTACAGTATCTAGACTGAGCCTAATATATCTAACAACCAACACCAACTGGTTGACTAAGTCTTCCACCCTGCTTTTAGACACAGCTACCACCCAAGACCTCACACAGGTAGTCTCCTCTCCCACTCGTCTGGACCCCCCGCACTGGAGCCTCCTCCCTACTGGACCTGGTTTTCACCAACCGTCCCCATAAAATCACTAGCACCATGACACTACCAAATACGATCAGTGACCACTCGCCTGTTCTCTGCACGTGGTCCTGCAAAATGACCAAGACCCCCCCCCCCAAGGATAATCATCTTTTGCAAACTAGGCCCAGGCAAACTCGTTCTCTTAAGATCTCATCTCAGGTCACTGGATTGGTCCTTCTTAATTAATACCCTTGACCCAGACATCGCCCTTGACCTCTACATTCGTACTTTCAACATCATTTGTGACCAATTTTCCCCACTCTCCAAAAGGATGGCCAAAGACAACATTGCCCCTTGGATCTCCAATCAGCGCCGTGCCTTGATGCATCTGTGACTCTCCTAGCACCTCTCAAATGAGGCCAGGCCGACCATCTGATAGGCAGAAGTATGGGGAGGCCCGGAACAAATGTCATGGAAGCATTACATAAAGCTAAAGCAGAACACTATAAAGCTGCCCTTACTGATACCTGGGGCAGTGGGTGCAAATTCTGGGATAATGTTAAGGAATCGATGGAAAAATCCCAACACCCACCCAACCTAATAGCGGTGGAAGGGCATCTGACTTCTGACCCTCCAGCATAACCTCGGCCTTCAACCAAGCTTTCATTAACCTCAGCCATCACCTCCTCCCAACTTCTTCTGGACCCACCCCGCGCTTACCCCACCCTTCCAGCGTAACCCTCCCTTCCACCTGCAGTGCGTCACTCTTAAGGCTGCTGAGCCATATCTCAAGAACGCTCTAAACCACGCTCGTTATAGTAGCGACTCCCTGAACCTGAGGCTTCTCCGACTCACCCTCCAAGATATACTCTACCCATTCACCCATATTCTTAATCTCTCCCTCTGCCAAGGTAAATTCCCCTCCATTTGGAAATCTGCCTCCATTACCCCCATATTTGAAAGCAGGGACCGTAATGACACCAATAACTACTAGCCCATATCTATCCTCTCCCCCCCCATCTAAAGCTCTAAAGCGCATTGTCTGTAACTAGCTCACTGTCCACCTTAACAAACCGATCTCCTCTGTAAACAGCAACTTGGCTTCCATAAAAGGCACAGTACTACACCGCCTACTGGAATTCACTGCGCACATCCACTCTGCACTAGACAAAGGCCACACCACTGGCGCTGTTTTTGTCGACCTCTCTAAGGCATTCGACACCATACACCACTCCCTCTTGCTAGTCACACTCTCCAACATTGGTTTTTCACAGGATGCCCTTCACTGGTTCACAGACTACCTAACGGGCAGGTGCCAACAGGTCAAAATCAGCACGACCCTGTCCAATAGTCTCCCAGTTCTCTCAGTGGTTCCCCAGGGGTCCATCCTTGGTCCCCTCCTTTTCGGTCTTTACCTTAACTCCCTCCCTAGCACCTGCTCTAGCAACCTTCTGCTATATGCAGATGATGCTGTCCTCTATGCCTCAGCCATGACCCTTTGCAACTCCACCATACCCTCCAGTCCTCCTTTAATGAAGCTGAGCAATGGTTCACTGCTCAGTGCCTCATATTGAACTACAAGAAGACCAAGTTCATGATTTTCACCCACCCCCAAAACACAAAACAGAAACGTTGCCCCTAGATCCTAACTGCTGACCAAACCCCTCTCGACCAAGTGACCATCTTCAAATATCTAGACATCACCTTGGACCCGGCTCTCAATTTCCACCAGCACATGCACCACCTGTCCACGGCCCTCAACGTCTGCCTTGGACTGCTATACCGAGTCAAACACTGCCTTACCCAAGATGCCCTCCAACTTGCAGTCTCCTCCTCTATCCTCTCCCTCCTCGACTATAGTATTCTCGTTTGTAGCGCTGCCACCACCTCAGCCCTAAACAGTCTCCACCTCTCCCTCAACAAAACCTGTCGCCTTGTCCTGGGCTGTGACTGCCTCACACACACCTGTTCCCTATATAACTCCACTAACTGGCTTAACCTCGACAATAGGATCAAATTCCACACCTGTCTTATGGCCAAAAAAATCACCCTAGGTCTCTCCCTCCGGGTCTCACCACCCTAATCTACCCGTCCACTACCCCTAAATTAACTTCTAACTCCAGCAAACAACAACTCGCAGTTCCCTGATGCAATACCTCCCAATTCCAAAGGTCTTTTAGTTATAAGGCCCCCACCTGGATGAATGACCTACCCTGCCTCGTCACAACCCAAAACTCTATCATACTCTTCAAAACCCACCTCAAGGGCCACCTCCAGACCCTAAACTGCTGTGACTGTTATTGACCCTGTCACAACCCCCCCGCAATGACAATGGCCTTAGGCTAACACCCCGCCATTTCTCCTTTCTTTCTCTCTACTAAATGCCTACCTGAGCCTCCATAATTCTGTTAGTTCAAGACTGCGGGCCTTATTTCTTACTTTTACCATGTATCAAAGCGTGTTTATGTTTCCCTGCACTGTTTATGTTACCTTGATTTTGTACTGTTCAAAATATGTGATGTGAAATCTATGTAAATTGTTCCTGCACTGTATGTTAGCTTAACTTTGTATTGTTCATTATATGTGACATGGAACCTTTGTAAATGAGTCTCTGACTCAAAGGTACTTTCCGATCTCGAAATAAAATAAAATAAAAATAAAAATAACACAGAGTTCCTACCACAAACTTAGTGCTCTAACAGAGGAAATAAAAACAAGGTATCAATTTGCAAGACTCTGTTTACAAAAGAAGAGAGAATTTGGTTTCAGTTCAGATGCAGCCGTGGCACACAATACACTTTCGGGTCTTACTACTATAATTACACATTTACATTAAGAGTTTGTCTAGACAAATACCATCCATCTGTTATGCACAACAAACAGGCTAAGTTAAACAATTGGTTCCTAGTCTAAATAGCAGACAGATATACTATAAAGAAAATACTAAAGGCCTTTAGATTTAAAAACACTTTAAAAATTGGTACCAGCTGGCTTTTCTGTTTTTCATCATTAGTTACTATAGCATGAAATCAACAATTGTTACAGCTCTAAAACATTAACCATTTTACATTTGCATCCCATCTTAAAAGACTTTCTACTTTTTAACCTCTCTTTGTAACCTTTGGGGATGTACCCGGCCTGGGTGGGGTTTAAATTCTGGAGGACATAAGAAAATTCTTGGTAAATGTCTGGGTTTAACATAAATCCCTTTGTGCACCACAAACAATGGTAGATCAGCAGGTTCTCCTGGGGTGTCATATGTGAGTTTTAGAACAGGTTTGTGGCTTTGTTCAGAGTGTCGCACTGGCACCATCTCTTCTCCTTTGGCTTCAAAAGGTGTCTCCCCTGTCTCATCAACCAGCAATGAGTTATCCAGATTTGAAAAAGTTTCCAGTACCCACTCTGGGAGTTCTATGAATTGTTCAGATTCTTCAGATTCCCTGTGTTCTGACACAAACTCTTTGACTTCTTCATCACTTGTATCACTTGCCACTTCAGTTGCAGGCCTTTCTTCTGGGATTTTGATTTCATACCATTCAAGAATAACATTTGTTGAGTTTAGCTCTGTTAAAGGTGCAAGGTTTGTTTGGTCAATGAAACCAGGGCCCTTGAGAGGTGGGGAGTAGGGGATAATTACAGGGGCCCACACAAACCAGCATACTATATGCAGGAAAGGGGCTGTGAGCTGGTAGGGGCCCCAGGTTTGAACTTTCCTTAGGGCCCTGAATTCCTCTTAAGGGGCCTGAATGAAGCTCATTACTTTGAAACATTTGGGCAAGCTCTAGAGCAGGATAATAAATGTCCATTTCAGTATCTGAGTCAGAATTGTCTTGTTCTGCAGCTTTCTCTAATGATTTGGGATCTGATTCGGGGAGTTGCTCTTGACTTTCCTTCAGACATCTACATGGGGCAGGCTGGGTAACAGGAGGTTCAGCTACTTCTCTGTTGGAGATGGTCATTTGCCCAACAGGAAGTAAGTGATTCAATGGATAACCCACTGTCTATTCTTGGTTCCGTTTTGCTCAATTCTGTACACTGGCATCTCTTGCATTTTCTCCAGAATTACATAAGGGGTACTGGACCATCTGTCGGTTATCTTATGCTTGCGGGATGCCACGTTCATAGGAGAACACAATCTCCTGGACACAGTTCTTGCACTTTAACTTTTTTATTATATATGCCTTTGTTGAGTTTGTTGCGCTTAGCAGCAGTCTCTGTAGCCAACTTGCGTGCAGCATTAAGTTGATCTTGTAGTCTCTGAACATAATGTAGATATGTTTCCGTCCTAGACCCATTGGCCAAGACACTGAAATACAGGTTGACAGGTAATCTGGCTTCCCTGATGAAGATAAGGTTGTAGGGTGAGAACCCAGTGGAATCACTTCGAGTACAGTTGTACACATGGACCAGGGCACTAACTCGCTGGCTCCTCTGACATTAATCTTTTGGGTGGTCTAACAGGATTCGCATTGAGGGTGGTGAGGTCATTCTGGACTTGCGAATGCCCCACAATGGCAGTAACTCTTATCAGTTGGCTCTCAGAATCTCTCCAATGGTTGGAGTGAATCCATTGCAGAGCCCCATAATGAACAAAAAATGTATCTACCAGCACTTTCACCACAGTGGAGGCCTTCTGATCTTTAGTGGGATACACCTGTGCATTGCGAGAAAAATGATCTATAACCACTCGGATATTTGCAACATATTTTGAGTTGGGTTCTAGACTGAGAAAGTCTATGCACACCAGCTCTATGGAAGCACTTGTAGATATATTAACTAGAGAGGCAGCCCTCTGTGATTGTGCTTTCCTCTGTACACATCGACTGCAGGTCTTGCAATACTTTTCTGTATCACTTGCCATGTGAGGCCAGTAGAAAAATGATCTGGCTTGGTATAGTGTTCGTTCATTGCCAAGATGCCCCATTTCATCAAGACAGTCTGTTTAAACTTTGAGGGTAAGACAAACTGTGACTTAATGAAATGTTGAGGACCTTGTGTTTCTTGATACAACAGTCAATTTTTTATTTTCAGTTTGGACCATTCTCATTACATCAGTCTTGCAGCTAGATGATTAGTCACTATTTGATTTGCATCACCTCCTTTCTCTAAAGTATAGAGGATATCTTTGATGATTGCATTTGCCCTTTGCTCTCATTGCAGGTCTTGGTTTGTAAGCTGTGGCAGCGAGCTAATATCAGTTGCAGCAAAGTCGCAGTAGGCTGTGGGCAAACATTCTCAGGCACCAAAGGTGTTGATTAGTTGGTTTGAGTTAGTTACGGAAAGTTGCTTGTCAGTGTCAAACTTCTTACAAATAGCTTCCACTGTCTGTTCAGGGATTTTCACCCAAGTTACATTGTTCTGAGAGGTTGTTGTTCTTCTAAATAATGCATCTGCATCAACATGGTTCAACTCTGGTCGGTACTCAGCACTATAATCATAAGTAGACAAGGCAGACAACCAGTGATGCTCGGCTGCATCCAACTTTGCAGTGGTCTGTGCATATGTCACGGGGTTATTGTCTGTCTTTATAGTGATTTTAGCTCTGTAGGGATACTCATGCAACTGGCCACTATTGCCCACTTTAGTGCCAAAAACTCTAGTTTATGAATGGGGTACTTAATTTCTGCACTGTTCAGACTTCTGCTGACAAAAGTCATGGGTCATAACCCTTCAGGAAACCTTTGGTAGAACACAGCACCCAACCCATGGAAACTTGTGTCGGTGTGGAGTGTGTACAGTTTCTCTGGATTAGTGTACACTAGGACAAGGGCATGAGTCAAACAGTGGAAAATGTCTTTAAAAGCTTTGTTGCACTCGGACGTCCATCAAGGGCCAAATGGTTCTGACTGTTTGTAGTAAGACTGGGGGTCATTCGTCTTGACCATTGAGTTCTTTCCTTTTTTTGGTAGGTGTATAGCCTTGTGTGATGTTCAACAAAGGTCTGACTACTCTGCTACAGTCCTTCGGAATCTTCTATAGTAACCACAGAAACCAAGAGAACACTGCAACTTTTTCAGAGTGGATGGTTTGGGCCATGTCATCTGTCACAAATCCACTCCCATGGGTGGGATTCTATGCATCACAAATCTCTCTTGTAGCGGGGTAGAAGGGGCTCCAGAGGTACCCTTTCTTCATCTGAGGGATACAGATACAGTCTTGAGTCTGTTTTCTGAGGTAGAACTACCTGGCCACTGCACCATGACCAGAAAGCCACAGGCATGTATAGGTTCCGCTGGGACCCTATACACCTTATTACTGTGTCTTTCCCCAGAAATGCAATGCTCGGTTCAACCCCCCACAGGCTTCTTTTGAGACCCTTCATATTTCCTCCCCTCCTTTTGTCACAAAGTCCTTAATGGTACTTCGCTTTTGGTAGTGTTTTGGCCTTTAAGCATTCACACAGGCGTAGTATAGTCTGAGTAACTCTTGCCCAGGCAGCACACACAAACAACATAGGCAGAATTATTTTATTGTTTTCCATATGCTATTCATTTCTTTTTTCCATTTTATCTCCTTACCCGGGTTCATGGCATACACATGTGTACGTGCGCATAGAGGTGCATGCGCGCACTAGGATCCACCTCACCACAGATTTCCATCACCGCTCCTACTGCTGCGCACCCATTGAGCCTCCACCTGATGGGTGTTGGACTATGGTGGTGCAGGCATCCACCCGGAGAAAATCCCATCCATCCCTCCGCTGGCTCCCCAGTGATTAAAGGTCATTCCCGAACCGGGTTGCCGGTGTGGCGCAAGGTGTGACATCCAGTGCCTCAACCCTCAGCGCCACTGGGCTGGCAGGCAGAATTATTTTAAAATAAGCCAAAGGCTTTACTAATTAATTTAATTAGTAAACAGTAAATAACATAAAGGCAAAATAATTTGGAGATGGGTTACAGGATACTGAAAATAAAAGGAAAGAGTACAAAAAATCTACACTTTAAACTCTGAGGTTAAAAGTCTACCTTGAGTTCTTAGTTGGAATTTTGAAGTGCAAAAGTGTCCTTAGAAGTATGGTAGTTGAAGTCTTGGCTCTCAGAGACCCAAAAGAAATTGTCTCTGTCCTCTCAACAGACAGGCAGAGAGGATCACACAGGTTTCAAGCAAAAAGGCTCAGATACCCTTCTGCATCCTGGTTTTAAAGGGGTTTAACAGGGCAGATCCCATCAACGTGGCTGGTCTTGTGACAGGGTAGCATTTCAGTTTCTGTGGTTACCCAACCAATCAAAGTCAGTATTTTATACAATAAAACAGATATGCAGTTTTCTGAACATAGAAAAAACATGAGGTTAGCCATCTCAAACCAAATTTCTGGGGATATTCCAGCCTCCCTGCTGGGAGAGCACTAGTTAAACTGCATTTAAATATGGTCAATTAACAAAATGATAGCCTATTCATATGGTAACAAGATTAAGTCACTGCAGACCTCTCAACACAAAGGATGCGAGCATCCCAACTCTTCATGAGGTCCTGTCTTTTCACAAGCAAATGGGCCTACCTGGCCTCCCTGCTAGGCTTAATTACTATTTTGTCTCCTTTAGATAATATAATTAACTATAGCCTCTGCTAGCAAAACAGTTTTCTTGCTCAGTAACAAGAGTACCAACATTATTCTAGGGCCCAAGTACTTCTACCCATAATCCCTTGCACGTGCATTGGGCAACCCTGGCATCTGATGCATTTCTCATATAAAAGAATATATAAAATGTAACCCCCCTGGTACCTGGGGTTATAAGAATCCCACTTAGATCTAGTGGCAGGCAGGGAAGGCAGCTTGTGAAATACCAGTTAAATGGATTTCACACTGTCTCACTCTGTCCTCAGTCTCAGCTGAGCTGGAGGGATGACATCATATAGAATTCTCACAGCAGCAAAGCCACTTTGGAATGTTGCAGCAGGGTTAGTTAGAACAGCTGGGAGGTTTTGAATCAGTCTTGAGGGTCTTGAGCCAGGGTCAGAGTGAAGGAGGTATGCTGCAGTTGAAAGCCCCTCAGGGCTAAGCTCTGCTATAGAGCTACCCAGAGTTAGAGGGTGTGTGTTCTCTCCCTCGAGAGAGACACAGAAGAAATTGGTTTAGTGGTAGAGACCATTCCCCAGTTTGTTCCAGTGCCCCATCCCAGGAGGGATGGGGGGAAGAGAAGCCAGCAACTTCATGGGCAATCCCCTGGCCCTGCTGAAGAGAGAAAGCTGCCTGTCGTGTGTTGTTTCAAGTGCTGAGGCACAAGAAGTAGTTTGTTTTTCCAGAAGCCTGTGGGCACCTGCAAATCAGAGTGAGTCGGCTCTGCAATAGAGCCAGTGATTTCACCAGACAGTGCGTATAGTATCTGTTACTGTGGGGTCAAGGAAGGATAGTCAAGTACAGTACTACAGTTGTGTGTGGCTTAAAAGGTATCTAAACAGTGGGAGTCTACAGGGATGGACATAGCCACTCAAAGAACATTACAAGTCAGGACACTATATTTTCCAGAGACTATACAGGGTTTTAAATAATTGATTAGCAGTTTTTTTCTTGGGACAATACTAACTGTTCAGAAAGCATTTATATTGGTTTCTGGAAGTGTTATGTTTGCTAACGCAGTGAGGCAAATGCTAACATTTTCACAATGTTTTAGAACTTTTATGAGCAAACGCTATTCAAATTTTAGAGTTAAATAAAACCCTGCTCTAGATTGTTAAATGTGATATACATTTCAAGACAGCATTCTACAACAGTGTGTTTAAGGAAAGGTGTTGATTCCAAATGGATGGCCGGGTATAGATTTGGGAGCAAGAGATGGGAGACCCCCAATCAGGAGTACCCAGATTTACCTTCACGGGTTTGCTTTGGGCACCTATAGCTTTCTTCCGGGCGCTTGGCCAGTGTTCTCAGAAAGTACCCAGATGTGGAATTAGATGGAAGATTTTCCCTTTATAGAGCCAGTATGTGCTCACGGGTGGTAGAGGGAGCAACCAATAAATGTCCATGCCTTATGGAAAGTAGTCCAAGTGCTGGCCGGATGTGCCACGCCAGGGAATCCAGAGAAGAGTACAAGTTCAGGCTGAGAGCCAGTGTGTTTCAGAACCTGAGGGTTACAGTGTGTAAGAAGATGTGTTCTGGTCTCCATTTGTCCGCATTACCAGGGAGTGTAGCCCTGTGGGGGTCCATCTGTGCTTTATTATTCTGCTGTTTGTTCTGAATAAAAGCCACACTCTAGAATCCCACTCTTGGTTTGGACATTACAGTTATTACTTCCTGTGTCTGGAGTTACTTGGGTGCCCCTGACTAGAAGTCACACCTAGCCAAAATGCCAAGCAACAGTTTTCTCCCAGACCCAGGAAGCCAGGTTGTGGATTACATAATGGAGGCACTGCACAGCACTAATAAAACAAAATAACAACAACCCAACCCCTAGTTACAAAAATATGACTAAAACAATAAGGTATGGCCTTATCTCACCACATCGTCAGCACCTCTACCTTACTTGGATCAGTCTGGATTCCATCTGCTGTCATGCACATAGTAAAATGTTCAAGGTGAAGTGCTACTGTGCTCACATTGTTATTCAGCATATTATACATGTAAAAGACTAAGGGCTGGATTCACAAAGGCTAATGCATGTGCCAAAGTGACTTGCCAAAGGAATGACACAAGTAACACTTTTCGCCATGAGTTACCATTTGAGATTCACAAAAGTAGCCTGCGACATGTTGCACACTGCTTGCGCCAAACCTGACTTGCGCCTTGGTTGTGGCAAAACCTTGGCAGTGACCTGGAGCAAGGAGGTCTACAGCAGCATCTGCACCCTATTCAGAAATGGCAGCTGCCACATCTCTTACTTTGGGATTCAAAAACAACCCCTGGAGGATATGCGTCAAAGTACATGGTTCTGTGCCGTCCATTGGGGGTTGTGCTGATGTACTACAGGTGACCACACAGGCGCCCCCATGTACCCAGATCCCCAACAGTACTGCAATAGAAGCCTGTGTGGGCTATAGCCCACCTACTGATCCCCAACAGTCACATCATTGAAGCTGTTATGGGCAACCAGAGCCCCCACCCTCCAGCCCTGATCCTGTTCCTTGCTCCCCAAATCGTATCCCGGTAATGAAATAAAACAATCATAATGCCACATGTCCAATATAGCCCTGGTAGGCTAGTGGGCCCCCACACAGCAGTGCTAAACCACCACGCTCCCCCTACCCGTACTCAGCCAGCAGCTGGCATAGCCCACCTCTCACTACCGCAGCCAGCCACTGACTAAGCTCTCCTGTGAGTGCGTACTTGTATATAGTACACACTCAGTGACTGACAGCAGCTGTCATTCACTGAGCATGCACTATTTACAGTATGCACTCAAAGAACATACAAAATTTGTCAGCAGATAAAGGCCTAGAGGTCTATCAAGTCTGCTGAAATGTGCAGCTAGCACCCCTTATTCTGCAGCTGCCCCTCCCTTCCACCCTTCCCCTTCATTGACCCCCCTTGTCCTGTCCCATCCCTTTTGAAGCAGTCCACTGTTTTACTGGATGCCACTTCTGCAGGTAACGCATTCCACCCAGCCACCACCCTCTCTGTAAAAAAGTGTCTCCTCATCTCCCTCCTGAACCTTTCTCCCTCCTCAGACTCATATCATAGCCCCTGGTGTCCCTTCCTCCCTTTCTTTGAACAGCTCCTCTGTACCTGTCTTTATTCCTTTCATGTACTTAAGGGTTTCAGTCATGTCCCTCATCCCTCCTCTCCTCCAGCGAGTACATGTTCAACTCCTAAGCCTTCTCTCGTGTGATAAGTCCCCCAGCCCCTTGATCATCTTTGTTGCCCTCGCTGCACCCCTCCAGTAACTTAATGTCCCTTTTCAGATATGGGTACCAGTACTGCGCAGTACTACTCCAGGTCGCAGTCTAACTATTAACCTATACAGTGGAAGAATCACCTCCTCCTCCTCGAGGACATACCCCTTGCAATACAACCCAGCATTTTGCTGGCCTTTGCAACAACCTTCCTACATTGTGCCCGAGTTGTTCGTGACCCTGTAAGCACCCCAGATCCTTCTCCTCTGTCTGTCACGAGCTCCCTCCCCAGCTGGTAACTCCTCCTTGGGTTCTTCATCCTAAAATGCAGCACCTTGCACTTTTGGCATTAAAGCCCAGTTGCCAGGTGTCTGACCAGGTTTCAAGCTTTGCCAGATCATCCTGCAACCTCTGCCATCCTCCCAGGTCATCTACCACCGCTCCTACCTTGGTATCATCAGCAAACAGACTGATCTTGCTCTTGATGTCCAATGATATGTCTGCAATGAATATCCCAAACAACATTGGTCCCAGCACCAAGCCCTATGGAACACCGCTCATCACTACACTTGGATGTGAGAGCTCCCCACCCACCACCACCCTCTGCTGCCTTCCCTGAAGCCAGTTCCCTACCCATCTCACTAGCTTTGCACCTGCCCCGTGCCTTCTAACTTACTTCCCAGCTTTCCATGCGGCATCGAGTCAAATGCCTTACTGAAGTCAGATACAGGACATCAAACTGCATGGCCCCTGTCCAGTTGCCTAGTTGCCCAGTCATAGAACTCCACCAGGCTGGTTTGGCAGGATCTGCCACGTATGAAACCATGCTGGCTGCTGTCCTAGTCCTTTGGACTCTGGGAGAGCCACCAGCCACTCCTAGAGGATAGTCACCATTAGCTTGCCACGATGGATGTGAGGCTCACTGGTCTGTAGTTTCCTGGTTCATCCTTGGGGCCACTCTTGTGGAGGGGCACCACATGAGCCATCCTCCAGTCCTGAGGTACACACCCGGAATGTAGTGAGGCATTAAATAGGTCTGTCAAAGGTCCTGCAAGGACCTCTGCCAGCTCCTTCAGTACCCTGGGGTGGATGCCATCTGGGCTTGGTGCCTTATCCACCCTCAGTGTCTTCAAACCCTCCAGAACTCTGCCCTCCATGATTTCCCCATCTGTCACCCCTTCCCCCCATTTCTGCCATTCCTCCCCTCTTTGGGTGTCACCCCCCCCTTCTCCTTAGTAAAGATCGAGCAGAAGTAATCAGTGCTTCTGCCTTATCGCACCCTGCTTCTCCCAACCCCCCCCTTTCATAATCCTTACTATGTGGTCCTTACAGCTCCTAATCTCCCTGATGTACCTAAAGAAGTCCTTCTCCCCCTTCTTAAGGGGGAGAAGAGCTCAGCTGGTGGCTGGCCACAGTGGTGAGAGGTGGGCCATGCCTTTCACCAGCTGGGTATAGGTAGGGGGAGCAGGGTGATCTGGCACTGCTGGATGGGGGTTCACTAGACCACCAGGACTATATTGGACATGTAGCATTATGCTTTTTGTATTTCATTACCCGGGTGGCATTTTGGGAGTGGAAAATGGTGATCAGGGCTGGGAGGTGGGGGATTCCAATTGCCCATAAGGGCTTCAGTGATGTGACTATTGGAGATTGGGGTTGGCTCAGGTTCTGATAGCCCATAAGG
Organism: Neoceratodus forsteri; assembly: GCA_016271365.2. Classification (NCBI taxonomy): domain Eukaryota; kingdom Metazoa; phylum Chordata; order Ceratodontiformes; family Ceratodontidae; genus Neoceratodus; species Neoceratodus forsteri. The sequence continues at coordinate 389,082,380 of CM057457.1, read as the reverse complement.
GCTTCAGTGATGTGACTGTTGTGGATTGGGGTGGGGCAATAGCACCTGAGGCTGTTATTGCAGTACTGTTGGGGATCTGGGCACATGGGGGGCACAACCCATTGCCAGACTCCCTTCTGTGGGCACATCTGCTGCTCACTCATCCCATGGCTTGTGGCATTCTTGGTGGCTATGCACTTTGTTGGACTGATGCTGCAAGCCACAGGGCACAGGCTGTAGGACCCTGTCCAATACTGAATGGGGAGCAGGGTCCCTGATGCAGGGGCGGTTGGCACAAACTGCCATTTTGCAGCTGCATCCATAACTAAGATCCAGCCCCAAGGTACAGTGCTGCCAAACACAATATAACTTCGGATTAACAGTACTGCTGCATACTCACAAGTGGATACAAGGACCAGATGACTGATGGCTTTATCCAATAAGGACTGGTGGCAAGTTTGAGTACTCAGTGACTCCGGTATTTAAGCAAGGCTATTGGCATGGTTCAGTAGCTCTGAAGCGATGCTGTGCGGCATGTGAAATATTAGCCCTTTGGTGCATGTACTCATGGGTGCATGTCTATCATTCTCCCAGGCTGGATATCCTGAGATTTTAAATAAAAGAGCTATAGGCTCTATAAAACTGGGTCAACATGCAGCGAAACTCATCTAGTAGCCTAGAAGGTGCAGATAAAATGGAACTGTCCAAATAAGAAACTGAAAAGATCAGAAGGACTCTAGCTGGTGGTACATGCAATATATCTGTAGTGTATGACTTTCTTCTATGCCAAGTGTCTTTTATGTGATGGTTTTGGACAGTACATTTATTTGATTTTTTGCACAATAAGAGTAAAAAGATTTTACTTCGAGAGGGCTCTTGCAGTAGGTATTCACATATGGGACTAAGCCGCCAGGCATCAGGACCCCACAGAAGAATTTCTAGCTAGCAGTCTTTGGCAGGTACGGCCCCCATATCAGGTGACTGGCGTCAGGCGGCGTCTGTATAAAGGGGTGGTCCCCCATGCCTGCCTTCCAGTTCTTTCCCACCATCGGCTTGTGAAAGTTCCTTGCGGTAGAACAGCGTTCGTCAGTCTTAAAGTTTTTCAACTTTTTCAACCTTTTTATTTTTTTGACATTTTCTCAAACATCTCTGTGTATGTCGTCCCCGACACCCTCTGAATTGCATAAAAACAAGTGTGACTCATGTGGTTCCCAGCTTCCACACAAGGATGGCTACTCCTTGTGCCCCTTCTGTCTAGGCCCAGAACACCACGTGGAGAAGTGCCAACACTGCCAGAAGTTCAGCTCAGCTACCTGCAAGAGAAGGCAGCAGTCCTTGGAAGCCCATCTCCTCAAGAAGAAAATGGCGTCCATGGAAAAAGAGTTCAAAAGCTTAGGCAGGCATCCACTTCCTGAAGGCCACAAAAGAAGCGTGAACACGGAGAAGCACCAGAGCGGGAGTCATCTTCCACAGCAACTGCGACTTGGCTGGAGTTGCAGCCCTTAAGGTAACATCCCTCTGGAGGATCACTCTTTAGCCATTTAGGTGGCTACCAAGAGAGGTGCCACCCTCCTGTTGGACTCGTGCTCAGGCCCTTTAGGGAGCCTCCAGAGCAAAGGAGGCCTCTGCTCCCATTAAAGCGTTCCTGCTCCACATCCTTCTGGTGAGAGCGGGTCTAGTAAGTTGGACATTGGCCCCACGATGCCCCCTGGACAAGGCTACTAAGCCCTCACCCTTGGTGGAGTGCAATAAACCCCTTCTAACAAGGCGCCACTCGCTGTGACCTTCCTCCGACAGGAATCCGGTAAGTTGGACACGGCCCCTCCAACATCGGCCGGACACTGCCAATAAGTCGGCCGCCCGGCTCCTCTGACAACCGCCCAGTCAAAAGCCTGCACCAGACCCTGTTGTCATGTCTGGCGCCCCAGGCTCTCGCAATGCCTCACCATGTTGCACTGAGGTCCCCACGTCCCCTCGATTGACACCCGGGATTTTAATCCTCCTTCCCCTGTTGTCACCAACAACCTTGAGTCACTGCCGTCAGGGATCCCTCTTGTGCGGTTCCTGATGCAGACCCTCAGGCGCCACCCACCAGCATCCCTTCGCCCGATGGAAGACCTGTTCCTCCATCAGGTCCATCGGACCCGCCCGACGGTATACCTACGCCGGGCCTGACACCTGTGGGGCCAATGCTTCCTCTGGCCCGCCAGCAGGGCCTTTGCCAGGTCCTTCTGCTCCGTCAGAGCCCCTGGCACCAGGGTACCTGACACCACAATACCCGGTGCCACAGTACCTGCTCCACCAGTATCCACCGCAGTACCCAGTGCCGCAGTATCCAGCACCGCAGTACCCAACACCTCAGTACCTGATGCCAGGCTACCCTCCGATGGGCTATGGATACTCCTTTATGGATACCCCTTATTACCCATATCCTCCACCTCCACTGCCCACTCCACCGCTGCCAGAAAATCTGAAGGAGTCCTTGGCCTCCTAGTGGGCTGAGGCCAGGGCTCAGATCATCAAGGAGGTTGAGAGTCATCTCCCAACATCGGTTCCTATACCAAACCCCCTGCGTTGGAGATGGGAGACCCCCTCCCCCTTACCCGACACCAGAGGAGAATCCTCTGGCACCCAAGGCGGGGAAGATACACACCCCCAGGAACTCCCCAGAGTGGTCATTCCTCCTCCTTCCAGGGAAGAGTCTTCTTCAGAGACGTCTGACTCGGACACAGAGTCTGGCCACTCTGAATACAAAGATGAGCCCCATACTCCAGAATGCCCAAGGCTGAGAGACCCTCCAAAATCCCCTCCAGAGAACCCTCCCATTCTGGACTTATTAAGGAAAATCCAGGAAGTACATCAGTGGCAATCAGTGGAGCCAGACCCACAGCGTAAAAACTCACTCATCTGGATCTGTCCGAGACCGCTTCTGTGCTGATTCCACCTGGATAGAGCCACACGTAGATCTTGTTTCCACCATCTGGAAACAACCTTCTGCACTAGCCCCCCCCCTTCCAAGAAACGTGGATAGGCTATACCAGGCTCCTGAGGGTGTAGACTGTCTTAACCTTCACCCCAAGGTGGATTCGGTTGTCATCAGCATCACCCACGGCAGCTCCGCTAACCCTAAACATCTAAGCTAGTCTCTGCCTGATAAGGAATCCCGGCTTCTGGACCAGTATGGGAAGAAGATCTATTCCTCTTCTACCCTTGACATCAGGGCCCTCAATTATGTTGCCCATATGGGGGATTTCCAGAAGTCTGTCCTGAGGTGGAATCTAAGTTGGACTCCCTTCCTGAGTCACAAACTAAGCAGGAAGTGGCAGACCTTATCCGTTCTGCTCGCTCAGCCTGTAGGCACATGCTTCGTGCCATCTATGATGCAGTGGACACAGTTGGAAGGAGTTCGGCCTTCGCCGTAGGCCTACAGCATCATGCCTGGCTCTGCATGTCAGGACTGGTCCCTGAGGTACAGTCCACTATACAGGATGCTCCCTTCAGGGGTTAGGTGCTGATCGGGGTGATGTCAGGATATCATAGCAAACTACTAAGAGAGGATACTGCACTCAAGTCTGTCCAGACTATGTACAGACCCCCTCAAAAGAGCAGCGGCGTCCTTTTAAGTCACCAAACCTTCAATGACAAAAGACCAAAGCTCCAAGGAAAGCGTGCCAACAAACGTCGGGCCCCTCCAGCAACCAAGACCCCCAGTTAAAAAAAAACAGAGGAGCCTCGGTGCTGTGCTGCCCCACACCTCCCAACTCCCTGCCTCCGGACATTCCAGAGGAACCAGTAGAGAGAGATTTTCCTCCCATCTGCCAGGTTGAGAGAGGATAACATCAGATGCTTGGGTGCTCCAGCTGATATCGCAGAACAATCAATAGGTTTCTGCAGAAACCACCAACCCCCAGTCATCTTACTCCCATAACATCTTCCTCTGGTTCTAGAAATCATCTCCCCTGCTCTCGAAGGTAGCGTAGAGCCAGTCAACACTCATCTTTGGGGACAGGTTACTATTCCCATTTCTTCCTAGTTCCAAAGATGGGAGACCTGAGGCTGACTCTAGACCCCAGCTCCCTGAACATGTTCATGGAGTACAAATGCTTCAGGATGCTCTCCTTGCAGAGCCTTCTTCCAATACTTTGGCTGGGACAGTGGCTATGTGCCCTGGATATGCAGGATACTTACCCATATGCCCTTCCCATCACAAATTCCTCTGTTTTTGTTTTTCAGGGGGGCCACTACCAATTCAAGACCCTCCCATTTGTCTTTCCTCAGCCCCCCGAGTGTTTACCAAATGCCTGTCAGTGGTAGTGGCCCACCTGCATACCAGGGTGTACAGGCATTCCCATACCAGGATGATTGGCTCCTGGTGGCCCCGTCCAGGGAGGAATTCTTGCACTGCCTTTCCCTTACCCTGCAGGTTTTCAACAGCCTGGGTACCACCATCAACCAGGCCAAGTCCCACTTGGTCCGCTGCCAATGCCTCCAATTTATAGGGATGATTCTGGACACGACCACAGGCAAAGCTTTCTGGCCCCCTGACAGGGTTGAGACCTTTCAGAATCAGGCGCGTCTTCTGTCCGGTCACAGGAGGGTTGGAGCCAGGTCAGTCCTCCGCCTCCTCAAGCTAATGGGCAGCTGTCATTCCAACAGTCCCATCGGCTCAGCTCCATATGAAGGTCTCTCAGTGGATGCTTCAGTCGCAGTGGGACCAGACCAGGGACAGTCTAGACCAAGAGGTACTAGTATCAGATCCCATGATCAGGGACTTGCAATGGTGGATGGTTCAGGAGAACCTGTGTCTGGGAGTTAACTTCTGCATCGATCCTGTACTGCCACTGAGTAAAAAAAACACTGCTTAAATTCAGGCAGTTGACAGACAGAGTAAAATAAAGGTCCCTGCAGAAGTATCTCTTAGTCATGCAAAGCCCTGTGGTCTGGCCAGCATCTTCCGCTCACAACTTGCTCTTGCTTCTTATGTTTTCCACCCAGTCGATAAAACTTCTCATAACACTTCCTTGTCTCAATTCAGCTCAGCTCCCCCTTTCTACTTTAGAGTCGTCACCAAATCTGAGGCCACAAAATATCCAATGCAAGTACTCCGCTTGAGATCACTTTTATTCACCCTTGACAAACTACTCTACCCACTTATCAAAATCCTCAGCCTATCACTTATAGCCAGCAAATTCCCTCAGATCTGGAAAAAAGTGGTGGTAATGCCAGTCTTGAAAAGTGGGGAAAGAACTATTCAGTCCAGCTACCGACCTATCTCTATCCTCCCTTCCCTCTCCAAAGCGCTTGAGAGAATAGTCTACGACCAACTCATTGACTATCTTGTAAGTACAGTCTGCCACGTCATCAACAACATGGTTTTGGAAATGGCACAGCACTATCGCAGCACTAGTGGAGTTCACTGGCTTTATCCTCAAGGCATTAGATCGGGGCTCTTGGTGGTGGCAACATTCACTTACCTCACCAAAGCCTTTGATACTGTCAAACATGATCGCCTTCTCAGACAGTTAGCCAACACAGGTCCATCCTTGGTGTCCCTAGGGCAGTTCCACAGCTACCTCTCTTAACGAGTGCAGCAACTCAAAATACTGGATGTTCTCGCCTACCAATGTAAAATTACTTCTGGACTACCCCAAGGTTCTATCCTGGGCCCACTACTATTTAGTCTTTTTCTAAACAACCTCTCTAAGGCCTGTGCTGACAATATCCTATTATCATAGATGACACTGTGCTGTTCACAAGCCACTCCAACCCCACAGTCCTTGAACAGAAAATGCAGGCTAATTTCACAGTAGTAGAGGTCTGGTTCTGTAACTCCAAGCTCTTCCCAAATTATAAAAAAATCAAGATCATGCTGTTTACTTCCCCACATAACAGGCACAGATTATATCACCTCAAGATCTTAAACAACAGGGATTCTGCTCTAGACATAGTCACTAGGTTTAAGTACAGTATCTGGCAATCACCCTTGACTGCTTCCTCTCCTACTCACTTCACATAGACCATGTAGCCAAGGTGAGAAACTCGCATATAGGTCAGCTATGCAGGGACAGGCACAGCCTCACAGACAAAGCCCTCAAGCTTGCTGTCAGTAGCTCAGTCCTGTCAATAATCTGTTATGGCCTGGTTGTCTATGGGTCAAGTACTGACACAGCTCTTAAGTGAATCAAATTGGCCTTAAACAAGGCCTGCTGCCTCATGTTAGGTGCTCTCCATTTATCCCACACTTGCAACTTCTACACCTGTTCTGGTTGGCTCAATCTGCATAATAGGATCCAGTACCGGGTATGTCTGCTCGCTATGAAATCCACTCTCAGCCTTACCATTCCAAGTTTACAATCCCTCCTCAGTTCCACCACCAACCGCAGGCCAACTAGAGGCATAAGTGGGAGTTTGTATTAAGTCCCCTTCCACCGTGCATTGCACGGACAATGTTCTTACACTTACAGGACCCCTAAATGGTTGAACTTGCTCCACACCGACCTCCAACTGGAACCTAAACTGGTCCCTTTCAAACTAAACTTCATTCCTACCTGTCCCTTATATCTCTTGTGACTGTTAAACCACCCACCTAATCCTTTCCCTGTTGGTTTACCAGTCTCTCTCCAGCATAAATTCTGTCCCTCCACCTTATTTCCCTCTGGTACTAGTTCATTACTCAATCACCTACCCCCTTCCCGACCTTTTCTGACCTTAGAGTATATGATCCTACCTTTTACCCTACAACTTTTACCATTGGGCAGTCCCTCAACACTCACCACTTACACACTAACAAGGCCTCTGAGCTGCTGCAGCCTTTTAACTCCCAATTCACTGCTCATTCAGCCGTCTCTTAACTACCCCTGCCCATCTCTGATCCACTATCTCCCCTATTTATCCCATCCACCTCTATCTTTCTGCACTCCTTACCTTTCATTAGATGCTCTTTCAACAGCATTGACTGTATGATAAATGTTTATGATTAGTTGTTAACTTTACTTTATAGTCTTCGTTTTGCACATTGTAAAAAACTCAATGGATACCATGGATAAGCAATGACTTAATTCCATGTCTACTGCTAGTAACTATAATTAACTTCTGCCCAGTACCTTGTTATCTGTTGCACTGTATTTCTGTCTTCAACATGGAACTTTGTAAATGAGCATTCAGCTCAAGGTTTCAATCAAGATGTAATAAATAAATGTTTAAATGAAGGTGCTTTTGCAGCCTTAATAGAGATAATTCATTCTTTCTTACTCTGCAAGTGCCATTGCTATACAATTTTGTCTGTTAGTAATGTCAACTATCTAGAGAATCAGTGAGACTTTGAGCATTGCTCCATGCTGGACCAGCACTGACACAGAAGGGCAGCTTGGAAAAAAGTGCAGACGAAAGTGCTCTATGCTTTTAAATAAGTAGTTACCACTCCTAGATTTGTGGTTACTCGGGACAGGAAAGTACAGTCTGAGGCGTTGTCACATGGAGGAAGAGCATATGTGTACCGGCACTCCAAGTGCTGTTTAAATTGTTAGATAGAAAGTACGATTCGTGAACTTACCGTAACAGTAGATTTTGAGAGAAGCTCTTGCAGTAGGTATTCACATATAGGACTAAGCTACCAGGTGTCAGGACCCCGCGGAAAAATGTCTAGCTAGCAGTCTCTGGCGGGGGACCACCCACATGTCAGGTGACTGGCGTCAAGCGATATCGGTATAAAGGGGCTGTCCCCCACGCCTGCCTTCCAGTTCTTTCCAGCCAAAGGCCAAAAAAGGCAAGACAAGAGAGAAGAGGATATTTCCTTGCATGGAAATGAAGCAAAGAAAGCTTTGGGGGGATGGAGGGCAGAAAGGCAATACCTACTGCAAGAGCCTCTCTCGAAGATCAACTGTTACGGTAAGTTCTTACGTAATTGTTGTATCTTACTTCGAGAGGGCTCTTTCGGTAGGTATTCACATATAGGTCTGAGTCCCAAGAAGTTTGGAACAAGGAAAAACCCTCGAGAAGAGGATTGTAATCCATAACATAGAACCTCAAGGCTGAACGGGTCTCATGAAAGGAGACTTTGTAGGACAGTCAACCCAAAGCCTGCTCTACAGCGAGGCGATGTCCAAACTGTAATGTTTCATGAAGGAATGGACTGAAGTCAAGTTGCAGCTGCACAGATATCAACCACTGACACATTCTTGAAACAAGCGGTGAGGTAGCTACTCCTCTGATGGAGTGGCCTCTGACTTGACCCGGGAAGGGTCATGTTGTACTTATAAGTAACAGAAAGGGATTCAATTTTCCAACCATTTAGATAGGCATTGCTTAGAAACAGCATTGCCTTCTCTTTTGTGAGCAAAAGAGACAAAAAACTGATCAGTCTTTCTGAGATCCTTAGTCCGATTGGTGTAGTATCTCAGGATTCTGTGAACATCCAGAGTATGCAAGAGGTACTCCCCTTGATTGGAGTGTTTTGTAAAGAAAGTGGATAGCTCAATAGATTGATTTAGCATAGATTCAGCCACCACCTTAGGGAGAAAGTTAGGGTTGGTGCGTAGAGCCACATGTTCCTTGTGGAAAATCAAGTATGGAACTTTACACATCAAGGTCTGCAGCTCAGAAATGCGCCAAGCAGAAGTGATGGCCACTAGGAAGAGCGTCTTCCAAGAGAAGAGCTTTAGATCAGTTGTTGCTGCTGGCTAGAAGGGAGGCAGAGTGCGCTTCTCCAGTATGAAATTCAAGTCCCATGGAAGGGCAGGAATGTGAATGTGGGGTCTCAAATGGAGAACCCATCTGAGGAAAGTCTTAGAGACTTCCAGCTGAGCAAAAGTCCTGTCTCCAAAAGGGAAATGGTAGGCTGGAATAGCTGCCATATGGACCTTCAGTGAAGAATGGCTGAGACCCAGATCGAAGAGGTGACACATGTAATACAGGACTTTATTGAATGGGCATGCGAAAGGCTCCAAGGCTTTTGAATTTGCCCAGATGGAGAACCCTTTCCACTTCATAGCGTAAGTGTACCTGGTGGAAGGCTTCCTCGCTTTCACCAAAATATCCGCTACTAAGGGAGAGACTCTGAAGCAGGCTTTAGCTACATCTGCAGGAGTCATGCATGGAGATGAAGGGATTTGAGTCCTGGATGAACAAGGGTCCCTTGATCCTGGGTCAACATTTGTTGTGACAGAGGAAGAGGTGGTATCTTTGAAAACTTGCAGAAGAGAGAACCAAACTTGCCTGGGCCTGAAGGGAGTGATGAGAATCATTTGAGCCCCTTCCGATCCGAGTTTGTTCAGAACCCTCGGAATTAAAGGAATGGGGAGGGAAGGCATAAACAAATCTGTCCTTCCAACCAAGAGACAGAGCATCCTGCCAGAAAGCGTCTCGCCCTGGAGCAAGCGAGCAAAAGGCAGGAAGTTTTGCATTTTGGGGAGAGGTGAAGAGGTCTATCTGAGATGTTCCCCATCTCCGTAAGATGTTGTTTACGACCTGATAATCTAACTCCCATTTGTGGGACCTGGCTGAGGACTGACTGATGTTGTCTGCCAGTGTGTTTTCCACTACTGGAACGTGAACTGCAGTCAAGTGAAGGTGATGCTGGGCTGCCCAATACCAGACTCTCATCACCTCCCCACAAAGGGGTATGGAACATGTTCCTCCCTGTTTGTTGAGGTATCAGACTACGCACATGTCTGATTGGATGAGTAGATGACCAGGGAGAATGAAGGGCAGAAGAGCCTGGAGGGCATAAAGGACTGCCCTCAGTTCAAGCACATTTATGTGCAGATTTTGCTCGAACCTGGACCAGCTGCCCTGAGTCCTGTGAGACCCTAGGTGGGCACCCCAGCCTTCTCCTGATTCATCTGTTGTCAACGTCTAGGAAGGAGGATCGATGCAGAAGTTAACTCCCAGGCACAGGTTCTCCTGAACCATCCACCATTGCAAGTCTCTGATCATGGGATTTGATATTAGTACCTCTTGGTCTAGACTGTCCCTGGTCTGGTCCCACTGAGAGACCCTCATATGGAGCCGAGCGAATGGGATTGTTGGAATGGTAGCCACCCATTAGCCGAGGCAGAGGACTGACCTGGCTCCAATCCTCCTGTGACCGGACAGAAGGCAGAGCCTGATTCTGAAGGGTCTCAACCTGTCCAGAGGCAAGAAAGCTTTGCCTGTGGTCGTGTCCAGAATCGTCCCTATAAATTAAAATACAGTAAGCAGTTAATTTCCACTCTGCCAAGCTTCTGCCTGCCTTTTGAAAAGATGAACATGGGAGGGGAAAACAGCTGCAGTTGTATTTTACTCTATGTTGGCCTAGTGCATGCATTTTGAAAGTGTAAACTTTACTTTTACTCAGGGGGACTCAGCATTTGTATTCAACTCTGTCAGGCCACTGTCTGCATTTTAAAAAGTTAAGCATGTTTGTTTTTAACTTGAGAGATAGCTGCAGCTGTACATGACTCTTCCAGGCTCTGGAAACTGCCTGCATTTTGAAAATGGGACTTTGAAGTCTTCCCATGGGAAAATTTGTCCTGTGGTTCTCTTGCAATCTTTTTGTTGTTTGGTTACTGCAACAATCCTGCCATGTTTTTGTACCTGTTGATTATACCCACCAAGACCAGGTTCTGACAAATGAAGAGCCAGAACTGGTCAGACCTATTTTATAAATATTACCAATAAAACAAGAAATTGAAACATTACAGAAAGAATAATTCAATTGAAAATATTTTTCAATAAAAATGTTTAAAAACACACATACACACATTCCTGTGGCTAAATCTAGATGATGTTATTGTACCTCAGAGAAAGATTAAGGAGGAATATCTGACACATTTGTTTCCTTGCTGTTATAAAATATTACTAAACTACAGTATCCATTTTTAGTCTGCAGGAGGATTGAGTGCAATGAAAGTTGGAGTCAGCAATTATCACTTGTGAAATACCAGCTGTTTCACACAACAAAGAAGTTGCATCAATTTCCTCAGTGCAGAAAGGCTTTCCCCAACCTTCATGTCATTCCTGTACAACAGCTTCATGAAGAAGAAAGGAAGTATAAATGTACTGAACACAAGAAGAGGTTTGCTGCAAAGGAAAATTTGATTAATCATCATGGGATTCGTATGGAGGAGAAACCATATCAGTGTGCTGAATGTAACCAGAGGTTTGACCATAAACAGAATCTAATAAGACATCAGCATCTTCACACGGGGCAGAAACCATATAAATGCATTGAATGTAACAAGAGTTTTACTGCGCAGAGTAGCCTCATAAGACATCAGCAGCTTCATACAGTGCAGAAACCATATAAATGTGCTGACTGCAGCAAGAGGTTTGCCCATAAACAACATCTAATAACACATCATCAGGTTCACTCTGGGCAGAAACCATATAAATGTACTGAATGCAACAAGAGTTTTACACAACAGAGTGGCCTCAAAACACATCAGCGACTTCACACAGGGCAGAAACCATACAAATGTGCTGACTGCAGCAAGAGTTTTGCCCATAAACAGCATCTAATGACACATCAGTGGGTTCACACAGGGGAGAAACCATATAAATGTACTGAGTGCCATAAATGTTTTACACAACAGAGTGGCCTCAAAACACATCAGCGAAGTCACACAGGAGAGAAACCATATAAATGCATTGAATGTAACAAGAGTTTCACTGCAAGGAGTAGTCTTGTAACACATCAGCGGCTTCACACGGGGCAAAAACCATATAAATGTGTTAAATGTAACAAGAGTTTTACTGCACAGAGTAGCTTCACAAGACATCAGCGACTTCACACAGGGCAGAAATCATATAAATGTGCTGACTGCAGCAAGAGCTTTGCCTATAAACAGAATCTAATAACACATCAGCGGGTTCACACAGGGGAGAAACCATATGAATGTACTGAATGTAACAAGAGGTTTACCCAGAAACAGTCTGTAATAACACATCAGTGGGTTCACAAAGGGCATAAACCATATAAATGCATTGACTGTAACAAGAGTTTTACTGCACAGAGTACCCTCGTAAGACATCAGCAACTTCACAGAAGGTAGCAGTGCTGATTGAAATAGCCACCCCTAGTGACTACAGTTTCCTGCGTACAGAGAGACACAAAATCATGAAATACCAAGATATGCAGTCAGAAACCAAACTGATGTGGAATAAGGACACACAAATTGTTCCAATAGTGCTTGGAGCAATGGGACTAATCAAAAAGAACTTTCAGGTACATTTAAATATGCTACCAATACCTGTGACACCTTATGAATTTCAAAAGGAAGCCATCTTGGGGACGTTGCGTGTGCGGAGAAGAGCACTCTCAGCAAATATCAAAGACTAATACAGTACAAATTTCTTGAATTTTGAATATGTCCTGGCTAAAGAATGGGGTCCATTCTTGTCACAGTATTAGAAATCCCTAAACATTTGGAGACACTAACCCCAGCAGAAATCACATACATGTGGTGACTGCAACAAGCCGTTTGCCCACAAACGGAATCTAATAACACATCAGCAGGTTCACGAAGGGGAGAAACCACTATGAAAAAGTGACAAGCCACCTTGCAATTAAACCATGAGAAAGGTCAAATCAGCATCCCAAATATAAGCATCCAATGAGGAATATTTCAAGGCGACTCCTTGTCACCACTTCTGTTTTGCCTTGCCTTCAATCCATAAAGTTGCCTAATCAACAACCTTGGCTATGGATACAGCTTGAACCTCATAAACAAGAACAATCAACAGCTAACATCTCATCTCCTCTTTGTAGATGACCTAAAGCTTTACAGTTCATCTGACAAACACCCGAAAGCACAACTACAAATTGTTAAGACCTTCTCTGATGATATACAGATGACATTTGGCCTAGACAAATGTGCCAAAGCAACATTTATGGCAGGAAAGTTAACTCATAAAGAACACATTAACCTTGCAGAGGGCTGTGACATAAAAGAACTTGAGCAAGAGGGAGTGTATAAATGCCTGGGAATAGAGGAAGGAGCAACAACACAACATGTACAAATGAGAGCAAAAATAAGCAAGGAATATTTTAGAAGGCTAAAGCTCATATTGAAAACTGCTTTGACAACACAAAATAAAGTGCAAGTTATAAACCAGCTCGCTCCTTCAGTGATGTGATATACAGCTTTGGTGTGATAGACTGGCCACAGAAAGTATTGAACCAGCAAGATATAAAAACAAGAAAACTGCTTCATGACCACCAGTTACTATACAAAAACCAGTGCATGCCAAGATTATTCATCCCAAGGTCAGAGGGAGGCATGGGCCTCCTTGAGATTGATTACACATACAGATCCACAATATTGGGGTTACATACATACCTACCGACATCCTTGGACCAACATATAGTCAAGGTCCTGCATCATGAAGAAAATAAGCCTAAAATGACTTCACTCATCAAATTAGGAGAAACCTTCAGGAGGGTAGCACAGATGGATGTTAATCCACTAGTAGATAAGGAACAACCATCAACAGAAAGTGCAAAGAATCAGAAAAAGTATAAGGACAAAGACCAGCAGAAAAGAAAAAAACAACTGGAAAGCCCATAATTATAGTGGAAAATAAAGGGAGCTACTGGAACAACCACAGGTCGATCAAGCCCTGACCCATGAGTGGTTAAAAAGAGGTGACTTTAGACCACAAGATGAAAGACTAATAATGGCAGCCCAAGATAGTGGGCTACGCACAAGATGGTTCACAAAATCCATAGAAAAAACAGGAGAAACAGACAAGTGCAGGTTCTGTAGTACAGAATTAGAAATAGTTGCGCATCTCGTGGCTGGATGTGAAGTACTCATGGCAGAAGGCCTATATACTGAAAAACACAACAATGTAGCATGATTGATTCACTGGAAACTGTGCAAACACTATAACATATAGGTAGCAGAGAGACACTGTAAACATGAACCACAAAGAATCACAGAGAATGAAGAAGTAATGATCACATGGGATCACCCAATGCCAACAGCCAAGAAAGTGGAAGCAAGAAAACCCGATATTGTAATACAAGAAAAGAGAACTAAGGTAGCATTGCTGATTGAAATAGCCACCCCTAGTGACTACAGTGTCCTGCGTACAGAGAGACACAAAATCATGAAATACCAAGATATGCAGTCAGAAACCAAACTGATGTGAAATGAGGACACACAAATTGTTCCAGTAGTGCTTGGAGCAATTGGACTAATCAAAAAGAACTTTCAGGCACATTTAAATATGCTACCAATACTTGTCACACCTTATGAACTTCAAAAGGAAGCCATTTTGGGGACGTTGCTTGTGCTGAGAAGAGCGCTCTCAGCAAACATCAAAGATTAATACAGTACAAATTTCTTGAGTTTTGAATATGCCCTGGCTAAAGAATTGGGTCCATTCTTGCCACAGTATTAGAAATCCCTAAACATTTGGAGACACCCCGAGAGAGTGAATCAGCAAACATCAAAGACTAATAGGGTACTGATTTTGTGATATTTTAAATATGCCCTGGCTTAAGAATGGGGTCCATTCTTCTCATAATACTATAAATCTCTGAACATTTGGAGACACTAACCTCAAGAAAGAGCATATAAATGTGGTGAATATGACAACAGTTTTAGCCAGAAGCGTCACCTGAAAAGACATCAGCAAATTTACTCTGGAGAGAGTGAGAGAGACCATATAAATATGCTTAATGTGACAAGAGTTTAGTCTGGAAGAATACCCTGACATCAGAGAGTTCACTCTGGAAAAAAATAAAATTTCTCTGATAATATATAAACAAGTTTTAATATAATTCCATTACAAAACAATAATATGACTAAACAAAGGTAACCAGAATTTTTCCTTGCTTGTTACATTCACCGAATGGCTTCATATCTATAAAAGCAACACTTAAATATATTGAGGAATATTTGAAACAACCCCCACAGCCTTCCACTGTTGACTCCTTCACTCCTTTGTGAGCCACTTGTGTGGAGTGCCAGTAGCATGGCCACTCCTTTGCAGTGGTTCACACCAGCTTCACAGTTGGTGTCACTCTCCAGTTGCTGGCTGCTGCCAGCACACTGACAATGGGTCTATTGGTATAGCAGGCAAGAGAGCAAGGGTTCAGGGTTTGGGGGCACAGTCTGACAAAATGGTAGATGACAGAAACTGGTACAGCTGAACTTAGTGCAGTTCTTTATAGGATATTTGTCCCTTTGATCAAGCATGCTTACTTCTGTGAAGCAGTTTGCTCCACCTCTGCAACTGTTGCCGTACTCCAGTTGCTTGTGGCTGCCACCACACTTTTCCTGACTGACTTGGATGCTTGTGGCTGCCATCACACTTTCCCTGTCGAACTTGGTTGCTTGTGGCTGCCCCTGCACTTTCCCTGACTGTCTTAGCATCATGCTCCAATGAGTCTGTTTGGTTGCCAATAGCAACCCCCAGAGTGACTCTTTGAGTCTTTTCTCCTAGCTCAACCCGGATGGACTTTGGCATCTTCCTGTTCCAGGCATCTACTAACCTTTCAATGAAGAAATATTTTCTCACCTCGTTTCTGAATGTTTCCTCTCCAGCTTTATCGCATGTCCCCTGCTCATAGTGCTCATCCTTGTATGGAAGAGGATTCCCTCCCACACCCTTTCTACCCCTATGAGGTACTTGTAGGTGCTGATCATGTCACCCCTCTCTTTCCTTTCTTTGAGGGTTTACATTTTGAGATCCCTCAGCAATTCCTTATAGGGTTTCCCCTATAAACTCTCAACCATTTTAGTCGCCCTTCTCTGGCTGCTTCTACCCTGTGTCCTTTCTGAGGTGCGGCCTCCAAAACTGGACATAGTTCTTCAGGTGAAGGTGTACCAGGGAGTGGGCAGCAGCACTTCCAACAACTTCTTCCTGCTTTAGGTACCCTTCTTATGCACCACAGCATCCACTTAACCCTTCCCCCGGCCTTCTAACACTGTGCTAACATACTGAGGTCCTATGGTACAATAACTCGAAGGTCCCATTCATGTTTGGTGTCTTTCAGTACCCCTCCATTCCTATATTCAGCTTTAGGGTTCCTAGGCCTTAGGTGCATGATTTTGCATTTCTTGGCATTGGACCCCAACTGCTATGTCTTTGACCACTCCTCAAGTTTCCCTGTATCCCTCCATATTCTCTCCATCCCCTTCTGAGTGTCCACCCCACTGCAGATTTTGGAGTTCTCTGCCAAAAAAAGCATACTGTCTCCTCCAGCTCTTCTGTAGTGTACACTGTTAATACATTGAAAATAACTGGTTCCAGTTCCAAACCCTGTGGTAAACTGCTGGTCATACTCATCCTTAGATGTTGAGTGGTTAACCAGCACCCTCTCTCCTCTCCTTTCTCTATTTACCAGTTCTTAATCTAAGATACCAATTTGGATTCCTCCTAACTAGTCAACTTCCTAATCATATTCCTGTGCATCACAGTGTTGAAGGCCTTGCTGAAGTCCAGATAGGCTACATCCATGGTCCTCCACTGGTCTCTTTTCCTGATCACCTAGTCAGATAAATGTATCAGATTCATTTGGCAAGACTACAACCCCATAAATCAGTGCTGCCTGTTGTCTTGCAGCCCACTGCATTCAAGACACTCTACCAATCATTCCTTTAACAGGGTTCCTGTCAATTTCCCAGCACTGAAGTTTGGCTGACTAGCATATAATTACTAGCCTACTCCCTTGCTGCTGCCCCTCTGTACAGCCATTGCTTCAGTCCTTCACCAGTCCTCTGGAACTATACCTGTTTGCAGTGAGCTGTTGAACAATGCTGTCAGCAGAGCAGCTAACACTTTCCTGCAGTCCTTAAAAAGGGACTGGACTCACTACTATTTATTTATTAAATTTTGTTGACCCAGTAGCCAACTGAAACTTGAAGTCCCTTTTTCAGGGGCAGCTGGGGGTGGGGGGATACAGATGGTAACCAACTGAAATTGAACCAGATTTTAAGCTGTTGGTATTTTTGTTTTTGTGAATGGGGGAACCTTTGGCCCGGACACCAAGAAAATTCCCCGACTCTTTTCAAAAAAGTGCCATGGGATCTTTAACATCCACCTGAAGAACCACCAGAACAGGCAGACTGGACCTCAGTTTAAAGTCTCATCTGAAAGACAGAACCTCAGGAGTGCAGCAAACACCCCCATGCTGCACTACAGGGTCAGTATTGGGATGTAACCCAAGTGTCTTGTGTGGGGATAGAACCCACAGCCTTCTGATCTACTAACCTCAGAGGCAAATGTGCAACCTGTTGAGCCACTGACACTGATCAGTACTGATCTCTGGGGAACCCATGTTACTTTCTTAACCTCTGAGAATTTCCCATTTAAAACCACACTCTTCATCCTTCCTGTCTGCCAATTTCTGATTCTGTCCTCCACTCCCAAGTCCCTCAATTTTTTTTAAGTAATTGTTCATGCTGGACTGAGTCCAAAGTTTTGCTTAAGTCCAGGTATAACACATCCATAGCCTGGTCTTTATCAACCACTTTTTTTTTTGGCCCAGCTGAAGAAACGTGTCAGAGTAGACCTTCCCCCTGGTGAACCTATGCTGCTTTTTGTCCTGGAATACAGTTGCCTCCAGAAACTACACTGATCATTATTTTATAATGGCCTGTAGCATCTTGCAAACAATGGACGTCAGGCTTACTGGCCTCTAGTATTCTGTCTCATGTCTTTTCTCACTTCTATGCAGGGGCACCATAATTGTTGATCTCTAATTCCAGTGAGCTGTTAGATTGTTCAAGGGTGCTGCCAGCTCCTGTCCAACTTTGTGTAGCACTGTGGGGTGCAGCCTATCCATACCTATTGATTTATCCATGTTTGAGCTTTGAGACCCTACATCCAGCACCCCTTCTTCAGTTAAGGGTTCCAGGTTGATCTCCCTCCCTCCACCCGACAACAGTCTTTAGAATAACATTCTGATAGTGGACCCTTGTGTTCTACTGTAAATACAGAGCAAACATACTAAATATATTATGTTTAAAATTGCTATAGCCACTTCCCTTTCAATCTAACTATTCCTCCTTCGACTTAACTGTTTTCTTTATGTAGCAGGAAGGCATCTTGTCCCCATATTTCTGTGACAGAATTTTGCAGCTGGGCATTTCTGGGTCATAAACGTGGTGCTGCCACCACCATTGGTAAGCTGGTGGAGTCTGGTAAATTACAGTTCAGGGGCAAGTGCTGGAGACACATCAATCGATCAAGCCACAAGACTGTGTGCTATTTTTGAGCTTTGCAAGGAAGCCACTAATTTGTGCACCACATGGGGAGTCAGTAATCAGCCCAAGTTTAACCAAATAACATAGCTTTCTTATCATTTTTTTGTATATGTGTTTTATTAATTTTACACATCAGATGATCAAATTTGTTACAGCAGTAAAGTACAAAAAAATGCAACAATGAAAGTGTGTGTCATACATCCAACTGAGAGGATATAAGAGAATAACAGTCCCGATAAGATGCAATACACCGGAAGGTTCTAAGTCAGAAAAATCTCCTGCAAATTAACCCCAAAAATATAGGAAATTATCAAAAATAGTTTAATAATAAAGAAAAATGTGTAGAGGAATATTGTCAAAAAGTGTAAACACCCCATTAATATAGCAGACCTTAATGAACTGAAGACACAGCCTGCTACAACTCATCCGATACACATAAAGAAGTAAAGTGTCATTCAAAGGAAGAAATGCCTTAACCACCCACAGAAAACACTAGGGTTTAGAGTCAGCTACCTTGATCACTACAAACCAGGGATCCCATTCAGTGCAAAAAACTGCAGATTTTTTCTTTCTCCAAAACAAGACCTGTTGATAGGAGGAATTCTTTGCCATGGCCTACTGCCAAGTCACAAATGTAGGGGAAGAAGTTAACAAGCAGTTATTCAGAATTACTCTTTTGACCTCTAATGCAGCTGAGTACATGAGCAGTTTGTGCTTTGAGGCTGAATGACTCAGTAAATAGGAATCTCCTAGGATCCAGGCGCAGGGGAGTGAGATATAGGCAGTTGAAGGATGCTTTCAATATAATGTTTAACTTTCTCCCACCACCCCCTATTTAGGGGGCATTCCCATAATATTTGACAGAGAGTCCATGGCTCCACAATTTAGCATACATCCAACAGACAATAGAACTACTTGGACCCATTGACACCAGCCAGTCTGGGGTTCTATACCAGTGACTTATAATCTTCTTTTGTATGAGCTGTAACCATGGATCGGGCAGTGCCTGAGCTTCCACCCAGCAATGTGCCCAACTTTCATCCACAATTGGGGTTTGCTGCTCAGATGACCCACTCAGGCAAGTATAAACCCAGGAGTAGTTTATAAATACAGCTCGTTGGACCCTTGGGAAGCTGAGTCCATATCTGCAGTTGTTTAACCAAGTTTGTTTGCTTTAAAGCATAATCTTTGTTAAGCCATGGTAGAAAGAAATGGCGCAACTGCAGATACCTCCAGAAATCTTGGGGGGGGGGGGGCAAAGATTATTCTTGCTGCAGATGAGTAAAAGCCTTGAGTACTTCTGTCCCTAGATCAAAGAGATAACCCAACATAAAAAATCTCTTTTGCAGCCCTCCACCAAGCCCAATAAATCTGACAATCTGTGAACCACCTATCTGGATCCTAGGGTTGTTCCATTGGGGTTCAAAAAGACCCAAGAAACAGAGTTCCATTTGAACAACTTCAACAACTTCCTTTAATGCTGTTGAGTAAATATAATAAGAAGAGGGAGCTTATTAGGGGCCAGTTGTGAGTCTGCGAGGATAACTGAAAGCAACAAATCCCCCCACTGAGGCCTGTTCGATGTCAACCCAAAGTAAAGACTTCTGTAAAGGGGAAGATAACAAAGCAAGAGCATGTTTTATACCCAGATCTACATGATATGCTCAGAGCCGAAGCATGGTCCAACCCTCTTTCTGACCAGGTGCCCACAGGGTTTTTCAAAGGAACCTTGGGAGTCTCCGTTCTCAAAATTTAAAAGTAACCTATTGATCTTATCCCACAAACTCGGAGAGATCAATAAAGGCAAGGAGCTCAAGCAATTAAACAGTTTAAATCTATCCCCATATCGTCCAATAATGCAAAAAATGTTTCTAGGGCCCATTTCATGCACATCTTTAGAAATGAACATGCCTAGGTATCTAATACCTTCTGGAGACCATTTTAAAGATGAGTTACATATGGATGCCCATTGGGGATCACCCCAATAGAGGGGGAGAATCTCCGTTTTTGGCCCAGGTAACCCTGAGGCCTGATATGGCACGAAATGAATCCAAAATGGCCCAGGTAGTAGGCAGCGAAATTTCGATCTTGGAAAGTTGCAATAACAAGTCATCAGTGTATAATAATGAAAAAAAGGACCAAGAGCCAGCCTTAGTACCTTGGACAGCTAGGTGTTATTTTATGAATGCATTCATGGGTTCCATAACTAATAAAAATAACAATAAACTTAATGGGGCACCCTTGCCTAGTGCAATTAAATAAACTAAAAGAGTCAGATAATGTACCGTTGGCAATTACTCTGATTCTGGGAGATGAATATAAACAGTGGATCCAGCCTTAAAACACTGGGCCAACACCCATTGCTGAGAGAGTATAAAACAAGTAGTTTCATTTGATGGAATTGAAAACCTTCTCGGCATTGATTGCAACTATGGCTGCAGACTCCAGACCCATAGTATCAGTTTGAATAAGGTCTAGCACAGCATGAAGGTTATCACTGCCATGTCTGTCCTTCATAAAACCAGCCTGAGATTTATGGATCAGATATGGAAGAGTCATTTCCAACCATGTAGCCAAAATTTTAGCTAAAATCTTACAGTCAATATTTAACAAGGAAATGAGTCTATAGCTTGCACGAAGTGTTGGGTCTTTATTGTGCTTATTTAGGACAGTGATTGTAGCCTCCTGCATAGATGAAGACAAATAACCAACTTCTTTTATATACCAAGAAAGAGCAAGGAGGTGAGGTGATAACACTTCCTGAAAGGCCTGGTAAAAACCTGTACTGAGTCCATTAGGCCCCATATCCTTGCCTGCAGACAGCTGCTTCGTAGCCAATCGAATCTCAGCCACAGAAATATCCTCATCCAAAGCCTGAGCACTATCCAGTGGTAAAGTAATCTCTGCAAAGAAGTAATCTGAATCATCCTAGGAATAGGAAATGCTAAGGTATAAAGGGCCCAATAGTAGTCTCTAAACAAATTAGAGATCTGTAGAAGGTCTGCAACTGTCTCGTCCCCCTCCATTCTAAGAAAATGGATTTGGAGTTCCATAGATTTTTTTCTTCAACTGGTAGGACCAGACCTGTGGAATTCTCTACCTCTTCAGATAAGGGACTGCCTGACCGTCCAAAGTTTTTAGAAGGAACATAAGTCATACCTGTTTAGCCTGGCATTCTCAGAAAAAGTTTAATGTTAGTGTGAACTGTCATTATTTAATGAATTCAACTGTTATTTGGTTTTAAATTTGTAATGGTTTTAGTGTTTAATGTTTGATTAATTATAATTTTTGTACAGGCGCCTTGAACGTTGGAAAGGCACCTTTTAAATAAAAAAAAGATAGACTTGATTTGAGGTTAGTTTCCCAGCATTATTCCCTAATTCCTAATAGGATTGATGCATGGGGCCCAGTTCAGAAAGAGGGGTGCAGGGCTTGTGGCAAGCCCTGCGTCTGCAGCAAAGTGACCAACAAATGGGTCAGATCTGCTGGACACAACCCATCGCTATTCCAGAAGCATTGGTGCATTTGTGACAGTCTACCTGCTTTATGGCAGCCTGCCCCATTGCCAAGGTCCATCCATGGATACAACACTAGACCACCAGGAAGATGGTCTAACTTAGTGGCATCAGGGACTTACAGCATCGGCTTCTAGAATTGCATGTTTGACGTAAGTCAGCACTTGCGCCAAACACCATGTTACAAGTCCCCTGCATTGTTCTGGACCCATTCTGGAATTGGGCCCAAGAAAAATGGCCCTTGAGGCCTGCTGCCAATAAATAGTATTCAGCCTGTATTTAAGTGTAAGAAGTTCTTGTACCTGCCTGGAACTATCCAGACGCTTTTGGCAAATAACATCTTCTAATAATTTAATATTAGTAATTAAAGTAAGGATGTCCTGCTTCTGCATTTTATTTTCTTTAAGAAGAAGAAGAATCAGCATTTATATTGCACTTTTCATACACAGTGTATCCCACAGTGTTTTAAAAGCAATGCTAGACTGGTAGTGAAGTGACTGAATGTGTAGTGGCACCATATCGCACATCAGCACCCACACACAGCCTAGACAATTGCATGAACCAGTTTTATGGGAAGGGGAATGTTGGCCAGGACACCGGGAAGTCCCCTACTCTTTATGAAGAATGCCCTGGGTTCTTTTACAGCCACCTGGACACCCACCAGGACAACAGCAGGATGGGTAGAAGGGAGCTTGGTTTAACGTCTCATCTGAAGGACGGCACACCCCAACAGTACAGCACCCCCCCAATACTGCACTCTGGTTCCAGCATTTTAGATACGAGTCCAGTCCCAGTGTGTGACAAGAGCCCACAACTGTCTGATCCAGATGCAAATGTGCTATCAACTTGGCCATGCTGACACCTTTAGAGGCATAGGTAATAATCTAGTCCCTAAGAAATACTTTAAAAGCATCCCAAAGGGTAAAAGGGGACAGTCTGGGGGCCTTATGTGTCTGAAAATAAAAAACAGTCTCAGACACCCTGCATCACATAAAAGGGTGGGATTAAAGTGCCATCGAGGAGATTTAAGGATGCTCCCTTTTGGAACCCAGAGTAAACTAACGGGTATAAGTGGAGATTAAAATTGCAGAATTAATGACGTCCAGTACATCCAAAAATAAATGGGATCTACCTAGGAAAAAATCCAGTGTACAGCAAGTACAGAAACTGTTGGAGCGAAAGGTGAAACTCTGATCATGGGTACAATGATCTCCAATAATCAGACAAATAGAATTCTATGCGCATCTGAAACAACAGTGCTCTAGAAAACTGGTGTGAGGGGGTATCTTTAACAGGTGGGGTTCTATCTAAAAAGTGATCCAAAACTAAATTACCCCCCCCCCCGTTAAAACACACATCTGGGGATGGTGGCAATCTGCTATTTTTTGTACCAATTGGGTGAAAGAGCCTGGAGTATCCATGTTAGTGGCATAAACTGTATATTAACTAGTAGCAGTTGAACACCAAAAGGGGATCCTGACAGGAGTATAATATGCCCCTCTTCATCCAAGAAAGTGCACTCCACCTGAAAAGAGCCACCCTTCTTAATAAGTATCAAGACCCCCACTATTTTTAATATCACAAATGCTAGATAATGCCCTACCAACCAACCCCTCACCAACTTAAATGCTGTAGCCTTTAGAAGCTGAGCTTCTTGAAGAAATGCTATATCACATCTTTTGGAACCCAAATATGATAATATTTTTTCCCTATTTTATTGGGTAGTTCATACCCTGAAAAGTCCAAGTAAATAGTCTAATATCTGTTGTTTTGCAGTAGCATGTAACATTGAACAAAAATAATATAAAGTAGGCTTAAAAAGGGCGAAAGACTATACAGTAAAAACATGATGTTGCCATGTTTACACTGTACCAAATACCTACACATACACTATAGACAGCTATAATAAAAGAGAAAACAATTTGGACTGCAACTATTTCCCCAACCGAATAATTAAGAAACCTGTAGTCAGCAGAAACATCTAACAGTCCCAACACCAACCAGAACAGTAGCAACTTCATAAAAATACAGAACCAACCATCAAAAGGCAAGTGTACACACATAATGAATACTTGGACAACCATATAGTGAAAATCTAGAAATAACCGTAAAACATTTATACTAACCCCGTCACATAGGGAGTACCGAAGAGGTATAAAGACTAATAGGATACAAATATGTTTAGAAATTTAATTATAAAGAACTTAGGGTATGGGATACAAGGAGCAGATGGTAGCAACCTGTCCAAGACCATTTCCCAGCAGGTGTAAAATCTGGGATACTGACCCAATACTTAACCTGAGTCCTTACATGGCTGTGGTAAACTCTCACCACCCATGGATAGATACCACACTTGTGAAAAGCTACTAGGATAGCCTAGTAACTAGCCTACTGTAAGAGATCATATGAAAAATGATTTCTCCAACCAGAAAAATGGTCCAACACACCAGAGATACAAAAAGGGAATAGTGTGGAAGTTCCATGCCAGTTAGACTAAGAGAATCTCTAACATGTAGATCTTCCCTTATAAACAAAATTGGACAGATATCCCCACCTCTCCAATAGCAAAAATGCAGTGCACCAGGACATTACAAAAAAAAGGGGATATTAAAGTCTCTGAGTCATCCTGATCACCCCAATTTTGTTAAAGGCCTCCTTGAGTTAAATGCACTGAATAAGTTTACCTGTATATGACCAATAAAAACAAAGTCTTAAGAGGAGGCAGAACACTCCACAGAGATGAAGCCTGATGGTGCACCCTCTGGCTGATCAATAGCAGGATTCACAACAGCTGATGGGGTCGGTTGTGGCTTTGATTGGTCCTGAGGGAGTGAAGCCAGTTATTCATCCTCTAAATAGTCTGCCCAGTCCATAGCTCCTTTTTCCATAGTCTCCAAATCTCTCATTGGCAACACTCTTGGATGTTTGGGATCAGGATCAGCTGACTACCCTTGAAGAGTGTAAAATATGGAAGTCCCTGATGGGATAGACTGCCCCACTAGTGTAGGATCCTCTGACTCTCTGCGTGGTGGCAATTTGTTAGTGCCTGGTGATTGCTGGGAGTCTCTTGGTCATTTTGGTTTTGGTACTAGAGCACTGTCACCCTTAGCAACAGAGGGTTTTTTAGAAAGGGGCTTGGAAGGGTTGCCCGGATCCACTGCAGAGAAAATCAGATGATTAGTCCTAGAGTTGGCTTTCTTAGTGGTTCCTGCATATTTACCAGATGGAACTTGCTTTGAGATTGGGGAGATGCAGTACATGAGGGTTTATCATTCTCCTTCAAAAATTGTTGAATTTTCTGAGGAGTCTCAAATCATAACCAACGGCCCTCCTATAGAATGGATAAAATGGCAGGGTATCTTAGAGAATATTGCAGTTTACATAAAGCCAACGCCTTCTTCACCGGGGTGAAGGCCGTTGGTCAAGCAGTTATATCCTTTGAGCAATCTTGACAAATATTTATAGTAAGACCATCCCATTTTAACAGTCCCTTCTCCCAAGCCAACTTCAGAATATGCTGTTTTACAGAAAATCTTAAGAAGTAGGCTATGATTGGGTGGGGAGGCATCTCTCTTGCAGGACAGGAACCCAACGATTGGTGGACCTTTTCTATTTTAAAGGGTGAATCCCAATAGAAATCTACTACCTGTGGAACGATGTGCTGGAGAAATTAAGGCATAATGGGGCCCTCAGCCCCTTCTGGGACTCCAATGATTCACAAATGATTTCTCCGTACTCTGTTTAATAAATCTTCGATTTTGTCCAAGGCTTGCTGCAACTGTTGTTCTAAATGGGTAATTCATTCAGCATAAAAGACATTGTCCAACTCAGCTTTCATAGCAAAAAGTTCATTTTCAGCAATGTGTTGTTCAGCTGCTTCCATGCGTTCATTTAGCTGGGAGACATAAGTTTTAATGTTAAGGATATACTGAATAAGTAATTGAAGCATTGCCTGAATATCTGATAAATCCTCCAAACCTACATCAACATGCGTTCTTGGATTAGCCATAATATCTGATTGCCAGGGCAGTTTCACACCAAGTAATGAAGCAGCACCCATAGAAGGTAAGCCAAATAATTCCTCAACTCCGATCGAGTAGCAGTAGAGACTTATATAGTCCAACCAAAAGTAACTGGAAGAATTAGTGGAAAAAAAGTAGCAAAATAAGTCATGGTTTGTTGGAGGCTGTATCACAAGCAGCCATCTCCAATCGTGCACATGTGCCCCCCAGCTTTCATAGCAATTGATCACCTCCAAGAAGGAGAGTTAGTGCAAATGTCAACTTTAAACATGGCCATCTTGGTTGCTTTCCTAGGTGTGATGATAGCTAATAAAGGTTGAGAGTTTGTTGACACTACGTAAATAGTGCATGTGTGTTAAATGAAGTATATGGTTGCAAGAGGTACTGTAGAGTGCAGGCTGGAAACAAGGGTTAGATTCACTGATGGTGACACAGAGCTTACATCAAGTCCTGCATCAAACTCATTTTTTGATGCAGCTGCACCAAACATTGTGCTGAAGTATGCACCCAGTTCACGAAGCTGAAGCACATTTGTGACACTTTTCTCAATTTATGGCAGTTTCTGCCAAATCCTTGGCACAAGCCCCTTAAAATGATATCTGAGACTGCCTTGAGTTAGACCAGAAAAAGCTGATCTAACTTGTGGCAGTTGGAGCATGAAATTGAAAAGCCAGCTGGGGATTGTTATAACTCCATCTATCATATGTTTGATGCTCTTGGAGCTTGTGGTATTCCTGATACTCTTGTGAATCTGGCCCAAGATGTCTATGGTACAGCAATGCACAGTGTGAGGCGGTAATAACATTTTATGTAAGTTACCAGCTGTGGCCCAGGATCTCTACTGTACAGCAATGCACAGTATGATGCAGTAATAACAAGGTTTTGTGTAAGTTACTAGCTGTGGCCCAAGATGTCTATGGTACAGCAATGCATAGTGTGATACAGTAATATCAAGGCTTTGTGTAAGTTACCAGCTGTGGATGTTTACGGTACATCAATGCACAGTGTGATGCAGTAGTAACAAGGTTTTGTGTAACTTGCCAGCTGTGGACCAAGATGTCTACTGTACAGGAATGCACAGTGTGATGCAGTAATAAGGTTTTGTGTAAGTTACACATAAGATTGATTAATAAGTTGGGTATGCTTGGGTTGGGTCAGAGGTTGGTCAACTGGGTTGCAAACTGGTTGACGGGCAGAAAACGGAGAGTGGTGGTAAATGGTATACAGTCAGAAGAGATGCAAGTCACAAGTGGGGTACGTCAGGGATCAGTCCTGGGATCACTCCTCTTCAATATCTTCATCAGTGACATTGCAGATGGACTGGAGGGTAAGGTTTGTCTGTTTGCAGATGACACCAAGATCTGCAACAGCGTAGATGATCCAGATGGGTGGGCAGAATGAGAGGAGAGATGGATAAACTGGCAAAATGGTCAGAAGAGTGGCAACTGGGGTTTAACACAAAGAAGTGCAAGATCATGCACATAGGGAAGAGAAATCCTGAAGCCACGTATAGGCTGGGAGGGAAGTTGCTGGCAGTCACAAGGGAAGAAAGAGACTTGGGCATCATCATCACAGGTGACCTGAAATCATCCAAGCAGACTACTAAAGCAGTAGGTAAGGCTAGTGGGATGTTGGGGTGTATTAGTAGGGGTATCACAAGTCATTAGAGTGAGACAATAATTCCTCCTTACAAGACACTGGCTAGGCCCCATCTGCGTGCAGTACTGGAGACCACACCTTTACAAGGACATTAACCAAATTGAGGCAGTCCAGAGAAGGGCAACCAAAATGGTGCAGGGACTGCATCAGAAAACATATGAGAACAGATTAATGGAGATCAATATGTATACCCTAGAGCAAAGGAGAGAGAGAGGTGATATCAGTATGAATAGATAGGCCATTGACAGAGCAAAGGTTGATGGCACATTCATAAGGTAAAAAAGAAATGGGTGGACTGGATGGGCCTTCTGGTCTTTATCTGCCGTCAACTTCTATGTTTCTATATAAGAAGGAACACTGGCAGACATAGGTTGGAGGACTACCTAGACTTTAGCAAGGCATTTGACACATTTCCATGCAGAAGATTAATAAACCAATTAGCCAGCCTGGGAGTGGGTCCCAGGGTAACAGTCTGGATAAAAAATTGGTTGGACAACAGGACACAGAGGGTAACAGTAAATGGAGACCACTCCGTAGAAAAGGGGTTACTAGCAGGGTACTGCAGGGTTCAGTACTGGGTCCAGTCCTTTCTAATGTCTTTAGAAGTGAAATTGCAGAGGGACTGGAAGGAAACATATGCCTCTTTGCACATGACACACAGATCTGCAACAGAGTTGATACGCAAGTAGGGGTGGAAAGGATGAGAAAGGACTTGGCAAGGTTGGAGGAATGGTAAAATGTATGGAAGCTTAGATTTAATGCAAAGAAGTGCAAGGCAATGCACCTGGGAAACAAAAACCCAGAGGAAGAGTACACAATGGGGGGGGTTACTAGCAATAACAAAAATGGAAAGGGACCTGGGGGTAGTCATATCAGATGACCTAAATATAAGCAAGCAATGTGGAAAGGCAGTAAGGAGGGCTGGGGGGATACTGAATTGTATAGGAAGAGGCATCATCAGTAGAAAACAGGAAGTTGTCAGTCCTCTGTACAGACAGTTGGTAAGATCCCATCTGGAGTACTGCATGCAGTTCTGGAGAGCCCATCTCTGCAAGGACATAAACAGGATGGAGGCAGTCCAGAGGAGAGCGACTAAAATGGTACAGTGTCTGCATCAAAAGCCATACAAAGAGAGTCTAAAGGAGCTTACTATGTATGCCCTCAAGGAAAGGAGGGAGAGGGGGGACATGATAGAAACTTTCAAGTACCTCAAGCGAATACACAAAGTCCAGGAGGGTAGCATCTTTCAGAAGAAGAGATGTGCAAGAACAAGGGGGCACAGTTTGAAGGCAGAGGGGGGAAGGCTGAAGGACAATGTGAGGAAGTATTTTTTTCACAGAGAGGGTGGTGGACACGTGAACGCCCTTCCTAAGGAGGCTGTGGGGTCAAAAGCAGTGGGATAATTCAAGAATGCATGGGATAGACCTAAGGCAATTCTGGTGTGGGTAGGAAGAAGTAGGCTGTTAGTTAAGTAGGATCTGCAGCTTACCCAATAGGTAGGGAAATAGGCAGACTAGGTGGGCCAAGCAGTTCTTTTCTGTTGTCAAAATCTATGTTCCTAATCATTTATCAACATTTTACTATTTTCTTTTAATGCTGCTTGCTACTACATTTGTCATTGTACTATCTGCCCTGATATATATATATATATATATATATATACATACACACACAGACACACACACACAGATATATGTGTGCGTCTGTGTGTGTATCCTACATTTTGTAGAGACCCTCATAATAGGATCCTAAATATGTGGAAATGTCCTGCAATTATGAGTGTTCAGATTTCAAATCAGGATCCTGAGATCCTGTACATGTCTGTAGTAATGCACTGCATAGCAGCAGTGACTGAGAGATCACTGTAGCTGAAACATGTAAGAAGTAATGTTTCCATTTGGTGGACGACATCAGTAATGGCACCCTATAGTTTACGATTCAGTATTCAATGTGTTTATTGTTCAGCAATCAAGCTTTTACAACATTCTAAAAACAAATAATTATGTACAAAAACAGGAAGGAATTAAAATCAAATACTACATTTGGATTTAAACACATAAAAATCCATCATCAAATTAGTTGTCATAGGCAGAGAGACGTTTTTCTTTATATTTCATCACCTGATGAAAAAAACTCGAAACCATCTTAGCCTCCTCCAGTGTCTGAGGATGTAAAAGTATAAATAGATTATATTTTGCATTCACATATTTAATAAAATCATTTAGCAAGTTAAACCACGGGGTTTTATATAAAGGGCATTGTACCGTAATATGATAAAAGATTTTCTTGAAAACCCTTATTACATTTGCATAGCTCCAATCCTGATTTGGGAAAAGTTGTCTTGTTAAAGAAAACATATTTAGAGCAGATAATTCCCAGTCTTGCCCAAGTAATCATTTTTCTTTCTAACGGGGTCAGCCCAAGGGTAAGATACTTCTCTATAAATACATCAGTCTTATTTTGAGCAAACCAACTAGCCTGACGTTGAACTCTAAGGAGATCCATTTGCTTATCATAGGCAAACCTTAATATTTTCTTTTTAACAAACTCTTTAAATATGGGAGATATTGATATTGATTTCTCTCAATCTGTCCAAAGATGAAACATATCAATATTGTCCAGAATATGCTGAATACTTTTAACCCAGGGTGACCTAAAATTTTGTTTGTGCCAAGAGAGTTTTTCTCTTAGACATAATAAAGGCATAGAATTTGTCTGTTGATTAATAATTTTTAACCAATAGCTCATAAGGCGTATATCAATTATTGTGGCAATGGGAACTCTACCCAATTCTGCCCTAACTATAACGTTAGAAGTAGCTAGTGGTACCTGCAATAAAGATTTGTAATAAAGAGAGAATGGAGTTTCCAGCCATAAAGGAACATTATTGTTCCAGACCTCTGCACCATATGTAAGAATAGGATTAATTTTGGCCTCACCAGCCATCAATGCTGGTGAAACTAAATAGCCTGCATATTTCCTGCCAAAACCTAAAAGGGCCTTAACAATCAATTTAGCCCTTATCACTTGTCCCCTCCAATGTTCTATCCAATTTCCATTCGAAACAAACTTCACCCCCAAATATGTATAAGAGGATACACCCTCTATAAGTTCGTTATTTAAATAAATCCTCAGTTTAATTTGATGTCCCTGTGAGGGTGCGAAGGTCAACAGCTTGGTTTTTTTTCATATTTATTAAGTCCAGATGTTTACATTTAGAACAAAATTGATTTATTTTATTTTGTAAACCTTGGACAGATAAGGCAAGAATAATCAAATCATCTGCGTAAGAAGACAATGTACTGGGATATTCTTAATTCTGGGAGAATCAAGAGCATCTATATCACTATAAGTCAAAAGAGAGTCAATATACAAATTAAATAAAAGGGGAGCCAAAATACATCCCTGTTTGACTCCTGAAGTTGTACTAAAATAATCAGTAATATTGCCCTTATTATCATATCTAATGGCCGATGTTGTATGTGAATATAACCTAAAAATAGGGGCCAATAAATTTAAATGTACATGTCTATTTATTAATATCTCCCATAACTTGGCTCTATTAACCGAGTCACATGCTGCAGAAAAATCTACAAACACAGCATACAGCTTCATTTTATGAAATGACCTATATTTTTCTATCAAATGGGCTGAGATATAAATATTATCTGTCGTAGAGAAATTCTTACGAAAACCTGCTTGAAACCCCAATAAAGGGGAATTTGCAGTTACCCAATCTTGTAATTTGTGTAATATTATTTTAGCAAAGATTTTTCCGCTAATGTCAATAAGACTAATTGGACCATAATTAGATGGCAGATGAAATTGACCCTTTTTATGGATTGGAACTATTATATTTCTTGTCCGAGATGATGGAATAAATCTCTCTTTTAAACAGATGTTAAAAAAATTTGTGAAAAAAACTATCCAATAATTCAAGTGCCCTTTATAAACTTCTCCCGGTATTGAGTCAGGTCCAGGTGCTTTATTATTTGATAAATTCACAATGACATCTTCCACCTCTCCAAATGAAAACACTAATGGTGTGTATTCCCCCTCGATGTTAAAGTTATCTATCGCATCATCACCATTGGTAAGATGTCTATTGAGTAATGAACTGTAATAAGATATCCAGGTTTCCTTAGGAATGTATATTAGGGGTCTAAAATTCTGATCAGCAGTCCCCTTGGACACTAAAGCCCAAAAAAGCCTAGTATCACCCTCCTTAATAACTCGATACATTACTCCCCATTGTTTTTCAGTAAATTCTCCTTTTTTTTGGAGAAGAAATTCTTTATACTCCCTTCACGTTTTGTTTAAATTTATAATCACCGTCTTACTCTGATTTTTTTTGGTCTGCCTAATGGCCCTCATCAAATTTCTTTTCTCTCTCCTGCAATGCTCATCAAACCAAGATGCTAACCAAGGCTTAACACTATTAGCTGAATAAATCAGTGTCTTAATTTGTTGATACCCTAAATTCAGTAGCTCACTAATCCTTTCACTTTTAGAACCAATATGTACCAGCTGATATAAATTAACAAAAATAGAAGAGTATAAGAGGTTCAAGACTCCATACATCATCTTATTATTCAATCTTAACCTCTTTTTCCCACTGATCTCAATATCTGCCAAGGGCTTCTTTGAAGAGGGAATATTACTATCAAAGATCATAAGGTCCAACAAAATTGCTGCATGATCACTTTCTGTTCTCATAACCACATGTAATCTCCTGAAAAGATGATGACTAAGGGGAGAGCATAATATGAAATTAATTACACTTTTACCAACTGGGGAAAAAAAGTACTTTCTCCCCGTCAATCCCCTTCTAATCTCCCATTAAGAATCAGGAGATTGTTATCTGTAATAAAGGTTTGAAAACGTCTCCCTGCCTCATTGACAATCATATCAGTTGTATTTTTTTTTCCAAATCTGCCATATATAATAATTCTTGTAGCGGTGATAAATTGTCAAACTCAGCTATCCTAGCATTAAAGTCCCCTGCTACAAGGACAGTATCTATCCAATTCAACTGTGTCATTAAATCTATTTCCACCGATAGTTTAGACCAAAAATCATATGTTGAATAAGTATGGAAACCTGGTGGAATATAAATATTTACAATCAGAATTATACAAAGATCCCAATTAACTACTACTGTAAGGATCTCAGGAGTGGGGGAATAGCTTTTTATTACCCTTAAACCCTCCCTAATTTTAATCATAGTAACCAAACCTCCTTTATTTCTCCCATGCTTTTTTCCTTTAATTGCTGGAACAAAACTAGTTTCATATCCATTCAAATGAGGAGATGTTAAAACCCATGTCTCCTGGAAAATAATAACTTCATGTCGAGAAATAAAAGTAACCCACTGCAGGTCCGCGAACTTATTATAAAGTCCTGCTATATTCCAACTAAGAACGTTATAACCAGGGTTACTTTCTGACCCCCATTCCTGATCTAATAAGGTGTCATTACTTTGCATTTCTGAAAAATTTAGTCAAGGTTGTACAGTTCTAGACTGAACTGGTGTCTCCCACTCATTCAGTTCCACCAGGTAAATACCCACCTCATCCAACACATGTCTGTTTTCGGAAAGTAATGCTAACAATTGTACAGAACCAATAATACAGTTGATCTGGGTGCCTCCTTTATCATTCCAGACTCTATTCACCTCCACAAATTCTTCAGGGAGTATATGAATTTTAATAATAGTTGATAGAATCATCCGCAAAAGTGTAGGCAAGTTAGCAACAGTTTCTCCCTCCTTTTCTAACCCAAAAATAGAGATCACTGAGGTTTCAGGAGAGACTCCAAACTCCCAATTCAATGTTGCAAGAGTAGTTTTAAATATATCATATGTTAACATTTTCCCTATTTTCACCCCATTATAAACATTCTTCCAAATTGTTGACCAAGTCACTGGTGTTGATAACAGTAGTCCCAGAGAGTTTACCAGGCCTTGCTTGGCCCAGACTAGTTTTGCCATATCCATATTGGGAAGCATAAAATAAACTGAATTAGAGAGATTGGAAGTATCCCTAGTCACCATAATAAGAGCATCTGCAACAGTTGGTAACCCCAATTCTGCTCTCGGCATATGGGCTGTCATGTTAGTCAATGATACTGTAGATTCATAATGTTAAAGATGCATCTTATCTAATTTAAAAACTACTTCCTTCCCTGTGCATATTAAGTTATATGCTTCCAAATCATTCCCATTGGGATTACTGTCCTCCTTGGCCAACAAAGGATTTGGGCAAAGATCTTTATTAAACTTATCTATATTAGTTAAATTCTCCTTAGAGTTTGCTTTTTGTTTCACAGTGGGATCACCTTCCCCTTTTCCCTGTTCTTTTATGGATATCCAATTCACAAGTATAGATTTGTTTTTTTCATCAGAATTCTTTCTTTTATCTCTCTGCATCTCTCCTGTCATAATGGTACCTATAATCCCAACTTTATTGCTCTTTTCATCCTTAGTTTTTGTTTCATATTTCTGTTTTCCTGATTCATGAATCTGAATAGGTCCAACAGGCCTGTTCTTTTTATTTCCCCCTTTTTTCTTACTAACTCCACCCCTCTTTTTACCCTTTTTACCTTTTAGGAGCACATGGACATTTAGGGGAGAAAATGACAAATTATGCCCAAGTTTATGAACTTCCTTTTCCCCAGATAATTGTAAAATTTGTTGTTCAAGTGCAGCAAACTTCGCAGCACAAAGAACAGAAAGATTTTCCAGAGCTGTCTTAATGCCATTATATGCCTCCAATAAGACAACATTAGACATTACTGGGTGGGCAAGGGCCTTAATAGTATATTTCGATATAGTGTCCGGGCATTGGGCCAAAAAATCTTTATCTAAATGGATATCCTGAACCTCTTTATCCATTTTTTGAAATAACTCATCAGGAGCACCATTAAAAGATGAATACAACATTTCTTTAGAGTCCATACTGCAGCTCCGTACCTCACTTAAAATCTCTAATGGACTAAACAACTTTATTCCAGAGGGAAAACATGGAATACCATCATCCTTATCTATATAATCCCCTTGCCCTAACTTGCTTTGCTTACTAGATTCTATCTCCCCCATCCACTCATCTTGTCTACAAACCTTAGAATAATCCGCTAAATTTACTTTTTCCCCCAAAATGGTACAGTCACGACTGCCCGTATTATACAGGGAGTCCTGAAAATTATTATTAGGAACTTTAATAAAAGTTTTTTTTTTTAAAAAGTCAGTAATTTTCCCTTGAGACACTACTTTAGCACCAATAACTGGACTACTGATTACTTCCAAATCCGGATTTGTAATTTTACTATCAAAAGAGGTTAATTGGTTGAATTCCTTAAATTCTCCTATATTCCCTTCACTACCACTATATTGGTTCTCCAATAATTTAACTGAAGTATCTTGATTTGTGTTATCCAAAACATTCTTATCCCAGCTCTTAACCATCAAGTTTTGAATTCTTCCATTAGACTCTAAATTATCTCCACCTGAATCTGATCTATACTCCTCATTCGTATACTCCCCAAAGGGATGAGGTGGGTAAGATAATGAGGGGCTCTCTACTAATTCCTTAGGGGTTGAAGCCGTGATAACCAGTTCCTGAGTGAAAACACAACAGTTACCTTTTTTATTCTTTTTGGGACTTAACCTTTGTTTCCCTTTATTTTCTCCCTTAACAATTTTATTAACCATCTTACCACTATGAGTGTACATAAAAAAAGGCTCCTAAAAATCGAATTCTAACCCTAGACAAAATAAAATATCTAGAAACAACAAATTTATAAACTAATAAATACGGGTTTGAAAAGTGGAACTGGAATCAGAGTCAGGTTAGAGCTGTCTAGGTAAAAAGATCTTCCAAAGGAATCGCTCCTTATATTTGTAGAACCATCCGTGAACAACCAGTCCCACCGCTTCAAAGCCGAAAAATATAAAACCAAATGAACAATAAAAACCTGTTTAAAATAAAATCCCTATCTCTTGTAAAATCAAATTCCTATACAAAATCTACTCTGAGTGGCGCTCGCGTCACTCACGCTCGCGCTATGCGTGAGCGCGATGTTTAAATGCAGAAGCAACCCCTCCCACAGAGGCAAACCTGCTCAGTTATTGGCTCACCCCTGAGCCCCAAAATTACGTGCAGGTAATTGGCCACTTGCACACACCTGGGTAGTTCTCCCTCATTTCAGCAGAGCAGCAAGATGAAAACTCAAAACAGTTTCAGTTACTAAGTCACAAATATGCTGCACTCACAGTCATTTGCTGAAAGATCAAACAGGCTGCCCGACTGTTCCAATGACACAGTTCTCTCAGGGAAGACTTAAATAGCAGCCACTCGGGTAATATATTGCACACACGTCCCCATGGAAAAAAGCTGGTGATCTTGCAGGGAAGGTAGTTTATGGTTTACGATGTAAGCAATCAATCCTTCTCCAGTGAAGTGTCCCTTTGATGTTGAGTGGTTCCTACATTTGAACACTCTGGAGTCACCATACTATAAAGCTGTTGATGATGTCTCTCATTATTGTTGACATATGTTTCACAAGTACTTCCTTTGCTGTGGATCAGGTACATAATAAAATACAGCATGTTGTACTTTAGGTACTGAAAAGTCAAAGAGTGATCCCCTCTGCCTTACAAAAAATTCCATAACCAGAAATTAGTAAAGGGGAAGTCTCACATCTTTTTGCAGCAATATGTACCTAACTCCTTATGTGTAAGTGTTGAGTTCCTCCCCCAGTTGCCAGTAGTCCTATTTCTGCAAATATGGTTTGTAAATAAACAGTTGCAGCCCCCAGAAGTTATTATTGTATTTCTCTTCCATTTTTCCATCAAAGTTGCTGGAGGATGATGTCATCAGCGTAACAAAGATAGTGGTGTTACACAAAATGCAGTTCCACCAGTAGACTGATGCCAGTAAGGATCTTGCAGACATCATATCTGTAAATATGTATATTAACAACATTTATAATTATGTTCCTTTGTTGTACAGTGTTGCTGTGTATGACTACTATTTTTGTAATGCTGTTAATTACTATTTAATTTTTTCCTGTTGTACTGTACTCCATACCCCTCCCCCAGGGTACATCCAGAAATGAGCTGCTTGTGCGTCACTGCATACTCTGCAAAAAGCATACTATGACTGTTTCTCAATGCACAACTGTGAGTGCAGTTAGTCTTCAAACATTATGTCACATTTGTGTGATAGGCCTGTGCTGTATGCCCACCGTGGTTATATTAACACACTTGGCTCTCCCTCATGCCTCAGCAATATCCATGATATGCTTACCATGACTTGTTCAGTATGAACAAATGAGACATTTCTTATGCTACAAACCTAAGTCTCACTTTGCGTGATCAGCTTCTGATATATGCTGATTTGTGTTAATGAACACTTGGCTCTGCCTTGTGTCTCAGTGTCTACCCAAATAACTCTGTACCTTTGGTTGATCACTATGTAATTCTGAGTGTAGTTATTTTGAAAAATCTGTCATTTCATGTGATCAACCTCTGATGTACATCCACCTGTGTTACATAAAGACACTTGACTCTGCCTCATGCCTCAGTGCATACCCTGGTAAGTGCATACCAGGGCTGCATCACAAGGCACAATTATTTCTGCAAATCTTTTGTCACTTTCCTGTGATCCACCTCTGCTATATGCTCATGTAGGGTACTTGAACACACTTGGCTCCATCTCATGCCTCAGTGCATTCACATGAAAGTGCATACCCTGGTTCCATTACTATGTATAAATGTGGATGTGCTTACTTTGCAAGCCTGGTCTCATTTTGTGTGATTGGCCTCTGATATACTGTCACTTAGGTTACATGAGCACACTTGCTCTGCCTTGTCCCTCAGTGCACACTCAGGAAAGTGCATGCCATGGCTCCATCACTGTGTACAAATGTGACTGCACTTATTCTGTGAACCTTGTCTCTCTTTATGTGATTGAACTGTAACATATGCTACCCTGTGTTCATTGAATACACTTGACTCTACCTCATGCTTTAATGTCTACCAAGGTTTATTTTCTTGATCACAGTGTACAGTCATCTGCAGTTCTTCTGAAAACCTTCTCTCTCTTTCTGTGATCAGCATCTAATATATGCCCACATGGGTTACATGAACTCAATTGGCTCTGCCTTGTGCCTCACTGAATACACTGGTAAGCACATGCCATTGCTCCATCATAGTGTACATTTGTGAGTGCAGTTATTCTGCAAATCTTTGTGTCACTTTGTTACCGGGTGGGTTCTTCAGGTAGATACACACTCACACTCAGAGGCAACAGATAAGGTGCAACCCACGTTAATAATAATAATAATAACTTTATTTATTTAGCGCCTTTCAAATACCAAGGCGCTTTACATATAGATCGTAAAATCAAAATATACATATAAAATCAACAATTCAAAACAGCATCAATCAATAAAAGCCTTATTCCATAAAAAAGTCTTGACGTTGGCTTGTGGGATGTTTATTGATCTTCATAAACAAGTTCTTCTTGCACCATTTAAGTAACAGAAATATCCAAATAAAATAATAACAAAAGAAAGCAACTTTTATAACATAAAGTAAAACAAGACAAATCCTTCAGCAGGAACCTTCTCTCTCCACTGGCCAGCAATTACTGACCCTATCTGCCTGATGCTTGTTCAGCTAGGACTTATGTACCTGCCTACCTGAATCAGGTGACACAGCATCATTTTTATTAGCTGCTAACACAATTATCTGCATATCATAACAAGCTCTGACAGATGTAAACAATCTGGGGTTATACTTAAATTGCAAAAATATGCTTTCCTAAGGTTTTATACTTCCAAAAATGTTTTCCTGTGTTTGAGTGACAGGTATTGTCTTATAAAAATAGTCCACAAGGGACCGCTGCTTCCTTCTCA
Organism: Neoceratodus forsteri; assembly: GCA_016271365.2. NCBI lineage: Eukaryota > Metazoa > Chordata > Ceratodontiformes > Ceratodontidae > Neoceratodus > Neoceratodus forsteri. The sequence continues at coordinate 389,044,094 of CM057457.1, read as the reverse complement.
GTTAGCTGCAGAGCCTGCTAGCAAGCAGACCTTCCCTTTTAATCTGCAGGAGCAGCTCAACACAGGGTGCAGGTAACTTTCTTATATGGACATAAGTTTCTACCATTTACTAATGTGCAATTTTATGGAAGAGTACAGAAAGAAAAGGGACTTATAAAACCACTGTATCCTGTATTTTGTTCAAGAGCTCTCAGAACAGGGACAGCTTTGTTTTTAATATCTTGTAGCTTGTTGAAACATACAGACTTTCCAGAAAGCTATCTTCATTTGCACCTGTCCTGCGTTACCCAAGACAGACGTTAAAGCACATATTTCAAGTACATTTTATAAGTAATCTCCTTTGTACAACATATACAGCACTTTAATAGAGCTAAACCCAGATATGTAGGAGTTTTGTTAACAGAAGGAACCATTTTCAAAGCAGTAGGACTAGGCCACAATCAGATTCAGATTGCAGGGAAAGCTGTCGGCTTCACTTTCCACAGCCAGAGATATTCTTTTTAGCTAGCTGTACCTCTTATCTGGCTGTTTTACCCTGCGAATTTGAGGAGGAAGCTCTTGTAGGTGAGCCTACTGGTGGCTCAAGCCTTCAGTTTTACCAAAGTGATTAGTATTGCGCGTTACACGATAGTACGCATGATCGCGCAGCCCTCGCTATCATGCAGACGGTCATGCGGCTAGAACTGCTAGTGCTATCACAGGGAGATAATTTTCAACAGGGGAAATGCTATTGCAAGATATGCATTTCTGAAACACTGCTGAGGAATAAAAATAACCTTTATTTTTAGTAAGACTCCCACACTTACTGACTTAACATGGATGTTTCACTGTGTAACAGGCTGCGCTGGTAGAGGCCTATTTCTTCTGATTTAAAACCTATTTGGTGGGATTTGCTTGGACCTGGTTCTTTAGCTGCAGGGCTTGGAGGGGAGACACAGGGCTGATACACTCTCTTGTCAGGTGTCTGCCCAAGACCCACCCCTCCCCACCCCTCCCTCCCTCCCCCAGAAGTCTGCAAATTTATGGGGAACACCTGCCCTGCAATTGGAGGAAAAGGCTGCTGGTGCAGCTCATGTAGTTCTAGCCACTGGGGGTTGGATTTAAAGGCTGGGAGAGAAGATTAGGGACTTGTTCATTTCCTTATAAGTTTAATGTGTTGTACTGCACCTAGTAACAGAGTTACTGGTGTACAGTGGGACTGTCTCTAAGATTAGTGGGTGACCTGATTAGGCAGTAGGGTATTTTGGACTAGGGGAACCTGGTGGCTCACCCAAGGAAACCTATTGGAAGGGGATGGAACCACACATCATTAGGGCCGGCATCTTTGGGAGGGTGGTGGGGTGCACAGGGTGTGGAGCAGCCATGATACTGGACTAGGCTTGGAAGTTTGGTGGTTGCCCAGTGTGCTACCAGCTAGCACAGCTTAGGGAGGAGGTTGCGGGATGAGGAGAAAGCTGGGGAAGGGGGGTGGTATGGTTGGGGAAGGGGCTGAAATCTCACAGGGTTGCACCAAGCACTGGGGGTGGGGGTATAGGAAAGGAGTGGGAGAATACTCAGGGGTCACATAGGGACCCTGGCAGAGGGTCCAAAGGACACTACAAGGAAGCAGGCAGGTAACTGGGGACCCTCACAAGGGGAGACGGAGGGACAACATTCTCAGGAAGTAGGCAGATGGCCAGTGCTGGACAGAAGGAAGCAAAGGCGAGGAGGTGGATCAGACCTTACACTCAGTAACCGCTTCAATTCTCTTCTGCTCAAGGATGAGGGGTGATGTAGCCATGACAGAGGTGGTTAGAGATGGAAAGGAGTGGGAGTGGGAGGCAGGGCCAGATAGCAGGAAGAACAGGGGGACCTGGAATGCAGGAGAATGGGGAGCAGTGAATCAGAGCAGGATGGGCAGGGGAAGAGGAGGAAAGCGCAAGGAGAAGGACCAGTTGGGAGGAAAGGTAAAGGAGAAGGACCAGAAGTACAAGGAGGATTCAGTAAAGGGAGCTGAGGGTTTAGGCCAGGGGAGCAATGACGAGCAAGGAGGAACTAAATGGAGACAGGAAGGAAGGAGGATGAGCCAGGCTAGTTTGGCAGATGGGGAGAAGGACCAGTTGTAGAGCAGTGAGGGGGAATTGCTTAAGTACAGAAGGATACTCAGGAGGAGGCATGGGATTGGAGGGAGGGGTGGCCATAGTAAATAAGGGAGGGGGGTGGCATGTGGCACCCAGATGAGGGAGGAACAAGGAGCCAGCTGGGTGGAGGGCGGTAGAAAGGATGAGGGACATGGAAGGGGAATGGAGGAAAAGGAGTTTGTCAGAGTGCTCCTGCTGGGGGATTCTATGATCAGGGTATCAAATGGGATAGGGAGGAGAAGCCTGGCCAGTTAGGAACAAGATGCTTCCCTGGACTAACGGTTGCTGGGGCTAAGCCAGGTATATCAGCTGGCAAAGGACTGTGGGGTTCCCAGACATACTGGTCCACCTGGGTACAAATGACATTGAGGGAAATAGCGAGCTAGAGATACAGGCAAGATTCAGGGAGCTCACCAGGGTCTGTCATGACATAGGATGCACAGTTTCCTTCTCAGAAATCCTGCCAGTGCCAAGGGCTAGTGGGGAACACAAAAGGAAAATTAGGGAGATAAACCAGTGGCTCAGGGAGTGGTGTGAGGCCAGAGGGTATGGGTTGATGGGGGATTGGGGGGAGACCTGGGAGGATAAGGAGATGTATGCTAGAGATAGACTACATCTCAATTTGGAGGAGGGAATCCTAAGTTGAAAATAGAGAGTTCATTGGTGAAAGTGGGGTTTAAACTTGTGAAGGGGTGGGATGGGAGAAAAGGCTGTCAAGGGGTGCCGATAAAGGAGGGACTCTGTCTCCACCCCTGGGGACCAGGAGGATTGCAGGAAAAGGCCAACTGGCAAAAGTGCAGACCAGGAGAAAACAGAATCCCCATGGAACACTAGCAGGGAAATGGAACTATAGGGAAAGGGTGGAAAGTAGTCCTCATAAATGCCAGGAGCTGGGCAACAAATGCCTGAGCTCCAGGCGATGTTAACTGAGGGAGCAGTGGATGTGGCAGCGGTCACTGAGACTTGGGCCACTGCAAGACATGACTGGGACCTGAACTCAGAGGTTAACTATGTTCAGGAAGGACGGGGAGGGAAGGGGAGGAGGGTAGCAATGATAGTCAAAAACTGCATTGGCATGGGGGAGTAGAGGAGGCGGAGGGAACCATGGAGGAGATTTGGGTCACCTTGATAACAAGGGGGCAAGAGTAAAAATAGAGTGGTGTATAGACCCCTGCCTGGCGGAGGAGCTGAGGACAGACTGGTGGCAGATGTTAGAGACACTGCAGACTGGGCAGAGGAACGTGGTGGTGTTAGGGACTTAAAACATGCCAGGAACAGACTGGGAGACTATGACATCCTCTGTGACCAGGGAACAGAGGTTGTTGGATGTCTTTCAAGACACGTTCCTAACTCAGCAGGTGAGGAACCGACCAGGAGGCACGGGTACTGGATGTGGTCCGGCAGACAGTGACCAGATTGGGGGGCCTGAGGTAAGGGGACCAATTGGTGGGGAGTGACCATGCCATGGTCTGGTTCTGCCTGGACCTAGGAGGGGTAGAAGGCTGCACAAAGACAGAAGTAACCGACTCAGGGGCGGATTTTAAGGAAATGGGAAGGATCCTTAAGGAGCATTTGGATGGGATTGGGTCAGATATGGGCTGATAGTAGGTGGGAAATCATCAGGAGAGGTGCAGGATGCTACCAGCACCTGTGCAAGAGTAAAACTAATCACGGTGGGGCCCAAAAACCCTGTTGGTGGACCAGGGAGGTCCAGGAGGTGGTGCGGGGAAAGAAAGCAGCCTATAAGAAATTCAAGTGCTCAAGGAGTGAAAGGGATCGAGGGGAGTACGAGCTGATGGCTAGAAGGGCCACTAGAGTGGTGAGGGTGGCTAAGGCAAGGAAGGAGCAGAGCCTGGCCAGGAAATTAGGAGAGGGAAAAGGGTTCTTTAGATACATTGGGGAAAGACGAAGGGTGAAGGGCGGATTAGCAGGATTAAATCAGGGAGAGATGGGCACAAGACCGGGGAGCAGGCTGAGTGCTAAATGAGTACTTCACCTCGTTTTCACTAGGAAAATGGGGATGCTGCATCATACATGGGAGGAGACAGAGATAATGAGGAGGGGGGGCCTTACCGATCGGCAGGTCAGGGAGAGGGAGGCATCACTGGCAGGTGGGGAGGGCTAAGCAGGGAGAAGAGGTACCAGAAGTGAAATCACAGCAGAGAGAGTGAGGAAGCCTCAGCTCCCTTAAGACGGAGAAAGCACCGGGCTGGATAAATTACATCCTAGAGTGCTGAAGGAACTTGCAGATGTCCTGGCGAAACCCCTGGCAGAGCTTTTCACCATCTCTCTGAGGACAGGGTGGGTACCCTAAGACTGGAAGGTGGTGCATGTAGTGCCTATCCACAAGGGGATCAAGGAGGTGGCGAGGAACTACAGGCCTGTCAGCCTGACATCAGTGTGTGGGCAAGGTGATGGAGGGCATTGTCAGGAGAGCTAGGGGGGACCTGGATAAGTCAGGGTGCCTGGACGATAGGCAGCATGGATTCATCCGGGAAATCGTGTCAGACAAACTGGTGGAGTTCTATGACTGGTGACAAGTGCCTTGGACCTGGGTAGACCAGTGGATGTCCTCTTTCTAGACATCAGCAAGGCATTTGACTCTGTTCCTCACGTGGGCCTGTTGGATAAGCTAGGAGAAATGGGGGTGGAAACCAGATAGATCAGATGGATAGGCAATTGGCTTCGGACCGGACCCAGAGGGTCAGATGTGGGATAGTCTCATCCCCAAGGAGGGTCATTAGTGGGGTCCCACAGGGATCAGTCCTTGGGCCCCTTCTGTTCAACGCCTACGTATCTGACATAAGACAGGAATCAGGGTGAGATGAGTCTCTTTGCAGATGACTCAAACTGGGGGCGGTGGTGGATGGGGGAGGGGAGGGTGGCCTGCAGGGGACCTGGAGGCTCTGAAAAGATGGTCTAGAGAGTGGGAAGCTGAGGTTCAATGCAGGGAAATGCAAGGTACTCCACCTGGGAGCCAGAAACCAGGCCAAGTGTACACCCTGGGAAATACTACAAGTCTCAATGGCTGAGAGGGACCTGGGGGTGGTGGTGGATGTCAAGATGAACAACTCTGAGACTTGTAGGAGGGCAGCAGCAAGGCCAACAGGATGCTGGGATGCATCGCTAGGGGGATCACCTCCAGAAGGAGGGAAGTGATACTCCCTCTGTATAACTGCTTGGTGAGGCCGCACCTGGAGTACTGCGTGCAGTTTTGGAGGCCACACTTAAAGAGGGACATTAACCTCCTGGAGAGGGTCCAGATGAGGGCAACCAAAATGATTTGGGGCTTGGGGGATAGGACCTATGAGGAGAGGCTTGAAGAGCTGAATATGTACACATTGGAGGAGAGAAGGGACCGGGGGGACATGATAGAGGTCTTCAGGTACATGAAGAGGGTAAATAGGGGAGGAACAGTCAGGGTGCTTTGAAGGAAGGAGGAAGGGGCCACTAGAGGGCATGGGTGGAAGCTGGAGGGGGGAAGATTCAGGGAGAAAGGAGGTGCTACTTCACTGAGAGAGGTGGTGGAGCCATGGAATGCACTACCTAGGGGCTGGTGGAGGCAGAGACAGTGGAGGGTTCAAGAGGGTGGGACAGGTACAGGGAAGGGTTCTGGAAGCAAAATCCAATGCAGCAAGAATATCCAGAACTGGGAAGGGAGAAGCCAGAGAAGGCGAGGGGGACAGCAAGGTCAGCACCCAGGGTGGGGGCTGACCAAACGAGCAGACTCGAAAGACCGTTAGGCCTATTCTGCTGGCATTTTAGTATGTTAGTATGTTAGTAACATAAATGTTTCTTTTCTCTGACTGAACCAGAATCAGATACAATACTGGAAAAGAACAATAATCCAGAGAAATAGTCTGCATTAACTCATAACTGCAGACAGACTATTTGCTAATTCCATAAGGTTATAACAAAACGTACCCAAGGAAAAAGAGAAATAGAGCATGAAGAGGGTAACAGAGATATGGAGTGGGGTCTGTGTAAGGAGATGGCCTGACTCCATATAGAAAACCCAGGGATAGTCTTAGAAGAGGGAGGAAAGTGGTTACAACCAGAGGAGGAGGAGAGGGGAGGGAGGGAGGAGGAGGGAGGGAAGGAAGGAAGGAAGGAAGGAAGGAAGGAAGGAAGGAAGGAGGAAGGAAGGAAGGAAGGAAGGAAGGAAGGAAGGAAGAAGGAAGGAAGGAAGGAAGGAAGGAAGGAAGGAAGGAAGGAAGGAAGGAAGGAAGGAAGGAGGAAGAAAGAAGAAAGACTTTATTTAGTGGCAGGGACTAACCCTGTCACATTTACCTCCACTTGAAAAGAGGGAAGATGTTTCAACAGATTCCCCCTCCAGCTACCCCAGAGGGGTTGGAACTCCTGCCCACCCACTCTTAGGAGTTCCATCCCAGGGTCCCACAACATTACATACTGGTATAAGGCATGTCAGTACCAAACATACCCTGGGATATTTATCATTAAGGACTACACAAAGGATGTATTTCAACAGACTGCGGGACACGTCTGCCTTTTATGTTTATTCACTTTTATGAACTAAAGTCCAACCCTCTTACCATACTAGGGTTGGAGGAGCTCCGGCCCACCCACTCCGTGAAGCTCCATCCCAGGGTCCCAATACTATTAGCACCTAAAGTGCTAACAACCAAAAACAAAACTAATTCATACTACATAATTACATTACCCTGAGATCTTTATATAACATTGTTTAACACCTAGTATATACCAAAAAAATGTTTTATTCAGACTAGAGGAAGGAATACTAATTTGCATTTTTATGCTATTCCCTGTCTTCCTTATCTTACATTTCTAAGTCGCCCTTTCTACCAGCCCATAACCTACCTTGGATCTCCCAGGACCCTAAATTGTTGGGTTTGTCTAACCAGGATGAAAACAGCGGGTTCTTCTCTACACCTTTTAGAGAACTTGTCTGTAGCTACCACCTGGAGCCTATTCCTATGTGGGAGCCTCCCATACCTCCGAGGGTGCCACTTCTTATGGCCTTATACTCTATGGGGTATTTTCAGAACTAGTGTGGCCAGATATAGCCACCATCCTTTCCCCAGAAGGGGATGGAGCTAGGCTTACTCTCACTAAAGCTCTGTCTTAGGGACTCATTACAGTGTTACACTAATCACTAAATCACTAATAGTTGTATTCTGTACTACTCTATACTTCCCCTCAGTATGTAGTCTAGAAGAAGGGTCCCGGCAGCATTTTAGGCTGCTATATACAGTATCCCATCTAGTTGTTCATTTCACAACTGAACCACCACAAAACTGGCAAGTGGAACCTCAGTTTAAAAATGTCATTTGAAAGATGGCAATTCAGTAGTGTGGCACCTCTCTCATGCTGTACCACAGTGTCAGTGTCTGGATTTACCCCAAGCATGAGGTGTCCAGAGCAACTCTTCAGATAAACTAAACTGTGCTATTTGCCTACTGTGACTCCATCCTATTCACATAGAGTTCTATCCAGGCCACAAATGTACAGTGTTGATGATAACTATACCCAGCTCATCAGAACGGTACAGATTGCTGATTGCCTGTTTTTAGTTACTAGGAAGACCAGGGGACATTACAAATAAAATATGTGAATTACAAATCTACTGATACAGACAAAGCAGCATCATCTAGCTATGTCTGTATCTGCTGGAATGAATGCAAACACTAACACACTATTTCCAAAGGACAGCTGGCATTTGTGATACATACCATTATTTGCTGCGGCTTGTTTAAAACGACAGGGGCATGCATCAGTTTTCCTGCCTCTCATGTTCCTGATACTTGTAAACTATTTAGTAGCCACTTTAACAATAGGACTGGCAGTGCCCTGACAAATTAACTATGCAGCTCTTGCCCAGTCACTCCTATGGGGAGAAAATGATAAAGGAACTCAGAAAAGCAGGGTTGCTATATGCTACTGAGCTACTGGGAGAAAGCTATTACTGGTAGTTACAGATAGGATCCTCAAATTTTCCTCAAAATGAAAAGTAGTTCATGTATAGCTGGTTTCTAGCTGATTCAAAATAGCTCCTATTTCTTAAAATGAGCTTGTCTTAATGTGATTTTCCCATTTCAGAACTCAAATCTTTTTTTAAATATATATATATATATATATATATATATATATATATATATATATATATATATATATATATTCAAGGCCATTCTAATCTATAGATCAGGCTCTTTGACTGCTAGAGTTTATCTGTCTCTTTTGCTTTTCCTGCCTTGGCATTATAGTCATTTGTTGTGACATCACCTGTTGCCATGGAAACAATTCTCACGTTTGCAAGTAGAAGACTGTGATAAGAAGGTGGGAAGAGCAGCTGGAACTGATTACTTCTAAAGGGCTAATACCTTTTTAACCCAAAATGTGTTCAGTAATTAAAACAAAAAGACTCGGGGAAATTTAGATGGGGGGATTTTACATAACTGTGTTCTGCTGATGCCAACAGTGACTCTCTTGTTAGAAATCATTATTACTGAAACAGTCCCTGCCATACATGTACCTAGCAATCCCTCTCTTGAAACAGTGTAACCCGACCTACACCTAATAACTATGGCTTCCTGGAGTCTCTGTCAGCCACCGAGATATACTAACCATTTTTCTGAGATGCTGGCTTACCACCTGGTACCTCCCAACCCACATTGATGTTTTCCCCCTTCTCCAAGGTTGCCATTTCTTTTGGCCTTCCCAGCTTTGGTTTCCACACCCTATGACTTTGGAAGACACCCTCTGGCACACCTCCCTCCTTTTCATATAAGCAGCTATTTGCCGGTACCTCCCAGGCCAATAAAAAGCTGAGGTTAATTCTGCCAGTACCTCTTCATGGCTGAATGGGTTAGAGTGGCTGGAGTAGGCATTCTCCATCACTACTTCCCTATAAGCAATTGGAACCACTATTCTAGCACACAACCTCTTCATATGGGGGTTAGGCTTAACATGATAAAGGGTACCCTGCCTTTCTTCAACCCACCATAATGGTTTGACCCTTGTTCGACCGGTACCCATACCCCCTTCCTGATCCTTAATGTAGGAAGCTAACAGAGCTACATTAGGATCTTCCCTTTGTAGCTTTCCCCATGCTTTACTTGGGTCACTGCATTCAGATTTCTGATTATTGTTAATAGTCAATGGTATATGAGTCCCTTCAGCTCCTCTGGCCTCTTCTGATTTGATTGCAGGCTTCACCCCAGGAGGCACAAAGTCCACAACAGTCTTACCTAAGAACTTATCCAATGCTGTCACCTCTTAATGTCCTCAATCCAGTATAGCCTGGGAAAAACAGGTAGAATAGGAATGTCCATCTCAGATCAGACAACTCCACAAGGGGTTCTTCATCCATAGCCCATGGATCCTCTCTTTCGATTCCTCTTGGCTCATGAGTATGGAACCCTCAGCTCCTGATATCTGAGCTCTGCTTCCCTGCAGCATTGCTCTGCATCTAGCCAGCGCTCAACCATCCAGTGCAGCAGTCTCCTCAGGTTCGCCATCTGGTCCCATGGTGCCTCGCCCAGGCCACCATCTCTATCCAAGGTCCTCATTTGCTCCACCGTTTGGATCTGGCACCATGCACTGTGCTTGCATCTTTCCTGAGGTACTAGGTCTAGCAACCCTGACTGAGTTCTCCCTGGATCCCTCAGACACCCAGTCAGGATATCCCACTTCTGACACCAAATGTTACTGGGTGGGTTCTTCAGGTAGATACACACTCACACTCAGAGGCAACAGATAAGGTGCAACCCACGTTGGCTTGTGGGATGTTTATTGATCTTCATAAACAAGTTCTTCTTGCATCATTTAAGTAACAGAAATATCCAAATAAAATAAGAACAAAAGAACAACTTTGATAGCATAAAGTAAAACAAGGCAAATCCTTCAGCAGGAACCTTCTCTCTCCACTGGTCAGCAGTTACTGACCCTATCTGCCTGATGCCTGTTCAGCTAGGACTTATGTACCTGCCTACCTGAATCAGGTGACACAGAATCATCAAAATATAAAACTCATTTTATTAGCTGCTAACACAATTATCTGCATATCATAACAAGCTCTGACAGATGTAAACAATCTGGGGTTATGCTTACATTGCAAAAATATGCTTTCCTAAGATTTTATACTTCAAAAAATGTTTTCCTGTGTTTGAGTGACAGGTATTGTCTTATAAAAATAGTCCACAAGAAGCCGCTGATTCCCTATAGTGGCTGTCAGTTAGCTGCAGAGACTGCTAGCAAGCAAACCTTCCCTTTTAATCTGCAGGAGCAGCTCAACACAGGGTACAGGTATCTTTTTTATATGGACATAAGTTTCTACCATTTACTAATGTGCAGTTTTATGTAAGTGTACAAAAAGAAAAGGGACTTATAAAACCACTGAATCCTGTATTTTGTTCTTTTTCAAGAGCTCTCAGAACAGGGACAGCTTTGTTTTTAATATCTTGTAGCCTGTTGAAGCATACAGACTTTCCAGAAAGCTGTCTGTCCTGCATTACCCAAGACAGACGTTAAAGCACATATTTCAAGTACATTTTATAAGTTAACCTCCTTTGTACAACATATACAGCACTTTAATAGAGCTAAACCCAGATATATAGGAGTTTTATTAACAGAAGGAACCAATTTCAAAGCAGCAGGACTAGGCCACAGTCAAATTCAGACTGCAGGGAAAGCTGTCGGCTTCACTTTCCACAGCCAGACAGAGATATTCTTTTTAGCTAGCTGTACCTCTTATTAGGCTGTTTTACCCTGCAAATTTGAGGAGGAAGCTCTTGTAGGTGAGCCTACTGGTGGCTCAAGCCTTCAGTTTTACCAAAGTGATTAGCGATAGTACGCATGATCGCGCAGCCCTCGTGATCGTGCGAGCGGTCATGCGGCTAGAACTGCTGGTGCTACCACAGGGAGATAATTTTCAACAGGGAAAATGCTATTGTAAGAGATGCATTTCTGAAACCCTGCTAAGGAATAAAAATAACCTTTATTTTTAGTAAGACTTCCACACTTACTGACTTAATATAAATGTTCCTTTTCTCTGACTGAACCAGAACCAGATACAATACTGAAAAAGAACAATAATCCAGAGAAATAGAGTCTGCATTAACTCATAACTGCAGACAGACTATTTGCTAATTCCATAAGGTTATAACAAAACGTACCCAAGGAAAAAGAGAAATAGAGCATGAAGAGGGCAATAGAGATGGGGGGGGGGCTGTGTAAGGAGGTGGCCTGCTTCCATACAGAAGACCCAGGGATAGCCTTAGAAGAGGGGAGGAAAGTGGTTGCAACCAGAGAAAGAAAGAAAGAATGGGTACTTTTATTTAGTGACAGAGACTAACCCTGTCACACACTTTTATGCACTTGGCCTATGCTATTTGCTCACCTTGGTTACAGGAAGACACTTGGCTCTGTATCATGCCTCAGTGCATACCTGGGAAAGAGCATACCATGATTCCACCACTATGTACAAATGTGACTGCATTTATTTGCAAACCTTGTCTCATTTTTTGTGAGTGCCTTCAGATATACTCTCACATAGGGTTCATGAACACCTTTGGCTCTGCCTCGTGCCTCAGGGCATAGTGATTTCAGCAGCCACCCCTGAGCCCAGCAGACTGTTGTGAGGGCTGCATCACTACAGGCTCCCCCACCCCAGTGTAATGTTGGAGCTCCATTCAACAGTCACCTGCCAAGCCCAGCAGACAGTCATGAGGGCCACATCATTCCAGGCTCTCCCCCTCCCTCCTGGAGCAACACTGGAACAGAGCCGCAGGCAGCTCTATTCAACAGCCACCTGCTGAACCCAGCAGATGGTCATGAGGGCTGCATTACTCCAGGCTCTTCCCCCCCTCCATCCCGAGCAACTCTGGAACAGAGCCACAGGCAGCTCCATTCAACAGCCACCGGCCGAGTCCAGCAGATGGTCATGAGGGCCGCATCGTTCCAGGCTCTTCCCCCCTCCATCCCGGAGCAACTCTGGAACAGAGCTACAGGCAGCTCCATTCAACAGCCACCCGCCGAGCCCAGCAGATGGTCATGAGGGCTACATCACTCCAGGCTCTCCCCCTTCCCTCCCGGAGCAACACTGGAACAGAGCCACAGGCAGCTCCATTCAACAGCCACCAGCCGAGCCCAGCAGATGGTCATGAGGGCCGCATCATTCCAGGCTCTCCCCCTTCCCTCCTGGAGAAACACTGGAACAGAGCCGCAGGCAGCTCTATTCAACAGCCACCTGCTGAACCCAGCAGATGGTCATGAGGGATGCATTACTTCAGGCTCTCCCCCCCTCCATTCCGAGCAACTCTGGAACAGAGCCACAGGCAGCTCCATTCAACAGTCACCCGCCAAGCCCAGCAGACAGTCATGAGGGCCGCATCGTTCCAGGCTCTCCCCCTTCCCTCCTGGAGCAACACTGGAACAGAGCACAGGCAGCTCTATTCAACAGCCACCTGCTGAACCCAGCAGATGGTCATGAGGGCCACATCACTCCAGGCTCTCCCCCATGGCTCCCGGAGCAATACTAGAATGGAGCTGGAGGTACTGTGGTAGATAGACAGTGTTTTAAAATATTTATTTACTGGCATGCCTCGTTTCTATTGGAGGACATGCACTGATTGCATATTGTGGCTTGCAAGAACCTTTTTGCACAGGACATTTTGTGGAACTCCTAGCAGTCTCTTTAAGTGCAGTCTGGGGAGTTGGTGACTGCTATGCATGAGTCCATTTGCTTTCAGGTGCCTGGGTTACTGGTTGCACCTTGTCATATTGCTGCACTGTGTAGATGGAGTCAGGGATATTTAGCCATTAATCTGCTGTAGTTCAACCAGGGCACTGATAGTACATTATATGCCCATTTTGTCTGTCACCCCTTCCCCGCCCGGAAGGCCATTTCCTGCCTGACTCCCTTTGTGTGTAAGGATCCACTAATTGCCCTTACCTTCTCCTCCTACTGGCAGCTCCATTCAACAGCCACCCATTGAGTCCAGCAGATGGTCATGAGGGCCACATCACTCCAGGTTCTCCCCCACTCCCTCCCAGAGCAATGCCGGAATGGAGCTGCAGGCAGCTCTGTTCAACAGCCACTCACTGAGCCCAGTAGACATTTGTGAGGGCTGCATCACTTTAGACTGCTCCCTTCTCCTCTTGGAGCAACGCCAGTATGGAGTTGCAGATACTGTGGCAACTGGACAGTGCTTTAAAATATTTACTGGTGTGCCTAATTTTCATCAGAGGACATGCATTGAGTGAGTATTATAGCTAGCAAGGACCTTCTTACACAAGACATTTTGTGGAACTCCTAGTGGTCTCTTCAAGTGCAATCTGGGGGGTTGGTGACTGTTACACGTGTCCGTTTGCTTTCGGGTGCCTGGGTTACTGGTTGCACTGTTTCATATTGCTGCACTGTGTAGTAGGGGCTAGGGGTATTTATTTAGCCATTAATCTGCTGTTGTACAACCAGGGCATTGATAGTATGTTATGTGGCCATTCTGTCTCTTTGTCTGTCATCCCTCTCCCCCAACCTGGTAGGCCATTTTCTGCCTGACTCCCATTGTGTGTAAGGACCCACTAATTACCCTTCTCCTACTACAGACAGCTCCATTCAACAGCTACCCACCACATCCAGCAGATGATTGTGAGGGCCACATCACTCCAGACTCTTCCCCCCTCCTCCTGGGACAGTGCCAGAATGAAGCTGCAGATACTGTGGTAACTGGATGGTGCTTGCCGCCATCGCTCCATGGCTGCTGTCCCACCCACCTCCCGCCCTGGGTAGGCATTTCCTTTATAGACTACATGCCCATGACCCATGATGCACTAACTATGCAACATTTGCATTTTCCTATCCCCCTCAAAGTCCCACTTGCAAGTTATCTGGCCCCAACACTAAGTGGTTCTATTGTTCTTACCTCCAATTAGTAACATTTTAATTCACCCTTATTCTTTTTTTTTTACTGTTGCCCCTCCCCCTTTCCCCTCATTACTACCTCCCTCTCTTCACTGCTTATTTATCCCACACTTTTCTCCCTAATTCACCTTGTCAAACCTCCTTTGGCCTTGAACTTGTGACCCTCTGCACTAGTTAATCCTCTGCTCGGACGTCTGACCCACTAGGCCATTTGTGCTCATATGTTTCTTCTCATTCTTGCTTGTGATATTCCCATCTGTTATTATTGTTACAAGGTGGTGCATACTGTGTAACCCTCCATCTCTCAGTAACAAGGTAGTGTATATTGTGCAACTCTCCATCACTCTGTAACAAGGTGGTGTATACTGTGCAACCCTCCATCTCTCTGTAACAAGGTGGTGCACGCTGTGTAACCCTCCATCTCTCTGTAACAAGGTGGTGTGTACTGGGTAACCCTCCATCTCTCTGTAACAAGGTGGTGCATACTGTGTAACCCTCCATCTCTCTGTAACAAGGTGGTGCACGCTGTGCAACCCTCCAGCTCTCTGTAACAAGGTGGTGCATACTGTGTAACCCTCCATCTCTCTGTAACAAGGTGGCATATACTGTGCAACCCTCCATCTCTCTGTAACAAGGTGGTGCACGCTGTGCAACCCTCCATCTCTCTGTAACAAGGTGGTGCACACTGTGTAGCTCTCCATCTCTCTGTAACAAGGTGGTGTATGCTGTGCAACTCTGCATCACTCTGTAACAAGGTGGTGTATACTGTGCAACCCCCCATCTCTCTGTAACAAGGTGGTGCATACTGTGTAACCATCCATCACTCTGTAACAAGGTGGTGCATACTGTGTAACCATCCATCACTCTGTAACAAGGTGGTGCATACTGTGCAACCCTTCATCTCTCTGTAACAAGGTGGTGTATACTGTGCAACCCTCCATCTCTCTGTAACAAGGTGGTGCATACTGTTCAACTCTCCATCACTCTGTAACAAGGTGGTGCATAGTGTGTAACCCTCCATCTCTCTGTAACAAGGTGGTGCATACTATTCAACTTTCCATCTCTCTGTAATGAGGTGATGCATACTGTGCAACCCTCCATCTCTCTGTAACAAGGTGGTGCATACTATTCAACTTTCCATCTCTCTGTAACGAGGTGGTGCATACTGTGCAACCCTCCATCTCTCTGTAACAAGGTGGTGCATACTGTGTAACCCTCCATCTCTCTGTAACAGGGTGGTGCATACTGTTCAACTCTCCATCGCTCTGTAACAAGGTGGTGCACACTGTGTAACCCTCCATCTCTCTGTAACAAGGTGGTGTATACTGTGTAACCCTCCATCTCTCTGTAACAAGGTGGTGCATACTGTGTAACCCTCCATCTCTCTGTAACAAGGTGGTGCATACTGTGCAACCCTCCAGCTCTCTGTAACAAGGTGGTGCATACTGTGTAACCCTCCATCTCTCTGTAACAAGGTGGTGTATACTGTGCAACCCTCCATCTCTCTGTAACAAGGTCGTGCATGCTGTGCAACCCTCCATCTCTCTGTAACAAGGTGGTGCACACTGTGTAACTCTCCATCTCTCTGTAACAAGGTGGTGTATGCTGTGCAACTCTGCATCACTCTGTAACAAGGTGGTGTATACTGTGCAACCTCCCATCTCTCTGTAACAAGGTGGTGCATACTGTGTAACCATCCATCACTCTGTAACAAGGTGGTGTATACTGTGCAACTCTGCATCACTCTGTAACAAGGTGGTGTATGCTGTGCAACCCTCCATCTCTCTGTAACAAGGTGGTGCATACTGTTCAACTCTCCATCACTCTGTAACAAGGTGGTGCATAGTGTGTAACCCTCCATTTCTCTGTAACAAGGTGGTGCATACTATTCAACTTTCCATCTCTCTGTAATGAGGTGATGCATACTGTGCAACCCTCCATCTCTCTGTAACAAGGTGGTGCATACTATTCAACTTTCCATCTCTCTGTAACGAGGTGGTGCATACTGTGCAACCCTCCATCTCTCTGTAACAAGGTGGTGCATACTGTGTAACCCTCCATCTCTCTGTAACAGGGTGGTGCATACTGTTTAACTCTCCATCGCTCTGTAACAAGGTGGTGCACACTATGTAACCCTCCATCTCTCTGTAACATGGTAGTCCATACTGCGCAACCCTCCATCTCTCTGTAACAAGGTGGTGCATACTGTGTAACCCTCCATCTCTCTGTAACAAGGTGGTGCACACTGTGCAATCCTCCATCTGTCTCTGTACCAAGGTGGTGTATACTGTGTAACCCTCCATCTATCTGTAACAAGGTGGTGTATACTGTGCAATCCTCCATCTCTCTGTAACAAGGTGGTGCATACTGTGCAACCTTCTATCTCTCTGTAACACGGTAGTGCATACTGTGCAACCCTCCATCTCTCTGTAACACGGTGGTGCATACTGTGCAACCTTCCATCTCTCTGTAACAACGTGGTGCACACTGTGTAACCCTCCATCTCTCTGTAACAAGGTGGTGTATACTGTGCAACCCTCCATCTCTCTGTAACACGGTAGCGCATACTGTGCAACCTTCCATCTTTCTGTAACAAGGTGGTGCACACTGTGTAACCCTCCATCTCTCTGTAACAAGGTGGTGCACACTGTGCAATCCTCCATCTCTCTGTAACAAGGTGGTGTATACTGTGTAACCCTCCATCTCTCTGTAACACAGTAGTGCATACTGTGCAACCCTCCATCTCTCTGTAACATGGTAGTGCATACTGTGCAACCCTCCATCTCTCTGTAACAAGGTGGTGCACACTGTGTAACCCTCCATCTCTCTGTAACAAGGTGGTGCATGCTGTGCAACCCTCCATCTCTCTGTAACAAGGTGGTGCACACTGTGTAACTCTCCATCTATCTGTAACAAGATGGTGTATGCTGTGCAACTCTGCATCACTCTGTAACAAGGTGGTGTATACTGTGCAACCTCCCATCTCTCTGTAACAAGGTGGTGCATACTGTGTAACCATCCATCACTCTGTAACAAGGTGGTGTATGCTGTGCAACCCTCCATCTCTCTGTAACAAGGTGGTGCATACTGTTCAACTCTCCATCACTCTGTAACAAGGTGGTGCATAGTGTGTAACCCTCCATTTCTCTGTAACAAGGTGGTGCATACTATTCAACTTTCCATCTCTCTGTAATGAGGTGATGCATACTGTGCAACCCTCCATCTCTCTGTAACAAGGTGGTGCATACTATTCAACTTTCCATCTCTCTGTAACGAGGTGGTGCACACTGTGTAACCCTCCATCTCTCTGTAACAAGGTGGTGCACACTGTGCAATCCTCCATCTCTCTGTAACAAGGTGGTGTATACTGTGTAACCCTCCATCTCTCTGTAACAAGGTGGTGTATACTGTGCAACCCTCCATCTCTCTGTAACATGGTAGTGCATACTGTGCAACCCTCCATCTCTCTGTAACAAGGTGGTGCACACTGTGTAACCCTCCATCTCTCTGTAACAAGGTGGTGCACGCTGTGCAACCCTCCATCTCTCTGTAACAAGGTGGTGCACACTGTGTAACCCTCCATCTCTCTGTAACAAGGTGGTGTATGCTGTGCAACTCTGCATCACTCTGTAACAAGGTGGTGTATACTGTGTAACCCTCCATCTCTCTGTAACAAGGTGGTGCATACTGTGTAACCATCCATCACTCTGTAACAAGGTGGTGTATACTGTGCAACTCTGCATCACTCTGTAACAATGTGGTGCATACTGTGCAACCCTCCATCTCTCTGTAACAAGGTGGTGCACACTATGCAACCCTCCATCTCTCTGTAACAAGGTGGTGCACACTGTGTAACCCTCCATCTCTCTGTAACAAGGTGGTGTATGCTGTGCAACTCTGCATCACTCTGTAACAAGGTGGTGTATATTGTGCAGCGCCCAATCTCTCTGTAACAAGGTGGTGCATACTGTGTAACCATCCATCACTCTGTAACAAGGTGGTGTATACTGTGCAACTCTGCATCACTCTGTAACAAGGTGGTGTATGCTGTGCAACCCTCCATCTCTCTGTAACAAGGTGGAGTATACTGTGTAACCCTCCATCACTCTGTAACAAGGTGGTATATACTGTGCAACCCTCCATCTCTCTGTAACAAGGTGGTGCATACTGTTCAACTCTCCATCACTCTGTAACAAGTTGACGCATAGTGTGTAACCCTCGATCTCTCTGTAACAAGGTGGTGCATACTATTCAACTTTCCATCTCTCTGTAATGAGGTGATGTATACTGTGCAACCCTCCATCTCTCTGTAACAAGGTGGTGCATACTATTCAACTTTCCATCTCTCTGTAACGAGGTGGTGCATACTGTGCAACCCTCCATCTCTCTGTAACAAGGTGGTGCATACTGTGTAACCCTCCATCTCTCTAGAACAGGGTGGTGCATACTGTTCAACTCTCCATCGCTCTGTAACAAGGTGGTGCACACTATGTAACCCTCCATCTCTCTGTAACACGGTAGTCCATACTGTGCAACCCTCCATCTCCCTGTAACAAGGTGGTGTATACTGTGTAACCCTCCATCTCTCTGTAAAAAGGTGGTGTACACTGTGCAATCCTTCATCTCTCTCTGTACCAAGGTGGTGTATACTGTGTAACCCTCCATCTCTCTGTAACAAGGTGGTGTATACTGTTCAACTCTCCAACACTCTGTAACAAGCTGGTGCATAGTGTGTAACCCTCCATCTCTCTGTAACAAGGTGGTGCATACTATAAAACTTTCCATCTCTCTGTAACGAGGTGATGCATACTGTGCAACCCTCCATCTCTCTGTAACAAGGTGGTGCATACTATTCAACTTTCCATCTCTCTGTAACGAGGTGGTGCATACTGTGCAACCCTCCATCTCTCTGTAACAAGGTGGTGCACACTATGTAACCCTCCATCTCTCTGTAACACGGTAGTCCATACTGTGCAACCCTCCATCTCTCTGTAACAAGGTGGTGCAGACTGTGCAATCCTCCATCTCTCTGTACCAAGGTGGTGTATGCTGTGTAACCCTCCATCTATCTGTAACAAGGTAGTGTATACTGTGCAATCCTCCATCTCTCTGTAACGAGGTGGTGCACACTGTGCAACCTTCCATCTCTCTGTAACAACGTGGTGCACACTGTGTAACCCTCCATCTCTCTGTAACAAGGTAGTGTATACTGTGCAACCCTCCATCTCTCTGTAACACGGTAGTGCATACTGTGCAACCTTCCATCTTTCTGTAACAAGGTGGTGCACACTGTGTAACCCTCCATCTCTCTGTAACAAGGTGGTGCACACTGTGCAATCCTCCATCTCTCTGTAAAAGATGGTGTATACTGTAACCCTCCATCTCTCTGTAACTACAGTAGTGCATACTGTACAACCCTCCATCTCTCTGTAACACGGTGGTGCATACTGTGCAAGCCTCTGTCTTTCTGTAACAAGGTGGTACACACTGTAACCCTCCATCTCTCTGTAACAAGGAGGTGCACGCTGTACAACCCTCCATCTCTCTGTAACAAGGTGGTGCACATTGTGTAACCCTCCATCTCTCTGTAACAAGGTGGTGCACTGTGCAATCCTCAATCTCTCTGTAACAAGGTGGTGTATACTGTGTAACCCTCCATCTCTGTAACTGCAGTAGTGCATACTGTGCAATCCTCCATCTCTCTGTAACACGGTATTGCATACTGTGCAACCCTCCATCTCTCTGTAACAAGGTGGTGCACACTGTGTACCCTCCATCTCTCTGTAACAAGGTGGTGTATACTGTGCAACCCTCCATCTCTCTGTAACACGGCAGTGCATACTCTGTAACCTTCCATCTCTCTGTAACAAGGTGGTGCACATTGTATAACCCTCCATCTCTCTGTAACATGGTGGTGCATACTGTGCAACCCTCCATCTCTCTGTAACAAGGTGGTGCATACTGTGTAACCTCCATCTCTCTGTAACAGGGTGGTGTATGCTGTGCAACCCTCCATCTCTCTCTGTAACAGGTGGTGCACACTGTAACCCTCCATCTCTCTGCAACACGGTAGTCCATACTGCAACCCTCCATCTCTCGCCAACAAGGTGGTGCACACTGTGCAATCCTCCATCTCTGTACCAAGGTGGTGTATACTTGTAACCCTCCATGTATCTGTAGCAAGGTGTTGTGTACTGTGCAATCCTCCATCTCTCTGTAACAAGGTGGTGCACACTCTGTAACCCTCCATCTCTCTGTAACAAGGTGGTGCACACTGTGCAATCCTCCATCTCTCTGTAACAAGGTGGTGTATACTGTGTAACCCTCCATCTCTCTGTAACACGGTAGTGCATACTGTGAAACCCTCCATCTCTCTGTAACACAGTAGTGCATACTGTGCAACCCTCCATCTCTCTATAACAAGGTGGTGCACACTGTGTAACCCTCCATCTCTTTGTAACAAGGTGGTGCACACTGTGTAACCCTCCATCTCTCTGTAACAAGGTGGTGTATGCTGTGCAACTCTGCATCACTCTGTAACAAGGTGGTGTATATTGTGTAACCCTCCATCTCTCTGTAACAAGGTGGTGCATACTGTGTAACCATCCATCACTCTGTAACAAGGTGGTGTATACTGTGCAACTCTGCATCACTCTGTAACAAGGTGATGTATACAGTGCAACCCTCCATCTCTCTGTAACAAGGTGATGTATACTGTGCAACCCTCCATCTCTCTGTAACAAGATGGTGCATACTGTGCAACCCTCCATCTCTCTGTAACAAGGTGGTGTATACTGTGTAACCCTCCATCACTCTGTAACAAGGTGGTGTATACTGTGCAACCCTCCATCTCTCTGTAACAAGGTGGTGCATACTGTTCAACTCTCCAACACTCTGTAACAAGCTGGTGCATAGTGTGTAACCCTCCATCTCTCTGTAACAAGGTGGTGCATACTATAAAACTTTCCATCTCTCTGTGAGGTGATACATTCTGTGCAACCCTCCATCTCTCTGTAACAAGGTGGTCACATACTATTCAACTTTCCATCTCTCTGTAGCAGTGGTGCATACTGTACAACCCCATCTCTCTGTAACAGGCGGTGCACGCTATGTAACCCTCCATCTCTCTCTAACCACGGTAGTCCATACTGTGCAACCTCCATCTCTCTGTAACAAGGTGGTGCAGACTGTGCAATCTCCATCTCTGCTGTCCAAGGTGGTGTATGCTGTGTAACCTCCATCTATCTGTAACAAGGTAGTGTATGCTGTGCAATCCTCCATCTCTCTCTGAACGGTGGTGCACACTGTGCAACCTTCATCTCTCTGTAACAACGTGGTGCACACTGTGTAACCCTCCATCTCTCTGTAACAAGGTAGTGTATGCTGTGCAACCCTCCATCTCTCTGTAACACGGTAGTGCATGCTGTGCAACCTTCCATCTTTCTGTAACAGGTGGTGCACACTGTGTAACCCTCCATCTCTGTAACAAGGTGGTGACACTGTGCAATCCTCCATCTCTCTGTAACAAGATGGTGTACTGTGTAACCTCCATCTCTCTGTAACAGTGGTGTATACTGGCCTGACCCTCCATCTCTCTGTAACACGGTAGTGCATACTGTGCAACCCTCACTGTCTTTCTGTAACAAGGTGGTGTGCACTATGTAACCTCCTCTCTCTCTGTAACAAGGAGGTGCTGTGCAACCTCCATCTCTCTGTAACAAGGTGTTGCACATTGTGTAACCCTCCATCTCTCTGTAACAAGGTGGTGCACACTGTGCAATCCTCCATCTCTCTGTAACAAGGTGGTGTATGCTGTGTAACCCTCCATCTCTCTTGAACACGGTAGTGCATACTGTGCAATCCTCCATCTCTCTGTAACACGGTATTGCATACTGTGCAACCCTCCATCTCTCTGTAACAAGGTGGTGCACACTGTGTAACCCTCCATCTCTCTGTAACAAGGTGGTGTATACTGTGCAACCCTCCATCTCTCTGTAACACGGCAGTGCATACTCTGTAACCTTCCATCTCTCTGTAACAAGGTGGTGCACACTGTGCAACCCTCCATCTCTCTATAACATGGTGGTGCATACTGTGCAACCCACCATCTCTCTGTAACAAGATGGTGCATACTGTGCAACCTCTATCTCTCTGTAACAAGGTGGTGCATACTGTGTAACCCTCCATCTCTCTGTAACAGGTGGTGTATACTGTGCAGCCCTCCATCTCTCTGTAACAAGGTGGTGCACTATGTAACCTCCATCTCTCTGTAACACAGTAGTCCATACTAGCAACCCTCCATCTCTCGGTAATAGGAGGTGGTGCACACTGTGCAATCCTCCATCTCTCTGTACCAAGGTGGTGTATACTGTGCAACCCTCCATGTATCTGTAGCAAGGTGTGTCACTGTACGATCCTCCATCTCTCTGTAACAAGGTGGTGCATACTGTGCAACCTCCATCTCTGTAACACGGTAGGTGCATACTGTGCAACCTTCCATCTCTGTAACACGGTGGTGCATACTGTAACCTTCCATCTCTCTGTGGGACAACATGGTGCACACTGTGTAACCCTCCATGTCTCTGTAACAAGGTGGTGTATACTGTGCAACCCTCCATCTCTCTGTAACACGGTAGTGCATACTGTGCAACCTTCCATCTTTCTGTAACAAGGTGGTGCACACTGTGTAACCCTCCATCTCTCTGTAACAAGGTGGTGCACACTGTGCAATCCTCCATCTCTCTGAAACAAGGTGGTGTATACTGTGTATCCCTCCGTCTCTCTGTAACACGGTAGTGCATACTGTGCAACCCTCCATCTCTCTATGTACAGTAGTGCATACTGTACAACCCCTGTCTCTGTAACAAGGTGGTGCACACTGTGTAACCTCCATCTCTCTGTAACAAGGTGGCGCGCGCTGAGCAACCCCTCCATCTCTCTGTAACAAGGTGGTGCACACTGTGTAACCCTCATCTCTCTGTAACAAGGTGGTGCACACTGTGCAATCCTCCATCTCTCTGTAACAAGGTGGTGTATACTGTATGACCCTCCATCTATCTGTAACCTTGGTGGTGCATACTGTGCAATACTCCATCTCTCTGTAACATGGTAGTGCATGCTGTGCAACCCTCCATCTCTCTGTAACAGGTGGTGCTCTGTGTAACCTCCATCTCTCTGTAACAAGGTGGTGTATGCTGTGTAACCCTCCATCACTCTGTAACAAGGTGGTGCTATACTGTGCAACCCTCCATCTCTGTAACAAGGTGGTGCATACTGTTCAACTCTCAACACTCTGTAACAAGGTGGTGCAAAGGTGTAACCCTCCATCTCTCTGTAACAAGGTGGTGCATACTATTCAACTTTCCATCTCTCTCATGAAGTGATGCATACTGTGCAACCCTCCATCTCTCTGTAACAAGGTGGTGCATACTATTCAACTTTCCATCTCTCTGTAACGAGGTGGTGCATACTGTGCAACCCTCCATCTCTCTGTAACAAGGTGGTGCACTCTGTAACCTCCATCTCTCTGTAACACGGAGTCCATACTGTGCAACCCTCCATCTCTCTGTAACAAGGTGGTGCAGACTGTGCAATCCTCCATCTCTAAGTACCAAGGTGGTGTATACTTTGTAACCCTCATCTATCTGTAACAAGGTGGTGTATACTGTGCAATCCTCCATCTCTCTCTGTAGCAATTGGTGCATACTGTGCAACCTTCCATCTCTCTGTAACCAGTGGTACACTGTAACCCTCCATCTCTCTGTAACAAGGTGGTGTATACTGTGCAACCCTCCATCTCTGTAACACGGTAGTGCATACTGTGCAACCCTTCCATCTTTCTGTGAAAGGTGGTGCACACTGTGTAACCCTCTATCTCTCTGTAACAAGGTGGTGCATGCTGTGCAACCCTCCATCTCTCTGTAACAAGGTGGTGCACACTGTGTAACCCTCCATCTCTCTGTAACAAGGTGGTGCACACTGTGCAATCCTCCATCTCTCTCTAACAAGGTAGTGTATACTGTGTAACCCTCCATCTCTCTGTAACACGGTAGTGCATACTGTGCAACCCTCCATCTCTCTGTAACAAGGTGGTGCACACTGTGTAACCCTCCATCTCTCTGTAACACAGTAGTCCATACTGTGCAACCCTCCATCTCTCTGTAACAAGGTGGTGTATACTGTGCAACCCTCCATCTCTCTGTAACACGGTAGTGCATACTGTGCAACCTTCCATCTCTCTGTAACAAGGTGGTGCACACTGTGTAACCCTCCATCTCTCTGTAACAAGGTGGTGCATACTGTGCAACCCTCCATCTCTCTGTAACACGGTAGTGCATACTGTGTAACCCTCCACCTCTCTGTAACAAGGTGGTGCACACTGTGTAACCCTCCATCTCTCTGTAACAAGGTGGTGCACGCTGTGCAACCCTCCATCTCTCTGTAACAAGGTGGTGCACATTGTGTAACCCTCCATCTCTCTGTAACAAGGTGGTGCACACTGCAATCCTCCATCTCTCTCTGTACCAAGGTGGTGTATACTGTGTAACCCTCCATCTATCTGTAACAAGGTGGTGTATACTGTGCAATACTCCATCTCTCTGTAACACGGTGGTGCATACTGTGCAACCTTCCATCTCTCTGTAACAAGGTGGTGCACACTGTGTAACCCTCCATCTCTCTGTAACAAGGTGGTGCACACTGTGCAATCCTCCATCTCTCTGTAACAAGGTGGTGTATACTGTGTAACCCTCCATCTCTCTGTGACACGGCAGTGCATACTGTGAAACTCTCCATCTCTCTGTAACACAGTAGTGCATACTGTGCAACCCTCCATCTCTCTGTAACAAGGTGGTACACACTGTGTAACCCTCCATCTCTCTGTAACAAGGTGGTGCACACTGTGCAATCCTCCATCTCTCTGTAACAAGGTGATGTATACTGTGTAACCCTCCAGCTCTCTGTAACACAGTAGTGCATACTAGCCAACCATCCATCTCTGCAACAAGGTGGTGCACACCAATGTAACCTCCATCTCTCTGTAACAAGGTAGTTGCACTGTGCAATCCTCCATCTCTCTGTAACAAGGTGCTGTATCTGTGTAACCTCCATCTCTCAGTAACACGGTGGTGCATACTGTGCAACCCTCATCTCTCTCAACACAGTAGTGCATGCTGTGCAACCCTCCATCTTTCTGTAACAGGTGGTGCACACTGTGTAACCCTCCATCTCTCTGTAACAAGGTGGTGCACACTGTGCAATCCTCCATCTCTCACTAACAGGTGCTGCATACTGTGGCAACCTCCATCTCTCTGTAACCGCAGTAGTGCATGCTGCCCGCAACCCTCCATCTCTCTGTAACAAGTGGTGTACTGTGCAACCCTCCATCTCCTCTGTAACAGGTGGTGCACATAATAGCAACCCTCCATCTCTCTCTGTAACAAGGTGGTGCACACATGTGCAGCCACTCCATCTCTCTGTAACAAGGTGGTTGCATCTGTAGCAACCCTCCATCTCTCTGTAACAAGGAGTGGTGTATGCACATGCAACTCTGCATCACTCTGTAACAAGGTGGTGTCTGTAGCAACCCTCCATCTCTGTAACAAGGTGTTGCATACGTGTAACCATCCATCACTCTGTAACAAGGTGGTGTATACTGTGCAACCTCCATCATCTCTGTAACAAGGTGGTGTATGCTGTGCAACCTCCATCTCTCTGTAACAAGGTGGTGCATGTGCAACCCACCTCTCTCCAACAGGTGGTGCACACTGTAACCTCCATCTCTGTAACAAGGTGGTGTATGCTGTACAACCTGCATCCTCTGTAACAGGTAGTGTATACTGTGTAACCCTCCATCACTCTGTAACAAGGTGGCATATACTGTGCAACCCTCCATCTCTCTGTAACAAAGTGGTGCATATGTTCAACTCTCCATCACTCTTAACAAGGTGGCGCATAGTGTAACCTCCATCTCTCCAACAGGTGGTATACTATTCAACTTTCATCTCTCTGTATGGGTGATGCATACCTGCAACCTTCCTCTCTGTAAGGTGGTGCATACTATTCAACTCCGTCTCTCTGTAACAGTGGTGCATACTGTACAACCCTCCATCTCTCTATAACAGGTGGTACATGCATGTAACCCTCATCTCTCTGAACAGGGTGGTACACACTGTTCAACTCTCATCGCTCTGTAACAGGTGGTGCACTGTAACCTCCATCTCTGTACAGTAGTCAGACTGTGCAACCCTCCATCTCTGTAACAAGGTGGTGCATATAGTAACCTCCATCTCTCTTAACAAGGAGTACCTGTGTAATCCTCCATCTCTCTCTACCAAGGTGGTGTATACTGTAACCCTCATCTCTCTGCATGCAGGTAGTGCATATGTGCACAATCCTCCATCTCTCTATCCACTTGGTGGTGCATATAGCACACCTATCTCTCTGCTTAACAGGTGGTGCACTGTAACCTCAATCTCTCTGTAACAAGGTGGTGCCTTGCAACCTCCATCCCTCTCTACAAGGTGGTGCACACTGTGTACCCTCCTCTCTGTAACAAGGTGGTGTATGCTGTGCAACTCGCATCACTCTGTAATGGGAAAGCTCTCATGTCTCTGGCAGACATGTTAGACAATTACAAGACATGTAATCTACTTTCACTGAATGTTAAAATACCATAAAAACAGCAGAACTAGAAGCCAACTCTCACATACTAAACTAGGGTATTATATTAATAACAGAAACATGGTGGGACTCCAACTCCTTGTGGTTAAAAGAGATACCAGGTTTCAAACTCTATCACAATGACAGAGTAAACAAGAGGAGGGTTGCCTCTGCATCAGAGATGATATCCATTCCTTCAACAACCCACATGACACATCAACAGAAAGAATAAGGGCTACCATTCAATTCAAAGGACAGCCAAAAAGATGTAAGAAACCACTATGGTTCTCAAGGGAAGTGGCAGTGAAGGTTCAAGAGAAAAAGAAAGCATTCAGGAAGTACAAGGAATCACAGAAGAAGCAGGACAGAGAACTGAATCAGTTAAAGCAAAAGGAAGCTGGGAAGGCAGTCAGAACAGCAAAGGCCCAAACTGAGGAAAATATAGCCAACTCAGTTAAGAAGGGGGATAAAACCTTTTATAGGTACATCAGGGAGTGAAGGAAGACCAAGGGAGGGATAGTGAGGCTTAATAAAGGGAGGGGGGTGGTGAGCAGAGGGTGACTGTGAAAGGCAGAGATACTAAACAAATATTTTTGCTCAGTATTTACAAATGAAGAGGGAGGTACCCTAAAACAAACAATAGAAACACTCTGGATGCAGAAGTTGTTACCAGCTCATTTACAGAAGAAAAGGCTCTGAAAGAACTCTTAAAACTGAAGGTGAACAAAGCAATGGGGCCTGATGGATTCATTGCCAGAATTCTAAAAGGACTAAGGGTAGAACTAGTGACACCACTGACTACCCTCTTTAACAAATCATGGGAGGATGGGTGGCACCCAAGGACTGGAGCAGGGCAGATGTGATTCCTCTTCACAAAAGTGGGAGCAGGGCAGAAGCAGGAAACTACAGACCTGTTAGTTTAACCTCAGTGATAGGAAAATGATGGCATCACTTCTGAAGGAAAGAATTGCTCGAGTATCTAGAGGCCAGAGGGGCACAGGACCCAATGCAGCATGGATTCACAGCGGGAAGGTCATGCCAGATGAATCTGATAGATTTCTTTAATTGGGTGACCAAAGTAGTAGATCAGGGAGGGGCTGTGGACATGGCCTACCTAGACTTTAGCAAGGCATTTGACACAGTCCCACACAAAAGATTATTATACAAGTTAGCCAGCCTGGAAGTCATGAGAGTGTTGCATATTTAAGACACAAAGCAAGGGTATCATAATAATTTTTTATTTAAAAAAAAACACCACAGCTAGCACATCGGTGCAGCAGTTGGATTTCCGCTTGCGACACCAGTGACCAAGGTTCGGGAATGAGTCCAGATACTGGAGGGCCAGAGATGGGAAAAGGATGGAGCATCCCAAGGACAGCTCTTCTTCTCTGGAGGGAGGGTGAGGGAATGCTCTGGTGCCTGCTGGCTCCTAGCGGAGGATGGGAGCATCACAGGACACCAGATCACATATCTCATCAGGGAGGGGTGGACGTCAGCATTAGCCAATGCGTCACTATGCCACCCCGAGCTGAAAAGAGGAAAAATGGCTGGGTACCCGCCGGATGATGGCCTCCAGATCCTCTGCACCTCTGAACCCTCCAGGGAGCCGCTTCCCACAGGCCACAGCAGCATCCCACTGCCTATAAGGAGAGGGGGGACCCGCTCGGTGAAGGGAAACATCAGAATACCGTGGGAAGGGTTGCGATTTGGGGCTTGTGGGGGGTCAGAACTCGAGTGAGGCAGTAGGGAGGTATAGCGGAGATGATCATAGAAGTGCCTGAAGAAGAGGGGGGCACCTGAGCAGGAGTGAGGGGAATAAATACAATATACAAAAAAAACAAAACACTACCACAAGGATCAATCAGTCAACAGTACAATAATAGTGCACAGTACAATAGCAGCATCACTAAGAAGAGCAAACAAAGTCCATCTGCAGGGTTCCCAAGCTGCTGCTATGGCCCCAGCACTCTCCAAGCTGGCCGTAGCTAACAGACCACCCGACTGACCCCGGACAGATTCAGAGAGCCCATCTGTGAGCTTCCCATGCTGCTGCTGTGGCCCTGGCATTCTCCAAGCCAGCCGCAGCTAACCGACTGCTCGACTGACCCCTGAACAGATTCAGACATCCCATCTGTGGGCTTCCCAGCTGCTGCTGTGGCCCTGGCACTCTCTGAGCTGGCCGCAGCTAAAAGACCACCCGACTGACCCCCCGGGCAGATTCAGCCAGCCCATCTGCGGGCTTCCCAAGCTTCTGCGGTGACCCTGGCACTCTCCAAGCTGGCTACAGCTAACAGACCACTCGACTGACCCCCGGACAGATTCAGACAGCCGTTCTCTGGGCTTCTCAAGCTGCTGCTGTGGTCCAGCACTCTGAGCCGGCCGCAGCTAACAGAGCACCCGACTGGCCCGC
Organism: Neoceratodus forsteri; assembly: GCA_016271365.2. NCBI lineage: Eukaryota > Metazoa > Chordata > Ceratodontiformes > Ceratodontidae > Neoceratodus > Neoceratodus forsteri. Next base: position 389,015,005 of record CM057457.1, on the reverse strand, counting down.
ACGGACAGTTTCGGTATGCACCGACCTCTGAAACTCGTGGGTTTTGTATGCTGCTGTTTTGATTGGAGGCTCAGTGGAGGAGCCAGGCACTGATTGGCAGTTTCAGCTCCTCAGCTGATTTTCCAGCTCCTGGTGCTTCCTGATCTCAGGGAAATCTCTTTCTGTGCTGTGTTCTGGACTGAATTTTTGTAAATGTAAATACTTATATTATGCATCAATTGGTCTTATGTTACCTGCCAGTTTAGCTAGTCTATTACAAGCCTCTAGTCTAGCCTCTCAGTGTTACTTGCTATTGTGAGACTAGTGCTAGACAAACTCCATTCTTTAGGAGCCGATGTTTGACTGCTTAGACCTGGCTACTGAGTAAGATTGCTGCATTTTTCCATTTCTGCCTCTACTGCCAAACCCTGTCTCATATCCAACACTGGTCACTCTCGGTTAATTATTTTCTCCTTCCCACTTGCAATGCTGTCTCTCTAAACAGCTTAATTTTTTCTCTGCCTTACCAACAGACCCTCCACTTACACCTCCTCCTGCTGCTGCTGTTGTCCTCCTCACCCCCTCCTCCTAGTATTAAACAGACCATTGCTCCACCCCTTTCCTCAGCCTAGCAGCTGATTGGTCACTCCATTGCTGCACATTCTTATGGTTATTGACCTCCCTGTCTTCAATACCTGACAACCAACTTTCTTACCACCCCTTTTTGAAGCAATCTCACCCACAGGGTTGCACATTTGCTCTCAAGTTTTTTCTCCAGCCACTCCAGTTAACTCCTCTCAATTACTTCTATAACCTATCCTATTGTTAGGGACCTCACCCAAATTCAACTATATACCCTTTCAATTCTTACACTTCCACTGCCTTAGGTGACATATACCCAGTCACAGCCAAACCATCCCAGTAGCTGGCACCTTTGCCTTAGCTGAATTTTCAACAATATCACTAAATTAGTAATAGAGTCATTGCCACCCCTGCACTAAATCAATATTACAGTGACTCTTTCCAGGCATTTTACCAAAATTGCCCGGGTGTTTCAGTTAATTTTACAGTTGGCACACCATTGCTGGCTCAGTTTTACCTCCAGCTACCTATCACATAACAATGGGCACCATTGCTCTTCTACTAGGCCTGCTCACATTTACCCTTCTGGCTCAGGTCACCCCCTGTCCTGTGCCCCGCCTCCATCCTGAGCATTTCACCTCTAAGCCTCCCAAACAGTTTGGCCCCTTCCACCTTGACACCCCCAAAATACTCTGCATTCACCACATACAACACCCCAATCCCTCTTCCTCCCAGGCTCATCCTGGACCCACCTCTCCTTGACATTCCTACCTTCCATGCCTTACCCATCCCCTGCACCCCACCATCAGGACCTCACATCGAACCACACTAAGGGTCCTTGTCACCACTGTCCCTGATTAGATTCATCACTCTGCTCTTACTGCTCTCTGGGAATATACACCCAAACCCTGGACCTATGCCAACCAGCCTCCCATACCCCACTCTGGAGCAAGTCTCCGTGTTGCATCACTGAACATATGCAGCCTTCTAAAGAAATCCTCCACACTCCTGTGCTGGATTGTACAACACCAACCCAATATTATTGTGTTAGTAGAGACCTGGCTCTCCAAATCAGCTCCTGACTGTTATTTTCCTCCCTGGATACACCCTGTTCAGGGAAGACTGAGTTGGTAAATGCAGCAGTGGGTGTGCAATCTACATGCAGGACACCCTTGTAAGCCATGCGCTCCCTGATCCCAAGCTTGACTATGGTGCCCAAGTCCTCACTGTAAAAATTACCCTGAACCAGCCAGGGCCCACTCTTCCTCATGGTCTCCTACATACTCCCGAGGAACCAGAACCCAGTGGTCCAGCCTCTTATTGACTACCTCATCTCCCTACCACACAAAGCTGAACAACTCATCTTAGGTGACCTTAACATCAGTTGGCTTGATACCACTACCTTCCATACCAGGGACTCCTCCACTGCCCTGGACATGTCCCAGTTAGTCACCCAGCCCACTAGAATCAACCGAACAAGTGGCTCCAGCACCCCATAGATGTAATACTATTGAACCGCCCTCATAAAATCTGGGATATCAACGTCCTCCCTGACTCATTTAGTGATTACTTACCTGTCCTCTGTCTCTGTCATCCACCATGCCGATCCTGTGTCCCAGGCCACCATGCACTGGTGCCTGTGCCCCTGGGGTCTCAGAGTGCTAAAACTGCATCTAGTACAGCTGAACTGGTCCCTCATCCTCACAATTCTGATACTGACTTCTTGCCCCAGACCCTTCACCAATGCCTTCAGCAAGGCCTGTGACCTTTTCGCCCCCAATCCAGAATCCGTATTAAAAACAAAATGCTGCATGGATCTCCCCATCCCTTATCCAAAACGTAAGCATAGGGATAATCTGTGGCACATCGTTATCAAATCAGGCAAGTTGCTGATAGACAAGCCTACAATGTGGTGCGTAATCAGTGCACCTGGGCCATTAGATGGGCCAAGGCAGAGCACTATCAGACCACCCTCACATCCACCTGGGGTTACGCCATACTTTTGGGACAGCATGAAAGAACTTAATGGGAAGCCCTCCCCCACCTTCCAAGCTCTCCATCGATGGCACCATCATTACAGACCCAACTCGCATAGCTGATTGCCTCAATACTATCTTCTCTGACCTACAGTAAGCTTTGTCCTCCCAAACAACATTTTGACCCAATCCCCACCTCTATCCCCCTGCCTTGATCGCCTACCTTTCTACCTGCACAATATATCCCCCACATAGCCAGGCCGCACCTGCAAAAAGTCCTTGGTAGCAACAGCCCCAGCTGTGACCCCTAAAATCCAGGATCCTCCACCTAGTGTTGGATATCATCCTAGTCCCCTTACAGACCTACTAAACCAGTCTCTATGCCTCAGTCAGTTTTCCAGGGCTTGAAATCAACCGAATCGACTTTGAGGCAAGAGTGGAGATCGGTCCGCATTTCAACAACCACGGCCGATCTCTATCCTCCCCGCCTTCAAAGCCCTAGAAAAAATAGTATCTATTCGACTCTCTGAGTACCTGGCCAAATATGACAGAATGTGCCCAGAACAACATTGTTTCTGCCCAGGACACAGTACCACTATTGCTCTCCTGGAGTTCTCTCAATACCTGTACTCTGCTCTTGACTCTGGCAACCTTGCCGGGGCAGTGTTCATAGACCTCTCCAAGTCTTTTGACACTGTTTGTCACCCCCTCCTGCTCAACTCCCCTCACCAACTCGGCTTTTCCACTGATCGCTTTGCCTGGTTCTCCAGTCACCTCTCTGTTAGATCCCAGTGTGTGAAGATAAACGGCTCCCTGTCCAATACCCGGCCTGTCCATTCCAGGGTACCCCAGGGCTCCACTCTGGGCCCTGTACTTTTCAGCCTCTACCTCAACACTCTCCCCAGCTCCTGCACAGGAAAAATGCTCCTCTATGCCGATGATGCAGTTCTCTTTGCCTCCCACCCCAATCCCTCTTCTCTCCAGGTATCCCTCCAGCGCACCTACAACCAAGCTGAAAAGTGGTTCTTTGACCACCGACTTGTCATTAACCTAAAGAAGACTAAGTCAATGCTCTTCTCCCATCACCAAAACAAGGCCAAGAATGCCCCCCTCTTCATTCTCCTCAGCACTCTGCACCCGCTGGAGCAAGTGACCTCTTACAAATACCTAGGCATCACTTCTGACTCAGCTCTCACCTTCCACACCCTCATCAATGCCCTATCCTCCACCATAAATTCTCGGATAGGCCTACTATACCGGCCATAGAGATTGCTTTCCCCCAAGTTGCCCTCCAGCTGGCCATACATCACCTGTTTTGCCCTGTCGCTAGTGGACTGTGGCTTGCCCATTTATGCTGCGGTGGACAATATCACCTTGACTAAAATCTGGCTCTCAATCAATAAGGCTTGCAGGCTCCTGACCGGAGCCCCTAACCACACTCACACTTGTCTGCTCTACTCCACCGCCAATCTGCTCACCTTTGAGGGGCATCTGCATTAACAGACCTGCCTACTCACCAAAAAATCTCTTCTAGGGCTCTCCCCCCAAGGGTCTCTGCTTCCCTACCGCGTGCATCATCCTATGTTGCCACCCATAGCTCTGTCAAGGCCACCTTTTTGGTGCCCAGAACCAAGACCTTACTAGCCCAGAGGTCCTTCCATTACTGAGCCCCTGCTTGGTTCAGCTCCCTCCCACCCTGCATCACAGACATTGCCAAAATCGGTCCCTTCAAAATCGCCCTCATGAGCCATCTCTTTGATGCTCGTTGCTGTAGATGCAGCTAATTAATCCCACTGTGGGATCCTACTGTCAGGCCTCCCTGACTTGACAACATCCTCTGGACAGCCTATCCTCTCCCCTCCCTCCTATCCCACTCCCCATCCCTACCTCCACCTTCTCCAGGTATTATCTAGGTATGTCCGGGGCTGTACCCCAATGTAACCCTTGGGTACCTTGTATATGACTGTAACCTATTATAAGTAACATTATTATGTAACCTATGTGTACTCTATGTTTAATGTTCTACACGTGTACTGTTCTCACTGTTGTAACCACACTGTGTAACTCTGTCTACCCCCCCCGCGATGAGGTGCCTTTATAAATGAGTCCATGACTCAAAGGTCGTAAATCCGACTTTTCGAATTAATAAATAAATAAATAAATAAATGAACACAAGTAAGGATAAAGCCCAGAATGATTTTTTTCACCATGTGTGCTAGTCTGCCAGGCACGTCCCCTCCACTCCATCTCTAAGGAAGCTCAGTAGCAAGTCATGGATACACCACAGGAGCGAGGGATGGGACCAGAGACTGCACACATGATGGAAAAACATTGTTCTGTGTCTCTTCGGGTCTCCTGCCATGCCTGCTCCCTCACCTGAGGCCAGAACACATTTTCTCAACATGTGTGCCAGTCTGCCAGGCACATCCCTCCACTCCATCTCTGAGAAACCACAGCAGCAAGTCATGGACACATGATGGGAGCGAGTAACACACAAACACCAATGCCATTTCTTCCAGCTGGATCCTCCAGGCTCCCACCCTCCCTCAGAGACAAATGCACTTTTTTTTAACCAGTTGCCTCCCACATCAGGGTCCTCCTGGGCTGCCACCCAACCTCTGAGAGCAACACCATTTTGTTTACATCAACTGCCCCCCATGTCAGGGCCCTCCCAGGCTCCCACCCTCCCCCAAGAGCAACACAATTTGTTTTTACACCAACTGCTCCCACATCAGGGCCAGCCTGGGCTGCCACCCAACCTCTGAGAGCAACACCATTTTGTCTACATCAACTGCCCACCATGTCAGGGCCCTCCCAGGCTCCCACCCTCCTCCAAGAGCAACACAATTAATTACACCAACTGCTCCCACATCAGGGTCCTCTTGGGCTCCCACTCTCCCCCCAAGAGCAACACAATTTTTTTACACCAGCTGCCCCCCCACATCAGGGATCTCCCAGGCTCCCTCCCTCTGAGAGCAACAAAATTTCTTTTACTCCAGTTGCCCCTCACATCAGGCCCACTCCCATCTTCCCTCTGAGACTCACATTACATTTCAGCCTGTAAATCAACTTACCTGGTGAGAGATCAAGACCATGCAGCAGCAGTCTCCAGGAAAGGTCGCAAAATGGTGGTTCTGGTGATAGGCTGGCAGCGAGTTGTTAAATGGAGGCAGCAGGCAGGGGTGCCCACTACTGGCAGTGATTATGTTCTTAAGAACTAAGCGTAGAACTAGAGATACCACTGACTACCCTCTTTAACAAATCATGGGATGATGGAGTGGTACCTGAGGACTGGAGCAGGGCAGATGTGATTCCACTTCACAAAAGTGGGAGCAGGGCAAAGGCATGAAACTACAGACCTGTTAGTTTTACCTCAGTAATAGGGAAAATGATGGAATCACTTCTGAAGGAAAGAATTGTCAAGTACCTAGAGGCCTGTGGAGCACAGGACTCAAGGCAGCATGGATTCACAGCAAAAAGGTCATGTCAGATGAACCAAATAGATTTCTTTAACTGGGTGACCAAAGCAGTAGATCAAGGAGGGGCTGTGGACATGGCCTACCTAGACTTTAGCAAGGCATTTGACACAGTCCCACACAAAAGATTAATATACAAGTTAGCCAGCCTGGGAGTGGGTCCCAAGATGGTAGCCTGGGTAAAAAATTGTCTGGAGAACAGGACACAGAGGGTAATAGTAAATGGAGTCCACTCTGAAGAAAGGGGGGTTACTAGTGGGGTACCGCAGGGTTCAGTTCTAGGACCGGTCCTCTTCAATGTCTTTATAAGTGACATTGCAGAGGGACTGGAAGGAAAAGTATGTCTCTTTGCAGATGACACAAAGATCTGCAACAGGGTTGATACACAAGGTGGGGTGGAAAGGATAAGAAGGACTTTGGAAGGTTGAAATAATGGTCAAATGTATGGCAGCTTAGATTCAATGCTAAGAAGTATAAAGTAATGCACCTGGAAAACAAAACAACAGGGAAGAGTACACTATGGGGTGAGATACTAACAACAACAAAATGGAAAGGGACCTGAGGGTAGTCATATCAGATAACCTAAAGGTGGGCAAGCAATGTGAGAGAGCAGTAAAGGGGCTGGGGACACTGGGATGCAGAAGAAGAGGCATCACAGCAGACAATAGGAAGTTGTTATCCCTCTGTACAGACAGCTGGTGAGACCCCATCTGGAGTACTGCATGCAGTTCTGGAGACCCAGTCTCTGCAAGGACATAGACGGGATGGAGGTAGTCCAGAGAAGGGCAACTAAAATGGTGCAGGGTCTGCACCAGAAGACATATGAAGAGAGACTTAAGAAGCTTAATATGTATACCTTTGAGGAAAGGAGGGACAGAGGGGATGTGATAGAAACTTTCAATTACCTCAAGGGAATTAAAGTCCAAGAGAGTAGCATCTTTCAGAAAAAGAGATGTACAAGAACAAGGGGGCACAATCTGAAGATAGAAGGGGGATGACTCAGAGGAAATGGGAGGAAGTATTTCTTCACAGAGAGGGTTGTGGATGCATGGAATGGCCTTCCTGAGGAGGCTGTGGAGTCAAAAACAGTGAGGGAATTCAAGAAGTCATGGGACAGACATAAGGCAATTCTAGGGGTTGGGGTAACATAGAAACAGACTTTGATGGCAGATAAGGACCGCTTGGCCCACCTAGTCTGCCCATTTCCCTACCTAGAGGATAAGCTGCAGATCCTATTTAACCAATAGCCTATTCCTTCCTACTCCCCACAAAAATTGTCTTATGTCTGTCCCATGCATTCTTAAATTCTCCCACAGTTTTAGACCCCACAACCTCCTCAGGAAAGCTGTTCCATTCATCCACTACCCACTCTGTGAAAAAATACTTCCTCACATTGCCCCTGAGCCACCCCCCCAACTTCAAATTGTGTCCCCTTGTTCTTGCACATATGTAGGAGGAAGTAGGCTGTTGGTTAACTAGGATCTGCAGCTTATCCATTAGAAAAGGAAATGGGCAGACTGGGTGGGCTAAGCGGTCTGTATCTGCCATCAAATTCTATGTTTCTATGACCAGCCAGCAGTTAGCAGCACTCCCTGCTCTCTCCCTTCTGGTAGCTCTCAGTTCTGCTTTCCTCCCTCTTTTTGCTCTACACTCTGGTCCACTCCCCCTCATCACTCCAAGTTCCTCTCTTCTAGTTCAGATTGCCCCTCTCACCTGTCCATGTACATTTATGGTCGTTTGGCAGACCTGAGGGGTGGCAGAGCACATACTGAAGGGCACCAAATTAAAAAAAAAAAATCTGGCACCACTGAACCCAGCTGGTGTGACACACTGTAGTGACATCAGTAGCACATTGCATGCAGAAAAATCCATGCGGCTAGTTCAGTCGGGCCACTGGAGGCACCAGTGGGTATGGAGGGGTTGTTGGATACCAGATAGACCAGACACTGAACTTCAAGTTCAACAAACAATCTCTGTATGATGTTTATTAAAGATACAAGAAATAAGCTTCTGCAATGGCATATTTCTTCAGTACATCAGTTTGCAGCAAGACTATGAATGTCCTTTCTCTACACTTAGCCAGCACCTACTGACACTGATCTCTGATCTAACAACTTTTCAGTGAAAACCTTCATCCCTTTTACTTGGGTAGTGGAGCCCAAATAAAAAACAAAAAATTAAAAGCAAAGAACCTCAGTAGACGCACTGAAAAGGGTTACACCAAATGGCATTGGCAACAAGTCAAGTTTCAAAAAAATACAACATTATACATGTTTTCATAATGCAAAGCATCATGGGATATATGCAAATCACCATATTTCAGACTTGTTCAGTTTACAGCAATTTACATGTATTTTAAATAGAACAACTAACTTAATTTCTATAATAGTCACCTAATACTTTTTATCATTATTAAAGCACCAAGTGCCATGGTATTTTCACCCAGTCAAAGAAATTGATTAGATTCGTCTAGTATTACCTTCCAGCTGTGTATCCATGCTGCCTTGGGTCCTGTGCCCCATTGGCCTGTAGGTATTTAAAAGTTCTTTCCTTCAGATGTGATTCTGTAATTTTCCCTACCATTGAGGTCAAACTGTAAGGTCTGTAGTTTCCTGCCTCTGTCTTGCTCCATGTTTGTGAAGGGGAATCCATCCACCCTCTTCAGTCTTGGGCACCACACCATCCTCCCATGATTTGTTAAAAAGGGCAGTCAGTTATGCTACTACTTCTCCCTTAGTTCTTCTAAAATTCTGGGATGATGCTTGTCAATGGACAACTTAAGGTTGTGCTGTAGTTCAGATGTTGGTGTTAGTTCTTATACTTTTTGTCTTACATGTATTATTTTGTCTGTTTTATTATGTATCAACATGTATCAAGCATCCTCATCACTGCCTCAGCTCCTCCTCTTCTACCCCCATTTACTGGGTATAGGATGAATCTATCTCTTCTTTTCATCCCCATTCCTCCTCCCTTGTTATTTCCCATCTACCACATACCCAACGCAATGCCCTCCCTATTTCTCCTCCTCCCTCTCTCTCCCACATACCACTCCTCACCACCACTTTTCCTTCTTTTTCCCCACTAACCCACTCCTAACAAAGCTTCACTGAGCCATCTAACTTGTACTATATAATTAACTCACAAAACAATTCCTTGACAATGCCTTTGGCTGCTATTATTGTAACCTTATTTGTCTTTTTTTTTTGTAGGTTCCATTGTAATGATCATGTTATGTTTTGTACCTTACTGTCCTTATTGCCATGACATGGAATCTTTGTAAAAGAGCCCTCGGCTCAAAGGTGTCATCGAAATACAAATAAATAAAATAAATAAATCAAATGTTATGGAAGCTTTTTTGTACTATTATCAGGAAGCCACTGTAAATGAGTAGAGATTCATTGGCCTTGTCACACCGTTTCCTGTTCTAAATAAAAATCTTGAATGCTGAAAAATGTATTCTGACTGGCTCTGGTGACTATCTGCACTATAACAACATGATTCCCTTAAGTAAAGACCAAAATCATTTTTAATGCAAATAGTCACAAGAGCTAGTCACAATAGAATACAACTGTATTCTGAATGGCTGGCCTGGGTTATAAAAATATGACTCCTGAGTAAAACACAAAATCACAAGTCGATGTAGACAGCTATCAAAGTCAGAGTAAAGCAGAATCACATTTTTATGTTTTACTTTTTAAAATGACTCAAGCAGGATGACCCCATAAGACACAGCATCTTGCTTTCATGGGGTCCCAGTGAGGATAGTAACAATTAACAGGTTAACCTAGTCCTGCAGGCATAGTCACATAGCTAAAGTATACACAGGAAATAAATTAGCTCGAATGTAAGCACATCCAAATGGTAATCAAAACAAGCACGAACATGGGTTCACTACTTTTTATAATACTGGTACAAGTCACTAAAGCCAGACAGTATTAAGTGCAATTATACCATGCTCATAAAAGAAATGAAAAATACCATATTGTGATTGGCTGGCTTGCCATCCGCATAATTTTAAAATCCCTTCAATCCCCAAAACACGCTGCAAAGCCACCATATTGCCTCCCACTAAAAGCAGAATTTTGCCCCACTCCCGATCAAGCATTAAATGAGAGAAAATCGTGAACTTTGAAACACCCATACACCTTCAAACTAAAGAATATTTCAGCTCCAATCAGAGGAAACACAGACTACTGCTAAAAATTAAACATACTTCTAATATGGAATATGGCCCAAACTGAGACTGCGGCTTTCCGTTTTCAAACCATAAAGTTCACTAACCCACCAGTTTCACCTGCCGTATCATTATCCCCACACTCCAGTCATGTGACCCTAGATAATCAAAGCACACGCATTGATTCCCTCATTTAAAAAAAATTCCTGCAGCCTATTGCACACTGTCACAGCCATTAGCAACTCACTATGTCGCAAAATTGCACCCAGAAGCAACCACGGAGACGGAGATGCTGCACCGACCTCCAGTTTCACCCCACACCATCAACTCTGCACTCCACTCCTGTAAATCCTGATGATTGTAGTAAAAAGGACATCAACAAGATAGAGCAGATTCAAAGAAGAGCAACCAGAATGGTCCCACACTTAGCACGCCTTACCTACCCAGAGAGACTTCATAAGACAGGCCTCCACTCTTTGGAATTAAGGTGTAGTAGAAGGGATCGCCTGTTTCTTTTTAGAACTCTACGATCACCAATAGTAATGCAACAATGTAGTATTTTCCTCTCACAAAGGAAATTAGAGCCAAGACTTCATGATAAGCAATTAGAAGTTAACAAAGTCAGAATCAACATAAGATTAAATTATTACTCAATAGGATCACCTAGATTATGGAATAAGCTCTCTCAGGAATTAGTTGACTGTAAAACCTTTAATGCATTTAAAAAGGGTATAGATAACTGGTTAACATCCAGCTACTTCCAAGTTTAAAGACCTACAACTTGTGGGGTACAGTCCCGATGGGCCTAGGTCTACTGTTGTCCCTAATCACCAGGTATATCAAGTAAAACCAAGTAAAACAATTAATTAATGTAAATATGCTAGTTATGCAATGTTTGTTGTAAAATGGTTTTAGAATTATAATGATTAGATGCTTAGAAGTACTCTGCTTTGGTGTCCAATGTTGCACACGCCACACTGTTTGGCGTCCACTGTTGCACGCGCCACACAGTTTAGTGTCCCCTGTTGCATGCACCAGACTGAGTGGCTTTAATCTCAAGTTTCTGTTAGGCAGTTATATCACTACATGGGTACTTAAGCTTTTCTGAACACTTTGACCCAAAGTTGATCAAAATTATTCTACTGTGTGTTTGAAAAAATGACCTCTTTGTCACACTTTGGTAACCCTTTCTCATGAACAGACCCAGAAGGGGACAAGGTAACATCAACAGGAAAAAGGGTTACCCAGACAATGACATGGGAGTATTGCAGGGTAACAGATGTTCGTATGGATGCCACCACTACCTTAGAGGATGCCTAGGCAGAGACATAATAGCTCATCCACTGTTGGCCCTGGGAGTGTGGGGTGGCAGGAAGGGTACACACCTCAGCCTATGCAATTACAAAATTCCTTCACTATACTGGTGCAATGGGACAGCTGGTAGGAGGCACTTAAAGCAGTGGCTAGGAGGATGTGGGGTACTCAGAAGAGGATGCCCCAAGGTGGGAGGAAATGATTCCCAGCCAAGAAGGAAGCAGCTGCTGGTGGGGGATTGCACTGTTAGGGAGACAGCCTTGGTAGAGGGGGCTGCAGACTAGGGAGAGGTAAAGAGGGTGATGGGGAATAAGTAATGCAGGGTAATTTCAGGCAGTTGGGTAGGGGCCTTACACAGGGAGCATGAACAGTAGCATGGAATAAGGTGTCACCTGTGTATGGCTGAAGGAAGAATAGGGCACTCTGCACTAGGAATTTCAACAGTTGGTTAAAGAAGTGGTGCACAGAGGAGTGTGTCATCTACATTGGAGATTGGGAGCTTGCCTATGTGAATAGGACATCTACAAATATGAAGGTCTGCATCATAAAACACAGACTTGGTCAGCAGAAAAGGACATACAAGCCCATCTAGTCAGCCCATTTTCCTGCTTATTCTGACACCACTGACCCTATGTGGTCACTGGTGTCCCTCCAACCCCTGTTCCATTACCTAATATGTCCCTGTGCCTATCTCATGCATATTTGAAGCTCCCCACAGTCTTTGCCACCACTACCTCCTCTGGCAAGCTGTTCCAGTCATCTACCACCCCTTCCATAAAGAAGTATTTCCTCACATATCCGATTAACTTCCCTTCTTTAGCTTCTCTGCATGCCCCTGTGCTCTAGTGCCTTCTTTTCTCTGAAACAGACAATCCACAGGCACCTTTTTCATCCCACGAGGTACCATTACGCTTTTAATCATGTCCTTTTCATTACTGTATGGCTTCTCATGCAACCCTTGCACCATTCTGGTAACTCTCTTCTGTACTATCTCCACCTTTCAATGTCCTTGCAGAGGCTCCAGGACTGGACACAGTAATTGAGGTGAGCCTCACTAGTGAGCAATAATACAGCAGCAGCACCTCCTCCTCCTCCTCCTCCTCTTCCTGGATACCCCTTCCAAGGTTTCCATAAATCCTTGCATTCTCTCCTCCCCTGCATGTGTGTCTGCCCTGTTACAGATTTATGTACTCTATCATCTACACAACTTTCCTTCAGCTTGTCCATGATATCACTTATGAAGACATTGAAGAGGACTAGTTCTAGCACCAATCTCTGTGGTCCCTGCTAGTAACTCTCCTGTCTCCCAGTGTTGCCATTTCACCACCTTCGCCTCCAGTCCTTCAACCAGTTTGATACTCAACAGGTCACTTTTCCCTCAGCCCTAGGTTGCTTAGTTTCTTAACTAGTTCCTGTGCAGCAGTGTTGGAAGCCTTACTGAAGTCCAGATAGACAGCATCCACTGCTCTCACTCAATCTGTCTCCCTAGCAATACAGTCAGTCAATCTATGAGACTAGTTTAATGACCTCTTCCCTGTGAAACTGTGCTGCCGGTGGTCCTGTATCCCCAGGAAAGGACCTCAGTCCTTAGTGTGATGTTCAAATGCTACTTGGTTTACCATACAAACTAGCTTAAGGAGAGGTGAAACTGAGAGGCAAGATCTACCTTCTGCCACATGATGAAGAAACAGGGAGGAAGGGCCCAAGGAAAGCGAACTCTCCTACAGCAGGTGTGTAAAAAGAAAAGGTTGCAGACAATGCAGATGGCAAGAAGCATATAAACTAAAGATGCAAAAAGAGAGACATGAAAGAAACAAAACCATTGAAGAGAACATGAGAAGAGAGCGGTCAGGAGGAGAAACAGGGAGCTGCATAGGCTGCAGGGAGGAGGGAAAGAGGGGTTGAAGGCAGGAAGACAGCAAGGTATGGAAAACAATGTGCAGACAATGCAAGGAGTCTGGGAAGCAGAATTTGGATCTGAAGGTATTAGTGGAGACTGGTCTGGACTTAGTGGGCATAACTGAGTAATGGTGCACTGACAATCATGACTGGGACATGGTCATACCAGGCTACTGCCTATTCAGGATGACTAAAAAGGGGAAGAGGGTTTGTTGAATATGTGATGCAAGGAATCAGGCTATAGAAATACAGGGAAATCAAGAGGAAAATGAAGGTCTGGAGGCACTGTGGGTCATGCTGGAGACATAAGCTTGGACCACTATCTGTACAGGAGTAGAATATGGATCTCCAGCTCAGGGAGAGGGCTTGGATAAGACACTAGTGAAAGCCATCATCAGGATGACAAAAAAAAGGAGAGGTACTGCTAGTTGACGACTTCCATCTGCTAGATGTGAATTGGAGCTTTTCAAGCTGCAGCCTCAGTAAGGAGCTGGACAATCCTTGACTCTGATCATTGAACATTCCTCAAGCAGCTAGTCAGTGAGCCCAGTAGGGATGGGGCCATGTTGGACCTCATGCTCACTAACCTGAACTGCTTCACAGACATAATAGTAGGCAGCCTTCAACTGATTGATGATCACCATCCAGTGTAGTTCAACATTAAAATGAGTGCTGAGGCAACAAATACAAAGAAGAGGGTCCTGATCTTTAGTAGTGCATATTTTAAAATAAAGAAATAGGGCATTGCCTCAAAAGCTGCTTAGCAGTGGAGGATTGATAAGCAGGGGTACAGGAACAAGGGGTAAAATGTAGTAAGGACATAAGGCAAATAACATCTGCATGAAGGAGGTGAGCAAAAGCAAACCAAAGAAAAGACCATTATGGTACTCTAAAGAAGCAGCCATGGTGGTGAAGGAAAAAAGTGTGTCATTCAGGAGACACAAAGAAACACAGAGGGAGGAAGACAAAGAGATATACCAAGTAGAATAGGCTGAAGCAGGTCAGGGAGTGAGGCAAGCAAAGGTGAAGACAGAAAAAAGGAAATCAAAAGAGGTAGCTAAAGGGGATAAGACTTCATCAGGAACATTAGCATGAAGATGAAAACAAAAATAGGGGTAGTAAGGATAAGGAGGATGTCTGAGGGAGATTACACAGAAGGAAATCATGAAAAAGTTCAAGTGCCCTAACCAGGTACTTCAGATCAGTCTTCATAGTGGGGGGACAGGAGGGGAACGGATGACAAGGGAGCAGAAGGAAAAATGGAGGGGGGGACATGAGTCAATTTTCAATGGAAATAGTCCTCAAGGAACTCTGAAGGATGAAAAGGCCATGAGACTGGATAGGAGACACCCAACAGTACTAAAGGAACTCAGTGTGGTGGTTGCTGCTTCACCTGTGACCTTACTCAATGTATCACTGGAAAGAGGATTGATCAAAAAGATTGGAGGAGAGCAGATGCAGTCCTGCTCAAAGAGGGCAGCAGTGGCGAGAAGACAGACAACTGTAGGCCAATCAGTCTCACATCAGTTTGTGAGGAAACTTCATAGAAATCCTATTAAAGGAGATATCAGTAGAGTATCTTGAATCTAATGGATTGCAAGACCAAAGATAGCATGGATTCATGGGGGTGGGGAGGTCATCCCAGACAAATCTCATCAATTTCTTCAACTAGGTGACCAGGGAAGAAGAAGATCAGGGAGGGCAGTGGGCATTGTTTATTTGAACTTCAGCATGACTTTTAATCGTGCTTCACAGGAGACTGAGAAGAGAATTAAACAGCCTAGTGACATCCAAAGTGATAGATTGGGTAAGTAACTGGTTAATGGACAGGTTACAGAGGTTGGTGGTTAACGGATAGCTGACAGAGGTTGGTGGTTAATGGATAGCTTACAGACAGTGGCTAACAGGTAGACTGGGTAAGTAACTGGTTAATGGATAAGTTATAGAGGTTGGTTGAAGGTAGATTGGGTAGATTGGTTAATGGATAGGTGACAGAGGTTCATGGTCAATATGTAGGTTACAGAAGTTGGTGATTAACAGATAGATTGGGTAAGTAACTGGTTAATGGATAGGTTATAGAGGTTGGTTGACAGGTAGATTGGGTAAGTAACTGGTTAATGGATAGGTGACAGAGGTTGGTGCTTAATGGATAGCTTACAGAGGTTGGTGGTTAATGGGTAGGTTACAGAGATTGGTGATTAACGGATAGGTTACAGAGGTTGGTGATTAATGGATAGGGTACAGAGACTGGTGGTTAACAGGTAGATTGGGTAAGTAGCTGGGTAATGGATAGGTTACAGAGTTTAGTGGATAGCTTACAGAGGTTGGTGGTTAATGGACAGGTTACAAAAGTAGGTGGTTAACAAGTGGATTGGGTAAGTAACTGGTTAATGAATAAGTTACAGAGGTTGATGGTAATGGATAACTTACAGAGGTTGGTGGTTAATGGACAGGTTACAGAGGTTGATGGTTAACAGATAGATTTGGTAATTGGTTAATGGATAGGTTACAGAGGTTGGTAGTTAAGTATCCATGACAGTCGGTCGACAAATGTTTTGTCGACCAACGTTACAGCGACACCTTTATGTTGACTGCATTATGCAGTCAGCATGAGGGTGTCACATGAGAGACTGTTTAATTCAGGAGGCTTCCCCCCCAAACTCCCCCCATGTGGGGGGCTGTTCCCCCACACCCGCCTACTATTATAACCAGCTCTGAGTCAACGTTGTAGTGGGGAGGGGGTGCAATACCCTCAACAGCAGTGGTGGGGTCCTGCACCAACACTACAGTGACCTGGTACTGTTGTCGCTGTAGTGTTGTTCTCTGCTGAAAAGTCATAGTAGTGATGGCATACCAGTGGTTAACAGGCAGATTGGGCAAGTAACTGGCTAATGGATAGGTTACAGAGGTTGGTGGTTAATAGATAGTTTGGGTAAGTAACTGGTTAATGGATAGGTTTCAGAGGATAGTGGTCAACATGTAAAGTGGGTAAGTAATTGATCGGTTACAGAGGTTAGTGGCTAACGGAATTCATTCTAAGGAGGGGACAGCAAGCAGCATGGTTCCTCAGGGCTCACTGTTGTTTCTGTCATCTTCAGTGTCTATATGTGACACTCCAGAAGGATTTGAAGGAAAGGTGGATGATACCAAAACCTGTAGTAGGATTAATGCTCAACCTGGGATGTAGAACATTCACAGAAACCCTAGGGACCTTAAGGAGTGGTTAAGGGCATGGCAGCTGGGGTTCAATGCCAAGAAGTGATCACTCATGCACCCAGGGTATAGAAACCCAGGAGCAGAGTATAGCATAAGGGGAGGTTCTAACAGTCATTAAATAGTAAAGGGACCTTGGGGCAATCATATCTGATGACATTAAAGTAGCAGGGCAGACAAAGCAGTGGGTATGTTCTGTGGGATGCTGGGATGCATAGGGAGAGACAGTACCAGCAGGAGGAGGAAAGTAGTGCTACCACTGTGTATTGATCACTGGTGAGGCCCCACCTGGAGTACTTTGTCCAGTTCTGGATCCTGCACCACAGGAAAGATACAGACAGTGTGGAGGCAGTCCAGAGGAGGGCAATTAAAATACTGCAGAGGTTACGTAAAAAGATCCACAAGAATAGGCCGAGGGCTCACCATGTATACCCTTGAAAGAGACGAGAGCAAGAGGAGACATGATAAAGACCTACAAGTACTACATCAGGAGAATAAGGTAATAAAGGGAGTTTATTTCAAATGGGAAAGAACACCAGTATCAAAGGGCAGGTGAAGATGGAGGGGGATGTTCAGGAGTGATATGAGGAAGTACTTCTTCACTGAAAGAGTGATATACACCAGGAACAGACTGCCAGCAGAAGTAAAACCTAGAAACAGATGTTGATGGCAGATAAGGACCTCTTAGCCCATCTAGTCTGCCCAGTTTTCTCTGCCTACTGTGTCACCAAAGACCCTGCTGGATCTCCAGTTTTCTCCTTCCCTTGTCTTACTACCAAGCCTTACTACTATGGTCCTTGTATCTGTCCCATGCATGCTTGAATTCTGTCACTGTTTTGACACACACCACCACCACGCTGGAAGGCTGTTCTAGGCATCCAAGTTATGGAGGTGAACCCAGTGATGGTCTTCAACATGCATTGACAGATATAGAAGAATACTGACAGGAATAAACTGACAGGAAGAAGAAGGGTTGCTGTAGGTCAGGCAAGGTCTGCATATTTATTTATTTAGTTTTTGTTAACCGAGTAGGTGCACTAGCCATGAAATTACTATTTTCAGGCATGACCAAGGAGAGTACAACAATCAAAGACAGGTACATAGCATGAGTACAATGAAATTACAATAGCATAGGTCAAAACAGTTAATAGTAACGGTTATATAATAGGGGTGTGCTGATAAGGTATCTCATAAAACCACTAGAGAGCAACAATCAAGAAATGACATGTACACAGTGGAGAACAGAAAAGTTATCACTACTCTTTCTACGTAACACCCGATATCTCCACTGTGTACACGTCACGAGTCAGAACGGTAAACTGCCAAACTACATTGCAATGCACCTCTCCCGTGCATCCCAATTAAATTAATAAACCTGTGTAGCATGAAAAGAAACTGAGTCTCAATCATTGAAAAAAAATAACTCACCAATTTACGAATTAACGTAAACAAAAGCTGACACCAAGAATCTCATATCCCTGCCTACTTTACGGAATAACCAGTCAGAATACAAAATCCAAACATTAACCAATCACAAACACCAACACTTCACACCAGGAACATGGAACTAAAAACAAACCAACAGTACACAACATGAAGTCAAACAACCAATGCCAAATGACTACATCGCTGACTGCACAACCCCCGTGGACGACAACAACCATAAAAAGAAAACTTCAGCAAACGGTAAATAAGACAAAACCTAGCAATACAAATAAAGAATAAGTAATAAGAGACACAAACACCTATATAAAATGCATGCGTGATAGTAAGGTATGCGATAGGTGAAATATCAGCACTAGTACCAAGTGAGCGTGGGGATTAGTCACTCGTGGCTCCGCTGTGCGGTTACCTGTGATAACCCCCATGCTCACTTGGCACTGGTGCTGATATTTCACCCATCGACATTCCTTATTATCATGCATCCTTATAATACAAGCAGCCAGACAATAACAATCAATGAAATTCACATAGGATTTTTAGGCATAGAAAACACACAGTCTAGGAAGAGATACCACAACATAGCAGCAAAGAAATATTATTCAAATTAGTCACAACAATGAAGATTCAAATAGGCAGTGAAACAAGACAAGGGCAAGTTCCTGACAGGGCAGGATGCAGTATCATGGCCTCTGAAAAAAGAGACTCAGGTGTGGGGGGGCTGCGGTGGATTAGCTCTCAAGGAGATAGTAAGGGTAAGAAGTGCTATGAGGTAGGGAGGTTAAAGTTAGGCCAGGCAGTATCTGGTGAGTGAGTGGATTAGGAAGGAAGTACTTCTTCACTAAAAGAGTGATATACACCAGGAACAGACTGCCAGCAGAAGTAAAACCTAGAAACAGATGTTGATGGCAGATAAGGACCTCTTAGCCCATCTAGTGCAAGTGCAGAGATCAGCAAAGGATAGATGCTAGCACAGCTCCTTTTTGAAGCTGTCATGGGATCCATATACAGATTAGGCAGGGACCTTCTGGATTGACTGGGTAACTGGCCCAATCTCCGAAAAGACATAGACAGGATGGAAGCTGTCCAGAGGAGGGCAACTAAAATGGTGCAGGGTCTGCACCGGAAGACATATGAAGAGAGACTTAAGGAGCTAAATATGTATAGCCTCGAGGAAAGTTGGGAGAGGGGGAACATGATAGAAACTTTCAAGTACCTCAAGGGAATCAACAAAGTCCAAGAGGGTAGCATCTTTCAAAAAAAGAGGTGTGCAAGAACAAGGGGGCACAATTTGAAGATAGAAGGGGGGCAGCTCAGAGGTAACTTAGGGAAGTATTTTTTTGCAGAGAGGGTTGTGGATGCATGGAACGGCCTTCCAGAGGAGGTTGTGGAGTCAAAACAAGTGGTGGAATTCAAGCATGCATGGGACAGTCATAAGGCAATTCTAGGGGTGGGGTAGGAAGAAGTAGGCTGCTGGTTTACTAGGATCTGCAGCTTATCCATTAGGTAGGGAAATGGGCAGACTGGGTGGGCCAAGCGGTCCTTATCTGCTGTCAAAATCTATGTTTCTATCATTGAGCAGTCTGATTAATTTCTAATGCCCACTGACATAAACAGCACTGTGATCCGTACGCCTCCTACGATTGGACCGCTTCAGTGACCAGATGTCTTATCCACTCCCTACCCTCTATAAAGCTCCTCTTGTGTAAACTCCCCCATACATCTCTAATTGCCTGCTTATATCCCCTATGCAGCAATTCATAATGTATATTATGCTAGATGTACCAAGCTCTTGCTCCCATTTCAGAGATATAGCCCTAAGTCAAGCACTACTGGCTGCCTGGAACAAAGTCCAGGCTAAAGTCAAGCTTCAGCATTTACTTATCCTAAATAGCTTCAAAAAACTAGCTACCAGCAGTTTGTCGCATGCGTGTGTCACTGGTTAAGATCCAGTTACTCTAAACCTTATGCCTCTTTCAGTTCTGACCCTGCATCACCCTCACCTTCCCTCACCCATCCTCCTTCGCAATCTCCATTCTCAACATTCTATTTTCTTCCTGTCTCCCTTCTTACCTGCTTTCTACCTGCTTGACCTGCTCTGTCTACTACCTCTCAATTTACAGTTGACTCTTGCTATAGCCTGCAACCCGGTTTTGTGACTGCCTTGTGTTCGACCATATATTACTTCTTAGTTCTAGTGCATGGAAGTTCACTTGCAAGTAGTGTTGATTGTACATAGATGTACACAAATGCTGAGTGTTTCTTCATATATGCTGTGTAATGTTACCTATATTTATGATGTACAGTATATGCCTTCTTTACATTTTCTTATGTATATGACTTATCTGCTCATGACCTGCTTGTAAATGAGCCTGCTCAAAGGAGTATTTTCCTGCCAATAAACTAAAACCCAGCTGTAGCTGTCTTGAGCATTCCTGCTACAGGAGAGGCAGTCATGGGGTGACTGTTCATGGGGATTCAGTAGCATTAAACAGCACTGTGACAGAGGCCGTTTAGCACTTCTGAAACCGCTGTATATACCATTGTGCCAAGCAGGCATGGGTGAATCCCTCATTGCATGGGTGTGGCAATACATTCTGCATGGTCATGCTGTTGGTATTGTAATCACTGTTTATTCTTTCTTTCTAATAATCACAGCTGATGCATCCTCTGGTGGTAGATGGGGAGAGGGTGAGAGGTGATGGGAATTTTGGCTTATGTTTTGTACATTTTATGGAGAATAGTGTCATTGTACTTGCCTGACTAGTCTTGTTTATGTCAGTATGTATATTTAGGGTATATTGATAGTATTTTCTTTGACTTTGTTCCTGACAATCTGTATCCTTGTTATAATTAATAAAGTTTATTTAATTAGAAAAAGTCATGCCTCAGGTGGTCGGGAACAAGGCTGCCAGCCAAGTGGTCCAACACCCAGAAGTAATGTTACCTAGCATGACACACTACTCAGAGTGCATTATTCCTATTATGGGTTCCTTTGTAATAAAAAAGATTAAAAATATGCTTTCTGCTGGTTAGGCTGATGCGGAGAGGGAGATGCCCAGTTCATATTACAGCAATAAAGGATAGCTATGGGTGAGTGTGTAAGACAGCCCAGCAGATTCGGGAGCATTTCCAAAAGTTTTTTGAGAAGCTATATACAACAGAAGGGGATGGGGGGAGTAGGAGAAGCGGGGAATGCTTTTTTGAAGACCTTGAATTTACTTAAGTTGACTAGAGAACAGCAGGACACCTTAAATGGCCCTATTACGAGGGTGGAGGTGCTGCAGACCATCCAGAGGTTACAGAATTGGAAAGCGAGTGAGCCAGATGGTTATCCGATAGAATACTATAAGTGTTTAGCAGGACACCTGGCTGAACCGTTATGCAGCATGTTTCAACAAAAGGAGGGTGACCCGTGGACAGTACCAAAAACTTTTTCAGATGAGGTGATCTGTTTGATCCCCAAATTGGGGAAGGATGCATCGGAGTGTGCCTCTTATCGGCCAATTTTGCTTTTGAATTGTGATCCTAAGATCTTGGCAAAGATATTGGCAGGCCAATTGGAGACAGTGTTGCCATATGTAGTCCACCCAGACCAGACCGAGTTCATTAGGCGCTGACTTTCATATCATAATGTGATGTGGCTTCTGAATGTGATATGGGGAGCAGATCAGAGGAAAGAAGATACCTGTGTTATATCTGTGGATGCTGAGAAAGCCTTTGATGGGGTAGAATGGGGATACTTATTTGAAACATTAACCTGGTTTGGTCTAGGGGACACATTTATCAGCTGGTTGCGGGCCCTTTTTGGTTCTCCATGGGCAGAAGTGTTAGTAAATGGAGTGCTAACAGAGGGACTTAAGATTGGGGAGGGTATGAGGAGTGTTGTCCTTTGGCTCCCTGCCTCTTTGTTCTGGCAGTGGAGCCTTTGGCAATAGCGATTAGGCAGGAGGAAAGAATTCACGGGTGCAGGTATCTCAGAGGAACAACATAAGTTGGCTATGTATGCAGATGATATGCTGCTTTTATTACAGAGCCAGAGACTTTGATGCCCACCTTATTGTGTCTGGTGGATAAGTTTGCACGGTTCTCTGATACAAACTTAACTCGATAAGTCTGAACTTATGATGCTCCCAAGAGAGCGGGCGGGATTAGGTTGGGGGTTTAAGCAGGTAAGAAATTATTTTACATATTTAGGGATTAAAATTGGATGGTCCCTGGGTTCCTGTATGACCGTAGTTATAACCTTATCCTTAAGGCCATAGAGGACTCACCTGTGAAGGTGGATGCCATTACCGCTTTTCTGGCTTGGACGGATAAATCTACTCAAGATGAACGTCCTTCCTAGTTTGGTGTACATCATACAAAATGATGCATGTGGAACTTTCTGGGAAGGATGTTAAACAATTGGTGGGATTGTTCTCCGTGTTTATTTGGCAGAGAAAATGCCCAAGGGTGAGTCTGCAGGGCCTCAAGGCAGATACAGGCAGGGAGGTCTAAATTTTTCAGACATGAACAGCTATTATCTAGCTGCTCAGCAAAAAATATATAGTGACTGGATACATATGCAGTGTTGGTAGTTACTTTTCTATTACTTTCTATTATGTTTAGAAACTTGTTCCAGGAAGCTCTGTGTGAACACTAGCAAGGATGGAGACGCATAGAAAGTAACACACTTTACAATTATAGTTACTTATTTCTTTTGTATATAAAAACAATACAAAAATAATAAATAACTATAACAGATTACAGTTTTGAAAGTAATAGGTTAGTTATTAGTTACTTTCAAATAAATGTAATCGGTTACAGCTATCTATTTCTTTTTGTATAAAAAGACATAAGTAATTGTAACTGTAAGGTGTATTACTTTTTCCAGTACTTCTCCATCCTTGCTTGTGACTGCACAGAGCTTTCTCGAACAAGTTTCCAAAAGCAATAGAAAGTAATAGAAAAAGTAACTTACCCAACACTGTACATATGCCTCGGACAGCCTGGTGGTTGGATCTAGAACAAAGAGGGAATAAGGCAAGACTTTCAGTGTAACCGGAGAGATGGGGGTTAGGGGCACATAGGGGGCAGGAGACCAGAAATTCCCTGGTCCTGGCAGTTCTAGATAGTTGGGGCAGACTTTTAAAGTGAAGAGGGATTGCTGAAGTTGATACTCTGTTGGTACCAGTCACTGGTAACCCTTATTTTCTGCCAGAATGGGAGGACCCAGGGTTCAAATTTTCAGAGTTGCGACAGAGATTAAATTTGGGGAATGGACATTTGTTTTGGTACTTCCAAGTTAGGGCATATATTGGGAGATTAATTAGAGAAGGTCCAGGTATGGTGGAAATGAAAAAAAAAATAGAACAGCTTATTCAAGGATCAAATCAGGAGATCAAAGGATTCATTGGGAGAGCTGTTCGGGAATCGAGGTACTATATGCTGGATCTCTCTATAAAAAACAGACGGTTATGGGGGCAGGACCTGGGTATTCAAATTCAAGATCAGGATTGGACAGTATTGCTGTCTATGTATATGGAACTTCTTCTTTGTAGTAAGTTCAAAGAAGCTTTTTTAAATTTATTCACAGAATATATAATCCACTGGCCATGGTCCATAAGTATCATCCTGCTACCTCCCCTCAGTGTGGTAGATGTAGGAGAGAAGTGGGTACATATATTATCCTGCTACCTCCCCTCGGTGTGGTAGATGTAGGAGAGAAGTGGGTACATATATTCACTGTTTCTGGATCTGTCAGGTCTTGCAGCAGTTTTGGAAATCGGTGGTCTTAGAGGCTAGGAGAATGTGGGGAAGGGTGATTCCACAAGGCCCAGTGACATGTTTATTTGGGGTTGAATATGAGGCAGAGGGAGACTGGGAGCCATTGCTGAGGTAGGTGAGGATTCTCTTAATTTTGGCAAGACATTGCATACGAAGCGTGTGGGTTTCATGTGCCATGCCTACTTTACAGAACTGGCAAGTGTTGGCATTGCGGACTTTAGTATTGGAAAGACTGACCCTCCTGGTAAAAGATAGGCTTAAGAGCTTTAATAGAGAGTGGGCCCCATTCCTGGCAAATCTTTCTCAGCAGGAAAATACATTTCTCTGGGATGGTACAGACCTATAAAATAATAGATTATTCTACCCTGTCTGTATATATATATATATATATATATATATATATATGTATGTATAACAATCCCACAGTACATTTATTACCTGTGTGCTAATGCATCATTGTAGGCAGAGAAACTCTAAGATTAGATGTCTGTAATATGACAGGATATAATGTTGAGAAATACTGATTTTACAAGATACTGATGAACTCTGTATAGGACTGTGATTGCATGTGTGTGTTTGTGTTTAAATAAATCCATTTATGCAAAAAAAATGCTTAGAAATGTGTTTTTAGTCCTGTTCTCTTTTACGGACTAGGTATACATATGGGAAAAATAGTGCTGCCACATCGGAGCCCTGTAGATGGCGCTGATGCTTACTGCAGTGTTTCTTCCATCTGCCCCCACCACACACTCCTCATTGGTAAGCTGTTGCTGTCCATTGTTTAATTGACCTGCACTAAATGCCTGCCATGGGACTGGGTGAAGATTTGTGTGTTTCCCAAACTGCTGACACCACAGTACGACTCAACGAAGCTGATGGAGACTTTGTTTTCCATTCCTGATCACTGAGAAGTCACATAGAGAGGTTCTTTGGAGAAGGACTGAATGTGTGAGTTTTAGTTGAAAAATAATAATAATAAAAAAAAAAGATACTATGTGCTACTTTCTGGACAAATGCCTGAGTGGTGAGCAACAAAGCTGTCATTCCAGCAATAATGCACTACCCATTTCAAAGCAGTGTATGGTGTCAGCAAACCACGCAAACTGACAGGTTCATTTCTGTTTTGGAACCAAGTAAAGCAAATAATTTAAAGTCTGGGTGGGAAAGTGGAGGTTCTACTGGGTTTGGTCGGTGGGAATGTGACTGGAAATTACTAACCAGGAAAAGCATGTCAAGACAGCTACAGCTGCTGGTTGTGTATAGATGTAAGGGAAATGTGATTTACCTTTTTAATGTCATTTTGTTAATTATGTACTGGGACTTGATCAGTGATATTATTCTGGGATAACATCATAGGTGCAGCCCCAGACTGACCAATCAAAGCCCAGGATTCCATCTTGTCATTGTATAATAACTGTTTGAATATGGGGGCCCTAGAGCTGCAAAAATGATGAACAGAATAAAAAACAACTTTGTAGGTTCAATGCTTGGTCATAACTTTTTTTTTTCACATTTTGACCCCAATTTGTCAACAGCATCTGTTTATGGCCACACCTGATGATTACAACAGGTAGAATTTGCTAAATCCTGTTTGAGAGGTGATTTCCCAGAGTGACAGTGGAGATAGGTTTTAAAGGGAATTTGAAAAATAACATCTGTCATGCTCATCAAATGGAGTAACTAAAGGGCTCTGTTGCATATTTGAGCCTAATATGTATAAATGTCACAACCATGAGTAAATGCTGAAAATACCCCACATTCTACACTGTGGTTTATACCGTGGATGTAGGACAGTAGAAAGCTAGAACCCATGATGACTGTGCCGACTACTCAGTGGATGCAACTACTAGAGCTATCATCATGTAGAAAATCATGCATAGAAACAAAGAAACATAAGACGTTGATGGCAGATAAAGACCGCTTGGCCCACCTAGTCTGCCCATTTCCCTACCTAGAGGATAAGCTGCAGATCCTATTTAACCAACAGCCTATTTCTTCCTACCCCCCAACAAAAATTGCCTTATGTCTGTCCCATGCATCCTTGAATTCTCCCACAGTTTTAGACCCTACAGCCTCCTCAGGAAGGCTGTTCCATGCGTCCATCACCCTCTCTGTGAAAAAATACTTTCTCACATTGCCCCTGAGCCATCCCCCCTCTATCTTCAAATTGTGTCCCCTTATTCTTGCACATCTCTTTTTCTGAAAGATGCTACCCTCTTGGACTTACACATTTCTATCATGTCCCCCCTTCCTCCTTTTCTCAGGGGTATACATATTAAGCTCCTTTAGTCTCTCCTCATATGGCTTTTCTTGCAGACCCTGCACCATTTTAGTTGCCCTCCTCTGAACTGCCTCCATCCTGTCTATGTCCCTGCGGAGATGGGGTCTCCAGAACTGGACGCAGTACTCCAGATGGGGTCTCACCCACTGTCTGTACAGGGGGATAACAACTTCCTATTTTCTGCTGGTGATACCTCTCCCTATATATCCCAGTATCCCTCCAGCCCTCCCTACCACCTTCTCACATTGCTTGCCAACCTTAAGGTCATCTGATATGATTACCCCCAGGTCCCTTTCCATTTTTGTTGTTGTTACTACCTCCCCCCCCATTGTGTAATCTTCCCTGGGTTTTTGTTTCCCAGGTGCATTACTTTGCACTTATTTGCATTGAATCCAAGCTGCCATACTTCTGACCATTCCTCCAACCTTGCCAAGTCCCTTCTCATCCTTTCCACGCCTCCTTGTGTATCAACCCTGTTGCAGATCTTTGTGTCATCTGCAAAGAGGCATACTTTTCCTTCCAGTCCCACTGCAATGTCATTTATAAAGACATTAAAAAGGACTGGACCCAGTACTGAACCCTGCGGTACCCCACTAGTAACTCCTCTTTCTTCAGAGTGGACTCCATTTACAATTACCTTCTGTGTGCTGTTGTTCAGCCAATGTTTTACCCAGGCTACCATCCTGGGACCCACTCCCAGGCTGGTTAATCTGACTATTAATCTTTTGTGTCGGACTGTGTCAAATGCCTTGCTAAAGTCTAGGTAGGCCATGTCCATAGCCCCTCCCTGGTCTACTACTTTGGTCACCCAGTCAAAGAAATCAATTAGATTCGTCTGACATGACCTTCCCGCAACTTCATTTTAAAATTAGTGAAGTTTGAGGCATCAACTATTTTCCCAGGAAGATGGTTCCACAATCTAATAGATAGTGCTATATATGAATTCTTCCTTGAATCAATTCTTGGAGTACTTTCCAGGAGTTGTCACCATGTCCTCTCAAATCTTCAGAAAGTACAGTTACGTAAGAACCTACGTAACAGTAGATCTTGGAGAACAGCTCTTGCAGCAGGTAACACCATTAGGACTAAAGCCAGCAGGTGTCAGGACCCCACGGAAATCTTCTAGCTAGCAGTCTTCAGCGGGGACTGCCTCCGACGTTGGTCCCGTCCCCGACGTCAGACGTAGTACATAAGGAGGCGGTCCCGCCAGATTCCCCAGTTCTCCCGCCGGAGACTCCTGGCCACAGGATGACATCAGAAGGGGAGACCGAGGATCCGCCATCAGAAGAAAAGAGCTTAAGCTCCTGCCAAGGCCTGGTAGGCCATACCTCCTCCAAGGGGGAATGGTGGGCAGGTACCTGCTGCAAGAGCTGTTCTCGAAGATCTACTGTTACGGTAAGTTCTTACGTAACTGTGACTATCTTACTGAGATACAGCTCTTTGCAGCAGGTAACACTATTAGGACTGATTCCCAAGCAATAACGCCTTGTTAGCACTGTGGGAGGAGGAAATTAGAGAGATCTTGAACAAGTCCTGACTCTAGGACAGGAGACCCTTTAGAACGGCAGGCCAAAACTGGCTCTCCGCGTGATGTAATATCCAGGCTATAGTGCCTAATAAATGTGTGCACAGAGCTCCAAGTAGCTGCATCACAAATGGCCGAGGTGGAGACGTTACGCAGTGCTGCAAAGGAGGTAGCCACCCCCCTTGTCCAGTGGCCCCAGACTGTACCGCAGGGGCTTATGCTTGTTGTTGTAGCAAAATGAAATACACTAGACAAGCCAGCGAGAAAGGGTCTGCTTTGAGACTGGTTGGCCCAGCATCCTCTCAGCAAAGGAAATGAATAGTTGCTCCGACTTGTGAAGCTGTTTAGTTCCGTTCAGGTAGAACCTTAAGGAGCGGTGAACATCCAGGGTGTGAAGTAACACCTCTCCTCTATTAGAGTACTTGGGGAAATACACAGGCAGATCGATGTCCTGGTTGAGAGTGATGGCAGAGACCACCTTAGGCAGGAATTTAGGATTCGTCCTCAGAGACACTCTGTCCTGGTGGAAAATTAAATAAGGCTCCTTGCACATGAGAGCGTGAGGCTCGGAAACTCTCCTTGCTGACGTGACAGCAACTAAAAATAGCGTTTTCCATGACAGAAAACGCAGCTCGCAATCCGCGGCAGGTTCAAAGGGGGGGGAAGCGTAAGTTGTTCCAGGACAAAGAGTAGGTCCCAGGGAGGAACGGGATCCTTGTTGGGTGGCCTAAGGTGTAACACCCCTCTCAGGAAGTCTCGAGAGGCATCAAGCTGTGCCACTGTGCGCTGTCCCACCGGGAGGTGGTATGCAGAAATCGCACAGAGGTGCACTTTAATGGAGGAGTAGGCGAGACCCGAATGGAATAGGGAAAGCAGGTATTCCGGCACCACTTTCACCAGGCATTCTAAAGGGGAAAGGCTCGTGCCTGCGACCATAAGCAAAAACAACGCCACTTCATGGCATACGTCGCATGCGTTGCCGGCTTTCTGGCTGCGGAAAGGACTTCCGCCACCTCTTGCGAGACCCCGTATCGCATAATGGCTATGTCTCTAGGAGCCATGCATGCAGGTTCAGTGAGCGTAAGTCTGGGTGGACTAGAGAATCTTCCTTCTGAGACAATAGATGGGAGCTGAAAGGCAACGGAACTGGAGGTTCCCGGGACAATTGCATCAGCATGGGGAACCAGATCTGTCTGGGCCAGAAAGGCGCTACCAGGATCACTGTTGCGTGCTCCCTGCGCAGTTTGAGAAGAACTCTCTGGATCAACGGGAAGGGAGGGCAAGCATAGAGGAATCTGTCCGCCCAGGAGAGGGACAACGCGTCTCACCAGAAAACACCAGGCCCTGGATCTAGCAAGCAAAAATTGGGCAGTTTTGTGTTGGATGGGGAAGCGAATAGTCCAACTCTGGAGTTCCCCATCGAAGAAACAGATCCTCCGCTACCTCCCGAAGGAGTTCCCATTCATGGACTCTGGCTTAGGAATGGCTCAGGCCATCTGTGATTGTGTTGTCCACTCCGGGAATGTGAACTGCAATCAGGCTCGCGCCGTGTAGAATTAGCCAATCCCACACTCTCATAGCTTCCCTGCAAAGGGGGTAAGAGTGTGCGCCTCCTTGTTTGTTGAGGTAATACATCACCACCGTGTTGTCTGTCTGGAGCAGAAGAGTACTCGGCGGGATTTCTGACTGAAAGGCCTGCAGGGCGAAGAGGACCGCCCTCATCTCCAGCACGTTGATGTGGAGGTGGGCTTCCTGAGGGGTCCATATTGGGTCTAGCCACCATTGCCAGTCTCAAATCACGACGTTCATGATTCTGACCGGGTGCTGCATGTGGTCTTGCCTTTGGTCCCACTGCACCTTGAGCATCCACTGGGTTACCCGCAAGTGGAGCCTTGCCAAAGGGATGGTTGGAATGGCTGCAGCCATGTGTCTGAGCAAGTGAAGGACCAGCCTGGCGGGGACAGTCTTCTTCGCTGAGAGATCCCTGATGAGGGATCTGATGTGTTCTGCTCGTTCGTTGGGAAGAAAGGCTTTCCCTTGGAAGGTGTCCAGAACTGCGCCTATGAACTGCAGCTTCTGGGACGATACGAGGAAAGACTTCTCGCAGTTGATAAGAATGCCCTGAGACTGGAACAGATCCTGGGTGCTCTGAATAGCCAACAACAGCACCTCTTTGGAGATGGCCATGAGAAGCCAGTCGTCCAGGTATGGGAACACGTAGTGGCCCTGTCTCCTTAGAGACGCTGCCACGACTGCCATACACTTGGTAAAGACCCTGGGGGCCGAAGACAGTCCAAACGGAAGAGCCCAGAACTGAAAGTGGTGGCTGAGAAACTCAAAGCGCAGGAACCTCCTGTGCGCTTGAGCTACTGCGATGTGCAGGTAGGCGTCCTGCATGTCCAGGGACGCTAAGAAGGCATCCTTCTTCAGCATGGGAATGAGTCCTTGGAGGGTCACCATGCAAAAACGTTTGTAGGCGACCGACATGTTGAGGTCGCTAAGGTCCAAGATTGGACGGAGGTCCCCTGTTTTCTACGGAACCAGAAAGAAGTGGGAATAGTATCCGGATCCTATCTGGTTCTCTGGGACATACTCCATTGCTCCCTTTTGCAGGAGTGTGAATACCACTTGCCTGATGAGTGATCTGTGCTGACCCGAGTAATGGGAGAGCAGAGGAGGCCTTGTGGGTGGCTTGTCCATGAATTCTATAAAGTGGCCTCTTTCTGACTAACTGAAGGACCCACCTGTAGGTGGTTACGACTGCCACCCTGGCAGGTGGTCTGGCAATGCGCCCGACCTTGGTGTCCCATTGATCCTGAGGGGCGGGGATGGAAGGAGTCATGTTGTGAGTGGCTGAGGGACCAGCGGGCTGGTCCAACTTAGCTGGTCATTGGCTTCGCCCACTGGATGACTTCCTGGCTCTGCGGGAGAAGGAGCCCTCTGTTGCGGGCCGGCGAGGACTGCTGTCTCTGCATCTGGCCTCGAAACGGCTTTGGTTCCTATGAAAGGAACTAAGCTTGGGTCTGTACATGGCCTGACAGACTGTATCGCTTTCCCGGCCTCTTGAAGTTTGGTGAGGACCTTCTCCGAGGACTCACCAAAGAGAACTTCTCCATGAAACGAGGCGTCCAGGATGTTCTTCTGGACGTCCGGGGTGAATCCGGAGACACGGAGCCATAAGTGCCTCCGGAGGCATACGCCCGAAGCTGTCGCTCTGGCCGAGGAGTCCACGGAATCATACGCGGCTCGCAGCACCTGGGTTCCCATGTCCGAATCCGTACGAAGGAGTTGCAGCAACTCCTCCTTCTGCTCACCTTCTGGCATCTTTTCCACCTGATCCAGTCCCTGTTCCCACATAGCGTTTTGGAACTGTACCATGTGGGTCAAGTAGTTGAGGGATCTGATGGCGTAAGTAGCGGATGCATACATGCGCCTGCCCATAGCGCCCAGCTGCTTGGACTCTGGGTCCGTGGCAGGATGCTCAAATGTTGCGCCTCTGGAACCTGTCATGAGAGGCTGTAATGACCAGAGAGTTGGCCAGAGGGTGTGATGCCAAGTACTGGTCCTCCCTAGGGCCTTGTACAGGCGGTCAGCTTCTGGCATCGCTGGTAGTGAGTGTGACGTTTCCACGCTGCCTTGGTGACGCCCACAAAAGTGTCCACCAAGGTGGCACCACCACAGGCTTTGGATCCTTTTGCCAAAGATACCTGGGCGGCGTAATCTCTTGGGTCTAGTTCCTCTGCGTCCCAGCCCATGTTCTCCTGGATATGCCTCATAATCTCTGAGAATGATGGGTCATCTGGAGGAGATCTTGGAAGCTCACGTGAGTCCGGAGAAGGGACGTTGATTGGAGAGGGGGATCTGGATCCATCCGAGTAGTCCGATCCCGTGTCCTCCGTCGAAGGCGAATGACGGCGTCTTCTGGGTCTCTTGGGGCTGGGTGACCCTGAAGAAGATCTGGACGGAGGTCTCCTTTTTTCTGGTCTACCCCAGGAGGATCTGCAGGCTCCTGGGGGGAAGGTACTCGGCCCGCAGCCCTAGGTGGAGTAGGGGGCGCAGGGGCCGACGTAGTCACAGGTGGAGGAGGAGGAAGAGGAGGAGGTGTGGGAACCACATCCCTTTTTATGGTGTCCCACCAGTAAGTAAACAACTCCTTGACCTCAGATATGCTGAGGCCCGACGACGGACCGGGCGCCGATGGCCGGTCGTCGGGTTCCGACGTTGGCTCCCCAGGGGTCTCAGGTTCCGGAGAGGGTTCCCGGGGGCGACAGGACTGGGTTCACCCGTCCTGGTCCTCAGGCTGGGTCAGCTCCTCCTCCTCCGTGATCGCCTCCTGACTGATGTTGGTGGAGGCGAAGGGTCTCTCTCAGTAGGTATGAACGTCGGTCCCCGGCCGGCGCCCATTGAGGCGCGGCCTAACCGGGCGACGGGCATCTGGCGGTCGTCGTTTCTCGTGACCGATGGTGTTTGGCCGATGTCTGGTTGGCCGGCGTCGGATCCAACAATCTCTTAAGGGAAGTCAGCTCTTTGGTCTTCCACTGGGGAGGAGGAGGCAAAGAGACTGACCTGGCGCTGGGTTCCAAGTGGTGGGAACTGGACTTGTGATGGTGATGGCGGTCCTGACCTCGACAGGGCCTTAGTAGCCAAGACTAAGAAGGTCTTGGCTCTGGAAGAGAGGAGGAACCCAAGAGTCTTCACTGCTGCAGGGGAGGCTGAGAGCGGCCCGGAAGGAGCGGTCGGACCGGGGCTGGAGCTATGGGAGTCAGAGGCCCTAGATGGGGATCTGGATCTCACCCTCTCCCTATGCTTCTCAAGGTATCTCCGGGCCTTGTCGGAAGATTCCCCCTTGGAGGCTGCGTCCATGGCTTTAATCTTTTCCTCGAGCAGGAACGCCTGAAGGGCCTTCTGACGACGGATCCGGGTCCGGCTATTGAACCCCTGGCAGAAGGAACAGGCCCGGGTATCGTGGTCTGGGCCTAGACACCGGATGCAGGCCGAATGCGGGTCTTTAAATGGAATTTGCTTCCCACAGGCGTACTTCGATGGATGGCCTTCCACGGAGGTTGGAGAGGACATCAGACAGCAACTGAGCAGAAGAAACAAACTTTTTCCTAAAAGGAGGAACTTAACCAGGCGTCGTGCATCAGAAACGAACCGAAGGGGTCAGACATGCAAGTCAACGGGGGAAAGAACTGGGGAATCTGGCGGACCGCCTCCTTATGTACCACGCCTGATGTAGGGGAGGGACTGACTGGAGGCAGTCCCGCTGAAGACTGCTAGCTAGAAGATTGTGGTCCTGACGCCCGCGGCTTCAGTCCTAATGGTGTTACCTGCTGCAAGAGCTGTATCTCAAGTAAGATCAATGCTTATACTTTTTTGCATCATTTGTTTATTAAATTTTGTCGTATAGTTGACATACAAACATACATACATACACACATATACATGAACCTCAATTCATAACTTATATACATTAAGATCCAATTCCTTAATAAAATATCTATCTAGAACCAATCAGTGAGTCATTCTTCAAGCAGTAATCCAGGATGTGAAGGATCAGGGCCCCTTGTATTTCCTAAGGCCAACCTGTAAACCCATTCCCTGGTAAAATTAACATCAGACCCAGCCCTCTTCTAGCATCATACTATCTGCTGCTGTAAGAGATAGCAAATATGGTTGCCATGTTCTATGGAAAAGTTCTCCTTTTTCTTTAATAACATACGTCAAGAGCTCCAAGGTGAGGGCTTGAAGTATCGGGGCCTTCCACTGAGCTATAGTAGGCTTCGCAGCCGTTACCCAGGTATTAAGGATACAGCACTACCATAAGCCATCGTTGTTCAGGGATCCATTCCCCTTCCCCTGTTTCTTCTATCCCAAACAATAATAATAAAGGGGACATAGGGTATTGTTGCCCCTATCTTTGTAATTCCGCCACCACGCTCCCCAGAAATTTTGCAAAACTGGGCATGTCCAGAAATAAAGACAGTATGATTTTAGGTTATTATTGCATCTAGGACATATGGGTGATACTACAAGGTTGTACTTATGAACAATAAGTGGTGGGTAGTATAGAACAATGCTTATATTTAAAGCTGCACTATCAGAGAATTGTTGACTATATCAAAGTGCACTTACCCTGTCGATTTAGTATGCTGATCATCCCCATATCACCCTTTTGACTTTCTGTCAACTTTTAATGATGTTTTTACAACACAATTTGGTAAAAACCAAAAAAACAATATTTTCAGTGCAGGTCACTCTACCTCCTTTGTTTACTTATGCCACGAGTCGTCTGGCATGCATGTTCATGAAAATGATTGGAATGTGGAGGGAGGCGGTGTGGGCAGCTGCATGCTCACTTCCCATTGTTTCTTTCTATTTCCTTCCACTGGTGTGCCTTCTTATTTTGGAGTCGATCACTGTGTTATCGCTTCTTGTACTGACAGATTTAGAGCGCATCTACCTTGGAGAGCACCACCTTCAATCTCAGGAATGGCAAGTTTCTCAGTAAATTGGTCTACATCTGGGGTTCACTGCATGTTTCTTTCTGTCCTGTGCTCATTTTATTTTCCTGACTGCCACATTTTAATATCAGCAGTACGTGCTGCTCTTACTTGTCCTCATTCCTACCTATTCCCTAATGCAAAATAAGGAAGCCATGCAGGAGAGTTCAGAAGGTGTGCAACTAGATGATTTAAAGAGTTCATATTTTTCCCCACTAAGTTCCCAAAATGGGCAATAGAGACATAGTTTGTGTAATTGCTCGAGGTTCACACTCCACCACCATAAAGCCACATTTTGAACAAGTGGTTTCGAATGAAGCAGATCTCATTACGATACTCATGGACTAGTGGCCTTTCATACATACGGTGGTGGAGAGCTGACAATTACCTGGGAACTCTTTGATGATTTTTGTTTTTGTTTTGGGGTGAGCTGTGTTACTGAAGTACTGTAGCTTGAGGCAGCCCTCCCCCAATAAAAACTTATCAGAACAAGATAAACAAAAAAGTTCCTTTGCATTACATGCATATTTCAAACTTTGACAGATGTCAGCCACAATCTTCTTTTTTATGGTTGCAAAACTGTACTGATCTGTGAGTGCCGAATTCCCAGAGCGCAAATCCTAATCTGGTGTGTATTAGTGCTTCACCGACATACATCTGTACCAGAGTTCCATCCCCTTTGGGTGACCTTATTTTACATTGTCCTGGCTCTGAAAACAGTATCTATACCTTAGCAGTTTCATGCACCTAACTGCTTGGTCCATCGATCCTCTGATTTTTGCAGTAAATAACCACAGTGTTTATAGTTGTGCTATAAATTCAATATTTTAACACCTCCCAAAATCTAGTGCTCACATAGAAAAATGAATCCAAGTCAACTTGTTAACTGCATTGCCAAGACAAATGACAGATTCCATCAGCTTGCTTGTATGTCCTCCCATCCTGTGCAACAGCTGGTCCCCACTGAAAGAGAGTCCACATGTAGTCAGAGCATGCCTTGATAAATACATTATGGAACATCAGGCACAGTATTGCTGCAGCGGCAGCCAGTCTAGATACAGAGCAGATGTTTTTTCAAGTATCTTCAAATGCAGTACACTTGTGAGGAGGAGGAGTCAAGACATGACAAAACTATCATGCACAATGCACCTCGACCTACATTTATCCGCTGAACCCAATGCATCATCATAGCACTATGGAAATTCAGTATAGAAAAAAATACATTCCCATCTGCAGTGTGTGTGTGTGTGTGTGTGTGTGTGTGTGTGTGTGTATAACCATTACTTGAGTCTAAATCTGTATACTACAGTTCTGTATTTCATTTCTAAATGTATAGACTGTGGTAATATGTTAGTAATATATGTCACTGTATAATATGTGTAATGTATGAATAGATATGATAGAAACTTTCCATTTGCAGAGGGCAGCATCTTCCAAAAAAATATTGCAACAAGTAGGGACATTGTGCTACAGATCAAATTCAATTGTAGGTTGTGACTTAGGCATCCCCTCTTAAAGCAGCACATTGTATAGTCCAGGATACCGCTTCCTCTGGTAATGCGTTCCATCTGGTCACAACTCTCGTCATTAAAAAGTGTCTATTCTAGTCTCTCTTGAACCTTCCTCCCTCCAGTCTCAGTTTGTTCCATCTGGTGTCCCTCCCTCTTCTTTTACATGAAAAGCCCCTCTGTGGCTATCCAATTTATCCCCTTCTAGTACTTGAAGGTCTTAGTCATGCCTCCAATCCCTCCTTTCCTCCGGGGAGTACATGTTCAACATCCTCAGCCAGCTCTCATAGTTCAAATCTCCTTGCCTCTGCCTCATTTTTGTTGCCCTGCGCTTCACCACATATAGTAAACCAATGTCCTTCTTCAGGTACAGCTCCCAGAACTGCACACAGTACTCCAGGTGTAGTCTAGCCAGTAACATATACAGTGACAGGATCACCTCTCCCCTCCTGGAGGATATGCCTCTGTTAATACAACCCAGCATCCTGTTAGCCTTTGCAGCTGCCTTTCTACACCATGTGGAGTTGTTTTGACTAAGTCATGCCCCATCTGAGCAGCTTGACATAGCCTAGACAGGACTTGCCTGAGAGCAGTACAGGCAGAGAAAAGGACTGATGAAGCCGGAAATGGTAAAACACTTAGAAAAATGATTTCCTATCCATCCAGAGGACTAAAATGTTCTTAAAGGCACGAGAGGATAAGGCCTAAATGAAAGACCTTAAACTCTGAAACCCATCAGACAGAGGAAAAGACCAGCAGAAAGGTTGTCTCTGATGTTACTTGCTTCAGGACAGAATTGCCACAGGTTCAAAGGGACACCCCATGAACTTGACTATACAGAGGTTTGTGTTCCGAGCAAAATCTCCGTCCCTAGAAGGGTCTGGAAGTGAAATGGCGCCTTGCAGAATTCCTTGAAATGGACTGAGAAATTACAGATTTCTCTTGCCTGACAGAAAACAGAAGCCTAGTATCCACTAGGCGCATTCCCAAGAGTGAGGTCTACTGTCCTACTATAAGTAAGAAAATAAAACCTTTATATTTATACAGGAAACAAGTCATAAGGACCAAACTAGTTCAGCGACAAGACAGTAATGCCATGATATGAACTAAATAATCCAGTCATGAGAGGAAAGAGGATTGAAAAAACTCTAGGCTCTTGTCCTTGTACCAAGGAAAAACCACTTACACTAGGAAACTGAGGTTTTTGTGGTACTAAAACCTTTTATTTTTGTCATAGATGTTCCAGGCCTTGTTAAGATACAGGGACTCTAGGAGATCTAGCCTCTCAAGAGCGAGGCCTTGAGGAGAAAAGACTGGGAGTTGAGAAACGCTACTCCTGTGTGAGAAAGGAAGTAGCTTGTAGAAATGAGAGTAGCCAGAAGGCTGTTTAACTGAAACATTTTTTATCAGAAAGTACCAAGGGATCATGGTGGCTGGATGATTCTGTAAGTATAGAAGTACTTAGGAACCAGGAGAAAAATATGTGGGAGACAGAAAACTTCTCTGACCAGTCTTAAAATAAGAAAGTCCATTGGAAGGAACCCCAAGCTGGGGCATGCAACAGGAAAAAGGAAAAACTAGTGGTTCAGGTTTGAGGCAAAAATTCAGATCTGGACCTGACCTTACCCCCTGAGTGATGTGATTAGGCCTTGTGTGTTGAGGGCTCACTTGTGGCGGCCCTGACCAATGCGACTTAAAGGATCTGCCAAAGGGCCTACTTGTGGTGGCCCTGACTATGCTAAAATATTGTTCTTGCCCAACAGATGGATGAGTGACTAAGACACCTCCAAAGAAGTAGGCTAGAGATCAAAACGTGTAGCTATTGCAGAGAGACTGGAAGCCTTGTGTCCCAATGCTCATTGAAGTGATACATGGTAGGATTATCATCCGATCTTCTCCGTACTAACTTGACCTCTAGACTGAAAAAATGCAGGCCTGACAGAGATGCTCTGAGATTCCAGGGGCTTATGAAAGAAGGACTCTCTCAGAAACCAAGACCCAATGATGGAACCCCCCCCCCCAAAGGGAAGCACCCACTGGAAGGAAGCCTCTGAACCAAAGGTTTGAAGGGAAAGAGGTATGAAATTCACTGTTTTCATATACCAGTACAGCTTGTAACAGAGTTCAGGCTTCATGAAAAATTCTGTTATTTGGAATCTGACCTAGAGGTCTAGCCCCTGGGACTCTAGTGTCTAAATTATGTGCCATATACAGAGAACTAACTTCCCCTGATGAGAGATGAGCATTGCCCCCTAAGAGTTGTCGAGATTTGGATGGTTAGGGAACTTTTTCCTAGTAGGTACAAAAAAAAAAACAAGACTGTAGGAAAAAACATGTCAGACTTAAGGTTTGAAAACCAAAGTCAAGGAGAACTGGATAAGGGCAGCCAAGTCTCTGAGGAGGGAAACCAGAGACTCCCTGTCTTTAGGGGAGAACCACCAGCCTACTCAGATATCTGAAGAACTGCCCGCTTACCCAGTATCTGGGAACACTCTGAGGCAGTCTAAATGGAATAGAAGAAAACTGGTACTCACTGACAAAAGCACAGGGCTAAGGAACTGAGAACATAGATTGTATCAAGGGAGACTAGAAAATCCCCTGCATTTGCTTTTTATCATATAAGATTTTTATTGATTTTCATCTTTTTTCAAACATGATAGTTTTTGACAAGTGAAAGCCTGAAGTGTATGGCATGTCCACAGAATGTGAAGTAGGTGTGCCGGTGATGACTGGCATCTCCAGCATTTATTGTGGTTCAGCACTTTAACCTTAACCAGGAAAGCAGGTGTTCTATACCATCTGAGGAGAATATTCAGCTGTATTAGCTGGCTCCTGGCATCTTCATACGTTAATGCAGCCTTTAAACAAAATGACCATCTCTGCTGAGGAATTGGGCTCTGAAGCTCATTTTCCCATACCATCTGACATAGAGAGGTGGTGCCTGGCTGAGCATCTCTTAGTACCCTGTAGAAGATGCCCACCAGTCCCGGGCGTGTTTTGGCTTATGCAGTGAATTTAGGCACCCCATGTAAGCTCATCTGTAGGTTTGAGCAGTAGAGCTTGGAGTGCACTCCTTATCTGGAGATAGGCCAAAAGTCCTGCTTTGGGAAATCAAATCTATTCTGTAGTTGTTCGAATGACATAAGAGTTTTACTACGGGGAGGAGAAGATCACCCACAGAATGGATACCCTTCCTGTCCCAACTTAGCCAATTTAGGGTTTATGATCAGCCAAGATAAGCCTGTTGTACCAAAGGGGGGGCATATTGGACTGGGGGGATCTGGCCACACCTGATATACCAGTAATGGTCATTGCTCGGTGCCAAGTGTTGCAGGTTTCCATCATGATGGGAGTCAACTGATGTCCAGGGCTTTTTTTAATTTCAAGTAGGGCAAACAGGGAATTATCTGACACAAGAGTAGCTTCTAGGCCGACCAATTGAGGGGGTCGGGGGGTTGGGGAGACAAACCATGCAGTGGCTTGGGCCATTCGATAGGCTAAGTAGTATCCTAAAAACCAGGGTAACCCCAAACCACCTCTGGTCCAGTGAGCCCTTAGTTTTGCTCACCCCCAGCGTGCCACTTTCCCTTCCCAGAGAAAGGAGAGGAGTTTGTCTAAGGAAGTGAAAAGCTTATTGGAGAGAGTGATTGGGAGGTTATTCAGCAAGTATGAGACTCTTGGTAAGATGAACATATGTGTTGCTTTGACTTTGCCCTTTAAGGATAAGCCGAGCCTTCGCCAACATTGAACCTCGGCTGTCAGAGTCATTAAAAGTGGGGAGAAATTTGCATTTTCAAGGTCATTCCATGCTGCAGATATATATATATATCTATATCTATAAATATATCTATATATATATATATCTATATATATATATATATCCCCAGGTAAGAAAACCCTTCAGGGGTCCAGGAGATATCCGTGCCTTTCAGACAGTCTCTACCACATTTAGGGTTCAGAGGAGAGAGAATTGTCTCTTTTTGGTTTATTACTAAGCCAGAAATATGGGCATAGTTTCATAGCACTTTTAAGACTGAGGGGAGAGATACTTCCGGGTTGGACAATGTGAGCAACATATTGTCCGCATATGTGTTAATCAAGAAGGTCTTCTGTTTAACAGGGATACCTGAAATATCAGGGGTATCTGTAAGTTTCCTCATCAGAGGCTCAAGGGCTATAAGGAAAAGAAGGGGGAGAGAAAGGACACCGTTGCCTCGTTCCCCACTGTAGGGGGAAGGGGGAAGAGATGTCTCAGTTGGTGACCATCCTAGCTGTGGGCAGGTGGTATAGGGTGGAGACCCATGTGCAAAAATGGCTACCAAATCCATATAAGGTAAGGACCTCATGGAGAGAGTTCCACTCCAAGGAGTCGAATGCTTTTGAAAAGTTGATTGCTAAGGCAGCCATTGGTGACTTAGCGTGGAGTGCTATCCATTTCAGGTTAAGAACTAAATAGAGATTGTCTGATCCAGATGTGCCCTTGGAGAAGCCAGATTGCGCAGTATGTATTAACCTATGGAGCACCTGGTTCATCCTGTTTCCAAGCACTTTGGCCTGCAATTTGGTGTCTACTGATAACAGTGAAATGGGCCGAAAATTGACACAGTCTAGGGCGTCCGAGGATATTTTGGGAATCAATGTCATTAGGGCTTCTCGCACAGTAGGAGGGAGCAGGACTGTGGCTTGGGCCTCTAGAAGAGCTCGAAAGAGTGGGGCAATGATGTCTTTCTCCAGGAGTTGGTAGAGCTCCACCGTCATACCATCTGGCCCTGGGGGTTTTCCCTTTGCCATCTGGGAAAGTGCTAAGTGCAGCTCCTCTGTGGAAATGGGGGCCTCTAGAGCACTACACTCCTCTTGTGAGAGTTTTGGAAGGGAAGGAGGCTCCTTTGCAAAATTCTGACATATGTGCAGAGAGGTCTTCTGGTGATAACGTGGATTGAGACTGGTAGAGTTTCTGGTAATAGGCTCGCATCGTCTCATTAATGTCACGGGGAGTGGTAGCTACCTTGCCCTGTTGGTTTCTTAATGCTAGTATTCTGGATGATGCCTGCTGCTTGTGTAGGTGGTAGCTAGCAATTTTCCTCCTTTATCCCCTTCCTCCCAAGACTTATGTTTAGCATGGAGTAGTTGCCACTCAGCTTTTTTATGCAGCAATGAGTTGATCTGATATTTCAGACCTGTGATCTGGGGTAAGAGGGGGAATTTGAGCGGGCATTGGGCGGTGAGTTTAAACCGCTTCTCCAAGTTCATAAGTTCCTCCTGTAGCTGGCACACCGTTGCTGCCTGGACCTTATTTTTGGTGGCAGTGTATGATATAATTCTCCCCTGGATGACAGCTTTAAAAGCCTCCCACGCCGTGGAGGATGAGACTTCCTCTGACGTGTTAAGGGAAAAATAAGTATGAGTTTCTTCCACTATAAAGGATTGGAAGGTTTTGTCCTGGATCAGTAATGGGTTACATCTCCATCTGGTAGCCGGCACTCCTTGACCAGGTGGGGGAAAGGTGATGGATACGGGGGCATGGTCAGAGATTATTATGCTATTAATCGAGGTGTCCAGAATCCCAGGTGCTGCCACATGATTAACTAGCCAGAAGTCTAACCTGCTCTATGTATGGTGGACTGCAGAGTAAAAGGAATAGTCCCACCCTTTGGGATTGCTCCTCCTCCAGGGGTCAGACAGTCCCCATTCCTCCATCATTTCATTTAGCCCTGCCAAGTCTCTAGGATGTGTTTGTGGGTTGGAAGGATTTGTACAAAAGACATCCTGCACGAAATTATGATCCCCACCTACCAGGACTGGTATGTCCGGGACATTAGCTGTCAGTTCAGTGAGGGCTTGACTGATATCCAGGTAAAGGCTCCTGAATC
This sequence comes from Neoceratodus forsteri, assembly GCA_016271365.2. Classification (NCBI taxonomy): domain Eukaryota; kingdom Metazoa; phylum Chordata; order Ceratodontiformes; family Ceratodontidae; genus Neoceratodus; species Neoceratodus forsteri. The sequence continues at coordinate 388,973,496 of CM057457.1, read as the reverse complement.
AATGTTGTGTCCATATACTTTGCTATTACCACCCTGCCCCTGGATATGAGAGTCTGACAACCACCCACCTTCCCTGGGAGTTGGCACGCTATCCTCAATTACCCACTGTGAGGCTTTCCGCAGTATAACAACCCCTTTGGATTTGGAAGAAGCACAGCTGGCAGCTAAAGAACCCACCCATAGCTTTTGCAGCCACTGAACCGTTCTGTTCGTTACGTGTGTCTCCTGAAGTAGAGCTATATCTGCTCCCATAGATTTTAAAAATTGAAGTACCTTTGTACGTTTAGCCGGATGATTAAGCCCTTTCACGTTCCATGAGACACATTTTCAGTCCTGGGTAGATGACGAGCTGTCAGCCTTTGTTAGTATCCTCCACACAAAGCAGAAAAGGGAGACGGCACTAACCAGAGGAGTACTCGCCACCAATAGCGACTGCGTGGAGACCATGGCAAGAGAGAGAAGTCACCTGATAGTGGTTCGATCAGAAGGTTCTCAGCTTTACTGAGTAGGAGCGTGAGCAATTATGTGAAAAGAGTTAGAGTCCCAGACTGCTGCAGCATTAGCCAATAAGAACAAGAAGAAAACTGTAGGAGGAGGAAATAACAAACAACACTCATTAACCTACATTATTTTTACTACTACAAAAATACACAATAAAGTATCTGTGTAACCCAAAAGATTTATCTAAAGCTGGTGTGAATCAGTGAATGGTGCTGAAGTGAGCGTGTGAGAGAGCTCTCTGTGCTCTGAACCACACTATTTCTAACACCAAATATGGGGGATGGGTCACGACCAAGCTAGGTGATCTGCCCCTACCTGGCTTCTAAGATCTCTGTATTACCAGATCTAAGAGCCAGTGGGTCCTACTGGCTGCTTACTGGTAGGGAATCCCACATATCAACAAGAAAAAAACATTAAGCAACTGGTAGCAGTGGTTTAGGGGAGGACCTCTATGCCGCTTGCCAGTTTGGATTCCCTGGGTAGAGGCCTTGAAATACCCAAAAGGAGCTAGTACAACTAGTTTGGGGGTTCCTCAGTTAAGACTAATACCTGAAAGACCTTTATCCCCTGCAGAGTCCTCCATATGGAGGAATATATGCCATCATTGAAAAAACTAACTCTGTTAGTAGTTGTATATTATAAGTAGAGGGGACACTCCTAATCATAATATGGTGGACTTTCTGTGAGTCTCAGGGCTTCAGGACAGCGCAGGAGGGAGGGCGCTACAGCGGAGGTTCTCAAAATATCCGCATGCTACCCAAGATGAGCCTTTATCACATCAGACAACCAATGGTCATGGCATTATATGCATCGAGAAAGAAAACAGAGAGCTTAGCCATTGTTTAATTATCCTGAATGTCAGCCATCCACGCTGAGGGCATCTTGTCTTTCTGCCTGCAGTTTAACAGTTCTGTTCAGCCTTGCAGGATTGCCTACTGCCTCCGCAAAAGATCTATTTCCAGGCTCTAATAATCCAGCTGCCGCTGTTTGCTCTGTTTTGTTTTCTTCAGTCGTTGTCGCCCAGTCCAGTCAAGTGGTAGCTTCCATCGGTCCACCAGATTCAGAATCCAATCCATCTTGTTCGGGTGGTTGTGGAGGTATTGCTGCTTCTGCACGAGAGAGTTTAGCAGGAGGAGAAGCAGATGGGTTATTGGCATTGGTTTGGGCTGGACTTCTGGAGTGGTGGCAGTTCCGGGCGCTAGCAAGGTGTTTAAGCCTTTCCCGCATATCCACGGGTTCCAACTCCACTATTGAGGGCTGGTCCATGGTTTGGAGGATAGGAGCTACCAGATTCCCTGTGTCTCTCAGTGGTTCCCACAGGGCAGGAGTGGGGGACCTTGTTTGTGCTGCACCAGTCCAGCTACATTTTCCTTCCCCTAATGCTCGTTTCTCCTTACTCACTGTTCCTCTGCTCCTTTGGTCCCCTGGAGCCCAGAGGCATCTAGGGGATGTAGTTCTGGACAGAATGCTTGGCCAGTGCTGGTTAACCTATGCTTCAGCTTCCTTCGGTGATTCTGCCAGAAAATCCTTCCCTTCCCTATACAGATGCAGAGCTGTAAGTTTTTTAAATCTGTACTGGAAGGAGTTCGCTTGTAGGAACTTTTTAATGGGTCCATACTCTCTTCTCTTGGTAGCTACTTCTTGGGAAAAGTCTCTATAGAAGGAGATAGTAGCTCTCCTCCACACGATTTCCCCCATATCTCTGGAGGCTTGAAGCAACTTTTCTTTAAATCGAGAATATCTCAGGATATATGCAATTATAGTTCTTGGAGCATTAGTGTCTGTTCTGCCAGAAACTCTATGTGCCCTCTCCATCGTGATCGTATCCTGCCACCTTTCTCCTAGGAGCTGGGGTATCCATTCATTTAAGAACGTCTCCATATTAAGCCCTTCATGTGCCATCAGGGACCGAGATCCTAATGTTATTCCCTGCCCCTGTTTTCTTGGTCTTCAACCTATACCATAACTGATCGAGTCTGGCTTCATGGTCCCTCAGTCGTTGTAGTACAGCTAAGTGTTGCCGCTCGAGATCCTCTGTCCTCTGTTCCAGGACATTCTGTTTGTCCTCCAGCCATCGAACATTGGCTACATTACCTGCCAGGGATGTCCCAATACTGTCCACCCTCATCAGTAAGGCCTCTAGCATTTTGGTGATATTAGACAGGCGTCTCCCAGCTAGGGTTGATCAAGAATGGCGGGGGTCTGCCGGTCTCTTGAACGTTAGCTCCTGCCACGTCCATCCCACTTATTGGTGTGTGATGTAGACTGGGGAAAATATGGAGTTGCAGTGTGTCTCCCGTGACTATTTAGTGTCCGCTGTTATCTTGCAATTGTGACCTGTTTCACTGTCATTGGGAGCCCAACAACAAGGATAGGAAGCAGGAACGTGTATAACTGGACTACGAACGCACTCAGGCTGTTACGGCCTAACCAAACTGCTTGGCTCCTAAGGAGAAGTCATCAGGATAATCCCGATCTACGCGCCTCAACCTCAAGGTTCATCAGTATCTGTGTAGCAGAGGTAGGGAAGGGTTTACCAGTTGCTTTAAGTTAAATTCAGTCCGGCATATCGGCAGATTGCAAGAGACTATACGCCAGGGTAGAATGGAGCCAAAACTTTAAGCTGCCATTACTGTCAGGTCCAGGCCATGCCCCCCTTCAAATCCCCTGCATTTGCAAAAGAAAAACCTGAGTTAAGAACTCATTCTGACTCCAGGTTGTGAAAGTCAATAATGATTCACCATTCCCCTTTTTCATTTAAAATTCAGGTAATAGCCGGGAAAAAAGGTCTAGCCCCAAAGGAGACAGGAACCCTTTCATGACTTTGACCCTCACAAGGTTCTAGAGCTCTAGTTCCCACTGCTGACATGCTACTGGAGACAGGCAGAGACTGCAGCAACTGGAGGTAAACTTTAGTTATTTATTTACTTATCATGTATATAAATATATATATATATATATATATATATATATATATATATATATATATATATATATATATAAATTAGAGGCAAAAACTCTATTTAATACATTAGTTAGGGTTGTTCCACAGCGAAAAAGCAAGGAAATTGATGTGTTAGGGTTGAAACCCCTTGGACCCCGCCCACACCCCAACCCGGCATCAGAGTGCGCACTGGGGTTGCCAGCCTAACTCTCACCTAATCAGATGTGTGAAGAAGCAGAGGTATAGGAGAATGGGGTGAGAGTTATGACCGACAACCCCAATGCGCACCCCGATGCCGGTTGGGGGTGTGGGCGGGGGATCCAAGGGGGCTTTCAACCCTAACACCGAATTTTCTCACTTTTGTTGCTGTGGAACAAACCTAACTAATGCATTAAACAAGAGTTTTTGCCTCTAAATTTCCCTTCTTTTTGAGAATGATGACGAGAAATAGTGAATGTAATGCGGCGGCAGGAGCGCGGGGCCCAAACGCCACGTGATGTCTTGTGACATAATTAAAGGAACAGCAACGTAAACAGAAGAGCTAACAGTGGCGCACATGGTAACGCAAGCGCGAATGAGAAAGCAAAGGGTAACGCACATGGTGGCGTAGACGGGAACGGTAATGCCAAGGGGGGATATAAACACAAGTGGAAACATTAACTGTAACAGTAATGGAAGTGCATACCCTGTGTTTTCCAAACAGGTGCATACAGAAAAACAGTGTGTACAAAGAATGTATGCATTGTAATGGGGATCGAAGCTTAGAACGATCATTGGAAGTACTTAATTGGTAATCTCTGAGCAACCGCACGACGTAGGAAAAAAATTTAAATTTCAGAGACATCATTATTTTCCTGGCTACCGTTTTGTATTACAGTGGGCTATGTAACTAGCACCAAAAATCTGTATCTCAGACTGTTTTCAAGATATGAGCTCGAAATGCACTATGCTCGCCACCATGTAAGTCTATGGGAAAAAATGCCAACTTTGGAGTACCGTAACTTTGGAGCCGTACAATATTTTTCACCAAACCAACAAAAGCACATCTGTGACATGTTGGCTGTCTTTCTTCTAAATTTCAGCCCAAAAGACCAATGGTTCTTTAGCAGCAGGGTGACAAAGAAATCCTGTCATTTTGGTCATTGGAGAAGTAGCGTCGTGATTTGTGACACCTTTCACAAATGTTGCGACACTTTCGTGAGTGCGACACTACTTCGCGATACTACTTTTTCCAGAAATTTGAAAAACATATTTCTGGGGTGTTTAACCCCAAAATAAAGACATAGCTAGCATCCCCAGGGTCTGACTTGGTAAACACAAAAAGAATTGTGTCCCTAGAGGGTCCCAAATTTAAATGGCAAGCATTTCTTTGATCACTAACTGAAAAAAAAATGGCAGATTTACGACACTACTGGGGTGATTTGAGACACTAAAAACTGCATGTACGACACTTTCTCACTTTTTGGTAACTTTTCCCATTGACTTATAATGGGAACTTGTTTTTTGAATAACTTTTGAACCGTTTAATATTTTTTCACAAAATCTTCAAAAGGCACATCAGGAACCCCAGCCACACGTTCCCTGAAGTTTTCGGACCAGTCACGCAAACCGTGCAACCTGTAGGTGAGAGCAAAGAATTCGCAGAAAAAGCATAAATGCACATTTCGTTGGTGCTTAATAATTCCGCAGCCGTATATCTGACCAGTACGAAACTTGGTAGGTCCCAAGATCTACCATGCCCAATTGTGCATACCAAATTTCAGGCAAATCTCTTGAATAGTGAAAGTTATTAAGGTGCAAATGTGACCCTTTAACCTTAAAATGGCTCCTCAACCTAACTATGGTAGCACTACCATGCTACCATTATATAATATATAAAATATATATAAATATAAATACTATGGTCCTAACTCTCACCCCATTCTCCTATACCTCAGCACAACTACACATATGATGGGGTGAGAGTTAGGGCATTTAACAGCACCCTGATGCGGTTGGGGAGTAGGCTGGGGGTCCAAGGGGCTTTCAACCTTAACTGAGAATTTCCTTGCTTTTGTTGCTGTGGAACAACCTAACTGATGCATTAAACAGAGTTTTTATTATATATATATATATATATATATATATATATATACACGTGTGTGTCTGCATACACTTATCTATTTTTATTTATTTTATTTTATTATCAATTTATTTTAATTTACTTTTTTTTTTACACCAACTGAAGAAGGGGTAAAAATTGAACCAAGAAGGAAAATAATTGAAGAAAAAGAGGATTACCAGGAATGAAAAAAGCATACCTGCCTATACCTTTGGAAAACTTCACATCTGGAAAATTACAAATGTGTTGGCGAGGGAAACAAGGCTAAAGGGAAAATAATTCCTACCCGAAGTCCCCTTATCCTGAGACTTCTGGGGAAGGAATGCTTATCCTTAACTGAGTACTAGAAGAGTTAAACTCGTCCATTTGTGCCTGTCAGGTTTAGTTTGCCCTAAAGACAAACCAAAATTTGCACCAAAGCATAACCCAAAAAGCTAGAACTTTTCAGACAGACAGACAAACCTGAGGGAAATGGCTCAGGCCAAGACTCTAGAAGCTGTAACATTATGAAACATAGAAACATAGACTCTGATGGCAGATAGGGACACCCACCTAGTGTGCCCATTTCCCTACCTAACGATAAGCTGCAGATCCTAGTTAACAAACAGCCTACTTCCTCCTACCCCTAGAATTGCCTTATGTCTGTCCCATGCATTCTTGAATTCCCCACTGTTTTTGACTCTATGACCTCCTCAGGAAGGCTGTTCCATGCATCTACAACCCTCTCTATGAAGAAATACTTCCTTACATTACCTCTGAGCCGTCCCCCCTCTATCTTCATGACTTAAGGCTTTGAGAGCGTAGTGCTACCATATGCCACTTGGGTATTTCAACAAACCTCCCTGTGAATAGTGCTCCAGAGAGCTGTTGCACTATGGCAAGGATAGGCTACATCAAAAAAACTCAATAGCTAATAGCGTATGCTATAAAGGTAGGAAACATTACCATTAAATTTCTTACACATGGTATCTGATTATCTAGAGTCTATCTCTGGAGGGAGAACAGACAGTGGCACAAGGCTGAGAAGCAGGCCACTGTTTGCCCTAACTCTCTTTAATCTGAAAATGTACAGAGAAAAAACAGCAGAACACTTACCGTATTTCCTCTGAATGCTTCTGTCAACCCCGAAAGAGAAGGAGGGGTTTTCAGAACTTACCTGTGGGTGTCTTCAGAGAGCTGTCAACTTCTTTGGAGGAGAGCAACCATCATCCTCAACCTTTTTGTTGGTGTCGTCCTGGAGGGAAAAGTCCAGGGAGTCCACTGGTTGAATACGAATGTGTGAGAAGGAAAGAGACCTCATTATACTATAACCTGACTCAACCTCAGGGTGACCGACTGGAATTAGTGGGTTCCGAGACTCCGAGAGGAGCTCATGATAGAAAAATCCTCTCCCAAATTAATAATAATAATAACAACAATAATATCTATGGGCGTAAGGATTAACATGGAGAGGATTACTCGGACACGAAGGAGCAGAGAACATGCCCAGAAATATAAAATCTGGAATAATTGCCAAGCTCTCAGAAATTCAGTTGCAGAGGGCATAATTTTATCAACCCTTGATGTCTCCCTAAGTCCTTCAGGAGGGAGGGTCAGAGGAGATTAATCTCTATCTTTGTGCAGAGAAGAGGACACCCTGTCTATTTTCAAATTAAAGGCTTGGACAGAGAAACAACTGCTACAGAAGGTTCTATGTGATAATGGCGATCGGCAAATGGCGACTCGCATTATTGCGACGTCAGGGCAGCGAAAACAATTTCGCCAACCTGACATTCCCAGCACATGGAAGAACAGCACCGGGGACTTAAATCCTTTGCTTTCTGTGAGGGAGCTGTGCCCCCACCCCTCCATGAGGGGCTTTACCGCACCCTCCTACTAAGATTCTCAACTCCAGGGGTGCATGTCGGGGAGGCAAAAGCAAAAAACATAACTTTTGGGCTGGTGCAACAAACGCAGTAGCGCCTGGACCAGACTCGAACCTGAACCCCACGCACTGTGCTAAGGCCAACCCCGATGCCACAGCGCAGCTCAGCAGCTGACCATAGCACCACCCCCACATACCCTCTGCCCCTCCCAGGCCATGCTCACCATGCTCGCCCCACCCCGCATACATACAGCGACATCCTGTCGCTTAGTCACCCACCCCACCAAATCCAGTTGCCCTCCCTGCCCCTTCACCTTTCAGACTTTCGCCCACATCACGTCTTCATTTTGGACGGTGCCTTGATTCAGGCGCCCACCACACGTGCTACCACTACGGAACCAGACTTGGAATAATAGAAGTCCCAAGGGGACTTGTCATTTCTTTTGTGTTAACTTGAGGTACCCTCCTCAGTGCTTTTATAGGAGGGGGAGGTAGACTGAAAAGCCCAGATGATATTAGTTAGGCCAAAGCTTTAACAAATCAAAATCAACTTTAAGAGATTTTTATTTTTATTTATTTTTTTCACAAAGAGGAAAAAACAGAACCAGCTCCACATCTCTTGTCAACAAAGCCCACTGCACAGCAAACAAGAGAGTCTTACCCCGAAGAGAGAGGATTACCCTTCAAATATCAACATTTTGAATTTTAATAGAAAAACAAGAGGTTCCAAGAATTAACTGAGTGCATAGGAAAAATTGTACACTTACGTGAATTGGGAGGTGACCCAAACAGTCCCTTCATGGAGTCTGTTTGGACTATACTACTGGCTGGACACTGGGACTAGTGCGGCCACTGCCCCTCCTGCCCCCACCTCAGAAGTATCCCCTAGGCTGCTACTGGGGAAAAACTTGAGGCTGGAAAAAAGGCCTGTGCGGAGTTCTACCCCTGCCACCCCTTGCATGGTGCTTCTGGAGATTGGCAGCCCTGTCATTAGCTGCTGCACTTTTGTAGGCAGCCTTGTACTCATTCATTGTTTGATATATGCCTCTGTTCCCCAAAGAGGGACACAGGGTCACAAGGAAAATCCATGGCTTTGTTCTGAGTATCCTGTGTGAGACTGGTAGTCCTGAGCCAGGTGAACTTCCTTAGTGACACAGAAGATGCCATTTGCCTGGATGTATTGTCATTAGCATCCACTGCAATCCTAAACTCTGTTTTTGAAGCTTCAATGCCCCTTTTTGTAGCTTCCTCCAGGTCAGCAGCCATGGAAGGAGGGTCTGTCTTGGCAATCTCTAGCACCGTGGTCTGCATATTCTTCTGGTACCTGGCTATATAGGCCATATAAGATGCCTGCCTAATAGCCAAGGAAGATCCCAGATAAACTTTCTTTGCAATGGAATCCACCTCCTAGAATCCTTGTCTGGAAGGAGGGTTGTCCTGCTTTCCTTTTCTTCTTTTTAACCGTGATGGCCAGTTAGGCAACCTTATCATGATATGTTTTGGTGGCGCTGTACGCCACTGACACAGGGCAGCCTCCGGTTCATCTGGTTGCTAAACAGCTGGGTTAGCAGCCTTTTTCAGCCATTCTTTCCTCAGTCTTTTAACCTCCTATCAATAGTAGACTGAGGAAAATTGGTACAGCTCTCAGTCTGCCTGTAAGTGGTCAGACCCCAGACAAAACAAGTAAATAAGATGAGGATATACTTTTGCAAACAGTTCCCTGCACTCAGTACAGTGCTGGAAACCAGAGGGTCCTGTTCTCTTTTTTGGTTTCTGTGACATAACTCAGATACCAGACTAAATAAAGTATTACTTTTTCTTTTGTTTTTTTCGGTTGTTAAACTGGATACAAGAAACTAGGAGTTACCCTGGAAATTTAAATAATAACAAGACCAGTAGTTACCCCAGTTGAATTTGACCCACTAACCAGGAGTTGCCCTGGTAAAATTCAACTAAAACTTACTGACTATACTAAGTCGGAACAGCATTTAAACTTTAAAATATATAAAGACAAAAACTAATAGGAGGCTGTTGATTTCCTCCTCGGTTGAGAAACTGAGAAAAACAACTACTTACTCTTCTAAACTAAAAATCTAAACAATTACTACCTGAAACCAAACACAGTGAAAAGAATACTAAATAAAATAGTTTTACTGAAAAATAACCAAGAAAATATAGTTTATTCAAGCGATGAAAGAGTGCTGTCTGAAGACGTCTTAGTGAGGCAAGTGGAGTAAAAATCTGACAGTTTAGAGTTTTTTTACCAGGGACAATGATTTGAAAACTGAGCTGGAGCCTAGCATTCCATCGTTTACATAGGTTATATTAACCCTTTCGGTTCTGGGGCAGTCCTATGGTGAGACCATACTGCATAAGTCAGAATATAGTATGATTTCCTGGGGTTTGAACAAGGGACATACTATGAGCGGGGGGAGATTCAGGAGAAACATAAGGAAGTGCTTCTTCACAGAGAGAGTAGTGGATGCCTGGAACAGCTTTCCACAGGAGGCTGTGGGGGTGAAAGCCATGGTGGAATTCAAGAACGCGTGGGACAGGCATAAGGGAACCTTAGTCATTAGGGAAGAGAGGGTTAAGCCGAAGATCAAGTAGGCTGTACAGCATTACAATAGGTAAGGAAAATGAGCAGACTGTGTGGTCCAAGCAGTCTTTATCTGCAATTAAAGTTTATGTTTCTATGGTGCCGGACTATGTTTGACCTAGGGATTTGGAAGCCAGGATGTGTGAGGGTTGATTCAGGGCCTCAGCAGTCCAGAGCGAGTGGAAGGAGGTAGGAAGAGCCTGCAGCAAGTGCACAAGGTAGTTGGTTAAGCAAAGAGCACCAATAGAAAGCCTACTTGCATTGTGCACACCTTGTGAGAGCAGAGATCCAGTGACCTGCAGCATTAACAGGAGTCACGTGGGTTAAGGAAGCAAGAGTGCACTACAGTGCAGCACTGTCTCAAGGGACAGCACCTGTTTTTCACAATGTATCACAATTTGGATTACAAATATCACCATACGAACATACAAAACTGCCAACAAATACAGGCCATAAGGTCCAGCAAGTCTACTCGAGTGTGCAGCTAGAAATTATTACACTGAAGTTGCCCCTTCCTCCTCAACCCCCAGAACGGTGATCCTCCTTCTCACTTTGTCCCATCCCTTTTTAAAACTGCCCACTGACTTACAGGGTCTCACCACTTCGGGTAGCGCATTCCACATAGTCACCACCCTTTCTATAAAGAAGTGCTTCCTCATTCCTTTCCTGAACCTTCAACCCTCCAATCTCAAACCATGTCCCCTTGTGTCCCTCCCCCCTTAATTTAAATATCCCTTCTGTACCAGTTTTGTTTATACCCTTTATCATATCCCCCGATCCCTCCTCACCTCCAGAGAATACATGTTAAGCTCCCTCAGCCTTTCTTGAAGGGTTTGTCCTTCAACCATGTAATGATCTTTGTTCCTCTACGCTGGACCCCCTCCAGTGACATAACATCCTTTTTTAAGTATGAGCACCAGTACTGCACGCAGTACTCCAGGTGCAGTCTCACCGATGACCTGTACAGTAGCAGGATCACCTCCCCTCCTGGAGGAGATTCTCTAGCAATACAATCAAGCATCTTAGTGGCTTTAGCTACTGCTTTCCTGCACTGTGCTGAGTGGTTCATTTGTCCAGTTATCACCCCAATATTGTTCTCCTCCTCTGCAGTGGCTACCTGTACCACTCCCAACTGAAAACTCCTCCTTGGGTTCCTTGCTCCCAAGTGCATGACTTTGCACTTTATAGCACTGAACCCCTGCTGCCAAGTGTCGGACCAGTGCTTAAGTCTAGCTAGATCACCCTGCAGCCCCTGCCATCATACTGTGTCATTCACCACCGCACCCATCTTCGTGCCATCCACAATGAGACGAATCTTGACTAATCAGTGTTATGCAAGATGTCAGCAATGAGAATGCTGAACAACACCAGGCCCAATACCAAGCCCTGCAGTACCCTGTTCATTACTGCCCTTGAAGAGGAGCGTTCCCCCCCCAAATCACTACACTCTGTTGTCTCCCTTGCAGCCATTTCTTAATCCAGTTCTCCAAGTTTGTCCCTACTCCTTCGTGTCACGACTTGCTAACCAGCCTCCCATGTGAGACTGAATCAAAAGCCTTGCTGAAATCCAGATAGAGGACATTCACCACATGGTCCTTGTCAAGAGTCCTAATGACCCAGTTATAATAGTCAATCAGGTTGGTCTGGCAGGATCTGCCACAGACAAACCCATGCTGCCTTCTGTCCTGGAGACCCCACACACAAACCCATGCTGCTTTCTCTCCTGGAGACCCCACACCCACATCCATGCTGCTTTCTCTCCTGGAGACCCCACACACAAACCCATGCTGCCTTCTGTCCTGGAGATCCCACACACAAATCCATACTGCTTTCTGTCCTGGAGACCCCACACACAAACCGATGCTGCTTTCTCTCCTGAGACCCCACACAAACCCATGCTGCCTTCTGTCCTGAGTCCCACACACAAACCCATGCTGCTTTCTGTCCTGGAAACCCCACACACAAACCCATGCTGCTTTCTCCTGGAGACCCCACACAAACCCATGCTGCCTTCTGTCTTGGAGATCCCACACACAAACCCATGCTGCCTTCTGTCCTGGAGACCCCACACACAAACCCATGCTGCTTTCTCTCCTGGAGACCCCACACACAAACCCATGCTGCCTTCTGTCCTGGATATCCCACACACAAACCCATGCTGCTTTCTCTCCTGGAGACCCCACACCCACATCCATGCTGCTTTCTGTCCTGGAGACCATTACCTTCTAGAAAGGTTACCCACCTCTCCTTAAGGATTGTCTCCATTAGCTTTCCCCAGTGGATATAACGCTCACTGGTCTAAGCTGCATGGTTCATCCTTAGGTCCGCTTTTGTGGAGGGGAACCACGTGAGCCATCCTCCAGTCTTGGGGCATGCACTCTGTTCTCAGAGATCCAAAGCCCATTTGCGGGCTTCCCAAGCTGCTCCTGTGGCCCTGGCACTCTGAGCCCGCCACAGCTGACATACTGCCCAACCGTCCCCTGAACAGATTCAGGCAGCCCATCTGTGGGTCTCCCAAGCTGCTCCTGTGGCCCTAGCATTCTCCGAGCTGGCTGCAGCTAACAGACCACTGACTTACCCCCGGACAGATTCAGATAGCCCATCAGTAGGCTTCCCAAGCTGCTCCTGTGGTCCTGGCACTCTCTAAGCCAGCCACAGCTAGCAGACTGCCCAACTGACCCTCAGACAGATTCAGGTATGCACCGGACCTCTGAAACTCGTAGTTTTGAATGCCGCTGTTTTGACTGGATGCCTAGTGGAGGAGCCAGGCACTGACTGGCAGTTTCTGCTCCTTGGCTGATTTTCGAATGCCTGGCGCTTCCTGATCTTGGGGAAATCTCTTTCTGTGCTGTGTTCTGGACTGAATTTTTGTAAATGTAATTACTTATGTTATGCATCAATTGGACTTGCTTTACCTGCCAGTTTAGCTAATCTGTTACAAGCCCTAGTTTAGCCTCCCGGTGTTACTTGCTACTGTGAGACTAGTGCTGGACAAACTGTATTGTATAGTAACCGATGTTTGACTGCTTAGACCTAGCTACTGAGTAAGATTGCTGCAGTTTTTCATTTCTGCCTCAACTGCCAACCCTAACCCCTTTCCCACACTGGTCACTCTGCTAATTATTAATTTCTCCTCCCCACTTGCAATGCTGTCTCTTTAAACAACTTCTTCTCTGCCTCACCTACAAACCCTCTCCTTACACCCCCCTCCTGCCATTGCTGTTGTCCTCCTCAGACGTCCCAGCACCAGAACCCCCCCCCGTTAACTCCTCTTCTATCTTAAATAATTGCCCTGCATTTGCCAGCTCTTTACCTCGTGCTTTGTCTTTCCCCATTGCCTGCCCCCCACTGAGCTTGCTATTGTACTTTAGCTGTATTTAATCCTCTGTCTTTCCCTCTTTGTTCCACAGACAGCCCATCTGCGGGCTTCCCAAGCTGCTCCTGTGGCCTTGGCACTCTCCGAGCTGGTTGCAGCTAACAAACCACCCGAATGACCCCCGGACAGATTCAGGTACACACCAGACCTCCAAAACTCGTGGTTTTGAATGCTGCTGTTTTGACTGGAAGCCCAGTGGAGGAGGCAGGCACTGATTGGCAGTTTCTGCTCCTTGGCCGATTTTCCAACTCCTGGCGCTTCCTGATCTTGGGGAAATCTCTTTCTGTGCTGTGTTCTGGACTGAATTTTTCACCCCCCTACCTCCTCACCATATTAAATAGACCATTGCTCCACCCTTTCCTCAGCCTAGCAGCTGATTGGTCACTCCACTACTGCACATTCTTATGGTTATGGCCTCCCTGTCTTCAATACTTTACTTGACCCACTTTCTTACTGCCCTTTTAAAAGCAGTCTCACCCACAGGGCTGCACATTTGCTCTCAACTTTTTCTCTGGCCGCTCCAGTTAACTCCTCTCAATTACTGCTGTAACCTGCCCTATTGTTAGGGCCCTCACCCTAATGTGACTATATACCCTTTCATTTCTTATACTTCCACTGTCTATGGTGACATACCTAGTCATAGCCAAAGCATCCCAGTAGCTGGCACCTTTGCCTTAGCTGAATTTTCAGTGATATCACTAAATTAGAACTAGTGTCATTGCCCCCCCACACAGTAAAGCAATATTACAGTGACTCTTTCCAGGCGTTTTAACAAAATTGCCCTGTGCTTCAGCTAATTTAATAGCTGGCACACCACTGCTGGCTCAGTTTTACCTCCAGCTACCTACCACACCCTTAACCACACCGGCCCCCCCACCTACCAGGTACTTTTAATGATCCTGCCTACTGGTGCCGCCTCCACCTCCTGGCTTACACTGCTAACCCTATCCTCCCTCATTCTGCTAGGTCACTCACCACATGTTCACCGACATGATGAGTTGAGACCGCCTCTCATAAGGCCTCTCACCCTAACCCCCCCACATCTACAATGGGGCCACCACTCTCACTCCACCAATGGGCTGTACCCATATCCCACCCCACTGATGTTGCCATGTTAAGGCAATGGACTCTATGTTGCCTTGCCTCTCCTGCTCTATAGCAGCTACCCATCCCCAAATGCTTGCGCTGCTCCTCCCCCTCCCTGACGGCAGCTAAACTGGTGCAGAAGTGACTAAAACTAGCATCTATGTGTATCCTCCTGGTCCTTCTCCTCCACTCAGGAGACATCATCCCTAACCTTGGCCCCACCCAACCCCCTCCCCAGTCCACTGCTCCTAAGGATCTTAAAATCGCCTCCTTAATATATATACAGCCTCTTAATAAATTTGACTCTTTTCAGGGCTGGGTTGCCCAGAATAACCCTGATATCATCTCAGTAGTAGAAACTTGGCTCAATGACCATATCCCAGACTCCATGGTCTCACTCCCCAGGCTTACTTGATACGGCTCCACCATACCTCTCAAAAGGTGGTGGATGTGCACCATACATCCAGGACTCGCATAATGTCTTGCCCTTCCAACCCCACTCCTTGAGCATGGGGCCCAGGACCTCACTCTGAAAATCACTACTGCACCTAACAGAGCCACCTGTTCCTCTCTTCTATATACATTCCTCCCCAGAATCAGAAGAGTGCTTTCCATTCTGTCCTCACCTACTTACAGTCTCTTACTGACAATGCAGAAATCATTGCCCTTGGGAACTTTAATATAAATTGGCTAGCTGACACATCGGCACTCTTTAGGGATGCAACAGCCTCTCAAAACCTGTCCCAACTTGTGACCACCGCCACTAGACTGAACCAGAGGCCTGGCACTGCCACTCTCCTTGATCTGGTGCTCACCAATACACCCCATAAAGCTACCCAGGTCAGGGTTTTACCCGATGCCCTGAGTGATCACGCCCCAGTGCTTCGTCACTGGTCATATATTGCAAGAAAGCCCTCCAAACAACTATCCTCCAACACCATCTCAGACCTGACAAACTTCAGGCCTTTAGACAATACCTCTCAACCAGTGACTGGTCCCCAATTACAACTGCTTTGGACATTGACACCGCTCTTGACCACTTCAATGACACTCTCAATTCTGCCAGTGATTGGTATGCACCCCTAAGCAAACAGGTTGTCAAAGGTGTTGACACACCTTGGATGTCACAAGCCCTAATAGAGGCAGTGTGAGCTTTCCCAAAATAAAATTAAGATCCCAGGGGGAGCAGGGTTATGGATAGGGGTCTTAAATGAAGGACCCCTCTAAGAAAGGTCTTGGAGACCTCTAATTGAGTGACCATCTTGTCCCCCAATGGGAAATGGTAGGCTAAAATGGCCACTATATAAACTTTCGAGGAGGAGTAACTAAGGCCCAGATCATAGAGGTGCCTCAGGTAGTCCAGAATCCTGGTTGCAGGGCAGGAAAAATGTTCCAAGTCCTTGGAACCTGCCCAAATGGAAAACTGCTTCCACTTCATGACCTAAGTAGATCTGGTGGAAGGCTTTCTGGCCTCCACCAAGATGTCCGCAACTAAAGGGGAAACACTTAAGCGAGCAGTGACTATGTCTGTAGGAACCAAGCATGAAGGTGGAGCGATTTGAGGCCTGGATAGACCAAGGACCCCGATCCTGGGTCAACAATTCCTACAACAGAGGCAGAGGTAGAAGAGGCTCCTCTGAAAACTTTTGCAGAAGAGAGAACCAAACTTGCCTCGGCCAGAAAGCAGTGATAAGAATCATTCACGCCCGTTCCGACTGAAGTTTGTTCAGAACTCTCGGGATCAAAGGAATGGGGGGGGCAGCATAGACGAATCTGCCCTTCCAACACAAAGAGAGAGCATCCTGCCAGAAAACGTCTCACCCTGGAGTACGCGCGCAGAAGGTGGGAAGCTTGGTGTTGTTGGGGGAGGCAAACAGATCTACCTGAGGAGTCCGCCACTGTGCAAAAATCTCATTTATGACCTCTTGCTTGAGTTCCCACTCATGAGACTTGGCAGATGAGCAAATGAGTGCATCTGCCAGGGTGTTTTGCACACCTGGCATGTGGACTGCTGTCAGGTGCAGGTTGTGCTGAGATGCCCAATACAGTACTCTCACTGCTTCTCGGCACAGGGTATAGGAACTAGTTCCTCCCTGCTTGTTGAGGTACCAGACTACACACATGTTGTCTAATTGCATCAGAAGGTGGCAGGAAGAATAAAGGGAACAAGGGCCTGCAAGGCATAAAGAACCGCCTCAGTTCGCGAATGTTGATGTGCAACTGTTCTCGATGTGAGACCAGATTCCTGAGTCTTGTGAAGACCCGAGGTGGGCTCCACAGCCTGCACCTGAAGCATCCATGGTCAGAGTCTATGTGGAATGGGCAGTGCAGAATGGGACCCCAGACTGAGTTCTCTCTGCATCCACCACTATAAGCCCCTGATCATTGGGTCCAAAACCAGGACTTTTTAATAAAATTCATCCTGGGATTGGTCCCATTGAGATCGAAGGGTCCACTGCAAGACTCACATATGGAGTTGCACCAGAGGGACAGTTGGAATGGCAGCTGCCATGAGGCCTAGAAGGTGAAGGACCTTCTGGGCCAAGACCCATTTGTGGGTGGACAGGATGCGAGCCTGGAGTTGTAGGGTCTTGATTCTGTCAGAGGGTAGGAAGGCCCTGCCCAGGGTTGTATCCAACACTGCCCCAATGAACTGCAACCGTTGATAAGGGACCAAATAAGACTTGGTTTGGACAATTGTGATATCCAGGCTGGAGAAGACCTCTAGGGTGAGGGATAGTGAACGCTGGATGCCCTCCCTGGACAGGGCCGCTAGGAGTCAATCTTCTAGGTAAGGGAAAGCCTAAACTCCCTGGGTACACAGGAAGGCTGCCACTACTACCAGGTTTTTGGGAAATACTCAGGAGGGCCGAGGAAAGGCCAAATGGGAGGGCTCTGAACTTGTAGTGTGCCCCCTGGAAACAAAAACGGAGATATTTGCTGTGGGATGGGCAAATGGGGATACAATGGTAGGCATCCTGCATAGTCAGAGCACCTAGCCACAAACCTGACCTGACCAGGGGAAGAAGGCTCTGCAGAGAGAGCATTCTGAATCTTTTGTACTCCACATACTGGTTTAGGGTACTGAGCTCCAGGATGGGTCTCAGATCACCCGTTTCTTTGGTACTAGGGAGAAGTGGGAATAGTAACCTGTCCCCTGAGAGGGTTCTATCGTCTTTCGATGAAGAACCCGATCTCTTCTGCACACCAAGGGATTGTGTAGAGGTGGATATGAAGATGGGGAGGGGCTTTGGGGTGGTTTCTGAGTAAACTCTATGGAGTGACCCTTGACATTAGTTGCAGAACCCAGGCATCCATAGAAATATAGAAACATGAAGTTGATAGCAGAAAAGGACCGCAAGGCCCATCCAGTCTGCCCATTTCTGTTTCTACCTTATGAATATGCCATCGGCCTTTGCTCTGTCAATGGCCTATCTATTCATACCCATCTGCATTGCTCCCTTATGCCTATCCCATGCCTGTGTGAAACCCTGCACTGTATTCATATACACCACTTCCTGAGGTAGGCCGTTCCATGCATCCACCACCCTTTCTGTGAAAAAAGCTGCCTCTTCTTACCCCTTAATTGGCCGCCCTCTAATCTCATGCTGCGTCCTCTTGTCCTGCTATTTTTCTTATAATGAAACATGTTAGACTCTTTCACCTTGTTAATGCCTTAAGGTGTCTGAATGTTTCGATCATATCACCTCTCATCCTCCTTGCTCTAGGGTGTACATATTGAGCTCCATTAATCTGTCCTCATATGTTTTCTGATGCAGTCCCTCGCGCCATTTTGGTGCCCTTCTCTGGACTGCCTCAATTTGGTTAATGTCCTTGTGAAGGTGTGGCTCCAGTACTGCACGATACTCCAGCTAGGGCTTAACCAGTGTCTTGTAAAGAAGGATTATTGCCTCCTCTTCCTACTTGTGATACCCCTACTAATACACCCCAACATCCTCTAGCCATACCTACTGCTTTAATAGTCTGCTTGGATGATTTCAGGTCATCGATGATGATGATGCCCAAGTCATTTTCTTCCTGGTGACTGCCAGCAACTCCCCTCTCAGCATATAGGTGGCTTCAGGGTTTCTCTTCCCTATGTGCATGATCTTGCACTTCCTTGCATTAAACCCCAGTTGCCACTCTTCTGACAATTTTGCTAGTTTATCCAGATCTTTTCTCATTCTGCCCACCCCATCTGGATCATCTACTCTGTTGCAGATCTTGGTGTCATCTGCAAACAGACAAACCTTACCCTCCAGTCCATCTGTCACTGATGAAGATATTGAATAGAACTGGCCCTAGGACTGATCCCTGAGGTACCTCACTTGTGACTTGCATCGCTTCTGACTGTATACCATTTACCATCACTCCTTGTTTTCTGCCCGTCAACCAGTTTGCCACCCAGTTGACCAACTTTTGACCCCCCCCCCCGAGCCTACCCAGCTTACTAATCAATCTTTTATGGGGAACAGTAGCGAAAGCTTTGCTGAAGTCAAGGTAGGCAACATCAACTGCCCCCTTGGTCCACCATTCGCTACTCCAGTCAAAGAAATCTATGAGATTAGTTTGACAGGACCTTCCTTTGTAAACCCATGCTGTCTTGGATCCTGTGCTCCTATGGATTCCAGCTGTTGCACTATCCTTTCCTTAAGGAGTGCCTCCATAACCTTGCCCACTACTGAGGTAAGACTGGCTGGTCTGTAGTTCCCTGCCTCCCCCTGCTACCACTCTTGTGGAGCGGGATCACATGAGCCCTTCTCCAGTCTTCTGGGACCTCTCATGTGCTCAGAGACTCACTAAACAGTTCTGACAATGTCTCTGCTAGTTCCACCCATCACCTTCAGTACCCTGGAATGTATGCCATCAGGTCCCATTGCCTTGTCCACCCGAGCTTATCGAGCTATTGCAGGACCTTTCTTTGTGAAGGGACTAGTGCACCTCCTCCCCTGTGTCCACGGTGCTGAGCTGTGGCCCTGCCCTACTTTCTCTTCAGTAAATACTGAGCAAAGTATCTATTTAGGATAGATGCTTTACATGGTCCTCCTCCCACTTGCCCCTTTTCCCTTTAATCTTAGCTATACCCACTCTGGACTTTCTCCTTTCACTAATGTATCTATAGAAAGTCTTGTCACTTTCTGTAACTGCATGTCCTAGTGTTTCCTTGGTTTGGGCCTTTGCCTACCTTACTTCCTTCCTGCTTCCTTAAGGAAGTTTGGTATACTCCTATCTTCATCTGCATTTCCTATATTTCCTGAAGGCCAGTCTATAGGCTCTGTCCTTTCTACTACTGTGTTTGAGAACCAAAGTGGTTTCTCTGCTTTTGCACTTCCTTTCACTAACACAATGGATGTTGCTTCAAGTATTGCATCTTTAATGCTTGCCCACTTTGCCTGTACCCCTCACCTGTATTTCTTTTTGTCAAGGCTAGCTGAATTCGTGGCCATCTTATCAAAGTCAGTCTCTGAAGTCCCATATTTTTGCCTTGGAATGGGATGATTTAATTCTAGTGGCCAAATTGAACCACACCATGTGATGTTATCTCTCCCAACCCAGCAGATGGGAGGAAATTCTTCTTCTACTGATTCCTCTGGAGGAACCAGAGGAAGAGAGAGAGGCAGACAGATAGGAGGCCGAAGGCAGAGCAGTGGCCGCAGCTCCGGGAGTCTTGCGAGACTTGATAGGAGGGGCTTTGGCCACTAAAGTGGCGCTGTTTGTTGGGATGCCGAGCCTGTGCTTGCTTTTGTTGCTGGTGGTTTTGGCACTGAAAGGGACACTTCTGGCCCTGAGAAGGTTTGTACATGGTCTGAACCAACTTTAATGCCAAATCCTTCTCCTGTAACTCGGTGATGATGTCCTTTACATCACTGCTGAATAGCACTGATCCCCCAAAATGGCTGTCTGCACCTCTGGGGCCACGTCTGAAATGCAAAGCTAAGCATGATGTTGTAAACCTATGGGGAAAGCAGAGCTTCTTACTGCAGCATCCACTGCATTGTAAGTGGCACAAAGCATATGACTACAAGCCGAATGAGCAAGATAGTGAATCTCCCAGTTCCTGCTTCATCTCAGAAACTGGGAGAGAATCTAGTTTGAGTCAACCCGACTAACAATCGACTTCTGAAGTCCCCATATGTCCCATATAATTTAGGCCATAATGCCCAGGGTAGATAGATGCAAAATCATCTTACCAGATTGGTCCAGAAGCCTAAATTCTTTGTCAGGAGGAAAGGAGCTTAGTGTTATGGGTTAACAGTTCTGTCATGGGTGGTGCTGATAACAACAGAATCTGCTTTTGGGTGAAGACTAAGAAAGTCTTTGCCATCAGGAGCCTAATAAAGCTCATCTGTCTTGTGAGGAAGAGGGCCTAGTAAGGAAGGTTGCTTCCAAATTGTGAAAGCAAAATCCTTACGAGGCTTGATCCAGGGAGAGAGCAGGGTGGGTGAAGACTCAGGAAGGTCCAGCGAATGGCTAGTGTTTGTGTTGTGGCTCCTGCCCCACTGACTTCCACTTATAAGCTGCCTGCATTTTCTTAAGAAACTCCAGAAATGGATCCTCTGGAGGGGACTTAGGAGAGTCCTTTGGCTTAGGGGTCTCTGGAGTGTGGGCTCATCTCCTGGGTCAGAGGGTGCAGAGTCATAGTCGGAGTCTGAAGACTCCGAAGAAGAAGAAGTGCCCTCCGTAATGGGGGAAGGTTTGACCGGTCTGGGGATATCCAGAGGGTGTGGAAACTCCTAGGTGAGAAAGCCAGAAGGTTCTGGTCTAGCATCTGGTAAGGGTGGAGGGGTGCCTGGTCGCCAATGAACAGGGTCTGATGTAGGGTCCGTGTCGACTGACATTTATCTATTTCAAAGTCAGTTGGGACTTAGCCTCAGCCCACCAGGAAGACAGAACTTCCTTCAGGTTCACTTGTGGCTGTGGGGGGGGGGGGACTTGGGTACCGGTAACTGGGGAACCCATAATACTGGTACCCATAAACTGATGTCAGAAAGCCCAGCATCAGGTAACGTGGCCCCGAGTACTGCAGCACTGGGTAGTAAGGCATTGGGTACTGCGGCATCGGGTACTGTGGCATTGGATACTGCAGTGTCGGGTTCTGGGGCATCAGGTATCCTTGTGCCTGGGAGCCTGGGCCAAAGGACCCAATGGTGACCAGCCGGAGGACCTGACAGGTCTGGCATTGGTCCAGAGGGCATAAGGGTTGGTTCGAAGGTCCTAAAGGAGGGTCCAGAAAAGAGGGCCCTGCAAGTGCTGACAGCAATGCAGTGGGACGGCCATTAAGCAATCAAGCACTGGTTAGCTGGAGGGAATGACGGGTTGCGCTGTCAGGTCCAATGCAAAGGCTCTGGCAAGAGGGGTACACTGATGCAGGGAGTGCCCTAGAGTCATCAACCCTGGCCAGAGAAGAGGGGGCAGACTCCAATGGAAGAGACTGTGGGGATGGAGGAGCCTGCGATGGCAGCAGGTCTGGCATCAGCTGCGGTGACTCCTGGGTGCCAGGCGTGGCATCAAGGCCTGACAGAGGGGTCGCAGGCTGGGTGTTGGTCAGATGGTCAAGCTGATGAGTGGCTTAGCAGTTTTGTCCCTGTGGGGAGCAGTGTACCCGAAACCCAACTTATTGGATCCACTCACACTGGAAGGCTGAAAGGTAAAAGGGGTTTTAGCGGGAGTGGAGGCCTCTTTTGCCCCGGAGGGTCCCGTCTGGCCCGAGTGCAAGCCCAAGGGGGGCTGTCAAGCACTTGGATACCACCAAGGCAGCCATCAAAGAGTGATCCCCCATAGGGGAAGATACCAGTAAGGCTGCGACTCCAGCTGAAGTCGCAGAGGCTGGATGATGAATCAGTCCCTGTGCTTCTCCTTGTCATCTTCTTGTGCTGGTCTTCAGGGAGAGGTCAACGCCTGCCTGACTTTTTCAATTATTTTTCATGGAGGCCATCTTTTCTTTAAAATGTGGGCTTCTAAGAAATTGCTGCCTTTTTTTGGATGACTGAACTCAGTTGTCACATTCCTCCACCTGGTGGTCCAGGCATAGGCAGAAGAGGCACATGGAATGGCCATCCTTGTGAGGGAGCTGGGATCCGCACGAGTTGCACTTGTTTTTATGCGATTCAGAGGGCATTGGGGCTGACATACACAGCTGATGTTACGACAGAAATGAAGAAAAACTGTTAGGTTTTTAATAGAAAAGGAAATACTCATCCAAATGGTGAAGAAGTAGAGCTGTTCTTCCATGAGTTACTTTGCAAGCTGACGGCAGGAAAGAACTGGATAGCAGCATGGGGACCACCCTTAATACTGACATAGGCCATGTTGGTCAGTTGACGGGAGGCAGTCCCCATCAGAGACCAGCTAGCTAGAAATGTCTCCATGGGTTCTGATACTTGGTGACTTAGTCCTATTGGTGAACACCTACTGCAAGAGCCCTCTTGAAGTAAGATCTACAGGTTGCAGTAATTCTACACTTGCAATACTCAGGAACTGAGCCCTATTCAGATCTGTTTCATACCGGGACCAGATAGGATGGTATAGGTCTGACCTGACCTAGCAGGGCTCATATTCAGGCCATGTTTAAAGTTGACATTTGCACTAACCCTCCTTCTTGCAAGTGCTCAAATCTTAATATAGCTGTGTTATTCTATTAAACTTGGATGGGTTATTGACTCGACATGTGCTGCAGAAATTAGTGGCTACCTTACTGAGCCCAATAGCTGAAATCTTGTGACTTTTTCAACTGGAGTATCTCCAACACCCCCCCAAACCACAATTTACCAGACTGCACCAGTTTACCAAAGGTGATAGCACTGCTATGTGTACAGCCTGGGCACGCCCTGCTATGGAGTCTGACAAAAGAAATATGGGTCAGGGTGCCTTTCCACTACATAAGGGAAACGTGAATCCAAGGAGGAGATAGTTGGATTGAAGGTGGGATTGGCCAGTTGTAGCCATAGTGATGCTGGATTTACCCATGTCTGGTGTGGTTCTGTCACATGGCCATAGGCATGCACAGTACTGCTGATGCTACGGCAAATGCCCAGATTCTCAACTTGCATTTTCAAACAGTAAATTGCACAATACAGCACTTGGTTTGAAACAGACTTCAGTTTGTGCTATTCAGAAAACTATTTAGTGATGGGCAATGCATTTCATTCAGTAGACAAGAAGCTTGCACTGAACATGGGAACAGAACCGAGCCAGTAGGGAAAAGAAAATGGACAGACAGGAGGTGCAAGTAAAGTGTTTCTGGGTTTTTCAGTGTGGGTTTCTGATCTCTTTAATGAAGCTGCTGTTCATTTTTCAATATAACTTACATAGAAATATAGACTTTGACGGGTAGATAAGGATCACTTGGCCCACCTAGTGTGCCCAGTTCTCACCTACTGGATAAGCTGCAGATCCTCGTTAACCAATTAATTGCCTTATGTCTGTCCCATGTATTCTTGAATTCTCTCAGTTTTAGATCCCACAACCTCCTCAGGAAGGCTGTTCCATGCATCCACCACCTCTCTGTGAAGAAATGCTTCCTCACATTGCCCCTGAGCCCACCCCCATCTTCAAACTGTGTCCCTTGTTCTTGCACATCTCTTTACTGAAAGACTCTACCCTCTTGGACTTTGTTGAGTCCACTGAGGTACCTGAAAATTTATTTGTGCCCCCTTTCCTCAAGGGTATTCATATTAAGCTCCTTTAGTCTCTTTGTATGGCTTTGTTGCAGACCCCACCATTTTAGTTGCCCTCCTCTGACAGTCTCTATCAAGTCTATGTCCTGCAGAGATGGGGTCTCCAGAACTCAACGCAATACTCCAGACGGGGTCTCACCAACTGTCTTTACAGAGGGATAACAACTTCCTGTTTTCTACTGGTGATGCCTCTCCCTATACATCCCAGTATTCCCAAGCCCTCCTTACTGCCTTCTGATATTGCTTACCTACCTTAAGGTCATCTGATACAACTACCCCCAGGTCTCTTTCCATTTATGTTGTTGTTAATATCCTCCCCCGCATTCTGTACTCTTCTCCTGGGTTTTGTTTCCAGGTGCATTATTTTGCACTTTTGCATCGAGTTAAGCTGCCATGTTTTTGACCATTCATCCAATCTCGCCAAGTCCCTTCTCATCTTTTGCACCACTTCTTGTGTATCAATCCTATTGCAGATCTTTGTCTCATCTGCCAAGAAGATACTTTTCCTTCCAGCCCCTCTGCAATGTCACCTATAAAGACAATAAAGAGGACTGGTCCCAATACTGAACCCTGTGTTACCCCACTAGTAACCTCCCTTTCTTCAGAATGTACTCCATTTTCTATTACCCTCTGGGTCCTGTTGTCCAGCCAGCTTGTCACCATGGCTACTACCCTGGGATCCACTCCCAGGCTGCCTAACTTGTTTGTTAATCTTTTGTGCGGGACTGTATCAAATGCCTTGTTAAAGTCTAGGTAGGCCATATCCACTGCCCCTCCCTGGTCTTTTACATTGGTTACCCAGTCAAAGAAATCAATTAGATACATCTGACATGACCTTCCTGCTGTGAATCCATGCTGCCTTGGGTCCTGTGCTCTGCTGATCTCTAGGTACTCAACAATTCCTTCTTTAAAGTGAGTCCATCATTTTCCTACCACTGAGGTCAAGCAAACAGGTCTATAGTTTCCTGCCTCTGCTTTGCTCCCACTTTTGTGAAGAGGAATCACATCTGCCCTTCTCCAGTCCCTCTGGTACCACACCATCCTCCCATGATTTGTTACAAAAGGTAGTCAGTGGTGTTACTAAGTTCTACCCTTAGTTCTTTTAGAACTCTGGGTTGAATCCCATCAGGCCCCATTGCTTTGTCCACTTTGAGTTTTAGGAGTTCCTGCATGACTCTTCCTTCCGTGAATGAACTGGTATCAACTCCCGCCTAGAGTGCTTTTATTGTTTGGTTCAGGTACCTCCCACTCTTCTGTTGTGAACACTGAGCAGAAGTATTCATTCAGTAGCTCTGCTTTATCGTAATGGCTGTTGTAGGCCTTAGTGTCAGTTCAGTCATGAGTCAGCATGGCAGATTTCTGTCCATTGTTTTTAGTGGGACCAACGGTTTATTTATTTATTTATTAAACTCTAGAATTACAATTACCTTTGAGCAGAAACTGCTTGTTTACAAAGGTTCCACGTCAGAGGATGCGGGTAATATACAACAATGAAACATGGTAGCAGTCATAACATACAGAATAACAAGTACATGAAATAGTTCAGTCAATCTGTTGCAGAAGAACAACCACGTACAGTTTCCAACAGGCTTCATGGTGATAACAGTATACTTGGTAGGAAAAGTCAGCAGGAAGCCGACAAATAGGTGCCGTTGTCAGACAAGGATGAAAAGAGCGAGAGGGACAGGGCCAGTGGGCCATACCAGTGAGTGAGTGAGTCCCGAGAAGAGGGGATGGAGGGCGAGAAAGGGTGAGAAGGATAGGCTGGTGCCAAGAAAGCGAGGCTGTGTGTCCGACTATAGCTACAGCTAGGGTAGAGGGTGGAGACCATTTCCCTAAGGTATACACTTGCAAATGGACAGGAAGGAGGGTGAAGAACAATGGGGAATAATTAAACTGCCATCACTAAGACAACAAGCCTTTGTGTGAAGCAAATAAACAAAACGATGTAAAAACACTATGGTTCTCAAAGGAGGTGGCAGGGAAGGTTAGGGAGAAAAAGACAGCATTCAGGGAGTACGAGGAATCACAGAAGGAGCAGGACAGAGAACTGTATCAGTTAAAGCAGAAGGAAGCAGGGAAGGAAGTTAGAACAGCAAAGGCCCAAACCAAGGAAAAGATAGCCAACTCAGTTAAGAAGGGGAGGGTAAAACCTTTTATAGGTACATCAGGGAGCAAAGGAAGTGCCAAAGGAATGATAGTGAAGCTTAATAAAGGGAAGGGGGCACAGGGTGACTGTGAAAAGGCAGAAACACTGAACAAATATTTTTGATCAGTATTCACAAGTGAAGAAGGGGCGGTACCTAAACCAAACAACAGAACACTCTGAATAGGGGTCTTGATACCAGCCCATTCACAGAAGAAAGAGTTCTGAAAAAACTCTTAAAACTGAAGATGGGCAAAGCAATGGGGTCTGATGGTATTCATCCCACAATTCTAAAATAATTAAGGGTAGAACCAGTGACACCGCTGACTACCCTCTTTAACAAATCATGGGAGGATGGGGTGGTACCTGAGGACTGGAGGAGGACAGATGTCATTCCACTTCACAAAAGTGGGAGCAGGGCAGAGGCAGGAAACTACAGACCTGTTAGTTTGACCTCAGTGATAGGGAAAATAATGGAATCACTTCTGAAGGAAAGAACTGTTGAGTACCTAGAGGCCAGAGGGGCACAGGACCCAAGGCAGTGCAGTAGTCACAGCAGGAAGGTCATGTTAGATGAATCTAATGGATTTCTTTGACTGGGTGACCAAAGTAGTAAATCAGGGAGGGGCTGTGGACATGGCCCACCTAGACTTTAGCAAGGCATTTGACACAGTCCCACACAAAGATTAATAACAAGTAAGCCAGCCTGGGAGTGGGTCCCAAGATGGTAGCCTGGGTAAAAAATTAGTTATAGAACAGGATGCAGAAGGTAATAGTAAACTGAGTCCACTCTGAAGAAAGGGCGTTACTAGTGGGGTACCGCAGGGTTCAGTTCTAGGTCTGGTCCTCTTCAGTGTCTTTATAAGTGACATTGCAGAGGGACTGGAAGGAAAGATATATCTCTACAGTCGACACAAAGATCTGCAACAGGGTTGATACACAAGGTGGGGTGGAAAGGATGAGAAGGGACTGGCAAGGTTGGACGAATGGTCAAATGTATGGCAGCTAGATTCAATGCTAAGAAGTGTAAGCAATGCACCTGGGAAACAAAACCCAGGGAAGAGTACACTATGGGGGTGAGATAATAACAGCAACAAAATGGAAAGGGACCTGGGGGTAGTCATATCAGATGACCTTAAGGTGGGCAAGCAATGTAAGAGGGCAGTAAGGAGGGCTGGGGGTACTGGATGTGTAGGGAGAGGCATCACCAGTAGAAAACAGGAAGTGGTTATCCCTCTGTACAGACAGCTGGTGAGACCCCATATGGAGTACTGTGTGAAGTTCTGAAGACCCAAGTCTGCAAGGACATAAACAGGATGGAGGCAGCCAGAGTAGGGCAACTAAAATGGTGCAGGGTCTGCACCAGAAGACCTATGAAGAGAGACTTAAGGAGCTTAATATGTATAACCTCATGAAAAGGAGGGACTGGGGGACATGATAGAAACTTTCAAGTACCTCAAGGGAATCAACAAAGTCCAAGAGGGTAGCACCTTTCAGAAAAAGAGGTGTGCAAGAACAAGGGGGCACAATTTGAAGATAAAAGGGGGATGGCTCAGCGGTAATGTGAGGAAGTATTTTTTCATGAAGAGCGCTGTGGATGCATGGAACAGCCTTCCTGAGGAGGCTGTGGAGTCAAAAACAGTGGGAGAATTCAAGAATGCATTGGACAGGCATAAAGCAATTCTAGGGGTTGGGGTAGGAGGAAGTAGGCTGTTGGTTAACTAAGGTCTGCAGCTTATCCATTAGGTAGGGAAATGGGCAGACTGGATGGGCCAGGCAGTCCTTATCTACCATCAAGTTCTATGTTTCTATGGAATTAACAGAATTTGAAGGAAGTATTGTCTTTTTAACATTTCTGAATGGTACTGTAAGAATGTGGGCAGGTAGGGCAAGGTATACAACTAGATGTGGTGGACAGTAGTAGGTTGAGTATATGGATGGAAGCATAAGGACACAGGGCATGCTGACAGTGAACTGCCATTTGGTTGGTCAGAGAATGCTGAAGGTAGACAGGTGTTGGGGAAGAATTTAAAAAAAGAATGTTGGTGGATGCAAGGGCCGCTGAAGGTAGACAGAAATGGGGTGGCCAAGTGGAGGTTGTCATATGGTGGAAATATTTGGAAGGAGTGCTGATGGAAGAAAGATGGGAAGATTTGTTGGGGAAGGTGTGAAGTACTGTGGAAGGTATGAAGAAGGTATGCAGAAATTGGAGAAAAGGGTAAGGTGTGAAGGAAGTGAAGAAATGGTTGGGGGGGGACAATGAGGTGTGGACAAGAATCATGACCTCATTTTCACAAAGGACTGCTAGGGGGTAACATTCTTCTGTCATGAGGATGTGTCCACAGTAACTGCCAGTTCAACAATGTATTGAGCACCAGCTTGAGAGGCTGGGAGTGAACTCCAGAGTTTAACACCACTTATTTCTAAGTTTGTAGAGCATTATATGCTGTGTCAGAGAAGGCTCATGGATGAGTAGATGCCATCTCTCAAATGTTGGCAGAGCTTGATTTTGGTTATGTGTGGTATATGATAAACCTATTTTTGTTTTGGCAGGTTTCAGTGGATGCAAGCCTCAGGCATTGACAATCACTGGATTTTGGATGTTATATGATGCAGGAACTGATTTCAATCTGTGTTTTTGTTTTGGCAGGTGTCTATTCAAAGAAGAAACTACTTTGGGTGTGTGGCTATCCATGAAGTTGAATTCCAGGCAACTCCAGGGAGGTGAAAATTGATTTTTTGTGCAATGGCACTCTGATGTACTATGAACTGTTCTATAAAACTATGAAGAATGACCACTGGTTTACGAACGTGGCAATGAGAACTTTTATGAGCACTATTGGGTGGGTGGCTGTAGTAAGAAACAAAGGTATCGGGATTAAAGAGACGTTGTGTGGTATGTGTTTTTGTAGCATAAGTTTAGATAGGTTTTTAGAGTACATCCAGTGGGTAGTGCACCAACTATGTCCCACCATAGTATAAGCAAGTGTGGGTCAGTACAGTCTCGCTGTCCGTGTAGGGGAGATCACCTTTGGGCTGAAAAGGAATTTTCCTAGTTTTCCCACAGGGCTTTTCTGGGTTGTTTGGCTTCTCCAGTGAGATCAGGTTAGACAGTAGGCACAGTCAGGTCAGTTAATTCACCGTTATGTCTTGGGTGGCACAGAAGTCTTGGTTGATGCAGAAGAGGAAGGTACCAGCATCCTTTATACCCATTTGTGTGTCTGGATGGTCATGTTATTTGAGTGAAAGTTCCAGAGTTTGCAATACCCAGAGTGAGCAGTGCCCTGAGGCTGCATGGCTTGTAATGAAATAATCTGTAGAGCTTGAGGGCACACTTCATTGGTTTAGTCTAGGGCTGTTTTACAGATGGTAGCTGCAAGCAAATTATGGACACCAATTAACTAACAAGGCCATCAACACTGCTGACATTAGAAATTGCAGATTAAAACATGGCCCCATAGATAACAGTGGAGCACACCATTTGCTCTATAGGATCTTACATCACAAGCCATGCAGGGTCATGGGTTGCATGTATTAAAGAGAATCCCCAGAAATTTAACAGGGACTTCCACCTTTGGGCATGGCACCCCACCTTTTTAAAAGAAAGCTGCAGACCAACTAACTTGTTTAATAAATGCAATGCTGTCACCATTTCTCTGCAGTGCTTGGTGTGTGTCTTTAATTGTTTGGGTGAAACAGGCTATACAGCAGAAGACAATGACAAAATAACAATACTGAGATAGAAATAGATTGTGGGAGTTGGTGGAATTGCACCATGGAACACTTCAAAATGGTCACACCTATGAAAAAAAAAATAGTAAAGCTGGAAATTATGGGTAGTCATACATGCAGGAATGAACGTTATTAATAGGATCCCTTTAGACCAACTTAAACAGGATTTTGTGGCCCTAAATAACATCTTGGAGGAATTGGCTGCAATGTCTGTTTTTCAGAGATAGTGCCGGTACCAAAAGCCACCAGTTATGAACAAAAATCAAAGCTCTGGATGGATGGCTTAGGAAAAGGTGTCTCATGCAGGAAATCACATGTCTGACAAACTGGGATGAATTCCATTTCAGGCCATCCCTCTTGCTGGGATGGCTTGTATCCCAACAGGACTTGGAGCACCATCCTGGGTAACATAAAATTGCCTCATTAATCAATGATCATTTAAACTAGCATCCAAGGGGAGAATGGAAAGCTCTCATGTCTCTGGCAGACATGTTAGACAATTACAAGACATGTAATCTACTTCACTGAATGTTAAAATACCATAAAAACAGCAGAACTAGAAGCCAACTCTCACATACTAAACTAGGGTATTATATTAATAACAGAAACATGGTGGGACTCCAACCCTTGTGGTTAAAAGAGATACCAGGTTTCAAACTCTATCACAATGACAGAGTAAACAAGAGGAGGGTTGCCTCTGCATCAGAGATGATATCCATTCCTTCAACAACCCACATGACACATCAACAGAAAGAATAAGGGCTACCATTCAATTCAAGGACAGCCAAAAGATGTAAGAAACCACTATGGTTCTCAAGGGAAGTGGCAGTGAAGGTTCAAGAGAAAAAAAAGCATTCAGGAAGTACAAGGAATCACAGAAGAAGCAGGACAGAGAACTGAATCAGTTAAAGCAAAAGGAAGCTGGGAAGGCAGTCAGAACAGCAAAGGCCCAAACTGAGGAAAATATAGCCAACTCAGTTAAGAAGGGGGATAAAACCTTTTATAGGTACATCAGGGAGTGAAGGAAGACCAAGGGAGGGATAGTGAGGCTTAATAAAGGGAAGGGGAGGGGTGGTGAGCAGAGGGTGACTGTGAAAAGGCAGAGATACTAAACAAATATTTTTGCTCAGTATTTACAAATGAAGAGGGGGAGGTACCTAAAACAAACAATAGAAACACTCTGGATGCAGAAGTTGTTACCAGCTCATTTACAGAAGAAAAGGCTCTGAAAGAACTCTTAAAACTGAAGGTGAACAAAGCAATGGGGCCTGATGGGATTCATTGCCAGAATTCTAAAAGGACTAAGGGTAGAACTAGTGACACCACTGACTACCCTCTTTAACAAATCATGGGAGGATGGGGTGGCACCCAAGGACTGGAGCAGGGCAGATGTGATTCCCCTTCACAAAAGTGGGAGCAGGGCAGAAGCAGGAAACTACAGACCTGTTAGTTTAACCTCAGTGATAGGAAAAATGATGGCATCACTTCTGAAGGAAAGAATTGTCGAGTATCTAGAGGCCAGAGGGGCACAGGACCCAATGCAGCATGGATTCACAGCGGGAAGGTCATGCCAGATGAATCTGATAGATTTCTTTAATTGGGTGACCAAAGTAGTAGATCAGGGAGGGGCTGTGGACATGGCCTACCTAGACTTTAGCAAGGCATTTGACACAGTCCCACACAAAAGATTATTATACAAGTTAGCCAGCCTGGAAGTCATGAGAGTGTTGCATATTTAAGACACAAAGCAAGGGTATCATAATAATTTTTTATTTAAAAAACACCACAGCTAGCACATCGGTGCAGCAGTTGGATTTCAGCTATGACACCAGTGACCAAGGTTCGGAATGAGTCCAGATACTGGAGGGCCAGAGATGGGAAAAGGATGGAGCATCCCAAGGACAGCTCTTCTTCTCTGGAGGGAGGTGAGGGAATGCTCTGGTGCCTGCTGGCTCTAGCGGAGGATGGGAGCATCACAGGACACCAGATCACATATCTCATCAGGGAGGTGGGACGCCAGCATTAGCCAACGCGCCACTATGCCACCCCGAGCTGAAAAGAGGAAAATGGCTGGTACCCACCGGATGATGGCCTCAGATCCTCTGCACCTCTGAACCCTCCAGGAGCCGCTCCCACAGGCCACAGCAGCATCCCACTGCCTATAAGGAGAGGGGGACCGCCGGTGAAGGGAAACATCAGAATACCGTGAAGGCTACGATTTGGGGCTTGTGGGGGGTCAGAACCTCGAGTGAGGCAGTAGGAGGTATAGCGGAGATGATCATAGAAGTGCCTGAAGAAGAGGGGGCACCTGAGCAGGAGTGAGGGAATAAATACAATATACAAAAAAAACAAAACACTACCACAAGGATCAATCAGTCAACAGTACAATAATAGTGCACAGTACAATAGCAGCATCACTAAGAAGAGCAAACAAAGTCCATCTGCAGGGTTCCCAAGCTGCTGCTATGGCCCCAGCACTCTCAAGCTGGCCGTAGCTAACAGACCACCCGACTGACCCGGACAGATTCAGAGAGCCCATCTGTGAGCTTCCCATGCTGCTGCTGTGGCCCTGGCATTCTCCAAGCCAGCCGCAGCTAACCGACTGCCTCGACTGACCCTGAACAGATTCAGACATCCCATCTGTGGGCTTCCCAGCTGCTGCTGTGGCCCTGGCACTCTCTGAGCTGGCCGCAGCTAAAGACCACCGACTGACCCCGGGCAGATTCAGCCAGCCATCTGCGGGCTTCCCAAGCTTCTCACGGTGACCCTGGCACTCTCCAAGCTGGCTACAGCTAACAGACCACTCGACTGACCCCGGACAGATTCAGACAGCCGTTCTCTGGGCTTCTCAAGCTGCTGCTGTGGTCCAGCACTCTCCTGAGCCGGCCGCAGCTAACAGAGCACCCGACTGGCCCACGGACAGTTTCGGGTATGCACCGGACCTCTGAAACTCGTGGTTTTGTATGCTGCTGTTTTGATTGGAGGCTCAGTGGAGGAGCCAGGCACTGATTGGCAGTTTCAGCTCCTCAGCTGATTTTCCAGCTCCTGGTGCTTCCTGATCTCAGGGAAATCTCTTTCTGTGCTGTGTTCTGGACTGAATTTTTGTAAATGTAATTACTTATATTATGCATCAATTGGTCTTATGTTACCTGCCAGTTTAGCTAGTCTATTACAAGCCTCTAGTCTAGCCTCTCAGTGTTACTTGCTATTATGAGACTAGTGCTAGACAAACTCCATTCTTTAGAGCCGATGTTTGACTGCTTAGACCTGGCTACTGAGTAAGATTGCTGCATTTTTCCATTTCTGCCTCTACTGCCAAACCCTGTCTCATATCCAACACTGGTCACCGGTTAATTATTTTCTCCTTCCCACTTGCAATGCTGTCTTCTAAACAGCTTAATTTTTTCTCTGCCTTACCAACAGACCCTCCACTTACACCTCCTGCTGCTGCTGTTGTCCTCCTCACCCCTCCTCCTAGTATTAAACAGACCATTGCTCCACCCCTTCCTCAGCCTAGCAGCTGATTGGTCACCCATTGCTGCACATTCTTATGGTTATTGACCTCCTGTCTTCAATACCTGACAACCAACTTTCTTACCACCCCTTTTGAAGCAATCTCACCCACAGGGTTGCACATTTGCTCTCAAGTTTTCTCCAGCCACTCCAGTTAACTCCTCTCAATTGCTTCTATAACCTATCCTATTGTTGGGACACTCACCCAAATTCAACTATATACCCTTTCAATTCTTACACTTCCACTGCCTTAGGTGATATACCCAGTCACAGCCAAACCATCCCAGTAGCTGGCACCTTTGCCTTAGCTGAATTTTCAACAATATCACTAAATTAGTAATAGAGTCATTGCCACCCCCGTGCACTAAATCAATATTACAGTGACTCTTTCCAGGCATTTTACCAAAATTGCCCGGTGCTTCAGTTAATTTTACAGCTGGCACACCATTGCTGGCTCAGTTTTACCTCCAGCTACCTATCACATAACAATGGGCACCATTGCTCTTCTACTAGGCCTGCTCACATTTACCCTTCTGGCTCAGGTCACCCCCTGTCCTGTGCCCCCGCCCTCCATCCTGAGCATTTCACCTCTAAGCCTCCCCCAAACAGTTTGGCCCCCTTCCACCTTGGACACCCCCCAAAATACTCTGCATTCACCACATACAACACCCCCAATCCCTCTTCCCTCCCAGGCTCATCCTGGACCCACCTCTTCCTTGACATTCCTACCTTCCATGCCTTACCCATCCCCTGCACCCCTACCATCAGGACCTCACATCGGAACCACACTAAGGGTCCTTGTCACCACCGTCCCTGATTAGATTCATCACTCTGCTCTTACTGCTCTCTGGGAATATACACCCAAACCCTGGACCTATGCCAACCAGCCCTCCCATACCCCACTCTGGAGCAAGTCTCCGTGTTGCATCACTGAACATATGCAGCCTTCTAAAGAAATCCTCCACACTCCTGTGCTGGATTGTACAACACCAACCCAATATTATTGTGTTAGTAGAGACCTGGCTCTCCAAATCAGCTCCTGACTGTTATTTTCCTCCCTGGATACACCCTGTTCAGGAAAGTGAGTTAGTAAATGCAGCAGTGGGTGTGCAATCTACATGCAGGACACCCTTGTAAGCCATGCGCCCTGATCCCAAGCTTGACTATGGTGCCCAAGTCCTCACTGTAAAAATTACCCCTGAACCAGCCAGGGGCCCACTCTTCCTCATGGTCTCCTACATACTCCCGAGGAACCAGAACCCAGTGGTCCAGCCTCTTATTGACTACCTCATCTCCCTACCACACAAAGCTGAACAACTCATCTTAGGTGACCTTAACATCAGTTGGCTTGATACCACTACCTTCCATACCAGGGACTCCTCCACTGCCCTGGACATGTCCCAGTTAGTCACCCAGCCCACTAGAATCAACCCAGACAAGTGGCTCCAGCACCCCATAGATGTAATACTATTGAACCGCCTCATAAAATCCTGGATATCAACGTCCTCCCTGACTCATTTAGTGATTACTTACCTGTCCTCTGTCTCTGGTCATCCACCATGCCGAATCCTGTGTCCCAGGCCACCATGCACTGGTGCCTGTGCCCCTGGGGTCTCAGAGTGCTAAAACTGCATCTAGTACAGCTGAACTGGTCCCCCATCCCTCACACCCCTGATACTGACTTTGCCCTAGACCTCTTCACCAATGCCTTCAGCAAGGCCTGTGACCTTTTCGCCCCCCAATCCAGAATCCGTACTAAAAAACAAAATGCTGCATGGATCTCCCCATCCCTTATCCAAAAACGTAAGCATAGGGATAATCTGTGGCACATCGTTATCAAATCAGGCAAGTTGGCTGATAGACAAGCCTACAATGTGGTGCGTAATCAGTGCACCTGGGCCATTAGATGGGCCAAGGCAGAGCACTATCAGACCACCCTCACATCCACCTGGGGTTACGCCCATACTTTTTGGGACAGCATGAAAGAACTTAATGGGAAGCCCCCTTCCCCCCCACCTTCCAAGCTCTCCATCGATGGCACCATCATTACAGACCCAACTCGCATAGCTGATTGCCTCAATACTATCTTCTCTGACCTACAGTAAGCTTTGTCCTCCCAAACAACATTTTGACCCAACCCCACCTCTATCCCCCTGCCTTGATCGCCCACCTTTCTACCTGCACACTATATCCCCACATAGCCAGGCCGCACCTGCAAAAAGTCCTTGGTAGCAACAGCCCCAGCTGTGACCCCTAAAATCCAGGATCCTCCACCTAGTGTTGGATATCATCCTAGTCCCCCTTACAGACCTACTAAACCAGTCTCTATGCCTCAGTCAGTTTTCCAGGGCTTGGAAATCAACCGAAATCACCTTGAGCAAGAGTGGAGATCGGTCCGCATTTCAACAACCACGGCCGATTCTATCCTCCCCGCCTTCTAAAGCCCTAGAAAAAATAGTATCTATTCGACTCTCTGAGTACCTGGCCAAATATGACAGAATGTGCCCAGAACAACATTGTTTCTGCCCAGGACACAGTACCACTATTGCTCTCCTGGAGTTCTCTCAATACCTGTACTCTGCTCTTGACTCTGGCAACCTTGCCGGGGCAGTGTTCATAGACCTCTCCAAGTCTTTTGACACTGTTTGTCACCCCCTCCTGCTCAACTCCCCTCACCAACTCGGCTTTTCCACTGATCGCTTGCCTGGTTCTCCAGTCACCTCTGTTAGATCCCAGTGTGTGAAGATAAACGGCTCCCTGTCCAATACCCGGCCTGTCCATTCCAGGGTACCCCAGGGCTCCACTCTGGGCCCTGTACTTTTCAGCCTCTACCTCAACACTCTCCCCAGCTCCTGCACAGGAAAAATGCTCCTCTATGCCGATGATGCAGTTCTCTTTGCCTCCCACCCCAATCCCTCTTCTCTCCAGGTATCCCTCCAGCCACCTACAACCAAGCTGAAAAGTGGTTCTTTGACCACCGACTTGTCATTAACCTAAAGAAGACTAAGTCAATGCTCTTCTCCCATCACCAAAACAAGGCCAAGAATGCCCCCTCTTCATTCTCCTCAGCACTCTGCACCCGCTGGAGCAAGTGACCTCTTACAAATACCTAGGCATCACTTCTGACTCAGCTCTCACCTTCCACACCCTCATCAATGCCCTATCCTCCACCATAAATTCTCGGATAGGCCTACTATACCGGCCATAGAGATTGCTTTCCCCCAAGTTGCCCTCCAGCTGGCCATCATCACCTGTTTTGCCCTGTCGCTAGTGGACTGTGGCTTGCCCATTTATGCTGCGGTGGACAATATCACCTTGACTAAAATCTGGCTCTCAATCAATAAGGCTTGCAGGCTCTGACCGGGCCCTAACCACACTCACACTTGTCTGCTCTACTCCACCGCCAATCTGCTCACCTTTGAGGGCATCTGCATTAACAGACCTGCCTACTCACCAAAAAATCTCTCTAGGGCTCTCCCAGGGTCTCTGCTTCCTCATCACGGCATCATCCTATGTTGCCACCCATAGCTCTGTCAAGGCCACCTTTTGGTGCCCAGAACCAAGACCTTACTAGCCCAGAGGTCCTTCCATTACTGAGCCCCTGCTTGGTCTAGCTCCCTCCCACCCTGCATCACAGACATTGCCAAAATCGGTCCCTTCAAAATCGCCCTCATGAGCCATCTCTTTGATGCTCGTTGCTGTAGATGCAGCTAATTAATCCCACTGTGGGATCCTACTGTCAGGCCTCCCTGACTTGACAACATCCTCTGGACAGCCTATCCTCTCCCCCTCCCTCCTATCCCACTCCCCATCCTTACCTCCACCTTCTCCAGGTATTATCTAGGTATGTCCAGGGCTGTACCCCCAATGTAACCCTTGGGTACCTTGTATAT
This sequence comes from Neoceratodus forsteri, assembly GCA_016271365.2. Lineage (NCBI taxonomy): Eukaryota > Metazoa > Chordata > Ceratodontiformes > Ceratodontidae > Neoceratodus > Neoceratodus forsteri. The sequence continues at coordinate 388,936,064 of CM057457.1, read as the reverse complement.
GACCGTAACTCATTATAAGTAACATTATTATGTAACCTATGTGTACTCTATGTTTAATGTTCTGCACCTGTACTGTTCTCACTGTTGTAACCACTTTATGTGACTCTGTCTACCCCCGATGAGGTGCCTTTATAAATGAGTCCATGACTCAAAGGTCGAATCCACCTTTTCAATTAATAAATAAATAAATAAATAAATGAACACAAGTAAGGATAAAGCCAGAATGATTTTTTCACCATGTGTGCTAGTCTGCCAGGCACGCCCCTCCACTCCATCTCTAAGGAAGCTCAGTAGCAAGTCATGGATACACCACAGGAGCGAGGGATGGGACCAGGAGACTGCCACACATGATGGAAAAACATTGTTCTGTGCTCTTCCGGTCTCCTGCCATGCCTGCTCCCTCACCTGAGGCCAGAACACATTTTCTCAACATGTGTGCCAGTCTGCCAGGCACATCCCTCCACTCCATCTCTGAGAAACCACAGCAGCAAGTCATGGACACATGATGGGAGCGAGTAACACACAAACACCAATGCCATTTCTTCCAGCTGGATCCTCCAGGCTCCCACCTCCCTCAGAGACAAATGCACTTTTTTTAACCAGTTGCCTCCCACATCAGGGTCCTCCTGGGCTGCCACCCAACCTCTGAGAGCAACACCATTTTGTTTACATCAACTGCCCCCATGTCAGGGCCTCCCAGGCTCCACCCTCCCCAAGAGCAACACAATTTGTTTTACACCAACTGCTCCCACATCAGGGCCAGCCTGGGCTGCCACCCAACCTCTGAGAGCAACACCATTTTGTCTACATCAACTGCCCACCATGTCAGGGCCCTCCCAGGCTCCCACCCTCCTCAAGAGCAACACAATTAATTACACCAACTGCTCCCCACATCAGGGTCCTCTTGGCCCCACCTCCCCCAAGAGCAACACAATTTTTACACCAGCTGCCCCCACATCAGGGATCTCCCAGGCTCCTCCCTCTGAGAGCAACAAATTTCTTTTACTCCAGTTGCCCCTACATCAGGCCCACTCCCATCTTCCTCTGAGACTCACATTACATTTCAGCCTGTAAATCAACTTACCTGGTGAGAGATCAAGACCAGTGCAGCAGCAGTCTCCAGGAAGGTCTGCTAAAATGGTGGTTCTGGTGATAGGCTGGCAGCGCAGTTGTTAAATGGAGGCAGCAGGCAGGGGGTGCCCACTACTGGCAGTGATTATGTTCTTAAGAACTAAGCGTAGAACTAGAGATACCACTGACTACCCTCTTTAACAAATCATGGGATGATGGAGTGGTACCTGAGGACTGGAGCAGGGCAGATGTGATTCCACTTCACAAAAGTGGGAGCAGGGCAAAGGCATGAAACTACAGACCTGTTAGTTTTACCTCAGTAATAGGGAAAATGATGGAATCACTTCTGAAGGAAAGAATTGTCAAGTACCTAGAGGCCTGTGGAGCACAGGACTCAAGGCAGCATGGATTCACAGCAAAAAGGTCATGTCAGATGAACCAAATAGATTTCTTTGACTGGGTGACCAAAGTAGTAGACCAGGGAGGGGCTGTGGACATGGCCTACCTAGACTTTAGCAAGGCATTTGACAGTCCCACTCAAAAGATTAATATACAAGATAGCCAGCCTGGGAGTGGGTCCCAAGATGACAGCCTGGGTAAAGAATTGGCTGGAGAATAGGACACAGAGAGTAATAGTAAATGGAGTCCACTCTGAAGAAAGGGGGTTACTAGTGGGGTACCGCAGGAGTTCAGTTCTAGGACTGGTCCTCTTCAATGTCTTTTAAGTGACATTGCAGAGGGACTGGAAGAAACGTATGTCTCTTTGCAGATGACACAAAGATCTGCAACAGGGTTGATACACAAAGGTGGGGTGGAAAGGACAAGAAGGACTTTGGAAGGTTGAAATAATGGTCAAATGTATGGCAGCTTAGATTCAATGCTAAGAAGTATAAAGTAATGCACCTGGAAAACAAAACAACAGGGAAGAGTACACTATGGGGGTGAGATACTAACAACAACAAAAATGGAAAGGGACCTGAGGGTAGTCATATCAGATAACCTAAAGGTGGGCAAGCAATGTGAGAGAGCAGTAAAGGGGGCTGGGGGACACTGGGATGCAGAAGAAGAGGCATCACCAGCAGACAATAGGAAGTTGTTATCCCTCTGTACAGACAGCTGGTGAGACCCCATCTGGAGTACTGCATGCAGTTCTGGAGACCCAGTCTCTGCAAGGACATAGACGGGATGGAGGTAGTCCAGAGAAGGGCAACTAAAATGGTGCAGGGTCTGCACCAGAAGACATATGAAGAGAGACTTAAGAAGCTTAATATGTATACCTTTGAGGAAAGGAGGGACAGAGGGATGTGATAGAAACTTTCAATTACCTCAAGGAAAAAGTCCAAGAGAGTAGCATCTTTCAGAAAAGAGATGCACAAGAACAAGGGGGCACAATCTGAAGATAGAAGGGGATGACTCAGAGGAAATGGGAGGAGTATTTCTTCACAGAGAGGGTTGTGGATGCATGGAATGGCCTTCCTGAGGAGGCTGTGGAGTCAAAAACAGTGAGGGAATTCAAGAAGTCATGGGACAGACATAAGGCAATTCTAGGGGTTGGGGTAACATAGAAACAGACTTTGATGGCAGATGGGACCGCTTGGCCCACCCTAGTCTGCCCATTTCCCTACCTAGAGGATAAGCTGCAGATCCTATTTAACCAATAGCCTATTCCTTCCTACTCCCACAAAAATTGTCTTATGTCTGTCCCATGCATTCTTAAATTCTCCCACAGTTTTAGACCCCACAACCTCCTCAGGAAAGCTGTTCCATTCATCCACTACCCACTCAGAAAAAATACTTCCTCACATTGCCCCCTGAGCCAATCCCCCAACTTCAAATTGTGTCCCCTTGTTCTTGCACATATGTAGGAGGAAGTAGGCTGTTGGTTAACTAGGATCTGCAGCTTATCCATTAGAAAAGGAAATGGGCAGACTGGGTGGGCTAAGCGGTCTGTATCTGCCATCAAATTCTATGTTTCTATGACCAGCCAGCAGTTAGCAGCACTCCCTGCTCTCTCCCTTCTGGTAGCTCTCAGTTCTGCTTTCCTCCCTCTTTTTGCTCTACACTCTGGTCCACTCCCCCTCATCACTCCAAGTTCCTCTCTTCTAGTTCAGATTGCCCCTCTCACCTGTCCATGTACATTTATGGTCGCTTGGCAGACCTGAGGGGTGGCAGAGCACATACTGAAGGGCACCAAATTAAAAAAAATCTGGCACCACTGAACCCAGCTGGTGTGACACACTGTAGTGACATCAGTAGCACATTGCATGCAGAAAATCCATGCGGCTAGTTCAGTCGGGCCACTGGAGGCACCAGTGGGTATGGAGGGGTTGTTGGATACCAGATAGACCAGACACTGAACTTCAAGTTCAACAAACAATCTCTGTATGATGTTTATTAAAGATACAAGAAATAAGCTTCTGCAATGGCATATTTCTTCAGTACATCAGTTTGCAGCAAGACTATGAATGTCCTTTCTCTACACTTAGCCAGCACCTACTGACACTGATCTCTGATCTAACAACTTTTCAGTGAAAACCTTCATCCCTTTTACTTGGGTAGTGGGAGCCCAAATAAAAAAACCAAAAAAAATTAAAAGCAAAGAACCTCAGTGTAGACGCACTGAAAAAGGGTTACACCAAATGGCATTGGCAACAAGTCAAGTTTCAAAAAAATACAACATTATACATGTTTTCATAATGCAAAGCATCATGGGATATATGCAAATCACCATATTTCAGACTTGTTCAGTTTACAGCAATTTACATGTATTTTAAATAGAACAACTAACTTAATTTCTATAATAGTCACCTAATACTTTTATCATTATTAAAGCACCAAGTGCCATGGTTTTTCACCCAGTCAAAGAAATTGATTAGATTCGTCTAGTATTACCTTCCAGCTGTGTATCCATGCTGCCTTGGGTCCTGTGCCCCATTGGCCTGTAGGTATTTAAAAGTTCTTTCCTTCAGATGTGATTCTGTAATTTTCCCTACCATTGAGGTCAAACTGTAAGGTCTGTAGTTTCCTGCCTCTGTCTTGCTCCCATGTTTGTGAAGGGGAATCACATCCACCCTCTTTCAGTCTTCGGGCACCACACCATCCTCCCATGATTTGTTAAAAAAGGGCAGTCAGTTATGCTACTACTTCTCCCCTTAGTTCTTCTAAAATTCTGGGATGATGCTTGTCAATGGACAACTTAAGGTTGTGCTGTAGTTCAGATGTTGGTGTTAGTTCTTATACTTTTTGTCTTACATGTATTATTTTGTCTGTTTTATTATGTATCAACATGTATCAAGCATCCCTCATCACTGCCTCAGCTCCTCCTCTTCTACCCCCATTTACTGGGTATAGGATGAATCTATCTCTTCTTTTTCATCCCCCCATTCCTCCTCCCTTGTTATTTCCCATCTACCACATACCCAACGCAATGCCCTCCCTATTTCTCCCTCCCTCCCTCTCTCTCCCCATACCACTCCCTCACCACCACTTTTCCTTCTTTTTTCCCCACTAACCCACTCCTAACAAAGCTTCACTGAGCCATCTAACTTGTACTATATAATTAACTCACAAAACAATTCCTTGACAATGCCTTTGGCTGCTATTATTGTAACCTTATTTGTCTTTTTTTTTTGTAGGTTCCATTGTAATGATCATGTTATGTTTTGTACCTTACTGTCCTTATTGCCATGACATGGAATCTTTGTAAAGAGCCCTCGGCTCAAAGGTTCCGAAATACAAATAAATAAAATAAATAAATCAAATGTTATGGAAGCTTTTTTGTACTATTATCAGGAAGCCACTGTAAATGAGTAGAGATTCATTGGCCTTGTCACACCGTTTCCTGTTCTAAATAAAAATCTTGAATGCTGAAAAATGTATTCTGACTGGCTCTGGTGACTATCTGCACTATAACAACATGATTCCCTTAAGTAAAGACCAAAATCATTTTTTAATGCAAATAGTCACAAGAGCTAGTCACAATAGAATACAACTGTATTCTGAATGGCTGGCCTGGGTTATAAAAATATGACTCCCCTGAGTAAAACACAAAATCACAAGTCGATGTAGACAGCTATCAAAGTCAGAGTAAAAGCAGAATCACATTTTTATGTTTTACTTTTTTAAAATGACTCCAAGCAGGATGACCCCATAAGACACAGCATCTTGCTTTCATGGGGGTCCCAGTGAGGATAGTAACAATTAACAGGTTAACCTAGTCCTGCAGAGCATAGTCACAAGCTAAAGTATAAACAGGAAATAAATTAGCTCAATGTAAGCACATCCAAATGGTAATCAAACAAGCACGCAACATGGGTTCACTACTTTTTTATAATACTGGTACAAGTCACTAAAGCCAGACAGTATTAAGTGCAATTATACCATGCTCATAAAAAGAAATGAAAAATACCATATTGTGATTGGCTGGCTTGCCATCCGCATAATTTTAAAATCCCTTCAATCCCCAAAACACGCTGCAAAGCCACCATATTGCCCTCCCACTAAAAGCAGAATTTGCCCCACTCCGCATCAAGCATTAAAATGGAGAGAAATCGTGAACTTTGAAACACCCATACACCTTCAAACTAAAGAATATTTCAGCTCCAATCAGAGGAAACACAGACTACTGCTAAAAATTAAACATACTTCTAATATGGAATATGGCCCCAAACTGAGACTGCGGCTTTCCGCTTTCAAACCATAAAGTTCACTAACCCACCAGTTTCACCTGCCGTATCATTATCCCACTCCAGTCATGTGACCCTAGATAATCAAAGCACACGCATTGATTCCCTCATTTAAAAAAAATTCCTGCAGCCTATTGCACACTGTCACAGCCATTAGCAACTCACTATGTCGCAAAATTGCACCCAGAAGCAACCACGGAGACGGAGATGCTGCACCGACCCTCCAGTTTCACCCCACGTACCATCAACTCTGCACTCCACTCCTGTAAATCCTGATGATTGTAGTAAAAAGGACATCAACAAGATAGAGCAGATTCAAAGAAGAGCAACCAGAATGGTCCCACACTTAGCACGCCTTACCTACCCAGAGAGACTTCATAAGACAGGCCTCCACTCTTTGGAATTAAGGTGTAGTAGAAGGGATCGCCTGTTTCTTTTTAGAACTCTACGATCACCAATAGTAATGCAACAATGTAGTATTTTCCTCTCACAAAGGAAATTAGAGCCAAGACTTCATGATAAGCAATTAGAAGTTAACAAAGTCAGAATCAACATAAGATTAAATTATTACTCAATAGGATCACCTAGATTATGGAATAAGCTCTCTCAGGAATTAGTTGACTGTAAAACCTTTAATGCATTTAAAAGGGTATAGATAACTGGTTAACATCCAGCTACTTCAAGTTTAAAGACCTACAACTTGAGGAACAGTCCCGATGGGCCTAGGTCTACTGTTGTCCCTAATCACCAGGTATATCAAGTAAAACCAAGTAAAACAATTAATTAATGTAAATATACTAGTTATGCAATGTTTGTTGTAAAATGGTTTTAGAATTATAATGATTAGATGCTTAGAAGTACTCTGCTTTGGTGTCCAATGTTGCACACGCCACACTGTTTAGCGTCCACTTTTGCACGCCACACAGTTTAGTGTCCCCTGTTGCATGCACCAGACTGAGTGGCTTTAATCTCAAGTTTCTGTTAGGCAGTTATATCACTACATGGTACTTAAGCTTTTCTGAACACTTTGACCCAAAGTTGATCAAATTATTCTACTGTGTGTTTGAAAAATGACCTCTTTGTCACACTTGGTAACCCTTTCTCATGAACAGACCCAGAAGGGACAAGGTAACATCAACAGGAAAAAGGGTTACCCAGACAATGACATGGGAGTATTGCAGGGTAACAGATGTTACGTATGGATGCCACCACTACCTTAGAGGATGCCTAGGCAGAGACATAATAGCTCATCCACTGTTGGCCCTGGGAGAGTGGGGGTGGCAGGAAGGGTACACACTCCTCAGCCTATGCAATTACAAAATTCCTTCACTATACTGGTGCAATGGGACAGCTGGTAGGAGGCACTTAAAGCAGTGGCTAGGGAGGATGTGGGGGTACTCAGAAGAGGATGCCCCAAGGTGGGATTGCACTGTTAGGGAAATGATTCCCAGCCAAGAAGGAAGCAGCTGCTGGTGGGGGATTGCACTGTTAGGGAGACAGCCTTGGTAGAGGGGGCTGCAGACTAGGGAGAGGTAAAGAGGGTGATGGGGAATAAGTAATGCAGGGTAATTTCAGGCAGTTGGGTAGGGGCCTTACACAGGGAGCATGAACAGTAGCATGGAATAAGGTGTCACCTGTGTATGGCTGAAGGAAGAATAGGGCACTCTGCACTAGGAATTTCAACAGTTGGTTAAAGAAGTGGTGCACAGAGGAGTGTGTCATCTACATTGGAGATTGGGAGCTTGCCTATGTGAATAGGACATCTACAAATATGAAGGTCTGCATCATAAAAACACAGACTTGGTCAGCAGAAAAGGACATACAAGCCCATCTAGTCAGCCCATTTTCCTGTTATTCTGACACCACTGACCCTATGTGGTCACTGGTGTCCCTCCAACCCTGTTCCATTACCTAATATGTCCCTGTGCCTATCTCATGCATATTTGAAGCTCCCCACAGTCTTTGCCACCACTACCTCCTCTGGCAAGCTGTTCCAGTCATCTACCACCCCTTCCATAAAAGTATTTCCTCACATATCCGATTAACTTCCCTTCTTTAGCTTCTCTGCATGCCCCTGTGCTCTAGTGCCTTCTTTCTCTGAAACAGACAATCCACAGGCACCTTTTTTCATCCCGCGAGGTACCATTACGCTTTTAATCATGTCCTTTTCATTACTGTATGGCTTCTCATGCAACCTTGCACCATTCTGGTAACTCTCTTCTGTACTATCTCCACCCTTTCAATGTCCTTGCAGAGGTGTGGCCTCCAGGACTGGACACAGTAATTGAGGTGAGCCTCACTAGTGAGCAATAAACAGCAGCAGCACCTCCCTCCCTCCCTCCCTCTTCCTGGATACCCCTTCCAAGGTTTCCATAAACTTTGCATTCTCTCCTCCCCTGCATGTGTGTCCGCCCTGTTACAGATTTATGTACTCTATCATCTACACAACTTTCCCTTCAGCTTGTCCATGATATCACTTATGAAGACATTGAAGAGGACTAGTTCTAGCACCAATCTCTGTGGTCCCTGCTAGTAACTCTCCTGTCTCCCGAGTGCCTGCCATTTACCACCACTCTTCGCCTCCAGTCCTTCAACCAGTTTGATACTCAACAGGTCACTTTCTCCCTCAGCCCTAGGTTGCTTAGTTTCTTAACTAGGTTCTTGTGCAGCAGTGTTGGAAGCCTTACTGAAGTCCAGATAGACAACATCCACTGCTCTCACTCAATCTGTCTCCCTAGCAATACAGTCAGTCAATCTATGAGACTAGTTTAATGACCTCTTCCCTGTGAAACTGTGCTGCCGGTGGTCCTGTATCCCCAGGAAAGGACCTCAGTCCTTAGTGTGATGTTCAAATGCTACTTGGTTTACCATACAAACTAGCTTAAGGAGAGGTGAAACTGAGAGGCAAGATCTACCTTCTGCCACATGATGAAGAAACAGGAGGAAGGGCCCAAGGAAAGCGAACTCCTACAGCAGGTGTGTAAAAGAAAAGGTTGCAGACAATGCATGGCAAGAAGCATATAAACTAAAGATGCAAAAAGAGAGACATGAAAGAAACAAAACCATTGAAGAGAACATGAGAAGAGAGCGGTCAGGAGGAGAAACAGGGAGCTGCATAGGCTGCAGGGAGGAGGGAAAGAGGGGTTGAAGGCAGGAAGACAGCAAGGTATGGAAAACAATGTGCAGACAATGCAAGGAGTCTGGGAAGCAGAATTATGGATCTGAAGGTAATTATGGTGGAGACTGGTCTGGACTTAGTGGGCATAACTGAGTAATGGTGCACTGACAATCATGACTGGGACATGGTCATACCAGGCTACTGCCTATTCAGGATGACTAAAAAGGGGAAGAGGGTTTGTTGAATATGTGATGCAAGGAATCAGGCTATAGAAATACAGGGAAATCAAGAGGAAAATGAAGGTCTGGAGGCACTGTGGGTCATGCTGGAGACATAAGCTTGGACCACTATCTGTACAGGAGTAGAATATGGATCTCCAGCTCAGGGAGAGGGGCTTGATAAGACACTAGTGAAAGCCATCATCAGGATGACAAAAAAGGAGAGGTACTGCTAGTTGACTACTTCCATCTGCTAGATGTGAATTGAGCTTCAAGCTGCAGCCTCAGTAAGCTGAGACTGGAACATTCCTCAAGCAGCTAGTCAGTGAGCCCAGTAGGGATGGGGCCATGTTGGACCTCATGCTCACTAACCTGAACTGCTTCACAGACATAATAGTAGGCAGCCTTCAACTGATTGATGATCACCATCCAGTGTAGTTCAACATTAAAATGAGTGCTGAGGCAACAAATACAAAGAAGAGGGTCCTGATCTTTGGTAGTGCATATTTTAAAATAAAGAAATAGGGCATTGCCTCAAAAGCTGCTTAGCAGTGGAGGATTGATAAGCAGGGGTACAGGAACAAGGGGTAAAATGTAGTAAGGACATAAGGCAAATAACATCTGCATGAAGGAGGTGAGCAAAAGCAAACCAAAGAAAAGACCATTATGGTACTCTAAAGAAGCAGCCATGGTGGTGAAGGAAAAAAGTGTGTCATTCAGGAGACACAAAGAAACACAGAGGGAGGAAGACAAAGAGATATACCAAGTAGAATAGGCTGAAGCAGGTCAGGGAGTGAGGAAAGCAAAGGTGAAGACAGAAAAAAGGAAATCAAAAGAGGTAGCTAAAGGGGATAAGACTTCATCAGGAACATTAGCATGAAGATGAAAACAAAAATAGGGGTAGTAAGGATAAGGAGGATGTCTGAGGGAGATTACACAGAAGGAAATCATGAAAAAGTTCAAGTGCCCTAACCAGGTACTTCAGATCAGTCTTCATAGTGGGGGACGGAGACAGAGGAGAAGAGGAAGAAGGAAAAATGGAGGGGGGACATGAGTCAATTTTCAATGGAAATAGTCCTCAAGGAACTCTGAAGGATGAAAAGGCCATGAGACTGGATAGGAGACACCCAACAGTACTAAAGGAACTCAGTGTGGTGGTTGCTGCTTCACCTGTGACCTTACTCAATGTATCACTGGAAAGAGGATTGATCAAAAGATTGGAGGAGAGCAGATGCAGTCCTGCTCAAAGAGCAGCAGTGGCGAGAAGACAGACAACTGTAGGCCAATCAGTCTCACATCAGTTTGTGAGGAAACTTCATAGAAATCCTATTAAAGGAGATATCAGTAGAGTATCTTGAATCTAATGGATTGCAAGACCAAAGATAGCATGGATTCATGGGGTGGGGAGGTCATCCCAGACAAATCTCATCAATTTCTTCAACTAGGTGACCAGGAAGAAGAAGATCAGGGAGGGCAGTGGGCATTGTTTATTTGAACTTCAGCATGACTTTAATCATGCTTCACAGGAGACTGAGAAGAGAATTAAACAGCCTAGTGACATCCAAAGTGATAGATTGGCTAAGTAACTGGTTAATGGACAGGTTACAGAGGTTGGTGGTTAACGGATAGCTGACAGAGGTTGGTGGTTAATGGATAGCTTACAGACAGTGGCTAACAGGTAGACTGGGTAAGTAACTGGTTAATGGATAAGTTATAGAGGTTGGTGGTTAATGGATAGCTTACAGAGGTCATGGTCAATATATATGTTACAGAAGTTGGTGATTAACAGATAGATTGGGTAAGTAACTGGTTAATGGATAGGTTATAGAGGTTGGTTGACAGGTAGATTAGGTAGTAACTGGTTAATGGATAGGTGACAGAGGTTGGTGCTTAATGGATAGTTACAGAGGTTGGTGGTTAATGGGTAGGTTACAGAGATTGGTGATTAACGGATAGGTTACAGAGGTTGGTGATTAATGGATAGGGTACAGAGACTGGTGGTTAACAGGTAGATTGGGTAAGTCACTGGGTAATGGATAGATTACAGAGGTTAGTGGATAGCTTACAGAGGTTGGTGGTTAATGGACAGGTTACAAAGGTAGGTGGTTAACAAGTAGATTGGGTAAGTAACTGGTTAATGAATAGGTTACAGAGGTTGGTGGTAATGGATAGCTTACAGAGGTGTGTGGTTAATGGATAGATTACAGAGGTTGATGGTTAACAGATAGATTTGGTAAGTGGTTAATGGATAGGTTATAAGGTTGGTAGTTTAAGTATCCATGACAGTCGGTTGAAACAAATGTTTTGTCGACCAGATCGCTTAGCTTCGCTTATGTTGACTGCATTATGCAGTCAGCATGAGGGTGTCACATGAGAGACTGTTTAATTCAGGAGGTTTCGCCGAATCCCCCATGTGGGGCTGTGCTTCACACCCACCTACTATTATAACCAGCTCTGAGTCGGCGTTGTAGTAGGGAGGGGGTGCAATACCCTCAACAGCAGTGGTGGGGTCCCGCGCCGACACTACAGCGACCTGGTACTGTTGTCGCTGTAGTGTTGTTCTCTGCTGAAAAGTCATGGTAGCGATGGCATACCAGTGGTTAACAGGCAGATTGGGCAAGTAACTGGTTAATGGATAGGTTACAGAGGTTGGTGGTTAATAGTTTGGGTAAGTTAATGGATAGGTTTCAGAGGATAGTGGTCAACATGTAAAATGGGTAAGTAATGGATAGGTTACAGAGGTTGGTGGTTAACGGAATTCATTCAAGGAGGGACAGCAAGCAGCATGGTTCCTCAGGGCTCACTGTTGTTTCTGTCATCTTCAGTGTCTATATGTGACACTCCAGAAGGATTTGAAGGAAAGGTGGATGATACCAAAACCTGTAGTAGGATTAATGCTCAACCTGGGATGTAGAACATTCACAGAAACCCTAGGGACCTTAAGGAGTGGTTAAGGGCATGGCAGCTGGGGTTCAATGCCAAGAAGTGATCACTCATGCACCCAGGGTATAGAAACCCAGGAGCAGAGTATAGCATAAGGGGAGGTTCTAACAGTCATTAAATAGTAAAGGGACCTTGGGGCAATCATATCTGATGACATTAAAGTAGCAGGGCAGACAAAGCAGTGGGTATGTTCTGTGGGATGCTGGGAATCATAGGGAGAGGCATGCACCAGCAGGAGGAGGAAAGTAGTGCTACCACTGTGTATTGATCACTGGTGAGGCCCCACCTGAGTATCTTTGTCCAGTTCTGGATCCTGCACCACAGGAAAGATACAGACAGTGTGGAGGCAGTCCAGAAGAGGGCAATTAAAATACTGCAGAGGTTACGTAAAGATCCACAAGAATAGGCCGAGGGCTCACCATGTATACCCTGAAAGAGAAGAGCAAGAGGAGACATGATAAAGACCTGCAAGTACTGCATCAGGAGAATAAGGTAAGAAGGGGAGTCTCTTCAATGAGAAAGAACACCAGCATCAGAGGGCAGGTGAAGATGGAGGGATGTTCAGGGTGATATGAGAAAGTACTTCTTCACTGAAGAGTGATATACACCAGGAACAGACTGCCAGCAGAAGTAAAACCTAGAAACAGATGTTGATGGCAGATAAGGACCTCTTAGCCCATCTAGTCTGCCCAGTTTTCTCTGCCTACTGTGTCACCAAAGACCCTGCTGGATCTCCAGTTTTCTCCTTCCCTTGTCTTACTACCAAGCCTTACTACCAAGGTCCTTTGTATCTGTCCCATGCATGCTTGAATTCTGTCACTGTTTTGACACACCACCACCCGCTGGAAGGCTGTTCTAGGCATCCAAGTTATGGAGGTGAACCCAGTGATGGTCTTCAAGCATGCATTGGACAGATATAGAAGAATACTGACAGGAATAAACTGACAGGAAGAAGAAGGGTTGCTGTAGGTCAGGAAGGTCTGTATATTTATTTATTTAGTTTTTGTTAACCGAGTAGGTGCACTAGCCATGAAATTACTATTTTCAGGCATGACCAAGGAGAGTACAACAATCAAAGACAGGTACACAGCATGAGTACAATGAAATTACAATAGTATAGGTCAAAACAGTTAGTAGTAACGATTATATAATAGGGGTTTGCTGATAAGGTATCTCATAAAACCACATATCACCACTAGAGAGCAACAATCAAGAAATGACGTGTACACAGTGGAGAACAGAAAAGTTATCACTACTCTTTCTACGTAACACCAGATATCTCCACTATGTACATGTCACGAGTCAGAAAGGTAAACTGCCAAACTACATTGCAATGCACCTCTCCCGTGCATCCCAATTAAATTAATAAACCTGTGCAGCAAGAAAAGAAACTGAGTCTCGATCACTGAAAAAAATAACTCACCAATTTACAAATTAACGTAAACAAAAGCTGACACCCAGAATCTCATATCCCCGCCTACTTTACAGAACAACCAGTCAGAACACGAAATCCAAACATTAACCAATCACGAACACTAACACTTCACACCAGGAACAAGGAACTAAAAACAAACCAATAGTACACAACATGAAGTCAAACAACCAATGCCAAACGACTACATCGCTGACTGCACAACCCCCGTGGACGACAACAACCACAAAAAAAAAACTTCAGCAAACAGTAAAGAAGACAAAACCTAGCAATACAAATAAAGAATAAGTAATAAGAGATGCAAACACCTATATAAAATGCATGCGTGATAGTAGGGTATGCGATAGGTGAAATATCAGCACTTGCATTATGCAGCTGGGATTATCACTTGTGGCTCCGCTGTGCGAAGCCACTTGTGATAACCCCCATGCTCACTTGGCACTGGTGCTGATATTTCACCTATCGCATTCCTTATTATCACGTATCCCCTTAATACAAGCAGCCAGGACAATAACAATCAATGAAATTCACATAGGATTTTTAGGCATAGAAAACACACAGTCTAGGAAGAGATACCACAACATAGCAGCAAAGAAATATTATTCAAATTAGTCACAACAATGAAGATTCAAATAGGCAGTGAAACAAGACAAGGGCAAGTTCTGACAGGGCAGGATGCAGTATCATGGCCTCTGAAAAAGAGACTCAGGTGTGGGGGCTGCGGTGGATTAGCTCTCAAGGAGATAGTAAGGTAAGAAGTGCTATGAGGTAGGGAGGTTAAAGTTAGGCCAGGCAGTATCTGGTGAGTGAGTGGATTAGGAAGGAAGTACTTCTTCACTAAAAGAGTGATATACACCAGGAACAGACTGCCAGCAGAAGTAAAACCTAGAAACAGATGTTGATGGCAGATAAGGACCTCTTAGCCCATCTAGTGCAAGTGCAGAGATCAGCAAAGGATAGATGTAAGCACAGCTCCTTTTTGAAGCTGTCATGGGATCCATATACAGATTAGGCAGGGACCTTCTGGATTGACTGGGTAACTGGCCCAATCTCCGCAAAGACATAGACAGGATGGAAGCTGTCCAGAGGAGGGCAACTAAAATGGTGCAGGGTCTGCACCGGAAGACATATGAAGAGAGACTTAAGGAGCTAAATATGTATAGCCTCGAGGAAAGTTGGGAGAGGGGGAACATGATAGAAACTTTCAAGTACCTCAAGGGAATCAACAAAGTCCAAGAGGGTAGCATCTTTCAAAAAAAGAGGTGTGCAAGAACAAGGGGGCACAATTTGAAGATAGAAGGGGGGCAGCTCAGAGGTAACTTAAGGAAGTATTTTTTTGCAGAGAGGGTTGTGGATGCATGGAACGGCCTTCCAGAGGAGGTTGTGGAGTCAAAAACAAGTGGTGGAATTCAAGCATGCATGGGACAGTCATAAGGCAATTCTAGGGGGTGGGGTAGGAAGAAGTAGGCTGCTGGTTTACTAGGATCTGCAGCTTATCCATTAGGTAGGGAAATGGGCAGACTGGGTGGGCCAAGCGGTCCTTATCTGCTGTCAAAATCTATGTTTCTATCATTGAGCAGTCTGATTAATTTCTAATGCCCACTGACATAAACAGCACTGTGATCCGTACGCCTCCTACGATTGGACCGCTTCAGTGACCAGATGTCTTATCCACTCCCTACCCTCTATAAAGCTCCTCTTGTGAAACTCCCCATACATCTCTAATTGCCTGCTTATATCCCTATGCAGCAATTCATAATGTATATTATGCTAGATGTACCAAGCTCTTGCTCCCATTTCAGAGATATAGCCCTAAGTCAAGCACTACTGGCTGCCTGGAACAAAGTCCAGGCTAAAGTCAAGCTTCAGCATTTACTTATCCTAAATAGCTTCAAAAACTAGCTACCAGTTGTCATGCAGTGTGTCACTGGTTAAGATCCAGTTACTCTAAACCTTATGCCTCTTTCAGTTCTGACCCTGCATCACCCTCACCTTCCCTCACCCATCCTCCTTCGCAATCTCCATTCTCAACATTCTATTTTCTTCCTGTCTCCCTTCTTACCTGCTTTCTACCTGCTTGACCTGCTCTGTCTACTACCTCTCAATTTACAGTTGACTCTTGCTATAGCCTGCAACCCGTTTTGTGACTGCCTTGTGTTCAATTACATGTTACTATTTCTTAGTTCTAGTACATGGAAGTTCACTTGAAAGAAATGTTGATTGTACACAGATGTACACAAATGCTGAGTGTTTCTTCATATATGCTGTGTAATGTTACCTATATTTATGATGTACAGTATATGCCTTCTTTACATTTTCTTATGTATATGACTTATCTGCTCATGACCTGCTTGTAAATGAGCCTGCTCAAAGGAGTATTTTCCTGCCAATAAACTAAAACCCAGCTGTAGCTGTCTTGAGCATTCCTGCTACAGGAGAAGCAGTCATGGGGTGACTGCTCATGGGGATTCAGTAGCATTAAACAGTGCAGCTGACGGAGACTGTTTAGCACTTGAAACTGCTGTATATACCATTGTGCCAAGCAGGCATGGGTGAATCCCTCATTGCATGGGTGTGGCAATACATTCTGCATGGTCATGCTGTTGGTATTGTAATCACTGTTTATTCTTTCTTTCTAATAATCACAGCTGATGCATCCTCTGGTGGTAGATGGGGAGAGGGTGAGAGGTGATGGGATTTTTGGCTTATGTTTTGTACATTTTATGGAGAATAGTGTCATTGTACTTGCTGACTAGTCTTGTTTATGTCAGTATGTATATTTAGGGTATATTGATAGTATTTTCTTTGACTTTGTTCCTGACAATCTGTATCCTTGTTATAATTAATAAAGTTTATTTAATTAGAAAAAAAGTCATGCCTCAGGTGGTCGGGAACAAGGCTGCCAGCCAAGTGGTCCAACACCCATAAAGTAATGTTACTCTAAGCACGACACATACTCGAGAGTGCATTATTCCTATTATGCAATGGTTCCTTTGTAATAAAAAAAAAGATTAAAAATATGCTTCCTGCTGGTTAGGCTGATGCGGAGAGGGAGATGCCCAGTTCATATTACAGCAATAAAGGATAGCTATGGGTGAGTGTGTAAGACAGCCCAGCAGATTCGGGAGCATTTCCAAAAGTTTTTTGAGAAGCTATATACAACAGAAGGGGATGGGGGGAGTAGGAGAAGCGGGGAATGCTTTTTTGGAAACCTTGAATTTACTTAAGTTGACTAGAGAACAGCAGGACACCTTAAATAGTCCTATTACGAGGGTGGAGGTGCTGCAGGCCATCCAGAGGTTACAGAATGGGAAAGCAAGTGGGCCAGATGGCTATCTGATAGAATACTATAAGTGTTTAGCAGGACACCTGGCTGAACCGTTGTGCAGCATGTTTCAACAAAAGGAGGGTGACCTGTTGCATTACCGAAAACTTTTTCACATGTGGTGATCTGTTTGATCCCCAAATTGGGGAATGATGCATCGAGTGTGCCTCTTATTGGTCAATTTTGCTTTTGAATTGTGATGCTAAGATCTTGGTAAAGATATTGGCAGGCAGATTGAGACAGTGTTGCCATATGTAGTCCACCCAGACCAGACCGAGTTCATTAGGCGCTGACTTTCATATCATAATGTGATGTGGCTTCTGAATGTGATATGGGGAGCAGATCAGAGGAAAGAAGATACCTGTGTTATATCTGTGGATGCTGAGAAAGCCTTTGATGGGGTAGAATGGGGATACTTATTTGAAACATTAACCTGGTTTGGTCTAGGGGACACATTTATCAGCTGGTTGCGGGCCCTTTTTGGTTCTCCATGGGCAGAAGTGTTAGTAAATGGAGTGCTAACAGAGGGACTTAAGATTGGGGAGGGGTATGAGGCAAGGTTGTCCTTTGGCTCCCCTGCTCTTTGTTCTGGCAGTGGAGCCTTTGGCAATAGCGATTAGGCAGGAGGAAAGAATTCACGGGGTGCAGGGTATCTCAGAGGAACAACATAAGTTGGCTATGTATGCAGATGATATGCTGCTTTTTATTACAGAGCCAGAGACTTCGATGCCCACCTTATTGTGTCTGGTGGATAAGTTTGCACGGTTCTCGTGATACAAACTTAACCTCGATAAGTCTGAACTTATGATGCTCCCCAAGAGAGCGGGCCGGGATTAGGGTTGGGGGTTTAAGCAGGTAAGAAATTATTTTACATATTTAGGGATTAAAATTGGATGGTCCCTGGGTTCCCTGTATGACCGTAGTTATAACCCTATCCTTAAGGCCATAGAGGACGACCTGTGAAGGTGGACGTCATTACCGCTTTTCTGGCTTGGACGGATAAATCTACTCAAGATGAACGTCCTTCCTAGTTTGGTGTACATCATACAAATGATGCATGTGGAACTTTCTGGGAAGGATGTTAAACAATTGGTGGGATTGTTCTCCGTGTTTATTTGGCAGAGAAAATGCCCAAGGGTGAGTCTGCAGGGCCTCAAGGCAGATACAGGCAGGGGAGGTCTAAATTTTCCAGACATGAACAGCTATTATCTAGCTGCTCAGCAAAAAATATATTAGTGACTGGATGCATATGCAGTGTTGGGTAAGTTACTTTTTCTATTACTTCCTATTATGTTTAGAAACTTGTTCCAGGAAGCTATGTGCAGTCATTAGCAAGGATGGAGACGTACTGGAAAAAGTAATACACCTCACAATTATAGTTACTTATTGCTTTGTATACAAAAACAATACAAAAATAATAAATAACTATAACAGATTACAGTTTTTGAAAGTAATAGGTTAGTTATTAGTTACTTTCAAATAAATGTAATCGGTTACAGCTATCTATTTCTTTTTGTATAAAAAGACATAAGTAATTGTAACTGTAAGGTGTATTACTTTTTCCAGTACTTCTCCATCCTTGCTTGTGACTGCACAGAGCTTTCTTGAACAAGTTTCCAAAAGCAATAGAAAGTAATAGAAAAAGTAACTTACCCAACACTGTACATATGCCTCGGACAGCCTGGTGGTTGGATCTAGAACAAAGAGGGAATAAGGCAAGACTTTCAGTGTAACCGGAGAGATGGGGGTTAGGGGCACATAGGGGGCAGGAGACCAGAAATTCCCTGGTCCTGGCAGTTCTAGATAGTTGGGGCAGACTTTTAAAGTGAAGAGGGATTGCTGAAGTTGATACTCTGTTGGTACCAGTCACTGGTAACCCTTATTTTCTGCCAGAATGGGAGGACCCAGGGTTCAAATTTTCAGAGTTGCGACAGAGATTAAATTTGGGGAATGGACATTTGTTTTGGTACTTCCAAGTTAGGGCATATATTGGGAGATTAATTAGAGAAGGTCCAGGTATGGTGGAAATGAAAAAAAAGAACAGCTTATTCAAGGATCAAATCAGGAGATCAAAGGATTCATTGGGAGAGCTGTTCGGGAATCGAGGTACTATGTGCTGGATCTCTATAAAAAACAGACGGTTATGGGGGCAGGACCTGGGTATTCAAATTCAAGATCAGGATTGGACAGTATTGCTGTCTATGTATATGGAACTTCTTCTTTGTAGTAAGTTCAAAGAAGCTTTTTTAAATTTATTCACAGAATATATAATCCACTGGCCATGGTCCATAAGTATCATCCTGCTACCTCCCCTCAGTGTGGTAGATGTAGGAGAGAAGTGGGTACATATATTATCCTGCTACCTCCCCTCGGTGTGGTAGATGTAGGAGAGAAGTGGGTACATATATTCACTGTTTCTGGATCTGTCAGGTCTTGCAGCAGTTTTGGAAATCGGTGGTCTTAGAGGCTAGGAGAATGTGGGGAAGGGTGATTCCACAAGGCCCCACTGACATGTTTATTTGGGGTTGAATACTGAGGCAGGGGAGACAGGGAGCCATTGTCGAGGTGGGTGAGGATTCTTAATTTTGGCTAGACATTGCATACAAAGCAAGTGGGTTTCATGCGTGCCATGCCTACTTTACAGAACTGGCAAGTGTTGGTACTATGGACTTTAGTATTGGAAAGACTGACCCTCCTGGTAAAAGATAGGCTTAAGAGCTTTAATAGAGAGGGCCCCATTCCTGGCAAATCTTTCTCAGCAGGAAAATACATTTCTCTGGGATGGTACAGACCTATAAAATAATAGATTATTCTACCCTGTCTGTATATATATATATATATATATATATATGTATGTATAACAATCCCACAGTACATTTATTACCTGTGTGCTAATGCATCATTGTAGGCAGAGAAACTCTAAGATTAGATGTCTGTAATATGACAGGATATAATGTTGAGAAATACTGATTTTACAAGATACTGATGAACTCTGTATAGGACTGTGATTGTAGTGTGTGTTTGTGTTTAAATAAATCCATTTATGCAAAAAATGCTTAGAAATATGTTTATAGTCATTTTCTTTTTACTGAGTAGGTCTACATATGGGAAAAGAAAAGGCCCTTCATTAAGTTCTGTAGATGGTGCTGATGCTTGCAGTGAGTTTTCTCCATCTGCCCCCCACACACACTTCTCATTGGTAAGCTGTTGCTATCCATTGTTTAATTGACCTGCTCTAAATGCCGCCATGGGACTGGGTGAAGATTTATGTGTTTCCCAACTGCTGACACCACAGTACGACTCAACGAAGCTGATGGAGACTTTGTTTTCCATTCCTGATCACTGAGAAGTCACATAGAGAGGTTCTTTGGAGAAGGACTGAATGTGTGAGTTTTAGTTGAAAAATAATAATAATAAAAAAAAAAGATACTATGTGCTACTTTCTGGACAAATGCCTGAGTGGTGAGCAACAAAGCTGTCATTCCAGCAATAATGCACTACCCATTTCAAAGCAGTGTATGGTGTCAGCAAACCACGCAAACTGACAGGTTCATTTCTGTTTTGGAACCAAGTAAAGCAAATAATTTAAAGTCTGGGTGTGGGAAAGTGGAGGTTCTACTGGGTTTGGTCGGTGGGAATGTGACTGGAAATTACTAACCAGGAAAAGCATGTCAAGACAGCTACAGCTGCTGGTTGTGTATAGATGTAAGGGAAATGTGATTTACCTTTTTAATGTCATTTTGTTAATTATGTACTGGGACTTGATCAGTGATATTATTCTGGGATAACATCATAGGTGCAGCCCCAGACTGACCAATCAAAGCCCAGGATTCCATCTTGTCATTGTATAATAACTGTTTGAATATGGGGGCCCTAGAGCTGCAAAAATGATGAACAGAATAAAAAACAACTTTGTAGGTTCAATGCTTGGTCATAACTTTTTTTTTCACATTTTGACCCCAATTTGTCAACAGCATCTGTTTATGGCCCTGATGATTACAACAGGTAGAATTTGCTAAATCCTGTTTGAGAGGTGATTTCCAGAGTGACAGTGGAGATAGGTTTTAAAGGGAATTTGAAAATAACATCTGTCATGCTCATCAAATGGAGTAACTAAAGGACTCTGTTGCATATTTGAGCCTAATATGTATAAATGTCACAACCATGAGTAAATGCTGAAAATACCCCACATTCTACACTGTGGTTTATACCGTGGATGTAGGACAGTAGAAAGCTAGAACCCATGATGACTGTGCCGACTACCAGTGGATGCAACTACTAGAGCTATCATCATGTAGAAAATCATGCATAGAAACAAAGAAACATAAGACGTTGATGGCAGATAAAGACCGCTTGGCCCACCTAGTCTGCCCATTTCCCTACCTAGAGGATAAGCTGCAGATCCTATTTAACCAACAGCCTATTTCTTCCTACCCCCCAACAAAAATTGCCTTATGTCTGTCCCATGCATCCTTGAATTCTCCCACAGTTTTAGACCCTACAGCCTCCTCAGGAAGGCTGTTCCATGCGTCCATCACCCTCTCTGTGAAAAAATACTTTCTCACATTGCCCCTGAGCCATCCCCCCTCTATCTTCAAATTGTGTCCCCTTATTCTTGCACATCTCTTTTTCTGAAAGATGCTACCCTCTTGGACTTACACATTTCTATCATGTCCCCCCTCCCTCCTTTTCTCAGGGGTATACATATTAAGCTCCTTTAGTCTCTCCTCATATGGCTTTTCTTGCAGACCCTGCACCATTTTAGTTGCCCTCCTCTGAACTGCCTCCATCCTGTCTATGTCCCTGCGGAGATGGGGTCTCCAGAACTGGGCGC
Source organism: Neoceratodus forsteri (assembly GCA_016271365.2). Classification (NCBI taxonomy): domain Eukaryota; kingdom Metazoa; phylum Chordata; order Ceratodontiformes; family Ceratodontidae; genus Neoceratodus; species Neoceratodus forsteri. The sequence continues at coordinate 388,914,438 of CM057457.1, read as the reverse complement.
AGTACTCCAGATGGGGTCTCACCCACTGTCTGTACAGGGGGATAACAACTTCCTATTTTCTGCTGGTGATACCTCTCCCTATATATCCCAGTATCCCTCCAGCCCTCCCTACCACCTTCTCACACTGCTTGCCAACCTTAAGGTCATCTGATATGTTTACCCCCAGGTCCCTTTCCATTTTTGTTGTTGTTACTACCTCCCCCCCCGTTGTGTAATCTTCCCCTGGGTTTTTGTTTCCCAGGTGCATTACTTTGCACTTATTTGCATTGAATCCAAGCTGCCATACTTCTGACCATTCCTCCAACCTTGCCAAGTCCCTTCTCATCCTTTCCACACCTCCTTGTGTATCAACCCTGTTGCAGATCTTTGTGTCATCTGCAAAGAGGCATACTTTTCCTTCCAGTCCCACTGCAATGTCATTTATAAAGACATTAAAAAGGACTGGACCCAGTACTGAACTCTGCGGTACCCCACTAGTAACTCCTCTTCTTCAGAGTGGACTCCATTTACAATTACCTTCTGTGTGCTGTTGTTCAGCCAATGTTTATCGCTACCATCCTGGGACCCACTCCCAGGCTGGTTAATCTGACTATTAATCTTTGTGTCGGACTGTGTCAAATGCCTTGCTAAAGTCTAGGTAGGCCATGTCCATAGCCCCTCCCTGGTCTACTACTTTGGTCACCCAGTCAAAGAAATCAATTAGATTCGTCTGACATGACCTTCCCGCAACTTCATTTTAAAATTAGTGAAGTTTGAGGCATCAACTATTTTCCCAGGAAGATGGTTCCACAATCTAATAGATAGTGCTATATATGAATTCTTCCTTGAATCAATTCTTGGAGTACTTTCCAGGAGTTGTCACCCATGTCCTCTCAAATCTTCAGAAAGTACAGTTACGTAAGAACTTACCGTAACAGTAGATCTTGGAGAACAGCTCTTGCAGCAGGTAACACCATTAGGACTAAAGCCAGCAGGTGTCAGGACCCCACGGAAATCTTCTAGCTAGCAGTCTTCAGCGGGGACTGCCTCCGACGTTGGTCCCGTCCCCGACGTCAGACGTAGTACATAAGGAGGCGGTCCCGCCAGATTCCCCAGTTCTCCCGCTGGAGACTCCTGGCCACAGGATGACATCAGAAGGGGAGACCGAGGATCCGCCATCAGAAGAAAAGAGCTTAAGCTCCTGCCAAGGCCTGGTAGGCCATACCTCCTCAAAGGGGGAATGGTGGGTGGGAAGGTACCTGCTGCAAGAGCTGTTCTCGAAGATCTACTGTTACGGTAAGTTCTTACGTAACCGTACTATCTTACTTCGAGATACAGCTCTTGCAGCAGGTAACACCATTAGGACTGATTCCCAAGCAATAACGCCTGTTAGCACTGTGGGAGGAGGAAATTAGGAGAGATCTTGAACAAGTCCTGACTCTAGGACAGGAGACCCTTTAGAACGGCCAGGCCAAAACTGGCTCTCCGCCGTGATGTAATATCCAGGCTATAGTGCCTAATAAATGTGTGCACAGAGCTCCAAGTAGCTGCATCACAAATGGCCGAGGTGGAGACGTTACGCAGTGCTGCAAAGGAGGTAGCCACCCCCCTTGTCCAGTGGCCCCAGACTGTACCCGGCAGGGGCTTATGCTTGTTGTTGTAGCAAAATGAAATACACTAGACAAGCCAGCGAGAAAGGGTCTGCTTTGAGACTGGTTGGCCCAGCATCCTCTCAGCAAAGGAAATGAATAGTTGCTCCGACTTGTGAAGCTGTTTAGTTCCGTTCAGGTAGAACCTTAAGGAGCGGTGAACATCCAGGGTGTGAAGTAACACCTCTCCTCTATTAGAGTACTTGGGGAAATACACAGGCAGATCGATGTCCTGGTTGAGAGTGATGGCAGAGACCACCTTAGGCAGGAATTTAGGATTCGTCCTCAGAGACACTCTGTCCTGGTGGAAAATTAAATAAGGCTCCTTGCACATGAGAGCGTGAAGCTCGAAACTCTCCTTGCTGGCGGTACAGCAACTAAAAATAGCGTTTTCCATGACGAAAAGCATGGCTCAGCAATCAGCGGCAGGTTCAAAGGGGGGGGAAGCGTAAGTTGTTCCAGGACAAAGAGTAGGTCCCAGGGAGGAACAGGATCCTTGTTGGGTGGCCTAAGGTGTAACACCCCTCTCAGGAAGTCTCGAGAGGCATCAAGCTGTGCCACTGTGCGCTGTCCCACCGGGAGGTGGTATGCAGAAATCGCACAGAGGTGCACTTTAATGGAGGAGTAGGCGAGACCCGAATGGAATAGGGAAAGCAGGTATTCCGGCACCACTTTCACCAGGCATTCTAAAGGGGAAAGGCTGCGTGCCTGCGACCATAAGCAAAAACAACGCCACTTCATGGCATACGTCGCATGCGTTGCCGGCTTTCTGGCTGCGGAAAGGACTTCCGCCACCTCTTGCGAGACCCCGTATCGCATAATGGCTATGTCTCTAGGAGCCATGCATGCAGGTTCAGTGAGCGTAAGTCTGGGTGGACTAGAGAATCTTCCTTCTGAGACAATAGATGGGAGCTGAAAGGCAACGGAACTGGAGGTTCCCGGGACAATTGCATCAGCATGGGGAACCAGATCTGTCTGGGCCAGAAAGGCGCTACCAGGATCACTGTTGCGTGCTCCCTGCGCAGTTTGAGAAGAACTCTCTGGATCAACGGGAAGGGAGGGCAAGCATAGAGGAATCTGTCCGCCCAGGAGAGGGACAACGCGTCTCACCAGAAAACACCAGGCCCTGGATCTAGCAAGCAAAAATTGGGCAGTTTTGTGTTGGATGGGGAAGCGAACAAGTCCAACTCTGGAGTTCCCCATCGAAGAAACAGATCCTCCGCTACCTCCCGAAGGAGTTCCCATTCATGGACTCTGGCTTAGGAATGGCTCAGGCCATCTGTGATTGTGTTGTCCACTCCGGGAATGTGAACTGCAATCAGGCTCGCGCCGTGTAGAATTACCCAATCCCACACTCTCATAGCTTCCCTGCAAAGGGGGTAAGAGTGTGCGCCTCCTTGTTTGTTGAGGTAATACATCACCACCGTGTTGTCTGTCTGGAGCAGAAGAGTACTCGACGGGATTTCTGACTGAAAGGCCTGCAGGGCAAGAGGACCGCCTCATCTCCAGCACGTTGATGTGGAGGTGGGCTTCCTGAGGGGTCCATATTGGGTCTAGCCACCATTGCCAGTCTCAAATCACGACGTTCATGATTCTGACCGGGTGCTGCATGTGGTCTTGCCTTTGGTCCCACTGCACCTTGAGCATCCACTGGGTTACCCGCAAGTGGAGCCTTGCCAAAGGGATGGTTGGAATGGCTGCAGCCATGTGTCTGAGCAAGTGAAGGACCAGCCTGGCGGGGACAGTCTTCTTCGCTGAGAGATCCCTGATGAGGGATCTGATGTGTTCTGCTCGTTCGTTGGGAAGAAAGGCTTTCCCTTGGAAGGTGTCCAGAACTGCGCCTATGAACTGCAGCTTCTGGGACGATCACGAGGAAAGACTTCTCGAGTTGATAAGAATGCCCTGAGACTGGAACAGATCCTGGGTGCTCTGAATAGCCAACAACAGCACCTCTTGGAGATGGCCATGAGAAGCCAGTCGTCCAGGTATGGGAACACGAGTGGCCCTGTCTCCTTAGGAGACGCCCACTGCCATACACTTGGTAAAGACCCCTGCAAGACAGTCCAAACGGAAGAGCCCAGAACTGAAAGTGGTGGCTGAGAAACTCAAAGCGCAGGAACCTCCTGTGCGCTTGAGCTACTGCGATGTGCAGGTAGGCGTCCTGCATGTCCAGGGACGCTAAGAAGGCATCCTTCTTCAGCATGGGAATGAGTCCTTGGAGGGTCACCATGCAAAAACGTTTGTAGGCGACCGACATGTTGAGGTCGCTAAGGTCCAAGATTGGACGGAGGTCCCCTGTTTTCTACGGAACCAGAAAGAAGTGGGAATAGTATCCGGATCCTATCTGGTTCTCTGGGACATACTCCATTGCTCCCTTTGCAGGAGTGTGAATACCACTTGCCTGATGAGTGATCTGTGCTGACCCGAGTAATGGGAGGCAGAGGAGGCCTTGTGGGTGGCTTGTCCATGAATTCTATAAAGTGGCCTCTTTCGACCAACTGAAGGACCCACCTGTAGGTGGTTACGGACTGCCACCCTGGCAGGTGGTCCGCAATGCGGCCCCGACCTTGGTGTCCCATTGATCCTGAGGGGCGGGGGATGGGAAGGAGTCATGCTGTGGCGGCTGAGGGACCAGCGGGCTGGTCCAACTTAGCTGGTCATTGGCTTCGGCCCGCGGATGACTTCCTCTGGGCTCTGCGGGAGAAGGAGCCCCTCTGTTGCGGGCCGGCGCAGGACTGCTGTCTCTGCATCTGGCCTCGAAAACGGCTTTGGTTCCTATGAAAGGAACTAAGCTTGGGTCTGTACATGGCCTGGACAGACCGTACCGCCTTCCCGGCCTCTTGAAGTTTGGTGAGGACCTTCTCCGAGGACTCACCAAAGAGAACTCTCCATGAAACGAGGCGTCCAGGATGTTCTTCTGGACGTCCGCGGTGAATCCGGAGACACGGAGCCATAAGTGCCTCCGAGGCATACGCCTGGCTGTCGCCTGGCCGAGGAGTCCACGGAATCATACGCGGCTCGCAGCACCTGGGTTCCCATGTCCGAATCCGTACGAAGGAGTTGCAGCAACTCCTCCTTCTGCTCACCTTCTGGCATCTTTTCCACCTGATCCAGTCCCTGTTCCCACATAGCGTTTTGGAACTGTACCATGTGGGTCAAGTAGTTGAGGGATCTGATGGCTCAAGTAGCGGATGCATACATGCGCCTGCCCATAGCGTCCAGCTGCTTGGACTCTGGGTCCGGTGGCAGGATGCTCAAATGTTGCGGCCTCTGGAACCTGTCATGAGAGGCTGTAATGACCAGAGAGTTGGCCAGAGGGTGTGATGCCAAGTACTGGTCCTCCCTAGGGGCCTTGTACAGGCGGTCAGCTTTCTTCGGCATCGCTGGTAGTGAGTGTGGACGTTTCCACGCTGCCTTGGTGACGTCCACAAAAGTGTCCACCAAGGGTGGCACCACCACAGGCTTTGGATCCTTTTGCCAAAGATACCTGGCGAGGCGTAATCTCTTGGGGTCTAGTTCCTCTGCGTCCCAGCCCATGTTCTCCTGGATATGCCTCATAATCTCTGAGAATGATGGGTCATCTGGAGGAGATCTTGGAAGCTCACGTGAGTCCGGAGAAGGGACGTTGATTGGAGAGGGGGATCTGGATCCATCCGAGTAGTCCGATCCCGTGTCCTCCGTCGAAGGCGAATGACGGCGTCTTCTGGGTCTCTTGGGGCTGGGTGACCCTGAAGAAGATCTGGACGGAGGTCTCCTTTTTTCTGGTCTACCCCAGGAGGATCTGCAGGCTCCTGGGAGAGGTACTGCCGCAGCCCCAGGTGGAGTAGGGGGCGAGGGGCCGACGAGTCACAGGTGGAGGAGGAGGAAGAGGAGGAGTGTGGGAACCACATCCCTTTATGGTGTCCCACCAGTAAGTAACAACCCTTGACCTCAGATATGCTGAGGCCTCGACGACGGACCGGGCGCCGATGGCCGGTCGCCGGGTTCGACGTTGGCTCCCCAGGGGTCTCAGGTTCCGGAGAGGGTTCCCTGGGGGGGGGGCGACAGGACTGGGTTCACCCGTCTGGTCCTCAGGCTGGGTCAGCTCCTCCTCCTCCGTGATCGCCTCCTGACTGATGTTGGTGGGAGGCGAAGGGGTTCTCTTCTCAGTAGGTACGAACGTCGGTCCCCCGGCCGGCGTCCATTGAGGCGAAGGCCTAACCGGCGACGGGCATCTGGCGGTCGTCGTTGCTCGTGACCGATGGTGTTTGGCCGATGTCTGTGGCCGCCGGATCCAACAATTCTTAGGGAAGTCAGCTCTTGGTCTTCCACTGGGGAGGAGGAGGCAAAGAGACTGACCTGGCGTCGGGTTCCAAGTGGTGGGAACTGGACTTGTGATGGTGATGGCGGTCCCCTGACCTCGACAGGGCCTTAGTAGCCGAAGACGAAGAAGGTCTTGGCCTGCGGAAGAGAGGAGGAACCCGAAGGAGTCTTCACTGCTGCAGGGGGAGGCTGAGAGCGGGCCCGGGAAGGGGAGCGGTCGGACCGGGAGCTGGAGCTATGGGAGTCAGAGGCCCTAGATGGGGATCTGGATCTCACCCTCTCCCTATGCTTCTCAAGGTATCTCCGGGCCTTGTCGGAAGATTCCCCTTGAGGCTGCGCCATGGCTTTAATCTTTCCCGAGCAGGAACGCCTGAAGGGCCTTCTGACACGGATCCGGTCCGCTATTGAACCCTGGCAGAAGGAACAGGCCCGGTATCGTGGTCTGGGCCTAGACACCGGATGAGGCTCGAATGCGGGTCTTTAAATGGAATTTGCTTCCCACAGGCGTACTTCGATGGATGGCCTTCCACGGAGGTTGGAGAGGACATCAGACAGCAACTGAGCAGAAGAAACAAACTTTTTCCTAAAAGGAGGAACTTAACCAGGCGTCGTGCACTAGAAACGAACCGAAGGGTCGAGACATGCAAGTCAACGGCGGGAAAGAACTGGGGAATCTGGCGGGACCGCCTCCTTATGTACTACGTCTGATGTAGGGGGAGGGACCGACCTCGGAGGCAGTCCCCGCTGAAGACTGCTAGCTAGAAGATTTTCGTGGGGTCCTGACGCCTGCCGGCTTCAGTCCTAATGGTGTTACCTGCTGCAAGAGCTGTATCTCGAAGTAAGATCAATGCTTATACTTTTTTTTGCATCATTTGTTTATTAAATTTTGTCGTATAGTTGACATACAAACATACATACATACACACATATGCTACATGAACCTCAATTCATAACTTATATACATTAAGATCCAATTCCTTAATAAAATATCTATCTAGAACCAATCAGTGAGTCATTCTTCAAGCAGTAATCCAGGATGTGAAGGATCAGGGCCCCTTGTATTTCCTAAGGCCAACCTGTAAACCCATTCCCTGGTAAAATTAACATCAGACCCAGCCCTCTTCTAGCATCATACTATCTGCTGCTGTAAGAGATAGCAAATATGGTTGCCATGTTCTATGGAAAAGTTCTCCTTTTTCTTTAATAACATACGTCAAACGCTCCAAGGTGAGGGCTTGAAGTATCGGGGCCTTCCACTGAGCTATAGTAGGCTTCGCAGCCGTTACCCAGGTATTAAGGATACAGCACTACCATAAGCCATCGTTGTTCAGGGATCCATTCCCCTTCCCCTGTTTCTTCTATCCCAAACAATAATAATAAAGGGGACATAGGGTATTGTTGCCCCCTATCTTTTGTAATTCCGTCACCAACGCTCCCCAGAAATTTTGCAAAACTGGGCATGTCCAGAAATAAAGACAGTATGATTTTAGGTTATTATTGCATCTAGGACATATGGGTGATACTACAAGGTTGTACTTATGAACAATAAGTGGTGGGTAGTATAGAACAATGCTTATATTTAAAGCTGCACTATCAGAGAATTGTTGACTATATCAAAGTGCACTTACCCTGTCGACTTAGTATGCTGATCATCCCCATATCACCCCTTTTGACTTTCTGTCAACTTTTAATGATGTTTTTACAACACAATTTGGTAAAAAAAAACCAAAAAAACAATATTTTCAGTGCAGGTCACTCTACCTCCTTTGTTTACTTATGCCACGAGTCGTCTGGCATGCATGTTCATGAAAATGATTGGAATGTGGAGGGAGGCGGTGTGGGCAGCTGCATGCTCACTTCCCATTGTTTCTTTCTATTTCCCTTCCACTGGTGTGCCTTCTTATTTTGGAGTCGATCACTGTGTTATCGCTCTTGTACTGACAGATTTAGAGCGATCTACCTTGGAGAGCACCACCTTCAATCTCAGGAATGGCAAGTTTCTCAGTAAATTGGTCTACATCTGGGGTTCACTGCATGTTTCTTTCTGTCCTGTGCTCATTTTATTTTCCTGACTGCCACATTTTAATATCAGCAGTACGTGCTGCTCTTACTTGTCCTCATTCCTACCTATTCCCTAATGCAAAATAAGGAAGCCATGCAGGAGAGTTCAGAAGGTGTGCAACTAGATGATTTAAAGAGTTCATATTTTTCCCCACTAAGTTCCCAAAATGGGCAATAGAGACATAGTTTGTGTAATTGCTCGTGGTTCACACTCCACCACCATAAAGCCACATTTTGAACAAGTGGTTTCGAATGATGCAGATCTCATTACGATACTCATGGACTAGTGGCCTTTCATACATACGGTGGTGGAGAGCTGACAATTACCTGGGAACTCTTTGATGATTTTTGTTTTTGTTTTGGGGTGAGCTGTGTTACTGAAGTACTGTAGCTTGAGGCAGCCCTCCCCAATAAAAACTTATCAGAACAAGATAAACAAAGTTCCTTTGCATTACATGCATATTTCAAACTTTGACAGATGTCAGCCACAATCTTCTTTTTATGGTTGCAAAACTGTACTGATCTGTGAGTGCCAATTCCCAGAGCGCAAATCCTAATCTGGTGTGTATTAGTGCTTCACCGACATACATCTGTACCAGAGTTCCATCCCCTTTGGGTGACCTTATTTTACATTGTCCTGGCTCTGAAAACAGTATCTATACCTTAGCAGTTTCATGCACCTAACTGCTTGGTCCATCGATCCTCTGATTTTTGCAGTAAATAACCACAGTGTTTATAGTTGTGGCTAAATTCAATATTTTAACACCTCCCAAAATCTAGTGCTCACATAGAAAAATGAATCCAAGTCAACTTGTTAACTGCATTGCCAAGACAAATGACAGATTCCATCAGCTTGCTTGTATGTCCTCCCATCCTGTGCAACAGCTGGTCCCCACTGAAAGAGAGTCCACATGTAGTCAGAGCATGCCTTGATAAATACATTGCGGAACATCAGGCACAGTATTACTGCAGCGGCAGCCAGTCTAGATACAGAGCAGATGTTTTTTTCAAGTATCTTCAAATGCAGTACACTTGTGAGGAGGAGGAGTCAAAGACATGACAAAACTATCATGCACAATGCACCTCGACCTACATTTATCCCGCTGAACCCAATGCATCATCATAGCACTATGGAAATTCAGTATAGAAAAAAAATACATTCCCATCTGCAGTGTGTGTGTGTGTGTGTGTGTGTGTGTGTGTGTGTGTATAACCATTACTTGAGTCTAAATCTGTATACTACAGTTCTGTATTTCATTTCTAAATGTATAGACTGTGGTAATATGTTAGTAATATATGTCACTGTATAATATGTGTAATGTATGAATAGATATGATAGAAACTTTCCATTTGCAGAGGGCAGCATCTTCCAAAAAAATATTGCAACAAGTAGGGACATTGTGCTACAGATCAAATTCAATTGTAGGTTGTGACTTAGGCATCCCCTCTTAAAGCAGCACATTGTATAGTCCAGGATACCGCTTCCTCTGGTAATGCGTTCCATCTGGTCACAACTCTCGTCATTAAAAAGTGTCTATTCTAGTCTCTCTTGAACCTTCCTCCCTCCAGTCTCAGTTTGTTCCATCTGGTGTCCCTCCCTCTTCTTTACATGAAAAGCCCTCTGTGGCTATCCAATTTATCCTTCTAGTACTTGAAGGTCTTAGTCATGCCTCCAATCCCTCCTTTCCTCCGGGAGTACATGTTCAACATCCTCAGCCAGCTCTCATAGTTCAAATCTCCTTGCCTCTGCCTCATTTTTGTTGCCCTGCGCTTCACCACATATAGTAAACCAATGTCCTTCTTCAGGTACAGCTCCCAGAACTGCACACAGTACTCCAGGTGTAGTCTAGCCAGTAACATATACAGTGACAGGATCACCTCCCTCCTGGAGGATATGCCTCTGTTAATACAACCCAGCATCCTGTTAGCCCTTGCAGCTGCCTTTCTACACCATGTGGAGTTGTTTTGACTAAGTCATGCCCCATCTGAGCAGCTTGACATAGCCTAGACAGGACTTGCCTGAGAGCAGTACAGGCAGAGAAAAGGACTGATGAAGCCGGAAATGGTAAAACACTTAGAAAAATGATTTCCTATCCATCCAGAGGACTAAAATGTTCTTAAAGGCACGAGAGGATAAGGCCTAAATGAAAGACCTTAAACTCTGAAACCCATCAGACAGAGGAAAAGACCAGCAGAAAGGTTGTCTTCGATGTTACTTGCTTCAGGACAGAATTGCCACAGGTTCAAAGGGACACCCCATGAACTTGACTATACAGAGGTTTGTGTTCCGCAGCAAAAATCTCCGGTCCCTAGAAGGGTCTGGAAGTGAAATGGCGCCTTGCAGAATTCCTTGAAATGGACTGAGAAATTACAGATTTCTCTTGCCTGACAGAAAACAGAAGCCGAGTATCCACTAGGCGTACTCCCAAGAGTGAGGTCTACTGTCCTACTATAAGTAAGAAAATAAAAACCTTTATATTTATACAGGAAACAAGTCATAAGGACCAAACTAGTTCAGCGTACAAGACAGTAATGCCATGATATGAACTAAATAATCCAGTCATGAGAGGAAAGAGGATTGAAAAAAACTCTAGGCTCTTGTCCTTGTACCAAGGGGAAAAACCACTTCCACTAGGAAACTGAGGTTTTTGTGGTACTAAAACCTTTTATTTTTGTCATAGATGTTCCAGGCCTTGTTAAGATACAGGGACTCTAGGAGATCTAGCCTCTCAAGAGCGAGGCCTTGAGGAGAAAAGACTGGGAGTTGAGAAACGCTACTCCTGTGTGAGAAAGGAAGTAGCTTGTAGAAATGAGAGTAGCCAGAAGGCTGTTTAACTGAAACATTTTTATCAGAAAGTACCAAGGGATCATGGTGGCTGGATGATTCTGTAAGTATAGAAGTACTTAGGAACCAGGAGAAAATATGGGAGACAGAAAACTTCTCTGACCAGTCTTAAAATAAGAAAGTCCATTGGAAGGAACCCCAAGCTGGGGCATGCAACAGGAAAAGAAAAACTAGTGGTTCAGGTTTGAGGCAAAAATTCAGATCTGGACCTGACCTACCCCTGAGTGATGTGATTAGGCTCTTGTGTGTTGAGGGCTCACTTGTGATGCCCTGACCAATGCGACTTAAAGGATTCTGCCAAAGGGCCTACTTGTGGTGGCCCTGACTATGCTAAAATATTGTTCTTGCCCAACAGATGGATGAGTGACTAAGACACCTCCAAAGAAGTAGGCTAGAGATCAAAACGTGTAGCTATTGCAGAGAGACTGGAAGCCTTGTGTCCCAATGCTCATTGAAGTGATACATGGTAGGATTATCATCCGATCTTCTCCGTACTAACTTGACCTCTAGACTGAAAAATGCAGGCCTGACAGAGATGCTCTGAGATTCCAGGGGCTTTGAAAGAAGGACTTCTCAGAAACCAAGACCCAATGATGGAACCCTCAAAGGGAAGCACCCACTGGAAGGAAGCCTCTGAACCAAAGGTTTGAAGGGAAAGAGGTATGAAATTCACTGTTTTCATATACCAGTACAGCTTGTAACAGAGTTCAGGCTTCATGAAAATTCTGTTATTTGGAATCTGACCTAGAGGTCTAGCCCCTGGACTCTAGTGTCTAAATTATGTGCCATATACAGAGAACTAACTTCCCTGATGAGAGATGAGCATTGCCCCTAAGAGTTGTCTTGGATTTGGATGGTTAGGAACTTTTCCTAGTAGGTACAAAAAAAAAAACAAGACTGTAGGAAAAACATGTCAGACTTAAGGTTTGAAAACCAAAGTCAAGGAGAACTGGATAAGGGCAGCCAAGTCTCTGAGGAGGGAAACCAGAGACTCCCTGTCTTAAGGGGAGAACCACCAGCCTACTCAGATATCTGAAGAACTGCCCGTTTCTTACCCAGTATCTGGGAACACTCTGGAGGCAGTCTAAATGGAATAGAAGAAAACTGGTACTCGCCTGACAAAAGCACAGGGCTAAGGAACTGAGAACATAGATTGTATCAAGGGAGACTAGAAAATCCCCTGCATTTGCTTTTTATCATATAAGATTTTTATTGATTTTCATCTTTTTTCAAACATGATAGTTTTTGACAAGTGAAAGCCTGAAGTGTATGGCATGTCCACAGAATGTGAAGTAGGTGTGCCGGTGATGACTGGCATCTCCAGCATTTATTGTGGTTCAGCACTTTAACCTTAACCAGGAAAGCAGGTGTTCTATACCATCTGAGGAGAATATTCAGCTGTATTAGCTGGCTCCTGGCATCTTCATACGTTGTACGTGCAGCCTTTAAACAAAATGACCATCTCTGCTGAGGAATTGGGCTCTGAAGCTCATTTTCCCATACCATCTGACATAGAGAGGTGGTGCCTGGCTGAGCATCTCTTAGTACCCTGTAGAAGATGCCCACCAGTCCCGGGCCGTGTTTTGGCTTATGCAGTGAATTTAGGCACCCCCATGTAAGCTCATCTGTAGGTTTGAGCAGTAGAGCTTGGAGTGCACTCCTTATCTGGAGATAGCGCCAAAAGTCCTGCTTTGGGAAATCAAATCTATTCTGTAGTTGTTCGAATGACATAAGAGTTTTACTACGTGGGAGGAGAAGATCACCCACAGAATGGATACCCTTCCTGTCCCAACTTAGCCAATTTAGGGGTTTATGATCAGCCAAGATAAGCCTGTTGTACCAAAGGGGGGGCATATTGGACTGGGGGGATCTGGCCACACCTGATATACCAGTAATGGTCATTGCTCGGTGCCAAGTGTTGCAGGTTTCCATCATGATGGGAGTCAACTGATGTCCAGGGCTTTTTTTAATTTCAAGTAGGGCAAACAGGGAATTATCTGACACAAGAGTAGCTTCTAGGCCGACCAATTGAGGGGGTCGGGGGGTTGGGGAGACAAACCATGCAGTGGCTTGGGCCATTCGATAGGCTAAGTAGTATCCTAAAAACCAGGGTAACCCCAAACCACCTCTGGTCCAGTGAGCCCTTAGTTTTGCTCACCCCCAGCGTGCCACTTTCCCTTCCCAGAGAAAGGAGAGGAGTTTGTCTAAGGAAGTGAAAAGCTTATTGGAGAGAGTGATTGGGAGGTTATTCACAAGTATGAGACTCTTTGGTAAGATGAACATATGTGTTGCTTGACTTTGCCTTTAGGATAAGTTTGCCTTCGCCAACATTGAACCTCGCTGTCAGAGTCATTAAAAGTGGGGAGAAATTTGCATTTTCAAGGTCATTCCATGCTGCAGATATATATATATATATCTATATCTATAATATATCTATATATATATATCTATATATATATATATATATCCCCAGGTAAGAAAACCCTTCAGGGGTCCAGGAGATATCCGTGCCTTTCAGACAGTCTCTACCACATTTAGGGTTCAGAGGAGAGAGAATTGTCTCTTTTTGGTTTATTACTAAGCCAGAAATATGGGCATAGTTTCATAGCACTTTTAAGACTGAGGGGAGAGATACTTCCGGGTTGGACAATGTGAGCAACATATTGTCCGCATATGTGTTAATCAAGAAGTCTTCTGTTTAACAGGGATACCTGAAATATCAGGGGTATCTGTAAGTTTCATCAGAGGCTCAAGGGCTATAAGGAAAAGAAGGGGAGAGAAAGGACACTGCTGCCTCGCTCCCCACTGTAGGGGGAAGGGGAAGAGATGTCTCAGTTGGTGACCATCCTAGCTGTGGGCAGGTGGTATAGGGTGGAGACCCATGTGCAAAATGGCTACCAAATCCATATAAGGTAAGGACCTCATGGAGAGAGTTCCACCCAAGGAGTCTAATGCTTTGAAAAGTTGATTGCTAAGGCAGCCATTGGTGACTTAGCGTGGAGTGCTATCCATTTCAGGTTAAGAACTAAATAGAGATTGTCTGATCCAGATGTGCCCTTGGAGAAGCCAGATTGCGTAGTATGTATTAACCTATGGAGCACCTGGTTCATCCTGTTTCCAAGCACTTTGGCCTGCAATTTGGTGTCTACTGATAACAGTGAAATGGGCCGAAAATTGACACAGTCTAGGGCGTCCGAGGATATTTTGGGAATCAATGTCATTAGGGCTTCTGCAGTAGGAGGGAGCAGGACTGTGGCTTGGGCCTCTAGAAGAGCTCGAAAGAGTGGGGCAATGATGTCTTTCTCCAGGAGTTGGTAGAGCTCCACCGTCATACCATCTGGCCCTGGGGTTTTCCCTTGCCATCTGGGAAAGTGCTATGCAGCTCCTCTGTGAAATGGGGCCTCTAGAGCACTACACTCCTCTTGTGAGAGTTTTGGAAGGAAGGGAGGCTCCTTTGCAAAATTCTGACATATGTGCAGAGAGGTCTTCTGGTGATAACGTGGATTGAGACTGGTAGAGTTTCTGGTAATAGGCTCGCATCGTCTCATTAATGTCACGGGGAGTGGTAGCTACCTTGCCCTGTTGGTTTCTTAATGCTAGTATTCTGGATGATGCCTGCTGCTTGTGTAGGTGGTAAGCTAGCAATTTTCCTCCTTTATCCCCTCCCTCCCAAGACTTATGTTTAGCATGGAGTAGTTGCCACTCAGCTTTTTTATGCAGCAATGAGTTGATCTGATATTTCAGACCTGTGATCTGGGGTAAGAGGGGGAATTTGAGCGGGCATTGGTCGGTGAGTTTAAACCGCTTCTCCAAGTTCATAAGTTCCTCCTGTAGCTGGCACACCGTTGCTGCCTGGACCTTATTTTGGTGGCAGTTGATATAATTCTCCCTGGATGACAGCTTTAAAGCCTCCTCACCGTGGAGGATGAGACTTCTCTGACGTGTTAAGGAAAAATAAGTATGAGTTTCTTCCACTATAAAGGATAAGGTTTTGTCCTGGATCAGTAATGGGTTACATCTCCATCTGGTAGCCGCACTCCTTGACCAGGTGGGGAAAGGTGATGGATACGGGGCATGGTCAGAGATTATTATGCTATTAATCGAGGTGTCCAGAATCCCAGGTGCTGCCACATGATTAACTAGCCAGAAGTCTAACCTGCTCATGTATGGTGGACTGCAGAGTAAAAGGAATAGTCCCACCCTTTGGGATTGCTCCTCCTCCAGGGTCAGACAGTCCCCATTCCTCCATCATTTCATTTAGCCCTGCCAAGTCTCTAGGATGTGTTTGTGGGGTTGGAAGGGATTTGTACAAAAAGACATCCTGCACGAAATTATGATCCCCACCTACCAGGACTGGTATGTCCGGGACATTAGCTGTCAGTTCAGTGAGGGCTTGACTGATATCCAGGTAAAGGCTCCCTGAATCAATGTTGTGTCCATATACTTTTGCTATTACCACCCTGCCCCCTGGATATGAGAGTCTGACAACCACCCACCTTCCCTGGGAGTTGGTACGCTTATCCTCAATTACCCACGGTGAGGCTTTCCGCAGTATAACAACCCCTTTGGATTTGGAAGAAGCACAGCTGGCAGCTAAAGAACCCACCCATAGCTTTTGCAGCCACTGAACCGTTCTGTTCGTTACGTGTGTCTCCTGAAGTAGAGCTATATCTGCTCCCATAGATTTTAAAAATTGAAGTACCTTTGTACGTTTAGCCGGATGATTAAGCCCTTTCACGTTCCATGAGACACATTTTCAGTCCTGGGTAGATGACGAGCTGTCAGCCTTTGTTAGTATCCTCCACACAAAGCAGAAAAGGGAGACGGCACTAACCAGAGGAGTACTCGCCCACCAATAGCGACTGGCGTGGAGACCATGGCAAGAGAGAGAAGTCACCTGATAGTGGTTCGATCAGAAGGTTCTCAGCTTTACTGAGTAGGAGCGTGAGCAATTATGTGAAAAGAGTTAGAGTCCCAGACTGCTGCAGCATTAGCCAATAAGAACAAGAAGAAAACTGTAGGAGGAGGAAATAACAAACAACACTCATTAACCTACATTATTTTTACTACTACAAAAATACACAATAAAGTATCTGTGTAACCCAAAAGATTTATCTAAAGCTGGTGTGAATCAGTGAATGGTGCTGAAGTGAGCGTGAGAGAGAGCTCTGTGCTCTGAACCACACTATTTCTAACACCAAATATGGGGGATGGTCACGACCAAGCTAGGTGATCTGCCCTACCTGGCTTCTAAGATCTCTGTATTACCAGATCTAAGAGCCAGTGGGTCCTACTGGCTGCTTACTGGTAGGGAATCCCACATATCAACAAGAAAAACATTAAGCAACTGGTAGCAGTGGTTTAGGGAGGACCTCTATGCCGCTTGCCAGTTTGGATTCCTGGTGAGGCCTTGAAATACCCAAAAGGAGCTAGTACAACTAGTTTGGGGTTCCTCAGTTAAGACTAATACCTGAAAGACCTTTATCCCTGCAGAGTCCTCCATATGGAGGAATATATGCCATCATTGAAAAACTAACTCTGTTAGTAGTTGTATATTATAAGTAGAGGACACTCCTAATCATAATATGGTGGACTTTCTGTGAGTCTCAGGGCTTCAGGACAGCGCAGGAGGGAGGCGCCAGCGGAGGTTCTCAAAATCGCATACCCAAGATGAGCCTTTATCACATCAGACAACCAATGGTCATGGCATTATATGCATCGAGAAAGAAAACAGAGAGCTTAGCCATTGTTTAATTATCCTGAATGTCAGCCATCCACGCTGAGGGCATCTTGTCTTTCTGCCTGCAGTTTAACAGTTCTGTTCAGCCTTGCAGGATTGCCTACTGCCTCCGCAAAAGATCTATTTCCAGGCTCTAATAATCCAGCTGCCGCTGTTTGCTCTGTTTTGTTTTCTTCAGTCGTTGTCGCCCAGTCCAGTCAAGTGGTAGCTTCCATCGGTCCACCAGATTCAGAATCCAATCCATCTTGTTCGGGTGGTTGTGGAGGTATTGCTGCTTCTGCACGAGAGAGTTTAGCAGGAGGAGAAGCAGATGGGTTATTGGCATTGGTTTGGGTTGGACTTCTGGAGCGGTGGTGGTTCTGGGTGCTAGCAGGTGTTTAAGCCTTTCCGCATATCCACGGGCTCCAACTCCACTATTGAGGGCTGGTCCATGGTTTGGAGGATAGAGCTACCAGATTCCCTGTGTCTCTCAGTGGTTCCCACAGGGCAGGAGTGGGGACCTTGTTTGTGCTGCACCAGTCCAGCTACATTTTCCTTCCCTAATGCTCGTTTCTCCTTACTCACTGTTCCTCTGTCCTTTGGTCCCCTGGAGCCCAGAGGCATCTAGGGATGTAGTTCTGGACAGAATGCTTGGCCAGTGCTGGTTAACCTATGCTTCAGCTTCCTTCGTGATTCTGCCAGAAAATCCTTCCCTTCCCTATACAGATGCAGAGCTGTAAGTTTTTAAATCTGTACTGGAAGGAGTTCGCTTGTAGGAACTTTTAATGGGTCCATACTCTCTTCTCTTGGTAGCTACTTCTTGGGAAAAGTCTCTATAGAAGGAGATAGTAGCTCTCCTCCACACGATTTCCCCAATCTCTCTGGAGGCTTGAAGCAACTTTTCTTTAAATCGAATATCTCAGGATATATGCAATTATAGTTCTTGGAGCATTAGTGTCTGTTCTGCCAGAAACTCTATGTGCCCTCTCCATCGTGATCGTATCCTGCCACCTTTCTCCTAGGAGCTGGGGTATCCATTCATTTAAGAACGTCTCCATATTAAGCCCTTCAGTGCCATCAGGGACCCCGAGGATCCTAATGTTATTCCTATGCCCCCTGTTTTCTTGGTCTTCAACCCTATACCATAACTGATCGAGTCTGGCTTCATGGTCCCTCAGTCGTTGTAGTACAGCTAAGTGTTGCCGCTCGAGATCCTCTGTCCTCTGTTCCAGGACATTCTGTTTGTCCTCCAGCCATCGAACATTGGCTACATTACCTGCCAGGGATGTCCCAATACTGTCCACCCTCATCAGTAAGGCCTCTAGCATTTTGGTGATATTAGACAGGCGCTCTCCCAGCTAGGGTTGATCAAGAATGGCGGGGGTCTGCCGGTCTCTTGAACGTTAGCTCCTGCCACGTCCATCCCACTTATTGGTGTGTGATGTAGACTGGGGAAAATATGGAGTTGCAGTGTGTCTCCAGTGACTATTTAGTGTCCGCTGTTATCTTGCAATTGTGACCTGTTTCACTGTCATTGGGAGCCCAACAACAAGGATAGGAAGCAGGAACGTGTATAACTGGACTACGCACGCACTCAGGCTGTTACGGCCTAACCAAACTGCTTGGCTCCTAAGGAGAAGTCATCAGGATATTCGCCGATCTACCGCGCCTCCAACCTCAAGGTTCATCAGTATCTGTGTAGCAGAGGTAGGGAAGGGTTTACCAGTTGCTTTAAGTTAAATTCAGTCCGGCATATCGGCGGATTGCAAGAGACTATACGCAAGGGTAGAATGGAGCCAAAACTTTAAGCTGCCATTACTGTCAGGTCCAGGCCATGCCCCCCTTCAAATCCCCTGCATTTGCAAAAGAAAAACCTGAGTTAAGAACTCATTCTGACTCCAGGTTGTGAAAGTCAATAATGATTCACCATTCCCCTTTTTCATTTAAAATTCAGGTAATAGCCGGGAAAAAAGGTCTAGCCCCAAAGGAGACAGGAACCCTTTCATGACTTTGACCTCACAAGGTTCTAGAGCTCTAGTTCCCACTGCTGACATGCTACTGGAGACAGGCAGAGACTGCAGCAACTGGAGGTAAACTTTAGTTATTTATTTACTTATCATGTATATAAATATATATATATATATATATATATATATATATATATATATATATATATATAAAATTAGAGGCAAAAACTCTGTTTACATTAGTTAGGGTTGTTCCACAGCGAAAAAGCAAGGAAATTGGTGTTAGGGTTGAAAGCCCTTGGACCCCCACACTCAACCCGGCATCAGAGTGCGACTGGGGTTGCCAGCCCTAACTCTCACCTAATCAGATGTGTGAAGAAGCAGAGGTATAGGAGAATGGGGTGAGAGTTATGACCGACAACCCCAATGCGCACCTCGCCGGGTTGGGGTGTGGGTGGGGGTCCAAGGGGGCTTTCAACCCTAACACCGAATTTTCGCTTTGTTGCTGTGGAACAAACCTAACTAATGCATTAAACAAGAGTTTTTTGCCTCTAAATTTCCCTTCTTTTTGAGAATGATGACGAGAAATAGTGAATGTAATGCGGCGGCAGGAGCGCGGGGCCCAAACGCCACGTGATGTCTTGTGACATAATTAAAGGAACAGCAACGTAAACAGAAGAGCTAACAGTGGCGCACATGGTAACGCAAGCGCGAATGAGAAAGCAAAGGGTAACGCACATGGTGGCGTAGACGGGAACGGTAATGCCAAGGGGGGATATAAACACAAGTGGAAACATTAACTGTAATAGTAATGGAAGTGCATACCCTGTGTTTTCCAAACAGGTGCATACAGAAAAACAGTGTGTACAAAGAATGTATGCATTGTAATGGGGATCGAAGCTTAGACGATCATTGGAAAGTACTTAATTGGTAATCTCTGAGCAACCGCCCGACGTAGAAAAAAAATTTAAATTTCAGAGACATCATTATTTTCCTGGCTACCGTTTTGTATTACAGTGGGCTATGTAACTAGCACCAAAAAATCTGTATCTCGCACTGTTTTCAAGATATGAGCCCCGAAATGCACGGCGTTCGCCACCATGTAAGTCTATGGGAAAAAATGCCAACTTTGGAGTACCGTAACTTTGGAGCCGTACAATATTTTTTCACCAAACCAACAAAAGGCACATCTGTGACATGTTGGCTGTCTTTCTTCTAAATTTCAGCCCAAAAGACCAATGGTTCTTTAGCAGCAGGGTGACAAAGAAATCCTGTCATTTTGGTCATTGGAGAAGTAGCGTCGTGATTTGTGACACCTTTCACAAATGTTGCGACACTTTAGGTGAGTGCGACACTACTTGATACTACTTTTTCCAGAAATTTGAAAACATATTTCTGGTAGCTTAACCCCAAAATAAAGACATAGCTAGCATCCCCAGGGTCTGACTTGGTAAACACAAAAAGAATTGTGTCCCTAGAGGGTCCCAAATTTAAATGGCAAGCATTTCTTTGATCACTAACTGAAAAAAAATGGCAGATTTACTACTACTACTGGGGTGATTTGCGACACTAAAAACTGCATGTACGACACTTTCTCACTTTTTGGTAACTTTTCCCATTGACTTATAATGGGAACTTGTTTTTTGAATAACTTTTGAACCGTTTAATATTTTTTCACAAAATCTTCAAAAGGCACATCAGGAACCCCAGCCACACGTTCCCTGAAGTTTTCGGACCAGTCACGCAAACCGTGCAACCTGTAGGTGAGAGCAAAGAATTCGCAGAAAAAGCATAAATGCACATTTCGTTGGTGCTTAATAATTCCGCAGCCGTATATCTGACCAGTACGAAACTTGGCAGGTCCCAAGATCTACCATGCCCAATTGTGCATACCAAATTTCAGGCAAATCTCTTGAACAGTGGCAAAGTTATTAAGGTGCAAAATGTGACCCTTTAACCTTAAAATGGCTCCTCAACCCTAACTATGGTAGCACTACCATGCTACCATTATATAATATATAAAATATATATAAATATAAATACTATCGGTCCTAACTCTCACCCCATTCTCCTATACCTCAGCTTCTTTACACATATGATGGGGTGAGAGTTAGGGTTTAACACCCCAACGCTGCACCCCTGATGCCGTTGGGGGGGGGGCGGGGCTAGTCCAAGGGGGCTAAACCTTAACTGAGAATTTCCTTGCTTTTGTTGCTGTGGAACAACCCTAACTGATGCATTAAACAGAGTTTTTGCCATATATATATATATATATATATATATATATATATATATATATACACGTGTGTGTCTGCATACACTTATCTATTTTATTTATTTTATTTTATTATCAATTTATTTTAATTTACTTTTTTTTTTTACACCAACTGAAGAAGGGGTAAAAATTGAACCAAGAAGGAAAATAATTGAAGAAAAGAGGATTACCAGGAATGAAAAAGCATACCTGCCTATACCTTTGGAAAACTTCACATCTGGAAAATTACAAATGTGTTGGTGAGGAAACAAGGCAAAGGGAAAATAATTCCCACCAAGTCCCCTTATCCTGAGACTTCTGGGGAAGGAATGCTTATCCTTAACTGAGTACTAGAAGAGTTAAACTCGTCCATTTGTGCCTGTCAGGTTTAGTTTGCCCTAAAGACAAACCAAAATTTGCACCAAAGCATAACCCAAAAAGCTAGAACTTTTCAGACAGACAGACAAACCTGAGGGAAATGGCCTAGGCCAAGACTCTAGAAGCTGTAACATTATGAAACATAGAAACATAGACTCTGATGGCAGATAGGGACACCCACCTAGTGTGCCCATTTCCCTACCTAACGGATAAGCTGCAGATCCTAGTTAACAAACAGCCTACTTCCTCCTACCCCCTAGAATTGCCTTATGTCTGTCCCATGCATTCTTGAATTCCCCACTGTTTTTGACTCTATGACCTCCTCAGGAAGGCTGTTCCATGCATCTACAACCCTCTCTATGAAGAAATACTTCCTTACATTACCTCTGAGCCGTCCCCTCTATCTTCATGACTTAAGGCTTTGAGAGCGTAGGTGCTACCATATGCCACTTGGTATTTCAACAAACCTCCTGTGAATAGTGCTCCAGAGAGCTGTTGCACTATGGCAAGGATAGGCTACATCAAAAACTCAATAGCTAATAGCGTATGCTATAAAGGTAGGAAACATTACCATTAAATTTCTTACACATGGTATCTGATTATCTAGAGTCTATCTCTGGAGGGAGAACAGACAGTGGCACAAGGCTGAGAAGCAGGCCACTGTTTGCCCTAACTCTCTTTAATCTGAAAATGTACAGAGAAAAAACAGCAGAACACTTACCGTATTTCCTCTGAATGCTTCTGTCAACCCCGAAAGAGAAGGAGGGGTTTTCAGAACTTACCTGTGGGTGTCTTCAGAGAGCTGTCAACTTCTTTGGAGGAGAGCAACCATCATCCTCAACCTTTTTGTTGGTGTCGTCCTGGAGGGAAAAGTCCAGGGAGTCCACTGGTTGAATACGAATGTGTGAGAAGGAAAGAGACCTCATTATACTATAACCTGACTCAACCTCAGGGTGACCGACTGGAATTAGTGGGTTCCGAGACTCGAGAGGAGCTCATGATAGAAAAATCCTCTCCCAAATTAATAATAATAATAACAAATATATATCTATGGGCGAAGGATTAACATGGAGAGGATTACTCGACGAAGGAGCAGAGAACATGCCCAGAAATATAAAATCTGGAATAATTGCCAAGCTCTCAGAAATTCAGTTGCAGAGGGCATAATTTTATCAACCCTTGATGTCTCCCTAAGTCCTTCAGGAGGGAGGGTCAGAGGAGATTAATCTCTATCTTTGTGCAGAGAAGAGGACACCCTGTCTATTTTCAAATTAAAGGCTTGGACAGAGAAACAACTGCTACAGAAGGTTCTATGTGATAATGGCGATCGGCAAATGGCGACTCGCATTATTGCGACGTCAGGGCAGCGAAAACAATTTCGCCACCCTGACATTCCCAGCACATGGAAGAACAGCACCGGGACTTAAATCCTTTGCTTTCTGTGAGGGAGCTGTGCCCCCACCCTCCATGAGGGGCTTTACCCCGCACCTCCTACTTAAAGATTCTCAACTCCAGGGGTGCATGTCGGGGGCAAAGCAAAAACATAAGTTTGGGCCGGTGCAACAAAACGCAGTAGCGCCTAGACCAGACTCGAACCTGAACCCCACGCACTGCAAGTGGAGGCCAACCCCGATGCCACAGCGCAGCTCAGCAGCTGACCATAGCACCACCCCCACATATCCTCTGCCCCTCCCAGGCCATGCTCACCATGCTCGCCCCACCCCGCATACATACAGCGACATCCTGTCGCTTAGTCACCCACCCCACCAAATCCAGTTGCCCTCCCTGCCCCTTCACCTTCAGACTTTCGCCCACATCACGCCTTCATTTTGGACGGTAGCCTTGATTCAGGCGCCCACCATTACCATACTACCACGGAACCAGACTTGAATAATAGAAGTCCCAAGGGACTTGTCATTTCTTTGTGTTAACTTGAGGTACCCTCTCAGTGCTTTTATAGGAGGGGGAGGTAGACTGAAAAGCCCAGATGATATTAGTTAGGCTAAAGCTTTTAACAAATCAAAATCAACTTTAAGAGATTTTTATTTTTATTTATTTTTTTCACAAAGAGGAAAAAACAGAACCAGCTCCACATCTCTTGTCAACAAAGCCCACTGCACAGCAAACAAGAGAGTCTTACCCCGAAAGAGAGAGGATTACCCTTCAAATATCAACATTTTGAATTTTTAATAGAAAAAAACAAGAGGTTCCAAGAATTAACGCAGGTGCTCAAAGGAAAAATTGTACACTTACGTGAATTGGGGAGGTGACCCAAACAGTCCCTTCATGGAGTCTGTTTGGACTATACTACTGGCTGGACACTGGGACTAGTGCGGCCACTGCCCCTCCTGCCCCCACCTCAGAAGTATCCCTAGGCTGCTACTGGGAAAACTTGAGGCTGGAAAAAGGCCTGTGCGGAGTTCTCACCCTGCCACCCTTGCATGGTGCTTCTGGAGATTGGCAGCCCTGTCATTAGCTGCTGCACTTTTGTAGCAGCCTTGTACTCATTCATTGTTTGATATATGCCTCTGTTCCCAAAGAGGGACACAGGGTCACAAGGAAAATCCATGGCTTTGTTCTGAGTATCCTGTGTGAGACTGGTAGTCCTGAGCCAGGTGAACTTCCTTAGTGACACAGAAGATGCCATTTGCCTGGATGTATTGTCATTAGCATCCACTGCAATCCTAAACTCTGTTTTTGAAGCTTCAATGCCCCTTTTTGTAGCTTCCTCCAGGTCAGCAGCCATGGAAGGAGGGTCTGTCTTGGCAATCTCTAGCACCGTGGTCTGCATATTCTTCTGGTACCTGGCTATATAGGCCATATAAGATGCCTGCCTAATAGCCAAGGAAGATCCCAGATAAACTTTCTTTGCAATGGAATCCACCCTCCTAGAATCCTTGTCTGGAAGGAGGGTTGTCCTGCTTTTCCTTTTTCTTCTTTTTAACCGTGATGGCCAGTTCGGCAACCTTATCCGCGATATGTTTTTTGGTAGCGCTGTCGCCACTGACACAGGGCAGCCTCCCGGTTCATCTGGTTGCTAAACAGCTGGGTTAGCAGCCTTTTCAGCCATTCTTTCCCTCAGTCTTTTTAACCTCCTATCAATAGTAGACTGAGGAAAATTGGTACAGCTCTCAGTCTGCCTGTAAGTGGTCAGACCCCAGACAAAACAAGTAAATAAGATGAGGATATACTTTTGCAAACAGTTCCCTGCACTCAGTACAGTGCTGGAAACCAGAGGGTCCTGTTCTCTTTTTGGTTTCTGTGACAACTCAGATACCAGACTAAATAAAGTATTACTTTTTCTTTTGTTTTTTCGTTGTTAAACTGGATACAAGAAACTAGGAGTTACCCTGGAAATTTAAATAATAACAAGACCAGTAGTTACCCCAGTTGAATTTGACCCACTAACCAGGAGTTGCCCTGGTAAAATTCAACTAAAACTTACTGACTATACTAAGTCGGAACAGCATTTAAACTTTAAAATATATAAAGACAAAAACTAATAGGGAGGCTGTTGATTTCCTCTCGGTTGAGAAACTGAGAAGAAAACAACTACTTACTCTTCTAAACTAAAAATCTAAACAATTACTACCTGAAACCAAACACAGTGAAAAGAATACTAAATAAAATAGTTTTACTGAAAAAATAACCAAGAAAATATAGTTTATTCAAGCGATGAAAGAGTGCTGTCTGAAGACGTCTTAGTGAGGCAAGTGGAGTAAAAAATCTGACAGTTTAGAGTTTTTACCAGGGACAATGATTTGAAAACTGAGCTGGAGCCTAGCATTCCATCGTTTACATAGGTTATATTAACCCTTTCGGTTCTGGGGCAGTCCTATGGTGAGACCATACTGCATAAGTCAGAATATAGTATGATTTCTGGGGTTTGAACAAGGGACATACTATGAAGCGGGGGAGATTCAGGAGAAACATAAGGAAGTGCTTCTTCACAGAGAGAGTAGTGGATGCCTGGAACAGCTTTCCACAGGAGGCTGTGGGGTGAAAGCCATGGTGGAATTCAAGAACGTGGGACAGGCATAAGGGAACCTTAGTCATTAGGGAAGAGAGGGTTGTCAAGATCAAGTAGGCTGTACAGCATTACAATAGGTAAGGAAAATGGAGCAGACTGTGTGGTCCAAGCAGTCTTTATCTGCAATTAAAGTTTATGTTTCTATGGTGCCGAACTATGTTTGACCTAGGGATTTGGAAGCCAGGATGTGTGAGGGTTGATTCAGGGCCTCAGCAGTCCAGAGCGAGTGGAAGGAGGTAGGAAGAGCCTGCAGCAAGTGCACAAGGTAGTTGGTTAAGCAAAGAGCACCAATAGAAAGCCTACTTGCATTGTGCACACCTTGTGAGAGCAGAGATCCAGTGACCTGCAGCATTAACAGGAGTCACGTGGGTTAAGGAAGCAAGAGTGCACTACAGTGCAGCACTGTCTCAAGGGACAGCACCTGTTTTCACAATGTATCACAATTTGGATTACAAATATCACCATACGAACATACAAAACTGCCAACAAATACAGGCCATAAGGTCCAGCAAGTCTACTCGAGTGCAGCTAGAAATTATTACACTGAAGTTGCCCTCCTCCTCAACCCCCAGAACGGTGATCCTCCTTCACTTTGTCCCATCCCTTTTAAAACTGCCCACTGACTTACAGGGTCTCACCACTTGGTAGCGTATTCCACATAGTCACCCCTTTCTATAAAGAAGTGCTTCCTCATTCCTTTCCTGAACCTTCAACCTCCAATCTCAAACCATGTCCCTTGTGTCCCTCCCCTTAATTTAAATATCCCTTCTGTACCAGTTTTGTTTATACCCTTTATCATATCCCCATCCCTCCTCACCTCAGAGAATACATGTTAAGCTCCCTCAGCCTTTCTTGAAGGGTTTGTCCTTCAACCATGTAATGATCTTTGTTCCTCTACGCTGGACCCCCTCCAGTGACATAACATCCTTTTTTAAGTATGAGCACCAGTACTGCACGCAGTACTCCAGGTGCAGTCTCACCGATGACCTGTACAGTAGCAGGATCACCTCCCCTCTCCTGGAGGAGATTCCTCTAGCAATACAATCAAGCATCTTAGTGGCTTTAGCTACTGCTTTCCTGCACTGTGCTGAGTGGTTCATTTGTCCAGTTATCACCCCAATATTGTTCTCCTCCTCTGCAGTGGCTACCTGTACCACTCCCAACTGAAAACTCCTCCTTGGGTTCCTTGCTCCCAAGTGCATGACTTTGCACTTTATAGCACTGAACCCCTGCTGCCAAGTGTCGACCAGTGCTTAAGTCTAGCTAGATCACCCCTGCAGCCCCTGCCATCATACTGTGTCATTCACCACCGCACCCATCTTCGTAGCATCCACAATGAGACGAATCTTGACTAATCAGTGTTATGCAAGATGTCAGCAATGAGAATGCTGAACAACACCAGGCCCAATACCAAGCCCTGCAGTACCCTGTTCATTACTGCCCTTGAAGAGGAGCGTTCCCCCCAAATCACTACACTCTGTTGTCTCCCTTGCAGCCATTTCTTAATCCAGTTCTCCAAGTTTGTCCCTACTCCTTCGTGTCACGACTTGCTAACCAGCCTCCCATGTGAGACTGAATCAAAAGCCTTGCTGAAATCCAGATAGAGGACATTCACCACATGGTCCTTGTCAAGAGTCCTAATGACCCAGTTATAATAGTCAATCAGGTTGGTCTGGCAGGATCTGCCACAGACAAACCCATGCTGCCTTCTGTCCTGGAGACCCCACACACAAACCCATGCTGCTTTCTCTCCTGGAGACCCCACACCCACATCCATGCTGCTTTCTCTCCTGGAGACCCCACACACAAACCCATGCTGCCTTCTGTCCTGGAGATCCCACACAAACCATACTGCTTTCTGTCCTGAGACCCCACACACAAAACCGATGCTGCTTTCTCTCCTGGAGACCCCACACACAAACCCATGCTGCCTTCTGTCCTGGAGATCCCACACACAAACCCATGCTGCTTTCTGTCCTGGAAACCCCACACACAAACCCATGCTGCTTTCTCTCCTGGAGACCCCACACACAAACCCATGCTGCCTTCTGTCTTGGAGATCCCACACACAAACCCATGCTGCCTTCTGTCCTGGAGACCCCACACACAAACCCATGCTGCTTTCTCTCCTGGAGACCCCACACACAAACCCATGCTGCCTTCTGTCCTGGATATCCCACACACAAACCCATGCTGCTTTCTCTCCTGGAGACCCCACACCCACATCCATGCTGCTTTCTGTCCTGGAGACCATTACCTTCTAGAAAGGTTACCCACCTCTCCTTAAGGATTGTCTCCATTAGCTTTCCCCAGTGGATATAACGCTCACTGGTCTAAGCTGCATGGTTCATCCTTAGGTCCGCTTTTGTGGAGGGGAACCACGTGAGCCATCCTCCAGTCTTGGGGCATGCACTCTGTTCTCAGAGATCCAAAGCCCATTTGCGGGCTTCCAAGCTGCTCCTGTGGCCTGGCACTCTGGGCCCGCCACAGCTGACATACTGCCCAACCGTCCCCTGAACAGATTCAGGCAGCCCATCTGTGGGTCTCCCAAGCTGCTCCTGTGGCCCTAGCATTCTCCGAGCTGGCTGCAGCTAACAGACC
The DNA here is from genome assembly GCA_016271365.2 of Neoceratodus forsteri. Lineage (NCBI taxonomy): Eukaryota > Metazoa > Chordata > Ceratodontiformes > Ceratodontidae > Neoceratodus > Neoceratodus forsteri. Next base: position 388,886,653 of record CM057457.1, on the reverse strand, counting down.
ACTGACTTACCCCCGGACAGATTCAGATAGCCCATCAGTAGGCTTCCCAAGCTGCTCCTGTGGTCCTGGCACTTCTAAGCCAGCCACAGCTAGCAGACTGCCCAACTGACCCTCAGACAGATTCAGGTATGCACCGGACCTCTGAAACTCGTAGTTTGAATGCCGCTGTTTTGACTGGATGCCTAGTGGAGGAGCCAGGCACTGACTGGCAGTTTCTGCTCCTTGGCTGATTTTGAATGCCTGGCTTCCTGATCTTGGGAAATCTCTTTCTGTGCTGTGTTCTGGACTGAATTTTTGTAAATGTAATTACTTATGTTAGGCATCAATTGGACTTGCTTTACCTGCCAGTTTAGCTAATCTGTTACAAGCCCTAGTTTAGCCTCCGGTGTTACTTGCTACTGTGAGACTAGTGCTGGACAAACTGTATTGTATAGTAACCGATGTTTGACTGCTTAGACCTAGCTACTGAGTAAGATTGCTGCAGTTTTTCATTTCTGCCTCAACTGCCAACCCCTAACCCCTTTCCCACACTGGTCACTCTGCTAATTATTAATTTCTCCTCCCACTTGCAATGCTGTCTCTTTAAACAACTTCTTCTCTGCCTCACCTACAAACCCTCTCCTCACACCCCCCTCCTGCCATTGCTGTTTGTCCTCCTCAGACGTCCAGCACAGAACCCCCCGTTAACTCCTCTTCTATCTTAAATAAATTGCCCACATTTGCCAGCTCTTTACCTCGTGCTTTGTCTTTCCCCATTGCCTGCCCCCACTGAGCTTGCTATTGTACTTTAGCTGTATTTAATCCTCTGTCTTTCCTCTTTGTTCCACAGACAGCCCATCTCGGGCTTCCCAAGCTGCTCCTGTGGCCTTGGCACTCCGAGCTGGTTGCAGCTAACAAACCACCCGAATGACCCCGGACAGATTCAGGTACACACCAGACCTCCAAAACTCGTGGTTTTGAATGCTGCTGTTTTGACTGGAAGCCCAGTGGAGGAGGCAGGCACTGATTGGCAGTTTCTGCTCCTTGGCCGATTTTCCAACTCCTGGCGCTTCCTGATCTTGGGGAAATCTCTTTCTGTGCTGTGTTCTGGACTGAATTTTTCGCCCACACCCCCTACCTCCTCACCATATTAAATAGACCATTGCTCCACCCCTTTCCTCAGCCTAGCAGCTGATTGGTCACTCCACTACTGCACATTCTTATGGTTATTGACCTCCCTGTCTTCAATACTTTACTTGACCCACTTTCTTACTGCCCCTTTTTAAAGCAGTCTCACCCACAGGGCTGCACATTTGCTCTCAACTTTTTCTCTGGCCGCTCCAGTTAACTCCTCTCAATTACTGCTGTAACCTGCCCTATTGTTAGGGCCCTCACCCTAATGTGACTATATACCCTTTCATTTCTTATACTTCCACTGTCTATGGTGACATACCTAGTCATAGCCAAAGCATCCCAGTAGCTGGCACCTTTGCCTTAGCTGAATTTTCAGTGATATCACTAAATTAGAACTAGTGTCATTGCCCCCCCACACAGTAAAGCAATATTACAGTGACTCTTTCCAGGCGTTTTACCAAAATTGCCCTGTGCTTCAGCTAATTTAATAGCTGGCACACCACTGCTGGCTCAGTTTTACCTCCAGCTACCTACCACACCTTAACCACAGCCCCCCACCTACCAGGTACTTTTAATGATCCTGCCTACTGGTTGCCGCCTCCACCTCCGGGCACACTGCTAACCCTATCCTCCCTCATTCTGCTAGGGTCACTCACCACATGTTCACCGACATGATGAGTTGAGACCGCCTCATAAGGCCTCTCACCCTAACCCCCACATCTACAATGGGGCCACCACTCACTCCACCAATGGCTGTACCCATATCCCACCCACTGATGTTGCCATGTTAAGGCAATGGACTCTATGTTGCCTTGCCTCTCCTGCTCTATAGCAGCTACCCATCCCCAAATGCTTGCGCTGCTCCTCCCCTCCCTGGCCAGCAGCTAAACTGGTGCAGAGTGACTAAACTAGCATCTATGTGTATCCTCCTGGTCCTTCTCCTCCACTCAGGAGACATCATCCCTAACCTTGGCCCCACCAACCCCTCCCAGTCCACTGCTCCTAAGGATCTTAAAATCGCCTCCCTTAATATATATACAGCCTCCTTAATAAATTTGACTCTTTTCAGGGCTGGGTTGCCCAGAATAACCCTGATATCATCTCAGTAGTAGAAACTTGGCTCAATGACCATATCCCAGACTCCATGGTCTCACTCCCCAGGCTTACTTGATACGGCTCCGACCATACCTCTAAAAAAGGTGGTGGATGTGCACTATACATCCAGGACTCGCTACAATGTCTTGCCCTTCCAACCCCACTCCTTGAGCATGGGGCCCAGGACTCACTCTGAAAATCACTACTGCACCTAACAGAGCCACCTGTTCCTCTCTTCTATATACATTCCTCCCAGAATCAGAAGAGTGCTTTCCATTCTGTCCTCACCTGCATTCAGTCTCTTACTGACAATGCAGAAATCATTGCCCTTGGGAACTTTAATATAAATTGGCTAGCTGACACATCGCACTCTTTAGGGATGCAACAGCCTCTCAAAACCTGTCCCAACTTGTGACCACCGCCACTAGACTGAACCAGAGGCCTGCACTGCCACTCTCCTTGATCTGGTGCTCACCAATACACCCTATAAAGCTACCCAGGTCAGGTTTTACCCGATGCCCTGAGTGATCACGCCCAGTGCTTCGTCACTGGTCATATATTGCAAGAAAGCCCTCCAAACAACTATCCTCCAACACCATCTCAGACCTGACAAACTTCGGGCCTTTAGACAATACCTCTCAACCAGTGACTGGTCCCCAATTACAACTGCTTTGGACATTGACACCGCTCTTGACCACTTCAATGACACTCTCAATTCTGCCAGTGATTGGTATGCACCCCTAAGCAAACAGGTTGTCAAAGGTGTTGACACACCTTGGATGTCACAAGCCCTAATAGAGGCAGTGTGAGCTTTCCCAAAATAAAATTAAGATCCCAGGGGAGCAGGGTTATGGATAGGGGTCTTAAATGAGGACCCTCTAAGAAAGGTCTTGGAGACCTCTATTGAGTGACCATCTTGTCCCCCAATGGGAAATGGTAGGCTAAAATGGCCACTATATAAACTTTGAGGAGGAGTAACTAAGGCCCAGATCATAGAGGTGCCTCAGGTAGTCCAGAATCCTGGTTGCAGGGCAGGAAAAATGTTCCAAGTCCTTGGAACCTGCCCAAATGGAAAACTGCTTCCACTTCATGACCTAAGTAGATCTGGTGGAAGGCTTTCTGGCCTCCACCAAGATGTCCGCAACTAAAGGGGAAACACTTAAGCGAGCAGTGACTATGTCTGTAGGAACCAAGCATGAAGGTGGAGCGATTTGAGGCCTGGATAGACCAAGGACCCCCGATCCTGGGTCAACAATTCCTACAACAGAGGCAGAGGTAGAAGAGGCTCCTCTGAAAACTTTTGCAGAAGAGAGAACCAAACTTGCCTCGGCCAGAAAGCAGTGATAAGAATCATTCACGCCCGTTCCGACTGAAGTTTGTTCAGAACTCTCGGGATCAAAGGAATGGGGGGGGCAGCATAGACGAATCTGCCCTTCCAACACAAAGAGAGAGCATCCTGCCAGAAAACGCTCTCACCCTGAGACGCGCAGAAGGTGGGAAGCTTGGTGTTGTTGGGGAGGCAAACAGATCTACCTGAGGAGTCCGCCACTGTGCAAAAATCTCATTTATGACCTCTTGCTTGAGTTCCCACTCATGAGACTTGGCAGATGAGCAAATGAGTGCATCTGCCAGGGTGTTTCCACACCTGGCATGTGGACTGCTGTCAAGGTGCAGGTTGTGCTGAGATGCCCAATACAGTACTCTCACTGCTTCTCGGCACAGGGTATAGGAACTAGTTCCTCCCTGCTTGTTGAGGTACCAGACTACACACATGTTGTCTAATTGCATCAGAAGGTGGCCGGGAAGAATAAAGGGAACAAGGGCCTGCAAGGCATAAAGAACCGCCCTCAGTTCGCGAATGTTGATGTGCAACTGTTTCTCGATGTGAGACCAGATTCCCTGAGTCTTGTGAGACCCGAGGTGGGCTCCACAGCCTGCACCTGAAGCATCCATGGTCAGAGTCTATGTGGAATGGGCAGTGCAGAATGGGACCCCCAGACTGAGGTTCTCTTGCGCCATCCACCACTATAAGCCCCTGATCATTGGGTCCAAAACCAGGACTTTTTAATAAAATTCATCCTGGGATTGGTCCCATTGAGATCGAAGGGTCCACTGCAAGACTCACATATGGAGTTGCACCAGAGGGACAGTTGGAATGGCAGCTGCCATGAGGCCTAGAAGGTGAAGGACCTTCTGGGCCAAGACCCATTTGTGGGTGGACAGGATGCGAGCCTGGAGTTGTAGGGTCTTGATTCTGTCAGAGGGTAGGAAGGCCCTGCCCAGGGTTGTATCCAACACTGCCCCAATGAACTGCAACCGTTGATAAGGGACCAAATAAGACTTGGTTTGGACAATTGTGATATCCAGGCTGGAGAAGACCTCTAGGGTGAGGGATAGTGAACGCTGGATGCCCTCCCTGGACAGGGCCGCTAGGAGTCAATCTTCTAGGTAAGGGAAAGCCTAAACTCCCTGGGTACACAGGAAGGCTGCCACTACTACCAGGTTTTGGGAAATACTCAGGAGGGCCGGGAAAGGCCAAATGGAGGCTCTGAACTAGTGTGCCCCTGGAAACAAAAGCGGAGATATTTGCTGTGGGATGGGCAAATGGGGATACAATGGTAGGCATCCTGCATAGTCAGAGCACCTAGCCACAAACCTGACCTGACCAGGGGAAGAAGGCTCTGCAGAGAGAGCATTCTGAATCTTTTGTACTCCACATACTGGTTTAGGGTACTGAGCTCCAGGATGGGTCTCAGATCACCCGTTTTCTTTGGTACTAGGGAGAAGTGGGAATAGTAACCTGTCCCCTTGGGGGGGGGGTTCTATCGTCTTTCGATGAAGGGAGCCGATCTCTTCGTACACCAAGGGATTGTGTAGAGGTGGATATGAAGATGGGGGAGGGGCTTTTGGGGGTGGTTTCTGAGTAAACTCTATGGAGTGACCCTTTGACATTAGTTGTAGAACCCAGGCATCCATAGAAATATAGAAACATAGAAGTTGATAGCAGAAAAGGACCGCAAGGCCCATCCAGTCTGCCCATTTCTGTTTCTACCTTATGAATATGCCATCGGCCTTTGCTCTGTCAATGGCCTATCTATTCATACCCATCTGCATTGCTCCCTTATGCCTATCCCATGCCTGTGTGAAACCCTGCACTGTATTCATATACACCACTTCCTGAGGTAGGCCGTTCCATGCATCCACCACCCTTTCTGTGAAAAAAGCTTCCTCTTCTTACCCCTTAATTGGCCGCCCTCTAATCTCATGCTGCGTCCTCTTGTCCTGCTATTTTTCTTATAATGAAACATGTTAGACTCTTTCACCTTGTTAATGCCCTTAAGGTGTCTGAATGTTTCGATCATATCACCTCTCATCCTCCTTTGCTCTAGGGTGTACATATTGAGCTCCATTAATCTGTCCTCATATGTTTTCTGATGCAGTCCCTGCGCCATTTTGGTGGCCCTTCTCTGGACTGCCTCAATTTGGTTAATGTCCTTGTGAAGGTGTGGCCTCCAGTACTGCACGCATACTCCAGCTAGGGCTTAACCAGTGTCTTGTAAAGAAGGATTATTGCCTCCCTCTTCCTACTTGTGATACCCCTACTAATACACCCCAACATCCCTCTAGCCATACCTACTGCTTTAATAGTCTGCTTGGATGATTTCAGGTCATCGATGATGATGATGCCCAAGTCATTTTCTTCCCTGGTGACTGCCAGCAACTCCCCTCTCAGCATATAGGTGGCTTCAGGGTTTCTCTTCCCTATGTGCATGATCTTGCACTTCCTTGCATTAAACCCCAGTTGCCACTCTTCTGACAATTTTGCTAGTTTATCCAGATCTTTTCTCATTCTGCCCACCCCATCTGGATCATCTACTCTGTTGCAGATCTTGGTGTCATCTGCAAACAGACAAACCTTACCCTCCAGTCCATCTGTCACTGATGAAGATATTGAATAGAACTGGCCCTAGGACTGATCCCTGAGGTACCTCACTTGTGACTTGCATCGCTTCTGACTGTATACCATTTACCATCACCTTGTTTTCTGCCCGACAACCAGTTTGCCACCCAGTTGACCAACTTTGACCCCCCGAGCCTACCCAGCTTACTAATCAATCTTTATGGGGAACAGTAGCGAAAGCTTTGTTGAAGTCAAGGTAGGCAACATCAACTGCTCCCTTGGTCCACCATTCGCTACTCCAGTCAAAGAAATCTATGAGATTAGTTTGACAGGACCTTCCTTTGTAAACCCATGCTGTCTTGGATCCTGTGCTCCTATGGATTCCAGCTGTTGCACTATCCTTTCCTGGGAGTGCCTCCATAACCTTGCCCACTACTGAGGTAAGACTGGCTGGTCTGTAGTTCCCTGCCTCCCCCTGCTACCACTCTTGTGGAGCGGGATCACATGAGCCCTTCTCCAGTCTTCTGGGACCTCTCATGTGCTCAGAGACTCACTAAACAGTTCTGACAATGTCTCTGCTAGTTCCACCCCATCACCTTCAGTACCCTGGAATGTATGCCATCAGGTCCCATTGCCTTGTCCACCCGAGCTTATCGAGCTATTGCAGGACCCTTTCTTTTGTGAAGGGACTAGTGCACACCTCCCTCCCCCCCCCTGTGTCCACGGTGCTGAGCTGTGGGCCCTGCCCTACTTTCTCTTCAGTAAATACTGAGCAAAAGTATCTATTTAGGATAGATGCTTTTACATGGTCCTCCTCCCCACTTGCCCCCTTTTCTCCCCTTTAATCTTAGCTATACCCACTCTGGACTTTCTCCTTTCACTAATGTATCTATAGAAAGTCTTGTCACTTTCTGTAACTGCATGTCCTAGTGTTTCCTTGGTTTGGGCCTTTGCCTACCTTACTTCCTTCCCTGCTTCCCTTAAGGAAGTTTGGTATACCTCCCTATCTTCATCTGCATTTCCCTATATTTCCTGAAGGCCAGTCTATAGGCTCTGTCCTTTTCTACTACTGTGTTTGAGAACCAAAGTGGTTTCCTTCTGCTTTTGCACTTCCTTTTCTCACTAACACAATGGGATGTTGCTTCAAGTATTGCATCTTTAATGCTTGCCCACTTTGCCTGTACCCCCCTCACCTGTATTTCTTTTTGTCAAGGCTAGCTGAATTCTGTTGGCCATCTTATCAAAGTCAGCTCCTCTGAAGTCCCATATTTTTGCCTTGGAATGGGATGATTTAATTCTAGTGGCCAAATTGAACCACACCATGTGATGTTATTCTCTCCCAACCCAGCAGATGGGAGGAAATTCTTCTTCCTACTGATTCCTCTGGAGGAACCAGAGGAAGAGAGAGAGGCAGACAGATAGGAGGCCGAAGGCAGAGCAGTGGCCGCAGCTCCGGGAGTCTTGCGAGACTTGATAGGAGGGGCTTTGGCCACTAAAGTGGCGCTGTTTGTTGGGATGCCGAGCCTGTGCTTGCTTTTGTTGCTGGTGGTTTTGGCACTGAAAGGGACACTTCTGGCCCTGAGAAGGTTTGTACATGGTCTGAACCAACTTTAATGCCAAATCCTTCTCCTGTAACTCGGTGATGATGTCCTTTACATCACTGCTGAATAGCACTGATCCCCCAAAATGGCTGTCTGCACCTCTGGGGCCACGTCTGAAATGCAAAGCTAAGCATGATGTTGTAAACCTATGGGGAAAGCAGAGCTTCTTACTGCAGCATCCACTGCATTGTAAGTGGCACAAAGCATATGACTACAAGCCGAATGAGCAAAGTAGACCAGATCTCCCAGTTCCTGCTTCATCTCAGAAACTGGGAGAGAATCTAGTTTTGAGTCAACCCGACTAACAATCGACTTCTGGAAGTCCCCCATATGTCCCACATAATTTAGGGCCATAATGCCCAGGGTAGATAGATGCAAAAATCATCTTACCAGATTGGTCCAGAAGCCTAAATTCTTTGTCAGGAGGAAAGGAGCTTAAGTGTTATGGGTTAACAGTTCTGTCATGGGTGGTGCTGATAACAACAGAATCTGCTTTTGGGTGAAGACTAAGAAAGTCTTTGCCATCAGGAGCCTAATAAAGCTCATCTGCCTTGTGAGGAAGAGGGCCTAGTAAGGAAGGTTGCTTCCAAATTGTGAAAGCAAAATCCTTACGAGGCTTGATCCAGGGAGAGAGCAGGGTGGGTGAAGACTCAGGAAGGTCCAGCGAATGGCTAGTGTTTGTGTTGTGGCTCCTGCCCCACTGACTTCCCTTTATAAGCTGCCTGCATTTTCTTAAGAAACTCCAGAAATGGATCCTCTGGAGGGGACTTAGGAGAGTCCTTTGGCTTAGGGGTCTCTGGAGTGTGGGCTCATCTCCTGGGTCAGAGGGTGCAGAGTCATAGTCGGAGTCTGAAGACTCCGAAGAAGAAGAAGTGCCCTCCGTAATGGGGGAAGGTTTGACCGGTCTGGGGATATCCAGAGGTGTGGAAACTCCTAGGTGAGAGCCAGAAGGTTCTGGTCTAGCATCTGTAAGGGTGGAGGGTGCCTGTCAGCCAATGAACAGGGTCTGATGTAGGGTCCGTGTCGACTGACATTTATCTATTTCAAAGTCAGTTGGGACTTAGCCTCAGCCCACCAGGAAGACAGAACTTCCTTCAGGTTCACTTGTGGCTGGGGGGACTTGGGTACGGTAACTGGGGAACCCATAATACTGGTACCCATAAACTGATGTCAGAAAGCCCAGCATCAGGTAACGTGGCCCCGAGTACTGCAGCACTGGGTAGTAAGGCATTGGGTACTGCGGCATCGGGTACTGTGGCATTGGATACTGCAGTGTCGGGTTCTGGGGCATCAGGTATCCTTGTGCCTGGGAGCCCGAAGGGGCCGAAGGACCCAATGGTGGCCTAGCCGGAGGACCTGACAGGTCTGGCATTGGTCCAGAGGGCATAAGGGTTGGTTCGGAAGGTCCTAAAGGAGGGTCCAGAAAAGAGGGCCCTGCAAGTGCTGACAGCAATGCAGTGGGACGGCCATTAAGCAATCAAGCACTGGTTAGCTGGAGGGGAATGACGGGGTTGCCGTTGTCAGGTCCAATGTTAAAGGCTCTGGCAAAGAGGGGGTACCCCCGATGCAGGGAGTGCCCTAGAGTCATCAACCCTGGCCAGAGAAGAGGGGGCAGACTCCAATGGAAGAGACTGTGGGGATGGAGGAGCCTGCGATGGCAGCAGGTCTGGCATCAGCTGCGGTGACTCCTGGGTGCCAGGCGTGGCATCAAGGCCTGACAGAGGGGTCGAGCTGGGTGTTGGTCAGATGGTCAAGCTGATGAGTGGCTTAGCAGTTTTGTCCCTGTGGGAGCAGTGTACCCGAACCCAACTTATTGGATCCACTCACACTGGAAGGCTGAAAGGTAAAAGGGTTTTAGCGGGAGTGGAGCCTCTTTTGCCCGGAGGTCCCGTCTGGCCAGTGCAAGCCAAGGGGCTGTCAAGCACTTGGATACCACCAAGGCAGCCATCAGAGAGTGATCCCCCATAGGGGAAGATACCAGTAAGGCTGCGACTCCAGCTGAAGTCGCAGGGGCTGTGGATGATGAATCCCAGTCCCTGTGCTTCTCCTTGTCATCTTCTTGTGCTGGTCTTCAGGAGAGGTCAACGTCTGCCTGACTTTTTTCAATTATTTTTTCATGGAGGCCATCTTTTTCTTTAAAATGTGGGCTTCTAAGAAATGCTGCTGCCTTTTTTGGATGACTGAACTCAGTTGTCACATTCCTCCACCTGGTGGTCCAGGCATAGGCAGAAGAGGCACATGGAATGGCCATCCTTGTGAGGGAGCTGGGATCCGCACGAGTTGCACTTGTTTTTATGCGATTCAGAGGGCATTGGGGCTGACATACACAGCTGATGTTACGACAGAAAATGAAGAAAAAACTGTTAGGTTTTTAATAGAAAATGAGGAAATACTCATCCAAATGGTGAAGAAGTAGAGCTGTTCTTCCATGAGTTACTTTTGCAAGCTGACGGCAGGAAAGAACTGGATGACGAGCATGGGGACCACCCCTTAATACTGACATAGGCCGATGTTGGTCAGCTGACGTGGAGGCAGTCCCCCATCAGAGACTGCTAGCTAGAAATGTCTCCATGGGTTCCTGATACTTGGTGACTTAGTCCTATTGGTGAACACCTACTGCAAGAGCCCTCTTGAAGTAAGATCTACAGGTTGCAGTAATTCTACACTTGCAATACTCAGGAACTGAGCTCCCATTCAGATCTGTTTCATACCCGGGACCAGATAGGATGGTATAGGTCTGACCTGCCTAGCAGGGCTCATATTCAGGCCATGTTTAAAGTTGACATTTGCACTAACCCTCCTTCTTGCAAGTGCTCAAATCTTAATATAGCTGTGTTATTCTATTAAACTTGGATGGGTTATTGACTCGACATGTGCTGCAGAAATTAGTGGCTACCTTACTGAGCCCAATAGCTGAAATCTTGTGACTTTTTCAACTGGAGTATCTCCAACACCCCCCCAAACCACAATTTACCAGACTGCACCAGTTTACCAAAGGTGATAGCACTGCTATGTGTACAGCCCTGACGCACTGCCATAGGAGTCTGACAAAGAAATATGGGTCAGGTGCCTTTCCACTACATAAGGGAAACGTGAATCCAAGGAGGAGATAGTTGGATTGAAGGTGGGATTGGCCAGTTGTAGCCATAGTGATGCTGGATTTACCCATGTCTGGTGTGGTTCTGTCACATGGCCATAGGCATGCACAGTACTGCTGATGCTACGGCAAATGCCCAGATTCTCAACTTGCATTTTCAAACAGTAAATTGCACAATACAGCACTTGGTTTGAAACAGACTTCAGTTTGTGCTATTCAGAAAACTATTTAGTGATGGGCAATGCATTTCATTCAGTAGACAAGAAGCTTGCACTGAACATGGGAACAGAACCGAGCCAGTAGGGAAAAGAAAAATGGACAGACAAGGTGGGTGCAAGTAAAGTGTTTCTGGGTTTTTCAGTGTGGGTTTCTGATCTCTTTAATGAAGCTGCTGTTCATTTTTCAATATAACTTACATAGAAATATAGACTTTGACGGCAGATAAGGATCACTTGGCCCACCTAGTGTGCCCAGTTCCCTACCTACTGGATAAGCTGCAGATCCTCGTTAACCAATTAATTGCCTTATGTCTGTCCCATGTATTCTTGAATTCTCTCACAGTTTTAGATCCCACAACCTCCTCAGGAAGGCTGTTCCATGCATCCACCACCCTCTCTGTGAAGAAATGCTTCCTCACATTGCCCCTGAGCCGCACCCCCATCTTCAAACTGTGTCCCCTTGTTCTTGCACATCTCTTTTACTGAAAGACTCTACCCTCTTGGACTTTGTTGAGTCCACTGAGGTACCTGAAAATTTATTTTGTGCCCCCCCCCTTTCCTCAAGGGTATTCATATTAAGCTCCTTTAGTCTCTTTGTATGGCTTTTGTTGCAGACCCTGCACCATTTTAGTTGCCCTCCTCTGGACAGTCTCTATCAAGTCTATGTCCTTGCAGAGATGGGGTCTCCAGAACTCAACGCAATACTCCAGACGGGGTCTCACCAACTGTCTTTACAGAGGGATAACAACTTCCTGTTTTCTACTGGTGATGCCTCTCCCTATACATCCCAGTATTCCCAAGCCCTCCTTACTGCCTTCTGATATTGCTTACCTACCTTAAGGTCATCTGATACAACTACCCCCAGGTCTCTTTCCATTTATGTTGTTGTTAATATCCTCCCCCCCCCCCCGCATTCTGTACTCTTCTCCTGGGTTTTTGTTTCCCAGGTGCATTATTTTGCACTTTTTTGCATTGAAGTTAAGCTGCCATGTTTTTGACCATTCATCCAATCTCGCCAAGTCCCTTCTCATCTTTTGCACCACTTCTTGTGTATCAATCCTATTGCAGATCTTTGTCTCATCTGCCAAGAAGCATACTTTTCCTTCCAGCCCCTCTGCAATGTCACCTATAAAGACAATAAAGAGGACTGGTCCCAATACTGAACCCTGTGTTACCCCACTAGTAACCTCCCTTTCTTCAGAATGTACTCCATTTTCTATTACCCTCTGGGTCCTGTTGTCCAGCCAGCTTGTCACCATGGCTACTACCCTGGGATCCACTCCCAGGCTGCCTAACTTGTTTGTTAATCTTTTGTGCGGGACTGTATCAAATGCCTTGTTAAAGTCTAGGTAGGCCATATCCACTGCCCCTCCCTGGTCTTTTACATTGGTTACCCAGTCAAAGAAATCAATTAGATACATCTGACATGACCTTCCTGCTGTGAATCCATGCTGCCTTGGGTCCTGTGCTCTGCTGATCTCTAGGTACTCAACAATTCCTTCTTTCAGAAGTGAGTCCATCATTTTCCCTACCACTGAGGTCAAGCAAACAGGTCTATAGTTTCCTGCCTCTGCTTTGCTCCCACTTTTGTGAAGAGGAATCACATCTGCCCTTCTCCAGTCCTCTGGTACCACACCATCCTCCCATGATTTGTTACAAAAGGGTAGTCAGTGGTGTTACTAGTTCTACCCTTAGTTCTTTTAGAACTCTGGGTTGAATCCCATCAGGCCCCATTGCTTTGTCCACTTTGAGTTTTAGGAGTTCCTGCATGACTCTTCCTTCCGTGAATGAACTGGTATCAACTCCCCCGTCTAGAGTGCTTTTATTGTTTGGTTCAGGTACCTCCCACTCTTCTGTTGTGAACACTGAGCAGAAGTATTCATTCAGTAGCTCTGCTTTATCGTAATGGCTGTTGTAGGCCTTAGTGTCAGTTCAGTCATGAGTCAGCATGGCAGATTTCTGTCCATTGTTTTTTAGTGGGACCACGGTTTATTTATTTATTTATTAAACTCTAGAATTACAATTACCTTTGAGCAGAAACTGCTTGTTTACAAAGGTTCCACGTCAGAGGATGCGGGTAACATACAACAATGGTAAACATGGTAGCAGTCATAACATACAGAATAACAAGTACATGAAATAGTTCAGTCAATCTGTTGCAGAAGAACAACCACGTGCTAGTTTCCAACAGGCTTCATGGTGATAACAGTATACTTGGTAGGAAAAGTCAGCAGGAAGCCGGCCAATAGGTGCCGTTGTCAGACAAGGATGAAAAGAGCGAGAGGGACAGGGGCCAGTGGCCATACCAGTGAGTGAGTGAGTCCGAGAAGAGGGGATGGGAGGGCGAGAAAGGGTGAGAAGGATAAGGCTGGTGCCAAGAAAGCGAGGCTTGTGTGTCCGACTATAGCTACAGCTAGGGTAGAGGGTGGAGACCATTTCTTAGGGGTGGCAGCCACAAATAGAGGGTAGTGACCATTTCTTAGGGGAGGCAGTCACAATATGAGGTAGAGGGGAGGAATAGCTGCAGATTCCTTTTAAAGTGGCTTAGCATTGCAGCAACAAGAGTCTCTTTGTTAAGGATGTTGAGCCACTGTGGAGCCCTGTGCATGAAGGATCTCTGGCCCAATGAGGTTCGGCGCCTGGGGACATGGAAAGTCTGGTATTGAGAACTGCGACTTGACTGGGTGCTGCTGTTGGTAGTAAGGAGACTTGCAACACCTGTTGGCATGAGTCCAAAAAAGAGCTTTTTTGGCCATCAGACAGGTCTGGTATTGTATTCTGCTACTGAAAGGTAGCCAGCCAGTCTTGGCGTAAAGGTCAAAGGTGTGCGTTAGGTGGTCAGCCCTCGTGAGAAGTCTACAGGCCTTGTTTAGTTTCACTGATATCCTCCTAAGTGCAGTGGGGGAGGCCGATCCATAGATGACCAGTCCATAGTCAACAATGGAGGTAACTGAGCTGTGGATGACCAGTCTTAGGGCTTCAGAGGTCATACAGTGTTTATACTTGTGGAGCAGGCCAAGACGTATGTTGGCAGACTTAGCAACAATCCCAATATGCTGATGGTAGAAGCATGAGCTGTCCAGGGTGATGCCAAGGTATTTGAACTCATGAACCTGTTCAAGTGTGGTCCCCCCTTTGATTACTGATGGTAAGGGGTAGAGGTTTATACATACTACGAGCATTGCAGAAAGTCATGACTTTTGTCTTGCTATAATTCAAGACAAGTTTGTGGGAGCCAAACCATTTTTCCACCAGCCTGAAATTATGTTGCAGTTGACTCTCAAGTAGCTTAAAGTCCCGGTTGCTAGAAAAAAGGACCGCATCATCTGCGTAGAGTAGTATCTTCTGTTGGAAGATGCCAGGAAGGTGGTTTAGGAAGAGAGAAAATAGTAAAGGGCCCAGTATAGACCCCTGAGGGACACCTGAGAGGACTGGTTTTTCAACTGGGGAGACTCCAGAAATGTTAACACTTTGAACTCTCTCCCCAAGGTAGCTGGCAAACCAGGGCATTGCATCCTTGGAGATCCCAAGAGCTGTCAGTTGTCCGAGTAGAAGGGGGTGATTAACTGTATCAAAGGCCTTTGTCAGGTCAATGAAAATGGCTCCCCCACAAAGTCCTTGGTCCAGAGCATCATGGATGTAGCCAGTGAATTCCAACAGAGCCGTGATGGTACTATGCCCTTTGCGGAAGCCGTGCTGCTCAGGGCACTGAATATTATGTTTTTCAAGGAATTCTACAAGCTGGTCAGAGACTATACGTTCAAGTGCTTTGGATAGTGGGGGGAGGACAGAGATGGGCCTGTAATTGGTGTGCAGTGACTTGTCACCACCTTTATGCACAGGTGTGATGGAAGCCTTTTTCCATAGTGATGGGAACTGGCCATACCTTAGAGAGAGGTTGAAGATCTTAGTTAGGGGTTCAATGATCTCATCTAGGACAAGTGAAAGCAGTTTCAAGTCGAGAGAGTCACCACTATATCCAGTTTTGCTGATAGCGTTGCAAATATATGTTCTGGCAGAGTGCATTGGGATCCTTTTGAAGAAGAACTGCAGAGCTGCGTGAGCTTGTGATGCAGCAGCGGGGGGGGGGTTAGTGGTAGGAGCGTCGAAGAAATCAGGTGGGAGAACACTGCTTAGGTTGGAGAAAGCATTGATGAACGTATTGGTGATGGTATCTAGGTCAAGCGTTGGAGTACCATCAATGCTGAGCATGGTGGGTGGAGACTTGATTTCTTTGCCAGAGAGGTCCTTAAGGTTGTTCCAGAATTTTCTCCCATCCCCCCACGAGTTTGAGAGCGCTTCTCTATAGTATTTGCTTTTAGCCATCCTTATAGCACAGGTGCAGCTATTTCTTGCTTACCTGTATTTTTGAATATCTGCTTGGGCAGCTGTGGCTCAAGCACAGTGCCAGAGGTGATCCCTCTGTTTGAGATGCGTGATAAGCTCAGTGTCAATCCATGGGTTAGATCTACCTTTAACCTTCATTTTTTTTACCAGTGCATGGATATCACATGCCTCAGTGAGACAGCTGATAAACAAATCAAGAGCTTTGTTTACATCCTTGAGTGAGTCTATAGTTGACCAATCTATTCTACTTAGGTGGGATTTTAGTAGGTGTAGGTGCCCCTTCTTGAGTACCCTGGTGTATATTATTTTAGGTGGGGGCTTTATGTAGTTATTAGCCCAGGTGCAGATAATGGGTGAATGGTTACTTAAGGAGTCAGGGATTACAGACACCATTGATATTCTTTCAGGGTGGTTGGCCAGTATCCAATCTATAAGAGTGAAAGTCCCTGTCCTGTAGTTATACCTGGTTGGAGAGGGGACCAGCTGTGTGAATTGTGCTGTAACTGCATCTTTGTAGAAGCAGGCCTCCGGTGCAAGCCAGTTGATGTTAAAATCACCCAGGATGATGGACTCGGAGTTATGGCGCAGACCTTTGAGACTTTCCATGACATTATTGAAGCCATTAGCCAGGTCCTTTGGGGGATGTAAACAGTATAGTGAGGTTTTCGTTGTGGGCACCAAGGAGAACTTTGATAGCGAGGACCTGAGTTGGTGATCCTGGTGTAGGAAGTGGGATGACATGTCCCATGACAGTATCTCTCAGGTAGATGGCGCAGCCACCACTCCGCTTAGAGCCCCTGTCCTGCCTAAAAATTGTGTAGCCGGGAATGGCAACTGCACTGTCAGGGATCTTTGGATTCAGCCAGGTTTCAACGACTGAGAGGATGTCAGGATTGTTATGGTGGATCCAGGTTTGGAGGGTGTCAAGTTTACTCAGGAGGTTGCATATATTGATGGACGCCAAGGTTAGTGACCCCAACTTCCGTTTCTGACAACAGGTAGTCGATCCAGTTGGGCCTGGGTTAGGGTGAATGTTTCCAGAGAGAAGCAGAAGCAGTAGGAGAAATCTCAAGTGGGAGGTATGAACAAATTTGAGTGCTTGCTTGTTTGATATCCAGCTGCGTACCTGGATGTTGCGGTAGTGGTACGAGCCTGGCTTATTACAGAGAGCTACAAGTACATAAATACTCCCCTGTGTGCTATAACATTGGTGTTTTAGGGAGGAGCTAGTGTGCCAAGCTGTGAAGCTAAAAGGCACTAAGTTATAAAACTGAATCCCAGTAATCATTCCCAGTGAGTAATGCAGAGCAGGTGCAGGTATTAGCTGGCCTTGGGAATGACAGGTAGTAGTCATATGTTGGTTGGGGCAGTGCAGCACAGTCATCACTAAAAATAGCAGTGCTGGGTGCAGGTTATAGGCAGCCATATCGAGAAGAAAGCGGGAGACACAGTTAGACTGAGAGAGGGCACTGATTGAGATGAGAGTACCAACTATTAGAATGCTGGAGAAGTCAGCAGAGACCAATAGGATGGGTGAGTTAGAGAGTGCTACTTCTGATAGGTGGGGCAGTCCAGGTGGGGAGGGGCGTCAGAGTATTTAATGGAGGCTTGGGAGGGGATGGTGGGGGTGGGACGAAAAACCTGGTCAGAGAGGCAACCCAAAAGGAAGAAATTGGCAGCAGAACTTGGGCGCACCAATGGCTGAGAAGCTACAGCTGTGCCGTCCAATCACAGACAAATGGCAGCAGCGCCACACCAATCATGAGGCAGCCGCCGAGTATGGAGCTTCCAAATGAGTTAGGCGGTAATACCTGCTTCAGTGATCCGTGCAGGAGTCCCAGGGAGGCGGGCAGATTCTGTTTGCCGAGTCGGCAACAGTGGCCGTTGAGCCCCGCTAACGGCGATGGCGCCGAGATTTGGCCAGGGATCCTAGTGGGGCCAGAAAGAACAGACAGGTTAAATTAAGTCACAGGGAAGCAGAGCGGGAGGCTGGTGGCAGTCTGTCAGCGGGGCCGGGGGTGCTAAAAAAAAAAAAATTAAATAACAAAAGAAAAGGAGATGCTTGGGGAGGGGCAGGAAAGACAAAGGGAGTAGAAGGTGCAGTTAATCAACGTAAAGTGGCGGGGTGGTGAGCGGTGGAGGGGAGAGGTGGCGAGATCTCAGAAATGGAAAAATAAAGAATTACTGGTGGAGAGAGGGGCCTGAGGTCACAGGGAGATACGGGCAGGTTTGTGCCAGAGTAGCAGCAGCTGTTCAGACCAGAGAAGTTTAGCAGTAGGGGGAGGGAGGGAGAGAGAGACAGAGAGAGAGACTGAGTAGGAAGAGAGTCAGTGGAGGGAGTACATAAGCATTTCAGGCAAAAAACATCAGCTATACATACAGTTCATAAGAGAGACTAGCACTAATTCAAAACAATGCATTTACAGTCTAAAATACAGGCTGGAATTGCAGTAACAGGTGAATAAAGCTAAGTTAGGCCAAATTAACAAAGTATACTAGAAACCTGGTCAGAGAGGCGACCCGAAAGGAAGAAATTGGCAGCAGAACTTGGGCGCACCAATGGCTGAGAAGCTACAGCTGTGCCGTCCAATCACAGACAAATGGCAGCAGCGCCACACCAATCATGAGGCAGCCGCCGAGTATGGAGCTTCCAAATGAGTTAGGCGGTAATACCTGCTTTAGTGATCCGTGCAGGAGTTCCAGGGAGGCGGGCAGATTCTGTTTGCGAGTCGGCAGAAATGACCCGCTAGAGCCGCTTAACGGCGATGGCGCCCAGATTTGCCAGGGATCCAGTGGGGCCAGAAAGAACAGACAGGCTAAATTAAGTCACAGGGAAGCAGAGTGGGAGGCTGGCGGCAGTCTGTCAGCAGGGTTGGGGGTGCTAAAAAAAAAATTAAATAACAAAAGAAAAGGAGATGCTTGGGGAGGGGCAGGAAAGACAAAGGGAGTAGAAGGTGCAGTTAATCAATGTAAAGTGGCGGGGTGGTGAGCAGTGGAGGGGAGAGGTGGTGAGATCTCAGAAATGGAAAAATAAAAGAATTACTGGTGGAGAGAGGGGCCTGAGGTCACAGGGAGATACGGCCGGGTTTGTGCCAGAGTAGCAGCAGCTGTTCAGACCAGAGAAGTTTAGCAGTAGGGGAGAGGAGGGAGAGAGAGAGAGAGAGAGAGACTGAGTAGGGAGAAATTCAGTGGAGGGAGTACATAAGCATTTCAGGCAAAAAACATCAGCTATACATACAGTTCATAAGAGAGACTAGCACTAATTCAAAACAATGCATTTACAGTCTAAAATACAGGCTGGAATTGCAGTAACAGGTGAATAAAGCTAAGTTAGGACAAATTAACAAAGTATATTAGAAACCTGGTCAGAGAGGCGACCCAAAAGGAAGAAATTGGCAGCAGAACTTGGGCGCACCAATGGCTGAGAAGCTACAGCTGTGCCGTCCAATCACGGACAAGTGGCAGCAGCGCCGCACCAATCGTGAGGCAGCCACCGAGTATGGAGCTTCCAAATGAGTTAGGCAGTAATACCTGCTTCAGTGATCTGTGCAGGAGTTCCAGGGAGGCAGGCAGATTCTGTTTGCTGAGTTGGCAACAGCAGCCGTTAAGCACCGCTAATGGCGATGGCGCCAAGATTTAGCCAGGGATCCTAGTGGGGCTTTATTTTGGACCACATCTCCGAGCGTGTTTCCACATTTCGGTGTGCCCCCTAGGGGGTTTACTGGTGGTTCAACATGGTGGTTTTCAACTCTTGTCTCTGTGGGTCAGATTGATTACAGGGATGAGGCCGATTGGCACTTTTTGTTTTGGTAATGCTGAATTTTCAATGCTGCAAAGGTGCCAGACAACCAATTGGGTGCCCTCTTTTTAAAGCCTATTGTATAATTAGTATGTAACCCCCTTACAAATGGGGGTTCCCAAAGAGCCTTCCTTGGGTGTGCCTAAATGCCCTCTGCCAGGGTGGTGTCCTGTGTTTCAGCTGTTTAAAAAGAAATTGCATGAGAGTGCCTAATCGCCTCTGCGCCTGTCTCTTTAATAGCTGCCCATTTTGCAGTGTGTAATTGTTCTGGGTAGTGGCCAAGTCTGTTTACGCTCGAGTCCCGCCCAGCCTTCAGTGTTGTCACTCCATTCTGCCATCACTAATTGCGCAGAGGAAGCTTTATTGGAATCTGTAACTGTTTACTGTTTATCTGCTTTAATAGCAATAGGATTGTAGTTTGTTTAACCTGCCTTCTTTGCAGCATGGACTTTGTGTTTTGCACCACCATTTTGGTTTTGGACTGCCAGTCAGCACCAATCGGTACCTTTGGGGACTCTAAAATGGAGCCTGTCCCCAGGGGTCTTGTAGGAGCAAAATTCCGTAGGAATTGTAGTTTTTGCATTTTGGTGCCAAAACAGATCTGGAGGGGGAGCCCTCGGTTTGACAGACAGATGGATCAACCAATTGAACCTTGTGAATCGAAGGGAAATTCCCAAGCTGCCTGCAGGAGTGAAGCAGAAGTGAGTTGGAGCTGGAAGAGTGAGCAGCTCCAATTCGAGGAGCTGCCACCCCGCAGAGTACTGTGGGGACTTGCCGGGAAGGCCGAGTCTGGCTTGCCTGCCTTCAGCTCTCCCACATGGAGCGATAAAAGAAGCTTTATTTTGGACCACATCTCCAAGCCATTTCGGTGTGCCCCAATTAATGGGCATGGCGAGCAGAAGAGGCAGTCTGAGTTGGGATGTGAAAGAGTGAACAGCTCAAGATACTCATGCAGCAGTTCTGTGTAGTTTCGTGTGGGAGAACTGTGGAAGGGCTGAGTTTTGGCCTGCCTGCCTGCCTGCTGTCCCTGAGAGAGAACTTGTGGATTTATTGGACTGAATCTGAATTGTAAGAAAGATTAAAGCCATTGAACTGTTACCAGGCTTAAAACCTGAAGAAGACCGGAGATTTGCTGAACACGATCGGTCTGTCAGGACTGCCAGCCACCTCTGAACTCCCAATTTGGTGCAGAGACTCTGTAATTGTGACTGGACTGCCATCTGCCTCGTACAGTGGTATTTCCTTACTGTAAATGTGCTGCATGCTGTTCGTGGGTAGTGATTTGGTTCCCCACTGTGTGCTGAACTGTGTTCTGTTTGCTGGAGGCTGCATCCAGCTCCCCTGGACAGAATCTCCATTCATCTCCACTTAGCCTGGGCCTTGCCACACTGGCCAAGCCAGATTTCTCACGCCACAGAGAAAACCATCAACGAGAGACATGCCTGGGGAGCATCCCCCTGCTCAATGTATTGAACAGGAATGACTCCTCAGTGATTCGTGTGGGCTCTTCTTCTCCTCCTGGCACTCCAGCTCAACAACCTGCAGTCTCAATTTAATCCTGCCTGTGTCCTGTATGGGGTATCATGAGTAAACACTAGGGTAGCTCCCTGCAACAAAAGCTAAATCTAAAATGTCATAGGATTGCATTGTTGTTTTCCTTTTCACAAACTGAGCCCTCTGGCTCCCGATTACAGACAGTGTGTGTTGTGCAT
Organism: Neoceratodus forsteri; assembly: GCA_016271365.2. Classification (NCBI taxonomy): domain Eukaryota; kingdom Metazoa; phylum Chordata; order Ceratodontiformes; family Ceratodontidae; genus Neoceratodus; species Neoceratodus forsteri. The sequence continues at coordinate 388,865,770 of CM057457.1, read as the reverse complement.
GTGTCTTTCTTCCATCACAGGGCCCCAACCAGCTGTGATGCCAGCCTATCCCAGGCAATGTTCCAGGCAAGCCCACCCTATTCCCACCTGGGTACCCAGAGTGTGTGACTGTGTAGGGACTCTGAATTGCATGCATAACTGTCTGACTGATTTAGCTATTAAGCCAATCAACCTGATTATGCCCCTCCCTTGTTCAGATCCCCTGAATAAATCAGATCTAACTTTTTTTGCATTTAATCTGCTTGTGGTTCCAGTCTGTACCAAAACCACTGTATTGTTGTTGTTTGCTGTGCCTAACCTTGTTTTACAGGGGGTCTCCAGGACTGACGTAGTGAAACCTGTCCTGGTGGTAAGTGCCAACCGAGTGGGGAACTGTATGCTGAATAGGGATTACTGTGAAAGTGTGTGTTACCTACTGTTTAGGCCACTAGATTGGAAACAGAGGGGCTACAGTGTCCCGGAGGGCTGTACCCAGGTTAACTTGACCACTAACAACCCTGTACTCTGGGTGGAGGCACCTGTTTCTGTACCCAGGCCCCTCAACCTACAACTACTCAAGCAGGCAGAGGTAGTAACCCTTAGGATAGCACCACCTAGAGGTTACAAGTATGTCTGCTCTGCATTTACAATAGCAAGGTCCACTATCAGAATGTTAACTTCAGAACAGTTGGGGGATGGGGAGCTAACAACTTAGAACCCATAACTGAGGGAGGGGTGCTGCAGGGTCTCCAAGCTCTAAGTATGGGGAAAATCAATGGGTGCAGATGAGCTGCACTCTACAGGGCTAAAAGAAGAGGGGCAGGAGGTGGCACTATCCTTAAACAATCCATATAACAGCTCGTTGGAATTAAGGGTGATGCCACAGGATTAGAGATCATCAAATATGGTGCCCCTGCATAGGAGTGGGAAAAGGCACAAGCCAGACAACTATAGATCAGTAAGCCTGATATCCATTGTTTTCAAAATGCTGCAGGCCATTACAGAGAAAGATCAGTGGAGTTTCTGGAGGCAGATGTATTCCAGGACAAAAGGCAGCATGGGTTCACCAGGGGAAGGTCTTGTCAGATGATTCTAATAGAAACATAGAAGTTGATGGCAGATAGATGTAACCCCTAGGTGGCACTATCCCAAGGGCTACTACCCCTGGCTGTGAGGCTAGTGACAGGTTAAGGGGCCTAGGTTCTATGACGGGTGCCTCCACCCAGAGGTCAGGGTTAATAATAATTAAACTGGCTCGGGTACAGCCTTCTGGGACACTGCAACCCCCGTTTGTTCCCACTAGTGGCCCATACAGTACATGGGAGTTACCTTCCAAATACCCCACATATAGATACCACTTATCTTCAAGACTGATTCTGCAGCACAACTCTGAGGACCCCCTGTAAAACAAGGTTAAACAACATACACAGCAAAATGCAATACTGTTTCTAAATGTACTGACACCACAGACATTATATAATATAATAACAACGAATCTGATTTATTTAGGGAACAGCAACACGGGAGGGGGCAATCAGGTTGATTAGTTTTTGCAAAGTTCAAATCACAGTACTGTGCACATATTTTGGTCCTAAAAAGTCACACTCTGGGTACCCAGGATGGTGGTGTGTGTGTGTGGGGGGGGGCTAACCAGGGTCGGTGCAGCTGGTTGGGGCCCTTTCTTGGAAAAAACACAAGCGCACACAAATTATAATCCGGAGCCCTGGGGCTCAGTTCATGAAGAAATGAAACAGCAATAATCAAATGACACACTTGTAATTGATAACAGGCTGCAGGAAGAATACCCTGATTTGTACTCACAAAAACCCAAGCTGAGAACTGGATGGTGGATGTTCTTTCTGGATTGCCAGAAACAACAGGGCATGGAGACAAGGTCCTTGCGACTGGACCCAACTGCAGTTGATAAATGGATTTAGTCCAACACAAGCTGGGTTTTGCTTCCAGCTTCAGCATACAGATCACAGTACAGGGGACATGAAATAGCAGTTCCCCACAAGCACTACACACATACATATGTAAAAAGGAAGTACTATACCAGGCAGGCTGCTCCTCGATCCCGATCGTACTTACTGCAAAACACCCGGGAGCACACACAGCAGCTTCAGTTCCTGACAGACAGAGCATGATTCAGCAGTATCTCCAGTCTTCTACAGGGTGAGCCTGGTTTCCACACTTCTGGTGATTCTTTCTCTTCACGACTCGGATTCAGTCCAAACTGGCACTCACGACGGCTGCAGGCCAAAACTCAAGGCCTCACATGCACTTCCCGCGTGAAACTACACGCCGCAGCAGAAGCAGGGCTTCTTCTCTCTTCACTGTCACTACTGATCTGAGCTTTCCAGTAACAGAACAGGGCTTTTCTCTTGGCTCAACACCAGTTCTGTTGGTGGATTCAGCTGTTAATCACTGCAGGGCTCCCTCTGTTGGTGCAAAAAGGTGCCAAGGTCAAAACTACATTTCCCAGAGTCACTGCCCATACAATTCCCCTTGTGGCTGGCTCAAAACTGAGAGTCCAAGTTCCGATTTGTCCACAGGCTCCATTTTAGGGTCTCCCTATCATCCTGATTTGTCCAAGTCAGCAGTTCAGACCAAAATGAAAGAGCTACACTGAAACAGTTTGTGCTGAAATAAAGACAGGTTAGACAAACTACATTTTCTCAGTCACTCTAAATGATTTCTGGCAAACAGTTATATCTTTCAAGTCATTTTGTTGACTTTCAAAGCCCTTCACGACCAGGGTCCAGCCTACCTGAAAGACCTCTTGCCTGGTCCCTTACTGCCCTGGCCGATCACTCCGCTCGGCCGACATGGGGTTGTTAGAGATCCCAAGAGTGAGTCTGAGATCTTCTGGCAGCAGAACATTTTCATTTGCTGCACCCACTCTTTGGAACTCTCTACCATGTTGCCTATGGCAGTGCACCTCCGTGGAACTCTTTAAAAAAGAGCTGAAAACTTATTTGTGGAGCATGGCTTTTTTAGATAATTAATTATTTATTAACGCTCTGGATTTTATTATGAGATATTTTATCTTGTGGTATGCTGATTCTATGTATATGTTTGTGTATGTAGTGTTTGAATTGTTAAATTGTTCAGCACCTTGACATGTTGAAAGGTGCTATATAAATAAAAATTATTATTATTTCAACAAGGCTCCCTCTGCACATGTAGCGATAGCAGAAACAGAGAGAATTGACAGCAGCCCAGGTGGGATTCGGGCATTAGAACACACAGTCCCCCTTTTTGATTAATTATGGCTACAAGCAGGCAGCTCTTAAAGAGACAGTACCAGAAGCTCTGAAAGCACTCACACTTAAGCGGCTTAAACGTCGAACACCTCCAGACTTGGATCATTCAGGCAAGCTCCTAGAAGACTTTTTGGAACCCCCATTTGCAGGAGGGTTACACCCTTCCTGGCCTGGAAAAACTTGGTGTCTGCATCAAGTAGGTACCCTTATAAATTGGAATACAACATAATATACATTTACATCACTAACATATTAGGCTTATACGTGTAATCATCAGTTACCATATCATCTTTGCCATAAACACACTGCTGATACTTTTCAGCACATTACTTTTTACACAGCATTATATACACATTGTACCTTACTCATGTTATTACCTCCTGCACATGAAACCTGAAGAGAGGGGGCCCTTCCCTATCAGCTACCTTAGGGCTGGATGGGGCAGGGGCACCATATCTAGAGGGTGAAACAAGTAACCTGGAGTTAGCAATTGTGCTCAGTTTGGGCAATGAGCTCAGGGACACATATACTCCTTTGTGACCAAATTGAGGGGAAAATCCACAGGCCTCCCAGGAGAATCGTAACTGAGACATACTACAGGCTTTACAGCTCTACCAGTTTTCTAGGGGCAACTGTTACAGTCTCTGTATTTTGGTCCTCACTTTCAGCATGATCTTTACTTGCCGGTGGGTTTCTTTCGGGTTAGCAGCGTTAGAACTTGGGGCACTGTCAGTTCCAGTATTTGCAACTTCAGGGGTCACAACACTTGTTTCACAGGGAGAGCTCTCCTGCAATGCCAGTGGACCATCAGGGCACTCAAAATACTCTTCTTGTTCTGGTATATCACCAGTCTGTTCCAGTTCATCATTTTCCTCCTCTGAAAGCTCATACAGTTCCACCATGCACAGTGATTCCATATCATCCGACTTGATACTTTGCACTTCACTTTCTGGGAGCATTGGCTCCAAGGACAAAGCTGGGGGCTTAGGCAGTCCAAAAGGCCCAGCTTCATCTCCATGACTGACTAGGGGATTGCCTTGAAACAACTGACTCAGTTCGTAAGAAGGGTAGTATTCAAAGTCACACTCACTTTCTTCTGACATGGACTGACAGTCATGTTCAACTGGGACTTGTTGTGGGGAACACTTTAACTCAGCATCTGTAGGTGCAGACTTTCTTTGCTTTTGCTTAGCAGCAGCTCGGGTCACTGGTCCAGAGGGAGCACTTTCTGGGGGTTCAGACTCAATCAAGATTTGTGCAATAGGCAGTAAATGATTTCTATGCATTGTTTTAACATCTTTTGAATTATTCTCAGGCCTTACTTTGTACACAGGCAGATCATCTAGTTTGCCCACTACAATGTGAGGGATATGGTGCCACCTGTCAGCAATCTTGTGTTTGCCATGCTGTCCCAGATTTCTTAGCAATACCCGATCTCCCTCCTGGAGTTCCTGTGCTTTCACCCGTTTATCATACCTTTCTTTGTTGGCTAGATTTCTTTTGGCAGCCGTGATTTGAGCCAGTTGGTACGCATGATTTAGCTGGGCCTTTAACTTTTGCACATACTGTAAATAGTTGTCAGCCCGAACCCCATCAGGAGAAACTCCAAAACATACATCTACCGGCAGTCGAGCTTCTCTTTCAAACATCAGGTGGTAGGGGGAGAACCCAGTGGCATCACTTTTGGTGCAGTTGTAGGCATGTACCAAGGTGCCGATTTGTTGGCTCCATCTAGGCTTGTCCTTGGGGTGGAGGGTGCCCAGCATATCTAACAGAGTGCGATTGAAACGTTCAGGCTGCGGTTGGTAAGGGGTGGTTCTGGACTTTCGCACCCCCCACAGAGAAAGCATCTCTTTGATCAAAGGACTCTTCAAAGTCCACCCCTTGATCAGAATGGATTCTTTGTGGAGCCCCATAGTGAACAAAAAAGTTTTCTACAAGTACTTTTGCCACAGTAGATGTCTTCTGGTCCTTGGTGGGGAAAGCTTGGGCATATCTCGTAAAATGGTCAGTAACCACCAGCACATTACTAATATTTCTTTGATCTGGCTCCAAACTCAGAAAGTCAATACAGACCAGCTCCATGGGGGTGCTGGTGGTGATGTTAACAAGGGGGGCAGCCCTCTGGGGCAAAGCTTTCCTCTGTAAGCAGTGACTACAAGTTTTAATGCGTTGTTCAACATCAGCCCCCAACTTAGGCCAATAGAATCTGGATCTCACCAAGTCAAGTGTTCTGTCTATACCAAGGTGCCCCGTGTGGTTGTGTAGGGACCTCAGTACCAAGTCTCGGAAGGCAGTGGGCAAAACTAGTTGTTTGCCTATTTATTTATTTAGTTAAACATCAGTTTAGAAACCTTTGAGCCAGAGGCTCATTTACAAAGGTACCTCGTCACAAAGAGGACATCAGAACAGTAGTACAAGGGACACAGTACTTACAAACAAAAATGTTACAGTTCAATTACAGTTTTGTTACAATAGAACACAATCTCCAACGAAGCAAAAGATAACAAAAGGTGCAAAACTTATGGTCGGGGGAGAGCTGGTGGGGGTAGAAGGGAGGGAGATAGGGGAGGAGGAATTAGTAGGGAAAGGAAGAGGGGGGAGCCGCTCAGTGAGCATTGTCAAACAGAGTATATATTATTTATTTTTTTTTTTTTTGGTCCCTCTCTGTCTACTGTTTCTCTGTATAACAGTCTATTAATCAGTTTCAACTTAGAACCTTCCTTGTATAACAATGCAGTTCTCAAATCAGTGGAGCATAACTTGGACACATCTTTCCCTGCGTAAAGGGTTTCTAAAGCTGGTTTGATCATAGGATCTCAGGATTGAGCCCACTGAAGATTGTCATTGTCTAGCTGAGGCAATGCACTGATGTCTAATGCAGAAAAGTGGCAATAAGCAGCAGGTATGCAATTCTCAGAGGGCCCCAAACAATCCACCAGACAGTCCACTGTGTCTGTGGCCACTTGTTCCTCTCTGTCAAACTTCTGGCAGAGTGCTCGAATATCAGGTTCTGACAGTCTGACACAGTCATTTTGGGAAACAGGTCTCCAGGAGAGAGCATCAGCATCTATGTGGTTCAGGCCTGCTCTGTATTCACCAGCATAGTCATATGTAGATAATGCAGAATGCCACCTATGGCCAGTGGCATCCAACTTAACTGAAGTTTGCACATGGGTCAAAGGATTATTGTCAGTTTTTACTAGTATCTTAGCCCCATACAAGTACTCATGGAATTGGTCAACAATGGCCCACTTCAAAGCTAGGAACAATAACTTATGTACAGGATAGTTCTTGTCGGATGGGGTCAGACTTCTACTGGCAAAGGCCACTGGTCTCAGTCCATTCTCGTGCTCCTGGTACAACACAGCCCCCAAACCTTGCAGGCTAGCATCAGTGTGTAGGACATAGGGTTTTGCTAGATCTGCAAAGGCAAAGACAAGAGTGTGGGTAAGTTGATATATAATCTCATGAAAAGCAGCTTCACAATCAGGAGTCCATCTAGCTCCAAATACTTCATTGGGATGGAAATACACTCTCTCAGGCTCAAAAGAAACCGACCTCTTATATTTTTTGTTAGTAGGAGGGTAACCTTGAGTAAGATTAAGTAAAGGATGAATCACTCTTGAATAGTCCTTGATGAACCGGTGATAGTAACCACTGAATCCCAGGAATCTTTGCAGTTCTTGTAGATTGTGGGGCTGTGGCCAGGTGGTCAAGGCCTCAACTTTACTCGGGTCTGTTTCTAGTCCCTCGGTGGACACTATGTGTCCCATTTACTTTACAGAGGTTTGGAAGAACTGACAATTATCGATGGATAGTTTAAGGCCAAAGTCTTCCAGTCAGTCCAACACCTTGAATAATCTGCTGTCATGTTCCTCCAGTGAGCTGCCAAACACAATAACATCATCTAGGTATACCAGGCACTCTAATAATAATAATAATAATAAGAAGAAGAATCAGCATTTATATAGCGCTTTTCATACATCCAAAGCGCTTTACAAGCAATGCTAGACTGGTAATGAAGTGACTGAATGTGTGGTGGCAGCCATATTGCACATCATCACCCACACACAGCCAGGATAACTGCATGAACCGGTTTACGGGAAAGGGAATGTTGGCCAGGACACCAGGAATGTTCCCTACTCTTTTCGAAGAGTGCTCTGGGTTCTTTTACTTCCACCTGGACACCCACCAGGACAACACCAGGATGGGCAGAAGGGACCTTGGTTTAACATCTCATCTGAAGGACGGCACACCCCAGCAGTACAGTACCCCCCAATACTGCACTCAGATGCCAGCGATTTTTAGGTGCAAGTCCAATCCCGGTGCGGGATAAGAACCCACGACCTTCTGGTCCAGAGGCGGATGTGCTATCAACTGAGCCATGCTGACACCTAATAAGTTCATAACCCCCACTGCACGCTCCATCAGTCATTGAAAAGTGGCTGGGGTGCCTGAAATTCCTTGAGGCATCCTCATGAATTCATAGAAGCCAAATGGACAGATAAAGGCTGTCTTCTCATGGTCTTTTGGGGCCATCGGGATCTGGTAGTACCCACTGCGAAGATCCAGCATGGAGAACCACTTGCTACCATTCAGGCAGTCTAAAGCATCCTGGATGCGGGGCACTGTATACTGATCAGGGATAGTCTGCCGGTTCAAGGTGCGATAATCCACGCACATCCTTACTGTCCCTTTCTTTTTTCTCACTACCACAATAGGTGAAGCATATGGGCTTCTGGATTCTTGTATTACACCAGCAGCAAGCATCTCTTGCAGATGCCGTCTCACATCATCTATGTCAGCAGGCGCCAGGCATCGAGACCTCTCATGAAATGGCCTTTCATCATGCAGCCGGATATAGTGCTCAGCTCCTTGCACACATCCTGTGTCCCATTCCTTTAAGGAAAACACCTGGTCTCTCTGGGCAAGCTTCTCACTGATCCTCATTTTTCCATTCAGCTGGCAATGGAGAGTCACTGAAATCGAACAAGTCGGGCGTCACTCTGTCACTCTTCCCCAAACATTTGTTACTGGGTAACACTGCAGTATCTGCACAATGTACATGAGCCAGGGTGCAACCTCTGTTTACTCGAATCTCTCTATCAGACACATTATGAACCTGAACCATTACCCTTCTGGCATAAGCTTGGGCTCTGGCAGGCAAAATACTTAGCTTGATCAGCAGTCCTTCTGGCAATTTCCCATCGCCTGGTGCATCCAGCATGAGTATTTTATTCTTCACATCCTTTCTGATACGGACTTCCCCCTGTAAGGTACACTGGGCATTTGGCGCCAAAATCAGAGACTCAGGATCCTTCTTCCAGACAATTCCAACCGGTACCTCTGAGTCCACTTTTTCAGCATCTCTCTGTGCCTCATAGGCTTTCTTTGATTAAGGCCAGAATTCTCAAAGCTCTACCAGTCCTTGACCCTTGTTTCTCATAACACAACTGCACCAACCATCCAAACATATGCATATTCATCCGAATTAGTAGAGGAATCCCATCATACAGTCCGGTAGGGGGACACGCTAATGCCAGGGTCTCTACTTGCTCTGCACTCCAGCCACAGAGGTGGGAAAAAGACAGCCAAATTCGGATACACCCAGAATAGGGGTAGGCCTTCTCACTTAATCCCCCAGACATGCAGTCCTTCCAACGGTTGTAAGGGCACATCAGACAGGTGCTTCTGATACCAGTCCTGAAACATAATTGTCACTTGGGAGCCACTGTCCAATACAGCTCTTGTAGACACTCCATTCACCTTCACAGTGGTCTCCATGGAGGGACCCACTATTCTGGACCTGTCTGGAGAGGCGGTAGCAAGGACCTGGGTAGATGAACTAGCCACAGAAGGACGTGAGTTAGAATTTCTGGGACCCTCACTGCGATCATTTTGTGCACCTCTTAACCACTGATTTATTCTCCGAAGCTCTCCTTGTAGCCTGTATGCAATTTTGTCTGTGTATTTTGGGGACCTGCATTCTCTCTTCGTGTGCCCATCCTTCACACAGTTATAGCAAAACATACCTTCCGGAGGTTGAGATGGCCGAGGCATCACACTGGGAGCCAGGGTGGGGGCACTTCCAACAGAAAACCTTGGTCCCACCTCAGTCGGCGGTGTGGTGAGCATTTGGAGACATCTCATCAATTCCCTCACTCCCATAGTCAAAACATCAAGTTTTGAACTGTTGTCAACATGAGGTGCCTGGGTGGACACCCCAACCCCCATAGCAGATGCAATCTGATAAGGATCTGAGCCTGTACTCGCAGGAGAGGCCTTCATAAGGAGACTGTTTTTTGCTTCCCTAAACTCCCTTAGCAGTTTGTCCCAGGGCGGGACATCCATAACAGTCCCTCTCTGACTGGGGCCCCCCTTGGCTAACATGGGGATCTCGGATTGTGTCATGAGATTTCAATGATTCTGGACCATCAGCATCTGACCCTGCACCTGGAGCAGGGGATGTACCAGCTACGACTGCGCAAGGCGCTGACAAACCTTCCTCCTCCTCAACTTCGCGCACCTCCCTCATCAACACATGGAAAGGTGAAGGACTGGATCCCCTTTGATGCAGTTGCAATTTGAGTAACACCCAGCTGGAGTGCTGGGCAGAGCAGAGTACATGATCCAGCCTTACCTGGTTCACTTCACTAGAGGTCCAGCCCCCCTTCCGAAAAATGGTTTGTAAGATCCCCTCTATTCGATCCATATAGGCAGATAACAATTCCCCCGGCTGTTGTCTAACTTCTTTAAGTCTCCATTTCAAGGCCTCAACACTAGTGGTACCCCCAAACACATTCTCAAGGGTGACTATGTACTCTTGGACTTTGGCGTCAAGGTTAGAGGACCTCAGGGAATGAAAGGCACATTGGGCAGGTCCCTGGAGACTTTCCCCCAGGTGGGCCCTTTTTTCGGCCTCCGAGCATTGCCAGTCTTGTACCGCAAGAGCAGCAGAATCTATCCAGGTCTCCAGATCAACTTCCCCATTTGGAGTAGGGTGGATACCTGAGAATACCTTGAGCTTGTGGTAAGGTCAATGACTACTTGCTGGCTCGGGGGCAGGTATAGAAGTTGGCAAAAGGACAGGGGCTGGAGCGGGTGTGGATGTTGGGGGTAGTACGCCCCCAGGTGGCAAGAACAGTTTCTTCAAGTCCTCCACAGTTTTCCCTTCCTTCAGCAACAATTTAGCAAATTTCTCCTCAAAAGTTTCAGATAGTGGGGAGGGCTCATCCACCCCCCGGGTCTTTACTGTCCTAAGTTATCACTCTGTAGGCAGCGAGGGCTCCCTCTGGGCTAATAGTTTGTGGCACTTTGGAACTATCTATGGGGTCCTTATACTCTACTAGGGCCATGAAAGTATGGGCGAGCAGATTAGCATGTCGACCCACCACCACAGGGTTTTGTAAACCTTCCACCTTGGAAAGTACTCCTTCTACAGTGTCCTTATTGGTATCCAGGGGGATGTCCAGGATAAGCATAGCATTTTGAGGGTCGATCTCCTGCCCAGTACACCACCCCACCAACTGGTGCACAGCCACTTCTGTCGGGGTATCCATTTATTTTTAACAGTGATTCATATAAGTGGCCACAAGGGGATGCTAATCCCAGCAGTAGCCTCCAAGATGTAACCCCTAGGTGGTGCTATCCCAAGGGCTACTACTCCTGCCTGTCGGGCTAGTGACAGGTTAAGGGGCCTAGGTTCTATGATGGGTGCCTCCACCCAGAGGTCAGGGTTAATAGTAATTAAACTGGCTCAGGTACAGCCCTCTGGGACACTGCAACCCCCTTTTGTTCCCACTAGTGGCCCACACAGTACATGAGAGTTACCTTCCCAATACCCCACATATGAACACTTTTCACACATATAGATACCACTTACCCTCGAGACTGACTCTGCAGCACATCTCTGAGGACCCCCTGTAAAACATGGTTAAACAACATACACAGCAAAATGCAATACTGTTTCTATATGTACTGACACCACAGACAGTATATAGTATAATAACAACGAATCCGATTTATTTAGGGAACAGTAACATGAGAGGGGGCAATCAGGTTGATTAGTTTTTGCAAAGATCAAATCACAGTACTGTGCACATATATATGGTCCTAAAAAGTCACACTCTGGGTACCCAGGATGGTGGGGGGCTAACCAGGGTCGGTGCAGCTGGTTGGGGTCCTTTGATGGAAAAAACACAAGCGCACACAAATTATAATCCGGAGCCCTGGGGCTCAGTTCGTGAAGAAATGAAACAGTAATAAACAGATGACACACTTGTAATTGATAACAGGCTGCAGGGAGAATACCCTGATTTGTACTCACAATACCCAAGCTGAGAACTGGATGGTGGATGTTCTTTCTGGATTGCCAGAAACAACAGGGCATGGAGACAAGGTCCTTGCGACTGGACCCAACTGCAGTTGATAACAAATGGATTTAGTCCGACACAAGCTTGGTTTTGCTTCCAGCTTCCACATACAGCTCACAGTACAAGGGACATGAAATAGCGATTCTCCACAAGCACTACGAACATTCATATGTAGAAGGGAAGTACTATACCAGGCAGGCTGCTCCTCGATCCTGATCACACTAACTGCAAAACACCCGGGAACACACAGCAGCTTCAGTTTTTGACAGACCGAGCACGATTCAGCAATATCTCCAGTCTTCTACAGGGTGGGTCTGGTTTCCACACTTCTGGTACTTTTTTCTCCTCACAACTCGGATTCAGTCCAAACTGGCACTCACAACGGCTGCAGGCCGAAACTCAGGGCCTCACACGCGCTTCCCACACAAAACTACATGCCGCAGCAGAAGCAGGGCTTCTTCTCTCTTCACTGTCACTACTGATCTGAGCTTTCCAGTAACAGAGCAGGGCATTTCCTTTAGCTCCACACCAGTTCTGTTGGTGGATTCAGCTGTCAATCACTGCAGGGCTCCCTCTGTTGGTGCAAAAAGGCGCCAAGGTCAAAACTACATTTCCCAGAGTCACTGCCCATACAATCCCCCTTGTGGGTGGCTCAAAATTGAGAGTCCATGTTCTGATTCATCCACAGGCTCCATTTTAAGGTCTCCTTATCATCCTGATTGGTCCAAGTCAGCAGTTCAGGACCAAAATGAAAGAGCTACACTGAAACAGTTTGTGCTGAAATAAAGACAAGTTAGACAAACTACATTTTCTCAGTCACTCTAAATGATTTCTGGCAAACAGTTACATCTTTCAACAAGGCTCCCTCTGCACATGTAGTGACGGCAGAAACGGAGCAAATTGACAGCAGCCCGGGCGGGATTCAGGCATTAGAACACACAGTCCCCCCTTTTCAATTATTATGGCTACAAGCAGGCAACTCTTAAAGAGACAGTACCAGAGGCTCTAAAAGCACTCACACTTAAGCGGTTTAAACGCCGAACACCTCCAGACTTGGAGCATTCAGGTAAGCTCCTGGAAGACTTTTGGGAACCCCCATTTGCAGGGGGGAACACGACAACTCGCTCCTGACAATTCTACCCGCGTCAATTCGGTCCCGACAATTCATCTCAGCACAAATTCACTCCTCCGACATTAACTTGCCTACGACAATTCGCTCCCAAAGTGCAATCTGTTTCAGTCATGCATAAAATGTGGAATGACCCAGTCTTCACCAGAGCATTAGCTACTGTAACTGGATTGGATTTTCCAAAACATAAATATCCTTCTGGATAATGTAATTTTCTTTGTACCACAACTGTGCTCACTGCCTAATGGGATAAAAGGGTAGGTTATGCTCCACTAAAAAGGAAAGTTCAATAAACTGTAAGTACAGCCTCATTTTATCAACACACAAAATTCACTGGCTAAACTGGGTTGGCAGTGTCTCACAAGAAATGTAAAATGAAAGGGTTTGCAGTCCACATGCTAAGATAGTTCTCTATTTTTTGTTTCCAAAAAATAAGACCACTTCCCAGCTACTCTGCCAACATTTTGAAGCCACACATGAATTGTAGCTGCATTATTAAACACAGTTACTCATAAAAGCTACACTGATTCAGTTCATATTAGACGTAAAGGCTTGCGATCTGCAGAACAGCGCATAATGTATGCCCACATAGTGTAATTAATTATTTAATTTTCATTGAACAGTACATTACATTATCAGTTGCTTTTCTTTGGATGCAAATGACTTTGTTTAAAAGTGAAACGAGCGAACTTACAGCAATATATGGTCTGGAAATGATGCAGATATTTTATATTCAGCACAATGGTAAAACAGTATTTTTTTTAAAAGTGAAAGGAGTGAGCTTACAGGAGTATATGGTGAGGAAATGATGTAGACATTTTTTATGCAGCAGAATGGTACAACAGTATTTTACAACTTAGAGGGAGCGAGTTGGCATTACATGAATTGTCGTAGGAGCGGGATGACGGCGGAGTGTATTGTCAGGAGCGAGTAGTCGCGATCTGAGTGCTCCGGGGGCAATTGTCATCTGCCAGCAGAGGGGTTACATAAGGACCTCTTGGCCTCCTAGTCTGCCCTATTTTCCCTTCCTACAGTGCCACTGTAGACCCTGCGCGGGGTACTATTATCTCTGCAAACCTGCCTGTATTGTCCCTTGCTAGACCTCTCTTCTGCCGAAACTCTTTTTCATATCCCCCTTCTTGACTACAGTAATTTCTTCCTCTGTGCACTTCCTATGTCCCTGCTATGAGAATTACAAAATGTTTTATAAGGCAGATATTTGTCTGCTCACCCACTGCTATAATTATGACTGCATGACTCCAGTACTTGGTTAGGTAAACCTGTTCCTAATCCAATCCCATATTCACAATAACAAAGAGATTTCTTTTTAAGATACTCATTGGTTTTACTACTTCCAGGTATTCTGACATCATCACTGTCTACTCATTAATTCCAAATTCCTCGCTTTCCCAGCTCTAGACATACGTTCTTCCCAATTCCCTCTCAACCATAGCTGGAAAAATGCCAATGCTGCACACATCTGAGCAGATTGGTGGGCGAAGGAGTTCTCTTCTGCCGACAAATTCTATGTTTCTGTGTTTTCATTTAAGCGTATTATCTAGTCATTGTCTTCACTTACTGGTGGGTGTGACTTCAAGATGATCCTTCTGCTGTGCAGTCTCTTCTGCCTTCACATCACCAAATGGGAGTTCCTCATCCCTGTGAAACAGCAACAACAACTGCTCTATTGGGGTGTTGTAGCCTGTTCATCAAAAACAAAAGGCAATGCAACTGTTATTTTTAATCAGAGTTAGACAAATGTCATAAAACACTCTTCCATGAAAAAGAGCAGTGTCCCTATTGCTGCTAGTAACTGTCCTCTTTAAGGAGGGTTTGCTCACCTTTAAGGCCCTACACGGCCTGGGCCCTGGTTACCTGAAGGACCTTCTCACACCTGCTGTCTCGGTCCAGCCCCTCCGCTCCTCCTTTAGGGGCCTCCTTGCAATTCCTAGGACGAGGTTAAAAACAGCCAGTGACAAAGCATTTAGTATCGCCGCTCCCGTCCTAGGGAATTCACTTTCTCCAGCTGTTAGGGAGGCCCCTTCTGTTGAGGTATCCAAGGCTCACCTCAAGGCCTTCTTATATAATCAGGCCTTCCCAGACTGTGTTTTACACTCTAACCTGATTCCAAGAGTTTTATGTCTAAATTAATTTCTGGCTTCCTCTGAGCTTATTAGCTGCTGTTGAGGGTAGTATTTTAATTCCTGTAATGGTGCATACTGATGTTTATTAGTGTGTTATTTACTTATTCATAATGATTTTGTACATATACGGAATTTTTGATATGTGCCGAGCCCAGAGCCTCCGGGTTGGATGTCTTTTTTAAATAAAATGGGCCTTGCCTTGCTGTGCCAACTGTAAATTTATGGATTATTGCCCACAACATAGAAATACAGACTCTGATGGCAGGAGACAGAATGGCCATCAAGTCTGCCCATACTCTACCACCTGTCCCTACCAACCTGCTGCACTGGATGGTTGTCTCCCTCTTCCCTCGCTCCCTCAACCCGCAATCCAGTGTTGCCCCCATAGGGATTATGATTCCCCATGCCCTGTTCCAGCCATGTTTAAACACATTTAGGGTAGCTACCCCACTACTTCACCCATAGTTTCACCACCATTTCCATGAAGTAAAACTTCCTCATGTCTCTCTTGAACTTGCCCCCACTATCCTCTAATGATGTATCTGGTGACTGCTTCTCTGTTCTTTACAGACAGGTCTTTGCTATTCACCTTGTGCATACCCTTCAGAAATGTATTTGTTGCTATCATGTCCACCTCTCATGCCTGGTCTCCAGCAAGTACATATTTAGGGCTACCAGCCATTCCTAACAGTATTTGCCTTGCTGGCCCTAGAGCATGTTGGTGACTCTCCTATACACCAACTTCAGACTGTTTACATACTTCCATAGATGAAGACTTTTGAACTGAGCACAGTATTTCAGAGGAGACCTCACCAAGGATGTGTGTAGGGGCGGTATCGCCTCGCTTCTTCCATTATCAGAACCCCTCACTATACACCCCAGAATCCTTGACACCTAGCTGCTATGCACTTACAGTGGCTAATTTGCTTGATGGAGACACTGATGATGACCCCCCGATCCCTCTCCTCTGTTGGATGATCCAGCTAAACTCCTCTTGTACAGTACTTAGCGTGTGGGTTCCATCTCCCTAAGTGTATTATCTTGCATGTATTAACAATGGATCTCATTTGCCAGATTTTAGACCATTTCTTTTGCTTCTCTGGGTCATCTGGATCTCTTACACCCCATCCTCATAATCTACCCTGTCCCAGAGTTCAGTGTCATCAACATGCCCAGATTCCCTCCTATCATATCACTGATGATCTACCCTGTCCCAGAGTTCAGCACCATCAGCAGAGAGACAACATGCCTAGATTCCCTCCTACCTTATCACTGATGATCTACCCTGTCCCAGAGTTCAGCGTCATCAGCAGACAGATAACATGCTCAGATTCCCTCCCACCATATCACTGATGATCTACCCTGTCCCAGAGTTCAGCATCATCAGCAGAGAGACAACATGCCCAGATTCCCTCCCACCATATCACTGATGATCAAATTGAATAGAACAGGTCCTGGAACTGGCCCCTGTGGTATAGCTAGAGATGTTGTGAAATTAAATGTTGTGGGTAAAATTCCTACATAATCTGCAAATTTGCGACATGAAATATTTCATGGAATTTGGCCTTCCCGCTAATAATATTGACAAAGTTGTGAAATTTTGCTAATGAAATGCAAGATTTCACCCAAAACAGTGGGCAAAATGTCATGCTCCACAGGGGGACATTTTGCACTTCGCAGGCAAAATTCTACATTTTGCATCTGTGAAAAATTTCACAAAATGGCTAAATTCAGCAAAATATTTTGTGAAATGAAATTCAACAATTTCACACATCTCTAGGTAGAGCTGGTCACCCTACCTAAACATTAAAGGGACTCTATTCTAATTTCTTTTCTAAGGCTTGTTGCAACAGCATTTTAACTATTCAATAATGTACTGTCATCTCCCAGTTATGTCAGGATGGCCACCTACAGAACCCACCCCTTTACTTCTTTACACAGTGTTTCCCTTTCAAGTACCTGTAAAATGCATCCAGCAGGGCTCAACGTGACCAAACAATGTAATAGGAAGCTAGCCACCTACAGAACCCACCCCTTTACTTTTTATGTTTGCTTGCACGTATGTGCAAGAAACATAGTGCAATCATCAGAGTTTCTATGGGTGTGGCACCCTGTCTTCCAATTCCCTCCGTGTGTTTGCAGGCACGGCCACAGTTCGCCAATGAATGCTGCAGCTGTCTATGACAGTAGTTGAAAATGCAGTGCCATACAGTTGAACGGAGAGCTCCGCTTCAGTGAGCAGCAATAACATAGTATATGCACATGTGCCCCCCCACACACATGCACGCATATTGCGTTCTCATGCATTCCTCCCCGCACACTGAATGGCCGTCGGGGTGCCCAATCTCCACTGGCTCTGCTCTACACCCCCCAAAAAGAGTTCAAGGTGCCATGCTGGGGCCCACCCCAAGCGTGGCAACAGTCGGTATGGACGACTGGGTGCCCAATCCCCATCGGCTCCACTGGCCCCCCTAAACAGCCTTCCAGCTGCCACGCTGGGAGCCCACCAAGTGGCACAAGTCCCGCGTCATCAAAGAAAAAAAAACTGAAGAAAAAACCTTCCTCGCGGTTCCCTACCCCCTCCCACAACCCGCACCCACCCTCTGTGCACTCTGCCTCCCCACACCCCCACCCCATACTTAACTACGGAGTTCGGGCGGCGTTCATCAGTGGACTGGGAACACGTCTGCACTCTTCAAAACCGACCGCGAACTGAGGAAATGCCAGTAAACTGTATAATGGAATAAATTTTTTTTTTTTCAACTTTGATGCATATCTCAGGCATTTTGGGGAATTTTTCACCAACTTTTGACATGGGGTTTTTGAGACCCCACCTCATGAATTCTGTCACTGTCGTTTTGTTAATCGACCCGAAGGTGATTTCACAGTCACTGTGTGAACCACCTTTCAGGACCAATTTACAAAATAACAGTGTCACAGTTCATGAGGTAGGCCCAAAACCCTATGTTGAAAAATTTGGTGAAAAATTCAAAAATAATTGTTTTACGAGCATGCGTTGCGCTGTTCCTACGCACGCTCGTAAGTTCATAAATTTTCAATATTTTCACTCCAGATTTTCAACATTGCCATTTTACCACACCTCCTTATGAGCAGTACAGCTGTCATTTTTCACATCTCGTCCAAAATGTGTTTCCACGCATGTAGCGCACAATGGTGCAGTCGGTGTGCAAAATCAATGTTCAGAACAGATTAAGAAAAGCACAGTGACATTGTTCATGAGTAGAGGTGTTAAAATGGCTATGTTAAACATTTGGGTAAAAAAGTCCATAAAATGACTGTCACAACGACCATTGTGCAGTTTCCACGCACCCTCATAAGTTCATGGATTTCTAATATTTTCAGTCTAGATTTTCAACACTGGTGTTTTTCCACACTACCTTATGAACAGCACAGCTGTCATTTTTCACACCATGGCCAAAATGTGTTTTCGCACTTGCAGCGCAGAAATGCGTGGTCGCTGTGGGAAATCACTGTTCGGGACAGATTAAGAAAATCACAGTGACACTGTTCATCAGCGGCATTCCAAAATGCCTGTGTTGACAATCTGCATAAAAAATCACCAAACTAATTGCATTACGGTGTGCATTGTGCTTCTCATGCGCTAGTGACCACCATATTTTTTATATTTTCACTGCAGATTTTCAACATTGCCATTTTTGCACCTCCCATGAACAGTACAGCTGTCATTTTTCACTTCCTGTTCAAAATGTGTTTTCGCACCTGTGGTGCCAAATGGCGTAGTCGCTGTGCAAAATCAGCTTTCGGCTGACAAACTGATATTGCCACTGTTCATATGGTGGGGGTCACAAAAAAACCCATGTTGAAAATTTGGACTGAAAACGCCAACGAATGCCTGAGGCGTAAGGATTTCCCACCATAACGCCCCACCCTGTAGAGACTGACAGGCATCAGGGGTGTGACTTGGGATTCTCACATGTAATGGTCACACTATTCCACACCCTGCAACCAGTGAGAGGCATCGAGGTGTGGCTTGGACTCTTCGGCCCCAAAGTTCACCCCAGTCTCCTATACAGCATCCATCTCACTGCATTTCCTGATGGAATGGGGTGAGCATAAGGGCCAAAGACCCCAAGGCACACCATGACACTTGTCAGTGCCTGCAGGGTAGGGTGTGGTGAAATGGCATGGCCGTTATGCCTGATGACCCAAAGGCACACCCCAATGCCTGTCAGTCTCTGCAGGGTGGTGGGGTTGGCTTCAGTTCAATACTTCACTGCCATTCTTATTATGCAGCTCTCTAACACCTACACTACCCATGCCAATGCCAGCAAGCAAACATTCGGCACTGACAAATGCTTGTTTACACAGTGTTTCTCTTTCAAGTAGCTGTAAAATGCATCCAGCAGGGCTCAACGTGACCAAACAATGTAATAGCAAGCCAGCAACCTACAGAATGCACCCCTTTACTTCTTTACATGGTGTTTCTCTTTCAAGTACCTGTGAAATACATCCAGCAGGGCTCAACGTGACCAAACAATGTAACAGCAAGCTAGCACAGTTTCATTTGCCAATAGAATAACAGATACCAATTGCTAAATATTTGCACATTTAAAATATGAGTCATTGTTTGTGGCACTGTTGTTATGCAGCACATATAATATAAACTATGTGTAACCCCCCTGCAAATGGGGGTTCCCAAAAGACTTCCAGGAGCTTGCTTGAATGCTCCAAGCCTGAATGGTGTTTGGAGTTTAAGCCATTTATCAGTGAGTGTTTTTAGAGCCTCTGGTACTGTCTCTTTAAGAGCTGTCTGCTTGCAGACATAATTAGTTTGTATGGAGGGACTGTGTGCTTCTCTGTTTGAGTACCACTCGAGCTGCTGCCAATTCACTCCATTTTGCAGTCACTAGAGTGCAAAGGAACCTATCTGAAAGATGTAACTGTTTGCCAGAAATCATTTAGAGTAATAATGAAATGACAGTTTGTCTAACCGGCTTTCTTTGCAGTCAGAACTGTGTCTGCCTAGTTCCCCATTCTGGTTTTGAACTGCTGAACTGGACCAATCAGTGTGGGTAAGCTAGCTCTAAAATGGTGCCTTGGACGAATCAGAACTTGGACTCATAATCTGAGCCAGCCACAAGAGGATTGTATGGGCAGTGACTCTGGGAGATGTAGTTTAGACTTGGCGCCTTTTTGGACCAACAGCAGCAGTCTATTGTGAGTGACAGCCAATCCAGTCAAGAACTGGGAGGAACTCAAAGGAAGTGCCCAGTTTTGTCTGTTGGAGTTTCAGTTGAGCTGTGGCAGTGAAGAGGAAGGAGCCCTGTGCTTTTCGATTGTGCAGTTTTAGTCGGAAGCGTGTGTAAGGCCCGAGTTCCGGTCTGCAGCTTGTGTAACTGCTTGTTAGGACTGAATCCGTCCTGTGAAGAGAATCAAAGGATATCTGAAGAGTAGAAACCAGGCTCACCCTGTAGAAGACTGGAGAATTGCTGAATTGCACTCGGTCTGTCAGGAACTGAATCTGCTGTGTGTTCTCCCAGGTATTGTGCAGTAGTGCGATCGGGATAGAAGCAGCCTGCCTGGTATAGTACTTTCTTTTTACCATATAAATGTGTGAGGAGGCTTGTGCAGCTCAAGTGAATCCTGCTGCCATTAAAGGACTTTTGTCTGTGACTGTTTACCATATAAATGTGTGAGGAGTCTCGTGGAGCTCAGAGTAGCCCTACTGACGTTGAAGGACCCTATCTTGTTTGGAGGTGTGAGTACTAATTCAGGGTCGCTCCCTGTTGAATTGCCACATTAAATCCAAATGGAATCACTGTACTGCTGACTGTTTAAACTAATTTTTCTTTTCTCTGTGTGAAAGGGCCCCTACCAGCTGCCACGGTTTGGACTAGCCACTAGGGCTTGGGTACCCAGGGACAGTAACTGGTAGGGATAGGCCTGTGCACAGAGCCATAGGTAGATGAGTAAAGTGATAAGCTAATTAACCTGATTTCCCCCTGTCCTTGTTATATCCCCCTAAATAAATCAGAGCTGCTTGTTTCAGCAAAGTTATACTGCCTGAGGTATTTGTCTATGTTAAAGTACTGTACTGTGATTGTTGCACTGTATCTTATTTCACAGGAGGTCCCAGTGCCGGAACCAGTCCTGGGGGTAAGTGTATACTGTGGAGGTAATTCTGATATATTGTGTGGGCCACTAGTGGGAAGAAAGGGGGGTTGCAGTGTCCCAGAGGGCTGTGACCAAGTTAGTTTAACTATTGCAAACCCTGACCTCCGGGTGGAGGCACCCGCCATTGGATCCAGACCCCTCAACCTGTTAGTGGCAAATCAGGCAGGGGTAGTAGCCCCTGGGATAGCGCCATCTAGGGGTTACATATGTGTGACTGCTTATAGTACATTGAAAAATGGTATGTATTACACAGTGGCTTGGTATCTGAGAAAGCCAGATTTAAAATAAATGAAAAGTTTCCCTCAATAAGAAAAAGGCTGGAGAATCTTTTTTTATTTTAGCTTCATAAGATTCTGATTTTAGATTCATAAGATTCTGATATGGTTTAGTAGATACCCCAGACCCTGTTGCAAACAGCCTTGGTTCTGTAGACTGCTGGGAGCCAGTTGCAAACAGCCTTGAAAACAGTTGCAAGCAGCCTGGATGTTTCCTTCTGTCTGTAGCATGAGATAGGGAAGGACACGCAGTGTTCATGTACCCAAAGCAATCTGAAGCACAAATGAGAAAATGATTTGCAGTTTAAGGCTCTGGCAGAAAAAGGTGGCATACGAAGTGCACAGATTTTCAACTTTGGAAGCGAAAACAGTTCTGCACATAGTGTCTACTCACTTGTTGTAAGAATCTGTGAAAGGCCGAGGATCCTTCAATAGGTATAGAAATGTGCCTAATGGAATTATGAACCTCCTTAACTGCTAGAAAAGGGGATTCCCACTTGTGAGTAATTTCTTCCAGAAAGGGAAATACTATGCCTTACATTTTGGCAGATATTTACTGTGGCCTTCTCCTAGTCATTCATGTTCAATAATTTGGCCGCAGTTAATAAAATCTCGGAAAAACAGTTTGGAATAGAGGACATGGACAGGATATGATCAACATCAACCACCTCCCTGGATTGCACCTCCCTGAACTGTAATAACCTACACACCTCAGTTATCAGGTAGAATAAAGGCTTAGCATCAAACCGGGGAGGGATAGGAACCTTCATCTTCAGCTCCATCCACTCCACTCCACATCCTTCTTTCTCCTCCTCAGAGGAAGAGTGGTCCTCCTCCTCATCCAGTAGCTTCTTTTGGTCAGGAATTTCCCCCAAGACCCCAGCTATCTTCTTTGTAACCCTCTGTATAGTCAGTCTGCCTACATATCAAAAAATTGCAGCTTTGTTCTGCTGCAACGTACCTGGATGCATCTGTGCCCCCCCCCCGACCTGAGGGGCCCAGTTTGGGAGTTGGATAGGTCTGCTGAGATGTCCTGTGAACAACAGGGCCCAAAAAAAATCTACCAAATAGCAACACGAAAGTTTCAAGTAAATCTGCTTTGCTGCTGCCAACTAGCACACAATGTTTCTCCCTAGCTCAGAGGCATGACTGGGGGATCAAAAGAGACATATTTGCTTGAGAAACACAAGGGAGGTCAATAGAAACCCATTGGAGAGGGTTGCATTTCCCTCCTGCAGTACTTACATCTTTCAAGTGTTAGGAGTCTCCAGGAAGACATGTGTCTCAATTTTTAAATAAAGTTGTGATCACTGCAAGGGACTTATAGCAGACATTTTGACAGAAGTGGAGACTTGCATCAAACCGTGCTGCAAGTGCAATTTTAAAAAGAGCTTGCTGCAACCACTCTGCCTTTAGTCCCTTGCAGTGAAGGAGAAAAGTTGTGCTACCTCCCCCATGGCGCAACTCTGTGTCTGTGGGGAAGTTGATTTATGGGGCTTGCACCACAGCTTTGGCACACGCTGATATAAAATGAGGGCACTGTCACAACTTGCATCCAAGGTTATAAAATATGGCACATGTTAAGTCGGCCCAATGGCACGGAGGGTTGAGGCACTGATGCCTTACCTCCTGCCATGCCAGCAGCCCATTTTCATGGTGTCAGCAGGTCATCGTGGGCCTGCCAGGATGGGAAAGGACTTAGCATCCAGCAGACAGCTCTCCTCTCCTGCAGGGGGTGGAGAACAGAGGCCAGCATTTACCTGACACCTAGTGGAGGCTGGGCGTTGGCACGCCTGGACCAGTACAGTGGGACACACAAGTGAAGCAGCCAGCAGGCATGATGCATGCAGATGCACATGTGGCATCCCCACTGTCAGCACTGTACACTCTGCTGTTGAAAAGAAATACAGAAAATGGTGGCCTGGGTCGAGGGGCTTGATGGCCATCTGACACAACGCATAGTCTCCAGAAGGCATCACCTGTACTGAATCTGGTCCTGGTGGGCAACTTAGGGGGCTCTCCACCATCTACTTAGGGGGATCCCCACCATCCTTGCCATGGGGGTAAGCAATGGAGTGACACGGTGATGGCCCGAAGATGGAGGACAGATGTGGGATGGATGGTAGCTGGATGAAAGAAGGATGCCAGGAAGAGGGGAGCTGACCAGGGGGCAAGGGAAGATAAAGTAATCAAACGATTAATAATCCTGGTGCAAGCTGCAGTAAACCACCTACATAGAAATATAGAAACATAGACTTTGACAGCAGATAAGGACCGCTTGGCCCACCCAGTCTGCTCATTTCACTACCTATTGGATAAGCTGATGATTCAAAGTTTATCAACAGCCTATTTCCTCCTACCCACTATAACTGCCTTATGTCTGTCCCATACATTCTTGAATTATCCTACTGTATTAGACCCCACAACCTCCTCAGGAAGGTGGTTCCACATGTCCACCACTCTCCCATGAAAAAATATTTCCTCACATTCCCCCAGAGCCGTTACCACCTCTATCTTTGAATTGTGCCCACTTGCTCTTGCACATCTCTTTTTCTGAAAGATGCGCCCCTCCTAGACTTTGTTGATTCCCTTGAGGTACGTGAAAGTTTCTATCTTGTCCCCCGTCCCTCCTTTCCTCAAGGGTATACATATTAAGCTCTCTCAGTCTCTCTTTATATGGTTTCTCTGATGCAGTCCCTGCACCATTTTAGTTGCCCACCTCTGGACTGCCTCCATTCTGTCTATGTCCTTGCAGAGATGGGGATGTCCAAAACTGCATGCAGTACTTCGGGTGGGGTCTCTTCAACTGTTTGTACAGAGGGATAACCACTTCCCATGTTCTACTTGTGATGCCTCTCCCTAGGCATCCCAGTAGTCCCCCAGCTCTCTTTACTGCTTTCTCACATTGCTTGCCTACCTTAAGGTCATCTGATATGATTATCCCTAGGTCTTTTTCCATTTTTGTTGTTGTTAGTACCTCCCCTACCAGTGTGTACTGTTTACCTGGGTTTTTGTTTCCCAGGTGCATTACTTTGCACTTCCTTGCACTGAATCTAAGTTGCCATATGTCTGACCATTTCTCCAACATTGCCAAGTCCCTTCTCATCCTTTCCACACACACCCTCCCCGTGTATCAACTCTGTTACAGATCTTTGTGTCATCTACAAAGAGGCATACTTTTCCTTCCAGACCAGCTGGAATGTCTCCTATAAAGACATTAAAGAGGACTGGACCCAATACTGAACCCTGAGGTACCCCACTAGTAACCCCCCTTTCTTCGGAGTGAGTTCCATTTACTATTACCCTCTGTGTCCTGTTGTGCAGCCAATTTGCTACCCAGGCTACCACCCTGGGACCTACTCCCAAGCTGACTAACTTGATTATTTATCTTTTGTGTGGGATTGTGTCAAATGCCTCACTAAAGTCTAGGTAGGGCATATCCACAGCCCCTGCCTGGTCTATTACTTTGGTCACCCAGTCAAAGAAATCTATTAAATTTGTCTGACATGACCTTCCTGCTGTGAATTCATGCTGCCTTGGGTCCTGTGCCCAGCTTGCCTCTAGGTACTCAGCAATTCTTTCTTTCAGAAGTGATTCCATAATTTTCCCTACCACTGAGGTCAAACTAACAGGTCTGTAGTTTCCTGCTCCTACCTTGCTCCCACTTCTGAGAAGGGGAATCACATCTGCCCTCCAGTCCTCAGGCACTACCCCATCCTCCCATGATTTGTTAAAAAGGGTACTCAGTGGTGTCACTAGGTCCCCCCTTAGTTCTTTTAGGATTCTGGGTGAATCACATCAGGCCCCATTGCTTTGTCCACCTGGAGTTTTAGGAGTTCTTTCAAGAACCTTTCTTCTGTAAATGGACTGGTGTCAACCCCCCTGCCCAGAGTGCTTCTATCATTTGGTTTAGGTAACTCCACTTCTTCTTTTGTGAATACTGAGCAAACATATTCTTTCAGTATCTCTGCCTTTTCACTGTCTCCCTCTGCCAACCTCCCCTCTCCTCCCCTTTATTAAGCTTCACTATCCCTCCCTTGACCTTTCTTTGCTCCTTAACGTACCAATAAAAGGCTTTATCCCCCTTCCTAACCGAGTTGGCTACATTTTCCTCAGTTTGGGTCTTTGTTATTCTGACTGCATTCCCCACTTCTTTCTGCTTTAACTGATACAGTTCCTGTCATGCTCCTTCTGTGATTACTTATACTTCTTAAATGCTATCTCTTTCTCCCTAACCTTCCCTGCCACCTCTTTTGAGAACCATGGTGTTTTTTCACTCAGTTTATTTCACACAAAGGCTTGTTGACTCCATGATGGCAGTTTTAATTTCTCTCCACTGATCTTCCACCCCTCCTCTCTGGCCACTTGCTAGTGCATTCCTTAGTTATTCACCTATTTTGCCAAAGTCAGCCCGTCTAAAGACCAATATCCTTGTTTTTGTATGGATTGTCTCCATGGTTGTGCATACTGTGAACCAGACTGTGTGGTGATTGCTTGCTCCCAGATGGCTACCCACTTCTAAATCTGAGATCTTCTCTCCATTTGAGAGTACCAGGTCTAATATTGCTCCCTCCCAAGTGGGTTCCATTACTAGCTGTCTAAGGCATGCCTCCTGTAGGGCATCAAGAATGGCCCAGCTCTCGGATGTGGCTGCAGTAAATGTCTTCCAGTTAACATATAGCATATTCAGGTCCCACTTCAACAATATCTCCCCTTTTTAAGCAATTCTGAGAATGTCTTCTATCATTTCCTTGTCCAATTTCTCCCCCAGAGAAGGGTGTCTGTAAAAAAAAAACCCTGTGCAGATTGTAGTGCCACTCCCTGTCTCCAAGGTGACACACAGTGCCTCTTGTCTTCCCCCTTTACCCTTCAGTTCCATAGCCTTGTTCCCTTCCCTTATGTAGAGAACCACTCCACCTCCTCTTTTACCCTCCCTGTCCCTTCTGTAGATTGTGTGCCCTCGTATGTCCATCCCATTCATGGTTCTCTGTGTGCCATGTTTCCATGACTGCCACACTATCCAGATGTCCCTCTTCCATCAGGGCTACTAGCTCAGGAAGCTTGTTTCCCAGACTATGGGCATTGTACTCGTTGCCCTCTATCTAATGTTACATGCTATCATACTAGACGCCAGCAGCGTAGGCCTATTGGTCTATCAGGTCTGCTCACGCAGGGTGCAGGAAAACACTATTTTTAAGTGAAAAAGATGTTCCAGGACTAGAGGGCATGGGATGAAGCTGGAGGGAGGACAATTCAGAGGAAACATGAGAAAGAATTTCTTCACAGAACGGGTGGTGGACAAGTGAAACACCCTGCCAGAGGAAGTGGTGGGGGCTGAAACAATCACAGGATTTAAGAATGCATGGGATAGACATAAAGGAATTCTGGAGGTCAAGGGTAAGGGGCAACAGACTTCTAGGAAAACAAACTGAACTTACAAGCTCAAATGGGCAGACTGGGTGGGCCATAGGCCCTTATCTGTCGACACTGTCTATGTATCTATGTATCTATGCTTCAGCACACTGACTGAGTACTATAGCCCTCTATCTGCTACCTTCCACTGTTACTCCATCTCCCAGTCCTGCCCCCCCAGGCAAACCAGTGTCCACTTCACCCCTTGCCTATACCTGTCCCACAGTCTCTTGAATCCCTCCACCGTAGCTGCCTGTACCAGATAACTGGACAGTGCACACCACGGTTCCACCACTCTCTATATGAAGTACCTCCTCCTTTCCCCCCAATCCTATTGCTCTCAATCTTCCAACTGTATGCTCTGGTAATTCCACCCTCCTTCAGTCAAAAGATCTAATTTCAGCTTACTTTATTTACTCCCCTGAGGTATTTGAAGACCTCAATAATGTCCCCCCAATCTCTCCTCTCCTACAGCGAGAACAGACTGAGCTCCCCTAGTAATTCCTCACATGTCATATACCCCAGGCCCCGGATCCTTCTGGTTGCCCTCCTCTGAACCCTCTCCAGGAGTTGGATGTCCCTCCTTAGGTGCAGCCTCCAAAACTGCACACAGTACTCAAGATGTGGTCTAACCAGAATGTTGTACAGTGGCAAAATCACCTCCCTGTTCCTTGAGGTAATCCCCCTAGCGATGCATCCCAGCATCCTATTTATCCTGACCTCAGCCTTCCTGCACTGCTCTAAATTATTCATGCTAACATCCACCAAGACTCCTAGGTCTCTTTCCCCTGCCGTGGCCTGCAACTCCCCCCCCCCCCCCATGGTGTATACATAGCTAGGGTTCTCCCACCCTAGGTGTAGCACTTTGCTCTTGGAGGAGTTAAATCTCAATTTCCAGGTGCAGGACCACCTATCCAGAGTATCCAGATCATTTTGCAGGGCCAATCGCCCCTCCTCCCCCTCCCCCTCCCCCTCCACCACTGCCCCCAGCTCAGAGTCATCAACAAAGAGACTCATTACACACCCAGTACCTTCCCTGATATCGGAGATGTAGGCGTTAAACAGGAGTGGCCCCTGGACTGATCCCTGTGGGTTTCACTTGTGACCTCCCTAGGAGATGAGACCTCTCCACTGACCTGAAAGCCAGTTTCCAATCCACTTAACCATCAATGAGGCTGCCCCCATCCCCCCAGTTTCTTCCTTAGGCCAATGTGAGGGACCAAATCAAATGCCTTGCTGAAGTCCAGGAACAGTACATCCGCTGATCTTCCCCTGTCTAGTGATGATGTTACCCACTCATAGAACTCTACAAGGTTTGCTGGCCTGCCAGTGCAGTGGTTGGATTTCTGCTTGCAGCGCCAGTGACCCAGGTTCGGGAATGGACTTGGGCCGCTGGAGGGCCAGCCAGGGAAGAAGGATGGAGCGTCCTAGGGACTGCTCTCCTTCTGTTGGGGGGTGGGTAGGGACACCGTCCGGTGCTTGACGGACCCCTGGCAGAGGCTGGGGGTACCAC
Organism: Neoceratodus forsteri; assembly: GCA_016271365.2. Classification (NCBI taxonomy): domain Eukaryota; kingdom Metazoa; phylum Chordata; order Ceratodontiformes; family Ceratodontidae; genus Neoceratodus; species Neoceratodus forsteri. The sequence goes on along the minus strand of CM057457.1, from coordinate 388,837,521 downwards.
AGCGACTGGCGCTTAACAGTAATCCAGGAGGCGGGGCGGACACAGGTCATCATTACATGTCCCCACCTCCTGTAACAACAAGGGGGAAAAAATAACTCACTCTTGCTCCCACTAAATGAAGCCAGCTCCAGCTGTATTTGGTGTCCAGGCTGACTACCGTCTTTCCAAAGCCACGGCGCCCTTAGCCCAGGTGCCGTGACCCCACCCTGGGGGGGAAGCCAGGGGGTTCAGGGAGGATGGCAGTATATGGGCAGCCACAGTCGGAGTCCGTGACCGGGCTGATGGCTTCGGCGTGAGGCAACTGGAGGACAAAAAAGTGTAAATAAAAAAAAAAAAATGAACTCTACAAGGTTTGTTTGACACAATCTACTTGGCACAAACCCATGCCGCCAGTCATCCAGGTAACCCATCTTGTCCAAGAAACCTCCCAACCAATGTTGGCATTATCCACCCCCCCCCCCCTTACTGAATTTGTCCATTTTTCCATTTACCCCTGTCCTGCCCTCTGTCAACTCTGTACCTCAGTGTTTACCTTACTAAGTGCCATGTTTTGTGGGGTGAGGCTTGAAATTTCCTGCTTCCTATCAGCACCTCCCCTCTTGGCTAGTTTAAAAGCTTGCCAAGGAAGCATTTAAACCTGTCACCTGGGATTTTGGTTCTCTTCCTGGACAAATGCAGACCATCATGCCAGATAGACCTACGTCTCTCCAGGTGGACCCCCAGTCCCCAATGAAGCCAAAGCCCTGTGCTCTGTACCAGTTTTGCAACCATTCATTGAACTGCATGGTGTGCAGTACCCTAGCCCCACCCATACCACAGACAGGCAATACTTCTGAGAAGGTTACCTTGTTTGGTGGATGCAGGGGTGGCAAACTTTGTGAGGATACAGTGAGTTGTCCAGGCCTGGTGTCCCCAGTTGAAAATCAGGCCCATGGTGCCAGGTAAAATAGCGCAACAGATGACTGGGCTACAAGGAGACAGTGTGTCCCTTTTTTCTTTCCTTCTTGTTTAAATCTAATTGCTAATGTCAAATGGAAGGATTACTGCCAAGATCCCCACCTCCAGTTGTGGGGAAGAACAAAATATAAAAGGAAAAATCAAGCCTTTCCAGTCAGTGGGCTGCCAGAAATGAAATGGTAGAAAGGCAATAGGAAGAGTTTTAAAACAGAAGACCAACGCATTTCACACTGAAAATTGCAGATGCGTGTATGGTCACATGGGCACAAAACTGTGTACGATTTCAGCATGCTCAGGTGAAGACACGTACACCAGAGGCACACAAAGACAGAAGAGCCTCCAAACAGTCACGAGAGTTCACCCCAGCTGAAACAACTGTTAGGAAAATGGGGGGAACAGGGCAGCTCAATGGAGCCCAAACAAGGCTGCTAAAATGTTGAAAAACAGAGAGAAATGCTGAAGAATCAACCAAAAGGATTCTGCTCTCCCAAAAATACAATCTCTCTCTCTCCCTGTCCGTCTCTCTCGCAAAATATGAGTGCTCTCTCTCTCTCTCTCTTTCTCTCCAGCAGCTACTTATTTTTTGAACTGCTAAGAGAATTAAAAGTGAAATGTCCTTGTAAGCATAAAGTGTGGATAAAGGGGAAATCTCACCCCAAAAGGTGTACAATATCTGCTAAGAAAAATTTTAAAAAGACAAAAAAGCACATAAGAATAGTGGCAGGAGAGGGGCACTGTCATTAAAGATGAGGGGATACCCCCCAAGAACTTTTTTCATGTTTTTTGTCCTAGCCTGCACCATAATTCAGCCCTGATCATGGTCCCCACTGCCACCAGCTCCCACATGAGCCGCGCTCCCCCCATGCCCCCTGGCTTACCCCCAGGGTGGGGTTGCGGCACTTGCTGGTGTCGCGAACGTTGGTTTGGGTCAGGGGAGCTGGCCTCGGAACACATCAGAGGCAGCCAGGAAGTTATCATGGAGGTGCTTGGCTGGGGATTTTTTCTGTCCCAGAAAGGATGTTTTTTCCTCGGGGGTGGGGACATGCAATGACATCCTGTGTCCACCCTAACCCCCTGGACATCCAGACGCTGGCTGTGGTGGAAACCCTGATCTCTGCCAGGGGTCCATAAAGCACCAGATGTTCATCCCCCTTCCCCCCCGGAGAAGAAGAGCTGTCCAGAGGATGCTCCATCCATCTCCCCCCAGCTGGCCCTTCCAGCGGCCCAGGTCCGTTCCCGAACCCGGACTGCCGGCATCATAAGCTGAAATCCAAACACAGTACAATGGCCTGGCTCCCCAAGAACTTCTTAAACTAAAAGTCCCCAGAACAGAAGGCAGGTCCTTTCCTGTGAGACTGTTTTTTGTGAAAGAAATCAGAGACCCACTATAGGACAAAAACACCTGGATATTAAAAGGCAGACATGGCCCCCAATTCAAGCAGAGGCAATGACAATTGGGAAAGCAGGTGAGTCAACCTGAAAACCACAGATTAACATACACAATTCTAATTTAGGCTTATTCCCTGTTACCAGGGAGCCCCAACCTGCTATGCCGAATTGCAGTCCAAAGGTGTTGAAGTCTAAAAGGTTTCTTCAGAGAAGCTTAAGCAATGTTCCCTCTTCAATGGCACAGCTTAAATGGGAGAGTTGCTGTAATATGCAATCTTCATGTGCTCAGCATTCTAAGACTTTGGGCAGTGCCATTTTGCACATACACAGTACTCAGCAAAGATTAGATAAAATATTACAAATTGCAAGATCAAGGTATCGCATAGTACTTGCCAAAGATGAGAAATTCTTAGATCCAGGCACCACATAGTACTAACCAAAGATAAGAAAAAATACTAGCCAAAGATAAATATTACAAATTGTGAGATCCAGGCACCGCATGGTACTAGCCAAAGATGGGATGAATATTACAAACTGTGGGAGCCAGACATCACATAGTACTAACCAAGGATGAGATAAATATTACAAATTGTGAGATCAAGGCACAGCAGAGTACTTACCAGAGATGAGATAAATATTACAAATTGTGAGATCAGGCACTGCATAGTACTCGCCAAAGATTAGATAAATATTACAAACTGTGAGATCCTGGCATCACATAGTACCAGCCAAAGATGAGATAAATATTACAAATTGTGAGATCCAGGCATTGCATAATACTAAACAAAGATGAGATAAACATTATAAATTGTGAGATCCAGATACCGCATAGTACTAGCCAAAGATGAGATAAATATTACAAATTGTGAGATCCAGGCATCACATAGTACTAGCCAAAGATGAGATACATATTACAAATTGTGAGATCAAGGCACTGCATAGTACTAGCCAAAGATTAGATAAATATTACTAATTGTGAGATCCAGGCACCGTGTAGTACTCGCAAAAGATGAGATAAATATTACAAATTGTGAGATCCAGGCACTACATAATACTAGCCAAAGATTATATATTACAAATTGTGAGATCAAGGTACCATGTAATACTCACCAAAGATTAGATAAATATTACACATTGTGAGCTTCAGGTATCGCATAGTACTCACCAAAGATTAGATAGATTTAACAAACTGTGAGATCCAGGCATTGCATAGTACTCACCAAAGATGAGATATATATTGCAAATTGTGAGATCAAGGCCCCACTAAGAAATAGTGACCACAATACTGTCTCTTTCCAAATAGAGGAATATGTCACTACAACAAAATGAATGTAGGGAGATTTACAATTTTAATACAATTAACCATCAAAAAATACAGGAAGATTTAGGCAAAAATAATAAAACAGCAGGAGAAATGTGGGAGATTATCAAGAGGCAGATTTTTGCAGTGTGTGACAATCATAAAATTAGAAAATATAATGACAGGTGTAAAGTCACAATGGCTTAATAAAATTAAGAAAACAAAAACAGAATAAATCTAGCAACTAATGCAACAAGAGATAATATGAAGTTCTACAGATTCATAAATTCAAAACAAAACTCTACAAATGATCTGTGTTTTAAAATTTCTCAATGATCAAAAAATAGAAGAGCACTCCTCTAGGGGGCTAGGTAGAGATGAAAATGGGTCACCAGGTAGGGGTCAGGAGCTGAAAAATGGGAGCTCAAGGGGGAAGGACAGAGCTGGTCCGGTGGCACTAAGGGTTGAGGTGCTGGACGCCACACCTTGTGCCACGCTGGCGACCTGGGTTTGGGAACGAGCCCGGGTCATCGGGGGTCATCAGGGAAGGGAAAGGATTGAGCATCCCCAGGATTTCTCTCTTTCCCTGGGGAGGGGGCTCCACCAGCCGATGCACTGGTGACCTCTAGCGGAGGCTGAAGGCATTACAGTGCATGGCCGCAAGTTGCTGGGGATTGGAGCTGCAGCAGACCTCATTCAGGGGCCTACGGGAGCATGCACCAGCCCAGCTGACCGTCACTGCATGTCCAAAGCTCCAGGGACACACACAAGAACAGGAAAAACAATGGCGCCATGGATAGGCGACGGCACCAGTCCCCCATGCCCTTCGTTGGGCCAGTCATGACTGACCTTCCAGGTTCCTCCACAGCCAGCCCTACCACGCAGCTGGAGTCTGACTATAAGAGCACCCAAGAGGAGGAGGGCAACCCACCCTGGGAGGGCTAGACCAGGGGTACTGGCCGTGGGGAGCGGGGGAGAGAGGAGGTTCAGCTCGGGGGGGCCTCTGGTAAGCAGGGCATGGACTTGGATACCTAAGAGGGGTCCATGGGACCACGACCAGAGGGAAATAAATTCAGGGGGAAAAAAATGGGGGGAAGGAGAGAAGGGAAAGGGGGTGGAAAGTGGTCCTGATAAATACCAAGAGCTTAGGAAATAAAATGAGATCCAGGCAATGCTAGTTGAGGGGGAGGCAGATGTGGCATCAATCACTGAGACCTGGGCCACTCAAGGCATGAGTGGGACCTAAATCTGGAGGGCTTTACTATGTTCAGAAAAGATAGGAGGGAGGGAAGTGGGGGTAGAGTAGCACTGTTAGTCAGAAATGGCAAGGGTATTGGAGGGATGGAGGAGGAAGAGGGGAACATGGAGGCTATTTGGGTCACCCTGCTGATGCAGGGGGTTAAGAGAGTAAAGGTTGGAGTGGTATACAGACCACCAGCACTGGCGGAGGTTCTGGAAAAAAGTTTGGTGGCAAATCTTGAGGGACACTGTAGATTGGGAAAGGGAGGGGTAGAGGTAATGGGGACCTCAACATGCCAGGAACAGACTGGAGGACTATGACATCACCAGTGGCCAGGGATCAGAGGCTGCTGGATGTCTTCCAGAATGCGTTTCTGACACAACAGGTGGGTGAGTCAACTAGGGAAGCCGGGACATGGTCCTAGCAGACAGTGATCAGATTAGGGGCCTAGAGGTGAGGGATCCATTGGCAGGGAGTGATCAGGTCACAGTCTGGTTCTTCCTGAACCTGGGGGGGGGGAAGCTGAACAAGGACAGTAGTAACCGACTTAAGGGGTACAGACTTCAGGGAGATGGGAAGGATCCTTAAAGATCGTTTGGACAGGATAAGGCTGGATATGGATGTGGACAGCAGGTAGGGAATCATTAGGAGGGGAATACAGGGGGTTACTAGATCCTGCACAAGGCAAAGGCGTAAGTTCAGTAAGGCCAGAAAACCCTGCTGCTGGACCCGGGAGGTACAGGAGGTGGTAAGGGACAAGAAGGCAGTCTATAGGCTCTTCAAATGCTCAAGGAGTGAAAGGGATCAGGAGGAATATGAGCGGACAGCCAAGATAGTCACCAGGGTGGTGAGAGCAGCTAAGGCAAAAAGGGAGCAGTCTTTGGCCAGTGGGATCCAGAGGGGGTGCAAGGGATTCTTTAGATACATAGGGGGAAAAAGGAAAGTAAGTGGGCAGATCAGCAATATAAGGATAGGGGATGATGGGCACAGGAGGCAGGGGAACAAGCAAAAGTCCTAAATGAGTACTTTGTCTCAGTTTTTACCGAAGGGGGTTGGAGGGGCTATGTCTTGCAGGGGGAGTGGGGGCAAACTGGAGGAAGGGGAGGGAATGGAAGATACCAGGGGCCCTGATGGGTCTGGGGAAAGGGAGTGGCCACCACAGACAGGTAGGGGGCCAGCAGTACAGGGTGAAAAGGGGGGAGGACGTGGAGGCTGAAATCCTAGTAGAGAGAGTAAGGGAAGCCCTCAGGTTCCTTCGGATGAAGAAAGCACCCGGGCCAGATGAGATACATCCCAGGGTGCTGAGGGAACTGGCAGATGTCCTGGCAGTCCCTCTAGCAGAGCTTTTCCACATCTCTCTGAGAACTGGGTGGGTGCCCCAAGACTGGAGGGTGGCCCATGTCGTGCCGATCCACAAGGGGGGATCAAGAGAGGAGGCAGAAAATTACAGGCCCTATAGCCTGTAATCGGTGGTCGGCAAGGTGATGGAGGTTACTGTCAAAGAAAGTCTAGGTGGGGTTACTGGAGCAAACTGGGTACTTGGAAGATAGACAGCATGGCTTTGTCCTGGGAAGAACATGCCAGATAAACCTTGTTGAGTTCTATGACTGGGTGACGAGGGCCCTGGACCAGGGTAGGCCAGTAGAATGTCCTCTTTCTGGACTTTAGCTAGGCATTTGATTTGGTACCCCCACAGTGGCCTGCTGGCTGAGCTGAAGGAAATGGGGGTAGGGAGACGGTTGTTAAGATGGATAGGAAATTGGCTTTCTGAGAATACTCAGAAGGTGGTGGTTGGAGGGTTAGTCTCATCCCCAAGGTGGGTTACTAGTGGGGTTCCACAGGGGTCAGTGCTGGGGCCACTTCTGTTTAATGTCTATGTCTCAGACATCAGGAAGGGGATCAGGAGTGAGATGAATCTTGCTGCAGATGACTCAAAGCTGGGTGCAGTGGTGGATGAGAAGGAGGGGAGGGTGGCCTTGCAGGAGGACCTGGAGGCTCTAGAAAGGTGGTCAGGAAAATGGAAACTAAAATTCAATGCAGGGAGGTGCATGATTTTGCACCTGGGAGTCAGAAATCCAGGCCAGGGGGTACACCCTGGGAGGAGACATGATTCAAGTCATGGTGGGTGAGAGGGACCTGGTAGATATCAAAATGAACAACTCAGACACCTGTAGGAGGCAGCGGCAAGAGCAAATAGGAAGCTGGGATGCATCACCAGGGGAAATACCTCTAGAAAGGTGAAAGTGATCCTTCCACTGTACAACTGCTTGGTTAGGCCACACCTCGAGTATTGTGTGCAGTTTTGGAGACCACATTTAAAGAGGGTTCAAAAGAGGTCAACTAAAATGATCTGGGGGACAGGACCTGTGAGGAGAGACTAAAGGAGCTCGACATGTACAACCTGGAGGAGAGAAGGGCCAGGAGGGATATGATAGAGGTCTTTAAGTCCATGAAAGGGATCAATAAGGGAGGCCCAGTTAGGGTGCTCCAAACAAAGGAGGTTGGGGCAAAGAGAGGTCACAGGTGTAAGCTGGAATGGGACAGGCTCAGAGGGGAGAGGAGTTATTTCACTGAAAGGGTGGTGGAGCCATTGAATGCACTGCCCAGGAAGTTGGTAGAGGTGGAGAATGTGGACAGGTTTAAGAGGGGATGGGACAAGTACAGGGGGAGGGTAAATCTGACCTAGCCCAATACAGGTGGAACGTCTGAGACTGGGGACAATATAACCCAAGAGGAAGGGGGGACACCAAAATCAGCCCCCAGCGCGGGTGCTGAAAATTGAGCAGACTCAAGAGACTGTTAGGCCTATTTTGCTGGCATTTAAGTATGTCAGTACGTTAGTATAAATAGCTGACATTTTTAATACATACTTTGGATCTATATTTACCCAAAGGGAGTCACATGTAGGAGATGTACTAGAACAGACTAGTATACTAACATATTAAAAGCAAGCAGAATAGGCTCTATTGTCTGTCATGTCTGTTCAGTAGCTAGCACCCCTACTGGGTGCTCGATTTGGCACCCTCTCCCCCATGGGCTCCCCCAAAAACCATCCAGCACCATGGCCTCAGTTTCCCCCTGTACCTGTCCAGCTCCTACTTGAATTCCCTCCATGGTGCCCTCCTCCACCAGGCTCCTGGGCAGCGCATTCCATGGATCCACCACCCTTTCATTGAAGTAGTGCCTCCCTCCCTCCCCCCATGTAACTCCCCTTCCCCAACTTCCACTTGTGCTCCCTGGTTCCCCCTTCCTAAACCTGAACACCTCCACAGCTCCCCCCTTGTTGATCCCTTTACGTACTTAAAGATCTCTACCATGTTCCCCTGTCTCTCCTCTCCACCAGTGTGTACAGGTTGAGCTCCTCCAGTCTCTCCTCATAGGGTCTACTCCCCATGCCCCAGATCACCCTAGTCGCCTTCCTCTGGACCCTCTCCAGCAGGGCAATGTCCTTCTTTAGGTGCGGTCTCCAGAACTGCACACAGTACTTGAGTTGCGGTCTGACCAGGGCATTATACAACTCCTGTTCACCTTTGCTGCTGCCCTTCGACAAGTCTCAGAGTTACTTGTTTTGATGTCCACCACCACCCCCAGGTCCCTCTCTCCCAATGAGGCCTGCAGTGCGTCTCCCCCCAGGATGTATGCATGCCCTAGATTTCTGATCCCCAGGTGCAGCATCCTGCACTTCTCTGCATTAAACTTCAGTCCCTACCTCCTCAACCATCTCTCCAGGGCATTCAGATCCTCCTGAAAGGCCACTCTACCCTCCTACCAATCTGCCAATGCTCCCAGCTTTGAGTCATCCACAAAGAGACTCAGTTTACTCCTAATACCCCTCCCTATGTCCGAGACATAGGCATTGAACAGGAGTGGACCCAGGACCGAACCCTGGCAGATTCCGCTAATGACCCTTCTGGAGGAGGAAACTATCCCATCGACCACTACTCTCTGTACTCACCCAAGAACCAATTTTCTATCCACCTGAGTAGCTGCCCCCCTTCCCCCCCAGCTTTGCCAGCAGGCCACTGTGGAGGACTGAATCAAAACGCCTTGCTGAAAACTAGATAGCAGATGTCCACTGGACTATTTTGGTCCAGAGCACTCGTCACCTACTCGTAGAACTTCACAAGGTTGGTCTGGCACGATCATCCTAGAACAAAGCCATACTGCCTATTGTCCAGCTGCCCCCCAAAGCCTCTCCTTGATAATATCCTCTATTACCTTGCTTACCACGGATGTCAGGCAGACAGGACTGTAGTTCCCCATCTCCTCTGTAGAACCACCTTTGTGGATAGGCACAACATGGGACAGCCTCCAGTCATGAGGCACCCACCCTGTCTGTAGAGAGATGTTGAAGACTGCAGTAAGTGAAGTTGCCAACACATCCACCAGCTCCCTCAGCACCTTCAGATGAAGCTCATCTGGCCCCGGTGTCTTCTCAGTCTTAATGACCAGAGGGCCACCCTCACCCTATCCACTGTAATTTCACCCTGCCAGCCCTCACCCTCATCTGCCCATCCCCCCTTCCCCAGTTACATAGAATTTGACAGCACATAAGGACCACTTGGCCCACCCAGTCTGCCCATTTCCCTACCTAATGGATAAGCTGCAGATCCTAGTTAACCAACAGCCTACTTCTTCCTGCCCCCAACCCCTAGAATTGCCTTATGACTGTCCCATGCATGCTTGAATTCCACCACTGTTTTTGACTCCTCAACCTCCTCCGGAAGGCCGTTCCATTCATCCACAACCCTCTCTGTGAAAAAATACTTCCTTAAATTACCTCTGAGCCGCCCCCCCATCTTCAAATTGTGCCCCCTTGTTCTTGCACACCTCTTTTTTTGAAAGATGCTACCCTCTTGGACTTTGTTGATTCCCTTGAGGTACTTGAACGTTTCTATCATGTCCCCCTCTCCCTCCTTTCCTCGAGGCTATACATATTAAGCTCCTTAAGTCTCTCTTCATATGTCTTCCGGTGCAGACCCTGCACCATTTTAGTTGCCCTCCTCTGGACAGCTTCCATCCTGTCTATGTCTTTAGGAGACTGGGTCTCCAGAACTGCACGCAGTACTCCAGATGGGGTCTGACCAGCTGTCTGTACAGAGGGATAATAACTTCCTGTTTTCTACTGGTGATGCCTCTCCCTATGCATCCCAGTATCCCCCCAGCCCTCCTTGCTGCCCTCTCACATTGCTTGCCCACCTTTAGGTCATCTGATATGACTACCCCTAGGTCCCTTTCCATTTTTGTTGTTAGTATCTCACCCCCATTGTGTACTCTTCCCCTGGGTTTTTGTTTCCCTGGTGCATTACCTTGCACTTCTTAGCATTGAATCTAAGCTGCCATACATTTGACCATTCCTCTAACCTTGCCAAGTCCTTCTCATCCTTTCCACCCCACCTTGTGCATCAACTCTGTTGCAGATCTTTGTGTCATCTGCAAAGAGACATACTTTCCTTCCAGTCCCTCTGCAATGTTGCTTATAAAGACATTGAAGAGGACCGGTCCTAATACTGAACCTCAGCGGTACCCCACTAGTAACCCCCTTCTTCAGAGTGGACCCATTTACTATTACTCTCTGTGTCCTATTCTCCAGCCAATTCTTTACCCAGGATGTCATCTTGGGACCCACTCCCAGGCTGGCTAACTTGTATATTAATCTTTTGTGTGGGACTGTGTCAAATGCCTTGCTAAAGTCTAGGTAGGCCATGTCCACAGCCCCTCCCTGATCTACTACTTTGGTCACCCAGTCAAAGAGATCTATCAGATTCGTCTGGCACGACCTGCCCGCTGTGAATCCATGCTGCCTTGGGTCCTGTGCACCTCTGGCCTCTAGATACTAGACAATTCTTTCCTTCAGAAGTGATTCCATCATTTTACCCACCACTGAGGTTAAACTAACAGGTCTGTAGTTTCCTGCTTCTGCCTTGCTCCCACTTTTGTGAAGGGGAATCACATCTGCCCTCCTCCAGTCCTCGGGTACCACCCCATCCTCCCATGATTTGTTAAAGAGGGTAGTCAGTGGTGTCACTAGTTCTACCCTTAGTTCTTTTAGAATTCTGGGATGAATCCCATCAGGCCCCATTGCTTTGTCCACTTCAGTTTTAAGAGTTCTTTCAGAACCCTTTCTTCTGTAAATGTGCAGGTATCAACTTCTGTATCCAGAGTGTTTCTACTGTTTGTTTTAGGTATCTCCCCTCTTCCTTTGTAAATCACAGACAAAATATTTGTTTGGTATCTCTGCCTTTTCATGTCACCCTCTGCCCACCCTCCCTCCCTTTATTAAGCCTCACTATCCCTCTGTTGGTCTTCCGTTGCTCCCTGATGTACCTATAAAAGGTTTTATCCCCCTTCTTAACCGAGTTGGCTATCTTTTCCTTGGTTTGGGCCTTTGCTGTTCTGACTGCCTTCCCAGTTTCCTTTTGCTTTAACTGATACTGTTCTCTGTCCTGCTCCTTCTGTGATTCCTTGTACTTCCTGAATACTTTCTTTTTCTCTTGAACCTTCACTGCCACTTCCTTTGAGAACCATAGTGATTTCTTACATCGTTTTGTTTATTTGCTTCACACAAAGGCTTGTTACCTCTGTGATGGCAGTTTTTATTATTCCCCATTGTTCTTCCACCCCTCCTTCCTGCCCATTTGCTAGTGCATTCCTTAGGCACTCACCCATTTTGGCAAAGTCAGCCCTCCTAAAGTCCAGTACTTTTGCCTTTGTATGACTTGACTCTATTGCTGTGTTTATTGTGAACCATACTGTTCAATGGTCGCTAGTTCCCAGATGGCTACCCACTTCTTCATCTGTGATCCCTCTTCATCTCCATTTGAGAGAACCAGGTCTAAGATTGCTCCCTCTCGAGTGGGCTCCAATACTAGTTGTCTAAGGCATGCCCCTGTAGGTATCTAGAATAACCCACTCTTCAAGTGGCTGCTGCACTGCACTCCAGTTAACATCTGTCATATTCAGATCACCCATCAGCAATATCTCCCTTTTTCTGCCATTCTAAGTATACTTTCTATCATTTCCTTGTCCATTTCCTCCCTGAGAAGAAGGTCTGTATACAACCCTGTGCGGATTGGTTCTGTGTGCAGGTCTCCAAATTTACCCACAGTGCTTCTTCTCCTCCCTGTTTTCCCTTTTGTTCTGTTGCTTTGATTCCTTCCTTATGTAAAGAGCTACTCCTCCTCCTCTTTTACCATCCCTGTCCCTCCTGTAGATAGCGTATCCTGGTATGTTTACATCCCAGTCATGGTTTTGTGTGTACCATGTTTCTGTGACTGCCATGCTATCCAGATGTTCCTCTTCCATCAAGGCCACTAATTCAGGAAGCTTGTTACTCAGACTACGGGCATTAGTACTCATTGCTCTCCATTTTGTGATGGCTTTACCTTCTGATGCAGCATCCCCCACTGACCTTTCTACCTCGGTCTTTTTCTCATTTAGTCCCCTGTTTTGTAGGGAGAGGCTGGGATTTTCCTGCTGCTTATCAGTGCCTCCCCCTTTGACTAGTTTAAAAGCTTGCCAATGAAGCATTTAAACTGATTGCCCAAAAGACTTATTCCCTTCCTGGACAGATACAGACCATCCTGCCAGTATAGGCTGGTGTCCCTCCAGATGAACCCCAGTCCCCAATGAAGCCAAACCCCTGTTCTCCACACCTTTTTTCAACAATTCATTAAACTGCATGGTGCAAAGTACCCTTGCCTCACTCATGCCATTGACAGGCAGCACCTCTGAGAAGGATACTGTGTGTGCTACTCATCTTAGGCCCCTCCCCAATTCTACAAAGTCCTTCTGCACTGCTCTAATCTCATGTTGAGCCAAGTAATTTGTCCCTAGGTGGACAATGACATCCAGCTCAGACTCCCGTGCAGCTGTTCTCGTGATCCTGAGGATGCGCTTCCTGTCCCTCCAAGCCATGGCACCAGGCAGGCACCTTACTTCAGTTTTCCTGCTCCCCAGTTCTATCCCTAATAATTGAGTCCCCCACCAGGAGCTGCTTCCTTTCCTTGTGGTGTTCTCTGCCTCCTTCCTGTGGGCCTCCCTTGTGACAGTTGTCCTCAGCCTCCTTAGTCTCCTCTGCGGGTGCATCCATAGAGGAGCTATGCCCCCCCAGAATGGTGTATGGATTGTGGAGTGGAACAATTGACTGGGTGTGCCTCTGTTCCACCATCTCACCCTCCCTGAGCCCACTGTGGTCCTACTGCTGTGCTTTCTTCGCAACCTCTGAGGTAGTGGTGGTGGCTCTGGTGCTCCCTGGATGGGGAAGGTTCCCTTCCTACCGTCCAGTGTGGCCTGGGAGAAGGTTCCCTTACTACTGTCCAGTGTGGCCTGAAGATGGGCAACTTCCTCCCTCAGGGCAGAGAGTTGTCTGCAAATAGGGCAGCATCTCAGACTCCAGAAAGACTCCCGGAAGACTGCTGCCCCACAGCCATTACATTGCTTTCTCCCACATGTTTATCTACTTTTTTGTGTGTGTGCGTGTGTGTGTGTGTGTGCTGTGGCACAGTGGGTGTGTGTGTGTGTGTGATTGGCTTGTTATATAGAAATACATATATTATACAATGTGTATGTATATTGTCAGTGCAGTGTGCTAGAGAGGATATGACAGTGATATGCACCTTGCACTCTTGAGGAAATGATGTCAGAACCCCAGGTATAAAGGAACTATTTCCAGGGGTGGGTGGGTGGGTGGGGTGAGGGGTGGAAGGGTTGGGCCTAAACTGTGCCCTCACAAAACAATCTACTAAGAGCTCTGACCCACTGCTGCGATGAGTGCCTTCCTGTCAGCAAGATACCCTACACAACAATTTGACAGAGAAAGTACCCTGTTAATTAAACAGAGAAAAATCCAGACATCCAAGTCAGACACAGGTAAAACCTCCCCAGCCCCAAAACAGCCTGGTGGTTTGCTCTGAAAGCAGTCAGCCCCAAAATAAGTCAGCTGTGCTTTAAACTCTTCCTGCACTGAAAATCTTAGGAATTGTAACAAAGACTGTCTTTTCCTGATAATTCTAAGTTCCTTATTTCACCTTTCAGTTAGAAGTAGCCTCCACCTGCAGAATATCTGCTACAAACCAAAGACAATTGTAAGGTTCATATCCCTCTGTTGTGAGCACAACTCGCTTTCTTGCAAATCCTATGTTCAGTATTGCAGCTTCCAGCCAGAGGTAGTTTGACTTGAAAAATATTAACTCAAGTTCAGGCCTGTCACCCACCCTAGCTTCTGCCAGTCCACCAGACTCCAAATGACCTGACGTTTTTGTGGGCTCACTATCCCTACCGTCAGGAAGTATGGCCCCTCCCTCCACCAGGTTAAGATTGAAGCAAAGTACTCATTTAGTACCTCAGCTTGCTCCCCCACTTCGTGAGCCAAGTCCTAATTCTGTTGATCTGTGCCCTAACTTTCCTTTTCTTCCCTATGTATCTAAAGAACCCCTTTCCCCCTCCAGATATCCCTGCCATGTTCTGCTCCATCCTTGCCTTGACCAATCTTGCCACCCTGGTGACGCTCCTGGACATCAGCTTGTACTTTCCCTACTCTTTTTCTCCCCTTGAGTGGTTTAAGCATGCGTAGGCAGCCTTTTTCTCCCTCACCACCTCCTGAACCTCCCAGGTCGACCAACATGGCTTTCTGGCCCTACAGTGCTTGCACCTCACCCTCACACAGGTCCTGGTAACCTCCTGCACCCCCTTCTTAATGGTCTCCCCCCCTACTCCCAGCATCCATATCCAGCCTTAACTCATCCAAGTACCCCTGGAGAATCCTCTCCATGCCCTCAAAGTCCACTCCCCTAAAGTCTATTACCACTGTATTAATGCGATTTTCTCCCCCTCCCCAGGTACAGGAAAAAACAGACCTTGGCATGGTCACTGTCTACCAACGGGTTGTTTACATCCAGGCCCCTAATCTGGTCATTGTCTGCAAGGACCACATCCAATATCCAGCCCTCCCTGGTCAGTGCCTCCACCTGCTGGACTAGGAATGCATCCTGAAAGACATCCATCAGCCTCTGCTCCCTGGCCACCGGGGATGTCATACTACCCCAGTCTGTCCCTGGCATGTTTGGGTCCCCCTGACCACCAACCTCCCCTTTCCCAGGCCACAGTGGCCCCTAATATTCTCCAGCAGATTGTCCTCCAGGCCCTCCACCATTGCGGGGGGTCTGTAGACAACCCCTATTTTTATTCTCCTACCCCCCTTCATTTGAAGGGTTACCCAAATGGCCTACACCTCCCCCTAGTCTTCTTCACTCCACCAACACCAATGACATTTTTTACTATCAGTCACACACACACACACACACACACACACACACACACACACACACACTCCTCTATCCTTCCTGAATGTTTTGTAGCCCTCCAGGTTTATGTCCCAATCATGCCCCTGGGTGGGCTATGTCTCAGTAATTTTTGCCACATCCACTGCCCCCTGAACCAGCATTGCTTGGAACTCGGGCATTTTATTCCCTATGCTCCTGGCAATGATCAGAACCATCTTCCACCCAGTCCCCCTCCCCATCCCCATTCTCTGTGGCCCTGTGCAGTCTCCTGCCCTACTCCCCTACATAGTGCCCCTTGGCCTTACACCGCTGCCCTCTGTCCCCTTTGTGGGTCCATGGCCTAACCCTTTAAACAGTTCCCCTGGAACAGACCTTTTTTCTAGCCCTCCCCCATTTACAAGTTTAAACCCCACCTTTTGCAGATGCAGCCAGCCAGTTTCAGCTTAAGGATCTCACTCCCCTCCAAGTTGAGGTGGAGCCTATCCCTGGCATATAACCCCTTATCCTCCCAGGTTGCACCCCAAGCCCTCACCAACCCGTATCCCCTGGCCTCGCACAACTCCCTGATCCACTGGTTTACCGCTCTAGGTTTTTGCTTGCTCTCCACACTCACCCTTGGCATTAGCAGTATTTCAGAGAAGGAGATATAGCATCCTATAGTGGCAAACCCTGGCTAGCTCCCAAAATTTTGCCTGTATCTCCAGTTCATTATTCCCATCTAAGTCATTTGTTCCCAGGTGCACCAGAAAGTCCAGGGAGCCCCCACATTCCATCGCCATTGAGTACAGCAGGAATTTGGCCTTGTGCACAAACAGGCCCAAGATGCGTCTAACATAGACTGGGCTGATTTTTCCCCTTCCCTCCCCTTCTCCCTCCCACTGGATACCCCTGATCATGGAATCTCCCAACAGCAGCACCATCACCTCTCCCTCTCCCCCTAAATTTATAAAATGAGCAGATTACACTAGACATTATAAGTAACAAAACTGATGCCCTAAAATGTAAATACTCATCAGGACCTGGTATCATATCTTCTAAAATGCTGAAACTATCATCCCCACAAATAGCTACTCCACTAAAACCATTATATGAGCAAGCACTAAGAAACAATGAATTCACAAGTGACTATCAGCCATCGTAGTACCAATCCACAACAAAGACAGTAAAAAAAAAAATCATGAAAACTACTGGCTTAGAAGTCTGATTTCAGTGCCAGGAAAGATTATGGAATCGATACCCGATTCTACCAGGGGGGACATGATTGAGGTCTTAAAGTACCTCAGGGGAGTAAATAAGGTAAGCCAAGATAGGATCTTTCAGCTGAAGGAGGGTGGAATCACCAGAGGATACTGTTGGAAGATTTCAGTGGTAGGATTGGGAGGGGGGGAAGGAGGAAGAGGTACTTCACCGACAGAGTGGTGGAACCATGGAATGCACTGCCTGGGGAATTGGTAAAGGCAGCTATGGTGGAGGGATTCAAGAGAAGGAGGGACAGGTATAGGCAAGGGGTGAAGCAGGGGCAGTTTTGCCAGGAGGGGGCAGGACTGTGGTATGGAGTAACAGTGGAAGGAGACAGATAGAGGGCTACAGTACCCAATCAGGGTGTTGAAGCATGAGTAGACTTGATAGATCAATAGGCTTACTCTGCTGGCATTTAGTATGTTAGTATGTAAGATTCATGTAGATATGATAAATCAGTATGTAGAAAAGAGTGACAGCAGAGGTAGGCAGCGCAAGGGATTTCATCAGGGAGGTCCAGCATAACTAACTTACATTGTTTTTATTAAAAAAAAAAAAAATCAGGATGGGGGATCTTCAGTGGATTGCGTTTTTCTGGATTTTGCAAAAGCCTTTGATAAAGTACCACACACATCCATAATACAACAACTAATTGAAATAGGTGTTAATAAAATTATGGTATGGATTAGATCAGTTGAAGAAGCCAGAGAGTTACTATAAAGGGGTACCTCACTGATCTGGTTTGTGCAACAGCTGGGGTGCAGCAGGGCTCTGGTTTAGGAGAGTTATAGTTTCATATTTTCATAATCAGACATGGACAGACTATTAACAAGCTGGATAAGTAAATATACAGATGACACAAACATAGCCAGAGTCAAGCCATACAAAAGCAAAGGTGTTGGACCTTAGGAAGGCTGACTTTGACAAAATGGAAGAGTGCCTCAGAAAAGCACTAGCAAACAGGCAAGGGGGCGGGCTGGAAGAACAATGCAAAAAAATCAAAACTGCCATCACAGAGGCAACAAGACTTAGTGTAAAACAAATCAACAAAACAAAATGAAGGAAAAAGCCACGATGGTTCTCAAAACAGACGTCAGGGAAGGATAAAGAGAAATGGATAGCATGCAAGGAATATAAGGAAACACAGAAGAAGCAGGACAGAGAACTATATCCAGGGACACTGGTTTACCAGGATTGAGAAAGGGCATATTCCATTTTGCACTTTGTAAAAAACATTACTGTCACCGGCGTCTGCCAAGTCAAAATCCAGTTTTACCGGTGTTTGGTTTTGTGTACTTTATTTAACAATTTTTAACTCTGCTAACATGCATTTTAGCAAGTTTGACCTCCACTATTACACATACTTCCACCCTTGTACCAATTTAAAGTAATTTTAGGTATAAGATGTGATGGCAGCAGCAACACTACAGCCCCCATCCCTAATGTGTGATGGAAGCAGCACTACGGCCCCCATACCTCTGGTGTGATGGCAGCAGCAACAGCACTATGACTTGCCTCCTTCAGGTGAGACAGAAGCAGCAGTATTACGTTCTCCATTCCTCATGTGTGATGGTAGTATCAGCATTATGGCCCCCATCCCTCAGGTGGGATGGCAGCAGTACCACCTTCCCCATCTGCCAGTGGTGATGGTAGAAGCACTACAGCCCCTACCCCTTCAGTGTGATGGCAGTAGCAGCAATGCAGTCCATATCCCTCTGGGGTGATGGCAGTAGTGACAGCACTATGATCCCCTTTCTTCAACACCCACACCCCACATGCACAAGTTACAAATGACTTGGTCTCTTTGCTTGCTAGAACTCAGAAGTGAATTAATCTGAACTATCACTGCTAAGGTGGTCTACCTTTGTTTTTTCCCCATCTATAATTTAACTGCCTGAATTGTATTTCTGCCTGTGACACCACTGACCAGGGTTAGGGAACAGACTTGGGTGTTGGAGGGCCAGCTGGTGGGTGAAGGCTTGAGTGCCCAACAACCACTCACCTTCTCCTGGGAGGGAGGGTGGGTTCATGGCTCAGCATTTGCTGGCCCGTGGTGGAAGCCAGAGGCATGACAACATGTCAGCCCTCACTGCAGGAGGGAGCATGACGGACGTCGGCTTGTACCTTGACATCATGGGGCCTGTCATGCTCCCAAGAAAATGGGAAAACACCGGCTGGCAAACCAAAGGATGGCTGTTGGTCCTTCCATAAGCTAGAAGCCTCAGACATGTCTCTGATCTGACCCCCCAGGATATACAGGAAGCTCTTTGGGGCAATTCTCTTCCCCTGGTAGCCTCCCACGGGGTAGGGGCCCACTCAATGAAGGGTTACTTTGTGTTACCTGGTAGCACAGCAGTAAAGGTCAGTGGATGGTGGTCAGGACTCAGCAGGAGGTAGGAGGCCTTGGCAGGCCTGAAGGAGTGGATGGCCAGGGGGGTAGGAGGGGCAAAAAACTGCTTGAATTTGCTTCTTTGAAATAGAAACATAGAAGTTGATGGCAGATAAGGACCGCAAGGCCCATCCAGTCTGCCCATTTCTTTTTCTACCTTATAAATGTGCCATCGGCCTTTGCTCTGTCAGTGGCCTATCTATTCATAGTCATTTGTATTGCTCCCTTATGCCTATCCCATGCCTGTTTGAAGCCCTGCACTGTATTCATAGCCACCACTTCTTGTGGTAAGCCATTCCATGCATCCACCACCCTTTCTGTGAAAAATAATTTCCTCACATTCCCCCTCGCCTCCTCTAATCTCATGCTGTGTCCTCTTGTCCTGCTATTTTTCTTATATTTAAACATGTTAGACTCTTTCACCTTGTTTATGCCCTTAAGGTGTTTGAATGCCTCGATCATATCACCTCTCTTCCTCCTTTGCTCAAGGGTATACATATTGAGCTCTGTTAATCTGTCCTCATATGTCTTCTGATGCAGTCCCTGCACCATTTTGGTTGCCCTTCTCTGGACTGCCTCAATTTGGTTAATGAAATAAAGTGTCTTCACCTAAAAAATCCACAAGTGATTAGTGGAGAACCTTCAAATGGATTCATGCATCTCCCAGACGTGGATTTTTTTTTTTTTACTTGGTGTCCATGAAAAGGTTGTCTCCCAGTTTTCATGTCTTTCTTCAGATGTGAATTGAGCACTACTCTGCCCACCAGCATCATACTGCCCCTGGGGTCTTACCTTCCGTATGTCATTAACTGTGCTTTCAAAATCCACTTGCCAAACATAAGTACTCTTAAATACTTAACATTTGCTTTTTGTCGAAGCAGTCTATCAGAAAACTTTTTGTTGTCAAAGAGACTGAAACAGCAGATGGGGGGAATGGTGTAAATGATCCAGTTCACCTAAATGGGGTGCTAACTGTGAAGTTTTTTCATAAGTAGTAAGGCAGTTTCTTCTTCGTGAACATACTTTCATTCAGACTAGTTTTCATTCAAACAACTGAGGATTTTGGATGGCCCTACTGATTATAAACTTGAATATTGAATAAGTTAGTTGGTAACAGTGATCCTGCATTTAGCAATCTACAACCTAGATGCTTGTATGCAAAGAATATAATAAAAACTTGACTAAAATCTAAAAACAAGCTTATAAAACACATAAAATGTATCTGAACATTTATCTTTACCTATACAAAATCATTGCAGCCCAAGTAAAACTCGGGTAAATTACATGGTACCCTGACTACTATTCTATGATGTAGTAAACATATATTGGTATTTTTTTTTATATTCTTTGTAAAGCAGGTAAGGTCCATTAGGTAGAACTGTCTGTTTTAAGGAGTGATCTAAAATCACTGGGGAGGTTAAGTGACATGCTTGGAGTCACACAGTATGCAAGTGGAGGTTGTAGGACTTGAGCCAAAGTCTTCTGGATGTACCCAGTTCAATCACCATTTGTTACTCTAACCACTAGGCATGGGTGGTTAAACTGAATGGCTTATTACAACAAAGCAGTGCAGGTAATTTCCTTACTGACTCTATATGCAGCAAAGCAGAAAGAATGCAAAGCACAGCAGCATTCATTTTAAGATGCTGAAATCTGGGTCAGCCCACTGGTGCTGCGGTAGCACTATTGCTTGCCTTGCAATGCCAGCGACCCAAGGTCAGAAGCAAACTCGGGTTGCTGGAGGTCTGGCCAGGGGAGTAGGATTGAGCACCTGGGGACTGCTGTCCTCCTCCAGTGAAGGTGGGCTGCAGGTCCTGCTGCTTTACCACCACCTGTGTGACCACAGGTGGTGGTGGTGCAAAGGTGCTGCAGAGTGGTCAGGAGGGGAGGACACTAGCCAGGATCTGGAGCAGTGGCATGTCTCTGTGATCTACCTCCTTTGATCTCTAGTGCTGGTGCCCTCAGGGACAGAGACCAGAAAACTAGGAACAATCACTCCACATTGGCCACTGGCAGAAGGGACCCAGGTGCCCCAGACTTCATAACCAGACTCCATGAGGGACCCACTGAGCTGCCCAACACACACTAAGTGAGTATGGAGGGGTGACCTGGGGTCCCCTCCCTTTCCACTTGGGGGGATACAATCCAGGCAGGATAGGGACAGGCCCACAAGAGCTCCTGAGCATTACCTGAGGATGAAGCTAGGGGATACCCAGCCTAGGGATCTCTGAAAAGTGGAGACTGATGCTGTGAGAAGGGGGCATAGAAAGAGGAGTTAAAATTTTTTTTAAAAAGATACCGAAATCTTAGAGATTCTATGCAGTGACATGCAATTTTCGTGAGGCACCGGTACAAGAATTCAAAATCTGCAAACCAAGCAGGATTCTGTGATTGTTACCGGTAAAAATGGAAAACCAGGGTCCCTGACTATATCAGTTAAAGCAAAAGGAGGCAGGGAAGGCAGTCAGAACAGCAATGTCCCAAACTGAGGAAAATATAGCCAACACTGTTAAGAAGGGGAATAAAACATTTTACAGGTACATTAGGGAGCAAAGAAAGACCAAGGGAGGGATACTGTGGCTTAATAAAGGGAAAAGAATGTGGGTAGAGGGTGATAGTGAAAAGCAAGGATACTGAATGAATACTTCTCGGTATTCACAAAAGAGATGGGGAAAATACCTAAACCAAACAATAAAAACACTCTGGATAAGGGGTCGATACCAGTCCAGTCACAGAAGAAATGGTTCGGAAAGTACTCTTAAAACTGAAGGTGGACAAAGCAATTAGGCCTGTCAGGATTCACCCTAGAATTCTAAAAGAACTAAGGGGAGAACTAGTAACACTATTTACTACCCTTTTTAATAAATCATAGTAGGATGGGTCAGTACCTGATGATTGGAGGAGGGCAGATGTTATTTCACTTCACAAATGTGGGAGCAAGGCAGAGATAGAAAACTACAAACCTACAGATAGCTTGTGGCAGAGAACAGCAAGAGGAAGGAGCTACTGTTAGAGCTTTACTATTCTACTGGATTAAAGAACTAGAATGCTACTACTGGGAAATTCAATTTAGGGTAAAAAAAAAAAGAGTATGTCTGAGTTGGGCGAATGAATTGTTATCTGTGCAATTTGCTAGGTGAAAAATAAATTTAAGTAGGAGGAGTGGCTGAGTCAGAAGGAAGCAGGTGTTTGCATTTAAAAACTGAGCTAGATAGCTTGTGGCAGAGAGCAAGAGGAAGGAGCTGCTGTTAGACCTTTAATAGGGCTATATTCTTCTTTGCGGATAAGGTGGCTGACATCAGGTGGAAATCTGATTGACACACTCTATGGTGGACGCTAGTGATCGGTGCCTGGCAACTATCCCTCAGTTCTCCTGGAGTACCTTTGCCCGCTGGAGTTCGTGTATGTCATGCGGATTGTTCAGGGTATGCGCCCTAAGTGCTGTAGTTTGGATCTGGACCCAACTTCCCTGATTATGGGTTGTTTTGACATAATTGGCCCGGTCCTGGCAAAGATAGTCTGGTGCACCCTTGACTCGAGCAACTTTCCTAGCTGAAAGAGGCGGTTGTGACACCCCTCTTGAAGAAAGCTTCTCTGGACCCAGACTGCCTTGGTAACTATAGACCTATCTCTAACCTTCCCTTTTCGGGGAAGGTGATTAAGAAGGTAGCGGCT
The DNA here is from genome assembly GCA_016271365.2 of Neoceratodus forsteri. NCBI lineage: Eukaryota > Metazoa > Chordata > Ceratodontiformes > Ceratodontidae > Neoceratodus > Neoceratodus forsteri. The sequence goes on along the minus strand of CM057457.1, from coordinate 388,815,049 downwards.
GTACAGCTGGAGAACCACTTATCCATCCATAACATCTAAAAACCTCTCCAATCCAGATTTAAAAAGAGGCACAGTACCGAGACTGCATTGGTTCAGGTGCTCAATGATTTCCTACTGGTGAGAGATCGGAAAAGCAGTCCCATCTTAGTGTTCCTTGATCTCTCCTCAACTTTTGACACCATGGACCATGAGGTGCTGATTCAGTGCCTGAGGTTCATCTGTGGCCTGACTAGTACTGTCCTCAGGTGGTTTAAGTCCTTCCTCACTGGCAGAACTCAGATGGGTGGTGTCGGGGATTTATTCCTCTGACCTTCCCTCTTTCTGCCATGTGGGGTCCCTCAGGGCTCAGTGCTGTCCCCTATGTTATTTGCAGTGTATATGCTGCCCCTCGGAGATATTGTAAGAGACAGTATGGGTTTAGGTTTTACTGCTATGCTGATAATATCAACTCTACCTGTCTTTCGCACCCAACCAGGATAGTGCACCCTCAGTATTTAATAATTGCCTCACTGAAATCCAGGATTGGATGAATGCCAGCTGGCTGAAGTTGAACTTGGGAAAGACTGAGGTGATGGTTGTGGATCCGAGTCACCAGATGGGGGGGCGGGGACTTTTTCTGGGGGGCTCCCAGCTCCTTACCTCTGAACTGGTGCAAGACCTAGGGGTGATGCTTGATGATGAGCTGACACTGAATCAATCAATCAATCAAATCATTATTTATCCAGGCGAACATCATTGAGCAAAGCTCATTTGAGAGATGGCCCTGGTTATTGCCGGGTCAAAATACATTACATAAAAATTTGCAGTCAACAGAGATAAATAACATCAACATGTGCAACAAATAAATACAAAGTATATGTACAATGCAACAACAGTAATATGCAGAGGCAGGCATACAACACTTCAGAGGGCGACTATAGTATATGTAGGTGGTACTTAAGATAGCTTCAGGGAAATATTGACAAGGGTGTAGAATAAGCAACTAGGTGAGAGAATGGTAAGGAAATGCAGCAAGTATGATACCTAGTCCTGGCCGGGGAGGTCCAGCTAAGTTGAGGGGATATATAGAATTCCCAGAAGACTGAGGCAGGAAAACAGAGAGGAGGAGGTGCAGTGGAGGGAGCGGGTGTCATGGTAGGTGAGCCAAGGTATGTGGGGGAAGGGGACCAGTGGCCGTGATTAGATATCAATCAACCAATTAATCAAATTCTTTATTTATCCAGGCAAACACCATTGAGCAAGCTCATTTACCAGGTGGACCTGCATTACACAAGTCAAGTAACAATGCATTTATATACAGACAAATAGACAGTAGATGCAAGAGTACAACAGTACAGGTAGGTCTGCAATAGGCAGGATAAGTAAAAATACATTTGGGTTCAGGTAAAAAAAAAAAAAAACAGTCGGTAAGGGTATACATAACAATAGGGTAGCAAGTCTGTAAAAATTTATACCAGATACAACATACATGGTTTAGTATTCCTGTAAGGTAAAGGCATTATAGTCCAGCGAAGAGATTAGCTGAAGTGGATGCTTCAAGCAAAGAGACATACATAGTCAGTTTAAAAAGACCCAGGTGTATCAAGGGGAGACATGTGTTGGGAGAAGTGGGCAGCCAGTGGGGAAGGGGGTCTGGAACTGGGATAATACTAGGAGTGAAGGAATGAGATGCTGTGTGTATACAAGGAATAGGTGGGTGAGGGAGGGTGAGATTTAGGGTGGTAGATAAGTAGGTGGCTCAGGGACAAGTTATGCACCGATACAAGAAGGAAGGAGGATGGGAAAAGCAGGGAGGCTGTGGAAGGGGGTGTAAGTAAGCTATGATTGTTGGAAGCAGTTGCACGCTTCTGTAATGTATTTTGAGTATAAGGACTTAAACACAGTAATACTAACAGGAGTCCTCGGTTTCAGTGATTTCTGTAGCACATTCTAGAGCTAGGATCGTTGGAAGCAGCTGCAGGCTTCTGTAATGCATTTTGAGTATAAGGACTTAAACACAGTGAGACTAACAGGAGTCCTCAGTTTCAATGACTTCTGTAGCACATTCCAGAGCTAGGATCGTTGGAAGCAGTTGCAGGCTTCTGTAATGTATTTTGAGTATAAGGTCTTAAACACAGTGAGACTAACAGGAGTCCTCAGTTTCAGTGATTTCTGTAGCACATTCCAGAGCTAGGATCGTTGGAAGCAGTTGCAGGCTTCTGTAATGTATTTTGAGTATAAGGTCTTAAACACAGTAATACTAATAGGAGTCCTCAGTTTCAGTGATTTCTGTAGCACATTCCAGAGTGACAGTAGAACAAATCCTATGGCAGCTCTCCCAAAATGCATTAAGGCTTTGGGCACTTTCAGAGAAATCAGTGAACAGCTTCTTACGGCATAGGTTTCAGGCATGTTGAGAGTCAGGCAATCAACAATGTACTGCGGAAGTTTGCCAGTGATAATTCTGCATGTCCAGAGAGCTGCATTTTTATTTCATCTGTACTGCAGGGAGGTCCAACCTAATGTAACCCCCCTGCAAATGGGGGTTCCCAAAAGACTTCCAGGAGCTTGCTTGAATGCTCCAAGCCTGAATGGTGTTTGGCGTTTAAGCCATTTATCAGTGAGTGTTTTTAGAGCCTCTGGTACTGTCTCTTTAAGAGCCGTCTGCTTGCAGACATAATTAGTTTGTATGGGGGGACTGTGTGTTTCTCTGTTTGAGTACCACTCGAACTGCTGCCAATTCACTCCATTTTTGCAGTCACTAGGAGTACAAAGTGAACCTATCTGAAAGATGTAACTGTTTGCCAGAAATAATTTAGAGTAATAATGAAAATACAGTTTGTCTAACATGCTTTCTTTGCAGTCAGAACTGTGTTTGCCTAGTTCCCCATTCTAGTTTTGAACTGCTGAACTGGACCAATCAGTGTGGGGTAAGCTAGCTCTAAAATGGTGCCTTGGACTGAATCAGAACTTGGACTCATAATCTGAGCCAGCCACAAGAGGATTGTATGGGCAGTGACTCTGGGAGATGTAGTTTAGGCTTCGCACCTTTTGGACCAACAGCAGCAGTCTATTGTGAGTGACAGCCAATCCAGTCAAGAACTGGGAGGAACTCAAAGGAAGTGCCCAGTTTTGTCTGTTGGAGTTTCAGTTTAGCTCTGGGCAGTGAAGGGAAGAAACCCTGTGCTCCTTCAGTGCACAGTTTCAGTCAAAAAACGTGTGTAAGGCCCAGAGTTCCGTCTGCAGCTTGTGTAATTGCTTGTTAGACTGAATCATGCCTGTGAAGAGAATCAAAGGATCTCTGAAGAGTAGAAACCAGGCTCACCCTGTAGAAGACTGGAGAAATTGTTGAATTGCACTCGGTCTGTCAGGAACTGAATCTGCTGTGTGTTCTCCCGGTATTGTGCAGTAATTGCGATCGATAGAGAAGCAGCCTGCCTGGTATAGTACTTTCTTTTACCATATAAATGTGTGAGGAGGCTTGTGCAGCTCAAGTGAATCCTGCTGCCATTAAAGGACTTTTGCCTGTGACTGTTTACCATATAAATGTGTGAAGAGTCTCGTGGAGCTCAAGAGTAGCCCTGCTGACGTTGAAGGACCCTATCTTGTTTGGAGGTCGTGAGTACTAATTCAGGGTCGCTCCCTGTTGAATTGCCACATTAAATCCAAATGGAATCACTGTACTGCTGACTGTTTAAACTAATTTTTCTTTTCACTGTGTGAAAGGGCACCTACCAGCTGCCACGGTTTGGACTAGCCACTAGGGCTTGGGTACCCAGGGACAGTAACTGGTAGGGATAGGCCTGTGCACAGAGCCATAGGTAGATAGTAAAGTGATAAGCTAATTAACCTGATTTCCCTGTCCTTGTTATATTCCCCTAAATAAATCAGAGCTGCTTGTTTCAGCAAAGTTATACTGCCTGAGGTATTTGTCTATGTTAAAGTATTGTACTGTGATTGTTGCACTGTATCTTATTTTACAGGAGGTCCCAGTGCCTGAACCAGCCCTGGGGGTAAGTGTATACTGTGAAGGTAATTCTAATATATTGTGTGGGCCACTAGTGGGAAGAAAGGGGGGTTGCAGTGTCCCAGAGGGCTGTGACCAAGTTAGTTTAACTATTGCAAACCCTGACCTCTGGGTGGAGGCACCCGCCATTGGATCCAGGCCCCTCAACCTGTTAGTGGCAAATCAGGCAGGGGTAGTAGCCCCTGGGATAGTGCCATCTAGGGGTTACACTAAGGTCGCATATAAAGATAAGTGATGGGTGGAGAAGGGGAGACCAGTGATGAAGTGTAGGGCTCTGTGGTAAAGTATGTCCAATTTACTGAGGTATGAAGTAGCACACTGGCTGTATATAAAGTCTGCGTAATCAATTTGGGAAAAGAACGTAGACTGAACTAGCTGTCTCTTGGCCTCTGTAGTTAGTAGGCAGTTTAACCTGAAGAAGAGATCTCTGTCTCAGTTTTTTTAACAAATCCTCCAGGTGGTCTGCAAAGGAGAGTTTGAAGTCTAGCCAGACCCCCAGGTATTTGAATTTCGGCACAAATTCCAGGGTTTCTCCTAGGAGGGTGGTGATGGGGGGGGTAGAGCAGGATAGGCTGCGTGGTTAATAGGTGAAAATAGCATCGCCTTTGTCTTTTTGGTATTAAGCAGCAATTTTTTACTAAGGAGCTGGTACTGAAGTATATTGAAGTCAGCTTGCAGCTCGCTACAGGCAGTTTCAGGAGTTGTACGGCTTAGGTAGATCGCTGTATCATCTGCGAACAGATGAATTTTTGTCTCACTGATGCCTGAGTCTATTTTCTTGATGTAGATGGCAAATAGGAGTGGCCCCAGAAAGGATCCCTGCGAGGGGCCTCTTTTTAACAGATTTGATGGGGAGGGTTCACCTTCAGCCTTGACCTGTTGGTGCCTATCAGAAAGGTAGTTGTGGAACCAACACAAGGAGGTAGAATCTAGACCAATAGCTTTTAATGAAGAAAGAAGGAGGCTGTGGTCGACAGTGTTGAAGGCCTTACTTAGGTCTAGAAAAATGGCGCAGACAAATTGTTTGTTCTCTAGCTCGCACTGCCAGTCATTTGTCACCTTGGCCAGGGCCGTGACTGTACTATGTTCAGTTCTGAAACCAGATTGCATTGGGTTTAGTAGGTTAGTATTATTTATGAAAGATTTCAGCTGGGCATTCACGATTTTTTCCAGAAGTTTGATAGTACCAGGAGAAGGGAAATGGGCCTGTAGTTGTTTAGATCACAGGGGTCTCTGGATTTAAACAATGGAATAACATGTGCGGTCTTCCACAGTTTGGAGAGGGTCCTTTGAGAAAGGGACAAGTTAAATAGATGCGTATAGGTACGGCCAAGACATGATAGGCAATTTTTAGGTAGTATGGATCGAAGGTGTCAGAGCCAGCACTTTTTCCTGGTGTCCAACTGGAAGAGGAAATCTCTAACCTCTTTCAGTGAGGCAGGAGAGAATTAAAAGACTGCATCTGAGGGACTAGATTCTGAAGGTTGCGTGGTAAGCTGGGATCGTAGGTTGCATGCAGGTGAGTTATCAAAAGCTAGCCCTGCAGTAGCAAAGTGATTGTTGAAGGCTTGTAGTATCTCTTTATTGTTGTTGATAGTTACATTGTCAGAAATAATTTTTGAGGGGAGAGTGTCTCCTGTGGTATTACCAGAAAGTTCTTTTATTGTGGACCAGAACTTGGTAGGGCAGTTGGAGACAGTGTCGAGTTCAGAGCGATAGAGATTGGACTTGGTTTCCCAAATTAGCTTTGTACAGTGGTTTCTGGCTGTTCTGAAAAGATGCCAGTCTTCAGCTTTGTGGGATTTGCGTGCCAGCTTCCAGAGTTTGTCTCTTTTTAATAGTGCTGCCTTGATGTCTGCTGTAAACCAACAGCACTTTCTAGCCTTTATGCGGGTTTTGACTAAGGATGCGTGGGTGTTAAGAGTGCTGGATACAATTTCGTGGAAAATGGCATATGCTGTTTCTACTGATTTGGCTAAATAAAAGGTCTGCCAAAGCAGGGAGGCTTTCAGGTCATTGATATATGCAAGCAGGTCAAAATTCCATTTTGATCTTTTGGTAGAGAACTTTGCTGAGGCTGTTGGTTTAGGGACTGCTCTTATGCCAGCAATAAAGCAATGGTTACTACCATCGGCAGAAAAGATCCCAGCATGGGAGAAAAATTGGGGTTTGTTTACTAGAAGTACATCTAATAGAGTACTTTTCATAGGCTTTTTCTTATTGATACGAGTAGGTTCATTAATAAGTAGAGTGAGCCCATGAGAGTCACAGAAGGATTTAAGTGGAAGAGACGCGCTTGACAGCCAGTCGTAGTTAAGGTACCCTAGTATAATTGTTTCCATTGTGTCGGTACACACAGTAGACAATAGGTGGGACAGGAGCTGTGACCCCGAGGATGAGGGTCTATAACATCCTATGACACAGAGGGCCATTGATGTAGATATTTCAATTTTTAAGGACAGGCATTCAAAGGCATTGGCAATTGATGTAGTGTCGAGGGTAGCGACCATAAACTTGTCCTTAACATAGTTGGCTACACCACCGCCTCGGGTTAGCCTATCGGCTCTGAATAACAGATAGTTGGGGATATTGACCTTTTTGTCTGGCATGGATGGACGAAGCCAGGATTCAGATATGACAACTACATCTGGCTCAGTGTGGATAGCCCAAGCCTGTATTGAGGTGAGTTTCTTTAAGAGGCTACACACATTAATATGCATAAAACTGATACCTTTATACTTCGTGATTTTGGACGGTGAAGAAATTGCTTGTGTAGGATCAGGGTTAAGTATGCAGTCAAATAGTGTGCAGGGTGCCTAGGAATCACAGGCAGGCTAAGGGAGCGGAGAGGCAATTATGGGATTCCCTCACACAGTGATACTATAAGGTCTTGACTTGAGGTGGCTCCATAGTGATGGGGATGCATGGAAACAGCACTTACTGTAGTATATTCTGCTGAGAGCTGACAGCCTAGCATTCGGGGCAGGTTAGGGGGAAGCAATTACAGGGTTCCCTCATGGTCCGAGCATATAAGGTCTTGAAGGAATCCAAACTGATGGGAATGCCCAATTTCAACAGTTTTTGCAGTTTATTCTACAAGGATAGCAGCACAAAGCTAATTGCTGCTTTACCAAAGCAGGAAGAAACCTTGGGAATACACAATGTGATAAACAACGAGCTTGTTAGGGCATATATACCTGGCGTGTTTAGTGGGAGACAGTCAATAATGTATTGAAGAAGCTTTTTTGTGAGGATTGTGGTGATCTGAGGTAATGCTCCTGTGCTGGCCAGGTTCACTACACGACTTGTGGAAAAAAGTGTCCTACGTTCCCTAAATAAATCTTACTGATGATTCCTATTCTATCTTCTTTCTCTTCCCCTTAATAAACTTCTGTTGTGCAACAGTACCTCTTGACTCTTCTGTTTCAAAATGTATATCATTTCCTTTATCACAAATTGAGAAATCTGCAACTTTTCTACAAGAAGGGAACAGACAATATTAAGCATCAGGGTGAATCGGCACCCATTCACCAAGGTTGGAAGGAGAAGCCAGGGACAGGGGCAGGAGATTCAACATATTGTATACCTAGTTGTGAGCATACCAAGCATGCAGGAGAGTTGTCAGACGCAATATCTACAGTAGCATAATGGTTGTTAAAGGAGTCTAGAACCCCCATTCTATCACAAATAGTAGCATTCCCTGAGTCAATCTTTGCAGGCACGGAGTTTCCAGGCGTGTGCCCAGACATTTCCTTGATTGTCTTCCAAAATTTAGAGGAGCACTTTGCAGTGGAATCCAGTTCATTATGACAGAATGCAGCCTTTGCTTCCCTAACTGTTTTAGTGCATGAATTCTGTACCTTCCTGAACTGATACCAATCCGTGTTTAACTTGGTTCTGCATGCTTTTTTCCAAAGCTTATCTCTTGCTAGCATTGTAACCTTCAGTTCAGCAGAGAATCAGTGACAGGCTTTGTTCCTCACATTAATTTTTACCATGGGGGCATACTTATTTAGGGCCCCAGCCAGTATTTCATAGAAGATATCATATGCCATGTTTACTGTGTTGGCCAAGTAGAAATCCTGCCAACGCAATGAATGTTTCACCTCACTGATGTAGGCAAGCAGATCAAAGTTACGATGGATCCTTATAGTTTTAAATTTTGCTGCTGGTACTGTGTTATGTAGTGATCTGACTCCAGCAATCAAGCAATGGTTGCTAACATCTGCAAAAAGGTGCCACCAAGTGAGAGTAGATGGGGCTTATTAACTAGTCTAACATTTAACAGGGTACTATTGTTCGGATTCCTTTTATTCAGGCACGAGGGTTCACCAATTAATTGGGCCAGCCCAAGGGAGTCACAGAAGGTATTAAGAGGAGTAGAGATCTTGGATAGCCAATCAAAGTTGAGATCCCCTAGGATAATTGTTTCAAGGTTCCCTTCTCTTAATATAGAGCCAAGATGCATAAGAAGCTGTAGCCCAGTGGACAGAGATCTATAACAACCTATTACATGAAGTGAGAGGGAAGTAGATAACTCATTCTTAAGAGACAAACATTCAAATTTGTTTTTGACAATAGTTGAACTGAGAAAAGATACTGTGTACTTTTCCTTAACATAGACTGCCACTCCTCCTCCTCCTCCTCTAGTCAGTCTATCTGTTCTGAATAGCGTGTAAGTAGGGATGTTGATCTTACTGTCCTAGGTGACTGGCCTAAGCCAGGATTCGGAGACCACCAAAACATCAGGCGAAATATGGTTGATCCACGCCCGAGTCATAGAAAACTTTTTTTATGAGGCTGCAAACACTAACATGCCAGAAGCTCATACCTTTGAGCTTTGCAGTATCAGACAAAGATGCAAGGGCTGCAGGGGGACCAGGATTCAGCTCAATATTACCAGAGCATAACAGAAGTAGTAGTAGAATCTTCGTTAGAGCAGCAATAGTTAATTTGAGTGCTCTAGCCCTAACGCGCCTACAAGGATTGTCAACTTGGGTATGCCAGTCACCACCCCTAGATGAATACTGACCTACAGCTGAAAATACCAGAAACCTGGCGTGAATTTCAGGGAAAGACAAGTACTATAGAAAGAGAGAGGGATGTCTTGAAAAGGCGGCTCAGCACAGGTACCACCACAAGGAGCACCCTGGGTGTGTGCTTACAGTTGCAGGAATTTATGGACACTCAGATATCTGTGAGATGAGTTATTATGCAGTAGGCATTCTAATGGAGGGACATGTTCCCTTCACTGTGAAAAGAGTTTAGGCCAGTAAAGCGCACCTGGTACGAGAAGGGAGAAGGTCAGGAGGGGGAGCACAGGGATTCCCCACGTGATGAAGCTTACATGGGCACACATTCGCAGAGACTACCAGTGACTTTTGACAGACCAGGATTACAGCCAGGTAAGAACCTAAGGCATGAGACCCCCAATGGGTACCAGAGTCCAGCAATGGTAGAAAACCTACTCAGTCTCTGTATGATAGTGTTGGAAGTTGCAAAGCTTAGGTTAATCTATATTTTTTCAGTAGTGAAAGGGGCGGAGCAGAGAATTGCCAGGATTGAATGGCAGCAGTCGCAGTGGGTGTTCTTTGAAGGGATGGGATGAGGTGTATTTATAAGTGGAGGGGTGGGGATGGGTGGGAGGGTGAACAATTAGTGGCTTTACCATACCTTGCTGGCCGAGAGTCTGGGCTAGCGGTCTTGGGCAGTGGCTTGGAAAGCACCATCCACCCAGTGGCCAAGTCTCCCTCGGCTGTTGAGCTGGGAGCCCCTGAGAAGCTTGTCCTCAGCTGGGGAGAGAAAGGAGAGGTCAGATTTATAAGGTGGCCATTGACAAAAGCTGACTGAACCAGCAGGAGTCCCAAATTTGTAAGACAAAAGGGATGCATATTGCTTTGGTGCTGCGATCATTGCAATCTCAGCTGTCGGCAGTCATCAAGTCTTTCTTTTACCACCTAAGGAACATCACTAGGATCAAGAACATAGTTCCATTCAGTGACCTGTCTACACTGATCCATGCCTTTCTGACCTCATGCCTTGATTACTGCAACTCCCTTTACTTAGGGCTGCCAGGGGTTGATATCCACCACCTGCAGCTGGTGCGGAATGCTGTAGCCCGGTTGTTGATGGGGACTCCAGGGACATGTCACATCACACCAGTGCTGCGTGAACTGCACTGGCTGCCAATTCAGTGGCAGGTCACCTTCAAAGTCAGATTACTGACTTACAAGGCTCTACATGGACTTGGCCCAGACTACCTGAAAGAGCTTCTGTCTCCTTACTGCCCAAAGCGATTGCTCCGCTTGGCTGACAAGGGGTTGCTAGAGATTCCAAGGGTATCTTTTAAATTTTCAGGGGCCCATGCATTAATGTATATGGCCCCAGCCCTTTGAAATTCTGTACCCTGTCAAGTTCATGGGTGCGCAACCATGGGGGGCTTTAAACAGGCGTTAAAGACTTCTTTATGGCACCAAGCATGCCCTAGTTATTAATACTGAATACTGGATTTGTATTGAATATTTCTTTATATACCACTGTTTAATTCCTTTGTTTTACTAATTTTATGTAATGCACCTTGACAAATTTGAAAGACACATAATAAATAAAACTATTATTATTATTGATTATTATTATTATTTTGCCCCCCATCCCCCCTCCACCCACCACCCTTTTACACAGTTCTACTTTTACAGGCTAGGATTTAACTGACAATAGGAACTTCATGTTTGGGAGCAGGAAGGGAGTGATCACAGAGGCACAAAAGACTCACCATCTTAAAAGGAAAAGAGTAGCTCTCCATCCCCCCTAACTGCTGGAGGTCTGACTCTGAGAAAGTAAAAAGGAGACTACTAAGGATTATAGGAACCTATTGTTCCAGAACAGGAACATCAGGAGCTTAAAGTGCGCAGAGGCAGTAGGGAGAGAAACAAAAATTACATTAACAAAATAAAGAGAGATCGAGGAAAGAGTAACTATACAAAGAAACAGTTAAGGGGCTATAAATAAGACAGGATAAGAGTGGTGCAGTGCAGTGGCTGTGCAGCAGAAGTCTTCCAGGAGATGTTCTGGAGGTTACGGTGTTGTCCCATCTGTAGGCACCTCTCTGGGCTGAGGGAGGAGGTTGCTCATCTCCAGGCTGAGTTGACCAGGATTTGGGGACCTCCTTTTCCACCCAGGGACAAGGGCCACCACCACAGCATCAGAGGTTGCTAAGAAAGAGGAGTGGTTGGACCACAGCGGACTCAAGGAGGGTGAGAGTGGTGGAACAGAGCTGCATCCCTTCAGTTGTACCACTCCACAATTCATATGCCATTCTGACAGAGTGTGGTTCCTCAATGGAGACAACCACAGTGGTAACCAAGGAGGATGCCGGGAACCTTCACAAAGGAGACCAATAGGAGGGTGTTATGGGAACCCACAGGGGAAGGAAATAACTCCTGGTGGAATACTCCATTGTTAGGAAGGTGGAACTGGGGGAGGGATGGTAGAGGGAGGTAAGGTGCCTGCCTGGTGCCATGGCTTGGAGAGACAGGGAGCAAATCCTCAGGATCGCAAGATCAACTGCATGGAAAGGAAGCTTGATGTCACTGTCCACCTAGAGACAAATGACCTGGCTGGGAAAGGGATCAGAGCAATCCAGGAGGGGTTTGTGGAGTTGGGGAGGGGCCTTAGACAAGTAGCACGCACAGTAACCTTCTCAGAGGTGTTGCCTGTCCATGGCATGGGTGAGGCTAGTGTGTTCAACATCATGGAAGTCAATCAGTGGTTGAAAAACTGGTACAGAGCTCAGTGTTTTGGCTTCATTGGGGACTGGGGGCCACCTGGAAGGGTGCAGGCCTATACCTGGTGTGATAGTCTGCATCTGTCCAGTAGGAGAGCCAGGATCCTAGGTGATAGGTTTAAATGCTTCACTGGCAAGCATTTAAGCTAATCAAGGGGGGAGGCACTGAAAAGGAGAAGGGAAATCCAACCCCCTCAACAAATCAGAGTAGTTAGTTAGGTAAACACCAAGACATAAAATTCAATAGAGAGAAGGGTAGGAGTAAATGGAGAAAAAGACAAAGGCAGCAAGGACGGGGATAGGGCAAAAAGGGGTAAGGCCATCAAAAATGGAAGGTATTGAGTAACAATGCCCATCATCTGGGTAACAAGCTCCCTGAACTGGTGGCCTTGATGGAAGAGGGATGCCTGGATATCATGGCAGTCACAGAAACATGGTACACAGAGAACCATGACTGGGATGTCAACATACCAGGGTACACAATCTACAGGATGGACAGGGAGGATAGAAGAGGAGAAGGAGCTGTTCTTTATGTAAGGGAAGGGATCAAAGCAATGACTAAAGGGTAAACAGGGAGGACAGGAGGCACTGTGGGTCACCCTGGAGACTGGAAACAGGAATGGCACCCCAATCCGCACAGGGTTGTATACAGACCTCCATCTCGAGGGGAGGAAATGGACAAGGGAATGATTGAAGGCATCCTTACAATGGCAGAGAAAGGGGAGATACTGCTAATGGGGACCAAATATGCCAATGTTAAATGGAGCACCTTTGCTGTAGCCACATCCGAAAGTAAGACCATCCTCGATGCCCTACAGGGGGCATGCCTCAGACAGCTAGTGTTGGAACCCACTTGGGAGGGATCAGTCATAGACTTGGTACTCTCAAATGGGGATGGAGAGAGGATCTCAGATCTAGAAGTGGGGAGCCATCTGGGAACAAGTGACCACCAAGCATCTTGGTTCAGGATAAACTCAGCTGTAGAGTCAAGCCATACAAAAGTGAAGGTACTGGATTTCAGTAGGGCTGATTTTGTCAAAATGACAGAGTGCCTCAGAAAAGCTCTAGCAAATAGGCAAGGAGGAGGGGGTGTAGCAATAATAGGGAAATATCAAAACTGCCATCACAGAGGCAACAAGTCTTTGTGTAAATCAAATAAACAAACCAAAACGAAAGAAAACAACACTATGCTTCTCAAAAGAGGTGTCGGGGAAGGTTAGGGAGAAAAAGACAGCATTCAGGAAGTATAAGGAAAGACAGAAGGAGCAGGACAGAGAACTGCACCAGTTAAAGCAGAAGGAAGCAATAAGGGCAGTCAGGATAGCAAAAGCCCAAACCAATGAAAAGATAGCCAACTCAGTTAAGACGGGGGATAAAACCTTTTATAAGTACATTAGGGAGCAAAGAAAGACAAAGGGAGGGATACTAAGGCAGAATAAAGATAAAGGTGGTTGGGCAGAGGGGGACAGTGAAAAAGCAGGGATACAGAATGAATATTTCTGCTCAGTATTCACAAAGGAATAGGCGGGGGAGGTACCTAATCCAGTCAATAGAAGCACTATGGATGGGGGAGGGGGGTCGATATCAGTCCTTTCATGAAGAAAGGGTCATCAAAGAATGCCTAAAACTGAAGGTGGACAAAGCAATGGGACCTGATAGTTCTTTTAGAATTCTAGGGTGAATCCTAAGGGAAGAACTAGTAACACCATTGACTGCCCTTTTTAACAAATCATGGTAGGATGGTGTAGAGCTGAGGACTGGAGGAGGGTGGATATGATTCCCCTTCACAAAAGTGGGAGCAAGACAGAGGCATTAAACTACAGACCAATCAATTTGACATCAGTGGTAGGGAAAATGATGGAATCACTTCTGGAGGAAAGAACTGTTGAGTACCTAGAGGCCAGTGGGGCACAGGACCCAAGACAGCATGGATTCACAGCGGGAAGGTCATGTCAGATGAATCTAATTAATTTCTTTGACTGGGTGACCAAAGAAGTAGACCAAGGAGGGGCTATGGACATGGCCTACCTAGACTTCAGCAAGGCATCTGACACAGTCCCGCACAAAAGATTAATAAATAAATTAGCCAGCTTGGGAGTGGGTCCCAGGGTGGAAGCCTGGGTAAAACACTGACTAGACAACAGGACGCAGCATGTAATAGTAAATGGAGTCCACAATGAAGAAAGGGTGGTTACTAGTGGGGTACCACAGGGCTCAGTACTGAGTTTGTTCCTTTTTAATGTCTTTATAAGTAACACTGCCGAGGGACTGGAAGGAAAAGTATGTCTCTTTGCAGGTGATACGAAGATCTGCAACACGATTGATACACAAGGTGGGGTGGAAAGGATGAGAAGGGACTTGGCAAGGTTGGAGGAATGGTCAAATGTATGGCAGCTTAGATTCAATGCAAAGAAGTGCAAAGTAATGCACCTGGAAAACAAAAACCCAGGGGAAGAGTAAACAATGAGGGGGTGAGATACTAACAACAACAAAAATGGAAAGGTCCCTGGGGGTAGTCATATCAGCTGACCTAAAGGTGGGCAAGCAATGTGAGAAGGCAGTATGGAAGGCTGGGGGGGTGAATATTGTTTAGTTTAGTTTAGTTTATTGTTCTAGGAATTAATTCCTTTGAGTCAAGGCTCTTTTACAAAGGTTCCACGTCATAAAAGTACATACAAACAAGACGTGTTACAACAAAAGGTCAGCAATTTACAAAAGGCTGCAATAGTCAGTAATAATTCATTTACAAAAAATGAAAGAAAGAAACTCAGGGGCATTTAAGGAAGGATAAGGAGGGAAAAGTAGGAGGAGATAGAAGGAGAAAAGTCAGTAGAAGACAGGAGCAGTTAGTGGTACTCCGAGTGTCTTTGTCAAGTGAGGGGTTGTGGAGAGGGAATGGACAACTGTAAGAGCAGTCAGAGGGAAGAGTCTTTAGTCAAAGCAGTCACATGAGCTGGAGGCTGAGAGGTGAGCAGAAAGCATAGATTTGAAAGCTCCCAGTGATGTGGAGGATAGAGTGGGTAAGCTCAGGGCATTGTACCAGGTAGGGGCACAATAGGCAAAAAGATCTTTGTCCCTGAGCAGTCTGGCATCTGGGGACCTGAAAAGGTTGGTGCTCAGATCTTCTGGTGGGATGAGTGTCGACATTCAGGCAGAGTAGGTCTTGGATACACGGCGGAGTGAGTCCCAAGATTGATTTTTTTGCCATCAAGCATGTGAAATACATTAGGCGATTAGAGAGTTGTTGGGATACAATGTGAGAGGCATCACCAGCAGAAAACAGGAAGCTGTTATCCCTCTGTACAGACAGTTGATGAGACCCTGTCTGGAGTACTGTGTGCAGTTCTGAAGACCCCATCTCCACAAGGATAGACAGGATGGAGGTTGTACAAAGGGCAACTAAAATGGCGCAGGGTCTGCACAAGAAGCCATACAAAAAGTAACTAAATGAGCTTAATATGTATACCCTTAAGGTGGGGGGGGGGACATGACAGAAACTTTCAAGCACCTCAAGGGATTCAAAAAAGTCCAAGAGGGTAGCATCTTTCAGAATACAAGAGGTGTGCAAGAACAAGGAAGCATATATTTCTCTGTAAAGTATGTTGGCAGGTTAGGGAGAATTGAAAATTACATTCTCCTATTGTCATCTCAGGCCTGAGGGCTTTCAGCTAGAACGGCCTTTTATCTGAGCATTTCTGTGTTCTTACAGCGGGGAAGCAGCTTGGTGTGGACAGCTAATCTCTTGAGCTAAATGAATATGCTTTGGAAATTTATCAAACGTCTGAGCCCATTGAATTGAAGGAGGCTATTTCTGTAGTGCTCCACATTGTCATTGGGAATTCATTCCAACTGGGTATTATGCACCCTTACTTTGGGAAATACTAAGGTTCATATGTGGTTCCCAGGTTACATAACCAAAGTGGATAGCAGTGCAGTGCTCACCTTCCAAGTAAACACAAACACTGGAGATAACACAAAGAAGCTGGTACATGCCACCTGGGTCACATCACTAAAGTGGATAGCAGTGCATTGCTCACCTTCCAAGTAAACACAGACACTGGAGATAACACAAAGAAGCTGGTACATGCCACCTGGGTCACATCACTAAAGTGGATAGCAGTGCATTGCTCACCTTCCATGTAAACACAAACACTGGAGGTAACACAATGAAGCTGGTACATACGGCCTGGATTACATAACCAAAGTGAATAGCAGTGCTTTGCTCACCTTCCATGTCAACACAAACACTGGAGGTAATGTGAAGAAGCTGGTACATGGTGCCCAGGTTACATAACCAAAGTGTATAGCAGTGCATCACTCTCCTTCAGTGTAAACACAAACACTGGAGGTAATGTGAAGAAGCTGGTACATGGTGCCTGGATTACATAACCAAAGTGGATAGCAGTGCATTGCTCACCTTCAGTGTAAACACAAACACTGGAGGTAACACAAAGAAGCTGGTACATGGCACATTTAAGAAGGAAGTTAGGGAACACTTTTTTTTATGAAGATGGTGGAGGACTGGTGGAATAGAGAACTGCCCAGTGAGGTGGCCTGTGCAAATTCAGTGGTAGGGTTCAAGCATAGGTGGGATAGATACAAAGGTTTAGTTGGAAGCAACAGAGGTTGGGGATAAAAAGAGAGGAAAAGTGATCCTTAGGAGGCTCGGTATTTTAGGTTAAGCAGTGAAAAGTGCATACTGGATAGACCAATCAGCCTTCTGCTGTCAGTTTTGATATTTCTGTTTCCTGTGATGTTCTTTGCTACTCTAACAATTTAGAGCATCACAAAATGAAGGGGTAAGCTGAACACACTTATACATACTGCTGCAGTCTGCAAAAAGTTACAAGAATGTTGTAGCAGAACCCCTAAGCCAGTCCCTAATTTATCCTATCTCCCTACTGTCAACATGCTGTAAGACCTGAAGTCAGACCATTCCCCTCTCATAAAGATCCCAGCTCAAAGACCGTGTCTGTTCTTACCGACTGAAACCATAGTTTCATAATTCTGCACCATCACTTCCCGGTGAAGCTCCTTCTCTTGTTTGGTTAACATCTTCCACTCCTCATCTGAAAAATCAACGGCAACATCTTCAAAGGTTTCTGGTACCTGAAAGGACATGAGGCATGTTTAATTGCTCTTGGTTTCACATCACAAATTGAGAAATCTGCAACTTTTCTACAAGAAGGGAACAGACACTATTAAGCATCAGGATGAATCAGCACCCATTCACCAAGGTTGAATCTATTCTCCATTTCACCCTATTGGGTGACGGATTGATGGCAGTTCAATGATCTCAGGGATGAGCTAGCAGACAAGGTAAAAGATCTTGTTTTTTATTATTTTTTGCACCAAAATAAACAAGCATTTGCCAATGTCAAATGTTGTCTTGTTGACTCTGGCATTGGTAGTGCCAGAGTTAGAAAGACACATAATAGGAATGGCAGTGAAGTATAGAACCACGTCAACCCCACCCCCACCCTGCAGAGAGTGTCAGGTATTGGGGCGTGCCTTTGGGTCGTTGGCCATAATGCTCATGCCATTTCACCTCACACTGCCCTGCAGACTCTGACAAGTGTTGCATTGTGCCTTGGGGTCGTCGGGCCTTACGCTCACCCCATTTCATAAGAAAGGGTGCAGTATAGGAGAATGGGACGAATCTTGGGTCCGAAGAGTGCAAGGCACACCTGGATGTCTGTCAGTGGCTGCAGGGTGGGGGTGGGGGTGCACTGGCATGAGCATTACAGCTGACAATCCAAAGGCACATCCTGACGCCTGTTAGTCTGTACAGGGTGGGACGTTATGGTTAGACACCCCAACGCCCTGGGTGTTTGTTGGTATTTGCACTCCAAATTTTCAACATGGCCTTTTTGTGACCCCACCTCATGAAAACATATGGGACCTCTGCTCATAAAAACAGTGTCACTGTGATTTTAATGTGTCCCGAACGTTGCTTTCCCACAGTGTCTGCGCCATTCTGCACCACATAAAAATGTCAGCTGCACCATTAATAAGGGGGTGTGAAAAGATGGCAATTTTGAAAATCTTGAGTGAAAATATTAAAAATATTAAAAATTCTTGAAGTTACGAGCATGCATGAAAACTGCGCAACACACACTCGTGTAGTCTTTTTTTTGAATTCTTTCACCAAATTTTTAACATAGGTATTTTGGGACCTCTGCTTATGAACAGTGGCAATATGATTTTATTCATCTGTCCTGAACATTGACTTCCCACAGAGACCATGTAATTTTGCACCAGATGTGTGAAACCAAATTTTGGGCAGCATGTGAAAATGACAGCTGTACTGTTCATAAGAAGGTGTGAAAAAATGGCAATGTGGAAAATCTGGAGTAAAAATAGTAAACATTCTCGAAGAAACAAGCATAGAAACTGCACAATGCATGCTTGTAACATGGACATTTTGTGGAATTTTTTCACCAAATTTTCAACATAGGCATTTTGGGACCTCTGCTCATGAACAGTGCTACTGTGATTTTCTTACTATGTCCTGAACATGGTTTTCCTACACCAACTGTGCCACTGTGTGCCAGATTTGCAAAAACACATTTCGGGCAGGATGTGGAAAATGACATCATAAGGACATGTGAAAAAATGACAATGTTGAAAATCTGAAGTAAAAATATTAAAAATTCTTGAAGTTACAAGTGTGCATGGTAACTGTACAATGCACACTCATGACATGGTCATGTCTTGGAATTTTTTCACCAAATTTGCAACATAGTTTTTTGGGGACACCTCATGAACAATGCAGCGACCATGAGATCATCTTTTAGGACCAAATAATGAGACGACAGTGACTGAATTCATGAGGTGGGGTCCCAAGAACCCCACGTTAAAAATGTGGTGCCATAATTCACAAAAATGGCCGAGATATGCACCAACGTTGAAAAAAATGCATTTATGCCATTATACAGCATGCTGGCATTTCATCAGTTGGTGGTCGACTTTGAAAAGCGCACGGAAGATCATCATGCTGGGCTCCGGAGGCAAGTATGGGGTGATGGTGTGTATGTTCATCATGGATCGGTTTCTGTTTTTTTTTTTTTTTTTTTTTACAGGTTTTGGCCACACTGGGATGGGCTTCAGCGTGGCACATTTGTTGGGGGGGTGTCATGTTATCCACACTGGGGTGGGCTCCCAGTGTGATGCACGATCGGGGTGGGGTAGCAGCAGGAAAATGGGATGGTTAACATGCCGACAGGATGGTTGGGCCTGTCAGCAAGCATATCTGTGTTCAGAAGCATGATGTTGAGGGGGGGTTGGGTACACCCTCAGCAGACCACAGCAGGAAAGGGGACACATATGCAAACAGGGGGGTTGTGCACTCCCGAAGTCGGCTTCCTAGGGACTGTGAGTGGTGGGCGGCGGGTGGCAAGCCTCCGCCCATCATGTTTACTGAAATGTTACACTAGGCAAAGCATGCCCTGCAATGAGGGGGCAGTACCTTACTGCCACAGATAAATCATTTCAAGCTGGTGGCATGCTTTTGCACTGCTGTCACAGACAGCATGCAATCTGATTTATGCCATGGAGCCCAGCCCGAAAAAGCTGTGGCACCACTGGCCACAATATGGATATACCTCCAAAACCTGCTCTTCCACTTCAGGCAACCCCAATACTTTGTCTGCATTGCACACGCAAGACAACATAACAAGTAATATTGACTTGGTAGTACAGGACTTTTTAGCTTTTATTTATCTCTGTTGTAGCAGCAGCAGTAGCAGTAGTAGTAGTAGTATTTTGTATCTGCCAACATAAATGAGGGAAATTCAGTAGCTCAATTGCTAATTTACAAGGGATACCCATTTGCCATATTCCTGGTTACAGAGAAAGGAGAAACACTGTGTGATTTATACTTAAGAAACTAAAAATGACATAATATAATCAATCACGTAACATTTATATTCAACACTATATAAAATAGCAAAGCATAAGATTTATGGTAACGTGGTACATTCGCACCTTCTGACAGGGGCAGCAGAAATGCAGTATGTTGGGTAGCATATAAGGGTAATCAAGTCCAGGGATGGAACAGCAAACTTTTGGTAATCTGGCTTGTTTTACAAACAAGGGGGGACATATTCAGAGCAGGCTGGTTGCGCAGGCATAAAGATGCACCATGCAGAATAGTTGCCAGTTCTGAGGGTATATTAAAATAATATGCATGACTGGTACTGATCACGCACACTGCCTGAATATCTGCCATGGACGAGCAGTCGATAGTGGGCAACCACCGAATTCTGCGCAGTGCAACCAAGGACTGTGCCGCACACCACCACGGGGCTATGTATGGCGCACACCTGGATGCGCCATGACCCCAAGTGCAGTATTCAGCTGGGAAATCCGAATGAGCTCATTGGGCATGCATGGCGCAAATGGGCACCATGCATGCTCATTACGAGTCCATTAGCATGGCTGCACGTGGCTGAATGCACCTGGTGCCCTGCAATTACCATGTGAAACAGAGAACACTCCACAGCACCCTGGCAATCTAGTGCCCCTTCCCATCCCCCATTGTAAAATATAAGCCCCTCCCCAAAACCTTCCCAAACTCTCCCTGGTAGTCTAGTGGCCTCCCTCCCACCTAGATTGTAAATTAATATATCATTACCATAGTTCCCTGGTAATCTAGTGGCCCTCTCCCAGCCTCAATTGTAACAGAAAACTTAATTCCAATATCTGTTTGGTAGTCCAGTAGACCCCCACTGCCCCACCGAGGAGCCAAAATCCCACCCTCACCCCAACCCCCATCTCAGCAAGGCAAACGAAGCCAGCGGGCAGCAAAACCCACCTGCACACCTCCAGTCACCTGTCAATTCAACTGTCACAGAATGACAGCTTACATTACGCACTGCAATACCATTGGTCGACACTGCAAACCAATGGGTGTTGCACTCTGTCCTGCAAGCTTTCATTCACAAGGACAACTATATGAATGAAAGCTTAGAGTACATACTGCAAGCCCATTGGCTGACAGTGTCAACCAATGATATTGTAGTGCATACTGTAAGCTGCCATCCTGTTGCAACACAGTCAGTGGGCAACCGTGGAGGTGTGCAGGTGGGTTTTGCTGCCACCAGCTTCATTAGCCAAGCTGGCACGGGGAAGCGGTGGGGAGGGATTCACTGGACTCTCATGGATATGTTAGGATTAAGTTTTCTGTTATGATCAGGGCTGGGGGGGTACTAAACTACCAGAGAACTATGGGGTTGCTATATTCATTTACAATCGGGGATGGGGGGTCACTAGACTACCAGGGAGAGTTGGGGATGGTTTTATATTTTACAGTTGGGGATGGGAGGGGGGCCACTACACATGGGGATACTATATTCCATTCACACTAGGGAATGGAAGGGGGCACTACACTACCAGGGAACTATGGGGATGCTATATTCCATTCACACTAGGGAATGGGAGGGGGCACTACACTACCAGGGAACTATGGGGATGCTGTATTCCAATCACACTAGGGGATGGGAGGGGTTCCACAAAACTACCAGGGAGAGTTGGGGATGGTTTTATATTTTACAGTTGGGGATGGAAGGGGGGCCACTACACATGGGGATACTATATTCCATTCACACTAGGGAATGGGAGGGGGCACTACACTACCAGGGAACTATGGGGATGTTATATTCCATTCACACTAGGGAATGGGAGGGGGCACTACACTACCAGGGAACTATGGGGATGCTGTATTCCAATCACACTAGGGGATGGGAGGGGTTCCACTAAACTACCAGGGAGAGTTGGGGATGGTTTTATATTTTACAGTTGGGGATGGAAGGGGGGCCACTACACATGGGGATACTATATTCCATTCACACTGGGGGATGGGAGTGGGCACTACACTACCAGGGAACTATGGGGATGCTATATTCCATTCACACTAGGGGATGGGAGGGGTTCCACTAAACTACCAGGGAGAGTTGGGGATGGTTTTATATTTTACAGTCGAGGCTGGGAGTGGGGATACTAGACTACCAGGGAACTACAGGGATGTTATATTCATTTACAATTGGAGATGGGTGGGCACTAGACCACCAGAGAGAGTTGGGGATGGTTCTATATTTTACAGTTGGGGATGAGAGGGGGACCACTAGACTACCAGGGAACGATGGGGATGCTATATTCCATTCACACTAGGGGATGGGAGGGGGCACTAGACTACCAGGGAACTATGGGGATGCTATATTCATTTACAAGTGGAAATGAGGGGGGGCACTTGACCACCAGGGAGAGTTGGGGATGGTTCTACATTTTACAATTGGGGATGAGAGGGGGACCACTAGACTACCAGGGAACTATAGGGATGCTATATTCCATTCACACTAGGGGATGGGAGGGGGCACTACACTACCAGGGAACTATGGGGATGCTATATTCATTTACAAGTGGAAATGAGGGGGGGCACTTGACCACCAGGGAGAGTTGGGGATGGTTTTATATTTTACAGTCAAGGCTGGGAGGGGGGCCACTAGACTACCAGGGACTACGGGGATGCATGCTATATTCCATTCACACTCGGGAATGGGAGGGGGGGTTGCCACATGGCTGCTAGGCCTGGCAGGCTGCTGTGCACCTGCCTCCACTGCTATGGCCTGCCTGTGGGTGGCTGGGTGATTTAGGCCTGCTTTTCATGGCAGATCTTTATGCCGCACATCTCTGGACAGTGAGGCGCACATTCCCTCTAAATATGCTGCTCTGTGGCATATTCATATGTAACCACTAGGTAGCGTTATCCTAAGGGATACTACCCTGCCTGTGTGACTAAGTGTAGGTTAAGGGGCAAGGTTACTAGAAACGGGTGCCTCCACCTGGAGGACAAGGTCAATGGTAGCATAGCTGCTATGGGTACAGCTCTCTGGGACACTATTACCCCCCCTTTTCCCACTAGCAGCCTAAAGTGTTAACTGGAATTGTGTATCCAGTGAACCACAGAAAACAGATTTAACACCACACTTGTTGCATTTACCACTAGGGCTGGTTCAGCTGGCTCGGCCCTGGAGACCCCTGTGAAACAAGATTTAACACAGCAACCAACAGTATTTCAATGCTGACTGTACAGAGGTACACCACTACCAGTTTAAGTGCAAAAAGATTCTTATCTGATTTATTTAGAGGCAGTAACAAGGAAGGGGGTGTGATCTAGAGCTTGATTCTAGTTTTGATTAAATCAGGTTGAGCATGCATACTTATAAAAGTCCCTCTATCACAGTCACACACACTCTGGGTACCCAACTAGATTTACAGGCTGGCCTGAAGCATTGCCCTGGGTAGGCTGGCATTGCAGCTGTTTTCAGGGCCCTTAAGAAGGAAAACACAACATGCACCTTTAACCCAAAATTTGTATTCCAGAGCTGGAGGGCTCAGTTCGTGACAGTCAATCAAAACAATTAAATCAGATGACACACTTTGATTAGGTTTTTGTTGCACACTTTGATTAGATTTTTGTTGCAGGGAGCTACTCTATGAGTTACTCACGATACCAAGACCAGGTTACAGGATGGATGAAATGGAGACCTCAGGATGAAGTGCTGGTTTGCCAGGGGAAGCAGGGCCCACACAATTCACCATGGTGTCATTCCTGTTCAATAGTGTTGAGCAGGGAGCCGAATCCCTGGGTGGGTCTCTCATGACTAGAAACTTTGCAGCGTGAGCAGCAATCAGGGCCGTGGTTTTGAGGTCCAGATCAGTGGATGGAAACGAATTCAGTCCGGTTAGTGTTACTGGACACTGCTTCCAGCAAGCATGACACATACAAGCAGTGGAGAAGGAAATCGTGACCCACTATCAGCATTCAGCACACTTATAGTAAAAGTAAGGCATTACCACAGTTCAGATGACAGTCCGGTTGTAATACACAGGATTTTTTCTTCGCAAACTATATGCTCTGCGGTGGTGGAAGTCCTGACAGGTCAATCGCACAACAGCAAGTCTTCGGTCCTCTTCAGGTGATAGCTGTCACAAATCAGGAGTCACAAGTTCAGATTAAGTCCAATTCAGGTATCCAATTCTCTTCACTTGGGAAGATGGTAGCAGGCAGGCCAGACATAGCCTTCCCGCCGATTTTCCCTGTGCACTATGCAGAAGCAGCTGCTCAAGTCTCTTGAGCTCCTTTCACTCTCAACTCCTACTCCAGACTGACTCCTTGCTGCAGGCAGCATGGGACTTTCCCGGTGGTCCAAAAGGTTTGGTTGGTTGATCCATCTGTCTATCACAGCTAGGACTCCCCCTCCATGTCCATTTAGGTGCCAAAGGGTGAAAACAACAATTCCTACAGAAATTCACTCCCACAAGACCCTTGGGGGCAGACTCCATTTTAGGGCCTCCTTAGGGTGCATACTGGCAGTCCAGAAGCAAAATGATGTGTAAACAGAAAGAGTCCCTGCTCCAAATGAAGACAGGTTAGACAAATTACATTATCACTATGATTAAAGCAGATAACCAGTAATCAATCATATTTCGTAATAGAGCTTCCTCTGAGCAAATAACAGTGGCAGAAGGAAGCAAAGATACGGCAGCCCAGCCGGGACTCGAGCATTGGAACACTCGGCTCCTACCCAGGTTATTTATTTTCTACAGGAATAGCACTTCTTAAAGTGACAGGCACGGAGGCTGCCAGGGCACTCACATGCAAATGGCTATCAAATGACTAAAACACAGGACACCAGCCTGGCAGAGGGCATTAGGCAAGCCTAGGAAGAGATTTTTAGGAACCCCCATTTGTAGGGGGTTACACATAGGAATACCCTTCTTCACTTATGTGAGATATGTTACTGCTGCATCCTGCCCTTCTGAATATCACGCTGCCGTGCACTGTTAGAATCGCATGGTGAATCATCCAGTGGCACCAGGTTGTGCCGCACTGCTCATCTCCTTTGAATATGGGGGCCCAGTTTTTTAAGATGACGTTACATAACCACAGATTTTTTTAAATCCTGTTCCAAGTAATAAATGGACAATCATCCCATATTAGATTTTCTTTGGGACACTTCAAATTCAATACAGTTTGCTGATCTCAGCCCAGGCTTCAAAATCCTTATGGAAACATTATTGCATATATAAAATCAGGGACTTTCTTTTTGAGACATTTGAACAACAGTCCAGTAATATGCAGCTGTCTTCTCAAGTCTAAATGCAACCAGTTCAACGTTCTGTACAAGAGGCATGGGTGAGTATACTGTCGAGCATTAAGGACACACCTGGCTAAGTGATTATACATGATGCACACCTTATTTATGTAAACAACCCCCTCCTAAAAGTAGGGGGAGGAGGTTGCTACCATATGTGGCCAACAGGGGAATGTTGCCCTGACATCATCCTCTGTGAGTGAAGTTGATACAGTAAGAGCTAGAAGTTGTATACAGACATGTGCCTTCAAGGTGTGAGCATTCTTCAGGTTTTGTGTTCATGGGGCTAGCAGTTGGTGCTCTCTTTTTTGGGGGGGAGGGGAGGGGTAAGAATCTACTAAGTGCCAGAAAGCTGTTGGAGTGGAGACCCCCGTGTCCTCACTGGGTATGCATCCTGGGGTGCAGGTGAGAGGGTCATCTGAGACACTCTAGTTATTGTAGCCAGCTGAAGGGGTAACCAGGTACTGCCATCAAGGTGCTGGGGGAGTCAGGAATACTCCTGTGTGACAGACTAAAGTATGCATATTCCATGCCCACCAAGAGCCTTGCTGAACGACTTGGGCTGGGGCACAGGAGAATCTCAATGCATGCCCTTATCTGGAAGTCTGAGCCTGAGAGAGGCAGGAGGTTCTGGTCACCTCACTATGGCAATGGCATTTGTGCAACACTGAGTGGGATCCTGGAGGCTGACAGTGAGGGACCTTGAGTACCTGGGATGTGTCCCATTTCACTGGGACTGGTGGTTGAGGATCTGGGGTTTGTCACAGTTTGGGAGTTTAGAGGGACCACCAAAAAGGTACAGGAATCCCAAGGGCCATCTTCTCAGGGGACATCTGCTGAGGGGTTTCAGGCCTGAGGTAGGTTCCCCTGAAGGTCACTGTGGCCATCCTAATGGGTGGACACCACCCAAGACCTGTGCTCTGATATCATAGAGAATCCAAGAAATAGATAAAGCATGTACTGCATACAGACAGAAGAAGCCAGGTGAAAGTCTTATCTCCATAACTTATGTGGAGAGGGCAAACTCCTCAAACAACATCAAGGGATCCTGAGTCCCATGTTACTGGAATGCCATCCTGGTAGAGTGGGTCACAGTGTCACCAGAGTATGCATTTAAAGTGTGATGTGGGTGATGGCCAGGAGGTCTGGAGACCTGGTAAGAGAAGTGCCTGCCCAAGATTACTTAGGCTGAAAGTTCTTGATATTACCAGGTGCCTTGCCATTGTGTCATGTTTTGTAACATGTAATGGACCATGTGTGCAGGTAACACAAGAAAAAGAGCATAGAAGTCAGGTTTTAGCACTGAAAAGGGTTGGGGAATCCCTGGGAACCCTCTGACTCCATGCCACATTCTGCAGCATGTAATGAACCATGTGTGTAGGTAACGAAAGTAAAAGAAAGAGCAGAGAAGCCAGGTTTTAGTACTGAAAGGGGGATGGGGAATCCCTGGGCAACCTGTTACTCAAGACGTATAGAGTGGCTAACAAAGGCACCTTGAATATTGAACCAAAAAGAATGGAGAGTGTCAGAGACCATGCCCTGAGGAAGAATTGCTGGGGGGGGGGGGCAAGGAATGGATAGAATGTGCTGCTGCTGCAGGCCATTGTTGTTCAGCTAGCACACCATATAGTCAGACAATGCTTGAAATGGCTACCCAGGAAAACTGAATTACCACAATGAACTGTGTAGGAGCTAAAGAACTGGGGTCTACTGGCCCATGACTACTTATTGTGCAAATGAACTATGGCCTAAAGCCCTCCACTAAAGTCAAGTTCTTGAAATCCATTGGTCCAGTATATTTTTTTCCACTATCTTTTTTTTATTTTTTTAGCTGTTTGGCCCCCACTGCCTCCTCCTGTTGACTGGCAACATGAAGCCCCCCCCCCGAGGCCACAGCACATGGCTGTGCGAGCATGTGCAGACGCACTGCACAACCTGTGGTGCCAGCTCAGTCCTTTTCACCTCCTATAACCTTTTGCCACCCCCTCTCCACCTATGGTAGCCACTGGACCTCGACCAGTGGGAGCGGAACTATGGGGGGGCACCAACCTTCCCCCACCACCCCCGAGAGAGGAGAGTTTCCCACCAGCATGCTCGATCCTGTCCATGCCGGCACCCCAATGACCCATGGTCATTCCTGAACCCGGGTTGCTGGCATAGCGTGAAGTAAGGCACCCAGCACCTCAATCCTCAACGCCACCGGGCCTGTGCTGTTCCACCATCTTGAGGTGTAAAATTACAAAAAGAAAGTTCAAATCCTGGGTAATTCCAAAATTTATCTTTGTTTTATCCTTCGCCATGACTATCAAAATGTCAGGACTGGCTTCATTCAGTGGGGAATTGGCTGGTCCTAGGAGCGGAATACTTTCCATAAAAAACAAACAAGATGGCTGTAAATAAATCAAGTAGATGCCTGGGAGGTCAGGAAAGCTGATTATCCTTATAAGTTATAATCCTGAAACATTTTCCAGAAGGCTTGGGCTGGGTTAAAGTAGAGACACCACCATTCCTGATGAAGTGGCATAGTCATGAAATGTTAATACTTATGATGGAGGATAAAACAAAAAGTTCTGGAATTACCCAGGAGATGAGCCTTCTTTTTGTATTTTTTGTGACTAATAACTGCTTGGAAGAGTTCCTCTGATCATACCCTTGTCCTTTTTAGACTAAGCTAAGCCCTAGACATTCTGGTCCATATGAATATGTTGCCACTGTCCAAGGTGCCCACTTCTACCACCTCCAGCAGACAGTCAAGCAACCCATTCTGTGGAGTGCAAGAGGCTACCAGCAAGTAGTTCCACCATATACCTCTAGACTAAGGCATTCACTGGGCCATGTCCACCCTCATCCAGGGCAGTGATGCAGGTTGGTCATGATGCTCCTTGGGGGGGGTAAATCTATCACATAACTATAGATGCAGGCATTCACTGGGCCATACCCAACTTCATCCAGGGCAGTGATGCAGGTTGGTCATGATGCTCCTGGAAGGGAGATTAACTACACCATACAACTCTAGATTCAGGCATTCACCAGGCCATGGCACGCACATCCAGAGCAGTGATGCAGGTTGGTCATGAGGGGTCATGAGTCATTGCTCAGAGGTGAGAGGAGGAGATTTTATTTCACTGGAAGGGTGGTGGAGCCATGGAATGCACTGCCCAGGGGGCTGGTAGAGGTGGAGACAGTGGACAGATTTAAATGGGGATGGGACAGGAACAGGGGGAAAGTAAATCTGACCAGGCCCAGTACAGGTGGAACATCTGGGACTGGGGACAGTATAACCCAAGGGGAAGGGGAGGGGGGACACCAGAGTCGACCCTCAGTGCGGATGCTGACAATCAAGCAGACTCAAGAGACCGTTAGGCCTATTCTGCTGGCATTTTAGTATGTTAGTATGATGCTCCCTAAAGGAGGATTAAATCCACCACAGAACTCTATATTCAGGCATTCACAGGGCCATGCTCACCCCCATCCAGGGCAGTGATGCAGGTAGGCCATGTTGCTTTCTGAATGGGGCAGGAGTGTATTTACATTCTTCAAAGTTTCAAGCATGGCAGAGCATCAGTAAGCATCACACCAGCCTTTCAGTGCAGTGGGAGTGCTACCACTTTCAACAACAGGATAGGAAACATGCAATGTTAAACATTAAGCCTCGGGTACATATGCCAGTCTGTCAGTGAAGTGAGCACAACGCCAGTGTCCCAGGATAGGGAACATACAATGTTAACCATTAAAACCTAGGGTCAATGTGCCAGCTTGTCAGTGCTGTGGGAGTGCAACCACTAGCAACATACAGTGTCCTTCGACGGGGAACATACAAAATGAACATACAATGTTTAACATTAGAAACCTAGGGCAAATGTACCAGCCTGTCAGTGCAGTAACAGTGCTACTGTTCACTACACCAGTGCCCCAGGATAGGGAACATACAATGTTAAACATTTTTTTTTCCAATTGTTTAACAAGGAGTAGCACACTAAGCTGAAAGCTTGTTTACAGGTACAACCTGGGAGCACAGGGAAGTTAAGTGACTTGTTCAGGGTCACACAGTATGCAAGTGGGGGCTGTGGGATTCAAACCCAGGTCTCCAGATTTGCAGCCCAGAGCCTTAAACCATTGCATTATACTGCCTCCAACATTAAAACCTAGAGTAAATATGCCAGCCAGCCTCTTAGTGCAGTGGGAGTGCTATCACTCACAATACCAGTGTCCCAGGATAGCAAACATACAATGTTAAACATTAAAACCTAGAGTAAATATCCCAGCCTGTCCTTGCAATGGGAGTACTATCACTCACAACACTAGTGTCCTGGGATAGGGAACATAAAATGTTAAACATTAAAACCTAGGGTAAATATGCTAGGCTGTCAGCAAAGCGAGTGCAACACCAGTGTTCCCGTGATAGTAAGAACACAATAAAACCTAAGGTAAATATGCCAGCCAGCCTCTTAGTGCAGTGGGAGTGCTATCACTCACAACATCAGTGTCCCAGGATAGGGAACATACAATGTTGAACATTAAAACCTAGGGTAAATATGCTAGGCTGTCAGCAAAGCGAGTACACCACCAGTGTCCTGCGATAGGGAGCACACAATAAAACCTAGAGTAAATATGCTAGGCTGTCAGCGAAGCGAGCACAACGCCAGTGTCCCCGCGATAGTGAGCACACAATAAGACCTAAGGTAAACATGCTAGGCTGTCAGCAAAGTGAGCACAATGCCAGTGTCCCATGATAGGGAGCACACAATAAAACCTAGGGTTAATATGCTAGGCTGTCAGCAAAGCAAGCGCAACACCAGTGTTCCTGTGATAGTGAGCACACAATAAGACCAAAGGTAAATATGCTAGGCTGTCAGCGAAGCGAGCACAATGCCAGTGTCCCCGCGATAGTGAGCACACAATAAGACCTAAGGTAAACATGCTAGGCTGTCAGCAAAGTGAGCACAACACCAGTGTCCCGTGATAGTGAGCACACAATAAGACCTAAGGTAAATATGCTAGGCTGTCAGCGAAGCGAGCACAATGCCAGTGTCCCCGCGATAGTGAGCACACAATAAGACCTAAGGTAAACATGCTAGGCTGTCAGCAAAGTGAGCACAATGCCAGTGTCCCGTGATAGGGAGCACACAATAAAACCTAGGGTTAATATGCTAGGCTGTCAGCAAAGCGAGCGCAACACCAGTGTTCCTGTGATAGTGAGCACACAATAAGACCAAAGGTAAATATGCTAGGCTGTCAGTGAAGTGAGCACAATGCCAGTGTCCCCGCGATAGTGAGCACACAATAAGACCTAAGGTAAACATGCTAGGCTGTCAGTGAAGCGAGCACAACGCCAGTGTCCCGTGATAGGGTGCATACAATAAAACCTAGGGTTAATATGCTAGGCTGTCAGTGAAGCAAGCACAAAGCCAGTGTCCCATGATAGGGTTCATACAATAAAACCTAGGGTTAATATGCTAGGCTGTCAGCGAACCGAGCACAATGTCAGTGTTCTGTGATAGTGAGCACTCAATAAGACCTAGGGTAAATATGCTAGGCTGTCAGCGAAGCGAGTGCAACGCCAGTGTCCCCGCGATAGGGAGCACAAAATAAGACCCAAGGCAAATATGCTAGGCTGTCAGTGAAGTGAGCACAACACCAGTGCCCTGTGATAGTGAGCACACAATAAAACCTAGGGTAAATATGCTAGGCTGTCAGCGAAGCGAGCACAATGCCAGTGTCTCGTGATAGTGAGCACACAATAAGACCTAAGGTAAATATGCTAGGCTGTCAGTGAAGCGAGCGCAATGCCAGTGTCCCGTGATAGTGAGCACACAATAAGACCTAAGGTAAATATGCTAGGCTGTCAGCGAAGCGAGCGCAACACCAGTGTCCCATGATAGGGTGCATATAATAAAACCTAGGGTAAATATGCTAGGCTGTCAGTGAAGCGAGTGCAACGCCAGTGTCCCGTGATAGGGTGCATACAATAAAACCTAGGGTAAATATGCTAAGCTGTCAGTGAAGCAAGTGCAATGCCAGTGTCCCACATTAGGGAGCACACAATAAAACCTAGGGTAAATATGTTAGGCTCAGTGAAGCGAACGCAAAGCCAGTGTCCCCGCGATAGGGAGCACACAATAAGACCTAAGGTATATATGCTAGGCTGTCAGTGAAGTGAGCACAACACCAGTGTCCCGCGATAGTGAGCACACAATAAAACCCAGGGTTAATATGCTAGGCTGTCAGCGAAGTGAGTGCAACGCCAGAGTCCCCGCGATAGGGAGCACACAATAAGACCTAAGGTAAATATGCTAGGCTGTCAGTGAAGTGAGCACAACACCAGTGTCCTGTGATAGTGAGCATACACTAAAACCTAGGGTAAATATGCTAGGCTGTCAGCAAAGCGAGCACAACGCCAGTGTCTCGTGATAGTGAGCACACAATAAGACCTAAGGTAAATATGCTAGGCTGTCAGCGAAGCGAGCGCAATGCCAGTGTCTCGTGATAGTGAGCACACAATAAGACCTAGGGTAAATATGCTAGGCTGTCAGTGAAGCGAGCGCAACGCCAGTGTCCCGTGATAGGGTGCATACAATAAAACCTAGGGTAAATATGCTAAGCTGTCAGTGAAGCGAGCGCAATGCCAGTGTCCCACGTTAGGGAGCACACAATAAGACCTAGGGTAAATATGCTAGGCTGTCAGTGAAGCGAGTACAACGCCAGTGTCCCGCGATAGTGAGCACTCAATAAAACCTAGGGTAAATATGCTAGGCTCAGTGAAGCGAGCACAAAGCCAGTGTCCCGTGACAGGGTGCATACAATAAAACCTAGGGTAAATATGCTACGCTGTCAGTGCAGTGGGAGTGCTGTGTTACCACTTGATACACCAGAGTCCCAAGAGAGGGAACATGCAATGTTAAAGAGCAGCTCTCGCCCTTCCCATTTTCCAGTCCCCTGATGATAAATGATAATTATTCTGGAGTAGAATTGATGGGTATTATTAACATATTCAGTTTTGTTAAGCAAAGTTATTTCATCAGCAATAGCTCCTTCTGATAGTGCGAGTTATTTTCGAACTTGTTTATTACGCCTCACGCAGAGCATGTAGCCTGTTTTCGGTGATGTCAGAATGTTGCAGCTGTATCAAGCCCATTGATTTCAAGGGTTTGTATATTTTTGTAACATTTTCTCATTTATATTTTAACAATCAGTGACCACTTGACAAACAGGGACCCTGTTAGTCAAGTGGTCACTTTGATTTGTTAAAATCTCAATTGTAAATGTTACTACAATGCATAGTAAAAACGCCCCCATTGAAATCAATGGAGCGCGCACATGCAGCCTTTGTTTTCTTACATCACAAAACAGGGCTGTGTGTGCCTGCATAGAGGCGTGTCGGCAAGTTCAGGAAATGGCTCCTTTTTTTTTTTTTTTTTAAAATCGGGGAGCTATTTACGAGTGAAATAACTTTTTAACAGGGCTGAGATACGTGTATTTAATAATACCCATCAGTTCTGCCAAGGTGAGGTATCATTTATGTCTAGGGGACCCAAACCTAGCAAGCTGCTCTTTAGACATTTAAAACTAGAATAAATATGCTAGCTTGTCAATGAAATGGGAGTGCTACCACTCCTACCACTCACAACATCAGTGACCCCAGGTTTCGGAACATGCCTGGACAGCTGTAAGGAGAAGAATCAAGCATCACAAGGGATACTTTCAGGGCACCTTCCTACATTTGTATACTACCAGCTCTGGGTGACAGCAGGTGTAGGAACATGCCTGGACAGGCAGGGACCAGCCATGAGGAGAAGAATCATGCATCACAAGGAATACTTTCAGTGTACCTTCTGTCATTGGACTACCAGCTCTGGGGAACTGCAGGTGGCAGTGAATCTGGAGCAGCTTTGGGGGGGCATCAGCTGGTGCCAGGCTACACATTCTTGTGTCCTGAAGGAAAGGAATAAAGTAAAGCGGAATCCCCCAGTCAGTAGCAGGAGGATGACTCAGCCTTCCAAAGACTCTGTGGCAATGACATGGTTCTCCTCTGAGCTGGATCCTGAATTGTTGTGGGAGTTGGGGAGCTCCACTACCCCCACTCCCACACAAGGGGTAAGCCTTGAGGGATGGAATTCTGGCAAGCCTGCGAGAAGCTGGACAATGGGGCTATGAGGGTGGACTAAAAGTGGGCATGGCCAGTGTAAGGCGGCATTAACAGAGCAAGCCCCCTTCAAATAAATACTTATATTGTACTTTACAGCTGTCCATTGGTTACTGTTGTACGGGAGGGTTGGTAAAACAATGGACCCCCACAAATTCCCTGTTTCGGTGTCTTTAATGGCCTAGACCAGAGTCATGCACATTACCTTTGCAGCACTCAGACAGGTATCCTGGACCAGCCAAATTTATTAGTAAGCCCCCCAACTGCTCTCAAGGTGGGAGTTACATTCATATTTATCATCTTAAAATCTACCTATTTAGCTAGCATTTATTAACCAACTCAGACAGTGTAATGCACTTTTTATCATGTAATTACATTTATTTATCCTTCTGTACTACAGTAAATGCTTTATGCACACATGTAGGTCACTTCTGCAAAGGAAGCCCGTTTCTAGTCCTACACATTCAACAAGAAATAAATAAATCGGTCACAGTGTTTAATTTACAGTTTTGTGTGTGAAACCTTCTCATGATTGCTTTTCTGCACACACTTATAAATACCAGGGTTTTAAATAATTGATAAGCAGTTTTTTTTCCTTGGGACTATACTAACTGTACAGAAAATATTTATATAGATTTTCTAGAAGTGCTGTGTTTGTTAAACACAGTGAGGCAAGAGCTATGCATTTTAACAAAGATTTAGCACTTTTATGAGCAAAATGCTAATCAATTTTTAGAGTTAAATAAATCCCATACATTTGATTACAAAAGTGAAATATCTACAAATGAACAGGGATAATAAAACTTAGACCCGAACAGCAACATAAACACAGCCAGATTTTATTCTCTGACCTTGACTCCACAGTCCATTACCCTCCTCCCACTTCCCGATTCCTGATCTCGTCTCTTGGCAAAACAGACAGAGGTGGAAAATTATTTTTATGTCCTCCAAAACAGCTAATGCATGCATTAAAAGGCACAGTAAGTATTTAAACATGCCGGAAGATACTAAACGCTGAGGGGGCAGAAGATCGGAAGGGCACTTTTTCTAAACTAGTTTTGTCATACAAAAATCAAGTGAGGGGCTACCGCCCCTCCCCCCCATTTCCTACACCTATGTAACATGTTATTTGTTGAGATGCAGCATAAATGGACATGTCAAACTGACTTAATTTTTGTTTTGTTTATATTTCTCTTGGTACATAGCAGCTCAGCGTGCCTTACCTCCAGCTTCATAATCCCTGTTTCAGTCTCCAACGCCACAAACTGCACTGTTCAGAAATATAAGCTGTTACTGTTCTTCAGAGTTTGGGATTAAAAGAACAAAGGATATATATCCACGGAATACCAGGTCCCTCTGTAGCTGCCCATACAGTCAGCTCTGTGCTCCAGTTCCTAGGAACTTTCACACTTCCTGCTTGCCTCTACATCATTCTGAGCCGCTCATTAATATTCATAGTGTGCAGCAGCATGGGAGGAGAAACAAGAGGGGCTGCTTAATATTTAAAGACGCAGTCACACTTGAGCTGGCAAGATGGCAAAGTATTTTTGATTCACCACAGTTCACAACATGTGCATCAGTAAATATGCAGCTAATACTTTCCATCATTTGTGCAGTTTGGTTTGTAATAATAAGTTGAGTTTTCCTTGAAAAAGAAATCCAGTAGCTGTGTTAGTTCAGCCAACAATGCAGCAGAAAAACAAAGAATATGTGGTAGGTGATACCATGGACTAACACATGTATTTCTGAGACTAGCTTTCGACATATTGTACTCTATTTTTCAGGTTACTGACCTCACCTGAAGAAGTCTCAGGAATAAGTCTGTTAGTCCAATAATAGGTATCACCTGCAAATTTTTTTTTCTTTTTCTGAACCCTAAAAAAGAACATTTCCTCAGACCCCAAAAAAAGCCTTTGCTGCAGGGGGACCATCTGTCCACTCTGCTCACCACATTGGAAACCACCCACAGTATATTCATCAGCACGACAGCACCATCACACTGTAAGTAACCCACACTCCATGCATCAGCAATACCACACTGTGAGTGACCCGCAGTACATGTATCAGCACGACCACACTTTGGGTGACCCACAGTACATGCATCAGCAACACCACATTGTGAGTGACCCACAGTACATGCATCAGCACCACCACACTGTGAGTGACCCACAGTACAAGCATCAGTACTACCACACTGTGAGTGACCCACAGTACATGCATCAGCACCACCACACTGCGAGTGACCCACAGTACATGCATCAGCACCACCTCACTGTGAGTGACCCACAGTACAGGCATCAGCACTACCACACTATGAGTGACCCTCAGTAGATGCATCAGAACCACCACACTGTGAGCGACCCACAGTACATGCATCAGCACCACCACACTGTGAATGACCCACAGTACAAGCATCAGCACTACCACACTGTGAGTGACTCACAGTACATGCATCAGCACTACCATGCTGTGAGTGACCCACAGTACATGCATCAGCACTACCACACTGTGAGTGACCCATGGAACATGTATCAGCACCACCACACTGTGAGTGAACACAGTCCATCCATCAGCAAAACCACACAATGAGTGACCAACAGTACGTACATCAGTACCACCACACTGTGACTGACCCACAGTACATGCATCAGCACTACCATGCTGTGAGTGAACCACAGTAAAGGCATCAGCACTACCACACATTGAGTGACCCACAGTACATGCTTCAGTACCACCACATTGTGAGTGACCCTCAGTACATGCATCAGCACTACCGCACTGTGAGTGAACCACAGTGCATGCATCAGCACCACCACTCTGTGAGTGCCCCACAGTACATCCATCAGCACCCTCACCCTGTGAGGGACCCACAGTACATCCATCAGCACCTCCACACTGTGAATGACCACAGTAGATACAACTGCACCACCACACTGTGAGTGCCCCCAG
This sequence comes from Neoceratodus forsteri, assembly GCA_016271365.2. Lineage (NCBI taxonomy): Eukaryota > Metazoa > Chordata > Ceratodontiformes > Ceratodontidae > Neoceratodus > Neoceratodus forsteri. The sequence continues at coordinate 388,779,011 of CM057457.1, read as the reverse complement.
TACAAACATCAGCACTGCCACACTGTGAGTGACTGCACACTACATGCATCAGCACTACCACAGTATGAGTGACCACAGTACCTGTATAAGCACTACCACACTGTGAGTGACCACATACATGCATCAGCACTACCACAGTGTGAGTGACCACAGTACCTGCATGAGCAATACCACAGTGTGAGTGACCACAGTACCTGCATCAACACTTTCACACTGTGAGTGACTAGAGTACATGCATCAGCACTACCACACTCTCATTGACCCAAAGTACATGCACCAACAATAGAATAGTGTAAGTGACACACAGAACATGCATCAATACTACTGCACTGTGAGTGACCCACAGTATATGCATCAGTACCACCACACTGTGAGCGACCCACAGTACATGCATCAGTACTTCAATGCTGTGTCAGTGTGGCTCAGTTGGTAGCACATCCGCCTCTGGACCAGAAGGTCGTGGGTTCTCGTCACACACCGGGATTGGACTTGCACCTAAAAATCTCTGGCATCCGAGTGCAGTATTGGGGGGTGCTGTACTGCTGGGGTGTGCCGTCCTTCGGATGAGATGTTAAACCGAGGTCCCTTCTGCCCATCCTGGTGTTGCCCTGGTGGGTGTCCAGGTGGAAGTCAAAGAACCCAGGACACTCTTCGCAAAGAGTAGGGAACATTCCCGGTGTCCTGGCCAACATTCCCCTTCCCATAATCTGGTTCATGCAATTATCCTGGCTGTGTGTGGGTGATGATGTGCGATATGGCTGCCACCACATATTCATTCACTTCACTACCAGTCTAGCATTGCTTGTGAGAAGCGTTTTGTGATACTGTGTATGAAAAGCGCTATATAAATGCGGATTCTTCTTCTTCTTGTGAATGACCCACAGTAGAAGCATCAGCTCTACCACACTGTGAGTGACCCAAAGTACATTCATCAGCACTACCATACTGTGAGTGACCCATGGAACATGCATCAGCACCACCACACTGTGTGTGAACACAGTCCATGCCTCAGCACTACCACTCAATGAGTGACCAACAGTGCATCCATCAGTACCACCACACAGTGACTGACCCACAGTACATGCATCAGCACTACTGCACTGTGAGAGACACACAGAACATGCATCAGCACTACCACACTGTGAGTGAACCACAGTATATGCATCAGCACTACCACACTTTGAGTGACCCACAGTACATGCATCAGCACTACCACACTGTGAGTGAACCACAGTACAAGCATCATCACTATGACCCTGTGAGTGACCCACAGTACATGCATCAGCAATACCACACTTTGAGTGACCCACAGTACATGCATCAGTACCACCACTCTGTGAGTGACTCACAGTACATGCATCAGCACTACCGCACTGTGAGTGCCCCACAGTACATGCATTAGCACCCCCACCCTGTGAGGGACCCACAGTACATGCATCAGCACCTCCACACTGTGAATGACCACAGTAGATGCATCTGCACCACCACATGGTGAGTGACACACAGTACATGCATCAGAACTTCCACATTTATTTATTTAGTTTTTTGTTTACCGGGTAGGTGCGGTAGCCAGCAGGTGACTATTTTCAGACACGACCCGGGAGAGTAAAATACAGGATAACACAAGGAAGCAACATTACAAATTGAGGCAACAACCATACAGAGAACATTCCAGACATATACAGAGGCAGTTCAAGCTAATCTAACATGATACAGGCTAAACTGGGCAGTGAGCAGCAGGCCAAGAGCAAGGAGGTGTTACAGGGGAATGTTGGTACAAGTTATGGGTAAAGAAGGGAGTTTAGAGCCACGAGGGAAACCTCACGGCTTTTCCGGGGAAAGCATATGGAGTTAGCCGGGTTTGTGGTTCCCCGACCGGGCAGTATGATGTGGAGTGGCAGGGAAGGGTGCAGGCAACAAGAACTGTGATGGAGGTAGTCGGCCAGCATGTATCGGGGGGGTGGGCCGTATTGGGAGAGACAGTTAAAGCACCCAGCAGTGAGAAGAGATGGCAGGAAGGGTAGGAAGGAGCCATAAACTGGTGGCTGGCGGCAGCCAGCCCGAGCAGCAGCAGGCTGCCCAAGGAAAGTGAGAGAAGATGCTAGAGACATCTCGGTGGCAGGCTAGAGGGACACCAGGTTCATGGCCCCACTGTCAGGGATGAGGAAAAAGGGAGGAGTGGACGGGAGAAAAATGCGGCTTGCATTGCGGCTTTAGCGGTAGGAGGAGGGGAGGTGCAGCCGAGCTCGTGGTTCCGAGGCTGGGCATAAGAGCCGATGGCAGTCCCTGGCCATGGACATCTTGTGGTAAAGGTAGGCAGGAGGAGGGTAGGGAGGAGGTGAGGCCTTACTGTACCAACATCCAACAGTAGTAAGTTTAGGCAGTGCCCAGGTAGCGCAGAAGATAAAAAACAATACATAATGAAAAAAATAATGCAGGTAGCAGTAAGAAATGTAAACATTCACAAAAATATATTCATACATTATGTTTGAAGATAGGTGAGCTTGGAGAGAGGGGTTGGGTTTTGGGGGAGAGAAACAAAAAGGGGGAGGATGGAGACCAGTAGCAGGGGAGTAGGGAGTAGAGACAGGGGAGATTCAGGGATCAGGAAGGGTCAAAGCAGGTGCATTGATCTAAGGTGGCCAGGTATAGTCTCAGCCCACGCTTGAAAGAAGGATGCGAGGGTGCATGTCTGAGGTCCAGAGGGAGCTGGTTCCACAACTTAGGGGCTGCATATTGGAAGGAGCTGGTTTCTTTGTTGGTGCAGCAGCGGGGAATATCCAGCAGGCTTTGTAAGCGTGCGGTCTGGAATCAAAGGCAGAAGGATCTTCGCAAGTGCAACAGGCTGACTTTGTCTAAGGATCGAGTCATTTAGACAGGCCAAGAAGTAGCTCCTGACAGCCGAGGGGGAGAGCCACCCAAGGTCAGTATATAGCTGGCAGTGATGTTGAAGTCGTGGGGATTGTGCGTCACATCGGCATATGTTATTGTATGTAACATCCCATTTGTGCAGCGCAGATTTGTGGGCAGAGGTGACTATAGGCGCACAGTTGGTAAGCGTTGGTAGTAGGATCCCCCGGCTATGGCAAGCTTTGCAGAGGAGGTGAGCATATAGCTCATTCTGTAAGCTGCTCCCAACTTGCAGTTAAAGTTTTTGCATGTGGATTGGATGTGAAGGTTTAAATCAAGCGATTGATCTAGTAGGATGCCCAGGTAACGAAAGGAGGTAACCACCTGCAGAGGATTTCCATTAAAATCAAGGATGTTCAGGGGAGTAGTACACATTCTGAGCTTTTGAGTGGTGCCAAGTAACATGGCATTAGTTTTGGAGGAATTTAGAATAAGGCGGCGGGAGTTTAACCATATCTGGATGCTGGAGTAGGCTCTATTTAGCGATGTGTTAATGTGCTCTACATTGAGTGAGCTGGCATAGATAACCAAGTCATCTGCGTAGAGGAGCAAGAAACATACAGGTATTTCATCTGGGAGGTTATTGATAAATAGAGTGAATAGAAGGGGACCCAGAATGGAGCCATGGGGCACTCCGATGTTCGTTACCACTGTGGCAGAGATGGCTGAGTTGAACTTAACAGCCTGGGACCTGTTTATCAGGTAGCTCCTAAACCAGTCAAGTACAGGGGAGGAGCAGCCAATTTTCCAAAGGGAGGATAGAAGCAGGGGGTGGTCCACAAGGTCAAATGCCTTGGTTAGGTCTATAAAGACAGCCCCTGTGAGCTTTCCTTGATCCATGCCAGAGAGGATGTTGGTGGTGAACTTAGCTAGAGCCATCGTAGTACTGTGTTTTTTTCTGAACCCATGCTGTGTATCATTGAGCTCCTTAGTAGTTTTGAGGAATTCCTGGATCTGTGTAGCAACCAGTTTTTCAAGCATTTTGCTGAGAAGGGATAGTATTGCAATAGGCCTGTAATTAGAGATGTCATTTTTGTTCCCTTTTTTGAAGATTGGTGAGATCCTGGCCATTTTCCAAAGTTCTGGGACAATGCCACTGTTAAGGGACAAGGTGAAAATTCTTGCTAGTGGTTTGGAGATAAAATGTGCAGCTAGTTTTAGCAGGTGAGGTTCAAGTTGGTCAGAGCCAGGACTGGTATATTCCGATAATTTTTTTTAGAAGGTTCAGAACCTGAGAGCTAGTAATAGCTTTGAAATAGAGGGGGTGAGGTTTAGGTTTAGGGTCACTGGAGAAGGAGGCAGAGTCAGTAAGAGGCACATTGTTGGCAGTGGGGTCTGCTGATGGCAGTGCGCTGGTATAGGAAGAGAGGTCAGAAAACATATTATTGAAGGCATTTGCTATGGTGATAGGGTTATTGCAATGGGAGCCGCTTATAACCATGTCAGGGGGTGTAACTGTTTGAGGTGTCCCCAGGAAGGTTTTTATGTGACCCCAAAATTTTGGGGATCGTGGGCTGAGTTTTTTAGCAGGTTCTGATACTATGCACTTTTTGCCAGCCTTATGTTCTTTCTACAAGAATTTCTTTCTTGTCTGTAATTTGTGAAGTCCCTGGGCAACTCAGAGCTTTTGAAGATTTTCCAGAACTTGTCCCTGCATCTAAGTTGTTGTAGGAAATCTTTATGTAGCCATCTAGTTTGTTTTCCCCTGACTCTACGCGTGGCTTTTGGAGCATGTTTGTTTTGTACAGGGAGAAAATGCTGTAGAAATGTGTTTAGGGCAGCTTCTACATTCACTGCACGGTATATATCCAACCAGTCAATGCTTGAGATATCCAGGAGAAAGGAGTTTACATCCATGTTTGCAAAGTTCATAAAGGTGACCAGCCGAGGTGGGGGGTGGCTGACCAGCACGCCACTGGCAGTAGATAGGGGAGTGGTCAGTGATAGTATCTGCCAAGATCCCAGAGCAAGTCATATGTTCAGGTCTGTTTGTCAGGATCCAGTCAATAAGTGTACCAGATTGCAACCCTGACAATCTGGTGTTTTCCGTTATTTGTAGATGAAAATTTAGGCCTTGCACTAGTGAAGCCAGGGAATTGTGAGAAGGACCTAGCCAGTTCAAATTGACGTCACCAAGGATGACAGCTTCATTTTTATTCATGTGTTTTAGGGTAAGCTGGAGTGCTTCCTGGAGCCTGTTCATCCTCCCTGAGGGAGGGTTATAAATACAGATTATATGAAGTTTTTTAGAGCCAAGAGACAGGAGCGCGTGCATTGATTCACTCGTAGTTGGGGGATTTGAGTCAGTGATGATGCTGAGGTCCAGGTCAGATTTATGGTAGAGGGCAACTCCTCCACCCCTCTTTGACCCCAGTCTGTCCCGCTGAATAAATGAATAGCCAGGTATGGTGCACAAGGTATCAGGGGTTCCAGGTTTCAGCCAGGTCTCTGACAGGCACAGTATGTCTGGATCATATACGTTGAGCCATGCTTCCACTTCAGGCAGGTGATTTAAAAGACTTCTGATGTTCATATGCTATATGAGTAATCCCTTGGATTGTTTGGTTAATCCTTTCAGGGGAGCCCCACTGTTGGGCAGGCCTGGATTCTGTTCAATATCCCCAGAAAGTTTAACCAGGAGTGATGCTAGGTACAAAAGCGGTGTGCTGAGGAGGTCTGGGGCATTCTTGCATATCCTCCATTTATTTCTGAGGGAAGACAGAGCTTGATAGGTGCAGCCTTTGTGGAGGAGAAGGTGTTCCCAAGAGGGTTTGGGTCGTAGGTCTGCAATCATGAGGTTCGAGAAGCTGAAGTCAGTGGCTGGGGGGGTATTGAGAATCATGCAGAGCATTGACAGAGAGACTTCATTTATGCCCCAGAGGAGAGAGAGGAAGATCAGAAAAATAATCCCATTCGGTCTGCCGTGGGGACACGGTGTGAATGTGGGCGAGGAAGACATGTTTCACACTTAGGTGCCAACAACCTTTTGATTGGGCAGCTGAGAAGCTTTTCAGGGGTGAGCAGGAGGAGTGGTAGAATTGGAGCTAGGTTCCGGGAAATAAAGTTAGAGCAGGTAAGGAGAAAGTGAGGGAAACCAGGGTAGCGCTAATGAGAGGGGAAGAGTTTAGGCATGGGTATATATAAGAAAAAGCCGTATGGTGTACACGGGAGGAGAGAAAAAAAATTATATAGGGGAAGGACGATTTGCCACGAGGGAGGTTACGAAATGTTGGTGCGAGGAGGATATATGAAATTTTAGACAGACGTTAAGGGTAGATCACCCCCAGCGGTGAGACAGTATAAGGGACCAATGGGAAAGTGGGCACTTAGTCATATGATGCTCAGAGAGCTATAAATCTAAAGGGTCGACCAGGGTGGGTGAGGTGGGGGGAGGGTGGGGAGCTGGCACAAAGCGCCGCTGGGACAAACTGCCACCGAAGGGGCTGTAACATTTAAGTCTTGAGACCGCTTGGAGTTAACCTGAAGCGGGTAGGGAGGCGCTTTCAAGTGGCGCTCTTAGTCCCAGTCCAAGAAAGTTCCCCAAGGCCAGCGAGTTCGGGTGAAAACAGCCGCTTTTCCTGAGGGAGTACCGCCAGGCAGTACATACAGACTGAGCAGGAGACAACCGGCAGTTGGAAAGCGGTGAAAAACGTACCTGGTGGCTTTTACGCCTTTAGCGGGTCTAAGGACCAGGGTGCGGCTGAGCTCGTGGTTCTCCTTCTGGGCGTGTGTTTCAGCAGACGGCCCCTAGCAACAGGCTTCCTGGAAGGGAAGGGTGCAAAACGTAGGTGGCTACGGCAGGGGTGGCGGCTCTTCGGAGGTTCCTGGGCAGGCAGCGGAGGGTCCTCGGCAGCACTGGGGGTCGAGATGGAGGGTTCCTAAGCCCCGGCAGGCTAGGACAGGACCTGAGAACAGCAAGGGAGAGACTTAAGTAGGAGAAACTGAGGGACAGGCTGCGGTCAGAGGACAAAGAAAAAGGGCAGGAGTGTGAAATTGAGGAGGGGATCCTAGGAAACAGTGAGAGAAAGGTGAGTTAACATGCTTTAGACAGGTAAATCAAGCTCTAAGTTAATTTCTACATTGCTCTACAGGTTGTGACTTAGACTCTATGTAATACAAATACTATGCAGTATATGTGGACTTTAGCACAGAAAATAACTTAAGTATACGCTCTAAGCACAAAAACAAGGCAAAAGGCCAGATTTGCTTAAATTCCAGGGAAAATTAGTCCAACAAACTGCCACCGAAGGGGCTGTAACACTTAAGTCTTGAGACCGCCCGGAGTTAACCTGAAGTGGGTAGGTAGGCGCTTTCAAGTGGCGCTCTTAGTCCCAGTCCAAGAAAGTTCCCCAAGGCTAGCGAGTTCGGGTGAAAACAGCCGCTTTTCCTGAGGGAGTACAGCCAGGCAGCGCTACAGACTGAGCTGGAGGCAACCGGCAGTTGGAAAGCAGTGAAGAATGTACCTGGCGGCTTTTACGCCTTTAGCGGGTCTAAGGACCAGGGTGTGACCGAGCTCATGGTTCTCATTGTTAGAGACCACAGTCCATGCATCAGCACTACCACACTGTGAGTGACCCACAGTACATGAATCAGCACTACCACACTGTGAATGACCCACGGTACTTGCATCAGCACCACCGCACTGTGAGCGACCGACAGTACATGCATAAGAACTACCACACTGTGAGTGACCACAGTCCATGCATTAGCACTACCACACTGTGAGGGACCCACGGTACATGCATCAGCACCACCACACTGTGAGAGACCACAGTACATGCATCAGCACCACCACACTGTGAGTGACCACAGTACATACATGAGCACCAGCGCACTAGGACTGACCCAGAGTACATGCATCAGCACCACCACCCTGTGAGTGACCACAGTACATGCATCAGTCCTACCACACCATGAATGACCCACAGTACATGCATCAGCACTACCATGCTGTGAGTGACCCACAATACATGCATCAGCACTACCACTGTGTGAGTGACCCACACAACATGCATCAGCACCACCATACTGTGAGTGATCACAGTCCATGCATCAGTACAACCACACTGTGACTGATGCACAGTACATGCATCAGTACTACCACACTGTGAGAGACCAACAGAACATGAATCAGCACTACCACACTTTGAGTGACCCACAGTACATGCTTCAGTACCACCATACTGTGAGTGACCCACAGTACAAGCATCAGCACCCCCACACTGTGAGTGACCTACAGTGCATGCATAAGCACCACCACTATGTCAGTTTCCCACAGTACATGCATCAGCACCCACACTGTGAGGGACCCACAGTACATGCATCAGCACCTCCACACTGTGAATGACCACAGTAGATGCATCTGCACCACCACACTGTAAGTATCACACAGTACATGCATCAGAACTTCCACACTGTGAGAGAACACAGTCCATGCATCAGCACTACCAGACTGTGAGTGACCCCTAGTACATGCATCAGAACTACCACACTGTGAGTGAACCACAGTACAAGCATCAGCACTACCACACTTTGAGTGACCCACAGGACATGCATAACTACCACCACACTGTGAGTGACCCACAGTACATGTATCAGCACCTGCACACTGTGAATGATCACAGTAGATGCATCTGCACCACCACACTGTGAGTGACACACAGTACATGCATCAAAACTTTCACACTGTTAGAGACCCCAGTCCATGCATCAGCACTACCACACTATGAGTGACCCAGAGCACATGAATCAGCACTACCACATTGTGAGTGACTCACGGTACTTGCATCAGCACCACCACACTGTGAGTGGCCACAGTACATGCATCAGCACTACTACACTGTGAGTGACCCACTAGTACAGACATCAGCACCACCACACTGTGAGTGACCCAGAGTACATGCATTAGCACCACCGTGCTGTGAGTGACCCATAGTACATGCATCAGCACCACCACATTGTGAGTGACCCACAGTGCATGCATCAGTACTACCATACTGTGAGTGACCCACAGTGCATACATCAGCACTACCACACTGTGAGTCACCCACAGTACATGCATCAGCACCAACACACAGTGAGTGACCCACAGCACATGCATCAGCACCACCACACTGTGAGTGACCCACAGTACATGCATCAGCACCACCACACTGTGAGTGACCCAGAGTACATGCATCAGCACCACCACACTGTGAGTGACCCACAGTACATGCAACAGTACCACCACACTGTGAGTGACCCACAGTACATGCATCAGCACAATCACACTGTGAGTGACCCACAGTACATGCATCAGCACCACCACACTGTGAGTGACCCACAGTACATGCATCAGCACCACCACACTGTGAGTGACCCAGAGTACATGCATCAGCACCACCACACTGTGAGTGACCCACAGTACATGCAACAGTACCACCACACTGTGAGTGACCCACAGTACATGCATCAGCACCACCACACTGTGAATGACCCACAGTACATGCATCAGCACAACCACACTGTGAGTGACCCACAGGAAATGCATCAGCACTACCACTCTGTGAGTGACCCAATACATGCATCAGCACTACCACATTGTGAGTGACCTACACTAAATGCATCAGTGCTACCACATTGTGAGTGACCCACAGTACTTACATCAGCACCACCACACTGTGAGTGACCCACAGTACATGCATCAGCAGTACCACAGTGTGAGTGACCCACAGTGCTTGCATCAGCACTAACACACTGTGAGTGACCACAGTACATTCATCAGCACCTCCACAGTGTGAGTGACCAACAGTACATGCATCAGCAGTATGGCACTATGACTGACCCACAGTACATGCATCAGTACTATCATACTGTGAGTGATCTACAATACATACATCAGCATGACTACACTGTGAGTGAGCCACAGTACATGCATCATTACTTCCACACAGTGAGTGAGCCACAGTACATGCTTCAGCACTACCACACTGTGAGTTACCCACAGTACATGCATCTGCACTACCACACTATGAGTGACCTACAGTGCATGCATCTACACCACCACACTGTGAGTTAGCCACAGTACATGCATCAGCATCAGTGCACTGTGAGTGACCACAGTACAGGCATCAACACTACCGCACTATGAATGGCCTACAGTACATGCATCAGCACCACCGCACTGTGTATGTCCCACAGTACATGCATCATCACCACCACACTGTGGGTGACCCAGAGTACATGCATCAGCACCACCCCACTGTGAGTTACCCACAGAACATGCATCAGCACTACCACACTGTAACTGACTGCACAGTACATGCATCAACAGTACCACACTTTGAGTAACCAACAGTATATGCATTGGTGCTATCCCTCTGTGAGTGACCCACAGTACATACATCAGCACTACCACACTGTGAGAGACCCACAGTACATGCATCACTACCACCACACTTTGACTGACCCACAGTACATGCATCAGCAGTACCACACTGTGAGAGACCCACAGTACATGCATCACTACCACCACCCTTTGACAGACCCACACAACATGCATCAGCACTACCACACTGTGAGTGAACCACAATACAAGCATCAGCACAACCACACTGTGTGTGACCACAGTACATGCATCAGCACTACCACACTGTGAGCAAACTGCACAGTACATGCATCAGCACTACCACACTGTGTGTGACCCACAGTACATGCATCAGCACCACCATGCAGTGAGTGATCCACAGTACCGGCATCAGCACTACCACACTGTGAGTGACCCACAGTATCTGCATCAACACTACCATGCTGTGAGTAACCCACAGAAAATGCATCAGCACTACCACACTGTGATTGACACACAGTACATTCATCAACACCATTGCACTGTGAGTGACCCGCAGTACATGCATCAGTACTACCACAATGTGAGTGTCCCACAGTACATGCATCAGCACTATCACACTGGGAGTGACCCACAGTACAGGCATCAGCACTCACACACTATGAGTGACCCACAGTAGATGCATCAGAACCACCGCACTGTGAGTGACCCACAGTAAAGGCATCAGCACCTCCACACTGTGAGTGATCAACAGTACATGCATCAGCACCACCACACTGTGAGTGACCCAGAGTACAAGCATTGACATTACCACATAGCGAGTGACCGACGACAGTACCTGCATAAGTACTACCACACTGTGAGTGACCCACAGTACCTACATCATTACTACCACACAATGAGTAACCCCCGAATCTGCATCAACACTACCACACTGAGAGTGACCCCCACTACATGCATCAGCACTACCACACTGTGAGTGAACCACAGTACAAGCATCAGCACTGCCACACTGTGAGTGACTGCACAATACATGCATCAGCACTACCACAGTATAAGTGACCACAGTACTTCAATCAGCACTACCACACCGTGAGTGAACACAGTACATGCATCAGCACTACCACAGTGTGAGTGACCACGGTACATGCATCAGCACTACCACACTGTGAGTGACCACAGTACATGCATCGGCACTACCACACTGTCATTGACCCACAGTACATGCACTAGCACTACCACACTGTGAGTGACCACAAGAACATGCATCAGCACTACCACACTGTCATTGACCGACAGTACATGCACCAGCAATAAAACAGTGTAAGTGACACACAGAACATGCATCAACACTACTGCACTGTGAGTGACCCACAGTATATGCATCAGTACTACAACACTGTGAGCAACCCACAGTACATGCACCAGTACTACGATGCTGTGAATGAACCACAGTACAAGCATCAGCACTACCACACTGTGAGTGACCCACAGTACATGCATCGGGACTACCATGCTGTGAGTGACCCACAGTACATGCACCAGCACTACCACACTGAGAGTGACCCCCGGAACATGCATCATCAATACCACACTGTGAGTGAACACAGTCATTGCATCAGCACTACCGCACTGTGAGTGACCCACAGAACATGCATCAGCACCACCACAATGTGAATGAACACAATCCATGCATCAGCACTAACACACAAAGAGTCATCAACAGTACATACATCAGTAACACCACACTGTGACTGACCCACAGAACATGCATCAGCACTACCACACTGTGAGTGAACACAGTGCATGCATCAGCACTACCACACAATGATTGTCCAACAGTACATACATACAACAGTACCACCACACTGTGACTGACCCATAGTACATGCATCAGCACTACCACATTGTGAGTGAACCACAGTACATGCATCAGCACTACCATACTGTGAGTGATCACAGTCCATTCATCAGTACCACCACACTGTGACTGACGCACAGTACATGCACCAGGACTACCGCACTGTGAGAGACCCACAGAACATGAATCAGCACTACTACGCTGTGAGCGAACCACAGTACATGCATCAGCACTACCACACTTTGAGTGACCCACAGTACATGCATCAGCACCCCCACACTGTGAGTGACCCACAGTGCATGCATAAGCACCACCACTCTGTGAGTTTCCCACAGTACATGCATCATCAATACCACACTGTGAGTGAACACAGTCATTGCATCAGCATCTCCACACTGTGAATGACCACAGTAGATACATCTGCACCACCACACTGTGAGTAACACACAAACATGCATCAGAACTTCCACACGGTGAGAGAACACAGTCCATGCATCAGCACTACCAGACTGTGAGTGACCCCCAGTACATGCATCGGCACTACCACACTGTGAGTGAACCACAGTACAAGCATCAGCACTACCACACTTAGAGTGACCCACAGGACATGCATCACTACCACCACACTGTGAGTGACACACAGTACATGAATCAGAAGTTTCACACTGTTAGAGACCCCAGTCAATGCATCAGCACTACCACACTGTGAGTGACCCACAGTACATGAATCAGCACTACCACAATGTGAGTGACCCACGGTACTTGCATCAGCACCACCAAAATGTGAGTGGCCACAGTACATGCATCAACACTACCACACTGTGAATGGCCCACAGTACATGCATCAGCACTACCACACTGTGAGTGACCCATAGTACATGCATCAGCACCACCACACTGTGAGTGACCCAGAGTACATGCATCAGCACCACCACACTGTGAGTGACCCACAATACATGCATCAGCACCACTACACTGTGAGTGACCCACAGTGCATGCATCAGTACTACCATACTGTGAGTGAACCACAGTACATGCATCAGAACTACCACACTGTGAGTCACCCACAGTACATGCATCAGCACTACCACATTGTGAGTTACCCACAGTACATGCATCAGCACTACCCCACTGTAAGCGACCAACAGTACATGCATCACAACTACCACACTGTGAGTGACCCACAGTACATGCATCAGCACCACCACACTGCAAGTGACCCAAAGTACATGCATCAGTACGACCACACTGTGAGTGACCCAAGGCACATGCATCAGCACCACCACACTGTGAGTGACCCACAGTACATGCATCAGCACCACCACACTGTGAGTGACCCAGAATACAAGCATCAGCACCCCACGCTTTGAGTGACCCACAGTAAATGCATCAGCACCACCACACTGTGAGTGACCCACAGTTCATGCAACAGTACCACCACACTGTGAGTGACCCACAGTACCTGCATCAGCACAACCACAATGTGAATGACCCACAGTACATGCATCAGCACCACCACAATGTGAGTGACCAAATTACATGCATCAGCACTACTGCTCTGTGAATGTCCCTGTTTACATGCATCAGTAATACCACATTGTGATTGACCCACAGTACATACATCAACTCCTACCACACTGTGAGTGTCACACAGGACATGTATCAGGACTACTTCACTGTGAGTGACCACAAAACATGCATCAGCACTACCGCATTGTGAGTGACCTACACTAAACGCATCAGCACTACCACATTGTGAGTGACCCACAGTACTTACATCAGAACCATCACACTGTGAGTGACCACAGTACATTCATCAGCACTTCCACAGTGTGAATGACCAACAGTACATGCATCAGCAGTACAGCACTGTGGCTGACCCACAGTAAACGCATAAGCACTAGCATACTGTCAGTGATCCACAGTACATGCATCAGCACTACCACAGTGTGAGTGACCCACACTACATACATCAGCTCTACCACACTGTGAGTGACCCACAGTACATGCATCAGCACCACCACACTGGGAGTTACCCACAGTTCATACATTAGCACCACAACACTGTGAGTGATCCACAGTACCCACATCAATACTTCCACACTGTGAGTGACCCACAGTACATGCATCAGCACCACCACACTGTGAGTGACCCAGAGTACATGCATCAGCACCACCACACTGTGAGTGACCCACAGTACATGCATTAGTACCACCACACTGTGAGTGACCACAGTACATGCATCAGCACAATCACACTGTGAGTGACCCACAGTACATGCATCAGCACCACCACACTGTGAGTGACCCACAGTACATGCATCAGCACAACCACACTGTGAGTGACCCACAGGAAATGCATCAGCACTACCACTCTGTGAGTGACCCACTACATGCATCAGCACTACCACATTGTGAGTGACCTACACTAAATGCATCAGCGCTACCACATTGTGAGTGACCCACAGTACTTACATCAGCACCACCACACTGTGAGTGACCCACAGTACATGCATCAGCAGTACCACAGTGTGAGTGACCCACAGTGCTTGCATCAGCACTAGCACACTGTGAGTGACCACAGTATATTCATCAGCACCTCCACAGTGTGAGGACCAACAGTACATGCATCAGCAGTATGGCACTATGACTGACCCACAGTACATGCATCAGTACCATTAGCACTGTGAGTGATCAACAATACATCAGCATCACTACACTGTGAGTGACCCACAGTACACACATCATTACTTCCCACACTGTGAGGAGCCAAGCACATGCTTCAGCACTACCACACTGTGAGTTACCCACAGTACATGCATCTGCACTACCACACTATGAGTGACCTACAGTGCATGCATCTACACCACCACACTGTGAGTTAGCCACAGTACATGCATCAGCATCAGTGCACTGAGTGACCACAGTACAGGCATCAACACTACCGCACTATGAATGGCCTACAGTACATGCATCAGCACCACCGCACTGTATATGTCCCACAGTACATGCATCATCACCACCACACTGTGGGTGACCCAGAGTACATGCATCAGCACCACCCCACTGTGAGTTCCACCTCAGCACATGCATCAGCACTACTTGACACTGTAACTGACTGCACAGCACATGCACTGCACCACACTTTGAGTAACCAACAGTATATGCATTGGTGCTATCCTCTGTGAGTGACCCACAGTACATACATCAGCACTACCACACTGTGAGAGACCCATCAGTACATGCATCACTACCACCACACTTTGACTGACCCACAGTACATGGCATCAGCAGTACCACACTGTGAGAGACCCACAGTACATGCATCACTACCACCACCCTTTGACAGACCCACACTACATGCATCAGCACTGCCACACTGTGAGTGAACCACAGTACAAGCATCAGCACAACCACACTGTGTGTGACCACAGTACATGCATCAGCACCACCACACTGTGAGCAAACTGCACAGTACATGCATCAGCACTACCACAGTGTGAGTGCCCCATGGTACATGGATCAGCACTACCACACTGTGTGTGACCCACCGTACATGCATCAGCACCACAATGCAGTGAGAGATCCACAGTACCGGCATCAGCACTACCACACTGTGAGTGACCCACAGTATCTGCATCAACACTACCATGCTGTGAGTAACCCACAGAAAATGCATCAGCACTACCACACTGTGATTGACACACAGTACATTCATCAACACCATTGCACTGTGAGTGACCCGCAGTACATGCATCAGTACTACCACAATGTGAGTGTCCCACAGTACATGCATCAGCACTACCACACTGTGAGTGAACCACAGTACAAGCATCAGCACTGCCACGCTGTGAGTGACTGCACAATACATGCATCAGCACTGCCACAGTATAAGTGACCACAGTACCTCAATCAGCACTACCACACCGTGAGTGACCACAGTACATGCATCAGCACTACCGCAGTGTGGGTGACCACAGTACCTGCATCAGCACTACCACAGTGTGAGTGACCCCCAGTACGTGCATCAGCACTATCACAGTGTGAGTGACCACGGTACATGCATCTGCACTACCACACTGTGAGTGACCACAGTACATGCATCGGTACTACCACACTGTCATTGACCCACAGTACATGCACTAGCACTACCACACTGTGAGTGACCACAAGAACATGCATCAGCACTACCACACTGTCATTGACCGACAGTACATGCACCAGCAATAAAACAGTGTAAGTGACACACAGAACATGCATCAACACTACTGCACCGTGAGTGACCCACAGTATGCATCAGTACTACAACACTGTGAGCATCCCGTGCACATGTTACCAGTACTGACGTTGCTGTGAATGAACCACAGTACAAGCATCAGCACGACCAGACTGTGAGTGACCCACAGTACATGCATCGGGACTACCATGCTGTGAGTGACCCACAGTAGATGCACCAGCACCACCACACTGTGAGTGACCCACAGTACATGCATTACAGTACCACCACACTGTGAGTGACCCACAGTACATGCATCAGCACAATCACACTGTGAGTGACCCACAGTACATGCATCAGCACCACCACACTGTGAGTGACCCACAGCTACATGCATCAGCACAACCATACCGTGAGTGACCCACAGGAAATGCATCAGCACTACCACTCTGGAGGACCTAATACATGCATCAGCACTACTACACATTTTGAGTGACTCCACACTCAAATGCATCAGCTTACCGCATTGTGAGTGACCCACAGTACTTACATCAGCACCACCACACTGTGAGTGACCCACAGTACATGCATCACAGTATCACAGTGTGAGTGACCCACAGTGCTTGCATCAGCACTCAGCACACCGTGAGTGACCACAGTACATTCATCAGCACCTCCACAGTGTGAGTGACCATCAGTACATGCATCAGCAGTATGGCACTATGACTGGGACCCACAGTACATGCATCAGCACATACTGTGAGCCCTTGTCTTGTTTCACTGCCTATTTGAATCTTCATTGTTGTGATTAATTTGAACAATATTTCTTTGCTGCTATGCTGTGGTATCTCTTCCTAGACTGTATAGGTTTTCTATGCCTAAAAATTCTATGTGAATTTCATCGATTGTTATTGTCCTGGCTGCTTGTATTAAGGGGATACGTGATAATAAGGTATGCGATAGGTGAAATATCAGCACCAGTGCCAAGTGAGCATGGGGGTTATCGCGAGTGGCTTCGCATAGCGGAGCCACAAGTGATAATCCCGCTCACTTAGCACAAGTGCTGATATTTCACCTATCTGCTCTATACTATCATGTATGCATTTTATCATAAGGTGTTTGTGTCTCTTATTACTTATTCTTTATTTGTATTGCTAGGTTTTGTCTTATTTACCGTTTGCTGAAGTTTTTTTTTTATGGTTGTTGTATCGTCCACGGGGTTGTGCAGTCAGCGATGTAGTCGTTTGGCATTGGTTGTTTGACTTCATGTTGTGTACTATTGGTTTGTTTTTAGTTCCTTGTTCCTGGTGTGAAGTGTTGGTGTTTGTGATTGGTTAATGTTTGGATTTTGTGTTCTGACTGGTTGTTCTGTAAAGTAGGCGGGATATGAGATTCTGGTGTCAGCTTTTGTTTACGTTAATTTGTAAATTGGTGAGTTATTTTTTCAATGATGAGACTCAGTTTCTTTTCTTGCTGCACAGGTTTATTAATTTAATTGGGATGCAGGAGGGTGCATTGCAATGTATGGTTGAGCAGTTTACGTTCTGACTCGTGACGTGTACCTAGTGGAGATATCTCGGTGTTACGTAGAAAGAGTAGTGATAACTTTCTGTTCTCCACTGTGTACATGTCATTTCTTGATTGTTGCTCTCTAGTGGTTATATGATGATACCTTATCAGCAAACCCTATTATATAATCGTTACTACTAACTGTTTTGACCTATACTATTGTAATTTCATTGTACTCATGCTGTGTACCTGTCTTTGATTGTTGTACTCTCCTGGGTCATGCCTGAAAATAGTAATTTCATGGCTAGTGCACCTACTCGGTTAACAAAAACTAAATAAATAAATATGCAGACCTTGCCTGACCTACAGCAACCCTTCTTCTTCCTGTCAGTTTATTCCTGTCAGTATTCTTCTATATCTGTCCAATGCATGCTTGAAGACCATCACTGGGTTCACCTCCATAACTTGGATGCCTAGAACAGCCTTCCAGCGGTGGTGGTGGTGTGTGTCAAAACAGTGACAGAATTCAAGCATGCATGGGACAGATACAAAGGGACCTTGGTAGTAAGGCTTGGTAGTAAGACAAGGGAAGGAGAAAACTGGAGATCCAGCAGGGTCTTTGGTGACACAGTAGGCAGAGAAAACTGGGCAGACTAGATGGGCTAAGAGGTCCTTATCTGCCATCAACATCTGTTTCTAGGTTTTACTTCTGCTGGCAGTCTGTTCCTGGTGTATATCACTCTTTCAGTGAAGAAGTACTTCCTCATATCACTCCTGAACATCCCCCTCCATCTTCACCTGCCCTCTGATACTGGTGTTCTTTCCCATTTGAAATAAACTCCCTTTCTTACCTTATTCTCCTGATGTAGTACTTGTAGGTCTTTATCATGTCTCCTCTTGCTCTGTCTCTTTCAGGGTATACATGGTCAGCCCTCGGCCTATTCTTGTGGATCTTTTATGTAACCTCTGCAGTATTTTAATTGCCTCTTCTGGACTGCCTCCACACTGTCTGTATCTTTCCTGTGGTGCAGGATCCAGAACTGGACACAATAGTCAGGTGGGGCCTCACCAGTGATCAATACACAGTGCTAGCACTACTTTCCTCCTCCTGCTGGTACTGTCTCTCCCTATGATCCCAGCATCCCACAGAACATACCCACTGCTTTGTCTGCCCTGCTACCTTAATGTCATCAGATATGATTGCCCCAAGGTCCCTTTAATATTTAATGACTGTTAGAACCTCTCTTATTCTATACTCAGCTCCTGGGTTTCTATACCCTGGGTGCATGAGTGATCACTTCTTGGCATTGAACCCAGCTGCCATGCCCTTAACCACTCCTTAAGGTCCCCAGGGTTTCTATGAATGTTCTACATCCCAGGTTGAGCATTAATCCTACTACAGGTTTTGGTATCATCCGCCTTTCCTTCAAATCCTTCTGGAGTGTCACATATAGACACTGAAGATGACAGAAACAGCAGTGAGCCCTGAGGAACTATGCTGCTTGCTGTCCCCTCATAGAATGAATTCCGTTAACCACCAACCTCTGTAACCTATCCATTACTTACCCATTTTACATGTTGACCACTATCCTCTGAAACCTATCCATTAACAGTTACTTACCCAAACTATCTATTAACCACCAACCTCTGTAACCTATCCATTAACCAGTTACTTGCCCAATCTGCCTGTTAACCACTGGTATGCCATCGCTACCATGACTTTTCAGCAGAGAACAACACTACAGCGACAACAGTACCAGGTCACTGTAGTGTGGTGCAGGACCCCACCACTGCTGTTGAGGTGTGCACCCCCTCCCTACAACGTCGACTCAGAGCTGGTTATAATAGTAGGTGGGTGTGGGGAGCACAGCCCCACATGGGGGATTCGGGCGAAACCTCCTGAATTAAACAGTCTCTCATGTGACACCCTCATGCTGACTGCATAATGCAGTCAACATAAAGGTGTTGCTGTAACGGTGGTCGACAAAACATTTGTTGACCGACTGTCATGGATACTTAACTACCAACCTCTATAACCTATCCATTAACCAATTACCAAATCTATCTGTTAACCATCAACCTCTGTAATCTATCCATTAACCACACACCTCTGTAAGCTATCCATTACCACCAACCTCTGTAACCTATTCATTAACCAGTTACTTACCCAATCTACTTGTTAACCACCTACCTTTGTAACCTGTCCATTAACCACCAACCTCTGTAAGCTATCCACTAACCTCTGTAATCTATCCATTACCCAGTGACTTACCCAATCTACCTGTTAACCACCAATCTCTGTACCCTGTCCATTAATCACCAACCTCTGTAACCTGTCCGTTAATCACCAGTCTCTGTAACCTACCCATTAACCACCAACCTCTGTCACCTATCCATTAACCAATCTACCCAATCTACCTGTCAACCAACCTCTGTAACCTATCCATTAATCAGTTACTTACCCAATCTACCTGTTAACCACTGTCTGTAAGCTATCCATTAACCACCAACCTCTGTCAGCTATCCATTAACCACCAACCTCTGTAACCTGTCCATTAACCAGTTACTTACCCAATATATCACTTTGGATGTCACTAGGCTGTTTAATTCTCTTCTCAGTCTCCTGTGAAGCACGATTAAAAGTTATGCTGAAGTTCAAATAAACAATGCCCACTGCCCTCCCTGATCTTCTTCTTCCCTGGTCACCTAGTTGAAGAAATTGATGAGATTTGTCTGAGATGACCTCCCACCCCATGAATCCATGCTATCTTTGGTCTAGCAATCCATTAGATTCAAGATACTCTACTGATATCTCCTTTAATAGGATTTCTATGAAGTTTCCTCACAAACTGATGTGAGACTGATTGGCCTACAGTTGTCTGTCTTCTAGCCACTGCTGCTCTCTTTGAGCAGGACTGCATCTGCTCTCCTCCAAGCTTTTTGATCAATCCTCTTTCAGTGATACATTGAGTAAGGTCACAGGTGAAGCAGCAAGCCACCACACTGAGTTCCTTTAGTACTGTTGGGTGTCTCCTATCCAGTCTCATGGCCTTTCATCCTTCAGAGTTCCTTGAGGACTATTTCCATTGAAAATTGACTCATGTCCCCCCTCCATTTTTCCTTCTGCTCCTTGTCATCCGTTCCCTCCTGTCCCCCACTATGAAGACTGATCTGAAGTACCTGGTTAGGGCACTTGAACTTTCATGATTTCCTTCTGTGTAATCTCCCTCAGACATCCTCCTTATCCTTACTACCCCTATTTTTGTTTTCATCTTCATGCTAATGTTCCTGATGAAGTCTTATCCTTTAGCTACCCTTTTGATTTCCTTTTTCTGTCTGCACCTTTGCTTTCCTCCTCCCTGACCTGCTTCACCCTGTTCTACTGGTATATCTCTTTGTCTTCCTCCCTCTGTGTTTCTTTGTGTCTCCTGAATGCACACTTTTTCCTTCACCACCATGGCTGCTTCTTTAGAGTACCATAATGGTCTTTTCTTTGGTTTGCTTTTGCTCACCTCCTTCATGCTGATATTATTTGCCTTATGTCCTTACAACATTTTATCCCTGTTCCTCTACCCTCCTTATCAATCCTCCACTGCTAAGCAGCTTTTGAGGCAATCCCCAATTTCTTTATTTTTAAAATATGCACTACCAAAGATCAGGACCCTCTTCTTTGTATTTGTTGCCTCAGCACTCCATTTTAATGTTGAACTACACTGGATGGTGATCATCAATCAGTTGAAGGCTGCCTACTATTATGTCTGTGAAGCAGTTCAGGTTAGTGAGCATGAGGTCCAACATGGCCCCATCCCTACTGGGCTCACTGACTAGCTGCTTGAGGAATGTTCAATGATCAGAGTCAAGGATTGTCCAGCTCCTTACTGAGGCTGCAGCAGCTCAATTCACATCTAGCAGATGGAAGTCACAACTAGCAGTACCTCTCCTTTTTTTGTCATCCTGATGATGGCTTTCACTAGTGTCTTATCCAAGCCCTCTCCTGAGCTGGAGATCCATATTCTACTCCTGTACAGATAGTGGCCAAGCTTATGTCTCCAGCATGACCCACAGTGCCTCCAGACCTTCATTTTCCTCTTGATTTCCTGTATTTCTATAGCCTGATTCCTTGCATCACAGATTCAACAAACCCTCTCCCTTTCTAGTCATCCTGAATAGGCAGTAGCCTGGTATGACCATGTCCCAGTCGTGATTGTCAGTGCACCATTACTCAGTTATGTCCACTAAGTCCAGACCAGTCTCCTATAATTACCTTCAGATCCATAATTCTGCTTCCCAGACTCCTTGCATTGTCTGCACATTGTTTTCCATACCTTGCTGTCTTCCTGCCTTCAACCCCTCTTTCCCTCCTCCCTGCAGCCTATGCAGCTCCCTGTTTCTCCTCCTGACCGCTCTCTTCTCATGTTCTCTTCAATGGTTTTGTTTCTTTCATGTCTCTCTTTTTGCATCTTTAGTTTATATGCTTCTTGCCATCTGCATTGTCTGCAACCTTTTCTTTTACACACCTGCTGTAGGAAGTTCCTTTCCTTAGGCCCTTCCTCCCTGTTTCTTCATCATGTGGCAGAAGGTAGATCTTGCCTCTTAATTTCACCTCTCCTTAAGCTAGTTTGTATGGTAAACCAAGTAGCATTTGAACATCACACTAAGGACTGAGGTCCTCTCCTGGGGATACAGGACCACCGGCAGCACAGTTTCACAGGGAAGAGGTCATTAAACTAGTCTCATAGATTGACTGACTGTATTGCTAGGGAGACAGATTGAGTGAGAACAGTGGATGCTGTCTATCTGGACTTCAGTAAGGCTTCCAACACTGCTGCACAGGAACTAGTTAAGAAACTAAGCATCCTAGGGCTGAGGGGAAAGTGACCTGCTGAGTATCAAACTGGTTGAAGGACTGGAGGCAAGGGTGGTGGTAAATGGCAGGCACTCGGGAGACAGGAGAGTTACTAGCAGGGACCACAGAGATTGGTGCTAGAACTAGTCCTCTTCAATGTCTTCATAAGTGATATCATGGACAAGCTGAAGGGAAAGTTGTGTAGATGATAGAGTACATAAATCTGTAACAGGGCGGACACACATGCAGGGGAGGAGAGAATGCAAAGGGATTTATGGAAACCTTGGAAGGGGGTATCCAGGAAGAGGAGGAGGAGGAGGGAGGTGCTGCTGCTGTTTTATTGCTCACTAGTGAGGCTCACCTCAATTACTGTGTCCAGTCCTGGAGGCCACACCTCTGCAAGGACATTGAAAGGGTGGAGATAGTACAGAAGAGAGTTACCAGAATGGTGCAAGGGTTGCATGAGAAGCCATACAGTAATGAAAAAGGACATGATTAAAACGTAATGGTACCTCGCAGGATGAAAAAGGTGCCTGTGGATTGTCTGTTTCAGAGAAAAGAAGGCACTAGAGCACAGAGGCATGCAGAGAAGCTAAAGAAGGGAAGTTAATCGGATATGTGAGGAAATACTTCTTTATGGAAGGGGTGGTAGATGACTGGAACAGCTTGCCAGAGGAGGTAGTGGTGGCAAAGACTGTGGGGAGCTTCAAATATGCATGAGATAGGCACAGGGACATATTAGGTAATGGAACAGGGGTTGGAGGGACACCAGTGACCACATAGGGTCAGTGGTGTCAGAATAAGCAGGAAAAATGGGCTGACTAGATGGGCTTGTATGTCCTTTTCTGCTGACCAAGTCTGTGTTTTTATGATGCAGACCTTCATATTTGTAGATGTCCTATTCACATAGGCAAGCTCCCAATCTCCAATGTAGATGACACACTCCTCTGTGCACCACTTCTTTAACCAACTGTTGAAATTCCTAGTGCAGAGTGCCCTATTCTTCCTTCAGCCATACACAGGTGACACCTTATTCCATGCTACTGTTCATGCTCCTGTGTAAGGCCCCTACCCAACTGCCTGAAATTACCCTGCATTACTCATTCCCCATCCCCTCTTTACTCTCCCTAGTCTGCAGCCCCTCTACCAAGGCTGTCTCCCTAACAATGCAATCCCCACCAGCAGCTGCTTCCTTCCTGCTGGGAATCATTTCCTCCCACCTTGGGGCATCCTCTTCTGAGTACCCCCACATCCTCCCTAGCCACTGCTTTAAGTGCCTCCTACCAGCTGTCCCATTGCACCAGTATAGTGAAGGAATTTTGTAATTGCATAGGCTGAGGAGTGTGTACCCTTCCTGCCACCCCCACTCTCCCAGGGCCAACAGTGGATGAGCTATTATGTCTCTGCCTAGGCATCCTCTAAGGTAGTGGTGGCATCCATACGAACATCTGTTACCCTGCAATACTCCCATGTCATTGTCTGGGTAACCCTTTTTCCTGTTGATGTTACCTTGTCCCCTTCTGGGTCTGTTCATGAGAAAGGGTTACCAAAGTGTGACAAAGAGGTCATTTTTTCAAACACACAGTAGAATAATTTTGATCAACTTTGGGTCAAAGTGTTCAGAAAAGCAGATACCCATGTAGTGATATAACTGCCTAACAGAAACTTGAGATTAAAGTCACTCAGTCTGGTGCATGCAACAGGGGACACTAAACTGTGTGGCGCGTGCAACAGTGGACGCCAAACAGTGTGGCGTGTGCAACATTGGACACCAAAGCAGAGTACTTCTAAGCATCTAATCATTATAATTCTAAAACCATTTTACAACAAACATTGCATAACTAGCATATTTACATTAATTAATTGTTTTACTTGGTTTTACTTGATATACCTGGTGATTAGGGACAACAGTAGACCTAGGCCCATCGGGACTGTACCCCTAAGTTGTAGGTCTTTAAACTTGAAGTAGCTGGATGTTAACCAGTTATCTATACCCTTTTTAAATGCATTAAAGGTTTTACAGTCAACTAATTCCTGAGAGACTTATTCCATAATCTAGGTGATCCTATTGAGTAATAATTTAATCTTATGTTGATTCTGACTTTGTTAACTTCTAATTGCTTATCATGAAGTCTTGGCTCTAATTTCCTTTGTGAGAGGAAAATACTACATTGTTGCATTACTATTGGTGATCGTAGAGTTCTAAAAGAAACAGGAGATCCCTTCTACTACACCTTAATTCAAAGAGAGGCCTGTCTTATGAAGTCTCTCTGGGTAGGTAAGGCGTGCTAAGTGTGGGACCATTCTGGTTGCTCTTCTTTGAATCTGCTCTATCCTGTTGATGTCCTTTTTACTACAATCATCAGGATTTACAGGAGTGGAGTGCAGAGTTGATGGTACGTGGGGTGAAACTGGAGGGTCGGTGCAGCATCTCCGTCTCCGTGGTTGCTTCTGGGTGCAATTTTGCGACATAGTGAGTTGCTAATGGCTGTGACAGTGTGCAATAGGCTGCAGGAATTTTTTTTAAATGAGGGAATCAATGCGTGTGCTTTGATTATCTAGGGTCACATGACTGGAGTGTGGGGATAATGATACGGCAGGTGAAACTGGTGGGTTAGTGAACTTTATGGTTTGAAAACGGAAAGCCGCAGTCTCAGTTTGGGCCATATTCCATATTAGAAGTATGTTTAATTTTTAGCAGTAGTCTGTGTTTCCTCTGATTGGAGCTGAAATATTCTTTAGTTTGAAGGTGTATGGGTGTTTCAAAGTTCACGATTTTCTCTCCATTTTAATGCTTGATGCGGGAGTGGGGCAAATTCTGCTTTTAGTGGGAGGGCAATATGGTGGCTTTGCAGCGTGTTTTGGGGATTGAAGGGATTTTAAAATTATGCGGATGGCAAGCCAGCCAATCACAATATGGTATTTTTCATTTCTTTTTATGAGCATGGTATAATTGCACTTAATACTGTCTGGCTTTAGTGACTTGTACCAGTATTATAAAAAAGTAGTGAACCCATGTTGCGTGCTTGTTTTGATTACCATTTGGATGTGCTTACATTCGGAGCTAATTTATTTCCCTGTGTATACTTTAGCTTGTATGTGACTATGCCTGCAGGACTAGGTTAACCTGTTAATTGTTACTATCCTCACTGGGACCCCCATGAAAGCAAGATGCTGTGTCTTATGGGGTCATCCTGCTTGGAGTCATTTTAAAAAAGTAAAACATAAAAATGTGATTCTGCTTTTACTCTGACTTTGATAGCTGTCTACATCGACTTGTGATTTTGTGTTTTACTCAGGGAGTCATATTTTATAACCCAGGCCAGCCATTCAGAATACAGTTGTATTCTATTGTGACTAAGCTCTTGTGACTATTTGCATTAAAAATGATTTTGGTCTTTACTTAAGGGAATCATGTTGTTATAGTGCAGATAGTCACCAGAGCAGTCAGAATACATTTTTCAGCATTCAAGATTTTATTTAGAACAGGAAGCGGTGTGACAAGGCCAATGAATCTCTACTCATTTACAGTGGCTTCCTGATAATAGTACAAAAAGCTCCATAACATTTGATTTATTTATTTTATTTATTTGTATTTCGATGACACCTTTGAGCCGAGGGCTCTTTTACAAAGATTCCACATCAAGGCAATAAGGACAATAAGGTACAAAACATAACATGATCATTACAATGGAACCTAAAAAAAAAAAGACAAATAAGGTTACAATAATAGCAGCCAAAGGCATTGTCAAGGAATTGTTTGTGAGTTAATTATATAGTACAAGTTAGATGGCTCAGTGAAGCTTTGTTAGGAGTGGGTTAGTGGGGAAAAAGAAGGAAAAGTGGTGGTGAGGGAGTGGTATGGGAGAGAGAGGGAGGAGGAGAAATAGGGAGGGCATTGCGTTGGGTATGTGGTAGATGGGAAATAACAAGGGAGGAGGAATGGGGGATGAAAAGAAGAGATAGATTCATCCTATACCCAGTAAATGGGGTAGAAGAGGAGGAGCTGAGGCAGTGATGAGGATGCTTGATACATGTTGATACATAATAAAACAGACAAAATAATACATGTAAGACAAAAAGTATAAGAACTAACACCAACATCTGAACTACAGCACAACCTTAAGTTGTCCATTGACAAGCATCATCCCAGAATTTTAGAAGAACTAAGGGAGAAGTAGTAACTGACTGCCCTTTTTAACAAATCATGGAGGATGGTGTGGTGCCCAAGACTTGAAAGAGGGTGGATGTGATTCCCCTTCACAAACATGGAGCAAGACAGAGGCAGGAAACTACAGACCTTACAGTTTGACCTCAATGGTAGGAAAATTACAGAATCATCTGAAGGAAAGAACTTTTAAATACACAGGCCAATGGGGCACAGGACCCAAGGCAACATGGATACACAGCTGGAAGGTAATACTAGAGCGAATCTAATCAATTTCTTTGACTGGGTGAAAATACCATGGCACTTGGTGCTTTAATAATGATAAAAAGTATTAGGTGACTATTATAGAAATTAAGTTAGTTGTTCTATTTAAAATACATGTAAATTGCTGTAAACTGAACAAGTCTGAAATATGGTGATTTGCATATATCCCATGATGCTTTGCATTATGAAAACATGTATAATGTTGTATTTTTTTGAAACTTGACTTGTTGCCAATGCCATTTGGTGTAACCCTTTTTCAGTGCGTCTACACTGAGGTTCTTTGCTTTTAATTTTTTTTGGTTTTTTTATTTGGGCTCCCACTACCCAAGTAAAAGGGATGAAGGTTTTCACTGAAGATTGTTAGATCGAGATCAGTGTCAGTAGGTGCTGGCTAAGTGTAGAGAAAGGACATTCATAGTCTTGCTGCAAACTGATGTACTGAAGAAATATGCCATTGCAGAAGCTTATTTCTTGTATCTTTAATAAACATCATACAGAGATTGTTTGTTGAACTTGAAGTTCAGTGTCTGGTCTATCTGGTATCCAACAACCCCTCCATACCCACTGGTGCCTCCAGTGGCCCGACTGAACTAGCGCATGGATTTTCTGCATGCAATGTGCTACTGATGTCACTACAGTGTGTCACACCAGCTGGGTTCAGTGGTGCCAGATTTTTTTAATTTGGTGCCCTTCAGTATGTGCTCTGCCACCCCTCAGGTCTGCCAAACGACCATAAATGTACATGGACAGGTGAGAGGGGCAATCTGAACTAGAAGAGAGGAACTTGGAGTGATGAGGGGGAGTGGACCAGAGTGTAGAGCAAAAAGAGGGAGGAAAGCAGAACTGAGAGCTACCAGAAGGGAGAGAGCAGGGAGTGCTGCTAACTGCTGGCTGGTCATAGAAACATAGAATTTGATGGCAGATACAGACCGCTTAGCCCACCCAGTCTGCCCATTTCCTTTTCTAATGGATAAGCTGCAGATCCTAGTTAACCAACAGCCTACTTCCTCCTACATATGTGCAAGAACAAGGGGACACAATTTGAAGTTGGGGGGGTGGCTCAGGGGCAATGTGAGGAAGTATTTTTTCACAGAGTGGGTAGTGGATGAATGGAACAGCTTTCCTGAGGAGGTTGTGGGGTCTAAAACTGTGGGAGAATTTAAGAATGCATGGGACAGACATAAGACAATTTTTGTGGGGAGTAGGAAGGAATAGGCTATTGGTTAAATAGGATCTGCAGCTTATCCTCTAGGGGGAAATGGGCAGACTGGTGGGCCAAGCGGTCCTTATCTGCCATCAAAGTCTGTTTCTATGTTACCCCAACCCCTAGAATTGCCTTATGTCTGTCCCATGACTTCTGAATTCCCTCACTGTTTTTGACTCCACAGCCTCCTCAGGAAGGCCATTCCATGCATCCACAACCCTCTCTGTGAAGAAATACTTCCTCCCATTTCCTCTGAGTCATCCCCCTTCTATCTTCAGATTGTGCCCCCTTGTTCTTGTACATCTCTTTTTCTGAAAGATGCTACTCTCTTGGACTTTAATTCCCTTGAGGTAATTGAAAGTTTCTATCACATCCCCTCTGTCCCTCCTTTCCTCAAAGGTATACATATTAAGCTTCTTAAGTCTCTCTTCATATGTCTTCTGGTGCAGACCCTGCACCATTTTAGTTGCCCTTCTCTGGACTACCTCCATCCCGTCTATGTCCTTGCAGAGACTGGGTCTCCAGAACTGCATGCAGTACTCCAGATGGGGTCTCACCAGCTGTCTGTACAGAGGGATAACAACTTCCTATTGTCTGCTGGTGATGCCTCTTCTTCTGCATCCCAGTGTCCCCCAGCCCCCTTTACTGCTCTCCACATTGCTTGCCCACCTTTAGGTTATCTGATATGACTACCCTCAGGTCCCTTTCCATTTTTGTTGTTGTTAGTATCTCACCCCCATAGTGTACTCTTCCCTGTTGTTTTGTTTTCCAGGTGCATTACTTTATACTTCTTAGCATTGAATCTAAGCTGCCATACATTTGACCATTATTTCAACCTTCCAAAGTCCCTTCTTGTCCTTTCCACCCCACCTTGTGTATCAACCCTGTTGCAGATCTTTGTGTCATCTGCAAAGAGACATACGTTTCCTTCCAGTCCCTCTGCAATGTCACTTATAAAGACATTGAAGAGGACCAGTCCTAGAACTGAACCCTGCGGTACCCCACTAGTAACCCCCCTTTCTTCAGAGTGGACTCCATTTACTATTACTCTCTGTGTCCTATTCTCCAGCCAATTCTTTACCCAGGCTGTCATCTTGGGACCCACTCCCAGGCTGGCTATCTTGTATATTAATCTTTTGAGTGGGACTGTCAAATGCCTTGCTAAAGTCTAGGTAGGCCATGTCCACAGCCCCTCCCTGGTCTACTACTTTGGTCACCCAGTCAAAGAAATCTATTTGGTTCATCTGACATGACCTTTTTGCTGTGAATCCATGCTGCCTTGAGTCCTGTGCTCCACAGGCCTCTAGGTACTTGACAATTCTTTCCTTCAGAAGTGATTCCATCATTTTCCTATTACTGAGGTAAAACTAACAGGTCTGTAGTTTCATGCCTTTGCCCTGCTCCCACTTTTGTGAAGTGGAATCACATCTGCCCTGCTCCAGTCCTCAGGTACCACCCATCATCCCATGATTTGTTAAAGAGGTAGTCAGTGGTATCTCTAGTTCTCGCTTAGTTCTTAAGAACATAATCACTGCCAGTAGTGGGCACCCCTGCCTGCTGCCTCCATTTAACAACTGCGCTGCCAGCCTATCACCAGAACCACCATTTTCGCAGACCTTTCCTGGAGACTGCTGCTGCACCTGGTCTTGATCTCTCACCAGGTAAGTTGATTTACAGGCTGAAATGTAATGTGAGTCTCAGAGGGAAGATGGGAGTGGGCCTGATGTAGGGGGCAACTGGAGTAAAAGAAATTTTGTTGCTCTCAGAGGGAGGGAGCCTGGGAGATCCCTGATGTGGGGGGGCAGCTGGTGTAAAAAAATTGTGTTGCTCTTGGGGGGAGAGTGGGAGCCCAAGAGGACCCTGATGTGGGAGCAGTTGGTGTAATTAATTGTGTTGCTCTTGGAGGAGTGGGGACCTGGGAGGGCCCTGACATGGTGGGCAGTTGATGTAGACAAAATGGTGTTGCTCTCAGAGGTTGGGTGGCAGCCCAGGCTGGCCTGATGTGGGAGCAGTTGGTGTAAAACAAATTGTGTTGCTCTTGGGGAGGGTGGAGCCTGGGAGGGCCCTGACATGGGGGCAGTTGATGTAAACAAAATGGTGTTGCTCTCAGAGGTTGGGTGGCAGCCCAGGAGGACCCTGATGTGGGAGGCAACTGGTTAAAAAAAGTGCATTTGTCTCTGAGGGAGGGTGGGAGCCTGGAGGATCCAGCTGGAAGAAATGGCATTGGTGTTTGTGTGTTACTCGCTCCCATCATGTGTCCATGACTTGCTGCTGTGGTTTCTCAGAGATGGAGTGGAGGGATGTGCCTGGCAGACTGGCACACATGTTGAGAAAATGTGTTCTGGCCTCAGGTGAGGGAGCAGGCATGGCAGGAGACCGGAAGAGCACAGAACAATGTTTTTCCATCATGTGTGGCAGTCTCCTGGTCCCATCCCTCGCTCCTGTGGTGTATCCATGACTTGCTACTGAGCTTCCTTAGAGATGGAGTGGAGGGACGTGCCTGGCAGACTAGCACACATGGTGAAAAAAATCATTCTGGGCTTTATCCTTACTTGTGTTCATTTATTTATTTATTTATTTATTAATTCGAAAAGTCGGATTTACGACCTTTGAGTCATGGACTCATTTATAAAGGCACCTCATCGCGGGGGGGGTAGACAGAGTCACATAAAGTGGTTACAACAGTGAGAACAGTACAGGTGCAGAACATTAAACATAGAGTACACATAGGTTACATAATAATGTTACTTACAATAGGTTACGGTCATATACAAGGTACCCAAGGGTTACATTGGGGGTACAGCCCTGGACATACCTAGATAATACCTGGAGAAGGTGGAGGTAAGGATGGGGAGTGGGATAGGAGGGAGGGGGAGAGGATAGGCTGTCCAGAGGATGTTGTCAAGTCAGGGAGGCCTGACAGTAGGATCCCACAGTGGGATTAATTAGCTGCATCTACAGCACGAGCATCAAAGAGATGGCTCATGAGGCGATTTTAGAAGGGACCCGATTTTGGCAATGTCTGTGATGCAGGGTGGGAGGGAGCTAGAACCAAGCAGGGGCTCAGTAATGGAAGGACCTCTGGGCTAGTAAGGTCTTGGTTCTGGGCACCAAAAAGGTGGCCTTGACAGAGCTATGGGTGGCAACATAGGATGATGCCTTGGGAGGAAGCAGAGACCCTGGGGAGCCCTAGAAGAGATTTTTGGTGAGTAGGCAGGTCTGTTAATGCAGATGCCCTCAAAGGTGAGCAGATTGGCGGTGGAGTAGAGCAGACAAGTGTGAGTGTGGTTAGGGCCCCGGTCAGGAGCCTGCAAGCCTTATTGATTGAGAGCCAGATTTTAGTCAAGGTGATATTGTCCACCGCAGCATAAATGGGCAAGCCACAGTCCACTAGCGACAGGGCAAAACAGGTGATGGCCAGCTGGAGGGCAACTTGGGGGAAGCAATCTCTATGACGGTATAGTAGGCCTATCCGAGAATTTATGGTGGAGGATAGGGCATTGATGAGGGTGTGGAAGGTGAGAGCTGAGTCAGAAGTGATGCCTAGGTATTTGTAAGAGGTCACTTGCTCCAGCGGGTGCAGAGTGCTGAGGAGAATGAAGAGGGGGGCATTCTTGGCCTTGTTTTGGTGATGGGAGAAGAGCATTGACTTAGTCTTCTTTAGGTTAATGACAAGTCGGTGGTCAAAGAACCACTTTTCAGCTTGGTTGTAGGTGCCTGGAGGGATACCTGGAGAGAAGAGGGATTGGGGTGGGAGGCAAAGAGAACTGCATCATCGGCATAGAGGAGCATTTTTCCTGTGCAGGAGCTGGGGAGAGTGTTGAGGTAGAGGCTGAAAAGTACAGGGCCCAGAGTGGAGCCTGGGGTACCCTGGAATGGACAGGCCGGGTATTGGACAGGGAGCCGCTTATCTTCACACACTGGGATCTAACAGAGGTGACTGGAGAACCAGGCAAAGCGATCAGTGGAAAAGCCGAGTTGGTGAGGGGAGTTGAGCAGGAGGGGGTGACAAACAGTGTCAAAAGACTTGGAGAGGTCTATGAACACTGCCCCGGCAAGGTTGCCAGAGTCAAGAGCAGAGTACAGGTATTGAGAGAACTCCAGGAGAGCAATAGTGGTACTGTGTCCTGGGCAGAAACAATGTTGTTCTGGGCACATTCTGTCATATTTGGCCAGGTACTCAGAGAGTCGAATAGATACTATTTTTTCTAGGGCTTTAGAGAGCGGGGGAGGATAGAGATCGGCCGTGGTTGTTGAAATGCGGACCGATCTCCCACTCTTGCCTCATAAGTCGATTCGGTTGATTTCCAAGCCCTGGAAAACTGACTGAGGCATAGAGACTGGTTTAGTAGGTCTGTAAGGGGGACTAGGATGATATCCAACACTAGGTGGAGGATCCTGGATTTTAGGGGTCACAGCTGGGGCTGTTGCTACCAAGGACTTTTTGCAGGTGCGGCCTGGCTATGTGGGGGGATATAGTGTGCAGGTAGAAAGGTAGGCGATCCAAGGCAGGGGGGATAGAGGTGGGGATTGGGTCAAAAATGTTGTTTGGGAGGACAAAGCTTACTGTAGGTCAGAGAAGATAGTATTGAGGCAATCAGCTATGCGAGTTGGGTCTGTAATGATGGTGCCATCGATGGAGAGCTTGGAAGGTGGGGGAGGGGCTTCCCATTAAGTTCTTTCATGCTGTCCCAAAAGTATGGGCGTAACCCCAGGTGGATGTGAGGGTGGTCTGATGAGTGCTCTGCCTTGGCCCATCTAATGGCCCAGGTGCACTGATTACGCACCACATTGTAGGCTTGTCTATCAGCCAACTTGCCTGATTTGATAACGATGTGCCACAGATTATCCCTATGCTTACGTTTTTGGATAAGGGATGGGAGATCCATGCAGCATTTTGTTTTTAGTACGGATTCTGGATTGGGGGCGAAAAGGTCACAGGCCTTGCTGAAGGCATTGGTGAAGGTCTGGGGCAGAAGTCAGTATCGAGAATTGTGAGGATGAGGACCAGTTCAGCTGTACTAGATGCAGTTTTAGCACTCTGAGACCCCAGGGGCACAGGCACCAGTGCATGGTGGCCTGGGACACAGGATTCGGCATGGTGGATGACCAGAGACAGAGGACAGGTAAGTAATCACTAAATGAGTCAGGGAGGACGTTGATATCCCAGATTTTATGAGGGCGGTTCAATAGTATTACATCTATGGGGTGCTGGAGCCACTTGTTCGGTTGATTCTAGTGGGCTGGGTGACTAACTGGGACATGTCCAGGGCAGTGGAGGAGTCCCTGGTATGGAAGGTAGTGGTATCAAGCCAACTGATGTTAAGTCACCTAAGATGAGTTGTTCAGCTTTGTGTGGTAGGGAGATGAGGTAGTCAATAAGAGGCTGGACCACTGGGTTCTGGTTCCTCGGGAGTATGTAGGAGACCATGAGGAAGAGTGGGCCCTGGCTGGTTCAGGGTAATTTTACAGTGAGGACTTGGGCACCATAGTCCAAGCTTGGGATCAGGGCGCATGGCTTACAAGGGTGTCCTGCATGTAGATTGCACACCACTGCTGCATTTACCAACTCAGTCTTCCCTGAACAGGGTGTATCCAGGAGGAAAATAACAGTCAGGAGCTGATTTGGAGAGCCAGGTCTCTACTAACACAATAATATTGGGTTGGTGTTGTACAATCCAGCACAGAGTGTGGAGGATTTCTTTAGAAGGCTGCATATGTTCAGTGATGCAACGGAGACTTGCTCAGAGTGGGGTATGGGAGGGCTGGTTGGCATAGGTCCAGGGTTTGGGTGTATATTCCCGAGAGAGCAGTAAGAGCAGAGTGATGAATCTAATCAGGGACAGTGGTGACAAGGACCCTTAGTGTGGTTCGATGTGAGGTCCTGATGGTGGGGTGCAGGGGATGGGTAAGGCATGGGTAGGAATGTCAAGGAAGAGGTGGGTCCAGGATGAGCCTGGGAGGAAGAGGATTGGGGTGTTGTATGTGGTGAATGCAGAGTATTTTGGGGTGTCAAGGTGGAAGGGGCCAAACTGTTTGGGAGGCTTAGAGGTGAAATGCTCAGGATGGAGGGGGGCACAGGACAGGGGGTGACCTGAGCCAGAAGGGTAAATGTGAGCAGGCCTAGTAGAAGAGCAATGGTGCCCATTGTTATGTGATAGGTAGCTGGAGGTAAAACTGAGCCAGCAATGGTGTGCCAGCTGTAAATTAACTGAAGCACCGGGCAATTTTGGTAAAATGCCTGGAAAGAGTCACTGTAATATTGATTTAGTGCACGGGGGTGGCAATGACTCTATTACTAATTTAGTGATATTGTTGAAAATTCAGCTAAGGCAAAGGTGCCAGCTACTGGGATGGTTTGGCTGTGACTGGGTATGTCACCTAAGGCAGTGGAAGTGTAAGAATTGAAAGGGTATATAGTTGAATTTGGGTGAGGTCCCTAACAATAGGATAGGTTATAGAAGTAATTGAGAGGAGTTAACTGGAGTGGCTGGAGAAAAACTTGAGAGCAAATGTGCAACCCTGTGGGTGAGATTGCTTCAAAAAGGGGTGGTAGAAAGTTGGTTGTCAGGTATTGAAGACAGGAGGTCAATAACCATAAGAATGTGCAGCAATGGGTGACCAATCAGCTGCTAGGCTGAGAAAGGGTGGAGCAATGGTCTGTTTAATACTAGGAGGAGGGGTGAGGAGGACAACAGCAGCAGCAGGAGGTGTAAGTGGAGGGTCTGTTGGTAAGGCAGAGAAAAAATTAAGCTGTTTAGAGACAGCATTGCAAGTGGGAAGGAGAAAATAATTAACCGTGACCAGTGTTGGATATGAGACAGGGTTTGGCAGTAGAGGCAGAAATGGAAAAATGCAGCAATCTTACTCAGTAGCCAGGTCTAAGCAGTCAAACATCGGCTCCTAAAGAATGGAGTTTGTCTAGCACTAGTCTCTAATAGCAAGTAACACTGAGAGGCTAGACTAGAGGCTTGTAATAGACTAGCTAAACTGGCAGGTAACATAAGACCAATTGATGCATAATATAAGTAATTACATTTACAAAATTCAGTCCAGAACACAGCACAGAAAGAGATTTCCTGAGATCAGGAAGCACCAGGAGCTGGAAAATCAGCTGAGGAGCTGAAACTGCCAATCAGTGCCTGGCTCCTCCACTGAGCCTCAATCAAAACAGCAGCATACAAAACCACGAGTTTCAGAGGTCGGTGCATACCGAAACTGTCCGTGGGCCAGTCGGGTGCTCTGTTAGCTGCGGCCGGCTCAGAGAGTGCTGGACCACAGCAGCAGCTTGAGAAGCCCAGAGAACGGCTGTCTGAATCTGTCCGGGGGTCAGTCGAGTGGTCTGTTAGCTGTAGCCAGCTTGGAGAGTGCCAGGGTCACCGCAGAAGCTTGGGAAGCCCGCAGATGGGCTGGCTGAATCTGCCCGGGGTCAGTCGGGTGGTCTTTAGCTGCGGCCAGCTCAGAGTGCCAGGGCCACAGCAGCAGCTGGGAAGCCACAGATGGGATGTCTGAATCTGTTCAGGGTCAGTCGAGGCAGTCGGTTAGCTGCGGCTGGCTTGAGAATGCCAGGGCCACAGCAGCAGCATGGGAAGCTCCAGATGGGCTCTGAATCTGTCCGGGGTCAGTCGGGTGGTCTGTTAGCTACGGCCAGCTTGGAAGTGCTGGGGCCATAGCAGCAGCTTGGGAACCCTGCAGATGGACTTTGTTTGCTCTTCTTAGTGATGCTGCTATTGTACTGTGCACTATTATTGTACTGTTGACTGATTGATCCTTGTGGTAGTGTTTTGTTTTTTTGTATATTGTATTTATTCCCTCACTCCTGCTCAGGTGCCCCCCTCTTCTTCAGGCACTTCTATGATCATCTCGCTATACCTCCTACTGCCTCACTCGAGTTCTGACCCCCACAAGCCCCAAATCGCAACCCTTCCCACGGTATTCTGATGTTTCCCTTCACCGAGCGGGTCCCCCCTCTCCTTATAGGCAGTGGGATGCTGCTGTGGCCTGTGGGAAGCGGCTCCCTGGAGGGTTCAGAGGTGCAGAGGATCTGAGGCCATCATCAGCGGGTACCAGCCATTTTCCTCTTTTCAGCTCGGGGTGGCATAGTGACGCATTGGCTAATGCTGACGTCCACCCCTCCCTGATGAGATATGTGATCTGGTGTCCTGTGATGCTCCCATCCTCCGCTAGGAGCCAGCAGGCACCAGAGCATTCCCTCACCTCCCTCCAGAGAAGAAGAGCTGTCCTTGGGATGCTCCATCCTTTTCCCATCTCTGGCCCTCCAGTATCTGGACTCATTCCGAACCTTGGTCACTGGTGTATGGCGGAAATCCAACTGCTGCACCGATGTGCTAGCTGTGGTGTTTTTTAAATAAAAATTATTATGATACCCTTGCTTTGTGTCTTAAATATGCAACACTCTCATGACTTCCAGGCTGGCTAACTTGTATAATAATCTTTGTGTGGGACTGTGTCAAATGCCTTGCTAAAGTCTAGGTAGGCCATGTCCACAGCCCTCCCTGATCTACTACTTTGGTCACCCAATTAAAGAAATCTATCAGATTCATCTGGCATGACCTTCCGCTGTGAATCCATGCTGCATTGGGTCCTGTGCCCCTCTGGCCTCTAGATACTCGACAATTCTTTCCTTCCAGAAGTGATGCCATCATTTTTCCTATCACTGAGGTTAAACTAACAGGTCTGTAGTTTCCTGCTTCTGCCCTGCTCCCACTTTTGTGAAGGGGAATCACATCTGCCCTGCTCCAGTCCTTGGGTGCCACCCCATCCTCCCATGATTTGTTAAAGAGGGTAGTCAGTGGTGTCACTAGTTCTACCCTTAGTCCTTTTAGAATTCTGGCAATGAATCCCATCAGGCCCCATTGCTTTGTTCACCTTCAGTTTTAAGAGTTCTTTCAGAGCCTTTTCTTCTGTAAATGAGCTGGTAACAACTTCTGCATCCAGAGTGTTTCTATTGTTTGTTTTAGGTACCTCCCCCTCTTCATTTGTAAATACTGAGCAAAAATATTTGTTTAGTATCTCTGCCTTTTCACAGTCACCCTCTGCTCACCACCCCCCTCCCTTTATTAAGCCTCACTATCCCTCCCTTGGTCTTCCTTCACTCCTGATGTACCTATAAAGGTTTTATCCCCTTCTTAACTGAGTTGGCTATATTTTTCCTCAGTTTGGGCCTTTGCTGTTCTGACTGCCTTCCAGCTTCCTTTGCTTTAACTGATTCAGTTCTCTGTCCTGCTTCTTCTGTGATTCCTTGTACTTCCTGAATGCTTTCTTTTCTCTTGAACCTTCACTGCCACTTCCTTGAGAACCATAGTGGTTTCTTACATCTTTTGGCTGTCCTTTGAATTGAATGGTAGCCTATTCTTTCTGTTGATGTGTCATGTGGGTTGTTGAAGGAATGGATATCATCTCTGATGCAGAGGCAACCCTCCTCTTGTTTACTCTGTCATTGTGATAGAGTTTGAAACCTGGTATCTCTTTTAACCACAAGGGTTGGAGTCCCACCATGTTTCTGTTATTAATATAATACCCTAGTTTAGTATGTGAGAGTTGGCTTCTAGTTCTGCTGTTTTTATGGTATTTTAACATTCAGTGAAAGTAGATTACATGTCTTGTAATTGTCTAACATGTCTGCCAGAGACATGAGAGCTTTCCCATTCTCCCCCTTGGATGCTAGTTTAAATGATCATTGATTAATGAGGCAATTTTATGTTACCCAGGATGGTGCTCCAAGTCCTGTTGGGATACAAGCCATCCCAGCAAGAGGGATGGCCTGAAATGGAATTCATCCCAGTTTGTCAGACATGTGATTTCCTGCATGAGACACCTTTTCCTAAGCCATCCATCCAGAGCTTTGATTTTTGTTCATAACTGGTGGCTTTTGGTACCGGCACTATCTCTGAAAAACAGACATTGCAGCCAATTCCTCCAAGATGTTATTTAGGGCCACAAAATCCTGTTTAAGTTGGTCTAAAGGGATCCTATTAATAACGTTCATTCCTGCATGTATGACTACCCATAATTTCCAGCTTTACTATTTTTTTTTTCATAGGTGTGACCATTTTGAAGTGTTCCATGGTGCAATTCCACCAACTCCCCACAATCTATTTCTATCTCAGTATTGTTATTTTGTCATTGTCTTCTGCTGTATAGCCTGTTTCACCCAAACAATTAAAGACACACACCAAGCACTGCAGAGAAATGGTGACAGCATTGCATTTATTAAACAAGTTAGTTGGTCTGCAGCTTTCTTTTAAAAAAGGTGGGGTGCCATGCCCAAAGGTGGAAGTCCCTGTTAAATTTCTGGGGATTCTCTTTTAAATACATGCAACCCATGACCCTGCATGGCTTGTGATGTAAGATCCTATAGAGCAAATGGGTGTGCTC
This sequence comes from Neoceratodus forsteri, assembly GCA_016271365.2. NCBI lineage: Eukaryota > Metazoa > Chordata > Ceratodontiformes > Ceratodontidae > Neoceratodus > Neoceratodus forsteri. The sequence goes on along the minus strand of CM057457.1, from coordinate 388,740,311 downwards.
CACTGTTATCTATGGGGCCATGTTTTAATCTGCAATTTCTAATGTCAGCAGTGTTGATGGCCTTGTTAGTTAATTGGTGTCCATAATTTGCTTGCAGCTACCATCTGTAAAACAGCCCTAGACTAAACCAATGAAGTGTGCCCTCAAGCTCTACAGATTATTTCATTACAAGCCATGCAGCCTCAGGGGCACTGCTCACTCTGGGTATTGCAAACTCTGGGAACTTTCACTCAAATAACATGACCATCCAGACACACAAAATGGGTATAAAGGATGCTGGTACCTTCCCCTCTTCTGCATCAACCAAGACTTCTGTGCCACCCAAGACATAACGGTGAATTAACTGACCTGACTGTGCCTACTGTCTAACCTGATCTCACTGGAGAAGCCAAACAACCCAGAAAAGCCCTGTGGGAAAACTAGGAAAATTCCTTTTCAGCCCAAAGGTGATCTCCCCTACACGGACAGCGAGACTGTACTGACCCACACTTGCTTATACTATGGTGGGACATAGTTGGTGCACTACCCACTGGATGTACTCTAAAAACCTATCTAAACTTATGCTACAAAAACACATACCACACAACGTCTCTTTAATCCCGATACCTTTGTTTCTTACTACAGCCACCCACCCAATAGTGCTCATAAAAGTTCTCATTGCCACGTTCGTAAACCAGTGGTCATTCTTCATAGTTTTATAGAACAGTTCATAGTACATCAGAGTGCCATTGCACAAAAAATCAATTTTCACCTCCCTGGGTTGCCTGGAATTCAACTTCATGGATAGCCACACACCAAAGTAGTTTCTTCTTTGAATAGACACCTGCCAAAACAAAAACACAGATTGAAATCAGTTCCTGCATCATATAACATCCAAAATCCAGTGATTGTCAATGCCTGAGGCTTGCATCCACTGAAACCTGCCAAAACAAAAATAGGTTTATCATATACCACACATAACCAAAATCAAGCTCTGCCAACATTTGAGAGATGGCATCTACTCATCCATGAGCCTTTCTGACACAGCATATAATGCTCTACAAACTTGAAATAAGTGGTGTTAAACTCTGAGTTCACTCCCAGCCTCTCCAAGCTGGTGCTCAATACATTGTTGAACTGACATGCAGTTACTGTGGACACATCCTCATGACAGAAGAATGTTATACCCCCTAGCAGTCCTTTGTGAAAATGAGGTCATGATTCTTGTCCACACCTCATTGTCCCCCCCCAACCATTTCTTCACTTCCTTCACACCTTACCCTTTTCTCCAATTTCTGCATACCTTCTTCATACCTTCCACAGTACTTCACACCTTCCCCAACAAATCTTCCCATCTTTCTTCCATCAGCACTCCTTCCAAATATTTCCACCATATGACAACCTCCACTTGTCACCCCATTTCTGTCTACCTTCAGCGACCCTTGCATCCACCAACATTCTTTTTTAAATTCTTCCCCAACACCTGTCTACCTTCAGCATTCTCTGACCAACCAAATGGCAGTTCACTGTCAGCATGCCCTGTGTCTATGCTTCCATCCATATACTCAACCTACTACTGTCCACCACATCTAGTTGTATACCTTGCCCTACCTGCCCACATTCTTACAGTACCATTCAGAAATGTTAAAAGACAATACTTCCTTCAAATTCTGTTAATTCCATAGAAACATAGAACTTGATGGTAGATAAGGACTCCTGGCCCATCCAGTCTGCCCATTCCCTACCTAATGGATAAGCTGCAGACCTTAGTTAACCAACAGCCTACTTCCTCCTACCCAACCCCTAGAATTGCTTTATGCCTGTCCAATGCATTCTTGAATTCTCCACTGTTTTGACTCCACAGCCTCCTCAGGAAGGCTGTTCCATGCATCCAGCGCTCTTCATGAAAAAATACTTCCTCACATTACGGCTGAGCCATCCCCCTTCTATCTTCAAATTGTGCCCCCTTGTTCTTGCACACCTCTTTTTCTGAAAGGTGCTACCCTCTTGGACTTTGTTGATTCCCTTGAGGTACTTGAAAGTTTCTATCATGTCCCCCAGTCCCTCCTTTTCATGAGGTTATACATATTAAGCTCCTTAAGTCTCTCTTCATAGGTCTTCTGGTGCAGACCCTGCACCATTTTAGTTGCCCTACTCTGGCTGCCTCCATCCTGTTTATGTCCTTGCAGACTTGGGTCTTCAGAACTTCACACAGTACTCCATATGGGGTCTCACCAGCTGTCTGTACAGAGGGATAACCACTTCCTGTTTTCTACTGGTGATGCCTCTCCCTACACATCCAGTATCCCCCAGCCCTCCTTACTGCCCTCTTACATTGCTTGCCCACCTTAAGGTCATCTGATATGACTACCCCAGGTCCCTTTCCATTTTGTTGCTGTTAGTATCTCACCCCCCATAGTGTACTCTTCCCCTGGGTTTTTGTTTCCCAGGTGCATTACTTTACACTTCTTAGCATTGAATCTAAGCTGCCATACATTTGACCATTCGTCCAACCTTGCCAAGTCCCTTCTCATCCTTTCCACCCCACCTTGTGTATCAACCCTGTTGCAGATCTTTGTGTCGACTGTAGAGATATACTTTTCCTTCCAGTCCCTCTGCAATGTCACTTATAAAGACACTGAAGAGGACCAGACCTAGAACTGAACCCTGCGGTACCCCACTAGTAACGCCCCTTTCTTCAGAGTGGACTCAGTTTACTATTACCTTCTGCATCCTGTTCTATAACTAATTTTTTTACCCAGGCTACCATCTTGGGACCCACTCCCAGGCTGGCTTACTTGTATATTAATCTTTTGTGTGGGACTGTGTCAAATGCCTTGCTAAAGTCTAGGTGGGCCATGTCCACAGCCCCTCCCTGATTTACTACTTTGGTCACCCAGTCAAAGAAATCCATTAGATTCATCTAACATGACCTTCCTGCTGTGACTACGTACTGCCTTGGGTCCTGTGCCCCTCTGGCCTCTAGGTACTCAACAGTTCTTTCCTTCAGAAGTGATTCCATTATTTTCCCTATCACTGAGGTCAAACTAACAGGTCTGTAGTTTCCTGCCTCTGCCCTGCTCCCACTTTTGTGAAGTGGAATGACATCTGTCCTCCTCCAGTCCTCAGGTACCACCCCATCCTCCCATGATTTGTTAAAGAGGGTAGTCAGCGGTGTCACTGGTTCTACCCTTAATTATTTTAGAATTGTGGGATGAATACCATCAGACCCATTGCTTTGCCCATCTTCAGTTTTAAGAGTTTTTCAGAACTCTTTCTTCTGTGAATGGGCTGGTATCAACCCCTATTCAGAGTGTTCTGTTGTTTGGTTTAGGTACGCCCTTCTTCACTTGTGAATACTGATCAAAATATTTGTTCAGTGTTTCTGCCTTTTCACAGTCACCCTGTGCCTCCCTTTATTAAGCTTCACTATCATTCCTTTGGCACTTCCTTTGCTCTGATATGTACCTATAAAAGGTTTCCCTCCTTCTTAACTGAGTTGGCTATCTTTTCCTTGGTTTGGGCCTTTGCTGTTCTAACTTCCTTCCCTGCTTCCTTCTGCTTTAACTGATACAGTTCTCTGTCCTGCTCCTTCTGTGATTCCTCGTACTTCCTGAATGCTGTCTTTTTCTCCCTAACCTTCCCTGCCACCTCCTTTGAGAACCATAGTGTTTTTTACATCGTTTTGTTTATTTGCTTCACACAAAGGCTTGTTGTCTTAGTGATGGCAGTTTTAATTATTCCCCATTGTTCTTCCACCCCTCCTTCCTGTCCATTTGCAAGTGTATACCTTAGGCACTCCCCTATTTTGGCAAAGTCAGCCCTCCTAAAGTCCAGGACCTTTGCTTTTGTATGGCTTGACTCTACTGCTGTGTTTATCGTGAACCATACTGTTCGATGGTCACTAGTTCCCAGATGGCTACCCACTTCTACATTTGAGATCCTCTGCCCATCTCCATTTGAGAGTACCAGGTCTAAGATTGCTCCCTCCCGAATGGGTTCCAATACTAGTTGTCTAAGTCATGCCCCCTCAGGGCATCTAGAATGACCCTGCTCTTGGATGTGGCTGCAGCAAATGCACTCCACTTAACATCTGGCATATTCAGATCCCCATCAACAATATCTTCCCTTTTTCTGCAATTCTAAGAATGCCTTCTATGATTTCCTTGTTCATTTCCTCCCCCTGAGATGGGGGTCTGTATACAACCCCTGTGCAGATTGTGGTGCAATTGCCTGTCTCCAAGTTGACCCACAGTGCTTCCTCTCTTCCCTGTTTACCCTTTTGTTCTCTTGCTTTAATTTCTTCCCTTATGTAGAGAGCTACTCCTCCTCCTCTTTTACCCTCCCTGTCCCTCCTGTAGATAGCGTACCCTGGTAAGTTTATATCCCAGTCATGGTTCTGTGTTATTATGTTTCTGTGACTGCCATGATATCCAGATGTTCCTCTTCCATCAAGGCCACTAGTTCAGGAAGCTTGTTACCAACACTACGGGCATTGGTACTCATTACTCTCCATTTTTTGATGGCTTTACCTCTTGTAGCCCCATCTCTGCCCTTACTGACTTTGCTTTCTCCATGTTGCCCAGTCCTGCTCCCTACTGACCTTTCTACCTTGCTCTTTACCTCATTTAGTACCCTGTTTTGGAGGGGGAGGCTGGGAATTATCTGCTGCTTATCAGTGCCTCCCCACTTGGCTAGTTTAAAAGCTTGCCAGTGAATTCCAAAATTGTTTCAGTTTTTCACGTTTATTGATGATGGTTTTCAGGCCATCTGGTGATTTATTAAATTTTCCTTGTCTTTGCACTTTAACCGGGCCATAAAAAAGTAATCTTCCCTGTATAACATCGATGTCGGGATAGCATGACCAAGAGAATTTGCCATGCTTGCTCTGCTGCAAAACCTTACATTCAAATTCTTGTTTCTTTTCATCAAATGATGCTACTTGTCCAATGTAAAATATGTTTGAGTAATAAACAGCATAAAACTGGCTTGTCTGTATGTGGTCACGTTGGTTGTAATGGCTGCAGAATCTGTCACAGTGGCAACATGTTCACTACTCTGGTCTGCAACGGTAGAAGTACTGGTCATTATTGGAGGTGCAATGTCAGAAATGGGTGTGATAGTGATTGTATTGGATGCTCGAGCAAAAAGCTTATCACACAGATTCAGTCTTAAATTTTTCTTTATTTTTATTATTTCAAAGTCTGTACGCTAGGTCCCAATGTTTTACCTGGATAAGGCTTCATCTGGGGAGCTATTAATACATAAATATATTTTAGTATATTTAACAATACGGCAATTAATGTACAGATTGATGTTTTTGATACCCTTTTATTGAAAATGCAATTAAGAATGTTATTGAAAAAAATGAAAATATAAAAAAAGTTTAAAAATGATAAATATACTAAACTATGATATTTATGTATTAATAGCTCCCCAGATGAAGCCTTGTCTGGGCAAAATGATGGAACATATTGTACGGACTTTGGAAAAAGAAAACTAAAGAAAATTTATGACTGAATTTGTGTGATGAGCTTTTTGCTTGTGCCACCTCACTAACTTGAGCTTTAATATTTCTACACCAAAACAAGGCATGCTCCATGACTAAAGTTATTTGAAAAGCTTATTCTGTGATTTCCCTCGGGGACCCACCCCGAAATGTGATTGCATTGGAGACAGGAATCTGCAATGTAGAGGGCCCAGGAGTCTCAATATCAGAAGTGGGAGTAGGTGTGCGAGTGATTGCACTGGAGACTGGAATTGGCAATGTAGAGAGCCCAGGAGTCTTAATATCAGAAGTGGGAGGTGTGTGTGTGTGTGTGTGTGTGTGTGTGTGTGTGTGTGTTCGTGAGTGATTGTGAGTGATTGCACTGGAGACTGGAATCAGCAATGTAGACGGCCCTGAAGTTTCTTTATCCTTTACTGAAAACACTTGGCCAGGTGCAGTCTGAATAGTTCTCTTCTTCCATCCGTCGACATATCTTGCATTTTCATAGTGATCATCCTCCTTTCTGCATGGCCCACAGAAACAGCTGTAGTCTCAGACTTCAACACCATCCACTGCCAATTGAACACCCTGAACCTTTCGTGTGACTGGTCTTGTTTTTAATTCTGGTCCTGAATTTTACATCACCAACTCAGAAGAATGTTCTGTGGTAATGAGTGTAACCTTTGATGGTAGGTTCCTTTGTTAAATTCCTATTGCAGCACTAAAAGGAGTGTGCAGTATTTGAAATGATAGCCTGCCGGGACTGCACAGCTAGAATTGCAGATGACTTCACCACCACACTCTCACCATCTGAGGGTCCTTTTCCATGGCTGTATCCAAAAAGTGCCCATTCTATTGGGAATCCATGTAGTGATGGAGCCAATGATATATTCCGGAAGGTCCATTTTGATTTGTACCGACTCCCACAGCCATCAGTAAAGTGTACCTGTTTCTCAATATTGATGCCATGGATGCTTCTGAGATAGAAACTGAACAGACTGATGAAATGCAGAAATGCGTGGTGGTCACATTTGTGGTCACTAGATATGAAGACAAGTGCCTCTGTATCTAAGTCTTTACATCTTTCGCAACTGTAGTGTGTCATTACAGGGTGAACAGTGGCTTGCTCATGGTGCCAATGGCATGACTGAAATTCATTCATGTATAGTTTTCTGCAGTCTAGTACCATCAATACCCAGCTGTCAGGAAGGGTATCTTTGAGTGATTTGAATTGGTGGTGTTGCCAGGGTGCCATGTGTAGATGTTGACTCAGAAACAGGAGATCTTCCTTCAAGATTTCAATCGAACATCAAAATGTGGAAACTTTTCACTTCATGACTTTTCTTGTTTGTTTACCTTCTGATCCATTTATGACCTTGGAAATGGTCCCACTGTTGTCATTTCATCTCTTCAGTTCTCTGTGTATGTAAATGTTCTTTCAGTGATTTCTCATTAGCAGCAGTGCTATGCATTTTGAAAAATGTTTTTCGATACAGGCCTTCTTAAAGAATTTCTCACCTTCCTTCTTTTGGGCACATTGTCAGCTCTACTGCTTGCTAAATATTTGAAATTTTGCACTCTGTTTTTCTTTTCTGCTTGGCAAATCAGTTTATTGTGAACAGCTTTAGTTTACCATTGGTGCAATACTCACATAGACACTGTTCCAGTTTTGCTCTTTTGCAAGTTTAATATTATTGGGGCAGAGAGTGCTGAATTTAATTAGTCCAATTTTTCTTCATCTGGGTTTTGCTCACAGAATTCATGGCGCAGCCTTTTCAGAGTTTTGCTAGGAATGATCTGGATTTTCCAGTTTGTTTTGAAAATGCTTTCTTGTGTGGAAGTGGTGTTGCTGACATAGTGAAAAAATCTTGCAATTTCTTCTGAAGTTCCTCAGATATTCCCAACTTGTGACTGGTGCTCCTCTTAACTTATGCACTCTTCAGTACCTTCATCATTCTTTTCCAACTGATCCCCAGGCTCATGCTAGCTCTTTGTATTGGCTGTACTTTTTCAGAACAAGAAACATACTGATCGATTCTTTTTTCAGTACTTTGTCTATTTGTTGTGCTGTTTAACTAAATTTAATTTCTGTAGAAGGACTTCCATTAATTTGTTGTCCAGTTTTGTGAAACATACAAATCTTGAGAGGGCAGCCTGTTTTTTGGGTGTGGCCAAGGAGATAACTTTTGCGATTGTCGCAGCAAACCTGGTCGGGGACCTGGGCAGTTCTTTATGTGCTCTCTGCACAGTCTTTCTACCTGCACTTTCTGATCTTGAGTCCATCACTGGTGTTGCGCTTTCATCCAGGCAACTGATGTCATGGTTGTACTGCTAAAGGAGGGTGTCCTCATTTGTGTTTCCATTGTGTTGGTTGGTGTGTTCACTTGAGTTTCCATTGTGTTTGTAGTGTTAGTGGCTCTGGTAATGGAATTGGTGGTTTGCATCTTCTTTACTTCATGATATCCTTGTTGTCACTTCTCATTGATTCTTCTGTATTTTTGGGAGGCCATCATCATCCGTTGTTCTCTTTTTCTCTCTCTCTCTCTCTCTGTCTGTCCAATATTCTCTTTTCTGTTCCACTGTTTGTTTAGTTGTTTCTTTCATTACAGAAGGGTTTACAGATGGGCTTACAATATTCAATGTCATGTCCCTCTTCCTTTTCCTGGATTCCTGCATTCGCCATTGACTTTTCTCTCTAGCAAGCATGCATTGTTCTTCAGTCCTTTACTCTCTGTGCACATCCTTTTTCTTTTTCTTTATACTCCTGAAAGCATTGTGGATCCTTTCTTAAATTATTCTTGTACCGCTGACTTCTTTCTTTTACTGTGAGCACTGCAGTACAATTCTTCAGAGCCCCACAGAGCAAGTCTGCAGCAGATACACAGGGTGTTTCACTTTGATCCATCTTTCCAATACTGTGATAAAACAAGAAGACATAAAAAAGTCCATGATGCCATAATTTGAAATTGGCAGAATATTGATATTCACTCACAGAAAACAAAGAGGCAGGCACAGGACAAAATAGAGTGGCACTGCATGAGGTAGACTAGAGCAGCACAAGGTAGCAAAAGAGCAGCACACATGGTGACACCACATGAGGCCAAGTAGAGCAACATGAGGTAGAGTAGAGTAGCACACATGGCAATGCTGCAGGGGAGAGAGAGAGAGAGTAGAGCTGCATGAGGTAGAGTAGAGTAGCACACATGGCGATGCTGTAGGAGGTAGAGTAGAGTAGCTCACATGGTAATGCCACACATGGTACAGTACAGCAGTACAAGGTAGAGTAAGAGCAGCACACATGGTGACACCACACAAGGCCAAGTAGAGCAACATGAGGTAGAGTAGAGTAGCACACATGGCAATGCTGCAAGAGAGAGAGAGAGAGTAGAGCTGCAGGAGGTAGAGTAGAGTAGCTCACATGGTGATGCCACATGTGGTACAGTACAGCAGCATGAGGTAGAATAAGAGCAGCACACATGGTGACACCACACGAGGCAAAGTAGAGCAACATGAGGTAGAGTAGAGTAGCACGCATGGCAGTGCTGCAGTAGAGAGAGAGTAGAACTGCATGAGGTAGAGTAGAGCAGCATACATGGTGATGCTGCACAAGGTAGAGTAGAGCAGAACACATGGTGATGCCACATGAGGTAGAGCAGGACGAGGTAGAGCAGTACACATGGTGATGCCACATGAGGTAGAGTAGAGCAGCACGAGGTAGAGCAGTACACATGGTGACACCGCATGAGGTAGAGTAGAGCAGGATGAGGTAGATCAGTACACATGGTGACGCCGCATGAGGTAGAGCAGCATGAGGTAGAGCAGTACACATGGTGACACCACATGAGGTAGAGCAGAGCAGCATGAGGTAGAGCAGTACACATGGTGACACCACATGAGGTAGAGTAGAGCAGCACGAGGTAGAGCAGTACACATGGTGACACCGCATGAGGTAGAGTAGTGCAGGATGAAGTAGAGCAGTACACATGGTGACGCCGCATGAGGTAGAGCAGAGCAGCACGAGGTAGAGCAGTACACATGGTGACACCACATGAGGTAGAGTAGAGCAACATGAGGTAGAGAAGAGTAGCACACATCGCAATGCCGTACAAGGTTGAGTAGAGCAGCACACATGGTAGTGCCACACAGTCAATTAGAGCAGCATGAGGTAGAGTAGAGCAGCACACATGGTAATGCCGCATGAGGTAGACTAGAGCAACATGAAATAGATTAGAGTAGCACACATGGTGACGCTGCATGAGGTTGAGTTGAGCAGCATGAGGTAGAGTAGAGCAGCACACGTGGTGTCTGTGCATGAGGACAAGGTCAGGAGAGCACTTTCCTTGCAAACAAAATGAGGACAGGGTCGGGAGAGCATTTTCCTTGCAAACAAAATGAGGACAGGGTCGGGAGAGCATTTTCCTTGCAAACAAAATGAGGACAGGGTTGGGGAGAGCACTTTCCTTGCAAACAAAATGGAGGCACACCTACACTTGCCTGCAAACAAAATGAAGGCATGCCCACACTTTCCTTGTAAACAAAATGGAAGCACACCCATCAGTTTCTTTGCAAACAAAATGGATGTAAGGAAAATGAAGGGTCTTGGAGGGCCAGCCATGGGGGACACGGTGTGAGGATCTGATGAATAGATACATCTGGTTACTCGGGGACAGCAATGTGGGACCATTGGTTAGCAGCAGGAGAAGCATGGCAGAGTATCCTAGGGACACGAAGGTCTCACTTTAAACATGTCAGTATGCCTGTTTATGAAAAGAACACATTATAGTCCCGGTAGCTAGATGTATTTTATTTTGTGTTTTTTTTTTTTTTGGAAGGATTATATTCCATGGTACATTGGCAACCCTTTCTCATGAACATACCCTTCTGTCTATGCGTTTTAACTACTTCCCCTTCCTCAGAGTATCTGAAGTAGATTTATTACCTTACCCTAGATGTGGTGCTCCTCATTTCCCTTCTGTCTATGCTTGTTAACTACTTCCCCTTCCTCAGGGTATCTGAAATAGATTTATGACCTTACCCCAGATGTGGTGTTCCTCATTTCCCTTCTGGCTATATTAATTAACTACTTCTTCTTCCTCAGAGTATCTGAAATAGATTTATGACCTTACCCCAGATGTGGTGCTCCTCGTTTCCCTTCTGTCTATGCTTATTAACTACTTCCTCTTCCTCAGAGTATCTGAAATAGATTGATGACCTTACCCCAGATGTGGTGCTCCTCGTTTCCCTTCTGTCTATGCTTATTAACTACTTCCTCTTCCTCAGAGTATCTGAAATAGATTTATGACCTTACCCTAGATGTGGTGCTCCTCGTTTCCCTTCTGTCTATGCTTATTAACTACTTCCTTTTCATCAGGGTATCTGAAATACATTTATTACCTTACCCTAGATGTGGTGGTACTCGTTTCCATTCTGTCTATGCTTGTTAACTACTTCCCCTTCCTCTGAGTATCTGAAATAGATTTATGACCTTATCCTAGATGTGGTGTTCCTCATTTCCCTTCTGTCTATGCTTGTTAACTACTTCCTCTTCCTCAGAGTATCTGAAATAGATTTAGGACCTTACCCTAGATGTGGTGCTTCTTGTTTCCTGTCTGTCTATGCTAATTAACTACTTCCCTTTCCTCAGAGTATTTGAAATAGATTTATTACCTTACCCTAGATGTGGTGCTTTTCATTTCTCTTCTACCAGTATTCTTGTCAGCAGCCCTTCAACAGTACTGTACTGTCTCCTTTTTGTGTCTGGCTACCTTCTTCTCTTCCTCATACTCATTGACATGGATGTATTACCTTACTATAGAAAGAGGGTCTCCTGCTTGTCTTTTGTTTGTAGCTGCCTGTACTTAAGTTCTGCTGTTTTACCCCCTGTTGTTAACCCACTACCTTTAGTTACTTACCCTGTGGTTTCTCAAATGGTGAGGCCAGCTTTCCTGGAGAGGCCCCATCTCTTCCAGGGGAAACTCAAGCAGTGCTCTATTTATTTGTCAAAGATCAGAATTACAATCCTTTGAGTCATGGACTAATTTCCAAAGGCTCCATGTCAAAGTACACATAATGAACACAATAATTACAAGTACATACATTCAAGATTTATCATAAAAAATTGGCAATGTTACATAGCACAGTACATGAATACACATCAGAGAACACATTAATTATAAGTACATGCATTCAAAATTTATCATAAGAAGTTGGCAATGTTACATAGCACAGTACATGAGTAAACATCAGATAACACATTAATTATAAGTACGTACTTTCAGGGTGTAGCATAGGAATTGGCATTGTTAAAAAGTGTAGTTCCCGAGTTACAACTGTTATAGCAGTATATACATCACAGTATTGTAGGAGCAAAAAACAGTATATATGGGGGAGGCAGTGTGCCAGAAAAAGAGCCTATACAGTGGTGTAGCTAATCATAGGGTCACAATACTACAGCCATAGTACCAAATGGATATTAACAGAGGCAGTCTAGATATTGAGGCTTTGTCACTGGATCTAACTAGGTTATAAGTACAGTTCAGGTTAGTGGCCCACTGGTGAGGTGACTATGTGGACTGCTGAGGGCACCTACAGGTGTGGGCAGTGAAAATGTGGTTCCTGAGGGCCACTTTTAAAGCACTGATTTTGGGCTGACTGGTGACAGCTGCAGGTAGGAAGTTGAACCAGGATGAGGACCTATAGGCAAAAGACCTCTGGGCTAGGCGGGTTCTCACCCTGGGGACTGCTAGAGAGGATTTATCAGTGCTGCACATCGCAATGAAATGAGTTGAGTGGTGGAGAGATGACAAGACTCCAGGCAGCGTTAGCTTGAGAAGGATCTTTTTTTACCATGAGGCATGACTGGTATTGGAGCCTTTCCTTGAGGTTGAGTATCTGGGTGAGGGAGCAGACCATGCAGGAGTGAGTAAGCTGGTCAGCACCAGATAGGAGCCTGCATGCTTTATTGAGGGATACTTTTATCTTGCCTAGTGTGGTAGCATCAGCAGCTGCATAGATCAACAGGCCATAGTCAGTTAAGGACAGGATCAAGGAGGTGATGGCTGGCCGGAGGGCTTCTTGTGGCAGGCAGTCTTTGTGGCGGTAGAGAAGGCTGACACGTGTGTTGGCTGTGGAAGTGACAGCATTTATGTGGGTGTGGATGGGGAGAGCTTGGTCAAAGGTTATGCCCAAGTATTTGTAGGAGGTGACCAGGTCAAGGGGATGGAGGGTGCTGGAGAAGATGTGAAGGGGGAGCGTTTAAGTTTATTTTGATGGTGGGCAAAGATCATGGCTTTCATTTTTTTCAGGTTAATGACCAGTCTATGGTCCAAGAACCAGCATTCCATCTGAGTGAAGGAGTGCTGGAGTGAGACCTGCAGACTGGTGGGAGGTACAGAGGATGGCATTGTCTGCATAGAGTAGGACCTTGCTGGTACATGAGTTAGATAGTGCATTGATGAAGAGACTGAAGGGTATTTGCCCCAGGATAGCCATGTGGGACTCTTGAGCAGATGGGGCAGGTACTGGAGAGTGTCATGTTGATCTTAACTCATTGCACCCTGGAGGCTAGGTAGCTTGTGAACCAAGCTAAGGGGCCTTGGGAGAAACCTACTTACAGGAGGAAGTCCAGTGGGAAGGAGTGACTGACTGTGTCAAAGGCCTTGGAGAGGTGATGAAAACAGCTCCAGCCAGCTGGCCCTTGTCAAGTGCAGGGTGGAGGAAGCTAGAAAATTCTAAGAGTGCTGTGGTGGTGCTATGGCCTGAGCAGAAACCATGCTGTTCCTTGCAGAGCAGGTCATGGGTTTTGAGGTAGTCAGCAAGTTGGTCTGCCACTACCTTTTTAAGGACTTTGAAGGTTGGTTGGTAGTTCCCAAGGGATAAGTTATCCCCACCTTTGTGGATAGGGGCTGTTACAGCAGTCTTCCAGGCACTGGGGAACTGCCCGAGGCAGAGGGAGCAGTTTAGTAGGTCAGTCAGTGGAAGGAGTAGCTCATCAAGTGCCAGGCAAAGGAGCTTTTTATCCAGGGGATCATTTTGGGGGATGGGCCCGTTGAGGGCTTTGGCAAAGTAAGGCTTGGCTTCTTGTGGAGAGATTGTCCGAAGGTAGAAAGGGGACGTGAGAAGGTGGGTGGTTGGGGGCAGGAAGTGGGTCAAAGAATTCTTTGGCAAGCACCGAGGTTAGGTGAGTAAAAGTAGTATTGAGGCTGTTTGCTATACACTTTGGATCAGTGGTGATGGAGTCAATGACAGTGAGCTGAGAGGGGGAGTCAGGATTTACTGTTTAGAATTGTTGTATTCGCCCAGAACTTACAGGATGACCCCCTGAGGCACTTAATGTTGACCTATAGTATTCCGCTTTTGCCTTGCAAATGGCCCATGTGCAGTTGTTGAACTTGGTTCGGTATGCCTACATATCAGCTGGTTTACCTGAGTCTGCAGCTCTGTGCCATAGATTGTCTCTATTCCTCAGTTGTGTGAGGAGGGACGGGGTAATCCATGGTGTATTGTGCTGCCTAGCGTGGGTCTTAGTGAGGGGGCAAAGGTGTCACGGGCTAAGTTGAAAGAGTTGATGAAGTTCTCAACTGCAACATGGAAGCTGGTAGCAAGGCGTATTGGAGACCAGTCCCAGTGCTGAAAAAGTACTGCATTTATATTTTGAGTTTTAGATATTTTGTGCAAAAGGATGAGACAAATCGAAAGGGGATAATTTCTGTATTTATTTATTGGTGACCAGGAAAGATGCACTGAGCAGAGACTTATTTCCAGTGTAAAGAGAGAAGGTTAAGGAGAGAGAGCACAATTCAAAAGTTTAACTAAAGAACAGTCAAGAAATACAAAATGAACAGTGCAAACAAATAGCAACAATGAACAAATAACGAAAGGTGGCAACTGATCAGTTAGACTGGGGGCAGAACAGGCCAAATACAGAGGCGGAGTAGGAGAAAGAGCAGCATGGAGCAAGACAGTCCCTGAGATGTTGCTTAAGAGTATGGAAAGAGGTGAAAAAGAGGTTGGTATAGGAAGGTTATTCCAGACAACAGGGAAAAAAACAGCAACCAGTCTGGTCCATGAAGGTACTTCAAAAATGGGTAACAATGGTTTGAGAGTCAAAATAGCAGAGCAAGTAGTCTGGCCAGGGGATGGGGGATTTCAAGTGTGTGTGTTTGTGTATGTGAGGGGAGTGAATAAAATAACAGCCAGCTATTCCAAGGAGTTTCACTTTATGCCTCCATGTACTGGGCATCGTATGCCTTTTATCTGTGGAGTGGTCCATTTATTTCAATAACTGAGGCAGGCTCAACATCCTTTCTGTGACTTGGGGAGGCTCACTATATGAGTATGCAGTACTGTGTTTTATCTTTCATGTTCTTGTTAAAAGTTAAAACAAGAGAGTGGAGGGAAATGGTCTTAGTGAGTATTTGGAAGATAATATGTAGTGCTACATGAAATATCATCCTTAGTGACTCAGTTACAATAGTTGTCTTTTACATTGTTTCCTATATGTAACTTAAATAAGTATTTAAAGACATGACATGTTTCCTTTGAATTCGTTTTTTACATTTTTTCTTTAGTCTAAATTGCTATTTAATCAATTAATGTGTCACTATGATGTAATTGATTTTCTTGTATAAATTGCACTTTGAATCATGCATGGTATACACCCTCTTGAAGGCTTGTAGCCAAGGCACTAGGGGCTCACACTGGCGTATTATTAAATGCAACTAATTTGTTGTTAAATATATGGTGTTGTGGTTAATTTTGGAGCGCATTTACTTTTGGAACCAGTCATATAATAAAAGTGGTATGTTCTTCTGTCCTGCAATTAAAGCGGAAGGACTAAAAAGGGTTGGCCCTTTCTAACATTTGTAGCAAGAAAAGAGCATATAGGAAATTTGATAAGTTGCTAGAAATACATGTGTGCACTTGGAATATTATTAAATGTATGTTTTTCTTTTGTTTTTATTTTTAGTCTTTGGTAACTGGGTAAGGCCCACTAGGCACAAGTGCCTGTTTTCAAGGGTGACCTGGGAACACTGTGCGGTTAAGTGACTTGCTCAGAGTCGCACAATATGCAAGTGGAGATTGCGAGAATCAAACCCTGGTCTGGCCTGCTGGATGTACTAAGCTCATTCACAGCTTGTTACTCTAATCTGTAGGCTATACTGCCAGTCCAATACATGATTTACCCAGGTTGCTCATTAAAGCAGAGAACAGAGAGCAGGGAATTCACTATAGTTTGGTGTGTCTACATGGTCAGCAGTTCAATTGAAAACTACCATATATACATGCAACATGGCTAAGGAAAAGGGTTCTACACTGCTCTGATGATGGACATGCAGTGCTTTTGCTTATCCATGTTACAAACACAACAAAAACCTGGTGATATCAGACACTGCCGTCATATTAAAAAAAAAAAAAAAACATGTTTTCTGCCTTGTTATTAATGTGTTACGATTAAAAAGGATAGCCACTTTTTAAGATTTGCAGCAGGAAAAGAGCACATAGGAAATTTGGTAAGTTACTACAACTACAAGTGTATAATTGGCAAATTACTACAAATACAAATAAAGTTAGACAAAGGGCACATAAGCTTTAGAGGAGGGAGGCATTGTCATTGGGCCAGAGACTACCTCTAGTGATTCAGCAGTGCCTGAGGGCAGGCTTAGCAGACACACTGGCAGTTGCAAGAAGACAAAATGTGGGTTTTCGGGGCTGCCTTAAAGGGGCCAAGTTTGTATATTGCGGTGATAGCCTGGAGGAGGGCATTATACCAGGTGGGGATTCTTAAAGGGAAGGATCTTTGGGCTCATGTGGCCCTAACCCAGGATACCTTCCAGACAGTCTTGGTAGCTGTGCATGTGGCCACGGAGAGGGTAGTTAACTGAAGTGAGGCAGTAACCCCTGTGGGGCTCAAACCCAGGTAGATGTTTTTGGTAAGGAGGCATGTCTGATATTGCAGCCTTTCCTCTAGTGTGAATGCATAGAGGGTGCAGGTATGAGTATGTTTGTCTGTACCAGAGAGGAGCCAACATGCTTTATTGATTGCCATCTGGATTTGGTGAAGTGCAGTGGGGTCAGAAGCAGCACATATTGTTAGCCCATAGTCAACAAGTGACAGTTCCGAGGATGAGACTGCCAGGCGGAGGGCTTCTGCCATTAGACAGTCCTTATGCCTGTGTAATAGGCCAATATGTGCATTGGTGGCCGACAAGAGAGCTTTGATGTGTTCCTGGAATGAGAGTGTGGAGTCAAAGGTTATGCCCAAGTATTTATAGGTTTGGACCTGTTTCAGTGGGAGGAGAGAACTGGAGAGGATTTTCAAATGGTACTGTATGCCTTTGCCTTGTTTTGGTGGTGTGAAAAGCATGGCTTTGTTTTTTTTGTTTTTTTTGGTTTTTTTAATGTTGACCACTAATCTGTGGTCAGAAAAACAGTTTTCAATCAGTTTGAAGGAGTCTCGAAGGGAGAGCTGAAGAGCAGCAGGGTCAGGGTGGGAGGTGTATAAAATTGCATCATCCGCATGCTGGAGGACATTCCTAGGGCTGAGGTTGGATAGTGCATTACAGATAAATGATAAAAAGGAGGGGACCCAGGATGGAGCCCTGGTAGTGTAGTAGACAGGGTGGTGTTGATTTTAACACACTGGGATCTAGTAGCAAGACAGCTGGAGAACCAGGAGGGGGGCCTGGAGATACCCCGATGTGTTGGAGTGTATTTAATAGTAGGATGTGGGAGACCACGTCAGAGACTTTAGAGAGGTCAATGAACACAGCACCAGTGAGATGCCCTTTATCCAATGCAGTGTGAAGAGAGTTAAGAGAATTCAGTAAAGGCCTTAGTTGTGCTGTGACCTGCTCTGAAGCCATGTTGTTCCCTGCAGAGTAAGTTGCGAGTGAGGAGGTATTCAGTGAGTTGGTCAGCCAGCATTTTTTCAAGGGCTTTAGAGAGTGGGAGAAGAATTGAGATGGGTCGGTAGTTGTTTGGGGCAGTGCAGTCACCACTTTTGAGTATAGGGGTTATTACTGCCATTTTCCAGGCTGTCAGGAACTGTCCCAGGTACAGGGAGCAGTTCAGAAGGTCTGTCAGTGGGGACAGGAGAGAGTCGAGCACCAGGTAAAGGATCCGCATGTTGAATGAATCTTTACAGTAGTTAGAGCCACCGAGGGTTTTGGCCAGGTAGGCTTTAGCTTCAGTCCGGGTGATGGCTCTGAGATGGAAGGGGGGACTGGAGGTTAGGTGCTGGGGTGGGTCCTATGGGATCAAAGAAGTTGCTTGGGAGTACTGTATTAAAGTCAGAAAAGGTGGGGTTGAGGCAGTTGGCAATGCCCAGTGTCTCAGTGGAGATGGTGCCATTGATGTTGATATGGAAGAGGGGTCCGTGATTTCCCATTATGGTCTTTTATATTGTCTCAGAATTTGTGTGAGCTTTCTCAAGAGGCAGCGAGAGTGGATCTATAGTGTTCTGCCTTGGCCTTGTGTATTGTTCAGGTGCACTTGTTATGGGTGGTGTTGTATGCCTGCCTGTCCACCTGTGAGCTAGAAGCTGTGGCTTGGTGCCAGAAGTTATCTCTTAGCTTAAGCTGTTGCAGCAGTGCGGGGGTGATCCAAGGTGCATTTCACTTCTTGGAGGTTGTTTTCGTGAGAGGGGCATAAGCATCACAGGCTTTGTTGAAGGTGTGGGTGAAATAGTTCAGGACGTCATCTATGCTCAGCGCCTGAGTAATTGGGGACCAGTCACAGTTTAACAGATGTTGTCTGAAATTGGTGAGACTGCCAGGCTGCAAGCAGCGACAGGAGGTGATGATGGGCAGAGGTTTGGGCAGCTGACAGGACCAGGAGAAAAGGATTGGGGAGTGGTCACTCAGGGAGTTAGGGAGTACCACTAAGTCAGTGACTCAGTGGGGATGGTTTGTAAGCAGAATGTGTAGCAGGGTGTGGGTTCCATTAGCAGGGTTTGTCCTTGTGGGTTGAGATACTGATTGAGACAGATCCAGGGCCACAAAGGTGTCCTTGGCAGGGGCTGCAGAGCTAGCTAGTCAATTTATATTGAGGTCCCCGACTAGTACTTGTTCCACCTTGTGGGGGAGACTAGTGAAGTAGTTTGAGAGTGATTGTGTAGCAGCTGATTGGTTTCTAGGAGGGATATAGGCAACTGTAAGAATGAATTTAATTGAGAAGACTTGGGCCCCATGGTCCAGCATGGGAACGGGCATGGTTTGGCAGGTCAGTGAGTCACGCACATAAAAGGTACATCCGCCAGCTCATTTACCCTTTCTATCTTTCTGAAGGAGAGAGAAGCCAGGGGGAGAGAGAGAGAGAGAGAGAGAGAGGAAGGAATCTGGGGTCTTTTTGGAAAGCCAGGTTTCTATTAGTGCCAGGACATCAGGTAGTTGCTGCACTAGCCAACATTGCAGGGGTGCATTTTTTGGGGGGGTAAACTACAAATATTCATCAAGGCTATGCATAGCCCAGGGGGTGGCTGTGGCTGGTTGTGAGCTACTGAGCTTGGGCTAGGGTGAATGTTGCCTGACATTAGTAGCCGCAAGGAGATAATCCTTAGGAGGGCAAGAATTTGTTGATTTTTTGCTGGGTAGTGATGTTTGGAGGGCTTAGAGGGGAGTGAGCATGAGATGGGCATATAGAGGAGGGGTGGAATGGCCAGGTGGTGAGGAGGGCAGGATGCTTGAGGAGAGTGTAGTGTGAGGGGGGCTGGTAGGGGGTGGGGGCATAGGGGGATGGCAGAGTGGATGAGGGGAGGTGGGGTGTGGGGTATGTTTCCAGCATTGGGAATGGGTGCATAATGAATTGGCCTGAGGGTTCTTGGTGATGCATAACAATAGTGACACCAGCAGTATCATGGTTAGTGCCATATATGGTTAGTGTCATGTGTACACTTTGCAAATTGTAAACAGTTGTAATACCTGATCTGCACACATTGCTCATTACAATGGACAACAGACAGCTGAGAATTCACTATAGTATACTATGTCTGCATGATCAACACACTGTAACATGGCTCTGGGAAAGGGTTGGACACCACTCCAATGAAGGATGTGCAGTGCTTTTGCTTAGCCATGTTACAAACACACAGAGGAGTTGGCAGTGTCAGAAACTGCAGTTGGGAAGCAAATGACAAGTGAGATGACAAAAGTTTACAGTTATAACCCATTTCACTGCTGCACATATTTCTTATGTCTCAGCTGTGAAGCTCATGAGAAGAACATGTCTCTCTCTGAAACAGCTGTGAGAAATATATAGCTACTTTTCCTCTCAATGTGACTTTGTGCACTACGCTGTCTTCTACACACTACTGACTGCCAGGTCACTCACAGTGTGGGGCCCCAGATTGGAACCATGGATTAATTGAGAATTAAGCCATGGTCAGCTGGTGTACTTGCACCAATAAGGGGCATCCCTTTTTCTTAGCCATGTTACAAGCTTGAGTATTTAGATGGGATATTTGCGCTTAATAACTGGCTTTAGTGACTTGTACCAGTATTATAAAAAAGCAGTGTGCTTGTTTTGATTACCATTTGGGTGTGCTTACATTCAGAGCTCATTCATTTCCCTGTGTGCAAACCACCAACTGTGGTAGATCCCCAATAACCCACACCTCCTCATGGCTTATTGCTTAATTATGAACCGGAGATCGTAAATGGACGTCGCTGATTGGCCGAGAGGTTTCGAAGCCGTGATGATATCGGGCTACATCATCACGGCTTCAGAAAACCCAGTCACCAGCCTCTCACCGCAGATAAAAATCATTCCGACGACAACGGGCAGCCACGCTTGAACTTACAGTCGGCAGCAACAAGCTCCTCACGTACTCCCTCGCCATCATTCTTTACACAAAATTCCCGCAGTCAGCTGCTCCTGTTCGTCTCCTCGCACTGGTCTTACAATCCGGACATAAAATAAAGTACTGAATTCACGCTGATGTAAAAAATATTTCATTATTCAAAGTAATGTTTGCCTTCGAAGCTAAACCACGAGACTCCGAGCATGCGTATCGGCGTCTGTGGCGGACACTGATGCGCTTCTTCAGAATCACGGCTTTAGTTTTCAAAAGCACTTCCCAACTAAAATAACACTCGTTTTAAGCACTACACTAGTATTTTGACATCAGGGTGAACTTATAAATTAATTTCTATGTTCGGAAAATACATGTCAAAAAAAGTGATTTCTTGTCATGGATGGGTTGCCAGCACCCTTCCTGCTCGGGAATTCAGAACCTTGTCACCCGCTGAACAAGCAACTACAAATTTAAAAAAAAATTAATTCAATTCACAACCTAGTTCTTCCTCATTCTAACAAAGCATTACAATAAGGCCACCTACCACCCACATCAAAAACTAAACGGACTATATTATTTCAATGTATTCCTACACATTACAAAATGCATTACTAAAACATTTTAGAAGCTTTTTGTAAAATATTTTATTGATACATATATACAATCCAGTTCATAATAGCAATAATGCACTCCAGGGTGTGGTATATCATGGGATATCATCACTTTCGGTCGTTGGGCCTTTTCGCCCGCGGCCTCATGCCCAACCACCAGGCGTGACGACACACCTCTGTCGCAGCATTATTGCTTAATTATACCATGCTCTTTTTTTTTATTACTAAAAAAAAAATAAAAAGAAAGACGTGTTTGTATTTTAAATCATTATTTTTAACAAAGTTATCACTCCGCCTCATAAAGTACTGCGGTGTTGCAAGGGAGATACTGAGGTGATTGGTTTAAACAATGCAGTGCTGCATGGTGTGTCCTTCATAACTCCTTTACAACTCTGATTTGGTCTTTTGGTCTCTCTCTAATTAAAAAGAAGGGAAAAAAACAATGTTCTCTGTGTAACTGGTAAAGAGGTATGACAGAGTGAGTTGCGAGTGTTCATGGGTTGTGCTTCTTGTGGGTGGAAATTTTCGAGTTAGTGAGTTGCTATCAATTCTGATAGTGTCCCAGTGTCCCAAAGGTTGCAGGAGTTTTTTCTTTTTTGTGTAATCTTTTTTTTTCCCTCTGTCACTCACTGGGACCTGCTTCTCCGTCAAGCCACCTAGTACCACCAGCGACCCCTTCCTTCAATTCCCCCAGAGCTGCCTACCTCATATTTGCAGCCTTTCTTCAAGTTAGCCCGGCATATCCCTTTGCCGGGAGGGTCCTCCTCCTTCAAGAGGGAAGGGGGACTCCAGCACACTATTTTCTTTCTTGCCCGGGTGCTGCTGAGGCGGACGTTACTCTACCAGGATTGCTTGAGGGCATCGTCGGGGACAGCCGCTGTCATCCAGCCAATCCCAGTGCAGTTTCCGCTTTTCTGTGGTGTTCCTCTTAGTGCAATCCCTCTGTTGTGCTCCCAGTCTCCACTGGGGGCCGCTGCAGAGTGACCATGCATCCCCAACCCACCCCAGGGGAGGAGAGCTGTCCCACGGATGCTCAATCCTACCCCTTCTCCTGCTGGCTCCCAAGTCCATTCCCGAACCCGGGTCAGCAGAGTTGTTTGAGCTGTGGTGTCCAGCGCCTCAGCCCTCTGCACCAACGGGCTGGCTCTTTTTTTTTTTTGATGAGGGAATTGGTGTGTTCTACAATTATTGGGATTTACAGGAGTGGAGTGCAGAGCTGATGGTACGTAGAGTGAAACTAGAGGGTCGGCGCAGCATCTCCATCTCTGGGATTGCTTCTGGGTGCAATTTTGCAACATAGTGAGTTGCTAATGGCTGTGACAGTGTGCAGTAGGCTGCAGGTGCTTTTTTTTAATGAAGGAATCCATGTGTGTGCTTTGATTTATCGGGGATCACATGACTGGAGTGAGGGGATAATGATACAGAGGGTGAAACTGGAGGGTTAGTGAATGTTATGGTTTGAAAACAGAAAGCTGTGGTGTCAGTTTGGGCCGTATTCCATTTTAGAGGTATGTTTAATTTTTAGCAGTAGTCTGTGTTTCCTCTGATTGAAGCAGAAATATTCTTTAGTTTGAAGGTGTATGAGTGTTTCCAAGTTCATGATTTTCTCTCCATTTTAATGCTTGATGCGAGGGGGTCAAATTCTGCGTTTAGCTGGAGGGCAATATGGCGGGTTTGCAGAGTGTTTTGGTGGTCAAAGGGATTTTAAAATTATGCAGCTGGCTGGCACCTTTGCTGTGGGTATATCGTAGGATTTACCACAGCAGAAAGATGCCAACCAGCCAATCACAATATGGGATTTTTCATTTCTTTTAATGTCCATGGGATACTTGCACTTAATACTGTCTGGTTTTAGCAACTTGTATCAGTATTATAAACAAGCATTTGTCAATGCCGAATGTTGTCTCGCTGGCATTGGCATTGGTAGTGCAGGAATTAGAGATGCATAATAGGAGTGGCAGTGAAGTATTGAACTGATGCCAGCCCCACACCCACACTGCAGAGACTGACAGGTGTTGGGATGTGCCTTTGGATCATCAGCTATAACGCTCATGCCATTTTACCTCACCCTACCCTGTAGACACTTACATGTGTCATGGTGTGCTTTGGGGTCCTTGGGCATTATACTTACCCCATTCCATAAGGAAATACATTGAGGTGGGTGCAGTATAGGAGAATGGGGTGAACTTTATGGCTGAACACTCCAAGGCACACTTCGATGCCTGTCAGTGGCTGCAGGGTGGGGGTGGAATGGCAGGAGCATTACAACTGATGATCCCAAGTCACACTCCTGATGCCTGTCATTCTCTACAAGGTGAGCTGTAACAGTTGGAAACCCTAAATCCATAGGCGTGTGATGTTTTTTTTTCACTCCATATTATCAACATGGGCTTTTTGTGACCCCACCTCATGAAGAGCAGCAGTATCAATTTGTTAGCCGAAAGGTGATTTTGCACAGCGACTGTGCCATTTGGTGTCACAGCTATGTAAACACATTTTGAGCAGGATGTGAAAAATGACAACTATATTGTTCATGAGGAGGTGTAAAAAAATGGCAACGTTGAAAATCTGGAGCGAAAATATAAAAAATTGGTGAAGTCATGGGCATGCATAGAAACTGCGCAATGCATGTACGTAACCCAATTATTTTGGTGGGGTTTTTTTAAACCACATTTTCAACATAGGCATTTTGAGACCTCCCCTCATGAACAGTGATACTGTGATTTTCTAAATCTGTCCCAAAAGTTGATCTCAAACAGCAACCATGCCATTGTACACCACAGGTGCGAAAACACATTTTGGGCAGGATAACCTGCTGACTGCTGCTATCTTCACTGGGACCCCTATGAAAGCAAGATGCTGTATCTCATGCGGTCATCCTGCTTGGAGTAATTTCAAGTAAGTAAAAAATAGAAATGTGATTTTGCTTTTACTCTGAATTTGGTAGCTGTCTACATTGATTTGTGATTTTGTGTTTTACTCAGGGGAGTCACATGTTTATAACCAAGGCCAACAATTCAGAATATAGTTGTATTCTATTGTGACTAGCTATTGTGACTATTTGCGTTAAAAATGATTTTGTTCTTTACTTAAGGGAATTACATTATTGTAGTTTAGATAGTCACCAGAGCCAGTTGGAATACATTTTTCAGCATTCAAGATTTTTATTTGGAACAGGAAAAGGTGTGACAAGGCCAAATGAACCTGTACTCATTTACAATGGCTTCCTGATAATAGTACAAAAACTTTTCCATAACATGTTGATACATAAAACAGACAAAATAAATACATGTAAGACAAAAAGTATAAGAAAAAACACCAACATCTGAACTGCAGCACAACTTTAAGGTGACCATTGACAAGCAACACCCCAGAATTCTGAAAGAACTAAGGGAAGAACTAGTAACATCATTGATTGCCCTTTTTTAACAAATCATGGGAGGATGGTATGGTGCCTGTGGACTGGAGGAGGGTGGATGTAATTCCTCTTCACAAAAGAGTGAGCAAGGCAGAGGCAGGAAACTACAGACCTGACAGTTTGACCTCAATGGTAGGGAAAATGACGGAATCACATCTAATGGAAAGAATTGTTGAGTACCTAGAGGCCAGTGGGGCACAGGACCCAAGGCAGCATGGATTCACAGTGGGAAGGTAATGTCAGATGAAGCTAATCAATTTCTTTGACTGGTAACCAAAGTAGTAAGGGGGGGGACTGTGGACATGGTCTACCTAGACTTTAGCAAAGCATTTGACACAGTCCTGCACAAAATATTAATAAACAAATTATCAAGCCTGTGAGTGTGCCCCAGGGTGATAGCCTGGGTAAAATATTGGCTGGACAATGGCACACAGAGGGTAATAGTAAACAGAGTCTACAGTGAAGAAAGGGGGGTTACTAGTGGGGTACCGCAGGCTTCAATACTGGGTCTGGTCCTTTTTACTGTCTTTATAAGTGACATTGCAGAGAGACTGGAAGGAAAAGTATGTCTCTTTGAAATCGACACAAAGACCTGCATCAGGATTGATACATGAGATGGGGTGGAAATAATGAGAAAGGACTTCGCAAGGCTGGAGGAATGGTCAAATGTATGGCAGCTTAGATTCAGTGCAAAGAAGAGCAGAGTAATACACTTGGGAAACAAAACCCCAGGGAAGAGTACACAGTGGTGGGTGAGATATGGACAACAGAAATAGAGAGGGTCCTGGGGTAGTTGTATCAGATGACCTAAAGGTGGGCAGGCAATGTGTGAAGGCAGTAAGGAGGACTGAGGTGATACTAGGATGCATAGGGAGAGGCATCACCAGTAGAAAACAGGAAGTTGTTTCCCTTTTTACAGACAGTTGGTGAGACCCAATCTGGAGTACTGTATGCAGTTCTGAAGACCCCATCTCCACAAAGACATAGACAGGGTGGAGGCTGTCCAGAAGAGAGCAACGAAAATGGTGCAGGGTCTGCACCAGAAGGCATATGAAGAGAGACTAAAGGAGCTTAATATGTATACTCTCGAGGAAGGGGGGGGCATGATAGAAACCTTAAAGTACCTCAAGGGAATCAGCAAAGTCCAAGAGGGTAGCATCTTTCAGAAAAAGATATGTGCAAGAACAAGGGGACACAATTTGAAGATAGAGGAGGCATAGCTCAGAAGTAATGTAAGGAAGTATTTTTCCATGAGAAGGTTTTGGATGCATGGAACAACCTTCCTGAGGAGGTTGTAGAGTCAGAAACAGTGGTGGAATTCAAGAATGCATGGGACAGACGAGGCAATTCCAGTTGGGTAGGAGGAAATAGGCTGTTGGTTAACTAGGATCTGCAGCTTATCCATTAGGTAGGAAAATGGGCAGACTAGGTGGGCCAAGTGATCCTTTTCTGCCATCAAATTATATGTTTCTATGTTACAACCGACCAAGTTATCTCGATACCGATTTTTTTTTTTGTTACATTTTGCAATGAGGTAATGACTCGACAGTGGGACACAAGTACACAGACAGAGAATTCCAGTATTTTGAACTACTATAGGTATATTATATACATTACATTTAAATTGTATTATGATCAGTTCTGGTGGCTAAATTTATTACAAAAATGTGATTTTTTTAATTTTTTACTTGGGGGAGCTGTAGTTGTGTTGTATTCTGTATCACTTTGGTGATGGCCTGCATTAAACAAATGTGATCTTTGTTTTTCACTCAGGAGAGGAGGAAGCTGCAGTTATATTATGTTCTGTCTGACTTTAGTGACTACCTGCATTTAAAAATGAAGTTTTTCTTTTTACTGTGGGAGTGGGTAGCTGCATATTGACATTTTAATTGCTCTTTCCCTGACTCTGGTTATTAAAAATCTAAATACTTTCTCTGTTGGAAATCTGGTTCTGTGTGATTTGCTTAATTATCTTTTGTCCTGTTTCATTACTGTTTTTTGTTATCATGCCCCTCCTGCCATGATTTATTACCTGTTAACATTCTCCCTTGTGATCAGTAAGAAGCCAGTATAGGTCAGACCCATTCTATGAATATTATAAATAAAAGCAATAAATTCAAATGTCACAGAAAGAATAATTTAATCAAAATAATTTTCAAATGGAAATGTTTGAAAGACACATTTCTCAGGTTAAATTGAAAGTTGGTGGATTGCGCATAAACAATTAAGAAAAGGCAACTAACATGTGTTTGCTTGTTCTAAGAAAATACTAATTGAATATCTATTGTTTTAGTTAGCTGGAAATTTGAGTGCAGTGGAATCTGGAGCCAGCAATCATCACTTGAGATCTGCCAACTGAGTCACACAACAGAAAAATGCCATCAGTACCCTCCGTGCAGAAAGAGTTTCAATGACCTACATCTTATCAGTGCACAACACCAGATTCATGAAGGAGAGGAACGATTAAAATGCACCAAATATCACAGCATGCTAAATGCAGTTAAATGTCCTGACAAGAGTTTTACTGCTCAGCTAAAAACTACAAAACACCAAATGCACCAGAAACCATATACATGTGCGCATTGTGACAAGAGTTTTGCAGCACAGAATATCTTCATGAGGCATCAGCAAATTCACATGACAGAGAGACCATATAAATGTGCTGAATGTGAGAAGAGTTTTGGCCAGAAGCGTAACCTAGCAATACATCAGCGAACACACTCTGGAGAGAAACCATATAAATGTGCTGAATGTGACAAGGGTTTTGCCCAGAAGTCTGGTCTGACAAAACATCAGCGAATTCACTCTGGGGAGAGACCTTATAAATGTGCTGAATGCGATAAGAGTTTCGTTCAGAACAATACTCTGATAATACATCAGCGAACACACTCTGGAGAGAGACCATATAAATGTTATAAATGTGACAAGAGTTTTGGCCAGAAAAGTAGTCTGATAATACATCAACGAGCACACTCTGGAGAGAGACCATTTAAATGTGATGAATGTGACAAGAGTTTTAGTAATAAGAGTGATCTGATAATACATCAGCGAATGCACTCTGGGGAGTCACCATATAAATGTGCTGAATGTGACAAGAGTTTTGGCCGGAAGGGTAACCTAGTAGTACATCAGGAATGTCACTCTGTAGAGAGACATTTTAAATGTATTGAATGTGACAAGAGTTTTGGTTCTCAGAGTAGCCTGATAAAACATCAGCGAATGCACTCAAGGCCATATAAATGTTATGAATGTGGCAAAGGTTTTGGCCAGAACAGCTCTCTGATATCACATCAGCGAATGCACTCTGGAGAGAGACCATATAAATGTGCTGAGTGTGACAAGGGTTTTGCCCAGAAGTATGTTCTAATACAACATCAGTGAATTCACTCTGGAGAGAGACCATATAAATGTTATGAATGTGACAAAAGTTTTAGCCAAAACATTACTCTGATAATACATCAGCGAACGCACTCTGGAGAGAGACCATATAAATGTACTGAATGTGACAAGGGTTTTACCCAGAAGTATCTTCTGACAAAACATCGACAAATTCACTCTGGGGAGGAATGGAAAGCTGCAAAAAATGCAGAAGCCTTAGTGTAGCATGGATCGACTACAAAAAAGCATTTGACAGCATCCCACACTCCTGGATCACTGATTGTTTACAGATTTACAAGATACATCCCACGCTGATAAATTTCATCATGGCCACTATGAGAAAGTGGCAAACCACCCTGTAATTAAACCATGTGAAAGGTCAAATCACCATCCCAAATATAAGCATCCAACAAGGGATAGTTCAAGGGCGACTCCCTGTCACCACTTCTGTTTTGCCTTGCCCTCAATCCTTTAAGTAGCCTAATCAGCATCCTAGGCTATGGCTATAGCTTCAACCCCAGAAACAAAAACAATCAACAGATAACATCTCACCTACTATTTGTAGATGACCTAAAACTTTATAGTTCATCCAACAGACATTTGTAACAACAACTACAAATTGTTAAGACCTTTTCTGATAACATACAGATGACATTTGGCCTAGACAAATGTGCCAAAGCAACACTTTTATAAAAGGAAAGTTAACTCATAAAGAAAACATGAATCTGGTGGAGGGTTGTGAAATAAAATAACTTGAGCAAGAGGGAGTGTATAAATACCTAGGAATAGATGAAGCGACAACACAGAATAAACAAATGAGAGTAAAAAATAACCAAATAATATTTTAGAAGGTTAAAGCTTATACTGAAAACTGCTTTGACAACACAAAGTAAAGTGCACGCTATAAACCAACTCGCTCTTCCAGTGATATCATACAGCTTTGATGTCATAGACTGACCACAGAAAGTGTTGAACCAATGAGATATAAAAACAAGAAAACTGATTCATGCTCACCAGTTAATATACAAAAACCAGTGCATGCCAAGATTGTACATTCCAAGGTTGTAGGGAGTCATGGGCCTCCTTGAGATTGATTACACATATACAGTAGATCCACAATAGTGGGACCACATACATACCTGCTGACATCCTTGGACCTAAACATAGTCAATGTCCTGCATCATGAAGGAAATAAGCCTAAAATGACTTCACTCATCAAATTAGGAGACGCCTTCAGGAGGGTAGCAGAGATGGATGTTAACCCACTAGTAGATAAGGAACAGCAAGCAACAGAAAGTGCAAAGAATCAGAAAAAGGAGTATAAGGAGAAAGACCAAAAGAAAAGAAAAAAACAACTGCAAAGCTCATAATTACAGTGGAAAATACAGGAAACTACTGGAACAACCACAGGTCGATCAAGCCCTGACCCATGAGTGGTTAAAAAGAGGTGAACTTAGGTCACAAGATGAGAGACTGATAATGGCAGCCCAAGATATTGCTCTACACACAAGAAGGTTCACAAAATCCATAGAAAAAAACAGGAGAAACAGACAAGTGCAGGTTCTGTAGTACAGAATTAGAAACAGTTGCACATCTCTTGGGTGGATGCAAAGTACTCATGGCAGAAGGTTTGTATACCGAAAGACACAATAACGTAGCAAGATAGATCCACTGGAAACTGTGCAGACATTATAACACATAGGTAGAAGAGAAACATTGGAAGCATGAACCACAAAGAATAACAGAGAATGAAGAAGTAATGATCACATGGGATCACCCAATGCCAACTGCCAAGAAAGTGGAAGCAAGAAAACCAGAAGCATGAACCACAAAGCCTTAACTATTTACACACTGCCCTAAAAGTTTGTGTACTGCTAATTTCTGCAGCCAAAAGCTATGTTTATAGCCAAATGTTAGACTTCTAGCCTGTTTTAGCAGCACACGATTGAGACTGGGCTAAGTAACTCATTTTATGCATTTTTAAATGAACGTCTAAACTGTTTAACACTGCCCTGATAGAGTCTGAGCTAATAATTTCTGTAGCCTCTATGCTATGTTTCTATTAACAAAGTGCAAGAGGGTAGCATCTTTCTGAAAAAGAGGTGTGCAAGAAAAAGGGGGCACAATTTGAAGATGGGGAGGCGGCTCAGAGGTAATGCGAGGAAGTATTTTTTCACTGAGAGGGTTGTAGATGCATGGAACAGCCTTCCGGAGGAGGTTGTGGAATCAAAAACAGTGGTGGAATTCTAGAATGTATGGGGCAGTCATAAGGCAATTCTAGGGGGTGGGGGGAGGAGGAAGTAGGCTGTTGGTTAACTAGGATCTAAAGCAGAAAACCGGCACCTGCTTTAAAACACATATAGCGGTAGTAGCTCTATTATGGCTCTCAAGTAAAGGACTTAGCCAAGAATGCTAATATGGTACAAATACTTTAATATTAAAAAACTCACTGCAAATATGGCATCAGACAAAAAGGAGTTTGTTTTTAATCTGTAGTCCATAAAGCATAAAGTTCCTTTAGTCTCAGAAGAACGCCATGTAAACCAACACATAAACGGCTATAAAGTCCCAGCAGGTGTGAGTAAAGGCTGAGGGTCGCTTCCAGCTGACGTCACCTGACGCGTTTCGCTGACAGCTTTTTCAAAGGTTGACATCCACAGGTATACACCTGTATTTAAACACGGCCCTTAAAGGGAAAGCACCCTTATTATACTAAATACAAGTCAAATATAGAAAACATATAATACATATAATAAACCATTAAAAAACTATGTAGAGTATCCATTATACATCACCAATAAACAGTAGCACAAATAACTGTTGGAAATATTCCACTTTAACAAAAGGTATCTTTTTCTAGTAGATCATAGTACTCAGTGCACTGCTGAAAGATAGAAAAGAAGGACAAAGATATTAAAAAGAAGACACCAATAAATAACTACATTTCTTATATTTTAAAAATGGACGAATCTCAATCCTTTCATTTAAGCCTGGTTCATACATTGCTCTCATTGCAAAAATCCAATATTGTTCCCTACGTAGAAGGAGATTATATAGATCCCCACCCTCTTTTAGTAAGCATAGGTTTTTCAATTGCTGTAAATGTAAACTTATGTGCACCCCTAAATATGATTTTGAAATTTTGAGACAGCTTCACCGAGACTGCTTTTTACAGCTTTAACAGCCCACAGCTGTATGCTGCTGCCAGTCCCCAGCCTATAAAAATTCTGGACAGAGAACTTTAATGCAAGGATTATGTGACAGGAAAAACCTATCAGCCCATTTTCCCATTTGCAGGTTATCAGTGCCTGCCTCTAGTGGGCGCTATACTTTCGCCGTTGCCTCCAATTCCCTGCTTAAGCATATGAAAGTTCAAATTAACCAAAACATAAACTACAGTGAGAACTCAATAAAGGAAAAGAAAAGAAAGAAATAAATAACACCCTCATTCTATACTTACTGCCACACACTAACAGCAAGCAGGAATATTACCAATCTGCTCAGCAAAGATTATAGTTTTAATCTACCTCTATACACTTTCAAATTAGCCACATTGCAATCCTCTCACAATGGAAATGTCTTCCTGGCTTATTTTCATCTCAGTGGCTCTTCCTGTCTGCATGCCCCCCCCCCATTCCCCTTCCCTTTTCCATACCACCCCTAATTTAACCTTCTCTCCTGCCCCCTCACACCCCTCCCTCAGACCGCCCCTGTTGCTACTCCTGCTAGCATCACCATGTCCCACTACCCCACCCCCCCGCTCCTGTGCAACTGTCTCTAGAAACTGCTCTTTGCCCCTCGCTATATGACCCTGAATTACTGCGCTTCACCTGCTCTTATTTTACAAACAAGCTGCACCACTCTGCGGACTGCTCACTGCATAGCCAAAAGATCCTAAAATGTGTCTTATCCAGGATCTCCATTATCCTTCTGCTACTCACAGGCAATACACAAACCCTGGCCCTGTTGCCCCATCCCATGCTGGAAGGAGGTATAAAAAATATGGGTCACAAGACTAACTGTCTCCAGCTCAGGTTATACCTTGACCATAGGGTATAGGTTAAGAGGCACACTGACTGAATCATGACCAGAACATTACTTCTGTATCCCACCTAAAATATACAGTCCCCAGTACCCTGCAGAATCTCTATAGCTGCCCTAGTCTATAGCCATGCCACCATGGCCACACCCAATACTCTGCCTTGTAGAATAAAATCAAAAAGGCTAAATTGGTTACAATGGGCTTGCATTCTAAGAAAGCTGCTACTACTACTGCTACTGATCTTGGGAGATGTTCATCTGAACCCAGGGCCGTCCATGGCCAGACCACACCTGAGACTAGGTCACCTCAAGATAGTCTAACTGAACATCCAAAGTCTCCTTAGCAAGCTGCGGTTCCAGGCCTGTGTAGAACCACTTAAACCTGATGTAATTGCCTTTACTGAAACCTGGCTTTCACCTATGGTCTGTGATACCACCATCACCCTAGAAAGCTATACAATGGTCCGGCAGGACAGATGGACTAAGAGAGGCAGGGGTTGCCTGGTCTACCTGAAAAGTGAGATAAGTGCCCAAGTACTACCTTGTAGCTTACACACTAAGGAAGTACAAACAATAAGTCTTAAGCTCATTCTGAGGCAGCAAAACAAAATGTTAATACTATCCACTGTGTACATACCCTCCCCCCGAAACCATAACGTGGGTATCTAACAAGTGTTAAGCAACCTGGAACAAGTAAAGCACAACTGGGAACAGATTTTTTGACAGGGATTTCAACACCAGTTGGCTGTTCCTTGACACTCTCACAGTTTGAGACCAGGTATCTGGTCTCTACCTCACCCAACTGGTCACTCAAGCTACCAGATTTAATTACAAAACTGGCACAAGTACTCTAATTGACTGGCTCCTTGCAAGTTGTATAGAACATATCCCTGAGGTCACCGTCTTTCCAGACACCCTCAGCGATCACTGTCTGGTAATGTGCACTTGGTGAAATAAGACCACCATTAGTGCCCCCCCCCCGGGTCACACAAAACCACTCCCTGAGACCTGGGCACCTGAATTGCTTTAGACAATATTTGAAATTGATTGACTGGTTGCCTCTAGACAGAGCCAAAGATGACAACCAAGCCGTCAACTTTGCTTCAATGTTCAACAAGGCTTGTGATATATTTGCCCCATATAAAACTAAAAAAAATAGAGGGACTACTAAACCTTGGCTCATGGGCTCCCTCCTTGAGCTCATGTGGGATAGGGATAATCTCTGGCATAAGGCCAAAGCAACTTGCAAAATAACAAATCTTATATACTATAAGACTGCTAGAAACAGATGTACAAAACTCATCCATCAGGCCAAGACAACCCACTACAATAGAAACATAGAATTTGACGGCAGATAAGGACTGCTTGGCCCACCTCGTCTGCCCATTTTCCTACCTAACAGATAAGCTGCAGATCCTTGCTAACCAACAGCTTAATTCCTCCTACCCCCCACTAGGACTGCCCTATGCCTGTCCCATGCATTCTTGAAGTCCCCCACTGTTCTTGACCCCACAATCTCTTCAGGGAGGCTGTTCCATGCATCCACAACCCTCTCAGTGAAAAAATACTTCCTCACATTACCTCTGAGCCGACCCCCCTTCTATCTTCAAATTGTGCCCCCTTGTTCTTGCACATCTCTTTTTCTGGAATGATCTACTAAAAAGGAGCTGGGGATGGGAAAGGAGTTCTGGGGCTCTGTAAAATCATTCACAGGGAATCCCCTCCAAACCTGAACCAGGGCTAACAGTCACCACCACTGGGACACATCAGGAACCAGGTGACATAGCCAATGCTTTTAACTTGGCTTTCACTGATGTAAGCATGGTACTTCCTAGTAAATACTTGACCTCCTCAACCCCAGATCTAGACCTCACCATCCTCTCGACTCACTCAGCCAAGGACAAAGTCCCCCCATTCTATTTCATGCAGCTCACCGGGAATGACACCACCAAATATCTTAAATGCGTGATAGGGAAAACAAGGATGGGGTGCGACCTTGTCGATGTGTTGCTGGTGGCACTTTCTTTAATTGAACTGATGGATCCACTTACTAAAGTTTTTAATGCCTCATTAAGATCAGGCATGTTCCCTGACATGTGG
The DNA here is from genome assembly GCA_016271365.2 of Neoceratodus forsteri. Taxonomy (NCBI): domain Eukaryota; kingdom Metazoa; phylum Chordata; order Ceratodontiformes; family Ceratodontidae; genus Neoceratodus; species Neoceratodus forsteri. Next base: position 388,706,505 of record CM057457.1, on the reverse strand, counting down.
AAAAAGGCACATATCACCCCTGTCTTCAATTCAGGTGATACCACCAACCTGTCTAACTACAAACCCATCTCCATTCTCCACCCCCCATCTAAAGTCCTCAAGTGAATTGTCACTGACCAGCTCATAGCTTACCTGTTGAAATACAACCTTCTCTGTACCCAGCAACATGGATTCCATAAAAACTATTACGTGATCACTGCCCTGGTTGATTTCAACTCCAAAATCTACAATGCCTTTGATGATGGTCTAGCAGTGGGGTCTATTTTTATAGACCTCTCAAAGGCATTTGATGCAATCAACCATCAGCTTCTCTTACAATACCTACTTGAAATAGGACTGTCCAAAGATACGATTACATGGTTTAAGAGTTACTTCTCGGGCAGGACTCAGTGTGTTAAAATCAAAGGCACTCTTTCTGAACAAAGAGAGGTGAACCTATGTGTCCCACAAGGCTCAATACTGGGGCCACTCCTTTTTAGCCTTTTCATAAACCCACTGCCCTCACTGTGCCCAGTGCACATCGTGTTATATGCTGCTGATGTGGTTGTCTCAGCAAGTTGAAAAAAACTATCCTCTGTCTCCAATGAACTGTAAGAAAATGTTCACAGGCTTGAGACTTGGTTTTCTAATAATAAACTGCTACTCAATTATTAAAAACAAGAGTATGCTTTTTATGGTTCCACAGAACCAAAAGAAGTTTGGAAAACTGGAGGTACAGAGTAACATGGGAGATACACTGGAGCAGGATGACACCTTTAAATATCTTGGGGTTCACATGGATAATGCCCTCTCTTTCTCCACCCATGTTAACCATGTAGTCAAAACAGCAAACGTAAAATTAGGTGTTCTTTATCAATGAGGGCATTCTTGAATTCCCCCACTGCTTTTGACTCTACAACCTCTTAAGGAAGGCTGTTCCATGTATCCATAACCCTCTCTGTGAAGAAATACTTCCTCGTATTACCTCTGAGCCGTCCCCCCTCTATCTTCAAATTGTGCCCTCTTGTTTTTGCACATCTCTTTTTCTGAAAGATGCTACCATCTTGGACTTTGTTGATTCCCTTGAGGTATTGGAAAGTTTCTATCATGTCCCCCCTCTCCCTCCTTTCCTTGAGGCTATACATCTTTAGTTCCTTTAGTCTTTCTTCATATGTCTTCTGATGCAGACCCTGCATCATTTTGGTTGTCCTCCTCTGGACAGCCTCCACCCTATCTATGTCTTTGTGGAGATGGGGTCTCCAGAACTGTACACAGTACTCCAGATGTGGTCTTACCAACTGTCTGTACAGAGGGCCAACAACTTCCTGTTTTCTACTGGTGATGCCTCTCCCTATGCATCCCAGTATCAGCCCAGCCCTCCTTACTGCCTTGTCACATTGCTGGCCCATCTGTGATCTCTATAAAGCAACTGGATGGTTGCCTGGTCACAGCAGATCCCAATACCAGGCCTGCCTCCTGGCAAAGAAAGTCATGTTCAGGCTGACACCTGAATCCACATCCAGTCTATTCAAATCAGTCCAACCGGCTGTCAGTACTTGAAGTGCTGCTAAGGGAGGGCCAGTGGTTCCCTTTAAGCATACCTCAATAGCCCAGAGATCTCTCTCCTATAGAGGGCCCAAGTGGATGAATGCTCTCCCCCAACCTTATTGACTACAGAAAGGAAAGCAATTTTAAAGCTGGTCTCACAGCGTTATTAGCTCTTGAATGTGTATGTGAGTGCCCTAACCACAACCTAACCCCTTCCTAACATTCTCAAAGAACTGTGTATGCTCTAACTCTAGCCCCTGGTCTGTCTCTAGCATTTCTCATACACTCTCTTTGTAATCTGTGACCTTATTTATCCCTGCCCATCCCACCGCCAGTCCCATTTTCTCTAATTTCTCCTCCACCTCCCCCCTTATTATTGTCGCAACCCTACTCTCCTTGCACTACTGCCTCCTCCCCTTTTCTCTGCCTAAGCCCCTGAACCCCTACCCCTTTTTCTTCCCCATCCCCTATCCACCACCTCCAACACTCCACCCCCGTGACACAGCTCCCACAGGCTACCACTCAATTTACTTCTTCAACTCAACTTTACATTCTAATGGCCTGCCTACCCAAACACTTTTCATGGAATTCACCTGCTGTCCTATGCAGACTTTTAACTGAATTGTCTATATATGTTGTACTGATGGGGAAATTACAAGGTTCACTTCTTTCTATTTTTTAATATTCTTTGTTTTTTATTGTTTTTTTATATAGTTATATGACAGCAGGAGTACATCTATACAATATTGCTCTTCTGTCTTACAATAAATAGAACGTTTTTCAGGTTGGCAATTCATGTTTCTACAACATCATTCTGTTATGTATCAAATTACACTAGATCAAAATTCTTATCCTACAAAAATTGGTCACTTTCAAATAGCTTTATCAGGGAACAAATGTTTCATCCAGAGGAGAGATATAGAAAACACATGGCCTCCACTGGTGCTCAGATTGTGACCTCCTTCCAGCTCTAGAAGCAACTATTCTGTCTAGATAGTATAGATCAATCATCAATGAATGCCAGTCAGTGAGGGTGGATACTTTAGCCATTCACCATAGGCGAGTTATAACCTTTTTAGCTACTGCCAGGTACAGGTATAACTTATTTCTACTTGGTGGAACTTTTCCGCCTTCCCCAATATAAAGCAGAATCATCTGACTGGATAATTTAATTTTTGGTCCCACAATATTTTGTATGGTCTTTTCTATATCTAACCAGTATTGGGTAACTTTCAGACAAGCACAAAAAATATGTGTTATATTTGCCATTTTTTCTCCACATTCTCTCCAACAAAGGCCAAGCCCCTTAAATACAAATTTAACAATTTTGTCAGGGGTATAAAAATATCTACTATGACATTTCCATATATATTCTGACCAGTATGATGACTGTGATACTCTCATCGAGTGACGTATAGGTTCCAACCATTTCTCATAAGTTATCTGAGTCCCTAATTCTCTATTCCATCTCCCTAAGATATCCTCCGTGGATTCCTTCCAAAAATCTCTTATTGCTTTATATATTTGTCCAATTAAATGAATTTGTTTCCTGCCTTCTATAGTGTCCCTAAAAAGGGTCATCAACATAGGTATGAGAGAGGGCAGAGTATTTAATGCTAATTCTTTCTGTATAAATGTCCAAATCTGTAAATATCTATAATGATGTGTATGGGGGAGTTGATATTTTACCTGTAATGTGACAAAAGGCAGTACTCCATTCACATCCAGGTATTGATATAACAATAGCAGACCTTTTTTCTGCCATTCTTGATGGACCCAAACAGCACCCATCTCCAAAGATACACTTTCTGTACCTATTAGTTTAAAATAACTGAAAACTTCAGTTAATGTAGTAGACGCCCTTATCTCATACCAAGCCTAGAAGTATAACAGGTTCCAAATGTTAAGTTTTGTAACTGTGGATAAGAATTTTGGGGGGGAATATAATAGGGGTAATGTTTACTAGATCATGTAGTGTAAATTCAATAAATTTCCATGGTTTCTCAACCTGAGGATTCAGCCATGTCATCACTATTTCACATGTTACTGCCTTGTGGTAATCTCTAAGGTTTGGGAGATTACAACCCCCCCTTTGCCACTGGTAACTGTAACAGAGACCATCTGACCCTTGGCTGTTGCCCAGCCCATACAAACCTTGAAAAAATTCTAGCCCAGGATGCAAAGTAAAATTGTGATGGAATAATCGGTAAAGTCTGGAAATAATATAATATCTCGGGAAATAAGGTCATCCGAATAGCTTGTATTCAAGCTGAAAAAGGTAATACCTAATGTGTCCAGTTCCCAACTAAATTCTCTTTCTCTATCGCTAGAGGCTCTAAATTAAACAGTTCCAAATGTTCCAGTTTCTGGGGACTATTTACACCCAAATATTTAATCTTATTATTTCTTACTGCCCTGGCTCTCAAGTTCTTGGACTGGTGATTGGCTTGCCTTTCCTTCGGGAGTCTGACTGAGTTCCCACTCTTCTTCTGCAAAGGGATGCCCCTTGTAGGGCTTCAAATACCCCCCCATACACACATCTTTGTTAACACGTAACAAGGTCCTAGTAGCCTTCCTTCTTCTTCCTAGTTGGGCGCTCTCCTTCAGAACAGCTTCTGCCTTGGCAGTCTGCGAGCTCTCAGCTACAGTGTCAGGAGTTGGGGATGCCGGGAGGTGCAGAGAGTCTGCCTTTTGTGTAACAAGCTGTGCAGAAGATTCAGTTGAACCTTCTTCACTAGTTTTCTTAAATGGGAATCACAGCCTCCCCCTACAAAACAGGGTACTAAATGAGAAAAAGACCAAGGTAGAAAGGTCAGTGGAGGATGCTGCTACACAAGGTAAAGCCATGAAAAAAATGGAGAGCAATGAGTACCAATGCCCGTAGTCTGGGTAACAAGCTTCCTGAATTAGTGGCCTTGATGGAGGAGGAACATCTGGATATCATGGCAGTCACAGAAACATGGTACACACAGAACCATGGCTGGGATGTAAACATACCAGGATACACTATCTACAGGAGGGACAGGGAGGGTAAAAGAGGATGAGGAGGAGTAGCTGTTTACATAAGGGAAGGAATCAAAGCAACAGAACAAAAGGGTAAACGAGGAGAAGAAGCACTGTGGGTCAATTTGGAGGCAGACAATGACACCACAATCTGCACAGGGGTTGTATACAGACCTCCCCCCAGAGGAAATGGACAAGGAAATTATAGAAAGTATACTTAGAATGGCAGATAAATGGGAGATATTGCTGATGGGTGATCTGAATATGCCAGATGTTAACTGGAGTGCAGTTGCAGCAGCCACTTCTAAGAGAGGGGTTATTCTAGATGCCCTACAAGGGGCATGCCTTAAACAACTAGTATTGGAACCTACTCGAGAAGGAGCAGTCTTAGACCTGGTTCTCTCAAATGGAGATGGAGAGAGGATCACAGATGTAGAAGTAGGTAGCCATCTGGGAACTAGTGACCATCGAACAGTATGGTTCACAATAAACAAACCAATAGAGTCAAGCCATACAAAGGCAAAAGTACTGGACTTCAGGAGGGCTGATTTTGCCAAAATGGGTGAGTGCTTAAGGAATGCACTAGCAAATGGGCAGGAAGGAGGGGGTGGAAGAACAATGGGGAATAATAAAAACTGCCATCACAGAGGTAACAAGCCTTTGTGTGAAGCAAATAAACAAAACAAAACAATGTAAGAAACCACTATGGTTCTCAAAGGAGGTGGCAGTGAAGGTTCAAGAGAAAAAGAAAGCAATCAGAAAGTACAAGGAATCACAGAAGGATCAGGAAAGAGAATTGTATCAGTTAAAGCAGAAGGAAGCTGGGAAGACAGTCAGAACAGCAAAGGCCCAAACCGAGGAAAAGCTAGCCAGCTCAGTTAAGAAGGGGGATAAAACCTTTTTTTAGGTACATCAGGGAGTGAAGGAAGACTAAGGGAGGGATAGTGAGGCTTAATAAAGGGGAGGGGGTGGGCAGAGGGTGACGGTGAAAAGGCAGAGATACTGAACAAATATTTTTTGCTCAGTTTTTACAAATGAAGAGGTGGAGGTACCTAAAACTAACAATAGAAACACTCTGGATACAGAAGTTGATACCAGCCCATTTACAGAAGAAAGGGTTCTGAAAGAACTCTTAAAACTGAAGGTGGACAAAGCAATGGGGCCTGATGGGATTCATCCCAGAATTCTAAAAGAACTAAGGGTAGAACTAGTGACACCACTGACTACCCTCTTTAACAAATCATGGGAGGATGGTGTGGCACCTGTGAACTGGAGGAGGGCAGATGTGATTCCCCTCACAAAAGTGGGAGCAAGGCAGAAGCAGGAAACACAGACCTGTTAGTTTAACCTCAGTGACAGGGAAATGATGGAATCACTTATGAAGGAAAGAATTGTCGAGTACCTAGAGGCCAGAGGGGCACAGGACCCAAGGCAGCATGAATTCATAGCAGGAAGGTCATGCCAGATGAATCTAATAGATTTCTTTGACTGGGTGACCAAAGTAGTAGATCAGGGAGGGGCTGTGGACATGGCCTACCTAGACTTTAGCAAGGCATTTGACTCAGTCCCACACAAAATATTAATATACAGGTTATCCAGCCTGGGAGTGGGTCCCAAGATGATAGCCTGGGTAAAGAATTGGCTGGAGAATAGGACACAGAGGGTAATAGTAAATGGAGTCCACTCTGAAGAAAGGAGGGTTACTAGTGGGGTACCGCAGGTTTCAGTATTAGGACCGGTCCTCTTCAATGTCTTTTTAAGTGACACTGCAGAGGGACTGGAAGGAAAAGTATGCATCTTTGCAGATGACACAAAGATCTGCAACAGAGTTGATGCTCAAGGTGGGGTGGAAAGGATGAGAAGGGACACGGCAAGGTTAGAGGAATGGTCAAATGTATGGCAGCTTAGATTCAATGCTAAGAAGTGCAAGGTAATGAACTTGGGAAACAAAAACCCAGGGGAAGAGTACACAATGGCAGGTGAGATACTAACAACAATAAAAATGGAAAGGGACTTGGGGGGAGTCATATCAGATTACTTAAAGGTGGGCAAGCAATGTGAGAGGGCAGTAAGGAGGGCTGGGGGGATACTGGGATGCATAGGGAGAGGCATCACCAGTAGAAAACAGGAAGTTGTTATCCCTCTGTACAGACAGCTGGTGAGACCCCATCTGGAGTACTGTGTGTAGTTCTGGAGACCCTCTCTCCGCAAGGACATAGATAGGATTGAAGCTGTCCAGAGGAGGGCAACTAAAATGGTGCAGGGTCTGCACCAGAAGACGTATGAAGAGAGACTAAAGGAGCTTAATAGGTATAGCCTTGAGGAAAGGAGGGAGAGGGGGGACATGATAGAAACTTTCAAGTACCTCAAGGGAATCAACAAAATCCAAGAGGGTAGCATCTTTCAAAAAAAGAGGTGTGAAAGAACAAGGGGACACAATTTGAAGATGTGAGGGTGGCTCAGAGGTAATGTAAGGAAGTATTTTTTCATGGAGAGGATTGTGGATGCATGGAACGGCCTTCCAGATGAGGTTGTGGAGTCAAAACAGTGGTTGAATTCAAGCATGCATGGGACAGTTATAAGGCAATTCTAGGGGATGGGGGTAGAAAGAAGTAGGCTGCTGGTTAACTAGGATCTGCAGCTTATCCATTAGGTAGGGAAATGGGCAGACTGGGTGGGCCAAGCGGTCCTTATCTTTTGTCAAATTCTATGTTTCATTTCATAGGGATCTGGTTCTTCAGAGTCTGAGAGGGGGTGAAATTTATAGATAATAACTCTGTTTTTTGTATATTTACTTTGTATCTGGCTATTTCTGAAAACTTATCTATCACTTGTAAAGTAGCAGGAATGGACTTTTCAGGTTCTAGGAGTGTTAATAATATGTCATCTGCATATAATGATATAGTAAAATCCCTCCCTCCTAAAGGGACCCCCTGAATATTAGGATGATGCCTTATGACTTCAGCCAATGGCTCAATGTATATGGCAAACAGTAAGAAGGAAAGTGGGCAACCCTGCCTAGTTTTCCTTCCCAGCTGTATCATTGAAGATAACTGCCCATTCACTTTGACATATGCCTTCGGAGAGGTATAAATTCTCTGTATCATGCTAGAAAATTCCCCAGGAAATCCAAACTTGCGCAAAGTTTTCCATAAAAAAGGTCAACTGACGCAATCAAAAGCTTTGTCTGCGTCGAGGCTGAATAACACTGCTTGTATCTGTCTCTGATTTAAGTGGTCCAACAAATGGATCGTTCTACGTATATTATCTGTGGTTTCTCTGGCTCGAATGAACCCAGATTGATCTGAATTAATCAGATAGGGTAACTGTTCCTCTAATCTATGTGCCCATATGGACATAAATAACTTGTAGTCCATGTTTAATTTGGATATTGGCCTATATGGCCTATTTTAGAGGCCATGATTCAGGCCGGGTACTCTGTGATACACCGCCCGAGATTGGACCGCAGGGGCGGGGGGGTTGCAGTCTGTTTTAAGACTGAATTGGGTCTCACGAATGTGGTAGTAGGTGAGGCTGGGTCGTTTGAGTGCACAGTCGTAGCAGGTGTAGGTGTTTGAATCGTTCTCATCTACCGTCCACCCGGAGATGGGAGACGCTTTTCTTACAGGAAGTAGCAGACTTCCTCGTCGACATGTCGTTTGAGTCACCCAGATTGATGGTTCTGGGTGATTTCAACGCCTGGGTCGACGATGAACTCTCAAATTTTGGCAATGACTTCCTCCAATTGATGTTCTTTGGGCCTCACACAGGTGGTTTCACTGCTACGCATAAATCTGGACACTTTTAGACTTAGTCTTCCTTCTAGGGATCGACGATCCGACATGGGGTGGAACCAGTCACCTGGTCTGATCACCACATCGTGAGGTTCAATTTTGCACCCCTGAGAAGACCAGCCCTGTGGAGATGGTCAGTACCGCCATTACGGAAAGTTACTCCCACAAGATCTAGCGCGGTCCTTGACCTGTCATCCTTCGTTCAGTGAGCAATAGCCCAGAAGCATTGGTGCTGGCTTATAATAAGGCCGTCATGACGGCTCTGGATTCTATTGCTCCTGTTCAGTGAGCTCTATCTCCTTCGCCCCAGAGCCCCATGGTTTGATGGGACCTTGAGGGAGATGCGGAGACAGGGGCGAGGTTAGAGCTGTCGCTGGCGCAGGTCCGCCTTGATGCCGACTCACTCTAGATTGATGAACATTATGTTAGCTATCAATCTGCAATCACCCATAAGAAGGCAGAATTCCTGTCCAGGGAGATTGCAGTTGCTCAGAATCGACTGGGTTAGCTGTTCAACTGTAGACAGACTGTGCAACCCAGCCTGCCTGCATGTTCGGAAAGCTTTTTCGCAAGCAGAGTGTGATGAGCTCGCTCTATACTTTGCAACCAAAGTGGCCGACATCAGAGTGAACCTGGGTCCAGTAACCTCTATGGGTGATGCTCTTGGACAGCATGAGATGACAGTGCCTCATTTCTCCTGGAGTTCCTTTCGACGACCTGAGTTCGTGGACATTATGAGGATCATCCATTCTATGCATCCCACAAGTTGTGGTTTGGATCCCGGTCCGACTCCTCTCATTTTGGTTTGTTTTGATATCATCGGTCCAGTCCTGGCGCAAATAGTCTGGTGCTCCTTGGAATTAGGCGAGTTTCCCTACTCCTTGAAAGAGGCAGTGGTGACTCCTCTTTTGAAGAAAGCTTCCTTGGACCCGGACTGTTTTTCTAATTATCGGCCTATCTCTAACCTCCCCTTTATTGGGAAGGTTATTGAGAAGGTCGTAGCGTTTCAACTGGATGACCATTTAACCATCCATAATGTCTACAAATCTTTCCAGTCGGGCTTCCGTAAAAGACACAGCACCGAGACTGCGCTGGTGCGGGTGTTAAATGATCTTCTAATGGCGAGGGATCAGAAGAGATGTTCCATTCTTGTTCTTCTTGATCTCTCTGCAGCCTTTGACACTGTGGACCACATGGTGTTGTTAGCTCGCCTGGGGCAATTCTGTGGAATATCTGGAACCGTTTTGCAATGGTTCACGTCATTCCTTACCGGGAGATCGCAGAGAGTTGTGTCGGGGATTTTTTCCTCTGACCCAATTCCTTTGTTGTGTGGAGTGCCCCAGGGATCCATGCTGTCACCCATGTTGTTTGCAGTGTATATGCTGCCCCTTGGAGGTATCATTAGACGATATGGGCTGAGGTTTCACTGCTATGCTGATGATACCCAGCTCTATCTGTCTTTTGCACCCGAACAGGATGGAGCTCTCTCAGTGTTTAACAACTGTCTGGGGGAGATCCAAGACTGGATGGATTCTAGTTGGCTAAAGTTGAACTCAGAGAAAACAGAGGTGCTGGTAGTGGACCCAGGAGGTCGGATGGCGAGGCCGGTATTGGTGCACCATCTGGAATTGTCCTTGGTGGAGTATCTCTGCCATCCTCAGAGCGGTGCGTAGCCTTGGGTTTATTCTTGATGACAGGCTGACTCTTAAAGCTCAGGTGTCAGCCGTTGTCAAGATTTCCTTTTATCATCTTAGGAATATTGCCAGGGTTAGGCACCCTGTTCCGTCCGACTCCCTGCCTACTTTGGTTCACGTTTTTGTATCCTCACGCTTGGACTATTGCAACGCCCTCTACTTTGGGCTTTCTGGGGTTGAAATCCATCGCCTACAGCTGGTGCAGAACGCTGCAGCCCGGGTATTGACTGGGACAAGTAGGTCCTGTCATATCACTCCCATGCTGCGCGAACTGCACTGGCTTCCTGTGCGGTGGCGGATCACCTTTAAAGTCATTTTACTGACTTTTAAAGCACTTCATGACCAGGGTCCAGCCTATCTGAAAGATCTCCTGGTTCCTTACTGCCCTGACCGATTACTCCGCTCAGCTGACATGGGGTTGTTAGAGATCCCAAGAGTGAGTTTAAAATCTTCTGGCAGCAGAGCATTTTCGCATGCTGCACCCACTCTTTGGAACTCTCCACCATGTCGGTTACGGCAGTGCACCTCCGTGGAGCTTTTTAAGAGTGATCTAAAAAACTTATATGTGGAATATGGCTTTTTTAGATAATTAAGTTATTTATTAATGCTTGGATTTTATTATAAATATTTTATTTTGTTGGTATGTTGATTTTTATGTACATGTTCTGTTTTTATGTAGTGTTTTGAACTGTTTTTAAAATTGTTCAGCACCTTGATATATTGAAAGGTGCTATACAAATAAAATTATTATTATTATTTTATTATTATATGAAGTAGTTAATTCTGCTGGTTTGCTTACTTTTAAGATAGATGAAATATTAGTGTAATCCCATGATGGAGGAGGGGGACTCTCCTGTTGAATTTCTAAAAGGCATTTAGTATTAAAGGAGTCAGTTGTTTACTAAAAGTCTTGTACCACTTAGACGGAAATCCATCTGGGCCAGGGGGTTTTAATGATTTACTTTCTTTTATGGTACATCTGACTTCCTCTGATCTGATAGGGGCTTTTAATCTGATTTCCATTTCCTTAGTTAGCTTTCTTAATGTAAGGGGTAGGGGATTCCTCAATTTTGTTAAATTCTGGACCCTGTGGTTTCTCTTATAGCTGCCTATAATATTTCTGGAACAATTGCAGTATCTGCTGTGAGTTAAGAGCTCTTGTTTTTCTCTCTGGATCCACTAAATGTGTTACAATTGTGGCTGTCCTATGTCCCCTAAGCCTCTGGGCTAAATTTCTCACCCCTTTTGGCCCTCCCTCATATCTATATGTTTTTAAGTAAAATAGTTCCTGTTGTGTTTTTTTTTGTCTAAACATTTCTGGAGCTCAGCCTTTGTCTGATTAATCTGGGCTTGGGCCTCCATGGTAATAGGGGTAAACTTTGTTTGTATTTCCCTTAATTTCTCATTTAATTAACCATATCTTGTTTCCCAATATCTCTTCTTATATGCTGAATATGCAATTATCTCCCCCCGATCACAGCCTTCACAGTATCTCAAACTATTGTATTGGATGTCTCCTGGGATGAATTTACTGCAATAACCTGAGCTATTTTTGAGCTAAAGCTGTCCCTTAAAGCATTATCCTTTAAAAAATATGTACTCAAGTACCACTCTTGTGGATTTCTTTGGTATTTTAAAATCTAGCCTCAAAAATAGTGGAGAACGATCAGAAAGAAATCTAGGTCCTATAGCTAAATCTTGTAAACAGTCCAAATGTTCTTTTGAAATGAAAAAGTAGTCCAATCTTGAGTAAGAATTGTGTCTAGGGAAGAAAAATGTATATTCTCCCGAAAGAGGATAAAAATGTCTCCATGCATCGATTAGACCCAATGCCCTAAATTGAGAAATAAATCATCTTTGAACTGATGTTAGCCTATATTTGGAAGTTGCAGAGGAGTCCAACCAAGGTGTCAAAGTTAAATTGATATCTCCCCCCTGTAATAAGGCAGCTGTGCATAATGTCTAGGAGCTTTGCAAAAAATCTATTAAAAAGACAAACAGATGTAAGAGGGGGAAAATACGTGACCTTTGTCCCATAAAGGGTACCTTTTAAGATTACATACCTTCCCTCTGGGTCTATGCACTGTGTTTCTAAATGAAAAGGAGAGGTCCTAGGTATCAAAATGGCTACTCCTCATCGTTTCCCTTTAGGAAAGGATGACGCATATACCCAAAACCTGCCCCCCAATTCAATTTTGCATGTTTGGTATCTGTTAAGTGTGTTTCCTGGAGATAATAAAAATCACTGGGGTGTTTCTTGATATATTGGAACAGTCTGTCCCTTTTAATGGGGTTGTTAAGCCCATTTATATTAAGCGAGAGTGCTTTTACTATCTGAGTAGCCATCTTATTCCCTTATGGAAACATATTCTCTCCTGTTGTCCCAATCTTAATAATCCCATTCCTGAGGGATCACCATACTGATAATCCCCCCCAGAGCTATCTTTCTGAACATCACTTTTTTTGAAACATTTTATGCCTTTCCCATCTAGATTATTCTTAAACATCTTCTGCTGTGATCTTATCAAACCTTTTGAAATCTGAAGCAAATTGTCAGTATATGTCTGACCTTTGTCTTGATAACTATGTACATACACTGTATTCCAAATAAAATTGACTTCCAAGGTAGGGGGAGTTTAAAAACCTACTCCCTAAGTGTGCCTCCTAATAGTCTGAGGTCACCGGAGGATACCTGGTAACAACAAATGCCCAGGCCTCCTGGGGATATACTGCTTCCCCTAATAAAAAATAAAAAGAAATATGCAGACAAGCTAAATAAAAATCCAAATGTTAACTCAAAATATTCTGCTTGTCTGTCTTTGATTTGAAATGGGCTTCCCTGTAACATCTGGAGCTGCTTCCCCCCCCCGCAATGTAAATTGTTTATTTTATGATTAACTAAATTCTATATTATTCAACTAGGGCAACTTTTCTCAGGCCCTTATGTCAGGTTCACCCTGAAAACAAATCAAGCAGAGCACAATAATCTGCTCTTTAAAGTTATATCCGTTGCCTCCTTCAAAGTAATAGTCAGGGCCAGTTCAAACAGCCAGATCAAATGTTTTACTTGTTTCTTTTTTATGGCAAAGTTCTCTGCGGGTACACTTATTAAGCGTTTCTTTTCTCTGTCCAACCTCCTGTGAGAGAGTTGTCGTCTAATAAAGATTCCAGTTCAAACAACTGAATTCCAAGTCCCTCACATCAGACGTAGGCTTTCAAGGACTTCTAACCAGAGGACCATCGAGGAATCACAAGCCAAGCTTCAGCTTCTATCAGTCAGGTTCTTCCCCTTGCCGATCGGCAAAAAGTTGCCAGACGATTAGAAATGTTCTCCCTCTGTGTTGCTTCTTCTCCATTCCGTGTTTTGCCCAAATTCACCATATGCCAGTGCGGTGGGTCAGTTTTTTGTAATCCTGGTGGATCTTGTTTTTATTTGAATTCCCACTTTAAGGAGCTCCTCTCTTTCCTCCTCCGCAGTATGAAATTCCTTCCTTCCCAATAGAAGTTGCACCACAAGTCTGGCTGGGTACAGTGTTGTGAATCTAATGGCTGCCTCCTTCAAAGCTGGTAAGATGTCTGCATAGGCTGTGCGATTACGCATAGTTTGTGGAGTGTAATCATTATCAACATAGAAGCAAGTTTGTCCATAAAAGACCTTGCCCTTTCGACATGCTGCTGTTAATACTGTCCCCTTGACTGCGTAGCTAAGAAAGCACATAATAATAGATCGAGGCCTGGCATTCAGATCTGCAGGCCGTGGGCCCAGTGCACGGTGAACTCTAATGATAATTGAATATCTGAGGGCAATTCAAGAGCTGTTTTGAGCAAAGCAATAGTAAACTCAGTAATGTCCTGACAGGGTGTCAGCATGGCTCAGTTGGTAGGACATCCGCCTTTGGACCAGATAGTCGTGGGTTCTCGTCCCACACTGTGATTGGACTTGCACCTAAAAATCGTTGGCATCCGAGTGCAGTATTGGGGGGGTGCTGTACTGCTGGGGTGTGCTGTCCTTCAGATGAGACGTTAAACCAAGGTCCCTTGTGCCCATCCTGGTGTTGTCCTGGTGGGTGTCCAGGTGGAAGTAAAAGAACCCAGGGCACTCTTCGCAAAGAGCAGGAAACATTCCCGGTGTCCTGGCCAACATTCCCCTTCCCATAAACTGGTTCATACAATTATCCAGGCTGTGTGTGGGTGATGTGCGATATGGCTGCCACCACACATTCAGTCACTTCACTACCAGTCTAGCATTGCTTGTAAAGCGCTTTGGGATACTGTGTATGAAAAGCGCTATATAAATGCTGATTCTTCTTCTTCTGAGTCTTCAGGAATGCAATATAATCTTAGGTTCTTCCTGCATGCTCTATTTTCCATATCTTCTTGTTTTTCTTGCAATTGTATACATTGATCTTGTAAGAGTTGAATTGTATTCTCCATGTCATCTACTCTCTTCTCTACTGCTATCTGTCTCTCTGTTGCTTCAGGCTCACTATGTCTCTGCGAAGCTCTCCATAAAGATCTTTAATTTCTGCACAAAATGATAATAGCTCCACTTATATAGTATCTAACTTTATGCGTTTGTTTCTAGCTTTATTATTTGGTATGGTCATCTGGTCCTGCCATTCTGCTGGTGCTTGAGAGTTTTCCGAGTCGGAGGGCTCCTGGGCCGACATTGCTGCTCAGTTTTATTCTGCTCACTTCTGCCTGTAGTTGTTCAATTTCTTTTATTTTTCTTCTTTACAATACTTCTTACGTATGTCCCTGATAGCTTGATCTTGTTTTTTTTTAAGTTGTTTGTCGTTAAAGGCGTCAAATTGGGGAGATTAGCCAGGGGTGTAGCAGAGCTCTGCTTTTACACCGCCATGCTGCTTGGAAGCCCAACCAGAAGTCCACAAGGTTCATTTCTTGACAATCTGCAACCACAATGTAACCTGAAACTTAAGTACAATGCATTTTTGTCCTTTTTGCTGTGTACTATGTAATATTGAACTCATGTTTATCATTTGTACTCTTATGGATCTCTGTATATTTTCAGTTTTTTTCTGTTGTCACTGTTTTGTCTATTTTGTACCATCTTTGACTTGGAGCCTTTGTAACGAGCCTTTGGCTCAAAGGTATTAATCCCAAACTGAAATAAATAAATAAATTGGTTAAGCTCCCAGGACCTTAACTACTCCAGCCTACTCAAACAACACAACCTGGTGCAGATTATCTCTATCCCTAACAGATAAAACGCACACACCCAAAGTCACTTGCTTCTTGATTGAGTGGCCACATGCAGGGAGGACAAGGTACTCTAGGCAGAGACCTTGTTTGACTCCATCAGTGACCACTCCCTTACAGATATTTTTTGGACCACCAAAACCAAGCGTCCTCCCCCCAGATACCTGTCCTTCCACAATTTTAACAACTCCAGTACAGTCAACCTCCTACAGGATGTGAACACAGTAAACTGGTCAGCTCTTTACCCCCCGACTGATGTGTTGGTGGCAGTGCATTTCCTCACTGATGCCCTCTTTAGGATTCAGGATCACCACTTCCCACCTACTACTAGATGAGTGAGAGGTGGCTGCACCAGATGGATCACAAAGGAGGTCCTGGACCTCATGAAAGACAGGGATTCTAAATTGGTTGCCTACAAATGGGCACCCATTCCCTGACCTCTGGAAAGAATATAGGAGACTGCGTAATAAATGCAAGCAAACTGTCCAGTCCCAAAAGTGTAACTTCTACCAGAGCCTTCAAACAGAACACCTTGCAAACCCTGGACATTTCAGGAGCTCACTTGGCTCCCTCCTTACTCCATAATCTTATAGACCTATATTCAACTAAAATTCTCCTGCCTGCCCCTGACAGATCCTTTGGCGGTTGCCCAGGCTTTCAACATAAAGTTTACTGACCTCACTTCCCACCTTAGCAAACTCCCCTCTCAGCAACCCCCCCCAACTCCAGGAGATTGTGCTAGTGACCCACCCCTTTCTTCCTCTCCATGTGTTGCCCTCCTCCCTTTGCCTTTCTATTTGAGGGCCATCACCCAAAAGCTTACTACCAAACTCCTTAAGAGCCTCCCCTCTTGTGGTAGCCCTGATATCGATGGCCTCTACCCCTCCCTGCTCAAAGTTTTTGCCTCTGCCTTCTTCAAACCTCTGACTTTCATTTTTAACCTTGCATTGGCCTCAGCAACCATGTCAAGTCCCTGGAAGGTTGTCAAGGTTGTCTCAATATTTAAGGCTGTGGACCATCTCTCCTCTGACAATTACAAACCAATGTCCATTCTCCCCCATCTGAGAAAACTACTTGAAAAGACTGTTCACCGCCAACTGTCAGATCACATTGACAAGTACAACCTTCTGTGTTCCATAAGAACCACAGTACCACCTCTGCCCTAGTACGCCTTACTAACAATGTCCTCAGGAACATGGATCCAAGCCCTACCTGGTAAGTACTGCAAAATCCAATTCCTCTGTCTCTGTGCTCTCCCCATCTGGGCCTGCCCTGCAGAGTGTCCCCAGTTTCAAATATTTGGGTATAACCCTAGACCCATCTCTCTTCCATACTGAACATATAAACACTGTTGTATGCAGAATAAACCAAAAACTAGGCGCTGACTATCGTATAAAGAATTATCCAACCCCAGATGCCTGGTTAGCCATTGTCTGAGGTAACCTGCCCGCATCCTCAACTACTGCTCCCCTATCTACTCCTCATTTATGTCCTCTACACTTCAATTTAGATTCATCTCTGTCTACAATATTGTTTTGCATTACTGGCTCCTTATTCTACCCACCAGTGTGACTATATCAGTCTCTAGGGTGGCTCACACTCAAGAGCCTCTATGATTATGTAGTTGGAAGCATCATTGATGGCACACTGTGAGGTTGAGTTGGGTCCCTGCATGCATCTCTTCTCAAGGCCCCAGCTGCTTCCATGTGTTTTCATGAAACATTGGTCCCCCCTGCAGGTCCCCAGCGTCTTCACAGTAACGGACAGTAATGTTCTATTAGTAACTGCATCTCCCCTATGGAACAGTATCCTGGCATCCCTCTGCATGGCTGTCTTGCACCACTCCTTTAAATCCCAATTCAAATCCTAGCTATTATGTAAATCCAGCTGCTCCTGCTCTTCTGGTTAACCCCCTCCCCTCTGGGAGAGCCGCTACTCCTGCCCCCCTTCTTCATCAGCTTTCCACTTCACCCACCTAGGCTAGTTCTCTGCTCCCCCTTCCTCTACCTACTCCTATCCCTACTTTCTGCTTTGCTAATCTCTGCACTTGATGCCTCCTCTTCCTCAAGCTTACTTCCTAGTGTCCTACCCCTTTTGCTCCTGCATCTGTATTTTTGTTTATTACCTATGTTTGTTAACTAACTCGGTGTATGTCACTAAAGCTCTACCTGCACTCAACTCACATTACTTCTCCATCTCCCAAACAATTATCCCCACTTTAGGTATTGCCTTGTTATTATCTTAATATGTACCGTTTGCTGTTTGTATACTCTGCAACTTGTGTAGTACACTTGTAGACTGCATTTCTACTTGCATGTAACTGAATCTGTACTCTTATGATTGGCACCATTGTTAAGGGGCCACGTCATTCCTGAAAACAGTAATTTGGATCAGTGCACTCACTTGGTTATCAAAAACTTAAATAAAATAAACAAGAGGCACATACACAGTGCTTGGGGTTAAGATTAAAGAGAAATAGTCAACAATTGCTTTACATCATAAACAACATACTCTTCTCCGGCTATCGGTTAGTGCTGGCTCTCCACTACTGTAACTCTCACAGCTGCTCAAGGTCAGGTACAGGCAGATGAACCCATTAATTTAGTATTTTGTGTAGATTAATGTTTATATTCCCTTGTGCATATCTGTCATTTCTGTTTACCTTTCAAGTTTTTTTCACTGAACCTCTATCTGTATTGTTATGTACATAGAATGTTGTCTTTGTTTGCAGGTCTCTCTTGCTCAACCAGCAGCTCTTCATTCAGTCAATCACCTAGAAATTTTCAAGACCGCTCTCTCTGATGCACTTCCAAACTTGGAACATCAGTTCAGGAGATGGTCCCTCATGACAAATGAATATAAACAAGATGGCTCAGTGCAGGTTAGTTTTGTAGCACTCATCCCCTTCTGGTCATGGGGAGTGGGGGAGTGTGGGGGCCACCTATGTATACCTAGATTCAGCATCCCAAATCTACTGTTACTGTAGCAGGAGGAGGAGTGTGTGAGCCACCTGTGTAAACCCAGATTCAGCAACCCAAATCCACTGTTGCTGGAGCAGGAGGAGGAGGAGGAGGAGGCGGAGGAAAAGGAACAGAAACAACACATACTAAGTGCCTGCACTGGGAAAAAACAGAGACATAGCCTGACAGAAGAAGCCTAACGGAAATCTCAGCAGGCACATACTAGTCCTTATCTCAGAAAAGAGAAAGATAGGCTAGAGGCAATGCAGTACAAGGTGACAAAATGTTTCAGAGCCAACAGGGCAGGTCCTATTAGGAGTGCCTCAGTGCACTGAACATGTACTCGCTGGAGTCCAGAAGGGAGAGGGGGAACTAGGACAGAGACCTTCAAGTTCCTAAAAGGAATTAACAAAGTGAACTGCAAGGAATTGTTTAGTTTTAATGCTGGCTTGCGACCACTTGGATGTGAATGAGAGCTAACAGAAGGGAGGTTCAGGGGGGACGTGAGGAAGCATCATTTTATAGAAAGGGTAGGGGGCATAGGGAGGCAGTATAGCACAGTGGTTTAAGGCTCTGAGCTGGAAATCTGGTGACATCCAGCAGACCAGACCTGGGTTTGAATCCCACAGCTTCCACTTGTGTACTGTGTGACCCTGAACAAGTCAATTAACTTCCCTGTGCTCCCAGGTTGCTCCTGTAAAAAAGTATTCAGCTTAGTGTGCTACCCCTGATTAAACAACTAAAAAAAAAAGGTGGTGGAGGTGTGATAGTAGTCTACCAGTCAGAATGGTAGGTGTAAAAACTTGGTGGTTTCCAGCATGCTTGGGACAGAATGAAGGGTGGGGTGCTTACTTTGGGGTGACAGAAACTAGGAGAATGGGGGGGTGCTGGGGAGGGCATGGACCCTGGAGGGACAGTAGGCCCCAGGGCTAATAGGGAACTTGGGTTGACTGGATGGATCATGGATCTTTTTATACCAGGCATCACTGTGTATGTGTCCATGTTTCAAAACTGAATGGCAACAGCAGCTGGAACTAGAAAGGCAGTGCAAATGTTTATGAACTGGCAGACAAAGGCAAATGGAATGCACAGTCACTCACAGTGTGATCCTGCTGGTGTACATACTGTGGGTGGTCACTCACAGTGTGATCCTGCTGGTGTACTTACTGTGGGTGGTCACTCACAGTGTGATCCTGCTGGTGTACATACTGTGGGTGGTCACTCACAGTGTGATCCTGCTGGTGTACATACTGTGGGTGGTCACTCACAGTGTGATCCTGCTGGTGTACATACCATGGGCGGTCACTCACAGTGTGATCCTGCTGGTGTACATACTGTGGGTGGTCACTGACAGTGTGATCCTGCTGGTGTACATACTGTGGGTGGTCACTGACAGTGTGATCCTGCTGGTGTACATACTGTGGGTGGTCACTGACAGTGTGATCCTGCTGGTGTACGTACTGTGGGCGGTCACTCACAGTGTGATCCTGCTGGTGTACATACTGTGGGCGGTCACTCACAGTGTGATCCTGCTGGTGTACATACTGTGGGCGGTCACTCACAGTGTGATCCTGCTGGTGTACATACTGGGGGCGGTCACTCACAGTGTGATCCTGCTGATGTACATACTGTGAGTGGTCACTCACAGTGTGATCCTGCTAGTGTACATACTGTGGGTGATCTCAAATGTACTCAGCATCATAGGTGGTCATCCTGCAGCAAAGGCTTCTTCTTGACCCAAGGAAATGTTCTTTTTCAGGGAAAACTCAACATATTATTGCAAACCAAGCAACAAACATAAGAGGAAAGTATTATATACACATTTACTATCACACTTGTTATGAACTGCGGTGAATTAAAAAAAAATAGCATCTTGCTATTTTAGGGCTGGCAGTGTGCCTTTAAAGGTTAAGCAATCTCTTCCTCTTGCTCCTCCCATGCTGCTGCACACTATGAATATGTAAGCATTAAGCCATGACGAAGGTGGCATCTAATGCTGGATTGATGCATGGTTGGGAGGGTTGAGGCCTGACGCCGGAGGCCAAGGGTGAACCACCGCCCAACCATGCATCAATCACATTAGATGCCACCGCCGGAGTGGCTTAATGCACTTGTAACATGGGCCGAGGGAGGACAGAGTTGCCAGGAGCCTATGTCATGTGCGTTCAGCAGCATTACACAGGGGGTCGGAGTTCTGAGGATGCATTTGTACTGCACTTTCAAATATTGAGACAAAACAGCATTAACATGCTGATGCGCTCAAAATATTCACAACGTCTAATTAAAGCAAATAGTGCGTCTCACATGCCAGTCTGGAAAATGTCCCGATCAGCACAGCTATTTCTTTCATGGCAGACGTTGGAGGTCTCCAGTGCACTGCTCAGTTGCCACGGTGTGCGATCGGTGCCAAATTTACATGCCAGCCAGGTCACTTCCCCTTCCCTCTCACACACTCGTCCGATGTCGACCACTGAGTCTTGTGCTGCTAGTGCCTCTCCAGTGTGCTGCCTTCCGCTGTGCTCCACCCTGTGTATAGCTCATCTCCCTCTCGTTCTGCCACACTTGTCTGTCTTCAACTTACTCCCCAGCTGTACCCAGTGCTGCTAAGCTGGGGGTCTGGCTGACTTCGGTACTACCTTATCAGGCACAGCATCTATCATGGATTAATACCCGCTCCACTTTCGATCCCGCGATGCCCTTTCACCAATCGCTGCTGCCTGTTCCACCTGTCTGATTATTGCCATGTTACAATAATGAGTTGTTTAGAAGGATGTAGCAGGACACATTCAGAGGGAGACAGGAAGTACACTTTAACATCTGAAAGCTACGAGGGACAGAAACACAAAGCCAAGAGCAGGGGGAGCTGCAGAAGGACCTGTTTTTCTGTGGATAGATATCCTTTGTTCTTCTAGTTCCAAACTCTGAAGAGCAACAGCTGCTTGTGTTTCTGAACATTTCAGTTTGTTGTGTTGGAGACTGGAACAGAGAATCATGAAGCTGGAGGTAGGGAATGGCTGAGCTGCTGTGTAAACAAACCTTAGGGAAATATAAACAAGACTAAAATGGAGTCAGTTTGAAATGCCAGTGTATGGTGAATCTCATACAGGGAATTGCATGTTATGTTTAAATGTGGGCTGTGTCTTTAAATATATGCATTACCTCTTTTGGAGGACAGAAATAAATATTTCACCTCTGTTTGCTGTCATCAAGAGAAGTGATTGGGTTGTACCAGGAAGTGGGTGGAGGGCAATGCACTGTGGAGTCATGGTCAGAGAATAACATCTGGCTGTGTTCATGTTACTGTTGAGTTCTGAATTTTATTAACAACATTCGGGAGGGAAATGATGTGTCACCTTCATAATCAAACATATTTATAAATGATTGCAGAAAATCAATTATAGGAAAGTTTCACACATGAAACTAAAAATGAAACACTGTGACAGATTTATTTATTTCTTGTTAAATGTGTAGGACTAGAAGCGGGGTTCCTTTTCAGGAGTGACCCGCATGTGTGCATAAAGCATTTACTGTAGTACAAAAGGATAAATAAACATAATTACATGATAAAAAGTACATTAGGCTGTTGGAGTTGGTCAGTAAATACTTGTTAAACAGGTACATTTTGAGATGACAAATATGAGTGAAACTCCCCTCTAGCTAGCAGCTGGGGGCTTACCGATCAACTTGGCTGGTCCAGACTGTCTCTCCAAGTGGTACAAAGTTCATGTGCATATGGCACAGGGCCACAGTGTCAAGTGCCTTACCTCACACCATTCCGGCGATCCGAAGTTGGGAGCGAACTCGGGTTGCTGGGGGTTGGCCAGGAGAGAGAGTATTGAGCATGTGGCGGACAGCTCTCCCCTCTCGGGGAGGGGTGAGTCATGGATTCCCTGCAGCAAGGACACCATGCGGAGGCATGCTGTGCAACAACTTTGGCCACAAAAGTGTCTGGGGAGGCGACAGTGGACGTCTATAGAAGGAGTGTGGGAGTGTGCTTGAATCTGTGTGGGGCGTCATTGCACATCCATGCCTGGGGGGGTGAACACAGGAAATAGCCCACCAGCTGGGAGGAAGACACCTCTCCGACCCACCCACATCTGTCGCTGGAGCCTATGCACTGGACCCTGACTGCCTCCTTCCTTCATCTCCATCTTTGATGGCCTAGATGTGAGGACTGATCACCATGGCACTGAAGGCAGCCCCACCCCAGGGGAAAGACTGAGGGGTGCCACACACACAGCTGAGTCATGGGTGGGCTGGGGGAATGGGGAGCCGGCAGAGAGGAGCCAAGCAGGATGGGAGAAATGGGTGCAGCTGGCTGATGGGGCCCCAGCAGACAGCGATCGGAGGGAAAAAGAAGTTAGAAAACAAAAGTTCATGTGCATGCCACTGGATTAGGCTCTTAAAGGATATCTAAACAGGGAATTTGTGTGTGTGTGGGTTCATTTTAACAATCGTCCCATACAAATATAGCCTATAGGCAGATGTAATGGTTAACATAAGTATTTCCCTTAGTTTGTTTGGCTTGCTCTGTTAAGACCTCTTTGCAATGGCCATGCTCATTTTTAGTCCATCCTTGTAGCCCCATTGTAACCCCCATGGGTGTTGTTCACCTGAATAACCTCAGGCACCCTTCTGCCTGCCCATTTCTCTGTGTGTGCTGCTCCACACTTCTGCTAGTCCTACCAGTCCAGGGTCCTGTTTCTTTCTCTGTTTGATCCTGCTAGCCCCCTGAGCTCAAGCCCTGTGTAAGGGACTAGAGGAGCATGTAGAAGTAAGTCATCTGACATGCAGTTTTGTAAATGCCACATGGTACAGTGTGTGGCCATTGAGCAGGATGTCTGCTCAAATATGTGAGCTGGCTCTGACCAGGTTGAATGTCTATAAGCACTACAGCAGTCAAAAGTTAAAGCCACTGTTGTGGCTCTGCAGGCTGCTTCCCTTCATGTGCCCAGACTCTAGGGAGGCTAATCGGGGTCTGGAGACACACTGGAAGGGGTAGATAAACCAGGGGTTGAAGTTTTTCAGACAGTAAATGGATGGATGCCCCTTTAAAGCAACTGAAGCTGAGATATGAATGAACAGACCTGTCTGCTGCCTGGAGACAGTATAATTGCGCAGCAGCAACAGGCAGGGGAAGAGATATGTATGCTCCACTCTGCCACTGAATGATAGGGCAGAGGGTCAACTAGCAGACTGTGGAGGCAAATAAGTTTAAAGCTATTTTGTTAGGCTGCAAAATAAACTTAAAGTTGGGATTATGTACAGTATACACTATTTTAGCTGAAGCCATCTATGTTGCCTGTGACCCCCAAGTCAGCTAATCAGTATCTGAGGAGCCTAAGGAGCTGCAGCTACGGTTCCTGGGAAGAAAGTAAGGACATTGTGTTGGCACCCAAACTGCCAGTCAATCGGACCACGAAGTGACCTAACATTTATTAATTTTATGGACTGACAGCTGTGGCAACCAATCAGACACTGGTATTTAACTCTGAAACTCGAAGGATAGTTACAGCTTAGTGCAGTTGGTGGTGGAGGCCCTCCGCATGCAGAGGAGATCCTTGTATAAGCAAGAGAGACAATTTGGAAGTTGGTCCATGGCTTCTACTGCAAAAGGCAACAAGACTTGTGGAAGCGTGTCCTCATCTGGCGAGCCAGAGGGTGCCGGAGGAGTGAAGCCCTCAGCCTGCAAAGAGGGATGGACTGTCAGAGACTAAAATAATGGCCTGTGACCTGCCACAGAGTGGGAAAAGCCGTTTGAGCCCCTGTTGCCTTTGGGAGTCAAGAAGCCACAAAAGCCTGGAAGGTGGGCCACCACACCAGAGGTTGTTTGCTCCTTAGCCTGGAAGAGCCCAGATTTACTTGTGTTAGTGTTTGTGACCATGCCCAGGGAAGCCATAGAAACTGTATCCTGTTCATGTGTCTCAGAGCCAGGTAAGGGGTGCGCTAGTCCTTATCAAGTGAGGTGAATCAAGGAATAGGGAGCCACAGATGCATGCCTGGGTACTGGCGGTATGCTAAACCCATTTGGAGGATTCAGACTATGGAGTTGCACTAGTATTTGGAGTCTTTGGGGATGGGGAAGCCGCTGTGTAGTTCTCCTGTATCCTGGGTGACCCAGGAGAGCAATGACAGAGAATTGTCAGTCAGAAGAGCTGCATTCACCGAGGATCCAGACAGAAGGTGACAAGCTGCAAGACCCTGCCACAACCAAGACAGCTGACCCTAACTGTACAGCTTAAGGACCTCAGCTTGACAGACTGCACCTGCACTCACTGTCAGACCCTCTGAAGTGAGCAATAGAAGTGTGATTAAAAACCAGGCCTGCCCTGACTTAAGGAGTTGGATTAAAGTTTTGTGACAAGTTACAGTTTCATTTAAAGTGCACCAATACCAGCCAACCCACAGCAATGTTCAGGCCTGCACAACATTCTGTACCTGGGTACCCAGATAGACTATAAGGGGCACTGGTACCAGTGGAGAGGTGGGCTAATTTGAGTGTTGTTGCTGTCGGGGGAGGGGGTAGGCACTGTTAATGTTCTATTTTCTGATTTCAGTTGTCTACCAAATGTGCCAATTGCCATTTATATCTGCATTCCCATGTCCCTTTCCTCATTGATGAATGTTTCATTGTTATTGGTTAAAGCTGTTTGTGAGCATATTATTATCTATAGTCAATAACTGCATTAATAGTAACATATTACAGTTTAAGTTGGTACTGCATGTGTGGAATGACTGGAAGTGGATGTGGGTAGATACAGCATTCCGGGGGGTGCCCTACAAATATCTGACCCCTTTATACCTACTATGGGTGGAGGCACCATGCAATTACTTATTTCTTTTGGGAAAGAACCCCCAGTTTTGATCAGAGCAGAGCCCAGGCTCCTCGGTCTGTATTGTGGTCATCAGGCAGAGATAGTAGCCCACTGGTACATGGTGCTCAGGTTACACCATTACCCAGCTTCTGGCAGGCTTACCAGTATTCCATCCCTCAAGGCTTGCCTCCTGTGGCATGGGTAGTGAAACTGCCCAACTACCTCCACAACTTAGGATCCAGCTCAGAAGAGGTTAATGTCACTGGTGCAGGGCCCATGGGAGGCTGGGTCATCATCCTGCTACTAGCTGGGGTAGTGAAGCTCTCCATCTCTCACCACAATTCGGGATCTAGCACAGAGGAGGTCCTTGTCACTGGTATAGGACCTGTGGGAGGCTGGGTTATCATCCTGCTCCTGGCTGGGGTAGTGGAGCTCCCCAACTCCCACCACAATTCAGGATCCAGCTCAGAGGAGGTCCATGTCTCCAGTGTGTGGCCTGTGGGAGGCTGGGTCACAGCATCCTGCTACTGACATGGGTAGTGGAGCTTCCCCACTCCCACCACAACTCAGGATCCAGCTTGGAGGAGGTCCATGTCACTGGTGCAGAACTTGTGAGAGGCAGGATCACATCATCCTTCTACTGGCTGGATCAGTGGAGCTCCCAAACTCCCACCATATCTCAGGATCCAGCTTGGAAGAGGTCCATGTCATTGGTGCAGACCCTGTTGGAGGCTGGGTCATCATCCTGCTACTGGCTGGGGCAGTGGAGCTCCCCAACTCTCACCACAGTTCGAGATCCAGCTTGGAGGAGATCTGTGTCTCTTGTGTGGGGCCTGTGGGATGCTGGGTCACATCATCCTGTTACTGGATGAGGTAGTGGAGCTTCTCAACTTCCACCACAATTCAGGATCCAGCTCAGAGGAGGTCCATGTCACTGGTGCAGGGCCTGTGATAGGCTGGATCACATCATCCTGCTACTGGCAGGGGTAGTGGAGCATCACAACTTGGGATCCAGCTCAGAGGAGGTCCATGTCACTGGTGCGGGGCCTGTGATAGGCTGGATCATATCATCCCACTACTGACAGGGGTAGTGGAGCTTCCCAACTCACACAACTCAGTATCTAGCTCAGAGGAGGTCCATGCCACTGGTGCAGGGCCCATGGGATGTTGGTCATCATCCTGCTACTTTAGGTTTTCACTTTACTTCATTCCTTTCTTTCAGGATACAAGAGTGTGTAGCGTGGCACCAGCCGATGTTCCTCCTTCCCCTAAGCTGCTTCAGATTCACTGCCACCTGTGGTCACTCAGAGGTGCTGGTATACCAGCAGAGGTAGCTGCCCTGAGAGCATCCTCTGTGATGTGTGAGCATCCTCCCCTGGTCATTTCCTGCCTACAGAAGCACATTTCTTGGGCTGGGACACTGACAGTGTGTACAGTAACACCCAGAGGCAGTAGCTTACCAACAGAAGTAGCTGCTCTGAGAGCATCCTCTGGGCTGTGTGATCCTTCTCCCCATGCCAATTCCTCCCTACCAAGGCATGTTCCTTATCCCGGGACAATGGTGTTAGTGGCAACACTCCTACTGCAGTGACAAGCTGCCATATTTGCCCTAAGCAAGAACAAAATTGCAGCACTCACTGGTATAAGATTAGGTGCAGATCTGGTGTGACCAACACCACACCACTGAAAACTAAAGAAAATTCAAGAACCAGCACTCTGTGGTAGTCATGTGGTTGAAAGCAAAGTCAGAGGCAGTTCCACTCCAATGTGAATGTATTTCTTTCATTGGAAAAGTTTAAAAATTGCAAATAAAGCAACACACAAACTGACCAACCTCTCACACTTTGATGCCAGACCTCCCCAGTGTTTCGCTCCTCGAGCTTCCTCAGTGGGGCAGTGTTCTGGTTAGAGACTCTCCTTTTAAACCCATTAATTAATGACATCATACAAAGATAACCAATAAAAATGAAGAAAAATGTGATGATGAAAGTGGTCTCAAGAATATTAAATCAAAGTTAAAGAAATATTGCAATATTTAAAATGCCAAGCTCTAGGTTCGAGTCCCACTAGATCATATCAGAGTAACTTATAAAATAACAAGCAGTTTATACAAATTCAATATTTTTGTGTGGCACATAGACTGGGATATTCAGACTACGCCAGGCAGTGGTGCAAGCCTGGGTGCAGAGCAACTGTGATGTGCCAGGGCCAGGTCCAGGTGATATTCCATGGTGCTGCACCATATGGCACCAGCAGTGCACAAACTGCACATGGCACAGTGGCACTGTGCTGGTGCAAGCCACTGATAGGGAGCATGGAGATGTGCCAGTGCAAGTGCAGTTGTGCTAGGCACATCACCCACGATATTCAGCAGGGGGAATGCAAATGAGGCCATAATATATGCAAGGCACAAATGGGGCGGGGTTCTGTGTGGGTGGGGGTGCCACTGGATCACCAGGGTGGTTCAGTATGGGAGTTTACCGCAATTATGGCAAAGGGTGGGGGGGTTTCCACTAGACCACCGGGGCATCTTACTGTCATTTATCAGGGAATCGGGGACTCAGGAGGGAGGGGGCACCACTAGACCACCAGGGATTGTCGTGGTTAATACACATCGGGGACTAGTGGGCCACTAGACTACCAGGGCAATCTTTAGATCAATATACTGTGCAATCACGGCTATGGCGGGGGGGTGTTCCACTGGACCACCAGGGTTGTGTGTGCTTGCGGACGGTGTTCTGGGCGGGTGGGTGGCCACCCATGGCTGGGCTGCTGTGTTGCACCCTGCAATACAGCAGCCTGCCTGTGGGTGGCCAGGAGTTGCTCCTACTCTGCATTGGCTCAACTTTGAGCCCCCTTATCCAGCGCAGTGCAGGGGTGCAATGGCATATGCACCGCATATTCCGGGCCTAATATTGGGATGTGCCACATATGCATGGGCATGCCACCTGCATCTCTGCTGCATACATTATTGTGCCCCAGTGCATCGGGATTTGCGCTGTGCCAGGCAGCCTTCTCAATATCCCACCGTGGCGCAATGCAGGGTTGCACCAGCACAACTCCATTGCGCAAGGGTGCAACCCCTTTGAATATCCGGGCCATAATATTTTTCTTAGTTATAAGACTGAAAGTGAGAGAAAAGAAGTGGACCAATGTGAGGAGCAAATCCCACAATGGCATGGCACTAGAACAGCCTCCAATCAGTGTGCTTTATACTGGAATTCCTGCACTCTCCTAAAATATTTAGCCTGTTTATGAAAAAAACAAAGAAAAGAAAGGTTAGAATGTACAGTAGTAATTGCCACACTTCTTGTTTTCATTTTCAATTTCAGCATCCCAGATAAACCATAAATGAGCTAACTACCTTAGGAAAACAATGGGAGCTGATTCAACATTTGTGGTGGTGGTGGGGGGAATATTTAGTATGCGGAAAATTGCTTTGTTATGGTACAGGGAGG
The DNA here is from genome assembly GCA_016271365.2 of Neoceratodus forsteri. NCBI lineage: Eukaryota > Metazoa > Chordata > Ceratodontiformes > Ceratodontidae > Neoceratodus > Neoceratodus forsteri. The sequence continues at coordinate 388,678,034 of CM057457.1, read as the reverse complement.
TGACTGTGAGTTTTTGGTTTTGCTCAAGGCTTGTTGGGGGGAAAGAATATGTCTTTTATTGAGGTACTGATAAAGATAATATTTTTATCTTAACCTTCTCCAGAGGTCAGGTTTGAGGTCTCAGCTTGAATTTAGACCATCTGGTTGTAGTGACTGTAGGGGGAAAACCCAACAGCTCTCTCTGTGATTGATGTGTTGATGTTGATCATCTCCCCTTCTACTTACTCTCATTTGCCCTAAACCCATAAATCCAAAACTACTAGTGTGTCTGTTGTGGGATAGTAAAACAAAGTTCCACTAATGGACTATCCAAATTGACATTCTTAATATCTCTTAGGTGCTCCTGTGTACTAAATTTGAGATGTCTACTAATCCTCCCAACATATAGTTTATTGCAACTACACCAAATTACGTAAACTATGAAACTTGTGACACAGGATATAAATTGATGTATAATAAATCTTCCTGTGATTCACTGCTGATTCAAAAGAAGTGCCTTGATTCGAAAAATTGTATACTGCAGCTACTGTACTTACTCATACTAAGGGCTTGATTGGAAGCCAACTCTGGGGTGCTGCAATACCCCAATAAAACTTGCTTTCAGCAAATTTTCCCTTTAAGTTTTCCCCTATGCCAAATGTTACCCTTGGTTTTCCCCATGTGTGGTGCAAGTACAGTGTCCGTTTTTAAAATCGACCAATATTTAGTTACAATATAATCAGTCTTCCTTGCAATAGTGTTCTATTCTGTCACAAAATTAATAAGATTATTGCTGTTGGTGTTTTTTACTTTTGGTCTAAGCAAATAATTTCTGTCTAGACTTTCAATGCTTTTCAATGTGTCATCCAATACTGAAGGACTGTATCCTCTCTCCTAAAGTCTCTCTCTCTCTTAATTCATTTGCTTGTTCTCTAAATGTTTCTGATTTTGAATCTTTCCTTTATATATAAACAAATTGACCATAGGGTATTGACTTTTAAAGATTAGGAGTGCAAACTTGTAGCCATTAACAGGCTATTTTGTTGGCTTCCTGAATCCCTTAGTGACCACAGTAGTAGTAGTAGTAGTAGTAGCAGTAGCAGTAGCAGCAGTACTATTAGTAGCAGTAGCAGCAGTAGTATTAGTAGCAGTAGCAGCAGCAGTAGCAGTAGTAGCAGCAGTAGTAGTAGTAGCAGCAGCAATAGCAGTAGTAGTAGTAGCAGCAGCAGTAGTAGTAGTAATAGTAGTAGAAGTAATATTAGTAGTACCAGTAGTAGCAGTAATAGTAGTAGTAGCAGTAATAGTAGTAGTAGCACTAGTAGTAGTAGTAGCAGTAATAGTAACAGCAGTAGTAGTAGCAGCAGTAGCAGTGATAGTAACAGTAGTAGTAGTCGTAGTAGCAGTAATTGTAGTAGCAGTAGTAGTAGAAGCAGTGATAGTAGTAGCAGTAGTAGTAGTAATAGTAGCAGTAGTAGTAGCAGTAGCAGTAGTAGTAATAGTAGTAGCAGTAGTAGTAGCAACAGTAGTAGCAGCAGTAGTAGTAGTTAGCAGTTGCAGTAGTAGCAGTAGTAGTAGTAGCAGCAGGTATACCTGGAGGAGAGTAGAGTGACAGTGACTGGCATCCTAGTATAGTACAAATAAGTGTGCATACAGTGGCGACAGAACATTATGAAACAAAAGGTATACCTGGAGGAGAGTACAGGGACAGTGACTGGCACCCTAGTATAGTACAAATAAGAGGCATGTGACAGTTTTATATAGACAAACAGAACATACTTAACTAATAACCCTTAGGAAACTGTGGACGTATATGTATGTTGAGAATCTGTATACATTCAAACATACTCAGCACTCAGTTTTTGCGGGTACAGTGTAGATAGATAAAACTGAAATTAACGTGGACTGGTAGGCATTAGAGGAGGGAAGAGGATAGCCAAGGACAGTGAAGAGAAAGTAGGTTGGGGCAACTGCACAGGAGTTTGTCTAGGAGTTTGGATTTTAAGTCTTTTTATGTTGCTTGCACGCATGTGCAAGAAACATAGTGCCATCATCGAAGATTTCAGAGGTGTGTCACCTCCTCCTCCAATTCAGTCAGTGAGCTGGCAGGCGCGGCCCCTGTAAGCCAATGCATTTTGGAGCTGTCTATGACACGCTCCAAAATGCAGTGACATACAGTTGAAAGGGGGAGCTACACTTCAGTGAGCAGAGATAAGAAGCCCACTGAAATGTAGCTCCCACCCACACACACATGGCGTCGCTCCCCGCACCTACTGCGTAGCCGGCGGGTGCCCAATCTCCATCGGCTGAGCTGCGTCTCTTCCCCCAGTTAGCAGGTGCCACGCTGTTCACCCCAGCGCGGGCAATGAGTCCCTCACGACGGGGTGCCTAATCCTCGCTGGCTGAACGCCTCTAAAGTCCTTGTGCCACGCTGGGAGCCCACCCCAGTGTGGCAAATGGTCCCACAACGCTTTTTTTTACCCTGAAAAAAAAATGGTCCCATAGGCGCCTCCCACCCCCTCCCACAACCCGCACCCACCCACTGCACACCCAGTCTTCCCCACGCTCACCCCATACTTACCTCCGACTCTGGCGCGACGATCTTCGTGGACCGGGAACACGCCTGCACTCTTCAAAGCCGATCGCGAACTGAGGAAATGCGGTAAGCTGTATAATGGCCTAGATAGGGGGTTTCAACTTTGTTGCATATCTCAGGCATTTTTGAGAATTTTTGCACCAAATTTTCAACATGGGTTTTTTGGGACCCCTTCTCATGAATGATGTCACTTTCATGGCGTTATTCAGGCCGAAGGGTGATTTCACGCAGTGACTGCACAGTGACTGTGAAATCACCCTTTGGGCCTGAATACCACCATGACAGTGACATCATTCATGAGAAGGGGTCCTAAAAACCCCATGTTGAAAATCTGGTGCAAAAATTCCAAAAAATGTCTGTTTTACGAGCGTGCGTTGCGCAGTTCCTACGCAGGCTCGTAAGTTCGTGGAATTTCAATATTTTCACTGCAGATCTTCAACATTGCCATTTTACCACACCTTCTTATGAGTAGTACAGCTGTCATTTTTCACATCTCAGCCAAAATGTGTTTCCGCCCATGTAGCGCAGAATGGCGCAGTCGGTGTGTAAATCAATGTACGGACAAATTAAGAAAATCACAGTGACACTGTTCATGAGCAGAGGTCTTAAAATGGCTATGTTGAAAATTTGGTGAAAAAATTCCTAAAAATGACTGTTTTACGAGCGTGTGTTGCGCAGTTCCTACGCACGCTCGTAAGTTCGCAAATTTTCAATATTTGCACTCCAATGACTTCCAAATACCTAAACAGCACATAGAAGCAAGCAACATTCGGCACTGACAAATGCTTGTTTAAATGATGTCAATGAGTGGTGTTGTATCAAGGTGTGTGGGAGGTTATTAAATAGTTTGGCACCTTTGTAGAAGACAGAGTGTTGCCCTTGTGTGGTGTGACAGTGAGGAATCGTGAAGGCGTGGGTACAGGAGAGCCTGTTGGTCCTGGTGTGGACGGATCTTGGAAAAAAGAAGGAAATACTGCTAGGTATAGAGTCCAGTAACATTTTGAAAAAGAAAGTATTTTGCCGTCTAATCTGTCCTCCAGAATGAGCTGGCTTACGGCCTTGTAAGATCACAAAAATGCATTCTGAGGGGCCTGTGATGGATCAGATGATGCTGTGATAAATGGTCTTTGATCTATAAAGTTTTTCTGAGAGTTGGAGGCAGAGCACAGGAGGGGGCCGTAGTCCATTATGGGGAGCAAGAAGCTGTTGGCAAGGAGGGCCCTAGTTTCTGATAGGAGGAAGTGTTTCAGCCGATGAAGGATGCCAAGTCTTTGGTGATTTTTTTAATTAGTTGGTGAGTGTGTAGTTAGTAGTTTTATTTATTTTAGTCTTAGATTACAACCTTTGAACTAGAAGCTCATTTACAGAGGTTCCTCGTCATTAACAGACAGCTTATACAACAGTTAGACAAAAATCCACAAGTGTTTACATGAACACATTTAATTTTGCTTGCAGCACATACTGTACACTCACAGTTGAATTACCATCTAAACTTGTTAACAACAAAAAAAAAAGGAAACATTTCAGTAATAGAAAACAAGAATAGAGTTTCATGGAAAGTTGAAGAATTAAGAGATAGAGTACAGGAAACCAGCGTAGCCAATTAGCTTTGTCAAGATGGGGGAAGAGCCGGAGAGAGCTGAATAATAGCTGACAAAGAATGACAGATGGCCAGCAGATGGCCAAAGCAGCCAGGCAGCATTGTCCAGAGGGGATGGCATGGTAGACAAACAAACTGGCTATACTGACTGCAGAAGCAGTGATAGAGGTGGAAACTGGTAAAGGTTGAGGCAGAGCAGAAAAGGGGTAAGGTAAAAGGTGTATATAGCTTGGGTTATATTATACGACAGGAAATAATGCTGGGCTCTGATTCATCTGTCTGCAGCAGGACCCGTGATGTTATCCTAGCATAACATCATGGCTCTAGTCCCAGCACACTAGAGGCCACACTTAATGTTAAAAAAAACATCGCTTCGCAGCTGCCTATGAGCAGCTTCAACAGTCCCTGCTCTGCTCAGAATAGGAGCTCTCTGCCTGCTCTGAATCAACGCTTCTCCCCAGCCCCACCACACACAAAAGTCATCATTTCTTCACACATTCCCATGAATGCCCCATTGCCACTTTAGTTTACTGCAAAAAAAAAAAAAATAAAACAAACAGAACAGAAGTGAAAGCTGTGTAACGTGGCTTCACAACAGTCGCCTGCCGTAGTGACAGTCCAGTCCGCGTTCGCTGCATTTTTTAAACATTGCAAGTATCTGTGTAAAAAAAAAAATAAAATAAAAAAAGGTAAACTCTATTCCTAGTTTCATTGTGAGAAAAACCTCACAAACAGTGAAACGCACATTTCCTCCTCATGTTCCCTCTCATTAAAACCTACCAGACTGAGCAAGTATGCGCATCTTTCAACTGTCAGCACGCGGTTATTGTCGTAACGCTCGCTCACCCTTCAAATCACTCTCTTGTTTTTTTTTTTCTTTTTCTTAAATACCTAACATAGCCCCAAACCATTCTCCCCACCACTTATGTACCTAGTTCTTCTCTTCTTGCCAGACAATCCTATCAGCAGCATTGAGTGATGGGCAGCAGCTATGACAGGGTGGGAAGTACAAACAGTGATCCTGGCCTAAAAACATTACCACAGTACAATAATATCACAGTAGAACATAACTACAACAGGAAACTACTGTGAGAACAGGACAGGTGTGGGGGATACCAAAGGAAAGGAAAACACACATAGGACAAGCAAGAACATACTAAACAACTGAAAAATCCACCTGCCACTCACACAGCCCCACCTAGAGAAACTTCTTTTTTTATGTAAATATACTTCCACCCACAAAAATCAAGTAAAACATAGTTTTGAAATGACTTATGTTTTATTTTTTCCCTTCTATTTAACCATTAGTCATTGTATAATATGAATAATGCACTCCAGGGTGTGTGTCCTGCTGGAATAACATCACTTCTGGGGTGATTAGTCGCTCTCTGCCTGCAGCCTCGTGCCTAATCACCCCAGGCGTGACGTTATGCCAGCAAGACACACACCCTGTCATGCATTATTCCTTTATTATACAATGGGGGGGGGGCTGAAAAGTCTCAATTCTGATTAGCTAACTGGCATTTTTTTACCCATGGTAAATCCTACAATATACCTACGGGAAAAGGTGCCAGTTAGCAGTCAGTCGAGTATGAGCTCCCCCCCCCCGTAAAATCATTCCAATCAAACACACAACAAACACAAATCAATGCAATTCCTACAAAGCAAACCATCAAACCGTCCACTAAACGATGATGGGAAAGTGCAACTTACTTCATTTGCACTCCCCAACCCCACTGTAAGCAGCATAAAATTGTATTTTTTTTCTAAAATACATGCTCTGAAATTGTACAGCTATCATGTATCTGTGAAACAGAATACAGTCCAAACTTCAACCGTGGCTCTCCATCGACTCCGTGAAACGTTCCCTGCAGCTCCTCAGATGCTCACTCCCTCCTCATTCCCTTGAAGTCAGCATGGCCATTACCACTGAGCACCCTCCGACATCAGGCCCTCTCCACTCTTCCGGATACTGAGGCAGAGGCCAAATAAAGCAGCCAGGACATGAAGAGGGTTTACCTGGAAGGAATATTTAAAAGTGAACACACCCAGAAAAAACAAAGTTTTTTACTTTTCCACCCGGTTATCCATAGTAACAACTTGGATATGTTGAAATAGCTGAGTGCTTTCTCCCAATTGTTGCAGCCCCCAGAAAAAGGACAGAAAAAATACGACTGTCACTTCCTCAACAATGCCCACCTAGTCAAATGAACAGGAAACTATTTTTTTTCCTTGCAGAAGAATAATAAAAAATAAAATTATTTAAACTGCCAAATGAAGTTTTTTCTTTATTAGTTTTTTGCAATAACTATAAGAGACCATTGTATAATCGCAATAAACCACTCCAGAGTGTGGGTTATGCTGGGATGTACCACGACTGACCTGGATTTGACCACTCGATCTGAGGCCCTGTGGCCAAACCACGCCAGCTGTGGTACATCCCTGCATAACCCACACCCTGTTGTGGTTTATTGCTTAAAGATGGGGGGTAGAGGGGTAAGTATGTTTTGTGTATGGGGGCAGTAAAATACTGTAGTTATCTGTACCTAACCTAGGATGTTCTGCTGGTTAGGGGAAGTAGGTGCATATACTGAGACTTGTAAGGTAACCAAAGCCTTTGACATTGTAGACATAGATACACAGATACATAGACAGTGTCGGTAGATAAGGGCCTATGGCCCACCCAGTCTGCCCATTTGAGCTTGTAAGTTCAGTTTATGTTTTCCTAGAAGTCTGTTGCCCCTTAACCCTGACCTCCAGAATTCCTTTATGTCTATCCCATGCATTCTTAAATCCCATGATTGTTTCAGCCCCCACCACTTCCCCTGGCAGGGTGTTCTACTTGTCCACCACCCGCTCTGTGAAGAAATTCTTCCTCATGTTTCCTCTGAATCATCCTCCTCCAACTTCATCCCATGCCTCTAGTCCTGGAACATCTTTTCACTTAAAATAGTGTATTCCTGCACCCTGTTCCTCCCTGTGAGATACTTGTATGTCTCTATCATATCCCTCTCTCCCTCCTCCTCCAGGGAGTACATGTTCAGTTCCTTCAACCTGTCTTCATAGGACTTGTGATGCAATCCATGCACCATCTTTGTTGCCCTCCTCTGAACCTTCTCTACCCTGTCTATGTCCTTACATAGGTATGGTCTCCAGAACCGTACACTGTACTCCAGGTGGGGCCTCACTAGTGTCTTGTATAGTGGAATTATGACCTCCCTTTTGCTGCTGGTGATGCCCCTGCCTATACATCCCAGCATCCTATCTGCTTTACCTGCTGCCTTGTCACACTGTTTCCCTACCTTGAGGTCATCAGAGATGATAACACCAAGATCCCTTTCCTGCTTGGTGCATGCTATATCCTCACCCCCCCAACTGATATATTGTGCCAGGGTTTTTGTGCCCCATATGCATTATCTTGCACTTCTTTGCACTGAATTTCAACTGCCAAACCCCTGACTATTCTTCAAGTTTCTGCAGGTTCCTTCTCATTCTGTCTACACCCTCTGGTGTGTCTACTCTGTTACAGAGCTTTGTGTCATCAGCGAACAGTGAAATTCTGCCTTCTAGGTCCTGTTCAATGTCACTGATGAAGATGTTGAATAGGACCGGTCCCAGCACTGATCCCTGTGGTACCCTACTGGTCACTCTTCCCCTCTGTGGAGTGACAGCCATTTACCACCACCCTCTGTGTCCTGCCACCCAGCCAGTTACCTACCCACCACACTACTGTTCTGCCCACACCCATATTCTCCAGTTTGTGTAATAGTCTTCTATGTGGCACAGTGTCAAAGGCCTTGCTGAAGTCCAGATAGGCCATGTCCACTGCCCTCCCCTGATCCACCTCCCTAGTCACCCAGTCAAAAAATTCAATGAGGTTGGTCTGACATGACCTCCCCCTGGTGAAACCATGCTGCCTTGGGTCCTGTAGTCCATTGACAACCAGATGTTCCACCAATCTCTACTTCAGTAGTGCTTCCATGATCTTCCCCACTACCGAGGTGAGGCTGACTGATCTGTAATTCCCTGCTTCCTCTTTGTTCCCGCTTTTGTATAAGGGGACTACATCTGCTGTCCTCCAGTCTTTGGATACCTCCCCTGTTTCCAGTGATCTGCTAAACAGGATAGCCAGAGGTTCAGCCACCACCTCTCTTAGTTCTTTAAGGACCCTGGGGTGCACCCCATCTGGCCCCATTGCTTTATCAACTCATTACTTCCAGTTCCTTCAGGACCCTTTCTCGTAAAGGGACTTGTGTCCATTTCTGCACCATTCTCACCCCTTGTACTCCCTTCAGACCCATTACCCTCCTCTTCCTCAGTAAAGACTGAGCAGAAATACCTGTTCAATATGTCAGCTTTACTGTTGTCATCCTCCACGTGGCCCCCATCCTCCCCTTCAGCCTCACTATCCCTCCCTTTGTCTTTCTTTTTTCACTTATGTACCTGTAAAAGGTTTTGTCCCCTCTACCCACTGATTTTGCAATGTGTTCTTCTGTCTGAGCTTTGGCTTTCCTTACTGGCCTCCCTGCCTCCCTTTGCTTCTCCTGGTACTTCTCCCTATCCCCTTCTGCCTGTGTCTTTTTGTATTGCCTGAATGCAGTCTTTTTGGCTTTCATTTTCTTTGCTACCTCTTTGGAAAACCATAATGGTCTCCTCTTCCTTTTCCTTTTGCTAACCTGCTTAATGCTTAATTATGTTGTTCTTGTAATCCCCATTTTAAATACTGCCCACTGTTCCTCAATCCCTGATTCCTGTCCCATTACCCTTAATGCCTCTTTCAAGTATCTCCCCATTTTTCCAAAGTCTGTCTCCCTAAAATCCCAGGATACGTGTTTTTGTGTGGTTTGGTTCTGCTCTTTCTGTGATTTCAAACCACAATGACTGGTGGTCACTGTTCCCCAGGTGCTCCCCCACTGTTACCCCCATCACACTGTCCCTGTTTGTGAGCACAAGGTCCAGTATTGTCTTTTGCTGAGTTGGTTCCATGACCAGTTGCTTGAGGAAGGCACCCTGAAGGGAGTCAAGGATAAATCTGCTCCTAGTTGATGCTGCTGCTGGGATGCTCCAGTCCACGTCTGGAATACTGAAGTCTCCAACCAGTACTACCTTACCCTTGTCTGCCATCCTTTGGATGGCTAGCATCAGCTCCCTACCTGTTTCTTCCTCCTGGGCTGGTGGTCTATAGACCACACCTGTGCGGATGGCTGTTCCCATTTTCCTTTCCAGCTTAACCCACAGTATCTCTCCCACGTTTAGTTCCTCCTGGATCTCTGTGGCCCTTATGTCATTTTTCACATACAGTGCCACTCCTCCTCCCTTCCTGCCTGCTCTGTCTCTTCTGAATATGTTGTAGCCAGGTATGGCCATCTCCCAGTCATGGTTATCATTACACCAGGTTTCAGTGATGGCCACAATGTCCAGGTCTGACTGCCCCATGACAGCCTCCAGATCTTCCATCTTGTTGCTAAGGCTCCTGCCATTTGCACACATGGCTTTCCATGATTTGACCTCCCTAGACTGTTTCACTGTTCTACTCCAGCCCCTTCCTTGGTTGTTCTTTATCCCTGGTTCTCCTTGCTGTCTGCCCTTCTGCTGAATTTTGCCCCTTTTCTGCTTATCCACCTCTTGGGCACTAATCTCCATCTTTGCACACTGCTTTGCAGAGATAGCCCTCCTCTGGTTCACTGGTTCCACTGCTAGCTGTGGGGGTGAGCAAGTAGGTACCCTCCTGCTGGCCCACCCCCTTTGCTAGTTTAAATGCTTGTCAATGTAGCATTTAAACTTATCATTGAGTGCTTGGATTCCCCTCCAGGATGGATGCAGGCTGTCAGGCTTGAACAAACCTCCATCCCTCCAGGTGGGTCCCCAGTCACCAATGAATCCAAACCCTTCCTTACAGCACCAGTTCTTCAACCGTGAGTTAAAGTTCCTGCATGCACTCCTATGCTCCCTTGCCTCTCACAGGTAGTACCTGAGAAAGTGACAGAAGTAGCTACTTGCTTGAGACCCCTCCCCAGTTTCCTAAACTCTTCCTGAACTTCCTTTGGCTCCCCATTTGTCAGATCATTAGTACCTAGGTAGATAATGACATCCAGCTCACCCTCACGTCTTGCCTTCCCAGTGATCCCCAGGATCTTCGTTCCATCCCTCCATGCTGTGGCACCTGGTAGGCACCTCACCTCCCTGTCCTCCCCCTCCTGTGTTCCTAGCTGGATCCCTCTTATGATGGAGTCCCCCACCAGGATTCACTCTCCTCTTCTGGGGTCCACTGCTTTCCCGCTGAGGTCACCTCCTTGGCTAACCTCCACATCCTTTCCTTCCACTCTCTGGGTACCTCTGTTTGGTTGTCCTCGTTGCCAGTGTGGCATATGAGTTCTTGAGTGAATAGGATCTGGGATGTGCCTCTGCCTGACCGCTCTAACCTCTCTGAGCCCACTGTCATCCAAGTGCTCCTCGTTCTCGGCATCCTTTGAGGCAGTTGCATTGGACTGGGTGGTCTCTGGATAGGAGTGATGGTACTCCTGACCCAGTTTACTTCAGCTCTGAGTCTGGCTACCTCATCCCACAGTCCAGAGAGTGATGCAGATAGGGCAGCACCTCAGTGTCCAGAAGGTCTGCCTGAATATGGCTGCCCCACAGCCACTGCATTACACCACTCCCACATTATACTGCAATTCCACTACTTGTCTGCTACTGAAGCTCTCCTAGTTCCCTTTTTATTAATTTACTGTACTAAAAATCCTGCCACTGATCCTCAGATAATTTTCTTCAAAAAAAAAGAAACCAATAAATAAATAAATTAGTCAAAACACTTGTGCTGAGGGTGGGCTTCTTCCCCCTTATGCCCCTCCTACTTCACACCCCTTACTACAGCCTGTGTTTAGCTCCTGTCAATCAGATTTAACAGGGCATATAATTAAGAGTTGGGGGAAGGGGAGGGAGCAATTTGCAGCAATTAAAGACAGCACAGAATTACACCACCACTATGTTTTAAATGTTCAACAGCCCCAAAACAATTATAGGTAAAGACAATAAAGAAAGTATAGTGTCACTAAAAGCCCACAATCTAAGTTTAAAAGAAAAATAGCAATTACCAGTTACTCTAAAGCACTGAATTGAATATGTTTCCTTCCTTCTCCTTCTGGCTTCTTCTGAGAAAATAAAGCTCTGCTTGCTACTTCAACTCTGACTAAGCCCCACCTCCAGTTATCATGTAGCTGAGGTCAGAGGCCAGACAATTAACACCCTTCACCCCACTACAGGGCAGTCAGACAAGCCAAGATAAAATTTGCAGCAATTAAAGACAGCACAGAATTACACCACCACTATGTTTTAAATTTTCAACAGCCCGAAAACAATTATAAGTAAAGACAACAAAGAAAGTATAGTGTCACTAAAAGCCCACAATCTAAGTTTAAAAGAAACTTAGCAATTGCCAGTTACTCTAAAGCACTGAATTGAATATGTTTCCTTCCTTCCCCTTCTGGCTTCTAGACCACACTTTACTTTTGGCCAAAATTACTTGGTTTTTCCCCTGAGGTTGTTGCTTGTCATAATAGATCTTACTTCGAGATGGCTCTTGCAGTAGGTAATTACATATAGGACTGACGCTGGCAGGCAGCAGGACCCCACAGAAAAATTTCTAGCTAGCAGTCCCTGGCGAGGGACCGACCCCACGTCAGGTGACTGGTGTCAGCAGACGTCGGTATAAAGGGGTAGTCCCGCACACCCGCCTTCCAGTTCTTTCCCACCGTTGGCTCATGCCAGCACCTCACAGAAAAGTTCCTTGGTCGTCAAGCTCCTTCGTCGGTTATTTTACCAAGTTTTTTCACTTTTGTCTCAGTAATCGTCAGTCATTCGTTGGTGTATATCGTCCCCTACACCCTCCGAGCACAAAAATAAGTGTGACTCATGCGGCGCCCAGCTTCCATACAAGGACAGTCATTCCCTGTGCCTTTTTTGCCTAGGCCCTGACCAACAAGTAGAGAAGTGCCAGCACTGCCTGAGTTTCAATGCGGCCACCCGGAGAAGGCGGCAGCAGTCCCTAGAAGCCCAAATTCTCAAATTAGAAGATGAGCTCCATGGAAAAAGAACTCAAAAACTTCATCAGGATTCAACTTCCCTGAAGGCCATCGCAGAAGAAAGGACAAAGAAAAGCTACGGGACAGGGCTCCTCTCCACCAGGACTCCTCGGGAGTCGCTTGTGTTGAAGGTAACGCCCCGGGACTGCTCCTTGACAGCCGCCTTAGAGGATTCTAAGGTGCCGTCAGCCCACCCATCTGGTTCGCGCTCAGGCCCTTCGGGTGCCTCTGGACTCTTGGAGGCCTCCACCACCGGTAAAGTCATGGCTTTGCAGCCTACTGGCACAGGCGGCTCCAATAAGCCGGATGTTGGCTCCTCCGACATCCACAAGGAGAAGATCAGTAAGTCACCTGACCCCTCTTCTGCCAGACCAGACCACCCCTCCTTCACAGCCTGCCTCTGGCAAAGGATCCATTAAATCAGATGCCGGCTCCTCTGGCGCCCGCCCGGATCCCACTGGTAAGACGCACATCGGTCCACCCGACGTCCACACAGCGGATGAGCCGATGCCAGATCCTCCCATGTCCATCATTCCCAGCTTCCCACAGCCTTCACTGCCCTCTGGGGACCCTGAGTCTCCTCAGCCCGACCTCGGGGATTTTTCCCCTCCATCCCCGGGCAACGCTGAGGTCCCTGTTCCACCTCCGTCGGACCAACCTCCTGCTGATCTGACATCGGCTCCCTGGATGCCAACCCTGATGCCAGCACCTCGGCTGCTGGCTCTGACACCAGTAGTGCTGCCTCTGGGTGACATCCCACTTCTGGATGCCGCTCCGACAAAGGGCACACTGCCCCCCGGGCCTTCTGCCCCAGTCCCGCCAGCGGGGCCATCTGCTCCGGCAGCTCTCCCAGCTTCCGGGTACCCAACCCCATCATATCCGATGCTGTCGTACCCGGGACCATGGTATCTGATGCCGCAGTACCCGACGCCGACCTACCTGACGCCGCAGTACCCAACGCCACAATACCCGATGCTGGGCTTCCCACCATTGGGTTATGGATACTCACCTCATGGGTATAACCCATACCCTTATTCCCCCCCTCCACCACCCCCCCAGCCGCCGGTGGATTTGCAGAAAACTCTAGCCTCCTGGTAGGCTGAGGCCATGGCTCAGCTCACCAGAGAGGTGGAGAGTTATCTTCCGACGACAGTGCCGGTACCGGTTCTCATATGTCCATGGCGACAAACTCCCTCACCTCCTCCAGACAGCAGGGCTAAACCCTCTGGGTCCAGAGAGGGTCAGGATACGCTTCCCCAAGGGCTTCCCAAAGGGTCCGTTCCTCCCCCTAGACGGGAAAGGGAGTTGTCTTCTTCTTCTGTTTCTTCCTCTTCCTTCTCAGACGCCTCTGATGGCTGCTCCGAGAAGGACAACGAGCCTCGCTCTCTGTCAAAGCCCAGGCCAAGGACTCTTCCTAAGTCTCCTTCAGAGGATCCTTCTTTCACGGAGCTGCAACATGAAATCCAGGCAGTGCATAAGTGGCAATCCCTGGAGCCAGATCCACAGCGGGTGAAACTCGCTGAGCATCTGGATCTGCCCGTGACAGCTCCCACCTTGGTGCCACCCTGGATCGAGCCTCATGCCCACCTTGTTACCACTATTTGGAAACAACCATCAGCATTAGCCCCTCATCCATGGAAGTTGAACAGGCTATACCAGGCTCCAGAGGGTTTTGATTATTTAGATTCCCACCCTCGAGCTGACTCGGTCTTGATTAGTGCCGCTCATGGCCGGTCAGCTAATCCAAAACACCTTAGCTCGTCACCGCCTGATAAAGAATCCCGCCTTCTGGACCAGTATGGCAAGAAGATTTTTGCTTCTTCCATGCTGGGGATCAGGGCCCTGAACTATGTCAGTCACATGGGAGATTACCAGAAGGCAATTCTTTCTGAGGTGGAAGCCAAATTGGACTCCCTGCTGGACTCTCAAGTCAAGCAGGAACTGTCTGACGTCATCTGCTCTGCACATTCGGCCAGTCCACACATGCTTCGTGTGACTTACGATGGATACTGCTGGATGGAGCTTGGCTTTTGCTGTAGGCTTACAACGTCATGCTTGGCTCCATGTGTCAGGGTTGGTCCCGGAAGTGCATTCCGCTATACAGGAAGCGCCCTTCCGGGGGCCGTTGCTCTTGTCAAGGACATCATCACTGATCTGCAGGAGAAGGGGATGGCACTAAAGTCCGTCAACTCTATGTACCATCCCCATCAACCACAGTGCCGTCCCTTTCGCAGACAGAATCAGCCAAAGGCGAAACCTCTGGGAAAGCGGGCCACTAAACACTGGGCCCCCACAGCTGCCAAGCCCCCTCCACCCAAAAAAGCAGCGGGTGCTTCAGCTGCAGCACTGCCCCACACCACCTGACTCCTTCCCTCTCCCACAGCCTCCAGGCTTCCCAGAGGAACCAGTAGGAGGGAGGTTCTCCCTCCACCTTGTGGGCTGGGAGAGGATAATAACAGATTCATGGGTGCTGCAGCTAATCACAGAAGGACACTCAATAGAGTTTCTACAGAAACCACCTCGTCACCCTCCCCAAAGGTCATCGCACTTTCAGGAACATCTTCTTCTGGTCCAGAAAGAGAGTTCAGCACTGTTGCTAAATCAGTTAAATAAAGCGTGCAAATGCAGCCATGCAAAAAGGGCTGAGAGTGCAGTGCAAAACTAGCCCAGCAAATAGGACAGCTCTGAATACAGCAACCAAGCAGTGCAAACTACAACAGCAGCCTGGTGCACACAGACGTGGAGTAAGGCAAAGGTGAACTACGTGGCCAATGTGTGTGCTAGCAAAGAAGTGGATTCACAAAAACTGCAAACAACAATAGTGTAGAACAGTGCTATGGTTCAGATAGTTGTGCACGGTGCTCACTGACCACATTCGGACAGCCATGGATAAAGGTCTTATCTGCTCCCATCTCCGTGGACCTTGCTGAAGCCGTTGACTCAGTATCACGTACACTCCTGATGCACAAACTCCTGCCCTCTGGCTTGGCCCCAGCTGCCACTGACTGGTTTAAACCCTACCTCTTAAACAGACAACAATCTGTCCAGGTTGGCGATGCCTTCAAAACTAAAGTTCCCCAAGAATCGATACTCGGCCCCATTCTGGGTTTCTTCTTCATATATGACCTCCCTTCCATCTGCTGTCCTTCCAGTATACACATGTATAGAGATGATGCAGTACTCTATCCCTTGGGTCCAGACCCACCTGCCATAGCTACTACCCTGCAGCAGGATTTCAGTAAAGTGCAGATCTGGTTCAGTCAAAATCTACTCAAACTTAACTCCAGAAAAAACATCTCTGTGTTTTTGGTTCCAGACAAAGGCTGTCTAAATCCCTCAACCCCCCCCCCCACACACTTTCATCACCCTTGATAGCTCCCAACTTGATACTGTAAGTACTTTTAAATACTTTGGTGTGTGGCTCGACAACTACGCATACCTAGACTTCTCCTGCCATATAATGGCATCGCCAGCCTGGACAGATTGTTGTCTATTCCAAACTGCATCCTAATCTAGAAGCCTTATACTGCCACAAGGACTGATTCTCTGTCTACCCACTGTGCCCTGGTCACCAAGACCATCTTACCTGTTTTTGATTGAGCTGGCATGCTGGCATAGTTTATTGCTCTGCCTCTGCCATGTCAATCACCAGGTTGAGCACTTTCTGTCGTTTCACCACCTCTCCCCTGCAATCTCTACTCCTCCCTCTCCTTGCTGCCTTTATCCTCCAGGCACCTCATCCACTGCACCTCTTTTATCTCCAAATTCTGATTTAGTATCCCCCCACCTAAACTCCTGCCTCTCCACTGTCAGCTCCACCCCATACTCCCTCAGATCCAGGGATGCCCGGACCTTCTTCCTTCCCCGCCCTCGCACTTGCACCAGTAAAGTCGCTTTCTCCTACCATCTTCCTTCCCTCTGGAACAATCTCCCATGGGACTTGCATCACTCCCCCACTTTTACCACCCTTAAATTCATTCTTCTAGCCACCCCCTTCCCCATACACCTATTTCTCCCTACCCACTCTGTCCACTTCTACACCCTCCCTCTCCCCATCCCTTTTCTTCTCCTAGCCCATATCCACCCTCCTGCGGACCATTTAGCACCAGTTTCCCTGCCTATTGTATATAAACTATCTGTAGTTACCAGCATTATTTGCCTGTATATAAATCTAAGCCATCTCAGTTGCGACTGTATATTATTGTGTTTTGTCTGTATATTGTGGTATTACTTGCCATGTTGCCATATTACTGTATCTGCACTGTACTTATAATTCTGCGTACTTTTATTGCTTAATTTGTCTTTGTAACACTGTTTCTTGCTTGTTTGTTTCTCCCCTGTCCCCGTCCCCCTTCCCCCAGGTGGTACCTGGAAACATGCCCTGGCTCAAGGTGCCGTTTCTGGTTACTGCTTTTTAAACTAATAAATAAATTTGCGCAGCACTAACACGTTTACCTGGTGCTAACACATTTGCCGAGTGCAAAAGTGTCCAATATTCAAAAGTGATATGCAAATGAGCCTACTTAGGCAATCAATGGGCA
Organism: Neoceratodus forsteri; assembly: GCA_016271365.2. Lineage (NCBI taxonomy): Eukaryota > Metazoa > Chordata > Ceratodontiformes > Ceratodontidae > Neoceratodus > Neoceratodus forsteri. Next base: position 388,661,240 of record CM057457.1, on the reverse strand, counting down.
ATCAGCCACATTAGCATGCCATTATGGTCTTATTTGCATGTGGATTGCCCAGTACTATTGCAGGGTGCACACAGTTCCACATATAGGGTGGTCTGGAACTAAAGGGGTTGCCTCATCTCTCCACCCTGCAACCCCCTCTGTCTCTACTTGCAGTGCCTTCAAGTCCTCACTCATGGTCCTGAGGGTTAGGACCTCCCTAGCCCGAAGGACCTTCTCTTACAGGGCCCATCCTGGTTCAACTCCCTTCCCTCCATGGTTACCAGCTTACCAAAGATTGGTCCATTTAAAGACGCTCTCAGGATTCATATTTTCTCCACTCACTGTTTTAAGTGTCCTCAGCGGTGAGTCACGGGCCCTGCAGCACCACCCACCTACCTGCTTCACCTGTGTCTAGGTCTTCTCCAGTAAAAAAGTCTCCTATCTAGACTGTATTTGCCTAGTCTTATCAGCACACAGTTCAGTTTAATGTGATTACTTGCTTTAGTTACCTCAGTGTATAGGCTCACAGCTTCACCTGTATATAATTGCCATTGATCTGTCTAAAATACCTAGTTGCACCCTACTGTCTTAGTATATTTAGCTCATTGTGCTGTATCTGTCTGCAGCTATAACTTGTATTAACTTGAATTCTCTGTAACCTGCCGTGGAGCCTTGGGAAATGAGTCCCTGACTCAAAGGGTTGTAATTCCGATGTGACAATGAATACAGCGCTCAAGAGGGTTCAAACTGCGCTCAACAAAGCCTGCAGACTCACCCTGGATGCTGAGCATGACACTCACACCTGTACTCTGTACAAATGTGCAAATTGGCTGTCATTAAGAAACACGGTCAAATTCCAGACTTGTATCCTAGAGAAGAAGGCTCTATTGGGTAAACACCACCTTGTGTAGTCAATTTGATCAAGGTGGCCAACTTATTACAGGTCACCAGAGGGAGGACTAGAGGGGCCTTGGCTATCCCCTTCCATCACACCTTACTTGGGCAACGTGCATTTGCCTACCGGGCCCCCCTATGGATGAATGAACTCCCTGGGCTCCTCTTGGCCACCAGTTGTCTGGCACAATTCAAAACTGACCTCAAACAGCACCTAATAACACTGTCTAACTGCACCTGCCCCTGAGTCCAGCCACACCTGCTCTCTCTGCCCCCCGGCAAGCACTAGGCAGGCCTCCGGTACCCCCTTCCTCTATCCCTTCTCATGACTTGCCCCAGCAATCAGTCTGCGTCATGCTCCTTCAGCACCCGCCAGCCCCCTCCCCAACTCACAGTCCCGTGAGTTTCCCTAACAGTCACTACTAATGCAGGCTGCCCACCATGCCCCTCACACCCCACCTTTTACTCTAGCATGTCCTCTCACTCAGCCTCCCCTCACCTTACCATTTCTCCCTATACTTTAACTCCCTTCTTCCACCACCCTTCACCTCCACCGCAGTACATACCTCTCTCTCGTACCTCTTTTCTTCACCCCACTGCCAGCTATCCCCGTCCCTCTGAACTACTAACAAGGCACTTTGTGGCTGCTTATCCCCCCCCCACCCTCATAAAGTGTTTTTCTTGTTATTTTAACTTGTACCTATGTTCTGAGTTATTCTGTAGGTTCTGAATCCAAGCTGTATCGTTCATTGTAATGTACCTTTGCTTTTTCCTATTGTACTTTGTTTTGCAATCTATGACGTGGAACCTTTGTAAAAGAGCTTGCACTCAAAGGTCTTTTCCGAATCATGAAATAAAGAAATAATTAAATAAATAAAAATAAAATAAAGGTCAATAACGGCAGGCTGAGTCTCCCCACAGCACTACCTGTATGTCAGACTGGATCAACATATTGGTAGCTGCAGGCTACATTTGTACACAGCAGCAGAGTCTAGTGTGCCACTGTGGACAAGCACCACAGGCACGAGTGGTGGTGCTCCATGCCATGGCCATATTGTAATCCCTGCTACAGTGCATAGCAGATGCTACTGTACCATAGTTGCCGGTTTTGTGGAGGATGCAGCAATGTCTATGGTGTGTCAGGCATCACTGTCTGATACTTTCCACATAGTGACAGTACCAGCTGGAAGGTGTGTTCTGATAGCAGACAATATTGTCATGCTGACCTGTGACCCACAGATGCTGCACCACTGGCATGGGATACTCACAGTAGCATACAAATGGCTGGCCTTGTGTACCATGGTGTATGTACAGCTGTGAGGTATGTGCATGGGGGGTGACGCATACTGTCAGACATGCACACTGGTGTCAGGATATTCCTAACACTGGAACTGATGCACCATGTGGATGGCCCCAGCCTTGTGTACCGTGGTGTATGTACAGCTGTGAGGTATGTGCATGGCGGGGTGACACATACTGTCAGACATGCACACTGGTGTCAGGATATTCCTAACACTGGAACAGATGCACCATGCGGATGGCCCCAGCCTTGTGTACTATGGTGTATGTACAGCTGTGAGGTATGTGCATGGGGGGGGTGACACATACTGTCAGACATGCACACTGGTGTCAGGATATTCCTAACACTGGAACTGATGCACCATGTGGATGGCCCCAGCCTTGTGTACCGTGGTGTATGTACAGCTGTGAGGTATGTGCATGGGGGGGTGACACATACTGTCAGACATGCACACTGGTGTCAGGATATTCCTAACACTGGAACTGATGCACCATGTGGATGGCCCCAGCTTTGTGGCACAACCCACTAAGTGGTGCAGTCTGGCCACCTGTGTACCTTCCCATCAACACCCTCCAGTTCTCCAGTGCTGCATGTGTGTACTTGAGTGTGTTGGTCTACCCCAATGGGTGGGGGGGCAGAAGGTGTGTGATGCAATGCCAGTTATTTACTGCTTTTATATGTATTTATCACCGTGTTGGCCAGGTAGCCACATTGGGCCATGGCCCATAGTCAGGAGGAACGTCTGGAGCCACTATATGTGCAGCTGAGATAATGTGGTGCACAATACACACATTCAATGTACAACAGCACGCAGTTCACATTTAGCACCACAGTGCCACAGTATATACAGTCACAAACGGTGTGTTGCTGCACGTGGACTGTTAGCTCAGTCACATACTGTGCATAATTGTTGACTTCCAAGCAATGTTGAGGCATTGTATTCCACAGTTTGAGTGCTTGTGCATATGGAGTGGCCCAGGGTAGTTGTCCGCCCTTGCTGCCTCCTCATTGGCTGCATATAGCCTAGCTCACTGTTGCTGTGTGCATGCCCGCCTTCCGTGGTTTGCCCAGAGTGATGACTACCTTTTCATAGACGGTAATTTGTGCTGCGCTACATCTTGCGCTATTCCACAGTGTGCAGAGCTATCAATTTGAATATACTGTTACACCTGCATGCATGTCCCTGCCCCTCACTTCGTACTGCATATAATTAATCTTTTAGCATTGGCACTAACACATTGCACCAGCACTATTTGGCATTTTGAATACAGCAATCTGGCACAAATGTGGTGCAGTTGGTTTGCGCTTGTTGCAAAGTTTGGAATATCTGGCCCTTGAAGTCTAACTGAAACTTTCTGGCTATCACACAAAAACAAACTCAACTGTCTTTAGACTTGGGACTAGATTCCAAGTGATCCCCCTCCTCAACTACCTAACACAGCACGACCTACAAGCACATAATGTCAACACCTGTCAAACCCACACAACCTCTGGCTTCATAAGCAGAGAAAGTTTTGACTAGCAGGAAATGCAGACTTAATTTCAACACTCCTTAAAGGCCCAAAACAATTGGTAGGAAAAGCATCCAACAATTCAGGTACAGAGCACAGTCTAAGGGTAGGTGGAAAATCTACCTCCTCATGCTCCTGCAGGACATTTTTCTCACCAGCACTTGCTCCTCCCAGTAGTCCTCAAGTTCTGTTGCTGCAAAAAGCTCCTTGCTGCACCATCTGCTGCTCTGATTATCTCATGCTCCTGCAGGACACCTTTCTCACCAGTCCTTGCTCCTCCCAGTAGTCCTCAAGTTCTGCTGCTGTGCATAGCTCCTTGCTGCACCATCTGCTGCTCTGATTATCTCATGCTCCTGCAGGACACCTTTCTCACCAGTCCTTGCTCCTCCCAGTAGTCATCAAGTTCTGCTGCTGCACATAGTTCCTTGCTGCACCATCTGCTGCTCTGATTATCTCATGCTCCTGCAGGACACCTTTCTCACTAGCCGTTGCTCCCTCCCAGTAGCCTTCAAGTTCTGCTGCTGCACATAGCTCCTTGCTGCACTGTCTGCTGCTCTGATTACCCCATGCTCCTCCTGGCCTGGGTGTCAGTGACTACAGTGTTCTATTGACTCACCCTTGGGCTGCTTCCTTCCTCCTCCAGTTGGCAGTCATATGCTGTTTGACTTGTCAGTGGGCATGGAACAGTCTTCTTCCAGACAGTTATAGCCTTTCCAGCACTGCAGAAACTGAGCTGAAGGGGTACTGTATAGGGAAAGGCACAGTCATTTAAACCTCATGCTGACTGGCTTGCTATGTACAAAGCAGCCATCAATAGAGACATGGCCACCCCTTTCCTAATCTCTCCAACAGTAAATGCAGGGCTCAACTTCAACCAGTTGGTACGTACTGCTGGCAGCAGCCTGAGTCAGTAGGACACTGAGCTCTAGGTTGTTGATTCAAATACATGCCCCCCCCCCGGTGGTCAGGATTGGGTGGCCAGGACTGTAGAAGAATTAAGCGTACTAACAAAGAGACCACTGAATGCACGGTTTTAGCATGTGTTGCCCCTCCCCTGCCATGGTGACTCAAAGTTGCCAACCTGACTTGGCTTGCAGAGTGACATAGATCCATTAAGTCACTGTCACATTTTCTATTACAAAGTCCAAACAGCCCAGTTTGCTCCAGGTACGCTTCTTACTCATTGTTTTAGAACATAAAGTAGCCAGCATAAAGAGCCTACATGGTCTATCATTTCTGCTTGAATTGTTGGAGGGTCTTTGCTTTACCCTTCCACTAGTGCTCCAGGCACCACTCCCCCTCTCCCATTCCCCTTCCATTTCCCATGGTTTCCCTCTGTGTTTGTCCCAGAATCTTTTGAAAGAGCCCACTGTTTTAGCCGGCACCACCTCCTTCGCCAGTTCATTCCAGGCTGACACCTTCCTTTCTGTAAAAGTGTTTCCTCACATCTCTACGGTACCCCCCCCCCCACACACACACACACAACAGCTTTAGGCTATAACCTGTGGTGGTGGTACTGTGTCTCTTATTGAAGAGACCCCACACTTTACTCTCTTCATGTGAGTTATTCTGCTGTCCTCTGATCATTTTAGTTGCTTTCCTCTGAACCCCCTCTAGCATTTTAATGTCCTTTTTAGGTAAGGATGCCAAAATGTCATTCCATATTCCAGATGTGGTCTTACCAATGACCTATACAACTGTAAAATAAACTTCTTGTCCTGCTACTAAATCCCCCTTGCAATACATCTCAGCATTCTGTTTGCCTTCATCACTGCCTTTTTGCATTGAGTGGACAGTTTCAGATCACTAGTAATTACCACACCTAGGTCCTTTTCCTCCTCAGATGTAGCTACCTGAACTTTTCCTATGTAATTCTCTGCTCTTGGGTTCTTGGCCCCGAGGGTATGGTAACATTTTATTTTTATACAGAATTATGCCATTTGGATTTTATCAATCCAGTTCACAAGACAGTCCTATTGTTATCTAAAACTACACATGATATGTGCATTACTTTGCACTTCTTGGCATTGAACCCAAGCTGTCATATCCCTGACCATCTCTCCAGTCTGACTAGGTCCTCCCTCAACTCTTGTATCCTTCCTATGTGTCCACTTTGCCACAGAGCTTGGTGTCGTCTGCGAATAGGCACATTTTGCCCTGGCTGTCATCCCCAGTGTTGCTCATAAAGATATTGAATAATACCAATCCCAACACTGACCCCTGTGGAACCCCGCTCATGACCACCTTTGTACTGGAGGATTCACCACCATAACCACCACCACCCTCTGTGTCCTGCCCCTCAATCAGTTTTCAACCCATCTTACCAATTTCTCCCCTACCTCTAGTCCTCTCAGTTTTGTTATCGGCCATTTATGTGGCACTGAATCGAATACCTTACTAAAGTCCAGGTAAATGATGTCCATTGCCTAACCCTTGTCCACTGCCTTAGTGACCATGGCCTTGTCTGCTGCCCTGGTGACCCATTCAAAAAACTCAATCAAGTGCATTTCATGTGATCTGCCCACCACAAATCCATTCTGCTTATTGTCCTGCAGACCATTTTACTCCATGTACCTCACCAGCCCCTCCTTTAGTATGGTAAGTTTACAGACTATCGAAGTCAGGCTGACTGGCCTGTAGTTGCCTGGGTCCTCCATGGGCCAGCTCTTATAAAGTGGCACTACCTGCACTGTTCTCCATTCCTTTGGTACTACTCCCGACTCTAGGGATCTATTAAACAGAATTGTCAATGGGCTCGCCAGTTCTTCTGCTATTTCCTTGAGTACCTGGGGTGTATCTCATCTGACCCTGGGGATTTATCCACCCTCAGTGTCATCAGCTCCTCCTTCATGCTTTCAATCCCAATGACCCCTATTAAGTCTACCCCAGCTTCCTCCTTTCTTGTTCCTGCCTGTGGTATTGGTCCCTCCTTCTCCTTCATAAAGACGGAGCAGAAGTATTCATTTAGTACTTCTGCCTTTGACCCATCATCTACGACCCATTCATCCACTCTTCTAAGACTGCCAATACCATCCTCCTTGTCTCTCTTTTGTTTTATGTTGCTAAAGAAGGCCTTCTCACCTTTCTTTGTCCCCTCAGCTATTCCGAGCTTTCCACACTTTGGCCCCCTTCTTCCTTGCTAATTTGGCCATTCTCTGGAATTCCTCCTCATCCTCCACCCTAGCTGTTCTTTTTGCTTTTCCTGCAGGCAGCCCTTTTTTCCCCCCACTATTCTAGTGACTTCCCCATTGAACCAGCTTGGTGGTCTAGCCCCTCTTTTCTTGACCCTCATTTTTATGCAGCCGCATGTTGCTTTCTGAATGGCCCCCTAATGCTTTCCCATAATCTTTCCACCTCTATTCCTTCATTTATGCTCCCCAGGTCCTCCCTGGTCATTTCAATCATTTGTTGCTCCCTGACATGTTTACAATATGCCCAGTCATACTGTGAGTATACCTGTTGATGGCCATGTTTCTATGTCCTAACTTGTTTGACCTTGTATGTTTCCCGTCTGTATTTTGCTATGTTTCTAAGTTTTTCGGCTGCATTTGACATCACCCTCATTAGCCTTAGCTGCAAGTTGTAACCTTTACTTCCACTTGGTGATACACCCTCCCCCTGTACACTTTTGCATCCTCTGACAGCAATTTTGTCGTCCTGTGTACAACCACTCCTCCCATGCTATGAACGTCTTAGCTATCCCTGCAGTCTACCTTTAAGAGTTGAGTTATTAGTATCATGATTTTGTAATCTCCCCTCTCCCAGTATCATACAAAGAGTCATATAATTTCTCAGCAGATAAGAACTGCTTTCCCAGGGGTTGACCTTAACCTTTTTTTACTATCTAGCGGAAGAAAAAATTACTTACCATAGTAATCTTGTTTCTTCTAATGAGTCTCATTGTATTCTGACAATATGCAGTTAGCCCTTCCAGTTCTACTGCCCCAGAGATGAAAGAGTTAACTCTATGCAGAAGCATAGAACGTTGAGCTCGAGCTTGGTTTTCAAACCACTGTACTTGGTACATTCTATGCAACCGTCAGATTCTTATGAGCACTAAATGACCTAACACTAAACTAATTTGTACTAATATAATCAAATTAACAAGAATAATAACAAGAACCACATGGCCAATGACCAAACGACGGGCAACAAAGACTCAAGACGAGAAAGCCCAGATAAAAGACATGGCACCCCTGAGGTGCAGCACTAAAATTGTTACCCCTTAAGCAAGAATCGCCCTTCTGAGGTTCTGTCAGGGGAGGTAGGGAAGGAGATCAGAATACAGCAAGACTCCATTAGAAGAAACAAGGCTACTATGGTAGTTTTTTCTTCAGACAACATGAAGTCTTGCTGTATTCTGACAATATGCAGGCTACCAAGTAGTATCCCATGTAGGAGGGCACAGAACCTACTTAGGGAATAGGCTCTGAAGTACTGCTGTGCCACACCTGGCATCACATCTGGCCTGGGTGTCTAGGCAGTAGTGTTTAATGAATGTGTGGACAGTTTTCCAGGTAGCTGCTTTACAGATTTTGAGTAGGGGCTTATCTCTAGCAGCTGTTAAAAAGGCTGCTGTTTCCCTGGTTGACTGGGCCCTCGGGCCTGCAGGTGGCTCTTTCCTCAGTTTGTTATAGCACACCTGGATACAGGAGACAATCCATCTAGCAATGGTTCTCTTGGTGGTAGGCTGGTCTTTGCCCACCTCACCATAAGTAAGGAACAACTGGGTAAAGTCATTTATGTGGGTCTTTGTCTGATCAATATAGTAGCTAATGGCCCTTTTAACATATGAACATACAAAATTTGCCAGCAGATAAAGGCCTAGAGGTCTATCAAGTCTGCTTGAATGTGCAGCTAGCACCCCTTATTCTGCAGCTGCCCCTTCCTTCCACCCTTCCCCTTCATTAACCCTCCCCCTTGTCCTGTCCCATCCTCGTTTGAAGCAAGCCACTGTTCTACTGCATACCACTTCTGGAGGTAACGCATTCCACCCAGCCACCACCCTCTCTGTAAAAAAGTGTCACCTTATCTCCCTCCTGAACCTTCCTCGCTCCAGTCTCATATCATGGCCCCTGGTGTCCCTCCCCTCCCTTACTTTGAACAGCCCCTCTGTACTTGTCTTGTTTATTCCTTTCATGTATTTAAAGGTTTCAATCATGTCACCCCTGTCTCTCCTCTCCTCTCCTCTCCTCTCCTCCAGTGAGTACATGTTCAACTCCTTCAACCTCCTCTCGTATGATAAGTCCCCAGCCCCTTGATCATCTTTGTACTCTCGCTCTGCACCCTCCAGTAACTTAATGTCCTCTTCAGATACGGACACCAGTACTGCACGCAGTACTCCAGGTGTGGTCTAACTAATGACCTATACAGTGGCAGAATCACCTCCTCCCTCCTCGAGGATATACCCCTTGCAATACAACCCAGAATTTTGTTGGCCTTTGCAGCTGCCTTCCTACATTGTGCCGAGTTGTTCATTGACACTGTAATGAGCACACCCAGATCCTTCTCCTCCTCTGTCTGGGCTAGCTGCACTCCCCCTAGCTGGTAACTCCTCCTTGGGTTCTTCATCCCAAAATGCACCTTGCACTTTTTGGCATTAAAGCCTAGTTGCCAGGTGTCTGACCAGGTTTCAAGCTTTTCCAGATCATCCTGCAACCCCTGCCATCCTCCTAGGTCATCCACCACCGCACCTACCTTAGTATCATCAGCAAACAGACTGATCTTGCTCTTGATGTCCCATGATATGTCTGCAATGAATATCCCAAACAACACTGGTCCCAACACTGAGCCCTGTGGAACACACGTCACTGCCCTTGGGTGTGAGAGCTCCCCACCCACCACCACCCTCTGTTGCCTTCCTGCAGCCAGTTTCCTACCCATCTCACCAGATTTGCACCGCCCTGTGCACTAACTTCCTTCCCAGCCTTCCACGTGGCACGAGTCGAATGTCTTACTGGAGTCCAGATACAGGACATCCACTGCATGGCCCCTGTCCAGTTGCCTAGTTGACCCAGTCATAGAACTCGACCAGGTTGGTTTGGCAGGATCTGCCACGTATGAAGCCATGCTGTCTGCTGTCCTGTAGTCCTTTGGTCTCTAGGAGGGCCACCAGCCTCTCCTTCAGGATAGTCTCCATTAGCTTACCCACGATGGATGTGAGGCTCACTGGCCTGTAGTTTCCCAGTTCATCCTTGCGGCCACTCTTGTGGAGGGGCACCACATAAGCCATCCTTCAGTCCTGAGGTACACACCCCGAGTGTAGTGAGGCATTAAATAGGTCAGCCAAAGGTCCTGCAAGGACCTCTGCCAGCTCCTTCAGTACCCTGGGGTGGATGCTATCTGGGCCTGGCGCCTTGTCCACCCTCAGTGCCTTCAAATCCTCTCGAACTCTGCTCTCCATGATTTCCCCATCTGTCACCACTTCCCACCCTGCTTCTGCCATTTCTCCCACCTTGGGTGTCACCCCCCTCTTCTCTTTAGTAAATACTGAGCAGAAGTACTCATTTAGTGCTTCCGCCTTATCGCACCCTGCTTCCACCCAACCTCCTCCTTCCTAATCCTTACTATGTGGTCCTTACAGCTCCTTTTCTCCCTGATGTACTTAAAGAAGTCCTTCTCCCCCTTCTTAATGCCTTCTGCCAGCCTGAGTTCCGTAGATGCTTTGGCTCCCCTTACTTCCCTTGTCACCTCCTTCGATTCTGTCAAGTACTCCTCCCTGTCCTCCCCCTTCCTGTTTTCTTGTACTTCCTAAAGGCAGCTCTTTTCCTCCTTACCTTTTACATGACCTCCTTGCTCAACCAGATCAGTTTCTTAGCCCTAGCCTTCTTGCTCTGGGCTTTGCAGCAGGTTTTGGTTGCCTTCACTATCCCCAGCTTTATGAGCTCCCACCTCTGGTTAGTGTCCATACTAGACTGAATTCTGGCCAGGTACCCTTTTACCACTTCCCCCATCCTCCCAAATTCAGCCCTCCTGAAGTCCAGCACTATTGTGCCAGATTCCACTCCTTCCTTGCCCATATCCAATGTGAGCCATACTGAGTGGTGGTCACTCCCTGACAGTGGTTCCTCCACTATAAGTTCTCTCACAATCCACATCCACGCTATGTAGTCTTCATTCACCTGAGGAAGAATGGTCAGTGAAGAAGACAGGGAGAGTCATAGACTGATACAGGTGGAAATCTGAAACCACTTTTGGAAGGAACCTCATGTTTGTTCTAAGGACAACCTTATCCCTATGGAAAGCAATGTAGTCAGATTCTACTGACAAGGCCTGTAGTTCACTAATCCTGCTAGCAGAGGGTATGGCTATCAAAAAGACAGTCTTCCATGTCAAATACTTAGGTTCAGCTGAAGACATGGGTTCAAAACGTGGTTGCATAAACTGGGCTATGCAAATATTCAGATCCCAAGATGGGGTAGGCTTCCTATATGGAGGATGCAAGTGGAGCAACCCTTTAAAAAACTTCTTGAAGATTAAATGGAAAGCTAAGGAAGGACCCTTCCCTGCAGAGACATAAGCAGACAGAGCTGCCAGGTACACCTTTAGTGTAGAGGGCTGAAGGCCCAGATAATGCAGGTGGACTAAGTAATCCAGCTTGGATGCCAACCCTGCTGAATGAGGGTCTATCCCCTTTTGTACACACCAGATGGAACATTTATTCCACTAGAAGTGTATGTTTTCCTAGTGGCAGGTTTTCTGGGGACCTTCAAAATGTCCATTACCCCTTGAGAAAGATACAAGCTTGCATACTCTAGCTCCTCAAGAGCCATGCCTTGAACCTGAGGGATCTGAGGTTGGGGTATCAGATCCTCCCTTGGGAGGAGTTCAGGCAATTGTACCTCCTGGGGAGGCAAATTGGACTGGTCACTAACAGAGATAGTAGCATGGGATATCATGGCTGCCTGGCCCAGTCCGGTGCAATCAGGATCACAGTGCATGACTGACTTCTGATCTTGACCAGTACTCTGAAGAGCAGAGGGAATGGAGGGAAGGCATAAAGAAATTTGCCTGTCCACTCCAGGATCAGTGCATCCAGAGGCACAGGGCCCAGGACTGGGGGTCTGCAACAGAACTGGGGCAGCTGACTGTCTGGTGCTGCAAACAGGCTGTCTCTGGTGTGTCCCATCTTCTGAACAGTACTTGCAGTAGTATCTCCTTGTTCAGAGACCACTCATGGTGACTCTGAGTTATTCTGCTGAGGGTATCTGCCAGCACATTGTCCTTACCTGGCAAGTGCACTGCTACCATAGAAACATGGAGGGAATATGCCAGACTCCAGATCTTCATGGCCTCTGTGCATAGGGCTGAGGACCTTGTACCTCCCTGTTTGTTTATATAGTACATGGTGATGGTGTTGTCTGTCCTGACCTGACCACCTTAGCCTGTGCCTCCTTCGAGAATGACTGCAGAGCCAGGAGCACAGCTCTCATCTCTAACAAGCTGATGTGGAGTAGAGACCCCTGATGGGACCATTTCCCATGGATGGTGAGATCCCCTAGGTGAGCTCCCCAACCTAGGAGTGAAGCATCCATAGTTAGGACTACTGCGGGAGGCTGCTGGAGGAAAGGGACACCCTCCCTGAGGTTGTCCTTGTCCAGCCACCACTGGAGAGCCTGGCTCAAAGTAGCTGACACTGGCATTAGCTTGGATAGGGGATCTCTTTTTTTAGACCAGAAAGATCTAAGGTGAAACTGAATGTCCCTCATCTGGAACCTGGAACCTGGGATGGCTGTTGTGGATGTTGCCATGTTTCTCTGTAGCTGGAGAAAGTGTCTTGCAGGATGAGACATTTGAATTCTGAAGGAGCTTGCCAGATGAACAAACTTTTCCACCCTCTCCGAAGGCAGAAAGGCTTTTGCCTGAACTGTGTTCAATTCTACCCTTATGAAAACTAGAACCTGAACTGCTTCTAGCCCTGATTTGGCAAGATTTACCCAAAAGCCTAAGGATCCCAATGTGTCTTGCACCAGGACCAGGGCTTCCCTGACCTGCTGAGGGAACTGCCCAATGACCAGCTAGTCATCCAGGTAGGGAAAAAGTGACATTCCCTACTTCCTGAGGAAAGCCACAACCACTGCTGGGCATTTTGTAAATGTTCTAGGGGCAGAGGTAAGACCGAAGGGCATTGCCCTGAATTGGTAATGTCCTGAAGGTAGATGGAATCTTGGATACCTTCTGTGAGAATGTCTGATGGTTGTACGGAAGTAGGCATCTTTGAGATCCAGGGAGGCTAGTCAGTCCTCTGGTCTGAGAGAGGGAAGAATCACATTCAAAGTCACAATTTTGAATGTGAGCTTTGACAGATGCTTGTAGAGGTGTCTGAGATCTAGGATGGGCTGCCACTCCCCAGTTATTTTAAGAGTAAGAAAGTATTTTGAGTTCAACCCTTTTCCTTTGTGTAGATAGGGGACAGGTTCCACTGCTTTTAGAGATAGCAGTGAGGAAACTTTTGCCTCCAAAAGAGTCATCTCCAGTTTGCTGGCAGGTTTGAATAACCTTGTTCTGGTTCTGGGGAACCTTTTGAAATTAAGAGCAAGTCCCTGGCTCACTACTTCCAGGACCCATTTGTCTGTTGTACTAGATTTCCAGGCCTGGAGTAGTATGCCAACCTGCCTCCTAGTAGGAGAGGGGCAGGATTGCCCTGACTGACACATCAGGGTGTCTGCTTGGCAGGAGTTTTAGGTTGGGAAGTGGATGCAGCTCTGCTTATCCCTCATTCACCTCTCCGTCCGAAAAATCTCTGCTGCTGATACTGTAAGTAGAGGAAGCTTGCGTCTGGTAGAAGGGCCTCTGAAAAAACCTACACCCGCCAGGCCTAGATTGCTACTTCAATCAATCAGTCAATCACTTTATTTAACCAGGCATAAACACCATTGAGCATGCTCATTTTTAAGGTGGTCCTGGGCATTAATACAATACAGTACACTTCATAAGATTACAATTATGGTGGACAACAGTGCAAAAGCAAAAAAAAAGTAGGGCTGCCAGCCCTACTTCTGAGGGGTGGCAGCCTTTTCTTTTGCAGCTGCACTCCTGTAGGTTGTTCTGTATTTATCCATCTTCTTCATATATGATTCTGTTTGCTCCCCAAACCAAGAGTTTTGGACGACAGAAAAATCCATGGCCTTGAGATAAATTGGTGCATCTGAGGCAGGTGAATCTCCTTAATATAGCCGTGACTCTAGATGAGACCTCATTAGAGTCTGCTGCAGCATGACATTGTACCTTTGATGCCTCAGTGCCATCATTTGCTATCTGCTCCAAGTTCATAGCCAATTGCGGAGGAGCATTCTTAGCTAGATCCAGGACAGATTCCCACCTGGACTTCTGAAATCTAACCAAATAAGCCATAAATGAGGCTTGCCTGAGCACTAAGGAGGAAGCCAAGTATTGTTTTTAGCCATAGCATCAATCCTCCTGGAATCCTTATCAGGAGAGTGAGAGACTAAGGGGATTCCGGCTTTGTCACAGGCTGCAGCCTGAAACACCCCTACATGGGTACAGTGACTGTATAGGAACTCAGTGCCAGAACCTGAAAGCATACATTTCCTATCTATTCTTTTATCAAAAAGAGGAATGGAGGTAGGTATCTGTAAAATGTTGTTAGTTTGTTTTTTCAGAGACTTATGCAGAGGGAAGGATGGACAGCCTCTTAGACTCAGGGACGTCCATCTTTTCTAAAAAGTCATGTAACCCCTAGGTGGTGCTATCCCAAGGGCTACTACCCCTGCCTGCTTGGCTAGTAGCAGGTTAAGGGGCCTGGGTACTGAAACGGGTACCTCCACCCGGAGGTCAGGGTTGTTAGTGGTCAAGCTAACCTGGGCACAGCCCTCCGGGACACTGTAACCCCACTCTTTCCCTTCTAGTGGCCTGAAGAATATACAGTAATCACTTTTGCAATGACCCTTATTCACCATACAAGTATCCATACTGTTTGCACTTACCACCAGGGCTGGTTCCTCTGGCTTGCCCCTGGGGATCCCTTGTAAAACAAGGTTATGCACAGCAAATAGCAACAGTACAGTACTTTTGGCACAAACTGGAGCCACAGTCGGGTTAAATGCAAAAAGAGTTAGATCTTATTTATTGAGGGGACTTGAACAAGGGAGGGGCGTAATCAGGTTGATTTGCTTAAAGGCTATAGCAATCAAATAGTCATGCATGCACTTCAGAGTCCCTACACTGTCACACTTACTGAGTACCCAGGTAGGAGGAAGGTGGGCTAGCCAGGATAGTTGCCCAGAGTAGGCCAGCGTCGCACCTAGTTGGGGCCCTGTGATGGAAGAAAGCAACATGCACAACACACACTATTTGTAATCTGGAGCCGGAGGGCTCAGTTCATGACAGAAAAGACAACAAAGCAATCAGATGACAACACTTTAGATTTAGCTGTTGTTGCAGGGAGCTACCCTGATGTCTACTCACGATACCCAATGCAGGACACAGACAGGACAAAATTGAGACTGCAGGTTGTTGAGCTGGAGTGCCAGGAGAAGCAGGACCCACACGAATCACCAAGGCATCGTGCCTGTTCAAAGTGTTGAGCAGGGGGCTGATTCCCAGGCAGGTCTCTCATTGATGGCTTTCTCTTTGTAGTGTATATTCTGGCTGGGCCTGTGTGGCAAGGCCCAGGCCGAAGGGAGATGAATACAGATTCAGTCCGCTGGAGCTGGATGCAGCCACCAGTAAGCAGAACACAGTTCAACACACAGTGGGGAACCAAATCACGGCCCACTTACAGCATACAGCACATTTACATGTAAGAAATTCCATTATACCAGGCAGATTGCTATCAGGTCACAGTTACAGAGTCTCTGCACAAACTGGGAGTTCAGAGGTGATGGAAACCCTGACAGGCTGATCACATTCAGCAAATCTTTGGTCTTCTTCAGGTTAAAGCCTGGTCATAGTCCAGTGGCTTAAATCATTCTCATGTAACCCCCTTGCAAATGGGGGTTTACTAAAATGCCTCTAGTACTGTCTCTTTAAGAGCTGCCAGCTCGCGGACCCTGTTTGGTCTGTTACAAGGGAAGGGGCCATGGGTTCTCTTACTTGTGTCCCACTCGAGCCGCTGATAATGTGCCCCGGTTTTGCCATCACTAAGCAGGCAAAGCGGGCACTTTCTGGGCTGTCTGTTGATGTAACCTGGGGCCTGATGGAATTCACCCCAGAATTCTAAAAGAATTCAGGGGGAAACTAGTGAAACCACTGACTACTCTTTTTAATAAATCATGGGAGGATGGTGTGGTACCCGAGGACTGGAGGAAGGCGGATGTGATTCCCCTTCACAAAAGTGGGACCAAGACAGAGGCAGGAAACTACAGACCTGCCAGTTTGACCTCTGTGGTAGGGAAAGTGATGGAGTCACTCTGAAGGAAAGAATCATGAGTACCTTGAGGCCAGTGGGGCACAGGATCCAAGGCAGCATGGGTTCACAGTGGAAGGTCATGTCAGACAAATCTAATAGATTTCTTTGACTGGGTGACCAAAGTAGTCGACCAGGGAGAGGCTGTGAACATGGCCTACCTAGACTTTAGCAAGGCATTTGACACAGTCCCACACAAAAGATTAATAATCAAATTAACCAGCCTGGGAGTGGGTCCCAGGATGGTAGCCTGGGTAAAACATTGGCTGGACAACAGGACACAGACGGTCATTGTAAATGGAGTCCACTCTGAAGAAAGGGGGGTTACTAGTGGGGTACCGCAGGGTTCAGTACTGGGTCCAGTCCTTTTTAATGTCTTTATAAGTGACATTGCAGAGGGACTAGAAGGAAAAGTATGCCTCTTTGCAGATGACACAAAGATCTGCAACAGGGTTGATACACAAGGAGGCGTGGAAAGGATGAGAAGGGACTTGGCAAGGTTGGAGGAATGGTCAGAAGTACGGCAGCTAGAATTCAATGTAAAGAAGTGCAAAATAATGCACCTGGGAAACAAGAACCCAGGGGAAGATTACACAATGGGGGGAGGTAGTAACAACGACAAAAAAGGAAAGGGACCTGGGGGTAATCATATCAGATGACCTTAAGATTAGCAAGCAATGTGAGAAGGCAGTAGGGAGGGCTAGGGGTATACTGGGATGCATAGGGAGAGGCATCACCAGCAGAAAACAGGAAGTTGTTATCCCTCTGTACAGACAGTTGGTGAGACCCCATCTGGAGTACTGCATCCAGTTCTGGAGACCCCCATCTCCGCAAGGATATAGACAGGATAGAGGCAGTCCAGAGGA
Source organism: Neoceratodus forsteri (assembly GCA_016271365.2). Lineage (NCBI taxonomy): Eukaryota > Metazoa > Chordata > Ceratodontiformes > Ceratodontidae > Neoceratodus > Neoceratodus forsteri. Next base: position 388,644,323 of record CM057457.1, on the reverse strand, counting down.
GGGTAACTAAAATGGTGCAGGGTCTGCAAAAGAAGCTGTGCGAGGAGAGACTAAAGGAGCTTAATATGTATACCCTTGAGGAAAGAAGGGGGAACATGATAGAAACTTTTAAGTACCTCAGTGGAATCAACAAAGTCCAAGAGGGTAGCATCTTTCAAAAAAAGAGACGTGCAAGAACAAGGGGACACAATTTAAAGATGGGGAGGGCAGTTCCGGGGCAATGTGAGGAAGTATTTTTTCACAGAGAAGGTAGTGGATGCATGGAACAGCCTTTCTGAGGAGGTTGTGGGGTCTAAAACTGTGGGAGAATTCAAGAATGCATGGGACAGGCATAAGGCAATTCTTGTGAGGTGTAGGAAGAAATAGGCTATTGGTTAACTAGGATTGGTGGCCTATCCTGTAGGTAGGGAAATGGACAGACTAGGTGGGCCAAGTGGTCCTTATCTGCCGTGAAAGTCTATGTTTCTATGCAACATATGTTGAGTGGGGAATGGAAAATTTATTTTATCTAACCTGTTTCCCCTTGCAGCTGGGACTTTGTGTATTCTGCCCCTCCATTTTGGATCAGAACTGCCTCTTGGATCCAGTCGGAAGGGAAGGGTGCTTAAAATGGTGTATTGGGCAGCCAACCAGGACTGGGACTCTGTCAGGAGCCGGTTGCCAATGGAAAGTATGACCAGTGACTCTGGGAGGTGAAGTGCAGGAGTGTGGCACCTTTTTGCACCAATAGGAGGAGACAGAGAAGACTGGCACTTGAAGCCCTCCAATGGGGTCAGGTGGTGCCCAAGTTGGAATCTCTGCCCAATGGCTGAGAAGGCAGAGTCATTGTGGCCGTGAAAGAGGAAGGAACTTCGGGCTCCTGCGCTGTAGAGTCTTCGCGCGGGAAGCGTGTGTGGAAGGCCAAACAGTCAGGCGGCTGTATCACCGAAGTAGTCGGACTTAATCTGCTGTGGTTTGCAGGCAGAGGAGGCTGTACATGTTGCAGCTACCTATCAGGCTCACCCTGTAGAGGACTGGAGAATCTGCTTCATCATGCTCGGTCTGTCAGGAAAGAGTGAAGCTGCGCTGTAACTCCCCGGTCTGCAGTGAGTGTGGTCAGGAAATAAAGCAGCTGCCTGGTATGGTAACCCTCTGTTTTTACATATAAATGTGCGGAGAGTGTGCTGATCACAGGTCTGTGTCCCCGGGTGGCGTGCGAGGGATCCTGCTACAAGGGTTGTGAGTAAAAATCAGGGTAGCTCCCTGTCAGTTGATCAATTGAGTGCAAGTGTTTGTCTGTTTTCCTCTTTGGCTACACTAACTGAGCCTACCGGCTCTGGATTACAAATTCGGGTATTGTAAAGTGTTTTCATCTTCAGGGCCCCAACCAGCTGCCCCGAACTTGGCTAGCCCCCTTATTGCCTGGGTACCCAGTGACAGTGACTCATAGGGAACTTAGCCTGTACACAGTGCTCTGAAACCATACAGTGATTAAGCTGATTAACTAGATTTCCACCTGTCCCTGTTATTTCCCCCTCGAATAAATCAGAGTTGGTTGTTTTGCAAAGTATACTGTCTGAACTGTGTGTTTGTGCCAACTACTGTACAGTGGCTATTGCCTTATTGCATCTTACTTTACAGGGGGTCCACAGAGACAAGCAAATCAACCAATCCTGGGGGTAAGTGTATATGGTACAAGCACTGTTGGGAACTCATGTGGGCCACTAGTGGGAAGAACGGGGGGGTTGCAGTGACCCAGAGGGCTGTGACCAAGCCATTCCAGACTGTTCTAACCCTGACCTCTGGGTGGAGGCACCCACCATTGGACCTTGGCCCCTCAATCTGTTAGTAGCCAAGCAGGCAGGGGTAGTAGCCCTTGGGATAGCGCCACCCAGGGGTTACACTCACAACCCGGATTCAGTCCAAATCAACTATATTTTCCCTCTCAGGGACAGCAGGCAGACAAGCAGGCCAAAACTCAGCCCTTTCACAGTTCTCCCATGAAAATCCACACGGGGGCTGCTGCTTGAATAACTCAAGCTGTTACCACTTTCACTTCCCAGCTCAGACTGAACTGAAACTGCCAGCAGTCTGGGACTTTCCCCAGGATCCAAGAGGTTTGGTTGGCAGATTCCTCTGTCAGTCACAACAAGGGCTCCCCCTCCAGGTCTGTCTTGGAGCCAAAATTCAAAAACTACAATTCCTACCGAATTTTGCTCCCACAAAGCCCCTGGGGACAGACTCCATTTTAGAGTCCCCAAAGGTACTGATTGGCCCATTTCAGCAGTCCAGGACCAAGATGGTGGAGATAAACCAATGTCCATGCTGCAAAGAAAGCAGGTTAGACAAACTGCAATATTATTACTATTCTAATAAATGATCAGCAAACAAGTACATCTTCTAACAGAGCTCCCTCTGCGCTAATCGCGATGGCAGAGCACAGTGATTATTTGGCAGCCCGAGTGGGACTCAAGCATAGAAACACTCAGCCCTCTCTCAGATTAATTATAACTGCAATCCAGGCAGCTCTTAAAGAGACAGTACACAGAGGCTATACAGGCACTCTCTGGCAATACATTTAAACTGTTAAAACGCAGGACACCAGCCTGGCAGTGAGCATTTAGACAAGCTCAAGGAAGACTTTTCATGAACCCCCATTTGTAGGGGGTTAAAGTCAGGCCCCTCTTCTTCTTCAGCTGCCTCTACAGTGGGGAGCTGTAAAGTCTCAGCCACCTTCTTGTTGAAGGAAAACCATGAGGTGGGGATGCGCTTTGGCAAAGGCCTCCCTACACTCTGTGCAGTGCTGAATCCCAGTGGGTCTGGTCTTTTTCTCGGGTTTCTCAAACATATCAGCACTGAAGCCAAAGTTACACTGTTGAGGAGGTCAGGCCAGAGTAATGAAGAAAAGTTGCAGTTAACAACCATGTCAGCTGTTGACTGAAAAAAAATGAAGAAAGTTCATTTTTTTAAAAACTGAAACCGCCGGTTGCAGAACAACTAAACAACTTTAGAATTTGCCTCAAAACTGAATAATGAAAAGCACAGTCCTCTCCCAGTTACATGAACCAAAAAAGAGAGCCAAAATCTTACCAAATTGTAGTTAACCTATCTCGTCTAACCTGTACCGCAGACAGAAGTTTGAAGGAACCAAAAAACAGAACATGGTTCAATACACCGACAAGTTTAAACATGATTTAACCGAAGAAAGCGGAGGAAAAATCTCCAGAGCACCTTCACAGGCAGGCAGAGTAAATCTGATGGTTACAAAGAATGGTGAGCTTACCCCCCTAGTTATGGGTAAAGGAAGAGGTGACACGGCACAGGGAGGGAGCATGCAGGGTCACTAGCTTGGAGTGCAAAATGCGCTGTCCCCTTGTGATAACGTTGAGGGTAAGGGGAGAGGACCACTGAGAGGAGGAGGGCAGACAAAGGAGCTGGGGGGGTGATGGATGGAAATGGTTGGAAGTTGGTCTCCCTAAACACCAGTAGCCTGGGTAATAAAACAGCAAAGCTCCAGGTACTCCTTTCAGAGGGGAGTGTGGATATCGCTGCAGTGACTGAGACTGGGGCCATAGTTGGGATCTGGCAATCCTGGGTATAGAATTTACAGAAAAGACCGTGGGGTTAGGAGAGGGGTGTGGGTAGCACTCCATGAGGGAAGGTATCAGATGCATGAGGGATGAGGGGAGGAAGGGAGGACAGAGGCACATGGATGCAGCTTCTGGACTCCAAGGGTAAAAGCTGAGGCTGGGGTGGTATACAGACCACCAACCCAATCAGTGGAACTGGGCAGGGAGTTAGCAGAGCAAATGAGGGTGTGTAGAAAGGGGAGTGTGGTGATTGTGAGGGATTTCAATCTGCCAGGGTAGATTGGAGTACCCCTGCCACCTCCAGTGCCAGGGAGCAGGTGCACCTGGACATGATCCAGGATGGTCTCCTGACACAGCTGGTCAGTGTGCCAGCATGACTAGATAACATGCTGGACCTGCTGCTGTCAAATGAGGAGGCAGTGAAGGAAATAAAGGTGGAAGACCCACTAGCTGGTAGTGACCACCAAACGGTGTGGTTCACTCTCAAGTTGGGCAGGGAGTCTGGAGACCAGTAACAAAGGTGGTGGATTTTAGGAGGCCAGACTTTGGGAGGATGAGAGAACTACTGCAAGGGAGACTTCAGGGAATTAGGCCAGAAATGGATGCACAGCAAAAGTGGGAAATTATTAAAATTGGGTTAACAGAGGCTACAGAAGCTTGCATCAGGACTGGGAGCAAGACGTGCAGAGCCAGGAAACCATGTTGGCTGAGCAGAGAAGTGTTAGAGGGTGTGAGGGCGAAGAGAGTTGCACACCAGAAGCTCAGGAGAACAAGGAAGGAAGAGGACAGGGAGGCTTATGGGAGTTGGTCCAAGGAGGTGACCAAGTGAGTGAGAGTAGCCAAGGCCTCCAGGGAGCTAAGGTTAGCACAGCGCATTAAGGGAGGTGAGAAGGACTTTTTTAGATATATCAGGGAAAAGAGGAAGTGCAGAGACCATATTGTGAAGATAAAGTGGGGAGGGAAGTGGATGGAAAAGGGAGAGGGACAAGTGGAAGTATTAAATGAATACTTTTGCTCCATTTTCATGAAGGAGAAGGATGATCCACTACCACCACGAACTGGGAAGGTGGGGGTGAGGGGAGGAGATGACAGATGGAATGATCAAGGGGAGTAGAGTACTAGAGTGTCTGAGGGCATTAAGAGTGAGGGCATTAAGAGTGAAGAAGGCACCAGGTCCTGATGGCATCCATTCCAGGGTGTTGAGGGAGATGGTGGAGGTATTGGCTGAGCCACTGGCAGAACTTTTCAGCACCTCCCTGGACACAAGATGTGTACCATAGAACTGGAGGGTGGCCCATGTGGTGCCCATATACAAGAGTGGCCCTAGGGACGAGCCAGGAAATTATTGGCCTGTAAGTCTCACTTCCATAGCAGGTAAAGTTATGGAGACCATACTGAAGGAAAGGCTGGTGTTGTTCCTTGAAGGTAATGACCTCCAAGATGGGCGGCAACATGGGTTCATCTTAAGGAGGTCTTATCAAACCAATGTAATAGAATATTATGACTGGGTAACAAGAGAGCTGGATATGGGTTGTGCTGTAGGTGTCCTGTACTTGGACTTCAGCAAGGCCTTCGATTCAGTGCCTCATGGGAGACTGGGAGGGGAAGCTGACTGCTGCAGAGGTGGGAATGAAGCTGACAAACTGGATAAGGAACTGGCTACTGGGGAGGATGCAACGGGTGGTAGTTGGGCGGTGGGGGCTCTTGACACCTAGACCGGTGACGAGCGGTGTTCCGCAGGGCTCAGTACTGGGCCCGGTGCTATTTGGGCTCTTTATCTCAGATATTGCACATGGAGTTGGGAGCAGGGTTCGTTTGTTCACAGATTATACCAAAATGGGGGCAGTGGTGGACAAAGAGGATGGATGGAAACAACTACAAGGGAACCTAAACTGGACGTATGGTTGGAGAAGTGGCAGCTGGGATTCAATGCAAAAACATGCAAGGTTATACACTTTGGGGCAAAGAACCCAATCAGGAGCTACTGGTTGGGAGGGATGAGGCTGGGGATCACTGAGGAAGAGAAAGACATAGGGGTGTTGGTAACAGGGACTATGAACAACTCTGCCCAGTGCAGGAAAGCAGCAGCTAAGGCAAACAGGATGCTGGGCTGTATCGCATGAGGTTTCTTGTCCAGGCATAGGCAGGTGATCCTGCCCCTCTACAGATCCTTGGTCAGGCCACACTTGGAGTACTGTGTGCAGTACTGGCAGCCATATCTGAAGAGGGATATTAATTTATTGGAAGGGGTGCAATGGAGGGCAATAAAAATATTACAGGGGATGGAGGGCAAGGTCTATGAAGACAGGCTGCATGAGCTGAATATGTGCACATTAGAGGAGGGGGGATACAGCAAGACTTCATGTTGTTTGAAAAGTTAATTTCAAATTGTACTAGCTCACAGATATAGTAGTTGCACTACTTTGCACCTATAATGGAAAAAAGTGTGCACTTTACAACAACAACAAAAAAATGCAAGCCAAGAAATATTTTGACATTACACATTTATTCTGCTCCTACATTGCTTCCTGCCCCAGCAAAAATGACATGTAATTCAGTCATACACAGTTTGGACCCTCCCCATTATTTTATACCATGGCCACCTCTGTTCTTCTTCAGCCAGATGATCTCACAGCAGGAGATATTGCATACCCTGCCCCAGCAATAACAATATTTTTTAAGCCTTGCCTTTTCATCTGCCCAGGAGGAATGAGTCCCAAGGAATGAAACTGTGGCACCTTTATGCAAGCAGGAAGCCATGATGGAGTGTGCATTAAAGGATTAAAAATGCACACCCAGGGGCATTTAGTGAGGTGTGAGGCCGAAGGCTGAGTGTCCTTACACCTATGAGAAGTGCATTGTTAGTCCTTTAATGCACACCCTGGATTGGTTTATTGCACTTATATTGTGGCTCACTGTAAGTAGTGTGGTTTTCTAGTATTTGTAATAGGATCCAGTTTCTGTCTGTTTGCATTGTTAGTACTGTATTTTAATAATTGGTCATGTAACAGATTTCATCCACTGACGTCTCTGGATTTAGCCTTGCCATTTTATAATTCTATTTAGGAGGCTCTATATGCACCAGAAATACTTGTTTTAGCCTATAATCTATTTTATTAGGGTTATTTTGACGCCATCGTTGCACCAAAGCATTGTTTTAGGATAAAAGGGCATGCTGGCTGGGATGGGTGCATCAATGGCGTCTACTAGTGCAGTGCATTGGGAAGACTTTGGGACCCTGCACCTGCGAGTACCAGCTGCTACAGCCCTATGGAAAGTCATTTTATGGTCCTCTTCTGTCACTGATCTGCAGTGGTGTCTAGGGACAGCACAGAGCTGGGAGACTGGGAAGGGAGAAGGAGCAGCTATGGGTAGTGGAGGGGAGCTGGGATAATGCAACCACTTATAGGACAGATCATAGTATACCACTTAATGTTTTGTCAATGAAATGTTGAACACTGGCACTTAGAATGTAGAGTTGTGATGTGCACTGGCCTAATAGTGTGGGAGACATCATCACACACATGTAGAGAAGCTCAGAACACTGGAAGTCATGGATTTAACAGCACTCCACACCAGATCACAGCCTGGACAGTTACTGGAAGCCCTAACAATGGGGTGATAATTACTTGTATTGAGTCTTTTGTGGGAACCCCATCTTGCACTGGCAGGTAACTGCAGCTCTTAAATAGCTATTAATCAAACCAGGCTGTCTGGAACACTGAGGAAGAGAACTAGAGCCTGCTTAAGTAGGGGCTTATGTAACTTTTTGACAGCCATGGAAGACCTGCACTAGTCAAAGTCGACAAGTACACTGGAGCTAACTACACTAGTTCTGGTAGTATAGAAACACAGAAACATAGAATATAATGGCAGATATGGACCATGAGGCTCATCCAGTCTGCCTAGTGTCCCCACACTGTTACCACTGACCGTACTGGATCTATTGCTCTTTCTTCCTATTCCCCTTCCTTCCACTATGATTCCTTTGTGCTTATCCCATGCATTCTTGAACCCCTACCACTGTTTTCACCCCCACCATCTCCTCTGGAAGTCTGTTCAAGGAAACTACCACTCTTTCTGTTTACCCCACCCCTACTCAACCACAAGTCACCAGTAAGCAGGCTGACATTGAGCTTTACAAAGCTGCTAGGAATGCCTGCACTCATGAGGTCCATCTTGCCAAAATCTGCCACTTCAAGGATAAATTCTCGAACTCCTGGGGGGATGGCAGGACATTTTGGGACAACCTTAAAGACCTCATGGGAAAAACCTGAAAATCCTCACCCTTTATGATTGAAGTTGATGGCATAATGACCCAAGACCCCCAGCTTGTTGCTGATACTTTCGACACTGCCTTCTCTGACCTTAGCAGGATACGTCCCCCTGACTTCTTTGATGTGCCAGCCTTCGGTGTAGAGGCCAGTGAGGCTGCCCTCCCCCAAGGCCTCCCCTTTCTATTTTAGGAGAGTTACCCTGACTGAGGCCAAAAAGTATCTGTAATGTGTGCTTTGAAAATCAAGATTCAGCAGTGACTCTTGATCTCAAACTTTCTCACCTAACTCTTGATGTGGTTCTGTCGCTGCTCACTAAACTGTTGAACCTATCACTTTGCCTTGGGCAGCGGTGGAAAGCTGCTGTGATCATACCCGTCCATAAAAGAGGCGATCAAGCACAGCACACAGATTGCTGCCTGATATCAGTTCCCCCCTTCCGAAGACTAGGAGGGCATCGTATTGGATCAGCTAACCCAAGTACATTGAGAAATACCAAATTCAATGCCTGCAACAACATGGATTTCACAAGACACATATTACTACCACAGTGTTACTAGAGTATACTGGCTTCATACATAATGCACTCCACCGTGGTCACCTAGTGGGGGTGCTATACATCAACCTCACTTTATAAAATGGCAAGAAAATATCTGGAAATCTCATTGGCCAAGAGTCAGCAGCTGACTGTACATTAAATCTCTATATATTCACAGTTATTCTGGTCCTAAACCACATCACACAATGAGCAAGTGAGTCCTCCTACAACCAGAACTATCTTCTGTCAGTCCCCCTGCAACCAGAACTGAACTTCCATCACAAACATGGATGCTACTTTTACAATGTAAAAACCTTCAACTGGGCCCAAAAAATGAAAATTACTAGGGCTGTGCACACCCCGAATATTAGTTCCCGAATACCACGAATAGTGGCCGTTCCGAATATTCGGACGGCCGTTCCGAATGCCTGACTATTCGGTATTTGGGAAATGAGATTTCCTAGTCTCGCAGAGCTTCCTTGGCCAATCAGAGGCTTCTCAGCTCTGCAGATCATGTGATCTCCTCACTGTGAGACAGCATTCTCAGAGGAGAGATCGTGCTTCAGTCTCAGAGCTTCTCAAACTGCAGAATCTTGTTGTTGGACTATCTTTTTTTTCTGCTGGAGTATGATCCTCAAGTTTTAGAGAGACTTTTTTGTGACTGATTTTTTTTGTGTGTTTTTGCTAAGTTACACAGGGAGTAGCAGCCTAGCCTAGGAGAGAGGGAAGACTGTTTGTGTCTGCACCCCCCTTCCTTACTGCATTCATCATTCCACACTCCTCTAGTGTGTGATCTGGTTTGGTTTAGATATTGTTTATTTTGTGGCAGCAGAGGCTTTTGTAGTTGCTCTCAGTAAAAGTCAGGCTTTAGGTTTCTGTCTAGTGTGACAGAATTATATAGCATAATCAAGGCCTCTGGAATTCTGCGGTTCTGCAGTTGCGGAATTTGCAGCAGAATTTGCATCATGCTGCAGAATATGTATAGTGCCGCAGAATTCATTATTTTTAGTGAATTTTCATATAAATATACTGTTTTTCCATAATGTCAGGCTTTCTTTCCCACCTCGTTTATCCTGAAGCCCCTCCTCTATGTTCAGCATATGATGTCATCAATGACATCACTTCATATTTAGCCAATGACAGGACTGAATTCTGCCAGAGAAATAGAATAAATCATGCATAGAAATCAGAAAATGCTGCCGCAGTCGGTCTGGCCAGCGCAGCTGCGGGGTTTCCGCTATGACGCCGTGACCCGGTTCGGAACGGATCCGGTCATCGAGGACGGCCAGGGGAGTAGGATTGAGCGCCCACTGGGCAGCTCTCCTTCTCCGGGGAGAGGATGTGGGCAGCACTCGGTGCGCTGCGGACCCCTGACGGAGGCCGGGAGTTCCCATGCAGCCGACGCTTCAAGAATTCCTTGGAGGCGGGGCGGATGGTGACGTGGTGGTGTGGCCCCGCCTCCTCAGAAAAGCGGAAAATGGAGCAGCCTGCCACCATGAATGAAGCTCACCGCGGCTTCCGATATGTCCCCAGGCCAAGCCCCCGACCAGACTACAGTGCCCGCGGCATCTGCCTCCCGTGTCACGGGCCCCCACCGTGGGGGGTAAGCCACGGGGAATCGGGGGGGTTGCTGATTTGGGGACAGAAGCCAAGTAGCCATGACCGAGCTGAGGATAGGGCGGCAGGCAGCTCAGGGGGAGTAAAAGAGCATAATGGGGAAGAAAATGCTGCCGCAGAAGTCAAGGAGCCCTGCCGCAGAAATCAGAAAATTCTGCCACAGAACACCAGGGGCCCTGAGCATAATATAATAATTTAGAGTAAGTGACTCTTTCTGGGCTCAGCAAACAGTAATTCAGAGAGGGTTTTACCATAGTAATTGCTGCCACAGCCGGTGCATATTGTGCGTAGTCTCTCCCCTCCCTTCGGTTTAACTTTAAAGTTCCAGTCCACACCAAATCTAGGTGAAATCTCAGTAAAGTTAATATAGTATTATAAAATAAATATAATTTTGGGAAAGTGTTTCTGGGCTCCATAACAGTTGTTCACAGAGGGTTGTTTGCTAAGCAGCATCGCCGCTTCGGCGCTTAGTGGCCCCCAGCCCACACCCCCAGTGTTAAAGTTCGAACCACACAAAAAAATATAGTAGTGTGAGTGTGACAGGCTGCTGCCGGTGATGCAACAGATAATTCATGACAATCTGATTTTGTTTAGAAAAATAAATTAGTCTGACACCTAGTCTCCCCCACCCCCACTGTGTCTGTGTGCTGCAAGTGCAGAGCGAGTCACACATCGGTCTGCTCTTACAGTGTGTGAATTTTTTCATTCAAATAGATTTATTTTGTGTCAGAAAAAAAGCCCTTTTTTTGCTCACTAAAGTTGGGCTGAAGTTTTCTGTCTAATGTGACAGAATTATAGTATTTAGAAAAGATATATGTAATTTGGGGAACTGTTTCTGGGCTCAGTAACAGTCGTTCACAGAGGATTGTTTTGTTTGATAAGCATCATCGCTTAGTGGTTCCCCCAACCCTAGTGGTTAACATTCCAATCCACACAAAATATAGAAGTGTGAGTGTGACAGGCTTCTGCCTGTGATGTGACTGAAAATTAATGACAATCTGATTTTGTTTAGAAAAAGAAAGTATTTTGACACCTAGTCTCCCCTCCCCTCTGCGTCTGAGTGTAAGCGCAGAGTGAGTCACACATCTGTCCATCAGTTTCTTCCAGGGTCTTTCAGTGTGTCAGGTGTGGCACAGTGAATTGTGCGTGTGTTGGGCCTGTTGGGTACGGTTCTGTTGTGGGCTTATTTGCAAGTTGCATATGTTACAACCACAGTTACACATAGTTGCATTCCATAACATAAATAAAACCATTTGCCTGTGTTGTTAATTAATCAAAGCACTTCTACTGATTGTAACATTAACCAGCAGCAGTATCATTTATCATGTCTGTTGATAAGCAAACTCGTAAAAGGACTTGGTCTAGCCCAAGCAAGTCCACAGCCCTGCCTGTACCAAGCAAGGCAAGCAGCAGTGATGCTGAATCAGAAGATACTGTATGTTCATCTGGATGTATTCGGCATCCCAAAGTATTTTTTTCACCTAGCAAGGCGGTAAGCTCACATAGTACGTTGGGTGCTGAAAGAAGCTCTAGTAGTAGTAACCTAATTGATAGCACAGTTACCCCCACCAGTAGCAGTCACCCATTTTCTGCCCCGGCCTTCTATGGCAGTAGTAGGAGAGCATTACAGCTTAGCAGAGCTCCGAGTGAGGAAGTAGCAGCCACAGCCGCTGTCTTGAGTTACTCTGTAGCTTCTGCCACTCTTACTGATGTTTCATCCCTTCCTACCACGAGCACACTACCAGTCCCTCTGATCTCCTGTAGCACAAGCACATCAGCCAGTGCCACCAGTACCACTTTTCCTGTCCCTGTAACCCTGTCCCTCACTATAGCCAGTAGCACTACTGCTTCAGCAAGTGCATCCAGTGACAATGTCGAACCCATGGCTACTAGTACTGTAACCACTACCAGTGCAGTTACTGTAAATGTGGCTACTGCCATGACCCTGGATACTGCACCAATGATATTTCCACAGTGCCTGTGACAGTAAGTACCCCTACCCCTATTATGCAATCCAAATGCAGCAGTTGTGCTGCTCAGGTGGTTGATGATGTATTACATGAGGAGGATGCAGAGTTTGCAGACCAGTCTTCTGGCTCTGAATATATTCCGGACTCTAGTGAGATACCAACATCATCAGCATCTGGCAGTGATACAGGCACCCACATGAGTGACTTTGGGGATGAGTCAGAATATGCCTCATATCTGACTAGTAAAAACCTAAGAGCTGCAGAGTCTGCAGACAAATTGAGGAAAGGTGCTAGGAGTACTGAGCAAAGTGAGCATAGGCATGGTCAGCAGGGCAAGCAAGGCGTTAAACCTCCATCTGTCAAAAAAAGAAGCAGTCCACACTAAGCTTCAGCAGGATTATATCACCTACATCCACACAAGATAGGGATCGTTCTAATCAAGAAAGTCAGACAGCTGTTGTGGAGGAAGATCAAGGTCAAGGCCTCTGGAATTCTGTGGTTCTGCAGTTGCGGAATTTGCCACAGAATTTGCATCATGCCGCAGAATATGTATAGTGCCGCAGAATTCATTGTTTTTAGTGAATTTTCATATAAATATACTGTTTTTCCATAGTGTCAGGCTTTCTTTCCCACCTCGTTTACCCTGAAGACCCTCCTCTATGCTCAGCATATGATGTCATCGATGACATCACATCATATTTAGCCAATGATAGGACTGCATTCTGCCAGAGAAATGAATAAATCATGCCGCAGAAATCAGAAAATGCTGCCGCAGAAGTCAAGGAGCCCTGCCGCAGAAATCAGAAAATTCTGCTGCAGAACACCAGGGGCCCTGATCAAGGTGCTGTTACAGCACAGTTCAGCTGGTGGTAAAAGTGGTAAAAAAAGGAGTAGCCATGGCCGCCCTATTGGTGTGAAAAGTGCTGGCTCAAGTAAGGCTGTAAGAAGCGCTGTGTGGCTTCATTTTAGCTTATCCAAAAATGATCCAACTAAGGCAGTGTGTGGGCTGTGTCACACCGTAATTAGCAGGGGAAAAAATGTCTCTAACCTAACTACCACGGCAATGAATAATCACAACACAGCATGTGGCACCAGTGTACAAGCCAAGGTGCCACGACATCTGCATCTTCCTCCTGAAGCATCAGCAGCACAACACAGCCTGTGGCACCAGTGTACAAGCCAAGGTGCCATGACATCTGCATCCTCCTCCACAACAGCACCAGTACCCAACAAGACAGCCTGTGGCACCAGTGTACAACCCAAAGTGCCGTGACATCTGCATCTTCCTTCTGAAGCATCAGCAGCACAACACAGCCTGTGGCACCTGTGTACAAGCCAAGGTGCCACGACATCTGCATCCTCCTCCATAACAGAAGCATACCCAACAAGACAACCTGTGGCACCAGTGTACGTTTGCCAAGGTGCCATGATATCTGCATCTTCCTTCTGAAGCATCAGCAGCACAACACAGCCTGTGGCACCTGTGTACAAGCCAAGGTGCCACAACATCTGCATCCTCCTCCATAACAGAAGCATACCCAACAAGACAACCTGTGGCACCAGTGTACAAGCCAAGGTGCCACGATATCTGCATCTTCCTCCTGAAGCATCAGCAGCACAACATAGCCTGTGGCACCAGTGTACAAGCCAAGGTGCCATGACATCTGCATCTTCCTCCTGAAGCATCAGCAGCACAACACAGTCTGTGGCACCAGTGTACAAGCCAAGGTGCCACAACATCTGCATCCTCCTCCACAACAGAACCATACATAACAAGACAGCCTGTGGCACCAGTGTACAAGCCAAGGTGCCTTGGATTCTGCATCCTCCTCCTGAAACCTCAGCAGCACAAGACAGCCTGTGTGGCAGTGGCACCAGTGTACAAGCCAAAGTGACATGACATCTGCATACTCCTCCAGAAGCAGCAATGGGACAAGGCAGCCTGTGGCACCAGTGTACAAGATAAAGTGCCATGATATCTGCATCATCCTCCTGAAACAGCAGCGGGGCAAGGCAGCCTGTGACATCAGTGTACAAGCCGAAGTGCCATGACATCTACATCCTCCTCCTCAAGCATCAGCAGCACAAGACAGTCTGTGTGGCAGTGGCACCAGTGTACAATCCAAAGTGCCACGACCTCCGCATCCTCCTATTGAAGCAGTAATGCCAAACGACAAGCTGTGGTACCAGTACACAAGCCAAAGTGCCATGATAGCTTATCCTACTCTCCCTGAAGCCATTTAAAGGACTTGTATGCCATTTCTCTAAGAAGGCATTTTCACTAGCCAAATAACGAATAACAAATATCTGGGAACCGAATCCCAAATATTCAGTCGAATATTCTAAAAAAGGTATTCGCACAGCCCTAAAAATTACCTTAAATAATAGAACACATTAATTAAATGTTGTTTACTTGATCATCACACTCTCCTTACACATAGGAACAAATTAGAAACATTAAGTATTGTTTATAGTTTTCATTACAACTGTTTTTTGACTGACAGTGAAAAATCCCCCTTCTATCCTGCTCATCAGGGAACTCTTTTCTGCTTGCCCTGACAGTGAGATAATTAAGTCTCTGGCTCTAAAACAGGCCATTGTTGTTTGTGTGTACAGTATGTTAGGAGAGTAACATTCTACCAGTGGAAGTGAGCAGAATTTGGAATCCCTGTATTCCATGGTAAACATTCAATGATAAACATTCTGGCCCGGATATTCAGTCTGTGCCTGGCAGTGGCACAAGCATGGGCGCAGCATGACTGGGATGCACCGGGGCCAGGACCAGGTGATACTCAACGGTGATGCACCATGGCACAGCACCATTGAATATGGCACGGGCAGCACATGGAGCAGCGGCACTGTGGAGGTGCAAGCCACAGATAGGGAGCATGGGGATGTGCCAGTGCAAATGCAGTTGCACTGGGTGCATCACCCATGATATTGTCTCTTGTTGCTTGTTAGCAAACCCAGGTCCACCTCGAAAATGAGCTTGCTCAATGGTGATCGCCTGGTTAAATAAAGACTTTGATTGATTGATTGATTGATTCAGCACAGGGCATGCAAATGAGGCCATAATATATGCAAGGTGCAAATGAAACCATTTGCATGTCATTATGGCACCATTTGCATGAATTACGCAGTGTCTGGCACCCTACAAAGAATGATGTGTGCACATTGGGAGTCCTGGGGCACCCCCCGCCCTGTAGCCATGATCACCAGTAAATATCCATAAAACAAATCCCTGGTAGTCTAGTGGTACTCCCCTTCCTCCCATTTCCCCAATCGTCATGGGACAGTAATGTCTACAATCCGTGGTAGTCTAGTGGTACCCGCCCACCCCTAGCCCCGATCGCGGTACATCGCCTTACAGAAATTCACATATCTGGGACTGTCTAGTATAGTATGAACCGAAAGCCCATACTGTACATGTCATTCTGTGGGCAGCCGGTAGTATGCAGGAAGAGAGCCAGCCACCCGCCAATGACGGGGGGGGGTGGGCAAGGCGCCCTGTGTGGGTGAGAGGGGTGGGGTGCCATTGGATCACCAGGGAATGTCTGTAAGGCGATGTACCATGATCAGGGCTAGGGGCCGGGGGTACCTCTAGACTACCAGGGATTGTAGACATTACTATTTCAAGGTGATCATGGCTACCGGAGGGGGGGTACCACTTGACTACCAGGGATGACTTTGGAGGACATTTATCGGTGATCAGGTGACACGGTAGGGAAGGGGTGCCACTTGACTATGAGAGATGGATTTGGAGGACATTTATCGGTGATCGGGGACATGGGAGGGGGGGTACCACTAGACCGCCAGTGAGTTATGGGTTCTTGTGGGCAGTGTTCTGGGTGGGCGGGTGGCCACCCACGGCTGGCAACTGCTGTTTTGCACACTGCAATACAGCAGCCCACCTGTGGGTGGCCAGCAGTTGTTCCTGTTTTTTCCGGGAACATCTTTGCTCCCAGGTTTGTGACGCATCTGGGGGTTGTGCCAGAATATGTGCTGCACATCCCAGGCTGAATATTGGGATGTGCGAATATGCATGGAGCACGACCCCTTCAGATATGCTGCATACAATTGCAGTGCACCCTGGCGCATCAGGATTTGTGCTGCACCTGGCAGCCTTTTCAATATCCCACTGGGGCATAGTGCAGGGTTGCGTTGGCACAACTCTGTTATGCCATGCACAACCCCTTTGAATATCTGGGCCTCTATGTCTTGAATGTGGGGAGAAACAAACAAACAAACAAAAAAACAGGATCAAGAAAGTAAGCAATATAGTAACACTTTGTAAACAAAAAGAAAATGTGAGAAAACAGTTACATAAGCAGAGGCAGATCCAAACTGCTCAACTACATTGCTGATGTTTATAAAAGCACGTACATTTTAATCATATATAGGTGTTTTCAGGTGAAATCTACTCCCCCCACCATGACCAAAAAAAAAAAGGCAACTTGGCAGGTTTATAGTTTTTTTTACTTACTAACTTTTCACCTCAATTCTATAGCAGTTTTCCTTTTATGTACTAGACCACAACACATACGTAAAAAACAAAAATAACGAGAAGGTTGCCTTCAATGAAAGTATGTAACTACAGTGTAATGCAAATTAAGTTTTAAACACTACTTGTGTTTTACAAATTTACAGATGTTACAGTGCATTTATATGCTAATTTACATGTTACAGAGAAACTATTTTTCAACCAGCCAGCTCCCTCATTCCCACCACTATTCCTAGTCTCTAAAGTATCATGCATCTCAGAGGTCTCATGCTACCTCTGCCAGGAGTCCTAATAAGATCTCCACTGGGTCAGATCTAGGGGGGATATTAAGTATCCTAGAGAGGGTGTCTATTGTACCTCCCCAGAACCCCAAAACCCTGGGGCGCTCCCACACATTATGATAGAAGGTGCCCACCTGAGTTTTGCATTTATGGCAATTAGGGGAATTTTCTGGGTCAATTCTGTTTGCCAGTTTGGGGGTGTGATATGCCTGCATGAGAAACTTCTATTAAATGATGCGCTGTCTGTTGCTGACTGAGCTTTTCAGTACATTTTTCAAGGTAAGTCCCCAGTTCCCTCCAGTTAGACCATCAGGGTATATGTCAAATTCCCAGGTTCTTTTTATCCTTTCCAGTGGGTCAGGGAGGCTCTCCAGCAATAGACCATAACACCTCTTCAGGGGTCTGAAGGAAGAGACCCCAGAAAACTTAACAAATAATTCCTCCAAGGGAGAGCACCTGAGGGGTAGGAATATTTGTTGCAGTCTCACCATACCTTCCACCCTAGCCTTCCATCTAAGATACAAGAAGTAATGGGATGTACTTAACCGGGATGATTTCTTCAGCTCGTCAAGCTATGGATCTCCTCTTCCTCCATGAGTTGACCTAGACACCAAAGACCTCCAGAGGCCCAGGCATTTAGTCCCCCAGCGTCTGCCCCAAGTTTATGTCTCCTCCCCACCAACAGTGATTTCAGAGCTATATCAGGTGAGGTGTGTGCTGCCCCACCCACTAGTAGATGAGCCTCTTTTCACACCCTCCATGTTGCCCTAAAGCATCGATGTACTACCCTGTTCAGTCCCATATCCCTCTGAGGGTTTATTAATAAACTATGGTAGAACTGTATGTCCCCTCCACTTTCCATATCCCTCCATGCTGGAGCCTCTCCATTCTCTCTCTTTCTCTCTCTCTCTCTCAGTAGGTTCTACACATGAGACAGTTTGATGCTAAATAGTACAGATGCAAGTTAGGCAGGCCCAACCCCCCTTTCTGTTCCGTGCACCACAGTATTTCTTTCTGTATTCTGGGCCATTTCCCTTGCTTTAATAAGTATGTGCATACTCCTTCCAGGGCTTTAATATATTTTTTAAGGAGAGTTACCGGCTGATGTGTGTATATATATATATATATATATATATATATATATATATATATACACATGTGTTGTGTTGATTATTGTCACTCCATTTTGTATGATATTATTCCATTTTGAAATGCTTAATGCTTAATCATAGTTATATAAGATGTTTTGTACAAGATGTTACAAGATGTTGTGAGACTTTTCTTTTGGAATCTCTGGCATTGTTTGGCTCATGATGTTCTGGACACCTGGCCAGTGCTTAGGGCATGATGATCTAACGAATGCCAACTATTTATTATGAGAATACAAGATGTTGTGAGACTTTTCTTTTGGAATTTTTGGCATTGTTTGGCTCATGATGTTCTGGACACCTGGCCAGTGCTTAAGGCATGATGATCTAATGAATGCCAACTATTTATTATGAGAATAAGTGGTGTTTGTCATGCTGAACTTGTGATGTTCTGGGTACCTGGCCAGTGCTTAGGACATGGTGGTTTAGCATTTCTAAATACCAGATAAAACATATAAAATGGGACTTTCCAGACACCTGGTTAGAAGCCTCACCTTCAGAGTGGACGCATTGCTGCAGGAGCTGTTCCCGATTCCTGAGACTCCTAGCCAGGCTGACAAGGGGGCTTCCCAGCCATTGGAAGAGGGCTTGGATGTTGCTTTATTGAATCGGTGATGTATTAAGTTTTCTGGTCGGAAGCCTCTCCTGCAGGGTGGACGCATCGCTGTGGGGCCAATTCCCGGTTCGTGAGACTCCTAGCCAGGCTGACAAGGGGGCTTCCCAGCCATTGAAACAGGCTTGGATGTAGCTTTTGGAATCGGTGATGTATAACCTTTTGTATTATATTTTGCTATAATAAAGCTTTGGCTTGCTATACTTATTGTACTGTTATTGTGTGTATGTGAGTGTGAATGGTAAATAGCTGCTTGGTTTGAGTTGGCAAAACATTTTTGGCGTAGTCGGCAGGATTCGAAAATAAAATGTACAAGTTTGACCAAACAAATTACAAGGGTAACTGCACTGCCCTTTGTACTTGTAATTTGTGCTTGCTGCAAGTATATACTATTAGAGCCAAAAATGGCTTTCACAATTCAGGCTGCTTTTAGGAGAAAAGCAGTGGCTGATTAAGTAAGCAACATCTAGAAAAAGAAATATAAACTACTGTGAATGTACGCACAGTAGGTGACTACAGATGGGATAATTTGAAAATCCTCCCCCCCCCCCATGTTGCCTATCTGTGTAGTTTCAAGTTTTTCTGTATCAATTTCAAGTTCCCTTGCCTCCTATAGAGACTGAAACATTTGATCCCAAACCCAAGTACTGGGGACCTCTACCAGATGGATCTCAACCTAGTACTGTTAGAGATTTTTGTTTTGTTTTGTTTTTAAACTGCAAACCAGAGCTCTGAAAAAAGACTTGGTTTGGCAGGTTACTAAAATGGCCAAAAGAAAACCTTTGAAAGGGTTAAAACCTTTGAAAGGGTTAATAGCTGCAGCATTTGGAAATTATCATGAAGGTCCTCCAGTCAGTTTTCTTACTCAGACTAGTGTATCGGAAAAGAAGAAGAAAATACCTTGGCACCGGGTAAGTCTAAATTGTTTATTTAAAGTTGTTTTATGTCTGTCTGTTTTATTTCTGTAATACATATACTAAACAAGGTAATGCTCCGTCTTTCTCGTCATATTTTCTAGCTTATATCTGTGTTCTGTAATTATGTTCTGTTGTCAAGGTTAGTAGATAGGATTGACTCTTTTCAGTGCACAACATGTTACAGTAAAAAAAAAAAGAAAGAAGAAGCTTTTGCCTCATAGCTGACTGTTTTAATTGGCTTTATTTTTAATGGAACATTTGTGCTGCCTAGATAGGGTCAGTGAAAACTTTGTTTGTAGTTGTTGCTTGGAGCAGGTAGTGTTGATGGTGAAGAGTTATGACGTCATATAGATTGCAATGTGCAGAAAGAGTTGTAGTTTGCAAGCAACGTGCCAAGCCACTGCTAGGTGAAAATGTAATGTGTTAACAGCTATAAATGGCTTTATCATACTTCTAGTTAAAACCAGAAACTTTTTGCAAAATGGCAGGGTGCCATATTTTGGCTATGTGCCAAAAGGTGTAACCATGTTATACAAGATGTGTTCACTTACAGATGATGTGTTTAAAAGTGTTTTGTTCTGGAAAGATTTGGCATGGCAATATGTATAAATGTGTTGGTTTAAAAATTGTCAGTGTTACAAGACAGGCAGGAGGCATATATATCTAAAACACATACAGTTTTCTAATGAAACTATGGGCATTACCTCAGCAAATTGTGTGAAACAATGTCAGTCTTATTTTGTGTTAAGTATTTCTTTTGTGTATGTGTATGTGTGTGTACTGTCTTGGCCAGCAGTTTTATTGTGTGCTCTATTGTTATTTAAAGATATTTTTAATATTTGTGGTGTTCAAGGACACTACAGGAATGGCTGGGTTTGAACGACATCTCTGCATGCACACTGTGACCTTGCACGTTATTTGACCTTCTTGTGTTTCAACATTTTATGTTACTACCAGTTCAAACTTGATGTGTTATTCCATGCCTAAAGCACAACTTTTCACACAAAATGTATGTTTTCATGAAAGCACACCAAGAGTGAACCATGTAATTTGACTCTTTATTGCAAAACTAGTATTCTAAGTGAAGAGGAACAAACTTTTCTTCTCGTCTCACTGCTTCTGACTTGCAGCCAACACAGGCAATACTCCAGCTGGAAGGGGAGAATTATTCATCATCTCCCCATATTTTTATTATATATTATATATTTATAGTACGATTTTAAAAAAAGGACTATTACAGCTGTTTTTAAGAGTTTACCATCTACAGTTAAAAACAATGGCTTTTGTTTTTATGTGTGACCATGGTGTAATCATTTTTTTTTGTCTTTTTAAAATGCATTCTAAGAGATACGTATGTACGGTATTACCATCAATCTGGACATTTTGTCATGCTTAGGATAAGGGAACCCAGGGACGCTTAGCTTCTTTTATCCTATGGAAATAATCTTGTTTTATTTTTTAAACTGGTGTGTGTTTGTTTTTGTTGTTTGCCTGTGTTTCTTCTCTTTCTTCTAGAGAAAAAGAAGTTCCCCATCTTTAGAGTATTGTAATATTATCTTGTTATAATTTAAAGTGTAGTAGGTGGGGATCATGTCACCATCCACAGCTAACCTTTTTATTGCTACAGTATTCGAGCTGTCTCTTTCACTTCGAGCTGTCTCTTCCACCAGTAGGAGCTTGGGGGAAGGGGTAAGCTACCCTTCCTCCATCCCTTCCAGTGTAATACCCACAAAGGTTGCAAGGTACATCACTGTTCCCCCAAAGGGGTATAAAAAAAAAGTGTATTTGCCAATAATTGTTTCTTATTTACAGGTTTTAGAAAAGACCCAAGGTATTTTAACAGCATAACCCAGCCCAAGCCCTTCTGTTATCTCTAGTGCAGTTAAATCCCACACCTATTATTAATACAAGGGCTTCTGCCCTCAGCAAGTAATCAGTTACGCTGGAGGGTAGAGTTGTGTATGTATGTTATAATGTTTTTGATACAAATGTTATCTTCAAAAATAATAAAATTTGTGTGTTTCTAGGTCCAGCAATGAATTTAAAAAAAAATGCTGGTGTGTCTTATGGTCCATTTGGCAGAGCTAGTTACCCCTGGAGGAAGGATTCAAAGGGTTAACTGTAATGACACTGGTTGTAAAAAAAACCTGGAGTTAAAAAAATAATACCAAAGATAGAACCCAGGGGAACTTTAGCTGCCCATCCGGACAGAAGTGTGTGGTACTAAACATGACATTTTCACCAGGGGTCAATCTCTGGATGACAACTGGTGGCCCAGGATGATTATATGTACAATATGCCTACAAAACAGATAAAATCTCTTTGCAAAATAAGACTGCTATTAAATGCTGCAACTTATCAGACATGTGCATAATAACTCCTCACCGAGGACGAGACTGTTGCATAAATCAATCAGACATTTTTAACGAAACCATTAAACTAATTAATGTAAATACTTTGTTTTGCATAAATGCAACTGTAATAAAAAATAGAACTACTTGGGTAGACTATATTACTGTATTAAAAAATCATCCTATTGCTAGTAATGATAGCTTGGTTAAAGTGCCCTCTACTTGTATATTAGTAGTGCAGCAGTATCAAAAAAATGTTATTCATTTTAATATAAATTTTGCTCCTAGTCATAAATGTAAAAATAGACGAGCTTGGTATGATACATTATTAGGTGGCCTTGGTGCTGGTGTAGGATTTTTAAACAGCATGGACGTGGAAACATTAACCAACAAGCTTAAAACAGTAGGAGTAAATGTATCTAGCTTAGTTAATTTACAAGCACAGTAAATGCCTACTGTTTTTAATCCGCAGAAGTTAACGTTAGATTACAATGCAAAATTCTTGCAATTGTTTAATATGTCACAAGCTTTGCAGTTAAGCACATTCCAGAACATATGCAGTTTATTAATTGGACAAAATGCACTATGCAAAAAAAAAAATATATGCATTAACACAAAAGAACAAAGCACAAAGTAAATAATAAAGTTATATGGAGGACCGTGTTTAAGCAATGGATACCAGTCACTAATTGAATATCGGTATCTTCTAATAAAGTTATTAGAAATAAAACATTAATCCAAACCCAAATGTAAACCGTGATAGTGGCAGACCAAATAATTAAATTAGGCTCAAAAATACAAACTAAAACTACTCACCATTGGTGGGACATATTTACTGGATGATCTCCTTCTGCCACTAAAGTATTGAACAGATTAATCCATCCAATTTTAATAATTGCAGTGATATTGTTTGTTTTAACTGTGTAAAATTGTTATTTATCCTATAGAATTAGGAGACTGTATGTGGATAAACCTTTTATGATGCCATTTTCATACAAATTGTATTCACAATAATCAAAAAACCGAATGATGTGTATGTATGTGTATATATATATATATATATATATATATATATATATACACACACACATGTGTTGTGTTGATTATTGTCACTCCATTTTGTATGATATTATTCCATTTTGAAATGCTTAATGCTTAATCATAGTTATATAAGATGTTTTGTACAAGATGTTACAAGATGTTGTGAGACTTTTCTTTTGGAATCTCTGGCATTGTTTGGCTCATGCTGTTCTGGACACCTGGCCAGTGCTTAGGGCATGATGATCTAACGAATGCCAACTATTTATTATGAGAATACAAGATGTTGTGAGACTTTTCTTTTGGAATCTCTGGCATTGTTTGGCTCATGATGTTCTGGACACCTGGCCAGTGCTTAAGGCATGATGATCTAACGAATGCCAACTATTTATTATGAGAATAAGTGGTGTTTGTCATGCTGAACTCGTGATGTTCTGGGCACCTGGCCAGTGCTTAGGACATGGTGGTTTAGCATTTCTAAATACCAGATAAAACATATAAAATGGGACTTTCCAGACACCTGGTTAGAAGCCTCGCCTGCAGAGTGGACTCATTGCTGCAGGAGCTGTTCCCGATTCCTGAGACTCCTAGCCAGGCTGACAAGGGGGCTTCCCAGCCATTGGAAGAGGGCTTGGATGTTGCTTTATTGAATCGGTGATGTATTAAGTTTTCTGGTTGGAAGCCTCTCCTGCAGGGTGGACGCATCGCTGTGGGGCCAATTCCCGGTTCGTGAGACTCCTAGCCAGGCTGACAAGGGGGCTTCCCAGCCATTGAAACAGGCTTGGATGTAGCTTTTGGAATCGGTGATGTATAACCTTTTGTATTATATTTTGCTATAATAAAGCTTTGGCTTGCTATACTTATTGTACTGTTATTGTGTGTATGTGAGTGTGAATGGTAAATAGCTGCTTGGTTTGAGTTGGCAAAACACCGGCAGGAACTGAAAAAGGCACAGCACTCTGGGGAGAATGTTCATCTTAATTAAATCAACTCACCCTAATAGTGTCAAGGGGAGAGCCTGCACAGTCCCCTCTTATCTTCTTTATTGGGGGTTATAATTGATTTTGATTATTTGGGAAAGTTTACTCAGAAGCATAACTCCCAAATACTTTATTTGCTTGGTAGGATTCACAGAAAGCCTGGCTATTGTAACAGGGGTACCCCTCTCCCCCAGTGGGAGCCACTCCCTCTTCCCCCAATTGATTTCATGTCCTGATAATGGTCTGTAATTCTCAAATATTTAACTGAGAGCAGGGAGTGATTTTGTAGGGTTTTCCAGGAATAAGAGAATATCGTCTGCAAATAATGATATGACATGGTTTTCCCTTCCCATGGCACACCCCTTGATGTCCTTGTTACTAACTGTGGCAATTACCAGAGCCTGTATTGTGAGAACATAGAGTAAGGGTGGCATGGGGCACCCCCACCTAGTTCCCCTAGTGAGGACAAAGGGAGCCGAGATAGTGTTATTTGTTAGTATGTGGGCCTGAGGATTAGAGTATAGGGACCTCAAATAACCGAGGACAGGCTCTCCCACTCCATAACCCCGCAGGATTGCGAACATGAATGGCCATTCAACACAATCAAAGGCCTTCTCTGCATCTAGGCCGAGAAGGCCTCTGCAAGGGGGCCCCACTTTTTTCCATTTGTGGATGATATCACTGGAACATCTAAGATTGTGCTTCTACTGCCTTCCTTAATGAATCCCCCAATCTCTATGCACCAAGGAGGGCAGCACACCTCCAACCTCTTAGCTAATATTTTAGCTATTATTTTGTAATCTGCATTGAGCAGGGATATGGGACAATATGATTCGCATTGTGCAGGGTTCCTCCCTGGTTTCGGCGAGGCAGTGATAGTAGCCAATTTCTGTGATGGTGGGAGGTTTCCCTCACTCAGAGAGGTCAGCACCATGTTGCCCATCAGTCGGCCCAAGGCATCCCAGGTCAGTTTGTAAAATTTGGCCAGTATGCCATCTGGGCCCGGCGCTTTCCCCTTTTTTGCCTGCCAAACCACATTTATGACCTCCTCTTGAGTATTGGGGAATTTAACCCCTCTCCCAGGGAGTCCCCTAAGACAGGCAGAGTAACTGTTCTGAGAAACTGTTTGGGGTCACCCCCAAGGGGCACCTGTGAAGTGTAAAGGAGAGAGTAGAAATCCCTAAAGACATCATTTATTTCTTTCTGGTCATATGTGCAGGTGCCATCTAGTTTATCCATCCTTAGAATTTTTCTTTTGGCCCGTTTTTGTTCCACCAGGCATGCCATCCACTTACTTGCCTTATCACCCTCAAAATATGTATGAGATTTTGTTACCAGTAAGTCCCTCTCTAACGTCCGTGAAACCAGCTGATTCACTTGCCCCTTGAGCTGTTTTAACTTTTTTGCATGTGACAGAGTCAAACCTAGCATGGCGTCTTTTTTTTTTGATGTGCCATCTGAACAGGAATTACAGTATCGCAGGGAAATAATGGCACCATCCAACGTTCAGTACCTGTACCACATTTCAGCAAAATAAGAAATGCAGTGAAAAGTGCCATATAGTGCTGACCCTACTCCTACAAGACCTGACCGGTTTCACGCATGCACACTTCCTCAGGCACGGCCTTGCACCTCTAGTGAGCACAATTTATCCTGTGCTAATTAAAGTGACAGTACATAGTGACTCAATATTAATCAAAACAAAAATAAAACATACAACAAAAGAGATACAAAAACCACACTTGGTATCAAAACAGGAGGTGCATAGGGATATACTTATATATATATATACACCCCATAATATATTACAAGGATGTTTACATATCCCTTTTCCTGTAAGTTAGTCATGTAATTAATATTGCACTTACACCTGTGAAAGAGTACCAAGTGAAAAGCGGCTGTCATTCTGCTTAAAACAATTGACAATGTAAAGCTGCCCATCCCCTTATTATGCTATACTCTCTTGACTTTAATTCATCTACTATATTGCTTTGATTTAATATATATGGTTCAATACCCCATATATAAAAAAAAACCCAGTAGACTTTCAAAGGGGAGTAAGCAGTAAAACAATGTCAAAATAAGAGCTTATGTGGAAAGCAAAAATTCCTTTCTTAATTTCATATTCATAAACAACTTCAAATACAAACTTAGAATTTACCATACAATATTCACGAAGGGATCATCCTTCATTATTCCTCTGGTAAGGGGAGAAAAAAGGAGAGACCAGAATCTCACAATGCTACACAATTGTTTGTACTTTGTGCCCCCTTTTCCTACTTTTAGTTTGAGATTGATCACTTGATCAGCTGTTCTACTATATAAGCGCAAGCAAGTGAATGATTTCATTACATGAAGGCAGCCATCTGAGAAGGAGGGCGGGCTATGCCGACTGCCTTTTAAAACTTTCTTTTGCTGCAGGGTGTGAGCTGCTAGTGGGGTGGGGATGGGTGTGTGTGTGTGTGTGGGGATACAGTATTGAAACTTGGTGGCCGGCCGTGGAGGCGGGTGGGGTGTGCAGGTCACCCATCGGATTTTGCTTTTCTTTTTTGTTATTATGACTTGGTTGGGGGGGATGAGGTGGTTTGGGTGCTATCCGAGGGTGAGAGGAAGGGAGGTTCTTTCTTATCTTGCCAGATCTGGGTAAGGAAGAAAGGTAGGGGGTTATTTTAGTATTTTGTAAAAAATTAGCAAAAGTGCCCAAATAGAATATTCAGCCGAATATTCAGACGCATGGGCTCTGAATACTGAATTTTCGGCTGAATATTCGAAAAAAGGTATTCCCCCAGTCCTACTGCACACAGTACTCCAGATGGGCCTAACCAGTGTCTTGTAAAGAGGGATTATTACCTCTTCCGACTTGCGATACTCCTACTAATGCACCCCAACATCCCCCTAGCCTTACCTACTGCTTTAGTGGTCTGCTTGGATGATTTCAGGTAGTCTGTGATGATAGAAACATAGAATTTGATGGCAGATAAGGACTGCTTGGCCCACCCAGTCTGCCCATTTCCCTACCTAATGGATAAGCTGCAGATCCTAGTTAACCAGCAGCCTACTTCTTCCTACCCCCACCCCCTAGAATTGCCTTATGACTGTCCCATGCATGCTTGAATTCCACCACTGTTTTTGACTCCACAACCTCCTCTGAAAGGCTGTTCCATGCATCCACAACCCTGTGTGTGAAAAAATACTTCCTTAAATTACCTCTGAGCTGCCCCCCTCTATCTTCAAATTGTTCTCCCTTGTTCTTGCACACCTCTTTTTTTGAAAGATGCTACCCTCTTGGACTTTGTTGATTCCCTTGAGGTACTTGAAAGTTTCTATCATGTCTCCCCTCTCCCTCCTTTCCTTGAGGCTATACATATTACACTCCTTTCATCTCTCTTCATGATGATGCCGAAGTCTCTTTCTTCCCTTGTGACTGCCAGCAACTCCCCTCCCAGCCTATAGGTGGCTTCAGGGTTTCTCTTCCCTAAGTGCATGATCTTGCACTTCTTTGCATTAAACCCCAGTTGCCACTCTTCTGACCATTTTGCTAGTTTATCCAGATCTCTTCTCATCCTGCCCACCCCTCTGGATCATCTACTCTGTTGCAGATCTTGGTGTCATCTGCAAACAGACAAACCTTACCCTCCAGTCCATCTGCAGTGTCACTGATGAAGATACTGAATGGCTCTCTGCTGAATAGTCTCTGCTTCAAGCTCTTGTGCTATTCCTTGGAAAAAATGGCCAAGGAGCTTCCAATTTAAACAGACTATTCTTGAACTAGTTTTTTCTTTCTGAAGTTGTCAATGTATACTACAGTATACAGTATCCCATATCCCCTTTTTCCTTGTTCATGGCATCATTTCTCCCTTTTAGTATTCAAACCTTAAGCAGCATTGTCCTTGTTTTAGAGTTCATTTAGATATTAATTTGAGCAGAAACATTTACAGTACTTAATAATTATGCCTATATAATGATATAGAATAGCAATTAAGGATATCATAAAATTATAATAATAATATTCTAACCAAATTAGTTCTGTTCCTACAGGGCCTTGCCCACAGGGAGAAGTTGTGGAGAGCGGAGATGGGTTAAGTGTGTGCTGGATGCACCGCTGGCTGTGCAGGCAGACAGGAGGTTTTCCCTTGGGGCCTTGTTTCCGGGGAGAAGTTGCAGAGAGAGGAGGTGGGTTAAGTGTCGATTGGATGCGTGGCTGGCTGAAGACCAGCAGAAGGTCTTCCCTTGGGGCCTTGCTCCAAGGGAGAAGCTGAGGAGAGAGGAGTTGGGTTAAGTGTGGGTTGGATGCCCGGCTGGCTGCAGGTAGGCGGGGGGGCTTCCCTTGGTACTTTGCTCCCAGGGAGAGGCTGAGGAGAGAGGAGTTGGGTTAAGTGTGGGTTGGATGCCTGGCTGACTGCAGGCAGGTGGGAGGTCTTCCCTTGGGACTTTGCTCCCAGGGAGAGGCTGAGGAGAGAGGAGGTGGCTTAAGTGTGGGTTGGATGCCTGGCTGACTGCAGGCAGGTGGGAGGTCTTCCC
This sequence comes from Neoceratodus forsteri, assembly GCA_016271365.2. NCBI lineage: Eukaryota > Metazoa > Chordata > Ceratodontiformes > Ceratodontidae > Neoceratodus > Neoceratodus forsteri. The sequence continues at coordinate 388,616,005 of CM057457.1, read as the reverse complement.
TTGGTGCCTTGCTGGGTAGCTTGCTCCTCCCAACACTCATTCATCTAATGATGCAATCCTGCTATTAGGTGCCACTGCTAAGGGATTGGCATTTACCTTTTCTTAAAAAAAAAAAAAAACACAACAAATGGGGGTTAAACAGACCCCACACCATGGCTGTTGACCTGCTTCTGGGGACAATCACAACTACTGGACTAGTGACACTGCTCGGACCACTGTGACTGACACAGGGAAAGAGGAGGACCACATGTGCTACCTTTTGCTCTGAGTTTACCTCTCTGTATTCCCTTTCTCCCTTCAGCCACACTTTTCTTCATGTTTTTCTCTGTGGGGCACCTGAAAGCACTCCTCTGACTGTTCTCCTTCTCAGTCAATTCAAATTTCCTCAATGGCTATTACTAGCCACTCTCAGAATCCTCTCAGCCATTCATGATGCAGAATCCCTAATTAACTAGCTGTCTGCTCTGAGCTGGACCTTAGATGGAGCACTGACTTAAGCCATCTTTACCTGATGGGCTGTAATAAGGAGAAAATACTTTTTTAACTGCAGTCAAGCAGTCTGTTTTTATGGGGGTTAGCTCCTGCCACTTTGTTCACCTCCCTCCATCTAAACTATATTGGGCACCTGGGGTCACCTTCTTGGGCTTACTGAAGGCAATGAGGCTTGCTGGGAACCCGTCTTAGAGGGTATTATATTCCTGTCTTTGCAGCCTACTGAAACACACCCAGAAATTAAGCCACCTCTAAATGAGAGGCTATTGTAGCTCCCCTCATTTTGATGACTGCTCCTTCCTCATCTTAGCACCAAAGTAGCCCAATAGTCCTCTTTAGGAGCTCTTCACAGAAAGTCACATCCTCTACTGTCTCCCTTCCTATTGGTTGGGTGCCTGGTCTGAACCAGAACCAGGACCATTTGCTGTTGCTATGCAAATATTGAGAAAACAATTTCATTAAAATAAATGGGTATATATACATTTCAAAGGCCCCATTAATTTCAGTTGTGATTTTTGTGGTCATTGATGCCGGGCTAGTGAAAATCCTGTTGGGCCAGTGGATTTTTTCTAGTTACTAGCCCTGCCAGTTAGTGGTTGAAAAAGTTATTTTTGAACTCTATGACAGTCTGCGAAATCCCTGGCACTGCAGTGCAGCGTGGCCAGGTGTGGGGAGGGGGCTGTCCCATATCTGTCAAACATCCCTTATTATGAGGGACTTCCCTCATTTTGCCCCTCAGCATTGTTGTGTTCCTCATTGGAAACTGTGTTGCCACACAGAGAAGGTGCTGTGAGCAAGCAGATAGTCTTCAGTTGTGGGGATCCAGCTGCAGGGAGGGGTGGTGGGCCAGTTGCAAGGTGGGGGGCTAGCTATAGGAGGGCCAGATTTGGGGGGGACTTACACCATATCTCTCAACTGTCCTTCATTATGAAGCTAGCTTCATGGCACAACCTCCTGGACTTCCTCTGTAATGGATCCATGCTCACCAGTACAGCTTGACCCCCCCAACAGGTAACTAAATCATGGATCATTTCTGGTCCAGGTGAGGGAACCTCTGTGGTAATTCCTATTCTGGAGATTGGGTGGGGAGTACCTGTAAAACAAAGGTTACACAGGAGTCACAGGGGATCCATAGTTCTTAGGAAAATATAGCACAAATAGGCTAGACAGTAAACAAAAAAACAAAACAAAAAAAAAAAACCTGCTTATCTGATGCAGAGGTCTAAGTCCAGTCAGATCTGTAGAAATAAAAGGAAAATATATTAAATATGTAGAAGTGTTAATAATGAGAGGGACTGGGTTGCATACATATAGAATAGTGGATGGACGACCATCCACAACAAGGCTGTTTTTCCCTCGAGGGAGTTAATGACATCAGAGACCTCGAGAGCGAAGCTCAAGAGGTCTCGCTGATGTCATCAACATCCTGAGAGGGAAACACAGCCTTAGTTATGGATGGTCGCCCATCTGCTGTTTTATATAGTATATGGGTTTTTGTTTAGCTTCACATAATTTTATTGATATAATTACTTGTGGGTGCTGCTCCTTTCCCGCTGGTGATCCTGCTCGCTCCCGTTCCCGCTGCTGCCACTTATGATCGGTCCTGCTTCTTACTTTCACTTTTCCACACCACTTATTTTTAAAAATAAAAAAAAAAGTTTTTCCGAAAGGGAACCATGTATGGCTCTAGTCCATGTCCTGACTCTGAACTTAAAAGTCAGTGACTGTGCTGTCCGATGCTCGCTAAATCGCGCCGCCATGTTTGTTTCTATTTTTTACATCAAGCCTAGCTTGAGCTAATCAGGTGGCAGGTCAAAGTTAAAAAGTTGTTATACTATCGATGTGATGTCAGAACGATAGTACAACAACTTTTTTGACCTTTGAACTGTCCTACAACAAGATTTCAGCAGTTGCTGAAATCCATGCACAATTGAAAGCACCCATATACTATATATGGTATAATAGGGTACAGGATGAGGGTAGAAATAAATGGAAAATATATTAGATATGTAGAAGTGTAAACAGTGAGAGGGTCAGGGTAACACACGTATGGTATAACAGGGTACTGGATGAGGATAGAAATAAAGGGAAAATATATTAGATATGTAGAAGTGTGAATAGTGAGAGGGACTAGGTAGGACACACATGGTATAACAGGGTACAGGATGAGGGTAGAAATAAAGGGAAAATATATTAGATATGTAGAAGTGTCAATAGTGAGAGGGACTAGGTAGGACACATATGGTGTAACAGGGTACAGGATGAGGGTAGAAATAAAGGGAAAATATATTAGATATGTAGAAGTGTAAACAGTGAGAGGGTCAGGGTAACACACTTATGGTATAGCAGGGTACTGGATAAGGATAGAAATAAAGGGAAAATATATTAGATATGTAGAAGTGTGAATAGTGAGAGGGACTAGGTAGGACACATATGGTATAACAGGGTACAGGATGAGGATAGAAATAAAGTGAAAATATATTAGAAATGTAGAAGTGTGAATAGTGAGAGGGACTAGGTAGGACACATATGGTATAACAGGGTACTGGATGAGGGTAGAAATTAAGGGAAAATATATTAGATATGTAGAAGTGTGAATAGTGAGAGGGACTAGGTAGGACACACATGGTATAACAGGGTACAGGATGAGGGTAGAAATAAAGGGAAAATATATTAAATATGTAGAAGTATAACACAGAAACATAGAAACATGCACTTTGATGGCAGATAAGGACCACTTGGCCCACCTTGTCTGCCCATTTCCCTACCTACAGGATAAGCTGCAGATCCTAGTTAACCAACAGTCTATTTCTTCCTACCCCCCACAAAAAATTGCCTTATGTTTGTCCCATGTATTCTTGAATTCTCCCACAGTTTTAGACCCCACAACCTCCTCAGGAAGGCTATTCCATGCGTTCACCACCCTCTCTATGAAAAAAATACTTCCTCACATTGCCCCTGAACCGTCCCCCCATCTTCAAATTGTGTCCCCTTGTTCTTGCACATCTCTTTTCCTGAAAGATGATATCCTCTTGGACTTTGTTGATTCCACTGAGGTATTTAAAAGTTTCCATCATGTCCCCCCTTCCTCTTTTCCTCAAGGGTATACATATTAAGCTGCTTTAGTCGCTCCTTGTATGGCTTCTCTTGCAGACCCTGCTCCATTTTAGTTGCCCTCCTCTGGACTGCCTCTAGTCTGTCTATGCCCTTGTGGAGATGGGGTCTCCAGAACTGGACGCAGTACTCCAAATGGGGTCTCACCAACTGTCTGTACAGAGGGTTAAAACGTCCTGTTTTCTGCTGGTCATGCCTTTCCCTATACATCTCAGTATCCCCCCAGCCCTCTGTCAGGAGGTCTAAACCTTACTATCAGGTTCTTGGCAATATTGAGAATGCAAGTAATCACAGAGATGTTGCATTAGAGTAATAAACTTGTTTATTACTACCAAAAAGGATAAAATTACAGTTGCCCTAAGCAGTTCTTACCAATATGAACCAGGAGCCAGTGCTAAGCATTCCCTATACCTCGAGGTTTCTTTGTGTCTCTTGGGATCTCCGAGTTACAAGACTTAGTGTCTCACATTATATACCTATGGTAATTACTATGGTTACTATAAGATATAAACATTTCTAGTTACAGAGATGAGCCCTATTGGCTAAATTAGAGGCGGCTCCACAGTCCAAGAAAACATTATGCAATTTCATAGTAGTCATCAGTTTGTAAAACAAGAGTTCTTATACAGAGTCTTACATAACTCAGTGTAGTAGTACAAATCACCAAAAAGTGGCAATGCCGACTTATATATCATAGGTATTCCAAGGAGACAGGTGTCCTGACATCTTATAAGTAAGAAATACACAAAAAATACATAGAAGAATATATATGTATTAGCAAGCAAAGTGTTTTGCAATAGTCGGCGTACATATTCTGACATCTACTCTTATACGGTAGATGCCCTTAGCCCTATATGTTAGTATAGCATATACCTAAGCACTAACTGTCTATGGTGTACCTCTGAAGGTACCAATAAGGGTGCAGGGACCTCATGTAACATACCCCCCCTTGTTGCCTCCAAGGGCAACACAGGCAAATCTAGGGAAAGGTCAGGAAGCAGTGGTCATTTACAAACCCGACACACAAACTGTGTAAAGGAACTTAAGCTGCTCACGGTGTTGGCGCAGTGTGCACTGTAGGCAGCACAGCATAATAATTAAGAAAAGTATAAAAAATGCTTGTATAATAACAAAACCTTTAAAAGTAATTTCTAACCAGATGTTAGTCAATGCATCATTCATATCACCATCATTAATTAATGAAAGGATAGCTTCATTGGCCTTGGTCATATTATTGCTGATGTGGATGAGGTGTGTATCTTTCCTGTCTAAAAGTGATTTTAATGTAAGTGTAAGTGGGTCTATGTGTACATTAAAATATGGTAAATATTCTGAAAGTGTGAGCAGGCAATCGGGGTTACTATTAATGATGTCTGCATCGACAAGGGGGATGGGGGTTATAACGATATGTCCAATAGCAGTTTTCTGGTGTGGGACAAAACAGAAATTGGGAGAATCAATAACACATATTTCAGATCCATAAGTATAGCTTTTGAAATTAGTTACCACGCAATACTCCCCATCAGAATTATACTGAGAGCGAACAGTAGGGAGTCTCCACTTTTGCAACTGTACTGGGCAGGTGTAGGTTGTCTTGGAAATCTGTGTTGACAGGCGATGAACCTCCTCACAATAAGATCGATGAAGTTTATCTGGAGTCAATGTTGAGTCTGCGAAAATCCATGTCATTTGTGCTGATGTCATTATCTATGGTAAAAGTCCAATCACTGCTATCTGGAGAATAACCACAGACAGGTTGGATAACATCAAATACATCACATCAACACAAGTAAATGTATTGTTTCTTCGCACAGCAGTCCATGTGCGGAGCAATCCAGGCATCCAGGAAAGGGTGGATAACCAGTAGAGGTGGTAGATCCAGGTGTTCTCTGTAGATGTCTTCATCAAGGTGCCCAATGGAATGTACCAGTGTGAGCTTGTCGAACAAAGCTGTAGTGGGATCAAAGCATGGTAAAGAGACAGTGAAGGAAACAAACATTGTATCTCTTATGGAACATTTCTTAGCAGTGAAACAACGACCAGTGTTAGGGTGTCTGGTCACAAAACCCAGGTTTCTAGCTGTAGAGAGAGAGGAATGGTTAGAGATTGTTGCATACACGTAGCAATACAGCGTGTACAATACCATTTGGAAATGCATCTGTCATGTATGATATCAGGGATTCTTCCAGATTCTAGATCATGGAAGAGATTGTTGATGGTAGTGATCATGTATGAGCCATAGGCAGAGCAGAGAATTTCTCTAGCAATGTATTGTTTATCTGCTTCTTTGTTATTCTGTGCAATGAGTGCATTAATCTTATCTTTAGAGTCTGTGAATGCCTTAGCAATGTCGTGCATATTGTATACAGTGTATCTTTCCTCCTGATTGAGGCCATCCACACATGCAATAATGGGGGTAGTATATTATTGACCAAACCAGTCTGAAATTTGGCAGAATGAGATTTGATAGCAGCAATGTCTGCCTTATTCCAAATAGACATAGCCATACCAAAAAGGCCTGTGACAGTACCTGTTGCACCTGTGACAACAGAACTGTCAACTTCACGTGTATTACGTTTATGACTTTGATCATCAGGATTGGGTTTTCTCCTGAAGTTGCCTCTGTGTTCAGTAGTATGGACCCGGGCAATAGGGTCTTGAGTACGAATCTGAAATGCAGCTAAACTATCAAGCAATAACGTACTATAAAATGCTGATGTATTAGTATTGTGACACATACCAAATTATTTCATATTCCAGTAAGTGAAATTAAACAACACAGGTATGTGCATAAATAGTAAGTTGTTAATCAATGAACCAGGGAGGGCAGTAGCCAATAGACCACTTTGGGGACCAGGGGTGTGCTTTGGATATTCCAAAAACTGTTTATTGGTAGGTGGTAACACAGAGAGGTACATGGCAGCAGAAGCCATGTTGTGTACAGCACAACATTTTTGAGCAGAATCCTTAGACAGAGAATTACAATACGAAGGATCAATTAAGGCAGTAATATTGTTTAAACCAGAATGTCTGAGAGAGTTTGTAGCAAGGACAGAGAACCATTTGGGGATAATTTAGCATTGGGCCAACCCTGGAAAGTTCCTTTGGAGAGTTTGGCCACAGGAAGAATTTGTCCTTGTGATGTGGTTTGCCACTCAAATTGTAGGGTAGATTTATCAGGAGTGACAACCAAGGCAGTAAAGTAAGCATCGGAACCTTCCTGGACAGTAATCAGACTATCGGGTATTTTGATGGATACTCCCTCTGAAGGAGATGCTGGATGATCAAGGTGTGGTAGGAGGTTTGGTACCGTGCCTTGGATGCAGGGGATAACTCCTGCGATGAGGAGATGAGGAGATAATGGAACAAGACAGCCATCTTGTCAATGTATCTGAAAAGCAAAATCAAACATTAGTAAATCAGTACTGTTCTGCCCAATGGGGTGAGGAAAAGTAATTAAACTCCTTTATACAGTTTCAGTTGGTTTGCATGTAACCATTTGTTAGTCGGTGTTTCTCTTTGGTACTCTTGTCAAGGAATCTGAACACTTCTCTGAGTTCAGTATCAATGTGTTGGGCTGCTGAGAAGTCCAAGGGGGAAAACGGTTCAGGTTTCTTCCTGAGTGCAGCAATATGTACGGCCGTAATGGCCTCTGGATGATCCATCATCCATGTGTCCCCCCCTCGGGCCCCTTCCTTGGCAAGGATGTCTGCTGCATCATTGAAGGCATGATAGGAATCATGGAGGGAATGAGCTTTAACTTTATGTACATAGAGTTTGTGTGCAAATTTTTGTGCCAGTGAATGTATGTATATTACCAATTCCTTGTACTTCACTGGGCTGCCTTCAGAAGAGAGGAAGGAGTTCTTCTGCCAGAAAGAAAGGAATTCTGTGAGAGAACAACAAACCCAATAAGAGTCTGTGAAAATGATGATATCCTCGGTCCCATGCTGGATGAACTCGAGGGCACAGGCCACCGCTGCCATCTCTGCATACTGTGATGATGCTACACTGCAATGCTTAGAGATTTTAACAGTGTTCCCATAAGGGTAAATCACTAGAATGCCCATCCCTGCAATTTGTTCTCCCTGATAGTAGGATGCTGAACCATCAGTAAAGATGTGACACAAAGAGGTGTTGTCAAGTATTTGTGGCATGGCAGGGAGAAAAGGACCTGGATCTGGAAGATCAGGTGACTGCAGTGTACAGTCATGGAGTTCTCCTTGGAAGAGGAGTCCATGAGCCAGCATAGATGGAATTTTTGTTGGGTGCATCTGTATGTCTCTATCATGGAGAAGAAGTGACCAGTGTGTCAGCCTGGTATTAGAGACTGACCCATCCTTCACTCTGTCTGAGAGCAAAAATGTAGTTGGTGTTGATAATCAGTGGAGAGTACCCAATGATATACAGAAAGTGCTTGACAGCCCAGTAGGTGGCCAGAAGGTTCCTTTCCCAAAGGCTGTACTTATTGTTCTACTGGGGTCAAGAGCTGTGATGCATATGCAGTGGGTCTCAGGGTGCCATGTACCTTCTGAGCCAGTACTGCTGACATGGCAATGTCAGAGGTGGCACATTCCAGATGGAATGGTAGTGATGGATTGGGGTTGACCAGAGCTGGGGCGGAGGCCAAGGTCTGCTTCAGTGACATCACAGCCTGGGTACGTATAGGGCCCCTAGTCCATGGAATGTCCTTTTTTAATAGCTCATACAGAGGAGCAGCTTTCTGAGCAAAATCACAGATGAAATCTCTAGAATAGTTCACCATACCTGGAAACCGTCGAAGAGTTGCCACACTGGTAGGTATTGGCAAGTTTTGCAATCCTTGTATCTTCTTCCAGGTAGGGCTTTGGCCTTGGTCAGTTATTTTTAGACCAAGAAAAATTACTGCTTTCTGACATAGTTGTGCTTTTGCTGGATTGCATTTTAGGCCTGCTTTCTGAATGAGAGTCAGAAGTTCGTCCAAGAGATCCAAGTGTTGTTCCTGTGTGGCGTTTGCCAGCAACAGGTCATCCACATACTGCAAGAGACACTGGGGAGTAGAGAAACTCTCAAGGGGTCCATCATATGCAGATGGAACAGGGATGGGCTGTTATGGAATCCCTGTGGTAAGCAGGTCCAAGTATACTGTCTTCCTTCAAAGGTGAAGGCAAACTTATATTGACTCTTAGGGGCCAATGGTAATGACCAAAAACCATTAGAGATATCCAGGGCACTGAAACATTTTAGGTCAGGGGTCAAAAGTTGTAGCACATCAGGTGCGGATGCTACAATTGGTGAACAACTGGGGGTGACCTGGTTCAATGTTCTGTAGTCAATAGTAAGTCTCCAGGTGCTTTTTTCACGGGTCACACTGGGGAATTAGCAGTAGAAATGCATGTTCTGATTACCCCTTGCTTAAGACATGACTTGATTGTTTCTCTGAGAGAAGGCAAGACCTCAGTTGGGAAAGGATATTGCCTTTGCCTCTCATGTGCTGGGCCTGGCACTTCGATGACAGTGTGCATTCTGCCACAGTCATGTTTGTTGATTGAAAATGCCTCCAAATGTCATTGCAAAATGGGAAGAAGCTTTGGGAAAAGCTCATGGTCTTTGAACAAATCTATGACTTCATACTCTTTGTTGTTAGATATTGTTGCCACAAAGTGTGAATCAGGGATCAAAATAGTGTGATATTGACCCTGAATTTGTATCAATAGCATGTTAGCTAAATCTACCACACAGCCATGTGGTGCAAGGAAGTCAATTCCTATGATACTCGGGTTATCATGCATTACCATCAGTTGGAAGGTGTGTGAGACCTTTAAGTGGCCTAACTCTACCTGCAAGGGTAGAGACCGGTATGCAGGTAGTCTAGTACCATCTACTCCTGACATGTTGGTCCTTTGTCCGGTGGACTAAGGAGATGTGTCCAGGTGTTCATCATGTAATACAGACACATCCACACCTGCATCTACCAATACTAGAAGTAGGCAGCCCTTGGCCTCAGTGCAGGGCCTTCCATTTGTATCCAAGACCAGCTTGTTTACAATCCGGACTGGGGCCTGTAATTGTCAGTCTGTACTGCTGGGTGCATGGAGAGATTGGGTCTGGCTCCTTTGAACCACTTCACCATGCTGCACTGATGCTATATAGGGAGGAGCTTCTGGGTTCAGGCCAGTATGGGCCTGAAGGCCTGTACTTCTAGTGTCGCCATGGCCCATTGAGGTTTGGGTCACCGGTTGTACAGCCACAAGGGACTGAGCTGGAACAGCATCTGCCACAGAGCGCACTTGCCCCAGGAGCTCTCGGAATTTCTGATTCTCTTTGGCTATCTCCCTATACGAAGGGCCCGTTCTTTGTTGTTGATGTCTGCCCTTATTCTTGTGTTTCTTATTCTTATGATAGTTCTGGTTCCCACCCCATTGCTGCTATTGCTGTTGTGGTTGTTGCTGTTGTTGTTGGGCCTGTTAGGGGTGTTGGTTGTGTGTGGGGAGGGGCTGCTTATGTTGGACCTGCCCCTCCACCATGTAGTGTATCGCGGCCTCTTGAATAGGCTCCACGGTGGCTACTTTCTTGGAAGTGGAGCCCAGATCATGGATGTAGAGTTGGCAAACTCTCTCAGTTTTCCGAAGGATATCAGCAAACCTGTCCATGTTGGGATAAGTGGCTGGCTCTACCTTTTCTCGTACTGCAGGAATCATGTTCCTAAGGAACAGGGTCTTATACTCAATAAGATCTACATCTGCAGCTTCCTGTGCCAGGTGCTTTCCTGCTCAGTAGGCCATCCGGAGTCTCTGGTAGTAAGTCGCTGGACTTTCCTTTGCATTCTGTTTTACAGGGTATGCAAGCATCACTCCTACTACACCTGGGCTGTGTGCAGAAATGAGCTCAGCTGCAACTTCATCAAAGGTGGCGTTGCCATCCTGGCAGATGGCATCGGGGAGTTTGGCTCACAAACTAGGATCAATGGTCTGGCGTAGTATCTGGACCTGATATTCTGCAGCGAGACTAAGCATCTCACATTTAGAATGCACCTTTTCTAAGTGGCAGCTGAGATTGTTGGACTGGCTCATCAGACCGATACTGTCAGCTATTTGCTGAACAGAGTAGGCCATTTGTAGGGGATTATTGGGCCGATCAGGTGGAGGTAGGTTATCTCTGGCGCTGTCTAGGGCAGCCCGAGCTGCAGCCTCGGCCGCAGTACGGACAATACCATCCTGAGTGCCAGCCTCCTGTAGAAGCTGCCTGATTTGGGTTTTAATGGCCCGTTTACTTCTCTCAGGAAGAGGTACAATACCTATTGCATTCTCATTCATAGTTTCTATCTCCTGCCTGTCTTCCACATTAATTACGGCTATCGGTGGTGCCATCGGGACCAGGCCTGGGCCTGCTCCCCCCCATCATGGGAGTCACCTTGTTGGCATCTCCCATGATGAGCGTCATGATGTCGACGATGTATGACATGGTGAGGGTGGAGTGGGGACCCACCATGTTGTGGATGGCTTGGTGGGGTTTCTGGGCCATAGTAGGGGTGTGACTGGGCATTGTACTGAGAGACGTCATCATCTGATACCTCCCCCTCAGATGACGTGTGTAAGGCAGGGGCTACGCCTCCCATCGCCTTAACATGTCCAGTCAGCACCTCCCACTGATGGCGTAGTTTTGCCATCTTGGTTTTACATTCAGCATGACTTACTGTTGCAAGATCCATATCAACCTCATCCTGCATTTGCTTCTGCAACACTCTATACGTGGCGCTCAATTCGCGATTGTCCCTAGTAGCCACTTCTAAGTCATTACGTACCTGGTTTATCTCATCCTGTAGCTCTCCCATCTCCTCACTCAACTGTGCATCCGCTGTACTCAACAAGTCATTCATATGCAATGTCTGTCCCTTATCCTGTCTCAAACTTTCACACTCCTGTTTCAACATACAAAGTTCCTGTTCTCCAGCCTGAGCTGAATAATGCAAAAGTGAATCCTTTTCATTTCGCAGTGTTTGAAGTTCAGTCTCCAAATTCTGCTGCAGTCGAATACATTCCATTTCCTGCAAACCCATCTCTTGCTTAAGAGACAAAATATGCAGATCAAGCATGAAACCTTGCTTCGGAGGCTTCCAGAGCAGCGTAGAGAGCTGTGACCAGCTGCCCTTTGGCATGACGCTTATTGGCTGATTGTCTCATCTCTGTGTACTGGGTTGAAATCCCCAGTATAGGGTTATCAGATTGACTTGCATCCCACGTGAAGTCAGCCCATCCTCCATGGGAGGCAAGGAAGTTAGAGACATTGAGTCTCAGTTCTGCGCAGATATTTGATACGGTGGCCATTGTGTGGGAGGGAACGAAAAATCAAACTGTGAAAAAGGTGCCGTGCTATGTATCAATCCAAAACAGGAGCACGTTATACACAGTCGGGCTACTGTAGAATTTGTAGGCTTACAATTCAAAGCTGCTATGGAGTGGGTTGAGTTGGAATCAACCACAATCGAGGAAAACAGCCAGACTTTGTAAGTGACTACAAACTGGTATGAAAACGGGAAAGGTGATATGGAAATGTACACCTACTGTCCCCATTGGGAAGGGAAATGTTGTAGCAACTAGTGAAAGCTTACAAACACCAAATATTGCCTGCATGCGGTTGCCAATTGTCAGGAGGTCTAAACCTCACTGTCAGGTTCTTGGCAATATTGGGAATGCAAGTAATCACAGAGATGTTGCATTAGAGTAATAAACTTGTTTATTACTACCAAAAAGGATAAAATCACAGTTGCCTTAAGCAGTTCTTAGCAATATGAACTGGGAGTGAGTGCCAAGCATTCCCTATACCTCGAAGTTTCTTTGTGTCTCTTGGGATCTCCGAGGTACAAGACTTAGTGTCTCACATTATATACCTATGATAATTACTATGGTTACTGAAAGATAGAAACATTTCTAGTTACAGAGATGAGCCCTATTGGCTAAATTAGAGGAGGCTCCATGGTCCAGGATAACATTATACAATTTCATAGCAGTCATCAGTTAGTGAAACAAAAGAGTTCTTATACAGAGTCTTACATAACTCAGTGTAGTAGTACAAATCACCAAAAGGTGGCAATGCCGACTTATATATCATAGTTATTCCAAGGACACAGGTGTCCTGACATCTTATGAGTAAGAAATACACAGAAAATACATAGAAGAATATATACGTATTATCAAGCAAAGTGTATTACAATAGTTTGTGTACATATTCTGACATCTACTCTTATACAGTAGATGCCCTTAGCCATATATATTAGTATAACATATACCTAAGCACTAGCTGTCTATGGTGTACCTCTGAGGGTACCAATAAGGGTGCAGGGACCTCGTGTAACATCTCCCTACTTCCTTCTCACATTGCTTGCTAACCTTAAAGTCATCTGATATAATTATCCCCAGGTCCCTTTCCATTTTTGTTGTTGTTACTACCTCCCCCCATTGTGTAATCTTCCCCTGGGTTTTTGTTTCACAGGTACATTTTTGTGCACTTCTTTGCATTGAATCCAAGCTACCATACTTCTGACCATTCTTCAACCTTACCAAGTCCCTTCTTATCCTTTCCATGCCTTCTTGTGTATCAACCCTGTTGCAGATCTTTGTGTCATCTGCAAAGAGGCATACTTTTCCTTCCAGTCCCTTTGTAATGTCACTTATAAAGACATTAAAAAGGACTGGACCCAGTACTGAACCCTGCGGTACCTCACTAGTAACCCGTCTTTCTTCAGAGTGGACTCCATTTACAATTACCTTCTGTGTTCTGTTGTCCAGCCAATGTTTTATCCAGGCTACCACCCTGGGACCCACTCCCAGACTAGTTAATTTGACTATTAATCTTTTGTGTGGGACTGTGTCAAATGCCTTGCTAAAGTCTAAGTAGGCCATGTCCACAGCCCCTCCCTGGTCTACTACTTTGGTCACCCAGTCAAAGAAATCAGTTAGATTCATCTGACATGACCTTCCCCCATGAACCCATGCTGCTTTGGGTCCTCTGCCCCACTGGCCTCTAGGTACTCAACAGTTCTTTCCTTCAGATAGTGAGAGGATCAGGGTAACACACATATGGTATAACAGGGTACAGGATAACGGTTGAAATAAAGTAAAAATAAATTTTGTGTAAGGTTTTTAAGGAGGATAATCCACTCACCTGCCTAGAAGAGGACCAACATCCGAAGACCCAGATGAAGAAGACGAGTCAGGGGACAAAGAGGAAGTGACCAGAGGATAGTGCAACTCATCCTGTTCTGGCCAGAGCAGCTAAAGCCACCTATTCCACAACACCAACATATGGGACAGCAACTGACTAGGCTTGGTTGAAGAGAGGGTCCATTGGGCTGGTCATGAGTACTAGAAGGATCTACCGGGCTGAACATAGGTGCAAAAGAGGGCCCACTGGGTTATGCATGGGTACAAGGGAGGACCCACTGTGCTGGCATAGGTGCAAGAGAAAGACTCAGTGGGCTGGCCATGTGTGCAGGTGAGGAACCCAGCAGGTTGGGCTTGGGTGCAGGGAGGGTTCCAATGAGCTGTGATGGGGAAAGAAAATGATTCTCCACCAACACCACTGGTGAGTTGGAATGTATGGAGAGTTGTATTTCTTCTGAAAACCTCAACTCCTCTTCCTTCTCTTTAACTGGAGAAGTTACATTACAAGCTAATTACTTTTCTCTTGCCCTATAATCGTGAATGTATATTTTTTACTTTCTGTTATCATTTTGTTTTCCTTACATGCTGTGAAAAAAACACAATGTATTATTTTTCTTGCTTTATTTTGCTACTACATGCTTTGACTAATACATCCATCCTTAAATGTATTTTTTATGTCTATGACCAAGGCAGAACTACACTTAAAATCTTACATATAAATAAATAAATCATCAGAATACCATTTTCATATTTCAGTAGTATAATCTCCTTCCTTTTCAGGTGCCCATGACACTATGTATATGTGTCTTTTAGCTTCAAAGCACTAAACCTATTCACATGCACAAAACACAAGACGTTATTCTCTTCACACATTACTGTGAAACATCAGGTCCCAGAATAGCCAAGAAACAATTGTTAGAGTTCACTCTTGCATGCCACTGCCATGCCCACTTCTCATGCAAACAACAATCAATTAGGCAAACCCCTTTAGTTTCTGTGCTATGCACCATTACATCAGAGAGACATAAATCTTACAGAACCACTAAAAAAAATAAATTTATCAAGACTGGATTGCTGAATTAAAACCTGACATTTACAGTACTTAAATAAATAATAGCTTCCTGGCTACAAACGGTGCTACAGACATGACAATAACAACATTTCTGTTTTACATGGAAAACATCCATATAATGGACTAGCCAAGGAGAAAGCACCTGCTTCATCCTTTTTTCCTAGTTTATTTTTATGCCCAACCTGCCCATACTTTTGTAGCCAAATACTGACATGCTTAGAGTTAAACAAAAAATAAAAAAAAAATCATTTTGTGTGTGTGTGTGGGGGGGGGGTATGCCTAGATGCAGTTTCAGGCACTCCTTAATTACTCCCCCAGGCAGCTCTGATAGTCAGTTGTTCCAACGTGATAGATCCACCTCATGCCACTCCCACATGAACCAAAAAAAAGGTGAGTGTGGATCTTTAGGAGCTTCTCAGGTGGAGGTGGGAGTGGATCTTACTCCCCCCAAAAAAACTAATGCTGCCTCCCACTGCTCAGGTTCCACTTCTTGTACCTTCCATTTAAGAAAGAAAATAGAAACATAGAAACATAGAATTTGACGGCAGATAAGGACCGCTTGGCCCACCCAGTCTGCCCAGTTTCCCTACCTAATGGATAAGCTGCAGATCCTAGTTAACCAGCAGCCTACTTCTTTTTGCCCCCAACCCCTAGAATTGCCTTATGACTGTCCCATGCATGCTTGAATTCCACCACTGTTTTTGACTCCACAACCTCCTCGGAAGGCCGTTCCATGCATCTACAACCCTCTCTGTGAAAAATACTTCCTTAATTACCTCTGAGCCACCCCTCTATCTTCAAATTGTGCCCCTTGTTCTTGCACACCTCTTTTTTTGAAAGATGCTACCCTCTTGGACTTTGTTGATTCCCTTGAGGTACTTGAAAGTTTCTATCATGTCCCCCCTCTCCCTCCTTTCCTCGAGGCTATACATATTAAGCTCCTTAAGTCTCTCTTCATATGTCTTCCGGTGCAGACCCTGCACCATTTTAGTTGCCCTCCTCTGGACAGCTTCCATCCTGTCTATGTCTTTGTGAAGACTGGGTCTCCAGAACTGTACGCAGTACTCCAGATGGGGTCTGACCAGCTGTCTGTACAGAGGGATAATAACTTCCTGTTTTCTACTGGTGATGCCTCTCCCTATGCATCCCAGTATCCCCCAGCCCTCCTTGCTGCCCTCTCACATTGCTTGCCCACCTTTAGGTCATCTGATATGACTACCCCCAGGTCCCTTTCCATTTTTGTTGTTGTTAGTATCTCACCCCCCATTGTGTACTCTTCCCCTGGGTTTTTGTTTCCCAGGTGCATTACCTTGCACTTCTTAGCATTGAATCTAAGCTGCCATACATTTGACCATTCCTCTAACCTTGCCAAGTCCCCTTTCATCCTTTCCACCCCCACCTTGTGCATCAACTCTGTTGCAGATCTTTGTGTCATCTGCAAAGAGACATACTTTTCCTTCCAGTCCCTCTGCAATGTCACTTATAAAGACATTGAAGAGGACCGGTCCTAATACTGAACCCTCACGGTACCCACTAGTAACCCCCTTCTTCAGAGTGGATTTATTTACTATTACTCTCTGTGTCCTATTCTCCAGCCAATTGTTTACCCAGGCTGTCATCTTGGGACCCACTCCCAGGCTAGCTAACTTGTATATTAATATTTTGTGTGGGACTGTGTCAAATGCCTTGCTAAAGTCTAGGTAGGCCATGTCCACAGCCCCTCCCTGATCTACTACTTTGGTCACCCAGTCAAAGAAATCTATCAGATTTGGCTGACATGACCTTCCTGCTGTGAATCCATGCTGCCTTGGGTCCTGTGCCCCTCTGGCCTCTAGATACTCGATGATTCTTTCCTTCAGAAGTGATTCCATCATTTTCCCTACCACTGAGGTTAAACTAACAGGTCTGTAGTTTCCTGCTTCTGCCTTGCTCCCACTTTTGTGAAGGGAAATCACATCTGCCCTCCTCCAGTCCTCGGGTACCACCCCATCCTCCCATGATTTGTTAAACAGGGTAGTCAGTGGTGTCACTAATTCCGCCCTTAGTTCTTTTAGAATTCTGGGATGAATCCCATCAGGCCCCATTGCTTTGTGCACCTTCAGTTTTAAGAGTTCTTTCAGAACCCTTTCTTCTGTAAATGTGCTGGTATCAACTTCTGTATCCAGAGTGTTTCTACTGTTTGTTTTAGGTACCTCCCCCTCTTCCTTTGTAAATGCTGAGCAAAAATATTTGTTTAGTATCTCTGCCTTTTCACAGTCACCCTCTGCCCCCCATTAAGCCTCACTATCCCTCCCTTGGTCTTCCTTCACTCCTGATGTACCTATAAAGGTTTTATCCCCTTCTTAACTGAGTTGTCTATCTTTTCCTCAGTTTGGGCCTTTGCTGTTCTGACTGCCTTCCCAGCTTCCTTTTGCTTTAACTGATACAGTTCTCTGTCCTGCTCCTTCTGTGATTCCTTGTACTTCCTGAAGCTTTCTTTTCTCTTGAACCTTCCTGCCACTTCCTTTGAGAACCATAGTGGTTTCTTACATTGTTTAGTTTTGTTTATTTGCTTCACACAAAGGCTTGTTACCTCTGTGATGGCAGTTTTTATTATTCCCCATTGTTCTTCCACCCCTCCTTCCTGCCCATTTGCTAGTGCATTCCTTAGGCACTCACCCATTTTGGCAAAGTCAGCCCTCCTAAAGTCCAGTACCTTTGCCTTTGTATGGCTTTACTCTATTGCTGTGTTTATTGTGAGCCATACTGTTCGATGGCCGCTAGTTCCCAGATGGCTACCCACTTCTACATCTGTGATACTCTCTTCATCTCCATTTGAGAGAACCAGGTCTAAGATTGCTCCCTCTCGAGTGGGCTCCAATACTAGTTGTCTAAGGCATGCCCCCTGTAGGGCATCTAGAATAACCCCACTCTTCGGAGTGGCTGCTGCAACTGTACTCCAGTTAACATCTGGCTATTTCTTTGATAAACAAATAATAGCGCCCTGCAACCACTGACTAACATGAATGCATATTTATTTGAGGGTGGAAAACATTTCTTGCAGGAGGGTAAGGTGGAAGAGACTATTTACACCTTCAGTCAGTTTCACGGACAGAAAACATGACATCATCCCTTTTGTACATGCAAAACATCTGCAGACTCCACCCACTGTAGCCATAAAAAGGGAAACAAAAGCAAGACTAACAACTATAGACCCATTAGTCTGACCTCAAATATAAGTAAATGTATGGAGATAAGTTACTAACTGGAGATTTGTAACAAGAATTTAGGTGACCCAAATCAGTATGGCTTCAATAAAAATGATAGGAAACAGTTTTTACACCTCTAGATGCCCTACAATTGTTCTTGTATTGGTGACCCTGTATTCTGATATGTCTTTGCCCTTTTTTGTTATATTAACTAATTTAATTTTGTTGCCTTTGTAGCTACCCTGAATCCCTCTCTCCTCAGCAGTTGCTGCTCTCTGTTTTCATGCTGCCTGAACATTCCATGGCATCAAAAACACCCATTCCAGGCCATTCAGCTAAATAACATAGAATGGGAGTTTCTGATGTAATAGCATGTCTTAGAAATATGAAAATCAAGAGCAGTAGCTGGTGAGAAGAGTAGAACTCTATGTAGATCTGAGGATACCCCAAAGCTAGGTTATTTGTTTATCAAAGAAATTGACAAAGCATATTAGAATGCATAACAGGCATAGGAAGGAAGATGGAAGGGCAGTTGACTATGAAAAAATAATTTCACATCTCCTTTAAGGAAAGATCTTGTACCAGTAACTTAATATCGTTCTATGATTCAGTAAGTAGAAGTCTGGACAAAGGAATTCCGGTGAACGTCCTGCTACTTGACCTAAAAGTACATTTTTGATAAGGTACCCCATGCACAACTTATATTCAGAATGTCCAAAATTGTTCTAAACCCTTATTTAGTATGATGGGTTTCTGCATGGCTTATCAGTAGAACTCAACAAGTCCATGTTTCAGATACATTATCAAAAGAAATCAAGATCACAAGTGGTGTACCCCAAGGATCAGTATTGGGTCCTGTTCTTTCTGGGATCTTTATTAGTGACATCGACTTAGGTACTGACTGCCAGATGGTCTCAAACTCAGTTCCGAAGTTGATGCGAACACTAAATCTGCCCTCATCCAAGAGATTAATTTAATTGAAAACTGAACCAGATGAAATAAAATGGAATTTAACCTAGAGAAATGTTTGGTAATACACTTCAGTAGAAGGAATCCCAATACTACTTAACATAGAAACATAAAAGTTGACAGCAGAAAAATACCGCAAGGTCCATCCAGTCTGCCCATTTCTTTTTCTACCTTATGAATGTGCCATCGGCCTTTGCTCTGTCAATGGCCTATCTATTCATACTTATCTGTATTGCTCTGTTATGCCTATCCCATGCCTGTTCGAAGCCCTGCACTGTATTCATATCCACCACTTCCTGAGGTTGGCCATTCCATGCATCTACCAGACTTTCTGTGAAAAAGAACTCCCTCATGTTACCCCTTAATCGGCCTCCCTCTAATCTCATGCTGTGTCCTCTTGTCCTGCTATTTTTCTTATATTGAAACATGTTAGACTCTTTCACCTTGTTAATGCCCTTAAGGTGTTTGAATGTTTCGATCATATCACCTCTCTCCCTCTTTTGCTCTAGGGAATACATATTGAGCTCCGTTAATCTGTTCTCATATGTTTTCTGATGCAGTCCCTGCACCATTTTGGTTGCTCTTCTCTGGACTGCCTCAATTTGGTTAATGTTCTTGTGAAGGTGTGGCCTCCAGTACTGCAAGCAGTACTCCAGATGGGGCCTAACCAGTATCTTGTAAAGACGGATTATTACCTCCCTCTTCTGACTTGTGATACCCCTACTAATTCACCCCAACATCCCTCTAGCCTTACCTACTGCTTTAGTGGTCTGCTTGGATGATTTCAGGTCCATTTCTTCCCTTGTAACTGCCAGCAACTCCCCTCCCAGCCTATAGGTGGCTTCAGGGTTTCTCTTCCCTATGTGCATGATTTTGCACTTCTTTGCATTTTACTATCTAAATGGGTGTCCAGTTAAAGCAGTAGATTCAGGAGTAGATCTGGGTTTCATTATCAATAAAGAACTGTCTTCCATCGATCAGTGTAGAGTTGTAGCATTCAGAGCCAATGGAATCCTAAACTCAGTTAAGAAATCCTTTAACAACGGAAGTAAGGCCTGCATTCTTCCTTCATATACAACCTATGTTAGACCATGTGTGGATTACGCAGCCTCATTCTGGGCACCTTATTTAGTTAAATATTCTAGGCTAACTGAGTTTGTACAAAGGAGGGCCACTAAGCTGATTACCCCATTAGCAGTTTATCCTTCTCTGACATAATAAAAGCCCTAACCTGTACAATTTAAAATTTTGCAGAATCAGGGGTGATTTATTCATGCTATTCAATATTTTAAGGGACCCATATCTTATGAAGGAATGTAATCTCACATTGGCTCCAAAACCTGATGGACTCATATATCATAACAAACAACTTCTGATTCCAAAGGTGAAAACCAATATAAGAAGTATTTTTTTTACTATTAGGGTAAGTAAACTCTGAAATACACTATCTGACTGTCTGGTTAATAGCTGCTCCCCTGAAATGTTTAAAGATCCCCTCAATAAGTATCTATTAGACTGTGGGTCATAGCATACTCCCTGCAAGTGCAGGGAAGGTAGTCTTGATGGGCCTCGGCCTTCTTTCACCTTAAATTATGGAGTAACACTGAGTAACATGGCTTTGTAGGCACAGAAGCCTGAGGCTGAGGATGGGACTCGTGAACCTCCTGCCAGGGCTAGGAAAGGGTGCAAAATAGAGCATGCCACCATGAATGACGGCTGCATGGTTTGTGTGCGCCAAACGCTGGTATGGGCAGCAGTGCATACCTGGAGTAGATTTACCATAACCAAGCTATAAGTGTGAAGCTAAGTTGATAGTAACTTTAACTGTGAGATGATGAAATGATAAAAAAATGAACAAAAAATTAGTTTAAATTGTAATAATCTAAAATAATGTGCATGAGGGAAATTAACTCTAAAGATCTGTATGTGAAACTAGAATAGTAAAAGCAATTGGAACATTTACAAGGAGTTTCCATTATGTTAGCAATAACAAATATTAACTATAATGTGAGAAAAAGTGTGTGAGAATTATCTAAACATTTGCACTGCTAAGTGTTTGCAGTGCTACTACAGCATGCATCTAAAAATACCAAAGGTAATGCAGTCATATTGACGTGACAAAGAAAAATTGTTACACGTGTGCTGTGCTACTGCAGTGTGCATCTAAAAATAACAAGGTGATGCAGTGGTAAACGAGTGTGCAGTATGCACTGGTTGTACTGGACTAGTTTGACATTTGATAGCATGTCAGGTAGAAGTGGCATCTGTTACATCAATTGCGGCATCTGAAAATTAAAACATGTGCACAAACTATCACTAACAATACCACATGGCACAAACAACAACTTAAACAATGAACAGACATTTTACAGTTTGCACAGGGTGTAGGCTACTGAATACAGCTCCCTTAGGGAGAATTTCCTTGTGTTACCCCATGTGTTTTTCAAACTTTATTTTCATTTAGTGAGTTAAAAAGTTAAAAAAGTACTTTCCTTTACTGTACTGTTGCAGCGTCTGTTCCTGCATAAGGCATCCAGCATCAAACCTGACTAGAGCTGATGTAGTCAGTAATTGCAGTATGCCTCTTCTGCTGTGGACATAGCTGCAGTAACCAAAACGTGGGCAACATCACACCATGACTGGGACCTTGTAATCCTTATATACAGTATAAACTATACAGAAGGAACAGGGTAGTCGGGAAGGGGGGAAGGGTGGCATTTTATATCTGGGATGGAATAACTTGCACGAAGGAGGAGTCAGAGAAAGGGGAGGTGGAGGCCTTATGGGTTCAGTTAAGGTCCAATAGAGGGAGAAAGATGAGGTTGGAGGTGGTTTACAGACCACCCAGTCAGGGATGAGGAGAGGGATAGGAAACTAAGCTCACAAATATCGGAAGCTGCTGGGAAAGGAGAGGTGGTAATTGAAGGGGACTTTAACCTACTCAGGGTGGACTGGAGCATACCCTTCACATGTGCCAGGAGTCAGGTGATCCTGGAAGGACTGCAGAGTGGGTTCCTGTTTCAGGGAGTCACTGAACAAACAAGAGCTGAGTCAGTTCTTGATCTGGTTCTCACAAATCGGGAGCATGTATAGTAACTAATGGTCAGGGAGTCACTGGGTGGAAGTGACCATTACACAGTGTGATTCCAGTTAAATATGGACAGGGAAAGCATTCTAAGACCAAAATCTTAGATTTCAGGAGGGCAGACCTCTGTGGCCAGTTGCACAAAACAGGTAAGTCCATGTTTAAGACAAGTTCTTGGTCTTACAAAAGTGAGGTAGGCTTGAAACATTTTAAGTCTGTTGCACAAAAAGTGTCCAACATTCAACTGGTCTTAATTAGAGACTTTAATGTAAGCCTCCTATGTACCGGGCTTATTTGTTGTTAATAGGCTTATCTTCCCATAGTCAATTATAAGAACAAGTATAGCACTTGCAGGAAACCATTCTGAATATTGCACATTAAAAATTATATCAACTTGGGGTCTCGCGCTAGCCACAGACGGTAATGGCCGCTTAATTTTTTGTGAGAAGCGAGTCGCGGTATCAAACCCATTATTTTACATATTTAACCTGGCTGGCAGTCGGCGGAAACTAATTAAAAAATCGTTGGAAGGTCTGCTGAGCACAGTGGGGAAGTTTCGTGCAGATTGCTTGGGTAAAATATTAAAAAAAAAATAATTTCTACTTTGCGAGTCATTTCTTCCACTTGAGGCACTAGAATGTTTTCAGCAAGTTTGAAAGGGCCATCCGATTCTAATGACATTGGCATAGACAGCATTAAGGAGATGTTAAATCATATTGCACTCAACCAGACAGAAATTAAAAGGGACATCGCTGGCCTCAAAGTAGTTGTGGACATTATTAAGTCTAATTCCGATAAATTTAATGAAAGGCTGTCAGAAGCTGAGGAGAGGGTGGCTACAGTGGAGGATTCTGTCTCTAAGTTAGACAGTGATTGTGTTTTTTTTCACCAACAATTTAAACTTCTGTGGCAAAAGGTGGATGACCTCGAGAATAGGGGTCGGAGAAATAATATTCGAATTGTGGGGGTGCCAAAGGGAGTTGAGGGTCCAAGTATGGTGAGGTTTTACAAGATTTTATTCCTGGAGTTCTGCAATATAAGTGGAGCTGCCTCTGGAAATTGAGAGGCGCACAGATCCCTCTCCCTAAACCAAAAGCTGGTGCCCTTCCCGACCTATTGTGGCATATTTTTTATGTTTCACTATAAAGGAGGAGATTTTGAACCTTGCAAGGGAATTAAGATCTATTACTTGGAATGGGAATCGAATCTCTTTTTATCAGGATTACTCAGCAGAGGTGGTCTCACAGAGGAAAGCTTTCACGGAAACCAGACAGATTCTACAAAAACTTGGTCTTGCCTATAGGATTAAATATCCTGCCACTTTAATTATTTCTGCCAACGGGGTTTCTCACAGTTTCAAAACACCAGAAGATGCAGCTGTTTTCATTAACAAATGGAATAAAACTAATGGCAGTTCCTTTCAGAAAGGCAAGAAATTTGAAATCTCTCAACATTGTGAAGTACAGCAGGCTCGTGACTCCAGTTCTGCACACACTCCACTAGAACCTATCCATACTCAATATTCTAAAAAAACTTCTAGCCCTAAGATCCCATCGGTCCTTCCTGAATCCTCCCAAATCAGCTGGCAAACTGTCAATAGGAAATGCAAGGGCCTTACCAGAGATCGTCGTGCTTCTACTCGTTTTGTGTCCAGAAGCAGTCTTGGCAAGCAAGGTTTTCATAACGTGGCTTCCAGTATGAATCGCTTTGCCCCACTGGCTACAGGCTTAGAAGATATGGAAGAGGAAGTAGAAGGTTTCTCCACAGGGGAAACTGCAAAGATCAATGAATCAGGAGGCTTTAACCTGGTTATAGATTCAGATGTCCCAGGATGCCCCACTGCTCCAGATTTCCCGGAAGCACCTTGATTTATATGCTGTACAATGTTATGGATACCATTCAACTGCTCAACCACTAACACTGGTTGTTGAAAACTTCTACTGAGTCCACGGATGGCTGCAGTTCTACTGATCTACGTTATTTCGGAGTATGCAGGAATGGAAAGTGGTACAATTCTACAAGGATTTAAATACTTATTTGCTGTAGAAAAAAATAAGAGGCTAGAGATTTGCTAACTATTTAATGTCATTCCTTATGTGCTTTATTATTTCTACGTAGACAGGTTCTTTAGATGAGGTAGGTTTTAGTTCAGTCAAAACAGACAGCCTTTGTTATTTATTCTCGTTTTTAAAAGGAAAAAAGATCCAATTATTACAAGCTCCTATCCCTTGTTGATTTCACAGTGGGTTTTTTTTTACATCTTGCTTCGGCTGTCGTGCTGTCATGCTTTTGATCCTTAAAAAATTTTTTTTTTTAGGGCAGGTGACTGTCATTTTCATTATAGTAAGGGGGCCTGGTATGTGGCAAAATGAGTGACTTGTAGTCTTTTTTTTTTCCTTCTTACTCTCTATTTTGGTTCTTTTTTGGTTTTATTATATCTTTTACCATACCCTGCTGTTGTCCTAAGCTTTTAGTTCTATAATTCTCCTTTTTCACACCCTTCTATCTCTCATTGGTGTTCAGATGTATACAGACCAGCTAAATAATAGCTGCACCTGGCTTGAGTCAAATGGCGAGAACAGCTGACTGTTGGATTAATTTGCTTAGCCCTGAATAGCTATATATTTGGTTTGCACTCAATATTACAGGCTTGCACATTTCTGAATGGCTCAAGCTAACGGGGTCATTGTGATGTGTAGTCAAATTTGGAAAAAAAGGAAGGGAACGAAAAAAAAAAAATGTGACTAAGCAGTCCTGTGGTCTTTACATAATATTGCTGTTAGCTTTGGACCAGGCCTTGAATTTATAGTTAAATGTGAAGTCTTGTATTGTGGTGGAGCACCATTTCTTTATACTTTTCCTGCATTTCCTATATGCTATAAATATTACTCCCTGTCATGCATTTCCTATTCTAACTTTCTGTGACTACTCTCATCCATGGCCATCATTATTGTCTTGTGTAGTTTTGTTATTATATTTGTTCCTGGTTAGATGGTGGCTGCCTACTACTTGAAACTGCCGGGGGGGGGTGTTTTTCTTTATTATTACCGCTTACGCCTCGCTTGGAGTTAAGGTTTTTCATAAACTCCAAGTTTACTGTTTTGTTTTTGCCGTCGACACGAACCTACAGCCCAGGGTCCTTGGGAACCCTGACTTTTGGATCGAGGTCTCTTGCTGATTATAGGTTATAGGAATTGTTTTCTATTAGTGTAGGTGTTTTTTTTTTTTTTTTATATATATATATATATATATATTAAATCGGTCATGTCTAAGAGCCACAACATATTTAAGTCAAGTGAATCTGCTTGGATATATCTATCTTTGACTAATGGAGATGAATTAATTGTTGGGGCTCAACTTCTGTTCATTTCAAATAGGTTGATTTTGTTTCATGGTACACTAACAAGGAAAGTTACAGTTTTAATGGCCAAATGCCATTTCCCAACTGGGCTACATTGTTTCTTACTAGGGATAATTTCAGTTGTCTTTCAGATATTCAGGCCTATTAAATATTCTTACTATGTTCTTGATGGGTTTTGTGATAATACAGTGAAATTTTTCGGCAGAAGAGTTGCTCAGTTTCTCCTTCACCTTATCATCTATAGCTTGTCATTTTATATTATCTGGGTATATAATAGAAATGGGGGTTAACAGTGTAAGTACTAAATGCGTCTCTTGGAATGTAAAGGGGTTAGGGTCACCCATAAAAAGGAAAAAAGTGATTTCCTATTTTAGTAAGCTAAAAACAGATATAGCTTTATTGCAAGAAACTCATTTATTGCCAGATGAAGCTGAGAAGCTTAAAAGATCATGGGTAGGGGAAGTTTTTCATAATTCCGTTAGTAAAAAAATGAAGGGATTGGCCATACTTATTAAGAAAACAATTAATTTTGTCGCTTTTTCCCATCGAGTGGATCCTAATGGAAGATGGAAGATTTTAGAGGGCTCTATTGATGGGTTAGACATTGCCATATGCAATGCCTATGCACCTAACGGTGAATCCAGTCCATTTTTTGGAGACTTTTTTACAGAAGCTAGTAAAATTTCTGGTAAGAATATTATGGTGGGGGGGATTTCAATATTGTCATGGATCACAGGTTGGATAGAAGTGGTTCATACAGTAATGAAACTAATTCAAGGGCCAGAAGGATCATAACAGATGGGATGAAGGACTTGGGTCTTTCTGATGCCTGGAGGCTGATGTATCCTGATAAAAGGGATTATTCCTTCTATTCAAATCGTCATAGGGCTTATAGTAGGATTGATATGTTTTTGTTATCCAGTACTCCGATTAATAGTATGCTAAAAGCTGATATAGACTCAATTTCAGTTTCAGACCATGGTCCAGTTTCAGTTATTTTACATTTAGACTTTGATTCTAAAAGACCTTTTCACTGGAGATTTAATTGCTCTCTGTTAAAAGACACTCATTTTCGGTCATGGGTTTTAAATGAAACAAAACAGTTCTTTGACACCAATGATAACAGGGAAACATCTTATGCTATGGTTTGGGAGGCCTACAAGGCCTTTATTAGGGGCAGAATTTTGAGCTACACTTCCTTTAAAAAGAAAGAGAGAGAGAAATTTTTATTGCATAAGGAGAAAGAACTGGTTGAACTGGAGAAGCTACACAAATCACACAAAGGGAATAGTTGGAGTATCCTTAGGAGAATTATACTGCTTAGATATGAGATTAATAAAATACATATGAGTAAAGCTGAATTTGCTCTGTTTAGGATGCAACAAACTTATTGGGAGTCTGGAGAAAAAGCTGGTAGACTTTTGGCCTATAGGCTTAAGCAGATCCAAAATATAAATAATATACAGAGCATAAAAGATGGAGCAAAGAACACATATACTAAAACTAAAGACATTAATTCTGTTTTTTTACAGTTTTATAGAAACCTTTACAAATCTCAGGGTGGCAAAGACTTGGGTCCAATTGGTGAATTTTTATCCAAGGCTAAATTACCTGTAATCGCTGAGTCAGAGCGGCAAGTCCTGGACAAGCCTATCTCAATTGCTGAAATTAATGAAGTGATATTAGGTATGCCCAACAATAAAGCCCCTGGGTCAGATGGTTTGCCAGCTGAATTCTACGCTCTTTTGAAAGGTACAATCAGTCCAATGCTCTACAAAGTATTTACAGAGGTGGAGGTTAACAAGGCACTGCCACCTACAATGTCAGAAGCAGTGATTACAGTCCTACTGAAAAAAGAAAAGGACCCCCTAGACCCGGCTAGTTATTGCCCAGTTTCCCTACTGAATACTGATTATAAAGTCTGGGCTAAGATTTTAGTGAATAGATTACAAAGCATTCTTAGTACACTCATACATGGTGATCAAGTGGGTTTTATTAAGGGAAGGGCAGGTTTCGAAAATGTCAGAAGAGTCCTTTCCACTATGTGGATGGCCCCTCAGGTTCAAGACGATTCTATTCTGTTGTCATTGGATGCTCATAAAGCGTTAGACTCTGTGGAATGGAGTTATCTTTATGAGGTTTTAAAGGCTTTTGGGATGGGGGACACTTTTATATCTAGGGTGACTGCAATGTACTATTCCCCCACAGCAAGGATATGCACCAATAAGATGTTATCTGAGAAATTTGCTCTGGAAAGAGGGACAAGGCAAGGTTGTCCCCTCCCCCCTTTACTTTTTATCCTGGCCATAGAACCTCTTCTATGCCTGGTTAGACTGAATAATATTATCTCAGGGATTAAAATTGGTAAAATGGAGCATAAAGTTGTAGCTTACGCGGATGATATACTACTTTCCCTATCTAATCTACATAAATCCCTTAAACCTACCATGGATCTTTTGGAAGAGTTTAGACTACTCTCTGGCCTCTCAATTAACTGGTCAAAATCAGAAATGCTCCTCTTAAAGGGGAGTAAAGAAAACTTAAAAAAACTTTGTACTGAGAATAACCTAAAATGGCAAGAGGACTTTATTACTTATTTAGGGGTTAAGATTCCCAATAAATTGAATGCACTGGTTCTAATTAATATGAATCCCTTATTAAAAGATATGAAACTGCACTTAGAGAAGTGGTCCAAATTAAATCTATCGTTATGGGGTAAAATTAATGCTCTTAAAATGGTGCTGGCTCCTCGGCTCTTGTATTTTTTTAATGTTACACCAGTACATATTTCCAATTTCTGGTTTAAAAAAATTGATTCTTTAATTAGGTCCTTTTTATGGGAAGGTAAGAAGGCAAGGATTAGTCTGCCAAAACTAAGAAAACATTGGCAACAGGGTGGTATGGGCTTACCTGATTTTAAACAATATTGTTTAGCCTTCCTATTTAGGCAGACATGTCACTGGTTCAAACCAGCTAATGTTAGTCCCAGGTGGGTGCAATATGAACAGTCCTGTGTCTACCCCAATTTTCTTTATCATGTTGCCATGGGTATTTACCCAAAATCCACTAATTCTCACCCTTTTCTACATTCTTCAGCCAGTTCTATACAGCATTTTGCCAATTTATTTTTAAACCCCTTTGTTATGCTGAAATACACACCATTATGGAGAAACCCGAAAATCAAATTTGGTAACAAAATATTAATTAATGACACATGGGAGAAGAAAGGCATTTTAACATTAAAGGATATAACGGACTCTTACACGGATATCCTTAGTTCCTTTGTTGATTTAAAGGGGAAATATGGTTTATCATATACACAATTCCACTCATACCTACAAGTCTGAGATGCAATAAAAGATATATTTGATGTCAATTTGGCCATCCCTACTGCTAATGACTTTGAGGGTCTACTTGCATTAGCCAGCAGTAAAGGAGGAGCTGGCAAGTTGTATAAACTTTCTAATAAAGGTGGGTTGGATCTCACAGAGTCCTCTAAACATAGATGGGAAAAAAGCTTAGGCCATTCAATTTCTCCCATTTCTTGGGAGTCAGTCTCGCACAATGCATACAAATCCAGTATGGAATTGCAGGGATGGCTAATCCAATTTAAACTAATTCATAACTGGTATTATACACCAGAGAAAATGTTTAGATTAGGTATTTCTTCAGATAGCAAATGCTGGAGATGTAGCGCTCAAGATGCCAACTTATTACACATGATGTGGCATTGTCCAATTCTAAAACAGGCCTGGCTGGTTATTTGGGATGCTTGCCAGCAGATCATGAAACAGAACTTCCCCTTTGATCCAGGAATATTCATTCTGGGGGATTACACTTTGCCACTATCCTTGTCTCCGAGGGTAAAACAATGGATATCTATAGCCTCTATTTGCTTTAAAAGATTGATACTTAGTCACTGGAAAGATAAATGTCCCCCTACATTAGAGGAATGGGTTAGAGCTCTAGCTAAAGTAGCTGTCAATGAATATGTTAGTCATTGCAATGCTAGAACTATCAATAAATATAATGTAATTTGGGGTCCCTTTTTCTCTTGGCTAGATTATCCTTATAAATTTATTAACTGTTAACTGTTTGCAGTAGACATTGCCTGATTAGTCCATTTATATCTATTACAAGCTATGTTTGCTTGTTGGGCAGTTGTGATTATCTTATTTGTGAGATATCTTAGTTTGCCTATAGTGGTTTATGTTGAAAACTGTTATGTAGTTGTATATTTATCTATTTATTTCCCCCTCGATCTTTTTCGAGGGCAGTTGTATATTTTTTTTTGTACCTTCTCTTTGTATATAACTGATTTTAACAGTATTATAGGTTTGATGTGCCTTACTCCCTTCGTTGAGATGTTTATGTTGTATTTATTGTGAAAAATATAATAAAGATTGTTTGAAAAAAAAAATATTATATCAACTTGAGAGCACTGATTTTCTTAGGGACTACTATTTCCTGTAGCTTATTTGTATGGTACTATGAAAAACTATTTTATATTCTTTTTTCCCCTCATGAAGGTTTTTATTCTTAGCTCAGGTGGACGGCTGCTCAGCATCACCCCACTTCCCACAATCAGCTACCACCTCCCCCATCCCTGGGGATTGAATCCCCTGTGGATTCGGCCCCCATGGTGGGGCCAAAGAAGGGAGCCCCCCCAACACAATTCAGATGTATCCCAAGGACCAAGAGGCAGACGTGCAATGATGTTTGCACACCAACCTGCTGACGTCCACTACCGCTGCACCCCCTATTATAGCACCCTTCTTGCAAGGCCCCCTATCTCCTTCAGGGAGGAGTGGTGCAAGCCTCTCTACCCACCCCAGGAGGAGAGAGCAGTTCTCCAGATGCTCAATCGCCTCTCTCCTCTGCCTTACCCCAGACTGCCCGAGTCTGTTCCCGAATGCAGGTCATTAGTGCCACATTCACTATAATGGAGAAAGTGATAATTAGAGTAAATTTATTTTATTGCTAATTAGTTCTTCAGTGTAAATAACAAAAAATTTTGAAAATTTCAAGTTTTACAATATTTTATAATGCTTTTTAAATGTCAGTATTTGGACATTATAAGAAAAAAACAGTCTAACAAGAACATTACAAGCAAACAATAGCATTCATCACAGTGTTTGTCATTCTTGTACAACAAAAATGATTTCATTTTGTCTTGATGCCTGGTGTATTTCTTTATTTAACATCAATATAGCTCTATCAGCACATCATACACAACTGCATGGCCTGCTAGAAGCAGGGAATATATATGGGGACCCCCCTGTCATTTGGATGTGTTGGCCTGTCCTTTTATCCCATCTGTGCGTCTCTCCTCGGGTAAGACTGTCAAAACCTGTCTGTGCCAAACTTCAAAAACTGGCTGCTGCCAGCAAACCCAATGTATTTTGCAGACACTCCCTTATAAAGGGGGGGTAGAACATACACTACTCTTGTGGAAGAGTACCAGTCATCTGGGATAAATTCCAGTACTGACACTGTCAGTGCAGAATGAGGGGGATGCTGCACTCCTGAGGTGTCATCTTTCAGATGAGATGTTGAACTGAGGTCCCATCTGCCTGTTCTGGTGGTAGTTCGGATGGATGTTAAAGATCCCATGGCACTTCTCAAAAACAGTAGATGAATTTCCCCTGTGTCCTGGCCAAATTTCCCTCATTCACAAAACACCACTAACAGCTGAGGAGTTGGTTGGGTTACTTTGTTCCCTTGGACCCTGGAAATGGCTGCAATTGTGGCCTTTCTCGTGGTCCTTTGGTGTTAGGCAGCTTTATTTCTCCTGAGAGCACTCAGCGGTAGACAGAGGTTTTTTTTATACAGGAGTTTCTTGAGTAAAACTGGTCATCGACTCAGCCCTTGGATTTGCTCTTGGACTATGCAGGGTTCGGTGGCTCCTGGTTTCGGCTTTATTTAATTCTGGACCTGGATTGAAGAGACTGCTGACTCCCTCCTGACTTTTTGTGGATTATTAATTTCTTGTTGCCTGGACGATCAGGACCCTGCATCCATGTACTTTATTTTCTTGTTTTGTTGGATTTTATAGTTGTTTTCCCTGGTAGTGTGGAAGATAGTAATCATCCCTCTCCTCGGTTGTGAAAGGACTGGGGGGGGGAGTTTATAGTTTTCTCTTTTTTTTTGATTGTAATACTTTTGCCTTGTTTATATTTATTTGTTGTTGTAGTATTATAATTGTTTTAACTATCTGGCAGTGAGAGTGCTACCCTCTCCCCCCAGTGGTAAGAGAACTGGCAGGGGGAACTAATTATTTATTGTATTGTATATTGCTTTTTCACCTCTCTCCCCAGTGGTGAGAGGACTGGGTGGGGAGGGGGAACTAATTATTTTTTTGTATTTTGTTATATTACAGTATGCATTTTGCTGTTTATTTGTTTTTCTGGGTTATTTTGTGTTTAAGGGGGTTGTCAGGGTCTCTAAATTTCAGGCTCTGATTTGATGTTAGCTAATTTGGGTGTTGGGTGGGGCTTTTAAATTATTTTTATTAGGGGGTATTATTAGTTTGTAAGTTTTATTTTTTAAGGTTTGCTTGTTGTTTTTATTTTCATTCAGTAATACTGCTTATAGCATGTGCTGGCCTTCATCCCCCACAGTTGTGCGCTACTCATCCTCCTCTCTTCGTGCCCTTCGCCCTTTTTCTTCTTTTCCTCTCCAGTTTGAGACCTACCAGTGATGTAGAGTGCTGGGCATTGCACGCAAGAGAGGGAGTAGGGTGCGGGGTTACGAATGGGAGGATGATCGAGGGGGGCCACTGTATTGGGGCGGTTGGGTCCAGAAGGTACCCGGAGGCGAAATGGAATCCAGATCGTGGTTTTTCATGTCTGGTGCCCATACCCAAGGGCACCACCAATTATGATGGGCAGATGGCCTGGGAGGCCCATGAGGTTCACCCAACTTGGTGGTGTTATGCAACACCAGGTCCATTAAAAACAAGACCGCAATTATTGCTGATCTTGTTGGCATGGTGGACCTGGCTAGCATTACCAAGACCTACCTAAATGATAATTCTGGCCCCATTTTGGAGGCTGTGACTCCAGTCGTGTACTCTGTGTTACACTGCCCAAGACTGGATCATGGCGGGGGGGTTGCCATCTGTTTCAAGTCTGAGCTCGGACTCACAGAGGTCCTAGTTGGGGGGAGTTGAGTCATTTGAGTGTATAGCAGTAGCAAGTGTAGGCTTTCGAATCACTTTCATTTACCGTCCACCCAGTGATGAGAAGTGATTCCTTCAGGAAGTGGTAGACTTCGTTGTCGATATTACATTTGAGTGACCCAGATTGATGGTTCTGGGCAACTTTAATGCCTGGGTCGATGATGAACTCTCTCAATTTGGTCAACACTTCCTCCAGCTAATGACAACGCTGGGCCTTACACATGTGGTTTCCTCTGCTACACATAAATTTGGACACTCTTTGGACCTGATCTTCCTCCTAGGGGTCGAGGCATCCGATGTGGGGGTGGAACCCGTTGATTGGTCAGACCATTACACCGTGGGGTTTATTTTTTGCAGCCCCTCTAGAAGGCCTGCCCCTGTGGAGTTGGTTAGGCACCGCCCTTTGCGGGATATAGATTCCCAAGGCCTTGCGGCAGTGCTTCACCTCTCGTCCCCCACGTTGGCAAGCAGCGATCCAGACAGAGGGCAATCAGTGAGTGGGACAATGTGTACATTCACTGTAAACCCACCAAGTTTAGGTAATATGTAGGGGGCCTCTTATCTGAGTAATATGGAACCAGAGGTAGGAATTCTTGAAGGGACGGCATCTGTCAGACCTGAAAAATAAAGTATAGGAAAAGGTTCACAAAGATTCGTAGTTCTTAGGCAGTAGATAGGAAGGACAGGACAGGTTAGATGTAGAGTAATACTTATCTGATGTGGAAGGAGCCAGTATTCTGTCAGATCTGTTAAAGTAAAGAAGACAATAGGTTAATATGGAGAAAATACAGTAGCGAGAGCAGAGACAGGACATGGAGAGATATGTATGGGAAATATGACAGCAAAAAAAGTTTTGTTAAATGAAAAGGGCAGATCAACTGGCCAGCGCAGTGGTAGAGTTACCGCTTGCATTCAAGACAACCTGGGATCATGACCTGAGCCCAGGACGTCTAGTGCCAATCGGCAAGGCAGGGTCAGGTGTCCTTTTGATGCCTGATGCCTTGGGGAGGGAGGGAACCTCCTTCTGTTGCTTGACCACCCCCTGGTGACCCAGGGGGAGGAGGGTGTCATGCAGGAAGGTATAAGTGATCCCTCTGGGGTGATCTTATGTCGGCAAGCACCCACTCACCTGGCAGTCCCCATGGAGGTGTTGCCTGCCCAGGGTGTGGCCAGCAGGGGCATTCCAAAGGTAGCGAGTGGCTTACCAATCCTTCCAATGTCCCTAATAGGCAGCTGCAGGGTCACCTCTCAGGATTATGACCTGAGGTGGGATACAGAGAGGACTTGATAGGGGATAAAATACCACCAGCAGCACCAGACATATAAAGCCCCTTCCCCCATGCCACAGCAGAGAAACTTTGACTCCTCTCATGCCTCGTTGGTGCCTCCTCATGGGCCCTAACCGTCGAGTGAAGTATCTGTTCATGACTTGGGGGAAGCAGTGGGTCCCACCCATGGGGATTAGCCATGGGTTATGGTCAGGGTATCCAGGGAAGGTTGTCGAGCAAAGGATGGTGGGGGGTAGGACCACTGAAGGATTTCTGCAGCTGGTATAAGAGCCAGAGAAGGGCAACTAAAATGGTGCAGGGACTGCATCAGAAGACATATGAGGACAGATCAATGGAGCTCAATACGTATACCCTTGAGCAAAGGAGGGAGAGAGGTGATATGATCGAAACATTCAAACACCTTTAAGTGTAATGCTTCAGGGCATTAACAAGGTAAAAAACTCTAACATATTTAGGTATAAGAAAAATAGCAGGACAAGAGGACACAGCATGAGAATAGAGGGTGGCCCATTAAGGGGGAATGTGAGGAAATTCTTTTTCATAGAAAGGGTGGTGGATGCATGGAACGGCCTACCTCAGGAAGTGGTGGCTTTGAATACAGTGCAGGGCTTCAAACAGGCATGGGATAGGCATAAAGGAGCAATACAGATGAGTATGAATAGATAGGCCACTGACAGAGCACAGGCCGATGGCACATTTATAAGGCAGAAAAAGAAATGGGCAGACTGGATGGGCCTTGCGGTCCTCATCTGCCATCAACTTCTATGTTTCTATGTTTCTAGGTTGTTGCCATTAGAACTGGGAGTTCCATTTCACTTTCCTTGCTCTGGTAAATCAGTGCAAAGGACCCTGCAGCTATAATTGGTTGTACTCTGCTTGGACAAATTCTAAGGACCCCTATGTGGGTCAGATACAACTGCATAATCTACATGGTTTCTTCTTATTAAATGTACCACACTGTATGGTAATACCACCAAGACCACTCACACAGTTGTAAGGGTGGTCTCGAGCATGCTTAGAGCACGAGAATCATGAACCAAATGTGAGCAATTCTGATATCCTAAAAATATAAGTGAGATCACTCTTACAGCCACAAGGGTGTCTGTAAGAGTGTTTTTTTTTAACCCTTACCTGAACCAGCCACATCCAGGACAGCTGCACCTGAGACACTCATTGCACAGAAAGAGTGTCACACACACTGAGGACAGGAGCACTCTGGTTGGTCGGGAGTGCTCCCTTCTTATAAAATTTACCAGAGAAGAAAGCGACACTAATAATAAAAAAACAAATCTCTGCAGAGGTCACCAGCATAGCCCCATCGCTATTGGCAGCACACTTGGGGAAAGTAGCATGTCCCACTGGAGAACAGATTCTTTACATTTCAGTGATTTGTGTTCAGTTACTACTTCCCTGGTGCAAATATGTGCAACAATCCTACAACACAATTACTATGCTTGCAAACCGGGACTTGTGCTCGGCTATGTAAGTTTCTGCTCCTCTACATTTACCTAGACAGAATGCCCCTTTTCATTAAGCTTAGTCACACGAAATGTGAAACTAACCTGAACATTGCGTCCTCGGATTCAAAAGTTGGTGTTGTCTGAATATGGTGTGTCCCATCATATGAATACTGGAAACGTGTCACTCAGTAACTTGCTCAAGGGTTATGCACTGATCAAAAGGATGCTGTGATCTGCTTTTTCAGAGCTCTAAACATGAGGCCATCCTGCTGTTTAATCTATAAAATTTGTCCTTGGGCTGCAGCTGGTGGTGCGCACCACCACGCCAAAAGTGAAAACGCTAGACAGTACTTTCTACTCTGAATCCGTAAGGAGCTCAGGCTGTGGCCTGATCCATGCGGCGGTAGAAGGGGCAGCATAAGAGAACCCAGCAAAGATTATTGCCCAGAAGGGCTTGAGAGCAGGAGACGTGGCCACAGGGAGATCACCATAATAGCGAGCCACACTCAGAGCTGTTAAATAACACACAGTCAAAGCACTATGGCAGATTTGATGCAGATTAGGGGGGCAAGTTTACAGTGCCTGACTTAATAATACCTCCAGCAGGCATAGGCAAGGACAGGGATATTGCTCTCAGCCCCAAGGAGCTCAGTGTGAGCGGCCGGATAGAGGCCGAGCAGGAGAAGGTGCCTGAGGCGGACTGTGCATGGGGGCATGGAGGGGGCTGAATATGAAGGAGTGAGGAATGAGTATTTGCAGGAATGGTGAGTATGAGGGTGCCTAAGTATGATGATGGCGGGGGGTGCCTATGAAAGAATAGTGGGATAGTGCTACACGGGGCTGTTTGGACCCATATAAAAGCTGCATGGTGGACAGCTGCATCTTGGCAACATCTGTGATTCCTATTTTCCAAACAACATCAAACAAAGGAAACAAAGACCATGAGTTCAAATATCAAAATAGGCAGTATGCTTAAAAATGTTTCTCCCCAGTAGTGTGCTGAACAATACCAGTTGCTTTTATAGCATTGTTTAGTACAGACTCATCACTGTTGTCAACATACCTTCTGTCTCGCACTCGGTAGCCATCTTGTTTTTTTTCTTCAGCAGTGTACAGCAAGTCTAATTTAAAGTCCAGTCTGTGTTGCTAGGCAACATCAGGCTAAGACCTGGCTTGTTTAAGTCAAGACAGTTTTTTAATCCTGCAACAGTCTTAACTGCCAGACTTAAACAAGACCACTTTTAAGTCCTAAAACCATATTTTTAGGCTAATTATAAGCCAGGTTTTGTGCAACCGGCAGCAGGTTCTCTCTGACCATCCACCACTGCAAGTCTTGAACCATGGGAGAGGAGACCAGGACCAGCTGATCCAAGTCGTCCACCAATTGATCCCATTGGGAGTGAGGCGTCCACTGAGAAACCCTTATGTGGAGCCGAGCGCAAGGAAGTCAGGATAGCAGCCGCCATGAGCCCGAGAAAGTGAAGAACCAACCTTGCAGTGACTTGCCTGTGGCTGGACAACAGGCTTACCTGAGACTGAATAGTGGCTGCCCTGTCCGGTGGCAGGAAGGCCCTGACCAGGGTCGTGTCCAGTATCGCCCAGATAAACTGGAGTCTCTGGGATGGGATCAAGTGAAACTTGGAATGGTTGATGGTAATACCCAGGCAGGCAAAGACCTGTTGAGTAAGGGAGAGGCAGCGCAGGAGTTCCTCCCTGGATGAGGCCACCAGGAGCCAGTCGTCCAGGTATGGGAAAACCTGCACTCCCTGGGTATGCAGGTAGGCTGCTACCACCGCAAGGCATTTGGTAAATACCCAGGGAGCCAAGGAGAGGCCAAATGGAAGTGCCTTGAACTGGCAGTGGTCCCCCTGGAAAGCAAAACGGAGATATTTGTGGTGGGACTTGCAACTAGATATATGCAGGTAGGCATCCTGCATATCCAGAGTTCACAGCCATTGACCCGAGTGGAGAGGGCAGAAGGCTCTGCAGTGAGAGCATTCTGAACCTCATATTCCATGAATAGGTTCAGGGAACTGATATCTAGGACAGGTCTTACATCTCCTGTCTTCATCGGGACCAGGAAGAAGTGGGAATAGTAACCTGTTCCCTGTAGGGGAAGGGGGAAAGGTTCTACCACCTTAGCACTGTTGCTGAAATAGCCTTAGGGCTATTCCTCTGAATATAGTGTACAAATGGTTCCCCGCTAATTTTGCATGCCGAGCAGTGCCAATTTTGCCCCAGGGCTAAGTTTTGAATATCTGGACCCAAGCTTCTTGTGTCATATTACATGAGTGGCATGTGCTCCAACTAAGTATCAGCACTGAAGAAGTGTATTTCATATGGTATACTCCCAGGCCCACCACAGTCAGATGAGCACGCATAATGGTGCGCTGTGCATATAACTTGGGCCAGCCAACTTTGGCACTGAATTCAAATAGGTTGCGTGATCTGAACAGAGCATGCTAGCTGTTTGAATATCAGACCCTGGTTGTGTGGCACACAGCAGGGGGGTTGCCATGAGCTGTACAGTGCAACCAGGATGCAGCGCTGACGATCACCCATATGGGTAACGCACAGCACACACTGGTTTGCACTGTGGCCCCCATGGCCAATATTCATCCCAAACATGAAAATGGCCCCATTAGACATGCATGGCACAATGGGGCCATTCACATGCCCATTATGGGCTCACCTGCATGTGTGCGCTGCTGTGGGGTATGCTGGCCAGCCCCACCATCCAGAAACACTGTC
Organism: Neoceratodus forsteri; assembly: GCA_016271365.2. Taxonomy (NCBI): domain Eukaryota; kingdom Metazoa; phylum Chordata; order Ceratodontiformes; family Ceratodontidae; genus Neoceratodus; species Neoceratodus forsteri. Next base: position 388,577,902 of record CM057457.1, on the reverse strand, counting down.
ACAGCAAGAAAACAATCCCCAATCCATGTATCCCTAGTAGTCTAGTGGCCCCCACCTTGATCATGGTCAGAAAAATAGAAAAATCCCCAGTCCCTGAATCCCTGGTAGTCAAGTGGTCCCCCCTCCCCAGCCCTGATCCCTGTTATTTAAAAGAAACACACATTCCCAGTATCCCTGGTAGTCAAGTGGCCCCCCAGCCCTGATCAGTGTCATTTGAAACAAACACCCATTCCCTATATACCTGGTAGTCTAGTGGTCCCCCACCCTGGTAGACTGTGACCCACCACCTCACACCCCCACATCCCAACCAGAGTCTAAAATTGGCACAGCTCCCTCACCCTGCCATGGCCAACTGCTGACTGAACAGTACTGGAGTGCATACAGTATATAGTACATGCTGATTAGCCGGCTCGACCAATGACCAAGTACCATGTACTGTACATGCTCCAGCACTCCACGATAGTTTTAAAAAACGTGAAAAATGGTTCCTACAAAATAGACTTCTACTCAACCACGAAAAACAAGGACACGCTGTTTACCACTGAATAAAAAAAGTTTGAGCCTCTGACCATTCTCACCCAAAACGGTTACATCCTGGAGCAAGTCAGATTAAGTACCTAGAAATTCACCTAGATGATACCTTGTCCTAAACCTGCCACATTTACCACATCATAAAAACAGCTAATATAAAGATGGGAGCCCTCTATAGGCTCAGATATGCACTGCCTCCTGAAGCCCTATGCCTAGTTACCAGCTGCTTGGTACTATCCACCATAGACTGAGGGCTGTTAATTTACAGCACGGTTACTGACACTGTACTGTTCCCCTAAACAAGGCCTGCAGGCTAGTCCTTGGGACAGACCACCTCACACACACCTGCAGTCTCTATATGGAAACTGGGTGGCTCCCATTACAATCTAGTTCAAAATACCAGGCCTGCCTATTAGGGAAAAAGACCCTCCTAGGCCTCACTCCAGAGTCAACAATCAGCATCTTCCAACATGCCCGAGCCTCAAAAAACATGAGGAACTTGACCAAGGGGCACGACTGGTCCCTTTCAAGCACAGCACATTTGCTAAGAGGTCCCCATCATGCAGAGGGCCTCAGTGGGTGGATGACCTCCCTATCACCCTCATCGAAACTGGCCAGCTCGGCCACTTTAAAAAAGAACTCTGTCTACTACTCTCCCTAAAATGTATCTGCAGCTGCCCCACCACTCACCACACCTCCCAGACCTAGACGGCTCCTGCCACTTGACCTTATAGTTATCTCTCTCCCTTGCCTGCACCCTACCTTCTCTCCTCCTTGTTCACCTAACGCTCAGGGATGTTTCCTATGCCTTGGACGTGGTAACTCCCTCTCGTATACACCTCAACCTCCCACCCTAACCAGCCTTATTGGGCTGCCTAACACAACATCTTCTTTCACTTAGAAAATATAATTGTTTGTAACAATACTCTGTAATGCAACCAGCTGAATTTTGTACATCAGCTAATGAAGTGTTTCTGTACTCTGATTACTGCCACTGTAACTATCAGCTGTCTTAGGAATTATTGTATGTTTTATGTTTCTGTTCTGTGTCATAATTGACTTGAAACCTTTGTAAACTAGCTTAGTGGCTCAAAGGTGTCAATCCAAGTCATTCATAAATACATAAATAATAAAATAAATAAAACTTGAGCAGACTGGATGGACCACTGGTCTCATTCTGCTGTCATTGCATGTTTCTGTGTCTCCTTAATAATTTCCCATTATTTTGCTACACTTCCTAGAATAGTTCCGCTTGTAGCTTGCTCCTAACTATATCTCTCATCCTTCCAAAATCTAGTCTCCTAAAGTCCAGTACCACAGTTCTGGAAGGGGCATAGTGCTACCCAATGCCAGCTTGAACCACAGGGTGTTGTGGTCACCAGACCCAAGGTGATCACCAACTGTGATGTGACTAATCCTTTCTGCATTGGTGAGGGCCACATCCAAGGTGGCAGTCTTGTAGGTTCCTTTACCAGCTGGTCCAGCAGATAGCTTTGCATGCTCTCAAGCAGTGCCTGGTTTCTGGTACTGCATGCAGAGAGGGTCTCCTAGATCACATCTGGCATGTCGAGATCCCCTATCACCACCACATCCCCCTTAGCTACACTACAAGCCAATTCCTCCCCTAGTTCTCTATCAACATCTTCAACCTGATTTGGAGATTTGTAAACCACCCCTACCCTCACACACTAACCAGATGGAGTAGCTATGTTTACCTAGTGGGACTTTCTCCCAGCATTGGCCCTCATAATTGACCCTACTTCCATGACCTTTATTCTGACGTGCACATAAAGAGTTACCTTTCCTCCATTTTCTATCTCGCTTTACTTTTTGAACAGCTTGTAGCCTGGGATCACTGAATCCCAGTCATTCTTTTCTGATGCCCAGGTTTCTGTGATTGCCACCATAACTAATTCAGCATTGGCTACCAGGGCCTGTATTTCACAATAATCCTATTTTACAGACTGTGGGGGCTAGATATTCAAAGTTGTTGAACGTGGCACAACTGAGTTGCACCAGTGCAACCCCAGAAATGTGCCCTGGGGCAAAATTTAAAAGAGGGAATTGTGCAGCGCAATTCCCAATGTGTTGGGGAGCAAAGATAATGTATGTGGTACATCTCCGGGCGCATGCGATGCATATGCTGCACATCCCGATATTCAGCCCGGGATGTGCAACGCATATGTTGGCACAACCCTGAGATGCACCACATACTTTATTTACTTTAAATACTTTATTCTCAGCAGTTGGGGCTATGGAGAAGGAGGGGGCTACCACTAGACTACCAGGGATGTATATATACTTTATTCTCTGCAATCAAAGCTATGGGGAGGGGGGGTACCACTAGACTACCAGGGATATATAAATACTTTATTCTTGGTGATTGGGGCTATAGATAGGGAGGGGAGTTACCACTAGACTACCAGGGATATTACAAAGATGTATGGCGGGTGAACTGAGCTACTGGGAGGGGAGTGGGGTACCATTAGAGGTCCTCTGAGAGCACCACATGCTGTGCAGGGCACCAGGCACATTTCGCTGGCCAGCCCTGCACGGTCCATGCAAATGGGGGCCATAATGACATGCAAATAGCCCCGTTTGTGCTGTGCATGTATTATGGTACCATTTGCATACTGCTGGTTGAATATCAGGACTCTGCACACAGCATAACTCTGCGGTGGCACAGTTCCCATTCCTGGTATTCAGCCCTAACTGTGGGGGGATGTGCCAGTACACAGTATTTGTGCAGTGTGCATTACCTGACATATTCAGAGGAGATGTGCTATTGCTCATCTCTTTTGAATATGTCTCTTAGTTGCACCAACGCAACTCAGTTGCACTTCACCACTACATGCACCATTGCCAGGTGCAATTCTGAATATCGGGGCTTTGGTGTTTAGACAAACCACCCACTAATAACTGTTCCTTTCTTTGACTTTTTCTGTCTGACATCCCCTTCCCTGAAGTTCTGACTGTTATTCCCCCCAGAACCCCCACCTGATGCTAGATAGGGTAATGATGACGGGGCTGAGCAAAACTAATACTATTCAGGACAAATATACACAAATAAAGTGCAAGCCTGTTATAATAGACACATCTGTGCACATGCAAACATACAAAGAAGCCAGTAGAAGAAGGCCATTTGGTCTATCCAGCCTGTTCATATTGCAGGGTCCAGAGCTTGAGCTACTGGCCTTGCCCCCCCAACTCCTCCCATCCTTTACATCCTCCCTACCCACGATCCTCACCTTCACCCTCTGCCTATCCCAACCTTTCTTGAAGCTGCCCACTGTCTTCAACAAGACCACCTCTTCCAGAAGCGCATTCCAAATGTCCACCACCCTTTTCCATGAAGATGTGCTTCCTGATCTCCCTCCTAACCCCCCCAGCTTGAGACTGTGCCCCCTTGTGTTATGATTGACACTTAGTTTAAAGAGACCCTACTTATCCAGCTTATTTATTCATTTCTAGTACTTGAATGTTTCAGTCATGCCCCCCGTGTCTCTCTCATGTCCTCCACAGAATACATGTTCAGTGCCTTCACTTTCTCCTCATATGCCTTACTCTGCTGACCCACTATCATCCCTGTAGCCCTCCTCTGGACCTTCTCCAGCAGGCTAATGCTCTTTCTGAGGTGTGGGCACCAGTGCTAAAACTCCATACTCTAGATGTGGCCTCACCAGTGACCTGAACAAGGGCAGTATAACCTCCCCTCTCCTGCTATTGATCCCCCTAGCTATGCATCCAAATATCTTGTTTGCTCTTGCTGCTGCTTTCTTGCAGTACGTGGAGTGTTTCAGGTCACCAGTGATCATCACTCCTAGGTCCTTCTCCTCTGAAGTTGCAGGGACCTCATGTCTGCCATATATGGGACAAACCTAAGGCAGCTGGTGGTTACACCCACCATGGAGGGGGCTGTGCTTGACTTAGGGCTGACAAATGGGGACAGAATCACGGATGCTGAGGTGGGCAGTCCCCTTGGTACCAGTGACCACAGAACTGTGTGGTTTACAGTCAACATGTTGGCAGAAGAAAGTCATTCAAAGATTAAGATCCTAGATTTCCAGAAGGTTAACTTCATGGAGATGGGGGAACAGCTCAAAATTGCCCTGGCAGCAGAAGATATGGGGAGAGGGGTAGAAGAACAGTGGCTTAGGATCAAGAGATCCATAGTAGGAGTGACAAGTCAATCTGTCAGATTGCTTACAAAAGCAAAAGAAAGAAGCGGTCACTGTGGTTCTATAAATCAGTAGCCAAGAAAGTGTGAGAAAAAAGTAAGGCATTCTGGAAATACTAAGAGACACAGAATGAAGAAGACAGACTGAAAGATCTGGAGAAGCAGAAAGAAGCTGGGAAACCTGTCAGAGGGGCTAAGGCAAGAATGGAAGAAGGAATAGCATGGGCTAATAAGAAGGGGGACAAGACCTTCTTCCGTTATATTAGCGAGAGGAAGAAGACCAGAAATGGTACTGTTAGGTTAAAGAAGGGAGAGGATGGGTAGGCAGAGGATGACCCTGAAAGATCTGAGGTACTGAACAAATATTTTTGCTCAGTATTTACCAGGGAAGAGGTAGGGGAAGGGCCACGACTCATGAGAAAAGATGTATGGGGGAGAGGTGAACACCAGCCCATTTATGGTGGATAGAGTCTTGAAAGAACTAGGAAGAGTTAAAGACAGAGAAGAAACCCAGGGAAGTCCTATCAGGTCCACTGAAAACCCCATTCCATCAATCACTAGAGACAGGGAAGGTACCTGGAGACTGGAGGAGGGTGGAGGTGGTCCTCTTGCTCAAGACTAGAAGTAGGGAAAAGACAGGCAATTACAGACCTGTAAGCCTGACCTCAGTAGTGGGGAAGCTGATGGATTCCCTGCTTAAGGAGAGGGTAGTGAAGTTCTTGGAGTCAAGTGGTGCAAAAGACTCAAGGCAGCATGGATTCACTGAGGGTAGGTCCGGTCAGACTAATCTTATTAAATTCTTTGACTGGTGACCAAGGTGGTGGATAGGGAGTGGCGGTGGATGTGGCCTACCTGGATTTCAGTAAGGCATTTGACACCATTCCTCATAGAAGGTTGCTTAACAAATTGGGGAATCTGGGTGTGGGCTCTAAAGTGGCAAAATGGGTTGGTAACTGGCTAAAAGACAGGACCCAAAGAGTGGTAGTAGATGACATAAAATCAGAAGAGGGGGAGGTGACCAGCAGGGCTCCACAGGGATCAGTGCTGAGTCTAGTTCTATTCAATGTCTTCATAAGTGACATTATAGAGGGACTGGAGGGAAAAGATGCTTGTTCGCAGATGACACCAAGATCTGTAACAGAGTCGGCACACAGGAGGGGCAAGATAAAATGAGAAATGACCTAAGACTACTTGAGGAATGGTCAAGGGTTTGGCAGTTGGGTTTCTACGCTAAGAAGTGCAAGATAATACACCTGGGGACACAGAAATCCAAGAGAGGAATACAGGATTGGGGGGGGCAGGTTCTAGCCACCACAGGTCAGGAGAGAGACCTGGGGGTTATCATATCGAATGACCTGAAGTCAGTCAAACAATGTGAAAAAGCAGTGGGGAAGGCAAACAGATTGCAGGGATGCATAGGAAGGAGCATAACCAGTAGGAGGAGTGAAGTGGTGATGTTACTGAATAGATCACTGGTGAGGCCTCATCTGGAATACTGTTTCCAATTCTAGGGACTGTGTATCAGAAAGGATATAGACAGAATGGAAGCAGTCCAGAGAAGAGCAACAAAAATGATACATGGACTGCACCACAACCCTTATGAGGAAAGACTCAAGGAACTAAACAGCTATTCATTGGGAGAAAGAAGGGAGAGAGGGGATATGATTGAGACTTTCAAATACCTTAGAGGAATAAACAGGGTACAGGAGGGGAGCATATTTCAGAGGTGAAAGTGCACAAGGACAAGGGGACATAACATGAGGTTGTAGGGGGGGCTTAGGGGGAATGCTAGTGAGTGTTTTTTCACAGAAAGGGTGGTGGATCCATGGAACAGCCTACCAGCAGAGGTGGTGGAAGCAAAAACAGTAAAAGGATTCAAAAGTGTATGGGATAAGCATAAAGGCACCCTGCTGTACAGCAGAGTGGGGGGAAGGCAATCCAGATAGGGATTGCCAAACCATGTAGGGAAATAGGCAGACTAGGTGAGCTCTATGGTCCTTATCTGCCAGCTGAGTCTATGTTTCTAGATACCTGAACTCCACCCAGGTAGTACTCTGTCCTGGGATTGTTGGACTTGATGTGCATAACGTTTCATTTCTTGGCATTAAAGCCAAGCTGCCAGATCCTGGATCACTTCCCTAGCTTTTCCAGATCATCCTGTGGGTCCTTTATTTCAATTAAATTATATTTTCAACCAGGAAATACACCATTGAGATACTCATTTGCAAGGTGGTCCTGGGGACACACACATAGTATACATAAAAGGAAAACACTACAGATTTATACAGTAGTACACACAATACAGTGGATAATACATAAGAAGATACAGTCATATTATTCAGATTTTTACATGTCTACATAAGTGTAAGTAGCTAACTGCATAATACTGTTGGAATGGAAGGAGGTAAGGGGGAAGGCAGAGCATGATCCATAAGGTGAGGTAGGAATAGTCAAAGATAAGTAGGATGAGGGGGGAAAAGGTATAAAAGCAAGCCTGTAGTTACAAGGGGGAATAGGGTGGCACTGCCCCCCTTGTAATTTGTTTTGCCCCTCCCCCGGTAATTTTCATCCAAAATTGGTATTTCAGGCTAGGAATGAAAAAATTAAAATCATATTTATTGCCCAGCAGCAGTCCAGGATAGAAACCTCAGCCAGAGTCCAGACAAGCAATCAAGCAGAGCAGATTTATTACTGATTTAAATGTCCATCGAGCAACCAACAAAACCAGAATTTATATTGTCAGTCTGGGCATGCGTTAAGATTTTACAGCATCATGCATGCCCGCCTGCCAAGAAAAGACCTTTTTTTTCCCCAGACAGAGTAGGCACAGTGGCAGTTACCTGTTTTGCCATGAGGAGGAAGTATGAGTCACCATCACGGAGGAGAAAGAGTAGGGTGGTGCGCAGGTGCGATCTCTGAAGAAGCTGCTTGTGTCACTTGACTGCAGCTTGGATCGTCATGTGATCCCCAGTCTGCCTGTCAAGTGAGGAAGAGTGACATCTGTGGCAGTGAGCAGGCAGAGTGAAGGGGCAGTCCTGGGCAGAGTAGACAGTTGTGCACCAATAGTGAGCCAGCTTGTGAGAGGGATGACTGCCTTCCGAACACAGAGCAAGCACCAGCGTATAGCGGCACACCAATTGCTCAGAGATCGCCGGAGTGTGGACGGTCCTGATCTCTCTGTGCTTTGCTAAACAAATATTTGGTGCTGTGCACCACACTAGTAGTGGGCGAGGAAGAGAATAAAGTTTTAGGCAGCACTCAGCAGCAGCATCCAGCATAAAAAAAGTCTCATGTGTTTTAAGAGTGAGGATTCCACTGTCTGAGAAGGGGGGGGGGGGCGCAGCCTAAACCTAAGAGACTAGGGACAAGACTTAGAAGGGGAGAGACAGTTGTTGTGTTGTGGTGGGGCAGATGGCCGTGGGCCCAAGACTCCATCCAGTCCAACACTTCAGTGGGGGAGGGAGGTTGAAGTTTAACAGTCAAGCAGCAGGGCAGATTGGGTTCATCGGGACTGCTTAAGCTTAAGGAAGTAGCAAATTCTAGTCTGCTTGTGCATTGTGCCTACCTGTGTTGTGAGGTGGCAGGCTGCACTCATCCAGACTACTTGAGAAGTTCAGGCTGACTACTCAGACAGTCTGACTGTGACTGAAATAAGCAGGCACTGGTGGAGTTATGCACTGAACAGCAGACAGAACCATTTTCCATTTTACACACAGAGTGAGGCCACACATCATCAGTGCTGAAGACAGGCTAGCAGATCCCTAAACTAATTATATTAGGTGCCGGCCTGGCAGTAGCAGCTGCTGCTTATTTTTCTAAGAGCAGTCAAGAGACTGGCCGGTGGCTACTGGCTACTACTACTAAATGGTAGCTATTTTGTTTTGTTTGCCAGTTGCAACCCCTCCCCCCCCATCTCAAGAGCTAATGCACTTAAAGGTAGGCTGCTGCTTATTACTCAGTCAGAATTTGAAATGCAATACAGCAGGCAGCAGTCAGTGCTAAAGGTGTAAATGAATCAGGGGAGAGAGAGAGAGAGAGAGGCTGGGGGAACACTCAGTCAGAGGGACAACAAGAAAATTCCAAGAAAACCACTGTACTTTTATTAATAGAAAAACAGATGTAACCCCTAGATGGCGCTATCCCAAGGGCTACTACCCCTGCCTGATGTGCCACTAACAGGTTGAGGGGCCTGGATCCGATGGCGGGTGCCTCCACCCAGAGGTCAGGGTTTGCAATAGTTAAACTAACTTGGTCACAGCCCTCTGGGACACTGCAACCCCCCTTTCTTCCCACTAGTGGCCCACACAATATATCAGAATTACCTTCACAGTATACACTTCCCCCAGGACTGGTTCAGGCACTGGGACCCCCTGTAAATAAGATACAGTGCAAAAATCACAGTACAATACTTTAACATAGACAAATACCTCAGACAGTATAACTTTTCTGAAACAAGCAGCTCTGATTTATTTAGGGGGATATAACAAGGACGGGGAAATCAGGTTAATTAGCTTATCACTTTACTCATCTACCTATGGCTCCGCAGACAGGCCTATCCCTACCAGTTACTGTCCCTGGGTACCCAAGCCCTAGTGACTAGTCCAAACCGTGGCAGCTGGTAGGGGCCCTTTCACACAGAGAAAAGGAAAATTAGTTAAACAGTCAGCAGTACAGTAATTCCATTTGGATTCAATGTGGCAATTCAACATGGAGCAACCCTGAATTAGTACTCACGACCTCCAAACAAGATAGGGTCCTTCAGCATCAGCAGGGCTACTCTTGAGCTCCACGAGACTCCTCACACATTTATATGGCAAACTGCAACAGGCAAAAGTCCTTTAATGGCAGCAGGATTCACTTGAGTTACACAAGCCTCCTCACACATTTATATGGTAAACAGTAACAGGCAAAAGTCCTTTAATGGCAGCATGATTCACTCGAGCTACACAAGCCTCCTCACACATTTATATGGTAAACAGTAACAGGCAAAGTCCTTTAATGGCAGCAGGATTCACTTGAGCTACACAAGCCTCCTCACACATTTATATGGTAAAAAGAAAGTACTATACCAGGCAGGCTGCTTCTCTATCCTGATCGCAATTACTGCACAATACCCGGGAGAACACACAGCAGATTCAGTTCCTGACAGACCGAGGGCAATTCAGCAATTTCTCCAGTCTTCTACAGAGTGAGCCTGGTTTCTACTCTTCAGAGATCCCTTGATTCTCTTCACAGGACGGATTCAGTCCTAACAAGCAGTTACACAAGCTGGAGACCGGAACTCTGGGCCTTACACACAGTTCCCGACTAAAACTGCACACCGAAAAAGCACAGGGCTCCTTCCCTCTTCACTGCCAGAGCTCAACTGAAACTCCAGCAGACAAAACCGGGCACTTCCTTTGAGTTCCTCCCAGTTCTTGGCTGGATTGGCTGTCACTCACAATAGACTGCCCCTGTTGGTCCAAAAAGGCGCCGAAGTCCAAATTACATCTCCCAAAGTCACTGCCCATACAATCCTCTTGTGGCTAGCTCAGATTACGAGTCCAAGTTCTGATTCATCCAAGGCACCATTTTAGAGCTACCTTAACCCACACTGATTGGTCCAGTTCAGCAGTTCAAAACTAGAATGGGGAACTAGGCAAACACAGTTCTGACTGCAAAGAAAGCAGGCTAGACAAACTGTATTTTCATTATTACTCTAAATGATTTCTGGCAAACAGTTACATCTTTCAGATAGGTTCCTTTGCACTCTAGTGACTGCAAAAATGGAGTGAATTAGCAGCAGCTCGAGTGGTACTCAAACAGAGAAGCACACAGTCCCCCATACAACTAATTATGTCTGCAAGCAGACAGCTCTTAAAGAGACAGTACCAGAGGCTCTAAAACACTCACTGATAAATAAGCTTAAACGCCAAACACCATTCAGGCTTGGAGCATTCAAGCAAGCTCCTGGAAGTCTTTGGGAACCCGCATTTGCAGGAGGTTACACCTTCCTGGTTTGGGAAAGCTTGACGTCCGCGGCCAAGGCAAGTACCCCATAAGTTTTAACTGCAATCATATACATTTGCATTAGGCTCACACATGTAATCATCAGTCAATATATCATTTTACCAAGAACACATTTCTGAAACATTGCAGTACATCACTCTTTACACAGTATTACACACACATTGTACCATAACTCAAGTTATTACCTCTTGTACATGAAACCTGAAGAGAGGGCCTTCCTATCATTTACCTTTGGGCTGGATGGGGCAAGGCACCATACTTAGAGGGCAACACAAGTAACTTGGAGTTAGCACTGACGCCAGTTCTGCAATGAGCTCTGGGACACATACACTCCTTTATGGACAACATTGAGAGGCAAGTCCACAGGCCTCCCAAGGAATCATAACTGAGGTGCACCACAGGCTTTACAGCTCGACCAGTCTTCTAGGGGAACTGTCAGTCTCTGCACTCTGAGCCTCATTTTCAGCATTGTCTCTCACTTGTCAGGGGAGTCTCCACGGGGTAGAGAGGCTAGAACTTGGGGCACTTCAGCTCCAGGAGTTACAGTTTCTGAGTCCACAACATTTGGCTCACATGGAGAGCTTCAGACACTGGCAGTGGACTGTCAGGGCACTCAAAATACTCTTCTTGTTCTGGTGTATCACCAGTCTGCCCTAATCCATCATTTTCCTCCCTGAAAGCTCAAACAGTTCAACCATGCACAATGATTCCATTTCATCTGATCTGATACTTTGCACTTCACTTTCTGGGAGCATTGGCTCCAGGGACAAAGCTGGGGGCTTAGACAGTCCAGAAGGCCCAGCTTCGTCTTCAGCATTGACTAGGGGATTGCCCCGAAACAATTGACTCAGTTCGTAAGAAGGATAGTATTCAAAGTCACTCTCACTTTCTTCTGATATGGACTGACAGTCATGCTCAACTGGGACTTGTGGAGGGGAACACTTTAACTCTGCTTCTGTAGCTGCAGACTTTCTTGATCTTTTCTTAGCAGCAGCTCTAGTCACTGGTCCAGAGGGGGCATCTTCTGGGAGCTCAGACTCCATCAAGATTTGTCCAATGGGCAGTAAATGATTTCTATGTATTGTTTTTACATCTTTTGAATTATTCTCAGGCCTTACTTTGTACACTGGCAGATCATCTAGTTTGCCCACTACAATGTGAGGGAGATGGTGCCATCTGTCAGCAATCTTATGTTTGCCATGCAGTCCCAGATTTCTTAGCAATACTCGATCTCCCTCCTGAGTTCCTGTAAGCCACCTTTTATCATACCTCTCTTTGTTGGCCAGATTTCTTTTGGCAGCCATGGTTTGAGCCAGTTGGTACGCATGAGTTAGCTGGGCCTTTAACTTTTGCACATACTGTAAATAGTTGTCAGCTTGAACCCCATCAGGAGAGACCCCAAAACACACATCTACCGGTAGTCGAGCTTCTCTTCCAAACATCAGGCGGTGGGGAGAACCCAGTGGCATCATTTTGTTGCAGTTATAAGCATGTACCAGGGTGCTAATTTGTTGGCTCCATCTAGGCTTGTCCTTGGGTGCAGGGTGCCTAGCATATCTAGCAAAGCGTTGAAACGCTCAGGCTGTGGGTCCTCGGGGTGGTGAAGGAGTGGTTCTGGACTTTCGACTCCCCACAGAGAAAGCATCTCTTTGATCAGACGACTCTCAAAGTCTCTCCTTGATCAGAATGGATTCTTTGTGGAGCCCCATAGTGAACAAAAAGTTTTCTACAAGTACTTTGGCCACAGTGGATGCTTTCTGGTCTTTGGTGGGAAAGCTTGGGCATATCTCGTGAAATGGTCAGTGACCACCAGCACATTACTGATATTTCTTTGATCTGACTCCAAACTCAGAAAATCAATACAGACCATCTCCATGGGTGCACTGGTGGTGATGTTAACAAGGGGCAGCCTCTGGGGCAAAGCTTTCTCTAGCAGCGACTACAATTCCGAATGTGTTGCTCCACATCAGCCCCCATCTTAGGCCAATAGAATCTGGATCTCACCAAGTCAAGTGTTCTGTCTATACCAAGGTGCCCCATGTGGTTGTGCAAGGACATCAGTACTGAGTCTCGAAAGGCAGTGGGCAGCACTAGTTGTTGTTTGTCTACTTGTCCCCCTCTGTCTACTGTTTCTCTGTATAACAGTTTATTGATCAGTTTCAACTTAGGACCTTCTTTGTATAACAGTGCAGTTCTCAAATCAGTGGAGCTAATTTGGACACATCTTTTCCTGCATAGAGGGCATCTAAAGCTGATTTGATCATGGGATTGCGGGATTGAGCCCGCCAATACTGTCATTGTCCAGCTGAGGCAGTGCACCAATGTCTATTGCAGAAAAGGGCAATAAGCAACAGGTATGCAATTCTCAGAGGGTCCCAAGCTAATCCACCATGCAGTCCATCAGTCTGTGGACATTTGTTCCTCCCTGTCAAACTTCCGGCAGAGTGCCCGAATGTCAGGTTCTGCCAATCTGACCCAATCATTCTGGGGAACAGGCCTCCGGAGACAGCATCAGCATCTATGTGGTTCAGACCTGCTCGGTATTCAAGAGCATAGTCGTATGTAGATAATGCAGAAAGCCACCTATGGCCAGTGGCATCCAACTTAGCTGAGGTCTGCACATAGGTCAAAGGATTATTGTCACTTTTACTAGTATTTTAGCCCCATACAAGTACTCATGGAATTGGTCAACAATAGCCCACTTCAAAGCTAGGAACTCTAACTTATGTACAGGATAGTTCTTTTCGGATGGGGTCAGACTTCTACTGGCAAAGGCCACTGGTCTCAGGCCATTCTCGTGCTCTTGGTACAACACAGCCCCCAACCCTTGCAAGCTAGCATCAGTGTGCAGGACATAAGGTTTTCTTGGATCAGCATAGGCCAGAACTGGAGCATGGGTAAGTTGATATATGATCTCATGAAAAGCAGTCTCACAATCAGGAGTCCAGTGAGCCCCAAATACTTCACTCGGATGAAAATACACTCTTTCAGTCTTGAGGGATGCTGACTTTTGGTATTTTTTGTGGGTTGGGGGATACCCTTGAGTAAGGTTAAGTAAAGGGCGGATCACGCTTGAATAATCCTTGATGAAATGCCGATAATAATCACAGAATCCCAGGAATCTTTCCAGTTCTTTTAGATTTTTGGGCTGTGGCCAGGTGGTCAAGGCCTCAACTTTACTTGGGTCGGTCTCTATTCCCTCGGTGGATACTATGTGTCCCACATACTTTACTGATGTTTGAAAGAATTGACACTTATCAATGGACAGTTTAAGGCCAAAGTCCTCCAGTCGGTCCAATACCTTAAATAATCTGCTCTCATGTTCCTCCAGTGAGCTGCCAAACACAATAACATCATCTAGGTATACCAGGCACTCTAGTAAGTTCATGTCCCCCACTGCACGCTCCATCAATCGTTGAAAAGTGGCTGGGGCACCTGAAATCCCTTTGAGGCATCCTCATGAATTCATAAAAAGCCAAGCGGACAGATAAAGGCTGTCTTCTCATGGTCCTCTGGGGCCATCGGGATCTGTAGTACCCACTGGAGATCCAGCACAGAGAACCACTTGCTCCCGCTTAGGCAGTCCAAAGCATCCTGAATGTGGGGCATTGTGTACTGATCAGGGATAGTCCGCCGGTTTAAGGTGCGATAATCCACGCACATCCTTACTGTCCCATTCTTTTTCCTCACTACCACAATGGGGGAAGCATAAGGGCTTCTGGATTCTTGTATTACACCAGCAACTAACATCTCTTGCAGATGCCGTCTCACATCACCTATATCAGCAGGTGCCAGGCGTCGAGACCTCTCACGAAATGGTCTTTCGTCATGCAGCCGGATATTGTGCTCAGCTCCTTGCACGCATCCTACGTCCCATTCCTTTAAAGAAAACACCTGGTCTTCTGGGCAAGCTTCTCACTGATCCTCACTTTCCATTCAGCTGGCAACGGGAGTCACGAAATCAAACAAGTCAGGCGTTACTCTGTCATTCTTCCTCGAACTCTTGCTGCTGGGTAGCACTGCAGTGTCTGCACAATGCACATTAGCCAGGATGCAACCTCTATTTACTCGAATGTCTCTTTCAGACACATTATGAACTTGGACCATTACCCTTCTGGCATAAGCATGGGCTCTGGGCAAAATACTAGGGTTGACCAGCAGTCCCTCTGGCAATTTTCCATCGCCTGGTGCATCCAACATTAATATTTTATTCTTAACATCCTTTCTGATACGGACCTCTCCCTGTAAGGTACACTGGGCATTTGGCGCCAGGATCAGAGACTCAGGATCCTTCTTCCATACAATTCCGACCGGTTCCTCTGGTTCTATTGTTTCAGCATCTCTCTGTGACTCATAGGCCTTCTTAAAGCTCTACTAGTCTTTGACCCCTGTTTTTCATAACACAACTGTGCCAGCCTTCCGAACATATGAGCATTTGTTCCAATCAACAAAGGGACACCATCATACAGTCCAGTGGGAGGACACACTAAGGCTAGGGTCTCTACTTGTTCGGCCACCTCCAGCCACGGAGGTGGGAAGGACAACCAAATTCGGATATACCCGGAATAGGGTAGGCCTTCTCACTCTAACCCCATACATGCAGTCCTTCTAATGGTTGTAAGGGTACATCTGACAAATGCTTCTGATACCAATCCTGGAACATAATCGTCACTTGGGAGCCACTGTCTAATACAGCTCTTGTAGACACTCCATTCACCTTTACAGTGGTCTCCATGGAGGGACCCACTATTCTGGACCAGTCTGGAGAGGCGGTAGCAGGGGACTGAGCAACTGACCTTGCCACAAAAGGACGTGAGTTAGCATTTTTGGTGCCCTCACTGGGATCATTTTGTGCACCTCTTAACCACTGATTTGTTCTCTGAAGCTCTCCTTGTAGCCTATATGCAACTTTGTCAGTGTCTTTTGGGGACCGGCATTCCCTCTTCATGTGCCCATCCTTCCCACAATTATAGCAAAATATACTTTCTGGAGTTTGAGCTGGCCGAGGCACCACACTGGGAGCCAGGGCGGGGGTACTACTAACTGGAAACCTGGGTGCCATCTCTGTCTGCGGCGTGATAAGCATTTGGAGACATCTTGTCAGTTTCTCCACTTCCATGGTCAAGGAATTGAGTTTGGAGCTGTTATCAGCAGGAGATACATGGGTGGGTACCCCCAACCCCATAGCAGTTGCAGTCGGATATAGGTCGGGGCCCGTACTTGCAGGCGTGGCCTTCATAAAGGGACTGTTTTTGAATGCCCGGATCTCTCTCAACAGTTCGCCCCATTGTGGCATATCTTTTTCTTTGTCAGAGCACTCATTGACTGCCAACCTCTGCCCTGAACTTCACTTGATGGGTCACCCTCAGTCACTCAGGTCGTAGCCGCAGCTATTGGTGCAGGTCCCTCCCGAGGTCGCCGTTTCTCAACTCCTCGAATTTCTCTCATTAACTCATCATAGGAGGGTGGGGATTCCAGTCAATTTGCCAGGTGTAACTGAAGCAACAGCAGTTCTGAGAAGGGGCAGACTTAAGGATCCTGTCCAGCCTGGTTCGGTCCAGTTCAATCGCTGGAAAACTACCCTTTCTGAGGCATTCTTGCAACAATTTTCCAGCCGAGATACAACACAGATAACAACTCCCTTGGTACTGTTGTGCATTTCTTACTCTCCACCATAGGTCCTCATCAGAATCTGGGCTCCCACACATTCTCCAAGGCCTCAAGATAGGCCTGTGCAGTCACTTCAGGGTTACTGGGCCTGCTTAGCACGGATGGTAGCCAGGGCAGGACCTCGGAGGCTCTCACTAACCTCTTTCGCTGCCTTCCGAGCATTGCCATTCTAGCACTTGGGGCAACATAGTCTATCCAGGTCTCCCAGTCATCCTCCCCTTGGGGGTGGGAGGTGCCAGAGAGATCCTCAACCTTCGTAAAAGTCGTGACTAATGGCAGGTGCAGAAATAGGAGTCTGCATTGGTTCAGCCACCATTACGGGTACTGGAGAGGGTGTTGGGGGAGGAACACCCCCAGGTGGCAAGAATAGTTTCTTCAAGTCCTCCACAGTTTTCCCTTCTCCCAGCAACCATCTAGCAAATTTCTCCTCAAAAGTTTCAGACAGTGGTGGGGGCTCATTCCCCCCCCGGGTCTTTACTGTCCTTAGTTATCACTCTCCAGGCAGTGAGGGCTCCCTCTGGGGTAATGGTCTGTGGCACTTTGGAGCTATCTATGGGATCCTTAAACTCTACTAGGGCCAGGAAAGTGTGGATGAGCAGATTAGCATGCCGACCCACCACCACAGGGTTTTGTAAACCTTCCACCTTGGAAAGTACTCCTGTACAGTGTCCGTATTGATATCCAGGGGATGTCCAGGATAAGCATAGCATTTTGGGGTCGATCTCCTCAGTACACCACTCCACCAGCCGTGCACAGCCACTTCTGTCGGGTACCCATTTTTCTTAACAGTGGTTCATAATATGGCCACTAGAGGACACACAATCCCAGCGGTGAGTCTCCAAGATGTAACCCCTAGGTGGCGCTATCCCAGGGCTACTACCCCTGCCTGATTTGCCACTAACAGGTTGAGGGCCTGGATCCGATGGTGGGTGCCTCCACCCAGAGGTCAGGGTTTGCAATAGTTAAACTAACTTGGTCACAGCCCTCTGGGACACTGCAACCCCCCTTTCTTCCCACTAGTGGCCCACACAATATATCAGAATTACCTTCACAGTATACACTTACCCCCAGGACTGGTTCAGGCACTGGGACCCCCTGTAAAATAAGATACAGTGCAACAATCACAGTACAATACTTTAACATAGACAAATACCTCAGACAGTATAACTTTGCTGAAACAAGCGGCTCTGATTTATTTAGGGGGATATAACAAGGACAGGGGGAAATCAGGTTAATTAGCTTATCACTTTACTCATCTACCTATGGCTCTGTGCACAGGCCTATCCCTACCAGTTACTGTCCCTGGGTACCCAAGCCCTAGTGGCTAGTCCAAACCGTGGCAGCTGGTAGGGGCCCTTTCACACAGAGAAAAGAAAAATTAGTTAAACAGTCAGCAGTACAGTAATTCCATTTGGATTCAATGTGGCAATTCAACATGGAGCGACCTGAATTAGTACTCACGACCTCCAAACAAGATAGGTCCTTCAGCGTCAGCAGGGCTACTCTTGAGCTCCACGATACTCTCCACACATTTATATGGCAACTGCAACAGGCAAAAGTCCTTTAATGGGCAGGATTCACTTGAGCTACAGCTTCCTCACACATTTATATGGTAAACAGTAACAGGCAAAAGTCCTTTAATGGCAGCAGGATTCACTCGAGCTACAAGCCTCCTCACACATTTATATGGTAAAAAGAAAGTACTATACCAGGCAGGCTGCTTCTCTATCCCGATCGCAATTACTGCACAATACCCGGGAGAACACACAGCAAATTCAGTTCCTGACAGACCGAGCGCAATTCAGCAATTTCTCCAGTCTTCTACAGGGTGAGCCTGGTTTCTACTCTTCAGAGATCCCTTGATTCTCTTCACAGGATGGATTCAGTCCTAACAAGCAGTTACACAAGCTGCAGACCAGAACTCTGGGCCTTACACACGGTTCCCGACTAAAACTGCACACTGAAAAAAGCACAGGGCTCCTTCCCTCTTCACTGCCAGAGCTCAACTGAAACTCCAGCAGACTAAACCGGGCACTTCCTTGGAGTTCCTCCCAGTTCTTGGCTGGATTGGCTGTCACTCACAATAGACTGCCCCTGTTGGTCCAAAAAGGCGCCGCGAAGTCCAAACTACATCTCCCAGAGTCACTGCCCATACAATCCTCTTGTGGCTAGCTCAGATTACGAGTCCAAGTTCTGATTCATCCAAGGCACCATTTTAGAGCTACCTTAACCCACACTGATTGGTTCAGTTCAGCAGTTCAAAACTAGAATGGGGAACTAGGCAAACACAGTTCTGACTGCAAAGAAAGCAGGTTAGACAAACTGTATTTTCATTATTACTCTACATGATTTCTGGCAAACAGTTACATCTTTCAGATAGGTTCCTTTGCACTCCTAGTGACTGCAAAAATGGAGTGAATTGACAGCAGCTCGAGTGGTACTCAAGCAGAGAAGCACACAGTCCCCCATACAAACTAATTATGTCTGCAAGCAGACAGCTCTTAAAGAGACAGTACCAGAGGCTCTAAAAACACTCACTGATAAATGGCTTAAACGCCAAACACCATTCAGGCTTGGAGCATTCAAGCAAGCTCCTGGAAGTCTTTTGGGAACCCCCATTTGCAGGGGGGTTACACAGAAAACAGGAAAGAGAGTGAGGGAGCCCAAAGTGTAATGGGAGGAGACAGAGGGAAGATTTAGTTTTGAAGGACAGGCTAGACTGGTACTCTCTGTGACTGCTGGTACATCGAGTGATTAGTACTAGTGTAGAACAGTATTACTTTTCTACCAGTACCTACCTGCTGCCTCCTGGAAAGAGAAAAGTGTGCTGCTGTTGTTAAGGTACAATCACAAACAAGACCACAGAAGTACAAACTGCTGGTAAAAGAAAAAAAAAGAAAGAAAATAAAGGAGAGGACAGTGTGAGTCAGTCCATCCAGTACACGCATTGTTGGGCTGCGTGAGTGTTGAGTGTGACAGGGAAGGGAATTTGGAAGCATTTGTCTAATTGGCTTCAACCAGCCAGTACAAGTGGTGGTACGGAGGGGAGTCAACAAGAGAGAGAGAGAGAGAGAGAGAGAGAGGCTCGGGGAGTAGCAGGGCATAGACAAACAGGAGTGCAAAACAAAAGAAAGAAGGGGAGCAGGGAGAGCCAGGGGCAAATACAATGGTAAGGGCCATATAAAATATCAAAAGGGCATGAAGCTGTGTCCATTCTCCCACAGAGCTTGGTGTCATCCGTGAATGAGTACATTTTGCCCTTAATGCCATCCCCAATGTCATTGTTGAAGGCGCTGTACAACATAAGCCCCATCACTGAGCTCTGCAGGACCCAGCTGGTGACCTCTCTGGTGCCACATCATTCTCACCCTACAGTCACCCTCTGGATTTTTTCCCGCAGCACTTTTCCCACCATGTTGGTCATCTTTTCCCCATCCCAAGATCCTCCAACTTCCTGATCAACCTTTTGTGGGGCACAGAGGTAAAGGACTTGATGAAATCCAGACAGAGGGTGTGTACTGCCTTGCCTCTGTCTACTGTCTTAGTGACCCAGTCAAAGAAATCAATCAGATTCATTTGACATAATCCCCCCCCCATAAACCCATGCTGCTTTGAATCCTGGAGACCATGCTCCTCTAAATAGTCAACCAACCTCTCCTTCAGTATGGTCTCCATGATCTTGCACACAACTGAAGTCAGACTGACTGGTCTGTAATTCCCTGGGCCATCCTTTAGACCACTTTTGTGGAAGGCACTACATATGCTGTTCTCCAGTCCTGCTGTACCATGCCTGATTCCAGTGATCTATTAAACAGGCCAGACAGTGGTGCTACCAGTTCTGCAGCCTAATTCTCTTAGTACCTTTGGATGTACTCTGTCTGGGCCTCACAATTTGTCCACCTTCAAAGCTAGCAGCCCCTTCCTCACTCTGTCCTGTCTATCACTACATATGTCTTCACCTCCCTCTATTCCTCTTCTCCCTTCTGAAGGCACTGGTCTGTCCTTCTCCCTGGTAAAGATGGAACTGCAGTATTAACTTAGTGTCTCTACTTTTCTTCCATTATCCTCCATCCACTTCTCCTCTTTCTTAAACCCAACAATCCCACTGTCCTTGTCCCTTTTCTTGCTTATATGGCAATATAAGGACTTTTTCCCTTTCTTAATTCCTTTAGCTATCTACAGCTCCTTCTGTGCCTTAGCTCTTTGTAACTTTTAATGTGTTACATTACCATAATATTTGTCGACATACAGAAATAGTTGCCGTATTGGTCCTTGTAAGAAGAGATCCAGAAGCAAATGGTTTGATACCTTTTATTGGAGCAACATAGGTGTTGAGACATTGGTTTCTTTTTGTAACATCTATGTTGGTACAATAACATTTATCAAACCATTTGCTTCTGGATCATAACTTTTGTCATTATCTGCACTGTCTATTATATCCGGAGTAGGTGGAGCCTGTGTTGGGTATGCCTGTATGTGTAAGCAGGGTCTCAGAGCAAGTGGGAACCTGTTATAAATGTCATAGATTACTCAGAATCCAGCCTGGCATATATGTTTCTGTAGTCTATGTTATTTGTCAGAGAACTTGACTTTTCTAAGGAAGTTTACTGCAGAAGGTAAGAAGATACTGACTCTAGTGGGCTAGATGTTGATGTTGTAGGACAGTTAGAATAAAGACAATTATACTCATCATTATACTTTATTTAGCGCACGTTCTCAATGGTAACTCAAGGTGCTCAATGTAGTGCAATAGCTTTATTGAAATACAGTGCATAATACATTTCTTTTAGGGTAATTAACTAATAAAAATGTATGCAGCGTATGAAGAATTATTTTGTAAGAAATGTAACTTCTGTAGTTCTTCCTTAATTCTGCATTTGCCATATCTCCTTACCTGCTCAGTTCTCTCCCCCAAAATGCATTGCAAATGCTCACAAAAGCTTCATAATGCTGGTTTATGTCCATTATAACCAGAGGAAATTGCATTGGCTTTGATGTATTTAGTTTGGGAAATTGTTTTTTGCCCACTGTAAGTGGTGTGAACTGTGGTGCACCTTTGCAAATACAAATCTCACTCTTAAATATCTGCATTTGTCTTAGACTATATTAAGTACTATTAGGCCTTGGTTCGGGCTGATGGGAAACACCTATGATTACTACTGCTCATGCTATTAATGCACAGGTTCTTGATAACTCGATATATTTTACTGAAACCTCTTCAATCTTTGGTTCTATGTCATCATTAGTGACAGAAACATATCTAAAATGTTTGCATAATCTTTTATGTTACACTGACATGCAAAATCATACAGATAGAAATACAAATACAGATAGATATACAAATACAGATACAAATACAAATACAGATACAGATACAGGTACAGATACAGGTACCAGACATAGATGGAAATCTTAGAAATCAACCCACTGCACAGAGTTACTTCTGATGTAGAAACAGGAACCCAAGCTCACTTATTTCAAGGGGGAACTGTCACAACCAAGGACCCCCATACTCAGTTGTAGGTCTGGTCCCAACATGCACTCTGTGTGCAAAAACATTTTGGTTTACTTATTGTTTACTGTAGTACAAGAGATTGTGGCAGACAAATTTTGTTCGGTTCTTAGTCGGTATCTTCTTTTACTACAGATTCCAGAATCCCCTGCAGAGGACATCAGAGCAGCAGTAGGAGATTCACTAGCCTGCAGTGCATGTTAAGAGATTTTATCAGTAGTCTCTAGTTAGCTGTTTTCCACATACACTTTTCTCCAGGGGCTAAGCACAGTCCGTTACGTATGTAGCACTGGGAGGACAAAGGGACCAGCAAAGAAAAGATCACAACTTACATAAACTCTAGCATATTTGTATTTTTCATCTCAGTGTTTGCAAAAGGGTTTTGCACACCGTGCACACTGAGGCCAGCCCAACACTGGAGTTTGGGACCCTTTGTGCTGACTGTTCCCTTTTAATGTGACAGACCTTGGATTACCTTGGACCACCTCTCCAACCTCTCTAGATCCTCTCTGAGCTCTTTCACCCAATCTCGGATGTCCACTCTACTACAGTACAGAGCTTTGTGTCATCTGCACAGAGAGACAACTTTCCCAGTATTCCTTCACCAATTTCACAAATGAACACAGTAAAGAAGACCTGTCCAAGGCCTGACCACTGTGGCATGCCACTTGTGATTGCAGTTGGCTTCTTCTAAGAAAGCTACACTGCTCTGAACCCCTTGCCTTAGCCCCTCTGTGTTCTGGTGACCATCATTGTCTGGATTCCAGAGATAGGCATGAACGGAGCAAACCATCCAATTTTATACATCCAAATTCTGGTTCTGCTCTCTTTCCCTTGCCTCTCCACGTCCATATCCCTCCCTCCTCCCTCCCTCCCTCTCATGCCCTTAGATCCTATGATATGTGGACCATGGTAGTCCCTGACTGGTCAGCCTCTGTTGGACAGGCTGCTTTCTCTCTCCTGTTCCCTAAACTATTGAACTCCTTCGCCCATCAAATTAGACAGTCCTCTTCCCTGTCATCTATCTCAACAGCTTTACACAACTTTGTCTCTCCTAACTGCAACTGTGCTTAATTTCTACTCCCTCCCCAGCCTCTGTGCTAATCCACTCTATTCACCTCACCGTTGTCTACTAGCTCGCAACCTGTTCTTGCATTTCTGATACAGCTGAGCCATCTCTTTGTATAACTGAAATTGCTAGGAAATGATAATGTTAGCTCTTATTTTTCATGCAACTGTCATATCCATTTATCTATAACTAGATGCATGTCAGGTATGTTGTTATTTCCCCCTTCCCTTGTTTTTACCAAATGAATTGCCCCCCACATATACCTGCTATTCCAAATGCACCTTACATCTAACCACATTATGGCCCAGATATTCAAACTGCTCCCAAAATGTGCGCAACAGCAGGAGCAAGCACAATTCAATTGCGCATATGCGCAACAGACGCGATATTCAAACATGGAGCAAAACAAATTGCGCAAGCAGCCAATGTCTGAATATCGCACAAACTGCGCCATAGCGCAACCAGAAAGGGGAAGCTGAGCAGAAAGGTTGCGCCATAGTGCAACAAGGCCAGCCCAGCTGAGCAGTCCAGAGGTGCCATAGCGCAAGCAGAGCCCCCCCCAGCAGAGAAATGGAACTGCACAACCAGGGAGGCAGGCTGGGGCTCACCGCCAGCCATGCTACACATGGGCACAGGAACACACTGCAGAACCAACAAGACACCTGCACACCCCAAGCACAGCATCACTGGGGGTGGGATGGATGATCTACTGGCCCATGGGGACAAGCCAACAAAGCACAGCAGGGCCATGACGCCCCAGCACAACCACTGGCAGGCTGAGACTGCCACACACAGGGGGTTGACAACCATGTGCACATCAGCCCCCCGTATGCACAGCACACCCTGCACCGTGACCCCAAGACACCACCCATGTGCAGTGACTGGCACTGCAGGAAACACCATGCATCCCCCCCGGCACACGTCAACCTCGTGTAGCAGAGAACCATACAAGCCAGACCCACCCTGTGCACCCAGCAGTGGGTGGCAGCAGATGGCAAGACCAACAGAAAGTCAATGCCACACTGGAGACACCTCCCCATGCACACACACACACACACACACACACATACCCAGGACCATACTACCCCAGATGGCATGCACACCACTGCAACTGAGCAACCATAGCCAGCTGCAAATCAGAGACCAACACAGTATTCATATCAAATATATATATATTAGAAAAATATAAAGTACAAAATGAACAACAACAAACTATTTACAAGAGGGGGGTAGGGTACAAGGTAGGGGTGGGCAAGGGGTAGGATGAACAACTTGGAGAGGGAAGGCAGGGTGGGAGGGATGGGTGAAGTGGGAAGAGAAGCTGGCCTAAGGCCTAGCAGGCTGGGCCTCCACTGTCTGGTGCCGTCGTGCCTGGCTGTGCCTCCTCCATGTGCAGCTCTGTATATCCTGGAGGATGGTCCTGTTTTCCATGGACACCGGGTCAGCTGTTGCAGTGCCCGCTCAATTTCTGCGAGCACAATGAGGCCTAGGAAAGGGAACACAGTCAATGGCTGTGACTGACCACAACCCTGAACACCACCCAACCTGCAAGCCATATAGCCCAATGTCCCACACCTGGGATGGTATGCACCCACCCACAGTGACCATGCACATGGCAAGCCCAACCAGGCGGCACCAGCTATGTGCACCACTGCACACACACACTGCCCATGTCCATCACAGCACAAACAAGGCTGTCAAGTAACGTGGCAATGTGGTGCGATGCCAGTTCCACAGCCATGTGCCCAGTGCATGCATGGACCACCAGTGACGCACACACAGACGTGCAGTGACACTGGACAGTGATGAATGTCGCCTGTGTCGTGCATGGTTGTGTTGTGCATGGCTGGTGGTCATGCCCACTCCCTCCAGCATGCAATAGCATCCATGATGTAATGATACTCACACTCCACAAGCAGCTGTGGCTGCTGCTGCTGCTGCTGCTGCTGCTGCTGTGGCCCACCCCTCGCAGCACCACCGGGGCCCTGCCACGGCCCTCCTCATCCCGTGCCTGCATCCTCTCTGCCCGGCCTGTGGGAGACAAATGTAGAGAAAAACATCAGTGTGACTCCAAAGCAGACTGCCCCCTGCCCCAGTGAGAATGCCTGCCCACACAGCCAGACCCATGCATCTCACACCTGCACACACTGACACAACCAACCATGTCAGAGCCATCACCCATGCACAGCCACCAAAACACATTCACGCCCCTATGGAGAATACAGGTGCATAGATGGTACACCCACCTGGCCTAGGCACAACGCCCCTCCTGGCACGTGACCGTAGCCTCTCATGCAAGTCCGGCTCCCTCCTGTGGAGGTCACTGTACCTGTGCCGGCACTGCTCGGCAGACTGGCGCCGCCCAGTGACCCCCACCAGGTCTTTGGCCATTTGCAGCCAGACCTGGGTTCGAGCCATGGTGAGGGGCTCCTCCCCATACAGTGCCCCATAGTGGGGCTCTACCAGGGCCACTAGGTTGGCCACCTCCACCGGGCTCCATTGGAGTGCCCTCCTGCGTGCTATTGTTCCAACTTTACAGCAGGCAATATGGTGCCCCATAGCGCAGCAACCCCACGTGGAAATGTTGCGCAATAGACCACCATAGGTTCCAATCGCGCTGTTCGTACAGCGCCATCGGTTCACATAGCGCTGTCACCAGACAGCGCAATAGGGCTGTACACATGGCAGCCGAACAGCGCCAGGGGGCAAAGGTTGGACACCAGGTCAGGGGTCTATGATGCAAGGCCACGCACAGCGCCATCTGATGTCTACGCATCCTGCGTGACCGACCACCTGCGTGCCAGTGCCACAGTGGACTATTGCGCAGTAGTGCCACAGTGACATATAGTGCCCAGTGCTGTAGCGCCACTGGCACAATGGTGGCCATGGCCTGACTTGCCGATCATGCACAGCACGTCATCAGCGCGGCAGATGCCTGCGTAAGCTACCTGGGCATGCGCAATGCAGTGTACCGCACAGTCACAGATCTGCGCTATTAGCTCAGCCGGCTCAACCGTATTGCGAAAAGCGCAATGGCGCGATATTCAGCCGACACATGCAAATCATCCGATCAGCCATTCAAAGGCGCAGTGGCGTGATTTGCATCTCATTACAGTTGCTCCACTCCTAATTTGCATGCATTGCGCTATAAAAGTGCGACAGTGGGCTGCGCTGGCCAGATTCGGTTACTGCAGGTGAGAGGTGAGTTGCATGCTGTGGGATGTTCTGGACAATGGGCATGGGATAACGCTGTAGACTGCACAGTGACAGGTGTCCACTTCCACCCATACAGATCGCCATGACCGAGCAGAGCCAAGATGAGGGTGAGGATGGTGGGCGAAGGAGGAGGAGGCCCAACTTCACCACGGCAGAGACTGAGGCCCTCTTCCAGGCCTACCTGGAGGAGGAGGAGGCACTACTGAGTGGATGGCGGGCACCCTCAGGCCTGCGGCGGCTGCATGGGAGGGGGTAGCCCGGGCAGTGAACCTGCATGGAAGCTACCAGCGCTCCGTGCAGAAATGCAAAAAGAAGATTGGGACAGACCGCAGGAGGGTGAAGGAGAAGGTGGCAGCTCTCAGGGTGGCACGTGCTGGCACTGGCAGGGGCCAGCCAGCGGTGGTGGAGCTGACCCCGGCTGAGGACCGACTGGCTGCATCAATGCAGCGCAGTGCTATTGAGGGCGTACCAGGAGGTGGATTCCAGACAGGTGGAAGCCCATCACTGCACGGTATGACATGGTGGTGGTGTTGGGGGGGAAGGTTGTTCACATTCACTCACATGTCCTCTCTTTCTGTTACAGATCCTGTTCATCTTCAGTGGACAGTGATGGTGGGTCCAGGCAGTGAGGATGACCTGCTGGACAATGAGGGGGGTCCATCCACCTCTGTCACCAGCCAGCATGCACTGCACCAGCATGCACGCTGGGCTGCCAACTCTGGTGTCGGTGAGTCAGGTGTGGGGGGTGCACAGCCTGTGTCTCAGCAGTCTGGCATGCAAGCATGCCAGCACGCTGTGACTGTGGCTGTAGCACGTACCTGCACCATTGATGATGCAAGGACTGCAATGGGCAGTGACATGTGTGTGTCCCATTATGGACACACAGCAGGCCAGCACATGCCTCTGGGCCTTGCTGGTTCCAACTTGTGTGCCAGCATGTCGGCACAGCCCCAGGCTGTGCCTGTCAGCACCGGTGGGGCAGCACCGGTGGCTGTGCTGGTGTCTGGCACTGTTGCGGCCACAGTGGTGGAACGAGTGGTCCCTGGGGCACAGTGGTTGGAGGGGCAGCAGCAGCAGTCACCCACCAGGTCTGGGGGTACAGTGTCCAGCGGTGGCACATGCCTGCCGCCCTCTGATACGCCCATTCCTGGTCCTGGTGAACAGCGCCTGCCCTCAAGGGGTGTTGTGCATCAGGACCTTCCACACCCTGGGGGGACAGGATGCTGTTGTGGCAGAGTACCCATTGGACATGCACACCCGCCTGCTGCGGGAATCAGTACAGCAGCAAAGGTGGGTTGCAACATCTGTGGAGGCACTGTGTGCGGCTGTGGAGTGGCACAGCAGAGAGTGTGCTCTGGACCATGCGGAGATGGTCCATATGCGGATGGATGTGACCGCCACCATTGACAGGCAGACCCTGGCATTGGTCGCTGTCGTGGCTGCATTGGGCACACACGCAGGTGCTCCAGTACCGCGCACCCCACACAGTACACTCTCCACTCC
Organism: Neoceratodus forsteri; assembly: GCA_016271365.2. Taxonomy (NCBI): domain Eukaryota; kingdom Metazoa; phylum Chordata; order Ceratodontiformes; family Ceratodontidae; genus Neoceratodus; species Neoceratodus forsteri. The sequence goes on along the minus strand of CM057457.1, from coordinate 388,550,215 downwards.
CCGTTCCCGGCGTCGTGCGACACCAGGCCTGTCGATGCCGGGTTCTACTGTGGGCATCCCAAGCACCCCTGGTGCAGGTATGTTTGGCATCCTACAGACCCCAGTGCGGACAAGGTCGCGATCGCGCAGTGGGACCCCTGGTGGTCCATCGGTGCCACCCCATGTGGCCCCTGCTTAGCCTGCCAGTGCTGTTGGGTCACAGCAGGGCCACCCATGCATCCACGGTGGCCATGGAATGGTGCAACATGACTGACCTGTCTCCCAGTGCGGGCCCTGTCTGCTGCTGCCCTGTGTGCACTGTGCATCATGGTGGGCAGTGCACTGGTGGGTGCCCTGCCCATCACGCCGACATATGGACCATCTGCACACCATCCCGACTGCTGTCCACAGGTGCGTGTGTATGATGATGCCTGCATTGTACTGTACACCAAGGTGCAAGGGTACCCAGCATCTGACACACGTGCTTGGACAGTACAGGTGGTGGGTGTGGTCTGTGGATCTGTGTGTTTGCCATCTCTGTTCCTGCTCTGCTGTGCACCTGCCCATGTACGCTTTGTGCCTGGTGTGTTTGTGTGTGTGTGTGTGTGTCCATATGACTGTTCGCCCCTCCCTGATGGTGTGTTTGTGTGCCTGGTCCCTTCCACCCCCCTTGCCGTCATGCACCCCTGGTGTGTTACTCTGTGTGCCTGTGGGTTGCACCAGGACAGTGTTGTTTGCACATGACCCCTTGACTTACCTGTGTTGTGCATAATGCTCCTCCTTGATGGTGTCCCAGTGCAGCTGGGCCTGCCGGATCAGTCGGGGGTCCCGCCGTCCAAGGGGGGGCTGCTCATCACCATCAACACTGGCGCCACTGGCGTTCCCATTGCTGTCCCCCTCTTCAACCTGTACGGCTATCCCACAGTCATTGGCCATGTTGTGCAGGATACAACAGGCCAGGAATATCCCACAAGCCTTTGAGGGGCTGTACTGTAGGGCACCGCCGGAGGTGTCTAGGCATCAGAAGCGTGCCTTGAGCATCCCAAACACCTGCTCAGTGATGTTGCGTGTGGCGGCATGTGCCTCATTATAGCGTTGCTGCGATGGGGTCATGGGGCGCCGGTACAGTGTGAGCAGCCAGGGACAGAGTGGGTATCCGCTGTCACCTGTGTGGAGATAGTGGAGATCAGTCTCATGTTCAGGTCCATATTGCCCATATCCCTGTGTGCCACTACCTTGGCACCTGTGGCATTCCCACCCTTGCCCCGAGTTTGCATTTCCTACATGTGTACTCACCCACTAGATGGCCTGTGGGGATTTCCCCACTCTCAAATCGATGGCACAGTGCGGACTGATGCCATATAAAGGCATCATGTGCTCCACCAGGGTGCGTGGCACAGACATTGATTATACGCCCAGTGACATCACACACCATCTGGCAATTGACACTGGGGAAGCCCTTTCTATTCCTGTATGCAGCCCCATCGGGGCCAGGTGACATGCGAATGGCCACACGGGTGCAGTCTATGGCCCCTAGTATGCCAAGCATACGTGATACCCTGTGGAACGCCTGCATGTTTGCTTGTACGCCTGTCAGCGTGCTGGGAAATGGATGTGCTCCGCAGCATGGCAGCAGTGCGCTGAGGAATTGGGTGAGGATGGATGTGCCGACTGTGTGATGCCTGTGGTGTCCCCTGTTGGCCTCTGGAAGGTGCCCATGGCGAGCAGGCACATGCAGGCTGTCACCTTGGTCTCCACTGACAGAGCATGACTCCGTCGTGAGGGTGCCTGCATCACATCACTGCACAGCTCACAGAGCCACCTCAGTATTGTCCTGTTCAGGCAGTACTGGCCCACGATCTCTACATCTGTGTACAACTCAAAGCTGATGCGGGCACGGTACTGCCTGTTGGGGGCGTACCGCCGACGGGCCCATCCACGCCACGCCCCCTGCACCTTGCATTCTCACCCTCATTACAGCTTCCATGTGGAAGCTGCCACTGTCCATCTCCTGGCTTGTGCCCCCGCTGATGTTGCTCTGTTACCCCGCTGTCCTGACTGCTACTTCCACTGCACCGGCACCCCCGCTGGCCTCTGCAGCCTATGGCCCACACTGCTTCCTTGCCTGCCCTGGCCTGTCACTGTCTGTCTTTTCTCTCTCTTCCCACTTGGCATCCCTGTGGCTTCTTGCGCCGCTTCATTGAGCCTTTTTATTTTGGCTCATTTCCGCTGGGGTGCAACTTCCGGCTGGTCCGCTGTTGCGCAGTGCGCAAGTCTTTGGATATCGCATTGCGCTCTTTATGCATGGATCCACCCCCTTTGGTTGCGCATGCCGTCATTTGCATTGCGCTGTTGCTCAGCATGTTTTCGGTGGTGCAACTGCCTCCTGCTGAATATCGCAGAATGGCGCACTTTTGGACTTGCGCAGGTGCAACCCTATTGCGCATGGCGCAACCCTTTTGAATATCCCACCCAATATGTTTATGTAATGCATATCCTAGTTTGTATGCCAGTAGAATGTTAAATACACGATTAATCCTACTCCCTTTTCCCAGCACAGTATGGACTTTCTGCTTACACCTGTTAATCTCAAGCATTTTATATGTAACCAAACTACGTATGTTTATATATTGCATATATGAAGATTGTTATATGGAGACAAGCAAATTGTTTTGCTCAGTGTGCCTTTCCTGGTGAAACATTTTAATAAATAAATACATTTCGGTATGGTTTTTCACAACTGCTGGTGTGTTTTGTTAAGTATCCGATGTTTCATCTGCTGACTGTTGCCTTGTCCTACCCCTTCCCCAGCAGAAGCTTATCCCCTGAGCCATGGTCCCCTTTCTTACAGTATGCACTGTCACCAGGTTCCCGTCCCCATGCCACCAAAGATAGCACCTCATGCTAAAGCATATTTTGTGGTCACATCAATGGGGAATGGCCACCCTTTATTCCCACCTAAATCTCATTCAAGATGCACCCATGTGAAGAGCAGTCTGCTGCTGTCATCTCCTGTATCTGCCACTGATAAGCCGGTGAACAAACTGGACTGCAGTCATGGCAGTAGCATTCTTCCCACACCCTCTGTAGCACTGGTCACCAGCTATGATTGCATTGGTTGCAGTTGTGAACCCCTTCTACCCCAGCACCACCATACTGCCACAGGTGATTGCCATGAAGCAACCTCTGACCCAATCTGAAAACACACATGGATCAGCTAACTACAGGCTAGTCGCTCCTTAGGGTCACCAAATTAGGATGAGGTGAAAACCAGATGATAACCCACACCCAAACTCTGCCCATGGCTCCACCCCCTCCTCTTTTTATGACTGATAAGTATATTGCTCCTCCTCCAAAGTCATTTGTAATGTCGGAAGAAACCTTAAAAGTGATAAGGAGTCAGTTTTATACTGTTATTTTATTAGAATTTTTATTCTTTGATAACTGGGGTAACTCCCATTGGCACAAGTCCCACTTACAGGCATGAAAACAGGAGCACTGGAGAGGTTAAGTGACTTGCTCAAGGTCACACTCTGGCCCAGATATTCAAACTGCTCCAGGCTGTGGCGCAAGCCCAGGTGCAGCTCAATTTGGCTGCGCAGGGGCGTGGACTGGGTGATATTCAACGGAGCTGCGCCATGGCTCAGCATCATTGAATATTGCACCCTGGCCACCCGTAGTGTGCATGGCGCAGTGGCACTGCACCAGCGCCAGTGGCCAGAGTGGAGCATGGGGATATGCTAGCACAAGTTCTATTGCTCCATGCACAGCAACCGCGATATTCAAAAGTTAACATGCAAATGGGGCCATAATGTATGCAAGGCGCACATGGGGCCATTTGCATGTCATTATCGCCCCATTAGCATGCAGGTGTGCTGATCCCTGATGACTTGCGCCTGGCGCCCAGCCAAGCAGCAGCCATCGGAGACCAACGCCCCCTGAAGCGTGGCAATGTGCCCCACAGCCCGATCATGGGCTAAGTAAATGAATGTAATTCCCATTATCCCTGGTGGTCCAGTGGACCTGCCTGCCCAATTGCGGGCTAAGTAAATGAATGAAATTCCCATTATCCCCGATGGTCCAGTGGACCTGCCCGCCCGATCGCGGGCTGCTGTAGAGTAATAGGAAATCTATCATCCCTGGTGGTCCAGTGGACCCCTCCCCACCCACCCACTGATCCCCACCGCCCCCACCCCTGGGTCAGCGGCGGCAGCAGCACTCACCCGCCTGCATCCCACTACCCGCTGACTGACACCTCGGGCAGGGCCACCACTGGCTCACACTGTGGGCCAATGGACGTGACAGCCCCATCGACAGTGTCAGTCGTGGGTGGGGCAGCAGGCGGTGGTGCTGCTGCCCACCACTGACCGGGGAAGCGGGTGGGGTCAGTGGGGTGGTGAGGGGGTCCACTGGACCACCAGGGATGATAGGTTTTCATTATTCTACTGCAGCCCGCAATTGGGCAGATAGGTCCACTGGACCACCAGGGATAATGGGAATATTAATTTATTTACTTAGCCCGCGATTGGGCGGGCAGGTCCACTGGACCACCAGGGATTTTGGACATATTATTTTCTACTGATGCCCACAATCGGGCATGGGGGGGTGGGTGCCACCACGGAGGTGCAGCCGGAGCTCGGGTCTCCACCCACAGGTAGCAGCTCCCGTGTTGCACCCTGCAACATGGCAGCTCACCTGTGGGTGGCCAGCCCTTGCTACTTTTTTTTTTTGCTTAACTTTGTGCTGGCGCAGGTAGGACTTGTGCATGCATGACTCCACACATCCCGGGCTGAATATCGGGCTGTGCAGAGTATGCATGGGCACGCCCCCCCCGCGCCCGCATACATTACTGATGCGCCCGCACATCGGGATTTGCGTCACGACTTTTCCCATTTGAATATTGGCGTTAGCTCATTCTGTGGCTTGTGCATGGTGCAACACTGTTGCACCATGTGCAACCCTTTTGAATATCTGGGCCAGTATGCAAGTGGAAGCTGTGAGAATCAAACTCAGGTCTGCTGATGTACCAAGCTCATTCACTGCTTGCTGCTTTAACCTCTGTTAGACACTGTTGCATTTTCCTTTCTGTGTCAGTTGTTCTAGCAGAACTTAGATGTAGCAAAAGTCTCTAACCGGGAGCCAATCAGAAAAGAGACTGTGCTTCCAAGGTCACGGGGAACCAATCCAGGGCTTTGCCTCAGATTTCCATTGTTTGTCAGATGATTTAAATTCCCATTGGTGCCACCACTGGACCACAACTGATCATTGAAGACTATGAAAGAAAATGGCACTAGGTCAAAACCCCGTGAACAAAAACAGCATGGCAAATGATATCGGAAGTAAAATATCGTCCTCTCCAATAAGGTCAGTAAAACACCAGCCATTACAAAATGTGCACACACCATAGAAACAAATAGGAAAAAAATACAGATTTGTTTTGTTTTTGAGGAGTGTCTGCCCCTTACACCTGCCCAACCCCCTGGAATTATTATAATCAAGCCCATATGGGTGTGGACTTTGGGGATAAGATGAAACTCAGGAGGGGGGAAACTTTGTGAGGCAAAACAAAATACCAATATCGGGAGGCAGAGATCCAAACCCTGAATGCACCACTCCTGGTGCTTGTGCCTTAGCCACTCCACCATGGAACAGCTCAACCAGACACAGCCCCTGAACCTTCTTCAGCCCTATCTCCACTCGGCAGACAGTGACAGGAGTAGCGGTACTTACCTAATGCTATTATACCCCCTGTTGCTGTCATTCCTTTCACCATTTCTATAGCACTGTTTATTCCACGTTATTCTTGTAGTGCCTAATTTACCTGATACCCAGAAAACAGGGGCAGAGATTTAGCAAAAGAAAGCAGGAAATCCACCCCCTGCACCGAATAAGCTTCTTTCTGGTGGAGCTTGGTGTGATGTAGACAGCCAGTTCTGAGTGCTGTATAATATTTTTTTTAATATAAAATGTATTAATGACTATCTCTGCTGAAAAATGCTAATGCTTTAGGAGTGACCTAAAACGCCCCCAGTTTTCAGCTGACAGATGCAAGCTAAGAGAAATGCTGACAGCATGTGTATCACACACACTCAGTTTTTAGAGACTATGGGCCAGATATTCAAAAGGGTTGCCCCATGCGCAATAGGGTTGTGCATGCGCAAGTCCGAAATTGCGCCATTCTGCGATATTCAGCAGGAGGCAGTTGCGCCACTGAAAACAGGCTGAGCAACAGAGCAATGCAAATGAATGCATGCTCAACTGGAGGGGGAGGAACCATGAATAAACTGCACAGCCCGATATTCAGCTGGGCTGTACAGAGTTGTGCAGGCGCAACCCCCAACCTGCGCCTGCACAACTTTGAGGCAAAAAAAGCTAAGTCGAGGGCCACCCACAGGTGAGCTGCTGCATTTCAGGGTGCAACACAGCAGCTGCCAGCGAATGGGCAGACTAGGTGGGCCATAGGCCCTCATCTGCCGACACTGTCTATGTATTCATGTGTCTATGTAGCTTAATAAACTCTCGAATGTAGCCCTGGTGGTTGGTGTCTCAATTTATTTTCAAGAAAGCCGGGCGGGCGGTAGCATCCCGATCATTATGCCGGGGCCCCATCGCCCGCTGATTGAGGTTCGTAGCCAGACGCCGAGTTGCGCAGGCAAGAGTTATCGGGCGGTTAGCCCATAGCCGATGATGTCCAGATTTGTGAATGATTCATTCACAAATCTGACTGTCATGGTACAGTATATTGCATGCCCATTGGCTCTGCTTTCGCACCATCGGGCGCAGAGCCTTACCGGGCAGTCAGTCGGCGACGGGCGGAGCGCAGGCGGTGGATGCTGCCACCCACCGCCGCGGGGGAGAGGGTGGTGGGGCTTCGCGGTGGGGGAACACCAGCCACCAGGGCTATGTTCGGGGTTTATTAAACTTACTGCCGCTGATCGGGCATTTCGTCCACTGACCACCAGGGCTATGTTCGGGGTGGGTTATTAAACTTACTGCCATGATCGGGCATTTCGTCCACTGGACCACCAGGGCTATGTTCAGGGGGAATTATTAAACTTACTGCCTCGAATTGGGCATTTCAGTCCACTGGACTACCAGGGCTATGTTCGGGGGTTATTAAACTTACTGCGTTGCTTAGGCATTTCGTCCACTGGACCACCAGGGCTATGTTCGGGGTTTATTAAACTTACTGCCTGCGATCGGGCATTTCAGTCCACTGACCACCAGGGCTATGTTCTGGGGTTATTAAACTTACTGCCGCGATCGGGCATTTCGTCCACTGGACCACCAGGGATACGCTCGGGGCACATTGCTGCCCGCGATCGGGCTGGTGGGGGAGTATACTATGCCCACGATCGGGCCACTGGGGGGTGGTGGTGGGGATTGTACACTGATTCCCTGCAATCAGGCTGCAGGGGGCATCGGTCCCCGATGGCTGCTGCCTGGCAGGACGCCAGGCGCAAGTCCTCGGGGATCGGCGCACCTACATGCTAATGGCATGCAAATGGGGCCATAATCAGATGTAAATGGCCCCCCCTGTGCCTTGCATATATTATAGCCCCATTTGCATGTCACCTTTTGAATATCGATTTTGCACATGGTGCAATGGTACTTGCGCCACCACAAGTTGAATGCTCCACTCTGTCAACTTGCGTGGTGTAAGTTCCACTGTGCTATGCACAGTGGTTGTGGCTGGGGGGTGATATTCAAAGGAGTTGCTCAATAGCGCAACTCCTTTGAATATCGCCCCAGACACACCCCTGCGCAACTACTTTTGCGCAGCGCAAGGGCTTGCGCCTTTGAATGGTGCAGTTTGAATATCCAGCCCTATGTGTTACATGGAAGACTTTAATCTAGGATCCTGTTTCTCTGAGTTAATTACAGAGTTAAGTTAACTTTGTTAAGAGGGAAATCATAAAAAAGTTTATGACATTAGAAGGGGAAGCTAGGATGCTACATAGGGGTGTAAGGTTGTAAATGACCCTGTGAAGCCTGTGTGAGGAAGGGTACAGCATGAGATCAAAGTGGTGTCATTTGAAAATTGAGTTATGCTAAGGTTGCAGAATTAATACTTTGAAATTACATCCTGTGGTTGTATAGCAAAATATATGTTTTAGATATTTTGACAGGGAGGAGCTAAATGACCTCATGCAAAAAAGGTGGGCAAAACCAGCTTTTAAAGATTATTCTGTTTCACTACAGAAACACTTTTACCTGACACTGACCAAGAAAACATCTGAGCACTGAAAACAGGTATTTAGAAAGTTAGACAAAGTCTAAATATTGTTGTAGGAATTGCACAGTTTTAAACCTTGTTTTGTTTAAAAATATGTATCTCTTGTGATATAAGGGTTCTGTACTGTATGTTTGACGTATTATTATATATTTTAGTAAAAACTCTAATTTTAGAGTAAACCTGGTCTGTCTTTGAATTGCTTTCTTTTGCTAAGAAATACTTATGGTTATAGCAGACAGCAGACATAAGCTTTTATGGTGGTACCAAACTGGAAAGAGAAGCGTTTCCTTTACATCTGAGGTCTTTATTAAAGTTTTAAAGGGTTCATTTCTAAATACCTGGTAAGGTGCCAATAGGCAAAGATATCTGGCCCTCCAAAAACAGATATATCTGGGCCTGTGCATTGGCTATGCTAGCAAGAGGTTAACAGTTTGAATCTCTCCAGAACTTGAGACCAAAGGTTGATCTGAAGTCACAAAACAGACAAGAGGGTTACCTTGTTCTGTTCACTGTTCATAAGACTGCGCTCAGAGGTTGGCACTTTGGGATTAGAGGGCCTGACCTGCTCAGTGAATCTGTGACACTTGGATCCTGCAGAAGGCTCCTACCTGGGTCCAATGAGAAGAGAGATCGCACCTCCAAGCTCTTGGTGGACAAATCTGGGGCCTTGGCCTTCCTGCCTGTATTCTTCCTACTGTTTCATAGGAAGCAGGCCCCCAAGCAGCTGCCCATGCTTCGGCCCCTCGCGTGAAGGACCAATGCACTAAGACGTCGAAATCTTCCCACTAGAGTCAGCCCAATGAGGCATCCAACAACCAGACAATCTGAACCACAGCAGGGAGACAGGAGAGTATTGGAGGAGGAGGGAAACAAGGGCATTGGCAGGAAGAATCAGAGGACTAGGAAGATTAGAAGGACAACTGAATCAACTGTCCTTTAAAGTTTAAACTAATGTTGTAGCTCACACTGCACAGGAGTGAGGAGAGTTAGGAGCACACAAAAATTATGGAATAAGTGAAACACTCTGTCTAGGGTAAGGATACAAAAGGGTTAGGAGTAAGGCAATAGGTGAAACACCCTATATAGGGTAGAGGTAAAAAAAGTTTGAAGCATGTAAGTAAACAAAAACAGGCAGGGTAGTAAATAGATATGCCGGGAGTAGTGCTGTGCAGTGGCTGTAGGGTGGCAGTTTTCAGAGAGACTTTCTAGAGACTGCACTGCTGTCCCACCTGCATGCACCCCTCTACGGTGAGGGAGGATGTTGCTAGGTAGGCCTCCTGGGGAAGGAACGCTAGCGAGTGAAGAGGCAGCTGCTATCTTTGGAGGAGTGAAGTAACTGCAGCACAAAGTACTTTCATTTTTACCTGTTTACATTGGTGTTTGTTGATTTGGAGGTGCATAAAGTGAACAAAAAGAAAGGAAAAAACAACAAAGGAAATAAAAAATGTAAACAGGATAACATGTAGATATCAAGGAGGAAGAGGGGATCATAGGTAGATATCAGGGAGGAGGAGGGGGATTGTATGTAGATATCAGGGAGGAAGAGGGGATCGTAGGTAGATATTAGGGAGGAGGAGGGGATCGTAGGTAGATATCAAAGAGGAGGAGGGGATCGTAGGTAGATATCAGGGAGGAAGAGGGGATCGTAGGTAGATATCAGGGAGGAAGAGGGGATCGTAGGCAGATATCGGGGAGGAAGAGGTTGTGAGTGGAATAACATGGATATTCCCAGACAGTGCGAGGGGCTGAGTAGATGGAGCATGGAAATTTCAGCTGAGGGTGTGGGGGGAGCTGGATGGCAAGTAAAGAGATGGGGACAGTGGTAGGCTGCAACAGCTGCTGGGCAACTATCTTTTTAGGGGTGGTATGGAGAGTGGGGGGTGCTTGGTGTGCAGGCAGCCTGAACAGCTTAGGGACAAGATTAGTTGGTGAATGGTGGAGCTAAGGAAGGGGATGGGGCAGTTTTTGGGAACTATTCAGCACCTGAGGTAGGCAGGAGAACTTCTGAGGGTGGCAGACATCCCAGCCCAAGGGTAGAGAAGGGGGGGTTAGGTAATTCAACCAAGATTGCCACCTTCAAAGGAAACTAGAAGTACAGAACCAGAGGACTAGAAGAGGAGCGGGAATAGGGCCAGAAATGGCCACAGAGCCAGCAGGAATTGGGAGTGTTGTAACAATATGAGAGGGGTAGCACAAGGTGGAGTAAGTGTGTCAAACAATAGGTTCTCAGTGCTGGCTACAATGGAGGTTGAAGAGGGGAGGCTTTTATGGATGGGGCAGGAGCAAGGGGGTGACAATGACAACCCATAGGGCAGCAGTATGACAGATGGGTGGGACAGGCATACGGTGGGAAATGGGAAACATAGACTTTGACAGCAGATAAGGACCACTTGGTCCACCTAGTCTGCCCATTTTCCTACCTAGAGGATAAGCTGCAGATCCTATTTAACCAACAGCCTATTTCTTCCTACCCCCCCACAAAAATTGCCTTATGTCTGTCCCATGCATTCTTGAATTCTCCCCCAGTTTTAGACCCCACAACCTCCTCAGGAAGGCTGTTCCATGCGTCCACCACCCTCTCTGTGAAAAAATACTTCCTCACATTGTCCCTAAGCCGTCCCCCCCATCTTCAAATTGTGTCCCCTTGTTCTTGCACATCTCTTTTTCTGAGAGATGCTACCCTCTTGGACTTTGTTGATTCCACTGAGGTACATAAACATTTCTATCATGCCCCTCTCCCTCCTTTCCTCAAGGGTATACATATTAAGCTCCTTTAGCCTCTCCTCATATGGCTTCTCTTGCAGACCCTGCACCATTTTAGTTGCCCTCCTCTAAACTGCCTCCATCCTGTCTATATTCTTGCGGAGATGGGGTCTCCAGAACTGGATGCAGTACTCCAGATGGGGTCTCACCAACTGTCTGTACAGGGGGATAACAACTTCCTGTTTTCTGCTGGTGATGCCTGTCCCTATACATCCCAGTATTCCCCCAGCCCTCCCTACTGTCGTCTCACATTGCTTGACAATCACAGAAGAGGGAATAGGGAAGTATCTAGTATGATGGGCAGGAGGACAAAAGCAGTGGGGGGGAGAAGGAAGGAAAGAAAGAGCTAAATGGTGATGGGTAACAAGGTGCTGTAACAGAGAATGCATTGGGGGTCAGGCAGACAAGTCAAATAAGGGATGCAGTAGGGGGAGTCAGGATGAGGGTAGTGGCTGGGAAGGAAGCAAATAAGACAGAAGGAGTCAAGAATATGCAAGATGGGAAGAAGAGTCAGCACTGGGGTCAGGAAAATTAGAAGACAATGGGACTAAAACATGAAAAGGGGGTCCTTAGTTCTGGGAGACTCTATACTAAAAGGGTCAGCTGGGGAAGTAAAAGGGAATGACAGTTGCATATGGGTGGAGTGCATATCAGGAATGACAGAGAACAGGGCAGGGGAAGACAGTCTATTCTTAAGCATGCAAAGAGGGTGAGAGACAAACTTTTTGTCATGGTGCACTTGTTAATGAATGACTTGGAGGGTAACACAGTCAAGGTAGTATAGAGAGGTTCGTGGAACTGGGAAATTGTGTGAGGAGGCAAGGAACTTGGTGGCCTTCTCAGAGGTACTTCCAGTACCCAGAGCAAGTGCTGTGAGGAAAATGAAAATGGAGGAGTTTAACACCTGGCTGGGAGCCTGGCGTCAGACCAAAGGGTATGTGTTGGTAGGGGGATGGAGTAGGACTTGGGATAACAGTGCCCTTTTCACCAAGACCAGGTTACACTTAAGTAAACAGCAACAAGAGGTGTTACAGTGGCTGGGGGAATACATAGCAACCAGGGTGGATTTACACTGGAACTGGAGAGCCACACCAGTGAGAATACGTTCTACCGCCACAGGAACTACTGCCCCCTCAAAGTCCTTTGGCTTGCAGTTATGTCCTCTGCCCTACCCATCATCGACTACAGGCTCCTGATTTATGGGGCTGCTGAAAACACCACCCTCCACAAAATTAAAGTTGCCTTAAACAAAGCCTGCCACCTAGTTATGAGCAGGGACAGGCTGACCCGCACCTGCACTCTTTACGAATTAACCAACTGGCTTAATCTTGATGAGAGACTGCTGTACCAGACCTGTCTCTTTGCCCAGAAGATTATCGGCAGCCTCGCCCTACCTGGACTATCCACTCTCCTCTTGTTCCTATGTCCATAGCCACCTGCAGATCCACCAGACTAACCCTCCAGATTCCGCATGTCAGGACCACCCTAGTACTGAGATATTTTTTTTTACAAAGCCCCTACTTGACTAAACTCCCTCCCAAGTGCTATCACACAGGAAGGTAGGCTTGGTTACTTCAAATCACTCCTCAAGTCCCATCTCTTTGCCTCCCGCACCTGCAACTGGCCGTGACCTGACCTTCCTATGTCTTCCCTGCCTCTCTTACCCACATCAGGCCAACATCATTATCTCTTGACAAGGGACTCCTGTCCTGCCTGTTTACCCGCATTCCACCCCACTGTGTTGGTCCTGTTTTGCCTCAGTCATCATTATATGAAATTATGTGTTCTTTGTACCAATCTAACATGTTTTGCTCTATTGTCTGTAATACATACTGCTGTATAGAATGATTTCAACCTACTGTATGTCTAACTATTTTGTTATACTTTATACCTCTGTGCAATTTGGACAAGGAGCCTTTGTAAAGGAGTCTCTGACTCAAAGGTTTGTAATTCAGATATTGTTAGAATAAAATTATATAAAATAAATAAGTTTCAGTTCAGTTGCTTTATTGCAATATATAGCAGAAATCTACCACCAGTGTGTAAAATTAACCCACTGGCCACTAAAGTCTCAGCACTTCCAGTCCAAACTAATCCTTTATCAGGGAATGCCCACTGATGAAGGATTGGTTTGGAGTCAAAGCGCTGGAGCTTTAGTGGCCAGTGGGTTAATTTCACACACTGGTGGGCAGATTTTTGCTATATATTACAATAAAACAACTGAATTGAAACTTATTCTCACTGATGTAGCTCTCCAGTCCTTGTTAATGCTACATACAGTATCTCTGGAACTGCTTCGCTTCAGGTTTAGCAAACCTTACATGTATGCACCACCCTGAATTTTTGTTGATTCGCTGTATCAGTTTGGAACTGGATTTAAACTAGGCATGGGGGGGAAGCAAGTGGGCAGAAGTCAAGCAGGGTCTCCATAAAGGGGAGCCAAGTAAGTTTACCCATCATACCAGCAGGGATAGAATTAGGGAGTGTTCATACGGGGTGCATAAAAATGGTGATCAAAAGGGGAAAGGATGGATAGGGCACACATTGGAAGGTACAGTAGTCTTCCTGAATGCAAGGAGCCTTTGGAACAAATCTGCTGAACTGCAAACTCACATGGCAGATGGGGAGATGGACATAGCTGCCACCGCCAAAACCTGGTGATCCCAGGGTACAGGATATTCTGCAAGGATAGTTACAAAGGAAAAGCGGGAGTGGTGGCAATTTATGTGAGGGAGGGGATAAGGTATGCCAGGGAAGAGGGGAGAACAGAGGCATTATGGATGCAATTCTGGGATTCCAAAAACAGGATATTTAGGATGGGGGCTGGTGTACAGGCCACTGTCTCAGGCAGAGGACTTAGACAGAGAACTAGCGAAGCAGGTAAGGAGGGTCAGCAGGAATGGTAACACTGTGATCGTGGAGGACTTCAATTTGCTAGGAGTGGATTGGAGCACCCCAGCCACCTCGAGTACACAGGAACAGGTTCTACTGGAGGCTTTCCAGGACAGCTTCCTGGTACAGATGGTTAAAGAACCATCTAGGCTGGGCAACACTTTGGACCTTGTACTGTCTAATGGGGAGTTTGCGGAAGAGCTGGGGGTGGGGAATTCTCTAGCAGGGAGTGACCACCACTCAGTGTGGTTCACACTCAGTATGGGCAAGGAAGCTGTAGGAACAGGATGGTGAGACTTCAGGAGAGCTGACTTTGTGAGAATGGAAGAAATAATGGTGGGCACCTGGCCAGAATCCATCCACACATGGATGCTAACCAGAAATGGGAAGTCCTCAAGCTAGGGATAGTGAAAGTCACTAGATCCTGTACCAAAACACAAAACAAAAAGGCTAGAGCCAAAGAAACCAAGTTGGTTGAACAGGGAGGTCTTGGAAAAGGGGAGGTCAAAAAAGGGCAGCTAACTACCCTTAGTAATTGCTTTTTATTCACATATTTATTTAGGGTTTAACCAAGAAGGGGCTTGTAAACTCTGTTTATCTTGTTAGTAACTTCAGAAGGATTTAAATACTGCATTTGGGTAGGTCCTTGAGGTAGCTAGATTGTCTACTAGGATTTGCTGACAGTTAAACTATTTTAAATTTCAGGTGGCTGAGGAGTTGAAAAGAAACTTGCAAACTCTGCTTATCTTGGAAGTAACCTCATAAGTGTTTAAATACTATTCTGGTTGTCCCTTGGGGTAGCTGGATTGACTACTAGGCTTTTGGGACTGAAACTATTTTTAAATAATTTACTGGTGCGTAGGAGTTTGTGATAGTTAAACTTTTTAAACAGAGTTACTGGGGTTAAGGAGTGGTCACAGAAAACCTGCAGTGTGAAACAGGAAAAGACGGTCTTTCAAGCAACAGAGGGTGGTGGATTAAGGTTTACGTTTGTTTGTTACAATTCTTAAGATTTTCAGTGCAGGAAGAGTTTAAAGCACAGCTGACTTATTTTGGGGTGGACAGCTCTCAGAGCACAAACCATCAGGCCTGTTTTGGGGCTGGGAAGGTTTACCTGTGTCTGACTTGGATGTGTGGATTTTTCTCTGATTGATTAGCAGGGTATTTCTCTATCAAATTGTTGTGTAGGGCATCTTCCTGACAGGAAGGCACTCATTGCAGCAGTGGGTCAGAGCTTCTAGCTGATTGTTTTTATGAGGGCACAGTTTAGGCCCAACCCCTTCCCACCCTCACCCCACCCACCCCTGGAAATAGTTCCTTTATACCTGGGGTTCTGACATCATTCTCAAGAGTGCAAGGTGCATGTCACTGTCATATCCTCTAGCACACTGCACTGACAATATAAGCATAAACATTGTATAATATAAATATATATTTCACATTACAAACCAATCACACACAAAAAAAAAATGTGGGGAGTAGTAAATGTAATGGCTGTGGGCAGCAGTCTTCCGGGAGTCTTTCTGGAGGCTGAGATGCTGCCCTATTTGCAGACAACTGTCTGCCCTGAGGGAGGAAGTTGCCTGTCTTCAGGCCACACTGGACAGTAGTATGGGACCTTCCCCAGGCCACAATGGACAGTAGGAAGGAACCTCCCCATCCAGGGAGCACCAGAACCACCACCACTCACCTCAGAGGTTGCAAAGAAAGCACAGCAGTTGGACCACAGTGGGCTCAGGGAGGATAAGGATGGTGAAACAGAGGCACACCCAGTCAGATGTTACACACCACAATCCATACGCCATTCTGGGGGAGCATAGCTCCCCATAGATACACCCACAGAGGAGACTAAGGAGGCTGAGGACAACTGTCACAAGGGAGGCCCACAGGAAGGAGGCAGAGGACACCACAAGGAAAGGAAGAAGCTCCTGGTGGGGGACTCAATTATTAGGGGGATAGAACTGGGAGGAGCTGGGAAATCTGAAGTAAGGTGCCTGCCTGGTGCCATGGCTTGAGGACAGGAAGCGATCCTCAGGATCACAACAGCTGCAAGGGATTCTGAGTTGGACGAATTGTCCACCTAGGGACAAAATGACTTGGCTCATCATGAGGTTAGAGCAGTGCAGGAGGACATTGCAGAGTTGGGGAGGGCCTAAGACAAGTAGCAAACACAGTATCCTTCTCAGAGGTGCTGCCTGTCAAAGGCATGGGGAGGCGAGGGTGATTGGCACCATGCAGTTTAATGAATGGCTGAAAAATGGTGTGGAGCACAGGGTTTGGCCTCATTGGACTGGGGTTCCACCTGAGGGACACCAGCCTATACTGGCAGGATGGTCTGCATCTGTCCAGGAAGGAACAAGTCTTTTGAGCAATCGGTTTAAATGCTTCATTGGCAAGCTTTTAAACTAGTCAATGGGGAGGCACTGACAAGCAGCAGAAAATCCCAGCCCTCCCTACAAAACAGGGTACTAAATGAGAAAGACCAAGGTAGAACGGTCAGTGGGGATGCTGCAACAGAAGGTAAGGCCATCAAAATGGAGAGCAATGAGTACCAATGCCCATAGTCTAGGTAACAAGCTTCCTGAATTAGTGGCCTTGATGGAGGAGGAACATCTGGATATCGTGGCAGTCACAGAAACATGGTACACACAAAACCATGACTGGGACGAAACATACCAGGATACACTATACAGGAGGGACAGGGAGGGTAAAGAGGGGGAGGAGTAGTTCTTTACATAAGGGAAGGAATAAAAGCAACAGAACAAAAGGGTAAACAGGAGGAGAAGAAGCACTGTGGGTAAATTTGGAGACAGGCAATGGCACCACAATCCGATCGGGTTGTATATGACCTCTTCTCAGGGGAGGAAGTGGACAAGGAAATGATAGAAAGTATACTTAGAATGGCAGAAAAAGGGAGATATTGCTGATGGGTGATCTGAATATGCCAGATGTTAACTGAGCGCAGTTGCAGCTGCCACTCAAGAGTGCAGTTATTCTAGATGCCCTACAGGGGCATGCCTTAGACAACTAGTACAGAGCCCACTCGAGAGGGAGCAATATTAGACTTGATACTCTCAAATGGAGATGGAGAGAGGATCACAGATGTAGAAGTGGGTAGCCATCTGGGAACTAGCGACCATCGAACAGTATGGTTCACAATAAATACAATAAATACAGCAATATAGTCAAGCTATACAAAGACAAAAGTACTGGACTTTAGGAGGGCTGACTTTGCCAAAATGGGTGAGTGCCTAAGGAATGCACTAGCAAATGGGGGAAGGAGGGGTGGGAGAACAATGGGGAATAATAAAAACTGCCATCACAGAGGTAACGAGCCTTTGTGTGAAGCAAATAAACAAAACAAGACGATGTAAGAAACCACTATGGTTCTCAAAGGAAGTGGCAGTGAAGGTTCAAGAGAAAAAGAAAGCATTCAGGAAGTACAAGGAATCGCAGCAGGAGCAGGACAGAGAACAGTATCAGTTAAAGCAAAAGGATGCTGGGAAGGCAGTCAGAACAGCAAAGGCCCAAACTGAGGAAAAGATAGCCAACTCAGTTAAGAAGGGGAATAAAACCTTTATAGGTACATCAGGAGCAAAGGAAGACCAAGGGAGGGATAGTGAGGCTTAATAAAGGGGAGGGAGGGTGGCAGAGGAGAATGTGAAAAGGCAGAGATACTAAACAAATATTTTGCTCAGTATTTACAAAGGAAGAGGGGAGGTACATAAACAAACAGTAGTAACACTCTGGATACAGAAGGATACCAGCCCATTTACAGAAGAAAGGGTTCTGAAAGAACTCTTAAAACTGAAGGTGGACAAAGCAATGGGGCCTGATGGGATTCATCCCAGAATTCTAAAAGAACTAAGAGTAGAACTAGTGACACCACTGACTACCCTCTTTAACAAATCATGGGAGGATGGGGTGGTACCCGAGGACTGAGGAGGGCAGATGTGATTCCTTTCACAAAAGTGGGAGCAAGGCAGAAGCAGGAAACTATAGACCTGTTAGTTTAACCTCAGTGATAGGGAAAATGATGGAATCACTTCTAAAGGAAAGAATTGTCGCGTATCTGGAGGTCAGAAGGGCAGGACCCTAGGCAGCATGGATTCACAGCGGAAGGTCATGCCAGACGAATCTGATAGATTTCTTTGACTGGGTGACCAAAGTAGTAGATCAGGAGGGCTGTGGACATGGCCTACCTAGACTTTAGCAAGGCATTTGACACAGTCCCACACAAAGATTAATATATAAGTTAGCCAGCCTGGGAGTGGGTCCCAAGATGACAGCCTGGGTAAAGAATTGGCTGGAGAATAGGACACAGAGAGGTAATAGTAAATGGAGTCCACTCGAAGAAAGGAGGGCTACTAGCGGTACCGCAGGGTTAGTTAGGACTAGTCCTCTTCAATGTCTTTATGCTTACATTGCAGAAGGACTGGAAGGAAAGTATGTCTTTGCAGATGACACTAAGATCTGCAACAGAGTTGATGCACAGGGTGGGGTGGAAAGGATGAGAAGGGACTTGGCAAGGTTAGAGGAATGGTCAATGTATGGCAGCTTAGATTCAATGCTAAGAAGTGAAGTAATGCACCTGGGAAACAAAACCCAGGGAAGAGTACACAATGGGAGGTGAGATACTAACAACAACAAAAATGGAAAGGGACCTGGGGGTAGTCATATCAGATGACCTAAAGGTGGGCAAGCAATATGAGAAGGCAGCAAGGAGGGTTGGGGGATACTGGGATGCATAGGGAGAGGCATCACCAGTAGAAAACCGGAAGTTATTATTCCTCTGTACAGACAGCTGGTGAGACCCCATCTGGAGTACTGTGTGCAGTTCTGGAGACCCAATCTCCGCAAAGACATAGACAGGATGGAAGCTGTCCAGAGGAGGGCAACTAAAATGGTGCAGGGTCTGCACCGGAAGACATATGAAGAGAGACTTAAGGAGCTTAATATGTATAGCCTCGAGGAAAGGAGGGAGAGGGGGGACATGATAGAAACTTTCAAGTACCTCAAGGGAATCAACAAAGTCCAAGAGGGTAGCATCTTTCAAAAAAAGAGGTGTGCAAGAACAAGAGGGCACAATTTGAAGATAGAGGGGGCGGCTCAGAGGTAATTTAAGGAAGTATTTTTTCACAGAGAGGGTTGTGGATGCATGGAATGGCCTTCCGGAGGAGGTTGTGGAGTCAAAATCAGTGGTGGAATTCAAGCATGCATGGGATAGTCATAAGGCAATTCTGGGGGGTGGGGGTAGGAAGAAGTAGGCTGCTGGTTAACTAGGATCTGCAGCTTATCCAGTAGGTAGGGAAATGGGCAGACTGGGTGGGCCAAGCGGTCCTTATCTGCCGTCACATTCTATGTTTCTATGTTTCTATGTTACTGAGGAGAAGGGTGGGTCACTGCCTCAGGGGAGGAGGAGGGTAGGCACGGGGGGAGAGGAGGTGATAGATGACAAAATCACAGAGGGCAGGGTACTAGAATGTTTAAGGGCACTGAGGGTGGATAGGATGCCAGGACCAGCTGGAATACACCCCAGGGTACTGAAAGAATTGGCAGTGGTCCTGGCAGAACCAATGGCAGACTTCTTTAATACCTACCTGGACACAGGGAACATACCACAGGATTGGAGGATGGCTCATGTAGTGCACCTCCAAAACAACAGCCAAAGGATGAATCAGGCAACTACTGGCTAGTAAGCCTCACATCCATTGTGGGAAACAGGAAGTTGTTATCCCTCTGTACAGACAGTTGGTGAGACCTCATCTGGAGTACTGTGTACAGTTCTGGAGACCCCATCTCTGCAAAGACATAGACAGAGTGGAGGCTGTCCAGAGGAGGGCAACCAAAATGGTGCAGGGTCTGCATCAGAAGACATATGAAGAAAGACTAAAGGAGCTTAATATGTATACCCTTGAGGAAAGAAGGAGAGAGGGGACATGATAGAAACTTTCAAGTACCTCAAGGGAATCAAGCAAAGTCCAAGAGGGTAGCATCTTTCAGATAAAGAGATGTGCAAGAACAAGGGGGCACAATTTGAAGACAGAGGGGGGACGGCTCAGAGGTAATGTGAGGAAGTATTTTTTCACAGAGAGAGTTGTGGATGCATGGAACAGCCTCCCTGAGGAGGTCGTGGAGTCAAGAACAGTGGGGGAATTCAAGAATGCATGGGACAGACATAAGGCAATCCTAGTGCAGGGCAGGAGGAAGTAAGCTGTTGGTTAACTAGGATCTGCAGCTTATCTGTTAGGTGGGAGGATGGGCAGACTATGTGGGCCGAGCGGTCCTTATCTGCAGTCATATTCTATGTTTCTATGTAGGAGAGGTTGTTAACCTTTTTGGAAGGTAATGGACTCCAGGACAGAAAGCAACATGGGTTTGTCTCTGGCAGATCCTGCCAGACCAAACCGGTTGACTATTATGACTGGGTGACTATGGAACTGGACAAGGGCCATGCAGTGGGTGTCCTGTATCTAGACTTCAGTAAGGCATTTGATTTGGTGCCACATGGGGGGTTGGTTAATAAGCTGAAATACCAGGGGTAGGGACTAAGATGGTGAACTGAATCGAGAACTGGCTGTAGGGGATACAACAGAGGGTAGTGGTGGGAGGGGAACTCTCATCTCCAAGGACTGTGACAAGTGGAGTACCACAGGGTTCTGTACTGGGCCCAGTGTTGTTTGGCATCTTCATAGCAGACATCTTGTATTACATTAGGAACAAGATCAGTCTGTTTGCAGATGACACCAAGATCAGAGCAGTGGTGGATGGCATAGTAGGGTGGCAGGGGCTGCAGGATGATCTGGCTAAACTGGAGGACTGGTCACATGCTTGACAGTTCGAGTTCAGTGCTAAGAAGTGCAAAGTAATGCATTTCAGAGCAAGGAAACCAAGGAAGTGTTATCAGTTGGGAGGGATACAGTTAGCCGCTACTAAGGAGGAGGAGAAGGATCTAGGGGTGATAATAACAGGGCAAATGAACCACTCAGCACAGTGCAGGAGGGCAGCAGCTAAAGCCAACAAAATGCTGGGGTGTATTACTAGGGGAATCACCTCCAGAAGAGGAGAGGTGATCCTGCCTCTGTACAGGTCATTGGTGAAGCCACACCTGGAGTACTGCATACAGTTCTGCCGCCCATACTTGAAGGATGTTAGCTTACTTGAGGGGGTCCAGCACAGAGCAACAAAGATGATCTGGGGATTGGAAGATAAACCTGATGAGGAGAGGCTGAGGCAGTTTAATATGTACTCCCAGGAGGGGAGTAGGGATGGGGGGACTATATGACTAACACCTTTAAATATATGAAGGGTATAAACAAGACTGGTACAGAGGGGATATTAAATTGAGGGGTGGGAGGGACACAAGAGGTCATGGTCTGTGATTGGAAGGATTCATGAGAGAATTGAGGAGAAATTTTTTCATGGAAAGGGTGCTGTCTATGTGGAACACTTTGCTAGAGAAGGTGGTATCCTGTAAGACAGTGGACAGTTATAAAAGGGAATGGGATGAGGTGAGAGGGAGGGTCACCATGAGGAGGGGAGGGGGGGAAGCTGCAGTGCAAGGATTGCTGGCTGCACATTCAAGCAGACTTAATAGATCATGTGACCTGTATCTGTTCCAGATTTGTGTGTTCATGTGTAGGTTCCAGATTGAGCTGGCCAGGACTCGGGGGGGGGGCCTCCTCCCCTCACCCAGGAACCAACGAGAGCACCACCGCTGCATCAAAGGGTACCAATGAAAAGGAGCGGCTGGACCATGGTGGGCTCAGGAAGAGTGAAGGTGGTGGGTCAGAGGCACAACCCCCTATGGTACCACTACACAATTTATACACCACCCCAATGGAACTGGACTTTCCCATGGATGCCAGATTTTAACTGGAGTGCAGTTGCAGCAGCCACTTCTAAGAGTGGGGTTATTCTAGATGCCCTACAGGGGACATGCCTTAGACAACTAGTACTGGAGCCCACTCGAGAGGGAGCAATCTTAGACCTGGTTCTCTCAAATGGAGATGGAGATGGAGACAAGATCACAGATGTAGAAGTGGGTAGCCATCTGGGAACTAGTGACCATCGAACAGTATGGTTCACAATAAACACAGCTGTAGAGTCAAGCCATACAAAGGCAAAAGTACTGGACTTTAACAGGGCTGACTTTGCCAAAATGGATGAGTGCCTAAGGAATACACTAGCAAATGGGCAGGAAGGAGGGGTGGAAGAACAATGGGGAATAATAAAAACTGCCATCACAGAGGTAACAAGCCTTTGTGTGAAGCAAATAAACAAAACTAAATGATGTAAGAAACCACTATGGTTCTCAAAGGAGGTGACAGAGAAGGTTCAAGAGAAAAAGAAAGCATTCAGGAAGTACAAGGAATCACAGAATGAGCAGGACAGAGAATTGTATCAGTTAAAGTAAAGGAAGCTTGGAAGGCAGTCAGAACAGCAAAGGCCCAAACTGAGGAAAAGATAGCCAACTCAGTTAAGAAGGGGATAAACCTTTATAGGCATATCAGGAGTGTGGAAGACCAAGGGAGGGATAGTGAGGCTTAATAAAGGGAGGGAGGGTGGCAGAGGGTGACGGTGAAAAGGCAAAGATATTAAACAAATATTTTTGCTCAGTATTTACAAATGAAGAGGGGAGGTACCTAAACCAAACAATAGAAACACTCAGGATACAGAAGTTGATACTAGCCCATTTACAGAAGAAGTGGTTCAAAAAGAACTCTTAAAACTGAAGGTGGACAAAGCAATGGGGCCTGATGGGATTCATCCCAGAATTCTAAAAGAACTAAGGGTAGAACTAGTGACACCACTGACTACCCTCTTTAACAAACCATGGGAGGATGGGGTGGTACCTGAGGACTGGAGGAGGGCAGATGTGATTCCACTTCACAAAAGTGGGAGTAGGGCAGAAGCGGGAAACTACAGACCTGTTAGTTTAACCTCAGTGATAGGGAAAATGATGGAATCACTTCTGAAGGAAAGAATTGTCAAGTCCCTAGAGGCCAGAGGGGCACAGGACCCAAGGCAGCATGGATTCACAGTGGGAAGGCCATGCCAGATGAATCTAATAGATTTCTTTGACTGGGTGACCAAAGTAGTAGATCAGGAGGGGCTGTGACATGGCCTACCTAGACTTTAGCAAGGCATTTGACACAGTCCCACACAAAGATTAATATACAAATTAGCCAACCTGGAGTGGGTCCCAAGATGATAGCCTGGGTAAATAATTGGCTGGAGAATAGGACACAGAAGGTAATAGTAAATGGAGTCCACTCTGAAGAAAGGGTTACTAGTGGGGTACCGTGAGGGTTCAGTATTAGACTCGGTCCTCTTCAATGTCTTTATAAGCGACATTGCAGAGGGATTGAAGGAAAGTATGTCTCTTGCAGATGACACAAAGATCTGCAACAGAGTTGATGCACAAGGTGGGGTGGAAAGGATGAGAAGGGACTTGCCAAGGTTAGAGGAATGGTCAAATGTATGGCAATTTAGAATCAATGCTAAGAAGTGCAAGGTAATGCACCTGGGAAACAAAAACCCAGGGGAACAGTACACAATGGGGGGTGAGATATTAACAACAACAAAAATGGAAAGGGACCTGGGGGTAGTCATATCAGATGACCTAAAGGTGGGTGAGCAATGTGAGAAGGCAGTAAGGAGGGCTGGGGGGATACTGGGATGCACAGGGAGAGGCATCACCAGTAGAAAACAGGAAGTTGTTATCCCTCTGTACAGACAGCTGGTGAGACCCCATCTGGAGTACTGTGTGCAGTTCTAGAGACCCAATCTCCGCAAAGACATAGACAGGATGGAAGCTGTCCAGAGGAGGGCAACTAAAATGGTGCAGGGTCTGCACTGGAAGACATATGAAGAGAGATTTAAGGAGCTTAATATGTATAGCCTCGAGGAAAGGAGGGAGAAGGAGGACATGATAGAAACTGTCAAGTACCTCAAGGGAATCAACAAAGTTCAAGAGGGTAGCATCTTTCAGAAAAAGAGGTGTGCAAGAACAAGGGGGCACAATTTGAAGATAGAGAGGGGGCAGCTCAGAGGTAATGTAAGGAAGTATTTGTTCACAGAGAGGGTTGTGGATGC
This sequence comes from Neoceratodus forsteri, assembly GCA_016271365.2. NCBI lineage: Eukaryota > Metazoa > Chordata > Ceratodontiformes > Ceratodontidae > Neoceratodus > Neoceratodus forsteri. Next base: position 388,526,247 of record CM057457.1, on the reverse strand, counting down.
ATGGAACGGTCTTCCGGAGGAGGTTGTGGAGTCAAAAACTGGTGGAATTCAAGCATGCATGGGACAGTCATAAGGCAATTCTAGGGGGTGGGGGTAGGAAAAAGTAGGCTGCTGGTTAACTAGGATCTGCAGCTTATCCATTAGGTAGGGAAATGGGCAGACTGGGTGGGCCAAGTGGTCCTTATCTGCCGTCAAATTCTCTGTTTCTATGTTTCTATATGCGCCCATTGTAATGACAAGGAATGATGCGAGGGACCGCTATAGTGGAGTTCCCAGGGAGGGAAGCAGATGACTCCAGAGGAGGAGGAGGAGGAGGCTGCAACTCCTGGTGGAGACTCCATTGTGAGGGGGATAGATTTTGGGACAGAAAGGGATGAGAGAGGGAGGTTAAGTGCCTACCAGCTCACATGACTGGGAGGGATGCAAAGCAGATACTGAGGATCGCCAGGGCAGTGGGACAGATGAGACATCTGCATGTCATAGTCCTCCTAGGGACTAATGACCTGGCTAGTGTCGATGTTAGAATGGTGCAGGAGGAGTTCAGAGAGTTGAAACAGTCTTCCTGAGGAGGTTGTGGTGTCAAAAACAGTGGGGGAATTCAAGAATGCATGGGACCAACATAAGGCAATTATAGTGGCGGTAGGAGGGGGATAAGGGGGAAGTAGGCTGTGTGCTGGTTAAGTAAATTGTACCAAAACAAAGATGGTAATATTGTTAAACATATGGGGGGAGGGTAAACCATGGTGATCTTTTGCTGTTCAAAACAAGGATTTTATCAACAACAACAGTGTGAGGAGCTGGCAGGTAATGAAGTTGCAGAAAATAACGGGAAGAGGCATTGAGGCATGTGTTTTTTTCACTGGTTCCCCTGATGGCCGTTTTCGACTTCTAGGCTGGAGGAAGAAAGTATGCTTTTTTCTTTTCTTTATCCTCTGCCTCGATATTTCAGAATACTCAATAGGGTCCAAGGTGTGAGGATGCAAAGCAGAATGGGTGCAAAGCAATAACGGCTGTTGAATTAAATTGTGAACCCTCCCATGAGTGCTGTACCGGTACCTGTCTTTGGATGTTGTGGGAATGGAGGGTGAAGTGATCTTATTAATAAAGGGGAAGAGGAGGTACTTTTTTTTTTTAAATAACATTGAGCAAAAACTTTTATTGTTGGAGATAGCTTCTGGCAGGATTTTAATACCATTTGGATGTCACAGTTAGTGGCTCAGTCAATATGGTTTCCACCTCGTTTGAAGTTTGGGGATCAGAGTGATATATGTAAAGGGGATGGGGGGTTGGCTGGCTGACACTTTTTCGTGTGGGGTGATGCTACAATTTTACAACATGCCAGTCAGCCAATCAGAAGGGTGCATTTTTAAGGTCATTGTCCAATCATTGATTTAAACTGTAATTACTGCTGCAACAAAAAATAGTCCTGTTTCTAAGGTGGCGTCTTTGCCACTCTATTGTTGCAGCACCTTAATTTTTTTGGGGGATGAAAATAGCTTATACAGGTGCTGACATCAGGGTATAAACAACTATAAGAATATTCATAAACTAATTATTGCAGCTGAACTATGAAACTGTACGAATAGTATGACAGAAACAGCAGGAATGTCAGCATGACTTAGTCCAACAGAAATCCCACATTGAATCATGGCTGCCTTAATAAACAAAGCCAAGTGTTATTTACATGGTACATTGACCATTGCATCTTGCACAATCTTATAATTTAATCAGTTGTAGTCGTGACCTTGCTACACAGACAACAGTTTTGAACGTAACCAATTGAAGACAACTGCTAACATTCTTTTGGCTATTGTTGTTCTAGTTCTGTGGAATATCTAAAATGAGTAATGCATCAGTTTGTCATACTCCACTGCAACTTCAAATTAATTCACCTCTGTGTCACAACCATGCAGAGATACAACACTACATTTCTGGAAATGCGTTTTCTATGCCTCTCTTACAGATCCATCTAATATCAATAATAGTTTAGTCGCAGTCATTTACTGGATCTTCCCATTGTTTACACAATGTTCTGGCCTGCTCTAGCTGAAATGACCACGATTCTCCATGACCAGTTCTATTTTATCTCTTTTTTTGAAGCTGGAGCCAAGTGCTGGTGGCACACTCGCTTGACCAATGTTCCCTCTTGAAAGCATTGTATAACAGGTATTTTTGCCATACCTTCAATACTTCTTCAATAAGTTCAGCAACATACTCTGAAAAAATGTAAACATATGTCAGGATTTACTACTTGGATATTTGCAGTATTACATAGAATGTGGACATAGAATTACTTAGAACTGTAGAGTAAACATTTTGTCATTCAAAACAGTGTCAGCTGTTACTCCAGAAAAAGTAAACTTACAATGAGTAACAGATGCAAAGGAGTGTGGGGGCACAGGTGGGCACCGATCCATTTACAATAAAGAGAGTTCTGGAAGAGCTCATAAAATTGAAGTTGGGTAAAGCTATGGGACCAGATGGCATACTCCCAAGGATATTAAGAGAGCTGTGAAGGGAATTAGCAGCGCCTCTGTTGACCATGTTCATTTAGTCACTGGTTCCAAATGACTGGAGGAAGGTCCATGCAGTCCTTCTGCACAAAAGCAGATGTCGGGAGGAGGAGGTGAGCCAAATGCTGATCAGTCTCACCTCATTGTTGGGGAAGATTATGGAGGTAATGCAGAAAGAAAGGATAGTGGCACACCTGGAATCCAACAGTGCCTGGGATCTGATACGAATATACGAAGAAGCCAGCAGAAGAAGGTAATTTGGTCTATCAAGTCTGCTCATATTGCAGGGTCCACAGCTTGAGCTAATGTCCCTGCCCTCCCTTCCCACTCCTCCCATCCTCCCTACTCATGATCCGTACCTTCCCCCATGCCTATCCCAGCCTCTCTTAAAGCTGCCCACTGTCTTCAATGAGATGACCTCTTCCTGCAGAACATTCCAAGTGTCCCTCAGCCAGTTTTCCACCCATCTGGCAATCTTTTCACCAACTCCAAGATCCACTAACGTCCTGATCAACCTTTTGTGGGGCACAGAGTCAAAGGTCTTGCTGAAATCAAGATAGGGGATGTCTACCACTTGGCCCCTGTCTACTGTCTTAGTGACACAGTCGAAGAAGTCAGTCAGATTTATTTGACACAATCTCCCTCCCCCATGAACCCATGCTGCCTCTCATCCTGGGGACCATGCTCCTCTAGATAGCCCACCCACCTTTTCTTTAGTATGGTCTCCATGAGCTTGCCCACAACGGAGGTCAGACTGACTGGTCTGTAATTCCCTGTGTCATCCTTGAGAACACTTTTGTGTGGGGGGGGAATGCATGTGCTATTCTCCAGTCCTGCGGTATCATGCCTGACAATAGTGAATTATTAAAACAGGTCTGCCAGTGGCCCTGTCAGTTCCTCAGCCAGTTCATTTAGTACCCTTGGATGTACTCTGTCCAGGCCTGGTGATTTGTCCACCTTTAATGCCAGCAGCCCTTCCCTCACCCTATCCTCTTCTAACACTACATCTCTGATCCCCTCTCCCCTGCTCCTCTTGTCCCTCCTGAAGGTACTGGTCCATTCTTCTCCCTGGTGAAGATGGAACAGAAGTATTCATTTAGTATTTCTGCTTTTTCCCCATTATCCTCCACCCATTCCACCCCTTTCTTATGCCTAACAATCCCATCCTTCTTGTCCCTTTTCTCAATTACATAGTGAAGGAAAGTCTTCTCCCCCTTCTTAATTCCTTCATCTATCTGTGGCTCCTTCTGTGCCTTTGCTTGCTAAACATCCTTACTTGCCTCACTAGCCAATCTTAGGTAATTTTCCCTATCCACCTCTCACTTAGTCTTCCTGAATTTTCTATAGGACAACCTCTTTTCCCTTACTGCCTTGGCAACCCCAGAACTGAACCAGCTGGGCACTTTGTCCCTTGCATTCTTCCTCCTGAGACTCATGACTCATCTGCTGTAACCAGTATTCCCTACTTAATGATGGGCCACCTTTGGTCCACCCCTATATCTGCTCTGATGCCCACCAAATGATGATGATGATGATGACGATGATGCAACACTGATTCACAGGAGGTAGATCACATCAAATGAATTTGATAGACTTTTTTGATTGTGTGACATATGAAGTAAAGAGAGCACAATTCATAATGTCAGCACCCAATCCCTCAATGCTAACATAGCCTTGTTGTTCTCGATCCAAACCGAAATCACATCACCAAGATTTTATAGCAATGACTAAGTAAACACATTGCTCCTACATATTAACATGTTTTTCCCAACTGTAGAGACATAACCAAAAAAGGTTCCCATGTAATAAGTGAAACTAAGACACTTGGGAATGTGCATGGAACAAGATGTACCACCATTCCAGTGACAGGAGTCACTCGTCTTCTGGTCTTGTACCTTACCCCAGCACTGTGCATGTGGAACAAACTGTTCCTTTCACACCCTGTCATGTCATATTTCCTGCACAGAAGATGTGAAATTGGTGCATTATTCAAGTAGTATAATGCATCAACTCACCCACCACACTCCCAGGTGCAAAGTTTACACGGTCATTTCAGGATCTCAATAACCTGCTGAAATATGGCTCCACTGATGGGCAGCCAAGAGTCACATTGTTCACTGCAGGACTGTACATAACCATGAGGATTACTCAGCATATGTAATTGTCACCTTCACCTCTTTTATGACAGGAGCACCGGCTCTAGACTTAAGGAATGATACACCCCATTGTGTTCACCCAGCTTTGTTGTTGCCTGTTTGCATGCTGAATTTTCATTGAAATGAAGTACCGATATGATCAATCTGTAAATCACAAATAAATTTAAGAAAATAGGGAAACGATACATACTGACAAACAAAATCTGTGTAGACATTTATAAAAAAATCAACAACAAACATTATCAATTGGTATGGCAATGGAAATGACCAAGAGACATCCAATCAGGGACAGGGATGTTATTGCCTCTTTTGAATTGTTCATTCACAATATAATTCCAATAATGTAAACCATATGATGGCTCTAGTAATATTTAAAAACTGCTAGGTATCTGCATATTCGTATCATGCTAACTGCAGAAAAGCATTTCAGAGGACAAAACATGACAACTGTACTGTAGAATAAATAATAAATTAGACCATTACTTGAAATCAAAACCTTAGAAATAACTGGACATCAGTAATTCAGATGATAACATCACCTTGCGTCCATGCTCCAATAAAAGAAATGGATGTTTTTTAAATCAAAAAATAAAATGATCTTATGAAAGGCCTCAAGGGACGGTGTTTGTTCTGTTGGGGAAATGTTTTCTGATGTCCTTACACAGTAGTGTTCCATGCACTATGTTTGCTAGTTCCTTTTGAGCCTTGCATCCTGACAACATAAGTGGTAAAATGTGTTACAATACACTGATATGTACAGTATTACTTTGGGAATGCTTACTAAACACGTACTCAGATACTACCTGTAATTAAAAATGACATAGTTGTCATGTGATATTCTACTATCTCTGCTGTCACTGAACAATTACTTATATGATTTATTTTGGCAGCCTATTAAGGAATGATACCAGTAACATTTACTCTCATCAATAAGAACATATCAGCCAACTCACATGTTGCATTGCTCATGGGGTAGGTTCTAGACAAATTAAGGTGGCACCTTTAGTAAACATCATTGAATTTCCTCTGATGATGTAAGGTGAACTGCATAAGGCATGGAAATGCTGTCTGAAAAGATATTGCTGACTCACACTGCCTGAACAATTTCCTGTCCTCCAGACAGCAATCTGGAAAAACAGCTCCATGACTGGTGTGTATGTCAGACACATGGTTTGTTATTGATCTCCACTTTGCTTTGACCACTTCACCATTTCCACCACCACTACTACCCGCTTACCAATATAAGTGGTTGCTAATAGATTTAGCCTACTTGCATAGTATGGAACAGTCTTTGCACTTCCCCATGGCCACAATTTTCTTCTTAATGACTAAATCACACATAAAAAACAATTGTTTAAATGTATGTGGATTTCAAATGGTGAAACCCCATCTTAAACACACAATCTTGAAGCCTTCACTCTTAATATCTGCATCAGTCTCATTACCTGTAGTCACATGCCAGACTGTGAGCCAGTGCTTGACACTGCTTTCTGATTCTTTCATATATTTTTTGACAGAAACATGTCTGTCTGTTGTGAGGCTTTCAACAGTGACACTGGAGGAACATACCCAGGCAAGACACTGCTTCAGTCCTTCAAGTTCCATAGCATTGGAATTACTTACTTTGTTGCTCTGTGTAAACAGCAGATACATATGAGCTGTCTGATGTAATGGAGTGGGACAGTAAAATCAATTAATGAAAGAACAGCCACCATACCACAAGCAAATTAACCTATTCTTTACCGGGACAAGTTGAAGTGCAACTATTTTACAACATACCAAATCCATCAGGGGGTATGAACCAAACTTAGCTGTATGGCCAGGGGGGCAGCATTGTGCATCTCCCCCCACTTTGGCAGTATTGTTTGGGAAAGAACTTAACAGGTACTCTTGTTTGCGATGCCATTCACATTCCACAGCTGGGATAAGGTACATGGACTGCATGAGATTGCAAGTGGATCTTGAGATAATTTGGAATTTTCAAGTTCCGGAATAAATTGATTATTTGACTGGGACTCACACCAGCAAATACAATGGCACCAGCTACTAACAAGTCTCCAATTGGAAGTGAAGCATTTTGTGTCATGTTCTCCCATGTTCTGTGGTGGCAGTTCTCACAGAGTTGCAACATTACCACAAATGTTCCCAAGATCTGCCTTACAAAGACACAGCAATGGCCAAGGCACTTCCTGCAAACCTGAAGAAGCATCAGTAGTGCATGCTCAAACACTATATATTTTCTCTCATTTTCACAGTTTGTCCCAAACTGCAACACTGTAAATCTGGAAAATATTAACACAAAATTATGGACATTCACAGTGAGGGTACTACGATGTCACTGTGCAGTCACGTATGTATAAATAATTACCAAACTCAAGAAAAGCACAAGGACTGTGCTTATTGTTTTGATTGAACTTACTTTCCAAGTGACCCTTCATCCATGCAGGTGCTTTGTTCAGAAATGACGTCCATTACTCAATCTGGGTCATCATCAAGGTTATCCTCATACTCATCCTCATCTAACTCATAATCATCTTCGTAGTCACATTCGTTTCTTGAACTACCAGTATGAACTAGATTGAACTGGGATGTAGAATCATACTGTGTCCCAACTGAACTCATGTTGCTGCTACACATGTTTACTTGGATCCCTCTTTCAATGACAGAGTAGTTTGTGTGCCTCTTGTAAACTTAGTTCTACCTCCGCCATGTATTTCAACGTCTGGCATCCTTTGCTGGCATAAGTCTGTTTCATAGATAAAGATAATCTTTCACAAGTGCCACATTTCTTATTTTGCTATCTTTGTCTATGAAACAGACTTATGCCAGCAAAGGATGCCAGACGTTGAAATACATATATACACAAAACTCAAAGGTCATGATGTTCCTCATGAGAGTGGACCTTATGAACAGTAAGCTCCCTAGTGTTACATAAAACCCCCTACATGAGATGCCTGATGGTAGTTTTAAACCATTTCAAGAATGTGGAAGATGGACATTACACAAGACATCAGCATTGCATCCATTTGATGGCCACAGTGAGGAATTACTCCTATGTATCAATGCTGTATTATTTCAATATGTGGTGCAAATATATTCAACAAAGGCACCCCTTTAGAATTTCCCACCCCTGATGCTACTCTCACATTTGAACCCCTTCAGCTTTCCACTTGCCATTCCTCCACCCTGGGTTCCCTAGTCCTCTAAGGAAAAGATACTCCTGTATACTGTGTGCTTTTCCCCACTCCCATCCCCTGCCTGGTGCCCTCACTCCCCTGGGCATCACCCCTCTGCCTTTCCATCCTCTGCGCTGCTCCTCTGGCTTCTCACACCATCGCTGTTCATGGGGTCACGGAATACATGAATGGTTAAAAGAGGCAGTGTTTAAAGAAAGAATAGGGGCACCTAGATTTCAGCAAAGCCTGTACCACCATTTCACATAAAAGAATGGTCAATTTAATGAGTAGTCTGGGTATGGGGAGCAAGGTAGAAAAGTGGGTTAGGTACTCCCTAATGGTCAGGAAGCAGAAAGTGATAAATGAGAACCATTCAGGGGAGAGGTTGGAGTCCAGTGGGGTACCTCAGAGATAAGTCTATGGGACAGTCAAGTTTAATGTCTTCATTAGTGACATTGTGATATGACTAGAGGGATAGGTCTGACTGTTTGTCGATGACACCAAGATGTGCTACTGAGAGGATACCCTGGATGTGCATGAAAGAATGAGGGAATATGTGGTGAAGCTTCGGGAATGGTCATGGAGTTTGCCAACCAAGATTCAATTCTGAAAAACACAAAATAATGTACCTGGGAAGCAGGAACCTTGAGGAGAGGCACAGGATGGTGGGGAGTTACTGACTATCACCAAGAAAGAAAGAAAACTGGAGGATATCATTGCCACGTGTCTTTATTACAATATACCGGTCACCACATATTATCCCCCCGTCCCACAACCCACATGTATGGGCCCAAACTGCATGATTTTGAACTTATTTTTTATTGACAATTAATTGTAACACTCTTTCCCTAATTACTATCATGACAAAAACACCAGTAACATTCCATTAACCACATGAATGTCACCACGGTGGAAGTGTTTATAATTGTTGATAAAGTGACTCATCTTCCAGTACAGCAGTACAGCAATATTGTCCATTAAGTTACAAAAGAATATTGGCACAAACACTGATCTGTGGATGTCCATGCCACAGCCCACCATGATTCAGGATGTATAGTAACACAGTAAGTTATACATACATGGATGTACCCAATAACTACAGAAGTTATGACCAGAGGTGTTAGACTGCTCCAAATAAAATGACTTTAAAAAAAAATGTTTATGAAGAGAACAAAACAAGTGGCACAGTGATGTACATGTTATGTCATTCAGTGTCTTACATCTCTAGACTCTAGCAAGCCGAGGTCAGGTAAGAGCATGCCATGGTGTTACTAGACTGTACACTAGGCCATCTCTCTCTCTTTCTCTCTGATTTGTTATTACTGAATATGTATTTCTTCTCTGCCACCAAGTTGAGGCTCACGGGCAGAGCTTGCATTACACTGGATGGAAAGATCAGACAATGCCTGTCACTGGAGTACACGTAAGCATATACATAATTCTTATACAGTGGGTAGCAAATGAACATGAATATCAGTTGGAGTTAGCTACAGATGGGAAATGATAATCACTGGTGCAGGATGAAGATCAAACCTACACAGGCAAATAAATGTTAGCAGGTCACAAACCACAAGCCATGTGTCTGAGGACACAATGGTGAGGTTAGCCACAGTGGAACATGTTGACAGGAGGTTTGATGTTTGGGTGTGTGTTGAAAGGGTGGCACTGCCTGTTTGGGACAGAAGGACAAAGCTGAATACACAAACAATTAAAACACATAAGAAAAAACTTACCACGTTATCAGTTTGGGTTGCAACACTTGACAGGATGTCTTCCTGTTCTTCATTGCATCTATCTTCGTGTATTATGGGATCATCCAATGTATCATGCATTCCGGCATTGGTTGATGTGGAGGTATCCTTGCAAGTGGGTTTCTAGTTGTCACTGAGAATGCCAAGTTCTGTAAGCACCTAATAATTAAGTCAATAGATACATGTTAAACTTGTATGACTCATACGATTTACATGTTCAAACTTTCAATTAATCAACATTCAACACTGCCATGTGTGAACTTAGACTTACTGTAAATTATTTGATTAGATGTAGTTCGATTTTGTGGTGTAATCTCATTTCCTTATGGGATGTAACCACTTCATCAACTTACACAATTTGCCTATACATTGTCGTGTGTAAAAGGGATCCATATGCAACCAACAAAAAAAGAAAATACCAAAAGCTTTTAAAGCTGCAAACATTACTAAAAATGCTAAATATTTGTTAAGTGGAATTTTTCTACTTGTCAGTCATTTGTTATTCTACACATTCAGTTAATTAAGCAATAATACATGACAGTGTGTGTGTTATACTGGAATAACGGCATGCTTTGTGTGGTTGGGCACGAGGCCAAAGGCCGAGTGCGTCCAACAGCAAGGCGTGATGTTATCCCATCACAACACACACCCTGGAGTGCAATATTGCCATTATATAATGGCTCATTTATATTGAAAAAAATAAAATAAAAAAGCATTTTTTAGGAGATTTTTTAGTTCATTGATCAGTGTGAAGGTATACACAGGAAAACAAATATTTCTCTTTTGACCAGTAGATGTTGCTGCTGGCAAATGAGTGGGTCTCTGTCTACATCTGGTTGCATCCTGTACATGTCCTCCCACCCCACCCCCGCCAACTTTTGCAACTTTAGTTTTGTTTTTGTTTCTGTCATGCCTGGCAGTTCGTTCTCCGTCTCGGTCCACAGAGTTTAATCATCTAGCCCTGCTGCCTGCCCTGAGACCAAGTGCTTTGTGTGACATGAAATGAGTGAGCAGAGGAGTGAGGCTTACGGCTTTCAGAAACTGATCGAGTACTGTGGAGGAGCAAGAAGCAGTGCAGTTAATTCTTGTAGTCTTGTTGTCTTTTTACTTATTTTAAAAGGGGATGTTCTCTGGATGAACTGGGATGTTCCTAGGCAACCAAAGGATACAAGAAGTGCCTATACATAGTAAGGCATTGTTAAAGGGGCTTAACACTGGGCAAAAAGGTACATTATTTAACTGCCTCCCGCAAACTGTTTGGTTGTCCTTTTAAGGGCACTAGAAAGTAATTTCACCTGTTGGTGGGAAGTTTTGTGTAATGAGGGTATTAAAGACAGCTGATTGCAGCTTCTGATCCCCTCATTACAAAAGCGAGCATCTGGTGTTGTTTGAATCATATTGATACTGTGGAGGGGCAAGAAGCAGTGCAGTTAATTCTTGTAGACAACCAGAGGGTTGTTTTTTTACTTATTTTAAAAGGGGATGTTCTCTGGATGAACAGGGCATTCCTAGGCAACTAAAGGATACAGAAAGTGCCTATACATATTGAGACATTACAAAAGGGGCTAAACACTGGGCAAAAAGGTACATTATTTAACATTGTCTCCTACAAACCATTTGGGTAACCTTTTAAGGGCACTACAAAGTAATTTCTCCTATTAGTGGGGAGTTTTGTGTAGTGAGGGTACCAAAGACAGCTGATTGATTCTTCCTGTGCTTCTGCTATATGGGCACGAATGGTAGTGAGTGTCGGCGAGACCAGCAAAGGTGACACAGCTAAGGCAAACAGCAAAAGCTTTAGTGTCTACCATGTCAGGCGGTAAAGCCAGGAAACCAGGGGTGCATTGTCTACAAACTGAGGCAAACCCAAGCAGTTTACAAAACAGGTGACCTGCAAAATGGCAAGTCACAAAGAGGTTGAGATACATTGGCAACAATGTGGGGAGTGTCATATGAACTCAAGTGAAGATATAAGTGGGAACACAGTTCGTAAAAAACCTATTGGGGGGGTGTGGCAAGCCGGCAAGCATGGAGGATGCTTGCTAAATGGGCTCCCTGGAAGGCGGCTTTCAAACTTGTATTTATAGTTGTTAATTCAACTTGGGCTATCTCTGAGGTGATACACTTATTGATTGGGCTGATTGCTACTAATGAATCCAAAAATTGGCAAGCAAAAATACAGTTTGGGTCTAAAACACCGAACAACAGAGGCGAGAACTCCACTCGTGATACCAGGCCTTCCTCACTGAGCGTTAGTTCAGTAAGTGCGCAGACTAACCTTGATGTAATGGATATCACCAGAATGCTAGCAGGAGTCCCGGACACCCTGGCACAGATGCAAAGGAAGATGAAGGCTGAATTTCACAAACACAATTCACAGTCTACTCACCTGCAATCTGTGGTCACTGCTTTAACCGATACAATGGCCATGCATACCTCACAAATATGTGAGCTTGAGCGCACAGTTAGCGAAATGAAAGATACTTATGCAGGGGGTCTTGGCTGAAAGAAACGGGCTGTTGTCCATAATTGCTGATCTCCGGGAGTGCCTAGACAATCAGGAGAACCGCTCTCGACGTTCTAACATCCGCATCATCGGATTGCCTGAAGGCTTGGAAGGCCAGAATCCTAATACAGGGCCTCATCTATGGATGATTCAGAAGCTTGACCTACCAGAAGATGCTGCAAATTATGAAACTGAGCTGGCGCATCGGGTTGGTCCTCCTCCCAAACTGGGAGATTGCCCACGCCATCGCCTTATTAAATATTTAAGATTTCAAGACAAGGAGACAGTTTTGCAGAAGGCTTGAGCGATGGGTCCACTGAAGGTGGATAATGTTAATGTGTATATGCATCAAGACTATAATCGGGACCTTCAGAAGAGGCAGCAGAAATTCAACCCCATGAAGAGTAAGTTATACAAGCTGGGCTGAAAATTCTCTCTAGCATACCCGGCCCGCCTGAGGGTAGACAGACCTGGCTGGAGTCCTAATTTTTTTACCTGCCATAAGCTCGCAGAGAAGTGGCTTGAAGAAGAGGAGTTCAGTGGTGAATGAGCAGGACCCAATCATGAGTGAGTCAAGTTGAGTGAGTAATCACTTATACATACTGTTGCTTAAGCTATATCCGATAAATGGGGCAGTGTGGTTGGCCTTTTTCTTTGTTTTATTGTCACTGGGGCTCTTTCTTCTGCCTCAAGCATGTTGGCAGGCCTGGATCGTCATTCGGCCTTGAGGTTTTGGACATGGATTAAGACATGCACTACTCCGATATTTGTTCCCCCGACCAAATCTGGGGATTCGGGTAACAGCAAGTGGGGGGGGGGTGAGGGAAAAGCTCTTTGAATTAATAATTCTGTCATCTTTGATTGTGGAATCGGTGATTATATCAGGGCTTTTGACCTGGGCTAGAACCCTATGTACTTTGACCCTGTAACTACTCCGCAATGCACCTGTACTCTGGATAACGTCCGCCCGACCGTGCTTGGGGGTACGGGTTTCAGCGGGGTGGCACGTATTGACACACAGACATAATAGATGGCCGCAGAAGAAGTCACATGTAATTGAGTTAAATAGTGTTTTGTGTTGAACCTGGGGCATATTGTACCAAATGGGAACAGACCAACCATACTGCAGTCATTGCTGTTGTATTTTCAAATGGTCTTGTTGGGGCAGAGTCTTGTCTTATGGGCTTGCACAGAGTTGCCTTTACTTTGTTTTTGTGTTTTTGGGTATACAGCTGATTTTATATTCTTAAGGAAGGTATTTATGCCGCCTCCCTCATACAACAATGGCTAGCAGGAAGGGCAGGATTTGTTGTCCCTGACTAATGTTTGTAATGGGAATGCTGGCAGGTTTTTTTTTCCTGTGGGGGGGGCTTTAGTCCCATTTAAATTAAAGCTAGGGATGAGGTGGGAGATTTGGGAATGGGGAAGGTGGTTTTGTGTTGGGGATTGGGGGGGGGGAGTAAGTCGTGACCAAACTGTGTTGCCCTTTTCACTCATGAGAGGAGGGCAGGTGACGTATTGGAAGCACCATAATATGCTGACATGGGTGCATGCTGATCTGTGGCTTCCTTTAAGGGTGACAGAATGGGCATTTGCAGCATGGCTTACTACATGGGATGAATGTGGGTGGTTGCAGGGGGGGTTTGGGGGGGTTGGAAACTTTGGGGAAAAGAGTGTGCAGGCTTATTCGTTGCTGAGCAGAAAGTTACACATTTGTAGACTGATGTTTAATGATGGGGGATAATGTTATCTATATCTCCTGGAATATTCATTGTCTTAAGTCTATAGTGAAACGTCAGAGGGTCTTGGCAGAGATACGCAGATGTAAAGGGGCATTGGTCTTGCTACAGGAGACCCATTTCTCAGTCTCAGAGTCTTAAAAAATGGATGAGTTTTTGGGTGGAGAATGAGTGTCCTCAGTTTTTTCATCTAAGGTTTCCATTTGGCTTTCTAGGGGTTCCCCTCTGCAGATTGTGGACAAAATGGTAGGACCCTATGGCCGTTATGCCCTGGCGAAGGTCGAGGTTCTGGGCAGGGGGAACTTGCTCGTGGGCTCTGTGTATGCACCAAATATAGAAAATCCTGGTTTCTTTCAGAAACTAGCCTTGGATATGTCCAGATGGGAAGGCCCCCTGGCTGTTGGGTGGAGATTACAATTGTGTCCTGGATTCAGTTCTGGACCAATCCAACCCCACCCCTATTCAAAAATCTCACAATGCAAAAGTGGTACAGGCAATACAGGGGGAATTTGATCTAGTGGATGCCAGGCACCATATATACCCCTCAGGGTGTGAATATAGTTTTTACAGGGACACTGGTTTACCGCATTAACGGTGACGCGGACGGAAACCCGGAATTGCGATTGGCCCGCGGGAAAACGGCGCCAAAACGGAAATAGCGCTGTTGTTCTCGGCCTGTGATGTGCAGGCTTTAAAAGTGAGTGCGTAGCGCATGCTCTTTTCTTACTGCCTGCTCAGTCATTTTGCCGGTATTGTCCTGAGTCCTGGAGAAATCTCGCTGCTGGAGTCCTGGGGAATTAAAATTGTTTCTGGTTCTGTGAGTATTTGATACTTTTTCACTGTTCCTGGATGCAGTGAGATCGGAGATCGCTGGTCTTGGCAGAAGGAAGAGGTTGCATTAAATCGATAAATGCGCAGTCAGGCTGTCCGGGGTGAGGAGAAGGAAACACTTGCAGCTTCAGCCGAGCAGGTAAGGGAAGAGGTTTTATTAAATAAATAAATGCAGCTGTCGCGCTGTCCGGGGGTGAGGTGAGGGAAGAGGTTTTATTAAATAAATAATGCAGCTGTTGGCGCGCTGTCCGGGGTGGGGGTGAGGTGAGGGAAGAGGTTTTATTAAATAAATAATGCAGTTGTCGCGCTGTCGCGGGGTGAGGGAGGAGAAGGAAGCACTTGCAGCTTCAGCTGAGCAGGTAGGAAGAGGTTTTATTAAATAAATAAATGCAGCTGTCTCGCGCTGTCCGGGGGGGGGGTGAGGTGAGGAGAAGGAAGCACTTGCAGCTTCAGCTGAGCAGGTAAGGGAAGAGGTTTTATTAAATAAATGCATCACCATCAGCGTGAGGACAGTTGCTAGCCTAGTCCATCAGGGTGGGGATAGACAGTGTCTGTTCTGGTCTGTTGGGGATGGGAAAATGTCTGCACTGGTCTAACAGGGTGGGGAGAGCTGTGCATCAGCATTGAGATTGGGATAGTGCCACCCCCATGGGTGGCCTATAGGGGAGGAGAGAGTGGCTGGGCTGGTCCTTCGGGGTTGGGGAAGTGGCCCTGGTGGTCCGTCAGGGTGGGGGAAGTGGCCCTGGTGGTCCGTCGGGGTGGGGGAAGTGGCCCTGGTGGTCCATCGGGGTGGGGGGAGTGGCCCTGGTGATCTGTCAGGGGGGGGATTGGCCATGCTGCTGGCATGTCGGGGAGGGGAGAGTGGCCCTTGTGGTCCATTGTGGTGGGGCAGTGGCCCTGGTGGTCTGTTGGGGTGGGGAAGTGGCCCTGGTGGTCTGTTGGGGTGGGAAGCAGCCCTGGTGGTCCATCGGGTAGGGGAGGGCCGTGCTGGCCTGTCTGTGCTAGGAGAGTGGCTGGGCTAGTCTATCTGAGGAAGCAGAGTTGATGTGCATCAGCATCTCGATTGGGATACTGCCCTGGTGGTCCACTGGGATGGGGAGATTGACCCTGCTGCTACACTGCAGTGAGGAGGGTGGCCCTGGGCATCTGTCAGAGTGGGGAAAGTATTCATGCCGGCCCGTGGGTGGGAATAGTGTCCACTCTGGGTAAGCAGAGTGGTCATCATGCATCACCAGCATATGGATTGGGATAGCGCCACCCATGCTGCTGCAGCTTCTGTGGGTTGGAGTGGCTGTGGTGGTCCATTAGGGTGGGATAGTGACTGGGCTGGTGTGTCGGAGGGAAAGATTAGTGAGTGTCCGGGCTGGTCTGAGGGTGTGAAGAGTGGCCATGCTCAACTGCCCTGCAAACGTTGTGCTGCTCACCTGCCCTACTGTACTAGCAGCCTGGTGCCCTGACCTGCACCTTTGTCTGCCTTGTGCTATAGTAGACCTGCCTTGCCATCTACTGCTTTTCTGTGTGCCTGCTGAATTTAAATGTTATGTGTTTGGATAGCCCTGCTGCTGCTTTTATTTGAATGGGAAAGCAAGAGAGGGAAGATGTTGGGGAGGGGGTTGAACAGTCGGCAGATGGGCAGGCTGGGTTGACTGGTTCACATGCTGGGAAAAATGGCTCTGGCCTCGGAGGGAGGGGTGAATGGGCAGAGCGGCACAGAAACATTTTTCCCAGCATGTGAACCAGTCTGCCGGGTCCGTGCCACGCTCCATTGGTTTGTTGGTTGAACAGTCGGCAGATGGGCAGGCTGGGCGGACTGGTTCACATGCTGGGAAAAATGGTTCTGGCCTCGGAGGGCGGGGTGAATGGGCCGAGCGGCACAGAAACATTTTTCCCAGCATGTGAACCAGTCTGCCGGGTCCGTGCCACGCTCCATTGGT
Source organism: Neoceratodus forsteri (assembly GCA_016271365.2). Classification (NCBI taxonomy): domain Eukaryota; kingdom Metazoa; phylum Chordata; order Ceratodontiformes; family Ceratodontidae; genus Neoceratodus; species Neoceratodus forsteri. Next base: position 388,509,641 of record CM057457.1, on the reverse strand, counting down.
TTGTTGGTTGAACAGTCGGCAGATGGGCAGGCTGGGCGGACTGGTTCACATGCTGGGAAAAATGGTTCTGGCCTCGGAGGGAGGGGTGAATGGGCAGAGCGGCACAGAAACATTTTTCCCAGCATGTGAACCAGTCTGCCGGGTCCGTGCCACGCTCCATTGGTTTGTTGGTTGAACAGTCGGCAGATGGGCAGGCTGGGCGGACTGGTTCACATGCTGGGAAAAATGGTTCTGGCCTTGGAGGGCGGGGTGAATGGGCAGAGCAGCACAGAAACATTTTTCCCAGCATGTAAACCAGTCTGCCGGGTCCGTGCCACGCTCCATTGGTTTGTTGGTTGAACAGTCGGCAGATGGGCAGGCTGGGCGGACTGGTTCACATGCTGGGAAAAATGGTTCTGGCCTCGGAGGGCGGGGTGAATGGGCCGAGCAGCACAGAAACATTTTTCCCAGCATGTGAACCAGTCTGCCGGGTCCGCTACACGCCCATTGGTTTGTTGGTTGAACAGTCGGCAGATGGGCAGGCTGGCGTGACTGGTTACATGCTGGGAAAATGGTTCTGGCCTCGAGGGCGGGTGAATGGCAGAGCAGCACAGAAACATTTTTCCCAGCATGTGAACCAGTCTGCTGGGTCCGCGCTACGCTCCATTGGTTTGTTGATTGAACAGTCGGCAGATGGGCAGGCTGGGCGGACTGGTTCACATGCTGGGAAAATGGTTCTGGCCTCGAGGGAGGGGTGAATGGGCAGAGCGGCACAGAAACATTTTTCCCAGCATGTGAACCAGTTCGCCGGGTCCATGCCACGCCCATTGGTTTGTTGGTTGAACAGTCGGCAGATGGGCAGGCTGGGCGGACTGGTTCACATGCTGGGAAAATGGTTCTGGCCTCGGAGGGAGGGGTGAATGGGCAGGCACAGAAACATTTTTGCATGTGAACCAGTCTGCCGGGTCCGCGCCGCCCATTGGTTTGTTGGTTGAACAGTCGGCAGATGGGCAGGCTGGGGGACTGGTTCACATGCTGGGAAAAATGGTTCTGGCCTTGGAGGGCGGGGTGAATGGGCAGAGCAGCACAGAAACATTTTTCCCAGCATGTAAACCAGTCTGCCGGGTCCGTGCCATGCTCCATTGGTTTGTTGGTTGAACAGTCGGCAGATGGGCAGGCTGGGCGGACTGGTTCACATGCTGGGAAAAATGGTTCTGGCCTCGGAGGGCGGGGTGAATGGGCCGAGCGGCACAGAAACATTTTTCCCAGCATGTGAACCAGTCTGCCGGGTCTGTGCCACGCTCCATTGGTTTGTTGGTTGAACAGTCGGCAGATGGCAGTTGGCGGACTGGTTCACATGCTGGGAAAATGGTTCTGGCCTCGGAGGGCGGGGTGAATGGGCCGAGCGGCACAGAAACATTTTTCCCAGCATGTGAACCAGTCTGCCGGGTCCGTGCCATGCTCCATTGGTTTGTTGGTTGAACAGTCGGCAGATGGGCAGGCTGGGCGGACTGGTTCACATGCTGGGAAAAATGGTTCTGGCCTCGGAGGGAGGGGTGAATGTGCAGAGCGGCACAGAAACATTTTTCCCAGCATGTGAACCAGTCTGCTGGGTCCATGCCATGCTCCATTGGTTTGTTGGTTGAACAGTCGGCAGATGGGCAGGCTGGGCGGACTGGTTCACATGCTGGGAAAAATGGTTCTGGCCTTGGAGGGAGGGGTGAATGGGCAGAGCAGCACAGAAACATTTTTCCCAGCATGTGAACCAGTCTGCCGGGTCCGTGCCACGCTCCATTGGTTTGTTGGTTGAACAGTCGGCAGATGGGCAGGCTGGGCGGACTGGTTCACATGCTGGGAAAAATGGTTCTGGCCTCGGAGGGCGGGTGAATGGGCAGAGCGGCACAGAAACATTTTTCCCAGCATGTGAACCAGTCTGCCGGGTCCGTGCCACGCTCCATTGGTTTGTTGGTTGAACAGTCGGCAGATGGGCAGTTGGCGATTGTCCATGCTGGGAAAAATGGTTCTGGCCTCGAGGGCGGGTGAATGGGCCGAGCGCACAGAAACATTTTTCCCAGCATGTGAACCAGTTCGCGGGTCCGCTACACGCCCATTGGTTTGTTGGTTGAACAGTCGGCAGATGGGCAGGCTGAGCGGACTGGTTCACATGCTGGGAAAAATGGTTCTGGCCTCGGAGGGAGGGGTGAATGTGCAGAGCGGCACAGAAACATTTTTCCCAGCATGTGAACCAGTCTGCCGGGTCCATGCCACGCTCCATTGGTTTGTTGGTTGAACAGTCGGCAGATGGGCAGGCTGGGCGGACTGGTTCACATGCTGGGAAAAATGGTTCTGGCCTTGGAGGGAGGGGTGAATGGGCAGAGCAGCACAGAAACATTTTTCCCAGCATGTGAACCAGTCTGCCGGGTCCGTGCCACGCTCCATTGGTTTGTTGGTTGAACAGTCGGCAGATGGGCAGGCTGGGCGGACTGGTTCACATGCTGGGAAAAATGGTTCTGGCCTCGGAGGGCCGGGTGAATGGGCAGAGCAACACAGAAACATTTTTCCCAGCATGTAAACCAGTCTGCCGGGTCCGTGCCACGCTCCATTGGTTTGTTGGTTGAACAGTCGGCAGATGGGCCAGTCTGCATGAATAATAATGATGGTAAAAAAGACACACAGTCAGACATAACTTTATTATGCAAGCAAGCCACATCAAACTGAATAACCGCAGGAATGTCTACTGGAATATTGTTGGAAGTGTTGGGGAATTGCAGAGAATTGATGATAAGTTCTTAAAGGTGAATTACTAGCAGACGGGAGCCCTGACCACCGTGCAGATTGGGGCTTCAGCTCTCGGCGCGCCCCCACAGGCACTATACAAAAAAATAGTCTTTGCTCTTCAGTGAGCACTCAAATTGGTGATTGAGCACAAAGATAGATTTATTTCTGTTGACTGCAAGGGGGGCTAGGAGACATGATGAAGCTACGAGCTGCACAGTGGTTTTATGGCTTTACCTGTGCCGGTAGAACACCTTTCAGCAGTTGAGCTCCGACTTGAAAACTAAGAGGCTCCATTTTCATGAGGTCCAAGTTAGAGAGTGCCCAATTTACTGTTGGTGCAATTCCTGATTGGTTTATTCTTCAGTACAGATTATTGATCTCTCTCCATTAGCATCCTCAGTCCCAATCCTCATTAATCATTGTGGATTTTTGTTTTAATTGGATGCACTTTGTTTACATATAAATAAACCAATCCAGGAGCTAGATGTTAGGGACTGAACCGACGAGTCCACCTTGGCGTCTGGTGGTTCAGCGATCCACGCCTGAGCTCTGTAAAGCTTTGGTACATGGCATTGGATGAGTACTCTCATTCTAACTCTGTTGCTGTCACTCTTGGGCGTGTGGGGCTGCACTTGCTGCCGCCACTCCTGGGTGGTGGGGCTGCACCTGCTGCCGTCACACCTGCGGGGTGGGGCTGCACCTGCTGCCTCATGCCTGCGGGGTGGGGGCTGCACCTGCTGCCGCCACGCCTGCGGGGTGGGGCTGCACCTGCTGCCGCCACGCCTGCGGGTGGGGCTGCACCTGCTGCCGCCACGCCGCGGGGTGGGGCTGCACCTGCTGCCGCCACGCCTGCGGGTGGGGCGCACTTGCCGCCGTCACGCCCGCGGTGGGGGCTGCACTTGCTGCCGCCACGCCTGGCGGGTGGGGCTGCACTTGCTGCCGCCACGCCTGCGCGGGTGGGGCTGCACTTGCTGCCATCATGCCTGCGGGTGGGGCTGCACTTGCTGCTGTCTATCCTGGAGAATCGATGAACCTGATGTTGCCATCCATCTTGCTGGGAATCAGAAGGTGAAGTCTTCATGAACATGAATGATGCCTGTGCGCTGCTGCAGATTCCTTCTGACATTGAACCACCTGCCAGCACTGCTACCAGCCTCATGCTCATCCCTTTGCACCACTCTTCAAGTAAGTAGGCATGGGTGTTGGTGGAAAACTGTAATTGGAGAATGCATTGATGAGGATGAGGATGTGATGATGATGATGATGATGATGATGATGATGATGATGATCTTTTTAAGAGTTATGTGTACAGTTTCTGTGGGCCACATGTAAACATTTCAATTACAATTTCAGGCCTTGAAGTGCTATCGGACGGATCTGCTGCAGGGCTACTGTCCTCCATTGTAAAAGGTACAGTTTGCTTTCTTTTGCCCACTAGTGGGTTTTCCATGCTAAAAATGTGAATGCTTTGGTGTTGCAGAGTTAGGACTTACTGTGTTTTTTTTTTTTAGGTCAAACCGTGAAAGTGCTGTTGGTCTGCTGCTGTGAGCTCTTGCCCTTCTGAAAGGTATTGTACTTATTTGCACTCACAGTGACTCAAAGTCTAGATTGTATGTTTCGGCGGCCACAGTTTTCTTTTGGTACCCTTCTCCACATAGCCTCACATTAGCAGTTAGTGAGATTTTGCAGAGACATGCAAGTAACTCTGAAATGGTGGCGGGAATTGGCTGAGAATGGGATAGATGTAGATGAATAGCGATATTGCAGTCTGGAATTTAAGTGGCTGAGGTCAGTAGTAAAATCTGTAGCTGCTCCTCCCACTCACGTAGACATGGTCTTGTTTCTTACTATAGATAGTTCTAGTCTGGACTGTAAACTTGAAGGCAGCATGATTTCTGTAGCTGTTCCTCCTCACTCTCAAAGCTGGAGAAGAATTATTAGCTGAGATATATTTAAAATGCCGATCTTGTACTCTTGCTATTGTACTGTGACATTCTGAGGTCAGCGTGATTTTGTCAGCTACTCCTAACTCTGAAATAGTGGCCAGGAATTGGATGAGAATGGGATGGATGTAGATAAATAGCGATATTGTAGTCTGGAATTTAAGTGGCTGAGGTCAGCGTAAAATCTGTAGCTGCTCCTCCCCACTCACGTAGACATGGTCTTGTTTCTTACTATAGATAGTTCTAGTCTGGACTGTAAACTTCGAAGGGCAGCATGATTTCTGTAGCTGTTCCTCCTCACTCTCAAAGCTGGAGAAGAATTATTAGCTGAGATATATTTCAAATGCCGATCTTGTACTCTTGCTATTGTACTGTGACATTCTGAGGTCAGCGTGATTTTGTCAGCTACTCCTAACTCTGAAATAGTGGCCAGGAATTGGATGAGAATGGGATGGATGTAGATAAATAGCGATATTGTAGTCTGGAATTTAAGTGGCTGAGGTCAGCGTAAAATCTGTAGCTGCTCCTCCCCACTCGCGTGAACATGGTCTTACATTAGCGGAGATTTGGATGTTTGTTTCTTACCACAGATAGACTAGTTCTAGTCTGGACTGTAAACTTCAAGGGCAGCATGATTTCTGTCTTGATTTGAAAGGTTAATTAGTTGTGCTGCACAATTGTAAATATATTTTCTATATCTCCCAACTGTTTCAATTTTAGTTTGTTGGGAGTCATCATCCACACTGCATCGTAGCAATGGCAACACCACCACCAAGCAAAATGGCCAAAATCTCTTCTCTTACTGCTAAAGACGTGCGTTGCAATTCAAGTCCTATGGCATGTATGAAGATGGAGGAAGATGTTCTATCGCTTGTGATCACCCTGTTGACCACATCAGGAAGGACACAGTGGTGGATCACTGTAAAAGCAAAAAACACACAAGAACACAAGCCAGAAGAGTAACAGCAGACAGGTGACCCTGCACACAGTTTTAATGCCACAACAGCTGCAGCTGCTGCAAGGAGAAACTGTTTTGGACACGTTAAGGGCTTGGTGTGGTGCCAATATACCAATTGAAAAGCTGGATCAGCCCTGCTTGAGAGACTGGATGGGAAGTATATCAAAGGATTGGAGCACTTCAAAGGCAGACACTTACGACAGAATTACTTGCCCGACTAAATAGGGAAATGGAGCAGGAATTAGCCAGCTGGTAAGAGGAAAGACACTGCAGTAATGTGCGATGAAACAACTGATGCAGACTCCGCTGTGTAATGAACATTATCTTTGTAATGGAGGTGCAAAATCTATAATAGCAGACACCATAGAGCTAACAGTGGTAAACCACTCCACTGTTGCCCAAAGTGTTTTAAAGACCTTGCATAAATATGGTGTGGAGATGGAACAAGTGGTAGCATTTGTTAGTGACAATGCCGTTACATGACAAAGTGCTTTAATGATGTATTACGTTGGCCTAATTGGTGACCACGTGGTCCATGTGGGTTGTTGGGACACGTTTATCATTGGTGGGCGATACCTGGATTGACCACTTTGAGCAGGTCAATAAGCTTGTGGCACTTATAAAATATGCCTTTCAACAATCACCAAAACGTAAGCGAGTACATTGCATTCCTGGAGGAGAGGTGTGGAAAAACAATATTGCCTCCTGTTCTGTCTTGACCCGTTGGAACACCTGGTTCGAAGCAGTAAATACCACTCTGCATATCTGGAACACCTCAGAGAGTTCTTCAAGGATGAAACCAGTGATGCCAACTCCATGAGGTCCTTAAAAAACTATTTGAAGACTGGTTCACAGAGCTGCAGGTTCAAACTGCATTCATTGCTGAAAACTGTACTGACCTTATTGATGCAATCGAGCTTTTGCAAAGCAAGGAAAAGCCCTTGGCTGTTTTGCTGTATGACATTATTAGCAAAAAAAAAGCGGTTTGAAGCAGGAGTGTTGAAGATGGAGCGATTTGGTGACAGAACTGACGGTACTTGCAGGCTATGAGGCCACGGGTCAAGCAGGAAAATGTTGCCCTTTTCCAAGGAGCATTTGGTGTCGCTTAAACAAACTTTCTAAGCATATGGACACAAACCCATCAGTTGAATTCTTTAAGGCTTGCCGTATTTTGGACCCAGAAATTTACCAAAACTGAATAGGGATTTGACACGGCATGCCAGTGACATTCCTCTGTTAGCACTGCACAACCAAACAGAACTGCAAAATGACTGGGATGTATATGCTAGGGAGGATATAAGGGAACTTCAAGCATATTGGAGTTGGATGTTGGGCAGTACTAGCTTCAAGGCAGTCACAACTAACTGTACTCTCCAGAGCTGCTCTACAAGCTATCTGGATTCCTGTGTCAAGTGCAGATGTGGAGAGATCCTTCTCTGTATATGGACAGATCCACACAGATCAAAGAAGGAACCTGCTGGTAGAAAATCTGAAACTGCTATCCCAGCTCATGTACAACAAGTAGCTGGATTATATATTTTTGCATGGTTTCCTCAACATGTCTGATTCCCATTTCATACTTCTATTAGCGTAGTCAAGCCAGTCACCAGTGCCACCTCACCATGAAATAATGGGCTGACTCCTCCTCTAATGTCAGACTGTTGCCCTGTTGTCCTTCCCTATTTTGGCCTCTTCGGTCCTTGAAGGTCTCACTCATGTCCCGTTCCTTTCTATCTTCTAGGTTGTACATGTTGAGCTCCTCTCTCTCTCCTCATGTGCCCTGTCTGTCACTCTTCCCCAGGATAATTCGTCACCCAAAGTTGGACCCCTGTCCCCACCATCACTGGTAAACACTAAACAGTACTTGTTTAGTACCTGCACCTGCTCTGACCCTTGCTGTACCTACCCTCCTTCTTAACAGTCTTCCTTTCCCTTACCCTTCTTTGCGAATAGAGATTTGATTGCTCCTCCTTCTGCCTGTCTATTGGGGTCTTGGAGACTGATGATGGACTCCTTTGCATGGTGGTGCGGTTTACTGCCCACACCACACAATCACCCTGCCAGCTTTAGTTATACTTTTCCATAATAAACTGTCCCAGATTTTCCTTACAATCCCTGAGCTCTACAAACTCTGGTGCAGCATATGCTGTGCATACATGTCTTGTTCTCCAGGACACCATATCTATGCTACCCCATTAATACACATGACATGATGTGAGGAACACCTTTATACTATTGCCCAGTTTTCCATATTTCATATAATATATGCCTTTGCACATTTAATGTATTTATAGTTGGTTAGATACCATATTTTTATACTGTAGGTTTTAGTTCACTTGCTTTTCACTGTAGTCAGTCAGGTTTTACACATTTTCTTTGATAAAGCTTTAGTTTAATTGCTGTACTTATATGTTATGTTCCACATTCTGCATATTTTATCGTATATGGGTTTCCATTCAAATGTCTGTTCTTCACTGTTTCTACACTTTCAGTGTATCGCTTTATAACATTTTGTATAGATTGTATAGACTGTGGTTTCTCAGATACACCCGCACCTTTTTATGCTTTTTAAATACTTTTGCATATTTTTACTGTATGGATGTTTTGTATTTCAATGTACTCTTTCTGCACATTTTATAAACACTATTTTATTTAATGCAGCTGTTCTCTATTTCATTTTATTCATTTCTGAATTAGTGATATGACAAGACATGCAGAGCAATGATTACTTGACGTATAGCATAGACCAAAGTACAAAGTCATGGTACCAATGTCATAGAGGGCAAAAAGCCTGGTTGGGGGCTTTGGGGAAATATCCCTGCCCAACAGGGAATTACCATGGTATTGCTCAGTAGAGAACCCATTGAAAATGGGTGACTGGGCAGGGGAAATTCTGTTCATTAAACCATGGATTTGGTTGCATGAGTGGCTGTCCTGTATGTTCAGGGCTGTCCGTGTTGGTGCTTGGGGGAGAGCTGACTGCGTGCAATTTTTGGGGACTGGATTGGCTGTACTTGTGCACACTGTTGCATCTGGGGGGGGCACTGTGGGGAGAAGCTGTGTTGGCACCTGGAGGAGTTGGCTGTGTTGGTGTCACCATGTCATCTGAGGGATGAGTTCATGCTGCAGTAAAACCTGAGGAATAGGGACATAGTGCTGTTGCTGCTGCTGTAACACCTGCGGAATTGGAGCCGTGTCCTTCTGCAGACAATGCAATAGAGGGTGGGGGCTACAGTGCAGTATCTGAGGGATAGAGTGAGGCCATAGTGCTGTTGACACTGCCGTCACACTTGAGGGTTGGGCACAACTGTGCTGCTGCTGCCATCACATCTTATACCTATCAAAATAACAAAATTGGTGCAAGGATGGATCTATGTACAATAGTGGACGTCAAAATTGGTAATATGCATGGTAGCAGAGCAAATATTTGTTAAATAAATTACCCAAAACAAAACACCGGTAAAAACGGATTTTGGATTCGCAGACACCGGTGACAATACCGGTTTTTCCAACGTGCAAAACGGAATTTGCTCTTTCTCAATCACGGTAAACCAGTGTCCCTGAGTTTTTATTCCCATGCCTGCATCGACAAGCTATTAATATCTAGCACTTTGATTACCTCAGTAGGGGAAGTAGAGTACTCATCCATTCTAATTTCAGACCATGCCCTGCAGTCGATTCCCATTAGAGGGTTGGGGACTAACATAGGAACTAGGGTCTGGAAGCTGGATCCGATATTGTGCGGAAACAGGAATACAAGGCATATATGGGGGGCGTGCAATACAGGAATTTCTGAAATTTAACCTTAAGGGAGATACCTCGCACTCTACACACTGGGAAGCATTAAAAGCTTATATAAGGGAGCAGTCCATTGCCTTTGTGGCACAAACAAAGTGGATGGACACTAGGGATTTGGAACTTATAAGAAATAAAATTGAAGAATTTGAGAGGGCACATATGTGCAATCCCACAGCCGCCCTCTATAATATAGTACAGAAGCTGAAGTGGAGATTTAATTCTCTTTCCAGTGCCCAATTGGATTGTACTATATTGCTGGCCAATGCAGGTCATTACTTTGATGGGGACAGGGCGGGTAAGTATTTGGCCTGGCAACTTAAGAGGAGAGAGTCCGCTAAGTCATAGAAACATAGACTTTGATGGCAGATAAGGACCACTTGGCCCATCTAGTCTGCCCATTTCCCTTCCTATTGGATAAGCTGCAGATTCTAGTTAACCAACAGCCTACTTCCTGCAACTCCCCACTACAATTGCCTTATGTCTGTCCCATGCATGTTTGAATTCCCCCACTGTTTTAGACCCAACAACCTCCCCAGGAAGGCGGTTCCATGCATCCACCACTCTCTCTCCAAGAAAAAAGTCTGCATTACCCTGAGCCGCCCCTCTATCTTTAAATTGTGTCCACTTGTTCTTACACATCTCTTTTTCTGAAAGATGCTACCCTCCTGGACTTTGTTGATTCCCTTGAGGTACTTGAAAGTTTCTATCATGTCCCTCCTTTCATCAAGGGTATACATATTAAGCTCTCTCAGTCTCTCTTCATATGGTTTCTGATGCAGACCCTGCACCATTTTAGTTGCCCTCCTCTGGACTGCTTCCATCCTATCTATGTCCTTGTGTAGATGGGGTCTCCAAAACTGCAAACAGTATTCCAGATGGGGTCTCACCAACTGTCTGTACAGAGGGATAACCACGTCCCTTCTTCTACTTGTGATGCCCTGCCCTATGCATCCCAGTATCCCCCTGGCTCTCCTTACTGACTTCTCACATTGCTTACCCGCCTTTAGATCATCTGATATGACTACCCCCAGGTCCCTTTCCATTTTTGTTGTTGTTAGTACCTCCCCTGCTATTGTGTACTCTTCTCCTGGGTTTTTGTTTCCCAGGTGCATTGCTTTGCACTTCTTTGCATTGAATCTAAGTTGCCATATGTCTGACCATCCCTCCAACCTTGTCAAGTCCCTTCTCATCCTTTCTACCCCCCCTTGTGCATCAATTCTGTTACAGATCTTTGTGTCATCTGCAAAGAGGCATACCTTTCCCTTCAGACCCTCTGCAATGTCACCTATAAAGATGTTAAAGAGGACTGGAACCAGTACTGAGCCCTGAGGTACTCCACTAGTAACCCCCCCTTTCTTCAGAATGTGTTCCATTCACTATTACCTTCTGTGTCCTGTTGTGCAGCCAGTTTGCTACCCAGGCTACCACCTTGGAACCGAATCCCAGGCTGGCTAACTTGATTACTAGTCTTTTGTATGGGACTGTGTCAAATGCCTTGCTAAAGTCTAAAAGTCCATATCACAAATTCTGGATGCACAGGGGACTATGGTAAGGAATGCTAAAGATATTGGGAACATATTTGGTACATATTATAAATTGCTTTACACCTCAAAATGTACCCCCAAGTGCAAGGAATAAGACCAGTTCTTTGCTGGGGCTCCTCTGACCAGGACTGATGAAAAGGAGGCCAAAAAACTGGACCTCCCCCTGACTAAGCAATAAATAAAGGCAGCTTTGAGAGCTCAGAAGAGCGGGAAAGCCCCGGGGCCTGACTGCTTACCAATTGATTTCTATAAAGTATTTGAGAGGTACTTTTTGGAACCTATGTTCGATGCACTTGAGGAGAGCTTGCAGCGGGGAGAGTTACCCCCCTCCACACAGTCCGCCACCATAACTGTGCTACTTAAATCAGGGAAGGATCTGACCCTTTGCACTTCTTACAGACCAATTTCATTGCTCACTGCTGATTATAAGATAGAAACATAGAAACATAGAATTTGATGGCAGATAAGGACCACTAGGCCCACCTAGTCTGCCCATTTCCCTACCAAATGGATAAGCTGCAGATCCTAGTTAACCAACAGCCTACTTCCTCCTATCCCCGACTAGAATTGCTTGAATTCCACCACTGTTTTTGACTCTATGACAGTGGGGGAATTCAAGAATGCAAGGGACAGACATAAGGCAGTCCTAGTGGGGGGTAGGAGGAAGTAAGCCGTTGGTTAACTAGGATCTGCAGTTTATCTGTTAGGTAAGAAAATGGGCAGACTAAGTGGATCAAGCGGTCCTTATCTGCCATCAAATTCTATGTTTTTATGTTTCTATGACCTCCTCTGGAAGGCTGTTCCATGCATCATTCAACCCTCTCTGTGAATAAATACTTCCTCACATTACCTCTGAGCCGTCCCCCCTCTATCTTCAAATTGTGCCCCCTTGTTCTTGCACATCTCTTTTTTTGAAAGATGCTACCCTTTTGGACTTTGTTGATTCCCTTGAGGTATTTTAAAGTTTCTATCATGTCCCCCCTCTCCCTCCTTTCCTCGAGGCTATACATCTTAAGCTCCTTTAGTCTTTCTTCATACGTTTTCTGGTGCAGACCCTGCACCATTTTGGTTGCCCTCCTCAGGACAGACTCCACCCTGTCTATGTCTTTGCGGAGATGGGGTCTCCAGAACTGTACCCAGTACTCCAGATGTGGTCTTACCAACTGTCTGTACAGAGGGCCAACAACTTCCTGTTTTCTACTGGTGATGCCTCTCCCTATGCATCCCAGCATCCTCCCAGCACTACTTACTGCCTTCTCACATTGCTGGCCCACCTTTAGGTCATCTGAAATGACTACCCCTAGGTCCCTTTCCATTTATGTTGTTGTCAGTATCTCACCCCCCACTGTGTACTCTTGCCCTGGGTGTTTGTTTCCCAAGTGCACTTCTTTGCGTTGAATCTAAGCTGCCATACATTTGACCATTCCTCCAACCTTGTCAAGTCCCTTTTCATCCTTTCCACTCCACCTTGTGTATCAACCCTGTTGCAGATCTTTGTGTCATCTGCAAAAAGACATACCTTCCCCTCCAGTCCCTCCACAATATCACTTATAAAGACATTAAAAAAAAACGGCCCCAGTACTGAACCCTGCAGTACTCCACTAGTACCCCTCCTTTCTTCACTGTGGACTCCATTTACTATTACCCACTATGTCCTTTTGTTCAGCCAGTGTTTTACCCAGGCTACCACCCTGGGACCCACTCCCAGGCTGGCTAATTTGTTTATTAATCTTTTGTGTGGGACTGTGTCAAATGCCTTGCTAAAGTCTAGGTAGGCCATGTCCACAGCCCCTCTCTGGTCTACTACTTTGGTCACCTAAAGAAATCAATTAGATTTGTTTGCCATGACCTTCTTGCTATGAATCCATGCTGCCTTGGGTTCAGTGCCCCACTGGCCTCTAGGTACTCAACAGTTCCTTCCTTCAGAAGTGATTCCATCATTTTCCCTGCCACTGAGGTCAAACTGACAGGTTTGTAGTTTCCTGCCTCTGTCTTGCTCCCACTTTTGTGAAGGGGAATCACAGCCGCCCTTCTCCAGTCCTCAGGTACCACACCATCCTCCCACGATTTATTAAAAAGGGTAGTCAGTGGTGTTACTACTTCTTCCCTTAGCTCTTTTAGAATTCTGGGGTGAATCCCATCAGGCACCATTGCTTTATCCACCTTCAGTTTTAAGAGTTGTTTCAGAACCCTTTCTTCTGTGAAAGGACTAATATCAACTCCCCATCCAGGGTGCTTCTATTGACTGGATTAGGTCTCTCCCCCTGCTTTTCCATTGTGAATACTGAGCAGAAATATTCATTCAGTATCCTTGCTATTTTTCACTGTCGCTGTCTACCCAACCACCTTCCTCTTTATTCAGCCCCAGTATCCCTGCCTTCATCTTTCTTTCCTCCCTAACATGCCTATAAAAGGTTTTACCCCCCTTCTTAACTGAGTTGGCCATCTTCTCCTCAGTTTGGGCCTTTGCTATTCTGACTGCCTTCCCAGCTTCCTTCTGCTTTAACTGGTACAGTTCTCTGTCCTGCTCCTTCTGTGTTTCCTTATACTTCCCAAATGCTATCTTTTTTCCCTTACCTTCCCCACCTTTTCTTTTGAGAACCATACTGTTTTTTTCTTTCATTTTGATTTGCTTATTTGCTTCACACAGAGGCTTGTTGCCTTTGTGATGGCAATTTTGATGTTTTCTCATTGTTGCTCCACCCCACCTTCTTTACTGGATTTACTGGATAAAATTAAGACAAAAGAAGGCACAAGGCCCATCTAGATTGTCCTCCCACAACAGTGGGATATTAATCAGATCTCTGGGCTAATAACCAGAGATCAATCCTAGTTTTAAAGGTGTCAAAATTTACTGAGTCTACAATAGTTGGTGGTAAATAATTCCAAGATTTTGCTGCCCTTATATTAAAAAAGTTATCATATTTTTTTATTATTGGCCCACTCTACTTTTAGTTGCTTGGTGTGTAATCTTCCCACAATTCTTTTTTCAGCAAATGCTAATCCACATGTGTTAAACAATTTGGAATTATGAACTAATTTATACATTAGAAGTAAATCTCCCCTTTCTCTTCTCAGTGTTAGTGGATAGAGACTTGTCTGTTGTAACTTGGTCTCATAACACTTATTTTTTAATCTGGGAATGAATTTAGTTAGTCTTTTTTGTATTTGTTCAAGACGATTTATATCATTTTTTAAATAAGGACTCCAGAAGGGAGAACCATAATCCAAGTGGGGTCTAATGTATGCTCTATATAGTGGTATTAAATTGTGTTCTGATTTACTAATAAATGTTTTTTTATTTGTCTCATTACAATGTTGGCAGATCTAACCACTTTACTACAATGATCACCTGATGACAGTCTATTGTTTATTAAAATACCAAGATCTCTTTCGCAGCTGGATGATTCCAATAGCTGCTTATTTAGATAGTAATTGTAAGATGGATTATTTCTACTGAAATGCAAAATCTTACATTTGTTGATGTCAGTAAGTTTTTATTAGCCCATTGTTCAATTATATACAAATCTTGTTCAAGTGTTCTGAAATTTTCTCGGGTGTCAACTCTTCCACCTAGTTTTGTATCATCAGCAAATTTTGATAAATAGTTATTAGATTTTATGACCATATCATGAATAAGTTAAACAGAACTGGACCCAAAACAGATCCCTGCGGGACCCCACCTGTGACAACTCCAGGAGCTGATAGAACTCCATTTATTCTAACCGATTGGGTGTGATTAAACAGCCATTCTGATATCCAATTTACTAATCGAAATGGGATTTTAAAATTACGTAGTTTGTTTATTAATAAGGAATGTGATATACGGTCAAAAGCTTTACTAAAATCTAACAGCAATACATCAGTAGATACATTACTATCCAATAGTTTAGTAATATGTTGGTAAAATGATATAAGATTTGTTGTACATGAAAAGCCTGATTTGAATCCGTGCTGAGACAAATCATAATTATTAAATTTTTCCAGTACGTTTTCCAATCTACCTTTAATTAATCGTTCCATGGTTTTCCCCAAAATGGAGGTTAAAATTAATTGGACGATAGTTCTGAACATTAGACTTTGGCCCTTTTTTGAAAAGAGGCGTAACCAGAGCAGTACGCCATGTATCAGGTATCATACAATCCAATAATGATTTATTAAATAATATTTGAAGAGGAGTAGTAATTGAGTCAAGTGTTTCAAGAAGAAATATAGCATTGATATTATCAGGTCCCGGACTAGTTGATCTTTTAATTTTAGATAGTGAATTTTTTATTTCTTTTAACTGAAATAACAGAATACAGGAATCATTACTATTGATATTGGTTACAAGATTTCTTGATTGATCAAAGACTGAACAGAAATATTTATCGAAATAGTCTGCCATATCTTTATTTGAGGTTATGGTAATCCCATCATTACAGAGAGGTCCTATGTTTCTGTTATTAACTCTATTTCCATTAATATAGGAAAATAGGGATTTCAGGTTATTTTTTGAGTGAGCCAATTTAAACTCAAATTTTAATTTAGCAGATTTGATTGTTTTTTTTTAGTGTAGCCAAAGCAGTATTGTATTTATCTCTCAACGATGAACTAGGATTAGATTTCAATTTCTTGAATAAATGTTCCTTGATTTTAATTTGTTTGTTAATAGTATTGTTGAACCAGACAGGAATTTTACCTTTTTTATTGCATTTTGACTGTAAGGGAATATATTTATCCTCAGAAGAATAAATAATATTTATTAAACATGTATACATTTCATTTACTCCTTTATCTTTAAATAATTTGAACCAATCAATTTGTGTTAATTCCTGATTGATCCTAGTAAAATTTGCTTTACTGTAATTCCTGCGTTGAAAGTTATTATTAATTTTGAGAGTTTGTAATTGGGTACTAACAAATATAGAATTATGATCACTATTGCCAATTGGTGACATAATGTTAGTCCCTGAGATATTAAAACCTTCATTTACAATTACAAGGTCCAGTATGTTGTTGCCACGTGTAGGCTGACTTACCAGTTGGTCCAAACCTAAATCAGTAATTGTATTCATAAATAACCTATCATGGTTAGTGTTACTTATATTCAAATTCCAATCTATACCAGGCATGTTAAAATCCCCAAAGATTAAAATATCATTTTTGGGGGATAGTTCCAATATTAAGTTCAATAATTCAGTAGAATATTGGATATCTGCTGATGGTGGTCTATAGCACACTCCTATGTTAATTTTGGGATGGTGGATTGGTTGAATAGAAATCCATACTGATTCAGTTAGGGTGTTTGATGGAATTTCATACACGGAAATATCTTCTCTAACAGAGAGAGACATACACCACCACCTTTGCTGTCTATTCTGTCCTTAAGATAAACTTTGTAATTTGGAATATTTCTAGTCCAGAGAGAAGATTGATCCCACCAAGTTTCAGTAACAGCAATAATACTTAAGTCTAGTTGAATGCATTTTGTTGAAAGTTCTGCCATTTTTAAGGAATTTAGAGATCTTGCATTAAAGGACAGAAAGTTAAGTATTTTCCCAGTACTAATATTATTTTCTGTGTTAAGAGAATTAGGAATGCTCAAATTCTCCCCCAAGTTATTTAGTTTAAATGTTTATTAATAACAGTACCTATTGTTTTACCCAATAAGACACTTCCCCTCCTGCTGAGGTGCAGTCCATCCCAACTAAAGAGGGATTCCCTGCCATCAAAGTTCTCCCAATGTGGGATGCAGCATATGCCTTGTTTAAAACACTTTTTCCTCAACCATTCATTAATTTCCTTAATTTGACAAGTTTTATTATCAGTTGCCCTGGGTACTGGTAGTATTTCTGAAAAACATATGGTACATCCCCTCTCTACAAGTAGGTTGTTTAGAGCCACAAAGTCTTTTTTGATCTGTAGAGAACTGTTTTGATTTATATCATTGGTGCCTACATGGATAATGACCAAGGGGTTATTCCCAGCATCTATAAGTATTTCATTGACCATTTTGGTAATGTCTGCAATTTTTGCTCCCCTAAAACTGGAGCATGTTCTTGTGGCTTTATCTGGATTACAGATTGCCCTGTCCAGGTGTTTAATAATAGAGTCTCCTAATACATAGACTTGATGTGGAGAATCCTGAAAGTTTGATTCAGTAATGTCTATAGGTGGAGCTAAGGTCCTACTGACAGTGGGGGGAGAGTCAAGTATATGATGGTCAGCGATTAAGGAGCCTGAGCACTCATAGAAACATAGAAACATAGAAGTTGACGGCAGATAAGGACCGCAAGGCCCATCCAGTCTGCCCATTTCTTTTTCTACCTTATAAATGTGCCATCGGCCTTTGCTCTGTCAGTGACCTATCTATTCATAGTCATTTGTATTGCTCCCTTATGCCTATCCCATGCCTGTTTGAAGCCCTGCACTGTATTCATAGCCACCACTTCTTGTGGTAAGCCATTCCATGCATCTACCACCCTTTCTGTGAAAAAGAATTTCCTCACATTCTCCTTAATCGACCTCCTCTAATCTCATGCTGTGTCCTCTTGTCCTGCTATTTTCTTATATTTAAACATGTTAGACTCTTTCACCTTGTTTATGCCCTTAAGGTGTTTAAATGTCCCGATCATATCACCTCTCTCCCTCCTTTGCTCAAGGGTATACATATTGAGCTTCTAATCTGTCCTCATATGTCTTCTGATGCAGTCCCTGCACCATTTTGCTGCCCTTCTCTGGACTGCCTCAATTTGGTTAATGTCCTTGTGAAGGTGTGGCTCCAATACTGCACGCAGTACTCCAGATGGGGCCTAACCAATGTCTTGTATAGAGGATTATTACCTCCCTCTTACGACACTTGTGATACCCCTACTAATACATCCTAACACCCCCTAGCCTTACCTACTGCTTTAGAGGTCTGCTTGGATGATTTTAGGTCATCAGTGATGATGATGCCCAAGTCTCTTTCTTCCTTTGTGACTGCTAGCAACTCCTCCCAGCCTATAAGTGGCTTCAGGGTTTCTCTTCCCTATGTGCATGATTTTGCACTTCTTTGCATTAAATCCCAGTTGCCACTCTTCTGACCATTCTGCTAGTTTATCCAGATCTCTTCTCATTCTGCCCACCCCATCTGGATCATCTACTCTGTTGCAGATCTTGGTGTCATCTGCAAACAGACAAGCCTTACCCTCTAGTCCATCTGCGAGGTCACTAATGAAGATGTTGAATAGGACTGGCCCCAGGACTGATCCCTGAGGTACCCCACTTGTGACTTGCATCTCTTCTGACTGTATACCATTTACCACCACTCTGTTTTCTGCCAGTCAACCAGTTTGCCACCCAATTGACCAACTTCTGACCCACCCCGAGCCTACCTAGCTTATTTATCAGTCTTCTATGTGGAACAGTGTCAAAAGCTTTGCTGAAGTCAAGGTAGGCGACATCAACTGCTCCCCCATCGTCCACCACTCTGGTTACCCAGTCAAAGAAATCTATGAGATTAGTTTGACAGGACCTTCCTTTTGTAAACCCATGCTGTCTTGGATCCTGTGCCCCTATGGATTCCAGGTGTTGCACTATCCTTTCCTTAAGGAGTGCCTCCATAATCTTGCCCACTACTGAGGTAAGACTGACGGTCTGTAGTTCCCGCCTCCTCCCTGCTACCACTCTTGTGGAGGGATCACATGAGCCCTTCTCCAGTCTTCTGGGACCTCTCCTGTGCTCAGAGACTCACTAAACAATTCTGCTAAAGGCTCTGCTAGTTCCTCCTTTAGCTCCTTAAGTACCCTGGGATGTATGCCATCAGGTCCCATTGCCTTATCCACCCTGAGCTTAGCAAGCTCTTGTAGGACCCTTTCTTTGTGAAGGGAGTAGTGCTCACCTCCCTCCCGCTGTGTCCATGATGCTGAGCTGTGGGCCCTGCCTACCTTCTCTTCAGTAAATACTGAGACAAAGTATCTATTTAGGATAGATGCCTTTACAGGGTCCTCCTCCTCACATGCTCCCTTTTCTCCATTAAGCTTAGCAATACCCCTCTGGACTTTCTCCTTTCACTAATGTATCTATAGAAAGTCTTGTCACCTTCTTTTACTGTCCGTGCTAGTGTTTCCTCAGTTTGGGACTTTGCCTGCCTTACTGCCTTACCTGCTTCCCTTAGGGCAGTTTGGTATGCCTCCCATCTTCATCCCGCTGTGTTCCTTATATTTTCTGAAGGCCAGCCTTTGGCTCTGACCTTTTCTGCTACTGTATTTGAGAACCAAAGTGGTTTCCTTCTTCTTTACACTTCCTTTTCTGTCTAACACAATGGGATGTTGCTTCAAGTATTGTATCCTTAATGCTTGCCCACTTTGCCTGTACTCTCCTCACCTGTGTTTCTTTTGCCAGGGCTAGCTTAACTCTGTTGGCCATCTTATCAAAGTCAGCTCCTCTGAAGTCCCATATTTTGCCTTGGAATGGGATGATTTAGATGTAGTAGCCAAATTGAATCCATACCATGTGATGGTCACTGGCCCCAGGTGACCTTCTACCTGGAGATCTGTGATCCCTTCTTGTTAGTCAGTACTAGATCTAGGATAGCCCTGTCTCTTGTGGGTTGCTGTACCAGTTGTTTGAGGCCCTCCCTGCAGGGAATCCACTATGTGTCTAGTTCTGGCCGATGTTCCTGCTGGTATTGACCAATCTGTATCTGGCATGTTGAAGTCTCCCATTATCAGAACCTCCTTTAGCTGTCATGTTTTGTATATCTTCTAACAGTAATGTGTCTATGTCCTCCTCTGGTCTGGGGCCTGTAGACAACCCCAGTTCTTATGGCTGTCCCATTTCCTGTTTCCAGGGTGACCCACAGTTCTTCTGGCTCATTATGTGTATTCTGAATTTCTGTAGCTTTGATATTTTCATTAACATACAGGGCCACTCCTCCCCCTTTTGCACCTCGGTCTCTTCTGAACAATACATAGCCAGGTACTGAAGTCTCCTGCAGTGTGGTTACTGGTAAACCACGTCTCACTAATTGCTACTATGTCCAGTTTAGCCTCTGACATTATTGCCTGCAGGTCTGGATCTTATTTCCCAGGCTGTGAGCATTTGTGTACATGATTTTCCATTGGCCAGATTTTGGTGTGTTAGTTGTTGGGTGAAGTTTGGCATTACCCCTGTGCATCGTATGGGGAGACAAACCTTTTTTCTTACCTGGTGATGCAAATGAACGGCAAACACGCTGAATTCCTGTTTGACCACTAGCTGAGGGGGGAAGGGTGTTCTTTCCATTCGACGTATGGGGTGCTGCACCCCTCTCCCCATTTGCTAGTTTAAATATTCTGCAAAGACGTCAAACTTCTGCCCCAATGCACTGACTCCCTCCTTAGTCAGATGCAGTCCATCAAATTTAAAGAACTTTCGCCCCAGAACTGTTGCCAGTTCCCTACAAATCTGTGTCCTTTTTCTGGCACCAGTCCTTGAGCCACGTGTTTAGCTCCCTATCTCCCTTTCTGACCTTCCGTCCATCTGCTCCCTTCTCCCAGACTGGCAGGATCTCAGAGAAGGAGATGCCGACGAAATAGATGATAGTTTGTCACCCAGCCTAGTCAGGTGTTCCTTGGTCTCCACAACTGACCGGCTGGCGAGATCATAGTCCCTATGTGTACTAGGACATCAATGTTTTCTCCTGCTTTGTGAACAATTTTAGCAATCATGGTCAGTGTCTCTCCATGCTGATGTACCTGGGAGACATCTGACCATCACCCTGGCTGGAGATGGGTATCAACTCCCGAATCATGGAGTCTCCTATGATCAGAAGTTTTTGGATTTCTTTGTGCTTGTTTAGTTTTGGTTCCTGATTTGGGTGAGTATTGTTGTGCTCAGCTCCTGTGCGTCAGTGTCCTGCTCTGCAGTGTCTTCTGCCTCTTTATTTGATTTCAGAGATAGAGGCAGATACCTGTTTGTAGTGTTTATATGGTTTTGGAGGTAATGTTTGAGAGCAGAGAGTGATGGGCACCTGATTTGCTCCTCTAACCACCTGCCAACCTCCTGGACCAACTACCCTCTCTGGTCGAGGTTTTTCTGTTGGATGCTGGGGAAATGGCGTGGTTCTTATAATGTATTTCCTCTTCAATATGAAATTTGAGGCGTGCAATCTCTGCCCATGCTGCCCGGAGCTGAGACCTAAGATCTCCAAAGGCCAGCATGTAGGACAGTGTCCTAAATCCGTAAGACTGTCCTTCTGAAAATTGTTCCACAGTACCTGCAGTTAATGAAATCCATTACAAATAAGTTGCTGGGTTTGTAACCTAGTCAGAGTAATTAGAAGGAAAAAAAAATGCAAGTAATGGTTTAATTGTGCTTTGTTTAACTTGTTATAACAAGTTAAATTACTAGTGCCTTGTAAATGAGATCACTTGTGGAGGCCCCACTGATCCGCCCTTCCTGCTCTGTCACAGGAAATGTCACAACTGTGGTACCCTATAAAAGGAGTGTAGCGTGGTGATGGATGGGGTGGTGGCTGGGCCCTTTCCTGCCTAAAAGAAGAACCACGGACGAAAGAACAAGGAGGTAAGAGCAGAAACAATCAGTCAACAACAAATGCAGTAACCCTGAAAGCTTATCCTAATGTTAGATAAAACTGTAAAACCTGTAAAGCACCACCTGTAATAATTTCAGAGAAGATATGCCCTGTAAGAAACACTTTGCTCCAGAGAAAAATAAAGCAGTAACAGAAGATATACCTTGCAAAAGTCAATTTGAATCAGAAGATTACAGCAGTAATCTGTTAGCACACACCTGTAGGCACACCTTGTAATAATGCAGAAGAAGGTATACCAGCAACAACAATTTGAATCAGAGAAAAAATAAAGCAATGAAATGTTAACAACAAACAGTAGCAATCCCTGTGAGTAAAAAAATAAAAACACCACCACACAGTAAATCTGCTTAGCCAAACTAAGTCTTAATCCTTCTCCCTTGCTCTGGTAAGTTTCTCTACTCTGCCTTTCAAGCAGTCTTAGAAGGAAAGAGCTCAGGTGAAGCTAGGTGCCTTGGCCAGCAAACCAAGTCTTCTACCCTCATTTAATAATAACGTACAGTTAATATTTGGTTGATGTAAAGACTTATCATTTACTATTATTGGGGTTTCTGTACTGATTGGCACCAGCTTAGGCCTACATTTAGAGTTTGTACAATCAGCTATTGTTTCACTAATAGATGGTTGTAAATCAATAAGCGTGGTGTTAAAACTTTCATTGTCCCTAGTTAACATATGATTACCTAAGTGGTCTTGATTATTTTCAATTAAGAAATTATTATCAGATAGATTGGAAAGTGCTGAAAAAGAATTTAGAATAGGTAAACAAAACTGGTCAGCTCTACGCCCTTTTTTGCAAGCCCTTGTGCTAGTTACCACTGACCATTCAGAGTCATCCTTTCTATTTCGTTTCTTATTTTGCAAATTAGTAATATTTGCTTCCATTGTCACATTCTTCATAGCTATTGAATTACTTTCAGTATTACTATTATAATATGCATCTTTATTCGAGGTTATGTTCAAGGGTAAGCAGCAGGTGGATGAGTGGAAGGATATCATATTACCCATAGTTTCAGGGGAGGGGTTATGTAACGCTTTGAAACACTCACACATGGTCAGTTGGCTTTCCTCTAGCTGTTGTAATCTAACTGAAAACATTTCAATATCTTCTAATAGCCAATTATTATCAAGGCATTTTCCACATGTATAGTCATTTGTTGAAGTTGTTAAAGATTTCAACAAGAGATACATATTGCGTGATTTACATATAATCCCAAGTTCACCATCCAAAGTCATAATAGTGGGGCAATCACTCCCTAGTTGTGGGCTGATATTTGTTGCTATTAAAGAATCCATGATAAAGTTTACCACTCAAATTGCCCCAATTATATAAAAGTAACCTCTTCTCACCCTCGAAACACCACCAAACATGCTAAACATGCACTGACGCGTGTGTCTTTGCGCACGTTGCCATGCGATCACCCTGTTTGAGCTTGCTCTGTTCACAGCAGAGTGCTTTTTATGGCTCCGTTCCTCTGGAAGTACCCAACAGCTGACTGCTCTTTAAAAATGTAGTGGCGTGAAAGTGCTACAACACAGACTGAATTAAATTACTGTGAAGACCAGCAGTACAGTCAAAAAATTAAAGTTAAGTAAAGTTATCCCCCAAGGTTTGTGGTCCTTAGCTGTGCTAACATGAGCCACAAAGCTCCTCTGCCTGCCACTCGCTATTGGCAGGGCTCAGGTAAAAGTTTTAGCTTAGTAAAATGCATGAAGTTTGCAGTATAGTGTAGAGAAACACACTCATGCAGCGCTTGTTCTTTTTGCCTGTGTGCTAGTGCTTTTCTGAGGCACTCTCCCATTTTGACAAAATCAGCCCTCCTGAAGTTCAGTACCTTCACTTTTGTGTGGCTTGACTCTACAGCTAAGTTTATCATGAACCACGCTGTTTGGTTGTCACTTGTTCCCAGATGGCTACCCACTTCAAGATCAGAGATCCTTTCTCCGACCTCATTTGAGAGTACCAGGTCTAAGATTGCTCCCTCCCGAGTGGTTTCCAAAACTAGCTGTCTGAGGCATGCTTCCTGCAGGGCATTGAGAATGGTCCTGCTCTTGGATGTAGCTGGAGCAAAGGTACTCCAGTTAACATCTGGTATATTCAGGTCCCCCATCAGCAATATCTCACCTTTCTCTGCCATCCCAAGGATGCCTTCAATCATTTCCTTGTCCATTTCCTTTCCCTGAGATGGGAATCTGTATGCAACCCCTGTGCAGATTGTGGAGACAGAGTGACCCACAGTGCCTCCTCTCTTCCCTGTTTACCCTTTAGTTCTGTTGCTTTGATCCCTTCCCTTACATAAAAAGCTACTCCTCCTCCTCCTCTTCTTCCCTCCTTGTCCCTCCTGTAGATTGTGTACCCTGGTATGCTGACATCCCAGTCATGGTACTCTGTGTACCATGTTTTTGTGACTGCCATGATATCCAGGCATCCCTCTTCCATTAATGCCAGCTTTTTACCTAGACTGTGGGCGTTGGTACTCATTACCCTCCATTTTTCTCTGACTTTATTTCTTTTTGCCCCATCCCTGTCCTTACTGCCTTTGTCTTTTTCTCCATTTACCCCTTCCCTATCCCTATCGACTGCTCTATCTTGGTGTTTACCCCACTAACTACCCTGATTTTGGGGGGGGGCTAGGATTTCCCTTCTCCCCTTGGCTAGTTTAAATGCTTGCCAAGTAAGCATTTCAACCTATCACCTAGGATCCTGGTTCCCCTCCAGAATAGATGCAGACCATCGCACCAGTATAGGCCTGCATCCCTCCAGTTGGAGCCCCAGTCCCCAGTGAAGCCAAATCCCTGAGCTCTGCACCAGTTTTTCAACCAGTCATTGAATCCTATGGTGCAGAGTGCCCTAGCCTCATCCATGCCATAGACAGGTAGCTCTTCCGAGAAAGTTACCATGTGTGCCACTTGTCTAAGGCCCCTCCCCAACTCCACAAATTCCTGTTGCGCTGCTCTTATCCCATTCTTAGCCAGGTAATTCATCCCTAGGTGGATAATAACATCCAGCTCACTCCCCCTTGCAGCTGCTCCCAAGATCCTGAGGATTAGTTTCCTGTCCCTCCAAGCCATGGCGCCGAGCAGGCACCTTACCTCCCTTTCCCTTCCCTCCCCCAGTTCTACCCCCCTAGCATTCAAGTCCCCACCAGGAGTTGTTTCCTTCCCCTGTGGGGTCCTGTGCCACCCTCCTGTGGGTCTCCATTGTGGAGGTTCCCAGCATCATCCTTGGTCTCCACTGTGGGTGCCTCCATAGAGGAACCATGCTCCGCCAGAGTGGCAAATGAATTGTGGAGAGGCACAACTGGAGGGTTGCACCTCTGTTCCACCACCCTCACCCCCCTGAGCCCACCGTGGTCCAATCACTCATCTTTCTTGGCAACCTCTGAGGTAGTGGTGGTGGCATGAGTGGTCCCTGGGTGGGGGAGCAGGTTTTCCGAATCATTGCCAGGTCAGCGTGGAGACGAGCAACCTCATCCGTCAGACCAGAGAGTTGCCTGCAAATAGGGCAGCAGCGTAGTTTCCAGAATGTCTCCCAGAAGACTGCTGCTCCACAGCCAGTACATTGCTCCACTTCCCACATGTCTGTATCCCTTCCTGTTACAGATGTTTTTCTTTCGTTATTTTTTTTTGTTCTTGTTTTAGTGTGTGCAAGCTTGTGAGTGTCTCTACCCCCATTCAGTGTGCTGTGCCTTTAAGGATGTGCACAGGTGTATGTTGTTAGCAGTTTTGGGGAAGTGATGTCAGAACACCTGCTATAAAGGAAGTTATGCACTTTGGCTGGGTGGGTGGGGAAGGGTGGGAGGGAGTAAACCTATGCCGTCCAGAAACAATCAACTACAACTCTGATCCTCCAGCTTGGGGAGTGCCTTCCTTTCAAACACCTATTTCACAGAGGTTAAGTAACAGGTCTAGTCACAAATGACTGCAAATATTTCCCAGCTACAGTTCCTCCCTGGCAAATTAAAGTTAAAACTAAGACAAGTCAACCCCAAAAACAGAATCAATACTAGTTACTTACACAGGTCCCAAAAGTAATAATTCAGTTCAGTGTAGTCTAGAAAATAACCTACTTGATTTAAGGAAGATCTGGCTGGTTTCTCTCTCTCTCTCTTTCTCTGTCTCAGCATAGATCCTGGTGAAAGCCTTGGCAACCAGACTGGAACGGATTTTCCCTACGATAGTCCACATAGACCAGTCTGACTTTGTAAAATGCTGGATGGGCAAACATAATATTAGATGTATCCTAAATGTCATATTTAGATGGGCTCGTACTAAAAACATGCATGGAGTGGCAGTGGTTGCACTTGACGCAGAAAAGACTTTTGACCGTGTGGAGTGGGGGTACTTATTCTATACATTGAGTAGGATGGGGGTGGGTCCTGTGTTTGGAGCATGGGTTCGGGCACTATATCACAACCCTCTGGCGCAGGTGAATGCTGGGGGAGTAACATCCAGCCCTTTTCAGCTGGGACGAGGCATAAGACAGGGGTGCTCACTGTCACCGCTGCTGTATGTTCTGTTGCTTGAGCACCTGGGGGCAGCACTGAGAGCACACACAGGGATTTGTTGATTCAAGGGGGGAGCCGGGAGCATAAGATTGTTATGCACGCAGATGACCAGTTATTATATCTGCAAAATCCTGATGAGGACCTGCCAGCCGTGCATGAAACAATGCTCTTATTTGGCACTATCTCTGGCCATATGGTCAACTGGTCTAAAAGCAAGCTCTTGCCAGTGGGAACTCTGAACTGAGCACGGCTAATCGCACATTTGGGGGGCTTCAACTAGTGCATACATTAAAATATTAAGGGCTACACATCTCTGCTTCAGCTGGTGATCTATATAAGCTGTATCTAAAGCCCCTTTTAACAGAGATTACCGAGGAGTGTTCGAGATGGATGGCACTGCCTATATCGATGTTGGGCAGAGTGGGGGTTATTAAAATGTCAATACTACCTAGACTGCTCTGTATGTATTAAACTCTTCCCATTCAGGTACCAAAGATTCATTTTAGATATTTGGACTCTATTATCCATAAATTCTTGTGGCAAAAGGGACAGGCAAAAATATCAAGGGCCCTACTTAAGAGGAAACCAGGGGAGTGGGGTGTAGGACTCCTACATTTTAGATCTTATTACTGGGCAGCTCAGTTGGCCTATATCCCGATGGGACTGTCAAAGGAGGAGTGCCCCTGGGTAGGGCTGGAAGAGGATATATTAACCAGTAACTATAGTAATGACCTGTTGGTTGGCAGCCTGATGGAGGGGGACAGAGAGAGGGTCAGTAACCCCTTTACTGCTTTTACTTTGGCTGTCTGGATCAAGGCCCATAAATGAATAGGGTTTGTGGGAGGTAATTCTTTCAATTTTAGTAGACTCGAGTTTATGCAATGGGGAGGCCAGCAAATGGCTGTGATAGTGCAGAGACTCTGGGATTGGTGGAGGAGGGGTCTTGTGGCAATTAACCAGTTATATGATGGTGGGCTAATCAAAAGCTTTGCTCAAATACGTACACAATGGAATATACCTGTTGGGGATTTCTTCTTGTGTAACCCCTTGTTACCCGGGGTTACTAGAATCCCAGTAAGACCTAGTGGTAGGCAGGGAAGGCAGCTTGTGAAACTCCAGTTAAATGGGTTTCACACTGTCTCACTCTGTTCTCAGTCTCAGCTGAGACTGAGAGATGACATCACCAATAGAACAGTCGCAGCTGCATAAGCCACATTGGAATCTGCAGCAGAGGGAGTGAGATAGAATGTTGGGAGTTTTCAAGTCAGTCTCCTGCTTGCCTGCAAGCAGGAAGGGAGTCTTTTGTTTACCTTTTGAGGAGAAGGAGTGAGTGTCCAGTGTTCAAGTGGTGGAGACCGCTGCCCAGGTCTCAGTGCCCCCTTCCTCCAGGGGGGAGGAAGTAAAAGTATCCCCATGTAGATTCCAGGGGCAATCCCCTAATTTCTGCTAAAGAAAGAAAGCTGCCTTTTACAGTTTCGGTTTGTGCTTGAAAAGTGGAAAAAGTTGTACTTCGCCTGAGCGGCACCTGCAACGAAAGGGTGAGTGTTGCTCTAACATGAGAGGGCAAAAAATGTGTTTCTTCAGCCTGGGAAATGTGAAGAAATCTGGGATTTGGACTACTATTTGGGAGGCCTATAGTACTAGGACAAACAAATGTAGTAGGTTCAAAAGCTAAAGTGCTGTGTGGATTCCAGTAATATTGTAGAGGGAGTGCGACGGTTCATCCACCATTTAATCTACATTTCGAAGTTTCAGTTTGTCCAGAGAAATGGCCGGGTATGGGCTGTAGGAGCTGGAAGTAGGAACACCCCCCATCTTTAGTAACCGGGTCCACCTCTACGGATTTCTGCTGTGATTGCTACTTGCCTCATGCACTTGGCCAGTGATGAGGTAGGTACCCAGATGTGGGTCGCAAATGGGAAAATCTCTCTAGGAGTCGCAGACTCTAAGTGGTGTGGGGAGCCACAACATGGGTAAAGAATTCTCTTTGTGAGATGGGAGTCAGAAGAAGTAAGAAGAAAATCTCTCTAGGGGTCGCAGACTCTAAGTGTTGTGGGGAGCCACAGCAAGTAAAATGTGTTCATTCTTCCAATGAACCGCCAGTCAAGTGGCCGGCAGGGGAGCCAGGCCAGTCGGGCAGTGTATCCAAAGCACATGCAAGTCCGGGCTGTGTGCCTGGTGGGTCCAGAGCCTGAAAACAGTAGAACTGGTCCATTCTTCAAGTGGATCGCCTTGTAGTCTCTAATCTGCATTATCAGTAAACATAGCCCCAAGGGGGTCCATCTATGCTTTGTTGTGTTCAGCTAGTTATGAATAAAAGCCACACTGAAAAATCCCATTCCTGGTTCTGGACATTACAGTTATTGCTTCCTGTGTTCGGATTTACTTGGATGCCCCTGTGCAGAGTAGCCAAACCTAGGTCCCCTTGTGCCAAGTAACCTCATCCTCCCCGAACCCAGGTCCCCACCAGGTATTGCTGCCAGTGCCAACAGCATGCTACCTGTCATTTTGGCAAAAAGGCAGGGGTGGGGGTTACACTTGTATCTCTGAATTAGACATAAATGTGGGGATAGTATTGATGCAGCACATGGCTAGGTCGCTCCTTCCCCGTTTGAGGAGGAATTGTTCCGCCCTCAGCTGTGTGGGAGACCTCTGTCAATTTATTACCGGTTACTAACCGACTTTAGGCACCAGTTACAACACCCCAGTGTGGAGAAGTGGAGTGTAGCCCTTTCCCTTCCAATAGACCAAAAGACATGGTCCCTGGCATGTGTACATTATATAAATTGCTCCCGTAGCAATAAGCTGCACCAAATCCAGCTCTTCTTCCTGCATAGGGCATGAGCAAACCCTAAATGATTACACAGGATTGATGATATGTGCTCATCAATATGCCTGAAATATCAGGGAGATGATGCCGACTTTCTCCATCTGGCGCTCACATGCCCCATGGTAGTGCCTTTTTGGCATCAAATTCATCATATTATGTCACTACTTTTGGGATACTCCCCATCCAAATCTCCTTTGGAACTGCTGTTGGGGGCAGATCCTCACCATCTGAACAAGAGACTCTCCAACTCTTTGTGGTCCATAGCTTTAATTAATGCCAGGAGAACTATTGCACAAGTTTGGATGTCAGCGAATGCCCCCATGGTGGCACAATGCGTACAGAATGTGACATCTTGCATGGTTTTGGAGCGGGCCCAGTTGGGGGCCATGGGGAAAACATCCTACTTCACTGAGATTTGGGGAAAATGGATGTCTGCGGTAGAGCTTGGAATAATTCCGGACTAGCCAGAATCACGCTCTATGCCCCTTCATCTACTGTTCCTTGTTATTATTCCTTTCTCTATTGTCTCTCACTTTAGAGTAAAGTCAATATGTGGTTCAATGGAATATATAATCCTCTGATGGTCAAAAATGGTTGACAAAAGCTATTTATAAAAATGGCTTTTCTCCTCACTGTATAACAAGTATTAGGCTGCTACACTGTATGTTTATTATATATATCAGTCTGGCTGTGATGTAAGCTGTGCCACACTTATAATAAAAAGATTAAAAAAAAAAACTATGGGTCATAATGTTGTATGCTTATTAGCATATGACATTATGGCTGACTCAGAACAGCACTGTGCTTTACAGCGAGTGGTGCAATACCGCTATACGTGATATTGCACCACTCGCTCTATCCCAGGTAGAGGATAAGACATATGGTGGGATAAGGTTCCGCCAAGCAGCTGCTGTGGCTCAATGAACTAAAAAAAAAGAATTATGTTGCATGCAAACATCACACTGTATTGGCAGTGCGATTTCTGCATGCGGCATAATGTCTTGTGACATGACCTCGGGCTTGTAAAAAAATGTATTTACATGAAGGAGTTAGAATCAAAAACACCTATCTATTAATCTAAACTGGTGGTGCAAACAGGGATTAAAAAGATAGAAGCATTTGTCCAAAACACAAGTGAGATGTTAAAGAAAACTGAGAGAAATGTGTCTGTTACAAATAGAAACCCATTATGCAGTGATAAAAGGAAACATCCGTAAATGAGTCGGAGGTGGATCAAGAGAGGGAAACAGAAGAGGAATGGTACTTGTTGCCAAAAAGAAGGGAAGAAGCACAACATACAGAAGTGAGTAACAGTTTTCAGATACTTACAGACATAGAGGGGTCAGAGCCTGATGCTCACGGACAAGTTAATGCAGAGATTTTGCAGGGGAAGGATAGAGAAAATAAATCAATGGAAGGAAATAATCAGTCCAATACAACATTAGAAATCACACGTACAGAACAACAAGAGGGGACAATAAGGGATCGGAACCCACAAAACACAGCTAATAATGTTAGGGAAAAGGAAACCACAGCAAATAGACTATAAGCCCAGAATTGTATACAAAGGTAGTGGTTATAGGTGATTCAATGTTAAAACACATGGATAAAAGTATTTGTAACACTAGGAAAGTAACAGTCACAGTAAGCAGCTTATCTGGTGCAGGAAAGGCTATTGAGAGGCTACTACCTGTTTTTTTTTTTTAAGAGCACACAGTGGACCCATTAGTTATCCTACATGTAGGAACAAATAATATAGGAAGAAGAGGGGCATGGTCTAGCCACCAGCATGATGGCTGCTTAATCCTCAGAGCTCTCTCCAAGCTGGGCAATATCCGAGCTCTAGCACCATGATCCCTGGACACTGAGACCCCCCAGTGCATGTATTTGTTCAGGTAACTCTCACTCTACCAGTCGGCATCTGTATTGAGTGGATTACGCCATGATTTGCCTTTTTTTTCTTTTTTTTTTTTGTAGCACCAGTATTCACAAGGCACCCTGAGTGACTATGCCACGTAGGTCTTACTACTGCTGTGGCCTGCTACCCACAGTGCACTACAGTTGGGAGCATCAGGACTCATTTCTGCTACAGCTAAAGCTGGTGGACTCTTGACAGGGTTCCCTGTTGTTGGCAGCTTTTCTATCCTGTGCACAGCAGAACTATGGCCACCAAGGGATCCCTAAATCAGCTGCTCCAAGGGGCTCAGTCCCCCACCCAACCTACATCGGTAGGTAACTCCCTTCAATATATCATGATGATGTTGGAAGCTGTGCTAGGACATTAATCTTACCCTTTTGGGTACGGCTGCTGACGTGAGGCAGCTGTAGGATTGTATGAATGTGGCTGAGCAGCATGTGGACGTTTGTGTACAACAGCAATTTAAACTTTATCAGCATCTACAATTGCATGAAGAGAGGTTTGCAGCCCTGTGGAACAGGGTCAAGGACCAAGAGAACAGGGCCAGACATAATAATCTGCAAATTATTGGGGTACCTGAGAGGGCAGTGGGGCAATCCATGGAATGTTTCTTGAACAATAACATCTCTATTATGTTGGGAGACAGGTTGAGAGGCCCCATGGATGTAGAAAGGGTGCACAGAGTGGCAGGTCAGAGGGTTAGGAATGCGTCAACACTGAGACCAATAATTGTCTATTTCCTATCTTATACCACCAAAGAGGGAATTTTGAGAGCTGCCTTGGGGAAGTCCACTGGCAGGGGACCACAGTCTCCTTTTATCAAGACTTTGTGCAGGAAATGGCATCCAGAAGGAGATCTTTTGACCCTTTGAAAAAATTCCTTTACAAATAACTTTCAGTTTAAATTTTGAGGACTTACCAGTTTGCTCATCTCCAAAGAGTGCAGAGAGCTCTTGGCTGATCACCTGACTGACATTGAGAGGTGGCTTGGCAAATTTTGGCCTGATCTCCCTATACCAACGACAACTCCCAGAAGGCTCTGGGACCCTAGTAAGGATGCAGCTTCTAAAGGGAACTGAAATGCAGGGAGCAGGGTTCCAGAGGACTTTTCTGTGGCTGGACGTGTCGCACCTCTAAGTGGTCCCTCTGTCTCGCATGGTTCTGCAGAATGCAATTCCTCGAATAATGTCTCTGCCTCACAGTCCTCACTCATGGCAACCCCCTCATTGCCTCCACATCCCTTTGTGCCAACCCTTCAACAAAGGCAGCATGTAAGAAGTGGCACCCAGCCTGCGCAAGATCCATGTATGGCTGCCCCACTTGCTAAAGTCTCCAGAGAAGACAGAGAGCATCTTCCTCCTTGCACACAGTCTGCTTCTCCTGAGCCCCTGGATATGGATACCACTGCAGTCGCTGAGTGGGTGGACCTTCCTGACTCTTCGCTAGTGGAAGTGGTGGATGCTTTAACCCTTGTGAGACCAAACCTAATCTCTTATGTGGCTGCTGTTGCCGCTGAGGCTCCGAAATCTGCAGCATCTCCGCCGATGGGCATCGAGCAGGCCGAAGGACAGTCTGGCTAACCCTTGAACTTTTCTGTTATATTTTTTTACAGTTGCTTGTTCTTTTATCTTTGCAGCTGAGTTACTCCTGTTTAACATGTGCCCTAACCCCAGTGCTTAGACGGGGAGGCAGTCTATTTTGGTGCTGAGGCATGGGTTCCTACCATATTATTTCCTCAGCCCCATCAGGCAATGCTGCTCCCTTGCCAGTTTTGAGAGTGCACTAGGGGGCTAGTTTCTAATTTGCCTCCCGACTCTCCCTAGCTGTGGCATCTGTTTACCAGGGAAGCAGTTCCCTGTAAGGGCTCCATCTGGTGGTGTGCACTCTTATGGGGGCTTACTGCAGATTTATCTTGTGCCCCCCCCTTATCCTCCCGCTATGTCCCAGTACAAGTGGCGGGCCTATAACACTGCTGGTATGAGGGGTTACCCCTCCTCCCCATCTCCTCTCATCCCCGTCTTCCCCACCCCTCACCACCTGCTTTTCACCTCCCTCCCACCCCTTCCCCACCCCCGATGTCCCGGTGCTCGACCTTGTATATGTTCCCAGTTCAGGAGTCAAACCCTGTTGGTTGCGAATGCCTCCCCTGTTTTGGGCTTCGAGAGTCTGTAGCTGAGGATAACTGTATACTATTACCCTCTTTCACCATAAGCTCCAAACCATGTAGCACGTTAGCGCTTAATATCGTTATTATTTAATTGTGGTGTGCAGTGTTAGACATTCTTTTAATCTGCTGCAGTTTTTTCTTGCCTTTTGATCACTGTGTTTACCATATTTACTTATCTAGTTCTGGTTTGCTAATATTTCTCTGTATTTTTCCTTTTGCAGCTTGTCTGTACGGTGTGCGTATGCTAGCTTTGATTTTCTGAGCCTTCCCTCTTTTCAGTTTGGTACTACAGGTTTGTGCTTGGGGTAACTAGGGACTTGCATGTGCTGCAGGGGTACCTTTTCCTAGCCTGGTCCTGCCTCCCCTTCTGGTCTGAGCAAGTACTGTCTTCAATTTTCTCTCCTTCATAGGTGGCTACGGCAGTTTCCAATACCTCAGGGGTAGTGCTGGTGTCATGGAACGTTAAGGGTCTTGACCATCCTATAAAGCACATGAAAGTGCTGCAACACCTCAGATCTCTTCACACAGATATCACTTTGCTTCAGAAAACACATCTTTTCAACAGATCGGTGCCGTGGTTGAAGAAATCATGGGTAGGAGCTATTTGTGCTAGCTCGGCTTCTTCTAAAACTAAAGGGGTGGCTATCTTGATTCGTCGTTCCTCCCCTTGGGTCATTCAGGAATCCCGGCATGACTCACAAAGAAGATGGGTGGTGGTGAGACTCTTCCCTCCAGGTGGACAGCTGATCGTTTGCAATGTGTATGCCCCTAATGTTGACCATGCTGAATTCCTTCCAGCAATCAGTCAGGCCCTCTCTTCATTGTCTCCTGCAGGACCCCCTATTCTAATTCTCATTTGGGGTCATTTTAATTTAGTTTTGGACATTTTTCTGGATAAATCTAAACCAACCTCTCAGGCTAGCCCAAAAGCTTTTCTGGTGTTGCAGAACTTGCAGGAAGAATGGGGCTGTCTGATGTCTGGAGAAGAGATAACCCCACTTGATGCGATTACACTTACTAGTCTCCAGTACATCTCACCCACAGTCAAATAGACTTTTGGTTAGCCAATGTAGCAGCAGCCCAAAACATTTCAAACAATAAAATTGGGAGGATCTTAATTTCTGACCATGCCCCTGTTATTACCACTTTCACTCCGGGAGGGCAGCCACCTTCTGGCACCCGCTGGAGATGTAACCCTCTGTTCCTGAGAGACCCTGACTTTCATTGGGTGATCTCCCAAACTGCAAAGGATTATTTTCCCCTCAACTCAGATTGCAGGGCGGGGGGTAGTGGCTGGCTCCTAGCCTTTGGACTGCGGAAACAGCATGCCTCTTCTCTGATCCACACCCTTCGGGATCTGATGGGTAAGACAGTTCACGACCTGCAAGAGATTAACACTACCATGAAGTCCTTCTACCAAACTCTATACCAGTCACATTCCTCTTTCTCCCCTTCTCAACTATAGCAGGAGCTTGACAAGTTCTGCCAGCAGTTTGACAGGCCTGGACTAACCCCTGCTCAAGCAGCCAAATTGGACACTCCGATCACGGGTGAGGAGCTTTGTCAAGCACTGTCCTACATGGCCAAAGGGAAGGTCCCTGGCCTGGATGGGATGTCTGTGAAGCTGTATCAAGCACTAGGTGGTGACATAGTCCAGCCGCTGCTACTGGCCCTTCAAGAAGCTCATGCGGTGGGATCCTCCCCCCCAACTATGAGAGAAGCTCTGATTACTCTTCTCTCAAAGAAGTCTAATAACCCATTAGATTGTGCAAACTTTCATCCTATTTCCCTGCTACCCATTGATACCAAAATTTTAGCTAAGATCCTGGCCACCAGGATGCTAAAGGTGCTACCTTCCATTATACACCCGGCTCAGGCTGGTTTTATGAAAGGTAAATCGGGGATGGATAACACTAGATTGTCGCTAAACTTGAAGTGTGTAGCATCCTGCTCAACCCTTCCCATGGCTGCACTGGCCATCGACTTTACCAAAGCCTTTGACTCAACTGAATGGGATTATTTACATGTTGTACTTAGGTTATATGGGTTTGGCTCTACCTTTTGCCAATAGGTATCAACACTCTATTGCTCTCCGATGGCCAGGATCCTAATGAATACCACTATTTCAGCACTCTTCCCCTTACATAGAGGGACCCAGCATGGTTGCCCCCTATCTCCCCTTCTTTTTTTAGTAGCCCTGGATGTGCTTATCTGGGCCTTTGCTGCCTCAAAGGAGATCACAGGTATAGATGTTGCTGGTGCCTCATACTTGGTGGCAGCTTATGCTGACAATCTTTTGTTGACTCTGTCTTGTCCTCAGCAGGTGTTACCTGTGGTGCTGTCTATTCCACAGAACTTTTCAGTCATCTTGGGTTTGAAGGCCAATCAAAAGAAAACTACGCTGGCTCCCTTGAATGCATTTTGCTCTAAGAACTGCCTTCAGGAAACTGCGCTATCCTGGGTGGCCCTGGGGTTTTCTTATCTTTTTATTTTATTTATTTATTCATTTTTTGATAACCGGGTAGGTGCACTAGACACAAAAGTGACTATTTTCATTCATGAACCGGGAGGTCACAACATAAAGAGATACAGGTACATGGCATACAGTGTCAGGAAATGTACAACACATCACATATGAGAAGTGAACAAGATTAAGACGATAGTGGTACCAAGGCACATAGGGTGTGTAATACAATTTGAAGGTAAGTGCCTGTAAGTAACAGTTATACTAATATCATATTTAACATTTATTCATATTTAATCACATTTAAAGTGCAGAAATGTCACAGGATATAATTACAGAGTAACAGTATCATACAACCAGCTGACTGAAACCAGTTATGGGAGGAGGTAGGAAGAAGGCAATGCAGAAGTATAGCCCAGCAAGAGAGGAGAAGGAGAGAAGGAAAAGGGTGGGAAAAAAAGGGGGTAGGATAGAATTAGTGAGGGAAGCAGAGGGAGCAGGGTGCCAGCTCACACCATAGAAGACAGGAGGGAAAACTGCAAGGCAGTAATAGCAGAGGGAGCCATGATCTACGGTGGGTTGAAGCAGGTGCATTGGGCACGTGCAGCAAAGAGGAAGCAGTGCCTCTTTTTAAAGGTAGCATGACTAGGGGCCAGGCATACATCTAGGGGCAGTGAGTTCCAATAACTGGGAGCTACGTGAGAGAAACATGATTTGCCTTTAGTGGTTCTACATCTGGGAATGCTAAGCAAGGAAAGGTCAGTAGATCAGAGGCTGTAGGAGATGGGCTGAGGGGTCAGCATGGAGGCAAGGTAGGTAGGCATGTTGGACCGCAGTATACTGTCCAGAAGGTTCCCGAGAGAGGAGTTGGTGTACAACAGGGCAGGACCAATTTAGATCTGAATACTGTAGGTAGTGAAGTCTTAACCTGGAGGATGCAGAGGCATATCAGCATATATTGTTATAAGTTGTACCTCACCTCTGCAGAGTAGCCATAGACGCATTAGTATAGATTACGGATGCATATGAGAGTGACGGGAGTAGAATTCCTCTAGCAATGGCCAGCCTTGCAGAAGGGGTTAGAATATGGCTCGTTTTGTAGGCTAAACCCAGTTTGGCATTGACAGCCTTACACGTGGAGGTTATATGGGTGTCATAAGAAAGAGATTCATCAAGCACGACACCCAGGTATTTAAAGGAAGTTACCATCTCCAGTGGGGAACCATCCGCCCAGGAGACCCGGAAGAGATCCCGGCTCTGTTTTAGTTTAATGGAAGACCCAAAGAGCATAGCCTGGGTCTTGCTGGCATTGAGAATGAGCCTATTTCTGGTGATCCAGGACTGAATATTTAGTAGGTCCATAGAGATCTTTTGGTTTACAGACTGAACATTGAGCTAGTGTAAAGAACAAGGTCATCGGCGTATAGCAATGATGAACTGGAGGATATGTTTTGTGCTATGTTATTAATAAAGATCGAGAAGAGAAGGGGTCCAAGGATAGATCCCTGTGGTACACCAACATTAATGACTGTTTTATCGGATGTGGCCGAGTTGAATTTTACAACTTGTTTCCTGTTAGATAGGTAGCTATGAAACCAGGTGACAACTCCAGTCGAGAAACCCAGGGTTTGGAGATTAGCAAGCAGAAGAGTGTGGTCAACAAGATCAAAAGCCTTCATCAGGTCGATAAATATTGCACCAGTTTGATTACCCTGATCCACGGCATGAAGAATGTCATTTGTTAGTTGTAATAAAGCAGTTTGAGTACTGTGGCTTTTTCTGAAGCCATGTTGATTTGTGTGGAGAAGATTGCACTTAGAGAGGTGTTCTGAGATCTGTGCTATGATGAGCTTCTCAAGGACTTTATTTAATACTGACAGACTAGCTACTGGCCTATAGTTAGTTATATCTTTTTTGTCACCTTTTTTAAAAACCTGCATGATAAAGGGCAGTTTCCATATGTCGGGTAGCACGCCTTCACTCAGGGACAAATTGAGTATCCTGGACAGTCATCCTGCAATGAACGGGCCGCTAGCTTTAAGAGTTTAGGTTCTAGGCTGTCAGATCCAACAGCAGTACTGTCTGATATAGTATTGAGATGTTTGAGGACATCCTTCTTCAAGATAGCTTTAAAGTAGAATGGTAGTGTCATTGTCATGATCCTCGGGGTGGGGGATCTAGAGACTAAGTTATCGGGAGAGAAAGCAGTGGTGTATCTAGAGAGGTCAGAGAAGTGAGTATTGAATGTGTTGGCAATTGTGCCTGAGTCATTACAGTGAACTCCTTTCAGTATCATGTCATTGTTTATGTGAGTTTGCTTTGAGCTGAGGAAAGTTTTTATATGAGACCAAAATTGATTAGGGTCACCAGCTGCATCAACCAATAGGCCCTTACAGTATTGGCTTTTTGCATATCTTATTTGTGTTTTGCACCTTGATCACTGTTCTCTGTAGATGTTAAAGTCAGCTTTGAGACCAGAGATTTTAAACTTTCTCTAACATTTGTCCCTAAATTTGAGGGATGCAAGGAGGTCTTTATGAAGCCATCTGGTTTGTTTACCACAAACTCACCGAGTGATGACCGGAGTATGTTTATCTTGAAGGAACACAAATCTGCTTAGACAAGCCTGAAGGGTGGCATCCATATTCAATGACTGGTAGACAGGTGACCAGTCAGTGTAAGACATATCAAATAGAAAATGATCCTGGTTTAAATTGCGTCGTTCCTGAAGCATATACAGTGTTGGGGGGATGTGGAGATTGTAGATGGACTCAAATTCAGAAAACAGGGGCATGATCACTGATAGTGTCCAGAAGCATTCCTGTTTCTGCAATTCTGTCCAAGCAATTAGTTAAGACCCAGTCAATAAGGGTGCTAGAATCAGCAGCAGAAGCAGACACTCTCATAGGGTCAGCAATGATTTGATGTAAGTTGTAGCTCTGCACCAAGGATTGTAGGGTATCTTGGGATTTGCTAAGCCAGTTTAAATTCATGTCTCCAAGAATGATGAGTTCATTTTTCTCTGCATATGCAGCCATATGATCCAGTAACTCCACAAGGCCATTTTGCCCACTTTTGGGGGGATTATAGGCACAGACAATGTGAATTTGTTTTGCTCCTAGTCTGAGTATGGCATGGATGAATTCACACAAGGAGTTTCACATGTCAGTTATCATAGTTAGGTTAAGATTGTTTTTGTAATATAATGCGACACCCCCACCCTGTTTTGGAGGTGGCCTGTTGCACCTAAGAAAGTTGTAGTTTGGGAGCATGCAATAGGTATCTGGGATAGAGGACTTTAGCCACGCCTCAGATAGACAGAGCACATCCGGGTGGCAGTTTGCCATCCAGACTTCTGGTTCTGCATGATTGTGGAGAAGATTCTTAACATTAAGATGGATAATATGTAGACCTTTCATATTATAGCCAGCACAATTTCTTTTTTTTTTTTAGACTTTTGGTAACCGGGTAAAGCCCACTAGGCACAAGTACCTGTTTTCAGGGGCGATCTGGGAGCACTGGGCAGTTAAATTACTTGCTCAGAGTCACACAGTATGCAAGTGGAAGTTGTGAAACTCAAACTCGGGTCTGGTCTGCTGGATGTACCAAGCTTGCTCACACCTCGCTCCTCTAACCTCTAGGCTATACTGCCAGCCTTGGCATAGGTGCAGGGTTCAATTCAACGTCCCCAGACAGCAAGAGGACCAACAATATAATGTACTCTAACTTATGCAGGGCAATTGGAAGGCTATTACAGCTTAAGATATGCCACCATTTAGTGACAGATGCGGTGGTGTAGTAGAAGAGTAATCTAGGGAGGAGGGCAGGGGTCACATCAAGGCTTCTTTCTGGTAGGATTAACATGTTAGAGTAAGTGAAATCATTTTGATACATGCCCCCACTAAGGAGGTGATTATTAGGATCAAGCACTTTGAAGACACTCAGTAATGGCAGAAACAGTATGAGAGAAAGCACTAAAAGAGATTTCCAGGCCATTCTGTAGGAAGTTAGAATAAGCAGTATGAGTAAGGCTAGAGGGTGGGTTTGAGGATGTAGAGGCATACCTCTCAACCTCCTGCCTCATAAATCAGGGACAAGATTTAAAAAAATCAGGGACAAAGGACCAAAATCAGGGACACATCTTCAAAATTAAAGATATCCACCCAGAAAGCTGGTAGAATATGGGGCTTAGTGCAAAATGCATTTTCTAAGGAAGAACAAGTCTGTAACTTTAATGCTTGACATTGTTTAGTGCTTATAGTCCCCACTGTTTAGCCACAAAAACACAAATTTTAGGAGGGACAGAGTAAAATTTTGAGGCAAAATCAGGGACGTCCCTGAAAATCAGGGACACTTGAGAGGTATGTGTAGAGGAGGGCAAATTAAACTATCATTATGAAGATGCTGTGGTGTGCTTAGTTTTAGGAGATCCCTAACATTAGAAACCTGGAATGGTGGAGGGATATGAGAGTATCAGATGGACAGAGCAACTGTTAGCTACAGCATTCAGTGGGAACTACAGGATGTGAGTGGAAAGCTGTGCAGTGTTTACCAGTCAGAAAGACAGTGTAAGCACAGTTGACAAGGATGAGAATTTATTAGCCTAGTTTAGGCTATGGATATCAAAACTCAGTGCAGTCCTGAGCTAGAAAGGTTGCCGCACTATACAGCAATTAGAATAGAGAGTAAAATCAAGAGAAATGAGGAAACTAGATGAGGGTGCCCTCCAGTGGCTGGTTTGTGTAATGAGCCAATGGAAAAGTGAGGAGTTAGTCTTTTTTCGTGATTGGTCACAACACACTATATAAGTAAATGCCCAGATCGGGGGTGGGTGGGGAGATGCACGAGGTCGGGATAACAGCTACTAGGAGAAAGAGCCTGGCCATGTTCAAGCTGCCAGTTTTACAGGGCAAGCAGAATTAGCCATGGAGCAAGCGACTGAGAAACAAAAAAAACTCAGCCCAGCAGACTGGCGGCACACTGAATGAGACATGAGCAGCCCGAGGTAGGGAGAACCCTGTTTAACTGCAAATAATGGTCCCCTTTTGAAGAATTAATTATACTCTAGCTAGTTCATTCAAGTGACTGAAATACTCAGCCCAGCAGCGCTTCAGCAGCATGAGCAGCCCAAACTAAGAGAGGTCCCACAGATCAGCAAATAAATAGTCGCCACATAGAAAATAAAAAGAAAATATTTCTGTTCTGGCTAGTTTGTGTCTGACTTGGTCCACAATACATTTAGAAACAGGATCAGGCTAATGCTTAGCTGTGATGATGAGCTCCGTGGGCAAATGCTGGTGGCCTGAAGCAAAAAAGGCACCAAGGTTCAAAATTAGAAAGAAATCTGGCTGGGCAAAGGTGCCACAGGTAGCGACTCGTACCTTTAACAATGGCGGCTGGGAGCAGCTCCGATCGGGCAGGAGCCCGGAGGGAGGGTGGGCAGCTTTAACAATGCAGGCAGCAGCTGGGAGCAGCTCCAATCAGGTAGGTGCCTGGGGCGAGGGTGGGCAGCTTTAACAATGCAGGCAGTGGCTGGGAGGCAGCTCCAATCAGGCAGGAGCCTGGGGTGAGGGTGGGCAGCTTTAACAATGCAGGCTGCGGCTGGGAGCAGCTCTGATTGGGCAGGAGCCCGGGGTGAGGGTGGACAGCTTTAACACTATAAGCAGAGGCTGGGAGCAGCTCCGATCTGGCAGGAGCCTGAGGCAAGGATACATATCCTCACTAAGTAGTCAGAATTAGAGTCAGCTAATTTCTCTCCACTCCTGACATAGCTGTCTTCTGAAGTGGAGTGATGGCATAAACTCCAGTTATCTCTACCCGGGAAAGTCACCGCAGTATGTACGCTCCTAGTCCCATGGGTCATGTACCTTCTTAATAACTTGTTGATACGCCTTTCCCCTAAATGGTTTGCCTCATTGGAAAGTCTTGTGTTTCACTTCTTCTGTGGGGAGAAGCCTCCCAGATGGAGTAAACACTAGCTGAAAGTGCAGTGGTCAAGGGGTAGATTGGGGTCCCCTTGGCTTCAAGGTTATCATCTGGCTGGCATGGCTGCCACTGCTACCAAATGGTTCATCCCCAGTCCTTTTCCTCTTTTACCCTGGGTGCAGTTGGAAGCAGGTTTACTGAAGGGTACTAACTTGTGTATGCTTCTCAATCTGGGGACCCATGGTCTTCGAAACCTATCTCCTCTCATAGTAGAAATAAGGTCGGCATGGCATTCCCTTATGTCCTTGTCTCATACCCCCCAGCAATATACTCCCTTACGGCACAACAAGCTTCTCACAGTTGGTGGGACCCCACTATATTGGCCTACCTGGGAATCACGGGGCATTTGTCATGTGCAGAATCTGTGTCTTCCAGGATCAGAAGTGATGCTGTCCTTCGAATAACTAAAGTCTAAATTTAACCTCCTCAGTAGGGATTTTTGGAGGTACCTTGAACTGCGAAGTGTGGTGCAGGCCATAGCACCTAATTTTTGCAATGACTATAAGTGGAACTGGCTGGCCTACCTTCATAAATCCTCCTCCTCTAGTGGCCTCATTGGCCATTTTTATAGGACATGGCGGAATGCTCAGTCAGACCCCTCAGCTCCTAGCAGATTGAAATGGATGGCTGACCTTAACATCAATATCCCTGAGGAATCTTGGGTGTGGTATGTCCGTGAGATGCACTTTACTTATAAAGATACTAAGAGCCACTTCCTTCAGCTTAAGGTGTTATTGTTCTGGCACCGCACCCCCTGCTGCTTTGCATGCACAAGGACTCTTAGGGCATTCTAGTTGCTGGCGTTGTCAGCAACCCGGGGCACACTTGTTACACGTCTTGTGCTCGTGCCCTCAGATCTCATCCTTTTGGGCATCTGTGGCCTTGGACTGCTTCAGGGTGCTTAACTCCTCTATTTCCCTGACAGACGCAAGGCTCCTTTTGGGGGGATACTACCTCATTAGTGGCCCTTACCACACCTCAGTGTCAATGGTTGGCATTGGCTTTCCTTGAGGCCAAGAGACTATTGCTCATGCACTGGTGCCAAATAACATTACCTACCTGAGCAGCATGGCACGCCATCCTAGACCACTTATCTCTCTTGGAGCACCTATCCTATACTCACCAGGGATGAATGGACCAGCAAATAGCCAAATGGAAAGCTTACTTACACTCACCCCTATGCAAAATTCCTACCCCCCCCCACTGCAACCCTCCTGTTT
This sequence comes from Neoceratodus forsteri, assembly GCA_016271365.2. NCBI lineage: Eukaryota > Metazoa > Chordata > Ceratodontiformes > Ceratodontidae > Neoceratodus > Neoceratodus forsteri. Next base: position 388,466,991 of record CM057457.1, on the reverse strand, counting down.
AAACCCCTAAAGTACATACCTGTTAGTGGTCTTTCTAATGGCTCTTTATCTTTCTTCTTTCTTTTGGTTTTTCTCTCTTCTTTCTCTATGTGACTGCAAAATTCTCCTTGTATCTTGGTCTGCATTGTCATATGGACTGTAACATCCTCTATGGGTATCTGTACTGATATTATACTCTTCCTCCTTACCACTAATGTATCTCTGTACATTACCACGATTGTTCAGTACTATGACAGAGTTGCAAGTTGTATGTTGATTACGAGCTGCAATATATACTGTATGTAAAACCAATAAAATTATTCTATGATAAAAAATAATATAGGAAGGAGAAATATAACTGAAATACAGAGGGATTTTTAAACTGTGGGTCAGGAATTAAAAAACAAGAAGTGTACACTTATTGTGTCAGAAATATTGCCTGTATCAAGAGCCAGAAAATTTAGAACAGTGGAAACTATAAGATTCAATGGATGGCTTAAAGGATGGTGCACTAGGGAAACACATCAGTGCATAGAAAACGAGTAGATTTGAACATGCGAATCACTTATATGCTCCAGATGGACTGCACCTTAATAGAGCAAAGACACAAGTACTGGTGGAAAGGTTCAACAAAATAATTAAGAATAATTTAAACTAGTATAGGAGGGGGTGGGGAAAGGATTAGAGTACTAGATCAATCTGAAAAAACTAGGGGGGCTTACAATGCACAGGGATAATTGGAAAGTTCAAGTTATTAATGCTAGGAGCATTTCAAACAAAAAAGAAGAGCTAGAATATTTACTAATAAAGGACAATATTGCTATGTGTGCAGTCACAGAAACATGGGGGAGCACAGTTACATGGGGAAGAGACATTAAAGGATACCAGGTTATGTATAAGGATATGGAAAATAGAAAAGGGGGTGGAGTTGCCCTATATGTGAGAAATGATATCACTGTACACCAATTAGAAATAACCAGTGGAACTGAAGCAGAACAGCTTTTGGTTAAGGTGATTCCATCAAATAGAGATAAAATCATACTGGGTGTGTGTTATAGACTGAAGTCATATTCGCATGATCAAACATAGGAGTTCCTAAAATATATAAGAAACCAGGATCCTGGCTGTAGATTAGTAATAACTGGGACTTCAATTTCCGGAATACTGATTGGGATAAAGGAATGGCAGAACCAAGGGCGGAAGCCGAGTTCCTAGAGTCTTTAGAGAGTCTGAATCTTGAAAACTATATCAGATGTAACACGAGAAAGAATAACATTTAGGATCTAGTACTTTCCGATATGGAAGAGGAGATACCCTATTGTTCCACTGGAGAACCACTTGGGGGGAGTGATCATGAAATTGTAGAATTTGAAATAGAAAATAAAACAGGAAGACAAACGAAAATTACAGGAGTACCGAACTACTACAAGGCAAATTGCAATATTATCAGGGAAACACTGAAGGAGTGGAACTGGATGGAGGACTTTAGAGGAAAGGGGGTACAGGAAATGTGGGATGCACTAAACAAAGCCTCCAAACAGTTATTAGAGAATATATCCCTGTTAATAAAAAATATAATATAAAAACCAAAACTATACGTTCTGAAAAAAGACCATTGAAACTACAAGATTAAGTTGAAACAGGTTAAAAAACTTACTAAGCAAGCAAAAAACAACTTTGAGAAGAACCTTGCTAAAATGGTAGTGGAAAACAAGAATTCATTTTATAACTAAAAAAGAGTAACAAGGAAGTTGGACCTCTAAAAACTGAGGAGGGGGAGATTATGGGATGTAAAGAAATGACAGAGATACTTAAATATTTTGAGAGTGTATTTTTTTTGAATATTCTGTTTATTAAAAGTGTTCTATCACAGAGACATATACATACAACATATGACAAAAGACAACAACACAAACACACTAAAATCCCAGTTATATCATTAATATCTATCAGATTCCTTTTACAAAGATGCAGTCGAGTGTGCATTACAATCCATATTCTCAGATAAACTCAGTTATTCCTAGCTAATCATATCATTCTAAGTATAAAGAGCGATCAGGCAATCTCCCACCATTCATGTTGTACAGGCAAAGCAGGGCAAAGGTACCCAACAAACCATACACAGGCCGCAGATATTTCCCTCAATTGGAGGGGCACACCCCCCATACCCAACAACCACTCTGGGACTTATATGCCCAGCCCTGTACGGAGCATTAGGTTTTCAGACATGCTCAAAGATGCCATAAAAGGAGCCCAGTCCCTCAAAAACACCTTCTCCCCATCTTTTACGACCCATGTGAGCCTCTCCAAGGCCAAGGAGTGTATAACCAGTCTTCTCCACCCAGCCAGCGTAGGCCCATTTCCAGTGACCCAGGTGTTCTGAATGCAGTGCCTGACCAACACAAACAAGACCCTTACCCACCTAGGTAGTAGTTGCCACTTCTCCTCTCCTTCCATTATTTCCACCCCAAATAGGCAGACCAGCAGGTCATGAGACAATCGGCCCCCCAACCCCTTATTCACCTCCTGGACTATATCTCCCCAAAACTTGACCAAGACCGGGCATGCCCAGAAGCACTGGAAAAAGGTACCCAACCCTCTACCACATCTTCTGCAGTTTGGTGAGACTGCAGGGTGAGCTCGATGCACTGCCACTGGGGGACAATATATTCTATGCAAAAATTTGTAAAATGCCTCCTTACATTTATTACATACCATAATTCCCTCCAGCATACCCAGCACTAACTTCCAGTTCTTATCCAAAATTTGCAGCCCTAAATCCCTCTCCCAAAGAGCCCGTTAAGTCTGGAAAGTTTTGCTTGTCCTGTTTGGCTACTTTCCCAATAAATCCTTTAGGGTCTTTCCTAGCCTCGCATACCATCTGCTCTATTCGATTTGGATACAACCCAAAACTCTGTAAGCCCACAGTCCCCTACTATGTAGGTAGGCTGTAAGCCTCCCTGGGGACCCTACCTGTTCCAGCCCTACCCAACTAGCCACTTCTGGTCTATGCACCCAATCAGCTACACCCCTGAGTTGCACCGCCCTGTAATACGTGCCCAACTCTGGGAAATTAAGCCCTCCCCTATTTCTATCCACCTTCAGCCGTGTTAAGCTTATTCTAGGCTTTTTTCCCTGCCAGTTGAAGTCTGTGAACCCCTTCTCTAACAGTTTCACATCTCCTTGTGTTAACCTCAACTGCAGCATTTGCATGGGGTATAGGATGCAGGGGATGATATTCATTTTATGAGATCAATCCTCCCAATCCAAGAAATAGGGAGTTGCATCCATCTCTTAAGGTCTGCCAACACCACTTTGATCAGGCGATGATAGTTCAGTTTATACAGCTCTTCCCACCTCCGTCCAATTCGCACCCCAAGATATTTGAAGTCCATCTGGACAATCCTGAATCCCCTCTGCTGTACCTCTGGACCAACGTCCGGGAACCCCATAGCTTCAGATTTGCTGACATTAATCTTATACCCGGAAAAACCCACAAACTTATCAATAACATCTATCAGGTGACTCATAGAATTACGTATATCCCCTAGGAATAACAACATATCGTCAGCATAAAGCGCCACCTTATGCTCTCTCCCCTCCACATCACGGACTCCCACCATGCCCTCATGCTGGCGTATCACCGATGCCAGGGGTTTAATTCTTAATCTTAGCTACATAAGCTATTATAGCCCCCCTCATAAAGGCCTTAACTGCCTCCCAAACAGTGGCACTAGAAACCTCATCCGTGGCATTCGTCTCCACATAAAACTTCCATTGCTCTGCCAAGTACTCCCTGAATGTTTGATCCTTAGCCAGATATGTGGTAAATCTCCAGACTGTGGGTCTACTCTCACCCCCCCGAGATCCTCAACACCACCATAGCATGATCCGAGATGAAGATGGGGCTGTGACTTATCTCCTTAATTCTTCCCACCCAACTTCTAGGCAGAAAAATATAATCCAAATGGGACCAGGTTTTATGGGGGTTAGAATAGAACGTGTAGTCCCGCCCGGTGGGATTAACCGCTCTCCCGCTATCTACCATATCCAAATCTGCTATCCCAATTTGCCACTGGCACATAGCCTCCGTCACCCGCCCCTTACCTGCAGAGTGGTCTGCGTTTGCATCCATAGTCCAATTAAAGTCCCCTTCCATAATAAGCCCAGGAAATTGCTCTCTGACCAGCAGGCCCAGTAAAGAGGAATAGAAATACGGGTCGTACACTGCCAGTGCATAAACACAACCAAATGTAAGTGCTTCCCCTCGCCACACCCCATAACAAAAATATATCTGCCCTCCTTAGGATCTCTCACTACTCTTTTCACCTTAAAGAGCAGGTTCTTATGCAGGAGTATCACTACCCCCCCCTTTAGTGAGAGGAATAAGAGGCAGCTAGGCACTTCCCCACCCAGTTCCACACCAGTTTGGCATGCTCCAGATCTGTCAGGTGCGTCTCTTGCAACAGCGCCACCTGTACCCCCTTTCGTCTAAGTGCAGTTAAAAGTGCAGTCCTCTTCACTGGGCTCACTATACCTTTTACATTCCAAGATATGACATTGAGATTTGCTGGATCACCCATCCCACCCTATAAAGCATTCCATTTTCAATGCCATTCCTGATTGATATCGCACTGCACTTATCCAAATTGTCATAATGCTTTCAAGAACACTCGTACACTGCCTATGAATCTTGCACACTCGACTGCATCCACAAAGATATAACCAGATAACTAAGATAATAATGCAAACAATAGAAGATCTATCTATCATAACATTTATATCAATACAACCCCCCTCCCCTACCCTGTCCCCCTCTTCCTCTTCCCCCTCTCCTTACACCTTCTACCCTTCCACCCCTCCTCCTCCTCAACTACACTAATTGCTAACATAGCACAAGTGTATGCTTAAAGACAAGAAAAAAGAAAATAAACATTTAACAACTCTTCTCCATAACTGAGATGCACGTCCCGCTGCCTCCTCCATCAGCCAAGTTCCCTCTTACCGGAAAAAAAAAACACCCACGGAGCCCCTCACGGAATCAATCCAAGCAGTATCCTACTCTCTTATCCTTTGCCTCTAGGGTCCCCCCCGGTATGCCCTCCCCTTCCACCTACATCTACTTCCCATCCGTCTCTCTCCCCCTTCCTTATCCACTCTAGCATTTCATCTTTACGTCTCCCCCCTACTTCTACATCTGCCTTCTTTAAATTTTAATCTTAATACCCCTCCACCTGTCATAGCACCCTCTCACCTAAATTATTTATTTGTCTGGTGCGCAGCCTACCTACATCGTGAGGATTCACCTCCCCCAACCCCCTGCCCCCAGGGCACGGTCGACAACCCATCATCGCAGCTTTCATTCTCATCTCAGAACCAACCTGCACATAAGCAACTCCCTTTTTCCTGATGCCGACTCACCCCAAAGGGATAAGGACATGCTCACTCCTTCCCCACCTCCCCATCTCACACCAAAGCAACAGACTCGGGGGCCATCCCACACCAACCCAGGAACCAAGAGGACCAATATCCCAACCTTCAACCACATCCCCCTTGTTCCACCCTACTAACCCCTCCCTCGAGGCCATTTTACTCTCACCCCCTCTCCTATAATGAACCCCACATCACCTCCTCCATCCAGGCCCCACGGCCTCTCTCTCCCCCAGAGTGCCCCGAGGAAGCGTTCAGCAGCACGACCCAGTGTGGATTTCAGCAATCTCCCACCCCCCACCACTGCCTGAGCCTGGCCTATTGAGCCTTCCTTCCCTAAGCTAATCTGACCCACTCGAACTTGAGTGTGCCTACCCGAGCCCCCCCAGCATCACCCTTCATCACCCCAATCTTAGTGAGCAGTTCAATCTCCCCCTACCCTCCTGACTCGTATTACATTCCCCCCCAACCCCCCTCCCTTAGCCCGGATTAATAGCAGTGGATGTAGTTATTAAAAACTAGACAGTGTTGGAGGGGCACAGGGGCTAGGCTGCGCCATCAAAAAACATACGCTAGGCCCGCCCCCACTCCTACCTTACAGATATCAAAAAATGCAATTTCGTGACCACTCCCTTCCAGTTCTTAGCCTTCAGATGCGCTCCCAAAGTCCACAAGTCCCTAAAAAGGCTCCTATCAAGGCAGAGGGAGACATACCAGAGTCCAATCTCCAAACTGCTGGGACCCTATCGATCCAGTAATCATCCGTGTCGACTGGCCAACGTCCAACCCCTTCACAAGACAAACACTTTATATAAATGAGGCGCAATGGCACCAACTGTGCGAATAGAAATGGTGTACACCAACAAGAGAAAGAAACACAGGCTCCTCTCAACCAGCCTTCACGACTCACTTATAGCCCACATTCACACTCACATTCAGCTCACTTTCCTCTTCAGGGCCTTTACAAACTCCTCCACTTTCTCGAACTCCCAAAAAGAATAGGTCACCTCTTCATGCTTGATTCTAAGTGTAGCAGGATAGACCAGGAAGTTTTCCATTTTTAGGCTCCTCAGCTGAGCCATCAACCCATTAAAACCCTTTTGCTTTTTCAGCAAATAAGCCGAATAGTCCTGTGACAAGAACAGTCTATGGCCTTCGAAACTCAGGGAGCCCTGGGACCTATAAGCCTTCAATATCATCTCCCGATCCTGGAAGTTGTGGAAATGCATAATAATCTGGCGGGGAGGTTGATCCGGTTGCGGCCATGGCATTACCGCATGATGTGCTCTCTCCAATTTGACCTTACCATTTTTTATGTTAAGGCCCAGCAATTCAGGCAACACCCTGCTGCAGAAATCCAGGGCATCATTCCCCTCTTGCCCCTCTGGAAACCCCGAGACGCAGGTTTAGCCGCCTGTGGTAGTTCTCTTGATAATCAAACGCTTCCTTAAACTCCTCCAACTCCCTCTGGAGAGCTTGAACTTGCCCTGGCACCATTAACACCTCATCCTCCAGCCTGGATATCCTTTCCTCCGCTTCAATTAATCTGGTGCCCTGCTGCACCTGCTGCTCCAGGACCTCCTGCAATCTGCCATCTAGCTTATCCTCCAGCTTCACCAGGCGTGGCTCCAGGGTTGCAGTCACTTGCCCTGTGAGCTCCTTCCCTAAGGCCGCGACCTCAGCAGCTGAGAATGAGACCAGGCCTGCATTCTCCCCTCCAGGGTCTGACGTTCCCTTCTTGCCAGTTTTCCCACTCGCCCGTTGACTTTTGGAGGGCATGGGGGTCAGAAATTCTTCCATCGCTCCTTCCACCACCCGACAATACTGTTTTGCTCTCTCCAGGGTAGGAAATTCCTTACTTTAATCTTTATTTACCAGCTGACTCAACGGAGCTAGCGGGAAACGCGACCACTCAGTTAGCTGCTCATTAGCACCCCCCGAGAGTGTATTTTTGAAAGAAAACCAGATAGGAAAAGTAAAGGAAGTTAATAACTCTAGTAAACTATGAATATCAGTAGAGGATATAAAAAGTTGACTGTTAAAGTCTGACCAGAACAAATCCCCAGGCCCAGATGGGTTGCTCCCCAAACTATTTAAAGAACTGGTTGTAGAATTAAGTGGACCATTAAAAGAGATATATCAAAAATCTTTAGACCAGGGAGAAGTCTCCGAGGATTGGACATTGGCCACTGTGATCTCAATTTATAAAAAGGGTGCAAGGTCAGATAAGAGAAACTACAGACCAATTAGTCTGACTTCTTCCTGGAAAAATACTGAAAGCAATTATAAAGGGAGAGACAGAAGGACAGATGGATCCAACCCAGCATGGTTTCACAAAGGGGAGGTAATGCCTCACTACTGTATTGTGTTTTTTCCAAAATGCAAATGGAACACTGGAAAATGATCTACCAGTGAATGTACTGTTTATGGTCTTTGAAAAGGCCTTTGACAGTGTGTCACATGGAGAACTTATACAATCATTAAAGGAATTAAGACTGGATAATTTAGTGAGTTGGGTAAGAGGTTGGCTTTGTAACAGGAGACAAAGGGTGAGCATAAAGGGGCACCACTCAAGTTGGGTGAGGGTGACGAGTGGGATCCTGCAGGGATCTGTCCTGGGGCTGGCTCTCTTCAATGTAGTAGTTGCTTCCATTATGTGCGATAGTAAATCTTGGATGGTTAAATTTGCTGACGATATGAAAATGGGTCCATAGTAACAAACAGTACTGAGGCACAGCGTTTCCAGGAGAACACAAATAAAATAGTATATCAAGCCAAGGATAAAAAGTTGAGATTTAACCTGGATAAATGCAAAATTATGCATCTGGAAGAAAAATAAATGTTATAAATATTTTCTAGAAGGACAAGAGGTCAGTGTTACAGAGGAGGAGAAAGACTTGGGAGTATATATAACAAATAACATGAATTTTACTAAGCACTGCATGCAAATTGTAAAGACAGGAAATGGGATCATGGCATCTATAAAGAGAACTATCAGAAGCAGGGATAGAGAGGTGGTAATGCCCCAGTATACAGTGTTGGTTCACCCGTGCATGAAGTATTGTAGCCAGGTGTGGGTTCCATCTAATAAACCCAACTGTAGAAGGATTGAGAGGGTACAGAGGAGGGCAACCACATTGGTGGCAGACATTAGGAATAGCTTGTAAGAAGAGAGAATGGAGGCTCTGGGTCTGTACTCACTCCAATACAGATGAATCAGAGGAGACATTTGTTGTGCATATGGAGCCTTTACAAACTTTGACATCTGTGAATGTGTGGGCTTATAAAAAAGTCTTAACCAGGTAGCTACAAGAAGCCATAGTAAAAAAATCAAGGGAGAACACTATAGGAAAAAATTTAGAGGGGGTTGGTTCACACAGGAGGGTGGTAAAGGAATGGGCTTCCTGATACAGTTGTAGAAGGTGAAAATATGAAGCTGTCTACAGAAGTGATGTTAAGGTATCCAGTGATGATAGCGACTGTAAATGAGTGATTGTAAAAACAGCAACTCATTAATAGCACTATCATCATCAGCTACCCAGCAAAGGTAGCGATGGTATAGCAAGGAAAGTGACTGGAAGGGGAGGGATATGGAGGTGTAGGAGAGGGATAAGAGGGAGGGTTTAGATAGGTAGGAGAGCCTGCTGCAGCTGAGCCAGCCCTGTGGTGTGGTGGTGAAGGTGGCTGGCTATGGTGCAGTAGGCACTGGATTCAGGACGGACTGGGGGATACTAATTTGCTGCTTCTTGTGGCTGCCAGTTTGTTTTTTCACATCTGAGTTTTGCCCCCTCCTTGACATGCACCCCCCTGGAGTTGACAAGCCTAAAGCAAGGGGTGTGGGGGGCACAGCCCCCGCAAAACACTAAAGTATGTCAGAAAGGCGGTCGCAGAGATTTGTATATTGTCAAATGCTTTTCGGCTATATACACTGCCATAAATAATGATTGCTGTATTGCAATTGCTATTATCACATGGAACCAATGGATAAATATATGGGGCATTCAGTATGCAAAACTCATACTTAATCCAAGGACCAGGTTGATAATGGCTAGCGCTAATAAACCTTTAATAATTCCTAAGTGGCCGGAAACTTGTAAGGGAAAATAATGGTAAATGTGGTTAGTTTGTCTCCCAGTTCCATCTCTGTGCCACTGAAATATGTTTTGATTGCTAGAATGAGAGGGAGATAACCATGGAGTAAGGACTTATGGAGCAGAGTGAGGAGCAGGCTTGAATACTTGGAGTAGATATGAAATTCTCCCGGTGTTGACTGCGTACCAGAGAAGTTTGTAAAAGAAAGGATCTGTGCCACTATGAATGACCACTTATATTATCTTTCAAAACAATCAGAAATATGGTGGGGGGGGGCTCAGGATCAGGTGCTTCAGTCGAGGTCATGATCTGTAATGCAAGCAGTAATGGAAACGGACAGCCACGTGTTGTCACTTTGACAAAGCCATCGTTCGTTTATAGAAGCTGCAGTCTTGTACAGTTTTTCCTTTCCCTAAGGTAATATTGTAGTGAAAAAAAGGGGAGTGAGGAAGAGAATGTGGTTCTGACTGTGTTTGGGGGGCATGATATCTTATACGCTTCTGTGCTTCTATTTAGCAGCAGATGGGAGCTACAAGAACTTGTGGAGAGATGTATGTGGAGTGATTACCCTAATGAATGATGCAGTTACCTTTATGCTGGGACTAGATCTTTGATATACTGGGATAACATCATGGGTCCAGTCCCAGATTGACCAACCAGAGACCAGCATTTTTTCTTGCCGTTGCATAATTGTGTGACACATACAAATATAGGACTTACGGGTATACTGGATGGGCCTGGCGGTCATTTTCTGCTGACATGCTCAATGTTTCTATAGTGTATACAATAGAATATAAGAATTCAGAACTCTGCATTGATCCAGAAGTAAAATGTACTCCTACCCAAACAACATATTAAAATGGTAAAAAATGGTAACATGGAATATGATTTCAAAAATCTTCAGATTTCCACTACCAAATACACAAAGGCCTCAGCTGGTGTCATAAGTTCACTAGGTAAGAATCGGGATTTATCTGGCAAAGCGATAAGGACAGTAGAGGGAATTTAAATGGTCATCAAATAAACGCCGAAAATAGAAACTCTGACTCATGATAAAAAATAAATAAGTAAATAACTGGATTTGAGGGAATGGACTTCTGTTTATAGGGCCTGGTTGAGGTTTCTTTAGTGCTTGGCTAAGATTTTTTTAATTTTATAAATTAATAAATGATGCAAGCATTAAAGTGATTGAAATTAGGAATGGAGTGACTTATGAAATATGTGCATTACCATGGTTGACAGGGGCTTGTTTCTACCCGCTGGTGCTACTGTCTTACTAGTATTATCAAGTGTCATCTCATCAGTGCACTTACACAACTTTTAAGAACTGATTTTCTATTCAGAGCTCTCATTCCTAGTGTTTATAATCAGTGAGTGTGTGTGTGTGTGTGTTGGGGGGATGGGGCTTTCTACAGCAGGAATACTGCAGGGCTTTGAGATCTTCTATACCAGGGGTTCTCAAATGGGGAGGCCCCAACCTGTTCCAGGGGAGGCTCAAGCAAGTCTAAAAAAATACTGTATTTAAATTTTGAGTTTTATATATTTTGTTTGAAGAGATGATGCAAACTGAAAGAGGATAATGGTACGTGAATTTAATGTATTTATTTACTAATAAGTAACAAGAGAAGGTGAATGAGCCAAGGCTCATTTCAGGTGTACCAGGAAGGGTAGGGAGTGAATACATTTCAAAGGTAACTGCAAAACAATCAAGAAATACACAATGAACAATAGTGCAAACAAATATGAAAAATAAACTAATAATGAGTGGTGGTAATTGATCAATTTATAGCCTGATGACAGAACAGCCCAAATACAATGGTTGAGCACAGAAGTGCTAAGAGCAAATAGCAGGAAGGAGCAAAGTAATCCCTGAGAAGCTGCTTAGGAGCAGAGAGAAGAGGATGGGAGAGGCAAAGTATGTAGGAAGGTTATTTCATATAGAGGAAACAGAGAAAGTAAAGCACCTATGAAGGTACTGCAACAAGTGGTAACAATGGTTCAAGAATGAAAATAGCAGAGTACGAGGGTTGGCCTGTGGGGGGTTACAATAAGCTGAATAATAATATGTTTATTTTATTTAGTTGTTATTCAGATAACACCTTTGAGCACAGGAGCTCTTTTTCAAAGGTTCCACATCGGTATAAGACAAAGAACTGAATGTGAGCCAAGTACTCAAAGGGGTTTCAATTTATTCATGGTGTACTGCGCAAAGTACAGTATGTTATTTTTCTTTGGGGAGGTCCAAGATTATTTCAATTTTTGGGGAGGCTCAAAATCTTTTCCATGGATTTGGGGAGGCTCACTGTGACAAAGTCTGAGAACTATTGTTCTATACCATTGAAAACAATGGGTTGTCACCATGAAGAGCGTCTAAACCAAAACAGTGTACTGAGTGAGAAGAAAGACTGAAGACCAACAGGTGAAGAACATTTTGTATTATTAGTCAACATTTTTATATATAACTTTTGGCTTGGTAAACCATCAGAAGATTGTTTTCCTAACTGTTGTCTATGATCCCATTTTATTGTGGAATTATCATGCAGTTGAGGTTCCAGCCAAACATATAATCTCATGTTTTGGGTGGTTTTAAACAGCCAAACAAAATAAACAAATATTATGACAGTAGTGTGGTATACCAAGAGGATTATCCCTATATTGAATGACTTGCCAGTAGAAGTGGTAGAAAGTTCATCTTTGGAAACATTTAAACATCACCTAAATAGGTTATACGTAGTAGCAAGCTTTAAAACTCAGCAGGCAAGCTTTATGGACACAAGTCCCCTTAGCTCTGTATTTACCCACGTTCCCTTCAGCAACCATTCTCTGGGTCAGATAAGGCAAAAACACTTTACTGCTCAGTATGCTAGAGGCTGCATACACACAAATAGAGTAAATTAAGGAGAATTGTAAACTGTTCTGAGCAAGATGTGATAACGTAGAAGATAATGTATGGTCTCTGGTTAAAAACCACGCTGTAAACATTTCAAGAGGTTGTCATGACATCACTGTAAACCTCAAGAGCACAGCTCAAGAGGTTTTCCGATGTCATGGCAACCTCGAGAGGTGTTTTCAGTGCAGTTGTTAACCAAAGACCATACATTATATTTTACAGTGTATGGGCTACCAAGATTGTGTAATCACGGCTTGAATTACTTTACTGTATTACTTTACAGAACATTGTTGTGAGCATTCTGTTTTGTTATACCACTGACATAACATACTCAAGAAGGGTTAACAACAGCATAACAATGGCATAACAAGGTTGCAATCTGCTTGATTTCAGTTAGTAATAAGGGGTCCCTATACATTATAAATAGATAGGAGTGAATGCATATCTTAATTGTGGATGTCAGTTCAAGAAACACCCTAATAACAGGTAATGTTTAGAACAATACAACTGTACCATTGTGATACATATTAATTACAATCACATATATACATTGTAAGGAAAAAAAATTACCTCAGTTCTTTGCTGCTTCTCAACATCCTTTCTAAGTCGGATGTGTCCCTCCTTCCAGTGGCAAAATATGGTGGGTGCAGCATCTTTCTTTAAGTAGCACTGACCAGTATGAAACGTTATGATTTCCAACACCGACAGATGACTGAGAAACTGATCAGGTTCAAAATGATCAGAACAAAGCACACTGTAGGTTGCTGGTACCCAGTGTTCTCTTTTTACTGCAGCAATCAACTGTGGCCTGCATACCTTGTCATCTGGAAATCTATAGAAACTTGCCCAGATGAGGAATCATTTTCACAACCAAATGCTGAACAGTATGGTATATTTAAATTTGTCTGTATGGTATACACTGTACAGTAAAATTTTTGGGAAACCACTGGATGACTGAAATTAACCTATCACAGTAATATAAATGTAACAGTGAGATACACACAGCAGAATATCAGGACCAGACTGAACTAATCAGAAGCTGTCAAGCAGATCTAGAGCTTATAAAACACAAACATCAAGTATAAAACACAACTTACACTGATACAGAAAAAGCAGAGATACTGAACAAATACTTCTGCTCAGTATTCACAAAAGAAGAAGAGGTGGAGGTACCTAAACCAAACAAGAGAAACACTCGGGGGGGGGGGGGGTTCAATACCAGTCAATTCACAGAATAAAGGGTTCTGAAAGAACTCTTAAAACTGAAGGTGGACAAAGCAATGGGGCCTGACGGGATTCTCCCAAGAATTCTAAAGGAACTTAGGGTAGAACTAGTGACACCACTGACTACCCTCTTTAACAAATCATGGGAAGATGGGGTGGTATCCGAGGACTGGAGGAGGGCAGATGTGATTCCACTTCACAAAAGTGGGAGCAGGGCAGAGGCAGGGAACTACAGACCAGTTTCACCTCAGTGGTAGGGAAAATGATGGAATCACTTCTGAAGGAAAGAATTGTTGATTACCTAGAGGCCAGCGGGGCACAGGACCCAAGGCAGCATGGATTCACAGTGGGGAGGTCATGTCTGACAAATCTAATAGATTTCTTTGACTGGTTGATCAAAGTAGTAGACCAGGGAGGGGCTGTGTACATGGCTTACCCAGACTTTAGCAAGGCATTTGACACAGTCCCACACAAAAGATTAATTACAAGTCAGCGAGCCTTTGAGTGAGTCCCAAGGTGGTAGCCTGGTTGGCTGGACAACAGGATGCAGGGGGTAATAGTAAATGGAGTCCATTCTGAAGAAAGGGGGTTACTAGTGGGGTACCACAAGGTTCAGTACTGGGACCAGTCCTCTTTAATGTCTTTATACGTGACATTGCAGAAAGACTGGAAGGAAAAGTATGCCTCTTTGCAGATGACACAAAGATCTGCAACAGGGTTGCTACACAAGGTGGGGTGGAAAGGACGAGAAGGGACTTGGCAAGGTTGGAGGAATGGTAAAATGTATGGCAGCTTAGAGTCAATGCAAAGAAGTGCAAAGTGATGCACCTGGGAAACAAAAACCCGGGAAGAGTACACAATGGGGGAGGGTGACATAGTAATAACAACAAAATAGAAAGGGACATGGGGTAGTTATATCAGATGACCTAAAGGTGGGCAAGCACTGTGAGAAAGCAGTAAGAAGAGCTGGGGGGGGGGGTATTGGGATGCATTGGGAAAGGAATCACCAGTAGAAAACAGGAGGTTGTTATCCCTCTGTACAGACAGTTGGTGAGACCCCATCTGGAGTACTGCATGCAGTTCTGGAGACCCCAAGGACATAGACAGGATGGAAGCTGTCCAGAGGAGGGCAACCAAAATGGTGCAGGGTCTGCACCCGAAGACATATGAAGAGAGACTAAAGGAGCTTAATATGTATACCCTTGAGGAAAGGATGGAGAAGGAGGACATGATAGAAACTTTCAAGTACCTCAAGGGAATCAACAAAGTCCAAGAGGGTAGTATCTTTCAGAAAAAGAGATGTGCAAGAGCGAGTGCACAATTTGAAGATGGGGAGGAGACAGGTCAGAGGTAATGTGAGGAAGTATTTTTTTCATGGAGAGAGTGGTGGATGCATGGAACAGCCTTCCTGAGGAGGTTGTGAAGTCAAAAACAGTGGGGGAATTCAAGAATGCAAGGGACAGGCATAAGGCAATTCTAGTGGGGGTAGGAGGCAGTAGGCTGTTGGTTAAATAGGATCTGCAGCTTATCCATTAGGAAGGGAAATGGGCAGACTAGGTGGGCCAAGCTGTCCCTATCTGCCGACAAATTCTATGTTTCTGTTTCTAGAACAGTACAGCACAGGAGTGGTGCTAATGTTGGATTATCCTATTTAATTGCTAAACACTGTAACAGTGAAACAGACATCTAACACATGTGCAGTACAAATTAACAGTATCACATGTACGGTGGTATTCAACAATAACTGTAAGGTTATCTTCTCATAAAATAAAACAGCAGTCTGCTGCAATCACACTCCTCTAGAATAATTCCATGTATAGAATAAGGATCTGGTGGATGAAAAAATCTGCAGCACAGATACAAAATAATTACAGATGTTTCTGTGGTAAAGTCACACTCACTCAGGCATGCATGCAGTCAATCAATCAATCAAAAAATAGATTTATCAAATAATGGCATTAAACAGATAGCTAAATAAATATGCACTGACTTTGTTAGTAAAGTATTAGGCTACACAGGTATGATGGAAAGCAACAGTCCGGTGAAGAAGAATACAAATTATGACCATGGTCAATAGTTCCCTGAAGTACTGTAAATGGAGGATTATAGTACTAAAAAAAAAAAAAAAGTAAAATGTGATAGTCTGATATCCACTGCTAGGCTGTCAAGCAACACCACACACAGTGTCCCTAATTATTATTATGATATGGCTAAACAACAATCTCTGTCTAAAAAAAAAAAACCTCACAAAACAACCCCACTTCTGTTCTAAGAAAACTATCTGGCTGACAGAATGACAGTGAGATGGATAATAAAATAGCCCCAAAAACCACACAATTACAACAACAAAAAATAATTCCGCTTTAGTAAAATGCCACCCTGTACCACTCGGTAGATGATGAAATACAACTGCCATATAACAGAGTCAGCTATACTGACAAGTGGGGAAAAAGCATTGTGTCACAGTGTCTCATTGGGAATGAATGATCACTGGATGCAATCAGCACTCAGGGGAACCATTCGTGAAGGGTTCTGGGTGGTCAGGGTGCTGGCATATAAGCGCTGCAATGACAGTACCAGCAACAGTGCTACATCACTGATAGTGCCCCTGCAATCAGAGCACCAATGAACCTGTGCACCATGCGTCCTGCAGGTAAAGGCACTGCAGGCATTTGGAGCACCAGGTAATGGAGGCATGCACACAACAGGCATGCACTAGGAAACAGCCAACACCACGGTGACTGACCTGAAGCCAGCAGGTAAACTGGTGCAGCCCTGATGCATGTCCACGACAATGTGCATGCATGCTGTGGACGACCGACAGCACCCACAAGGACACCTGGATTGGGGCACATACACCAGCAGGCCAGCACTGCCAATGGACACCAGAGCGGCACAACAGATGGGGGAATGGCAGTGCCACTCAAAGGGGGCACAGATGGGTGGGGGCATGCTAGGGGAACCCAGTTGGAGGGGCAGTCCACAGCTTGTGTCACTGTTGCTGGCCACAGACACCTGCCCCCTACCCACCACAACATCCCTGGGCAGCATGCCCGCATCCCTTGGTGGTCCCATTCGCACCAGTGTGTCCATTACATGGTGTTCACATTGATGCACCAGCCATCCCACATGGTAGCACACATGACCATCCTGCCCTGTTCCCATGCACGGTGGATCCATATGTGTGAGCGCTGCCATTGTTGCCCTGATTGCTGTGGTGCACAACAGTGTTGATACACTCCGGTGGCCCCATCTGCATTCAGTGGGTGGGTCTGCAGGTGTGCAGTGTGTTGTACTGCCAGGCCACTCTGTGTCGGATGGTGCTCCCAGTCCCCTGTGGCCTCATGCTTCAGTGCTGTTGTGTCTGGTGACCTCCTGCTGGCTCTCTGCTTGCCGGCGCCACACTACCAGCACCCTGACCACCCGGAATCTTCATGGATACCAAATAGGGAGACATAACATTAGTTATTTTACTTACAGTATGAACTACTCAGGCATGGAGTGTAGTCCTTGCAGAGTTTCATTAACAAAACTAAACATCAGAATGACAGGTATCATTTGCTGATACGATCCTGTCAGTTTGAAAAAAAAACAGATAACTCAAAATTACAGAGGGAACAGAATTCAGGATTTTACAGCCAGACAAACACATGGGTCAAAGAAATTGTGGTGTGTTGTTATTTGTAACTGGATTTAAAGTGCAAGTGCCCAGTTGATGTAAGATTTTATCAGCGCTGTTTAGCATTCACTTAGGATGACAACATGTGTAACCCTGAACTCCATGACAGATGTTTCCTGCATTATCATCTGCTTTCCTTTTTACTGCGTTACCCTCACATAGCCTTTTGCTGTTTGTGCATAACTGCCCCTGTGTGATACTTTGGTGGGATCTGATGTTTGCAAGAAGTAGAGTCAATGCAGATGGACACCAACTATACAGCTTCATCACTTGTCAGCCAGCGATTCAGGCACAAAATCATTCACTGTTTCTTGAACATACTTCTGAAAATAGAAGCAACAGAAACATAATTCTTATTGTGTGGCAAACAGTGGCATAACGATATTGTGAGCTGTACTCATGAGCCAACACAACAAACGCCAGTGAGAGATGAACATGGCACAGCATGCTGCTCACTCGAAAATAGCATAGGTTCCCTCCTGAGGTCTAACGCCCTCTCCTACTCACAGTCTTGCCCCCCTCCCTTGACACCACCTCCACTGGGTCCCGTCCCTCCTCTCCCCCTCTCCCTATGGCTGTTCTGTTTTCCCCTCTCCACCTTCCCCCTCTACCCCCCCGTTTACTACTCGACAAAGCTTGTTTTAAGGCAGCGCTCCACTTTCTCATCTGCCCCTACCCCTCCCCCCTCATCCACGTTCTGAGCTATTTCCCACTACTTAGCTCTGCTTTGGATCGAGGTATCACTAGGGGTTGTGTATCTCCCTTCTCTGCACACCCCTCTGCACCTCATTTTTATCATTGTTGCATACTTTATCCTCGATCAATCACTAGGTCATTGTTAAATGTTGGGTCTACTGTTTATAATAATAATCTAGCATTGTGTACTGTTTATAGATGTATACTCCTTTTGACCAATATTGTTTTATCTGTATGTGTCATTGTTTTTAAGATGTGGAACCTTTGTAAAAGAGCCTTGGCTCAAACGTCTTTCTGAATAACAAATAAAAGATTAAAAAAAAAAACTACAATACCATTGGAAATGGCTGTTATGGACATCAGTGAAACACACTCTGCCATCCAATTATATGTGGTTCAGAGCTCAGTGCTTATGTTACATAATGTAGCTGAATGATGTAGGTTGAGCTTGGATACAGAGGCCAGACCAGTAAGTAGGACAGTGCTAGCCAGGTATTAGTTGTTTGAATTGATCAGTGCTTAGGTACTTAAACATAGTCATGAGCAAGTCAGTGATTATAGTACGTGTGGACTGCATAATCTATGCAAGGTGCTTAGATGCTTGAACTGATGAGTAACTTGTTATGACTTGATATTTTGGCTTTTCTCTGTATCCCACCGCAAGAAGGATGCTTAGTCCAGTAGTATGAGACCACCCCGGTGGGATTTATTTTTTTATCAATAAGATTTTATTGTATTTAGATATTAAAAGGAAAAAAAAAAGACATACATATATTCAGTGTCACGGTACATAAAAAGACTATCTAAAAACACTAAAATTGCATTAAACTGTATCTTTTTGTCTAAATTAATCACTCAAAATAGCAATGAAATAAACAGAGGCCCAGATATTCAAACTGCGCCCAAAAAGTGTGCAACAGCAGGAGCAAGCGCAAGTCCACTGCGCCCATGTGCAAGAAGCACGATATTCAAAAACTGCGCAGGCCAAGATGCACCTACGGCCGACGACTGAATATCACACCACCTGCGCCATAGCGCAACTAGGGATGTGAATCTGAGCATATCTGATGCGCCATAGCGCAACAAGGGATGCTCAGTGGAGCAGTCCAGATGCACCATAGTGCAACCAGGGATGCCCCCTGCAGCAGGGCAGCAATGAAACAGCACAACCAGGGATGCAGGAGCCCACCATTCATGCCACAGATGGGCAGAGGAGCACACAGCAGAACAGGCATCGTCCCCCATACCCCATGCACTGCACAACCGGGGGAGAGCTGGAATAACCACCGGCCCATGGATACCAGCAACCAACCCACAGCCGAGCCATGGTGCCCCAGCAAACCCCCTGGCAAGCTGTGACCGGCACACAAGGAGGGCCGACCACCGTGTGGCACCCCATGCACCACAATCACCATTCCCAGGAGTAGCGCCCAACAGTGCAGGACACCCTATGCATGCCACCACCCCCACTGTGACAATGCAACCCAGTGCACCACGGAGCCATGCAAGGCAGCGCCACCATGTGCACCCTGCTGCAGGTGACAGCAGACAGCAGTGCAACAACAGCATACACAGTGCCACCCTGCACATCCCCCCCGAAGTACAGCTGAGAGACTGACCATGCGTGCCACACAAGGTACCCCACATGCGACAGGGCATGCCCCGGATCCCACCTCCAGCGGTAACGCACTCTGCACACCCTCCCAAGGACACATCCCATCCCAGCACTGGCCACAACAGCCAGCGCAGACACGCACAGTGTAGCATGGAAGCATGCACCACACAGGATGCAACACAGTGTATGGACAAACACCCACCCATACCCAAGGGCACACCAACACAGGGACACAGTAGCGGGTCAACCAGGCCAATGGCCACTGGCGTGTGGCCATGGCTGACGTGTGCACATGGCCAGCGCCTCTATATTGCACAGGTGTGCCAGCCACCCTGCGCAGGCACCATGAAGCTGTATGCCACCAGCATGTCGCCGGGGCACAGGTGACAGACACTGGAGCACATCCCCTGCAACAGACACAAGCGACAGCATGGAGGGGGGACAACAACAGCAGAGGCCACAGTGCCACCGGAGGCAGAAGTGCACCATACTGGTGATGGAAGGCCGGGTACAGTTGTTATCCAGCATGGACAGCCACCACTGACATGCCAGCAGACCATGCATATCACAGACATGCAAGGGTGTCAGCTGCACAGGCCATGGACGGTCTGACAGGGGTGCCATGCACACAGTGCAGGCCCTGTGGACCACTGCACACAAGCATCCAGTGCACAGAGTACAACACACAAACACAGGCAGTGACTGATCCCTCTGCCCACACCATAGGCAGTTCACCTCTGCACACACACACACACGTCCATGCGTGCACCACCCCTGACACCATGCACACCACTGAGCTGAGCACCTGTAGCCTGCTGCAAATCAGAGACCACCACAGTTGTCATAACAAAATGCTTATATTTAAAAGAAGTAACAAAACCTATTTACAACTATTTACAAGAGGGGGGGAAGGGTCACATAACAGGTGGGAAGTGCAGGGGGTGAACATATGGGAGAGGGAAGAAGGGGTGTGAGGGTGGGTCAAAGGGGGGAAGGTGGTAGTAGGGGCATTGAGTCATTAATGTGCGCCCTGGTCCTCCTCCACATGGCGCCTACATCTGCCACTCCTCCTCCTCCTCCTCACCCCGTGGCGGTGGATTCTCTGTAACAGCTCCAGTGTCACCCTTGCCACCTGGAGGAGCTCCCGAGCACTTCTCTCCAGCGCCTGGAGTCGCCATCCACCTAGGACGAGGGAGCAGAGTCAATAAGTGTGACTGTCCAGCCCCCTGCAGCCCATCCATTGTGCATGGCATACAGCCATGTGCCACGCCCCTGTGATGGTGTGTGACCACCCACAGTGACCGTGTCCACAAGACCTGCCTACCCAGGCAGCCACAGCCATGTGGACCACTGCACACACCCACCACCCATGTCCTGCACAGCACCACCATGGCCGTACAGTGACTTGGCTATGCGGTGTGAAGGCAGTGCCACGGCCATGTGCCCGGTGCATGCATGGACCACCATTGATGCACTCCCAGACATGCAGTGCCACTGGACAGTGCTGAGTGTAACAAGTTGCATGCATGGCAGTGGTGTCAATGGATGGTGGCCATGCCCCGCTGCCCGCCCAGTTATACAGCATGCAATAGTAATCATGGATGTAAGGCACTCACCATCATCAGGCTAGTCCATGCGCCGCTGACCGCCATTATCCCTCCTGCCCTGCTGCTCCTCCAGGTGGCACCTCCGTTCCCTGGCCTGCCTGTGTTCGTTGGGCCCTAAGGTGCAAACATGGAGAGAGGAACATCAGTACAATCCGGTAGCAAAGTCCCCCCACCCCATGTGTGTGCAATCCCACACAGCCATACCCATCCACCTCACACCCCGATACCACCACCACCACGGCCAACACTGGACGGCCCCCCCATGTGCTGGACACATGCAACCGTGATACCCATATGGACGATAATAGTGTATGGATGTGGCACCTACCTGGCAGTGGCACCATGCCCCTCTTGGCACATGCCCACAGGCGGGCAAGCAGGTCCGTGTCCCTGCGGCTCAGGTCCCCATAACGGTGGCGACACTGCTCCGCCATGTGACACTGCTCCGCCATGTGCCTCATTGCCTCCTCCAGGGCATCGGCCACCTCCTGCCACACCACACTCCTGGCCCTGTCCAGGGGTGCATCTCCATACAAAGCCCCAGCATGGGGCTCCACTACTGCCACCAGGTTGGCAAGCTCAACCTGGCTCCACATTACTGCTCGCCTCCGCGCCATCTCTTCAGTGTGGTGGATTCAAAATGGCACTCGGCACCGCGGTCCTGCCATGTGCAGATGCTGTGTGGTACAGTGCTGCCATTCCCTATTGCACTGTCACCGAACAGCGTGATAGTGGTGCACCCATGCCTGACGCATGGCGTCTAGGGGGTAAAGGTCGGGCACAGGGTCAAGGGTCTCTGGCACATGGACAGCCACAGCGCAATTGGAACCTAATGTGTGTAGCGTGATTGGGTGCCTGTGTGCCACCTCCTGTAGCGGCCTACATCGCTGTTGCCCCAGTGCGCCTACAATGCCCCAGTGCCATATATGTGAACAGCACTGTAGCACCACTGGCACAATGGTGGCCGTGCCCTGCATTGCCTCCTGTGCATAGCACATCAGCAGTGCAGTAGGCGCCTGCGTCATCAACCTGGGCATGCACAGTTAGGTGTGTACTGCGCATGTCACAGAACTGTGCCCTTGGCTCAGCACGTTCAACACAATTGCGCAAAGCGCAACAGTATGATATTCAGCCGGCATATACAAATCATCTAATCAGTCATTCAATGGTGCAGTCACTGCATTTGCATCCACTTAAAAATGCGCCTCACCTCATTTACATGGGTTGCACTATAAAAATGTGACATTGGGCTGCACTGGCCATAGTTGGTTACTGCAGTCTATTGCGGTGAGTTGTATGCTGTTTGGGAGTGTGGA
This sequence comes from Neoceratodus forsteri, assembly GCA_016271365.2. NCBI lineage: Eukaryota > Metazoa > Chordata > Ceratodontiformes > Ceratodontidae > Neoceratodus > Neoceratodus forsteri. The sequence goes on along the minus strand of CM057457.1, from coordinate 388,444,463 downwards.
CTGTGGTGTTTGGGACATGCATGGGACTGCACAGTCACAGGTAACTCCTGTCATTCTCACAGGATGAATCATGACCAATCGTGAGGTGGAGGAAGAGGAACAGACACGTGGGAGGAAGAGGAGGCCAAACTTCACAAAGGCAGAGACAGATGCCCTGTTTGAGGCCTACCTCGACCAGGAGCCGCTGCTCAGCGGATGCCAGGGAACACCACAGGCCTGTGCTGCTGCATGGGAGGAGGTGGCGCGTGCTGTCAACCTGCATGGCAGCCACCAGCGCTCCTTGCAGGAGTGCAAAAAGAAGATGGGCACAGAGAGGCGGAGAATTAAAGAGAAGGTGGCTGCCATCAGGGCAGCACAGTCTGTGACCGGTTGGGGACAGCCGGAGGTGCAACACCTGACCCCACAGGAAGAGCGGGTTGCTGGCAGTATGCAGCATTGTGCCATCGAGGGTGTTCCGGGTGGTGGATACCAGACGGGTGGTAGCCCATCACTGCATGGTAGGTCCTGGTCTGTCAATGGGGGGACAGGGTAGGTCACATACATTAATGCTACTGTTTTTCCCTTACAGCTCCTGAGCGTCTACATGGGTCAGCGGTGGTGGGCTTCTCCACTGAGGACAGTAGCATGGAGATGGAGGAGGGCCCATCCACCTCCACAGGCATACGAGGGTCAGGGTGACAGTGGGCCCGCCTGGACGTCTGGACTGATGTTGGTGGAGCAGGTGTGGAAAAGGCCCTGCCTGTGTCCCAGTGTGCCAGAGTCCATGGATGCCAGCATGCTGAGACTCGGGCTGGTGCCGGATCCATCACCAATGATGATGGAGCTAACATCATGGGCAGTGAGACATGTGGGCCACAGGATGGCCACACAGCAGGTGACATCACGGCCATGGCTGTAGTTGGTGCTGCTGTGGAGGCCTGCATGACATCACAGTCCCAGCCTGTGCCTGTCTGCACCAGTGGGGCAGCACTGGTGTGTGTCCAGGAAAGTGGGGCTGTTGCAGCCACTGCAGTGGCACCATTGAGCTCTGGAGAGCGGCAGCTGGAGGGGCAGTATCAGCAGTTGGCCAATGGCCATGGGGGTACAGTGTCAGGGGCAGCATCAGTGCACTGCTTGTGGACAAGCTCAGGCCTGGCCCTGGTGTGCAGCACCCACTCTCAAGGGGTGATGACCATCAGGGCCATGAACACCATGAGGGACAGCATGCTGATCAGGCAGATGACCTCTTAGATGAGCACACCCGCATACTGCAAGCATCAGTCAATCAGCAGATGCGGCTTGTGATGGCGGTGGATGCACCGAGTGCAGCTCTGTGCCAGTCAGAGGAGCGGTGCAGCACAGACACCGCTCTGCTCCTGGCAGCGATGGACCGGTTGTGGGAGGATGTGACCGCTGCCATTGACAGGCAGACACAGACATTCACAGCTGTCATGGCCAAAATGGGCACACAGTTATTTGCCCATGTGTCACAGACACCACGCAGTACAATGTCCACCCCCCATTTCCGGCATCATGCGACAACATCCTTGTCGACACCGGGTTCAGCTGTGGGCATCCTGAGCACGCCTGGCGCAGGCATGTTCGGTGTGCTGCAGACCCCTGCATGAGCACGGTCGTGTTTACACAGTGGAACCCCTGGGGGACCGTTGGTGCCACCCCATGAGGCCAGTGGTCAGCCTGTCACTGCTGGCAGGTCTCGGTGGGGCCGCCCATGCATCCGTGGTGGCCGTGGCACAGTGGCGCGTGACTGGCCTGTCTCCCAGCATGGCTACTGTCTGATGCTGCCCTGTGTGCATTGTGTCGTTCAGCGTGCAATGCACGGGTGGGGTACCCAGCCCTGCACGCACACACACGTTCCATCTGCACACCCTCCCGGCTGCTCTCCACTGTGGCGTGTGCATGATGATGCCTGCATTGCACTGTACGCCACTGTGCAATGATGCCCAGTGTCTGACACACGCACAATGACAGACAGTTGGTGTGGTGGTCTGTGGATGTGTGTGTGGCTAGGGGTGGCGGTCTGGGTCGGTCTGCCTCCTACCCTTTGTGCATGTCTTGTGACGTGTGTGTGTGTGTGTATGACCGCATGCCATGTTAGACCTTGCCCATCCCTGGTGGTGTGTGCAGTTCCATGCTCGGCCACTTCCCTTGACAGCATGCACCCCTGGTGTTTGTCCATGCGTGTTTGTGGGTTGTGCCTTTGCCACTGGGGGTTGCACATGGGCACATGACTTACCTGGGTTTGCTGAAGTGCTTCTCTGTGATGGTGTCCCAGTGTAGCTGTGCCAGCTGGATCAGCTGGGGGTCCCGTTGCCCAAGGGGGGGCTGCCCATCACCATCTTCACCAGTGTCCTCATCGTCTCCATCGCTGTCACCCTCTTCAACCTGTACGGCTATTCTACAGTCATTGCCCATGTTGTGCAGGATGCAACAGGCCAGGAATATCCCGCAGGCCTTTGAGGGGCTGTACTGTAGGGCACCGCCAGACGTGTCCAGGCAATGGAAACGTGCCTTCAGCATCGCGAACACCCACTCGATGATATTGCGTGTGGTGGCATGTGCCTCATTGTAGCATTGCTGAGATCGGGTCGCGGGCCGGCGGTATGGTGTGAGCAGCCAGGGATGGAGTGGGTATCCACTGTCACCTGTGTGTAGAGAGTGGAGGTTAGTTTGGTAATCAGCGTCACCCTGCCTTGGGCCATCTAGGCCAATACCCATGTCACCTCTGACCATGCCCCTCCCAAGCTCTATGTTTTTCCGCATGGTTTGCATACTCACCCACTATGTGGCCAGTGGGGATGTCCCCACTCTCAAATCTGTGGCACAGTGCCGACTGGTGCCAGATGAAGGCATCATGTGCTCTCCCAGGGTGCCTGGCACAGACATTGATTATGCGCTCCTTGGCATTACACACCACCTGGCAGTTGATGCTTGCATAGCCCTTCTGATTGATATATGTGGCCCCTTCAGGGCCAGGTGGTGTGCAGATGGCCACATGGGTGCAGTCTATTGCCCCTAGCATGCCAGGCATACGTGCTACTCTGTGGAACTCCTGTATGTTTGCTGTGCGCTCCGCCGGTGTGCTGGGGAAATGGATGTACTCCACAGCATGTGACAGCAGTGTGCTGAGGAATTGGGTGAGGTGGCGTGACACGGCCAACTGGGTTATGCCTGTGGTGTCCCCTGTTGGTCTCTGGAAGGTACCCGTGGTGAGCAGGCACATGTAAGCTGTCACTTTTTTCTCCACTGACAGAGCATGGCTCCGTCGTGTGGGTGCCTGCATCACATCACTGCACAGCTCACAGAGCTGCCTCAGAATTGTCCGATTCAGGTGGTACTGGACCATGATCTCGGTATCGCTGTACAGCTCGAAGCTGGTGCAGGCTCGGTACTGCCTGTTGGGGGCATACCGCTGATGGGCCCTTCCACGGCCGTGCACCCAAGCTGCCTGAATTCTCACCCCCCTCATTACTGCCTCCATCTGGCTTGTGTCCCTCCCCCCGGCAGCTGTTTCTGTGTTCCCTCTGCTGTCCTGGCTGCTACTTCCCCTGCACCGGGAACACCTTCCTCTGGTGGCCTCAGTGCTGTGTGGCACTTCCCCCTTCTGCACTATGTTTGGCTGTGACTCCCCACACCTTTCCTGTACCTGTGGGTTCAGGGTGCCCTTTCTCTGTCCTGCCCTGTGTGTCTGGCTAAAGTTCAGCTACATGTGCCTTCCCTGTAGCGTTCTTGCACCTCTCCCTTGTTCCTTTTTATTTTGGCTCATTTCCACTATCGCGCAACTTCTGCTTGCTCCCCTATTGCGCATGGCGCATGTTGTTGAATATCGCACTGCGCTATTTATGCATGGTTCCTCCCCCTTCAGTTGTGCATGCATTCATTATCATTGCGCTCTTGCTCAGCGTGATTTGGGGGGGGGCGCATCTGCCTCCCGCTGAATATCGCAGAATGACGCATTTTTGGACTTGCGCTGGAGCAACCCTTTTGCGCATGGCGCAACCCTTTTGAATATCTGGCCCAGAGTGTTTAACTGATTTGAAATTATTGCAATTAAACTATCATAACCCAAGTAACAGAATTACATCATAGATCTTGAAGCTGAAATTAACATAAAAAAAGTATTAAACATTTATCTTATTTCTTGAAGTTTTGTTGTGTATTCTATGCATCTTTCTTTTGTTTTCTTTTCCAGATTTAAAGGTTAATCACACAATCCTCAGGTGAATTTAGAGATAGCAATAACTGAGCTTTGTGAGAAAGGAAAGAAAGAGGAAAAAGAAAAGAAGAGAGAGAAAAGAAGGGCACAAGAAACAACAACAACAAAAAAAAAAATCAGTGAAGAGAAAGAAGAAAAGAAGAAAAGAATGCCTTAAGGATCTCAGTTTTGAGCAAAGATTTTGTAAATCTTGTCCCATTTAGCGTTAAAACTATCTCCCTGTCCAACTATAAAATGGGCTAGTTTCTCCATACGGAGGATTTCCAAACACTCGTTTTTCCATTCTGTTATAAATGGAAACTCGTCTCCTATCCAATATTTAAGTATAACATTATTAACAGATGTGGAGATGAGATGAATAGCAAATCTTTGTTCTTTAGACCAACTTTGCTGTTTATCAAAGTGACCTATGAGACATGTTTCAACTGTGAATCTGTCCTTAAGCCATTCAATGTTTTTAAACCTATGACCTATTTCTTTCCATAGTTTTTTAACTTTGCTACACTCCCAAAATAGATGGAACAGGTCAGCATCACCAGCTTTACATCTTTCACAGTTGGCCGAGTTCCTTAAACCCATTTTGTATAAGTGCAAAGGGGTGCAATATAAATTATAATAATAATAGTAATAAATTTTATTTCACATAAGCACCTTTTGGACCATCAAGGTGCTTTAGAAAAAGATAAAACTAGTTACAATTATATAAAACAATAAACATCAAGATAAATAACTAACATACAAAAATAAACAGAGGATAAAAGTTATATGGCGTCATCATAGGCAAGATTCCATAAAAAGGTTTTTAAAGTCTGTTTGAACCCCTCCACAGTCATGCACTCCTGAAGCTGACGGGGTAGAGAATTCCAGAGGGCTGGGGATGTGTGTATAAATGCATGGGCCCCAGAAGATTTCAAAGACACCCTCGGAATCTCTAGCAACCCCTCATCAGCCGAACGCAGCTGTCACACTGGATGGTAAGGCACAAGGAGATCTTTCAAGTAGTCTGGGCCCAGTCCATGTAGGGCTTTGTAAGTCAGTAAACCAATTGTAAAGGTGATCCACCACCTAATCGGCAGCCAGTGCAGATCGCGCAGCACGGGAGTAATATGGGATGCTCGAGAAGCCCCAGTTAACAATCGTGCTGCCATGTTCTGCACAAGCTGCAGGCCGTGGATTTCAACCCCAGAAAGCCCTAAGTACAGGGAGTTACAATAATCAAGGTGTGAAGTAACAAAAGCATGGACTAATGTAGGCAAGTCCCAGGACAGAACCAGGTGCTTAATCCTGGAGATTTTCCTAAGATGATAAAAGGAAGACTTGATGACAGCCGACACCTGATATCATATTGTTAGCCCATTGTCAAGCACTGCCCCCAGGTTTTGCACCCGTTCAGTGGAAAGGATCTGAGAGCCACCGAGAAAAAGTCCAGAGGGCTGATCATCCCTAAACCCCTCTATCCAGTGACCCGGGTCTACTACCATCACCTCTGTCTTTCTGGCATTCAACTTTAACCAGCTCAAGTTCATCCAGTCCTGGATTTCAGTGAGGCAGGTATTAAATACCAAGATTGCTCTATCCTGGTCAGGGGCCAAAGACAGGTAGAGCTGGGTATCATCAGCGTAGCAGTGAAACCTCAGCCCATACCATCTTACAATGTCTCTGAAGGGCAGCATATACACTGCAAACAACATGGGGGACAGCATTGAACCCTGAGGGACCTCACATGGCAGGGAGAAAGGGTCTGAGAAAAAAATCCCAGACACCACTCTCTGACTCCTGCCAGTGAGGAAAGATGTAAACCACCCCAGGACCATACCTGACAGTCCACAGATGGACCTCAGTCATCCAAGCAGCACCCCATGGTCTACAGTGTCAAAACTGAAGAGAGAGATCAAGGAGCACCAAGACAGAATGATTCCTCTGATCCCTCGCCATCAGGAGATCATTGAGCACCCAAACCAGCACTGTCTCAGTACTATGCCTCTTACGAAAACCGGACTGGAGAGGTTCATAGATGTTATGGATGGTCAAGTGGTCATCCAGCTGTAATGCCATTACTTTCTCAATCACCTTCCCTATAAAGGGAAGGTGTGAGATCGGTCTGTAATTAGCCGGAGAGTCCTGGTCCAAAGAAGCTTTCTTCAGGAGGGGAATTACCATCGCCTCCTTCAGGGAGCTTGGAAACTCACTGGATTCCAAGGAGCACCGGACAATCCAAGCTAGGACTGGGCCAATCATATCCCAATAACCCATAATCAAGGAAGTTGGGCCCGGATCCAAACTACAGCATGTAGGGCACATACCCTGGACAATTTGCATGACATCCACAAGCTCGGACAAGGTAAAGGTACTCCAGGAAGCTTGAGGTGAGGTGACCAAGCACCGATCATCAGCAACCCCCATAGAGTGAGTTAAGCGAACCTCCGACCTGATGTCGGCCACCTTATCCGTGAAGAACTGAGCAAGCTCGTAGCACTCTACTTGTTAAAAAGGTCTTCAGAGCTGTCGACAGGTTGGGTTGCACAACCTGTCGGCAGTTTGGAAGAGCTGAGCTGGTCGATTATGAGTGGCAGCAATCTCCTCGGACAGGAATTCTGCCTTCTTACGGGAGATCATTGATTAGTAAATCTTATAATGTTCAACCAATCTAAGGTGGTGGACAACCTGGGTGGACTTCCGCCAACGCCGTTCTAACCTATGTCCTACTTGCTGCAACTCCCTCAAAGGCCCATCAAACCAAGGGGCCTGAGGGCGAAGGGAGAGAGGACGAACATGGACAGGAGCAATCAAGTCCAGGGCTAAGGAAATGGCCTTATTATAGGCCACCACCAAAGTCTCTGGACTTGAGCTGGCCACAGGAAACTCCAAGAGGTCAATCGCCACTGCAAGGCCTTCAGGACTCGCTTCCCGTAAAGGACGGTAACTGACCATCTCCAAAGGGGGCACAAAAGTTGAACCTCACGGTGTCAGGAATGGATTTAATGGTGTATGAATGGATTTAAATTGAATAAGCTTCAAATTTACTGTTTTCAGAGACATCATCCAGATTTTTGCCCAATCCCAATATTGTACATCTTTCTTCAAAATATATGACCACCACCTAATATTTTCTGTATCAGTACCTCTAACTGTATCAACCAATAGATGATAATAGCCAGAGATGGTAGGTCTCAACTTTGAGTGCACCAAAAAGGAATTAGTATTTTCATTTACATATACTTTTCATAGGTCATTATTGAAAAAGTTGAGAATGGAGTTAGCGATATCCAAGTATCTATCTAGATTAAGCATAGACACATTATGACTTCTGCTAACGTCAGCAAAGGATCTAAGCTTGCCATCTGATACCAAATCCCTAATGATGCATATATTACCTAACTGCCAGTCTTGTTGTCTGATTGTTTTATTTTTTTTTTTAAACCTCTTTATTGAGATTTTAAAATTGAACACATACGCCCATATATCCCGGGATATACCCCCAGGCCCACATCCCAAAACTGGATGCAGAAACTATGTACATCCCCATAACTATATACAATCACAGTTACCAATTCCAATCCCCATACCTATTACTCCACATCTCACTGTTATAGACTATCAATCCAGTATTCATGTTTACGCTACAACGGGCCCAAATTCTGGCCCAGTTTAACAATTCTAATTGTCAGCCCAATCTGTAAATAAAAGATTTTCCAGCCCATCTCAAGGTAACTGTGTCCCTAGGAAAGAGAGAGAACCCCATATCCCCAGCCAAACAAATAAATTCTACAGTTAAGTAAGCCCCTATGTGGAAGAGTATTAGCTAAGCCTATACAAAACTTATTACACAGTCGTCAACCAGGTCCAGTCACCAACAAACCCCATTAAACCTTATATAATAGGCATTTGTCCCACTACTCCCCCTCAGACAGACAGACCCGAACCCTAGGACTTTTTAACTGGATTGCATAAACTACCTCTAAAGTCCTCCAATTCCGATTATAAACTTCCTCTTTCCCCTCCATCAGCATGTGTTGTTTAATTCTCTCTAGGACCTGTAGAAGGTCCCTCACCCATTGATCATAGTCGTAAACTAAATCCTCTTTCCAATGTCTTAGAACAAATGCTTTAACAACAGCTGACATCAGGGAGATATGATATTTAGCTCGACCCACCACAATCCTCCCCAAATCCCCTAGAACACATATCTCTGGACTAACGTATTCCGAATAGTCCAAAACCGGGTCCATTTTTTTAACAATCTGACCCCAGGGTGGTTGGATTCGAGAGCACTTCCAGAATATATGCAACAGGTCACCTGGCTGTAGCCACAACAAAACATAGGTCTGTCTCTCTGAGTTTTCTAGAGCATAGCTTGGTAGGGGTGTAGTAAATATTTGAACAAATAAAAAATTGCATCATATTATACTTCGGTATAGGCAAATCTTTCATGTATTTCCAAACTTCAGACCAGTTTGGTCTCAGGGGGGATAAAGCTTTCTCCCAATATACAATACGAGACTCAAAATTTGTACCCACATAGTCTATTAACACCTTATAAACTTTGGATAGGGGGTGCTGTGAAAGATCAATTTCCCTTAGCTTATCCCATGTAAACACTAAATTTTCTCCCCTATCCTTATAGTCCCGCACAAACTTCTGAAGTAAATTGGTAATCTGAATCTTTTTAAAGAAATCCCACCTCTCTGTATTGGTAAGAGGACTTTGCCAGAAACTATAAAGTCTGCCATCTCTGAGTACTGCAATAATGATACCCATTGACCTTCAAAATGCTATTTCCCAGGTGGAAATTAGGGTTCCCCACTAAGGGCTGTTCTCCTCCCTTCTGAGCTTTTTCTGGGCTGGAGTCAGCCACTCCACCAGCCCTGACTGATTTGTATATCGGAGAATGCTTTCCTATGCCCTGCAGAGTCTCCGGTTTCATATGTATTAATGCCCTGGCAGGAGTTTAGTATTTTCTAGGAGCAACTGCTCAATTCGAGTCATGTTGGAGTGTATTCTATCTCGTGGACTGCATCCCATCGCCCATATATCCTAGTTGCCCTGCTACATAATATGTTAGTAAGTCGGGAAGCTTCACTCCACCCCTTGAGTAGGGAAGACACAGAATATTATGCTTCCTCCTAGGGGTATTCGAATCCCATAAAAAATCTGAGATGATCCTTTGGATGCTGACAAATCTAGCCTTTGGGATAAAATAGGGAGAGAGACAAATAGGGTATAGCAGTCGAGGTAAAAGGTTCATTTTGATAAGACCCAGCCTAGCAGTAAAGTTTAGCGGAAGCCTCCTCCATCTTTCAATATCCTGCCTAATTTTGACCACAATATTACCCAAATTCTCCTCCACCCCATCTTCTGATCTAGCCATAATCCAGATCCCCAGGTACTTAATTTTTCTGAGGCCCAATTAAGTTGAAAATGCTCAAAATCTGCCCTATGGGTATGCACTGTGAGTGGTAGGACCTGGGTTTTAGCCAAATTTAACTTGTAATTAGCAACCTTGGAGAACTTCCCAATAATTTCTAAGGCACACTGAAAGCTCTCAGATGGATTACATAAGTGTAATAAAATATAATTAAGCGAAGACCAATAGTTTAAGCTCTAACCCCAGAACATCAACCCCTGTACCCTTGTATCCTTCATAAGGGACCTTAACTAGAGGCTCAATATATATATTAAATAAAATTGGTGAAAGGGGCACCCTGTCCTCTGCTCACTCTTAAGAAGAAACTCCTTAAAGAGATATCCATTGCATAAAACTCGGGCAGTAGGGGCTTCATAGAGATTTCTAAGGCCACTTAAAACTCCTGAAACCCCATCTTTTCCATTGTAAGGAACAAGAATTGGTGAGAAACTCGGTCAACGCCTTCTCAGCATCCAATGCAATTAATGCCATAGCCGAGTTCGAAGAGCCGCCTTCTAAAATATGATGAAGTTTCCTTGATGCATCCGGGGCCCCTCCCTGGCATGAACCCAACTTGCTCCTGACTGATCAATCGTGGGGCAACTTTCAAAACCCTATTAGCTAATATCTTGGTAAGGATCTTGATGTCTTGGTTTATTAAAGCTATGGGTCTATAATTACCTGGCAAATGCTTGGGTTTATCTGGTTTAGGGATCAAAGTGATATAGGCCTGATACAGTGGAGGGTGGGCAATCCCTTCCTGCATGATAACTGAAAACAGCTCTTTCAACAGAGGTGTTAAGGTCTCCGCATGAGCTTTGTAAAATTTGGCCCGGGAGACCATCAGGCCCCGGTACCTTCCCATTAGGCAGATCCATAATAACCTCCAAAATTTCCTGCTCCGATATTGGGGCAGCCAGGGCTTGGGCCTGATCCGGACTCAGTCTTGGCAGAGATATTTCCTCCAAGAACCCCTTAATTTCTGTCACTGTGCATTGTGTCCCTTCTTGGTATATTGTCGCATAGTAGTCGGCAAAGGCATCTGCCAAACCTTGTGGATCTGAGATGAACTCATCTCCGAATTTCACTCCCACGATCGTTCTCTCCGCCTCCCGCTCTTTAATCCTATGGGCCAATATCCGACCTGGCATGTCCCCCCTGCAACAAATATTTGGCATTCAATCTCCCTAGCCAGGAATCTACCCGATAATTAAGTATACCCTTAAATTCCTCCTTTAACTCTCTTAGCTCCCTGTCTGTCTCTTCAGAGGAGCCCTCTAGTGGTGCCAGTGATTTGATGGCCCCTAATATAAACTCCTCACGAGCCCTATTCAGTTTATTCTGCCTAGCGGAGTATTCCTGGACCCATCCCCTATACAGCACCTTGCAAACAGGCCAGGCTAAGTTCCTATCCTCAAGAGTTGGGATTTGAGTCTGGATAATTTCTTTGAGTTTGCCCTCCAACTTGGCTAGAGTCTTATCGCTCAGTAACACCCTTTTCTGGCCCATGCCAGTGAACCGCTTATGGGAACAAGTTATTCATCCTCCTATACTAATTGTATTGGGGGAGTGACCAGAAAGGGATCCTCTCGAAAGTGCGCATACCTGTGACCCCCCCTTAAGACCTCCCGATTGACCAAAAAAAAGTCGATCCTAGTATAAACCTTATGCGCTCCTGAATAGGCCATCTCAGTCTCTCCTTTTCTGTAGATCCGATATGGATCCACTAAGGCAGTTCCCTCCAGGAATCTATGTAGTGCTGCCTGGGGAAGATTAAGAGCTTTGTTGGAAGGGGGAATCCTATCCACCCTATTGTCTAAGCAAGTGTTCCAGTCACCTGCCAAAATAAAGGAGCCCTGCGGGAGAGTGGCAATATCAGCCTCCAATGAGGCAAAAATTCTGATTTAGCCGAGGGTCCATAAATGGAGGCACACACCAATGGGCATCCAAAACATGAGCCCATTATGTATACTCCCTACCATCATCCCTCGAACTAAAGCTCTCAATCACATAAGGAATCTCTTCCATTAATAATGCCACCACCACGCCTTCACTATTCCAATTCCAAATACCTTACCAACCCATCCTTTCTTAAGCAACTGCAGTTCGTCAGTCAGTAAGTGGGTTTCCTGAAGTGCGGCTATATGAACCCCCATCTGATTAATATATCTAAGGATAACCAATCTTTTCCTCCTTCCCCTGAGACCCTTGACATTCCATGATAGAATTCTAAGTGACCCCATTTACCACATCCACACACTGGAACCTCCCTGTCTGGCTTTTAAGTTCCTTTGTACCGCATGGCTTGATTTCTCTCTCTTTCCTACCCTCCCCATGTTCCCCCCACATACTACCCCCGATCCTTCGATCACCCTCCTAAATCAGTCCGGAACGTGTACGAGCCCACTCACACGATGTCTCCCTTCGGCCCCCGAGTCCCTATATAAATCCTTAGTAGCCCTCCTTCTCCCATACCTTCTGGTTCAGACGAGACCACTAAACCAGCACAATTAAATTATTAATGGGAGAGATTATATCACCATCACCTAAGCCATTGTCTTCATGGCTTTCCGCTACCACAACCTGTGTAGCAGAAGAAAAAAAAAAAAGGGAAGGGGAAAAAGGGGAAGGGGAAAAGGGGGCTTTGTTTAACCCTTCAAGAACTCTCAAATCTGCATAATCATTAGGTGGAAAATACAAAAGGGAAGGAAGAACAATTCAGTAACAACAAGTTAATCTTCTAATGCCTTTTTCCCACAGCGTAGTTAAAACACTTTAGACACTGTCCTGAATACATTCTCCAGTCTCGCTTTGCTTTTCAGGTCACTGATTTAAATAAATCAGGTAATTCCACTTTAAGGCTTTCTAAGGCTTCTTCTGCCGAGAGGTATTTTCTGTCCCCTTCACCAACTTGACCACCAGAGTAGCAGGGTATTGCAGTCTAAATTTCAAACCAGCCATGTACAGTTTCTTTTTAATGTCCATACTCCTTCTGCTTTTCCCTCACCGAGGACTAGAATCCTGAAACAACCACACAGCCCATTCCAATGCAGATTTCTGTTGGCCTTGGCTTTCATTAGGACATGGGTTTTCCTTGTAGTTTAGAAATCGCATTATAATTACTCGAGGCCGCTCCCGGGGTTCTCTCAGTGCCCGGCGGGCTCTCTCAAGATTGTAGGATTCGCCAAACCAGTGGGCCCAAATAGCTTGAAAAGAAGATCCTGCATGAAGGCAACACAGTCTGAGCCTTCCGCTTTCAGTCAGCCCAGCCATTATTAAATTATTCCTCCGACTTCTTGCCTCCTGATCTTCCAGGCGTATTTCTAATTTTTCACTTGCCTTTTCATGTTGATTATATCCTGGTCCATTGTTGCAGATTTTCTTCCTGTGAGACCATTCTGACTTCTAAATCCCCACTGCTGAGTGAGAGCATGTAATGCCGGTTTCAAAATGGTAAAATCGCGACTAGCCCTTCAGGAGCTGCTTGATTTCTAAAATGTCCTCCGAGGTTGACTGACCCTCCTGGGCCTCCTTTCCTGACCTCAGGCTCTGCCTGTGACCGGGAGTGGGCTTTGAACGCTACGCCGGGTGTTCGCTATGAAACGGGGCTGCTTAGACCCCTCCCAGCCATTTCAAGGCTAAAGTGCCTAATCTTAAGGCGGCCCTTTTTCGCCTCCCGACCAACCCAAGGTGGATTCCCAGCAACACAGACCGTTGAACAGGACACCTCTCACTCCTATTCAGCTGTGGAAGCCCCAAAAAAAGGAGTTTTAAAACTTAATAGCTTCCAGGACTCGGGAGCCTTGGCGAAGACGTCTGCCTCCCGCTAGCTCATCACGTGACCCCACCGTCTGATTGTTTTATTATTAATGAGTATGTTAGGATTCCCCCATAAAGGTTGTGTAACTGAATATTTAATATCCATATGGAGAAGTTGATGTACTATGTGTATAAGTCTAATGTTGTCTCTTATGATTTTATGAAAGAAAATCTTGGGCTTGGAGAACAGTAAAGCTGCAACACTAATATCCTGTTTCTTGGCTATATCTCTTCCAATCTGCAATCATTCAGGTATTTCACCACCTTTGGCAGAAAGAGTAAACTATCTGACCGTTTGGGATACTCTACAAGATAAGAGTGCAGTAGAAGGAGGAGGTGTCAAGGGAGGATGGAGGTTGAGTGTGACTCGCTCTGTGCAGAGCTGTGGTTTGCCTGCTGGTTTATGTAGAGTGTTGGGGAGGAGCTCTTCCCCTATATAACTACAGGCATGCAGCTTTCAGTTATATGTGGTTCAGAGCTCAGTGCTTATGTTACATACTGCAGCTGAATGATGTAAGTTGAGCTTGGATACAGAGGCCAGACCAGTAAGTAGGACAGTGCTCGCCAGGTATTAGTTGTTTGAATTGATCAGTGCTTAGGTACTTAGACATAGTCATGAGCAAGTCAGTGATTATAGTACATGTGGACTGGATAGTCTATGCAAGGTGCTTAGATGCTTGAACTGCTGAGTAACTTGTTATGACTTGATATTTTGGCTTTTCTCTGTATCCCACCTCAAGAAGGATGCTTAGTCCAGTAGTATGAGACCCCCCCAAAAGAATAATGATATCAAATGATTATCTCCTCCAACTCTGGAGACTGTGACCAGTAGCATGCAGGAGAGGAAAAAAACCCTTAGGGGTAACCTCTGAGGACCCATGGCAACTGACCTGCCTGTCCTTCTGGGCATACTAAAGGAGAGTAATCCCAATTAACAATTTTAAATTATCAGCTAATCCAAAATCCAAGTTGTAGATCCCAATCCAGTGAAGCGAGAAAATGAATAAAGTACTGAATATTGAAGTGTCAGAATGTAGCAGCATCCTTCTAGGAACTCGTAGTCCAGGAATCCATGTCCCAGGCAGAATGATAGTAAATTGGAATCCATGGTCGATGATAATTCGAAGCATGGAAGTTGCCATGGTGAAGTGCTCCAGCAGGCGAGGAAGTTTTCTCTGAAGAGAAATGGTAACCAAAGGGCTATATGTCCAAGTCCAGAGAAGGAGAACAGGTGGTTTGTATTCCGCTTGGTAAGCTTTGCAAATGAAGGCCTTAGTGATGAAGTATAGAAGCTAGGCAAAAGTTGCACAATCTGGCAAGGGCAGAGCAGTATGAACTTCAGATCTGGAGTGGGTGAGACAAGTAAGTGAATTGGAATATATTTTGGTGTGACTTGGTAGACGTACATTAGATGGACCTCCAGGTCCCAAGGGACAAAGCAGGTTGTAGAATATGTGAGACAGTCTTTGATGAACCTCTAGGCCCTGAAGGGCGATGCAGGTAGTGTTAGCAGATCGCGTGAATAAGTGGACCTATACATTGGTCAGCAGTAGTAATAGTAAATATCGAACCTGTAAGATGCAGATGTAGTAGCAGAGGAGTAGTATTGCGTGGATTATGTATGATATGCAGCGGAACATTGAGAGAATTTAAATAGAAAGTCAGTCGAAGAGCTTTCTTCTGGTGCATGAAATAGTATAGAGCGCTTTAGATATACAAGTTTCGGAAGCCAGAATAGTATAACAGCTGGAATTAAACTTATGATAATAGTCTGATGAATCATGAATTCGTATACTTTTAAAGACATGGATGGTAATAACTGATGAAGGCAGAGTCGAACGAAGTAGTGTCCAAAGCCTTAGAGGATTGGAGTACAGTAATGTCGAGGCGTAACCCATGAGATAGACAGTCTTCTGGATGGCTCAACTTAAGTCCTGGTAGAACGTAGTAGTAGTAGTAATTCCATATGTACTGAAGTTGCAAGGCAGAAGCATACAAAGCAATAGATGACTAATGGCTAAACAAATCCAGATGCGAGTCCACAGTAGAAGGGTGCTCCTAAGGCTGGCAGACATGGCGGGCAGGCAGGCATAGAGTAAAGTATGTGAACCTCCAGGCCCGGTGCTGGGCGAGGCAGGTATGAGTGGAACTAATCAAACTCCCGGGCCTGGAAGGGTGAAGCAGGTCATGTAAGCAGGCAAGAGAATACATTAGTGGTATAAGTTCAAGAACCTCCGGGCCCGTAGGGGCGCAGGTCATACGAAGTGCATTGCGGTGACACCTCCGGCCCTGTGGGGCAAGGTAGGTTGAAGAGCAGTGGTACAGAGTAATAGTAATTATCAAACCTGCATGCAATGCAGAAGTAGTAGTGAAGGAGTAAGCATAGGTTGTATGGTACTGCTAATGGTAGCATATCCAGAGTGAATTGCATGCGGAGTAGTAATATATTCTAAGGCAGACTTAATGAGAGCAGTAGAAAGGTGCTGTACACTGTCGTATCCTGATGATCGAGGAAGGTAAAGAATGCAGTGAAGAGACCTGGGTGGATGAGTTGGCAACTCGACCAGAGATAATAAGCATCCGGAAACTACAGCTTTATGTCACAGGTTTAAGTTATGATAAGGAAGGCAGTATGGTATAGAGCTCAGCTGGGAGTTCTGATGGAGACAGGAGTGGGAACTTGAAGGAGTTGAAGCAGCATGGCAAGAAGCAGCCAAGGGAATGGAGGTGAATATCCTGAGATGTAATCCAGAAGTAATTCCAGTGGAAGGAAGAAGCTCATCCTTTACAAGTGTAAGTAGGTGTGAGCAAGCGAGGTGAAGGCTGCAGGGTCCAACTGGAGTAGTGTGACTGAAGGTGAGACATCACTAGCCATGCATCCAATCCTGATGAAGGTCAGAAATGAGTAAACAACAATAGGACATCACTGGGTGAGGCAAGCGTAGATTAAAATAATCGAACCTCCAAGCCCTGATGCTGGGTGAGGCAAGTATGGAGTAGAAGTAGTTGAACCTCCAGACTACAATATTGGGTGAGGCGGTCACAATGCAATAGAGCTTGGCTGAGAGGTGGTAGATATAAATGAATTGAAACATCCTGGAGGAAGCATCCAAAGGAGTGAGAGGGGGCTAAGCCCATATGAGGTGGAAGATGTATGGCTGGACCACAGGTAGGTCAGCCGATGGAGAGAGTATGAGGGTATAGGATATGCATTGGAGCGCGTGGGTCAGCTGGAAGAATGAGTAGGGCAGCAGCTAGACCCCACAAAGGTGAACAAGACCACAAACTATTGTGCTGGGCAACAAGAGCAGGGACGCTTCTAAGTGAAGTCCCCGCGAGACCAGTGGTATAGCCAGACCCCAGGTAGGTTAAGCGGAAGGAAGAAAAAGTCAGGCTGGTCACCACACAGGTTTGCAAGACTGAATGCTGCCATGGAGAGCCACCCGGCACAGTAGGTATCCCAGAAGCTGAAGCTGAGAGGATAGCAGTGTGTAGGATTAGGCAGCCATTGTTATAAGCAGGATGGAAACTGTACTTAAGAAGCAACAGGGTCCTGAATGGTGACATATAGGCAGAAGTAGTTTCTGGCAGCAGGCTGGTATGCTAGCCTGTTGCATATCACAGTATGACTGCTCAGTGGCCCAGGTAGTTGTTGCAAATGATGCTCATAAGCATCATAATAATAAACCTCTGATTGCATGCTACAAGCAGTAACAAGAATCCTGAGTGTCCAGCAGGTTAACTTCCCGAATCTGGAGGGGCTAGGAGTGTGCGGCTGACGGAATAAATTGACCTGCCTCATGTCATCAGAACTTTTAACGTGCAACTGAAGTGTAGAGAACAGCAGTAGTCACATGAAGGTAGTATGAAAACAATCCAAGTTTTGAGTTAGGCAGTGAGAATTAGCTATGCTGCAAATAAATGCCCTCTGAATACATGACGTGACCCGCAGCTAATAGTCATGCACAACTACTGAATAGGGTAGGAGAGGTAGTGTGGAGATACAAACGGCTTCAGAGTTAACCATTTCCGCATCTTTGTGTGCTGGTCAAGAGGTACGCCATACAGGGTGACAGGTCGAAACAGGCGAATGGAAGGAGGAGGAGGTAAGCAGGTGTGAGGTGTCCACAGTGCAGCTTGGAGGTAGCGTTCAGCCGCATCAGAGAAGAAGCAGAGCAGTGCAAAATGGAGGTCTGAAGCTCCATAAGTAATAACAGACTGAGAAGGCACAGACTCAGTGGTAGCACAGGCAATGGCTGCTCAGAAGAAGCAGAGACATAGAAAGTAAGAGTAGATAGGCTGTGAGGCAGATGGGTAAAGGGCAGGTAGCAAATGAAGGAGCAGACGAGGAAGGAACCCCAAAAGAACAGGTCAGAAAGACACAAATGGCAAACACAAAAAAAACAGAGCAGTGGGGGGGGCGCAGAAACAAGCAAGCAACAACGGTAGACAAACAGAGGAGACATGGGAAAGGAGGGGGGGCACAACAGCAGAAACAAGGATAGAGCAGCCAAGCACCGGCAACACCACCAGCAAGTGCGACTCGCTCTAAGCAGAGCTGTGGTTTGCCTGCTGGTTTATGCAGAGTGTGGGGGAGGAGCTCTTCCCCCATATAACCACAGGCATGCACCTTTCAAATGTATTCATAAGTGCAGAGAAATGCATCTAGAAATCTGACATTTAGGACTACTGATATGATTGAAAATAGCATTTTACTTATTGCCATTCATATGAGAAAATGAGTGGGGAACATTGCAACTACCACAATTTGTCACACTAACGGATATAAGAAGCACAGGACTGGAACTCCCTTGTACTCTGTGCACAGAGCGCTGAAGCACAACACTAAAATGACATCAGTGGCCACGTGGGCATGCAGCAGGCCATCACAACAATGTGAGCACTTAAAGAAAAAAAGGAACAGTCTTTCTGATGTGTATCATAAAAAAAAAAAATGACTGAATGGAACAACCACATCTTACCAGGATTAAAACACCACACAGAAAGAACCTGTAAAACATACATTATTTTGAGGGAAAGAAAAGGCAAATAAATGTTGTGGATGATGTTTAAGGTTCAGAGTTTGGGGTTTAGCATACAAGTTTGCTCTCAACCCTAAGATACTGGTGCTACTGCGCCAGTAGAAGATAGATGGTAGTGCCACTATAGTTAGGGTTGAGTACCCCATTTAGTGTTAAATCTGAAATTTGGCAGCTTAATAACTTTGCCATTGTACATTGGATTTGGCACGTACAGTCTGATACCATAGATCTCTGGATCTGCCAAGTTTTGTTATGGTCGGATGTACGGTTGAGGAACTACAGAGCGCTGAAAAACGCACAAATTAAGCATTTTTGTGCATTCTTTGCTCGGGCCTACAGGACACACAGTCTGCGCCACCCATCCGAAACCTTCAGGGAACATTTAGCCAGGGTCCCCAATGTACCTTTCGAAGATTTCGTGAAACAATATTAAATGGTTCAAAAGTTATTCAAAACACGTTTCCCTTTATAGTCAATGGGAAAAGTTAAGTTCAACAGTGTCGCAAATGACCCCTGTAGTGTCGCAAATCCGCCATCTTGTTTTAAGCTGGTGGTCACAGAAACGCTTGGCATTTAAATTTGGGACCCTCTAGGGAAACCATTCTTTTTGTGTTCACCTAGTTGAGCCCTTAGGATGCTAGCCATGTCTTTTTGGGGGGTTAAACACCCCAGAAATTAGTTTTTTAAATTTTTGTAAACTGTAGTGATTTTTTTGTCGAAAGTGTCACAAATCAAGACACCACTTTGTGACACTATGCAAAAAACAACAGGAAATCTTTGCCACCCTGCTGCAAAAGAACGGTTTGGTGTTTTGGGCTGAAATGTGGAGGGAAGAAAGCCAAGATCCCACAGATGTGCCTTTTGGTGGTTTGGTGACAAAATATCAGAGGGCTGCAAAGCTATGGCACTCCGAAGTTGAAAATGTTTCCCATATAGACGCATTAGCAAGCGTCCACTTCATGCCTTTCGGGGCCAGTATCCTGAAAAACCCGAGAATCACGGCTTTGTCGGAAAAGGCTTAGCCCCCAAATGGGAGCCAAGTGCAAAACTAACCAGGAAAGTCATAAATAATATGAGATCAAAATTTTTTTTTCTACATCGTACAGTTCCTGAGATATAAGCAATTTAGTATTCCAAGTGCTCATTTTCTGCTCCGAGGGCCATTATGCATACATTCTTTGTAGTCACTGTGCTTCTGAATGCACCTTTTTGGGAAAAAAAGTGTGTGCATTTGTGTTACTGTTACAGTCAGCATTTCCGTTACTATTTGCGTTAGTGTTTACGTCACCATGAGCATTACCCTTTGTGTTTGCGCTTGCGTTACTGTTACCATTTGCATTTCCATTACCATTTTTGTTTACTTTCCTTTTGCGTCACCGTGTGCATTACTATTTGCATTGCATACATGCTTCCGTTTACGTTTTCATTTGCATTTGTGTTTCCTTTGGCGTCACCATTGGTGTTACATAAACATTTGCATTTTATTGCATTACCATGACCAATAATTACCATTTGCATTTCAGCGTACACGCTTGCTTTAGCGTTTCCATTTCTATTACTGTTCCCTTTGCCGTCATAGTGGGTGTTACCATAACCGTTTGCGTCTCCAATTGTGTTACAGATACTGTTTGCCACCATTTGCATTTGCCTTCCTGTTGGCCTTAGCGTTTGCATTTCTGGTAGCATTTCTGTTGTTAATTGCATTACTGTTTCCTTCTGTGTTGCCATTGCCGTTACCATTTGCATTTCTGTTTGCGTTTGTCTTACTGTTTTCATTTTCGTTACCATATGCATTTGCATTCCTGTTGCCATGATCGTTTGCATTACCGTTTGCATTACCATTTCTGTTTTCATTAACGTTTGTGTTTACGTTTGTGTCACCATGTGCGTTTCCATTTGCACTTGCATTTGCATTACACTTAGCGTTACTATTTTTTTACCTTACTGTTTCCTTCACCATTTGCGTTAACATTACCGTTTGTCTTTTTGCATTTGCATAGTGCAGTGCAAAACAATATGTTTTTGCTATTTTTTTGCACTCTTCCGTGACACATAGCACAGCTAGTGTGTGGTTGATTGGTCTGAAACTTGGCAGGTAGAAAGAACATTGTTCAAGGAACATGCCATTGTTTGTTTGGTGAAAAAATGTTCCGTTCCAGAGTTATGGCCATTTGATGTTTCCCCACTTCGCAGTCCGCCATTTTAGTGCATTTTCGGACATGATTTCTGCCATTTTGTGTTGAAAGACTTCTTAAAGGTACAGAAACATAAAAACTGAATATCTCTGGAATGGTTTGGTCTTTTCACATGAAATTCTGAGGGTGTTGAGTGGATGTCCGGGAGATGTGAATTATGTTGTTTACAGTACATGTTTTAAAAATAATTCACTGTGGAGATACTGCGCAACATTGTTAAAGATTTGCGCATAGCGTTCTGCATGGTGTTGCTGCCTTTAAGTTTATAGCGTAGGTGGCCCTAGTGGCTTGGAGGTGCCTTGCAGTGGTTTCGTGTGTAAAACATTAACAGGTGCGGAATTATGCCACTCCGAGAAATAAAAATTTGGTTCATTACACTTCAATAACTTCTGAATCATGAGTCCAATTTGCCTGGCATGTGGAATGTACAAAGATTAATAATTCATCTTTCACTGTGCCAGTTTCTGGGTTGCTAGTAGTTACAATTGCTGAATTGTGTATGTTACATTGTTTGCTTGTGCCGCTGTGTGACCATTGAACAGATGTATACACAATTCTGGGCACACAGTGTGCCATGGTACATGTCTTCATTAAACAATTTTCATTTCAGTCAGTCATACAGTTTTTGCGCAGCGAAGTGACTACATTCCATTCACTATTTATAATGCACACTCTCAAAAAGATGGGAAATTCATGGCAAAAAACTTAGTTTAATGCATCAGTTAGGGTTGTTCCACAGCGAAAAAAGCAAGGAAATTCAGTGTTAGGGTTGCCAGCCCTTGCACCCCACCCCCACCCTGCCCCCACTAACGAGCATCTGGGTGTGCGTTGGGGTCGACGGTCCTAACTCTCACCCCATTCTCCTATACTGCACCTCAGCTTGTTTACAGATGGAAAGGGGTGACAGTTAGGGCCAATGACCCCAAAGCACACCCCGATACCTGTTGGTGGGGGGCAGGGTGGGCATGGGGTGCAAGGGGTGGCAACCCTAACACTGAATTTCCTTGCTTTTGTCACTGTGGAACAACCCTAACTGATGCATTAAAAGAAGTTTTTTGCCATGAACATATATTATAGGGGTGCAGTCGCGTCCCTATATTTAGGGTTATGAAGCCACTTCTATGTTAAACTCGAAATTTTACACGTTAATAACTTTAGACCCATTTAACGGATTTGCATGAAATTTTGTATGTTCAGTGAGGCATGGTAGATCTCTTGATATGTCAAATTTTGTTTCGGTTGGACTTACATTTTTTGCACAACAAAGCACTGAAAAATGCACTTTTTGCAAGTTATGTTATGTGGGCAGTTTTTCAGATTCTGTCCATAGTGCTGCGCGGCTGTTGTGTGGTATGCTGCTCTGCAACTTGGCATGTTGAAAGAGCTTGTGTCAAGGAACATGCTACTTTTTGTTTGGTGAAAAAATATTAATCTATTCAAAAGTTACTAAAGTTTTAAGTTCCCATTATAAGCCTATAAAACAGGGTTTTGGCCATCTAGTCCCTCCTCCCAATTAAAGAATTTGCAGGCTCATAATCAAAAAATCTTTGATCGAGAGGAACTCTTTGATTGTGACAGCCATCTTGTTTTGATTTTGCGGTGAAAAAAAAACAACAAATATCTCAACTCGGGGTAACTTCTGAAGTAAAACTCTGATGGGTTTTATTCAGGGGTCTTCACTCTATCGAGCCATGCCTGTGGTTTCTTCTAATTCTGTCCAAAAATAGAGTTTCAAAGTTTTAAATTCTTTGATTGCGGCTCGCTAATGATCTTTGATCGTAAGCCTGCAAATTCTTTGATCGCAAGATTCTTTGACTGAGAGGGTGCAACTAGATGGCGAGATTAAAAAGTCTAATTTCTCAGCCCAGGGGTGACTTATAAAGACAAACCAGAATGGGTTTTGCTCCAGGGGCTTCGTTATATCGAGTCATGGCTGTGGTTTCATATATTTATGTGTAAAAATTGAGTTTTAACATTTCTTATTCTTTGATCGTGAGATTATTTGACTGCGATCTTTGATTGCAAGAGTGCGACTAGATGGGCAGATTAAAAAAATCTAATTTCTCAGCCCAGGGGTGACTTATAAAGTCAAAATAGGGCCGACCCGGTGAGGGCTGAGGTGCTGGACATCACACCTCGTGTCACGCCGGCAACCCGGGTTAGGGAGCGTACTCGGGCGTCGGGGGTCAGCAAGGGAGGGAGAGGACAGAGCATCCGATGGACTGCTCTCCTCTCCTGGGGGGAGGGCTTCAGGTTGTCCAGCATCCTGGCAGCCCCTGATGGCGATCAGAAACATTACAGGATGCAGACCAAGAGAGCCAGGGGTCGAGTGTGAGTGACACCAGCAGGGTTGCTGTGCGCCGTGGCATCAAAGCATCCATGCTCGAGGGGAGGAGGAGGGGAACTCACAGGGACAAACAAGAAAAATCCCCTCCAGATAGGCAATGGCCTTCACAGTGCCATCCACCACACATCCAACACTGGATCCCTGCCTCTGCCCTTGTTGCCCAGGCTCTACCCTCTTCAGCTGACAGTAAGCCTAGAAAGGGGTCACAGTGGTTGGCAGAGTGGCTCTGGTGAGTTGAGTGGCCCGAGAGAGTTCCGACTAGGAGGACAAATAAAGAGAATGGTAAAAAAAAAAAATTAAGTCTATGAAATTATTTTTTTGCTTTTTTTTCAAATGTCAGGGTCATTTTCCAACATCATGCTGCACCCACACCACACAAATTTTGGCCTAATGTTTTCAGGGTAGAAAGAGGTTATCCTAAGGAACAATCCGTCATTGGTTTGGTGAAGAAATATTAATCCATTCCAAAGTTATTCAGTTTTGAAATATCTGGTTCTGAGCATGCTGAATTCAGTTTCTGGGATAGCAGCACAGTTTTGATGAAAGATCTTTCGTTGTGAGCCAGTCATGAACAGGGATTGTGAAAAGGGATTCGGAAATCTTGCCACATCCCTTTTCCTAAAGACAATCAGTTTTCTCTAGTGGTCATTTTGTTTTCTCCCTTATCAAGGGACCCAGTATGCTAAAATAATATATTTTTATTAAATACAATATTTTCAACACTAGGATGCCCCCCTTTCTGCTGTCAGATGCCCTCCCCAAACCCTATTTTTTATGCTGAGGTCAGGGTGTCCAATCCCTGAGTCAGCATTATGACGCCCTCCCACTCCCAATTATTGTGGAACACTGGGGAGACTACCTCCTGTATTCCAAACAGTAAAACAAACTGTCCCCAACACCTTTTTTCCTGTAAAAAAGAAAACAGTCCCCTGTCATCTCCTCAGTCCCCCTCCCTCATCCCCTCCCTTCCGATGAGCACCCACCTTCCCGCACCCACTCTTACCTCATACTTACTTCTAGAGGTCCGGCGCAGTCATTCTCTGTGGACCAGGACATTTCTGCACTCTTCAAAAGTCAACTGCAAACTGAAGGAATCAATGTAAGCCATATAATGGTAGTTATTGGGGGGGGGTCAACCTATGTTGCTATCTCAGCCATTTCTAGGAACTGTGACGCCCAAATTTCAATATGGGTTTCTTTATTTTATTTATGTATTTATTATTTAGAAGAGTACTTTTGAGCCAAAGGGCTATTTTACAAAGGTTCCATATTATAGCAATCACATATGTACAAATTCAAAATACAGAGGTTATATATACACAATCATTAAATTTTCAGTTAACAGTAAAGCACTGTTACAATCAGTAAAAGTATCAAATGAGGAGTACAAAATACTGAGCAGAAAATGCTAAAACAGATCCAGCTGGTAAAGTTAAGCACTTTTGCAGATATAGAAACATAGACTTTGATGGCAGATAAGGACCGCTCGGCCCACCTAGTCTGCCCATTCACATATAGACAGCTGCTTTGGGGTCAGGGTATCACACAGTAGTATAACCAGGACAAGGGCAGTTGGCCCAATTAAGAAAATAAGTCAGCTAGCAATATAGGATGTTTCAGGAAGCACGGTGAGCGTCAGAACTAAAATTAGGTAAGTTATGAAAACACTTATCTAGGTTGCCAGAACATGTTAAAGCATCGGTTCTATTGTTCGAAGTGCTAATAAGAATAGACAGCAGGGAGGCCCATGTTACTAGGGTGAGAAGTGACAAGGCAGAGACCCTGAAGCCAATAGGGGGAGTAACTTACCAGGGTGGGAGAGGGAGGTGAACAAAAGTAAAAATGAGAGTGAATGATAACAAGAGAAAATTGATGGGCAGTGGTCGGGGACATGAGAAAATGGGGAAGAGGAGGAGAGACAGGGGTAGAGGGGGAAAAGGAATGATTATGGGCAGAGAGGAGGTGGGAGGATGGGAGAGCATGGGGAAAGCTGGGGCAGAGAGGGGGTGGGGTGGGGTAGGGTAGGAGGAATGAGGGAAACAAAGAGAAGGAAACAGGGAGGAGGTACACAGGAGAGTGAAAGGAGAGGGGATGAGGGAAGTAGGAGTGTCACTGGGATGCAGGACAGCGGGAGTGGAGGGGAGAAAGGGGGAAATGAGAGGGAAAGAAGGAGGAGAGCCATGTGGGTAGAACAGTAAGTAAGGAAGGGAGAGAAACAAGATTAGAGGGCAAGTAGGAAGGTGGAAGACTGATGAGAGGAGAGTAGATGGGAGCAGGATCAGGTCCCACAATAGCAGTTGCTGTTTGAGGCTAGGGCCGTACGGAATTTAAATTTAAAAGGTCCTAGCTGTACTTCTTTTGTAATGTCTATGTCAAGCGCATTGAGCCACAGTGGTGCCCAGTACTCATAGGATGGTTGACCTTGCATGGTTCAGCGGCAGGAGATGCTTAGGGTTGAATTGTTTACCCCCTGATGTATCTTGTGGTGTTAGGCAAGTTAAAGAGGATTTGCAGTCATGGAGTGGTAAGTCCAAGAGTAGATTTCTTGGTGAGAAGGCAAACTTGATAGTGCAGCAATCAAGGTTGAGCCACCCCATCTGAGAGTATAGCTAACAGGTGTGGGTGAGGCAGGATACGTCTAGGACTAGACGACATGCTTTGTTAAGCGCTGTTTTGATACGCTTTAGTGAGGGTCATGAGGCAGCCCCATTGACTGCTAGACCACAATCAATTACTGAGACAGGTACGCTGAACTGTT
The DNA here is from genome assembly GCA_016271365.2 of Neoceratodus forsteri. NCBI lineage: Eukaryota > Metazoa > Chordata > Ceratodontiformes > Ceratodontidae > Neoceratodus > Neoceratodus forsteri. The sequence continues at coordinate 388,418,682 of CM057457.1, read as the reverse complement.
TACCATCGTCAGTTTCAATGCAGCTAGTGCTTATACCATCAGTGAGACTAACACTGTACCTGCAAGTGATAACATTTGTACCAGTGCTCCACTTCTGTTGTTTTCCTGCATCCTGTAATTGACTGTGTGTCTGCCATGAGCTCCCAGTTAGTGGAGCTACAAATTGACAACAGGTGCAAGGAGGAGGAGATAGTTGCTCACGTGCACAGAGGAGGAGGGGCAGAACAGCTCAAAAGGCTTATGCTGCAACTGCACAAGTGCAGTATTGTGAGCCAAATTACACTGTGTTTGCAAGCTTAGAGAATCCACATTGAGGATATGTTTTAACCATATCAAGGTGGATTATTCACAAATATTTAGTATATAACTACTCTATTTATTGTCTAAGTTTGGGTGGCTTAGAGTGAGCACCTTTGTGTGCGTAATTATATGAGGAAAGCTTAGGTCTTGGCACTGTATTTAATAAAAATCTGTATATTAGCTATCAATTATAGTCACCAGAAATGGCGGTCCCTAATATTATTATTTTAGCTCTGTGTTACAGTGCCTTTAACAAGTATACCTTATGTGATGCTTATAAAGAGTCCTCTATAAGAGGATCTTTTTATTTTGAAGGGAAGCAAAAATGTTTAGTCCATAAAGAAAATGTCCATATTATTTCTAATTTTATGACCAGTGACTGTTATAATAGTTTTATTAAAGCCTTTGTAATATATGGATAAGCCTCAATAATATTATACTAAGTTACTCAAATATTTCCTAGTAATACATCACTACTCTCAATAATACTATCCTGAAAAGTGATAATACTATCGTTTTTGTTGATAATACTACAGTTCAAAGGTCATCTCCAACTGTAGTATTATCAATGGATCCATATATTGCAGAAAATAACAAAGATAAGTGTTTCACAAGTCAGTAATACCATCTTGAGGTTTTGGGGACTTAAAGACCTCTTGAGCTTCACTCTCGAGGTTCCATGTCCCCAAAACCTCTCAATGGTATTACTGCCTTGTAATACACACTTATCTATCTATTGTTCTATTTATAATCAGAAGGACTGCTTTATCTGTTAGTCCCCTAAGAGATAACCTGATAAGGAGTATTTTAGGGATGCAAAATAGGAATCAAAGGCTTAATATAAGAGGGTATTGAAAATGTTTCTTATTTTTTGTCTGTTGTTCTGAGGTGATGTACATCCTAACCCAGGTCCCAACCCAGTGATTGGTTATGATGCTAATGCACCAAATTATGGATGTTTGAATATTGTACATTTTAATGCAAAAAGCTTGGGGAAGAAGTTTGATGCTATTAAGGATTGGGCTGAGGAATATAAATCAGGGATTATTATTACAGAAACCTGGTTGAGCAATAGAGTCTCTAATGACTATTGGTCTAGTTAATTATCAGATGCTGAGGAAAGATAGGAATAAACAAAGGGAGAGAAATAGTGATATACACCGAGAGCAGTTTAACCATTAAGGAAATGTTATGTCCTAGTTTAGACCTTGGCATAGAAACCCTTGCTATACAGTACCCCATAGAAACCTCTTTTTTTCCATGGGAATTTATAAACCTCCTAGGGATGAAGGCAGGGGTCTTTCTTGTGTTACTGGAGTTCTTATTGAATTACAGACACTCCCATGAGTTATTCCTCACAGGTAATCTTAATGAAAACTGGGGAGACACTGACCCAAATTACAGTTTAATTGATCTTCAGGTTGATTTGGGATTGACTCAATTAATAATGGAATCAGCAAGACTTAATCTCCAGGAGTCCAAGAAATCTACGATTTTGGACCTTATGTTTACTAACGCCCCATAGAATTATATGTCACATGGGGTATTACCTGAATAATTTTCTGACCACCAAATGATATATGCCACTAGAATCAGTATTACTGCTCCTAACATATGTCATAAGGTGTATTGGAGAAATTTTAAACAATCTGATTATCTATCATTTATGTTAGACCTAGACAAGGTTAGGTGGTCTAGGCTGGATTTAATTTCTTCTGCAGTGGATGCTTGGGAATTTTTTTTAACAGAGTTCCTAAACATTTGTGATAAACATGTACCATTGCGAGCTAGGAAATTCAAATCTAAGGGAAATATATGGTTCAATAGTGATTTACATAGAGCCAGAAGCATAGAGATAGAAGGTGGGAAATCGCTAAGAGAACCAAGAAGGATGTTGATTGGACCTTATATAGACAAGCTCGAAACAACTATACATCCAAGGTTAGGTTAGCCAAACAAGAGTATGTTAGATCTAAACTAGACAGTAACCACAAACAAAATCCAAGATTATTTTGGAGGGCCATATCTGACTCTACAGGAAACAAAAAGTATGACATAAATAAAATCAGGGTTTAGGGAACTGAAATTGCACTTTGGGGAGGAACCTGTGGATATTTTAAATACACATTTTAGTAAGGTGGGTTCTTCCGTACCTATGAAGGATGCTCAGTCAGATCACACACCAAACAGGGATGACAATTCCTCTAGGCAGAAGGTCTTTGAGGCTTTTAGATTTCATTATATCTCTCCTGAAGAAGTTAGAACTGAATTACTGAGGCTGAATATATCTAAGGCGATTGGGTTTGATGGGATTCCTGCCAGATTGTTGAAGTATGCAGCCCCTTGCATAGCAGAACCACTGGCCCTCATTTTTGACTTATCTTGTGATCTGATTGAGTTTCCCAAGGGTTGGAAGGTTGCAAGAGTAAAGCCTATTTTCAAGGGTGGGGACAGGAGTGAGCTGGACAATTATAGGCCCATCTTACTCCTGCCACAAATCTTGAAGGTTTTTGAAAGAATTATCTCTAATCAATTGAGAGAATATATAGACTTGAATGGTAAAATGTCCATTTATAAATCAGGTTTCAGGTCACAGCATAGTACTAATACTGCATTGGTTAAAGTGGTCACTGATCTACAGCTGAGCCTGGACAGGAGACAAATGGTTGGAGCTGTGTTTGTAGATCTTTCTAAGGCTTCTGATACCTTGAATCATCAGGTGTTCCTGTCCAGGCTCAGCCAGATTGGAATGTCCACTCAGGTTGTTAATTGGTTTTCCTCTTACTTAAATAAGAGAAAACAATTTGTGGAAATTGGTCCTTATAAGTCAAATTTCGTTAGCATGGCCACAGGTGTCCTGCAGGGGTCAATTTTGGAGCCCCTGTTGTTCAACATCTATATCAACAAGCTTAGTTTTGACCTCCCAGATACAAAATACCATCTATATGTGGATGACACAATAATATACGTTGAGGGTCAAACCCTGGAGTTGATTCGACCTGAACTCCAGATAGCCTTTGACCAGGTGCAGAACTTTTTCAATAGGCATCTTCTAATACCAAATCCTAAGAAGACCCAGGCTGTTTTGTTTAGGAATAAACAAAGTAAAGAACAGTACCCATGTCTGGCCATTACGACTTTGGATGGTACTAATATAATGGCGGTAGATCACTATAAGTATCTAGGCCTTAGGCTAGACTCTAATTTGTCTTGGTCTCCCCACATAAATAATATGATAATGAGGCTAAATAGAAAATTAGAGGCTCTCTATAGGTTCAAAAAATATATGTCAAGGGACATTTGTTTAAATGTTGTAAACTCTTTATTGATGTGTTTTGGACTATGGGGACCTCCTATACGGTGGAGTCTTTGGTTTCCTATTGAATAAGGTGGATTTGATGTTTCACAGGATGTCTCATTTTGTCCTGCAGGTCCCGTATAGAAGACACACAGGTGTATATTATTTGATAATTTGAGTAGGTCGAAGCCTTTCATTTATAGGAATTTACACCTTCTTAAATTCATGCTTTAAATCTGGAAAAAAGAGGTTCCAATTTATATTACCGTTATTTCCCCTGAGAAGTACTAAAGACAATTTGAGGTCAGCTCAGGGAATACAATATTTAACTCCCAGATGTAACCTGAATGTGGGCAAGTCATCTGTACCCTATAGAGGGATGACCCTGTGGAATAAAATTCCCTTAAGTTTGAGGGAAATTGGTTAAATGGTCCACCTACTTGATTTGAATAAGTGGTATCTGGGATGGTCTAGTAGTTTATCCTACTGTAATCAATGTGAAGTTCATTAATTTTTGATTACCTTTACATATAGTCTTATTGTATCTTTTTGTATATTTTTACAATGTACAACTGTATACTTTTGATATTGTAATCAGTGTTTTGTCTTGTGCATTATTTTATTTTGAAACTGAAGTCAGATGTTTTGATACTGGGACTTCATTGTAACTGAGCCTTGCTCAAGTGAATGCTTCCCTTATTCTTATGAATAAAAAAGATTTACTACTACTACAGCACTGAGCTGTTCACTACAATTTTTTGTGCTTCAGCAGTAAGACACTGACGATGTCTGTACAATAGTCCCAGTTTTGCATTGCATGACGTTGCAACTGAGTCAATATGTTGGCTGAATGATAGGATGCTGTCTAGTGTCACTCCCATGTATTTAAAAGTTTGGCCCATTTCAAGGGGAGTGTTCTGTTAAGAATGTGAAGTTGGTGAGTGCTGTGTTTGTTACGTGATGATGTGAATAACATGGTCTTGGGTTTTTTTGTAATTAAGGAGTAATTTAGATTGAAGGAATCAATGCTCTACAGAGTAGAAATTAACCTGCATTTGCTTTTCAAGTATAGTGGGATCATCACTGCATGAATATAGGACCGCGTCATCTGTGTAAAGCAGAATGTGGTCATTTACAGATTGTGGGAGGTTGTTTAAAAATACACTGAACAGTAGGGGGCCAAGGATAGAGCCTTGGGGAACCCCTGTGATGACACTACAATTTTTGGAGAAGGTGACTTGTATTTTCACTTTTTGGACCCTTTCAGTGAGGTAGCTCCTGAACCAGTTTACAGATTCAGAGGAGAGGCTGGAAAGGGAGAGTTGACCCAGGATCAGATTATGGTTTGCGGTGTCAAAGGCCTTGGTGATGTCAATGTACGTAGCCCCCACCAAGAGTCCTCTGTCCAGGGCATTGTGAATGAAGCTGGTATACTCAACTACAGCAATTGTAATACTGTGTTGTTTGCGAAAGCTGTGTTGTTGTTGGCATTGCAATTTGCATTTGTTTAGATATTCTGTCTGTTGGTCAGAAACAATGTGCTCTAGAGCCTTTGAGAGAGGGGGTAAGATTGATATTGGGCAGTAGTTTGCAAAGTTGGCTCTGTCTCCACTGTTGAAGACAGGAGTGACCACTGCCACCTTCCAGATCCATGGGAATCCACCAGAGATCAGGGAAAGATGTAGGATTTTGATGAGGGGAGTGAGAATTATGTCCAGGGTAAGTCTAACAAGTTTGAAGTCAAGCTGATCACTACTAGTTCTGGAATTTCTGAGAGCTTTTATGAGGTATTTTTTAGCCGCATGAGGGGTGATAACTCTGAGGTAGAAAGGCGGGTGGGAGTTTGATTGGGTCCCTGGGTTTTGTGTGGGGTATATATCAGATGGGGGTTTGAGGAAGCTAGAAGGCAGTATGCTGCTGAGGTCAGTAAATGCCTTGTTGAAAACATTAGCTATTTGGTAGTGATCCTGTGTTGGATGACCCTCAATGCTCAAAAAGGTGGTAGGAGTTTTATTGGGTTTGCCAGATAGAGACTTAATGTTCTCCCAGAACTGACGGCTGTTGCCCCAGTTTTTCAGCTCACTCTTAAAAGTGATTTTTTTGTCCTTAAGTATAGCCCAGATGCACTTATTACAGGTGGATTTATAATTCTGGTAGTCTGCTGGGGTGTAGAGTTTCTAGCTTTGCACCACAGGGTGTCTCTATGTTTCATGAGGGCTAGTAGCTGGGTGTGATACAGGGGCTCTTGTAATCATGGATCTTTCATATAGTGCAGGGGGCATAGATATTGCATACCACATTAAACTTGTTTATGAAGCTTTCAAGGGCAGCATTAATGTCAGTGCTGGAGTCAAGAAAGCTCCAAACTTGGAGGCTGAGGTGAGCTCTTGGAGCTTCCAGTTTTCCTTTCTTCAGGAGTCTGGAATTGACAGTTTTGGCTGGCACATTTGGGTCCTTATTAGACCATTTGCATATTATTGGGGAGTGGTCACAGACAGTCTGGGAGAACTGAAGTGGTTGTTATTCTACCAGGCTGGTTTGTGATCATCCAATCAATTATGGTACCTGTGCCTGTCCGATAGTTAAGGTTTCTTGGGACTGCACCTCTTGAACACAAGCACTGTCATTTAGTTACTCTGTCTCGAAAGTTGATTTTGCAGTCACTGCGTGGAATCACTTTTTGGGACTAATTAATGAAACAACAGTGCCACTGTTCGTGAGGTGGGATTCCAAAAAGCCCATGTTGCAAATGTGGTGAACAAATTCCCAAAAATGATTGTGTTATGTGCATGCATTGCACAGTTTCTATGCACATGCTCATATATTTACCAGTTTCTAATATTTTCACTCCAGATTTTCAACATTCTTTTTTCACATCTCCTATAAACAGTACAGCTGACATTTTTCATTTCCTGCTCAAAACATGTTTTCTCACCTGTGGCGCAGAATGGTGCGGTTGCTGTGCAAAATCAACTTTCAGGGTGGATTAACAAAATCATGGTGCCACTGCTAATTAGGAGAGGTCCCAAAAAGTCCATGTTGAAAATTTGGTGACAATATTCCAAAAAATAACCATGTTATGAGCATGTGTTGTGCAGTTTCTACGCATGCTCACAACTTTGTCAATTTGTCAAATTTTTACTCCAGATTTTCAGCATTACCATTTTTTCACACCACCTCAGGAACAGTACAGCCGTAATTTTTCAAATCCTGCCAAAAATGTTTTTCCGTACCTCTGGTGCAAAACGGCATTACAGTTGCACATAATAACATTTCAACAGGGATTTGAAAGTTTTCTTTATTGCGTACAGGCAGAGAGGCCATAAGAAGGGTATATTGAACATTTGGGGTGAAAATTATTTAAGGTGGCACAGTTATGACTATTTGTTGCAATTTTTGCTATGCCTGCTTGTAACATAATGTGTAGGAGCACAGGGGCTAGACACTTATGTACATCTGTGGAGGGATGGGAGTGCAGGGTCTGAAAGACCCTGCAATCTCACAGTAAAATAAAAATACTATTATACTATCTCAAAAAGTGAGGAAATAAATTGCAAAAAACATTGTTAATGCATCAGTTATGGCTGAAGCGACAAAAGCAGGGAAATGAGATGTTAGCATTGAGCCCCTAACACACATACCCTCTCACCCAACCCCACCAGCCCACCCCACACTCACCCTCCACAGACCAGTGTGCATTGGGGTCGTCGGCTCTTTTACCCCATTTTCCAATACTGTACCATGTCAACTTTCTTACACATGGAATGGGGCGAGAGTTAGGCCCGATGATGCCAAGGCACATGCTGGTCTGTGAAAGATGGGGTTGGGTGAGAGGGGTGTGTGTGTTAGGGGCTCAACCCTAACATCTCATTTCCCAGTGTTTGTTACTTCAACCCAATCTGATGCATTATCGAAAGCTTAGGCACTTTATGTAAAATTCTAGAATGTTTTCATATCATACTGTACACGTTCTTCTAGTTCATGTAATCATCTAACAAACCTATCACCACATCCTCTCCCCAAACAGCCTTTAATTATAGTGTATAGTAGAGTGTTGGTCTGTACAGGATTCCATCCCTTTCAAAATGCTGTTGTACCACAGTTCAAAGGTCATGGAATGTGATTCTACCCTACTGTGGTAGGACAGCATTCTGGAACTTCAAGAGACTGCATGAGTCAGTTTAATTAAAAAAAAAAAGAACTTGTGCACACATATTTCACACAGTATGATACACTATAAAAAATACAGGATGAATCACTCTATGTACAATCAGTGTGTTCTTCCACATCAGGGTTCTGATTTCCATGGACCTCTTGAGCTTCACTCTTGAGGTCAGACGGAACCAGAACCCCTCTGTGACAGAACACACTGGTTGTGCATAGTTGCCCATCCAGTATTCTCTATTTTCTTGGAGGTTTTGCCTGCTAAAACTTACAGAAGGTAATATTTATTAATAAAAATATTACTACTGTATTTTAAAACTATCTTTTAAGTTTTCATCCATTATGCCATTTCAGTCTCAATATTGATTTGTGCACTGCAGAGCACGTGGGAGTCATTTTACGTAACGAGGCATAGAGTATGCAAACATGCCAACAATCTAAAAATGCTACCAGGGGCCCAATATTCAAAACTTTGTCTGGGGCCAAGATTTGCACTGTACGGGATGCAAAATTAGCCCGCATCCAAGTACACACTATATTCAAAGGAATAGCTCAGGGGCAAAAGCTTTTGAATATGCTGGGCAAATGAAGGTGAGGAAACAATGCAGAGAATGCAGTGCAAAAATTGCCCAGCAAAGAAGGCAGCACTGAATACCGCAACTGGGCAGTGCAAACTGCAACAACAGCCCAGTGCACTCCAAAGTGGAGTAAGGCAGAGTGGAATTATATGACCAATGTGAGTGCTAGTAGAGAAGTGGTGCACAACTGCAAACAAGACTGCACTCCAAACAGTGAAGAACTGTGCTATGGTTCTGACAGATTTGCCTGGGGCAGACTCACTTACCCATCACTGACATGTTTGCCCAGGGCAGACACATTAGTATGGGGCAAACTTTTGCTATATTCAAAACCGATATGCAAATGAGCCTACTTAGGCAGTCCAAGGGCAAACAGCCACATTAGCATGTTATTATGGCTTGATTTGCATGCACTACCCAAAGACTGTCTGATGCCATTTCAGGGTTTACACAGCTCCACCTATATATCAGACTGGAACTACAGGTCAGTATCTGCAGGCTGGATATGCACACAACTCCACCTGTGTGTCAGCCCGTATCAACAGGTCAGAAGTTGCAGGTTACTTTTGTACACAGTGGTAGAGACTATTGTGTCCCAGAATACTAGCACCACAGGCATGTGTGGTGGTGCTGTATGCCATAGGCATATTGTTGTCACTGTTATAGTGTGTAGCAGATACTACAGAGTCACAGTGGCCAGTACTGTGCAAGACATTGCAATGCCTAGTGTCAGGCAGTAATGACTGCTGCTTGACACACGGTGACAGGCCCAGCTGGTAGGTATGTTCTGACAGTGGACACCACTTTCCTACTGATCAGTGACCCACATACGCTGTGTCAGTGGCATGGTGTTGTCACAGTACCATATAAATGGCTGCCCGTGTGTGATGTGGTGTCTCCACAGGTGTGCAGTATGAACCCTGTGGGGCAAATACATGCCATCAGGCAGGCACACTGAAGTCAGGGGCATTCCTGCCACTGGAAAATATGCACTGTGTGGATGGGCCCAGTTGTGTGGCAGCATCTACTATGTGGTGCATTCTGGCCACTTGTACACCCTTCCTTCAGCACACTCCATTCTCTCTCTCTCTGTGTGCAGCATGTTTATAATGCATTGTATTGGTTTGCCCCAGTGGGGGGGGCTGTAGGTGTGTGCTGCCTGGACACAGTGCCAAGGTGTCCACTGGTCACTGAGGCAACCACAAATGCCTGGCAGGGTTAAGAATGCTACCAGTGGATGGCAATGTGGGTGGTGCCTTCTGTGTGCAGCATGTCTCTGCCATGGCATATGGAGTGGCCCACTGTGGCCATTTGCCCTCTCTGCCTCCTCATTGGCTGCAGTCATCAAGTGCACCTTGGTGCTGTAGTTGCAGACAGCCTTGTAGCCTGCTGCTACTATGTCCATGCTCCCCTTCCTTGGTTTGGCCACAATTAAGACTACCTTTTCACAGACAGTAATTTTCACTGCATTACATGTCGACATAACGCACTTTGTGTGGCTCTATGGTTTTGAATATACTGATGCACCTGAATGAATGTCCCCACCCTTTACTTTGCCCAGTGGATATATTAACTTTTAGCACTGGTATTAATATGTTATGCCAGCACTATTTGGCCTTTTGAATATTACAGCCCAGTACTAATGTGGTGCAATCACGGAACAATCGGTTGCGCTTGGTGCAAAGTTTTGACTATCTGGCCTGGTCTGTTTACATGAGTCAGTAACCAGGTCTGAACAAGAAAACCCAGGTACGTGAATCACAGTTCTACAATTTGAAGTAATCAGGTTAGAATAAGAATTCTCCTGTTTAAATGGCTCTGTATAATCCAATTCAGTAATCAGATTTCCTCATTATTTCAATTCAAATCAGATTACTGAGTGCATGTAAACATGAGATAATAAATCAGACATAACAGACAGAACACATTTAATGTGGAAATAATATTTTCCTTTATGTAGATGAAATAATACATAAAACATTTTAAAAGCAAAGATTTGAGACATAGGGCCAGATATTCAAAGCGTTGCGCCTGGCACAAATCCATAGCACTGGAATAGCGCTGGCTTTGCACCAGGCTGCAATATTCAAAGGCCTGAAGAGTGCGCTGGCACTGCGTGGTAGTGCCGACATTAAAAGTTAATGGTATGCAGGGGGCCGGGGTTAGGGGAGTGGCCAGGAGTGCCAGTGCAGCGGCATACTCAAATGGATAGCACCATACTACAGGACCTAGTGCCACCTATAGTTTGGCGCTAAATACCATCAGCAAAATGCATGCAGTAATGCAGCACTGTTCCCCCACCCCAGAGTACAATCCTCGACCACCATAGATGTAAAAAAACACATATTCCCTGGTAGTCTAATGGTCCCCCAGCATGATCCCTGACCCCCGTAGATGTAAAAAAAAAATAAATAAAAAACCCCACCCCACATATTCCCTGGTAGTCTAGTGATCCCCCCACCTCTCCAGCATGATCCCTGACCCCAAAGCACATCAATCCCTGGTAGTCTACTGCAGCCCTGAGATGAACCCTGCTCCCCCCAAAAAAGCCCCGAACTGAGACGGTGACTGGCACAGCCCTCCTCTCACCTCCACAGCCAGCTGCCGACTGAGGTATAACTGATCGCATACTGTAATGAATAAGCACACTACAGAATACCCAGAATGTGCCTCAGGGAACAAATAAAGTATTATAGTATGGGGTACAAAACTGATATAGCAACACAATGCAGGATTCTATACATCCCACAGGTTTGGGCAACATATTATATGAAATATACCCATTTCCTTTTATAGAAATAAAGGAAAAGGTTAAAAAAAGATAGAGAGAACTAGCAATTCAAAATGATATAGAGAAGTTTGCAAACTTCTCCATTTTAAATTGTATAAAAATAATACAATATGAATATAAAATAGCACATTATTTAATACTTCTCAAAAATCCTGAAGAAAGAAGAACTTTAACCAGATATAGGTTTGAATTATATAAAGCAAACTACATCTATTTTGATCAGAAAAGGAACGGCATTATAAGCCCCTTCTATGACTGCCAAAAGGGTATGGAAGATGATCTTAAGCATATAACCTTGCATTGCCAGTTATACGAGACAAAAAGGAAAAAATGGTTAGCTCTCATATTAGCCACCCTTGGTCTCCCCTCAGAGCATTTGTGTTTTTGTTTAATTGTCAAGATATGCATGTATTTAACAAATTGCTTAAATTCCTGAAGTCACTGAATTTATAATACCTTTGTATGACTGAGTTCCTCATGACATAAGGGAATATGTAATATTATATAATGTAAAAATGTTATTGCATTATATTATTTATAAATGTAACTGCGATTGTAAATTCTTTTTGTAATGACTATGTTGAGAATAAAACTTTTACAAGGAGCCTAGACTTTGGAGGGATGGATTTTAAAGAAATGGGAGACTGCTCAGAAACTGCCTCATTGGGGATTGCCAGGGCGGTGTACAGGTACAGTGGGAAAAAATAAGGGATAGTTTCAGAAAACCACGGAGGGGCAATGTGCCCTCCCTCCCATACCTGTAAAATCAGTACAATTAACTCTCCGGGACAGATCAAGCTCCAAAAACTCGGTCAAAACTGAACCACACAATGAGACAAAGGGACCCACTCACTGAAATAGGTTTTAAGATGTTATACTTAATATTGCATTCAGTCACCCAAAAATCCAATCTACGTTTCGCAGTTAACTCACTACTTCCTCAGGATCTATAAATAATCATTTCTCAATCATTCACATTGTAATTTAAATCCATATTATACAATGGTCATTCTGAGCTCATTTTTGGTATTTTTATACCATGGGCTGGATATTTAAAGGGTTGCACCGGCACAACCCTGTAATGCGCTTTGGTGCAATATTCAAAAGGGGGACTGGTGCAGTGCAGGTCCCGATGTGCTGGGGCACATTGCTAATGCATGCGGCACATCTGCAGGGGTCATGCCCCTGCATATGCAGCACATCACGATATTCAGCCCAGGATGTGTGATGCACTGCATACCGTGGCACAAAGCTGAGCCAAAAACAAATGGCTCAAATGCTGGCCACCCATAGGTGGGTGGCTGTATTGCAAGGTGCAACACAGCAGCCACCAGCCATGGGTGGCCATCCACCCACACAGAACACTGTCCACAAGCACCCAATCCATTTCTGACAGTCCAGTGGTAGCCCCCTCCCTTCCGTACCCCAATCATGAGTGCTAGTGATCATAACATACCTGGTAGTCTAGTGGTAACCCCCCCGCCCTTCCCGTAGCCTGATCGCGGTGGACATGAGTACAAACTAGCCCTGGTGATCTAGTGGTTCCCCCCACCCCACTCGATGCAGTGATTGCTGTTGAATGCAAGAAATCTCCTTCCCTGGTGATCTAGTGGCACCCCTCACCTGCGCAGCACCCCTGCCTGCCCAGCTCCCTCCCATCGGCAGGCAGCTGCAACCCACCTGCATACCACCCGGCTGCTTGCCGTATGACAGCTTACAGTATGATCTGTAAGCCCATTGGTCCACACTTTGGACCAATGGGCTTGAAGGGCATAATGTACTAGACAGTCTAAAATATGTGAATGACTTAATTCACATATTTTCAACTGTCTAGTACAGTATGCCCTGCAAGCCCATTGGTCCACAGGGCTTACAGACCATACTGTAAGCTGTCATTTGGCAGACAGCTGGGAGATATGCAGGCAGGTTGCAGCTGCCTGACAATGATGGGGGGCCAGGTGGGCAGGGATCCTGTGTGGGTGAGGTGCCACTAGATCAACAGGAAGGGGATTTCTTGCATGCAACAGTGATCACTGCATCGGGTAGGGTGGGGAGACCACTAGATCACCAAGGCTAGTTTATATTCATTTCCACCATGATTGGGCTATGGGACAAGAGGGGGAGTTGCCACTAGACTACCATGTATCTTAATTCTATACATATACCTGTGATAGGACCATGGGGAGGGGAAGGGGTTACCACTAGACTACCAGGTATTTTTTTTATGGTCACTATCACCCGCGATCAGGGTATGGGCAGAGGGGACCACTAGATCACCAGGGCTTGCCATTATTCATTTTTACTGTGATCGTGGTTATGGGGCAGGGGTGCCCCAGGACCCCTTCAGTCCGCACAATGATCTGTGCAGGGCACCAGGTGCATTTTGCCGGGTTGCCCTGCTCAATTCATGCAAATTGGGCCATAATGACATGCAAATGGCACCATATGTGCCTTGCATACATTATGGCCCCATTTGCATGCCCATGTCTTAATATCATGGGTAATGTGCCCAGCGCAACTACAGTTGCACTGGAGCATTCCCGGTCCTCCCTGTCTGGGGACTGCGCCATGCACATGCTGTGCCGTATTCAAAGGTGATGCACCATGGCACATCACCTTTGAATATCACCCTGTTCTGGCCCTGGCACATCTTAGTTGCGCTGCACCACTTGCACCATTGCTTGGTGCAGTCTGAATATCGGGACCCATATATTTAATCTATATAAAATATTTAACTATATGATAACTTAGGGTTAACACTGTGCCCCCTTATGAAAGAAATTTGAAAAGGTTGAAGTGTTTCTATATCTTTGTGCAATAAACTAATAACTCCCTGTGGTATTAAAAAAGATAATTAAAAGGAATTGATTTCCCACCATTTTGGTAGTGTCGGTATATTTCCACAATGCCTTTTCAAATTAAATCTCAACTGTAGAGCAACCTAATACAGATAAACCCATTCTAACTGGTGCTGCCATTTTGTGGCAGGTTAAGATACGAAGGGGTCTGACACCATATGGCGTTAATTGGTAGAGTGGGGTTTTAAGTATTTATTATGTTAAAAATAACTTGCTATTCAATTTCTTATTCATATTGTCTCATCTTTTAAGAGGACGCTGTTCCTTTAATTTTTTTGTTTTCCATGAACACTGCTTTCTGTTGCTTAAGCACTCCTAGTCACAAAAATAAACTTTTATTCCTTATTTTAAATATTTAGAAGTGCATTTATTACTGTTGAAACAGTGTGCCTTTGTATTCATTTCTTACCTCTTCCTATTTTGCTCTTTGCTTTTGCATTATGGGTCAACTTTGCTCCGGGGCTAAATTAGCACTGCCTGTTGGGCAAATTAGCCCGGAGCAAATATCCTGCTATATTCAAAAGGAATAGCTCGGCGCTAAGCACACTGAATATAGCATGCAAAGGAAGCTGGGCAAACTGGGCTGGGAGTGCAGGGCAAAACAAGCTCGGGAATAAGACAGCTCAGAATATAGCAACCAGGAAGTGCAAACCACAACAGCAGCCCAGGTCACAGTGATGTGAAGGAAGGTAGAGGTGAACTATGTGGCCAATGTGTGTGCTAGCAAAGAAGTGGAGCTAGTAAAGCTACAAGCACCAATGCATGTGAAAGTGAATTGTGCAGAAATGTACAGCGTTATTGAAATGTTAGCGCAGCACAAACACAGTTGTACAGGTTTAGCTTGGAGCCAAGTCAGAGCAATCAAGTTTGCCCTGGGCAAAATGTTGCTATATTCAAAAGTGGCACGCAAATGAGCCTACTTAGGTAATCCATGGGCAGACAGTAACATCTGCATCTCATTATGTGCTGCTTAGCATACATGTCCACATAGTTTGCCCAGTGCCAATGCGTGGAGCACACAGCTCCATCCATTGGTCAGCATGGAAGTACAGGCTGAAAGCTGCAGAAGATGGGAGCTAGCAGGCACAAGCAGTGCATACAACTCACCCATGCATCAATGTAAGCAGGAGGGAAATATATATATATATATATATATACACATACATACACACACACACATACATATATACATACTGTATGTGTGTATGTGTATATATATAAGGGATATGCAGCGGTTCAGTGTGTGATAATGCATTTATCTTGTACAGTTTCCAGTGACCTCAAGTAACCTCACGAGTGCCGAACGCATGAGTGAGAGTTACGAGAGGTCACTGGAAACTGTACAAAATAAATGCATTATCACATACTGAACCGCTGCATATTCCATTTATGCAACAGGTTTAGATATTGTGTGAACATTTTGATTTTGGTAGGTGTAAATAATTTGTCAAAAAAGGGAAAAGAGAATTGAATTTTATGCTGTTTTTTGCTAATTATAAAAAACAAAATGGTATCTATAAATGAAACACCACTCATTTTGTAGATATTTTTGAGCTGAACATGTTTCGTGCTCACAGTACCATGCTATCTTTTTTGTTTTAAAGTTATTTATATTTGTCAAAAAAGTGAACAAAAAATTACATTTTCTTCTGTTTTCTTGCTAACCATATACAATATACAGAGTTTATATAAATGAAACATTATTCATTTTGTAGATAATTTTGTGCTGAACAATTTTCGTGCTCACAGTACCATGTTATCTTTTTTCATTTTTAAGTTATTCACATTTAAATATGATTAGTACTGCTTCTGAGGCCGAACATTCTAAATGAATTCTGAAGAGAACTGTGTAGATAAATGAGCTAGTGATGTAGTTACTGTGTGGATAAATGGGTGATGATGTAGTTACTATGTGGATAAATAAATTTATCCACATAGTAGCACAGATAAATGGATTTATCAGTACAGATTTATTCATACACCTGTTGCATAAATATATATATATACACACACACACACATACATACTGTGTGTGTGTGTGTATATAAATATATATATGTATAGATAGAGACACACAGACACACTGCACATGGCCAGACATGCCCTGGAAGATGCCCCCCAAACACAGCAGTAGTAGAGTCACATGAATGCATGGGACAGGTGCAAGGCAATTCTGGCGGGGTGGAAGGATGTAGGCTGTTGGCCACCTTGGATATGCAGCATAGCCATGCCATAGGGCACTAGGCAGACTGGCACGGCCAAGCAGTCATTCCCCGCTATCATGAACCCTATTCCCATGAGTGCCATATATACTTACTGGTAGTCTACGGTCCCCCCCAGCATGATCCCTGACCCCCATATGTGTAAAAAAAACAAACAAAAAACCCCACATAGTCCCTGGTAGTTTAAGTGGTTCCCCCCACCCTTGAGCACGATCCCCGATCCCCCATATTCTGTACCCCTGAAGAAGAAATAATCATAAGAGGAGCATTGTTTTCCTTTCAACTATAAGAGTGTTGAAGGAAAATTGGCCCAATTCATGCCTCAAAATTTCTGCAGGAACCTACTGCTGAACCTTAAGTATGCATCTGTATATTTTATTTATTTTTACTTACAGCAATTTTATGTTTGGCGGTGTCCATATTTCAGTTCCATATAAAATCCCAGCTCCCTTTATGGATGACTGATCCATATTCCTATGAATGTCCTCACTGTCATAAAAGAAGCTTTAAGTTTTAGTTGCATTATTTTAATATGTGGAGACCATGACAGGTTATTAGCAAACTGTAGACCTAAATAGTCATAATATATTGCAACTGTCACTTTATTTTTAGCTATGAAAAATGCAAAAGATTTTCTAGAGTTATTTCCAAAAACAGCCAATATTTGTTTTTTCATGTTAATGACTGGCTGATCTTTTTCACAGAGGTTTGAAAAATGAGTTATCTTCCTCTGGAGACCTAGTAATGTTGTGGAAATCAGTACTACATTGCCAGCATATGCCAAACAAGGGACTATTTGACTGCCAATTTTGGGGGAGTGAAATCAGGTTATTCTAATTCTTCTTATATTGTATTTATATAGATATATGTTAAACAAAAAAGGAGCAATAAAGCACCCTTGTCTTACTCCAAGGCCCTGTCCACACTACATTGTTAACACACCGTAGCAGTTCCAAAACTGGTATGGATGGTAACCATCACAGTGTGTCCACACTGCCAGCAAATGGTCCAAGCAATGGAGTGGCATCGTGATGGTGCATCCAAATTGTGGGTGCCGTGGGACCATTACGGGTGGCACCCTATCCCACAATGCAGTTCGTGTTGCACTGGGGGATAGTTGGAGCAACATGCTCATGTGTCCAAACTGCAACTGGTAATGTCACAGGGGCAGACCCGGTTTCATAACTGTTGTCGAAACCACCTCCTAAGTGGTTTCAACAATGGCTACGAAAATGCCGCCTGTAACATTACAGATGTAAACGCAAAACATTGTAGTAACGGTTTGGTCCCTCTGTAAATTTACAGAGGGGTTTTCGGTGTGTAGTGTGGACAGGGCCTTAGATTATTTTTAAAATTAGATGTAAAATTACTATTTTGGTTATATTAAAGGAATAATGCCTGACAGGGTGGGTGTTATGCTGGGATAATGTCAGTCTCGGGTGGTTGAGCCCAAGGCCTTTGGCCGAGGGTGTCCAATACTCGAGAAGGGATGTTATCCCGGCATAACACCCAACCTGGAAGTCATTATTCCTATTATATGATGGTGTGTTGTTTTATAATAAAATAAAATAAAAAATAATATACAAATTATTCAAAATAATGTTTTTGTTAGTGTGTAAAAAATATTTTTGTTTCTTAAGAGAAAATGTTTTAACAAAGCAAATGCTGTGGCAACAAATCAGCAGGAATGTTATGCCAGGATAACATCCCTGCTGTGATGGCCAACTGATCAATCAGAAGCCAGGATTCTTTCTTGCCATTGTATTAAGTTTTAACCAGGTGTTATCATGGAGTCTTATTAGGATATCTAACACATTTTTATCAATATGACAATTTTCCAATTTTGACCAAAGTATCTTTCTGCTTATGAGATCAAATGTTGTTTGCAGATCTATAAAGCAACAACAGAGTTTAGATTTTTTAATTTTTCATTTTTCCAGGTAAGATGCTTCAAAACAAAGTAATGTTGTGCTGTTGCGCCCTCTCCTCTGAATCCATTTTGTAACTCTGAAATTATGTTATTAATATCTCCCCTATGCTGCAATATAATTCTGCAAAACATTTTCTGAGTTGCATCCAGGAGACTTATCAGATGACACATGGCCGGGTCATTAGTATTTTCCTTTTTAAATATGGGGCCTTAAAACTGGAAAGGAATGCAATAAAAAGAATATATGACAGGAATCCACCACTTTGTGAAAGATTTGTATATATCTGTCATAACGTTATCATGACCAGGGGACTTATTATCATGTCAGACCAACCTCGTTGAATTTTTTGACTGGGTGACTAGGGAGGTGGAACAGGGGAGGGCAGTGGACATGGCCTATCTGGACTTCAGCAAGGCCTTTGACACTGTGCCATATAGAACTATTACACAAACTGGGGAATATGGTGTGGCAGGACAGTAGTGTGGTGGGTAGGTAACTGGCTGGGTGGCAGGACACAGAGGGTGGTGGTAAATGGCTGTCACTCCACAGAGGAAAGAGTGACCAGTGGGGTACCACAGGGATCAGTGCTGGACCGGTCCTATTCAACATCTTCATCAGTGACATTGCGCGGACCTAGAAGGCAGAATTTCACTGTTCACTGATGACACAAAGCTCTGTAACAGAGTAGACACACCAGAGGGTGTAGACAGAATGAGAAGCGACCTGCAGAAACTTGAAGAATGGTCAGGGGTTTGGCAGTTGAAATTCAATGCAAAGAAGTGCAAAATAATGCATATGGGGCACAAAAACCCTGGCACAATATATCAGTTGGGGGGTGAGGATATAGCATGCACCAAGCAGGAAAGGGATCTTGGGGTTATCATCTCTGATGACCTCAAGGTAGGGAAACAGTGTGACAAGGCTGCAAGTAAAGCAAATAGGATGCTGGGATGTATAGGCAGGAGCATCACCAGCAGGAAAAGGGAGGTCATAATTCCGCTATACAAGGCACTAGTGAGGCCCCACCTGGAGTACAGTGTACAGTTCTGGAGACCATACCTACGTAAGGACATAGACAGGGTAGAGAAGGTTCAGAGGAGGGCAACAAAGATGATGCATGGATTGCATCACAAGTCCTATGAAGACAGGCTGAAGGAACTGAACATGTACTCCCTGGAGGAGAGGAGGGAGAGGGGATGATGATAGAGACATACAAGTATCTTACAGGGAGGAACAGGGTGCAGGAAAACACTATTTTTAAGCGAAAAAGATGTTCCAGGACTAGAGGGCATGGGATGAAGTTGGAGGGAGGACGATTCAGAGAAAACATGAGAAAGAATTTCTTCACAGAATGGGTGGTGGACAAGTGGAACACCCTGCCAGAGAAAGAGGTGGGGGCTGAAACAATCACGGGATTTAAGAATGCATGGGATAGACATAAAGGAATTCTGGAGGTCAGGGGTAAGGGGCAACAGACTTCTAGGAAAACAAACTGAACTTACAAGCTCAAATGGGCAGACTGGGTGGGCCATAGGCCCTTATCTGCCGACACTGTCTATGTATCTATGTATTATTTCATACATTTTCCAATACTGCAATACTCTTGGCTGTAGATATATAATTGGTATTGGATTGTAGTACAAGTTGTTATTTTTCTTGATATACAGTTTCTTTTCTTCCACTTGGGAGAAATACAGAGTTTTGTAGCGTTATTCCCATAAGTTGGGGGTGATAGCTGATTCTATATTGTTAGTATATTTATCAAGGGTCCAACATTTCTTTGTATAATTTTTCATTACAGTTCTTCTTAATTGTTCCCACACTTCTACGTGGAAATTATTCCATTCTTTTTCTAACAGTTTTTTTGTACTCACATCTGGCTTTAGTTGCTAGCCTGTTATTAGTTTTTGAACTAATTTTCTTATTTTGATGTATTGATTTATTAAGCTGTCTTTTTGCATAAATGCATTTCCCATTGAGCCACATATTATTTTTCCTTTAATTACTCAAACATTGAAAAAAAAGGTTTTATATATTTATATTCTCCCAATATGGTATAATATCATTAAAGTCAGAGGTCAGCATTTAATTCTTACAGTTATACAGATAAGCAGCATTTAATATTCTCTCATTTTATTTTTAATTTCTGTCATATGCCATCATATTCTTTTTGCATTTAAAATTTCCAAGCCCTGTACGTTACTATTGTTCTTATTCCAGGTCCATGCAGATATAACTATTAATGTGCAGATTCTGTTCTTAAGTTTACTTCAAGATTTTTTATTGTGCTTGTTGATTCAAGGTTTCCCCATACCAGGTCTATACATGAGGAACCTACTGGACCAATGCAAGTATACTCACCTACATTGCCTCCTTGTGTTCTCTCATTATACAAGCAAAAACAAAGATCGTTAATGATATCTGAAAGACTCTTTCCATTTTGATTATTAGCCCTGTCTCTTGACTTGCACAAGCAAGACAAGTTACTGTTTATGATGTTAATTCAATCAATATAATCGTTAACTAAATCTAGGGCCTTACTGTTTTCAAAAACCCTTGCACTGAAATTGCCTTGTGCAATAATCATAAAATATTCATATGTTTCTGTTAGGTCCTATCACAGCAATTTAAACCGTCTCCAGTATTTATCAGCCCCCATTTTAAGCAAAACATATATATTGATCAAAATAGCTTTAATATGATTATTTGTAATTTTAATAACTAGACAATTTTGAATATTAACCCTAATTATCACTGCTGTCCAATTAAGTGAAGTTAGAATAAACGTGACCAACCTTGCTTTTGCTCTTCCATTCTTGATTTGTTTTATTGTTGTAAGGGCAAAACGTATATATCCAGGAAGAAGAACAGGCTCTTCTTCCATTATCCAGGTCTCTTGTAAACATATGACATCCATACTTTGCAGGAAATTATTAAACTCCTGGTAAACTATCTTTGATAACAACCCTTTGATATTCCACGATAATATTACAAGTTCTGCCTTTTCAGATCATTTGCCCTCTTGTCAATCTATTTTTAAATGTTCTAAATTTGAGTACCAGTTTTTGGCTGTTAATGTCATTTGATCTTTAATAAGTGATTTATTTTTCTTTGGACATTCACCAAATACTGAACCAATACTAGTCAAATAGATAGCATATCTGTCCATTACATCTGAAGCCTGTAGTATTAATGCATCTAGCTTACTTGAACAAAATGTAATATCTATTTGAGGGATATTTGTATCTGATGGATGTATCTGAATGTTCTTTCTCGAGCTTTGTGTAATACTCATTCCTAGAGCACATGATAAAAATGTATCAATATCTCTTTTAACCATGCCTATCAGTTGCTTTTCTTCAATTTCCCAGCCAAACAATGCTAATGTTTTATTTTCCAATTCTTTTACACTTTTAGGGCCAGATATTCAAAACTTTGCCCCGGGGCTAAATTGGCACTGCCCAGCAGGCAAACTTAGCCCAGAGCACAAAACAAGCCATATTTAAAAGGAATAGCCCGGGGCAAACAGCTTCTGAATATAGCATGGGAATGAGGCCGGGCAAACTGGGCTGGGAGTGCAGGGCAAACTTAGCCCTGGAATAAGACAGCTCTGAATATGGCAACCAGGAAGTGCAAACCACAACAGCAACACAGTGCACAACGATGTGAAGGTTGGTAGAGATGAACTATGTGGCCAATGTGTGTGCCAGCAAATGCATGGACCCAGTACAGCTGCAGGCAGCAGCGTATGTGAAAGTACAGTGCGTAAAACTATAAAATATTCCCCGAACTGTTTGCGCAGTGCTAACATGTTTGCGCGGGTTTAGTGCAGGGCTAAACCATTAGCCCGGTGCAAACACGTTTGCCCAGAGCTAAACTTTACCATATTCAAAAGTGACATGCAAATGAGCCTACTTATGTAGTCTGTGGGCAAACACCCAGATTAGCATCTCATTATGCCCTGATTGCATACAGTTTACTGCAGGCTAGCTGTTTAGCCTCGCGCTAGACCCGATACAAATGTGTTCGCATAGCGTAACAACTTAGGGAATATTATACAGTTTGAACACTACTTCCACATGCACTGCTGTCTGCAGCTGTACTGGGACAACACAGCATAGGCACAGATGGTGGTGGTGCTACATGCAACTGTCACACTGTAGGTCATGCTACAGTGCACGGTAGACACTACAGTAGCAAGGAGGCCAGTAGTGTGTGGACACAGCAATGCCTATGGTGTGTAGGGCAGTGATGACTGCACTATACACAGTGAGAGGCTCAACCTGCAGGTGTTTACTGACAGTGGACATTACTGTTACGCTGTTGTGTGACCCACAGATGCTGCACCTGTGGCATGGGATGCTCACAGTGACATGTACATTTCTGGCTTTGTGTGCTGTGGCAGTTGTACAGCTGTGAGGTATGTGGCCGGGGGGGCATATATTATCTGAAAGACACACTGGTGTTGGGGTATTCCCAATACTGGCCCATGTGCACTGCATGATGTGTCCCAGCCTTGTGGCCACACCTGGTCTGTGGCACAGCCTCACCACCCATACACGCTCCCCTCAACATCCTCCATGCCCACAATGCTGCATTTGTGTGCTGGCATCTGTTGGTGTCCACAGAAGTGTGGTCCACAGGTGTGTGCTGTAGGGCCACACTGCCATGCTGTCCACTTGCGGCAGGGTCACCACGTACTGCCTGGCATGGCTGAGACTGGTGGTAGATGATGGCATCATTGTGATGCCATCAGTTAGCAGCATGCTTCCTCTATATTTGGCTTTATCTATGTGTCATATTTACTTGTTAGGGTCACGCTAAAACCTCGCTAAACCAGCGCAAACACAGCGCAAAGCCATAATGTAAGCATGAAAGCTGATTGCCCAGGCTTAAGACAAGCTTTTCCTGGGCGGTAATGTGCACCGCGCAAAGTGTCGCGCTAAGTCATGCAAAACCACTTAGCGCGGCGCTAGTCACTGAATATAGCATTGGGCCTGTATTCATGTCAGTTTGCCCCTTGCATACATTATAATTTTGCCTGGTGCTAATGCAGTTTGCCCGCGTTATTTGGCCTTTTGAATATAGCAGACCCGCGTTAATCCTGCGCTAAACCTGCACAAATGGTTTTTGCCCGGCACAAAATTTTGAATATCTGGCCCTTAGTATTATATCCCTCAATCACTTGGTCTTTTTTTTTTAATCCATTGCTTAGCTGGTGTGCCTTTATCCAATGTTTCAGTTTCAAATACTGAGACATTATTCTCTGTTAAATCTTTAATAGGGGCAAGCTGTGAGGCATAGACATAAACACCCTTGTCATGTAATCTCTCTTCGCACTGCCATACTTTTTGTGTGATGGTTCTGGATGCACAATAAACTAATACACAATTCCTGAACTCTTGATTAGGTGGTCTAGTGACAAAAATGTTCTCAAGTTCTTCTTAAAGGTGTACTAAATAAGCTACCCATGCTGTTAGCCTAGCTCTGGTTTCAAATACTAAACTATGATTTCTGCACATTTCAATAGCATATTCTTCCCTCAGGGTAGTGCACTCCTTTTTATTAGAAGTGCAATTTTCTCTTGTCAGCTTATTCTGGGGTTCAGGTAAGGTTTCCTGTATAGTACCCTTGGTCTCTCCTAGGGGCTTGTCCTCATGTGGTTGGCCTCTATTCCTGTGAAAATGATAAACCACACTGTATGATATACTGGAAGCAATTTAAAGTATTAGTTCAACTAACAAGGATCTTGTTAGGCCAGCTCAGTGCCGAGGCATCAATGCCTTACCTCTTGCCATGCTGGCAACCCGTGTGTACTGTGCAAGCAGGTCACCAGGAGTCAGTCAGGAAAGAGGAGGATTGAGCATCCCAAGGACAGCTCTCCACCAGGGAGGGATCAGAAGTCAGTGTTAGCCTGCCCCTAGCAGAGACTGGGGGTTGGCACACTGATGTTGCACAACAGAAGTAGGGCCAGGGCAGACACCCAGCTTTTTGTGTGTGAGAGTGTGCGTGGAATGACCATCTGCAGCACTGCACACCCTTCCTCTATGCCATGAAGAAAATGAAACAAAAAACATCTTGGGCCATGCATGATGATCACTGGTCCCTGCATGCTCCTTGCCACCAATGACTCAGGCATCTCCTGCATCTGGATGTGGTCTGGTGGGTTGAGGGGACTCACTGCCCCTTGCTATGGAAGTTAAGTTGTGGAGGATACTGGGAGAAGGTAAGCCATGGGAGAAGTTGGAGTGATGGTGCGGGGGATTGGTGGGAAGGAGGTGCCAACCATTACAGGGGGGAGAAATAAATATGCAAAAAAAGAAAAAAAACAAGGCCTTGTTTGTTGAGCAGTGGCTTTGATTTGGCCACAGCAGTCCCAAAAATATAAAAAAATAAATCATAAAGCCAGCCTGGCAACACAACAGTAGAGCTACTGTTTGCAGTGCTGATGACCCAGGTTTGGGAATCAATCAGGGCTGTCAGGGGGCAGGCCTGGTGGGATGATTGAGCACCAGAGGATGTTCTCCTCCTCTGGGGGGCCTCACTGCTCCGTTGCTTTACCACCTCCTGGGTGACTGCTGGTTACAGTGCGGGGGGGAGCATGAAATGGGGGAACTTGGATCAAGAGTCTGGTTGCTGGAAGCATTGGTTAGCCAGCATCCAGTGGCACAGAACACTCCTAGGGGATGGGCAGGACAAAAAGACCAGAAAATCATGTACTGGATGTTAGCAGATGAAGCCCCTGCCCACCATGTTAACTGACAGACCCACGGCACCACTGACAAGGGAGTCTGCAAGTCTTTACCTCTGCTGTGGGTGGCAAGATAGAAAGTGGTGAAGAAAGCCACAGTAGAAAGGTGAACCCAGCTCTGGGGGGTAAGCCAGGGCAGAGTACTGCAATGTGTCAAGGGTGGGCCTGGCAGTGGTCAGGTGAGTGGCAGGGTCTTGGCAAATGGGTAATTGGGACTGGCAGCAGTGGAAGAAGGATCTACCAGTGCCAAGGGGAAAAACTATGTTGAAAAAATAAGGGAAAAAAGAAATAGTAAACTCCACTCCCATTCTAATCAATGCAGCACACCCCTGCGCTCTAAAAACTCCTACCTCATAAAACGTGGGAACACAAGGGCAAAATTGAGGTAGAGCTTGCTATGGCCAAAAACAGGAAATGGGAGGGATCAGTCAGTTTTTGGAGAATTCCTAATTACTTTCTCTAAAGTATTTAGGCACCTCAAAAGTCTTCAATGTGAACTGTTTCAGTCCACTGTAGGTAAGCTTTAATATGGGGGCTTAATTAAAGCACAGAAACTGGTGCTCTTTAAACAATATAAAATAACTGATATATAAAACAAATACTGGAGCACAGCATGTTATATAGCTGCAGTAACTTCAAACCTTTCTTTATACTACAAACTAGTATCAAAATTGTAATAATTTGTAAGAATATAAAACAAGGTTATGAAAAGATTTGCTAATGTGCACCTGAATAGGTCAATATGCCATGAAATGCACAATTATTTAAGAGATTAGATGTGCGTGAAAGTTCTTACTGATTATCCTCATTACTCTGAGCACTACTAGCTCCAAGGACTACTAGAATGATTTGTGTGTCTGTTTCAATCATGTCAGTTTATTTCTGTTTCCATATCTTAGTACTTTATGATTCTGTGTCTCGCTGTGTGTTAGATACTGTAGTCACCAGGGGTAGTTATTGTACTTCAGTCAGCAATACCTTTTTTTCTGTTTTCTTCTATTGCAATATCAGGTTTTCTCATCACCACTTTCTTGGCAGTTGGTTATGGAGGAGATCCTATGTGCTCATTACCTCTCTGTGCTCTGTCATTCTTTGTGGTTTGTGTTTCCAGTGTTTCTGTTACTTGTATGTTACAGTGTTTGCACCATTTCCAGTGGATCTATTTCACTATGTTGATATGTATATCCATATACAGGCCTTTTGCCATGAGTACTTCACATCTAGCCACAAGATGTGCACCTGTTTCTAACTCTGTATTACAGAACCTACACCTGTCTATTTTTCTTGTCTTTTCTACGGATTTCTTGTGTGTAGTCCAACATCTCGGGCTGCCATTATCAGTTTCTCATCTCATGGCTTAAATTCACCTTTTTAACCACTCATGGGTCAGTTCTTGATTGACTGGTGGTTGTTCTGCAGCTCCCTATATTTTGTGTTACAATTATGGGCTTTCCAGTTGTCCTTTCTTCTCTGTTGATCTTTATCGGTATGATGATGATATCTTTATATACTTTTCTCTGCTTCTTTGTGCTTTCTTTTGCATGTTGTTCCTTACTTACTTGTGGATTGATGTCCATCTCTGCTACCCTTCTGAAGGATTTTCCTCACTTAATGTTGGAAGTCATCTTAGGCTTGTTTTCTTCATGATGCAGGACATTACTATGTTTGGGTGAGTAGCCCCTTATATGAGCAACTAATATTGAGCAACTCAATATGAGAGACTGAATAATAGTGCTTATAAGGACAGCTACTGGTAAAAAATGTTGCTATATCCTGCAGAGTGAGTGTAGCAAACAGAAAACAGCTACACCTGCTACTGCAGGATATGGGATGATGGTCTGCCTAGCTCTGCCGAGCTGGCTATGTAGTGCAGCAGAGTGCCCTGGAGCCAGCAACCGGGGTTCAGGTCTAGTGCCAGAAGAAAAGAAAAACATGTTTTTCTCTCCTTCTGCTGTGTTCTAAGTCTGTGCTTCCCACGGAGTTGATTATATTTATTTTTTTTGGGGGGGGGCTTGCTCTCTGCAGAGGAGGATGTGGGAGTTGTACTCTCCCACATAAAAAATACATAAGGTAGTGTTTATCCAGGGCAGTAAGGAACTGTTGGTATTTGCAACAGTCATCCTGGGGTACATCACCCTGCTTGTGTCGGACAGTTTTTGGTTTGCCGTTTGTGAGCGGCACTCATTAGGAGCCATCCTTTATCACATAAAACTGTTTGGGTCCAGGGATGTCAGTAGGTGTGTCCATAGCCCCATAACGGTCAACCTGTGTGTGTAATCAATCTTGAGGAGGTCCATGACTTCCTCAGACCTTGGCATGTATCATTTTGGCATGCGCTGTTTTTGTGTGTTGACTTGTAGGCATAAAGCAGTTTTCTTGTTTTTGTTTCTAGCTGGACCAGCATTTTCTATGGCTAGCCAATCACACCAAAGGCAAGTTCATTTATAGCTTGTACTTTGTTTTGTGTTGCTGAAGCAGAATGAGTTCATTGTTTTATTAGGTCATTCTTCAGACCAAAACTTGCTACATTCAGAACAATTATACGGGCTCTCACTTGGTTAGTGTCTCCAATGGTTCAGGGATTTTTTAATACTGTGATGAGAATGGACCCCAATTTTAAGCCAGGGCATATTTAAAAATCAGGAACTCAGTACTGCATTAGTTACTGATTTTTGCTCTCCCGGGGTTAGTGTCTCCAAATGTTTAGGGATTTCTAATACCGTGGCAAGAATGGACCCCATTCTTTAGCCAGGGCATATTCAAAACTCAAGAAATTAGTACTGTATTAATCTTTGATGTTTGCTGAGAGCGCTCTTCTCAGCACACGCAACGTCCCCAAGATGGCTTCCTTTTGAAGTTCATAAGGTGTCACAAGTAATGGTAGCATATTTAAATGTGCCTGAAAGTTCTTTTTGGTTAGTCCAGCTGCTCCACGCACTACTGGAACAATTTGTGTGTCCTTATTCCACATCAGTTTGGTTTCTGACTGCATATCTTGGTATTTCATGATTTTGTGTTTCTACAGAGTGAATTCTCTGGTGTTTTTTCAGGTCACCCTTCTGGGCAAAACTCTTGCCACATTCAGCACATTTATATGATTTCACTCCAGAGTGAGTTAGCTGATGCATTATCAGGGCACTCTTATAGCCAAAACCCTTGTTGCAGTCAGCACAACTATACGGCTTCTCCTCAGAGTGAATTATTTGATGTTTTATCAGGCCACTCTTTCGGGCAAAACTTTTGTTGCATTCAGCACATTTATACGGCCTCTCTCCAGTGTGACTACGCTGATGCATTGTCAAGCCATACTTATGGCCAAAACTCTTGCCACATTCATCACATTTATATGGTTTCTCTCCAGAGTGAATTCTCCGATGTACTATCAGGCTTCCATTCTGGATAAAGCTTTTGTCACATTCAGTACATTTATATGGTCTCTCACCAAAATGAATTTTCTGATGTACTATCAAGCTTCCCATATGGATAAAGCTTTTGTCGCATTCAGCACATGTATATGGTTTCTCTCCAGAGTGAATTCTCTGATGTACTATCAGGCTTCTCTTATGGATAAAGCTTTTGTCACATTCAGAACATTTATACGGTCTCTCTCCAATGTGAATTTTCTGATGTAATAGCAACGCTCCTTTCCAGGCAAAACTCTTGCCGCATTCAGCACATTTATATGGTTTATCTCCAGAATGAATTCGCTGATGTTTTGTTAGGTATCTCTTCTGGGCAAAACTTTTGCTGCATTCAGCACATGTATATGGCGTCTCTCCAGAGTGAATTTTATGATGCAATGTCAGGTTTCTGTGCTTGCCAAAGCTCTTGTCACATTCAGCACATTTATATGGCTTCTCTCCAGGGTGAATTATCTGATGTTTTTTCAGGTCACTCTTCTTGGCAAAACTCTTGCCACATACAGCACATTTATATGATTTCACTCCAGAGTGAATTCTTTGATGTTTTATCAGGCCACTCTTCTGGGTAAAGCTTTTGTCACATTCAGTACATTTAAATGGTCTCTCCCCAAAGTGAATTTTCCGATGTAATAGCAAGACATCTTTCCGCGCAAAACTCTTGCTGCATTCAGCACATTTATATGGTTTCTCTCCAGAGTGAATTCTCTGATGTATTGTCAGGCTTCTCCTCTGGCCAAAGCTCTTGTCACATTTAGCACATTTATATGGCTTCTTGTGAATTTGATGCATTATAGTTTTATGTTGCACAGTAAAACTCTTATTAGTACATTTTACTGCATTTAGCTTACTTGAACTCCTCTGATATTTGGTACACTTAAATCGCCCTTCTCCTTTATGAATGTGTTGTTGCATAGTGATGAGATGTAGGTCATAAAAATTCTTCTTGTACTGAGGATACTGATGAGGTTTCTCTATTGTGTGACTCAGCTGACAATTCTCTAGTGATGATTGCTGGCTCCAACTCTTGTTGCACTCAAAATTCCTGCTGACTAAAAATAGATATTTAATTAGTATTTTTTACAATAAAGAAATAAATGTGTCAGTTGTTTTTATCTTAAGCTTTTTAAGAGCTTTATCAATATTCCCAAGATTTAACCTTAGAATATTTCTTTCAGACATTCCCATTTAAATACACTGTACTTTGGATTAAATTATTCTTTCTGCAACATTTAAATGTATTGTTTTTATTAATATTTGTACAAGGGATCAGGCCAATTTTGGCTTCTCATTGGTCAACATCTGCTCACAAGGGAGTATGGTGACAAGTAGTAAAATCTGGCAGGAGGTGTATGCTAACCAAAACAGTAATGACACAGGACAAAAGAGTATAAAGCAACTGAAATAGAACAACATGGACAATTTCTAGCAGGCAAACAAGTTAACTAACTTTTTTTTAAATGCAGGCAATAACCAACGTCAAAGTAGGATAGAGTAAATGTCATTCTGCAGCTACCCCCTTTCTAAGTTTAAAAAAGCTAAATCATATTTTTAAATGCAGACAGTCACTGAAGTCAGACAGAGCACATTGTAGCTGCACCTACCCTCACCACTGAGTAAAAAGCAAAAACCACATTTAATGCAGGTAGTTAACAGAGCCAGTCAGAATCGAAAGCGACTGCAGCTACCCCAAGTAGAAAACAAAAAATCATATTTCTAAAGTACAGTCACTAAAGTCAGATAAAGTACAATAAAACTAAGGGGAATTAATAAATGTGTATGTAAAGAGAGAAATAATAATACCATGGTCAGCATGTTCTCTGGAATAAAAATTCAAGAATTAAGATGAATACTGGATGGATGCATGGGCAAAGTTAAACAACTGTTAGTGATCTTGCAATTAGGTGTAAATGATATAAATTCCAAAGAAAAGGAGAACATCTTGGAAAACTACATGAAATTAGTTCAAGACATAACAAAATACACTACAGATGTTATTATATCTGGCATTTTGCCCACATATGGAAGGTTTCAACATATAAACCATGACATTGCCTGTACTAACTGCAAACTGAAGAAATTCTGTTTAGATCAGGGGATAGGATTTATAGAAACAGACACTATCTTCAGAAATAATTCACTGTATAAAAAGGACATACTTCATCTAAATACAATGGGACAAAGAATATTAGGGAAAACTTTTAACAAAATCATTGAGAACCATTTAAACTGGGTACAAAAGGGGGAGGGGAAATACCCAGATAAAAACTGACAGCTGTAAAGTAAAACCACAACATACAATATCGGAGTCTGTAAATTGCTTGTTAACCAATGCGAGAAGCTGCGACAAAAAGTTTAAGGAGCGCACTTACTTAATAAGGGACAATAACATCCAAATTGTGATTATCACAGAAACCTGGTTGGAGGATGGAGATACTTGGGACATTTTGTTTTCCACTCGTTTAACCAGGTGAGACACACTAAGATGAAAGCTTGTTTACAGGTGCAACCTGGGAGCACAGGGAAGTTAAGTGACTTGCTCAGGGTCACACAGTATGCAAGTGGGGGCTGTGGGATTCAAACCCAGGTCTCCAGATTTGCAGCTCAGAGCCATAAACCACTGCACTATACTGCTTTTAACTGGATATACTACATACCATAAATCTAGAAAATACAGGAAGGGTGGCGGGGTGGCAATCTATGTTCAAGAGTCCATACAAAGTATGGAAATACATCATGGTAGTTTAAATATTGAACACCTAACTGTAAAAATTACTCCCTATAACACATCAAAAATTATCTTAAGGGTGCTGTTTCATGCACCCATTACCAGAGAGAACAATCAGGAAATCCTGGACTACTTGGATCTCTTAAATCCAGCTGAAAGTATCATTCTGGCAAGAGACTTAAACCACCCAGGAATTGATTGGAGAAACCAAACTGCAGCACGTAACACTGAAAGAAATTGTCTAGAAAAAATTAACCTACTAGGATTAGAACAGATAGTTTAAGAAAATACAAGAAGAAATAGAATACTAGATGTGGTACTAACAAATATGGGATCTAGATTAATGGATACAGAAGTAGGCCCTCCAATGGCAAACAGTGACCGCAATACAGTTTTTTTTTTAAACTAAAAGAAATACCTACTCAACAGGGTAGCAAAATAAAAATCTCAAATTTTAAAAATGTAAAATTCAACAAAATAAGAGAAGAGTTGAAAACTTGGGATTGGGAAACAGATCTTTCAGAATTATCATTGGATGGGATGTGGGATACTCCAGTGGCTAAAATAGGAGTACTTTCAGACTTGTATATATCCTATATAAGTAAAAATTCAAAACAGGGTAATAATCCTAAGTGGCTAACCCACAGAACTAAAAGACAAATCAAACTAAGACACAAAGGGCAGGATTCACAAAAGAGATGCACTGGGCCCATCTGCGATACACTGGCTCATACAGGATGCACCAACCAGAGACAGAGCTACCCACAGAGGCATGCGCCACGGGATGCACCATGCGCAACCCCACTGTGAATTGCTCTGAAACGGCTGAGCACAAATCAACAGATGCACCATGAGGATTGAGATAAGCTGGAAGAAGTTATGCGATTCACAGACAATGCACCCAGAACATCCTACTTCTGCATGCATGAGTATCTCAGCTGCTTAGCATCTCATTAACACAGGCCCAGAACTCATCTGCACGCCCTGCGCCATAAATGCTCCCAATTCAGCAAGATGACACTAGGTGATTGAGAGGATTCACAGCCTCGAAGGTGAGTACACAGCTATTCCTACACGTTATACAGTGGGTACTGTGGGGTTTCTCCATGAGTATGGGTGTCTCTGACCACACAATGGCATATCCCAGGTGTGGGGGAACCAGTGTTATGCAACAGGACTGTCAGAGGTACACAGCAGCATCTGTTCAGGCATAGTGGCACTGTTGCAATGCCACAGACTGTGGCCTGCTGGTCGATACACACTGGTAGCTCGCCTTGTGCTGGTACCCTGGACTGCCAAACTGGCATCCCAAAGGTGGTACCATGGAAGGGGGGCTTGCTGATGCAAAAGCACCCACAGTGATGTGTGCATGGTGTGTGTGCAGGGTGCAGGGTTTTAAATCAGCTCAGAAAATTGATTAGCACAAATTGCTAATCAATTGTGAAAATGAATAGCATATAGCTCAATTTGATTAGCAAAATTTAAAATGCCGAAATGTGTATATGTAAGATATATACTGTAACCCAAATAAAATCTTTAATTAAAATCTGCCTGTCTTTGCGTCATCTGTTTTATTACCCCAACACACACACACTTCAGTACCACACCCTCCCCACACTTGTCCCCCTTTGCCAGAACTACTTAAACCCTTCAGTACCTCCATCCGCCCCCTTTGCCAGACTAGGGTATCTGCCAAAAACCCCACCCATCTCAGCATCCCCCTCCCCAGCCAGATGTCCCCTTTGCCAAAAACTAAAGGTAGGAGTCACCTGCCACAACCCTCCCCCCACCATACATCTCAATCTTTGGCACTGAAATGTGGTACATGGACACTTAAAATGAGGGACAGTGACCATCACAGAGGGACACAACAACAAGGCACTGAAATGAGGGACATGCAGACACAAAATAACGCTATAGAATCACAGTTTTTTTCCTTAGATGTCATAGTTTATTTCTGATTTGGGATATTATGAGTTATTGCTTTAAATGCTGAATTTGCAGCAGTTATGGGCTTCATTTTTTCCATGAGGGAGAGATTAGTTTTAAGAAGTACAATAAGGGACAGCCCATAATCAGGGACAGCTGAAAGCAATGCCTGACACAAAACTGAAAGTGCCCAATAGTGCGACTGTTGTTGTACTGCCAGGGTTGGATATCTCGAGGAGGAGCATGACTGAAGAAACAGGAAAGAAGGGTCCTCTGCTGCCATCCTTT
Source organism: Neoceratodus forsteri (assembly GCA_016271365.2). Taxonomy (NCBI): domain Eukaryota; kingdom Metazoa; phylum Chordata; order Ceratodontiformes; family Ceratodontidae; genus Neoceratodus; species Neoceratodus forsteri. The sequence continues at coordinate 388,385,425 of CM057457.1, read as the reverse complement.
AATGGATGCCTCTTGCAATGAGCTATTCTCAAAGGGGCATGAAAAGCAGGTTAAAATAACAGCAAGCTTTTTTTTTTTTTTTTTTTACATACCTGGTGGTCTAGTGGCTGATGCTGACGCCGCCGGTGGTTCGTTTTGCCTGCTCTCCCACCCGCTCACCTGCCCACCTACTCAGTCACAGTCCCTCCACATCCTCCTGACTACCGCATCCACGAGTATGCCTTGCCGCGCGTTGCTGACTGCTTCCAGTTCTGGTTGGCAGTATGCTGGACCACACATTGAAACAGTGGGAGAAAAAAACCCACAGAAAAATGGATCGCACTTTTCTGCGATTCAAGTGAAATTTGACTAGTGTGATCAGCCGGTTTGCATCGCAAACTGTGATGTGATACCGGCTATTTAAAACCCTGAGGGTGGATAGCACTGCATGCCTCCATGAGCATGCAGCACCATGGCTCCTGCCATGGATATTTGGCCATCCATGGTAAGGGCATGAAACACAAGGGACACTGCACACTGTACAGGGTCATGCACATGCACGCCCCCCCATCCCTGGCTGACAGTGGCTGGTGTGGCAGACACCACATGCAGGCTGTCAGACCTGGGCACAGGGGTACCCCACATGCATGGCTAATGTCTGTATGCATTCTCCCACAGAAACCACGATGTTGGAAGGCAACAGTACCACCAGCAAGTGGAGACTTAACTTCACCAAGGATGAGGAGAGGGCACTCTTCAAGGTGTGCAACCATGCACCTGGATGTCTTCACCTGCAGGGGTGGCAGCTGGACTGCACGGGCAGAGGGCTGGGAGGAGGTGGCCTGCCATGACAATGCTGTGGCATCCTACAACTGGACCACACAGGAGTGCAGAAAGCACAGCAACGACGGGTGCAGGAGGGCCAAGGAGAAGGTGGCCACATCGAGGCATCCCTCCAGTGGACTGGGGGCGGGCTGGGAATGGATGTCAGATTCAGCCCCAATGAGGAGCTACTGGCCATTACCATCACCGGGTCCACTGTGCAGGGTTTTCTCAGGTGGTGGCTTCCAAACCAGTGGTAGCCCATTGCAGCACTGTAAGTAACTGTGTAGCCATGGCATGCCTGGCCCCACATGTGCCAAGGCTGCCATGCCTGGCCCTGTATGCAATGCAGTGCCACTGTGTACCCAGGTGCTGTGCCATGTGCCTGGTCACACTTGGCTGGCCACAACTTGCTTTGCAGGGTCACATCCCCATGCCACTGTTGCATATGGGGAGTGCACCTGCCAGCAGTGTCTCTGTGTGGCACACATGGTTGTGCATTCGTAAGCCACCAACGCCATGCAATGTGCCATGGGGCTACTGCCTGTCACTGCACAGTGACAGTCACAGCAGGCACAAGGCCTGTGTGGCGTGGTGGCCATGGCATAGCCCTGCAGTGGACAGGCATGGGCACCCATGGTGCCATGGAGCTTGCCCGTGTGCATGTCTGATGTCAACTGATTTGCACTGTGCATTAACCATGTTCTCCCTTCTTTTTTCCACAGCCCCATCATGCCTCATGGGTGCAGCCATCCCCACGGCTGCATGGGACACCCTAGCGGGTGATGATGAGAGTTTGTTGCACAAGACCACTGGCACTGCAGTGGATTGCACCATCCCTGGACTGTCCACTGCACAAGACACATCTGTCATGGCCCCAGTGGTGGTGGTGGTGGGCACCTCAGCCACCACTGGCATGTTGGCCGATGAGGAAAACGCATGGCTCGGGTGCCTGTCAGGGTACTCTGACAATGATCATGATATTGCCGTGAAAAATTGTGGACACCCTCCTCATGCTCGCCAGTGGCATGCTGGGGGTTGCTCCCACCACAGACATCAATGCCACAGATCCCAGCAGGGCATGGCCAACAGTAGTACTTGCAGCATGCAAGTGCCTCTGCAGGTGGCCTCGAATGCCACTGACATTCCCACTGTGTGTGGTGCAGCTGTGGTGGCTGCACAGCTGCCTGCAGCTGTGGGTGCTGTGCACCCTGTATCTGTGCCTTGTGCAGTGTCGGGGTGTCTGGGCAGGGTGCTGTGATGCAGGCACCTGCGCCATTGGACCATGACAACAATGGCTGTGGGCATACAGTGGCTGTGCATGGCCTTGGCCTGCCCATGCCACAGCCTGCCATGGTGCAACCACTACCTGTAGATGCACCAGGATGGGCTGTTCCATCCCTCACTTGTCGGCAATGCCAAAGTGACCCCTCACCCATTGATGACATGGAGAGCAACCTCAACCTCCTGCGTGCCACTGTGGAGGGGCAGGCAGTCCTTCATGAGGAGTTCCATAGCCACAGGACTGTAACGGTCCAGGAGCACGAGCCCGCTGCCTCCTTGTGTGCACATATGTTGACAGAGGCACGCCTCATGTGAGTGGGCATGACAGCAGCCCTGGAGCAGATTGCAGCTGCTACAGAGGTGGTGGTTGACTCCATTACATGCCGTGGACATTGGACATCCAGTCGAACACCCAGAAGCATGCCCCGCACACCCTGGCAGTGATGCCAGGTGGGGCCCCTGCAGCTAATGCCATCACTGCTCACCTCAACGCCCAGCATCCATGACATGGTTGTTGCCATGGAATGACAACACCATTGAGCACGCGTTCATGATCTTGGTGCAGCATCCCTGTTGAGTCGGTGGATACATCCCCTCTGGCTGGTGGTGGCACAACCGCAACCAGCAGTCATGGCAGAGGCTGCCCACGTGTCCGTGGCAGCCAGGGTACTAGCCTGTGATGTCCAGGTCCTCAGTCCATCGGCGGAGGCATGTACCACCTGTGTGCACCACAAGTCCTGCCACTGGTACCTGGGGTTGCATGTGGTGGGCACCTGCCCTGGTGTGCCACCGTCTCCATGTTGTGTTACCTGTGCAGTTCCACCTATGTATCTGTGTGTGCCACAACTGTGCCATGTATCATGAGCATAATGAGGGCATTCCAGTGTCTTCTGTGCCTGTGCTCTGGTTGCAGTGCACAGTGACCTATTACATCCCTGCCATGGTCCTGGTGGTACAGGTGTGTAGCCGGCCCAGTGTGTGTGTGTGTGTGTGTGACTGTGTGCACCACTGTCTGTATACTGTCCAGTGTCTACTGTGCTCGGCACATCCCATGTCCACACCATGGTGCACCCCCAGGATACATACCTCCTATAGTCACCTGCAGTTCCCGCAGTTCTCCTCCACCAGACGGCTTTGGTATTCCCTTGCCCATGCTGCCAGCCACGGGTCCCATCAGCCCTGTGTGGCATCCATGCCATGGTCCTGTGGTGGTGCTCCGTCACCCCCCCACCTCCTTCTCTTCCCTGGAACTGTCGACTTCGCTGGCCTCAGCAGGTATTCCGTGGTCTAGGGCCATGTTGTGTAGCATACAACAGGTCAGGAATATGCCACAGGTCTTCTCAGGGCTATACTGTAGGGCACCACCTGACCTACACAGACACAGGAACTGCATCTTCAGCATGCCAAAGACATGCTCTATGATGGTGCGTGTAGCACTGTGTGCCTTGTTGTAGCACTCTTCCACCTCTGTTAAGGGTTGTCAGAAGGGGGGGAGGAGCCAGGGCCTGAGTGGGTATACCCCATCACCTGTAGGGGAGAAGGTCTGTCCGTTAGTACATTGGTTGCTTGTGTGGCATGCTCCTATCACCGCTCTTGGCCTCAATTGTGTGTGTGCCTGTCATGCTCTCCTGCCTGTGCTTCCCCCTTCCCTGCAGTCCTGCATCCCTACAACAGAGGATGTTGCATGCCCCGTTTGACTGTGATATGCATGTCACTGCCACACATGCACCACCATGTCAGTGCCCCATGTCTAGTGTTCATTACCCCTGTGCTACCTGGTGCCTGCCTAAATCCCCTTGCACACCTCCGCTGTCCCAATGCCCATATGCCTGCTGTGCATTGCACATGTTTCCCCCTGCCTACACCTCTTTTCCTGCCAGTGGGACCCTGTTGTGCATTTGAGTACCTGTCACACGCACCTAAGAGATGGCCACTCTGTATGCCCCATTTCAAACCTCCTGCAGAAGGCCAAAAGATGTCATATGAAGGCATCATGTGTGCTCCAGGGTGTGTGGTGCAGACACTGCTGATGTGCCCTGTGACATTGCACACCACCTGGCAATTCACAGAGTGGAAGCCCTTCTGGTTCATATAGGTGATGGCATCCTCGCCAATGGTGCATGGATTGCCACATGGGTGCAGTCAATGGCCCCTATGATGCCTGGCATATGTGCCACCCTGTAGAACCCCTGCATGGCTTCTGTCCACTGTGCCTGTGTGCTGGGGAAATGGATGAATTCTGAAGCATGTGGTAGCAGTGCAATGAGGAACTGTGTGAGGAGCTGGAATGTGGAGGCCTATGAGATGCCAGTGGTATCCCCTGTAGTCCTCTGGAAGGTTCCCATGGTGAGAAGGCACATGACTGTTGTCACCTTGGTCTCCTTCAAGATGGCATGTCCATGTGTTTTAGTTTTTAGTTTATTAGTCTAGGAATTAATACCTTTGAGCCAGAGCTCTTTTACAAAGGTTCCACGTCACAAAGAACATTTAACAAAGCACAATACACATTACAAGTAAAACCAGATGGAAAAGTTGCATAATAAATTTGCTATTAACAGTTTAAGGCAGTAACGTTTTTAGAAGTTTCATAATAAAACAAGCTATAACAGTTTCAAGGGGAGTAGACAATTTGGAAGATAAAGAAACTTCCAGGGAGAGGGCGATCATTAGGAGCCAAAGGGAGGCAAGAGAGGAGGGAAAGGTGGCGGGCAGGAGAGTAAGTGAGAGGGAACAGAAAAAAAGGAGGGGGGGAGTGAGTTTGGGTGGCAGACAGGAAATAGTAGTGGTACCAGAGGGCTCATTAGACAAGGAGAAGAGGCCTCAGATGTGAGGATGGACACGAGGAGTAGTAGTCTTTATCTAGCGCAATCACAGTTGCTAGTGGTAGTGAGGTGGGCATAGAGCATGGATTTGAAAGCTTCGAGTGAGGTTGAGGATAGAGTAGGTGGACTTAGAGCATTGAACCATGTCGGGGCCCTGTATGCGAAAGATCTTTGTCCCTGTGTAGTCCGGCATCTGGGAACCAGGAAAGGTTGGTGTTCAGATCTGGTGGAGGGTCGTAAGCCAGGATTTGGTCGGAGTAGGTTTTGGATACATAATGGAGTCAGTCCCAAGATAGATTTTTTTGCCATTATGCAGGCGAGATAAATAAGATGATTTGATAGGTTCAACCAGCCTAATTCATAGTACAGTTCACACGTGTGAGTCAGTCTTTGAGCCCCCGTGAGGAGGCGGCAAGCCTTATTTAGAGTGACTGAGATACGCCTTAGAGCACTGGAGGTAGCTGAGCCATAAATAATAAGGCCATAGTCAATGATAGAGATTATGGAACTCTGTATAGCTATTCTCAATGCCGCTTGGTTTAGAAATTGACGGTTACGAAATAGTATTCCAAGTCGTTGGTTCAATGTTTTCGCAGTATTGTCAATGTGGGTTGCAAAGGTGAGCCCTTGGTCAAAAGTGATGCCAAGGTATTTGAAAGTATTTACCTGGTCCAGTGTATTTCCCGCAGAGGTTTGTATTGTGAGTGGAGTATTTCTATTTTTGTTTTGGTAATTGGTGAAGAGCATGGCTTTTGTTTTATTGTGGTTTAGCACAAGTTTACTATCCAGGAACCACCTTTCAACACTAGAGAAGGCAAGTTGCAGGCTTTTGCATAGGGAGTTTGGATCCTTGTGGGAAGAGAGAATTACAGCATCATCAGCGTATAAGATTATTTTCTCCTGGCAGAAATCTGGGAGGGAGTTAAGGAACAGGCTAAAGAGGAGCGGGCCAAGAATTGATTCCTGCGGTACACCCAAGAGAACTGGTTTGAAGTCGGAGAGTTTATTAGAGATTTTTACAGCCTGTGACCGATTATACAGGTAACTTTTTACCCAAGCACTAGGACCTTCGGCCAGGCCTTGGCTGGTAAGTAAGGAGGTAAGTAGGCCATGATGGACTGTGTCAAAAGCTTTTGTAAGATCGATAAAGACCGCACCGGTTTGGCACCCTTTGTCCAGGGCTGAGTGGACTTCTCCAGAGAAATCAAGTAAGGCTGTTGTAGTACTATGTCCTTTCCTAAAGCCGTGCTGTTATTTACAGAGTAGATTGTATTTGTCCAGGTAATCAGAGAGTTGATCTGCCACTATACGTTCAAGTGCTTTGGAGAGGGGAGGGAGTATTGATATCGGTCAATAGTTTCCTGTTGAGGTTTTGTCCCCCCCTTTGGGCACTGGCGTAACTATGGCAGATTTCCATTTGTTGGGAAATTGACTTTGGCAAAGGGACAGATTAAGAATTTTTGCAAGGGGGTGAATTACTTCATCCAGGGTGAGAGACAGGATTTTTAGATCTAGGGTGTCACTACTTGTTCTGGATTTGGAGCAGGCCTTTCTTATGTACTTGTGGGCTTCATGCACTTTGATTTTCTTGAAGTAAAATTGTGGTTTGTCACGAGGGGTGTTTTGTGATACTAGGCTAGGCACAGGTAAATCCAAGAAGAAATCTGAGGGGAGGACCCCACTAAGGTCTGTGAATGTCTTATTAAGCGCATCTGCAATAGTCTTTGGGTCAAGAGTGGTGGATCCATCAACTTTCATAATGGTAGGTGATGATTTTGATTGCTTACCCATTATGTTTCGGATGTTGTCCCAAAAGGCTCTTCCATCACCCCAGGTGGATTCAAGGGCATTTTTGAAATAGGCGCTCTTCATTTGCCTAATTTGTGAGGTACATCTATTACGTGCCTGCTTGTATTTTAGGGTATCATGAGGTGAGCCTGTGTCTCTTGCAATTGCCCAGAGGTGGTCCTGAGCCTTGAGCTCAGCAAGTAGTTTGGCAGTAATCCATGGATTTGACAGCGCTTTGATTTTACGTTTTTTTTACTGGGGCGTACAAGTCGCATGCAGTATTGAAAGATTTAATGAAGTATTCTAGTGCGGTATTAATATCAGTCGATTCAAATTTTTGGCGTCCAGTCCTGTTGCAGGAGATAGGTTTCTAATTTGATAAGATCCCCAAGAGGCAATACTCTGCTTGCTATAACTTTGGGGGGGTGGCTTGAGAAATTTATTAGACCAGGTACAGGACACTGGGGAGTGGTCACTGAGAGAGTCAGGGAGAACTTTAATGTTTTTTTATCCGGTCAGGGTGATTTGTGAGAACCCAGTCAATAAGGGTGCTTGTACCAGTTTTGTAATTTTTCTGGGTGGGGGAGGTTACCATCTGCGTCAGATTTGCTGCTAGGATATCATCTTTGTAGGAGCCAGTGTCAGAGGCGAGCCAGTTTATGTTGAAATCCCCGAGGAGGAGGAGCTCATTTTCAGAGGGCTGCAGACTAACAAAATCAAGTACTGACTTAATACTGGCACGGTGGTCTTTTGGAGGGATATAGACTGCTGCCACTGTAAGAACTTTGTTTTGTGCACCAAGGAGCAATTTGATAGGGAGGAGTTGCATCTGCGTATTTGTGGGGGTGAAGCTGCCGCGTTGACAGGAGAGGTTGTCCTTTATGTAGATGGCACAGCCCCCACCTTTCTTGTTTGCCCGGTCGAGTCTGAAAAGATTGTAGCCTTCAAGCAAGACCGCATGATCCGTGGTGCTGGGAGATAGCCAGGTTTCCACAATGGCTAGTATATCAGGTTTTTTTTGCCCAAGAGTTTGAAGAGATGCCAGTTTGGGAAGGAGGCTGCAGATATTTAGAGTGATAATGGAGAGACCACTACCAACTTTCACTGTTTTTGTTGGCTTAAGTGCAACAGGACCAGGGTTTGGGTGTATCCCACCAGACATTAGAAGTAGGAGGAGCAGGAGTTTCAATGATGCCATTCGTAGTTCATAATAGGTTGGAGTGAGTTTCTGCTTGTACTTTATAAGATGATTGGATTTTCTCTGAGTCCAGTAGGTGATCGTTAGTGAGTTATAATGATTTGACAGTTTCCAATGACTAAATATTGCTCTTGCACCCAGGTATTAATTGGGTGATGTTTGATTAAGACTTCAGAGTAAATGCCATGGTACCATGTTGCGGGTAGTAGTATAGAAAGGTGAGAGTAGGTGGAGGGGTTGGGTAGGCAGATGGGGGGAGTTGGCATAAAGGGAAAAGGAGGGTGAGGGTGAGCAGGAACAGGTGGTGGGGACTACGCCAAGGCATTATTTTTAGCGAGGTAGGAGAGAGCAGAGAAAAGGTGTGGGGTAGGCAGTCTGGGGGGGTGATGAGCAATAGGAGGGTGGTGGGGTAAGGATTTAAGTGGGCTTAGGTGGATATCTAAGCACTATAGCGAGTACAGAAAATACTGTGAGGGTTTAGTGGCAGGGGGTTTAAGAGCAGTATTATAGCGAGTACAGAAAATACTGGGAGGGTTTAGTGGCGGGGGTTTAAGAGAAAAACAAGACAGTATGGAGATTTAGGACGCAGAAAAGTGTAAAGGAAAAGGCAAAAGAAGAACGAGAAATGAGGAAACACAAAAAAGGTAAATAGCAGCTGAGGGGGTTTAGAGAGTGTGTATCAGAGCAGTGGAGGAGGGAGGAGTATGCTTGCAGGAGTACATTGGGAGGCTCCTGCTTGGGGGTGGGTCTTTTCACGGGCGGAGCGAGAGGCCTATTTAATAAAGGTCGGAGGGGGGGGGGCCTGTGGGTGTGGTGGGTACCTGTGTTTTGTCATGGCACAGCTCACAGAGCTGCCTCAGAATTGCCCCATTCAGGCGGTTCAGCCTATTGTCTCCTCATCTGTCAGCTGCTCAAATGTCAGCCTGCCACAAAAATGTCATGAGGCAGGTTGCCTATGGTGCCATCCACCTCCCCATCTCCTTATCCTCAATAGCACACCAAACATGGTGACTGGTGCTGGGTACATGCTGCTGATGTGGTGCTATCTGGCTCTCTGGAGCTCTCTCCCTCTCTCTCACTCACACACACACACACTCGCCCCGTCTCTCAGTCAGTGTGCAGGTGCTGCTGTTCAGTCAATGACCTGCAGGTGATTTGCACTTAAGTCTGCTTCTTTTACACTTATCTTTTCATGGTGCATTTGGCATTTGCACTGGAATTGCTCTGTCGTTGTGCCATAGATTTGCACTGTGAATCACAATGCCCTGTGTAAGCATGGGTACACCCCTGTTTCTGTGCCACATGTCATTATGATGTGCCTACAGTGCTACTTCTTTGGCACAGGGCATCTCCGATGCCCTGGTGCATTCTCCCTGTGTGTGAATCACTCCACGGCACATTTTCAGGTTGTGCCAGTGCATCTCAGGTGTGCTCAGCACATCTCTTTTGCGAATCCTGCCCCAAATGTACAAATTATCAAAGTTAGACACAAATTACCTTTCAAAATATAAAGACCAGACAAGGCGAGTAAAGAAACTAATTAAAGATGGAAAAATAAATAAAAAAAAACAACAAAACTTGGCAATAAGAAGCAAAGGCAACTATAAGACCTTTTATTCATATATTAATAATAAAAAGGAAATAAACAATTGATAGGTCCATTCAAGGATGAAAAGGGTAATATATTAAATAATAGTGACATTGAAAACATGCAGAATAAATATTTTACCACGGTATTTAACACAAATGACAAATCAATAAATTATATGAAATACAATGTATCAGATGAAAATCTGATTGAAATCAAGACAAAGAATGTTATGGATAGATTAAAAACAAATAAATAAATAAATCACCAGGTCCAGATGATATACATCCAAGACTTATTACAGAAATATCAGCAGAGATAGCCTGTCCAGTAGTCTTTATCTTCCAAAGGTCATTAGACAAAGGGCAAGTAATTAAGAAATGGTGAAAAGCACATGTTGTACCAATTTTAAAAAAGGAAATAAAGACTCCCCTGAGAATTACAGACCTGTGAGCCTAACAACAATAATGGGCAAAATATTAGAAGGCATTATAAAGGATCACAAATAAGTTCAAGTGACAGAAAGCGATCAATTTAATCACAGTCAACATGGGTTTACAAAGTCAAGATCTTGTCAAACCAACCTTCTGCAGTTTTATAAGAGAGTAAGCAGGGAACTGGACTCTGGTAAATCAGTGGATGTAAGAGAGCTGGACTTTTCTAAAGCATTCAACAAACTCCGTCATTATGAGTTAAACTGAATCCCTTCTTTCCCTCAATATCCACAATAAACTGGTAAAATGGATAGCAGCTTGGTTACATGGGAGAAGACAGAGAGTGGAGATCAATGGCGAACTATCAGACTGGTGTTCTCTGACTAGTGAGGTCCCGCAGGGGTCAGTTTTGGGACTCTGTTTAATATACATATTTCATCTTTACAATTCAAGACTGAAAATATATGGTTGGCAACATTTTCAGACAACTGCAGAGTGGGTGCAGTGGTCAATTCAAATCTGGACCAAATCAAACTTCAGGAAACCATCAAATATATCGAGGAATGGACTAAAACACAAGCTTAAATTAATGAGGAAAAATGTATAGTCTTACACATGGGTAAAAAGAATTTCGAGTTTTGCTATACCATAAATAGAAAACAACTAAAACAATCTGCAAAAGAAAGGGATCTGGGCGTTATTATAAGAAATGACCTTACTTTCAGCTCCCAATGTGATCAGGTGATAAAAAATGCAAATAGAGCCCTGAATTGCATTTTGAGACATGTCACATGTAGAAGCAGGGAGGTTATAGTTCACCTGTATGGGTCAATGGTGAGAACCCAGCTGGAGTACTGTTCTCAAATATAGGCCCCTTACATGAGAGGGGGAACTAGATAGACTGGAGAAGGTACAGAGAAGGGCAACCAGATCAGTGGTGGGGTTGAAGAGTAGACCCTATGAGGATCGTCTGGAGGACCTTGGGCTGTATTCTCTTGCATATAGGAGATTGGGGGGGCATGATACTGGCTTCAAGATATAACCCTAAGATTAGATCTGGGCCTTAACCTACAGGAGAAAATCTATAATACCAGAACTTACAATAAACGGCTAAAACAACACAGGTGGAAGTTAAAAACAAGCATTTGTCAATGCTGAATGTTGTTTCGCTGGCGCTGGCATCTGTAGTGCCGGAGCTAGAGATGCATAACAGGAAAGGCAGTGAAATATTGAAGTGACGCCAACCCCACCCCACACCCTGTAGAGAGTGACAGGCATTGGGGTGTGCATTTGGGTCGTCAGCTATAAAAATCATGCCATTGTACCTCACTCTACCCTGTAGACACTGACAAGTGTTGTGGTGTGCATTGGGGTCTTTAGGCGTTATACTTACTCCATTCCATAAGAAAATATGCTGAGGTGGGTGCAGTTTAGAAGAATGGGGTGAACTTTGTGGCCGAACAGTACGAGGCACACCACAATGCCTGTCACTGGCTGCAGGGTGGGGGTAGGGGTGGCATTACAGCCAATAATCCCAAGTCACACCCCTGACACCTGTCGGTCTGTACAGGGTGGGGTGCTACAGTTGGAAACCCTAACACTGTAGGTGTGTGTTGGTAGTTTCACTCCAAATTTTCGACATGGGCTGTTTGTGAGGCCACCTCATGAAAAGTGGAACAATCAGTTTGTTAGCTGAAAGGTGGTTTTGCACAGCGACTATGCCATTTGGTGACACAGGGATAAAAACACATTTTGGGCAGGATGTGGAAAATGACAACTGTATTGTTCATGAGGAGCTGTAAAAAAATGGCAATGTTGAAAACCTGGAGTGAAAATATGAAAAACTGGTGAAGTCATGAGCATGCATAGAAACTGCGCAACACACATCCGTAACCCAATTATTTTTGTGAGTTTGTTAGCCACATTTTCAAAATAGGCATTTTGGGACCTCCCCCTCATGAACAGTGGCGCTGTGATTTTGTTAATCTGTCCCAAAAGTTGATTTCCCACAGTGACCACGCCATTGTGCGCCACATATGCGGAAACACATTTTGGGCAGGATGTGAAAAATGACAGCTGAACTGTTCATAAGGAGGTGTGAAAAAATGCTAGTGTTGAAAATATGGCATGAAAATATTGCAAATTTTTGCGAAGTTACAGCAGGTGAGGAAACTATAATGCATGCTTTGTAACACAGTCATTTTATGGATTGCAGCACCAAATTTTCAACATAGGCATTTTAGGACCTCTGCTTATGAACAGAGTCACCGTCATTTCCAAAAACTGTCCTGAAAACTGATTTTGCACAGCAACCATGCTATTCTGCGCCGGATGCGCGAAAACACATTTTGGTCAGGATATGTAAAATAGCAGCTGCACTGTTCATAAGGAGGTGTGGAAAAATGCCAATTTTGAAAATCTGGAGTGAAAATATTACAAATTCACGAAGTTAAGCGCATGCATGGAAACTGTGCAATGCACGCTCGTAAAACAGCCATTTTTTGGATTTACCCACCACGTTTGCAACATAGACTTTTTGAGAGTCCTCCTCATGAACAGTCACACTGCCATTTTGTTAATCGGTCCTGAAAGGTGATTCCTGCAGTGACCACAAAATCACCTTTTGGGACTGAATAACACCATGACAGTGCCTGAATTCATGAGAAGGGTCCCAATAACCCCATGTTGAAAATTTGGTGCCAAAATTCTCAAAATGGCTGAGATATGCAACAAAGTTGAAACCCCCATTTATGCCATTATACAGCTTACTGGCATTTTTCAGTTCGCGGTCGGCTTTGAAGAGTACAGACGTGTTCCCGGTCCACCAAAGATCATTGCGCTGGACTCTGGAGGTAAGTATGGGAGAGAGGTGTGGGGAGGCAGGGTGAACAGAGGGTGGCTCGGGTTGTGGGAGGGGGCAGGAGACCCACGAGGACTGTTTCTTTTCTCAGGTTTTAAAAATAAAAAACCATCGAGGGACAGGTTTTTGCAGGGGATTTACACGCCAGGGTGGGCTCCTGGTGTGCCACCCAAGTGATTTTTTTGGGAGGTTTTGTAGCTGACAGGGATTGGGCATCCCCACAGCACATATTGAGGGGAGGAGACATGAGCCGAGGGAGATTGGGCACCCCCATGGCACATAACAAAAGTGGGAGGGACATTATGCTGACGGGGAGTGGGCTCCCCTGTCAGCAAAATCAACGGGGACAGGAGATAAATGCAGATGGGGACTGGGTCCCCCGTCAGCATAGAAAAACTGTTGGGGGGCTGCATGATGCCGAGGGGGACACGGCATACATTTTAAATGGGAGGAGGTTCAGTATGCTGACGGGGAGTGGGCTCCCCCATCGGCATTGTGACAGGCGGTGGCGGCAGTCACTGCTGCCATGTTGCCTGCACGTCAGGAGGCGTGTTGTGGTCACACTGCATGACAGCTTCACTCTCATTGCAGCGGACCTTTTCTTTGTTCTGGTGGCCATATTAGGGATGCGTGAGGTCAGTGTCTGCTGCTGGCTGATTGGGGAATGAGGGACGCACCTTCTGATGCGTGCCCTGCATTCGCTCAACAGTGACCACACCTAAAATCTGCTACTATTGCAAGATGTTGGCTGCACAAGCGCGAGCCAACATAAAAAGGAAATACTGGTTCAGCCAATGAGTGGTCCCTGATTTGGAACTCCCTTCCTGAACAGATTGTGGAAAGCCCAACTTTAGAAATATTTAAAGCACGGCTGGACAAGTATAGTAAACATAAGGTTAAAGATTTTTAATAGATCAAATCTTGGCAAGCAAAGAAGGACGAAAGTCTCAACAATGCTTTGTGATTACTATGATAACATAGCACTATGAACTACTGTACAGCTACCCCTTCTCAAGTAACAACAAAAATTACATTTCTGTAATGTAGACAGTCACCAGAGCCAGTCAGAAAGACATGCAACTGAAGCTACCTTCACCTTCAAGTAAAAAGCAAGAATCATATTTTTGTAATACAGATGGTTGACAGAGTCAGTCACAATACAATGCAAATGTATTCTGACTGGCGCTAGTGATTATGATAATGTGATTAATCAACACACAGTAGGTAGGGAAATGCAGTGTTACGGTTTCCAACCCTAACTCCCCACCTACTAGCCTCCAAGCAGCAAAAGGAAAAACACATTATGGTTTTGACTGTTCTAGTCTTGGTGAATCAAAGGAGAGTTCTTCCTTGGCTATCTATCTCAACTCTAAGTCTCACCCCATTCTGACATTGTCTTCACATATACAGAACAATATCTCCCCACATGCTGCCAGCAAACTGTGGACCCTGCCTGAAGAAAACAGATCACACATGGTGTTATTTGATCATGCAATGGGGTGAGGGTTGACAGCCCCAAACAAGAGCACACCACTGATTCACCAACATTCAGAACAGCTGAAACTGTAATGTTTTCCCTCTTGCTGCTTAGGGGGTGGAGGTGAGGAGTTAGGGTGAAAATTCTAAAGTACAGTTGCATAAGAATTTACTGTAACAATAAATCTTTGGGATAATCTCTTGCAGCAGTTCACACTTATAGGACTATCCTGCTGCAGGCAACATTCCATCCAGTTAATTTATCAGCAGACCACCTGAGACTGCCCCCAATAACACCACATGTTGTATCATGGCAGGTATAAAAAAAAAAAGGGGTGATCACTGATGCTCCTCAGTTCTTTTCCACCTTGGCAACCATTTGTGAGACAAATAAAATGACCGACCATTCAAGAAGGAGAAGGAAGCCCCTAGAGAATTTTTTTTTTGTAAGAGTAGGAACATGTCAACCTCCTGCAACAGGAAGCAAGGAGGATGGAGTAATGGGCAGCATGAGCGGCTGCAAAAAAGTCGCACAAAGACCTACGGTCATTGCACATTCTTATTCAACTGTGCCATCTTCCTTGAGGAAACCTCTTGCAGCAGGTCACACTTATAGGAACGAGTCCCCAGCAGTTGGGAGGCAAAAAAAAGGGAGGTTGGCAGGAAACGATCACTTAAGACAACAGCCCCTGAAGGGTGGCCCTGCCGCAATCAGTTCACTTTTTGAACACAATGTCCAGGCAATAATTCTTAGTGACTGTATGTGCAGTGGACCAGGTAGTAGCTTCACAAATATCAATTGCTGAAATGCCTATAAAGCATGCCGCTGAGGCCACCATGCCCCTCATGAAATGAGGCCTTATCACTTCTGGGACTGACATTGTGTTTATTATAACAAAATGTAATGCAGTTGGTCAGCCAACTGGAGAAGCACTGCTTAGAAACATTAATTCCCTCTTTTGCAGGGGTAAAAGAAACAAAAAGTATGTCTAATGTATGCAAAGACTTCGTGCAAAGAAGGTAATATGGTAACATTCTATGTACAGATGTATTAGTCATGATGAAGTGCAGTAACTTGCATTAATGCATCACAAAATCCTGCATGACTAAAGAACTTAATTGCCATTGACTTACAATGGCTCCTGCAGTAAACTGCAGTATTCTGGGATATTCTGCAGCATTTCTGCACTATGTCCTGACTTGACATATCTGTACATCTAGGGCCCAATATTCACAATTGTGACTGGCAATGGAGCAGGTGGGTGCTCAGAACTACTCAGTTGCAGTAGGGCAACAAAGGGGATTTATTCAAAAGAGATTTGCCATGGTGCATCTCTTCTGAATATACTAAAGAATGCACATGGCACAAATACAGTGTGCTGGTGCACCCTTCAGACAGGTCTGCATACCTGGAATGGGATGGAGGGATGCTGGGCGCACTTTCCAGGTATTCAGACCTGGATATGCAAATGGGGACATTATGCACTCAAGGCTCACGTGGGGCCATTTGCATGTCATTATGGCCCCATTTGCATGAGTTGTGCAGGGCTGGCCAGCGAAATGCACCTGGCATCCTACACATCCTGTGGTGCTGTCAGTGGAGGTCCAGAGGTTCCCACTCCCCTCTCATAGCTCTGATTGACCGTAATGTTGCGTAACCAATATCCCCGGTGGCCCAGTAGTACCCCCTCCTAACCCATAGCTCCGATCACCTGTACTGTTGTAGAAATAGTTTCCCTTGAAGTCTAGCAGTAACCCCCTCCCCACCTGTAGCTCTGATCACTGCAAAATAAATATTGTGACTTCCCTGAAGTTTAGTGGAACCCCTCCTCCCATCCTGTACCTCCGATTGCCCAAAATAAATATGTAGGCACATCACTGGTAGTCCAGTAGTACCCCCACCCCCCACCCACACAGGACCCTGAGCACCCAGCACCGCCTCTGGTCATCGGCGGAAAGCAAACCTATCCGCATACCTCCGCAGCTGCCTGCTGAATGACAGCTTACAGTATACGCTGCAAGACCATTGGTCCACAGTGTGGACCAGTGGGCTTGCTGCAGATACAGTAAGCGGTCATTCGGTGGGCAGCCACAGAGAAATGCGGGTGAGTTTGCTGCCTGCCAATGACGGGGTGTGTGGGCTGGGCTGGGGGTCCTGTGTGAGTGGGGTGGCACCACTGGACCACCAGGGATGTGCCTACATATTTATTTTGGGTGATTGGAGGTATGGGATGGGGGGGTTCCACTAGACTACCAGGAAAATTATTTCTACACAGTACAGGTGATCAGAGCTACAGGCAGAGAGGAGGGTATCGCTAGACTACCAGGTAAATTATTTCTACAACAGAATAGATGATCAGAGCTACAGGATGGGAGGGGGTACTACTGGGCCACCAGGGATATTGGCTGCACAACACTATGGTCAATCGGAGCTACAGGAGGGGAAGGGGAACCACTAGACTACCAGGGATATTAATGCACACATGTCTATGGCAATCAGGGTTACAGGCAGGGTGGGGTGTACCACTGGACTACCAGGGACTGATTTGGGTGCTGGTGTATGGTGTTCTGGGGGGTTAGCACCCATGGCTGGCAGCTGATGTGTTGCAGCTTGCAATATGGCAGCTCACCAGTGGGTGGCTGCCACCTGAGCATGATTTATCCATGCTCAACTTTGTGCCCATATATATGGAACATCTCTGGGATATACCTGTAGATGGCCGCACATCCCGGGCTGAATATCGGAATGTGTCGCATATGCAGGGTCACGCCCCTTGGAGATGCACCGCATACATTATCTTAACGCTTTCGTGCAATGGGAATTGCACAGTGCAATTTCCCCCCTTTGAGTATAGCCCCTGGGCGCATTTCTGGGATGGCGCCAGTGCAACTCCTTGAATATCTAGACCCTAATGTGTACAGCAGGGATTCTCCTGGATTAGTAGGCTCCGCATAATACTCAGGTAAGTGTACGGTCTCATTTAACATACATTTAGACATCACTTTTGGTAAACATTTTGGATTAGTACATAAGGACACCCTATCCTTCAGGAAATTCAGGCAGACCTCCTTACACATCAGTACATATAACTCTAAAATACATCAACCTGATGTAATTGCAACTACAAATATAGTTTTCCAGGAGAGAAACTGCAGTTCACAAGAGGCTGCAGACTCAAAAGGACGTAATATAAGTTTTTCAAGAACATAATTCAAGTCCTGTGGGGTGGACCGGGTGCCCAATAAAGGGCTTGAGATAAAGAATCCCTTTCAAAAAGGGATTCGAAAATTGTAGTTGAGTTAAAGGTGCGACTTCCATAAAAACATGGAAAGCTGAAATGACTGACAGATGGACCTTACTAGAGGAATATTTGAGGCCATCATCAGACAGAGATTATAAATAGTCCAATATGTATTGCAGGAGACAGGGATATAGGCCTACATTATGATTTTTAGCCCAGAGGGAAAATCTTTTCCATTTCATTGAATAAGATCATCGAGTGGAAGGTTTGCAAGCCACATGCAGAACCTCTGCCATCACTGAGGAGACCTGGAACCTAGAAAGAACTGTGTCCTCAGGAGCCAGGCACGCAGATGCAAGGATCTGATGTCGGGGTCAAGAAGGCACCATCCAGCCTGGGACAGGAGGACAGGGCAAATGGGAAGTGAATAAGAGTTCAGGACAGTCAATTGTTGTACCAATGGCAACCAAACTCATCTCAGCCATAGAGGTGCAATGAGGATCACGGAAGACTTGTCCCTGATTAGTTTGAGTAGAACCCTCTGTATGGGGGAAGGGGGCATAAAGAAATGTTTCTGTCCAGGAATGCAATAATGTGCCCAGCCATAAAGTTCCAGGACCTGGTTTTAATGAGCAACAGTGAGACAGTTTGACATTGTGCAGAGTGGTGAACAAGTCCATGCCTGGAAGTCCCCACAAGAGGAATATGTCATCCAAAATATCCTGGTAAATCTCACATTCATGTTTTTGAAATCTGGATCTGCTTAGTTCATTTAACATATAAACAGAGAATCTGAAGGCAGATAAGGACCATTTGGCCCACTTAGTCTGCCCATTTCCCTACCTAATGGGTAAGCTGCAGATCCTAGTTAATCAGCCTACTTCCTCCTACCCCTACTAGAATTGCCTTATGTCTGTCTCATGTATTCATAAATTCCCCCACTATTATTGACTCCATGACATCCTCAGAAAGACTGTTCCATGCATCCACAACCCTCTCCGTGAAAAAATACTTCCTCACATTACCTCTAAGCTGTCCCACCTCTATTTTATTATATATATACATATATATACTATATATATATATACTATATATATATATATATATATACACACACACACCTTTATATCAATGAAAATATCAAAGCTGCAGAAATTCAGAATACACATAAGGAGCCAGAAGAACTGTGGGTCACCCTGGAAATAGGAAATGGGACAGCAATACGAACTGGGATTGTGTACAGGCCTCCAGACCAGGGGGAGGACATAGACATGATACTGTTAGAAGATACACAAAACAAAAACAAAACAAAACATGACAGCTAAAGGGGAGGTTCTGATAATGGGAGACTTCAACATGCCAGATACAGATTGGTCAATACCAGCAGGGACATCTGCCAGAACTAGACACATGGTGGATTCCCTGCAGGGGGAAGGCCTCAAATAACTGGTGCAACAACCCACAAGAGACAGGGCTGTCCTAGATCTAGTACTGACTAACAGGGAAAGGATCACAGATTTCCTGGTAGAAGGTCACTTGGGTACCAGTGACCATCATATGGTATGGTTCAATTTGGCCACTAGAACAAAATCATCCCATTCCAAGGCAAAAATATGGGACTTCAGAGGAGCTGACTTTGATAAGATGGCCAACAGAGTTAAGCTAGCCCTGGCAAAAAGAAATACAGGTGAGGGGGTACAGGCAAAGTGGGCAAGCATTAAAGATGCAATACTTGAAGCAACATCCCATTGTGTTAGTGAGAAAAGGAAGTGCAAAAGAAGAAGGAAAGCACTTTGGTTCTCAAACACAGCAGCAGAAAAGGTCAGAGCCAAAAGGCTGGCCTTCAGGAAATATAAGGGAACGCAGCAGGATGAAGATAGGGAGGCATACCAAACTTCCCTAAGGGAAGCAGGGAGGGCAGTAAGGCAGGCAAAGGCCCAAACCGAGGAAACACTAGCACAAACAGTAAAATAAGGTGACAAGACTTTCTATAGATACATTAGTGAAAGGAGAAAGTCCAGAGGGGGTATTGCTAAGATCAAAGGGGATTATGGGGTGTGTGAGGAGGAAGACCATGTAAAAGCATCTATCCTAAGTAGAAACTTCTGCTCAGTATTTACTGAAGAGAAGGTAGGGCAGGGCCCACAGCTCTGCACCATGGACATGGGGGGGAGGGAGTTGTACACGAGTCCCTTCACAAAAGAAAGGGTCCTATTAGAGCTCGATAAGCTCAGGGTGGACAAGGCAATGGGACCTGATGGCATACATCCCAGGGTACTAAAGGAGCTAAGGGTGGAACTAGCAGAGCCATCATCAGAACTGTTTAGTGAGTCTCTGAGCACAGGAGAGGTCCCAGAAGACTGGAGCAGGGCTCACGTGATCCCGCTCCACAAGAGTGGTAGCAGGGAGGAGGCAGGGAACTACAGACCAGTCAGTCTTACCTCAGTATTGGGCAAGATTATGGAGACACTCCTTAAGGAAAGGATAGTGCAACACCTGGAATCCATAGGAGCACAGGATCCAAGACAGCATGGGTTTACAAAAGGAAGGTCATTTCTTTGACTGGATAACCAGAGTGGTGGACCAAGGGGGAGCAGTTAATGTTGCCTACCTTGACTTCAGCAAAGCTTTCGATACTGTTTCACATAAAAGATTGATTAATAAGCTGGGTTGGCTCGGAGTGGGTCAGACATTGGTCAACTGGGTGGCAAACTGGTTGACAGGCAGAAAACAGAGAGTGGTGGTAAATGGTATACAGTCAGAAGAGATGCAAGTCACAAGTGGGTACCTCAGGGATCAGTCTTGGGGCCAGTCCTCTTCAATATCTTCATCAGTGACATTGCAGATGGACTGGAGGGTAAGGTTTGTCTGTCTGCAGATGACACCAAGATCTGCAACAGAGTAGATGATCCAGATGGGCTGGGCAGAATGAGGAGAGATCCGGATAAACTAGCAAAATGGTCGGAAGAGTGGCAACTGGGGTTTAACGCAAAGATGTGCAAGATCATGCACATAGGGAAGAGAAACCCTGAAGCCACCTATAGGCTGGGAGGGGAGTTGCTAGCAGTCACAAGGGAAGAAAGTCTTGTGTGTCATCATCACTGATGACCTGAAATCATTCAAGCAGACCTCTAAAGCAGTAGGTAAGGCTAGAGGAATGTTGGGGTGTATTAGTAGGGGTATCACAAGTTGGAAGATGGAGGTAATAATCCCTCTTTACAAGACACTGGTTAGGCCCCATCTGAAGTACTGTGTGCAGTATTGGAGGCCACACCTTCACAAGGACATTAACCAAATTGAGTCAGTCCAGAGAAGGGCAACCAAAATGGTGCAGGGACTGCATCAGAAAACATATGAGGACAGATTAACTGAACTCAATATGCATACCCTAGAGCAAAGGAGGGAGAGAGAGAGGTGATATGATTGAAACATTCAAACACCTTAAGGGCATTAACAAGGTGAAAATCTCTAACATGTTTCAATATAAGAAAAATTGCAGGACAAGAGGACACAGCATGAGATTAGAGGGAGGCCAATTAAGGGGTAATGTGAGGAAGTTCTTTTTCACAGAAAGGGTGGTGGATGCATGGAACGGCCTACCTCAGGAAGTGGTGGAAATGTATACAGTGCAGGGCTTCAAACAGGCATGGGATAGGCATAAGGGAGCTATACAGATGAGTATGAATAGATAGGCCATTGACAGAGAAAAGGCCTGTGGCACATTCATAAGGTAGAAAAAGGAATGGGCAGACTGGATGGCCTTGAGGTCCTCATCTGCCATCAACTTCTGTGTTTGTATGTTAAAATTGTGCCCCTTTGTTCTTGCACATCTATGTTTCTGAAAGATGCTACCCTCTTGGACTTTGTTGATGCCCTTGAGGTACTTGAAAGTTTCCATCATGTCCCCCATCTCTCTTAAGCTATTTTAGTCTCTCTTTGTATGTCTTCTGGTGCAGACTCCGCATCATTTTGGTTGCTTTCCCCTGGAAAGCCTCCACCCTGCCCATGTCTTTGCGGTGATGGGGTCTCCAGAACTGCAGGCAGTACTCCAGATGGGGTCTCACTAACTGTCTGTACAGAGGGATAACAACTTCCTGTTTTCTACTGGTGATACCTCTCCCTATACATCCCAGTATACCTCCAGTCTTCTTTATTGCCTTCTCACATTGCTTGCCCACCTTTATGTAATCTGATATAACTACCCCAGTTCCCTTTCCATTTTTGTTGCTGACAGTATCTCACCTCCCATTGTGTACTCTTCCCCTGGGTTTTTGTTTCCCAGGTGCATTACTTTGCACTTCTTTGCATTGAATCTAAGCTGCCATACAGCTGACCATTCCTTCAACCTTGCCAAGTCCCTTCTCATCCTTTCCACACCAATATGATATTGTCAGAGTGTTTGTAATGCCCAGGACATGCACTGCTGTGAGATGTATATCCCTCTTTGGGTTACACAATACCATACTCTCATTGGTTCCCTGCGCAGTGGATAGGAATGAATACCTCCCTGCTCGTTCAGATAATGAACAACAGTGGAGCTGTCCATCTGTACTTCTAGACAACCATGGGGAAGGAGAGTCTTGAAAGCTTGTAGGGCATACAAGATCGCCCTCATCTCTAGGATGTTCAGGAGTCGAACTTACGATCTTCAGCCACTAGCCAGCCGAACTAGTATCTGGGAAAATCCTCAGGCCCTACACACATTTCCACTGGCCCAGCTGGTGTATTTATTGAAAAGTTTTCTTCTTCAGCACAAACCCACAGGACCAGTGAAAGGAAAAATGTTCTAACCCAATAAAAAATCTAACAAACAGGATCCAGTACACTGGATCCTGTTTGTTTGTCTGTTATATGCCACACACCAGTTGCACCCCTCAGTAGAAATGTGAATTATATTTTGTGAGTAATGCAAAGGTTAGAACATGCTAGTTTTGGATGCAATACAAAATCTACTAGCATTTGACTAGTGGGCTGGTGTCAACTTTAACCCCTGATGTTGATATGTAGGCATGCTTCCAGTGCGTTCCAAATCCCTTGGGTTTGAACAACCTCCAGATGGGCTGCCCAACTGTGGAGGCGGTATCTGTAGTCAAGATGAGGCAAGGAAAGGAACACCACACAGAAGGTTGTTTGGAGACATCAACCATTGTAATTTGCAAATGACTGGAGATGAGATCAGGACCTGAGCTTTAAAATCATTTGTTGTTGAATCCCACTGGACCCTTAGTGTCCACTGAAGGACCCACATGTGCAATCTGGCATGAGGGACGGTGTGAATGGCAGCTGCCATGTGTCCCAGAAGGTGAAGATAATTCCGAGCCAAGACATATTGACCATGTCCCATCTGAGATGTCAATAGGATTAGTTTGTCTGCTCGATCTCTGGGTAGGAAGGCCAACCCCTTGGAGGTGTTTAGAACAGCATCTATGTTTTGAAGACATAGGGCCACATTTTCAAAGGAGGTGCGTGGCACATCTTTAGATGCACTGGCGCATCTCCAGATCTGAGCAGCCATCCAGAGCATCACAATATTCAGAAGCCCTTAATGGGCCATGCAAGTCAAACCGCACCGCATCACAGAATATTGCAATGTGGGTATGTAAATGAGGTCTGCCTCATGCATACTCTCCACATCGTAATATCCAAAATCCTCTGGTGAAGGTACAGTGAGATGCACCGGGACAAAGTTAGGTAGAAAAAATTGGTCCGTGTGCTGAGCATGGATGTGCCTGGTGCAAATGGTGGGTCACATGGTCCCCCAACCCAGCCCTGATCATAGTCACACAAAGCACAGTACCCCACCAGCCCTGATCACAGTCACACAAAGCACAGTACCCCACCAGCCCTGATCATAGTCACACAAAGCACAGTAGCCCCACCAGCCCTGATCATAGTCACACAAAGCACAGTACCCCACCAGCCCTGATCATAGTCACACAAAGCACAGTACCCCCACCAGCCCTGATCATAGTCACACAAAGCACAGCACCCCACCAGCCCTGATCATAGTCACACAAAGCACAGTACCCCACCAGCCCTGATCATAGTCACACAAAGCACAGTACCCCCACCAGCCCTGATCATAGTCACACAAAGCACAGTACCCCACCAGCCCTGATCATAGTCACACAAAGCACAGTACCCCACCAGCCCTGATCATAGTCACACAAAGCACAGTACCCACCAGCCCTGATCATAGTCACACAAAGCACAGTACCCCCACCAGCCCTGATCATAGTCACACAAAGCACAGCAGCCCTGATCATAGTCACACAAAGCACATTACCCCCACCAGCCCTGATCATAGTCACACAAAGCACAGTACCCCACCAGCCCTGATCATAGTCACACAAAGCACAGTACCCCCTCCAGCCCTGATCATAGTCACACAAAGCACAGTACCCCCACCAGCCCTGATCATAGTCACACAAAGCACAGTACCCCCACCAGCCCTGATCATAGTCACACAAAGCACAGTACCTCCACCAGCCCTGGTAGTGTAGCTGTATCCCCCTTGCAGGCCCAATCCCTGACCTTAGTAAAAGTTTAAGTACCTTATTTTTCCATAGTGTAGCGGACCACCCCCACCCCATTCCCAATGTATGTGCAATAAACATATGACACCTTTTTCCAAGGAGTACGGCTCCATAGTATGATACAAAAAAATACATATGCCTCTTTCCCAGTATTTCAATAGTGCAGTGTAATCCCTCCCATCCCTGATATGTTAAAAAAAAATACATATCCCCGTTCCCCAGTATTTCAATAGTGCAGTGTAATCCCTCACATTCCTGATATGATAAAAAAAATACATATCCCCGTTCCCCAGTATTTCAATAGTGCAATGTAATCTCCTCCCATCCCTGATATGAAGAAAAATACATATCCCCATTCCCCGGTATTTCAACAGTGCAGTGTAATCCCTCCCATCCCTGATATGATAAAAAAAATACATATCCCCATTCCCCAGTATTTCAATAGTGCAGTGTAATCCCTCCCATCCCTGATATGATAAAAAAAAATACATATCCCCGTTCCCCAGTATTTCAATAGTGTAGTGTAATCCCCTCCCATCCCTGAAATGCTAAAAAAATACATACCCCCGTTCCCAGTATTTCAACAGTGCAGTGTAATCCCCTCCCAATCCCTGATATGACAAAAAAATACTTATCCCCATTCCCCAGTATTTCTGTAGAGTAGTGGCCCCACCCCTGGCCTAAAGAACAAGGGTATAACACAATCCCCTGCAGTATAGCGATCCCCACAAGTCCCTATCATACACATGTTAGAAATAATAATCCCCCAATATCCCTGGTAGTCTAGTGGCCCCCCAACCCATCAGGACAGGACCCCTCCACCCCACTTCCCCAGCCCAAACAAAGCCAGCAACTGGCTCAGCCCTCCGCACACCATCATGGCCAGCTGCCAACAGAACTGTCAATGAATGGGTACCGTACATATGTGTGCTCTTGTTGCAAGAAACTATAACATAAGTTAATCATAAGGAATGGTGCTGATTTAATGTTGGTGTGCCTGCCATTATCTTTTCGGTGAATTTTTACTGCCTACAGTACTTTGGAGGTATAAGGCAGAACAGTAGTGCTGCACAATCTATGGACTAGTTTATGCCACCTTTACAGCCAGCTTTCATAAGCCTCAGCAGGCTCGCTACCAGAGCCTACCTGTCCCAGGCCACAATATCATACCCTGGTGGTGGTGCAGCCATTGCACTGTAAAATATTAGTTTAATAATAGTAGCAGTTCCAGAGACTCCTCCAGAAGAAAAGAACCGTGTGTCTCACTGAGCGGCTATTTACTGGGCAAAGGTAGACCCAGGCATTTGCGGGGTGCGGGGGTTGGAAGCTCTTGCTAAGTGAAGTGTATTGCTTTCCCTTGCTCCTGTACTTAACTGCGGACCACAGTATCACAGGGCATACTTTTACAGTCAATACTAACATACACCACCCCACCCAACTTTTTGGTCCCACACTACTGGAATCCAGTGCAGTATCAGAAAACTTTGTGAAAAACTTGTGGCACATACATTGGGGGAGTAAAAATCATTTGTAACCCTGCTGGGAAACAATGCTTCATGTCTGACATAGTTCATAATGGAAATGTAGTGCACCAACTGAGACTACTGATATCGTAGGGTATCCATGTTGCACCAAGAATAACACTTACAACAGATGGAATTTATATAATATCAACACTGGGATACAACCACAAAAGCAGTGCACATAAAAAAAGTTAACCGTGTTTTGAATCGTGTAATCAGTGCAAAACAAAACACTCTTGCCCAGATTTTCAAACTGCGCCAGGCTGTGGCGCAAGCCCAGGTGCAGCTCAATTTCGCTGTGCAGGGGCGTGGACTGGGCGATATTCAACGGAGCTCAGCAGCATTGAATATCTCACCCTGGCCACCCGCAGTGTGCATGGCGCAGTGGCACTACGCAGCGCCAGTGGCCAGAGTGGAGCATGGGGATGCACTAGCGCAGGTTCCATTGCGCAAGGCGAGCAACCGCGATATTCAAAAGTTGACATGCAAATGAGGCCATAATATATGCAAGGTGCACATGGGGCCATTTGCATGTCATTATGGCCCCATTTGCATACAGGTGCGTCGATCCCTGATGACTTGCGCTCAGCACCCTGCCAGGCAGCAGCCGTCAGGGACTGACACCCCTGCAGTGCGGGCATGTGCCCCACAGCTCCGATCAAGGGCTGCAGTAAAACAGAATAATCCTAAATCCCTGGTGGTCCAGTGGATCAGCTGTTGGGACAAGGGCTGGGCAGGGCCCACAGTCATAGTCAGCCTTGGTGGTTCAGTGACCGCTGTTTCACTCTGACGCGGGTTAAGTAAAGAAAATATAGTCTGGCTTGGTGGTTCAGTGACCACTGCTCGCTTGGACGCGGGCTGGTAACAATGATATCCTAGGCTTGTGGTTCAGTGACTCCGTCTGCTCGATCGCGGCTGAAGTAGTATTCGCCAAATCTATCATCTTCGTGGTTCAGTGATTTCTTCACCGCCATCGATCCCTCACCGCTCGCCCCCTCGTCAGGCGGTAGCAGTATTCATTTCACGCCGCCCGCCACCTGACACCATCGATAGATTGCTACGCCCATTGGGTCCGCCAGTGTGAGCCAATGGGTGCATAGCCCATATCAGACATATTACCTTCCAGATATGTGAATGGGATCCATTCACATATCTGGAATGTGTAGTACGGTATGGGCTGCATCGCCCATTGGCTCACGCCATGGACCAATGGGCGACAGCCCTTACCGACGGTGTCAGCTGGCGGGCGGCAGGTGTGGTGCTGCCGCACACCGCTGACCGGAGGGGGGAGTAGAGCAGTGGGATCAGTGGGCGGTGGGAGGGGTCCACTGGACCACCAGGGATGATAGGTTTAGTTTAATTCTACCAGCCCGTGATTGGGCAGACAGGTCCACTGGACCACCAGGGATTATAGGATTAATCATTTATTTACTTAGCTTATGAGGCGGGCAGCGGTCCACTGGACCACCAGGGATATTGGATTTGTATTTTCTTTACTTAGCCTGCGATCGGGCGGCAGCGGTCCACTGGACCACCAGGGATATTGGATTTGTATTTTCTTTACTTAGCCCGCGATCAGGCGGGCAGCGGTCCACTGGACCACCAGGGATATAGGTTGTATCCCTTTAACTGAAGCCCGCATCCGGGCATGGGGGGGTGGGCGCCACCACGGAGGTGCAGCCGAGTTGGGGTGGCCACCCACAGGTGGCAGCTGTCGTGTTGCGCCCTGCAATATGGCAGCTCACCTGTGGGTGGCCAGCCCTTGCTCCTTTTTTTTTTTGCTTAACTTTGTGCTGGCACAGGTAGGGGTTGCGCATGCATGGGTCCGCACATCCCGGGCAGAATATTGGGCTGTGCAGAGTATGCATGGGCACGCCCCCCCCTACCTGCGCCTGCATACATTACTGATGCGCTCTGGTGCATCGGGATTTGTGAGGTGCACTTTCCCTTTCGAATATCGCTACCGGGCGCATCAGTGGGTTGCAACCCTTGGAATATTCACATTAGTTATTAATGTTCTGACGACACCCCGTTAGAATCGGCACTGACAGCACTCCGGCTGTGTGCTGTCAGTGTCAATTCTGACAGGGTTAGTTTAATTCAGAACATTAGTAAAGGAGTGTTTCCAAACATAGTAGCCCCTTTTTTAGATTGTTTTTGACATGTTATCCCTATATTGATGTTACCTAAACTCTATCTAGAGTTATTTGGTGTTCTTGGTCTGAGACGGATACCTATGATATCAATAGTCTCCCTCAAGTTGTAAAAGGCTTGACTTCCACCATCAGCGTCACTTCCAGTCCAGCGGCAAGGGATGGCACTGCAGGTTTCTCAAGGCAGCAAATCTTTGAGTAAGTAAGAAAATGAATGTAAATCAGGGCCAGATAAGCAAAATGGAAATAAAACACAAGAAATTAAAATAATGATAAGTACTGAACAAACAGCATCCTTTATCCGCCAGATCTTTTTGAGCTTTCAGAGTACAAAAGTTCACAGCTTTTACTAGGGCCGCTACAGGCAGCAGGGATTGTGCCATGTGGAAAATCCTCTATGTGTGGTCATACATCACAAAAACAAGCATACATTTGCCCACGTACAGGAGAAAAATTCAACATAACTTAACATAAATCAGCACAAAGACTGCATAACAATGGGTGCAAAGATTAAATGGATTTTCTATATGAACATTTTTATAAAGATGTTGGAATTAATGTATCAGATTGGCAGGTGTGCACCTAATGAACTGCATGGGTGGTGAAGGTGGGGGGTAGGGCAAGTCAGATCCTAAGACATAGGTCTCAGATTGCAGATATGAGCATAAGTAAGAAAATACAAATACTGCATTGTAATGCACCTTGGTCATATGTATTTTGTCACTGTAGGATCTAAAATGAATAAGAATGATCAAATATCAACATACAAAAGGATTTTTTTTTTATTTTACAAATAAAATTTATATTAAAAGGAATAAATGCAGTGAACTGCATTCAGGTTTCATATAAAAAACAAATGAGATAGAAATCTTAACACCTTAAAAAGCAGCTCAAAAAATATGCTGTTAACCGTAAAGTAGGATTTGGCATAGAACTCATGTTATACCGCAAGAATCTGCTATCTAATAAAGAAAGTGGTTATAAAAGATGGTAGCAATGTTATATTAAAATAGAAGGAAAAAAAAGACAAGGTCAGTACAATACAACACCATTTTTTTTGGGGGGGGACTGTTCAAATACCTCAGTTACATGTAAATCACAACAATATTAAGTATGTATGGGAAACATATTACGAATGCTTTAATAAACTGTATGATAATAGGGATGCTCAGTTCAGAGGGCGCTCCCCACGAGGAGCTCGCTCCAACCCACGGAAGTGGCAGGAATAGAAAAGATATAAACATAAATAAATGCAGGTCACATGATAAAAAAAATCAGATAAAAAAACAGCACTCTCAAAAGGGACATACTAGAGAGTGAGTCCGCTGTGTAATCCCTATCTCCCTCTGTACAGGAGAGAGAGTAGCATATGGTCACGCATGCATGAGTGCTCAGTGATGACACAGTGATGTGTCATCCTACAAGATTTACAAAGTAGACTCGAGAGGAACACAGCACACAGTGCTAACAGTAGTGTGAGCCGCACGGCCATCTTTTGGATATGCAGCAAACAATTGCTTTAACTTACAGGCCTCAATTACATATAAATGACAGCTTTATTAAGTATGTACAAGAAACAGAATGTAAATGGTTTAACAATCTGAATGGTAATAGGAATGCTCGGCCCAGTCAGCCCTCCCCATGAGGACTCTCTCTGACTCATGGAAGTGGCAGAAATAGAAAAGATGTACGAATACATAAATGCAAGTCACACAATGAAGACAGAAACATCAGATAAAAAACAGCACTCTCTAAAGGACATACTAGAGAGTGAGTCCGCTGTGTAAGCCCCATTTCCCTCTGTCCAGGAGAGAGTAGAATATGGTTACTTGGCAACCATGGTCACGCATGCGTGAATGCTCGGTGATGTGTCACCCTGTGAGATTCACAAAGCAGACTTGAAAGGAACAAAGCACACAGTGCAGACAGTAGAGAAGCCACACAGCCATACTTTGTATATGCAGCAAAGAATTGCTTTAGGTTATAGGCTTAATAGATAAAATTAAGAATCACCACTAAAAACGTAATGAAAAAATGATTTGTCTTAGAAAAACAAAGTAAAGCGCACACAGAATAGCCTAACTAAGGCTGAAACTGAAAGTCATATTGGAATCACTTCAGGTTGAAAATGAAAATAAAGATACCTGGAAAACATAGACAAAAGCCTGCAAACTAAAAAGTATGCTGAGTGCTAGATATTGGGAGTAGGGCACCATTGTGCAGCAGACATAATATATCCTACTGTGTCCTAAGAACAGAGAACTCTAAGCATACTTATCTTAATGCATTTCAGACCAAAAGGGAAAAGAAAAGATGTGAAACTGATGAGGTGTTTAACCTTGTAAAAGAATGTTAAAACAAGGTTAAAAAAGATGTCATATGTATGGTATGTTGTTAAAATTGAAATGACATAATTAACAATAGTTAAGATAAAGAACATAACCTAAAAACTAAAATTACAAATGTTTAACTATTAACAGAAAATTGATACCCTGTGAACAAGTCCCAGAAAGGAACGAAATATAAGGGAAATAAAAAAACAAAAATAAAGACGTTATAAAAGAGTGGATCATTTTTATTAAAGGGACCCCCTAAACTACAATTTGAAATGTTTTAGTATTTACTAGTGCCTCGAGGAGGACAAGGAAAAGAAGACAGTCACCAATACCCACAACTTAACTACAATTCTGATGTGCATGGTTCACTCTAGAGGAAGTTTGTTAAAGAAATGTGTTCAATAAAATAAATACCGTCAACAGGAAAATGTCAGCCGGAAAAAAACAAAGCAAATTAATGCATCAGATAGTTTATAATTTCTTGGAAAGTAACACTAACTTACATCATGGAAGGAACTAATAGGAATGCCTTTGAATATATAGGAACAGTTTACAGAACAAACTACACTTCACCTCATTTTCTGAGTAGGAACGCAAAAAACTATTTGCAGCTATGAGAGATGATGGGACCTGTCTGTATAAATGGGCAGCCACCCAAACACTTAGCACAAAAGATTGACAATTTAAAGTTAAAAATAACTGCAGACTGGAATGGCATGGGCTCACACTTACATGGTACTTAGGGCATAACCAAATAGCTTGAGGTCTTGGGGTAACCGTGGAAGCAAATTTGGGTATCAGTTCAGCTAAATTATTCAATAAATGGGATGGGATCCAAAATAGAGCTAGCTGTGATTTCATGTATGTGTTAATACAAGCCATAGCAGATGAAAGGCAGATAACAGAAACAGACATCGAAGTAGTAGAAGACTCCTTAAAATTAAAAATGCCAGAAGAATTTAAGAAAAACCTAGAAGATATTAAAAATTAACAGACTATGAAGAAAGGTTAAAACAGCAAAAACCAAAAAAAATATATGGGATACAAATGACTACAGGGACAACAGAGTCTACACCTATAAAAGTTCAGCAATAGACAACAACGAGGTGATACATGCAACACATATGAAACTCAAACAGTGATAACAGCTACTTGAGGGACCCACAAAAATCCTCAACACTGGAAACACATCATCAAGAGTCACATCAACCAGGAACTTTGACTATGACAGTCAGGGAAAATAGATATGACCTCAGGAATCCAGCACAATCAAGGATCTGTGCAGACCGGGAAAAGGATTTTGGGGCAAGGGGTTTAGCCGGGAGGCCCAGGTTGAAGAGCAACAGGGCAACCTCCAGGAAGCAGAGGCAAACAATACCAAAGCCAAACATAATACCTATGTTCAATTTAAGCTAAAGGATATTTACTCAAGTGGAGACTAAAGTTTTGAGTTTGGGGCTGTCATTTGCCCTCACCCAATTAGTCAACCTTCCTTGACCTGGAAATTCACCTCCAAAAACGTTTTAGATCTCTGAGACTGAAAAATGAATTTACACAAGAACAAGAAGAAGAAATAGATGAGTATCAACAAAAACAGTCTATGCAAACCAAATCCAAATATAATCCACCCATAGGAAGAAGCAACAGAATAGAGGACTTTTGTAAAACAGTTGAAAGAGACATCATGGGACTTTTTAAAACAAAGGATGAAGTAACACCAAATCATAAGAATTTTAAATAAAAATGAAAGAATAGCTCTAGAAAACATAAAAAAGGATAAAAGCATAATAATTAAGCCAACGGATAAAGGTGGGGAAATTCTGGTGCAGGACAGGGAACAATACAAACAGATGCCATAGATAGCTTCTGCCAGAGAACAGGCAGAGAACACCAAGAGGAAGGAGCTGCTGTTTTAACTAAACTTCTCTAATGGGACTATATTGCCCTCCTTCCCTCCACCCTAAACCAGTTCTAAATTTATAGGCACAGAATTTGACTGACAACAGGAACTTCCTGTTTGGGAGCAGGAAGTGAGTGGTCACAGAGCCACCAAAAAGTCACTATCCTAGAAGGATAAGAGTAGCTCTCCACCACCCCACCCCCCAGCTGCTGGAGGTCTGACTCTGCGCAAGTAAGGAGACTACTGAGAAATATAGGAACTTCTTGTCTCAGAACAGGAAGATCAGGAGCTTAAAGAGCACAGAGGCAGCAAGTAAGTAAGGAGGAAAAATGTATATAAATAAACAAACAGAGGAAAGAGTAAGTATTCCAATCAACAGTTAAGGGGCCAGAAATAAGACATGATGGAAGTGATGTGGTGCAGTGCAGTGGCTGTGGAGCAGCAGTCTTCCAGGAGATGTTCTGGAGTATGTGGTGTTGTTCCATCTGCAGACACCTCTCTGCGCTGAGGGAGGAGGTTGCTCATCTCCAGGCTGAGCTGTCCAGAATTTGAGGGACCTCCTCTCCCACCCAGGGACCACCAGAGCCACTGCCGTTGCCTGCTGGTGGAACAGAGGTGCATCCCTCCAGCTGTACCTCTCCACAATTCATATGCCATTCTGGCAAAGTGTGGTTTCTGTATGGAGGCACCCACAGTGGAGATCAAGGAGGATGCTGGGAACCTCCACAGAGGAGACCCACAGGAGGGTGGCAGGGGAAGGAAACAACTCCTGGTGGGGGACTCCATTGTTAGGAAGGTAGAACTGGGGTAGGAAGGGGAGAGGGAGGTAAGGTACCTGCCTGGCGCCATGGCTTGGAGGGACAGGGAGCAAATCCTCAGGATCACCAGAGCAGCTGCACAGGGGAGGGAGCTGGATGTCATTGTCCACCTAGGGACAAATGACCTCACTAAGAAAGGGATCAGAGCAGTGCAGGAAGCATTTGTGGAGTTGGGGAGGGGCCTTAGACAAGTAGCATGCACAGTAACCTTCTCAGAGGTGCTGCCTGTCTATGGCACGGGTGAGGTTAGGATGCTCCACTCCATGGGATTCAATCAGTGGTTGAAAAACTGGTGCAGAGCTCAGGGATTTGCCTTCATTGGGGACTGGGGGTCCACCTGGAGGGATGCAGGCCTATACTGGCGTGATGGTCTGCATCTGTCCAGGAGGGGAACCAGGATCCTAGGTGATAGGTCTATTGCTTCATTGGCAAGTATTTAAACTAGCCAAGGGGGGAGGGACTGGAGAGGAGAAGGGAAATCCTAGCCCCCCCCAAAACAAATCAGGGTACTAAGTGAGGTAAACCCCAAGATAGAGATATCGATAGGGAGAAGGGCAGGGGTAAATTGAGAAAATGACAAATGCAATAAGAACAGGGATGGGTCAAAAAGGGTCAAGGCCATCAAGAAATGAAGGGTAATGAGTACCAATGCCTGTAGTCTTGGCAACAAGCTCCCTGAACTGGTGGCCTTGATGGAAGAGGGATGCCTGGATATCCTAGCAGTCACAGAAACATGGTACACAGAGAACCATGACTGGGATGTTAATATACCAGGGTACACAACCTACAGGAGAGACACAGAGGGGAGAAGAGGGGTGACGTGGCTCTCTATGTAAGGGAAGGGACAAAAGCAACTGAACAAAAGAGTAAACAGGGAGGAGAGGAGGCACTGTGGGTCACCTTAGAGACTGGAAATGACACCACAAGCTGCACAGGGATTGTATACAGATCCCCATGTCAGAGGGAGGGAATGGACAAGGATATGATAGGAGGCATCCTTAGGATGGTAGAGAAAGGGGAGATACTGTTGTTGGGGGACCCAAATATGTCAGATGTTAACTGGAGCACCTTTGCTGCAGCCACATCCAAAAGCAGGGCTATTCTCTATGCCCTTCAGGTAGCATGCCTCAGACGGCTAGTTTTGGAACCCACTCGTTAGGGAGTAATCTTAGACCTCTGACTCTCAAATGAGGACAGTAAGAGGATCTCAGATCTAGAAGTGGGTAGCCATCTGGGAACAAGTGACCACCAAACAGTGTGGTTCTCGATAAACTCAGCTACAGAGTCAAGCCATACAAAAGTGAGGGTTCTGGACTTCAGGAGGGCTGACTTTGGCAAGATGGGAGAGTGCCTTAGAAAAGCACTAGAAAACAGGCTAGAAGAAGGGGTGGAGCAACAATGGGGAAACATCAAAACTGCCATCACAGAGGCAACAAGCATTGTGTGAAGCAAATAAACAAATCAAATGAAAGAAAAACACTATGGTTCTCAAAAAGAGGTAGTGTGAAGGTTAGGAGAAAAGATAGCATTTAGGAAGTATAAAGAAACACAGAAGGAGCAGGACAGAGAACTGTACCACTTAAGGCAGAAGGAAGCAGGGAGGGTAGTCAGAATAGCGAAGGCCCAAACTGAGGAAAAGATAGCCAACTCGGTTAAAAAGGGGGATAAAACCTTTTATAGGTACATCAGGGAGTGTAGAAAGACAAAGGGAAGGATAGTGAAGCTGAACAGAATGGGCCGTGGAGGGGCAGAGAGGGACAGTGAAAAAGCAGGGATACTGAATGAATACTTCTGTTCAGTATTCACAAAAGAGGAGGAGGGGGAGGTGCCTAATCCAGTTAACAGAAGCACTCTGGATAGGGAGGTCGATCCCAGTCCTTTCACAGAAGAAAGGGTTCTGAAAGAACTCCTAAAACTGAAGGTGAACAAAGCAATGGGGCCTGATGGATTCACCCAGAATTCTAAAAGAATTAAGAGAGAACTAGTGGCACCACTGACTACTCTTTTAACAAATCATGGGAGGATGGTGTGGTACCTGAGGATTGGAGGAAGGCAGATGTGATTCCCCGTCACAAAAGTGGGAGCAAGACAGAGGCATGAAACTACAGACCTGTCAGTTTGACCTCTGTGGTAGGGAAAGTGATGAAATCACTTCTGAAGGAAAGAATTGTTGAGTACCTAGAGACCAGTGGGGCACAGGACCCAAGGCAG
This sequence comes from Neoceratodus forsteri, assembly GCA_016271365.2. NCBI lineage: Eukaryota > Metazoa > Chordata > Ceratodontiformes > Ceratodontidae > Neoceratodus > Neoceratodus forsteri. The sequence goes on along the minus strand of CM057457.1, from coordinate 388,350,455 downwards.
CATGTGTTCACAGCAGAAAGGTCATATCAGATGAACCTATTTGATTTCTTTAACTGGGTGACCAAAGTAGTAGACCAGGGAGGGGCTGTGGACATGGCCTACCTAGACTTTAGCAAGGCATTTGACACAGTCCCACACAAAAGATTAATAGTCAAATTAACCAGCCTGTGAGTGGGTCCCAGGGTGGTAGCCTGGGTAAAACATTGGCTGGACAACAGGACACAGAAGGTAATTGTAAATGGAGTCCACTTTGAAGAAAGAGGGGTTACTAGTGGGGTACCGCAGGGTTCGGCATCGTCCAGTCCTTTTAATGTCTTTATAAGGACATTGCAAAGGGAAGTAAAGTATGCCCTTTGCAGATGACACAAAGATCTGCAACAGGGTTGATAACACAAGGAGGAGTGGAAAGGATGAGAAGGGACTTGGCAAGGTTGGAGGAATGGTCAGAAGTATGGCAGCTTGGATTCAATGCAAAGAAATGCAAAATAATGCACCTGGGAAACAAAAACCCAAGGGAAGATTACACATTGAGGGGAGAGGTAGTAACAACAACAAAAATGGAACTGGACCTGGGGTAATCATATCAGGTGACCTTAAGGTTAGCAAGCAATGTGAGAAGGCAGTAGGGAGGGCTGGGGGGGGGGATACTGGGATGTATAGGGAGTGGCATCAGCAGCAGAAAACAGGAAGTTGTTATCCCTCTGTACAGACAGTTGGTGAGACCCCATCTGGAGTACTGCATCCAGTTCTGGAGACCCCATCTCCGCAATGACATAGAGAGGATGGAGGCAGTTCATAGAAAGGCAACTAAAATGGTGCAGGGTCTGCAAGAGAAGCCATACGAGGGGAGACTAAAGGAACTTAATATGTATACCCTTGAGGAAAGGAGGGAGACGGGACATGATAGAAACTTTTACTGTAAGTACCTTGGTGGAATCAAGTCCAAGAGGGTAGCATCTTCCAGAAAAAGAGATGTGCAAGAACAAGGGGACACAATTTGAAAACAGAGGGGGGACAGCTCAGGGGCAATGTGAGGAAGTATTTTTTCACAGAGAGGGTGGTGGATGCATGGAGCAGCCTTCCTGAGGAGGTTGTGGGGTGTAAAACTGTGGGAGAATTCAAGAATGCATGGGACAGACATAAAGCAATTTTTTGGAGGGTAGGAAGAAATAGGTTGTTGGTTAAATAGGATCTGCAGCTTATCCTGTGGGTAGGAAAATGGGCAGACTAGGTGGGTCAAGCAGTCCTTATCTGCTGTCAAAGTCTCTGTTTCTATGTGCTTAAAAAAACATATTAATAACCAAGAAAACTATGAAATGTTAGCAGAGGATTCCACATCTGCCTTAAAAATTGAAATAGATATGATGATAGAATCTTATGTGAGAGATTCAACAGACATGATTCTTGAACTGGAAGAAATAGGAAATCAAGGAATACAATCAAGGACAGATATTGCCACATGATGTGGCAGATTTATATACATCTATTCCTTACAAGAAGGTGTAGAAGGTCTGGAAAAAGGATGACATACTAGGGGAAGGGACATAAAACAAGAATTTTACAAGAAATGGCTGAAGTAATACTAAGCAGGAACTATTTTTAGTTTGAAGGGATATTTTATCAGGAAAACAAGGGAACAGCCATGTTTTCCTCAATGGCGCCTGCATATGCTAATCCATATATGCACAATTTTGAAGAAACCTATATATTTAACTTTAACAACAGTTATCTTCAAAAAGCAAGAACATGGCTATGATATACTGATATTGTCCTCTTGTGGCAGGGAATAGAAGAATTTGCAAGTTCTTTACTTCAATCTTTCCATAATATTGAAGAATAGTAAAACAGATATGACACTTTTTCACAAGAGCACTGATAGAAATACCATTCTGCATGGAGAGGTTTTCATGAGCCCAAATTAAAAATCAGCATCCCCTTCTCTCAGCTTATCAGGGTGAAATGGAAGTACAGTATAGATAGCGGCAGAAAAAGAGCAATGCACGATGCTGGAAAGGTTCAAACAGGATACAAAAGAGTGACACTCAGACAAGCATCAGAATGAACTGCACATAAAAACAGTGAGGAACTTCTATGTGGGGGGCAGACACAGGGAAACAAAGAGCCATTTTTACAACTAAATATAATCACAAGTTGACAGCTATGAGAAAAATAGTGAATAAATACTGGTATTTAGTCCAAATGGACAACCAACATCTACCCACACTACAGGGGTAAAGGATACTGAGAAAAGGAGTAGAATGTTTTGCAACGATAGAGGGGGCAGAGGGGAAACTTGGAGAGTGCTGGGTATTCTTTATCTGGAAGGGTGGGGGTTGTTGGTGGGTGACAAGAGCAATGGGCAGGGCAGTAGGCTGCAACAACTGCAGTATGACAATCTTTATAAAAATTGCATGGAGGGTGGGGGGATGTGTACTGTGCAACCAAACAGAGAAACTTAAACAGAGATTCAGGATCTGTAGGAGGAGCTAAGGCAGCCAAGGCAGACTGGAGAAGGTTATAGCTCAACACTGGAGGGAGCGGGAGATGAGGAAGGAGGGCAATTTGAGCCAAAAGGGGGGGAAGAAGGTCAGAAGAAGGGAAGCAGAGATGGGGGGCCCAGGACAGGAAGAATGGTATTGGGGGAACCAAGATTAAAGGAAAAAAAGACAACAGGAAGGAAGAGAAAGAGACTGGTAAGGGGAGGAGAAGTGGCAACAGTCATGGAGTCAAAAGTATGAGAAGCGAGGAAGCAGGCACAGGAGAAGGTTCTTCAGAAAATCATTCTGAAGTACTAGAGGGAAAGGAGGAGGGAGATTATGAGCCTGGAGGAGTAACGGATAGAAGTCTTGAAACTGGAGAGGGGGAGTTCTGCTGTGGGACTTACAAGGGCAGAAGGGGGACTACTGTACAGGAGAAAGAGGAGGAGCCAGGAGTGAGAGGTGGGGAGGAAGGAAAGCAAGCAGTTAGTAAGAGGGATGGACTCTTAGTGCTCGGAGACTCAATACTAACAGGAGTCAAGTGGGGTAGAAAAGGGGAGAGGCATAGCCGAATTTGGGTTGAAGCCATACTAGGAATGACAGTGGAAAAGGTGGGAAAGTCTGTTCTAAAATATGCTAGAAGGGGTAGGGAGAAGCCTCATTTAACTATACATTTGGGGACAAACAACCTGGCTGACATGATGGTACAGTAGATATAGTCCAGAGGAGGTCTGAGAAGCTAGGACAATTATGTGAGGGGGCAGGAATATCAGTAGTTTTCTCAGAGATACTTCCAGTGTCCAGGGCAAGCACAGCAAGAAAGCTGGGAATACAGGACTAATGAATGGCTAAGAACCTGGTGTCTTGCTAATGGATATGTCCTGGTTGGGGGGGGCCTGGGAGGACAGTAGTCTCTATGCCAAGGATATCCTACTCTTGAGAGAGGAGGGGAAGAAAATATTGAAACAGAAAATACACAGATATATAGATACACAAATGTTGTCTTCAGATAAGGGCCTCGTGGCCCATCCAGTCTGCCCTATCCCTCTTTCTAATGCTTTAGGTAATCAAGATGTTACAAGCCTCCCCACTTTGCCCTAGCTTGATAATTCCCATGTGGCTAGCCCATGCATTCTTGAATCTCTGAACTGTGGCCACCTCTACCACTTCCTGGGAGAAGACTGTTCCATCTCTCCACCACCCTTTCAATGAAGTAGAACTTCCTCAGGTTCCTTTTAAGTTTCCCCCTTTTAGTCTCATGCTGTGCCCCCTTGTTGTACTATTTCCCTTCATGTGAAAGATGCTCCCCTCTGGTAGCCTGTTGATACCCTTTAGATATCTGAAGGTCTCTATCTTGTCCCCCCCCACTCTCCTTTTCTACAGGGAGTACATATTGAGAGTTCTGAGTATCTCCTCATATGGCTTATGCTGCATCCCAACACCATTTTTGTCACCCTCCTCTGTACTGTCGCCATCCTATGTCTTTTTTGAGATGGGGCCTCCAGAATTGAACACCATACTCCAGATGAGGCCAATTAGGGAGTTGTTCAATGGTACCATCACTTCCCTCCTTCTGCTTGTTATAACCCTCCCTATGCACCCTAGCATTATGTTAGCCTTTCCAACTGCCTTGTCCCACTATTTAGCCACATTGAGGTTATCATCTATGAGTACCTCTAGATCCCTTTCCTCTGTGGTGGTCTCCAGTGTTACCCCGTCTAGATCATACCCAGCCTTAGAATTCCCTTTTCCTCGGTGCATAATCTTGCAGTTTTTTGTAATTGAAACCCCAACTGCCATTCTTTGGACCAGTTTTCTAGCCTCTTCATATCCCTACTCATTTTTTCTATACCTTCTTGTGTATCTACCCAGTTACATAGCTTTGTATCATCAGCAAACAGGTTAACCCTCCCTTCTAGACTCCCTTTAATATCACTTATGAAGACACTGAAGAGCACTGACCCCTGGGGTACACCACTTATTATCCATCCCTCCTGTGAGCTAAGTCCATTTACCACAGTTTTGGTGTTCTGTTACTTAACCAGTTTCTAACCCATCATCTATGAGTACCTCTAGATCCCTTTCCTCTGTGGTGGTCTCCAGTGTTACCCCGTCTAGGTCATACCCAGCCTTAGAATTCCCTTTTCCTCGGTGCATAATCTTGCAGTTTTTTGTAATTGAAACCCCAACTGCCATTCTTTGGACCAGTTTTCTAGCCTCTTCATATCCCTACTCATTTTTTCTATACCTTCTTGTGTATCTACCCAGTTACATAGCTTTGTATCATCAGCAAACAGGTTAACCCTCCCTTCTAGACTCCCTTTAATATCACTTATGAAGACACTGAAGAGCACTGATCCCTGGGGTACACCACTTATTATCCATCCCTCCTGTGAGCTAAGTCCATTTACCACAGTTTTGGTGTTCTGTTACTTAACCAGTTTCTAACCCACGTGACCACTTCGGACCCAATCCCCAGATTTACCAACTTATGTATTAGTCTCCTGTGTGGGACTGTGTCAAAGGCCTTCCTGGAGTCCAGATAAGCCATATCTATCGCTCTGCCTGGGTCTATTTCTTTTAACACTTACTCAAAGAAATCAATCAAGTTGATCTCACATGACCTCCCTGCCGTGAATCCATGTTGCCTTAGGTCCAGCAGCCACCTTGTCTCTAGGTAGTCCACCAGCCTTTCCTTAATCAGGGTTTCTATCATTTTACCTACGACTGAGGTCAAACTGATCACGCAATAGTTTTCTGAACCCTCCTTTCTACCATTTTTGAGCAGGGGTACCACTTGTGCCCTCCTCCACTCCTCCCGAACCACACCTGTTTCTAGTGATCCACTGAACAGGTTAGCCAGAGGTTTAGCCAGTTCCTTCCAGAGCTCCTTTAGGATCCTCAGGTATATCCCATTGGACCCCATAGCTTTATCCACCCCGAGCTGTTCTAGTGTTCTTTTTACTCTGGCCTCTGAAAAAAGTCTAATGTCTGCCCCTTCTCCCAGTTTGCCCTCCTCCGGGAGACCTTCCTTATTATCTTTCTCTGTGAATACAGAGCAGAAGTATTTGTTGAGGATACTCTCCTTGTCAATGCCATTCTCTACTACCCTGCCTCCCTCTTCCCTAACTGTCATAATCCCTCCCCCTGTCTTCCTCCTCTCACTAATATACCCAAAGAATGCCCTCCCTCCTTCCTTCATTGATTTAACTAGCTTTTCCTCAGTTTTGGCCTTTGCTGTCCTTACTGCCCTGTTCACTTCCCTTCAGTTTTTCCCCAAGTAGTCTTGTCTGTCCTCCTTGGTTTGTGTTGCCTTGTACCTCAGAAATGCCATCTTTTTTCCTCTTACTAGCTCTGCTACTCACCTTGAGAGCCACAGTGGTTTCCTCTTTCTTTTGCACTTGCTGCAGGATGGAGGAGTACATAGAGGTAGTTGGGAAGTTAAACTAGGAGTGGGGGGTAGCAAATGGGCAAGGGGCATGCAGTGACCACAGGCTGGGAAGCCATATGAGCTGAGCCCCCTTAACAGTGACAAAGGATGAATGGCAAGTACTAGTGGTAATGCTAGTAAAGTAGGGCAGAAGGGGCATGGAAGAGGACAGGGTGCAAGGTGGTCACCCTGAATGCTAGAAGCCTTGGGAAGAATACTGCAGAGCTACAGGAGCTCATGGCAGTAGGGGAAGGGGGGAAGTGGCAGCCTTCACTGAAACATGGGCCACCGATTACAATGATTAGGACCTGTCGATGCCAGGGTACAGGATATTTTGTAAGTGTAACCCCTAGATTGCGCTATCCCAGGGGCTACTACCCCTGCCTGATTTGCCACTAACAGGTTGAGGGGCCTGGATCCAATGGCGGGTGCCTCCACCCAGAGGTCAGGGTTTGCAATAGTTAAACTTACTTGGTCACAGCCCTCTGGGACACTGCAACCCCCTTTCCCACTAGTGGCCCACACAATATATCAGAATTACCTTCACAGTATACACTTACCCCCAGGGCTGGTTCAGGCACTGGGACCTCCTGTAAAATAAGATACAGTGCAACAATCACAGTACAATACTTTAACATAGACAAATAACTCAGGCAGTATAACTTTGCTGAAACAAGCAGCTCGGATTTATTTAGGGGTATAACAAGGACAGGAAATCAGGTTAATTAGCTTATCACTTACTCATCTACCTATGGCTCTGTGCACAGGCCTATCCCTACCAGTTACTGTCCCTGGGTACCCAAGCCCTAGTGGCTAGTCCAAACCTGTGGCAGCTGGTAGGGCCCTTTCCACAGAGAAAAGAAAATTAGTTTAAACAGTCAGCAGTACAGTGATTCCATTTGGATTCAATGTGGCAATTCAACAGGGAGCGACCCTGAATTAGTACTCACGACCTCCAAACAAGATAGGGTCCTTCAATGTCAGCAGGGCTACTCTTGAGCTCCACGGACTCCTCACATTTATATGGCAAACTGCAACAGGCAAAAGTCCTTTAATGGCAGCAGGATTCACTTGAGGTACACAAGCCTCTTCACACATTTATAAGGTAAAACAGAAAGTACTATACTAGGCAGGCTAGCTTCTTCTATCCCGATCGCACTACTGCACAATACCCGGAGAACACACAGCAGATTCAGTTCCTGACAGACCAAGTGCAATTCAGCAATTTCTCCAGTCTTTTACAGGGTGAGCCTGGTTTCTACTCTTCAGATATCCTTTGATTCTCTTCACAGGATGGATTCAGTCCTAACAAGCAGTTACACAAGCTGCAGACTGGAACTCTGGGCCTTACACACATTTCCCGACTAAAACTGCACACTGAAAAAGCACAGGGCTCCTTCCTTCTTCACTGCCAGAGCTCAACTGAAACTCCAACAGACAAAACCGGCACTTCCTTTGAGTTCCTCCCAGTTCTTGACTGGATTGGCTGTCACCACAATAGACTGCCCTGTTGGTCCAAAAGGCGCCAAGTCTAAACTACATCTCCCAGAGTCACTGCCCATACAATCCTCTTGTGGCTGGCTCAGATTATGAGTCCAAGTTCTGATTCGTCCAAGGCACCATTTTAGAGCTAGCTTACCCCACACTGATTGGTCCAGTTCAGCAGTTCAAAACCAGAATGGGGAACTAGGCAGACACAGTTCTGACTGCAAAGAAAGCAGGTTAGACAAACTGTAATTTCATTATTACCTAAATGGTTTCTGGCAAACAGTTACATCTTTCAGATAGGTTCCTTTGCACTCCTAGTGACTGCAAAATGGAGTGAATTGGCAGCAGCTCGAGTGGTACTCAATCAAAGAAACACACAGTCCCCCATACAAACTAATTATGTCTGCAAGCAGACAGCTCTTAAAGAGACAGTACCAGAGGTTCTAAAAACACTCACTGATAAATGGCTTAAACTCCAAACACCATTCAGGCTTGGAGCATTCAAGCAAGCTCCTGGAAGTCTTTTGGGAACCCCCATTTGCAGGGGGGGTACATAAGGATAGAGTGATTGAGAAAGGAGGGGGTGGCACTATATGTGACAGAAAAACTGAAGTGTGTATGGGAGGAAGGGCAGGATGGTAGTACGGAGTCACTATGGATGCAAATCCTGGATTCCAAGAATAGGACTCTTAAGATGGGTGTGGTGTACAGGATGCCCTCTCAGAGAGGAGTTAGACAGGAAACTAGTGGGCCAGATCAGGAGGACCTGTGCAATGGTTCTGGTTGGACAATAAACTAATACACAATTCCTGAACTCCTGATTAGGGGATCTAGTGACAAAGTTGTTCTCAATTTCTTCATAAAGGTGTACTAAATTAGCTACCCATGCTGTTAACCTAGCTCCGGTTTCAAATCCTAAACTATGCATTCTGGACATTTCAATAACATAAGTCTTTCCTCAGGGTAGAGCACCCCTCTTTATCGGAAGTACAATTTTTTCTTGTGAGCTTATTCTGGGGTTCAGGTAAGGTTTCCTGTATAGTACCCTTGGTCTTATCTAGGGGACTTGTCCGCATGCGATTTGCCTCTGCTCCAGTGTAAATGATAAACCACACTGTATGATATACTGGAAACAATTAAAAGCATCAATTCAACTAACAAGGATCTTGTTAGGCCAGCGCAGTGTCAAGGAGGGCTGAGGCATCAATGCCTTACCTCCTGTCATGTTGGCAACCCATGTTTGCTGTACGAGCAGGTCACCAGCTGCCAGTCAGGGAAGAGGAGGATCGAGCATCCCAAGGACAGTTCCCCACCAGGGAGGGAGGGAGGGATCAGCAGTCGGTGTTAGCCTGGTCCCTAGTAGAGACTGGGGGTTTGCACACTGATTCTGCAGAATAGAGGCATAGTCAGGGCAGACACCCAGTTTTTTTTGTGCGAGAGTGTGCGTGGCATGGCCATTTGTGGCACTGCATACCCTTCCTCTATGTCACAAAGAAAATGAAACAAAAAAACATCACTGGTCATTGCAATATAGGCAAATAAGGGGAGATCTCTGTTTCACCTACAAATCCATAAACAATGAATACTTGATGGAAACCCTAGGGCTGGTGAGATACCAGTACTTTTCTGACTAGAACCCATAATTTAAAATTGAAGGGTAATGTTAATAGGACCAATAGACGTAACAACTGGTACAGTCAAAGAATTGTCTCAGCCTGGAATGCATTACCTACAGATGTAGTCAACAGCAAAAACATGTTGGTGTTTAAAAACAAGCTTGACCTTTTTATGGGACATAAAAAAGTACAATATACTAATTAATCTTCACACTCCTCCCACCTGTATATAGGTGACTAGTTTCCTATAGGCCTATGGTCCCCTGAACTCTTAACAACCTATGTACCCATGGTCCCTGCATGCTTCTTGCCCCAGGGACTCTGGCATCTCCTGCATCTGGATGCGATCTGGTGGGTTGAAGGGACTCACTGCCCCTGCCATGGAGGGTAAGCTGTGGAGGACACTGGGAGAAGGTAAGTCCTGTGGGAAGTTGAGGTGATGGGGCTGAGGCTATTGGTGTGAAGGGGGTGCCAGCCATTATGGGGGGAGAAATAAATACACAAAAAAAGAAAAAAAAGAAGGATCTTGTTTGTTGAGCGGTGGCTTTGATTTGGCCACATCAGTCCCCAAAATATTAAAAATAAATCATAAAGCCAGCCTGTCAACACAGCGGTTATGCTGTTTGCAATGCTGATGGCACGGGTTTGGGAATCAATCAGGGCTGTCAGAGGGCTAGCCTGGTGGGGGAATTTTGAGCACCAGAGGATGTTCTCCTCCTCTGGGGGGCCTCACTGCTCTGTTGCTCTACCACTTCCTGGCTGACTGCTGGTTACAGTGCAGGGGAGAGCATGAAATGGGAGAACTTTGATCAAGGGTCTGGTTGCTGGAAGCATTGGCTAGCCAGCATCCAATGGCACACAACACTCCTAGGGAATGGGCAGGACAGAAGACCAGAAAATCATGTACTGGATGTTAGCAGATGAAGCCCCTGTCCACCATGTTCACTGCCAGACCCACAGCACCACTGACAAGGGATTCTGCAGGTCTTCACCTCTGCAGTGGGTGGCAAGATAGAAAGTGGGTAAGAAAGCCACAGTGGAAAGGTAAACCCGGCTCTGGGGGGTAAGCTGGGGGGGAGCACTGCAATGTGTCAAGGGTGGGCTTGGAGGCCTGGTCAGGTGAGTGGCAGGGTCTCAGCAAATGGGTAATTGGGACTGGCAGTGGTAGAAGAAGGATCTGTCAGTGCCAAGGGGAAAAAATATGTTGAAAAAATAAGGAAAAAAGAAATAGTACACGTCACTCCCATTCTAATGAATACAGCACACCCCCACACTCTAAAAACTCCTACCTCATAAATCGTGGGAACACAGGCAGAATTGGGGCATAGCTTGCTATGATCAAGAACAGGAAAGGGGAGGGATCAGTCAGCTTTGGAGAATTCTAATTACTTTCCCTTAAGTATTTAGGCACCTCAAAAGTCTTCAAAATGAGCTGTTTCAGTCCACTGTAGATAAGCTTTCATATGGGGGCTTAATTAAAGCACAGAAACTGGTGCTCTTTGAACAATATAAAATAACTGATATCTAAAACAGACAAATACTGGAGCACAGCATGTTATATAGCTGCAGTAAAGTCAAACCTTTCTTTATACTACAAACTCGTATCAAAATTGTAACACATTGTAAGAATATAAAACAAGGTTATGAAAAGATTTGCTAATGTGCACCTGAATAGGTCAAGACACAAGGAAATGCACAACTAATTAAGAGATTAGATGTGCCTGAAAGTTCTTACTGATTAGCCTCATACCTCTCAACCTTTTGTCCCCCAAATGTGGAACACTGCCTCTCAAAATGTGGAACAAATGAGCAAAATGTGGAACACGTAATCAAATCTTTACCTAAGAAGCTCAGAACACTGTTAAAATGTTTGGATTTATGCTCAGAAAGTCTGTTATTAATTGAATGATATATTTTTTGCATCATTTATTATAGATTTGTGCTTTAAAATGTTAATACTGAATGTGGAACAAGTCCTCACAATGTGGAACAGGGAGCTTTTGAGAAGTAAAATGAGGAACATTCCTTGTAATGTGGTACAGTTGAGAGGTATGATTAGCCTCACTGTTCTAAGCATTGCTAGCTCCAAGGACTACTAGAATGATTTGTGTGTTTCTGTTCCACATCAGTTTAGTTTCTGTTTCCATATCTTGGTACTTCATGATTTTGAGTCTCTCTGTGTGCAGATACTGTAGTCACTAGGGGTGGCTACTTCAATCAGTAATACAACCTTTATTCTGTTTTCTTCTATTACAATATCTGGTTTTCTCACCACCACTTTCTTGGCAGTTGGTTATGGGGAGATCCTATGTGCTCATTACCTCTTTGTTCTCTCTGATTCTTTGTGGTTTGTGTTTCCAGTGTTTCTGTTATTTGTATGTTATAGTGTTTGAATAGTTTCCAGTGGTTCTATTTCGCTATGTTGCTATGTCTTTCAATATACAGGCCTTTTGCCATGAGTACTTCACATCTAGCAAAAAGATGTGCAACTGTTACTAACTCTGTACTACAGAACTTACACCTGTCTATTTTTCTTGCTTTTTTTAAGGATTTCATGAATCATCTTGTGTGTAGTCCAACATCTCGGGCTGCCATTATCAACTTCTCATCTCATGGCTTAAATTCACCTTTTTTAACCAGTCATGGGTAAGTTCTTGATTGACTTGTAGTTGTTCTGCAGCTCCCTATATTTTGTGCTGTAATTATGGGCTTTCCAGTTGTCCTTTCTTCTCTGTTGATCTTTATCTTTATGATGATGATGATATCCTTATATACTTTTGTCTGCTTCTTTGCACTTTCTTTTGCATGTTGTTCCTTACTTACTTGTGGCTTAACATCCACCTCTGCTACATTCCCAAAGGCCTCTCCTCATTTAATGTTGGAAGTCATCTTAGGCTTGTTTTCTTCATGACGCAGGACATTAACATTACTATGTTTGGGTGAGTAGCTCCCTATATGAGCAATTATTATTGAGCAACTCAATATGAGAGACTCAATAATAGCGCTCATAAGGACAGCGACTGGTGAAAAATGTCACTATATCCTGCGTAGTGAGTGTAGCAGAGAACTACACTCACTACTGCAGGATATGGGATGCTTTGCAAGTTGGCCATGTAGTGTAGTGGAGTACACTACCAGCCCTGGAGCCAGCAACCCAGGTTTGGGTCTAGTGCCAGAAGAAAATATGTTTTTTTTCTTCCTTTGCTGTATACTAAGTACATGACTCCCACGGCATTGATTGTATTTATTTTGAGGAGGGCTTTCCCCCAGCAGAGGAGGGTGTAGGGGAGTAGTCCCCCACATACAAATAGATATTTTGATCTTTCTTCAGTGCAGTAAGGAACTGTTGCCGTTTGCAACTCTAACCCTAACCCTAAAATCCTAACACCACATTTCCATACTTTTGTCACTTAAAGCTGAACCCTAACTGTTATTTTGCAAAAAAAATTGAATATAAGGGGTCTGCAGATTGACCACAATCCGCAAGGGGCTTTGCCAATACAAAGCAACTGCAGCTACCCTAAGTAAACAACAAAAATAATATTTTTAAAATACAGTCAACAAAGTCAGATAAAGTGCAGTACAATTACAGTTACCCCTTCCTCTGAGTAAAATCAAAAATTACATTTTTGTAATGTTGACAGTTACTAGAGCCAGTCAGAAAGCAATGCAACTGAAGCTACCACCACCTCCAAGTAAAAGGCAAGAATCACATTTTTGTAATACAGATGGTCATCAGAGCCAGTCACTATACAATGCCAATGTACTCTGACAGAGACTGTGCTATAAAATGCGATTCCTGTTAGTAAAAAACAAAATCACATTTGTATAATGCAGGTAGTCACCGGAGCCAGTCACAATACAATGCCAGTGTACTCTGATTGACTCTGGAGACTGTGCTATAAAAATGTGATTCCTGTTAGTAAAAAACAAAATCGTATCGGGTCGGTGGCACTGAGGGCTGAGGCGCTGGATGCCACACCCCACACCACGCCAGAGAACCGGGTTCAGGAATGAGCCAGGATCATCAGGGGTCAGCAGAGGAGGGACAGTATTGAGCATCCGGACAGCAGCTCTCCTCTCCCAGGAGGGAAGGGGGTCCACACTCGGTTCTTGGCTTGCCTCTGGTGGAAGCTAGTGGCACAAGTACAGGGCCATGTTGAGGGAAGGGGGAGTGGTGATGCCAGCAGTTATGCCTTGGTGTAGGGCTGTGTGCCACTCCTCCACAAGAAAACAGAAAAACACCTGCCAACGCCGGGAAGGAGGAGTGCCCAGAGCATGCCTCTTATGTGCCCTCGCCTGCCTGACTAACTCCAGTCCGACAAAACTTTCAGTATCAGGGTGCTTGCCCACCCCACCTCGGCTCCGCTCGGGGGAGAGAAGCCACAGCTCCATAGGGATTGAGAGGTAAGTCTGGGTAGGGCAAGTGAGGCAGGAGGATGACTCCTTGGTGGTGCCGAAGGGTTGGGGTCTGTAGGACATTGGGGATAAAAAAGAAATATAATAAAAAAAAATAAAAAAAAACATCATATTTGTATAATGCAGATAGTCACCGGAGCTAGCCACTATACTATGCCAATGTACTCTGATTGACTCCGGAAACTGTGCTATAAAAATGTGATTCCTGTTAGTAAAAAACAAAATCACATTTGTATAATGCAGATAGTCACTGGATCCAGTCACTATACAATGCCAATGTACTCTAATTGACTATGGAGACTGTGCTATAAAAATGTGATTCCTGTTAATAAAAAAACAAAACCACATTTGTATAATGCAGATAGTCACCAGAGCCAGTCATTAGACAATGCCTGGAGCCAGTCACTATGCAATGTCTATGCACTCTGACCGACTCCGGAGACTGCTATAAAAATGTGATTCCTGTTGGTAAAGAACAAAATTGCATTTGTATAATGCAAATAAAAAAAGAAATGTGGTAGCCGTGTTAATCTAATCAACAATGTAGAGAAAAAAATACAACAAATATGCTGCAGGTGATACCTTTTATTGGACTAACAAAATTATTTTCAAGACTAGCTTTCGAGAGATAAAACTCTCTTCCTCAGGTCAAAGTGAAAACAGCTGAGCAGAATGACAGCTATAAAGGCTGGATGTGGATTCAAAACCTAGACTAGCAGTTTACAGATCAAAGCACTACAGTATATTTGCACCTCTTACAAACAGGAAGACTAATTTACACCTCGTTGCAAACTATGTACACATATCTCTCCTGAGACATGTGTCAGTGACAATGGAAAAACATTTAGAATCCAAAACTCGTATACCTGTTCTTCTAGCAACGTAGTATACATGATACAATGCAGAGAATGTGAGGAAGGCTGCTATATTGGTGAAATCGGACAGGAACTCAAAACAAGAATGAATCACCACAGATTCAGTTACCCATAAAAATGAAAATATGCCAGTAGGGGAACATTTTTCTACACCAGATTACTCCATCAGTGATTTTACTGTCAGAGTGTTAAAAGGGAACTTCAAAAACAGCCAGATTCAGTGAACATTTGAAATAAAAATGATACAATAGTTTGACACTAAAGAAAAAGGACTTAATAAAGACGTTGGTTTTTTAATACGCTACCAGTGATTATGCTTAAAGCAGTGTTTCAGAGTTTCTTTTTAAACCCTCACTCAGCACCCTCTGGCTCTTTTAACAGGTACCTTCTTAAGACAATGGTATGTATTTTCTTTCTGCTTGACTTTTTAGAAAAGTTAATTAATGGTCCAGAGTCAGAGTAAAATTAGGTAGCCCTTGGATCTTACTAGTTGATCTCTCCAACAGACACACTCCAGTGAAAATTAGTCTTCCTGTTTGTAAGAGGTGCAAATTGACTGCAATGCTTTGATCTGTAAACTGCTAGTCTAGGTTTGGAATCCACATCCAGCCTTTATATCTGTCATACTGCTCAGCTGTTTTCACTTTGACCTAAGGAAGAGAGTTTTATCTCTCAAAAGCTAGTCTTGAACATAATTTTGTTAGTCAAAAAAAAAGGTATCACCTGCAACATACTTCTTGTACTTTTTTCTTTATAATGCAGATAGTCACCGGAGCCAGTCACTGTACAATGCCAATGTACTCTGATTGACTCCGGAGACTGCTGTAAAAAACAAAATCACATTTGTATAATGCAGATAGTCACCAGAGCCAGTCACTATACAATGCCAATGTACTCTGATTGACTCCAGAGACTGCTATAAAAATGTGATTCCTGTTAGTAAAAACAAAATCGCATTTGTATAATGCAGATAGTCGCTGGAGCCAGTCACTATACAATGCCAATGTACTCTGACTGACTCTGGAGACTGTGCCATAACAATGCGATTCCTATTAGTAAGAAACATTATCACATTTATATAATGCAGATCGTCACCGGAGCTAGTCAGAGTAAAATGCAACTGTAGTCAGACTGGCTGTGATGACTATCTGAATTATGAAAATGTTGTTCCCCTGAGTAAAAAAAAAAAATTACATTTTTTAAATGCAGACTGTTACCAAACTCAAATAGAGTAAAAAACAAAAGCACATGTTTAATTCTTTATTTATTTGAAACTACTCCATGGAGGCTAACCCCAAGGGGGTCCCAGAGAACATAGCAGCAGTCAACAAGTAAACATAGTCCAGCAGGAATAGATACCTAAAAGCTAAAATGTACACAGGAACATAAACAAGCTCTGAAGGCAAGTACATCCAAACAGTAATTAAAACTGGCGCACAGAGTGGCTTCAATGCTTTTTATAATACAGCTAACAAGTCACTAAAGTCAGACAATACAACTGCAAATTCCCCGTCTAAGTAAACATTTATCAATGCTGAACATGTTGGCTTACACGAAGTTACTAGTTCAGTAGCCACTGTCTTGTGGACTTTGAGTTCCACCAAGCTAAAAGATATAGGTCCCCATCTTCAGAACCAGCTGTGTGTGCTCTGCTAACAGGAGCCCTGTGTGGCAAATAGTATAACAGCCAGCCTGGGGTAAATATTTAGTCAATTAGTGCACTGCAGCAAGAGCATGCCAAGTGTCTGAATATGGGGCCAGGTTAGCACAGTGCATCATAACTATGCATTGCGCAGACACGGGCCCAGATAGAATATGGCCCAGAGGAGCCTGATGAGGATAGTACAGCCCTCACAGAATAGTGCCCGGGTTCCAGTGAACCATATTCAGTTCTAATACATTAATGAGACCATTGGGAATGCAAGGATCAAAGAGCCATTTGCATGCCAGTTATGGGCTCACTAGCATCTCCACGAGCATCAGTTCTCTAGCGATCTTGAATTATAGTGGCGTGGTAGCACCATTTTAGTTAGGATTGAGTAGGCTGTTTCATGTTAAGTCCCTAGTTTTGCACTGTATTAGCTTCACTACTGTTCAATGGAATTGCACAAACATTTGCATCCATGGTCTGGTGGGTAAGGTCTCTTGAACTGCCAAGTTTTGTTATAGCCAGTGGTACAGATTCTAAAGATGCAAAAATGAGAAAATCAGTTTTCTCTTGCTGTTTTTTTTTTGTTTGTTGTAACCTACAGACCAGATGATTTGGAATTTTGGCCTATAATTTTCAGGATGGGAAGGTGATGTCCCAGAATGGTATCTTCCATTGATTTGGTGAAAAGAAATATTAATAATAATAATAATATTTTTATTTTTAAGGCGCCTTTCAAAAAACCTAGGCACCGTACAGAGTAAAATCAAACAAATTGAAATAAAAACAATCTCTTAAAATCAGACAGCACCATAAATACTATTACACGGAATACTCAATCATCATAAGCCTGGTGCCACTGATGGGTCTTTAAGGCTGACTTAAAGCCCTCCACCGTCATGCACTCCTGTAACCGACGAGGTAGAGAATTCCATAGTGTGGGAGCCATGAACATAAAAGATCTGGCCCCTGAAGATTTCAAATGCACCTTAGGAATCTCTAGCAACCCCTCACCGGCTGAGTGGAGCAATCACCCAGGGCAATAGGGAATCAGGAGTTCTTTCAGATAGTCCGGGCCCAGTCTGTGTAGGGCTTTCAAAGTCAGCAAGCCAACTTTAAAGGTGATCCACCACTGAACTAGCAGCCAGTGCAGTTCGCGCAGCACCGGCGTAATATGACAGGACCGAGGAGATCCTGTCAAAAGGCGAGCCGCCGCATTCTGCACCAGCTGCAGGTGGCAGATTTCTACCCCAGAAAGCCCTAGGTATAGGGAATTGCAGTAATCTAAGTGCGAGGACACAAAGGCATGGAACAAAACAGGAAGGTCGCTAGACGGAACCAGATGTTTAATCCTGGAGATATTCCTTAGATGGTAAAAGGAAAATTTGACAACAGCCGACACCTGCGAATGCAGGGTCGACCCTTCGTCAAAAATTACCCCCAGGTTTCGCACCTGGTTAGAAGTCGGGAGGGGGACACCCCCGAGAACAAGTCTAGAGGGCGACCCACCTCCCAAACCTCCTGTCCAGCGACCAGGTTCCACAACCATCACCTAAGTCTTACCAGAGTTCAACTTCAGCCAGCTCGAATCCATCCACTCCTGGATTTCTTTGAGACAGCAATTAAAGACTGAGAGAGCTCTATCCTGGTCAGGCACAAAAGAAAGGTAGAGCTGGGTGTCATTGGCATAACAATGAAACCTCAGCCCATACCTTCTTACAATGTCTCCGAGGGGTAGCATGTACACCGCGAACAACATGGGCGACAAAACCGAACCCTGAGGAGCCCCACAAGACAGAGAAACTGGATCTGATGAAAACACTCCAGATACCACTCTCTGAGTTCTTCCAGTGAGGAATGATGTAAACCATCTGAGGACAGTTCTCGTTATTCCACAGATGTACCTCAGATGGCTAAGTAACAACCCATGGTCCATGGTGTCAAATGCTGATGATAGATCCAGAAGAACCAAAATGGAGCGGCTCTTCCAATCTCTGGCCATCAGGAGATCACTGAGCACCTGAACCAGCGCTGTCTCGGTGCTATGTCTCTTTTGAAATCCGGACTGGAGGGGCTCATAAATGTCATGGATGGTTAAATGGTCCTCCAGTTGTGCTGTCACTACTTTCTCAATAACCTTCCTTAAAAAAGGAAGGTTAGAGATTGGCCTGTAGTTAGCGTGGCAGTTTGGGTCCAAAGTAGCTTTCTTCAATAGTGGTATCACTACCGCCTGTTTCAGAGAGTTAGGAAACTCTCCAGATTCCAAGGAGCGCCAAACTATCCGAGCTAGGACCGGACTGATAACATCAAGACAACCCTGAATCAGGGAAGTTGGTCCAGGGTCCAAACTACAGCATGTAGGGCGCACCCACTGGATGATCCACATGACATCCATGAAGTCGGGGTGGCTGAAGGTACTTCAGTAAAACTGGGGGACAGTGACCTCATGCTGATCACAAGCAATACCCAGAGAGTGCGCTGGTTGGAGCCCTGCCCTGATGTCGGCCACCTTATCAGCAAAGAAACGAGCAAGGTCATCGCATTTTATTTGCGAAAACGCTTTCCGAACCTGGAGACAGGTTGGGTTGCACAGTTTGTCCACAGTTCGGAACAGCTGAGCTGGTCGGTTCTGAGCTGCCACAATCTCCCTGGACAGGAACTCTACCTTCTTATGGGAGATTGTGGATTGATAGGCTTGATAATGGTCCATCAATCTAAGGCAGTCAGCATCAATGGCAGATTTCCGCCAGCGGCGCTCTAAACTTCATCCTAGTTGCCGCATTTCCCTCAAAACCCCGTCAAACCATGGGGATTGAGGGTGAAGGGAGAGAGGACAAACTCAGACTGGAGCAATAACATCCAGGGCCCCCGAGATGGCCGTATTATAGGCCAACACCAGTGTCTCTGGATCACTGCTTGCAACAGAGAGGGGTGACAGGTCAAGCACCACAGATAGGCTCTGAGAACTTATATCTCATAAAGGGCGGTACCTGACCATCTCCACAGGGGGAGGCCTACGGTGGGGTGCTAAAACTACACCCCACGGTGTAGTGATTAGACCACGCAACTGGTTCTACTCCCAAGTTGGAGGCCTTGATCCCTAGGAGGAAGACCAGGTCGAGGGAATGTCTGTGTTTATGAGTAGCAGTGGTAACCACCTGTGTAAGGCCCAGAGATGTCATTAACTGGAGAAGTGCTGTCCAAATTGTGAGAGTTCGTCATTGATCCAGGCGTTAAAGTCGCCCAGAACCATCAGTCTGGGCGACTCAAACGTCATGTTGACGACAAAGTCTGTGACTTCCTGAAGGAATCGCTTCTCATCGCTGGGTGGATGGTAGATGAGGGCAATCCGACAACCTACACCTGCTACTACGGTACACTCAAACAACTCTGGTTCCTCAACTAGTACACTCGTGAAGTTCAGTTCAGTCTTGAAACAGACCACAACCCCCCCACGATCCAATCTCGAGCAGCGTATCGCCGAGTACCCGGCTGGAGTTAAAACCTCCAAAATGGGGCCAGAGTTTTCATCCAGCCAGGTGTCGGTGATGCAAGCCAGGCCCACTGTTTCAACAAGATCTGCAATAATTGTAGTCTTGTTTTTAATAGACCTGGCATTGCATAACATCGCCCGAGTTGGACGAACCTCTCGGGCCGTCCGAACCATCTGCCTACTATAATTAGTAGTGCCCTTGAATATGGAAACCAAGCTTGAAGCCCCATGCTTTGGGTTCCATTTCATCTCAGGGCATCTCCTGGAACCTACAACTCCAATGTGATGGCACACCTCATTCGTCCTCCACTGTTCACACCCCCCTCCTCCGACTCCTACGCGTGATGCCCAAAGCCCTACACCGTTGGTAGGCAGCAAACTGGAGAGGAGAAGGAGGAAAAAAGGGATAGAGGACACGAAGCGCAGAGGGCGAATAGAGCACAACTCCGGGGGCCAACATCCCAGGCATATAATAACCCAATAAACTCACAGTTAAAAGAAATATCACAAATCCAAACAAATACTATCAAACAAAAAATCCCCAAATCAACTATCTAAATAATAAAATAATTAACAATAAATATTACACACCCCAAAACCAAACATATAACAATTTAAAAATAAAACCTAAACCTAAAAACCTAAACTTTGAGCCGTTCAATCCAAAAATAATCTAGATAACCAAGTCTCACTAAAAGACACCAGTACTCAAAGTCGATTTATACAGAGGCGTCAGCAGAACTTTGGATAAAGCAAGCTTCAGATGCAAGTAGAAGTGATTAAACGTATCCAAGCCCTCTCACTGCTTGGAGAAAAAAGCATAAGCAGTCTCACTGCTTACAAAGTCAAATGACAAAATCCAAGTCACCAGAAATAGATAGAAATAAAAACATCTGATCGTCTTTGCAGTTTATAGGGCACAGGTAATCATCCACTGAACCACTACTTCCATGCCAGAGTCCGCACAGGGAGTCCCGGAAATCCACTACAGCCAGGCACAAAGCAAACCCTATGTGCTGGGGGCCGAGTCAAAAATATTCACTGTGACAAAAGGAGCCACCAACCGGGATCCACTTATCAGTAGACACCCTGGGGAACCAAAGAGGACCCCGAGCCCACCGGCCAACTCCTCAACCGGTCCACAGCTCAGAACCCCCCAAGCCACAGCAAAATTCGATCCCCGACTCCCCAGCACAAATCAGCACAAATCAGGGGAACCCCTGTACCACACTGATTCGGATTATAGGTCAGCACAGTTCCTTAACTGCAACTCGATCCTCCAAGATGTTCAAAAATCCGCAAACACAAGTCAGCGCTCCAATTCTGGATCCTCATTCAAATTTCTCCTCCAAAAGGGCAAAGTAGTACATCCAGCCAGAAAGAGTAGCATAAAAGTGTGGAAAGGAGATGGGAGGTCATAAAATGGGGACTTCATGAGGCAGTCAGGATCTGCGATAAGTTGAAACGTAAGGGAGCAAGGTCACATAAACCATGCTGGTGGTCCAGTGAGGTACAGGTAGCGGTCACAGAAAAGAAGGCAGCCTACAAAAAATATAAAACAACAAGAGGGGACAGGGATAAGGAAATGTACCATCTTGCATCTAGAAAAGTCACCCGGATGGTGAGGGGAGCAAAGTCCAGCAAGAGCAGCGGCTGGCACAGGGATACATGGAGGTGAAAAGGGTTCTTCCGCACACTGGGAAGCAGAGAAAACTAAGGGCCATCTCAGCAGATTGAGATCAGAAGGAGGGTGGGTGGAAGAGGCGAGGACCAGGCAGAGGTATTTAGTAAGTACTTTGCCTCTGTGTTCACTAGGGAGGGGATGGATATCTACAAAGCAAGGCATGAAGGGATAGAAGCGGCAGTGAGTGGGATCAGGGAGCAACAGAAATGGAGCAAGAGGGAGGAGAGGTACCCAGGGGTGTCACATCTGGATAAGGATAAAAAGGCCAGTAAGGTGGAGGGGACGGATGATGCTATCTCCACAAAAGGGTGTGGTTAGCCCTCAAGGCCCTAAAGAAAGACAAATCTCCTGGGCCGGATGGCATTCATCCGAGAGTACTAAGGGAATTGGCGGACATACTGGCTGCACCCCTGGCGGAGCTCTTCAACAGGTCACTTGAGACAGGGAGGGTACCTAGGGATTGGCGAGAGGCACATGTGGTGCCAATCCATAAAGGGGGGTCGAGGGAAGTACCAGGTAACTATAGACCCATCAGTTTGACCTCGGTGGTGGGAAAATTAATGGAGAGTATACTAAAGGAACGATTGGGGGTGTACTTGGAGGAGGTGGGAGGTCTGGATAGTCGGCAACATGGGTTTGTGCTAGGTAGATCATGTCAAACCAATCTTGTGGAGTTCTACTGAATGGGTAACATCAGAACAGGACAGGGGAAAGCCTGTGGATGTATTATTCTGGACTTCAGCAAGCGTTGACTCTGTCCCCAACAATGGTCTGGTGGAGAAACTGATGGGGTTAGGAGTAGGCCTTTGATGGTCAGATGGATTGAAAACTGGCTAGCTGGACGCACTTCAGAGTAGTGGTCTGTGGGGAGCTCTCAACCCTAGAGAGGTTGGTAGTGGGTACTGTAGGTTCGTCCTGGGTCCGATCCTGTTTAATGCATACATATCGGACATCAGGGAGGGTATAGGGTGTGAAATGAGTCTCTTCACGGATGACTCCAAGATGGGAGCAGTAGTTGAGGGAGAAGAGGGGAGGTTGGCCCTGCAAGGGGACCTGGACATCCTGGAAAGCTGGGCTCACACATGGAAATTAAATTTCAATATCACCAAGTGCAAGGTGTTGCATCTTGGTCGGGGAAACCCTAAACACAGGTACACCCTGGGAGGGGAGGCGCTGGAGGCCTCAATAGGGGAAAAAGACCTAGGGGTCATGGTGGATGCATGTATGAATAACTCTGAGCAGTGCAGGAGAGCGGCTAGCAAGGCAAACAGGATGTTGGGATGCATCATAAGGGGATCACCTCTAGGAGCAAGGAAGTGATTCTGCTGCTGTACAATGGACTGGTTAGACCACACCTTGAGTACTGTGTACAGTACTGGAGACCACACTTGAAGAGGACATACAGCTCCTGGAGAGGGTACAGAGGAGGGCAACTAAGATGATACAGTAGGGCTAGGAATTTGACGATGAGGACAGACTTGAGGAGCTCTGCCTGTTTTCATTGGAGGAGAGGAGAAACAGGGGGACATGATTGAGGTCTCAGTACCTCAAGGGAATAAATAGGGTAAACATGGAGGGATCTTTAGACTAAAGCAGGAGGTATCACCAGAGGGCATGGTTTGAAGTTG
The DNA here is from genome assembly GCA_016271365.2 of Neoceratodus forsteri. Lineage (NCBI taxonomy): Eukaryota > Metazoa > Chordata > Ceratodontiformes > Ceratodontidae > Neoceratodus > Neoceratodus forsteri. The sequence goes on along the minus strand of CM057457.1, from coordinate 388,327,697 downwards.
GAAGGTGGAAGGGTGAGGGGGGAAAAGAGGAGGAGGTTTTTCACTGAGAGAGTGGTGGACCCTTGTAATGCACTGCCTGGTGAACTGGTTCAGAGATCCACAGTGGAGGGCTTCAAGAGAGGTGGGACAGACACAAAAGTGGATGTATCAGATGATGGCCTGTCCGGGGGATGGATGATAGGGGTTTCTGGAGCACAAGGAGGGAGGCCTCGGCACCCAACTAAGGATCTGAGGTTCGAGCAGACTCGATAGACCGTGAAGGCCTAATCTGCTGGCAAACAGTATGTTAGTATGTTAATCCTCCCCGCCACTCCCGACTTCGCAGAGTCTGCCACATCAGCGTCAGGCAGCACCGGGTAACGCCAAGCCCCCCTAAGTGGGAGGAGAGTAGTAATAAGAATCAAAGTGAGTCCTCTCACGAATCCTAGAGGAACTCCGACACAGCTACTGCTCCAAAGCCAACAAAAAATCTTCCTCACGATTCTCGCAACTTCCCGACTCCACAGCCTCTCACACTGTGGTCCGAGGGAAGCGGTACATGCTGCCGAGAAGCCGAAGACTCCGATACTCGGTAGACCGCAAACTTCTCTTGCCCTAATCTGACTCACTTCTTCAACCCTAAACCAGTCTGTGCACACACAAAGTAAAATGAACAGAAAATAAACATAAAATAAACGTAAAACAAATAAAATTAAACAAACGAACATGCTAGTGCTCAGGCTGGCTCAGTTCAGCCACCATCTTGCACCTAATCCATTCCAGAACTACAAGGATTTGACATTTCGGTTCTGAGCATGCTCTGGAGGGTGTGTTGGATAGATGTTTGATATGAAAGAAGAATTTTGCCATACAAATGAAGATTCTCTTTCATGATTAGGGTAATCCTCTTTTGTGAGAAAATACATTATCCTTTCATATGGTGGCCATCTTATTTCTGTTTTTCTTTTACCCATAAAACTTATACCCAGCTGACACCAACACATGTATCTTACTAAATGAAACTGGCTTAGCTCCATTCTGTAATAAGTTATTTTTTAAAAAAAAAACAACCCAGAAATGTGTTTTTAAAGCATATAAAAATTCTTCTGTGAGATGATTTTCTTTAGTATGGCCATATGAAAGAAGAATAGGACATATGAAATAGGATTAGGGCCATACAAAGAGGATTTTGAACTTACTTTTTTTCAGATTCTTCTCTTGTATGTAGGCATCTTATTCTGTGAGCTAATGAGAGACGAATGACCAGGGAATAGCAGGAAAAATTGGGAGAAGATGAGGTAGACATATGTCCATTTTTAATGGAATGAGTCTTGAAGGGACTTGTATATCTGGAAGTAAACAAAGCCAATGGACCAGACAGGATATATCCAAGGGTACCAAAGAAACTCAGGGCGGTGCTTGCTGCACCACTGATGACCATATTAAACAGGAGACTGGATCAGACTTGGTTTCAGAGAACTGGAGGAGAGCAAATGTGGTACCACTCCATATGAGTGATAACAGGGAGAAGGCAAACAACTATAGGCCAGTCAGTCTCACGTCAGTTTGTGGGGAAACTAAGAGAAACCCTGTTAAAGGGGAGGTTAGAAGAGTATTTCAATCTAATGGGCTACAAGACTAAAGGCAACATGGAACCATGGGAGTGGGGAGCTCACGCAGGATGAAGGTGATTGATTTCTTTGAGTAGGTGACCAGGGAACTAGATCAGGGGAGGGCAGTGGACATGGTCTATTTGAACTTCAGCAATGCTTTCGACACTGTGCCACACAGGAGACTGAAAAAGACTTGATGGGTCCTATTGCCTTTTTCTATCTTACTAAACTATGTAAACCATGTAAATTGAACAGTCTGGGGGTGGGATCCAAAGAAGAAATTAATTCATGCTTACTACAATTTCCTTTTATGTTAACTCCAACATTGTCAATGGGAATGAACACTTCCCCCATACATTCAGTGATTTATTCTGTTCGGGGTGGGGGGGGGCTAAAGTGGATCAAAACAGTAATCCTTTTTATTGGGCAAAGGATTTAATAGACCCCACCTTCACTGGCATATCTTTGGGAAATTCTGAATTTTTTTGTTTGTTGCTCCTCAAGCCAGTAGCACCATGGCTTGTCAGAGACCTGTGATTTTCAAACATTGTAAGACTTGTAGGAGGTAATGAGACCCTCACCCTTAGACTCATATAGCCCCAACTGTGCAACACAATTCATCATGTCAATTTCAGTCCCCCCAGAAGAACCCCCAAGATGGATCAGTGCACCCGCTATACCAACTGGTAGTGGCAAGGCTGAGTTGCACAAATCCTTTTTATTGCTCTTAGTTACTGACTACTGATGTACTGCAGGTCATGTCCACCAACACACCTGAACCCAAGACAGGTCCTTCAGGCATGTCCAGGTGCACCAGAGCAGGACAAGACTGTTCACCCAGATCTGCAGGAAAACTATGGTGCTGACCATATGGAGGGTCAAGATGATGATGACATTGGGGCCCATAAAGAAAATCCTGACCCAAGTGTATTTTAAAAAAAAAATACAATTTTTATTAAATAAAGCAACTTGCAAGTCAGGAAAACATATCAGTATAAGACAGTTTAGTATCTGACAGCCTGTCATTTGTACAATGACTAAGATACAATAACTGAGGAGAGCACAGAGTCTTCAATAAGAACCATAGGCCAGTGCTTGAGATGACACTCTACCTTCAAGATATGAAGCCCTTTTTTCACGGAATCCACTGTATGGCCAATTAATAATATATATAAGAATCTATGTAATTCAACATATCTCTCAGTTACCATTAACATTATTAAATTGCAAGGGATACACTCCGGCAGCTTCTGAGAAACCCATTTGTAGCATGTACTTCCTGAAGGGATCAAGTCTAACATGAATGCCTGCCATCAAGCCTTCAAGGCAATATATATCCAGGACAATTTTTTCTCCACTCTGGGACCGTGGGGGTTATGCGGGACATCTACATGCACTTTAATGCTTTTTTAGCTGCTGGAGATGTAGGGGTAGCAATGTTTTATGCCATGAGGAGTTATGGACTGGGTAAATTCATAATAGAAACATCTCTGCCACGAGTTCTACTCACTCTCCCAGACAGCCCCGTAACTCTCCTTGCAATGAGCACCAAAAGGGTATCAGGAGAGAGCATAGCTAAAAAATATGTCCCAGATCTGCCAAATTACATTTACAGCCCTGCCAACAAATTCTGTAAGAGGGTGGGAGGTATTTTATCAGGACTGCTGGAGAGCGGAAGAACCTGCTGTGTCATTTCCATGCAATTTCTCTCAAAGTATTGGAGGACATTATTTTAATGGCGGACAGTGTTGTAGTCTGCCACTGGTCCCAGGGCACCGAGAGACTCAAATCATCGTTCCATCCCTCTAGAACTGTTTGAGATTAATTATCCACGTTTTCCCGTAAGGTTTTATACAAGCACAATATTAAATGCCCCCCAAAGATGACCTCCTACTAGTAGTAGTAATATATTTTATTCAGGACAATGCCATGAAATGGATAAAACACCATTGAGCGAACTCATTTTCAAGGTGATCCAGTTACACATTCATACAGTTGCCTTACACACATTCACATAATACGTAAGTGCAAAAAACATTTTACATATAATCAATAAATATAATATGTACATTGCGTCAATAAGCTCAACAATCCATAAAACAATATTTAGGAATTTGCAGATGTTGCTACCGGACAACATAGTGCAGGAATATGACTTTGGTTGTTAAACCATGACTAGATAGATTTCTTTTTATAAGTCTACCAAGTCCCTCAATAGGGTGAAAAGGGTAGACTGGGGTGTGGGTAACCAAGATACCTCTGAACTTTGTCTGAAAATATAATTTCTCACTCGGAGGTAACAAAAAAAGTCTCGATCCAGGAGTTCAAAATTGCCACTGGAGTTCATTAAAGGAAACAATGCCTTTTGAAGATAAAAACGGATAAATATAACCAAGCCCCAACCATCTCCATGTCCAAATGTACTTTTTGATGAGGAGAAGGACTCTTCTGAAGCGGAGGAGGAAGGTGAGTGAATGGAACCTAAGAAAGTGATTCCAATCCCTCCCGTTTGATTCATAATCTCTATCCTACCTCATAATGGAGGCTTGTAGGACATTACAGGTAAAGGCCATAGGGGCTCTGGACATTAATCTAATACAGTCTGTATTAGGATTACCACCCATCCCTATTTTCGCAGGACAGTCCTGATTTGAGCAACAGTGTCCTGTGAAACAACATGAAGAAATACTACATGTCCTGACATAACATAAAAAAATATTTTCAGACTTTCGTCTAAATGTTGCAAAAACTATAATACCTGAACTAAAATACCTTAAAATGGAAAGAAACACAAGGAACACCTAAAAAACTGCAACATGTAGTCCTAATTCTAATTTAGAGGAAAAAAAAGTATGTTGCACTGACTGAGGTTACATATTGTCTTGTGAAAAATCAAGTATCAGTAAGAAATGTCCCAGGTGGTAACCCCAGTCTGCATCCTCTGTTACAGCAGTGCTTTCCAAACTTTGTATACTGAGACACCAGTCTGCATCCTCCGTTACAGCAGTGCTTTCCAAACTTTGTGTACTGCGACCCCAGTCTGCATCCTCAGTTACATCAATTCTTTCCAAATTTTGTGTACTGAGACCCAGTCTGCATTCTGTTACACCAGTGCTTTCCAAACTCTGTGTACTGCGACCCCAGTCTGCATCCTCCGTTACAGCAGTGCTTTCCAAACACTGTGTACTGCGACCCCAGTCTGCATCCTCCATTACAGCAGTGCTTTCCAAACTTTGTGTACTGAGACCCCAGTCTGCATCCTCCATTACAGCATTGCTTTCTAAACTTTGTATACTGCGACCCAAGCCTGCATCCTCTGTTACAGCAGTGCTTTCCAAACTTTGTGTATTGTGACCCCAGTCTGCATCCTCCATTACACCAGTGCTTTCCAAATTTTATGTACTGAGACCCCAGTCTGCATTCTCCGTTACAGCAGTGCTTTCCAAACTTCGTGTACTGCGACCCCAGTCTGCATCCTGTTACACCAATGCTTTCCAAACTTTGTATACTGTGACCCCAGTCTGCATCCTCCATTACAGCAGTGCTTTCCAAACTTTGTGTACTGAGACCCCAGTCTGCATTCTCCATTACAGCAGTGCTTTCCAAACTCTGTGCACTGTGACCCCAGTCTGCATCCTCCGTTACAGCAGTGCTTTCCAAACTTTGTGTACTGTGACCCCAGTTTGCATCCTCCATTACACCAGTGCTTTCCAAACTTTGTGTACTGCGATCGCAGTCTGCATCCTCCATTACAGCAGTGCTTTCCAAACTTTGTGTGCTGCGACCCCAGTCTGCATCCTCGGTTGCAACAGTGCTTTCTAAACTTTGTGTACTGCGACCCCAGTCTGCATCCTCCATTACACCAGTGCTTTCCAAACTCTGAGTACTGCGACCCCAGTCTGCATCCTGTTACACCAGTGCTTTCCAAACTTTGTGTACTGTGACTAGATTATTAAACAGCAATGGGCTGGCATAAACCAGACAAGTCATCTATTCAGACCAGAGATACAATGTTGCCCATTTTTTGAGGAGATTTCCTAGAACTGGGAAACTCCTCCCCTGGCAAATAAATGTACGAACATATGAAAGTAGCCAGCAGGAGACCACACGGTCTATCTTGTCTGCTCAGTTTGATGCAGGGTCCTTGCTTTACCCTTACACCAGTGACACTGGCCCCCTCCCCCTCTCCCAACCCCTTCCCCTTCCTTGGTCTCATTGCATCCCTTCTATGTTTGTCCCAGGATTTTGTGAAAGAGCCCACTGTTTTAGCCACCACCACTTCCTCTGGCAGCTCATTCCAGGCAACCACCACCGTTTCTGTAAATCAATGTTTCCTCACATCCCTCTTGCATCTACCCCCCACCAGTTTTAGGCAATGTCCTCTGGTTGTGGTGTTGTCTCTCCTACTGAAGAGACCCCCACAATCCACTCTTTTTAATCCCTTCAGGTATTTGAAGGTCTCTGTCATATCTCCTGATGAAGGATTAGTTCCCAAAGTGCCAGGGCCAGTGGTAGTTGTGGCCGCATTAGGCACAGCACTTTAATTCAGCATTAAAGCGGTAGTACCTAGAAGGATTCAGAACAGGGAGGTCAGTGGAACACTGCATGCTGCTTTTGCCTAGGAAAAGCACAGATAGCAGGCTCCATTTTATGCCTTTTATGTACTTATAACAGATATGCCACCTATCTCAAAATAGAGCTTTCCAGAGTTTCTTGTATGTTCCTACCGGCTGGTTTGCCATCTCAAAAGCGTTCTCTCTACCCCTACCCCTAAGAGGAACAACAGAGGTGGCAGCAGGATCTGGGAAGTTAGAGAGGCCCTTCAGGAAGGCCTGAGTTTTTGGGAGGCTGCCAGGAAACCCAAGCGGTCGAGAAAGAAGTTAACGCCAGTGAGGGTTCAATGGATCTTGAAAAAGGAAAACAAAAAGGATTGTAATATATGGATTTCCAAAATAACAGTATCGAAAACGATCAAAAAAAATCCTTATAATACATCTCACAGAACTCTGCAGACCTAATAATACCATTACATTACTCACTAATACTATACGCTATAACGAATCTATAGTATTATCACTGCAGCATGAAGTGCAAGCGCATCTTTCAACCTCGTGCTCACCACGAGCCACCTTAATCACCACACAGCTCTAATAGTTTGAAAAACTGATTCGTGGGAAAGTAACGCTCGCTACTGTTTTATGATACTCTGGCAGTAAAAATCGCAAATATGGCACTATCAAAGCCACAAACGATAACAGAAACAAGGCTCCACTTCCTGATGCAGCTTTCAAGACATCGCCACAAACTTTTACGATCTTTGCCAAATCTTCAGTCAACTTCCTGATGCAGCTTTCAAGCCATCGCAGTTAAGACTCGCCAACCTCCTTCATCCATATATTACAAAATATCAATTGGTTAGTGTGTGAGTTACTTGCTTGAAATTATCTGAAGCTTGGGACATAGAACCCTTTGAGCTTCGGCCTCGAGGTTATTCTATGTCCCCAGAAACTCTCAATGAAATTACAGCCTTGTAATACACACTAACCCATCTATTATTCTATTTATAATGTTACCAGATGCTGATGAGCTGTTTTTTGTATCTGGACTATAAGTGCCTTGGACTTCCTTCAGAATTGAGTGCTTGTTGGGGTTATTTGCTGTAGCTGTAGTTGTTACTGCTATCCTGCTACCCTGTCACTGTTAGCGCTTCGTTCCTTTTAATTTGTTGGTATTTGGTTCTTTGTCTTTTCCCTTATAAGAGCCAGAGTACCAACTTTTAGGTTGTGAGCGAGTGAATTGAACTAAACTAAACTATAAGTATTGTTCGCCTTTGCTGTACTCACTTTATAACTAGGTTTTATACCACATTTTACATATATTTTAATTTTTTATTTCAGCCTTTTAAATTTCACACCCAGGTTCTGTGATTGATTGCTCCGATCACATGTACTTTTTGCATAAGAGCGCATACGTGGCGTCCTCTTCCTAGATTTGCCATTGACTGCAATTTCTTGATGTGGAGAGGCTGATGTGGGAGCCTTGTTATTCCTTTTATAGTCCGTGTCAATACCTTAAAGCTCTTTTTAGTGCTTAAAATAGTCGAGGTTGAAACCGTCTTCTGTCTGATGAAGGATGTTCTTTTGCTGTGTGTGGAAAGTAAAGCCACTGTGATCTTGATGTTAAAGTATGTTCTCTTTGTACGTTTTGTGGTTTGTTTGTTTTTAGGATTTTTCTTTCTGTGTTACTTGATACTTTTTTTTTTTACCCTTGGTTTAGTTACCATTTTTTGGTTTTGTTTTTATATCTAGAGTCTTGTGTGTTTTTTTACCCTGGGAAAACCTTGGAATTATCCCTGCAGTATCAGTGGAAAACAAGGTGGAAGCTGTGGATCAGTGGCGGCTCTACACCAGGGCCCGCCAGGGCACGTGCCCTGGTAAAAAAATGCTGCGCCCCATATGGTGCAGAGATTCCCCCATAAAAACCATATACAAGTGCCCTGGCTACCATCTGTTGTGCCCCGGCTGTGCCCTGGTAACCATTTGTGGCTAGAGCCGCTGCTGCTGTGGATTAGAAATTTTCTGAAGCAAAGTGAGGGATAGGACCTCTAGAACTTTTTCAGACTTGGGAGGCAGTATAGCACAGTGGTTTAAGGCTCTGAGCTGCAACTCTGGAGACCTGGGTTTAAATCCCACAGCCCCCACTTGCATATACTGTGTGACCCTGAGCAAGTCACTTAACTTCTCTGTGCTCCCAGGTTGCACCTGTAAAAAAGCTATCAACTTAGTGTGTCTCATCTGGTTAAACAATTGGGGAAAAAAAAAAGACTACAGATCCACCAAATAAGTTCTCCTTTAGAGCGTTTCAGAACATTTTAGAACAGTTAGAAACTTGGGACATTTTACTTCATCTCACCTAAGTGAACTTTTTATTGAAGATCAAGCATTCTGAAAGCTATAAACTATCTTATTCTATTATTTTATTATTTGTGGAACAGTGTGTTATTGTGTTGTGTTGTTTTCTTTTCTTTCTTTTTTGCTGCTCTGTTGATTAATTATGGTAATTACCAGGAAACGGGCAAAGCAGGATCATATTACTTTACCTGCAATGACTATTACTGATGAGAGAAAGTTGTCTAAAAGGACAACATTAAGATATGAATGCCTTAAACAAACTAAAAATAATGGATCATTTAACATCTATTAAGGGACCAGGGAAAATTTCAACCCCTAATTTACAAAGTAATGTAGAGCTCACTAATGTGTGGGAAACATTTACTGCTGAAGTAGGTGTTAATACACCTATAAGGGCAAGTAACTAATTTATATGTAGTAAGGATTTGGAACAGACACCCTTGTTATATTTTTCTGATGTCTCAGATGGTTTATATATTTCTACCGGGTGTCAGCGTGGCTCAGTTGGTAGCACATCCGCCTCTGGACCAGAAGGTCATGGGTTCTCGTCCCACACCGGGATTGGACTTGCACCTAAAAATCATTGGCATCCGAGTGCAGTATTGGGGGGTGCTGTACTGCTGGGGTGTGCCACCCTCGGATGAGAGCAGTTAAACCAAGGTCCCTCTGCCCATCCTGGTGTTGTCCTGGTGAGTCCAGGTGAAAGTAAAAGAACCCAGGGCACTCTTCGCAAAGAGCAGGGAACATTCCCGGTGTCCTGGCCAACATTCTCCTTCCCATAAACTGGTTCATGCAATTATCCAGGCTGCGTGTGGGTGATGATGTGCGATATGGCCGCCACCACACATTCAGTCACTTCACTACCAGTCTAGCATTGCCGGTAAAGTGCTTTGGGATACTGTGTATGAAAAGCGCTATATAAATGCTGATTCTTCTTCTTCTACCGCACCTAATCCTGTTTGTTCCGTTAATGAAGATTATGAGTCCCCATTAGAGGTCTCATTACTAGCTTCAGTTTCAGAAAAACCTGTTAGAAGCCTGATGGGTTCAGGAAATTCAGAAGACAGAATAAGTGTGAACAGTACAACTTCAGACCCTACCCCAATTTTAACAGACAAACTTAGAGCAATTTCTGCAGATCTCCAAACTACAATTGAGGGTCTTAAATTACTTAATCCACCACAGACTTTATCTGTTGATGGTGAATCTGGTTTAGTATTTAGGGAACAATCAATTTTGAAAGAGAATATGGTTTATTTTGGTGATAATATTAAGTATCCTACATCTCTGAGTAAAGATATAACTCAGATGCTTAAAACAACCTTTTCTATGAATGTCCTCATTATGGAACAATTAGTGGCTATTAGAGAGGAAATAGGAATGATTAAAGCTAATATATTTAATAATCAGATAAAAAGTGAGGAAATTAATGAAAAAATGGATAAAACAGTACCCCCGTTAGAGAAATAAGGGAACGATTTTCCACATTATTCCAGATTCACCTAAACCAATAAGAAAAAAAAAAAAAGAAAAACAGATGGACAAAAAATTAGAAAAGCAAAGAATGTGTTCCTCTAGTTGTTGAGACTGACCAGTTGGAATTAACAGGGTCAATAGAGGATAGTCTGGTGGATACTGATATTACAAAAGATCATAAACAAGAGGCCAAGGTAGTTAATGAGAGAAGAGATAATTGGCTTATCCCGGAATACACTTTAGAATCTTGTGTAGACCCCTCAGTTGCCTGTGATAAGTGGGATTTTAAATTTGAATGTCATTTGGGGGCTAAATTGAATGATTTAAAGAAGAAATTGGAAGTTTAATAACTGAATGATCATTGGCTATGAAGGATCCAAAAATGAACCCAGATACTACTGAGGCTATAATAGAGCATCCTATACAGATGAATAATTGGATTAAAAGGAAGGCAGAGGGATCAGTCAAAAATAAATCAGTTAATGATGGAATAAGTGTAGAGCCCTGTAGGGGAAAAAAAGAGATATAGAGCTGACTCTCCCTAGGATTAGGCTTAAAGGGCCACCCTAGAGGATACAAGGGACTGAGATGGAACTTAAAAGGCAATTAGTCTTGCTTTTTAGGATTAATACTAATATTAATAGGAGGGATACTGAGGCTTAATAAAGGGGAAGGAATGTGGGCAGAGGGTGACAGTGAAAAAGCAGGGATACTGAATGAATATTTCTGCTCAGCATTCACAAAGGAAGAGGAGGGGGAGGTACCTAAACCAAACAAGAGAAACACTCTGAAGATGGGGTCGATACCAGTCCATTTACAGAAGAAAGGGTTCTGAAAGAACTCTTAAAATTGAAGGTGGACAAATCAATTGGGTCTGATTGGATTCACTCAAGAATTCTAAAAGAAATAAGGGTAGAACTAGTGACACCGCTGACTACTCTCTTTAACAAATCGTGGGAGGATGGGGTGGTACCTGAGGACTGGAGGAGGGCGGATGTGATTCCTCTTCACAAAAGTGGGAGCAGGACAGAGGCAGGAAACTACAGACCAGTTAGTTTTACCTCAGTGGTAGGGAAAACGATGGAATCACTTCTGAAGGAAAGAATTGTTGAGTACCTAGAGGCCAGTGGGGCACAGGACCCACGGCAGCATGGATTCACGATGGGAAGGTCGTGTCAGATGAATCTAATAGATTTCTTTGACTGGGTGACCAAAGTAGTAGATCAGGGAAGGGCTGTGGACATAACCTACCTAGATTTTAGCAAGGCATTTGATACAGACCCACACAAAAGATTAATACACAAGTTAGCCAGCCTTGAAGTGGGTCCTAAGGTGGTAGCCTGGATAAAAAATTGGCTAGACAACAGAACACAAAGGGTAGTAGTAAACGGAGTCTGCAGTGAAGAAAGGAGGGTTACTAGCGGGGTACCACAGGGTTCAGTACTGGGACCGGTCCTTTTTAATGTCTTTATAAGTGACATTGCAGAGGAACTGGAAAGAAAAGTATGTCTCTTTGCAAATGACAAAGATCTGCAACAGGGTTGATACACAAGATGGAGTGGAAAGGATGAGAAGGGACTTGGCAAGGTTGGAGGAATGATCAAATGTATGGCAGCTCAGATTCAATGCAAAGAAGTGCAAGGTAATGCACCTGGAAAACAAAAACCCAGGGAAAGAGTACACCATGGTGGGTGAGATACTGACAACGGTAAAAATGGAAAGGGACCTGGGGTAATTATATCAGATGACCTAAAGGTGGGCAAGCAATGTGAGAAGGCAGTAAGGAAGGCTGGGGGATACTGGGATGGATAGAGAGAGGCATCAATAGTAGAAAACAGGAAGTTGTTATCCCTCTGTACAGACAGTTGGTGAGATCCCATCTGGAGTACTGTGTGCAGTTCTGGAGACCCCATCTCTGCAAAGACATAAACAGAGTGGAGGCTGTCCAGAGGAGGGCTACCAAAATTGTGCAGGGTCTGCACCAGAAGACATATGAAGAAAGACTACAGGAGCTTAATATGTGTACCCTTGAGGAAAGAAGGGAGAGAGGGGACATGATAGAAACTTTCAAGTACCTCAAGGGAATCAACAAAGTCCAAGAGGGTAGCATCTTTCAGAAAAAGAGATGTGCAAGAACAAGGGGGCACAATTTGAAAATAGAGGGGATGGCTCAGAGGCAATGTGAGGAAGTTTTTTTCACGAGAGGGTTGTGGATGCATGGAACAGCCTCCCTGAGGAGGTCATGGAGTCAAGAACAGTGGGGGAATTCAAGAATGCCTGGGACAGACATAAGGCAGTCCTAGTGGGGGGTATGAGGAAGTAAGCTGTTGGTTAACTAGGATCTGCAGCTTATCTGTTAGGTCGGAAAATGGGCAGACTAGGTGGGCCAAGTGGTCCTTATCTGCCATCAGATTATATGTTTCTAATATGGGGGTTCTTATGTTGGAAACTGATTTACAAACTGCAGAGCTCTGTATTGACTCAGATGGAAACTCTGACTATAATATTATTTTGTACTCACCTAGACTGGCCAATGACATTTGGTATAAGGGTGAAATTCTGAATGAGTTTGGAATACACCTGACCTTTGTCAATAGGAACCACTTTACCAAAGGAGCCTATGACATACCAAATTTGGAAAGGAAAAATCAATCATATACAGTCTGGTTAAGTATATTTGGCATTCTTAAAATCTATAATGAGAGCAATGGAAAACTGAAAGTTCTGACTAACTACTTCAGTAATCTGTTGGGAATACCACTGGGAAGGGATGGTATCCTAGAAGAGATTAGGTGTCCAGATGGAAGTCAGACAGATCTATTAATTAAAAATTCCCAGATTGCTGATACGATGCAAAGTAAAGAAGGCATATTAGATGCCATGGTTTTTCATATGGTAAATATGGATGGTATTTGTGTTGATCATCCCATAAGTAGAATTAAAGAACTGAATATCGTGGAAAATTTCCAGTTGGAAACCTTTAATAAATTTCAAACTCTGGCAGGTTTTTCGGATTGACTTTCTATTGATTTAAATGACTCCTTTGAAAAAAGTGGTTCAATTTCAAATTTGGCTGGGGACTTTATAGTTCTTTCATGGAACATTTCAGGATGGTCCACAAAGATAGCAGATAATAGATGGGTTAATTATGTTACTCAATTTGAAATACTATGTTTTCAGGAAACCTGGCATGGGATAGATGATTCAATTAATATTAATGGTTATGTAACATTTGCTCATCATGGATACAGGGAAGCCAGTTTTGGTAGGAATTCTGCTGGACTTGCAGTACTTTGTAGAGTTACCTCTGATTTGAAGGTGACCTCCCTTTGTAACATGCAGAATGTTATTGCTGTTAATGTAGAGAATCTAAATCAAAGGTTAATTACTGTTATTGTGCATATCCCACCCTCAGGTTTTGTGCACTATAGTGATGAAATATGGTCACAATTAAAACATGGGATTAATAAATATAATCAAAATGTTCCTAACATCGACATCCTAGTGATTGGTGACTATAATGCCAGGACTGGTACTTTTGATGGACTTGCAGATAATTATTTCTTGGTATATAATTCCAGTCGCCCCCTTTAATATGAACTTCTCAAGACCTGGGTGTTAATAAATCTGATAAGATCCTGATTGAATTAATGTCTGAATTTGATTTATACACCCTAAATGGTCGAATTATGGGAGATGAGACTGGGAATTATATTTATGTTAAAGCCCATCATAAATCATTGCTAGATTTCGCCTTATGGTCAGGAGATATAAAATTCTGGTCTTCTTTACGTATTCCAACTAGGTCAGAAAGTGACCATTTTCCATTATTATTGAGTACTGAGTAGTGGGGTAGGGATGCCATAAGTACACAACATGTGGTCCCTCTTGAATGTAGAGTTAATAAGCGTATTAGATGGGATGGTTGTTTAGAAAGTAGAGTGATGGACCAGATTTTATTGTATGATAAGTTACTGAGTAAAGATATATGGTTGACTCAAGATGCAGAGAGTATATGGGAGACTGTAGAAAATCTTTTTAAAGAATTAAGGATGTTTGTATAAAGATGTACTGGTAAATAAATGTAAAAAGAAACAAATATGGTTTGATCAGGAATGTGCCATTTTTGAAAATGATGTAAGGAAAAATGATAAGGCAAGTGAGAATACATAAAAATGAACAAATATCAAAGTAGCTTAAGGTAAAAAAAGGAATATAAAATAATGCTTATAAAAAAGAAAAAGGATTTTCAAACTATGAAATGGGCTCAAATGATGGACGCAATTTAAAAAAGAACGATAAAGACTTCTGGCAACTTGTGGCTAAGGGTTCGATAAATAGTAAAACTAATGCAGATTGCTATATAACAGAACCACGATGGTTGGAATATTTGGAGAAGATATTCTTTGATCCATCCATTGAGGAGTCCGAGATAGTAGTACCCAATAAACATAGTCTATATCAGTTTACAACTAAAGATGTTTATTTCTCTATATAAAAGCTATGAAGTCCAACAAGGCCCCTGAGCCAGATAAAATTCCAAAAGAAGTTTATAAATGCAATACCACATTTTGGAGTCAAATTTTGTGTGTTTTTTTTTTTTAATAAATGTATTGAAACACATTACTTCCCTCCTTCTTGGAAAGGTGCAGAAATTATCCCAATACATTAAAAGGGAGATATTGGGGATCCAGCTATGTATCGTCCCATTAATTTAATGGATGTAAGTCTTAAAATATTCTCACATATTATTTTGGAACATCTAAAAATTCAAATACAAATGTCGGGGAGGGATAAGTGATGCCCAAACAGGTTTCCGCTGTGGGACATCAACAATATATAATTGTTTTATCTTGAATCATTTAATTCCCAAATATGTTAAAATAAGGAAGCATAAACTTAACACAGCATTTATTGATCTGTCTGCTGCTTTTGATGTGGTTCGTAGAGCACAGTTATGGGAAATGATGTATTAAAAAGGAATAGATCAGGCGTTAATTTCGATAATTTCTGTTTTATATAGCAACACCTGGGCTAAGATCAG
Source organism: Neoceratodus forsteri (assembly GCA_016271365.2). Classification (NCBI taxonomy): domain Eukaryota; kingdom Metazoa; phylum Chordata; order Ceratodontiformes; family Ceratodontidae; genus Neoceratodus; species Neoceratodus forsteri. The sequence continues at coordinate 388,312,674 of CM057457.1, read as the reverse complement.
GTTTGGTGTGGCTGGGGAGACAACTAAACCATTTAGAATTAATCAGGGTGTAAGGCAAGGCTGTATATTAGCCTCCAACACTTTTTAATTTGTACATGGATCTATTTCTTAGGGAACTTAAACAAAGAGATAATGATGCACCAAAGACTGATTCAAGACTGACATCTATTTTAGCATATGTAGACTATTTAGTTTTGATTTCTCAAACTAAAAGTGGCCCGCAAAGGCAACTGGATATTTTGCAAATGGGCACACATTCTTCACAGTTAAAAATAAATCTATCCAAGACAAAAACTTTAACTTTTGGGTCTAGTTCTGTCGAACCCCTCTTTAGATTAGATAATCACAGAATAGAAGCTGTTAAACAGTATACATATCTGGGACTAACTTATACAAATAATCATAAGTGAAAACAACATCAAGAAATAGTATCTGGAAAAATAAAAAAAAAAAACAATGAATGGACTGAAGAAATTTAATTATTCTTATATGAGCCTTTCTCTAAAACCCTTGCTCAAAGCTAAATTTTGGGCACAGATGATGTATGCGACTGAAGTATGGAATTTAGATGATGCTGAAGTACATATGACTTCAGTCTAAAATATTGAGGGCTGAATTACAAGTTACTCCGTCTTGCCCATCAGTTTACTTGAGAGCTGAACTTGGATTAATAAACATTAATGCACTTAGTGAGGGAAGAAAACTTAAATATTGGTTACATTTAACTAGACTAGATGATACGTTATTAAAGAAATTTTTTTGTAACAGCTTTGCTGGGTTAAAAATGAATGTGGAAAAAAAATTCTGGCTGCAAGATCTATACAGTACATTGGATCTCTATGGCATCTCAGTATTAAAATCGTATTTTAAAAGGAATCTTAAGATTAGTCTTAATTATAAGCCTTGTATTCAAAAAAAGGTCAATGAATACTGGATTAATCAGGATCTAGAGAAAATTTGATTATCTAGATTTTCTAGATGGTATGCAGAAAATAATGATACTTTTAAGTATAGGGACAACTGGGATATACTGGAGAATAGGATACTTAGAAACACCTTTTTCAAAGCTAAATTAGAGTTACTAGAGAATAACATTTTGAAAACTAGGTATCAAAATCTTCCCAAGACATGTGAAATGTGTGACTGTAAAAATGGGACTTGAGAAGATTTTCTTCATGTTTTATGGCAATGTCCCTGGTATGACAGAATACTGCAATATTGGCTGCGACCATTTACAAACTGGCCTGATATACCAAGAAGTGAAATTACATTTAGTATTATGAATACAAATGATGAAAATACTATCAAGAGAATAGCAAATTATTTTATGTATGCTACTAGAATTATAAAGAAACACCAGAGACACATTATTGTTAATACTGTATCTTTGGATGTGAATGGATATGATCGATTGTTTAGTTTTGTCCCATAATATAGATACATCAGCATTAGGGATTATAATATATGTGGAACAATGTATACATACTTTGTTGATGTAAGACAATTATGCCTATATTTTTGTATACTCTTGCCGACCTTTGATTCATGTTGTGAAAAATTCTCTTTTTTAAATATGTATTGCACTGTAGGGGAATGATAAATAAGAAGAACATTTTAGCCTATTAGTACATTAATAGATTGATCTTTCTAATGCCCTTTATGAATATTGAGTTATATACCGAGTCCATATATTTATCGTATTACTCCCCTTGTGGGGAATTTTGTGAATTATGTGTGTCTTACATTTTTTTATAAGACATTATATGGACTATGGCTATGAGAATTTAAATCTGGATGTATGTGAAATATGTGTGTTTATTTATATTGTATGTTTTTATGTTGTCTTGTAAAGGCCTTGTATGGCCAAACAAACTATTTTACAGCATTAAAACTTTGAAAAAAATGTTTGTACATGTGTTTTGGTGTACTGGAGTACATACTGTCTTTGCTGAGCTCTATCTTATCTTCCTCTGCCTCCTCTCTTCCAGGGAGTACATCCTTAGGGCTCCAAACCTCTCTTCATACTTCCTATCCTGCTGTCCCCTGATCACTTTAGTTGCTCACCTCTGGACCGCTCCAGCATTTTCATATCCTTTTTTAGGTATAGGTGCCAGTACCTCACTCCATATTCCAAATGTGGCCTTACCAGTGACCTATACAATGGTAAAATAATATCACTGTGTCTACTACTAAATCCCCTTGTAATACATCCCAGCATCCTGTTTGCTTTCACCACAGCCTTTTTGCATTGAGTGGACTGTTTCAGATTACTAGTAAGGTCCAGCCCTAAGTCATTTTCCTCTTCAGAAGCAGCTACCTGAACTTTTACTATTTTTATTTATTTTTTAATTTTAATTTCTTGGATTAAACCTTTGAGAACAGGCTCATTACATAGGTTCCACATCAAACAGTGGTACATACAACAAATTTACAGTTTGGTATACAGCAAGTAGTTACAGAGCAGTGAGACTTAAAAATGAGAGAACATATAGATATACTTAATAATGGACAAATACTGGGAACGAGAATGGGATGGGAGGGTGCAAGTGGGAGGGGTAAGTACAGGGGAAGGGAAGGCAGGGAGGGCAATTACACCAGGGGGGAATAGATCATGAGAATCAGCCCAGGAGGTGGGCCTCGACAACAGAAAAAACTTGCCAAAGGTGTCATGCATAGGTAGTGAAGCCAATCCCAGCCGCTGGATGCAGCTACTGGACTTCCAAGATGGCCAGGTGTGGGCTGGAACAAGACCAACAGAGGGGAACCAGGAGGAGAGACTTTCCAGAGTGACAGAGTGAGGGGAGAGAACAGGGGCATGGGGTGGGAGAAGGGGAGGAATTATTGGACTTCTGAGGGTGGGGAATGTGTTGGCAGAGGTAGAGGTGCGTGGTATGAATACAGTGAGGCAGGTCGGAGGCTCTAATGGAAGCAGCTGCAGTGGGCAGTGGCAACCAGAAAAGTTCTAAGGTCATGTTTGAAGGGACCTAGTGTAGACGTAGCAGTGATGCCTTCAGGTAGGTTGCCAAGCTATTTAGGCACCTGATGGGCAAAAGTTCACTGACCTAGAGAAGTGCGACATCTCAGGATCTTGAAAGTCATACTCCATGAACTTCTAGTGGGGCGGATAATTTCATAGGTGGTGAGGAACTTCTGGACTCTGACAAGCATCATACCTAGACTTACTTTTCTGGCCAGTAGGCAGGTCTGGAATTTGAGTTTGTCCTCAGACTGAAGCCAGTGGCACGGGTGTACAGATCACAAGTGTGTGTGTATCACTCAGAGCAGGTGGCTAGGCAGCACACCTTATTTAATGCCATTTCGATGCTATTGAGAGTTAAATTTGTTGCAGGTTCATAAATTACTATTCTATACTCCACCAGGGAGACAACTGAGCTGCAGATTGCCAGGTTAAGGGCTTCAGGGTCAGGCAATGCTTATGCTTTTACAGAAGGCTGATATGTATGTTAAGGGCCTTTGCAACACTGTCTGTGGTTGACAAAGGACAAGGAGCTGTTGACTGTAATCCCCAGGTATTTAAATTGCTGTACCATGTCCAGGGATACCCCATCGACATTCAAGATGATGACAGGGTGCGTTCAATGTCTATTTTGTAGACTGAAGAACACCACAGATTTAGTTGTCTTTTTTTATAATTCATAACCAGTTTTTGGTCCTTGAATCATCTTTCTACTGCAGTGAAATTATCTTGTGTGCGCCAGGGTGTTAGGGTCAGGGTCATTACAAAATAGGACTGCATCATCTGCATATAGCAAGATCTTGCAGTGGCAGACATGGGGTGGCTGATTCAGGAATATGCTGAACATTAGAGGACCCATTATAGGGCCCTGTGATACACCACAGTGAACAGGTCTGTTGTCAGATACAACATTGTCGATCCTAACTTGCTGGGTCCAGTTGAAAAGGTAGGACTTAAACCATCCAACTGCATCACCAGAGAGGCCAACAGCTGCTCAAGAAGGAAGTCATGACTGACCGTGTTGAATGCTTTTGAAAGGTCAATGAAAGTTGCACTGACCAGGTCACCCATCTCAAGGGAGTTGTGTATGTGGCCTGTAAACTCGAGCAGAGCAGTTATGGTGCTATTACCTTTTTAGAAGCCATGCTGTTCAGTGCACTGTATGTTATATTTATCTAGGTAGTCCACTAACTGATCAGTAACAATCCTCTCAAGTACCTTGGATAAGGGCCGGAGAATCGAAATGGGTCTGTAGTTACTAAGCGAGGCTTGATCGCCATTCTTGAAGACTGGAGTCACTAAACCCACTTTCCAAGGTTGCGAGAACTGCAAGAGTCTCAGTGAGGCATTGATTTTGAAGGTAAGGGGCATCAGAATGTCTTGCAAGGTGAGGGCAACAAATTTTAAGTCATGGGAGTCCCCGCTGTATTGTGATTTTTCCCCAAGACCCTAAAGAGGTATTTCCTGGCTTCCTTTAAAGAGATGGTTGTGAAATGAAATGGAGGGTTCACAGGTGACTGGCCCTCGGTTTGCAGAGGGAGAGCGGGGTGAGTAGGGCGAAAGAAGTCCAGGGGTAGAACTCCTGAGAGATCAGTGAATGCTTTATTGAAAGTGTTTGCAATTGTAACCTGCTTTATTGTCAGTAGGTCATCAATATTGAGCATCGTAGTACACACAAGTGAGTGATCTTTTTCCGTAACTTCCTTGAGGTTTGCCCAGAATTTTCTACTGTCATTCCAGGACCTGGTGAACGCATCTGGGTAGTACTGATTTTTTGCAGCACGTATTACTCTAGTACAGTCGTTTCAAGCCTTTTTGTAATTTTGGATATTGACCTGTTTACCAGTTTCCTGGGCTCGGTACCAAAGGCGATCCCTGGCTTTTAGACTTTCAAGAAGCAGAGCTGAGAACCAGGGGTTGCTCCTTCCTTTTATTTTACATTTCTTTACTGGGGCATGTTTATCACAGACCGCACTGAACAGCTGGATGAAACACTAGAGGGCTGTATCAACAGTACTGGAGGAGTAGATTTGGGACCAGTCTAGTTGGTGTAGATCAATTTTGAGTAGGTCCCGGTGACCTTGTTTAAGAACTCTGTTTGTGACAGTCCTAGTAGGGACAGGACCACCAGCATCACACAAGTGAGTGATCACTAAGTGCATCAGGGAGGACAGTGGTCTCAGAGATGTGTTCAGGCCAATTAGATAGAATCCGTTGAGCAATGTGGAAGTGTCAGTTTTATAATTTACTCTGGTGGGTGAGGTGACAAGTTGGGAGAGGTGTACTGTAGACACAGAGTCCTTGTAGGGAGTTTCTGTTGTGGAGAGCCAATTGGCATTGAAATCCCCTCGTAACAGAGTTTCTGTATTGAGGTTAAGGGTTCCAAGACACCACATTAAGGAGTCAAGCCCAGAGGTTTTCTGTCCTGGTAGAATATACACAGAGAGGACAGTAAAGGTTCTGTTGTGATTCCCAAGGAATATTTTTATTGCTAGAGTTTCGATACTGGACCCCATGTCAGGCAAAGGTAGGATATGAGCCTGTAAGTAGTCCCTGAGGTAGATTACACATCCACCACCACGTTTGGTAAAGCGATCTGCCCTGAACACAGTGTATCCTGGGATCAAGATGGAGGCATCCACAATACTGAGGGAGAGCCAGGTCTCAACTACTGACAGTATGTCCAGTGTATAAGTTGTCCATTTTGGGGAGGAGACTACATATGTTAAGTGAGCCTATTATGAGTTGACCAGTATTGCCTGGAGTTCCCGCCGGGGTAGTTAGTGGTCCTAGACTGGGGTGGATGTTTCCAGAAAGTAGTAGGAGTCTAAGGGCTATCCGGCTGAAATATTCTTTCAGTAGTTTAGATCCAGGTTTCCTCTGTCCGAATTGATTTTGATAGGATGAGTGTCCATCCTTGATGTGGATGAGCCTAAAAGCCTAAGATAGAGGGCTATCGGGTACAAGCACCTTGGATATTTGTTGAGATCATCCAGTATGCTCATTTTATTTAGCTCCAGCAGAGGAGTGGTTAGTGTGGAGGTATAGGACAGCATCACAACAGAGTGCACATTTAGGGATGCCCTTGTTAGGAAGGGAGCCGAGTCCTGAGGGTATATGCTACACAGGTGGCAATGCAGACACAGGAGGGAGAGAAGCATAATACTCCAGGGATGTACTGCGTGAAACTGTGACATGTTAGGGATGAAACAGACAGGAGAAGCCACACTAGACTATTCCTGCTTTGTTGTGGGGGAGATTATGAGTGGAGGGGCTAAGGTAGGGCGTTCTTTTAAGGGGAGAGTGTGTAGGGAAGGCAAGAGCAGACTGATCAATAACAGGCTGTGGGTGGGGATCCCTGAGCATTTAATAGAGGTCAGGCCAGGGAGGGTAGGCAGGACTAAAATACAGTGTAAGAGTCAGTCCAGGGGCTGCTGAAACAAAGTAGGGCTGAGCTTTGAAGACAGAAATCTAAAGCACTACAGCAGCCAATGGGTGGCCTGCTGTAGTGCCAATTATCCAACAGAATTAGTGGCTTTCAATCCATGTAGTCACCAGAGAAGCCAGGTACTGTATCTGATGTTTCCTGAGTCAGGAGGGGGTGGGCAGTGGCTGCCATTGAGAGGTGCAACGGAAGCAGAGGTGCAGCGCTCTGATTGAGAGCTCGATCTTCCATCGGTTGACAGGCGGATCGATGTGGAGGTAGTGGCCAACTGGGCAGAGGTTCTGGGGCAGCTGCTACAGGCAGTTTGCCATACTCGGGCTGTGGGCTGTAAGGGAAGGGGAGAAACAGAGATTAAGTAAGCAGGAGGGGAAAATGGAAGGGAAAACAGAGCGGGTAAAGCAGAGTGTCTCGGGAGAGATAACTGCACTAAGAAGAGGTAGGAGAGGGGGGCACAGGCAGCTAAACTCCTGGCACCAGTTACCAAGACAAATTAGCAGGACAAAAGGCCAGTAATACAGGGCAGAAGAAGGAAGGATAAATGCATCAGCGGTGAGGCAAGGCCTTGGTGGGGGGTTGGGAACAGAACAGCGAAAGGCATACAAGTGAGAATATATATATATATATATATATATATATATATACACACACACATATATACACGCATACATATTAGTAGCACTAAAGAGAGCAGTGATGAGGGGGTGAGGAAAAAAGGTGAGAGCAGGATTGGAAACAATGTCTTGCCAGGACAAGCACAGGGAGAGGGTAGGGCTAGAGCAGAGACTATAAACAGCTGAACACTACCTTATACAGTCAACAATAGTAACGATTTAAGTTTTTTAAACTATGCAGTAGAATACACATATTAAACATAATATTTCTTTGTTTAACAGAAACACTATGTGGTTAAGCAGCAGAGACTAGAAGAACATTTTTTTGCAGTCGCAGGGTTACTTTAGTCATACAAGGATTAACCCAGAATAGACAAGATTCAACAGTTAACTAGACAAAATACAGTGTAAGAGTCAGTCTAGGGGCCGCAAAAACAAACTGATGCCCAGAAATAAAGAAACATAGACTTTGATTGCAGATAAGGACCACTTGGCCCACCTAGTCTGCTCATTTCCCTACCTACTGGATAAGCCGCAGATCCTAGTTAACCAACAGTCTATTTCTTCCTACCCCACCCGAAGAATTGTCTTTTGTCTGTCCCATGCATTCTTGAATTCTCCCCCAGTTTTGGACACCACAACCTCCTCAGGAAGGCGGTTCCATGCATCTACCACCCTCTCTGTGAAAAAATACTTCCTCACATTGCCCCTGAGCTGTCCCGCCTCTATCTTCAAATTGTGTCCCCTTGTTCTTGCACATCTCTTTTTCTGAAAGATGCTACCCTCTTGAACTTTGTTGATTCCACTGAGGTACTTAAAAGTTTCCATCATGTCCCCTCTCTCCCTCCTTTCCTCAACGGTATACATATTAATCTCCTTTAGTCTCTCCTCATATGGCTTCTCTTGCAGACCCTGCACCATTTTAGTTGCCCTCCTCTGGACTGCCTCCATCCTGTCTATGTCCTTGAGGAGATGGGATCTCAGAACTGGACTCCGTACTCAGATGGGGTCTCACCAACTGTTTGTACAGAGGATAACAACTTCCTGTTTTCTGCTGGTGTGCTCTCTCCCTATACATCCCAGTATCCCCCCAGACCTCCCTACTGCCTTCTCACATTGCTTGCTAACCTTAAGGTCATCTGATATGATTACCCCAGGTCCCTTTCCATTTTTATTGTTGTTACTACCCCCAGCCAATTGTGTACTCCTCCCCTGGGTTTTTGTTTCCCAGGTGTATTATTTTGCACTTCTTTGCACTGAATCCACGCTGCCATACTTCTGGCCATTCCTCCAACCTTGCTAAGGCCCTTGTCATCCTTTCCACCCTTCCCCTTGTATATCAACCCTGTTGCAGATCTTTGTGTCATCTGCAAAGAGGCATACTTTTCCTTCCAGTCCCTCTGCAATGTCACTTATAAAGACATTAAGAAGGACTAGACCCAGTACTGAACCCTACGGTATCCCACTAGTAACCCCCCTTTCTTCAGGGTGGACTCCGTTTATTATTACCTTCTGTGTCCTGTTGTCAGGCCAATGTTTTACCCAGGCTACCACCCTGGGACCCACTCCCAGGCTGGCTAATGTATTTATTAATCTTTTTTTTTTTTTGGTAGCATTTCTTTATGCTCCTCCTGGGCCGGGCATCCTTGTGAGGTGCACTCGCAGCGAGAACTGCTGCTCCCTGCCTGAACCCTGCTAAGCCGATTGGGACTCCCCCGACAACTGGGCAACCCTAGAGCTCTGGTTCACCCACCGGGCCGGGCCCGCTCACCCTCAGCTGCATTTGTTTATCTGTAATTAGAGAGGGCTTACTGCAGCTCCTGGGTTGGCCAGAAGTCCATCGGCGATGGGGCTGGCTGTGGGATGTGAGTCCTGCCTCTGGTGCCCCCATCATCTCCATGGTACCAGGCGGGATTTTCCATTGTGTTTCCCCTTGGGAGTGAGACGTGCAGTGCCGTCTGCGCACGGCTCACCTGTTGATGTCTGCCGCACTCCCGCCCCCTCTCATTCTGGCTGGCGTGCCTGTGCTGCCCCCGATCTCCACTGGGGGTTGCTAGGATGCCGAGCTGTCCCAGAACCCTCCCCAGAGAGAGGAGAGTAGTCCTCTGGATGCTCAATCCTCTCCCTCCCCTGAAGACCCCCGGCGCCCTGGGCTCATTCCTGAACCCGGGTTGCCGGCATGGTGGGAGGTGTGGCGTCCAGTGCCTCAACACTCAGTGCCACCGGGCCAGCTGTGTTTATTAATCTTTTGTGCGGGACTGTGTCAAATGCCTTGCTAAAGTCTAGGTAGGCCATGTCCACAGCCCCCCCCGGTCTACTAATTTGGTCACCCAGTCAAAGAAATTGATTAGATTCATCTGACATGACCTTCCTGCTGTGAATCCATGCTGTCTTGGGTCCTATGACCCACTGGCCTCTAGGTACTCAACAGTTCTTTCCTTCAGAAGTGATTCCGTTATTTTCCCTACCTATGAGGTCAAACTGACAGGTCTGTACTTTCCTGCCCCTGTCTTGCTCCCACTTCTGTGAAAGGGAATCACATCCACCCTCCTCCAGTCCTCAGGTACCACACCATCCTCCCATGATTGTTACAAAGGGTAGTCGGTGGTGTCACTAGTTCTCCCCTTAATTCTTTTAGAATTCTGGGGTGAATCCTGTCAGGCCCCATTGCTTTGTCCACCTTCAGTTTTAGGAGTTCTTTCAGAACCCTTTCTTCTGTGAAAGGACTGGGATCGACCCCCAATCCAGAGTGCTTCTGTTAATTGGATTAGGTACCTCCCCCTCCTCCTCTTTTCTGAATACTGAGCAGAAGTATTCGTTCAGTATCCCTGCTTTTTCACTGTCCCTCTCTGCCAACCCACCGTCCATTCTATTCAGCCTCACTATCCCTCCCGTTGTCTTTCTACGCTCCCTAATGTACCTTTAAAAGGTTTTATCCCCCTTCTTAACCGAGTTGGCTATCTTTTCCTCAGCGTGGGTCTTTGCTATTCTGACTGCCTTCCCTGCTTCCTTCTGCCTTAACTGGTACAGTTCTGTGTCCTGCTTCTTCTGTGTTTCCTTATACTTTCTAAATGCTATCTTTTTCTCCCTAACCCTCCCTGCCACCTCTTTTGAGAACCATAGTGGCTTTTTCTTTCATTTTTGATTTGCTTATTTGCTTCACACAAAGGCTTGTTGCCTCTGTGATGGCAGTTTTGATGTTTCCCCATTGTTACTCCACCCCTTCTTCTTGCCTGTTTGCTAGTGCTTTTCTAAGGCACTCTCTCATTTTGACAAAGTCAGCCCTCCTGAAGTCCAGTACCCTCACTTTTATATGGCTTGACTCTGCAGCTGAGTTTATCGTGAACCACACTGTTTGGTGGTCACTTGTTCCCAGATGGCTACCCACTTCTAGATCTGAGATCTTCTCACTGTCCCCATATGAGAGTACGAGGTCTAAGATTGCTCCCTCCCAAGTGGGTTCCAACACTAGCTGTCTGAGACATGCCCCCTGTAGGGCATAGAGAATGGCCCTGCTCTTGGGAGTGGCTGCAGCAAAGGTGCTCCAGTTAACATCTGGCATATTCAGGTCCCCAGTCAACAATATATTCCCTTTCTCTGCCATCCTAAGGATGCCTTCTATCATATCCTTGTCTATTCCCTTCCCCTGAGATGGAGGTCTGACTACAACCCCTGTGCAGGTTGTGGTGCCATTTCCAAGTCTCTAAGATGACCTACAGTGCCTCCTCTCCTCACTGTTTACTCTTTTGTTCCACTGCTTTTATCCCTTCTCTTACGTAGAGAGCTACTCCTCCCCTTCTTCTACCCTCCCTGTCTCTCCTGTAGGTTGTGTACCCTGGTATGTTAACATCCCAGTCATGGTTCTCTGTGTACCATGTTTCTGTGACTGCCATGATATTCAGGCATCCCTCTTCCATCAAGGCCACCAGTCCAGAGAGCTTGTTGCACAGACTACGGGCATTGGTACTTATTACCCTCCATTTCCTGATGGCTTTACCCCTTTTTGCCTCATCCCTGACCTTATTGCCTTTGTTGTTATCTCCATTTACCCCTGCCCTTCTCCCTATCAATGTCTCTATCTTGGTGTTTACCTCACTAACTACCCTGATACTTTGGGGAAGGGCTAGGATTTCCCAGCTCCTTTCCAGTGCCTCCCCCTTGGCTAGTTTAAATGATTGCCAATGAAGCATTTAAACCTATCACCTGGGATCCTGGTTCTCCTCCTGGGCAGATGCAGACCATCGCACCAGTATAGGCCTGCATAACTTCAGGTGGATCCCCAGTCCCCAATGAAGCCAAACCCCTGAGCTCTGCACCAGTTTTTCAACCACTGATCAAATCCCATGGTGTGGAGCACCCTAGCCTCACCCTTGCCATAGACAGGCAGCACCTCCAAGAAGGTTACCGTGTGTGCTGCTTGTCTAAGGCCCCTCCCCTACTCCATAAACTAATCCTGCACTTTTCTGATCCCTTTCCCAACCCAGTTTTGAAGAGAGAAATCGAAATCACTACAGCAGCCAATGGGCAGCCTGCTGCAATGCCAATTGTCCAATAGGATTAGTGGTTTTCAATCCATGTAGTCACCAGAGGAGTCAGGAACCGTACCTGATGTTTCCTGAGTTGGGAGAAGTGGGCAACTACTGCTGTTGAGAAGTGCAGCAGGTGCAGAGGTGCTGTGCTCTGGTTGAGGGCTCGATTTTCCATCGGTGGACTGGTGGGTCAATGTGGATGTAGCGGCCAGCTGGGCGGCGGTTCAGGGGCTGCTCCCATGGCAGGCAAGCCCCACTCAAGCTGTGGGCTGATGTTTTCTGAGTCAGGAGGGGTGGGCGGCAGCTGCCATTGAGAGGTGCAGTGGGAGCAGAGGTTCTACACTATGGCTGAGGGTTCAATCTTCCTTCAGTGGACTGGCGGATTGATGTGGAGGTAGTAGCCAGCCAGGCGGCGGTTCAGGGGCTGCTCCTACAGCTGGAAAGCTCCACTTGGGCCGTGGGCTGATGAAAAATATGTAGTACTTTGCTCTTGGGTTGTTGGCCACGATGTGCATCACTTTGCACTTTTTGGCATTGAATCAAGCTGCCATATCCCTGACTATCTCTCTAATCTGGCTAGGTCCTCCCACAATTTTTGCTTCCCCTTCCTAGGTGCACACCCTCCCACGGAGCTTGCCATCATTGGTCAATGCCTTCCCCAATATCGCTAATAAAGACATTAAACAATACCAGGTCCAACACCGACTACTGTGGAACCCTGCGGGTGACCTCCTTGGTACTGGAGGATTCCCCACCTACCACTACCCTCTGTGTTACCTCATTGGGACAAGTAGATGCCATATGGTGTTGGAACCATCCACTGCTGAACCAGACCCAAAATGGTCACCCGGACCCAATGAGTTCCAGTTTTCAACCCATTTTACTAATTTATCCCATTCTCCTAGTCCCCTCAGTTTTGTTATCAGCCTCCTGTGCGGCACTGAATAGAAGGCGTTGCTAAAGTCCAGGAAGATTATATCTATTGCCTGGACCTTGCCCACTGCCTTAGTGACCCAAACAAAGAACTCAATCTAGTTTGTCTGACACTACCTGACTGCCACAAACCCATGCTGTTTGATGTTCTGCATACCATTTTCTTCCAAGTAACTCACCAGCCACTCCTTCAGCATAGTCTCTATAAGCTTACATACTATCAAAGTCAGGCAGACTGGCCTGTAGTTGCCCGGGTCCTCCTTGGGTCCACTCTAGTCAAGTGGCACTTCATGAGCTGTTCTCCATTCCATTGGTACTACTCCCAAATCTACAGATCTATTGAAGAGACATGCCAGCGAGCCTGCCAGCTCCTCTGTCAACTCTTTTAGAACCCTGGGGTGTACTTCTTCTGGCCCTGGGGATTTAGCCACCTTCAGTACCTACATTCCCTCCTTTACGCTTTACATCCCAATGACCAATATTGGGTCTTCCCAGCTCCCTCTTTCCCTATTCCCACATCTGGTAGTGGTCCCACCTTCTCCGTCATAAAAAGCAGAAATATTCATTTAATACCTCCGATTTTGATCTGTCTTCTATGACCCATTAATCCCCTTTCTTAAGCCTGATTATACCATCCTTCTTGTCTCTCTTTTCCTTTATGTAGTGAAAGAATGTCCTTTCCACCTTCTTAATCCCCTCAACTATTTGGAGCTCATTCTGAGCTTTCACTTACTGTAATTCCCTTCTTGCTAGCTTGGCCAATCTCTGGAATTCCTCTTCATTCTCCACCCTAGCTGTTTTTTTTTGCTTTCTCTTATCCCTCACTTTTCTAGCAACCTCCCTCACTTTTCTAGCAACCTCCCAGTTGAACCAGCTTGGTGGTCTAGCACCTACTTTCTAGCCTCTCATTTTTATGCAACTGCTTGTTACTTTTTGAATGGCCCTCTAATGCTTTCCCATAATGTTTTCACCTCCATGTCTTCTACTATGTTCCCAGCTCCTCCCTGATCTTTTCTCTCATTTTTATACAACTGTCTGTTACTTTCTGAATGGCCCCCTACTGCTTTCCCATAATATTTCCACCTCCATGTTTCCTACTATGTTCCCCAGGTCCTACCTAATCATTTCTCTAATTTTTATACAACTGCCTGTTACTTTCTGAATGGCCCTCTAATGCTTTCCCATACTGTTTTCACTTCCACATCTCCTACTATGTACCCCAGCTCCTCCCTAATCTTTTCTCTCATTTTTATTCAACTGCCTGTTACTTTCTGAATGTTTTCCTACTGCTTTCCCACAATGTTTTCACCTCCATTTCTACTACTATGTTCCCCAGGTCCTTCCTAATCATTTCTCTCATTTTTTTGAAGTTAGCTTTTTTGAAATTCAGTGCCCTGATCTTTGTTGGCATGTCCTTCTTACCCATGTCTAGACTGCATCACACTGTGCTCTGGTCATTTCCACTCAGGGGCTCCCTAATGCCAGTCTTTAGTATGTGCCCCCCATTAGTGAGCATTAGGTCCAGGATTGCTTCTTCCCTGGTGAGACCTGTCACATACTGAGTCAAGAAGCCATCCTGGATTGTGTTAACTCATTATCTCCAGGAAACGCCTGTAGTTGGCAGCCAAATCATCCCCTTTGTCTCCCACAACTACTTCAGTCAGCAGCTAAAGACTTCCTCTCTGCCCTGGACACTTCTCAGGTCATTAGCATTACTTCTCTGTGTTACTTGCTAACCAAATTGATTAGAATTGATGGCATAGCACCGTTAGAAAGATAACTTTGTGCTGAACAACTTTGCTATTGATACTTTGTGTGTATCATGTATACTTTAGGAGTTGTTCACATTTGTTTTGGTATGGTGCGTATGGTGGACATTTGAAGTCAAGCCTCACCGAAGCATCTTGAATAAAATGGGAAAAACACATGTCTTATATTACAAAAATTGCTTTTTAGTATAAAATTACTTTTGTACCTACTGTATATCTAATGTATGGATGTTTAATTTAATAATAGCTTTATAAGAGCTTTATTTATTGAGCGCCTTTCAAATTATCAAGGGACTTTAACAGAGGATAAATAAACAATTAAACAAACTAAAACAATAAAAACACAATACAATATGCATAAAATCAGTAAAATCCATAAAATTAGCTCAGGTAGGCTTGGCACCATAAATGGGTTTTTAAGGCCTGCTTAAAAAACCCGACAGTCGTGCAATCCCATAGCTGACGGGGCAGAGAATTCCACAGGGCTGGGGCTGCATACATAAATGCGCGGACCCCCGATGACTTTAAGGATACCCTTGGAATCTCTAGCAACCCCTCATCAGCCAAGCAGAGTGGTCACCTGGGGCAGTAGGGAGACAGGAGCTATTTCAGGTAGTATGGGCCCTGTCTGTGTAGGACTTTGTAAGTTAGAAGCCCGACCTTGAAGGTGATCCGCCACTGAACAGGCAACCAGTGCAGTTCACACAGCACAGGTGTAATATGACATGCCCGAGGGGTCCCTGTCAACAATCAGTGTTGATGTGGTACATACTTTCCTAGCAAAAATGGTTTACTCTGCCTTTTGTATTAAAAAAAAAAACATTTTTTGCTATTTCAACTAGTGTAGAAAAAATAAATTACTTATAATTAATTGCACAGCACAGTTGGAAAGATAATTTTGTGCTGAACCACTTAGCTACTTTTACTTTTTGTGTGGCACTTATGGTTCATGAGATAATCACATTTCTCACATGAGGTAATGGTACCCCTTACCATTGAAGAAATACTGGTACACAACACAGTGGTTCACATCTAACAAGAGACAGACTGGACACTCTCTTCTATTTAAATTTGTTAAAACTGTCCTTAATTGAGTGCTCATTTACCTGGTAAGTTCTGATGCTGTTAAACAATCTATCAGCTATAATTCAAAAAGCCAACCGTATGAAGCACTTTAAAAAAATGCTGTCTACTTGCTGTCTTCTTACAACAAAGAACTGACTCACTGTACCTGTAATGTAAATTAAATCATGAAATTGTAAATATTATGTGTGTTTAATTTATGTTACGTATGTATGAAGTCTTTTTATGTCAAGTATGACTGAAAAGTGCTGTACCCAGTTCATTTCCTAGTAAAAACATAAACAAACAAAACTACCTCCCCTTCCTGCTGCACTCCTCAATTGCGAACACAGTTCCCTGTCCATCTCCTCGCCCTGGTTATGCTGTCTATATACGACCCCTAACCTGACCTTCCTGTCTCTAGTGTTCTGTAGCTGCAGCCATAATATTTCAGTGTTCCCTTTTTTATTCTGTTCCTCCCTCATGCACACTGTTCTTTCCCCGATGTATATCACTCTCCTCCTTTCCTGACCCTCTGTCCCTTCCTCCCTCGTGCACACTTTTCCTTCCCTGATGTATGCCACTCTACTCCTTTCCTGACCATCTGTCCCTTCTGTATAGCTTATAACCCTGGGCTGAGAGATCCCAGCTATGGTGTGCTGTGGCCCAGGTCTCCGTAATGGCTGCTATGTCCACTTTTCCCTTTGCTAAGAGGGTCTTCAGTGTGACATAGACAGCCAGCTCTGAGTGCTCGAGTGCTGTATTAATTTATTTTATTACATATAAAATATATGATGGGAAGGTCAGTTTGAGGAAACTACTGTCTTACTGGAACTGACACATCAAAACCCCCCAGGGATAAGTTCAAAGGACAGGAGGTATTTTAAACTGCAGAGATCTGGGGTGCAGTTACCTTGTCAATTTGCTTTCATCCCAGGAAATAAGACTTGCCATTCATAATGCCCTCAGGGAGATCCTTTGACTTGCATAGTTGCTAGGAAGGACTTGTGGGGAGGGGTGTCGGAGAGAGAGGCCAGAATGGACATTGAAGAGGTCTGATGTCTGGGCCAGGCAGGATCCAGAGAATTTGGAAGGTCAAATACACATTCCCCAGATAGCCTTGGGAGGACAGTACAGAACCTGTTTGTGTTTGTGTGTGTGTGTGTGTGTGTATGTGTGTGTGTCAGAACAAAAAACAGTTCTGACCAGTTACCAGAGGAAATTTAGGATGTCACTTATTTTTTTTTAAATCTTGTTGGGACATCCTGTGTGGTAACATATAACTTTTAATACACCAAGGCAGAGTTTAATGATCTCAGAGAGGAGGCCGGCTCAGAACTCTTTTATCCAACTAAGCAAGCCTTAGAGACACACAAGACAATATTCTGACTGCGAGAAGAGATACCCTAAAAGCACTGAAAGAAAGTAAGCATTAGATTAGACCAGTCTAAATGTATGTATTGTAGGAACTGTACTTTTTCCTGTTTGTTTTAAGGCTGTATGTGTTGGGATATATATTTTTTGTTCTGTAATTATTGTTCTGTTTTGATATTTTTAAAGTAAAGAGGTATTTTTACAACGGAACTGTCTGGAGTGCCTTGACATTTCTTTTTATTTAATGGAGCTTTTAAAAGATTATAAGTACACTGTGTATGGGCTTATTGTATACCAAACTGGGAAATGGATAGAGTTCTCTAAAAGTCTTGCACAGAGTTCTAAGGGTTCATTTGAAAGACCTGGTTGGGTGCCCGTAAGCAAAGATATCTGGCCCCCCAAAGACAGAATTATCTCAGCCTGATAACTGGGTACGCTAACAAGAGGTTATCAGTTTGAATCCTTCCAGAGCTTGAGACTAAGGTGACTTGAACCCACAAAACAGACAAGAGGGCTACCTTGTTCTGTTCACTGTACACAAATCATACACTCAGAGGTTGGCACTTTGGGAGTAGAGGGCTGACCGGCTGAGTGAGTTTGTGACAGATTGTTTGGCAGCGGTGGCATAAAAAGTTTGGTAGTAAAAGCTTCATTGTTTAGTGTGTTAGCTTGAAACCATTTAGCTCACTTGGAAAGAAAAGAAAGGCAGTGTTTTATTTCAAAAGGAAACATAACTATATCCCTTGACTTACAGATAAGTTCCCACCCATTTTATTTTTTTTCTGAAGTGCCAGTCAGTATAGTATTAGTAGTGAGAGAAGGAGAAAATGGCTTCCGACTACAGCAACCACACTGTAGATTTCTTAAAGCGGTTGTGCGGGGACAGGGGATTCCCATTTGGGGTGAAAGCCAGTAAGCAGAACCTCATAGAGGCCCTGATGGTAGCAGATACCCAGAGCAGCGAGTCACCAACCGTGACTGAAAGGGACCAGACCTCGAGTGTGGCAGAACTAGTGGCCAGTGACGGGTCCCGAGCTGATGAGGCAGACAGCAGGGCCACTGTCAGTGAAGGGCCACAGCAGCAGGGAAAGGTCAACAGTATCCTGAATCCAGAGGTGCTCAAGTTGCAAACTGAGTTGCACAGGATGGAAATGGAGGCAGAGCGACAACATAGAGAGAGGCAGACCGTGAGGAACGTGAACGCCAGCGAGAGGCAGAGGAGAAGAGAGAGTGAGAATGCAGAGCTGCAGAGGAGAGGAGAGAGTAGCACCAGTGGCAACATGAACTGGAGAAGCTACGACTCCAACCAGTGGCACCAGGGCAGGCCAGTGGCTTGGGTTTAACTGGGACTGCAGGACTGGGGTACAAATTGAACTCTAAATTAATAACTGAGTTTAAGGATGGGGAGGACATAGACGCCTTTTCAAATTCTTTTGAAAAAGTTTGCATTCAGGCTAAAATTCCTAAAGAATCCTGGAGCTTCCAGCTATCCCCGCTACTTACCGGAAAAGTTCGGGATGTATTGGGTCACATGGACAATAAAGACAGTGATGATTACAGCAAGTTAAAAGCAGCACTACTAAAAAAGTTTGAATTAACTGCTGAATCATACAGAGCTAAATTCTGTAAGCTCAGGAGAAGCCCTGATATGAGCTATGAGGAGCTAGCCACGAAACAATGTCAGTTTTTAAAACATTGATGGGAAGGAATTGAGGCAAACACTGTTGATAAAATTGAAAAATTTTATTAGAACAATTTTATTAGGCATGCCCAACAGAGTTAAAAACCTGGCTAGAGGACCAAGATCCAAAAACAGTGCAAGAGGCTGCTGAACTCTCGGACCGCTATGCCAAGGGCAGACCTGCTCTGAGAGTGAATGGGGAGAGTGTGGCAGTGCAAAAAGGGAAAAGTGCACCTTCAGGGCAGCTAAAACCCTCACTGCCTCTACCAAAACCAGTTAGCCCCAGGTTTCAAAGAAAAGATTTCTCTGAAGTAAGAAATGTTCGTTGATTATGTAAAGAAAAATGGGCACATTGCCAGACAGTGTCCAAGAAGGCAAGCAATAATACGCAAAGTAGTGCTAGAAAAGAAGTAGGTTGTTTGTGTGTCCCTGAGAGCATGCCAGTGAACATGAGGACCACATGCATCCAGTCATGGTAAATGGCATACAGACGCAAGGGTTAAGGGACACAGGGACATCCCTGACATTGGTGAAAGGGGATCTAGTACGGCCTGGTCAGCTTATCCCAAACAAATACGTAACTGTACAAGGCTTTACTGGTGAAGGGAAAACATTGCCACTTGCTAGGGCTCTCCTGGACTGGGGTGAAACGGGTGAACTGTGCAACAGGTGGCTGTAGCCAACACATTAGCCATGGATGTGATCCTGGGTAACAATCTCCAACAGGGGATGGTATGTGCAGTTACCCATAGCCAAGCGGCCAGGGAAAATTGTAGTTCCATGAGCCCCCCAGAAGCCATTGGGGAAGATACTGAGGGGCTGGTTCCCCAGCCTGTGTCTCCAGAGGGCAAGACTGATAAAAAGAGGGTAGAAATTTCCCCAGTAGCAAGTAACCACATAGCTACAGAGGGTTACTCCGAAGAGGGAATGGTGACCCATTGTCAGAGGGTTGGGATTGACAGTGACCCTGAGAGCCCTGACGCTAGTGCTAGGGACCCTAGTTTAGTGACTGAAGGGGACCTGTCCCATGCCTTGGGCAGGTGTGAGGGATTTGCAGCTGCTCATATGAGTGACCCTAGTTTAGAGAAGCTGAGGGCTTGGGCAGACTCGGATTGTGCACAGGGAGGTGACGGTCAACACAGGGTTTATTGGGAAGATGGATTTATGTATACACAGGCAGTACAGACAGAGGGAGGGAGGGATGCTAGGCAGGCAGCTTGTCATTCCCCAGGGATATCATGAGCAGTTGCTCAAGGTTGCCATGATATTCCCTTGTCTGGTCATCTGGGAATCGTATGCACAATGCAGCGGTTGGCCCAGAATTTCTACTGGCCTAACTTCACCCAGCATGTGAGGGAGTAATGCAGGTCTTGTCACCGGTGCCAAGAAGTAGGGAAGGTGGGCAAGAAAACCCAAGCCACCCTGATTCCCTTGCCCATAGTGGAGGAGCCATTCCAGAGGGTGGGAATGGATATTGTGAGGCCTTTAAATACCCTCAGCTCCTCAGGGAAAAGGTTCATCCTGACTGTGGTGGATTATGCCACCCCGTACCCAGAGGCAGTCACCCTTTCCTCACTGAGGAAAGACAAAGTGGCAAATGCCTTGTTTGGGATTTTCTCCCGTGTTGGGTTTCCGCAGGAGGTAATCACTGATCGAGAGGATTCCTTCATGTCGGACCTAATGAAATGTCTATGGAAGAAGTGTGGGGTGGTGCAGAGATGCACAACACCGTATCACCCACAAGCCAATGGGCTTGAGGAACGCTTCAATGGTACCCTAAAGTCAATGCTCTAGGCGTTTGCTGAACAGCATGGGAGGGACTGGGAGAAATACCTTCCCCACCTGTTGTTTGCATACAGGGAGGTGTCCCAAGAGTCGACAGGATTTTTTCCCCTTCGAACTCTTGTATGGACGCCGAGTACGTAGACCCCTAGACTTGATCCGGGAGGACTGGGAAGGCAAGCACGCCACCCAGGGAACTCCCATTGTAGATTACGTCCTAAGGTTTAGGGAAAGGCTGAAGGAGTTTATGAGGACAGCCCAGAGCAACCTGGCAGCTACCCAACAGAAACAAAAAGTATGGTACGACCACAGAGCCAGAGCTCACTCGTACATGGTAGGTCAGGAAGTCATGGTCCTTATTCCGGTCCGGAAAGACAAGCTGCAAGCTGAGTGGGCAGGACTGTATAGAGTGCATAGGAAGGTAAATGACGTAAACTACATTGTGGAATTACCTGACCGTAGACAGACAGAAAGGATGTACTGTGTCAACATGATGAAGCCATATGCAAATAAGGCTGACATGGTGTTCGCAGTGTGTAGTCACGGGGAAGGGACAGACGAAGGAGACCCCCTTCTGGACTTGCTGGAAGAGAGTAAGTGGGAGTCCTCTGTGGAGGCAGTAAAATTGTCTCCCCAGCTGACCCCGGGCCAGATACAGAAAGTGAGGGAGTTTTTAGCAGACTTTGCCCCCTTGTTTAGCACCAAGCCTGGACTAACCCCCTTAGCAACACACGATGTGGAGAGAGGGACACAGATGTCCATATGGCAGACAGCATATCGGGTGTCAGAGGCTGTCCAAAAGGACATTAGGAGGGAAATGGAGTAGATGCTGGATTTAGGGGTAATCCAGAGATCCCACAGTCCCTGGGCCTCACCCGTAGTCCTTGCACCCAAGCCAGATGGCTCGACTCATTTCTGTGTAGACTATCATGGACTGAATGTAGTCACGAAGTCAGACGCCCACCCGATGCCCCAGATGGATGAACTCCTGGATAAGTTGTGGGGGGCAACCTACCTTACGACCATTGACCTCACAAAGGGGTATTGGCAGGTAGAGTTGACGGACAGAGCTAGGGAGAGGTCAGCCTTCATCACTCTGATAGGCTTATTTGAGTTCAAAGTAATGCCTTTCCGAATGAAGAACACCCCGGTCACTTTCCAAAGGTTGGTGAACCAGGTGTTAAATGGTGCAGAAGAGTACACCGTGGCGTACCTGGATGACATTGCTATCTTCAGTACCAGCTGGGAGGAACACCTGTCACACCTTAGGGAAGTGTTGGGCAGAATACAGAGGGCTGGGCTCACTGTCAAATCTTTGAAGTGCCAGGTGGCCATGGGGGAAGTAGCATACCTCGGGCATGTGGTAGGCCAGGGACAGCTCCATCCTAACCAAATCAAGATAGAGGTAATACAGGCATGGCCCAGACCAGAAACACAGAAGCAGGTCAGGAAAGTTTGTACCTAATTACAGTGCCCTGGCTGCTCCCCTATCTGACCTGACAAAGAAAAAAGTGCCAAGGAAAACCACCTGGGGCCCAGCCTGTGAGGAAGCCTTTGCCAAACTGAAGGAGGCACTGTGCAGTGCTCCTGTTTTGACAAGTCCAGACTACAGTAAAACCTTTATAGTTCAGATGGACGCCTCAGATGTGGGTATTGGGGCAGTACTAAGCCAGACATCCAGCGAAGGGAGGGACCACCCCATAGCCTACCTGAGCTGAAAGCTGCTCCCCAAGGAACAAGCATACTCCACGGTGGAAAAGAAGTGTCTTGCCCTAGTGTGGGCCCTAAAGAAATTGGAGCCATACTTGTATGGGCAGCCTTTTGTGGTGCAGACTGACCACAACCCCCTGGTTTGGTTGTCACAGATGGGGAAAAACAATGGCAGACTGCTCAGATGGAGTCTTGCTTTACAAGGGTATGATTTGAAAATCGTACATAGGGGGCCAGAGCCAAGAATAAGAACTCAGATGGACTGTCTAGGGTCTATGAGGAGTGAACTGATTTGGGAAGCTCATCCCATGTAGGGGATGGATCCCCCAAATTCAGTCTAGGTGGGGAGGAGTGTGATGGAGACAGCCAGGTCTGAGTGCTCGAGTGCTGTATTAATTTTTTTTATTACATATAAAATATATGATGGGAAGGTCAGTTTGAGGAAACTACTGTCTTACTGGCACTGACACATCAAAACCCCCCAGGGATAAGTTGAAAGGACAGGAGGTATTTTAAAATGCAGTGATCTGGGGTGCAATTACCCTGTCAATTTGCTTTCATCCCAGGAAATAAGATTTGCCATTCATAATGCCCTCAGGGAGATCCTTTGACTTGCATAGTTGCCAGGAAGGACTTGTGGGGAAGGGTGTCAGAGAGAGGCCAGAATGGACATTGAAGAGGTCTGATGTCTGGGCCAGGCAGGATCCAGACGAATTTGGAAGGTCAAATACACATTCCCCAGGAAGCCTTGGGAGGACATCACAGAACCTGTTTATGTGTGTGTGTGTGTGTGTGGCAGAACAAAAATCAGTTCTGACCAGTAACCCTGAGGAGAGGAAATTGAGTATGGCACTTATTTTTTTTAAACCTTGTTGGGACATCCTGTGTGGTAACATATAACTTTTAATACACCATGGCGGAGTTTAATGATCTCAGAGAGAAGGCTGGCTCAAAACTCTTTTATCCAACTGAGCAAGCCTTATATACACACAAGACAACATTTCTGACTGAGAGAAGAGAGACCCTAAAAGCACTGAAAGAAAGTAAGCATTAGATTAGACCAGTCTAAAATGTATGTATTGTAGGAACTATACTTTTTCCTGTTTGTTTTAAGGCTGTTTGTGTTGGGATATATATTTTGTTCTGTAATTATTGTTCTGTTTTGATATTTTTAAAGTAAAGAGATATTTTTACAATGGAACTGTCTGGAGTGCCTTGACATTTCTTTTTATTTAAGTGGAGCTTTTAAAAGGTTATAAGTACACTGTGTATGGGCTTATTGTATACCAAACTGGGAAATGGATAGAGTTCTCTAAAAGTCTTGCATATAGTTCTAAGGGTTCATTTGAAAGACCTGGTTGGGTGTCCGTAGGCAAAGATATCTGGCCCCCCCGAAGACAGAATTATCTAAGCCTGATAATTGGTTATGCTAACAAGAGGTTATCAGTTTGAATCCTCCACAGCTTGAGACTAAGGTGACTTGAACCCACAAAACAGACAAGAGGGCTACCATGTTCTATTCACTGTACACAAATCATGCGCTCAGAGGTTGGCACTTTGGGAGTAGAGGGCTGACCGGCTGAGTGAGTTTGTGACATTCAGTTCTGCCATCTTGTTCCCAAAACTGCATGCATTCAGCGACACCACCCTCCACAATGTTCCTGCAGTACCCTTGTTTTTTGGTTTACTTGGATTGTCCTGGCATGTCTCCCCTTCCTCTTCTCATCCCCATTGTTTAATCTGTTTCCTTGATCCCCACCCTTATTGTTATCCCTGCCTTATACCTGCTGTACATAATTCTGTTACGTACACAACAATACCGATTAAAGGATCTCTGGCCTCAGTACACATGACAAGCATGTGGACGCAGCATGTAAAAGAGCCTTTGCCACCAATGCAGTAAATCTCTACATCTCCTATGCATCTTTCACTGTTTCCAGGGCCCCAAACTTCTCGATTTCAGTTCTGGATAATGTCATTCCCCTTGATTCTGAGGTGGCAAACACCTTACAGCTGGTATCCATGGCATCCGCCCTTTCAGGGGATGTTACAGTGGACAATTTACAAATATTAGCATGCACAATTTATTACACTGTGTCAGCCATGCAGGGCATATGGCTCCAGCATTGGACTGCAGATTAGGTGTAGAAGGACAAACTGTTTAACTTGGCCTTTGAGGGAAGACTGCCATTCAGTTCAGGCTTGTCTGACATCTTAATGGTCATCCAAGATGAGAAAGGACATCTTCCAGTATCACAACAGCAGCAGAAATCCAGATTGATGCTTAAGGGTCAAGGAGACAGTGTCAGAAGCAGTCTTGGTGTGTTTTTATCCCCTTTGGAGACATCAGACACCTGGGTTCTAGAAATCCTGGTGCTAGGTTACACAATAGAATTTGCTATAGTACCAACGAAGGGACATTTTTCTCTATCCCCTGTGCCTAAAGACTCAATGAAGAGGCAAGCCATGTATCAAACCTTGGATCATCTCAGACAGACTGGGGCAACTGTGTAAGCACCCTCCCCATGAGAAATGCTTGGAGTTCTAAATTTATCTTGTGGTCCTCAAGAAGTCAGGGGGTTTCAAACCAATTCTCAATCTGAAACACCTAAACAAATACGTCTGCCACACAACCTTCAAATTGGAGTCACTACACTCCATCATAAGAGCTGTTCAGCTGGTTACCTAAGTGTCCGACGTCACTTAGGCCCATCGTGTGTAAAAGGTGTGCAGTCTTCCACCAAGGGAAGGGAGGCAGAGATGGGTCTATATACCTTCATTGCGAGTTGCCTGCTTTTTGTAAAGCCCCGTTGGTCAAAAGAGACGAGGGCTGCTTTGTAAGTTTTGCATTTTATAGCAAAGAAAAACTCCTGGATTTATTTCTGCCTTTACCTTGCTTTATTTCAAGTTATACTCCGATGGAGTGCTCAGCCTCCAATCTACATCAAGCTGATTGAAATTCCCCACCAGCAGCACCTCTCCCTTTTCTAGCATTTGGTCAATGGTTTCCATCAGTACTTTATCTAGACTCTCCCCCTGTGTTGGAAGTCTGTAGAGCACACTGGTGTGAAGAGTAAGAAGACTGAGGGAGAAAACGCGAACAGGTGATACTACACTGAGGGCGGCATCACAGGGAGTCAGTGACAGAGAAAAAAAGTAAGTAGTAAAAACTGATAAAAAGATCAAAGCAGAAGGAAGGGTAATGGGGACATGGCAAGCAAAATGGGTTGGTCAGCAGGAACAGTAGGTGACAGGTGGTGTCAGCGTGGCTCAGTTGGTAGCACATCTGCCTCTGGAACAGAAGGTCATGGGTTCTCGTCCCACACCGGGATTGGACTTGCACCTAAAACGCTGGCATCTGAGTGCAATATTAGGGGGGTACTATACTGCTGGGGTGTGCCATCCTTCAGATAAGACATTAAACAGAGGTTCCCCCTACCCATCCTGATGTTGTCCTGGTGGGTATCCAGGTGGAAGTAAAAAAACCCAGGGTACTCTTCGCAAAGAGTAGGGGACATTTCCTGTGTCCTGGCCAACATTTCCCTTCTCATAAATTGGTTCATGCAATTGTCCAAGCTATGTTTGGGTACTAATCTGTGATATGGCTGCCACTACACATTCAGTCACTTCACTATCAGTCTAGCATTGCTTGTAAAGTGCTTTGGGATACACCGTGTATGCAAAACGCTATGTAAATGCTGATTCTTCCTCTTCTAGTATGGGCAAGCAGGGTAGGAAAGCACAGAGCAAAATGTGTGAGGGAGAAAGAGCCAGGTGCGCTATGCCAAGAACCATGGAAACAAAGTCTGTGAGCTAGTGGCTACATGACAGAGACCACCTGGATCGAGTAGCCATTACAGAGATGTGATGCACCATGCACCTTGACTGGGATAAGGACATAACAGAACAGGCTACTCACTTTTTAGGAGTGACAGGGCT
Organism: Neoceratodus forsteri; assembly: GCA_016271365.2. Classification (NCBI taxonomy): domain Eukaryota; kingdom Metazoa; phylum Chordata; order Ceratodontiformes; family Ceratodontidae; genus Neoceratodus; species Neoceratodus forsteri. The sequence goes on along the minus strand of CM057457.1, from coordinate 388,286,862 downwards.
GTGATAAAAGGAGAAGTGGTGGCCCTGTATGTAATGGGCTGAATAAAGGCCACTGAAGTGCGAGTACATCAAGGTAAGGAGGGCCTAGAGTTGCTGTGGGTCAACTCACAGACAGGCTCTGGGACTGCTATTCAAATTTATTTTTTATTTTAATTTGTTGTTCGGAAAACGACCTTTGAGTAAAGTACTCATTTACAAGGATCCACAAATGGGAGTAGTTTGCAGGCCATCAACACAAGAAGATGGACAGCTCCCTGGGGGAGGCCATCATCAGGATGGCAACAAAGGGAAAAGTGTTGCTAGTTGGAGATGTCAATCGCCAGATGTGGAGTGGAACTTAGCAGCTTCTGCTTCAGCAAAGAGCAGGACCATCCTAGACTCCCTACAGGGAGCTTTACTCTGTAGCTTGTAAAGGAACCAACTAGAAGTGGGGCAATGATGGACTTGGTACTCACAAAGATTGACACCATTGCAGCATCACAGCTGGTAGTACCAGTGCTCCCTGTATTGTTTGTTTAAACATTAAGAAAGGAACTGAAGCAAGCTACACAGAAATGTGTGTCCTCAGTTTCAATAGGTCAGATTTCAAATAGGGATGGGGAGAACCTCTAATGGTTCTGAGGTTCTAAAAGGTTCCGATAAGCAAAAAAAGGTTTGGATGCTTATCCAAACCTTATATAATCTTTATGGTTTTATGGTAATTGTATTGGAAAAATAATTTTAAGCAGCTTTTATTCAACATATCTATAGAAAAAGCAAATTAAACCCCTGCTTAGTAGTACTAAACAGCATGAGTAGTGAAATGAGATGAAGAGTGAATAATGTCACTATGGATGTGCCTACTGGAGGATGGCAATGATTTGGGCCAAACAGGACAAACTGGCCCTGAGGTCACATCATAATGACTATCTGGGGCAATGTCCTGAAAGAATGCATTTTTTAGGTTAGGAAGATTGCTGCAATAAGGAACAGACCAGCTCAGTTTTTCCATACAATAAACAGGTTATTACTTCCTGCCTGTCTCCGGATGAGAGGAGCAGGTTCAAGGCACAAGGTGCAAGGATTTTGCTCTGTTCTTTTCTGACAGTGTCCTCTATCAGGACGGAGATATCTTCCAGTGTCATTCAAAGGGCTTGCTGGGTTCAGCCTGAGTTGTGTCAGAGCACCCTTCTTGCATGGGCTGAGTTTGATCCAGTTGGAGTGGAGGAGGTGGCTGAGATAAGTTTCGAGGCTACAACCAACATATTGTGACCTTTACCCGGGTCCAGCCCAACGTTTGGTTGGAAGTATGGACCTGATAGGATTTGTTGTTGCTTAGACTGTCAAGCTCTTTGGGGAGTGGGGTCTTTCCTATAGTAATGAAGAAGGCCTTGGTTAGACTCCTGTTGAAAAAAACATCAATGGACCCAAAGTGTCTCAGCAACTACAGACTAGTGTCAAACCTCCCATTTTTAGAGAAGGTTTTAGAGAAAGTGGTGGCCATCCAGCTCGAGACATGTCTTGTCTCCTCTGCCACTTATGAGCACTTCCAGGCTTGGTTCAGAGCCAGACACAGCACAGAAACTGCCCTGGTGAAGGTGTTGAATGATCTAATGTGAGAGAAAGGAGAGAACGTACTATCTTGGTCCTCCTCAATTTCGCTGTGGCATTTAACACCATGAACCATGAGGTGCTTCTGGACTGCCTGTGGTACTAGTGCAGCCTAACTGGTAATGTCATTAACTAGTTTAGGTCCTGCCTCACAGGGAAAGTGCAAAAAAAGGGTGATGATGGGGCTAGCCTCTTCTAACCTGATGCCTCTGCGCTGTGAAGTGCTGCAAGGGTCGGTCCTGTCGCCCTTGTTATTCACAGTGTACATTCTGCCACTGCAAGACATTATCAGGTGGTATGGACTGGGTTTTCATTGCAATGCTGATGATACCCAGCTATACCTATCCTGTGCACCTGGAAACCAGATGATAGACTCTGTGTTCAACACCTGTCTGGAGGAAATTCAGAACTGGATGACTCGCGGTCGGCTATGACTCAACCCAGACAAGACAGAAGTACTGGTGGTTGATTCTGGTCATCGCTGTGATGGGGGGACTCTGAGATCCCCCTGGACTGGTGTTGGGGGAAGCTTCCTTGATCCCCTCCATTCAGGTTACAGATCTAGGCGTGATCCTTGACAATATCTTGACACTTGTTGCGCAGGTATTCGTCATCATCAAAAGTGACTTTTACCATCTGAGGAACATTACTTGGATCCGGGCCCGATACCAGCAGAGAACGTGACCACCCAGGTGCATGCGTTTGTCACATCCAGGCTGGGTTACTGCAATGCCTTGTGCTCGGTGCTGTCTGAAGGCAACCTTCACTGACTGCAGCTAGTGCAGAACTTGGAGGCTAGATTGCTGAATGCCATTTCAAGGTTACAACATATTACGCCTGTCCTCCGTGAACTGCACTGACTTCCAGTAAGGTGGAGTATTGCCTTCAAGGATGGATTACTGACCTACAAAACCCTGCACAAAGGGGGAACAGATTTCCTGCAGGACCTCCTTGTTCCTCACTGTCCATTCCAAGCTCTCCGTTCCACTGTGGGTTGCCTCCCTGTTGTCTCAAAGGCAAGGTTGCAGCATTCTGGAGACCATGCGTTTTCAGTGGCCACACCAGCCCTGTAAAAGTCTCTGCTTAGACATCTATGGGAGGCACCCTCGGTGGAAACCTTTTAAAAAGGTTTAAAAATGTTTCTATTCAACCAGGCTTTTAATATATAAGTTAACTATTATTATATTGCATTATTTTAAGGAATAATAGATAGAAGTGTATATTGCACTCTACTGCATGTTTGCTTGCTATTGGTACATTGGTAAGGTTTCCAGGTCTAGTTAGCACAAATTGCCAAAAACAGGACCTGCCACCATAGTGGTCAGTTAGCCCATTTTTTGGAACACATGAATGAATCCAGTTCTTATTTAAAACATACCATACTGCCTGCATTAACTGCCTCAGGAGGCAGGGCACTCCACACATTCACAACGTGATGGTTGAACCACTTTGCTCTTTTGTGGTGTTACATCTATCTCACAATAATCACTTACTGTGTGATCTTGTTAAACATAATGTTTTCTCTCTTTTGTCAAATGTTGCTGTCTCCCAGGTCACTGCATCTTTAAACGCTCTATATATACACAAAACATAAGTCCCCCTTAGTCTGCGATATGCCATTGAGCATAGTTTTATTTTGTTCAACCTATCATTGTAACTGAGATGTTGTATGTATTTGATTTTTTTAGTAAATCCCCTTTGTATCTGCTCCACCATGGTCGAAGAACCTACAGTCTGTGGTGCTGAAAAAGGGGCCCTATATTCAAGTACTGGTCTGACCACAGCCTTATACAGTGGCACTAAAACCTCCTCTCATCTACTTTTTATATCCTTTAGTATGTTCCATATAGTCCTCTTGCTTTTGTTAACTGCTTCAATATTATGTTTATCAAAGCTGAGTGTGTTAGATATATGTACTCCTAGGTCCAATTCACTATCCGTTTCCTGAATCACTTTGTTGTTTAATGTGTATTAATGCATTGTATTATATCTCCCAAAGTGCATCAATCTACACTTTGATTCATTTAATTTGTGTTTATATGTATTGGCCCCTGTTTCCAATGCCTGCAGCTGGTTCTGGAGTGTATTTGCTGCCTCTTTATTATTTACTATCATGCCCAGTTTAATGTCATCAGCATACTTGCATAACCATGCTCCTTCTGTCACCTACATGGAGTGTACCATTATATTAAACAGTAGGGGCCCCAGCAGTGACCCCTTGGGGACCCCATTTGTCACCTTACCTTAGTCGAACAGGTATCCCCTAATCTGGACTCCTTATACCCTGTCTTCCAGCCATGAACCAATCCAGTTACATAGGTTTTGATTCATTTCATATTCCTGCAAGACCTGCATCAGTAACCCATGGGAGACAGAGTCAAAGGCCGTGGCATAATCCAGATAGACCACACCCACCAGAAGGCTACTATCCAAGGCCTGGCTCACTGGTTCGAAAAAGTGCATTAGGTTTGTTACGCAAGATCTCCCCCCAGAGAAACCATGTTGGATAATGTCTATCAGCCCCGGTTGTTTCATGTTATCTTCCAAATATATCTTGACATAACCCACTAATATTTTCCCTAGGATGGATGTCATGCTAATGGGCCTATAGTTCTCAACCTGGGCTCTATCTCCTGCTTTATGAATTGGGGTAATATGGGCGACCTTCCACTCTGCGGTCACTCTACCATTCCTCAGTGATCTGTTCAATAAAATTGCCAGTGGTTCTGCCAATTTTTCTGCTACATTTATCAAAAATAGCAGGCTGATACTATCTGGACCTGGAGACATATTTATTCAAACTTTTTAAACTATCATACACCTGATTATGGTTATGGGGGGATGTTTGGGGCACTCCCTTCCTTTTAGTGTTTACCTTATCTGTGTTTTGGTACACACTGATAAAATAACTGTTAAATATGTTAGCCATCTCAACTTCCCCCTCTATTACTTTATTTCCAGATGTGAGACTTCATTATCGAACTATTGTTTTTTCTGAGACTACCTACATAGTTGTAAAATTGTTTACAATTTGAAGTTCTATTCGTAGCTAGCTCAAGTTCAGCTTTTGGCCTGGCCTTTCTTATGGCCTTTTTATACAATCTGGATCATTTCTTGTGCCTTAACATTGGTGACTGTGTCGTGTGCCTCTTTAGTTTCCTATGTGCCTTATTTTTCTGCCTAATTAATGTCTTTATATCCCCAGTAATCCACCTGGGTATTCTTTTTTTTTCCTACTTACTTTTTATCCACTCCTGCTGTCCCTTCCAATCACTACTTCTTCCGTCCTGTAAGGAGTGACGACTCCCCAACCTCTGCCGACCAGCTTGGTCTGCCCCTAGAGTGCCACACTGCCCTTGGGGGCCCTTTTTGATGGCCCGGATTACTCCCCAGGTGGGGTGAGAGAGGGTCTCCTACCCCTTTTCCCTTGCAGTAGCTGCACATTGGGGTTTGCCCGTCGGAGGGGTGGTAAGGCCAACCTCGAGAACTCCATGTAGGCGATCTGGAGGGCATTTTCCTCCGATAGTTCCCCTTCCCTAACCCCGCCTCTGAGATGCCGGCGCAGAGAGTCTGCTTGCTGATGCACGCTCCTCTCAAGTGCCTAATGATGTCTCCTCCTCGGCTCCAGTAGATGGAGCCACTAAGCCTTTGAGAGTCGGGGCATCCACCGACCCTCTCAGGACATCAGGCGCCTCCAACGTGCCCCTGGCATCCCACCCCGAGGAGAGGCATCCGTTGGGATGCTCCATCTTCTCCCAGCCGACCCCGGCGGCCCGGGTCATTCCAGGCCAGGTCACGGCGCGCGAGGTGTGGCGTCCAGCGCCTCAACCCTCAGCGCCACCGGGCCGCCACCTGGGTATTCTATCTCTACTATTGTATTTGTTTCTTTCTACGACATATTTTGAGATGCAGCTCTGGATACTTTCATTTATTTTATTCCATGTCTTCTGTAGCGTCAAACCTTCCAATTCCCTTTATCAGTCTGTAACAGACAATGTCTGTTATTTTTTTGAAGTCAGCCTTACCATGTACTTTTACTTTGGTTTTACCCTTACAGCTGGTTTTGACCCCCAAAATACTGAATTTCACCATATTATGGTCACTTGTTCCAAGAGGGTATAATACTTGAATGTCCTTAACTACCTGTTTCATGTTTGTTAATACTAGGTCGAGTATTCTTTCACCCTGTGCACCTGCTGTTACTAGCTGGTCCAGACTCTTATTCATACACATGTCCAGGAAGGTATATTCTATATGATTTTTCCCTGTCTTATCTTCCCAGTATATGTTAGGTAGATTAAAATCCCCCAAGAACACTGTATTTAAGTGGCTCATACTGTAATAAATTTATGAAATCATTATTTTCTTGTTGCGTTGGACTGGGCGATCAATAACAGAACCCTATCCTTAGTTGTTTACCGGCATTTATCCTCATCCATAGTTGCTCTACACTTTCTAAATTCTTGTCCTTGGGTTTGATGACTTGCGCTTTTAGATTAGTTGCTATGTTCACCCCCACACCTTCTCCTGTTCTGTAATTCCTAGCCTTGTAGAAAAAGTCATACCCTGGCATGCTGTCAATTCAGTCATTTTCATGTAGCCATGTTTCTATTATGGCACAGATATCTACCTTCTCACTAATTAAGGTGTACCTCAGTTCATCTATTTTGTCTTTTTATACTCCTTGCATTTAAAAGTAGAGTTTTCGTTGTGCCTGTATAACAGTTTGCAGGCATTGTTCTTCTTCCTTCCTCTACCCAAGGCCCAGAAACATAGGCATCATCGTCTATTTGTCTCCCCACTGTGCTTAGTTTAAATATAACTCAATTTGGGCTCTGAACAACATGCCCAGTTCTTTTGAGCCTTTTCTACTTAAGTGTAAGCCATCTTTACAAAAAAGAGGGTTATCATGAAATTTTTCCCAAGTTTTTATACAGCCTATTCCTTCCAACAAACTCTACCTCCAAATCCAATTATTAACATGTCTTATTTTGTCATTTATCCTTTCATTGCCCCTTGGTACAGGTAGTATTTCTGATACTAAGAGTGTGCCATTTAGTGCCTTTACCTGTCTATACATTTCCACGAAACTAAGACACATCAGTTTTTCCGTAGTGGTTTTTATATTGTTGTCCCAGCACGTAATATGATTAATGGTCTATCTTTTTCCTTCTTAATCATTTTGGGCGGCAAGTCTTTTACATCCTCTAGTCTAGCTCCAGGGACATATGAGCTAACCACCTGTTCTTTCAAATCTTTTGTCATATAGGCATCTGTGTATCTTATGATAGAGTCACCAATAATGTGTACCCTGTTTAACTGTACTTGCCCTAAGTCCATATCAGTGTCCCCTTCATTACTGTACATTTCCTCTGGCTTATTTATTGGTGTGGGTAAGGGGGGGAGGCATTATCGTTTGTCTGTACCTTTGTTCCTGCATTTAATTCTATTTCCCCAAGACTCTATTTATTTCCCTCAGTTACCTCTATTCTCATTACAGGATTCCCTGCATCCTCTGTACTTTTAAAGTTTATTTGTACACCAGCATTTATATTTCTTGTAACTTTTTCTGAAGCTACTATACACCTAGGTTCCTATTCATTGTGAGCTTCTCCATTTGTCTGTGCCTTGTCATCTTCTATTAATGGCTCAAAGGATTTACTAAGGGGTAGTGCAAAGTCAATCAATCAATCAATCAATCAATCAAAATCTTTATTTATTCAGGCGAACATCATTGAGCGTAGCTCATTTACAAGATGGACCTGAGTGGTCATACAAAGAAGGATACAAGTTTATTACAAAGACATGAGAATAGCATAAGCATTAGTACAATCAATAAATAAGAAATATATACAAGATTTACAGATACACAAGGCACAGTAACAAAAACCTAACCTGTAAAAATTAAGAGGATAATTGATATAGAAGGGGTAATGATCAAATAGTAGGGCTTCTACAGGCTTTTATGAAATGTGATAACTGACTGGGTAGAAGAGGAAATTCAACATAGTGGATTACAGAAGGGAGGGGTATAGGTTCAGTGGGGGACTAGGCCTTATGGAAGCAGTTGCACAGCTCTGGAAATAGGGTGGTATATAATTTTTTGAAGGATGATAAGGGTAAGAGGGTATTCAGAGTCATAGATTTTTGGAGTGAGTTCCAGACAAATGCTAGGGAATAGCTGATAGCAGCCCTCCCAAACCGGGTGCAGGTATTGGGAATCTTTAGCATAATGAGCTTATTAATCCTTAAGGTGTATGGCCTGATGTGATACGGGTGAAACAGTCTGAGATATAGGAGGAGTTTGCCTGATAAAGCTTTAAAAATCCAGATTGCAGCATTCTTTTTCTTCTGTGTTGTAGGGATGTCCAATTGACTGCCTTGTAAAGGGAGCAATGATGGGTGCTGGAGGGAAGGTCTGTAATAAATCTGATGGATCTGTGATACAGGGTGTCCAGCTTATTTAAGAGGGAGAGTGAGCAATGGCCATAGAGAAAGTCAGCATAGTCAATGAGGGATAGGAATGATGCCTGGATTAATCTTTGTTTGGAGTCTCTGGTAAGGTAATGCTTTATTCTGTAAAATAGGCCAAGCATTTGTCTCAACTTTTTTAATAGCTCTTCAATGTGGACAGAGTAAACAAGCTTATTATCAATCCAGACTCCAAGATATTTGAATTTATCCACAAATTCCAGCTTTTCTCCAAATAAGGTGGATAATTGTGGGATGATGAATGAAGGGGTAGTGGAAGAGCAATTCTTTGTAGCAAAGAACATAGCTTTTGTTTTTTTGGCATTTAGAAGTAATTTTTTTCCCAATAGGTTGTGTTGCAGGATGGAGAATTCTGACTGTAACAATTCACAGGCTTTTGATGATGAGGGATTGCTGACATATAATACAGTACATGGTCCTTCTTCCTTTCTTTGTTTTTCTACTATGTTCCTGTATTTCCCAGTCATTTTCTTCCAGGTCTCTGTTCTTTTTCTGTTTTTCCACAGTGCCCCCCCCCCCCCAAATCTCTTTATATTCTTCCTGTATATTTTGACCAACTTGATTACATTTTAGTTGCAGTTCCAAGCCTATTATTTTAGCTTTCAAATCCCTCACTTCTAGGCACTGCTTGCAAGTGTAGCCTAGCAGGCCTGCCCCTTCCACAACACCAAACATTTTGCACACTATGCATCTAATGCCCAGCTCACCCAATTTTAGGGTGACTATAAGACTGTCCATCATCACATTCGGTCAATTACTATAATTGGATGCCACACACACACCCTATTGCCAATATTAGCTATTTAATTTTACTTACCATCTGTAAGGTCCCCCCCCCTTTTGGTCTGCCCTCACTTGATCTCGCTGACCAATTGCTGAACACGCTAACCACGCGTGCAAACACATATGTCTCTGCATGCCACGCTGCACGCTCAAGCTTGCAGTGCTCGCTCCCTGCAGTCCTATTTAGTCTTAATGACCTAGATGTGCTTCCAAGTGCCGCGCTCCTGCACTTCACAATCCATTCCAAAAGTTAGTTTAAAACTAAGGGAATCCCTCTTGTTGGACCCTCAGGTGTAATAAGAGCCCAACAATATCCAAAACTGCTAAAAAGGGAAGCTGTGTTGGAGTCTGTAGTCCCAGTCTGTACTGACATGAATTATAGGCCCCAAGCAACTTCCTTTGCTGCTCAGCTGTGCTCACTGAAAATGCAACCCCTCACAGAACATTTTGCTAGCAAGACTAAAATGAGCCACTCACAGGAGAAAACACTGCTCTCACCAAAAGAGTTATGCCAGGACCCCATGTTGCTCAGCTTTCGGCTGACTCACTGGTTTAATCCTGTATAGAGTTTATTTGATGCGATGTTGGTGTTCTATATTTGTTAAGCACTCTGAGCCCCAGGGAAGGGGCGCTATATAAATAAAGTTTCTATCTATCTATATATCTATCTACCTATCTACTTTTATTGCTTCAAATATCTTCCCCCCCCCCACCTCAGGAGAAGAATACTTCATCTAATGCGCCCACTGATCACTGCATTCCCAGCTCCTGCCTGATGGAAAACAGAGGGCTATTATTTTGTGTTGGTTGAATTACTTTTATAAAATCTGGATTCAACAGATGGCATGGGCCAACAGACCTTTAATGTGGAAGGGTAAGTCATTCTTCATTTATAGTGACACTACCCCCATGGTTAGGGAATGGCAGTCAGCATACAAGGATATTAAGCAAGCCCTGTATTGCACTGGTATCAAATTTTGTATGAGTTAACCTGCATGTTTACTTGTGCAAATGATGTCCGCACCATGGAATACTCCTCGGTGGATCAAGCGAGGCCTGAGCTCCCTAACCATTACTGGCAACTGTTCTTGACCTCTGTCCAGGAGAACAATACTTGAGGGGCTTTCCCCATCGATATGTGGAGGAAGATGCAGACAGTTCTTAATTCTGTTGGTACTCAGGGTGTTACGATATAGCGTGGATTCCAGATGTTTTTTTCTTTAACAGCTGCATTGATTTTGGACTTCTACTACTGTTGAGAGGCTTCCCCTGTTCAGTTAACTGGACTGCTAGTTTTGGTTTATGGATACTGTATTCTGTGGCGACAAAGGTGCCTATCATTTATGGGACTTGTCATGTCTCTGTTTGGTTGTTCAACCATCACTGGACCGTTCCTGGATTACCTATTATTTACCAACAGAAAGATGGAATGCCAGTGACTGCAAAATGCCCTGCTAGATGGAGTCTATGGACATGAACTAATTTAGACTGTTGGGTGTGGACAACTTTTTTTGAGTATTTGGATCGAATCCTTCAATGGAGTGCAGGATTCAGCTATGGACTCATATTTCAGTTACCCTAGCGTTGGATGGTTTTGACGGTCTTGAAAGAACCCAGTATAAAATGACAGGGGATCACAGAAGCGACTTTTTGATGGGTGCAAGGTGAGATCATTCCATTTTTTTTTTCCTCCTCACTTCTCTTCCTTTTCCCACCCCCGTTCCACTTCCCTTATGGTATTTCCTTTATTCTTTTGGATCTGAGCTCTTGAGTTGCTGCTTTCTGTCCCTGCAAGGTATATATAAACTGGCCAGGGCATGGTAGCTGGAGCATATGTCCGTGTCCTGAACCACCACAGATTTATTACAATTAGGTGGCCTTGAGTCACTGTCTGGGTTTCTCCTCGACCCCCTCCCCTTACAGGAAGGAATAAATCGGGGATGCTGTTCAAGTTGTTTGTTAGTGTTAGCATTTTAAGATTACTGTTATTTTATTTTATTTTTTTATTTAAGCAGATGATTTGTACTTTACATATATTCAGGGTGGTATTTTGTTATTGGGGATCACAGAGGGTTTGCCAGAGAACTAGTTACTGAATGAAGGAGTGAGTGTCTTTTTACCTTCTCTCATCTGGGTAAGCTGGCTACATTTTAGTTCATTAATGTTTGGCCCTATATGGCTGTTAAACAGTTAAAGTGCCTGACTTGGAATATTAAAGGGGGTTCTGCTCCATTTAAGCGCACCCAAATCCTTAAGCATCCAGCTATATACAAGCCTGATATAACAATACTTCAGAAGACACAGGTTTCAGGTAAGGATGCACATTTTTTCAGACACCTATGGGTTAGTCAATCCTTGGGTAGTGGTACGAGTGGTCGTAGAGTGGGGGGTTTAATTCTTGTGTGAAAGCATCTGCCCTTTCAAGTCCTTAAGGAACATGGAGACCCGGGAGGTCATTTTCTCTTTCTGCATGCAATGGTAGGGACCCGGGAAATGTTACTGGGATTTTCATTTTTTTATTTTTTATACTTGTAAGCAGGATGAGCAAAACTGCCTGTTTTCACCAGTGACAAGTTACAAAACATACTTAATCATACACAATATTAGACACAGTCAATAATAAACATAATACAAAAAATACAAAAAGAAGACAACAATTATTTCACATGAACAACATGAACAAGTATCATTTTCCATCAACCAAAATTTCAGTCTGGTTTTAAAAGACCATATTGTCATACTCTCTACAATATCAACAGGTAATGAGTTAAAAAACATAGGAGCCCTATATAAAGTAGATCTCTGACCAAAAGCAGATCTAAACAATGGAATTTCATAAATACATTTGGCCTGGGATCTAGCATCACTAGAATTAAGAAACCTAGGGAATAATGAAGAAACTACAGGAGATACAAAGCTATTTTTAACCTTAAACATCATAATACCCATTTTGTACAAAATCCTATTTTAAGGGATAGGCTATGAGTATGCTTTAATAAAAAAACAATGACGTGTTCGAAAAGGGGCACCAAGCATGAAACGTAAAATAGAGTTATAGTGTATGGTAGAACGTTGTACTAACTCGATTTTCCACCACTTGAAATTCTTGTTCAGCTGCAGTACCACAAATGAATGGAATGCTGTTCTGACTGTACATGCAGAACAGCATTCCATTCATTTAGACTTTTAAGAGCGAGACTGTTTTCAAGGCAGAAACGGAAAGCCTCCGTGCGTCAGTTTGTTGAATAATCGACCAGAGAAAGAGGAGTAGATAATACCATAATCCAGAACACTCATCAGAAAACTATGAGCAAGTAAAGACCTAGATTCCCTGGGTAAGAACTGCTTAACTCTGTAAAGCGAACCTAATCTCTGATGAAGAGTTTTCCATAATTTATTTAAATGAGGTTCAAAAGTTAATTTAGAATCAAGAATTATCCCTAAATATTTAAAGCTATCTACCAAATCAATCCACATTTTTATCCAGTGTAACAATATGACATAAGCCCTGAGGATCAATGGTCTTATTTGAAAACAGCATGATTTTAGTTTTACCTGAATTAAGTACCATAGAATTTAAGAGCAACCATTTCTGAAAGGAATCAAAGTCAGATTGAACCTCAGCCAGGGCATCCTTGAGGTGGGACCCGTGCTATAGATTACTGCATCGTCAGCATACAATATCATTGATGAATGGGAGCACACCAATGGGGCAGAATTCATATAAAATGAAAAAATCAACAGGCCAAGAATGGACCCTTAAGGTACCCCACATTTAATAGTACTAAAGGAAGAAGTACTATCACCTATACGAGGCTAGTAACACAATACTCACCCATAGGACTATGATACAAACAAATACTGTGGTTAGCTCTATATTATATAAGTCTAATAAAGGGGGAATAGTAAAACTACGGACTCTTTTTGGTAACTAAGCCAGTAAACATTGCCTAGAAATATCTTGTGCAAACTAAAAGCCAAACAACAGACTGATGTTTCTCTGTGGAGTGGTGCTTGCGCCACTTGCTACGTTCGTGCTAGCAAGCAGCGCAGAGATGTAAACATTAAAGCCCCTCCCCAAACAGAATAGGCAGCAGTCTGTTCACCCAATCCCCCTACTCGCTGGGAAATCTATTAGCACAGTCTTGGAGCACAAAACGCACACTGTAGTGCAGTCTCTCACCCTAATTTCACAGATGGCAGACAAGCTGTTCCACTCTGACTCCTCACAGAACAAATATGCAGGGGAATGCTGTAGCGGGAGGCAGGCAGATGATGTAAAGTGACTGGTGCACAGTAAACTCTGCTAGCGAGTGGCGCAGAGATTTAAACATTAAAGCCCCTCCCCAAACTGAATAGTCAGCAGTCTGTTCACCCAAGCCCCCTGCTCGGGGTATTTACGGGTCTAACCTAGATACTCTGGCTTTTTTACTCAGCTAAGGGATATTATTACAAGTGCCAGTTGCCACTCATACTCTCCCCCGACAGAGGAGGTTTGTTCTCTGGACGCTCGATCCACTCCCTCCCCAGCTGACCTCCGATTATCTGCTTGCACCGTGAACACGGGTTGCCAGCATGGCAGAAGGTAAGGCATAGATGATTCAGCCCTCCATGCCACTGGCCTGGCTGGGAGTCCCAAGTTTAAGAATGGACTCAGGTTTCCCACCCATGTATTATAAAATAACACAGATATAACCTCCAGTACTCCCATCCAGGAGTCCTGGGTCTGAGAATGGATTCAGGTTTACCACACTTGTATTATACCAAAGATACAGACATTACCCTTCTGCACTGCCACATGGGAGATGTGAGTCACAGAAGAGGTTCAGGGTCCCACTCTGAGATCATCAGGGCTTCTCAGCATCTATCCTACATGTTACATTTGCCATGCTATCTACTTACTGTTGATGAGGCTTTCTTCAGGAGACTGCTGGTGTACAGTCTCATCCTTGGTCACTGACTCCAATACTGAGTCGTCGTCGTCTTTCACAATCAATGTCGCATAGTTTTCTGGGACTGGATATTCTGCTACTGTTAAGAGAACAAAGATAAATCAGAGATAAGGGCACAAGCACTGGCATTAGTCCTGTGATAGAGACACAACCGCCTGCACTGCAACCAGGGAGATCAGAGTTTGAGAATAGACTCTGGTTTCCCCCAAGGGATACCCATGATATAAACATAAACCCCCTGCACTGCAACCAGGGAGATCTGAGTTTGAGAACAGACTCTGGTTTCCCCCCAAGTCATACTAATGATGTAAACATAACCATTGGTACTGCCACCTGGCAGTTCCAGGTGTTACATTAACAGTTACAGCCCTAGTTGTTCTCTGTGAACATGAGGAAAACTCCAACTGGGCAGGCTTTTGGAGTTCAACCATAGCATCAGCTATATGGTGGTTGCAGTTTTGCCACTGCTGGAAGATTCAGTGACTTACAGAGCACTGCAGTAGCTTTTTCCATTTATTCTAGGGTGCTGTCCAAAGCCTTATGTCTGCATCTCTATTCAGCCTGGTCAACATCCCAGTGAATGCCACAGTTTTTCACCCTTTGAGCTAGACTCAAACAATGCATACACAGATCATGGTTAGCTTCATTATATTTCTACATTCTGCTAGACCCAAACAATGCATGCACAGATCATGGTTAGCTTCATTATATCTCCACATGCTGCTAGACCCAAACAATCCATACACAGATCACAGGTAGCTTCATTATAGCTCCACATTCTCCAGCCCTCATTCTTGCAAGGAAGATCAGCCACAGCTCTGCAGCTCGGGATTCTCGGCCGAACCTTAGCCACAGGGAAAAAACCCTAAGATCATGGAAGTAAAATTACAGGCAGATTTTTGGGGAACTATGTACATGGTTGTCCAATTCAGGATGGGTAGTAAACAGTAAAACAACAAAATGTATGTTATTTTGTAAAGGTGGTAAAAAAATCTGAGAAAAATGAATACGTAGTGGAAATAAAAACAACAAAAAAATTAAGTCTTAGCCCAGGTATCAGAATATAGATACCTGGGCATACAGATTGACAAAAACCTAAGGTCTGATTACCATATAATCGACACAATATCAAAAATAAATAAAAATTGGGGTTGTTCAGATGGTCAAGTTTTTGTATGAACAAATACATGAGGAAAATTATAGTTAACCAACTTCTTCTCCCAGTCCTCAAATACCGGAACCATGTATACGGTTTTGCAACCAAAAGCATGTTAACAAACATCGATACTCTATATAATCACATGGCTCAATTTATACTGAGGAAAGATTATCTTGTACATCATTGTGAACTTTATGAGGAACTTGGTTGGCTTCTGCAAGAAAGTAAAAGAAAATTAGCATGGGCTACTCAGATTTATAAAGTTTTACATTTAAATCAGCCATTTATCTTTATGATAAATTTGAAAAGAAATCATGTCACCCGAACTTAAGAGGTATAAACCTGATAAATGTTGTACTTCCTGGCCCAGATATTCAAAAGGGTTGCACATGGCGCAACAGTGTTGCGCTATACACAACCCACTGATGCGCCCCGGTGCGATATTCAAAAGGGAAAAGTGCGCCGACAACTTCGATGCGCCGAGCGCATCAGTAATGTGCAGGCACAGGGAGGTGCCCATGCATAACCTGCACAGCCCGTATTCAGCCTGGGATGTGCAGAGTCATGCATAACCCCTACCCGCGCCTGCACAAAGTTACGCCACAAAAAAAAAAAAAAAAAAAAGGAACAAGTGATGGCCACCCACAGGTGAGCTGCCGCATTGCAGGGCGCAACATGGCAGCTGCCACCTGTGGGTGGCCACCCGAGTTCCTGCCGCACCTGGCGGTGCCCCCACATGCCCCACGGCGGGCATCTGTAAGCGAACCCCCCAGTCCAATATCCCTGGTGGTCCAGTGGACTGCACTGAGTCCGATTGTGGGCACCTGTAAGCTCAACCCCCCAAGTCCAATGGACCGATCGCTGCCTGATCGCCGGCATCAGTACCTCATCAAAGACCCCCACTACCCTGGTGGTCTAGTGTACCCCAACCCACCCGCCCACTGAGCCCCACCGCCCGCTCCACCCCGCAGCCGGTGGGCGCACCACCTCACCTGCTTCGCCGCCCGACTGACAGCCTGGTAGGGCTGCAAGCCCATTGGTTCACAGCATGAGCCAATGGGCATGCAGTCGAGCATATTTATTTAGTCCTGATATGTACCAATCATCACATATCTGGACTGAGTAGATGGGGAGTGAGCGTACGCCCATTGGCTCATGCAGTGAACCAATGGGCGGCAGCCCACCGAGCTGTCAGGCGGCGCTGGTAGCTGCCACCCGCCAGCTGGACGGTGGAGGCGGGGTGGTGGGGCTCAGTGGGCGCGGGGAGTACACTAGACCACCAGGGTGGGGGGTCTTGATGAGGTACTGATGCCCGCGATCGCAGCGATCAGTCCACTGGACCACCAGGGATATTAGACTTGGGGGTTCGCTACAGATGCCCACGACTGGCTCTGTGCAGTCCACTGGACCACCAGGGATATTGGACTTGGGGGAAGACTGTACTGATGCCCGCGATGGGGCACATAGGGGTCCACTGGACCACCAGGGATATTGGACGGTTTTTCGTTTACATTACAGGAATGCCCACAATCGGACTGCAGGGGGTGTCAGTCCCTGACGGCTGCTGTCTGGCAGGGCGCCAGGTGCAAGTCGGCAGGGATCGGCACACCTGTATGCTAATGGCATGCAAATGGGGCCATAATGAGATGCAAATGGCCCCTTGTGCACCTTGCATAAATTATGGCCCCACTTGCATGTCCCCATTTGGATATCACAGGTGCTGTGCATGGTACAATGGCACTTGTGCCAGCGCATCTCCATGCTCCACTCTGGCCACTTGCGCTGGCGCAGTGCCACTGCGCCATGCACAGTGGGGGCGGCCAGGGTTCGATATTCAAAGCTGCTGTGCCATAGCGCAGCTCTGTTGAATATCACCCAGGCCACTCCCCTGCGCAACAAAGTTGAGCTGCGGCCAGGCTTGCGCCACAGCCTGGCGAGGTTTGAATATCTGGGCCCCTAAGTTTAAAAATAAATATAGTGATATGTGGTTTCCATTATTTACTATTAAATTGTGAAACTCCATAAAATCTATAACTCAAAGACGTAAAATCTTTTATAACAGACAAAAAACTGAAGTTTAGTGTCCACTGTGAGTGGTATGGATAGACAAATAGGGCTAAACACTAGCACCCATTGGGTGTGAGTAGATAGGATGTCAGGTTCTGTATATTATGGAGTGTTAGATGAGGGCTATGCTATGTCAGTTATGTATTTATAAAATCGTACTATGCACTTTAAATGATTATTGTAGTATGTTGAGTATTGAGTATTTGAGCTTATATAGTTAATTGATATTTTTATCTAAAATTGTATTTTGTATTTAAATGTATTTTATTGTATGGTTGATAACTGTCGAAACCTTCTTGTACAGGACCATCTTGTAAATAGGACTTTGTCCCAATGATGTGTTTATTCCACCTATTTCCTGTCTAAAAATAAAGATTTTCACTACTACATAGCTCCTGCCCGCCAACCGGTCTGCAAGCATACAGGCACTTCAGCCCTCATTTGGACAAGGAAGATCAGATGCAGCTTTGTGGCTTGGGATTCTTGACCAAACCTTGGCTGCAGTTCCTGCCCGCTCACCCGTCTGCAAGCATACAGGTACAGAACGACTGCCTGGACTGTGTGCCACAGCTCTTCAGCTGTTAAATTTGGCTCATTTTCTCTTAGCCAACTGGACCTTTTGTACTCTGTTCATGGGCAGCTACTGCCACGTCTACTATTTTGCAGCATTTTATTTTAGAGTACATGTTTGCAAAGGATTTTTAAAATCTAAGTTAGCCTTAATTCTAACTTTGAATTGTAATTTTATAAAAGTTTACTTCTCCTTGTTTCTCTGCTCTCTCTATCCCCTTCAATCCTGCTATCTCAACCCCCATTTTCAATAACAAAGGTAAAGCCTTTTTTTTTTTTTGTATAATCGCAGCTTTAGTTCTCTTTGCTGCAGCGTATACGTGGGGCATCCAGCCACGGCTCTCTGCCCAAGGAGAGCAGCAGGCTCACTGCGCATGATGGGGGTCCGCACGACCTGCCGCCGATCCTCTGGAGGGTTCTCTGTCCCTGCCAGCTGACCAGCGCAAGTCCCTCCCAGCATGATTCCATGACAGTCCTCCTGCACTGCAGGGTGCGCCATCAAGCTGCCCGGTCACCAGCCTTTCCCGCTTTTCTCCCAATGGGAGCACAGACATGCACGACGCCCATGCACCGGGTGCTGACATCCACCGTGCTCCTCTCCTGTTGAGACACCCGCGCATCCGCAGTACCACCAGGTGTCCCCAGGGACCGCCAGAGCATGGTGTGTAATCCACCCATTCCCCCAGGGCTGGGAAAGCAGTCATTGGACGCTCGATCCCAGTCCTCCCCTGCTGATCCCCGATGTCCTGGGCTCATTCCTGAATCCAGGTCACTGGTGTGGAATGAGATGTGGCGTCCAGCACCTCAACCCTCAGTGCCACCGGGTTGGCAAGGTAAAGACTTTTTTAATCCGCCTTATCCTTCCCTGCAGGCACTCCAGTCCTTACTCAGGCAAGGAAGATCAGCCGTAACTTTGCAGCTCAGGATTCTTGGCTGAACTTTGGCCACAGCACCTGCCCACTCACCTGTCTACAAGCATTCAGGTATGGAGCAACTGCCTGGACTCTGCACCACAGCTCTTCAGATATGCCCGCTGTTGATGCGGGCTGGTTCACCACCCACCCTATCTGGCTCACCACCTACCCCCTCCCTCCCTATGTGAACCCTTTCTTATATAGTTAGCTGTGGGTCACATGATTGCAATCATGGGTCACATGATTGTAATCATCGTAAAATACTAAGTGTCCAATTACCCATTAGCTCCCTGTACTCATTCACCACTAGAGGCATTGCTGAGCAAATTGCACTTATACTAACACAGTCTAGGCTTACCATTCAATCTTCTGTCAAATTCTGCCTCCTTTTTCAACTTCAGTGTTATTAACTACAGTCATTATGACCTTACTTGCTCTATTTCTCTACTTGAGCTTGCCACCCGGCTACATGGCCCCCCTCACCTTAAACTGTCACATACGTATTAACTCCCGAATAACACCTCAAGGCACAGAACCCCCATATAACCTGCCTTCATGTGCTTCAGATCACTTCTCACTCGTTAGTTTCCCATCGCCAAACATTCCTGTATTAGTGTACCCTTTCCTCCAATCTATCTATACCATACCTCTCAAGTGTCCCTGATTTTCAGGGATGTCCCTGATTTTGCCTCAAAATTTTACTCTGTCCCTCCTAAAATTTGTGTTTTTGTGGCTAAACAGTGGAGACTGTAAGCACAAAACAATGTCAAGCATTAACGTTACAGACTTGTTCTTCATTAGAAAATGCATTTTGCACTAAGCCCCATATTCTACCAGCTTTCTGGGTGGATATCTCTAATTTTGAAGATGTGTCCCTGATTTTGGTACTTTGTCCCTGATTTTTTTAAGCCTTGTCCCTGATTTATGAGGCAGGAGGTTGAGAGGTATGATCTATACCATAAACAAAATCACTAAACTAAAACACTTTGCCAGCCATAGGCACCACACCACAACCTACGTCATCAAGTGCTATTTCACCTGCTTCTCCTCCTCTTCCTCCCCCTCCTCCATCTGGTAATATCCTCCTAAACCAGTTCTGCAGCAGCCACCCAATCACCAAATTAATGACACTAAATCCCTAAAACTTGCATCCATCAACATCCGCAGTCTGCTGCCAAAGCTTGATGATCATCAAGTTCGGATTACACAGAATAAACCGGATGTTCTCTCATTAAATGAAACCTGGCTCTCTCCCAAGGTTCTGATAATACTATCTCTCTTCCTGGTTACACCCTTTTTAGGCTTGATCGGATTGGAACAATGCAGATGGGAGAGGCAGTAAGGTAAAAAAGGATGGCCTTCAAAAACTACTAGTCTGGGCATGACGCAAAAATACAGATGTGTGGCTGAGCAGGATAAGGAAGACCATTAGAAATGCAAAACAGGCTAGGTTGGATGTGGAGGGAGAGATATGTAATGAACAGTAAAATAAGGTGACAAGGTTTTCTATAGATACAGTAGTGAAAGGAGAAAGTCCAGAGGGGGTATTGCTAAGATCAAAGGGGACAAGGGGGCATGTGAGGAGGAGGACCATGTAGAAACATCTATCCTAAATATATACTTCTGCTCAGTATTTACTGAAGAGAAGGTAGGGCAGGGCCCACAGCTCAGCACCATGGACATAGGGGGGAGGGAGGTGCACACTAGTCCCTTCACAAAAGAAAGGGTCCTTCAAGAGCTCGATAAGCTCAGGGTGGACAAGGCAATGGGACCTGATGGCATACATCCCAGGGTACTAAAGGAGCTAAGGGAGGAACTAGCAGAGCCATTATCAGAACTGTTTAGTGAGTCTCTGAGCACAGAAGAGGTCCCAGAAGACTGGAGAAGGGCTCATGTGATCCCGCTCCACAAGAGTGGTAGCAGAGAGGAGGCAGAGAACTGCAGACCAGTCAGTCTTACCTCAGTAGTGAGCAGGATTATGGAGGCACTCCTTAAGGAAAGAATAGTGCAATACCTGGAATCCACAGGGGCACAGGATCCAAGACAGCATGGGTTTACAACAGGGAGGTCCTGTCAAACTAATCTCATAGATTTCTTTGACTGGGTAATCAGAGTGGTGGACCAAGGGGGAGAAGTTGATGTTGCCTACCTTGACTTCAGCAAAGCTTTCGATACTGTTCCACATAGAAGATTGATTAATAAGCTGGGTAGTCTCAGGGTGGGACAGAAGTTGGTCAACTGGATGGAAAACTGGTTGACAGGCAGAAAACAGAGAGTGGTGGTAAAAGGTATACAGTCAGAAGAGATGCAAGTCACAAGTGGGGTACCTCAGGGATCAGTCCTGGGGCCAGTCCTTTTCAATATCTTCATTAGCAGCACTGCAGATGGACTGGAGGGTAAGGTCTGTCTGTTTGCAGATGACACCAAGATCTGCAACGGAGTAGATGATCCAGATGGGGTGAGCAGTCTGAGAAGAGATCTGGATAAACTGGCAAAATGGTCAGAAGAGTGGCAACTGGGGTTTAATGCAAATAAGTGCAAGATCATGCACATAGAGACGAGAAACCCCGAAGCCACCTATAGGCTGGGAGGGGAGTTGCTGGCAGTCACAAGGGAAGAAAAAGACTTGGGCATCATCATCACAGATGACCTGAAATCATCCAAGCAGACCACTAAAGCAGTAGGTAAGGCTAGGGGGATGTTGGGGTGTATTAGTAGGGGTATCACAAGTCGTAAGAGGGAGGTAATAATCCCTCTTTTTGAAACACTGGTTAGGCCCCATCTGGAGTACTGCATGCAGTACTGGAGGCCACACCTTCACAAGGACATTAACCAAATTGAGTCAGTCCAGAGAAGGGCAACCAAAATGGTGCAGGGACTGTAACAGAAAACATATGAGGACAGATTAAAAGAGCTCAATATGTATATTCTAGAGCAAAGGAGGGAGAGAGGTGATTGATCGAAACATTCAAACATCTTAAGGGCATTAACAAGGTGACATAGTCTAACATGTTTCACTATAAGAAAAATAGCATGACAAAAGGACAGCATGAGATTAGATGGAGGCCAATTAAGGGGTAATGTGAGGAATTTCTTTTTCACAGAAAGGGTGGTGGATGCATGGAACGGCCTACCTCAGGAAGTGATGGATATGAATACAGTGCAGGGCTTCAAACAGGCATGGGGTAGGCATAAGTGAGCAATACAAATAAGTATGAATAGATAGGGTATTGACAGAGCAAAGGCCTATGGCACATTCATAAGGTAGAAAAATAAATGGGCAGACTGGATGGGCCTTGCGGTCCTTATCTGCCATCAACTTCTATATTTCTATGTAACGGACTCACTCAAGCAACCTTGCTCCTATGCTCTGAAATGTCACAGGGGAAGGGACTCCTGGATGCTTGTGTGGAAAGGAGGAGCATCAGGTTATGGTACCTTTTCTGTGCCCTGTGGGCAGCTGAGTTTCTCGACAGTCCCCCAGGCAGAAAATACAGGTTACTCACCTGTAACAGGAATTCTAGGAATGGTATATGTTGTTCGTCCACACTTACTGGCAGGTTCCTTGCCGCTTTAAATCTTGCCGGAAGGTCTTCAAGCTGGCTCCTCCCACCCACCTGGGTAATAAAACTCTCGGCTCCACCCCATGACGCCAGATCTAGCCCGCTGAAAGCCAGGTTGTGCGTCAGCGGGAGGTTGGGTGGTGTGGATGAACAACATATACCATTCCTAGAACTCCTGTTACAGGTGAGTAACCTGTATTTCTAGGGACATGGATATGTTGTTCTATCCACACTTACTGGCAGACTCCTAGCAGTTCTCCGGGAGGAGGGAGGCAAGGCGCACACCCCCTACTTAGGAAATAAGGACTGGGGAACAGAGGTCCCAAAACCAGCATCCCGGCGTGACTCAAGGTCGATGTGGTAGTGGGTAATGAAGGTGTGTGCTGACTTCCAGGTAGCAGCCCTGCAGATTTCCTGGATAGGAACATCCCTGGAAGCAGCCACCGAAGCAGCGGTATGGTGGGTAGAATGAGCTCTTATCCCTTTGGGAGGCTCCATGCCTGCCAACCTATAGCAGAGATCTATGCAGGAGGTGACCACCTGCCTATCGTCCGCGTGGCTGCAGGTCTGCCGGCTTCAGCGCAGGTGACAAACAGCTGGTGAACCTCTCCCCAAACTTCAGCTGTCCGCTCCTTATAGTAAGAGAGCGCTCTTCTAGGGTCCAAAGTATGGAGAATATATTTGGCCTCCGAGGTGTGATTGGTGTAGAACACTGGCAGAGTCAACACCTGGTTAAGGTGAAACTCCGACACCACCTTCGGAAGGAACTTCGGGTGGGGGCACAGGACAACCCTGTCCCTGTGGAAGACCAAATAGGGAGACTTGATGGAAAGCGCCTGGAGCTCTCCCATCCTTCTGGCTGACATGATAGCCACCAAGAAGGCAGTCTTCCACGACAGGTGAGAGATGTCACACCTGTGCATCGGTTCGAATGGCTTGCCCATGAGCTTAGCCAGTACCAGCAGTAGATCCCACGGAGGTGGAGGTTCTCGCACCGGAGGGGATATGTGATCAAGACCTTTGGAAAAGCGCCTGACCACCTTCTCCTGCGCCACTGACTGCTTACCGGCCCGCACCTGGTAAGCAGAGATGCCTGCCAGGTGCACCTTAAGGGTCATCGACCAAAGCCCTAGCTGAGAAAGGGACCACAGGTAGTCCAGAATGCTGGCCAAGGAACAGGAGGAAGGGTCCGACCCCTTCTCCCGACACCAATGGAAAATCTTTTTCATTTGAAGGTGTAGCATTTTCTGGTCGACTCCTTACAGGATGCCTCAACAACACTGAGGACCTCGTCGGAAAGACTCAAGGCCTGGAACTCTAGCCGCTCAGAAACAAGGCCGTCAGGTGCAGGGATTGAAGGTCCGGGTGGAGAACCTTCCCCTGGTTGACCGAGATCAGGTCCGGGTGGGCTGGAAGCTGCCTTGGGAGCCTGGAGCTGAGGCTGAGGAGATCTGGATACCAGAACTGGCGGGGCCAGTCTGGGGCTACCAGAATCACCTGCGCCTTGTCCCTCCTCACCTTGAAAAGCACCTTGTGGATCAAGAGAAATGGGAGAAAGGCATAGAAGTGGCCCGGGGTCCATGGCCTCGAGAAGGCATCCCCCTGCAGCGAGCCCTGCTGAGGGGGGTGCGCATGAAACAGCCTCAGCTTCGCATTCTCCCTGAAGGCAAACAGGTCCACCTGAGGTGTGCCCCAGTGGGAGAACAGATCGTGTACTACCTCTGGCAGAAGAGACCACTCGTGAGATGAAGCACCTATCCGGCTTAGGGCATCGGTCAGAGTGTTGGAGGCTCCTGCCACATGGATGGCTAGGAGATCCACCTCCAGTCTGCTCATGAGTGACTAAGTGTGGAGAGCTTCCTTGCACAGTGGCAAGGAGTGCATCCCGCCCTGGCGGTTTAGGTAGTACATGGTCGTGGTACTGTCCATCTGGACCTGGACCACTTGACCTTGTACAAACGGAGCAAAGGTGGTGAGGGCTAGTCGGACCACTCAGAGCTCCAGCAGGTTGATGTGGCATCGAGACTCCTGAGGGGACCAGAGGCCATGTGCTCTGAGCTCCCCCAGATGGGCACTCCAACCCATCTGAGAGGCGTCGGTCATTAGAGTGACTGTCGGCTCGGGGCGGACAAACGGGATACCCTCCTGCAGATGAGCTGGAATGATCCACTACTGGAGAGCGTTCCACATCTCCTGGGTCACTGTCATGGGCTGGTCCAGAGGGCCGAAGTGCTGTGACCATTGGCGGGCCAGTCCCCATTGTAGGGGACGCATGTGCCAATTGGCCCAACGGACCACGCTGGTGCAGGCCGCCATGAGGCCCAAGAGGCATAGGAAGTCCCGGGCAGGGCGCAATTGCCCAACCAGAAATGACTGGGCAAAGATGGAAAGAACCTCGGCCCGTCCGCCAGGAGCCATGCTCTGACTCGAAGAGAGTGTAGCCTGCCCCGATGAATTGAATCACCATGCTTGCACGAAGTCCGATTTGGCCTCATTGATGAGGAGGCCAATCTGAGAGCAGACCTGGAGGGCCAGATCCCTGGACCGCTCCACCTCCTGTCTGGAGGGGGCTGCAATCAGCCAGTCGTCCAGGTAAGAGTACACTCGGACCCTTCGGCACCGCAGGAATGCTGTCACCATGGCCATGCATTTGGTGAAGACCCTGGGAGCTGGAGAGAGGCCCAAGGGCATGGCCTGGAACTCGTAAAGGGAACCCTCCGCCCTGAAGCAGAGGAATCGCTGGTGGGACGGACGGATAGGGACGTGAAAGAACGTGTCCTGAAGGTCCAGATAACAGAACCACATGCCTCGTTCCAAGGATGGAATGATCTGTGCCAGAGTGACCATCCTGAAGGTTCGAGACCTTAGGAACTTGGTCAGATCATGTAGGTCTAGGATGGGGCGCCAGCCCCCCGTCCGTTTTGGGACCAGGAAATACCTGGACACAAACCCTGGGTCTGGTGGAGGATCCGCCACCTCCCTGATCACCTCCTTCTGGAGGAGCAGGGCAATGTTGGCTCGACGAGCCGACAGAGAGGCCGAGGACCCTGTAGTCCCCCGTGGGGCAACGGCTCGATAGGGTGGGGCCTGCTCGAATTCCAGAGGCAGACCCTTTCCTACCACTTCCAGCACCCTGTGGTCCGTGGTGATAGTGGACCAGGCGGAAAGGAAGTGGTGGAGCCATCTCCACAGGGGAACTCAGGGGAGTGGACGAGGTTGGGGCACACCTCAACCCGCTCACTGGGCAGGCTTGGAGGAGGGACCGCCGAGGGGCCTCCTGGCCTTCCTCTGGCTTCCTGCTGAGGAAGCTGCAGGCTTGGCTTTGGGTGCCAAGTGCGAGCCCGCTGGCCCTGATGCTGGTGTTGCTGGGCCGGACGTGCCGCAGGGGCAGAAGGCTGAAAGGGCTTACGCTGCTGCTGGCGGTCTTTGTCCTTCTGGGCAGACGTGATTGAGTCCAAGGTGGTATTGGACTTCTCAATCATCTGCAGATGACCCCCCACCCCAGGACCGAACAAGTCAGTACCCAGGAAGGGAACGTCTGCCAGCTTGTGCTGGATATTCGCCGAAAAAGTGGAGATCTGCAGCCAAACTCTGTGGCGCATGGCCACTGCGGCCGCTACTGACCGGGCACAAGAGTCTCCAATGTCTAAAGCAGTTTGGAGCTGTTGCTTTGCCACCACCCTTCCCTGATCCTGCACCTGCTTGACCGTAGTCTGGAGGTCAGCCGGGAGATGAGGAATCACCTCATCCAGGGAGCCCAAAAGGGCATGGAAAAAGTGTGCCATCAGCATGGCCGAACTGGCCTGACAAAGGCCTAAGGAGGATGCAGCATAGACTTTACGTCCGGAGTAGTCCAGTTTCTTGGACTTTTTATCGGGTGGCTGTCCATCGCCCATAGCGCTCCGGCGCCGAAAACACTGTCGGTCACCAGCCCCTCCGCAGAGGCGTGCTCCGAGAATCCGCAGAGTGAACCGGTTGGAACAGCATACTTTCTGGCCATCCTGGCTGAAGGTGCTGGACAAGAAGCCGGCCGCTGCCATAGCTCCAGATCTGGGCCAACAATGGCTTCGGCCACAGGAAAGGCCTCCGTAGGGGAATCTCTTCAGTCCAGTATCTCCGTGAGGGGATACTTGGCCTGCTTTGAAACGGATTCGAGATTCATCCCAGTACATTCTGAGATGAGCCAAAGCATTCCCAGGAACGAGGATGGGCTCTTGTCCACCGATTGACCCCCAGTGGACTCCAGGTTGAGGGGCCTGGAGAACAGCGAGGAATCATCGTCAGACTCCGAGGAGTCTGCAAACAGCTGCTGGGGGCCTGAGCCATCCTCCACTTGCTGAGGCTGATCGGGAGTGAGGGTGACCAACAACCGATTGGGCAACCCCTGACCAGACCGAGAATCCTTGGTCGGAGCCCCAGTTTTAGGTTGTGGAGGCAGGGATTCCACCACAATGGGTGGTGCAGCTGGTTTCGACTGAACAACCGGCACCAGCTTCGGCTCCTCGATGACAACGAGGGGTTGTTTCGGCCGCTCTGGTGACAGCCACTTAATGGCTGGGGAAGGCGACGGAGTTGGCTTGTTCCCTGTCAAAAGGAGCTGCTGCCACATCAGATCCTCATAGTGCTGACACAACTTGCACCAGAGCCTATCCTCTGAAGAGCACGAAGACGAGGATGAGCAGCATCGCCGCTTTCCTCGGTACCGAGACTGCCAATGTTGACGGGATCGGCTGGACCGAGAAGAGGTCCGAGACCGAGACCTTTGGTGTTTCCGAGGGTGGGTCTGGGAAGGAGCAGGGGAAACCCGCTCCTCCATCAGTTCGGGAACCTTAACAGGGGACTCCGGCACAGGAGGCACAGGCAAGTCCTCGGTTTCCACCGGGGGAACCGGTGAAGAAGGGTTGTCGGCTTCTCCAGTTGACAGCCCGTCTGACGGGTCGAGAAAAATCTCGACTGCATCGACGGATGTCTCAGCTGGCTGACCTGACGGGGACACTGTGAAGCCAGCGGCATTAGCCGCAACCTCAACCGAAGTTGAGTGTCGACTATCCAGGGAAGGGGACCGCTCCCGCTCCCACGAACGTCAACGGTGGGACTTACCCTTAGAGTCCTTTTTCTTGGACCGAGAGGAATGTCCTGAAGGCCCCTCTCCCTTAGTGGAGAGGGACTGACAAAGCTCCTTGAAAGAAGCTGTGTAGGAGGAGCCCAGAGAGAGCGGGATAAATGCCGTGACCAAGGAAGAAGTAGATGCGGCCTGGGCCGCCTCCTCCTCGAGGGCGATCATTTGTTCAAGCTGTTCAGCCGTGCCCGCAGCTGCGGACACTGCCCAATGGGCCTCCTTCGATTTTACTGGAGGAATCCGTCTCTCGGGGCACCCAACTTGAAGTCTGGCAGCGTGATCCTCAAGAACATTGACCGAGAAGGACTTGCACAATTAGCAAGCCTGCGGATCGTGATCGAACCCAAGGCAGTAAACCCACGTGGAGTGCGGATCGGTCCAAGACATCTTCTGCCCACAAGTGCACCGCTGAAATCTGGGAGTCGGCTTGTCCATCGCAGTCGCGAAGGAAGAAAAAGACCGAAGTCTAGTAAATTTTAATATAAGTTTCGGTTTAACCGACGAGTTAGGATCCGGGCCTAAAACGCAGAGTGAAAAGGAGGGAACCTGAGCTTCCAGCTGTAAGGAAGATCTGACGTCATGGGTGAAGCCGAAAGTTTTATCACCCAGGTGGGTGGGAGGAGCCAGCTTGAAGACCTTCCGGCAAGATTTAAAGCGGCAAGGAACCTGCCAGTAAGTGTGGATAGAGCAACATATCCATGTCCCTAGAACCAAGACACACTGTGGCAGGACTGTGCTGGAGGAGGGCAGAGCTGGTGCAGATTTTGTGGGGAAAGGTCTGCAGTGCTGGCAGTGGTTGCAAGCTGTGCCATCTCAGGCCTCAAAAGCAAAGAACGACTGTGAACAGAGCTGCAGAGTGTCAGAAAGGAAGCGAGTGGTAGCCACGTGCATCATGTTGGCAATGTGGAAGGTACAGCATGGACAAACTGTGAACAGAGCTGCAGAGTGTCAGAAAGGAAGAGAGTGGCAGCCACGTGCATCATGTTGGCAATGCAGAAGGTACAACATGGACAAACTATGAACAGAGCTGCAGAGTGTCAGAAAGGAGGAGAGTGGCAGCCATGTGCATCATGTTGGCAATGCTGAAGGCACAGCGTGGACAAACTGTGAACAGAGCCGCAGAGTGTCAGAAAGGAAGAGAGTGGCAGTCACATGCATCATGTTGGCAATGTGCAAGGTACAGTGTGGACAAACTGTGAACAGAGCTGCAGAGTGTCAGAAAGGAAGAGAGTGGCAGCCACGTGCATCATGTTGGCAATGCGGAAGGTACAGCATAGACAAAAAGTCCAAGAGCTGCTGGTCCAGGTCCTCCACTGGGTACTACAGCATGGATGCCTGTCTATGACAGAGGGGAGGACAGGGTACTTGGTACCACCAGCTTCAACCAATTGTTAAAGGACAGGTGTAGAAAGAAGGGTTTTGGCTACACTGGGGACTGGGATCCCATCTGGAGGGATAAAGGTCTATATAGAGGAGATGGGCTCCATCCATCCGGGAGGGCAGCCACAGTCCTCAGTGGAGGGATTCAATGCTACATTGCCACACATTTAAGCTAGCTGTGGGGGGGGGGGGCAGAAGTAATCTGGGAGACATGAACTATCCATCTCCACAAACTGAAATATTCTACAGGGAAAACCCTAAGGGAGGGAAATTCCCAAGGGTTTCTAACAGCAGGACAAGCAGAATGGCTGAAATGAGGAGGGGTGCAAATGAAGGCAGAAGGAATAAGGAGAGTAGGCAAAAAGGAAAAAGGGGCTGACAAGAAGGGATACAGAAGAATTTGGAAGGCCATGTGCACAAATGCTCGAAGTCTGGAAAATAAAATCCCAGACCTTGTGGCTATTATGGCACAGCCTGACCTGGTCATTGTCACCATCACCGAGTCATGGTGCAAAGAGATCCATGACTAAGATATAGCTATACCATGCTGTACTCTGTTCAGGATGGACAGGGAGGGTAAGAAAGGGGGTGGAGTGGCTCTTTATGTAAGGGACAGCATAAAGCTACAGAGACACAGGGAATACAGGGAGGGGCAGAGGCACTGTGGGTTACCCTAGAGACAGGAAATAAAACTGCTATCCACATTATCACAATCTGCAGAGCTCCAGCACGGCGGGGGCAGGTACTGGTGGAAGCCAACCAGAAGATGGTGCATAGGGAGAGTGCTGCTTGTAGGGGACTTCAATCTGCCAGATGTGGATTGCAGCATCCCAGCCCAGCTAGGAGTTGGGACATCCTGGGTTCTCAGCAGGGGGCATTCCTCAGGCAACTAGCAAGGAAGCCCACTAATGAGACAGCAGTGTTTCACCTGGTGCAATCCAATTGGGACAACATTGAAGATGTTGAGGTGGGTGACAATCTGGGGTCCAGTGATCACCATACGGTGTGGTTCAATATAACTACTAAGCCAGAATCAAACCACACTAAGGCGAGGGTCTTGGACTTCAAAAGTACTGACTTTGCAAAGAGGGGAAATGCCTCAGGGATGCCCTGGTTGGGGGGTGGTGAGTGGAGGAACAGTGGCAATACTAAAAGGGGCCACAGGGAAGGCAACAAAGCTCTGCATCAGGCAAAAAAACCAAAACAAGATGAAAAGAGACTGGTATAGTTCTTAAAAGAGGTGGCTGAGAAGGTAAGGGTACGCAGGAGAACCTGGAAAAAGCAGCAATCCTGAACAAATATCTGTTATCTGTATTCACAGAAGGATGGTAAGGTGTGGGACCGCAGTTAAGTGACAAGAACATCAATGGAAGGGATGTGGACACCAGTCCATTTATGGAGGACAGAGTCCTAAAGGAACTCACACAACTGAGAGTGGACAAGGTAAATGGGTCGGATGAGATACATCTAAGAAAATTAAAGGAGCTTAGAGTGCTGCTCTCAGCACCACTAACAGCACTGTTCAACAAAATCACTGGAAACTGGAGTGGTTCCACATGACTAGAGAAGGGCAGTCCTTCTCCACAAAAGTGGGAGCAGGGAGGACAGGAGGCTGGCAAATTACAGGCCAGTCAGCCTGACCTTAGTGGTGGGGAAATTAATGGAATCACTGCTAAAGGAAAGACTTGTGGTATATCTTGAACCCAGTGGATCACAGATCCTAGGCAATATGGATTCACAATAAGAAGATCATCTCAAAGAAAACTGATACACTTCTTTGGGTTACCAAGGGAATTAGATCAGGGAGGGGTGGTGGATGTAGCCTACCTGGATTTCAGCAAGGCCTTTAGCACTGTTCCATATAGGAGGCTCGAGAACAAATTGGGCAGCCTCAGAGTGAGTCCCAAGATGGTAAACATGGTCAGAAATTGGTTACAGGATAGAATGCAGAGGGTGGTGGTAAATGAAGTTCGTTCCGAAAAGAGGATGGTGACCAGCAGGATGCCACAAGATCAGTTCTAATGCCAGTACTCTACCGTCTTCATAAGTGACATTGCACAGGGGCTGGAAGGGAAAGTATGCCTCTTTGCAGACACCACTAAAATCTACAACGGGGTTCACAGTATGGGGGGATAGAAAAAGTAGGAGGGACCTAAGCAGGCTTGAGGAGTGGTCAAGAGTGTGGCAGCTAAGATTCAACGGAAAGCAGTATAAAATCAAGCAGCTGGGGACACAGAAGTAAGGAGGAAAAGGAAAGAAATACATTCCAGGAGCTGGGAGAATGTGGGAGGGAAATTAGACCTACTGCAGGAACCTCTCTCGAAGATCTACTGTTACAGTAAGTTCTTATGTAACTTCTATATCTTACTTCAAAAGGGTTCCTGCAGTAGGTCTTCACATATAGGACTGAATACCAAGCAGTCTGAGAAGAAAGAGTCGGAGACTAGGTTCCGGGGAGAGGAAGGTGTCTGCCAACTTAGGTGCTGCCTCAGGACAAAAGACCTTGCAGAACTGCAAGGCTAAATCCCATTCTACACCGACAGGCAATGTCCAGACTGTAGTGTTTGGTAAAAGTGTGGACAGAAGACCACGTGGCCGATGCACAGATCTCTGCCATGGACACATTCCTGAAAAAAGTGGTAGAGGTGGCCACACGTCTGGTGGAGTGACTTTTAACCACTCCCAGAAGGGTCTTCCCATACTAATGGTAGGTGTAGTGGATGCAGTTAGCCAGCAATCTAGAGATAGTCTGTTTAGAGATGGCCTTGCACTGGCACTGGGGAGCAAAGGCCACAAAGAGTTGGTTCGATTTTCGAACCTCCTTAGTCCGGGAGGTATAATACCTCAGGATCCGATGCACATCTAAGGTGTGCAAAAGATATTCCCCCCTGTTGGAATGTGGAGGATAATGAGCCAGCAATTCAACACTCTTGTTGAGAGTTGTCTCCAATACCACTTTCAGAAGAAAAGAAGGACTGGTTCTCAGGACCACCTGGTCCTTGTGGAAAATCAAATAAGGCTCCCTGCATACAAAAGCTTGAAGCTCTGAAACTCTTCGAGCTGAAGTGACAGCAACTAAAAACAATGTCTTCCAGGAGAGGAAGTGCATATTGCAATTTGCAGCTGGTTCAAAAGGGGGCAAAGTAAGTTTTTCTAACATAAAATTAAGATCCCAGGGAGGACAGGAGTTCCGGACTGGAGGTTTGAGGTGGAGGATGCCCTTCAAAAAGGTTTTTGAAACCTCCAGCTGAGCTAGGGTTTTGCTCTCCACCAGGAGGTGGTAGGCTGACACCGCAGAAAGATGGACCTTGATGGAGGAGTAACTAAGGCCTGTCTCTGGTAAATGCACAAGGTACTCTAACACCTGAAAGCCGAGCAAGAAAAGGGGTCCAAGCTTCTAGCTGTGGCCCAGATAGAAAATCTCTTCCACTTCATGGCGTAGATGGATCTGGTAGAGGGTTTTCTGGCTTCTACCAGGACCTGAGCAACCTGGGAGGAGACTCCATAGTGGGAAGCCGCTATGTCCACAGGTGCCACGCATGAAGGTGGAGAGACTGAAGGCTCGGGTGTACCAGGGTGTCCTGCTCCTGAGACAGAAGGTTGTGAGACAGTGGCAGAAAGACCGGTGGTTCTAGAGCCAGTTGTTGCAATAGCAGGAACCAAATCTGCCGAGGCCACAGAGAGGCAATCAGAATGACATGGGCCCCTTCCTCCTGAAGTTTCAACAGAAACTTCTGAATGAGAGGCAAGGGAGGAAACACGTATAGAGACCTCCTTGTCCAAGAGAGAGAGAGAGAACATCTTGCCAAAAGCACCATGCCCGGGAATGAGTGAGTGAAAGCTGGGTAGTTTTGCATTGGATGGCGAGGCAAACAGATCTATGTCTGGCTGGCCCCATCAAAGAAACAAGTCTTCAACTACTTCCTGCTTTAACTCTCACTCGTGAGCCCTGGTCACTGATCATCTGAGACTGTCTGCCAGGACACTGCGCATGCCTAAGACGTGGACTGCTGTCAAAAACAGACTGCACTGGATCGCCCAGTACCATAGTCTCATTGCTTCCCTACAAAGAGAGTAGGACTAAGTTCCTCCCTGTTTGTTGAGATATCAGACAGTGGACATATTGTCTGTCTGGATGAGAAGTGTTCCCAGGAGAAGTAATGACTGGAAGGCCTGGAGAGCATAGAGGATTGCTTTTGTCTCCAGGACGATGATGTGGAGCTGCCGCTCCTGGATAGACCACGAACCTTGGGTTTTGTGGTCCCCCAAATGGGCTCCCCAAGCCAGGTCAGAGGCATCCGACATGAGGGTCTGAGTAGGGGTTGGATAGTGGAAAGGGGTTCCACTAACAGGTTGGAGAGATCTCGCCACCAGAGAAGATTCTTCTGAAGGCTGTTGGAGATCATGACCACCTGATTCACGTCGTCCAACCTCTGGTCCCACTGGACTCGAAAAGACCACTGGGTGACCTTCATGTGCAGTCTGGCCAAGGGGACAGTGGAAATGGCCACTGCCATAAGTCCCAAAAGATGGAGCACAGCATGTGCTGGGATCCACTGAGCCTGGGCGATGAAGGTGGCCTGAGAAACTAAAGTCTCTGCTCGATTCAATGGCAGGAAGGCCTTGCTCTGGACTGTGTCAAGTACCGCTCCAATAAATTGGAGGTGCTGAGAGGGTTCTAGCTGGGACATGGGAAGGCTGACTGAGATGCCAGCTGGACAAACAGATCCAGAGTGAAAGAGAGAGACTCTTTCAGACTGTCCTGGGAGGGGGCTGAAAAAAGCTAGTCATCCAGGTACGGGAACACGTAAATACCCTTGCAGGAAAGGAACGCCACTACCACCGGTAAGCATTTGGTGAAAACCCGAGGCGCTGAAGAGAGGCCGAAGGGAAGTGCCTTGAATTGGAAATGGTTCTCCTGGAAGGAGAACCAAAGGAAGTGGCGGTGGGCCGAGAG
Source organism: Neoceratodus forsteri (assembly GCA_016271365.2). NCBI lineage: Eukaryota > Metazoa > Chordata > Ceratodontiformes > Ceratodontidae > Neoceratodus > Neoceratodus forsteri. Next base: position 388,253,316 of record CM057457.1, on the reverse strand, counting down.
GATGGGGATATGAATGTAAGCAACATCCTGCATATCCAGGGAGCACAGCCATGTGTTTGCTTGGAGCAGGGGTAGGAGTCCCTAAAGTATCAGCATGCAGAATCTCTTGTATTCCACAAAGAGGTTGAGTGTACTGAGATCCAGAATAGGTCGCAGATCCCCCATCTTCTTTGGTACTAGGAAGAAATGGGGGTAAAATCCCCTTCCTAGCTGATCTAGAGGGATGGGTTCTGTAGCTGCTTTTTGCAGGAGGGCCTGGATCTCCTGCTGAACAATGGGGATCTGACCTGATAGGTAAAAGGACCTTCCCGGAGGGTGAGGAGGAGGAATCTACAGGAACTCTATGAAGTGACCTCGCTGTATGAGCTGTAGTACCCATACATCTGCAGTGATGGCATTCCACCCCTCCAGGTGGAGGCCAAACCTCCCTCCTACCAGCTCCTCCGAGGGGGATGGAGGTAGCGGAAGGAGGGGGAGCGAGTCAGGATGCAGAGGGGAGTGTAGCTTTGGCCCCAGAGGCAGGCTTAGAAAACTTTGCCTGAGGGGTTTGGACTCCGGAGCCAGTGGCATGTCTTTTGCCTTGATGCTTGTTCTGGGTATTATGCCATCGTCTCTGGTGATGAAAGGGCTGCTGCTTCTTTTGACCCATCCTATACATAGAACATATGTCACGAAGTGAACATCCGGTCTCCTGCAGCCCCATTATAATACATTTTGCGTCGCCGCCAAAAAGGATGGAACGCCTAAAGGGGGCGTCCAGGAGGGACGATTGGACATCCTGTGCCAGACCTGTGATCCAGAGCCACTCAAGATGTCAGAGGCAGATCCCTGTTTTGCAGCCCAAGCCACAGAATCCACTGAATCATACCTGGCTCGGAGAGCATGGTGGCAGGATGACTTGTTCATACGAACTTTTTCCAACAATTTGGCCCTGATATTTTCATCAGGTATGTCCTTAAGATCCCTTTCGAGCTCAGAGAGGGAGGCCTTCTGGAAGGCCACCATATGGGACACATAATTCAGTGACTGGATGGCAAAAGAAGTGGAAGAATATATCTTCCTGCCAAATTGGTCCAGTTGCCTTGAGTCCTTGTCATGTAGCAGGCAGCTAAAGCCAAGCCCGGGGTGAGGACATTCCCAGCTATGGGACAGGTGAGAAGGATCCTGCCCCAAGCTGAACACGCTTAAGATGCGGACTAAATGCAGAGCGAGACCATCAGCTGCAGGAACCCTGCACCAGAACAGAATGGCTGGCATGCCCCAGAAACTGACTGAGAGCTGAAAAGCTGGTGAGCTGAATGAGCACAGTGTGCTGAGATCGTAATGAGCATTAAGTGCTGAGACCTTGCAAGGTCGAATGTAGAAATGAGTGCAGCAGAATTCCAGAGGCTGAAGCCAAGGGGATGGCAGTAGGCATGAAGCAATGGTTTGTGTAAGCAAGGAGCAATGATTGCATAAGCAAGTGTGGACCTGCACATAGGTCAGTAAACAGAGTAGTAATAAGTGGACCTGCACGTAGGTCTGCATAACATAGGGCAATAAAACAGCACTGAATAGTGGGGCAAGCCAGCATTTAAAGCCAAATCAAGGTGACACATAATTTGAGGATTTTCGGTGGAGAAGGCAGGATTTAGAACAGAAATAATCAGCCACATGGGGCCATGACTCCTCAAACACTTCCCAGTCCCCACTGTAGGACAAACAAGAAAGTGATGGAAGGCCAGAACCACATGCAGATACGAAAGCTAGTTTAACAGCTTCAGCAGGAGCTTTTTGGCTAACCTCAGAGTAGAACAGGTTGAATAAACATAGAAGCAGCACTTTGTATGGAGTACACGGAGTTGCAAAACTGCAATAAAACATGGAGACACAATGCTCTGAAAACAGGTGTAGCTAGGCAGTGCAATGAAGCTGCAAGCAGAATGAGAGCATAAATGAGCACCATAGCTAGGGTCAGAGTAATCCTGTGTCTGGTGAAAACAATTGAGTATGCAATATGGTTGAGCTGAAACACACAGACAATGACTGCAGTAGTTTGAGAGTGGTGAGCAACAGTGTAAAAAACACAAGCACTGGGTACAATAGTAATTGGAGTAAACAGTAGCAGTGGCTGCAGTTGTAAGTAACTGAAAGCAGTAATATGAGCTCTGAGTAGCAGTATGTTAGGAGCTTAGAAACAAAGCCCCAAAAGACAAAACCAAAAACACAGAAAACAGGGAACAAGGCCCAAAAACCAAAACAAGACACACAAAACACAAGGAAGCACACAGCCAGAGGAAAAATACAAACCAGAACCAGGAAAACAAACACCGAAGTCCAGCAGAGACACACAGAAACAGCAGGTGGGGGGGGGGGGAGCAGGCCCCAGCCAACTCAGAGGACAGGCCAACAGAGCCTCCCACTGTAAAGAAAAAATGCTTCATAATGAGGCTGAGAGGAACTGCTTATACAGCTCAGGAAGTGGGAGTAGCTGGCTGCTTGGCCACCGAACTCCAGGCAATAGCCTTTCCAATTAATGTCTGAAGCAGTACCAGCGTCCTGGCTGGCATCTGTTTGTCACCGTTGTCTCTTGGGACATAACACAACCTGTTACAAGACACCTGAGGAACAGCTACTAATGTCTTGGCTTTCTGCATGGATTGAGGCAAATGAGCCATGAAGACATTTTTGTGAAATAATTTATTGATGAGGTGGCATCTGTTGAAGTTGTAAGCCATGTTTTTTCACTGTTTGCAATTGCACTGTTATAAAACTTGAAGCTCTCTATTAAAAAGTGTGTTACCTCAGAAGACTGGGCATTATTCCATTTAATCAGGGTGCTGCTGATAGATTGGCTCACTAGTGTGTAGCTTTACTGTTTCTGTTTTACCTGATATTTGTGCACCAGATTACCTCCACTGAATTTGGGTGCTGCTGATAGACCGTCTCACTAGTGTGTAGCTTTACTATTCATGTTTTCCCTACTACTGGTGCACCAGATCACCTCCATTGAATCTGGGTGCTGCTGATAGATTGGCTCACTAGTGTGTTGCTTTACCATTCATGTTTTCCCTGCTATTTTTGCACCAGATTACCTCCACTGAATCTGGTTGTTGCTGATATACTGGCTCACTAGTGTGTCACTTTACCGTGCATGTTTTCCCTGCTATTAGTGCACCAGATTACCTCCATTGAATCTGGGTGCTGCTGATAGACTAGCTCACTAGTGTGTAGCTTTACCGTTCATGTTTTCCCCGCTACTGGTGCACCAGATTACCTCAAGTCACCATTTGATTACTTGAGCACAACCAGAAACACTTTCTACATTTTAGAACTGAGGAGGGGATAGCTGGACTGAAGGGGGGATGGGACAATTGTAGCCATAGTAGGTTTGCTCTGTGTTTATGGCAGAAGGGTCTGCTACCAGAATGCTGACTTCAAGACAGTTGGGGGTGGGGAGCAAGCAACTTAGAACCCATAACTGAGGAAGGGTTGCTGCAGGGTTTCCAAGCTCTAAGCATGGATAAATCAATGGGTGCAGATAGGCTGCACCCTACAGTGCTAACAGAAGTGCGGCAAGAGCTGGCAGCATCCTTGAACAGTCTATACAACAGCTCGCTGGTATTATGGGTGGTGCCACAGGATTAGAGATCAACAAATATGGTGCCACTGCATAGGAGTGGGAAAAATGATGAGCCAGAGAACTATAGGCTGGTAAGCCTGATGTCCACTGTTTGCAAGATTCTGAAGGCCATTATAAAGGAAAGAGCAGCGGAGTTTCTGGAGGCAGATGCATTCCAGGGCAAAAGGCAACATGGGCTCACCAGGGGAAGAGCTTGCCAGATGATTCTGACAGAAACATACTGCAGATGATGTGAGCAGATAAGGACATCTTGGCCCACCTAATCTGCATTTGTTTCCCTACCTACAGTGCCACTGCAGACCCTACTCTGGGTGCTATCATTTTTGCAAAACTGCCTGTATTGGCCCTTGCTAAACATCTCTTCTGCTGAAACTCTTTTTCGTTTCCCCTCCCCCCTTGACTACAGAAATTTCCTCCTTTGTGCACTTCCTAAGTCTCTGCTATCAGAATTACAAAATGCTTATAACACAGATATTTGCCTGCTTACCCACCACTGGAATTAAAACCAAGTGACTTCAATTCTCTCATGTCCACCAGTTCTCAATCCACTCCCATATCCACTATAACATTGGCAAGTTTCTTTATAAAATACTCTTAGTGTTTACTGCTTCCATGTTTTCTGACACCATCACTGTCTAGTAGTAATCCCAAATTCCTTTGCTCTTCCGACTCTAGGCAATTTTCTTTTCTTCCAACTCCTTCTCAACCATAGTTGGAAAAATTCCTATACTGCATATATGTGTGCAGACTGGTTGGGCCAAGGGGTCCTTTTCCATGGACATATTCTATGTTTCTGTGTTTCCATTTAAGCATATTATCTAGTCATCTACTACACTTACCGGTGGGAGTGACTTCAAGATGATCCTTCTGCTCTGCAGTCTCTTCCCCCTTCAAATCACCAAATGGGAGTTCCTCGTCCCTCAGAAACAGCAATAACAATTGCTGCAATGGGATGTTATAACCTGCACGTCAACAACAGAAGACAATACAAGTGTTATTTGTAATCAGAGCAAGAGAAATGTTACAAAACAGTCTTCCAAGAAAAAGTGCATTGTACCTGTTATTGCAAATAATTGAACACTTATGGATGATGGCCCACAACACAAAAACAGAGAATCTGAAGGCAGAAGACTGAGGGGCCATTTAGTCTGCCCATACTGTATTACCTCACCCTACCAGCCAACTGCACCAGTGGGTTTTCTCCCTTTTCCCCGCTCCCTCAACCCTCAATCCAGTGTTGCTCCCATAGGGATTATGAATCCCCATGCCCCGTTCTAGCCATGTTTAAACACATTTAGGGTAACTGCCCCACTACTTCAACCATGGTTTCACCACTCTTTTCATGAAGTGAATCATCTTCAAATCTCTCTTGAACTTGTTCCCCAAATCCTCCAGTTATGCCCCCTAGTGACTGGTTCTCGGCTCTATGATGCCGAGTCGACAATGAAGTCGTCAACTGGCATCACAGCACAAGGCTCCCTGTTGACTGCGATTTGCAGTCGGCAGGAAGCCGTGCACAGCAGGGTCTGATTTTTTCTTCGGAGGGCTTTGCTCCTGAACCCCCTATGCCCCTCGTCACTATCGATATGAACTCAGTCACACTTGGTTCAGGGAGGGTGTGTAAGATGGGGGAAAGTGTTGCTGGGTCCCAGGAACAACCCCTACAATGATACAGCACTGTTGTCGGCAGCGATGCATGTCACTGTAGGGGGTTCGCAGTGGGAGGTGCATACCGCTGGTCCTCTCTTCTTCACAAACAGGTCCTTGTTATTCCCCTTGTAGAAACCAACTTTAGAAACTTACATGTCCCCCTCTTGTGCCTGGCCTGCAGTGAGTGCATATTTAGGTGTTCCATCCCATCTATATTTTGACTCAAGACCACACCTATGCCTGCCTCTGATGCAGCAATCTATAACAGAAGTTGTTTCTCAAAGTCTGGTTTTCTTAAAACAGATACTGAAAATAATGCAGCCTTCACCATTTGTTCATGTCTTTAGTGTTGGATTTGCCTTGCTGACCCTGGATCATATAGGTGACTCTCACATGCACCAGCTTCAGACTGTCTACATCCTTCCTCCAGGGGAAGACTCTGGAACTGAGCACAGTATTCCACATGAGACCTCACCAGGGATGTGTGTAGGGGCAGTATCTCTTCACTTCTTCCATTATCAGAACCCCTCCCTATACACCAACTTCTGACTATCTACATACTTCCTCAGGTGAAGACTCTGGAACTGAGCACATTATTCCAGATGAGGCCTCACCAATGATCTGTGTAGGGGCAGTATCACCTCATTTCTTCTATTATCAGAACTCCTTCCTTTATCAGCACCCCTCCCTATACACCCCAGAATCCCCAACACTTAGTTGCATGCATTGTTACAGTGACAAATTTGCTTGAGGGAATGACTGCTGATGACCCCAGATCCCTCTCCCCTGTTGCATGGTCCAGCTGAACTCCTCTCATACAGTACTCAGCGTGTGAGTTCCAGCTCCCTAGGTGTATTATCTTGCACATCTTAACAATGAATCTTATTTGTCAGATCTTAGACCATCTCTCCTGTGTGCCTAGGTTATCTGGAGCTCCTGCACCCCTTCCTCATGATCCACCCTGCCGAAGTGCTTAGTGGCATCATCACAGAGAGACAACTTACCCAAATACCTTCCCCTATATCACTGATGATCATACTGAATAGGACAGGTCCCAGGACTGACTCCTGTGTGGTCGGGCTGGTCATTCTACCTAAATATTAAAGGGACTCTAGTCTGATTACTTTTTCTAAGGCCTGTTGCAACAACATTCTAACCATTCTATACTGTACTGTCCTCTTCCGGTTATGTCAGGATGGCCATCTATAGACCCCCACCACTTTTTTCTTCTTTACTCTAGGTTTCCTGTTCAAGTCCCTCTAAAATGCACCCTGCATGGCTCAAAGTGACCAAACAATGTAACAGTTAGCTAGCACAGTTTCATTTGCCTATATAAAACAGATACCTGTTATATATTTGCACATTTAAAATATGAGCCATTTTTGCTGCACTGTTGTTATGCAGCACATACGGTATAAATTACATATAACTGCCTAAAGTATATTGAAAAATGTTATACACCACATAGTGGCTTGGTGTCTGAGAAAGCCAGATTTAGTATAAATGAACATTTTCTGTCAAGAAGAAAAAGGCTGGAGAATGCATTTATTTTAAATTCATAATGGTATCTCATATAAAACAGCCTCAGTTTTGCAGACAGTCCAGACTCGGTTGCAAAACAGCCTTGGTTCTGTAGACTGCCTAGAGTCAGTTGCAAATAGTATTAAAAAGAGTTGCAAGCAGCCAGGGTTTTTCATTCAGCCTGAAGCATGAGAGAGGGAAAGTCGGGCAGTCTTCATGTCCTCAAAGCAATCTGAAGCACAGATGAGAAAAGGATCTCAGGTTTAAGGCTCTGGCAACAATAAAGGTGGAATAGGAGGCGTGCAGAGTTTCGCCATTGGAAGCGAAGGCTCTTCTGCACATAGCATGTACTCACTTGTCGTGTGAATCTGTTAAAGGCCGCAGCCCCTTCAACAGGAATAGTGGTGTGACTGATGGAGTTATGAACCTATTTAACTGCTCATTGAGGGGTTTGCCACTTGAGAACATTTTCTTCCATAAAAGGGAAATACTGTGCCTTATGTTTGGCAGATATTTTCTTAGGCCTTCATCTGGTCATTCCTGTTCAGAAATTTGGCCACAGTGAATAAAATTCAGAGAAACAGTTTGGAGCGGAGAACACAAAAAGGATAGGATTGACAACCACTGCCTCCATGGATTAACATACTAACATACTAAAAACCAGCAGATGAGGCCCAATGGTCTTTCATGTCTGCTCGATAGTTAGCCCCCATACTGGGCACCAACAATGCTGTCCCCCCCAACCCCCTTGGGTTTCACTGTCCCCAGCCCAGGGTGTTCCCCTTGTATTGTACTCAGTCATCCTCCCCCTTCCCCTATACCTGTTCCAGCCCCTTTTAAACCCCTCCACAGTTTCCGCCTCCATGAGTCCCTTGGGCAGTGCATTCCATGGTTCCACCACCCCCCTCTCAGTGAAGTAACACCCTCCTCTCTCCCCAAGTCCCTCCCCATCCAGCTTGCACCTATGGCTCTAGTTGCCCCTCTCCTTCATTTGGAACACTCCAACTGAGCCTCCTTATTTATTCCCTTTATGTACTTGAAGACCTCAATCATGTCCCCCCATCCCTCCTCTCCTCCAGGATGTACATGTTGAGCTCCTTGAGCTTCTCCCCATATCTCCTGTCTCCCAAGCCCCAAATTATTTTGGTTGCCCTTCTTTGCACCCTCTCCAGAAGTGCAATATCCCTTTTTAAGTGCTGTCTCCAAAACTGCACACAGTATTCTCTAGGTGCGGCCTAACCAAGCAGTTATACAGAGGGAGGATCACTTCCCCCTTCTGGAGGTTCTCCCCCTAGCGATACATCCCAGCATCCTATTTGTTTTTGCTGCTGCCCTCCTACGGGTCTGAGTTATTCATTCTGTCATCTATCACCATCCCCAAATCACTCTCGCCCTTTGAGACTTGTAGTGTTTCTCCCCTTCCCCCTCCCCTTGGTATACCCTTGGCCCAGATTTCTGGCCCCCAGGTGCAGAACCCTGCATTTCCCTGCACTGAACCTCAGCTTCCACTTTCTCGACCACCTATCCAGAGCCTCCAGGTCCTCCTGCAGGGCCATTCTTCCTCCCTCCCCATCCGCCACTGCTCCCAGCTTTGAGTCATCTGCAAAGAGACTCATTTCACTCCTGATACCCCTCCTTATGTCAGAGACAGGTGTTAAACAGGCGGAACCCTAGCACTGATCCCTGGGGAACCCCACTAATGACATTCCTTGGAGAAGAGTCTAGCTCCCCAACCACCACCACCCTCTGGATACGCTCTGAAAGCCAGTTCCCTATCCATCTGATCATCTGCATCCCCACCCACATTTCCCCCAGCTTGGCCTGTAGGCCACAATGGGGTACTGAATCAAACGCCTTGCTGATGCCCAGAAAGAGGACGTCCACCTGCCTACCCTGGTCCAGGATCCTTGTCACCCAGTAATAGAACTCCACAAGGTTTGTCTGACATGATCTTCCTGGGATGAAGCCATGCTGTCTATCATCCAGGTACCCCATTTGCTCCAATACCCCCTATCCTTTCCTTGACAATACCCTCCATCATTTTGCCCACCACCGACAACATGGCTCATGGGCCTGTAGTTTCCCATCTTCTCTCTTGACCCTCCCTTGTGGATGGGCACAATATGGGCCACCCTCCAGTCTTGAGGTACCCACCCCGTCCTCAGAGAGATGTTGAAAAGATCCATCAGGGGGGCCTCCAAGACATCCGCCAGCTCCCTCAGCACCATGGGATGCATTTCATCTGGCCCTTGTGCTTTCTCCATCCTAAGGGACCGAAGGGCTTTTCTCACTCTCTCCACTGGGATTTCATCCTCTATGTCCTCCCCCTTTGCTCCCTGTACTGCCCTCCCCCACCCAATGGTGCTGGCCCCTTCCCAGCCATTTTTTATTTTTTTAACTCTTTTTTTTTTTCTCCCCTGGGATCGGGCATCCTTCAGGAGTGCCTACTCAGCTGTGCCTTTCACTCCCAGCCTGAATCCCTTGCATCCCAGGCTCTCCCCCCAAACAACTGGTCAGGTCCAGCACCCCCAGATCACCCTCCAGGAGAGGGCCTGCCTTCCCTCAGTGGCTTTCTGTAATTAGAAGTACCTACCAGTCATCAGGTGGCCCATGTGGAGTCCTGGGTGTGTCGGACTGGTGGTGGGATGTGGGCACGCTCCTGAGGCCTCTGTCATCTCACCAGCGCCAGAGGATTTTTTTTTCCCTTGTAGGTTACTGTCCCCATGCAGAATGCAGTCATCAAGGCATCACTGTGCCACAGCTGTGCCCCCCCCATATATACGTGATGTCATTACGTCGTGCTCCTCTGACCGTTGCCAGAGGTCACTCTAAGAGTGATCGCTTCCCCTGAGCCCACCCCAGGAAGAGAAAGCAGTCCTTTGGACGCTCAATCCCTTCCCTCCCCTGCTGACCCCCAATAACTCAGGTTCATTCCTGAACTCGGCTCGCTGGTGTGGCGTCCAGCACCTCAACCCTAAGCACCATCGGCTGGCTCTCCCCAGCCATTATGGGGCTCCCATTTTCTGAGGTTCCCTTCCTTCCCACAAGTTCACACTCTCTCCCCCCAAAAGATATAGCACCCCCACCATTCTCCCTGGTAAAAACTGAATTAAAGTACTCGTTCAGTACCTCGGCCTGCTCTTTCACATCCTGTGCCTATCCCTCCCCTGATCTAATCCTATTAATCTGGTCTCTCACCTTACTTTTTTCCCAAATGTCGAAAAAGAACATCTTGTCCCCCCTCCGATCCCCTTGGCCAGGCGCTGCTCCTTTCTTGCCTTAGCCACTCTCACCATCCTAGTGACCATCCTGGCCATTTGTTCATACTCCTCCTGATCCCTTACGCTCTTTCAGTGCTTGAAGCACCTATAGGCCACCTTCTTATCCCTCACTGCCACCTGGATCACCCAAGTCCACCAACAGGGTTTTCTGGCCTTCCCGAATTTGCATTTCTCTCTTGCACAGGACCTGGCCGTCTTCTGAATCCCACTCTTAATGATCTCCCACCTACTGTCAGCATCCATGTCTGGCCTTATCCCATCCAAATGGCCCTTAAGGAGCCTTCCCATCCACCTGAAATTTGCCCCACTAAAGACAATTACCACTGTCCTTGTCTTTGTGTGGCCTTCCTCCCCCACTAGATCCAGGGAAAAACCAGACTGAGGCATGGTCACTCCCCGCCAATGGGTCCATCACTTCCAGGTCCCTAATCTGGTCACTGTCCACCAGGACTAAGTCTAGTGTTCTGGCCTCCCTAGTCCGCTCCCCCAACTGCTGTATCAGGAATGTGTCCTGGAAGACATCCAGCAACCTGTTCCTTGGCCACTGGGGACATCATAGTCCACCAGTCTGTTCCTGGCACGTTTAGGTCCCCCATCACCACTACCCTTATATTGCCCAATCCACAGTGGCCCACAACATTAACCACTAAACTCTCTTCCAGATCCTCTGCCAGAGTGGGGAGGGTCTGTACACCACCCCTACTTTCACTCTCTTATGCCCCCCCCTTGAAATCAGGGTGATCCAAACCACCTCCGCGCTACCTTCCACCTCCTCCACCCCTCCTATACCGATGCCATTTTCTGACTATTGGTGCAACCCCCCCGTTCCTCCCCTTGTCCTTCCTGAACATAGTGTAATCCTCCATGTTTAGGTCTCATTCGTGCCCTTGAGTGGCCCAGGTCTCAGTGACAGCTCCCACATCAACTGCCCCCTCAACCAGCATCGCCTGGAGCTGTGGCATCTTGTTTCCTAAGCTCCTTGCATTTATCAGGACAACCCTCCATCCCTTACCCCCTCACCCATTTTCCCTCTTGTGCCCCCATTTGGCTGTCTGTACCCCTTCCCCTGAACCCTACCTATTGGCCTTTTTAAGTATCCCTCCAGCCCCTTAAGGGAATGGACACCAAGTCTCTCTTTTATCATACCCCCTGCAATATCCCCTTCTTCGATCCCTCCCCTGACAAGTTTAAACCCCACCTTTCACTGATGAACCCAGCTAGTTTCAGCTTTAGTATTTCCTTCCCTTCCAAATCGAGGTGGAGCCTGTCCCTAGCATACAGCCCTTTATCCTCCCAGGTTGCCCCCAGTCTCCCACAAGGCTATACCTGTAGCCTCACACCATTCCCTAACCCACTGATTAACTGCCCTAATTTTCTGCTTGATCTCCCCACTAGCCCTCTGCACCGGCAGGATCTCAGAGAAAGATCGAGCAACCTATGGACTGGCAAATCCTGGTTAGTTCCCAAAATCTTGCCTGTATCTCCAATTCACTATTTCCATTTATGTCATTTGTACCCAGGTGCACCAGTATGTTCGTTGCCAACGAATATATCTCATGCTTCACCTTCTGCACCGTCAGTCTGGGGTGGCATATGGTTTTTACCGGACAGGTTTTACCCTCCCCTGGTCCCTCCCACTGGATACCTCTGACCATGGAATCCCCTAACAGTAGTTATCTTACCTCCCCCTTGCCACCCTGCTCTTCCTCCTGGCGTCCCTTTCCCAGTCAGCTCCTCGCACCTCCCACAATATGGGTGGCAGAGGTAGCCCTCTCCTGATTTTCTCTGGCCACCCCCTCTACGCCAGTCCCGGGCATCCCCCCTACCTGAGTATCCTGTTTTGTATCACTATCCCCCCATCCCTGCCCTTTACTGGGCCTTCCACCCTATCCTGTGGCCTAGGTCATTTGTTACTCCCTTCCCCGTTTAGCGCCCCTCTATCTGCCATGTCTCCCTGGTTCATACTGTCAGCCCCCACAATTTCCACATCCACCTCGTTTACCTGAGACCCACTTCCCTGCTCTCTACCTCCATTTCTTCTGCCTGGCCGGAGCCTCCCCATCCACCGCTTACTTGCCCACCTTGTCCCCCCCTGCTCATCCTGATTTCTGGTCCCTGCCTCCTTCCCCTTCTCCCTTCCCTACTACCTCTTCTCCCACAACACTTCCCTCCTCTACTACCAGACGTAGAGGGTTGACATGCTTGGAGAGCCTAAGTCCAGTCCCCCTTAATCCCCCTCCCATCGCTCCCCCCATCTCGGCTCACTCTGGACTACCCTTATTGCCTGCTTCTCTGGAAGTTTTCACCTTTTGGGTCCCCTCTGCCAGGGTCCCCCTACGCTCCCAGAGTACCCTCCTTCACTCCTCTCCCTATGCCGGAGGCTTCAGCACCTGGTGCTGCCACGTGGGCACCCCCCTCCTTTTCCAATCCCCATGCACCCCCCAAATCCCCAGCTGCCTTTTAAACCCATCCACCTCCTCCCTAAACTGTGCCAGCCGATAGCACACTGGGCAACCCCCAAACTTCAAGGCCCAGCCAAGTACCATGGCAGCCCCACACTCTGTGCACCCAACCACCCTCTCAAAGATCCCTCCTCTAGTGACGTGTGGTGCCTTACCCATCCTCATTATCCTAGTAGGTTTATAGGACAAAGAAAACACCACCATATAAATAAAAAAAAAAATCCCACTCAGTCCCACAGTGCTCAGAGCCACAAGTGGCTATACAGTTTCAGAACTCCTAGTGATACACTTAGCAATCCCCCACTCAGCATACCAAAGAGTCCATCCCAAACTGAATGTTCTCCAAGGGCCAATGCCTGAGGCTACTAGTCCAGCCCAGACTCCTCTCCCTCCACCTATTTAATAGAGGTCGAAGGTGGGGACACAATTTCAGCTCCTCCAGTGCAGGTTTACCTAAGGCGGCTGGGTTTTCCCCTTTATAGCCCAGCTGTGAGTTTGAAACTTGCACCCCGCCCTCTTGATTGGGCCACCTTTCTCTGAAAGCAGTTTCCTCCCAGCAGCTCTCATGCTACTTCCCTGGCCAACTGCCATTGCAGCCGCCAGGACGAAAGATGCCCTGGTTGCCCTCCTTCACTGCTGCCGATACAGCCTGGTGGATGTCACCTCCTGTCCGCCACCTGGTGCTGCGCCCACCACTGCTCCTCTGCCTTCTGCCACTGTCATGGTGCTCCCTTTACACCTCCGGTGCGGCCAGCAAACCCGCCTTCTCCTCCGCCACTGATGCGGCTCCTGGCTCCGCTCGCAATTTCAACTCCTCTAGTGCTGGTTTCCCTATGGTGGCTGGGCTTTCCCCTTTATAGCCCAGATGTGATATTGAAACTGGCGCCCTGCCTTCTTAACTGGGCCACCTTCCTCTGGAAGCTGTTTCCACCCAGCAGCCCTCACGCTCTTTCACTGGCCCACTGCCATTGCAGCCGCTAAGACGAAAGATGCCCTGGTTGCCCTCCTTCAGTGCTGCTGATGCAGCCTGGTGGATGTTGCCTCCTGTCTGCCACCTGATGCTACACCCACCGCTGCTCCTCCACCTTCTGCCACGGTCCTGGTGCTCCCTTTATGCCTCCGGTGTGACCAGCAATCCTACCTTCTCCACCATCACTGATGCAGATCCTGGCTCCACTCGCAATTTCAGCTCTTCTGGTGCAGGTTTACCTAAGGCGGCTGAGCTTTCCCCTTTATAGCCCAGCAGCGAGATTGAAATTGGTGCCCTGCCCTCTTGATTGGGCCACCTTCCTCTGAGAGCAGTTTCCTCCCAGCAGCCCTCATGCTCCTTCCCTGGCCCACTGCTGTTGCAGCCCTGGGACGAAAGATGCCCTTGTTGCCCTCCCTCACTGCTGCTGATGCAGCCTGGTGATGTCACCTCCAGTCCGCCACCTGATGCTGTGCCCACCGCTGCTCCTCTCTCTTCCTCCACAGTCCTGGTGCTCCCTTTATGCCACCAGTGCAGCCAGCAATCCCGCCTTCTCCTTTGCCACCGATGCTGCCCCTGGCTCTGCTCACAATTTCAGCTCCTCCGGTGCAGGTATTAGCACCTCCTTGAACTATAGTGAATGAAACACCTCAGTTATCAGGTAGGGAGGGATAAGAATCCTCCTCTTCAGCTCTGTCCACTCCCTTCCTGCTGCTCCTCAGAGGGATCATCCTCCTTCTGATCCAGTAGATTCTTTTGATCAGGAATTTCCCCAAGACCCCCGATATCCTCATCCTGGCCCTTTGTATGGTCAGGGTTGGGTCTGTTTACATATAAAAAATAAAACAAAAATCACAGTTTTGTTCTGTTGCAATGTACCTAGACATGCCTGTGTGACCCCTCCAACCGTCCTGAGTGGCCTATTTGGGGGTTGGATGTGTCTGCTGAGACAGCCTGTGGAACATCTTGGCCCAAATGTTCTCCCAAGAGCAAAAATAAAGATTTATGCAATTCTTCTTTGCTGCCGCCAACTAGTACACAAGGTTCCTCCCCAGCTCAGAGGTGTGATGAGGGAGGGGATCGTAAGGGTCACATTAGTGCGAGAAACACAAGGAGGCCAATAAAAGAAAAACACTGGCGAGGGTCGCATTACCCTCTTGCTGGACTTTCATCTTTCAAGTGTTAGGAGTCTCCAATAAGACATGGAGCCTGATTTTCAAATGAGTTGAATTCACCGCAAGTGACTTGCGGCAGAGAGTGTTGCGTCAAACTGTGCTGCAAGTTCAATTTTTAAAAGAAGCTTGCCACAACCCCTCTGCCACAAGTCCCTTGCACCAATGTAGCAAAGGTGCACCAGCTCCTCCCTGACATAACTTTGCATCTGTGGGGAGTCAGTTTATGGGGCTTGCACCACAGCTTTGGTGCAAGTTGCTGTAAAATGAGGGCACAGTCACAACCTGCATCCAAGGTTATAAAATCTGACCCAAGTTGCGTCAGATCATTGGATGCAGGTGTGGCAAACTTTGCAGGGATACAGGGATTGTTCATGAGTCCTGCATCCCCATTTAAAAATTGGGCTCAAGGTGTCAGGTAAAATAGCCCTGCAGATGTCTGGGCTGCAAGGAGAGAGTGTTTTCCTGTTTTCTTTCCATCTTGTTTAAATCTAATTGTGAATGTCAAATGGAAGGATTACTGCAAATATCTGTGGTACAAGGAGACAGTGTGTCCCTGTTTTCTTTCCTTCTTGTTTAAATCTAATTGCTAATATCAGATGGAAGGATTACTGCCGCGATCCCCACCTCCAGTTGTGGGGAAGAAACAAAATACAAAAAGAAAAAGTGAGCCTTTCCAATCAGCTGGCTGCCAGGAAAGAAATGGTAGAAAAGCAATAGGAAGAGCTATAAAACAGAGAGTCGCTGCTTTTCACACTGAAAAGTGCAGATGCACGTGCATGCTCTAATGTGTGCATGGCAGCACTGTGCGATGTCTGCATGTGTTCACATGTGCAGAGCAGCACTGTGCATGATGTCTGCACACTCACACTTGTCCACGGCACCACTGTGCATGATGCCTGCATACTCTCACGTGTCCACAGCAGCACTGTGCATGATGTCTGAATGCTCTTACTTGTGCACGCCAGCATTGTGCGTGATGCCTGCATGCCCTCACGTGGGCACAGCAGCAGTGTGTGTGACGTCTGCAGGCCCTCACAGCACTGTGTGTAATGTCTGCATGCTCTCATGTGTGCACAGCAGCACTGTCTATGATGTCTGCATGCACTCACGTGTGCACAGCAGCACTGTACGTGATGTCTGCATGCTCTCATGTGTGCACAACAGCACTGTGAAGGATGTCTACATGCTCTCACATGTGCACGTCAGCACTGTGTGTGATGTCTGCATGCTCTCACATGTAACAAACAAAAGAATCCCAGCTTCCCTCTCGCGTGTGCCATAAGTATGAAAAAGCAATGGACCGAGAAAAACTAAGGCACCACAAACATCAAATAAATCTACACTTTATTACATGTAACAAAAAGTGCAATAAACAGCCAGCCCAAAAGCACAGGGATAACCTCAACCGGTTTTGCACTGCTTATGCTATCACATGTGCACAGCAGCACTGTGCATGATGTCTGCATGCTCTCACTTGGGCAGCACTGTGCATGATGTCTGCGTGCTCTCACTTGGGCAGCACTGTGCATGATATCTGCATGCTCTCACGTGTGCATGGCAGTACTGTGCATGATGTCTGCATACTCTCACGTGTGCACGGCAGCACTGTGCATGATGTTGGCATACTCGGGAGAAGACATGTACACTACAGGCATGTGAATGGCAGAGTGAGGCAAAAGAGCCTCCAGCAGTCACAGGGGTATGTACCCAGCTAAAACAACCATGAGGAAAATGGTGGGAATAGCACAGCTCAACGGAGCCAAAAAGTGCTGCTAAAATGATGTAAGGCAGAGAGAAATGCTGAAGAATCATCCAAAACGACTCTGCTCCCCTGAAAGTACGAGCTTTCTCTCCAGCAACTACTTTTTTAAAACTACTAAGAGAATTAAAAGGAAAATGCTCTTGTTCAAACAATGTGCTCTGTAAAGGAAACTCTCACCCTAAAAGGCACACAACACCTGCTAAGGAAAACTATAAAAAGACAAAAAGGGACCTAAAAAGTGAGGCAAGTGAGAGGTGGGATCGACACTAGAGATGGGGGATACCCCCCCAAGAACTCCCTAAACTAAAAGCCCCCAGAATAAAAGACGGGTATTTCCCTGTGAGCCCCTCTTTTTTGAGTAAAAGAAATTGGAGACCCGCTGTAAGAGAACAGCATCCTGAATTTAAAATGGCAGACGTGGCCCCCAATTCAAGCACAGGCAGTGGAAAATGAACAGAGCAGGTTAGACAATTTGAAAGTCCGCAACTTTACAGACAACATTTTAATTTAGGAGTGCACCCTGTTACCAGATAGCCCCAATCTATTATGAAGAATTGCAGCCACAAGGTGCAGAAGCTGAAAGTTTTGTTAGAGAAGCTTGAGAGATGTTTCCCCCTTGATGACACACGTTAGACTGGAGAGTCGCTGCTATCCATCCATAATCCTTGTGTACCCAGTATTCTAAGACTTTGGGCGGTGCCATCTTCCCTAGTAGGGGTGCATGATGCCCAGTTGGGATGAATACCCATTGGCAATGTGAAGCGTTACAGAAATAGCTTCTTTAGATTAAATGGGCTGTCTTTTGTTAATCTCCAAATCATAGTCCTTTAGATCAAAAGAGATCATCTATCCACACCAAGCCTGCTTCCCCTCTGTGAGGACACACACATTCTCAAACAAAAGAAAAAATTACTCACCGTAGTAATGTTGTTTCTTCTAATGGAGTCTTGCTGCATTCTGACACTATGCAGTTAGCCTCAGCATTTGAACTGCCCTGGAAAGCACAGAATGCTGAGCTCGAACTTGGTTTTCAAACCTCTGTTCCTGGTACATTGTAATGTAACCATTAGATTCTTACAAGCACTAATACTAACTTAAGAAACTGTTTTAAAGATTTTAAGCCATAGGCAGCAATTATTTGGGTCCGGAAAGACTCAAGTCGGGAACCCAAGAAGAAAAAAACCCATATGTAGATACTGATCAGAAGTAATAATAATTCAACATTCAATAATACCCAGCTTAACCAGGATGGGGTCAATTGGTACACCTCTGGGGTGCAACACTTGGACCTGCCAACCCACATCCATTCCAAAAACAGGTTCTGAGAGGGGAGGGAGGGAGGTCAGAATACAGCAAGATTCCATTAGAAGAAACAATATTACTATGGTGAATATTTTTTTCTTTAAACAACAGAACGTCTTGCTGTATTCTGTCAATATGGAGACTACCAAGCAATACCCCCTTGGAGGAGGGATCCACAGAACCTACTTTGGGAAAAGTTCTGCAGAACTGCTGTGCTAAACCTAGCATCACTTCTGGCTTGAGTATCCAGACAGTAATGCTTGGTAAATGTGTGAATAGTTTTCCAGGTGGTTGCTTTACAGATTTCCAACAGGGGAATATCCCCAGCTGCTGCCAAAGAGGCAGCTGCACACCTGGTTGACTGAGCCCCCAAGACTGAGGGAGGCTCCTTGCCCAATTCTGTGTAACAGAACTGAATGCAAGAGACAATCCACCTGGCTATTGTTCTCTTGGTGGCAGGTTTACCCTTTCCCACTTCTCCATCAGTGAGAAACAACTCAGAACAATCATTTATATGGGCCTTAGTATGGTCCATATAATAGCTTAATGCCCTTTTTACATCCAAACAGTGCAGCTTTCTCACACCGGAAGAAGAATGATCAGTGAAAATCACAGGCAGAGACAGACTGGTTCAGATGAAAATCTGAAACCACCTTGGGAAGAAATGTTCTGTTTGTCCTGAGGACTACCTTATCCTTATGAAAGGAAATACAGTCAGATTCCACTGACAGGGCCAGTAACTCACGGATTCTCCTGGCAGAAGTAATGGCTACCAGGAACACAGTCATCCAAGTCAAGTACTTCAGCTCAGCTGAAGACAAAGTTTGGGGGTACTGCATGAGCTGTGCAATACCGAAATTCAGATCCCAAACATGAGTAGGCTCCCTAAATGGGGAGTTGAGATGAACCAGACCTTTGAAAAACTTACTGAACGCAGGATGAGAAGCAAGAGAATACTCCTTCCCTGCAGAGAGAAAGGCAGAGACAGCTGCTAGGTGAATCTTAAAAGTGGTGGGCCTAAGGCCTATGCTATTCAAGTGGACTAAACAGTCCAAGACTGTGGAAATGCTAGTAGAATCTGGTTTTATATTCCTCTGAGAAAACCAGATGCTGAATCTCTTTCACTTAGAATTATAGGTTTTTCTGGTGGAGGTTTCCTAAAAATCTTCAAAAATTTGCAAAACTCCTTGTGAGAGATATAGTCCTGCATACTCTAACTCTTCAAGAGCCAGGCTCTGAGTCTGAGAGACTGAAGGTTGGGATAACAAATCCTCCCCTGAGGGAAGGACAGGATGTTGTGCCTCCTGGGAAGACAGAGAGGAACTGTCACTGCCAGGGACAGCAACAAAGGATACCAAGGCTGCCTGGCCCAATCCGGAGCCACCAATATCACTGTGCAGGGCTGAGACCTGATTTTTATCAGTACTCTGAATATCAGAGGGAAGGCATACAGAAACTTGTTTGTCCAGTCCAACAGGAGAGCATCCTGAGGAACAGACCCAGGACTGGAGGCCTGCAACAAAACAGAGGAAGCTGATAATTGTCTGGGGCTGAAAAGAGATCTATCTGCGGAGTGCCCCACCACCTGAAAATTATCCAAGAATCTGGTAATTCAGGGACCACTCGTGGTGACCTTGAGAAATTCTGCTGAGGGCATCTGACAGCCATTGTCCTTCCCTGGAAGATGCACTGCTATCAGGGAGGCCTGGAGGGAGTAAACCAGCAATCATACCTTCATAGCTTCTGTGCACAAGGCTGTGGACTGAGTGCTCCCCTTGCTTGTTTATGTACCACATGGTGGTGGTGGTGTTGTTGTCTGTCTTTCCCTTGAATCCATTCCAAGAATGCTTGAAGGGCTAGAAACACAGCCCTTAGTTCCAGAAGACTGATGTGAAGGAGAGAATCCTGCTGTGACCATGTGCACTGCGCAGTGAGGCTCCCCAAATGAGCTCCCCAACCCAGAAGGGAGGCATCTGTTGTGAGATCAACTGAGGGTGTCTGATGAAGGAAAGTGACTCCTTGCCCGAGACTGTCCTCCTCCAACCACCACTTGAGAGCCTGGATAAGAGTCTGAGTTATTGGAATTAACTTGGTTAGAAGGTCCATTTTCTGAGACCAGAAGGACCTTGGAAGAAACTGAATGCCCCTCATTTGGAACCTGGCTCCCTGGGACCACAGCAGTGGCAACTGCCATGTAAGCTAGAAGCTGAAGAAAATGCCTGGCCAGCCGAGATACACGAGGTCTGAATGAGGCTGCCAGATTTGAAAGAGCCTGTACCCTTGGAAGAGGGAGAAAGGCCTTTGCCTGAATGGTATCCAGCTCTACCCCTATGAAGGTGAGCAGCTGAACTGGTTCCAGAACTGACTTGGAAAGATTGAGAAGAAATCCTAGAGAATCCAGAAGCCTCTGGGTAACAGCCAGGGCTGACTTGACTTGGTCTGAAGACTGGTCTACAATGAGCCAGTCGTCTAGATAAGGGAACACAGAAATGCCCTGCCTTCTGAGGAAGGCTGCAACTACTGCTAGGCATTTTGTAAAGACTCTGGAAGCAGATGTCAGGCCAAAGGGCATTGCTCTGAACTGATAATGACCTGAGGGCAACTCAAACCTGAGGTACTTTCTGAGGGAGCATCTGATTGGAATGTGAAAATAGGCATCCTTGAGGTCCAGCGAGGCTAGCCATTCTCCTGGTCTCAGCGTGGAAAGAATGATTCCCAGAGTCACCATTTTGAATTTTGGCTTTGTAAGATGTTTGTTCGGATATCTTAGGTCTAGGATGGGTCACAACCCTCCTGTCTTTTTTGAGGTAAGGAAGTATCTTGACTATAAGCCTTTCTGTCTGTGCAATAGGGGAACTTGCTCCACTGCTTCTAGGAGCAGTAAAGAGGAAACCTCTGCCTCTAAAGCAGCTGTTTCCAGAGGCGTGGCAGGTTTGAAGGACCTTGCTCTTATTTTGGGGACTCTTTTGAAGCTGAGAGCAACTCCCTGGCGTACTACTTCCAGGACCCATTTGTCTGAAGTGACAGACTTCCATGCCTGGAAAAAGTAAGCCAACCTGCCCCCTACTGGAATAAAGGAGGTGATCCGGTCTGACACATTAGGGTGTCTGCTTGGCAGGAGCCTTAGACTGAGAAGTGGATGCAGCCCTGCTCATCCCCCTTCTGCCTCTCCCTCTGAAGAACCCCCTCTGCTAAAAAGCATAGGAAGCCTTGGCTTGGTAAAAAGGCCTGCCCCTGCCACCCCTGGACTGCTGCTTCTGAGGAGTAGACTGCTTTTCCTTGGCTACTGCACTCCTGTAGGTGGTCCTGTATTCATCCATCTTCTTCATGTACTCCTCTGTTTGCTCCCCAAACAGAGAGTTCTGTGTAACAGAGAAATCCATGGCCTTGGCCTGGGTATCCTGTGAGAGGCTAGTACATCTCAGCCAAGCAAATCTCCTTGAGACAGATGTAGCCATGACCCTTGATGATACATCATTTGAGTCTACAGCAGCATGAAACTGAACTTTGAATGCCTCAATGCCATCCGCAGCCACCTGTTCCAGCTCCTTGTCCAGCAGGGGAGAGGCAGTCTTTGCTAGTTCCAGAACTGTATCCAACCTAGATTTCTAGTACCCAGCCACATATGCCATATAGGAGGCTTGCCTGAGTCCCAAGGAGGAAGCCAAATACTGCTTCTTTGCCATAGCATCCACCTTCCTGGAGTTTTCATCTGGGGTGTGTGAAGCCAAGGGAATATTAGCCTTGTCGCAGGCTGCAGCCTGCACAACCCCAACATGGCTGCAATGATTATAAAATAACTCCATTCCAAAACCTGACAACATATACCTCCTGTACATCTTTTTATCCACAGGAGGTATAGAAGTGGGAACCTGCAGAAATTTTTGAGTCTGTTTCCCCAAGGATTTGTGCAGAGGAATAGACAGTCTCTCTGACTCTGGGACATCCTTCATTTCCACAAAGTCAGGTTCCTCTTTCTCTTCCTCTTCCTAAGCTACCACAGTTGGAATCTGGAGAGTTTCTACCTCTTTCTTGTAAAACAAAAAAGTGGGATGGGAACTCAGAAAGTCTGGGTGGAGAAACAGAGGTAGGCCTGTCTGGGGAGATGTCAGGCTCTACTGACTCATCTAGGCCTCCAAAATCAACTTCCTCTTCTCCTCCCCACTCCACTTCACTTCATAAAAAGCCTCTGGATCACATTCCGAAAAAACCTGAAGTGACTCAACATATCGCCTTACAGAGGTCATAATTTTGGTCGGATCGGGGTGAAGCGATTGAACAATATTGACCACTTTCGCAATTTCTTTTGCAGTTGGGATCTGCGCGGGTTCGGCTAAACATTACAAAGGAGGTACATTTTTCAGATGGCGGTGCTAGCCAATATAATTCCAAATGGTCATTTTATGGCATTTCAATGGCTCCATCAGAGTTTGGCTTCAACAATGAGTGTGCCTACTTTGGCTCATGTCATGGGAAAAGCCCCTCCGATGGTGAGAGTGCCGTTGTCAAATCAAAGGCAGCCAGAGCAGTGCAAGCACGACTCGCAGTCATTTCAATAGCATATGAGCTTTTCATATTCTGCCATGATAATCTTACAATGGAAGCTAAAAGTGACATGCCTACACAAAAAAATAACTTTCTTCTGGGAACCTGCAAGGAGCATATGAAGGCCAAAGGGACCAGATGTCCGAGCAGTTCCTGGAACAATATGGATCCAGAGTGTGAGATCTGTGGCCAAAGGAGTTGTTGCCAGCACAGACTTATCATGTTTCTGTGAAACTTGCCAAAATAATGATGGCCCGTGTGAGAACTTTGAGCATGTGGGCACATGGGCAACATGAGGGCGCAAATTTCATACCGCGGTACTGATCAGACTGAGCAGATACCTGCCCACAGGAACATTGTTCCCGCAATGCCAGTGACTAAACCCTCTGATGCTCCATGCGCAAAAAAGAGTGACCACTCTGCTGATCACAACACTGCAGAGAAGGATACTTGCAGCACTACTGATCCCTCGTCTGCTTCAGGTACTGTAGTGATAGATCCCTCTTCTGCTCCCTGCACGTCAACAATGGACCTCATTTCTGCTCCAGACACTTTGCACCCTTCTTCTTCTCCCTGCACTTCAGCAACAGACCTCATTTCTGCTCCAGACACTGTGCAGCCTTCTTCTGCTCCCTGCACTTCAGCAACGGACCTCATTTCTGCTCCAGACACTGTGCAGCCTTCTTCTGCTCCCTGCACTTCAGCAATGGACCCTGTTTCTGCTCCAGACACTGTGCAGCTTTCTTTTGGTCCCTGCATTTCAGCAATGGACCCAGTTTCTGCTCCAGACACTGTGCAGCCATCTTCTGCTCCCTCCACTTCAGTAATGGCCTCCACCGCTACTGCCCCCATTGTGCACACTGGCTGTGCACTGGTAAAAAAGAAATTAAACCCTACCAATGCAGAGCTGGACAAATTCTACGCAGTATACTACTAAAAAAATTTTTTCTTGGACAAGTCCTTTCATTCAATGAACTGCAATGTACTTTCACTGTGCAATTCCTTCATCAGCATGCAAATGGGCACTTCACATGGTCACGGTACCAGGACACTAACATGGTCAGACAGATCAGACTTTTTCATGGACCTGTATGTCTGTCGGCAGATGGAATGTTTCAAATTGCACCGGATGAACTGCAAAAGATTGCAACCAAATATGAAAAACTCCAGAAGCGCTGGGATTGAGACATTGTAAACTGTTGGACAATATCACTTGTTGATATGCATACTTTTCAATGTTTATTTCTTTTTCTTTTGACTTCTTCTTGCTGTTTTTCTTAATGCATGAATATGTAATTACTTGTCCACAATACTGAACACAATTAGTAATCATTTATGAACTTACACTGTTGTTTGCTGTCTTTGTCCCTGTTTGGTGTCCACTGGTACATTCAGAATGCATGCTTGGTGTCCGCCGTTACATTCAAAACGCATGTTTGGTGTCTGCGGGTACATTCAAAACACTGACACTTGTTTTTCTTGGTCATTTCAAAGTGAGTTATCTCACAGTACAGTGTATAGTTCACAGTGGGGTGACAGTATGTTGAAATGCTAAAAAAAAATATTTGCTCTGCATTTCAAAAATGACCATTCATGTCACAGTTTGGTACAACATTTTCATGAACATACCCACCTACAGAATGTTTTTTCTCCTTTCTTGTCCCCCTGTGCTATCCTTTCCTGTTTGTGCTTTGGCCATTTGAAAGGCTCTTCCTGCCTCCCCGAGCTTGTTACGTAATTGTCCATGTCAGCTTCCTTCTGTGACTTCTGCATTGCTTACAGGGCCTCTTCAATTCCCTTGTTTTGTTGCTATGTCCCTGGTGAGACCAGAGAGGGTTCTTCCTTCTGTTTAATTTATTGATTCAATGTGTACACTGTCCAGTAACTGTAGTTATGGCCTCCTTAAAATGTTGCCAGCCTTCTTCCGCATTCCCCCAAACTACCCTTGGATAGCACTGATTTGATTCTGGATCTCATCTCTGGAAAGCTTGCTTTACAGAAATCAGTGATCTGGATTTTTGTGTGACATATTCCCTCGGTTTGTTGATTGTTAACCAAACCGACCTGTGGTCACTGGTCCCCAGATTGATGTCCATTTGAAACCCTTGAGGTGTTTATGATCACCATAAGGGTACGCAGCAGGATGAAGACAGGGAGGCATACCAAACTTCCCTAAGGGAAGTATGGAAGGCAGTAAGGCAAGCAACGGCCCAAACCAAGGAAACACTAGCACAAACAGTAAAAGAAGGTGACAAGACTTTCTTTAGATACATTAATGAAAGGAGAAAGTCCAGAGGGGGTTTGCTAAGATCAAAGGGGGTAAGGCGGCATGTGAGGAGGAGGACCATGTAAAAGCATCTATCCTAAATAGATACTTCTGCTCAGTATTTACTGACAAGAAGGTAGGGCAGGGCCCACAGCTCAGCACCATGGACATAGGGGGGAGGGAGGTGTGCACTAGTCCCTTCACAAAAGAAAGGGTCCTACAAGAGCTCAATAAGCTCAGGGTGGACAAAGCAAAATCGACCTGTTGGCATACATTCCAGGGTACTAAAGGAGCTAAGGGTGGAACTAGCAGAGCTATTATTAGAACTGTTTAGTGAGTCTCTGAGCACAGAAGAGGTCCCAGAAGACTGGAGAAGCGCTCATGCAATCTTGCTCCACAAGAGTGGTAGCAGGGAGGAGGCAAGGAACTACAGACCAGTCAGTCTTACCTCAGTAGTGGGCAAGATTATGGAAGCACTCCTTAAGGAAAGGATAGTGCAACACCTGGAATACAAAGGAGCACAGGATCCAAGACAGCATGGGTTTTCAAAAGGAAGGTCGTGTCAAACTAATCTCATAGATTTCTTTGACTGGGTAACCAGAGTGGTGGACCAAGGGGGAGCAGCTGATGTTGCGTACCTTGACTTCAGCAAAGCTTTTGATACTGTTCCACATAGAAGATTGATTAATAAGCTGGGTAGGCTTGGGGTGGGTCAGAAGTTTGTCAACTGGGTGGAAAACTGATTGACAGGCAGAAAACAGAGAGTGGTGGTAAACGGTATACAGTCAGAAGAGATGCAAGTCACAAGTGGAGTACCTCACGGATCAGTCCTGGGGCCAGTCCTCTTCAGTATCTTCATCAGTGACATTGCAGATGGACTGGAGGGTAAGGTTTGTCTGTTTGCAGATGACACCAAGATCTGCCACAGAGTAGATGATCCAGATGGGGTGGGCAGAATGAGAAGAGATCTGGATAAACTAGCAAAATGGTTGGAAGAGTGGCCACTGGAGTTTAATGCAAAGAAGTGCAAGATTATGCACATAGGGAAGAGAAACCCCGAAGCCACCTATAGGCTGGGAGGGGAGTTGCTGGCAGTCACAAGGGAAGAAAGAGACTTGGGCGTCATCATCACCAATGACCTGAAATCATCCAAGCAGACCACTAAAGCAGTTGGTAAGGCTAGAGGGATGGTGGGGTGTATTAGTAGAGGTATCACAAGTTGTAAGAGGGAGGTAATAATCCCTCTTTACAAGACACTGGTTAGGCCCCATCTGCAGTACTGCATGCAGTACTGGAGGCCACACCTTCATAAGAACATTAACCAAATTGAGTCAGTCCAGAGAAGGGCAACCAAAATGGTGCAGGGACTGCATCAGAAAACATATGAGGCCAGATTAAAGTAGCTCAATATGTATAACCTAGAGCAAAGGAGGGAGAGCGGTGATATCATCAAAACATTCAAACACCTTAAGGGCATTAACAAGGTGAAAGAGTCTAACATGTTTCAATACAAGAAAAATAGCAGGACAAGAGGACACAGCATGAGATTAGAGGGAGGCCAATTAAGGGGTAATGTGAGGAAGTTATTTTTCACAGAAAGGGTGGTGGATGCATGGAATGGCCTACCTCAGGAAGTGGTAGATATGAATACAGTGCAGGGCTTCAAACAGGCATGGGATAGGCATAAGGGAGCAATATAGATGAGTATGATTAGATAGGCCATTGTCAGAGCAAAGGCCGATGGCTCATTCATAAGGCAGAAAAAGAAATGGGCAGACTGGATGGGCCTTGCGGTCCTTATCTGCTGTCAACTTCTATATTTCTATGTCCAGTGGGTGTGTGCACCAGTTGGGTGAGGTCTGCACCTTTCAGTGTGATCAGAAACA
Organism: Neoceratodus forsteri; assembly: GCA_016271365.2. Lineage (NCBI taxonomy): Eukaryota > Metazoa > Chordata > Ceratodontiformes > Ceratodontidae > Neoceratodus > Neoceratodus forsteri. Next base: position 388,226,877 of record CM057457.1, on the reverse strand, counting down.
CCCTACTCCTTTTAGTGGATGTCGTGTATGAGGTCCAGTCTACATTGAGCAGATTGAAGTTTCCGACCAGTAGTAGCTCACCCTTGTCAGCCATCACTGGGATGGTTTCTAGGAGTTCTTTGTCAATGTCTGCTTCCTGGGATGGTGGTCTGTGTATGTAACCCCCACTCGGATGGGGTCCTTGTCCCCAGCTCCCAGGGTGACCCACAGGGCCTCTGCATTTCTGTGTTTTCCCTGGATCTCTGTGGCACTGATCCCCTCCCTTACATACGCTATTCCCCACCCTTTTTCCCCTCACAGTCTCTTCTGAAGAGTGTGTAACTTGGTATCGCTACATCTAGTGGTAGGCAAAGTGACCAAAATCCGCTATGTGAAGCAATTTGTGAATTAAAGCAGAATCCGTGAAGTAATCTGCAACGTGAAGTGGAGTACTTCGTGTCATAAAGAGGATCGCAAAGTCCACTGGAAACAATTACTTCTCATTCCTCTGCCTTCCCACAACCACCTCTAAACCAGTTTTAAAGTGAAGTGCACCGAAATCAATGTATGTCACATCACTTCACCTTGTTGATGAGCTCCAAGGCAAATTTTGCAGGGATTCATAGGATTGCAGGTCACATGGGCTTTAGATTGTTATGCACAGCCTCAGTTCTGTGTAGTGTTTCTTTGTAGTGGTAGCTGGAAGCAGTTTGCTCTCAGAGCTCTGAGAGTCACACCCTCTAAAAAATGTTCAAAAAGCCTTTTTGAACCCTTTTTTTTTTAAATCAAAATGTACATCGATTGTAGGAAACCCTGCTGTGCTCACATCATCAAGTGCTAATTGTTTGTGTGAGGATTTTGAATGTTAATTTAGAACATTCAGTCTGTGTAGTGATAGGCACTTGAAGTGTGCTTGAGGAAGGGGCATATCTGTGGTGGAGGCAGATAAACTGGGAGAAAGGCAGTCTTTCTGTTTCGTTTATATTTTTCTTGCATAACTATGTCAATGTGCACACAGTAATATGTTCAGTAATTTTTGAAATTTTTTGCAGATTGTTGTGGTGTAGTGCATAATTTTAGTTTGTACAAAAGATTTGGTTACATTACTGAAGTTTTCAATTTGCTGCACATTACCTGTAATGTGTCTGTGCTATCAAATCAGACATTTTATTGTGCCACACAGAAATTACAGCACTGTGAACCTGCTATCCACCTGTGTTATTCTGTACTGCTTTGTGGTATCTTGGTAGTGGATTGTTACTGCAATGCACCCCCCCCCCCAAATTGGCAAAAGGTAGTCTTTTCCAGATTTGGATTTGTGACTTGTGAGCACTAGTTAAGGTGGTGTTGTGCCTTTGCATCTGCATCTCTTGAGTGTGCAGTGCAATCTTTTAATCTGTCTGTGTTTGCATCTGTTTAGTGCTCAATCTCCATCTGCAAGCCACAGTTTTTTTTTTGGGCTTCCCATCTACTGGCCCAGACTGAAAGTTCAGAAATCTAAATTCGTTTAGCATTTTCTTGGTGATGCCCAAAAATGTCTGCAAAGAGATGTGCAAGCAAAGCTGTTTCTGGCCATGGCACCGCTGTCAGTGGCAAGACTGGACATGGACGTGGTAGTACGCAGAAGTGCATAGCTGATGTCAGCAAAGGGATTTCTCCATCAATGTTTTTTACAGTGGAATCGGTTGCTTCACTGATAGTTGGAGGAGATGATGTTGTTCCCACTGATGGTGTTAGTGTAGTTGCTGCTGGCATGAGTACTGCTGCCCCAAGTTCCACTTCTGACCAGTTAACAATATTAGAAAATATAGTTGAGACTTCCAGTGATGTCAGCAGCCCTATGGCAGCATAGCTCAGTGCCCTCCTCATCCCATTTAAAAATCTAAAGGCATCCATCAATAAAACAAAATACAATCGCCGGCTAAGGCTACTCTAATGAAGGGGCCCCAGACCTCAGCACAGAAATTGCAAACAGTGCTGCAAGGAGAAAAATTGGCCCGAATCTCAGGGCCCCTCGAAGAAGATGAAGTAAGCATGGCGTCCATGGCCAGCTCAGAAGAGGGCAGCTCACACTTGGTTGAAACTACTCTACAGACAGCTAAAACTGTGGCCAAGACTGATAACTTCTTAACTGCGCTGAGAGCAGACATAGGAAAAATCGAACATCGAACAGACAAATTAGAAATGGGACTTACTGCAGTGATCGAACAGACAGACAGGCATGACCATCTTCTCTTGTTTCTTATGGCAAGGGAGAGGGAGATGATGAATAAACTCGATGATCTGGAAGGGAGAAGTCAGCACCAGAATCTGAGGGTATACAGCATCCGCGAAGGTGCTGAAAAGGAAGCCTCTGATCCAATCACCTTCTTACAGAAGGTACTGCAGGAATCTTCGAAACTGCCTGAAGATTTTGACCTCTCTATGGACAGGGCTCATCGCTGTCTGGCACAGAGGCCTACCAACCCTAATGCCCACCCGAGGTCTTTTGTTGCTAAAATGACTGCATACGGCACCAAAGAAGAGGCATAAAAGGAATTTACATTTCCCAGAAACAGGGGAGCCCTTCCTTTGGGGCCCCGAGGGGCTCGGGAGGGCTGGGTGCCCCTAACAAGACATAACAATATCAGATAGTGAGTTAAAAGTTGCTCTGTTTTGTTTCATGGTATATATGAGTTCATTGTTTTTGGAAAGGTTATACTCCCACCTAGTGGGAGAGAGTTGAAAACGGTTATATGTAAAACTCAAGTGGGTTCACAGTTGTGGGCTGAAAGGTTTTTATTATTACAGTTACATAATGAAAGGCACTATATCAAGTTCGCAAAAATGATTTCTAGCACTGATAAAGGGTTGGGTATGGATAGCCACGATAGTGGAACTGGGACAGGAAGAATAAACAGGAATGAGTGGTCGGGAAGTGGGGCCTTTAACATAAATAAGAGAAGGAGCATTTCAGTAAATGAAAACAATGAATTTCGATATGGCCCAAGTTAGCTCCAGAATGCTGTCATACAATGTGAATGGTATCAACCACCCCATCAAGAGAAAACAGATGCAAAAATTCCTGAAAAATCAAAAATGTGAAATTAATTTCCTACAGGAGATGAACCTGTCACCGACAGAGAGTCAAAAGTTAAAGAGTAAGGGGTTCCCAAAGTTGTTTCATGTGTCTCTAGACAGGGTAAAAAAGGGGTGTAGCTGTTCTCCTGACTACCTCCTTCCCCTTTGGGGAGAAGGAGGTGGTGACAGACCCTGGTGCTCGCTATGTAATGGTAGTTGGCAGAGTACTGGATATAATGGTTACACTATTAAATGTTTATGCTCCCCCGGGCTCGCCCATCTTATTCTTCTCAGAGCTCCTTAAATTAATAACGGAAAAAGCAAAGGTAGTCCTTATTGTGGGAAAGGGGGGGATGACTGGAATGTAATATTAAACAGATTCCTTGACTCCACATCACGAGCCCCAGCACTAAACAGTAGAACAGCAAGAATGCTGAAGAATTTAATGGAGGACATAGGCATAGTAGATGTGTGGCGGGAAGAATATCCAGTAGCAAAGGACTTTACTTTTTATTCATCGAGACATAAAATGTTTCTGACATTTGCCAAGGATTTTATACATATTTAAATCCATGCGGATAGGAACCGAGACACTGTCAGATCATCAACCAATCCTGGCAGACCTGGAGCTTCAGCTACCTTGAAAACCAACACAGTGGAGATTGAACACATGCCTGCTAAGAAGTGAAGAGGTATGAGAAGAGATAAGGGAGGTGATTAGGCAGACAGTTCAAGTAAATGATAACCCAGACACAACCCCACAGATGCTGTGGGATATAGTTAAAACAATGATCTGGGGAAATTAATATCTATAGCAACTGATAAAAAGAGGGAAAAGGCCAAACAATTAGAGCAGTTAAAAAAACAAATAAGGACCCTGGAGGAACAGCAAAAACTTAAAGTTATGTAAACAGAGAGGAAGGGAAATAAAAGAGATTAAAAAAAAATTGCAGAGAATTCAGAGAATTGAGATAGAACAAGCCCTACACTACTTAAAACAAACCTATTATGAAATAGGCTCAAGGGCCTCCAAACTACTGGCTTACCATCTGAGGAAAAGGGCAGCGAAGGCCAACATTATGAGCTTTAGGTACCCGACTACAGGTCGGATCTCTCATAAATGGGACCAGATTGCAGATGTCATGGTTACATACTACAAACAGCTATACCTAGTACAGATATGATCCTGGAGGAGACCAGAGACTTCCTAAAAAGGTTAAAACTGCCCAAGCTCACAGAGCCCCAGAGACAGGTGCTGACAGCGCCGCTCTCTCAATCTGAAATAGTTTCTACCATCAAAAATCTTAAGGTGGGAAAATACCCGGGATCGGACGGTTTGGTAGTGAGCTGTAGAAGACCTTCACAGCAGAAGCAACCCCCCTACTTCTAAATATATATAATCAGGTGTGGTAGGAGAGAGAGAAAAGGTCCCACCTTCCTGGAACTATACCACCATTTCTGTGATCCCTAAAGAAAGTAAAGATTTAAAGGAATGCAGCTCACACAGACCAATATCCCTCTTGAATGTTGATTATAAAATCTTCACTGCTATAGTAGCGACTAGACTCAACCCCATCCTGGCGACGATAAAACATCAAGCTCAAATGGGGTTTATAGCAGCTAGACAAGCTCCAGAAGGGGTCAGATGCACCATCGGCATAAAAGATATAGTTAACAAAAGACACATCCCCTTCTGTATTATGAGCCTTGACGCCGAAAAGGCGTTCAACAGGGTCACCTGGCATTTTCTGTTAGCAGTACTCACCAGGATATGCCACCCCCCAGGCCTGTGTAAGGGTAAATGGAGGGATCTCACAAAGGTTTGATCTCAGCAAGGGCACCAGCCAAGGGTGCCTGTTGTCACCCCTGCTCTTCGCTATCTGCAAGATGGCGGCCACGCTGGGCTAGCCTCTGCATAGTGTTTGTCCGTTCGTTTGTCTGAGCTCCTTTTGATGCCTTTTTAGCACCTTTTCAGCACATCTTATTGTTTTATTATTACTTTATTCTGTTTTATTTTATTTTTGTTCTATAGTTTTACATATGAACTACCGATTACCTCCTATTATGGAGACCGTTTGCTGTTCTCGTTGACGACTCTGTATTGGAGTTTCCCCATCGGCTTTGTAGCGGCATATGGACTCTGTGGATTGATTTTTGCAGTTCGTACGGTACATCTTTCATTTGTTCAGGAAACTGTCCGAGCTGGAACTTGACTCCGTGGTGGAATGGACCCAACAGTTTTGTGAGCAGCGCATGAACTATGTGGATTGGCATCTGCAGTTCGTGCGACATGTGTTTTTCTGCTTGGGAAAGTGTCCATTTTAGATTATAACTTTGGATTGTGTGGATTAAGGGGAGCTGACATTTCCTGGTTGGATCACTGTGGATAAGTCTGACAGAGTACTCAGGAACTAAATTTTGATTATCTGGTGTGGTGAGCCTTTGAATTTGTGGGGAGCTTACATCTGTTGGCTTAAATATTATATATTTATCCTGTGTTACTTTTCAACTTGGGGCTACTGTGAAGCGTGAGTTGTGGGGTGAGCTACCTGGGGTGGTCTCTGCTCTGACTGGGTTTTGGACGGGCGACGCCAGTTCCGGGCCTGCTGAAGGATGGGCGTGAGTGATCAGTGCCTCCTAGGCTTACTGGGGGGACCCACTGGTGGGTGGTTTCATTGCTGGGAGCCGCAGTTCTGGACCTGGCTGGGGGTTGTTATTTTCCCTCACAATACTTGAATTTTCTTTTTTTCCTGGATCGAAAATGGTACTGAATCTTCATATCTGCAGGCCCTGGAAAGGCTACTACACTGATCTGGCTATAAACTAATGGTACTCTTTCTAAAGACTTCTGGTGAGAGCAGAGTCTTAGAACAAAGTCTGGTGTGGCTGGGGAAGTGAGAGGCCCCTCGGCCTATAATAAAAAAGAACACTTGATGGTTAATTTCTAAATAGTACTGCTTCCTGTCAGGATTTGTATGGAGTGACTTGGACAAAAAGGGACTGGACTCCTTACAGGATTTCTAGGATTTAATCAGATTATAATATAAATAATTTGTTTACTTATTTTATTTTTTATGTGGTAATAACTGATTTTGTTTTTTTCTAAATTGATTTGCTGTGGTGTGTATGTATGACTGATTGGATATTTGCTGGGGTGTGTGGTTGTGTTTGTTGAAAGTGCATATATATATATCTAGGACCTGGATGTAAAGGATTAGAAGGGACTTGGCAAGGTTAGAGGAATGGTCAAATGTATGGCAGCTTAGATTTAATGCTAATGTAACGCATATGTCCATTTTTGTAACATGGATATACATATGTGTATCTACGGGTTTCCGGGAAGGATGAGGTTACCTGGCACAAGAGACCTAGGTTTGACTACTCTGCACAGGGGCACCCAAGTAAATCCAACTACAGGAAGCAATAACTGTAATGTCCAGAACCAGAATTGGGATTTTTCAGTGTGGCTTTATTTATTAACTCACTGAACATAAACAAAGCTCTGTATGGTCCCCCACAGGGCTACGAACTGTAATGCAGATTAGAGGTTAAACACAGCAGTCCATTTGAGGAATGAACACAATACAACAGTTGTCTGGCTTTGGACCCACCAGGCACTCAGCCCGGACTTTGCATGCGCATTGGATACACAGCCCGACTGGCCCGGCTCCCCTGCCGGCCACTCGACTGATGGTCCACTTGGCGAATGAACCCAAACTCTACTTGGAAAGACATCCCATCAAACAAGGAGGCTCCCAAACTGTGGCTCCCCACACCACTTGAAGTCTGCGACTCCTAGAGAGATTTTGTTTTCGTACTTCCAATTGAAGCTCTCATCCAACAAGGAGACTCCCATCCTGTGGCTCCCCACACCACTTAGAGTCTGCGACTCCTAGAGAGATTTTCTAGTTGCGACCCACGTCTGGGTACCCACCCCATCACTGGCCAAGCGCATGAGGCAAGTAGCAAAAACACAGAAGAAATCCGTAGAGGTGGATCTGGTTACTAAAGATGGGGGGTTTTCCCACCTCCAGCTCCCACAGCCCATACCCGGCCATTTCTCTAGACACACAGAACTTTAGACTTTAAAATGTAGATTGACGGTGGATGACCTGAAGCACCCCCTCTACAATGAACTTTAATCCATTAACACTTTAAACAGATAACTGCTCTATTTGTTTGTCCTAGTTGACATAGTCCTCCCAAATAGCAGTCCCCAATACTTGAAATCCAACTGAAGAAAAGAAGTTGTTCGCCCTTCCAATGGGCCAAACACTCACCCATTCGTTGCAGGTGCCCCACAGGTGAAAACTGTAACCTTTGCTGTTATACATGAACAGACTGAACTTAAATTAAAACAGGCAGCTTTCTTCCCAGGGTGGGAGAAGGGGATTGCCCCTTGAACCCACAAAGAACTTTTCCTCACCCCCCAGACAACTACTGTTGTCCTTCTTGTTTGCTTAAGGACAAACTGAAGACTGACTTTGAATTCCCAAGGTTCTAAACTTACTCTGAGCTGAAGATTCCCAATGTGGCTCATGCAGCTGCGACAGTTCTATTATGATGTCATCTCTCAAGTCTCAGCTGTGACTGAGGACAGAGTGAGACAGGGTAAAACCCATTTAACTGGAGTTCCACAAGCTGCCTTCCCTGCCTACCACTAGGTCTTACTGGGATTCTAGTAACCCCGGGTAACACAGGGGTTACACTCGGCCATGACCAGGAAAATGACTGTCCCCAGTCATTATGCACCCGGCCTTAGGCCATCCCACCCTATGTGCTTACCCATGGAGGGGGGTGATCAGGTCTCTCCTACCATGTGCAAGCACAGGTAGGCAACACTAAGGGCCTGAGGCCTATAGCTGACATATCAGCCTTTACTCTATCCACGCATTATGGACACCTAGTGGCTCTGGTAGAACCGTCCAGAGCATAGCCCTGATAGATCAGCACTGCAGTCCCTATGGCCACTGAGGACCACAGCCTGTCTATCCCCCTAACCCTCTAGGGAAAACCTATCTGCCTCTTACATAACATCCCAAACAAAACAAAACCCGGGGACCTCCCCGACCTTGGGCAGCCTGCAACTACATTAGGAACACAAACAGTACTTTAATTTCTACACAAGCACTGAACGAGGAACTCCGATGAGCCCCTCCTCCTCTTCTTGTCTTCTCTTCTGTCTTCCAGGAACACCTGTAAGAAAAGACAAAAACAAAAACAAAAAAAAAAAAAACACACCCTAATCTGCATTTACGATCTACCTAAATAACGATGACAACAACAACCCTTACCATACAGGAAAAACAGAACACTAAACAATCCCAAAAAGAAAAAATATATTTTTTTTTTAGAAAAGTAGAAAAGACAGTATATACATTAAGTACAGAAATGACATTGATAACAATACACTTGTTTGGGGGGATGGAATGCCCTAAATGTCCCACTAGTGACTACAAGGCCCGAAGGACAGTCCATTAAAGAGTCTCTCCTGGGCCGGAGCCCCGTGAACATAGTCTTTTAAGGCCATAATCCCGAAGGGGAGAGTCTTTGAGGACAGTTCACACACTGTTTGAAGTATGTAGTGTAAGGTGTGTATTGCAATGTCATAAAGATAGAATAAAAAGAATTTTGATGACTCACCAGCCTCTTGAAGTATTCGTACATCACCAACCTGGTCCCTGCCGAAGACTCTCCCTGGCAGCATTTCTTCTGATACAGCTGGGCGGACATCTTCCGGGAACCCACAGGAGTGCACATCTGGAAACAGCTGGGCTGATGTCATAACTGGAGAAGGAACCTTAGAACAGGAACAAAAAGAGAAACAGCTGGTCCGGCATAATCCGATTACCAGGCGATGAACAGGAAAACAGCTGGGCTGGTGTCCTCTCTGGATCTGAAGTCATCTGGTGGTACCAGTAGATGGTTATTGATTGCAGACAGTTTACTGTAGACTGAAGAATGTGGAGCCCCGAATTTTTGTTTATTCATTTTGGCAGTTCAATAAAGGTACTTCACAGTTCAGATGTGGCAGTATTGACTACCACTGCTCGGCTCTCCATTTTGTAGGCTCGGGCTTAATTTCCAGGAGGTCCTTGCATTGAAGCCAATAGTAGAGGGGGTCAGGGGCTTGAATTATTACTCCATCTGGCCGCACATAATTCACACAGTGGGAGACTTCGTGTCCCTCTCCGTTCACTATTCTCACTCTGTCCATAAACAGTGTCCTGCCTCTCTTCCACTGTGTATACTTTTCGTGGAACAGTCTATTCTTTACATGCTGGTTAGCCCCAGGATGCACATGTTTCATTGCTTCATCCCAGATCCAGGATTTCCTGCAGTTCTCAATCTCCTCCCAGACTCTCCGAGGAAAGGTAGGAAAGGTCATACCAAAGATTTCATTGGCCTTTCTATGAACCAGTCTCTCCTCTTTAATTGCTTTGGTCAATCTGAGACTGCTGGCCTGGCTTGAAACATAGACATAGACTTTGATGGCAGATAAGGACCGCTTGGCCCACCTAGTCTGCCCATTTCCCTACCTAATGGATAAGCTGCAGATCCTATTTAACCAACAGCTTATTTCTTCCTACTCCCCACAAAAATTGCCTTATGTCTGTCCCATGCATTCTTGAATTCTCCCATAGTTTTAGACCCCTCAACCTCCTCAGGAAGGCTGTTCCATGTGTCCACCACCCTCTGTGAAAAAATACTTCCTCACATTGCCCCTGAGCCGTCCCCCCTCTATCTTCAAATTGTGTCCCCTTGTTCTTGCACATCTCTTTTTCTGAAAGATGCTACCCTCTTGGACTTTGTTGATTCTACTGAGGTACTTATAAGTTTCTAACATGCCCCCCATCCCTCCTTTCCACAAGGGTATAAATGTTAAGCTCCTTTAGTCTCTCCTCATAGGGCTTCTCTTGCAGACCCTGCACCATTTTAGTTGCCCTCCTCTGGACTGCCTCCATCCTGTCTATGTCCGTGTGGAGATGGGGTCTCCAGAACTGGACGCAGTACTCCAGATGGGGTCTCACCAACTGTCTGAACAGAGGGATAAGAGTTTTGGAATAATTAAGCTGTAAACTCAAAACTGAGTAAAACGATTAAGGAGAGAAAGAAGGGGGACTAAGGAAGTGCTAAGATCCACTAGCGGAACTAGATCATCAGCTTATATACGGGTAGAATATTTAATAGAACCAATCTAAATTCCTGAGATCTCTTTATGCTGATGGAAACATAGAATTTGACGGCAGATAAGGACCGCTTGGCCCACCTAGTCTGCCCATTTTCCTACCTAACAGATAAGCTGCAGATCCTAGTTAATCAACAGCTTACTTCCTCTTACCCACCCCTAGGACTGCCTTATGCCTGTCCCATGCATTCTTGAAGACCCCCACTGTTCTTGACTCCACAACCTCCTCAGGGAGGCTGTTCCATGCATCCACAACCCTCTCAGTGAAAAAATACTTCCTCACATTACCCCTGAGCCGTCCCCGCTCTATCTTCAAATTGTGCCCCCTTGTTCTTGCACATCTCTTTTCTGGAAGATGCTACCCTCTTGGACTTTGTTAATTCCTTGAGGTACTTGAAAGTTTCTATCATGTCCCTCTCTCCTTCTTTTCCTCAAGAATATACATATTAAGCTCCTTTAGTCTTTCTTCAGATGTCTTCTGGTGCAGACCCTGCACCATTTTGGCTGCCCTCCTCTGGACAGCCTCCACTCTGTCTATGTCTTTGGAGATGGGGTCGCCAGAACTGCACACAGTACTCCAGATGGGGTCTCACCAACTGTCTGTACAGAGGGATAACAACTTCCTGTTTTCTACTAGTGATGCCTCTTCCTATGCATCCCAGTATCCCTCCAGCCTTCCTTACTGCCTTCTCACATTGCTTGCCCACCTTTAGGTCATCTGATATAATTACCCCCAGGTCCCTTTCTATTTTTACTGTTGTCAGTATCTCACCCCCCATTATGTACACTTCCCCTGGGTTTTTGTTTCCCATGTGCATTATCTTGCACTTCTTTGCATTAAATCTGAGCTGCCATACATTTGACCATTCCTCCAACCTTGCCAAGTCCCTTCTCATCCTTTCCACTCCAGCCTGTGTATCAACCCTGTTGCACATCTTTGTGTCATCTGCAAAGAGACATACTTTTCCTTCCAGTTCCTCTGCAATGTCACTTATAAAGACATTAAAAGGACCCGGTCCGGTACTGAACCTGCGGTACCCACTAGTAACCCTCCTTTCTTCACTGTGTACTCCGTTTACTACTACCCTTTGCGTCCTGTTGTCTAGCCAATTTTTATCCAGGCTACCACCTTGGGACCCATTCCAAGGCTGGCTATCTTGTGTATTAATCTTTTGTGGGGGACTGTATCAAATGCCTTGCTAAAATCCAGGTAGGCCATGTCCACAGCCCCTCCCTGATCTACTACTTTGGTTACCCAGTCAAAGAAATCTATTAGATTCGTCTGACATGACCTTCCCATCGTGAATCCATGTTGCCTCAGGTCCTGTGCCCCAGTGGCCTCTAGGTACTCAACAATTCTTTCCTTCAGAAGTGATTCCATCATTTTCCCTACCACTGAGGTCAAACTAACTGGTCTGAAGTTTCCTGCCTCTGTCCTGCTCCCACTTTTGTGAAGAGGAATTACATCTGCCCTCCTCCAGTCCTTGGGTACCACCCCATCCTCCCATGATTTGTTAAAGAGAGTAGTCAGCGATGTCACTAGTTCTACCCTTAGTTCTTTTAGAATTCTTGGGTGAATCCCATCAGGCCCCATTGCTTTGTCCACCTTCAATTTTATTAGTTCTTTCAGAACCCTTTCTTCTGTAAATGGACTGGTATCGACCCCCGTCTTCAGAGTGTTTCTCTTGTTTGGTTTAGGTAACTCTCCCTCCTCTTCCTTTGTGAATACTGAGCAGAAATATTTGTTCAGTAACCCTGCTTTTTCACTGTCACCCTCTACCCACATTCCCTTCCCTTTATTAAGCTTCAGTATCCCTCCTTTGGTCTTTCTTCGCTCCCTAATGTACCTATAAAAGGTCTTATCCCCCTTCTTAACAGAATTGGCTATCCTTTCTTCGGTTTGGGCCTTTGCTATTCTGACTACCTTCCCAGCCTCTTTCTGCTTTAACTGATAAAGTTCTCTGTCCTGCTCCTTCTGTGTTTCCTTATATTTCCTGAATGCTGCCCTTTTCTCCTTAACCTTCCCTGCCACCTCTTTTGTGAACCAAGCATTTTTTCCTTCGTTGTGTTTTATTGATTTTTTTACGCAGTAGCTTGTTGCCTCTGTGATGGCTGTTTTGATCACTCCCATTGTTCCTCCACCCTCCTTCTTGCCTGTTTGCTAGTGTTTTTCTGAGGCACTTCTCATTTTCCCAAAGTCAGCCCTCCTAAAGTCTAGTACACTTGCTTTTGTATGGCTTGATTGTATGGCTGTGTTTATCGTGAACCACACTGTTTGGTGGTCACTTGTTCCCAGATGGCTACCCACTTCTAAATCTGAGATTCTTTCTCCATCTCCATTTGAAAGTACCAGGTCTAAGATTGCTCCCCCGAGTCGTTCCAATACTAGCTGTCTGAGACATGCCCCTGTAGGGCATCAAGAATGACCCTGCTCTTGGATGTGCCTGCAAAGGTGCTCCAGTTAACATCTGGCATATTCAGGTCCCCATCAACAATATCTCCTTTTTCTGCCATTCTAAGAAAGCCTTCTATCATTTCCTTGTCCATTCCCTCCCCTGAGATGGGGGTCTGTATACAACCCCATGGATGTGGTACCATTTCTGTTTCCAGGGTGACCCAAAGTGCCTCATCTGCTCCCTGTTTACTCTTTAGTTCTGTTGCTTTGATCTCTTCCTTTACATAGAGAGCTACTCCTCCTCCTCTTTTACCCTCCCTGTCCCTCCTGTAGATTGTGTATCCTGGTATGTTGACATCCCAGTCATGGTTCTCTGTGTACCATGTTTCTGTGACTGCCACAATATCCAGGCAACCCTCTTCCATCAAGGCCACTAGTTCAGGGAGCTTGTTACACAGACTGTGGGCATTGGTACTCATCACCCTCCACTTTTGATATCCTTACCCTTTTAGCCCCATTTCTGTCCTTACTGCCTTTGCCTTTTTACATTTAAATCTGTTCTGCCCCTAATAACTTCTGTATCTTGGTGTTTACCTCACTAATCACCATGTTTTGTGGGGAGGCTAGGATTTCCCTGCTCCTTTCAGTGCCTCCCCCCTTGGCTAGTTTAAATGCTTGCCAATGAAGCATTCAAACCTCTCACCTAGGATCCTGGTTCCCCCCTGGACAGATGCAGACCATCGCACCAATATAGGTCTGCATTCCTCCAGGTGGCTCCCCAGTCCCCAATGAAGCCAAAACCCTGAGTTCCACACCAGTTTTTCAACCACTCATTGAATTCCCTGGTGAGAAGTGCCCTAGCATCTCCCTTGCCATAGACAGGCAGCACCTCCGAGAAGGTTACCGTATGCGCTACTTGTCTAAGGTCCTTCCCAACTCTACAAACTCCTCTTGCACTGCTCTGATCCCATTCCTAGCCAGGTCATTTGTCCCCAGGTGGACAATGACATCCAGCTCCCTCCCCGTGCAGCTCCTCCCACGATCCTGAGGATTCGCCCTGTCCCTCAAGCCATGGCGCCAGGAAGGCACCTTACCTCCCTCCCCATCCTCCCCAATTCTACCCCCTAATGATTGAGTCCCCCACCAGGAGTTGTTTCCTTCCCCTGTGGGGTCCCATGCCACCCTCCTTTGGGTCTCCTTTGTGAAGGAGGGTGGACAGTCCTGGTTCTGCCAGCTTTGCATCCTCAATGAAATTAAAAACGGATCCCTGACTTCTTTTTCTTCTTCTGGTGAAGCCAGGGCAGTGGCATCACCACCTTCTTGAACACATTCCTCCGAGGCAAGATCTTGAGGCTGTGTACCCGTTCCTTTCTCACAAGGCCACATAGGTTCCCCCCATCTTCCTCTTCACTGAGGATCTGAGCCCAGGAGTGAGCAGTAGTTCTCACCCCCAAGACTATCCATTCATCACTAGGAGCGGAGGTCGACACGTCCCATTCAACGGCCTCCCGCATCTCATCTTCACCTTCGAGACTTGGGCTAGGCCCCCCCACCCAGGGGTCTATTGATGCTTTATCTGAACTTGCCTTCTGAGATCCAGCATCCAAAACTTCAACTTCAGATTCAGTCTCTAATTCTGCACTCTCTAACTTTGTGCCACACTCCCCCGGGGGACTTCCTCCACAGGCTCCGCCTGATGCTGTGTGCTGCCAACTGCAGATTCTTGAATTTGTGTCCATGTGGGAGCCAAACGAATTTGAGGCACTTTATATGCTTACATTTTTGTAGACAACCAGCACAGTGAGGAATCATGAAGACATCCTTCCAGCACTCAAGCACATCTGGCATACACACACTGGATAATTAGGAATTGCCACATCAGGAGGGAGTTGCCCTCTATAGCACCAATTTTCAATATCTCTCAATCTATTTACTGCTGCTGTTACTACAACCCGGGCATGATCCGGGTAACGAGCTGGTCCTGAGGCCATAACTGCAGAAAAACAAACAAAAGTTCACTGTAACTGAAAGTCCCACTTTAATGAACACACTCTGTAGCTTTAAAATGGCTCCTCTGCTGCTGTGTTTACTTTACTACCCCACCCTGTAATGGCGGCGGCTGCACTCCTGTGCATCAACATTCAGACTCTGGGTCAAGCCACTGCACACCCGATTTACATCAGCTACTAATAACTTTTATTTGAAACTGCACAACTTGCTCTGTTCTGGTTGTTCACACATTTACAGGATTTTCCTTGGACTTTTCACATGCTGGCAACATTTATTTAATCACAGTCCCTTTTAAAACTTCAGGTTTCAGCACAGGATTGCCTGCTTTTACTAGTGTTGCACTTATTTTACAACCCACAGTCTCTCTCTGGCTGCAAACTTTAAACTTAGGCTACTTTCATTGCTATGCACACATTTAATGGCTTTACAGACTTGCACTTGCCAGCAGGATATCACACAATCGCTACTTGCAAAGCGACTATACAGCTGCACTCACATTTTATATGGCATTACTGAAAATCACTGATTTGAGCAGTTTTAAATCGTTTACTCACTGTTATTGAAGCAGATTGCTGCGATGGGGTAAAACGGCCTGCAGCCAGATTTTTGAAGGCCTTGGATTTCAAACCGGCGGGCAGTCTCCGCGATCATAGTATTAATCACACAATTCACTGATCCCACGACCGATAAGCGGGTTGAGCCCGATTTTGAACTAGAAAAGTCACTTTTCACTGTTTACAGCGCTTTGAACACTTCGCGAATGCTCCTCCACTGCCAGTACATGCACTACTCTCTGTCTCCCTCTCGAATGCTGAAGCAGACTCATAAGAGCTGGCTGAGGGGCGGGACTAATGGCAAACTAACCAACCACACGATGCCATGCAAATGAGCCTCTTCTTCCTCACGAGGGCTCCTCTCCTCACGGCGATCGCCGAGCAGACAAATTTAAACTGAAAAGATGCACTTTTTTTTTTTTAACTGACTCCACGGCAGGAGCCCATTTCAACCATGTAACATTGCCATTAACTCTGCAGTCTCTAGTATTGCACAGAAAGCATTTCCAATGTCCAGGGCATAATTTCTCTGTTGCTACCCCTAGTTTTCCACACTTTTCTTCACAGAACTTTATTTTAAAACTGACAAACGCTGTAAACTATGTTGATGCAGGACAAGGACACACACTTTGGCTTTACAGCTCCTTGGTAAACAGTTGGCATTTTTAAACAGCAGCACAAGATTCACAGCACACAGCACACACTAGGGAAATTGCTTCAACTTTTTTGGGCTACCGACTGCCAGATAGCCAAAACGCTAGCCTACTTGCCCAAGCACCTTCCTTCCCAAACAAATCCAAAGCGGTGCCTCCATTTTTGTAACCCATATGTCCATTTTTGTAACATGGCTATACATATGGTATCTACAGGTTCGGGGAAAGATGAGGTTACCTGGCACAAGAGACCTAGGTTTGGCTACTCTGCACAGGGGCACCCAAGTAATTCCAACTACAGGAAGCAATAACTGTAATGTCCAGAACCAGAATTGGGATTTTTCAGTGTGGCTTTATTTATTAACTCACTGAACATAAACAAAGCTCTGTATGGTCCCCCACAGGGCTACGTAACTGTAATGCAGATTAGAGGTTAAACACAACGGTCCATTTGAGGAATGAACACAATACAACAGTTGTCTGGCTTTGGACCCACCAGCCACTCAGCCCGGACTTTGCATGCGCATTGGATACACAGCCCGACTGGTCCAGCTCCCCTGCCGGCCACTCGACTGACGGTCCACTTGGCGAATGAACCCAAACTCTACTTGGAAAGACATCCCATCAAACAAGGAGGCTCCCAAACTGTGGCTCCCCACACCACTTGAAGTCTGCGACTCCTAGAGAGATTTTGTTTTCGTACTGCCAATCGAAGCTCCCATCCAACAAGAAGACTCCAATCCTGTGGCTCCCCACACCACTTAGAGTCTGCGACTCCTAGAGAGATTTTCTAGTTGTGACCCACGTCTGGGTACCCACCCCATCACTGGCCAAGCGCATGAGGCAAGTAGCAAAAACACAGAAGAAATCCGTAGAGGTGGACCTGGTTACTAAAGATGGGGGGTTTTCCCACCTCCAGCTCCCACAGCCCATACCCGGCCATTTCTCTGGACACACAGAACTTTAGACTTTAAAATGTAGATTGATGGTGGATGACCTGAAGCACCCCCTCTACAATGAACTTTAATCCATTAACACTTTAAACAGATAACTGCTCTATTTGTTTGTCCTAGTTGACATAGTCCTCCCAAACAGCAGTCCCCAATACTTGAAATCCAACTGAAGAAAAGAAGTTGTTCGCCCCTTCCAATGGGGCCAAACACTCACCCATTCGTTGCAGGTGCCCCACAGGTGAAAACTGCAACCTTTGCTGTTATACATGAACAGACTGAACTTAAATTAAAACAGGCAGCTTTCTTCCCAGGGTGGGAGAAGGGGATTGCCCCTGGAACCCACAAAGAACTTTTCCTCACCCCCCCCAAGAGGGAGGGGGGTTAACAGACAACTACTGTTGTCCTTCTTGTTTGCTTAAGAACAAACTGAAGACTGACTTTGAATTCCCAAGGTTCTAAACTTACTCTGAGCTGAAGATTCCCAATGTGGCTCATGCAGCTGCGACAGTTCTATTATGATGTCATCTCTCAAGTCTCAGCTGTGACTGAGGACAGAGTGAGACAGGGTGAAACCCATTTAACTGGAGTTCCACAAGCTGCCTTCCCTGCCTACCACTAGGTCTTACTGGGATTCTAGTAACCCCGGGTAACAAAGGGGTTACACTAAGAAGTGCAAGGTAATGCACCTGGGAAACAAAAACCCAGGGGAAGAGTACACAATGGGGGGTGAGATACTAACAACAACAAAAATGGAAAGGGACCTGGTGGTAGTCATATCAGATGACCTAAAGGTGGGCAAGCAATGTGAGAGGGCAGCAAGGAGGGTTGGGGGATACTGGGATGCATAGGGAGAGGCATCACCAGTAGAAAACAGGAAGTTATTATCCCTCTGTACAGACAGCTGGTGAGACCCCATCTGAGTACTGCTGCAGTTCTGGAGACCCAATCTCTGCAAAGACATAAACAGGATGGAAGCTGTCCAGAGGAGGGCAGCTAAAATGGTGCAGGGTCTGTACCGGAAGACATATGAAGAGAGACGAAAGGAGCTTAATATGTGTAGCCTCGAGGAAAGGAGGGAGGGGGGGACATGATAGAAACGTTCAAGTACCTCAAGGGAATCAACAAAGTCCAAGAGGGTAGCATCTTTCAAAAAAAGAGGTGTGCAAGAACAAGAGGTCACAATTTGAAGATAGAGGAGGGGCGGCTCAGAGGTAATTTAAGGAAGTATTTTTTCACAGAGAGGGTTGTGGATGCATGGAACAGCCTTCCGGAGGAGGTTGTGGAGACAAAAACAGTGGTGAAGAATCAAGCATGCATGGGACAGTCATAAGGCCATTCTAGGGTGGGGTAGGAAGAAGTAGGCTGCTGGTTAACTAGGATCTGCAGCTTATCCAGTAGGTAGGAAATGAGCAGACTGGGTGGGCCAAGTGGTCCTTATCTGCTGTCAAATTCTATGTTTCTATGTATGTGTATATATATATATATATATATATATTATGGTAGCACGGTAGTGCTACCATAGTTAGGGTTGAGGAGCCATTTCTATGTTAAACCCCAAAATTTTGCACCTTAATAACTTTGCAACCGTTTGACGGATTTGCCTGAAATTTGGAATACAGGATCAAGAACCATAGGCCTTGGCATCTGCCAAGTTTCATACTGGTCGGATACATGGCTGTGGAGTTATTAAGCGAGATTTGCGCTCGCGTTTACGCTTTTTCTGGAATTCTATGGTCGTGCGTACAGGTCGCACGGTTTGTGCGACTGGTATGAAATCTTCAGAGAACGTGCAACCAGGGTTCCTGATGTGCCTTTCCAAGATTTGGTGAAAAAATATTAAACGGTTCAAAAGTTATTCAAAAAACAATTTCCCATTATAAGTCAATGGGAAACGTTAGCAAAAAGTTCAACACTTTCGCAAATGCATTTTTACTTTCGCAAATCCACCATTTTGTTTTCAGTTGGTGATCAGAAAAATGCTTGGCATTTAAATTTGGGACCATCTAGCAACCTAATTCTTTTTGTATTCACCTAGTCGGACCCTGAGGATGCTAGCCATGTCTTTATTTTGGGGTACAACACCCCAGAAATATGTTTTTCAAATTTCTGGAAAAAGTACCTTCATAAATTACTTTCGTGCTCACGAAAGTGTCGCAAATGTTTGCGAAAGCTTTCTGCAAATTGCTCAGTAGTTTTCTAGTCTGTGGAAAATGACAGCAATTCTTTGGCACTGCACTGCAAAAAGAACGGTTGGGAGTTTTGGGCTGAAATTTGAGGGAACGCACGACATCTCACAGATGTGCCTTTTCAGTGTTGTATTGAAAAATATTACACAGCGCCAAAGTTACGGCACTCCAAAGTTGACATTTTTTCCCATAGGATAACATTGCGGCGCCCGACGCATTACAGGAATCCTTTGGCACCCTGCTGCAAAATAATGGTTTGGTCTTTTTTCCTGAAATTTGGAGGGAAGAAAGCCAACAGCCCACAGATGTGCCTTTCAGTAATTTGGTGAACACATATTATAGGGAGGCAAAGTTATGGCACTCCAAACTTCTCTTTTTTTTCCCATAGGATAACATTACGGCATTCGCTGGCCAGGTCAGCCCGTGATCTCGAAACGGTGCGAGATACGGACTTTGTTAAGTGCTTAGCCCCTAATGGGGCTAAGCACAAACTAGCCAGGACAGTCATAAATCATATCACTTTTAAATTTTTTTTCTATGTCGATGGTTCCTGAGATATAACCTATTTAGTATTCCAAGTCCTCATTTTCTGCTCGATACCCATTATTATGCATACATTCTTTGTACTCACTGTCTTTCTATGCAGCTTTTGGGAAAACCAGCCTGTGCGCTTACATTACTGTTACCGTTGCCTCTTCCGCTATGTTCCATCCGTTCACTTACTATTGACGTCTCACGCCACCATGTGAGTTATCCTTTGCGTTTTCATTTCAGCTATGCTTCTGTTATTTTTGCCATTTGTGTCTACAGTACTGTTTCTCTTTCTGTTTCACTTTGCGTCCACCATGCCCATTGACATTTCCGTTTGCAGGCACCATGTTACTATGTGACAACACATCACGTGGCAGACCGTTCTTGTCTACGCCACCGTGTGCATTACCCTTTCTGTTCTCATTCGCGCTTGCGTTACCATGTGCGCCACTGTTAGCGCTTCTGTTTGCGTTGCTGTTCCTGTTACTGTGCCATAAGACATCATGTGGTGGGAGTGCGGGGCCCGAAGGGCCCAGCGTTCGGGCCCAGCGCTCCCGCCGCCGCATTACGTTCACTATTTCTCGTTATCATTCTCAAAAAGAAGGGAAATTAGAGGCAAAAAAACTCAGTTTAATGCATTAGTTAGGGTTGTTCCACAGCGACAAAAGTGAGGAAATTCGCTGTTAGGGTTGAAAACCCTAACTCCGAATTCACCCCACCCAGCACCACACACACACACACACAGACACACACACACACATGCAAGTATGGGGGAGGACCAAGTCAACACAACCAATGACAGACATCCAGCAGCAGGTGACAGAAATAACAAACACTTGTCTAAATGTACTACGAGACATCCCCACCCACCTGACCAGGTACTGCATGCTCAGTGGAGATCAATAGCAAAACTGAGGCCATGTACACCAAACGTACACATCCCTGATTGCAGCTGCACACAACGTACCACACTTAGTAGTTGCATGGCCTTACCTACCGATGCCCACACCAGACCACACCACATGTGGTGGGCCACCTGAGCAATAGAGTTGAGCAAAACCAAGGAGTTGTACAGGTATAATATCTCTGATTATAACAAGGGTTTGAGAAATGCAGCTTTCTAATTGACTGTAAACATTGTAACAGCCTTATGTTTAGTTTTTATCAAGATACATGTAGAGCCTAACCATATCATGAACATGGTTTAATGTTGTTTAAAAAAACAGTTTTATTATGATAGCAATAAGCCACTCCCAGGTATTATGTTAATGGTCAGTTTATCACTATCTAGCGACATGTGGCACTCGGCTACACCTCATTCAACATTAAACCCCTACAGGGTGATTAACAGACCATTTAACATAACTGTTGGTCATGCCTTATTGCTTAATTGTCTTTATGAGTAGATACTCTCCCTCTGCTAGGCACTGCAGCAGCTTTGCAACACAGTGTCCCACCCAGTTACACATACACTGTCTAGTTACTGGAGAATGGCTGTGAATATGAACTCATGAAGGTGAACAGTGTAACTTGATCATTACAGTAATTGAAACCTTAGTGTGATTATAACTGACAGAGTCAGTGATAGAGAATAACCCCTGCTGTCCTAGTACACTTATCTCATTGTGAGTTAAATTAATACTAAAAGACATTCTGTTTATATCTACAATATACCTACTTGATTCCTGTTGTACTACAATTAACATAGTTATCACTTTGATAGCATCAGTGACAGAAGTGTGGCAAACCCAAACACTAGGCATACAGCCTAAGTATGAAACAACTGTTAAAAAAATTACACTGTGTCCATAAATGGCATAGATCACTCATTGCAACAATAGTAAATGTATCACTATTTGAATAAGTTAGTCATCACAGATGCAATGAGATTGTCTTTCTCAGGTACAACATACTCAGTAAGTGCCTACAGGAAAATCTATCCTATAGACATCTCCGATACAGGTACGTCATTGTTGCCTCAGTAGTGCTATGATATTTATAAGTTGCTTGGCCTGATCCATGCAATTACACTGTTTCTTACAAAGAATACTTACTGCATCTTTAGTATTGAAACACACTGAAGGTCTATGTATGTACATCAGCAGTACACCTTCATCAGTAAGAATGCATCTGATACTGGCAGTACAAATTTCACAGCGTTGAACAGGCAATGCTTTCCATACGCTTACATCAGTCTCTATCTTGAGTAAACAGTTGCAGTAAATGTACTACTATGTAAATCACATACTAAATGTAACACTACTTTTATCTTGAGCATGCTAGTGTCTTGTAGTTAATTTATGTACTTCTCTTAATTAATGTATACTCACTAGTGTTAAAACCTTTCTACAACTGTCATCATGCACTTTCAGCATTTATATTGACTAACGGCACAGTACCAGTTGTGGGTGGTGTGGGGCATCGTAGGTAAGGCCATGCAACTACTAAGTGTGGTACGCTGTGTCAGCTGCAATCAGGATGTGTACGCTTGGTGTACATGGCCTCAGTTTTGCTGTTGATCTCCACTGAGCATGCAGTACCTGGTCAGGTGGGTGGGGATGTCTCGTAGTACATTTAGACAATTGTTTGTTATTTCTGTCACCTGCTGCTGGATGTCTGTCATTGGTTGTGTTGACTTGGTCCTCCCCCATACTTGCATGTGTGTGTGTGTGTGTGTGCTGGGGGGGTGAATTCGGAGTTAGGGTTTTCAACCCTAACAGCGAATTTCCTTACTTTTGTCGCTGTGGAACAACCCTAACTAATGCATTAAACGGAGTTTTTGCCTCTAATATATATATATATATATATATATATATATATATATATATATACATATATATATATATATATATATATATATATATATATATATATATATATATATATATATATATATATATATATATATATATATATATATATATATATATATATATATATATATATATATATATATATATATATATATATATATATATATATATATATATATATATATATATATATATATATATATATATACATATATATATATATATATATATACATATATACACACACACACACACACACATACACACACACACACATATATACATATACATATATATATATACACACATATATATATATATATATATATATAAATAAAATACAATCACACATGCCCCCACAATGCAAAGCATCATGGGCTGCATATGCAAATCACCACAGAATGTTATGCTGGTCCAACTTTAAGCAGAATTGCATGGTGCCGAAAGGCCTCTCACACAGTTTGCAAAGGGTGCTAACAGAAGACATAGACACGTGTTTCGTCCTACCAGGACTCATCAGTATGCCTCGTCTGTTTGACACCCCAGTGCCCTTTGGGGTAACCCTTGCCTCAGTGTTTACGCACAGAGGTTCTTTGTCTTATATATATATACACACACTGTATATACGATCGATAATTATAGTGTTGTAGTGTGACGGTATAGTTTGGTTATTTATTAATTGTTTAAGATATGCTGGGAGGGTCTTAAGACGGTCAGGCGCTATTCTCCCACTGTGCTCTTGGATCTGCACCCCTTTCACTGTTCCCCATTATTAGCCAATGTCTATAGGAGACGTCATGCATTGGGGATAGTGAGGAGACATCTGAGGGGTGTATGGACTGGGCAGAGTGGGAGAATGGAGAGGGGTGGGCAGATAGAGACAGTGGGGACTAGGGGATGCCCTGGGGTGAAATGGGATCAGGAAAGGGGTGCTCATTGCCTGATTCCGATACCCAAGGGCTCCACAAATTGTAGGCAGATCTTGGGATCCTCCTTGAAAATCCATCCAACCCAGGCGGTGTTGTGTAATGCCAGGTCAATTAGGAACAAGACCGCTATTATAGCTGATCTTATTGTAATATCTGATCTGGCATGCATCACTGAGACCTGGCTGGATGAGAATGCAGGCCCTATTTTGCCATCTGCTACTCCGGCTGGGTTCTCGGTGATACACCACCCGAGGTTGGATCGTAGGGGCGGGGGTGTAGCCATTTTCTTTAAAATAGAGTTGGGTCTTGTGGATGTACCAGTGGGTTGCACTCGATCCTTTGAGTGTATCCTGGGAGCAGGTGTAAGGTTCAGGATTCTCCTCATCTACTGTCCACCCGGCAATGGCGGAGAATTCCTGAAGGAGTTCGCGGACTTCATTGTCGACGTGGCATTGGAGTCGCCCAGGTGGTTAATACTGGGCGACTTCAATGCCGGGGTCGATGATGAACTCTCGCACTTTGGAAATATTCTCCTCCAACTTATGACTATGTTGGACCTTACACAGGTGGTTACCTCTGCTACCAATATAGGGGGTCACTCATTGGACCTTGTGTTTCTCCTGGAGATGGAGATCATGCAATTGGGGGTGGAACCAAATGCCTGGGTAGACCATCACACCATAAGATTCCGCTTCGGGGCCCCTCCAAATAGGCCTGCCCCTACGTAGATGGTCCAGTATCGCCCTTAGAGGGGGATTACCCCAGAGGGCCTATCGGTGGTACTGGACCTATCGGGTGTATTAAGTGAGTGCATGAATCCAGGGGACCTCGTACTTGCCTATAATAAGGTGGTGGGTGATGCTCTGGATTCAACTGCTCCTGTTCGAGTTCATCCACTCACCCAGCACTCGAGGACCCCTTGATCTGATGGATCCTTGAAGGCACTAAGAAGAGTGGGGTGAAGGCTAGAGAGGGCTTGGTGGAAATCCGGCCTGGATGCTGACAGGCTTAGATTGATGGACCATTATGGTGTCTATCAATCAGCAATCACCCGTAAGAAGGCAGAGATCCTGTCCGGGGAGATTGCTGCTGCACGGAATCGACCGGCTCAACTCTTTTGCACTGTCGACAGACTGCAATCTACTCTGTCTGCAGTCTGGAAGAGATTTTACACAAACAAAGTGTGATGAGCTTGCTCAGTTCTTTACAGATAAGATTGTCAGCATTAGGTCGGGCATCGACCCAACTCCCTCTTTAAGGGAGTACGGAGATCGGCGGGAGGAGACGAACGCCTGTGTTACCTGGTTTGACTTGAGCAGGCCAGAGTTCATGGACATTGTGAGGATTGTCCAGACTGCATGACCAACCAGCTGTAGTTTGGGTCCAGGCCCTACGCCACTATTATTAGGTTATGTAGATATTATCTGCCCTATCCTTGCTGAAATTGTCTGGAAGTCCTTGGAGCAGGGGGTCTTTCCTGATCCCCTAAAGGAGGTGGTTGTTCGACCACTCATTAAAAAACTCTCCTTGAACCCAGACTGTCTCACTAACTTCGGACCTATCTCTAGCCTTCCCTGTGTGGGTAAGGTTATTGAAAAGGTGGTTGCGTCACAGCTGGATGACCATCTTATAAATCACAATGTCTATGATACTCTCCAGTCTGGGTTTAGGAAAAGTCATAGCACCGAGACCGCTCTTGTCCGGGTTTTAAATGATCTCCTAATTGTGAAAGGCTCGTACTATTCTAGTCCTTCTTGATCTCTCTGCAACTTTTGATACTGTGAACAATGGCGTGCTTTTGGAGTGCCAGCAGCTTCTATGTGGGTTGTCTGGTACAGTTCTACATTGGTTTCGATCTTTCCTCACAGGCAGGACACAGAGGGTTGTCACTGGAATTTATTCCTCTGACACCATCTCCCTGTCCTGTGGGGTGCCACAGCGCTCCATTTTGGTGCCCATGTTGTTCGCAGTCTATATGCTGCCATTAGAAGATATCATTAGGAGATACAGTCTGGGTTTTCACTGCTATGCAGATGACACTCAGTTGTATCTGTCCTTTATTCCCGGACAAGATGATGTGATCTCCGTGCTTAACAGTTGTCTGGCTGAAATCAGAGACTGGATGAATGCTAGCTGGCTGAGGTTAAATCCGAATAAGACAGAGGTGTTGGTTGTGGACCCGGGTCACCTTGAGATGGGTCGTAGAGCTGGGCTTTCATCAGGCTTATGGCTTGATGGTGTCCAGCTCTCGACCTCAGACAGGTTGCGTAACCTGGGAGTTATTATTGACAATGGTTTGATCCTGAAATCGCAGGTGTCTGCCGTTGTCAAGTCTTCCTTTTATCATCTTAGGAATATCACCTGGGTGAAACACCTAGTTACTCTAGCTGACCGTCCTACACTGGTCCATGCCTCCGTGACCACCCGCCTTGATTACTGCAATGCCCTGTACCTAGGATTACCGGGGGTTGATATCTGCCGCTTGTAGCTAGTGCAGAACGTGGTGGCCAGGCTTCTGACTGGGACATTTAGAACTAGTCATATTACGCCTATGCTGCGCAGACTGCACTGGCTGCCGGTTCAGTGGCAGATCAACTTTAAGGTCGGGTTACTGACCTATAAAGCCCTGCATGAACAGGGACCCCAATATCTGCAAGATCTTCTTACTCCCTACTGCCCCTCTCGTTCAATCCGATCCACCGAAGAGGGATTGCTAGAGATTCCCAGAGTTCGTTTAAAGAAATCTGGGGCATGTGTATTTTCTTATGCTGCCCATTCCCTGTGGAATTCTCTACCTCGTTGGATAAGAGAATGCCTGGCCGACGAGAATTTTAAATCAGAGCTCAAAACTTTTTTGTTTCTTAAAGCCAATGGTGAATTATTTTACAAATGTTTGTTTAATTGTTTGTTGTCTTTTTAAATTGTTAGTTTTAATTGTTCTGTACAGCGCTTTGGTTTTGAAAAGTTCTTAAAAAATGAAGTTTTACTTTACTTTTACTATCTATACTGAGCCCCTGGCCCAGACTTCGAGGGAAGATCAGGAGGTACAAGGAGTAATAGTTGAAGGGGAGGAACATAAAATATCCCTTTATGCGGATGATGTCTAATGTATATAACCAACCTAGATTAATCTATTCCCAGACTGTGGTCTACACAGGATAGATTCAGATGATACTATGGCTATTCCCTCAACAAACAAAAAAAACATAACTACTTAAATTTAACTACAACCCTGCCCCAAGTGTGAAACAACTACTTCCTCTGAAATGGACCACCTATAAAATAAAGTACTTGGGTACCCAAATTCAAAAAAACTTAACAAACCTATACACACTAAACTTTGAACCCCTGATAAAACGGACCAGGCAAGACATTAAGAAATGGGAGCTGTTGAATTTGCCTCTCTACTCAAAAATCCAAGCAGTCGCTATGAATATCCTCCCCAAGTTCCTTTACTTATACCAGTGCTTACCAATGAAAATCCACCATAACCAATTTCAAATCTGGCAGAGGGTCCTCGCAAAGTTTATTTGGAATCATAAAAGGCCAAGGGTTAAAAGCCTGATTATGCAGTCCAATAAAAAGTTTGGAGGGAGGAATGTCCCTAATTTAGAGGACTATTCTTTGGCCACACAACTAAAGTGGGCCCTACTCTGATCAGCACAGGGCTACTCTGCCCGTTGGAAAATGGTGGAAGTTGTTTCCACAGAGGGGATGCCCTTGGGGGCCAGAATGGCGATACCAGAAACCCTCAAACCAGATACCAACACATAACTATTCGCAATAAGGAATACACTGTAGGCACTGAAAAGGCTCTGGACCAAACACAAACTAATCAAAGACCTTTGGCCCATGAGATGGTTTGCCTGGGACCACAGGTTCCTCCCAGCACAGCAGGACCTCACCTTCAGAAGGTGGGAATGACTGGGCCTCCATACATTGAGTCATTTCATGGCTGGGAATGATGTGCTGGATTTTGCCCAGCTCAAAGAAAAATACTCCTTCAGGCAGGCTGACCACTATAGATTCCTTCAGGTCAGAGCACACATCCAAACACTGCAGGGACAACAGACTCAAGAACAGGCCATGATAGGGTTGCTAAGGGTGATGGAGGAGATAATGACTTCACAGAGCCAAAAAGGCCATATCTCAGCCATTTATGGAGCAATAAGGGATAGGAGTGGTAGCCAGGCTACAGCTCTTCAAAGAAAATGGCAGCTTGAGATAGGTGAACCAATAACAGATAAGGAATGGGAAACCAGCTACGCTCAGATTTATAAAACCACATATTCACCAATGTGAAGGGAGTTTGAGTGGAAAATTAGAATGAGGTTCTTTATCACCTCGGCTATCAAGTGTAAATGGGATACAAACTGTCCACCAACTTGTTGGAGGGGCTGTCCTGAAATAAGGGTGGATCACCTACATGTGTTCTGGTCATGCCCGAAACTGACCCAATATTGGAGAGAAGTAATGCAGAAACTTAGAGAAATACTTTCAATTGAAGAGCACATGGCCCAAAACATATGATATTGGGTGTACCACCTAGGGAGGTCAGGTGGAGGGATGGGACCTCTCTATGGAATACCTTGTTGGCAGCAGCTCATAAAGCCATCACTAGAAAGTGGCTCAGTCTGGATCCCCCCCCCCCAAGGTTTCAGCAATGGAAAGCTATTGTCCAGGAGATCCAAGGTATGGAGGAACTGACCCATAAAATAAACTTCAGAACACCACAGTTTGTGGGCAGATGGACACCCTGGATGATGCTCCAAGGGCCTGAAGTCCAAGAAACAGGGGGAGATGGAAAATACCATCCTCGGGAAAACAGAAGGAACTAGAGAATGTTGAGTAAGGGAACAGAGGTATGAATTGAATGTATAAAATATCTGTAATAAGATTTCCGTAATAAAAGAGGAGTTGATTGATCTATCGTTTAATACTGATGAACCTATATCACTGTATTGATCATAAGGATTAACTGACAGAAGTTATAATATGAAATTTTGTGTCAATGATATGTATATGTATAAGTGCCTAAAATAAGCAATAAACTTGAATAAAAAAAAAAAAAAGAAAATATAGTTGAGTCTAAAACTATAACTGGCAGTGTAGATGATGTCATACTCCTCAACATCCCCATGGTAACTGAACATGATTCTGATCCTGACAATGATAACTCACAATGTCATATGTCTTCCAGCGCTGTTGAGGTCATGCCTTTGCCATCCAATGATTCAAGGTGTGGCACAAAAATATCGGGTGATGATGATGATGAAGCTGTGGTTGGAGCATGTTCTCCACAGGACAGCATCCAAGCTGAAAATGTGGATGTGGATGATGATGATAAATATAATGGTGATATCAGTGACCCCTGTTGGGAACCAGAGAAAAAGAAAGTCAAAGTGGTTGTGTCTGGGTCTGTTGGTGTTAAATCCCCCTTCCCCTGCTGGCCTGGTGGCACTGAGGATTGAGGCACTGGACACCACACCTCGCACCACGCCGGCGACCCGGGCTCAGGAATGAGCCTGGGTCGTCCGGGGTTGGCAGGGGAGGAAACGGATTGAGTGTCCGTTGGACTGCTCTCCATCTCCGGGGAAGGGGGTATGGTGCCTTAGTGGCCTCTAGCGATGGTTGGGGGTGACGCAGGGCACTAGTAGGCAATGGGAGTCTTGCTGTGGTTGGCACCGGGAAGGAGGGCATGCAGTAGCGTGTACCTGTCCATTGGCATCATTGCATGCCATGCACAGCAGAAGAATAGAGGAAAATGAGCACCAGTCGTGGTGGCATGATGCCCGTCTTCATGGAGGATTTGCTCAGGCAAGGCACATGGCACTGGATCCGGATTTGGTGGATGAGTGTCGGGGGGCTCTCCATCTCCCCGCCGCGAGGGGTAAGCCATGGGAGTACGCTACAGACCAAGCTGAGGAATCCTCGAGATGGTGACCGGAAATCCCTGGAGGATAAGGTAGGCAGACTGGTTGCCAGGGGAAAAATTATAAAAAAAAATAAAAAATCCCCCTCCTCAAAAAAGTTGTGATTTAGCGGATCCTGTTGAGGATGATCATGATGACCCAGTAATAATCATAGGTAGTCGTGGTGGTCAGTCAGAATCCAAGTGTGTCCAGCAAGAGAAAATCATGTAGTACACCCCTATTTCAGTGGTTAAAAAACTGGAGTCCAATAAGCAGCACCAGGGATATGTTAAAAAGTAGGGGATCACAATCCCTTGTTTGGGATTTTTATTTGTCCAAGATGCAAATGATGAGTCAGCTGCAATCTGCAAACTTTGCCATGCACGAGAGTCAAGATAAAAAGAGGAGTCATCTTGGCACAGGGTGGGGGGGGCAGCATACACATCTTAAAAACAGGCACATGGCACTGTGTACTTGGCACCAGAGGGCAGCTAATGCCATAGTGGGGTGTTCACCCTCGTCATCAATCTTACTGAGCATGTTATCCCCTTCCATGAGTGTAAGACCAAATAGCAATGTTTGTAGTAGCATTGAAATAACACCAGAGGATTACTACAGGCATGATGAGGGGGAGGATTATGATTTAGAAATCTTGGCAAGTCGTGGTCAGAGTAGCAGCAGTGGTGGTAGTCAGTGCAGTATGTCTGTGCAAGTGGTACATCAACCCCTGTACATAAAACAGGGGAAATAACAATTTCTGGACTCGTCACCTGTGCACCCCTCTTCATCACACATCTGCACCCCACCCCCAGCCATTCACAGCGCAGAACCATTTGGCACACCTTGTGCAAAACGTTGCAGTGTTTTTGCCCATAACCTGAAGTATCCACCCAATCAAGCAGTGTCATGTGAACTTAATGCTGCTGTAGCTGAAATGCTGGCAACTGATTTTTTGCACTTCTCTTTAATGGAGAATTCAGGATTCTTGCGGTTTGAGGCACGCACCTGTCCAAAATGGAAAGTCTCATCCAGGACATACTTTTCCACCCGAGCTGTCCCCAAGTTACAGTTCAACATTCCTCTGCTCCATTCATCCATTTAATTATGGCAAGTGGCAAAACGTCTGGAAGTTCATATTTGTGTATTACTGCACACTGGGCGCAGGTGCCGGGGGTTGTTTGTGCTGGCGGTACTGTGAATAATCAGTGTAGTGAGGCAGACTGTCATGGTAGCAACCTTCCAGGAATTTGACAGCATGCAATGCTTGCAATGCGCAGTGTGGCCTGTTCCCACATTGGTGAAAACCAGTGAAAATTGAAAATCGGTGAAAATCAAAGTGAGTAAGGCAGAGTGAGCAGCACAAAGTCATAATTACAATGCAAAGTGGTGAAGTAATATTTTAAAATGGGCACTTTGGGTTTTGGAATGGCAATGCGAGGTGGGCCATTTTGCAGGCTGAATTTAACTTCAATGCATCTCTAGCCACATCCCAGGTGTGGTTCATGGTGAACCACGTTTCCATGACTGCAACCCAGTCTACTATCTCTGCCAACGTGGCAGTGAGCTCTGGGAGTTTGCTTGGTAGTCTACGAGTGTTAATGTCCATTGCCTGCCATTCCTGGAATTGCTTTTGTTGAGTCTGGATATGCAGTTTTAGTTTGCATTGTTTGTGTTTTGTAACCCTACCACTTCTCCTTGGTGGATTATCCTTTTTTTGTTTCATTCTGATTGAAGGTTTCGCTTTCCTGATGGTGCCGAGATGCCGTTTTAGCTGAAGAAAGGGAAGGGGTATATGGCACTTTCTTTGATGTGATGGTCACCATTGTTTCCTCCCCCTCTGCTAGTTTAACTGAGAGATATGGGAATAAAATTTTGCCCTAGCATTTGAGTCCCCTGCCTTGTGAGGTGTGGGCCATAGAAGGCAAAACACTCCCTCTCCAGGTGTGTCAGTCTCCTATAAAGTGACATCCTTTTTCCTTCCACTACACCTTTAGCCAATTGTTGAGCTCAGTTATGTCTTTCTCACTGATCTTCTGCCTGTTGTCCCCTTTCTCCCAGACAGGCAAGGAGATGAGAAATGAGAAGGCACTATTTTACAGAAAGGGCTGTGGAGCCATGAAACAATCTGCCAGCTGAGGTAGTGGGTGTGAAACCTGTTAATGGTTTTATGCACTGCTGGGACGGAATGAAGGGTATAGTGGTTACATGAGGCATCAGCATCAGGGGATGGGGGAGGGGACAAAGCTAATATCCCTGGGGAGCATTATGACCTGCAGTATAGCCTAGAGGTTAGAGTAACAAGCTATGATTGAGCATGGTACATCTAGCAGACCTGGGTTTGATTCCCACAGTCTCCTTTCGTGTACTGTGTGATTCTGAGTCACTTACCTCCACCCCAGTGTTTCCAGATCGCCCTTAAAAACAGGCACTTATGCCTAGTGGGCCTTATCCAGTTACCACAGACTAAAATAAAAAAATTAGGCCCCAGGGTTATATAGGGATCTTGGGCAGACTGGGTGGACCTGTCTTTTTCTGCCACAATGTTTTTCTTTCCATCAGTCCATGCAGCTGTTACAATAAGTGGTTTAGTGATGAAAACATTTTTGATTGGAGAAATAGATTGTAAAACTATAGCCTGGTACTATATGTTTTTCGGATGGAATTCTATGCTCTACAGTGTCAAAAATGCAAACTTTAGGAGGGAGGGAGAACAATTTGCAAAGCAAAATTAGGGACAGATAAGAAGTATGCCATGCACGGTCACCAGGCACCACTGTCCTATAGGTGGAGTTAACTGACATCGCCTGTGTACCCCTGGCATCCTAGTTCAATGTCATATCAACCCACACCATTGGACTTAATTTTTTATCGCATACTGGAGCTCACAGTTCTGGGGGGTGAACTGAGACTTAATCCTAGGTCTCCCACCAATGCAGTGGTGCTGTGAGTCACCAGCACCAGATTGGAGAGGAATGATTCATTTATTTGGGGCATTTTGTTGGGGGGTGAGCAGGATGGGCGCTCTGCCATTTCCATTCCAAAGTCCATCAAGAAACTAATGTCATACAGCACCCAGCGTTAAACTGGGCAGGAGCGCACAAGAACTCAGTTCCACCTCATCGGTCAATTTTCACCAATGAGTAATATAGGAGAGTTCCCCACCCAAAAATGGCAGTTTCACCACTTAGAAATCTAGACAGGAGAGTTCCTCCACCTAAACATTTCCAATGTAACCACTGCTCAGTACTCACACAATCCCACAGCTGACTTCAGTTAAAGTTCTGCATGTATATTTTATTTCAATTAACACTTGGGCAAAATGATAATTGGGGATATTGGGCCTCGAATTCGTCCAGCCATCCAACCATGTTTCCATAACTGCAAGGGCTTTGATGCCCACTCTACCCAAGCGTCGTTTTGAAACATAGAAGTTGATGGCAAATAAGGACCGCAAGGCCCATTCAGTCTGCCCATTTTTTTCTACCTTATGAATGTGCCATAGACCTGTACTCTGTCAATGGCCTATCTATTCATACTCATCTGTATTGCTGTCTTATACCTATCCAATGCCTGTCTGAAGCCCTGCACAGTATTTGTATCCACTGCTTCCTGAGGTAAGCCATTCCATGATTCCACCATCCATTCTGTGAAAAAGAACTTCCTCACATTACCCCTTAATCGGCCTCCCTCTAATCTCATGCTGTGTCCTCTTGTCCTGCTATTTTGCTTATATGGAAACATGTTAGACTCTTTCATCTTGTTAATGCCCTTAAGATGTTTGAATGTTTCGACCATATCACTGCTCTCCCTCCTTTGCTCTTGGGTATACATACTGAACTCCATTAATCTGTACTCATATGTTTTCTGATGCAGTCCCTGCACCATTTTGGTTGCCCTTCTCTGGACTGCCTCCATTTTGTTAATGTTCCTGTGCAGGTGTGGCCTCCAGTACTGCACGCAGTACTCCAGATGGGGCCTAACCAGTGTCTTGTGAAGAGGGATTATTACCTCCCTCTTACAAGTTGCGATACCCCTACTAATACACCCCGACATCCCTCTAGCCTTACCTACTGCTATAGTGGTCTGCTTGGATGATTTCAGGTCATCTGTGATGATGATGCCTAAGTCTCTTTCTTCCGTTGTGATTGCCAGCAACTCCCCTCCCAACCTACAGGTGGCTTCAGAGTTTCTCTTCCCTATGTGCATGATCTTGCACTTCTTTGCGTTAAACCCCTTTTGCCACTCTTCCGACTATTTTGCCAATTTATCCAGATCTCTTCTCATTCTGCCCACCCCTTCTGGATCATCTACTCTGTTGCAGATCTTGGTGTCATCTGCAAACAGACAAACCTTACCCTCCATTCCATCTGTAATGTCACCGATGAAGATACTGAGGACGACTGGCCCCACGACTGATCCTTGAGGTACCCCACTTGTGACTTGCATCTCTTCTGACTATATACCGTTTACCACCACTCTCTGTTTTCTGCCCATCAACCACTTTGCCACCCAGTTGACCACCTTCTGACCCACCCCATGCCTACCCAGCTTATTAATCAATCTTCTATGTGGAACAGTATCGAAAGCTTTGCTGAAGTCAAGGTATGAAACATCAGCTGCTCCCCCTTGGTCCACCACTCTGGTTACCCAGTCAAAGAAATCTATGAGATTAGTTTGATAGGACCTTCCTGTTGTAAACCCATGCTGTCTTGGATCCTGTGCTCCTATGGATTCCAGGTGTTGCACTATCCTTTCCTTAAGGAGTGCCTCCATAATCCTGCCCACTACTGAGGAAAGATTGACTGGTCTGTAATTCCCTGCCTCCTTCCTGCTACCACTCTTGTGGAGTGGGATCACATGAGCCCTTCTCCAGTCTTCTGGGATCTCCTGTGCTCAGAGACTCACTAAACAGTTCTGCTAATGGCTCTGCTAGTTCCACCATTAGCTCCTTTACTACCCTGGGATGTATGCCATCATGTTCGATTGCCTTGTCCACCCTGAGCTTAGCGAGCTCCTGTAGGACCCTTTCTTTTGTGAAGGAACTAGTGCACACTTCCCTCCCCCTGTATCCATGGTGCTGAGCTGTGGGCCCTGCCTTACCTTCTCCTCAGTAATTACTGAGCAGAAGTATCTATTTAGAACAAATGATTTTCCTTCGTCCTCCTCCTCACACTCCCCCTTATAGCCTTTGATTTTAACAATACCCCCTCTGGACTTTCTCTTTTCACTTATGTATCCATAGAAAGTCTTGTCACCTTTGTGCTAGTGTTTTCTCTGTTTGGGCCTTTGCCTGCCTTACTGCCTTCCCTGCTTCCCTTAGGGAAGTTTGGTATGCCTCCCTATCTCCGTCCCGTTGAGTTCCTTTATATTTCCTTTAGGCTCTGACCTTTTCTGCTACTGTTTTTGAGAACCAAAATGGTTTCCTTCTTCTTTTGCTCTTGTTTTTCTCTTCAAACACAATGGGATGTTGCTTCAAGTACTGCATCCTTAATGCTTGCCCATTTTGCCTGTACCCCCTCACCTGTATTTCTTCTTGCCAGGGCTATCTTAACAATGTTGCCCATCTTATCAATGTCATCTCCTCTGAAGTCCCATATTTTTGCCTTGGAATGGGATGATTTAGTTCTAGTGGCCAAATTGAGCCATATCATGTGATGGTCACTGGCCCCCAGGTGACCCTCTACCTGGAGATCTGTGATCCTTCCCTGTTAGTCAGTACTAGATCTAGGATAGCCCTGTCTCTTGTGGGTTGTTCAACCAGTTGTTGGAGGTCCTCCCCCTGTAGGGAATCCACTATGTGTCTAGATCTGGTGGATGTTCCTGCTGGTATTGACCAATCTGTACCTGGCATGTTGAAGTCTCCCATTATCAGAACCCCACCTTTAGCTGTTATGTTTTGTATATCTTCTAACAGTAATGTGTCTATGTCATCCCCCTGGTCTGGAGGCCTGTAGACAACCCCAGTTTGTATGGCTGTCCCGTTTCCTGTTTCCAGGGTCACCCACAGTTCTGGTTCCTTGTGTTTATTCTGAATTTCTGTAGCTTTGATATTTTCATTGACATAAAGGGCCACTCAACCCCACCCCCGCACCTCGGTCTCTTCTGAACAGTACATAGCTGGGTACTGAAGGCTCCCAAGTGTGGTTACTGGTGAACCATGTCTCGTTAATGGCTAGTATGTCCAGTTTAGCCTCTGTAATTGTTGCCTGCAGGTCTGGGATCATGTTTCCCAAACTGCGAGCATCTGTGGACATGATTTTCCATTGGCCAGATTTGGGCATGTTGTTGGGCGAGGACGGCATTTCCCCTGTGTCTCGTATGGGGAGCTGGACCTTTTTTCTTACCTGGTGATGCAAATGAACTACAAACATGTTGAACTCTTGTTTGATCACTAACTGAAGGGGGAGGGGTATTCTTCCTATTCACTGTATTGGGTGCTGCCCTCTCCCCATTTGCTAGTTTAAATATTCTGCACACATCAAACTTCTGCTCCAATGCACTGACTCCATCCTTAGTCAGATGCAGTCCATCGAATTTAAAGAGCTTTTGCCCCCAAAGCTGTTGTCAGTTATCTACATATTTGTGTCCTTTTTCCCTGTCACCAGCCTTTGAGCCACATGTTTAGCTCCCCTATCTCCCCTAATCTGACCTTCTGTCCATCTGCCCCCTCTCCCAGACCGGCAGCATCTCAGAGAAGGAGATCCTGGATTAAATAGATGACAATTTGTCTTCCAGCCTGGTCAGGTGTTCCTTGGTCTCCACAACTGACTGACTGGCGAGATCATTAGCCCCTATGTGTACCAGGACGTCGATGTTTTGCACATAGTTAACTGAAATAAAAGTATGTGGAGCACTTTAATTGAAGCTGACTCCAGGATTTAATCTGCAAGTGCTGACTGACACCTTTCTGTGCCTGGTTGGTTGTGTTTCGGGTTCAAGCAAAACAGGCCCAGTACATGCATTCTGAATTTCCAAAATCACTTCGTTAGGGCATGGAGTTTAATTTCTTTTATTACATCTACACCCCTCTGGATCTTGTACCTTTGGTGAGATTGTGTAGTCCCGATACGGAATGATACCCCCTTACCCATTACATACTATTCTAACAGTGAGGGGAACAAGGCAGCTTTACCTCTTGAGGAGGCAGGATGCACAAACACGACTATGATATCTAATTTACAAATAGATGAATCTCAAGACACGTTCTAAAATAATCAGAACTATCAGAAAACCTAAAGCAGCACTTATTAGAGAAGAACCCTTTTAATTACGAAGTGCTTAATAACCAGGTTTGGGGAATGCAGAACAGTTGGGATCGGGGGAGAAATTTTAAAGCAAGAACAAGTAAAAGAAAAAAGCAGGGTTCAGCAGGACAAGGTTTGGGGCTCCAGACAAAACATTCGAGCCCCGGAGGCCCAACCCTATCAACACCCCTGTCATATGTTATCTACTTGACGTTGAATTAATTCCCTTCCTCTGGTATCACTATTTTTCACCCTTTATTAAAGCTTCACCTCCCCCGCTGCTTACACATCTCGATGTGTCTGTAGCCCCGCTCAGACTATTCTTTCCCAGCCTCCTTGCTCTCTGTCCCCCCTTCACCTTTACTCTGGTTCTCTCTACTAATCTGCCAGCCCACAGCTGCCTTACCATGCTCCTTGCATCTGAGTTTAACTCCCCTGTGACCGATTCTCCAGCCTTCATTATTTGGAAGCAATACCCTTTTCATCCCGGGAACTTCACTCTTACCTATACCAGCCTACTTCACCCTACTACATTTATAAATATTACAGTCTCCTCCCCCAAACACCAACCCCCGTTGCAAGTAAAACTAGATCACCACCCTGGTACAAGAGTGCAAGAATCCACTTCTTTATCATCGCACTCCTGCTGTTATCGTCAGGTGACATTAAACCTAAGGTCACCCCAGCATTCACATCCACTTCTGCTAGCACATCCCTAATCAACCCCCTTGCCCTTCACCACGGCTTAAAAATGCTTCACCTAAATATAAGGAGTCTTCCCCCCCCAAAATAGACCATCTTCATCCTCAAGCTGTCTCACTTGCCCCAGACATTATCATCCTTTCTGAAACGTGGTTTAATAATAAAATAGGTGAGCCCTCACTCTGCATCCTTGGTTACACTATATCCGGACAAGGCCGTACCAGTAGAGGAGGAGAAGTGCCTATAGATGTATCATCAGCCATACAATATACCACCATCTATTCCATACTGGTCCCTAAAGCCTACAAGTTACTTATCTTAAAACTATCCCTTCCTTTTTCTGTACCTATTTATGCTGCTGGTGCCTCTTGTCATCCAGGTCTCTCCTCCTCTGTTACCACTGACCTCATCAGTACCATAGTTTCCACCCCTTCAGGTGAAGTTTATATAATGGGTGATTTCCATTTAAACTGGTTATCCCCTCCCTTAACAAAGCATGCAGTGACATCAATGCCCATAACCTATCGCAACTTATTCTGGAGACAACCCATATAAACCATAAAACTGGTACCCATTCCCTGCTCAACTGGACACTTACTTCCCATCCCCACAGGGTGATCAAATCCGGCATACTACCTGATGCCCTGAGTGAGCACCACATGATGTTCATGGCATGCAAAATTCACAGTAATATGGCCCCCCATAAAACCCTACAAATTCGTTCCTATAAATCTCAGAACCTTAGTCCACTCCTCCAAGACCTGGCTCATACAGATTGGGAACATATAGCCTCGTCTGACTCAATAGACGCTGCTTCTTACTACTTTACTGATACATTTCTGGAGATTTGCAACAAACATGCCCCACTGCGGTGCGCCAGAGTCAAGGTAATCTCCCATGGATCATCCCTGAACTCTTTGCCTGTCTAAGAGCCCAGGATCAAGCTTGGAAAGCTCATAAAGCCTCTAAGCTCCCTAAAGATTATGACACATGCCGCTCTCTGTGCAACATGTGCACAAAAGCTACTTGCTTAGCTAAGGCAGAGCACTTCACTCGACCTTTCAGTCTACCATAAACAAACCCTCTAAATTCAGGAAAGTTATACACTCTCTTTTCTCCCCCTTCCTTCCCACCCAACCCCTCCTTAATATAAACAATATTCACATTACTGACCACCTTAGTGTTGCTACAGAATTCAATTCCTACTTCAACTCATGCGGCTCCACTCTCCTACCCTCCTTACACCCTCCCGTGCCTGCTGACTCACTCTCCTTTCCTGCGGTACCCTCTCTGTCCAACTCCTTCTCCTTCACAATATTTATCCCTCTGACATCCTGGATGCTCTTAACCCTTCCAAAGGCAATTCACCTGATGGTTTGGAGCCTAAGTTGCTTTACCCATCAGCTCCTGCTATCTCTGATCCCATGTCTGACCTTCTCAACCTTTCTTTTGCTACAGCTACTATCCCATCTGTCTGGAGGCACACCATTGTTCTACCCTGCCCAGGGGGCAGCGATCCTACCACTCCTGCAAACTATCATCCCATTTCCCTCCTACCTACTCTTGATAAGCTTCAAGAACACTTGGTTCTATCACAACTCTCTTCTGGCTTATTTATTTTATTAATTTTAATATATAGTTTTAGGGTCTGGTTTGAGTTTGTTTTGTTGTATTTAGTTTATTTTTTGATTTAATTTGACTTGTTTATTTTGCCCCTCCCTCAAGTGGGAGTTGAAGGATTATATTTTATTTAATTATTATTAACTTATTTTGTTTTTGATTTATTTCCTACCCCGTTGATTATTGTAGTTGAATGTGGTTACCAGAATGTGTTGGGGGCCTGCCCCCATGGTCGTGAACTAGTCATCCTCCGCCCTTTGCGCCCTCTTCCCTTCATCTCCCCCTCCCCATAGCAGTTTACTACTTGCCAGTGCTGGCGAGCACTGGGTATCACGTGGCGGGGGGAGGGGGATCCGGGGTGCAAACAGCAGAGGATGGAAGAGCGGGGCCACCACATCGGGGTAGTAAGATCCAGAAGATGCCCTGGGGCGAAATGGAACCCAGATAGTGGTCCATCATGTCTGGTTTCCATACCCAAGGGCACCTCCCAATTTTGGTGGGCAGGTGGCTCGGGCGGCTCTGGAAGTTCATCCAACTCTAGCGGTGTTATACAATGCCAGGTCCATTAAAAACAAGACTGCAATTATCACAGATCTTGTGGGAACAGCAGACCTGGCTTGTATCACCGAGACCTGGCTAGACAAAAACTCTGGCCCCATATTGGAGGCTGCAACTCCAGCTGGGTACTCGAGACTGGATTTCAGGGGGGGTTGTGGTCTGTTTCAAGACCGAACTGGGCCTCACGAGTGTACCAGATGAGGAGACCAAGTCATTTAAATGTACCGTGCTAGCTGGCGTAGGCTGTAGGATTGCTCTCATTTACCGTCCACCCAGAGATGAGAAGCAGTTCCTTCAGGAAGTGGCAGACTTCATGATCGACCTGGCATCTGAGTCACCCAGGCTGATGGTCCTGGGCGACTTTAACGCATGGGTCAATGATGAACTCTCGCAATTTGGACAACACTTCCTCCAGTTAATGACATCTCTGGGCCTTACACAGATTGTTACCACTGCTATCCATAAACATGGTCACTCTCTTGACTTAGTCTTCCTCCTGGGGATTGAAGCCTCGGACTTGGGTGTAGAACCAGTCGGACAGTCCGATCGCTACATCATGGGGTTCAGTTTTCATGCCCCCCTTCGGAGGCCTACCCCTGTAGAGATGGTCAGGTACCCGCCCTTTACGAAATATAAATTCTGAAGGACTGACAGCAGTGCTTGACCTATCGGTCCTTCCATCGGCAAACAACCCAGAGGCCCTAGTGATGGCCTATAATACGGACATTTTTGCAGCCCTGGATGTCATATTCGTCCTCTCTCCCATCACAGTTGATCCCCCTGGTTTTATGGGACCTTGAGGGCGATTAGGACGAAGGTTAGAGCGTCACTGGTGGAAATCCGCTCTGGATGCTGACCACCTTAAATTGATGGACCATTTCCAGGCCTCTCAATCTGCAATCAGCCGTAAGAAGTCAGAATTCCTGTCTGGGGAAATTGCGGCCGTTCAGAACTGACCAGTTCAGCTTTTTTGAACTGTGGACAGACTGTGCAGCCCAGCCTGTCTACAGGTTCGAAAAGCCTTTTTGTAAGTGGAGTGCGATGAGCTTGCTCGATTCTTTGCAACTAAGGTGGATGACATCAGGGCTGAGCTCCAACTGGCACACTCTATGGGTGTTGCTTTGCATCTGCACTTGGTCACTGCACCTCAATTTTCCTGGAGCTCCTTCGACCGCCTGGAGATCATGGATGTCATGCGGATTGTCCAGAGTATGCACCCTACGTGCTGTAGTTTGGACCCAGGACCAACAACCCTAATTATGGGTTGTAGTGACATCATTGGTTCGGTCCTTGCACGGATTGTTTGGTGCTCCTTGGAAACAGGTGAGTTTCCTTGCTCCCTGAGGGAGGTGGTGGTAACACCCCTCCTGAAGAAAGCTTCTTTGGACCCAGACTGCCATGCGAACTACAGACCAATCTCAACCCTTCCCTTTATAGGGAAGCTGATTGAGAAAGTAGTGGCTGTACAGCTGGAGAACCATTTGACCATCCATGACATCTATGAACCTCTCCAGTCAGGTTTTTGAAAGAGGCATAGTACTGAAATGGTGCTGGTTCGGGTGCTCTGTGATCTCCTGATGGCAAGAGGTCAGAAAAACCTTTCTATCTTGGTTCTTCTAGATCTCTCGCTCTTCAGCATTTGACACTGTGGACCATGGGGTTCTCCTTGGTCACCTGAGGTTCATCTGTGTCCTGTCTGATTCAGTCCTCAAGTGGTTTACATCTTTCCTCACCGAGAGAACTCAGAGGGTGGTGCCGGTGATTTATTCCTCTGACTCAGTTCCTCTGACATGTGAGGTGCCTCAGGGATTGGTATTGTCCCCATGCTGTTCACAGTGTACATACTACCCCTCGGAGACACTGTAAGGTATCAGCTGAAGTTTCACTGCTACGCTGATGATACCCAGCTCTACCTTTCTTTTGCACCTGATCAGGATAGAGCTCTCTTGGTATTTAATAACTGCCTCACTGAAATCCAGGACTGGATGAGTTTGAGTTGGTTGATGCTGAACTCTGAAAAGACTGAGGTGCTGGTTGTGGACCCAGGGGGCCGGATAAGGGGTTGAGG
The DNA here is from genome assembly GCA_016271365.2 of Neoceratodus forsteri. Taxonomy (NCBI): domain Eukaryota; kingdom Metazoa; phylum Chordata; order Ceratodontiformes; family Ceratodontidae; genus Neoceratodus; species Neoceratodus forsteri. Next base: position 388,185,521 of record CM057457.1, on the reverse strand, counting down.
GTAGGTTCACCCTCGGGACTTTTTCTTGGGGGCTTATCACTCCCGAACTCTGAACAGGTGCAAAATCTGGGGGTAATTTTTGACGAAGGGCTGACACTACGATCGCAGGTGTCGGCAGTCGCCAAATCCTCATTTTACCATCTGAGGAATATATCCAGGGTTAAGCATCTTGTTCTGTCTGGCAATCTCCCTACATTGGTCCACGCCTTTGTGTCCTTGCACCTGGATTACTGCAATTCCCTTTACCTAGGGCTACCTGGGGTAGATATCCGCCGCTTGCAGCTGGTGCAGAACGCAGCAGCCCGGTTATTGATGGGAACCTCTCGGTCCTGTCATACTTCGGTGCAGCACGAACTGCACTGACTGCAGGTACAGTGGCGGATCACCTTTAAAGTTGGACTTTTGACTTAACAAGCCCTAAAACGGACAGGGCCAAGACTACCTGAAAGAGCGTCTGGTCCCTTATTGCCCTGGGTGATCGCTCTGCTCGGCTGGCAAGGGGTTGCTAGAGATTCTGAGGGTTTGTTTAAAATCCTCTGGGGCCCGGGCATTCATGCATGCGGCCCTTACCCTCTGGAATTCTCTATCCTGTCAGCTCTGGGAGTGCGCAACCGTGGAGGGATTTAAACAGGCTCTCAAAACTTATCTATGAAGGAAAGCTTATGGTGACTAACGTATATACTGGTTTTATCTGTACTATTTGTTTTTAAATATTTATAATGAGGGATTTTATTACTATTTTAATTGTTGATAGGCACCTTGGCTTTGGAAAGGCACCATATAAATAAAGATTTATTATTATTATTATCATTTCCCGGACACTAACTTTTTCACTCCATTCTAATCTGGGTTCTAGAAACATACAATCTGATGGCAGATAAGAACTGTTTGGCCCACCTAGTCTGCCCATTTCCCTACCTACTGGATAAGCTGCAGATTATAGTTAACCAACAGCCTACTTCCTCCTACCCCCCACTAGAATTGTCTTAGGTCTGTCCCATGCATTCTTGAATTCCCCCACTGTTTTTGACTCTACGACCTCCTCAGGAAGGCTGTTCCCTGCATCTACAACCCTCTCTGTGAAAAAAATACTTCCTCACATTACCTCTGAGCCGTCCCCCCCTCTATCTTCAAATTGTGCCCCCTTGTTCTTGCACATCTCTTTTTCTGAAAGATGCTACCCTCTTGGACTTTGTTGATTCCCTTGAGGTATTTGAAAGTTTCTATCATGTCCCCCCTCTCCCTCCTTTCCTCGAAGCTATACATCTTAAGCTCCTTTAGTCTTTCTTTATATGTCTTCTGGTGCAGACCCTGCACCATTTTCATTGCCCTCCTCTGGACAGCCTCCACCCTGTCTATGTCTTTGTGGAGATGGTGTCTCCAGAACTGTACACAGTACTCCAGATGTGATATTACCAACTGTCTGTACAGAGGGACAACAACTTCCTGTTTTCTACTGGTGATGCCTCTCCCTATGCATCCTAGTATCCCCCAGTCCTCCTTACTGCCTTCTCACATTGCTGGCCCACCTTCAGGTCATCTGATATGACTACCCCCAGGTCCCTTTCCATTTTTGTTGTTGTTGTCAGAATTTCACCCCCCATCGTGTACTCTTCCCCTGGGTTTTTACTTCCCAGGTGCATTACTTTGCACTTCTTTGCACTGAATCTAAGCTGCCATACATTTGACCATTGTTCCAACCTTGCCAAGTCCCTTGTCATCCTTTCCACCCCTCCTTGTACATCAACCCTGTTGCAGAGCTTTGTGTCATCTGCAAAGAGGCATACTTTTCCTTCCATCCCCTCCACAATGTCAACTATAAAGGCATTAAAGAGTACCGTTCCCAGTACTAAACCCAGCAATACCCCTTTCTCCACAGTAAGCACCATTTACTATTACCCTCTGCTTCCTCTTGTCCAGCCAATTTATTCCCCCGGATACCACCCTGGGACCCATCCCTGGGATGGCTAACTTGCTTATTAATCTTTTGTGTGGTACTCTGTCAAATGTCTTGCTAAAGTCTAAGTAGGCCATATCTACAGCCTCTCCCTGGTCTACTACTTTGGTCACACAGCCAAAGAAATCTATTAGATTCATCTGACATGACCTTCCCGCTGTGAATTCATGTTACTGTAGGTTCTTTGCCCCGCTGGCCTCTAAGTACTTGACAAACCTTTCTTTCAGAAGTGATTCCATCATTTTCCCTACCACTGAAGTCAAACCAACAGGTCTGTGGTTTCCTGCCTCTGCCTTGCTCCCACTTTTGTTTATCCTGTTATGTTACAATGCATAACTCGCATAAATGTTTGACTGTGTGTATGTTCTCCCGATTCCCTTTTCCCCGAGATGCACCATGAGATAAGCAACTTGTTGATCAGTGTGCTTTTCCTGGTGAAACACTTCATTAAATAAACAAATTACAAGGCATAACCAAACTGGAGAGCAGTGCATTTCTCACCTCTAGTGTAAACACAAACAATGGAGGTTTTATTTATTTTTTTATTACTAGAATTATAAATACCTTTGAACCAAGGGTTCTTTTACAAAGATTCCATGTCAGCATCAGAGGTAACATGAAGAAGCTGGTACGTGATGCCAGAGTTACATAACCAAAGTGAATAGCAGTGCATTGCTCACCTTCAGTGTAAACAAACACTGGAGGTAATGTGAAGAAAGTGGTACATGGTGCCTGGGTTACATAACCAAAGTGGATAGCAGTGAATTATTTATTTAATTTATTGAAATGTTTCACCAGGATGGCACATTGAACAAGTTGCTCATCTCCCAGTGCGACCTGGGGGGTACTGTTGGATGAAGAATTAGACATACAGTTTAACATTTAACATATCCGAGAAATTAAAAATTAAATTACATTTGTAACAAGACATACACTTAAAAGATATCATAAATAATTATACAGTCGCATTTGTGACATAACATGCAATTAAATATTTCATACCTGTAAAATATGTATTTAATTACAAGTGGCATATCTGATGAACAAAATACATAGCGGAGAAAAGAGCATGCCAAGAAGATGGCTCAGGGGGGTTTAAGGTTTAATAGATGATGTGAGTCACAGAGAGGAGCAGAGGCATAGGAGGACAGTTAAGGAGGGTTAAAGCAGGAGCAGTTAGATGAGAGAAAGTTATGTAAGGCAGAGGCAAGGGAGGAGGAGGAGTGCCGTATTTGAGAGGGGGAAGGAGTTCCAGATTTGCGGGAAATGATGGGTAAAGCCTGACTGACCGATGAGAGTGATACGATAGGAGACCAACAAAGTGCGAGTGTCAGAGGATCTGAGGGAGTGGGGGGGGGGAGAGAGTGAGCATGATAGGTAAGAGGGAAGTTCTTCTAGCCAAAATTTAGAAGCGAGTTTGGCACAATGAGTGAGGCGCCTGTTGGCAAGCTGGAGAAGGGAAATGGTGTGGTAGAGGTCACAGTGACGAGTGCGTGATGGAGCATCAAGGGCAAATTAACAGAAGGAGTTAAACCGGAGTGTCCAATTTGATTAGGGAGGATTTGGGAGTAGTTCCATAGACCACATCACAGTAGTCAAAAATGGGGAGAATCGTCTTCTGGACTAGTTCACACTGAGCTATAGGAGGGATGCAACTATGGTTCCTGAATAAGGCTCCAAGCTTGGGGTGCAATCTTTTCAGGATGGCGTCAATGTGGCCAGAGAAGCTGAAGTGTTGGTCCAACCAAACCCCAAGGTATCTGAATGAGGAGGTGTCCTCCAGGATTATCCCATCAAGGGTATGAAAAGACAGTAAAGGGTGCAGCCTAGAGAGTCTCTGCCTAGTGCCAAAGGTCATGGAGACAGTCTTTTTTGCATTTAGGAATAGTTAATGTGAGACAAACCATAACTGAACCTGGTGGAAGTCCAGCTGCAGGGCGGTTGCTACGTTGGCAGGCCGTATGCCAGAGGAGAACAGGGTGGTGTCATCGGCTTACACATGGACAGAGGTGTAAAGGGAACATACTGAGGGCAAGTTATTTAGGAAGATGGAAAACAGAGAGAATTGGTCCAAACACCAAGCCCTGTGGGACTCCTGTGGAAACAGAGAGGGGGAAGAGATTGTATCCTGGATCTTGACTGATTGTGTTCTGCCTGAGAGGCACGCTCTAAACCAGTTTTGGGCAGAAGTAGACAACCCATCAGCCATAAGTGAGGCAAGAAATAGGGCATGGGATACTGTGTCGAACGCCTTGGTGAGGCTGACAAAGATGGCACAGGTAATGAGGCCATTATCCATCCCAGTGAGGACTGAGTCAGTGAGCCCGAGTAGGGAGGTGGCAGTAGAGTGGTTCTTCCGAAAACCAGATTGGAAAGGGGTGAAAAAGGAAAAGTCATCAAGGCAGGAGGTTAGTCGAGAGAGGACTAGGTGTTCTTAGAGTTTAGCAAGGGAAGGGAGGAGGGAGACTGGGTGAAAATTTGCAGAGTAGGAGAGGTCACCACCCTTTGGGAGAGGGAAGACCACTGCATGTATCCAGGATGAAGGGACAGATGTGGACGAGAAGGAAAAATTTAGGATTAAGGAGAGAGGGTAAGCTCTAGCAGAAGCTGAAAGGTAGAGGAGTTTAAGGTCAAGGTCATCCGGTGATGAGCCTTTGGAAGGATTAAGAGAGAGAAGGCTCGCTAGTGTTTTTTCTGGGCAGACCACAGAAAAGAAGGAAAGGTGGGCATGAAGAGGTTGAGTGCTGGGTATGGGAGGATGAGGAGGGGGAAGGTTAGGGGGGAGTGATTTTAGTAGTTCTGTGGCATAGGAGGTATAATAGAAGTTAAACTCTTGAGCCACTGCACACGGTTTGGAGACCATTGAGTTTATTTTACGCACAGGGGGAGGCGGACATGAAGGGCGAGAATAGGGCGTGGACCACTTTCCAGAATTTGGGGGGGATTGATGTTTTTGAGAAAAAATGATTTAAAATATTCAGACTTGGCAAGTCTGGTAGCTTTTGTGCAGGCATTTCTTAACATGCGATACCTGGCACAGCCTACAGGAAGCTGGGAGGCCTTATGTTTCCTCCAAGCTTTGTCTCACTCCATGAGACAGGTCAGTAACTCAGGGGAGACCCAGGGATGATGGCTGCCATGAACTCTAGTGCATTTGAATAGAGCATAGGAGTTCCATGTAGTTAGAAATTTATCTTCAAAAGAAGCGAGGGTTTGGTCAATGGAAGGGGCAAAGGCAATAGGGGACCAATCAGAGCTGGCCAGTTCATTAAGAAGGGAATTAAGGTCTAAGGATCTGAAGGAGCAGAGTTGCAGAATTTTGTGAGGCGGTTTTGTTCTATGGACTTTCCTGACTATGAAATTTGGGGGATGATCACTGAGGGCATCCAGGAGGATGCCTGATGTAATGACTCGGTGGGGGTGAGAGGTGAGAGCTCAGTCTATCAGTGAGTGGTTAAGGATTTTATGATTTTGGCGGGTGGGTTCCAGGATGAATTGGGAAGAGACTGAGGGCAGTGATGTCATTTTGTGTCTTGACAGTTGTTGGTGATAGCCAGTTTTGGTTAACATCACCCAGAATGTATAGCTTGCCTTTATGTGAGAGAGAGGTTATGGAGGTAATGGGATCCAAAGCATTGGATGCCTTGGAGCCAGGTTGACAGTAGATGCCAGCTATAAAGATAGGCGCGGTAAAAGGCAAGGTAATGTTTACTACAAGTGCTTCATAGGCAGAGGGTAATGAGGATGATAGAATGATTGAGAACTGAAGCAAGGACAGGATATACATGGCTACTGCACCACCCCTGCCAGTCCTATCCTGCCTGATTAAGGAATAACCTGGGGTATTAATGGCAAGATCAGGTATTTTAGCATTTAACCAAGTTTCCGATAAAATTAGTATATCAGGTTTGAGAGAGATCACCATAGGGTGTAAAAGGTCAGTTTTTGACATGAGACTGCAGATGTTTAAGTGGAGGATTTTCAGGCCCTTGAGGGGGCAGAGGGGTGGCGGATGTTGGTATGTTAGTGGAAGGACTGCAACTGGCAGAGGTGTGTAAACACAAACACTGGAGGTAATGTGAAGAAGCTGGTATATGGCACCCAGGTTACATAGCTAAACTGGATAACAGTGTATTACTCACCTTCAGTATAAACACAACCACTGGAGATAACACAAAGAAACTGGTACATGGTGCCTGGGTTACATAACCGAAGTGGACAGCATGCATTGCTCACCTTCAGTGTAATGATAAACACTGGAGGTAATGCAAAGAAGTTGGCACAGGACACATTTAAGAAGGAAGTTAGGAAACACTTGTTTATGGAGATGGTGGAGGACAGATGGAATAGATTGCCCAATGAGGTGGTCTGTGCAATATTTGTGGTAGAGTTCAAGCATTGCTGGGATAGATACAAGGGTTTAGTTGGAAGCAGCAGGTGTTGGAGATAAAAGAAGAGGGGCAGGACAAGTAATCCTTAGAGGGCTCAGTATTATAGGTTAAACAGTGACAAGGGCAGACTGGATAGACTACTCTGCCGTCTGCTGTCAGTTTTGATGTTTCTATTTTTTGTGAAGTATTCTTCTTCTTGAACAATTTCGTGTACCACAAAATGGAAGTGGAAGGGTAAGCTGAATGAACTTTACATACTGGTGAAATTTCCAAAAAGTTGCAAAAATGTTATAGCAGAACCCCTAAACCTGTACATTCATCCCATCTCCCTAATGTCAACATGTTATAAGACCTTAAGTCAGACCATTCCCCTCTCACAAAGATCCCAGCTCCGAGATTGCATCTGTTCTTACCTACTGAAACCATGGTTTCATAATTCTGCATCATCACTTCCCTGTGAAGCTCCTTCTCTTGTTTGCTTAATATCTTCCACTCCTCTTCAGAAAAATCAACCGCAACATCTTCAAAAGTCTCTGGTACCTGAAAGGACACGAGGCATGTTTGATTGATCTTGGTTTCACAGCACACGTTAAAAAATCTACAACTTTTCAACAAAAAGCGAATAGGCAGTGTTACAATTTGCAGCCTTAAGCATCAGGATGAATCAGTCACCCATTCACCAAGGATGAATCCATTCTCTATTTCTACCCTAGTGGGTGACAGATTGATGGCAGTTCAATGATCTCAGGGATGAGCTAGCAGGCAAGGTAAAAGCTCTTGATTTCTTTTCTTTTTTTTTTTGCACCAATATAAAAGGAACAGTGGCTTTGTACTACAGGACTTCTTTGCTTTTATTTATTGATGGAGTACTAGTAATAGTAATCCATTTTATTTATTGATGGAGTACTACTAGTAGTAATACTCTTTATTTATCGATGGAGTACTAGTAGTAATACATTTTATTTACTGATGGAGTCCTACTAGTAGTAACACATTTGATTTATTGATGGAGTACTACTAGTAACACATTTGATTTATTGATGATGGAGTACTAGTAGTAACACATTTTATTTATTGATGGAGTACTAGTAGTAATACATTTGATTTATTGATGGAGTACTAGTAGTAGTAAACCATTTTATTTATTGATGGAGTACTACTAGTAGTAATACTCTTTATTTATTGATGGAGTACTAGTAGTAATACATTTTATTTACTGATGGAGTCCTACTAGTAGTAATACATTTTATTTATTGATGGAGTACTAGTAGTAATACATTTGATTTATTGATGGAGTACTAGTAGTAATACATTTGATTTATTGATGGAGTACTAGTAGTAACACATTTTATTTATTGATGGAGTCCTACTAGTAGTAATACATTTTATTTATTGATGGAGTACTAGTAGTAATACATTCGATTTATTGATGGAGTACTAGTAGTAATACATTCGATTTATTGATGGAGTACTAGTAGTAGTAATACATTTTATTTATTGGAGTACTACTATTAGTAACACATTTTATTTAGCAACATGAATGAGGCAAGTCCCATTGAAGAACTGCTCATTAACAAGGGATACCCATTTGGCTTATTGCTGGTTACAGAGAAAGGAAAAACAGTGTGCAATATATAGAGAATAAATAATGGGGAAGTGTGTGTTACAAGAATTTAATGCACACCCGAGGTGTGGGATACTACGTAAACCCCGAGGTATTTATTAAAGCATCCCACACCAAGGGTGTGCATTAAATTCGAGTATGCCACACAGTCCCCCATCGTTTATTTTTTATAATATACTGAGCAGCAGTTTTTCTCCTGCCTGTCTTTAGTGTTCACACAGACACACTCACTCCTGCCTGTCTTTAATGTTCACTCACTCACACACACACACACACACACACACACACACAGGTATGACTCCCTCTTTCTGTTGCCTTCTCCCTTTTGTTTTCTTTAATTTTGGTGCCTGATGATTGTTTTTTTTTTTTTCAATTATTTTACTTACTGTTTGTCACTACTGAGATCACGTCTAGGACACTCCCTGGGCATGCTCCGGTGCCAAAACGGTCAGACGGCAGGATCAACCAGATATTTAGCGGGGTAAAAGGTTGGATCAGCCAGATACATTTTAAATACTAAAGAAGGGATGATCCTGTCATCTTTTTGTGGCAGCTTCTCGGGAAGCGACAGACAGAGTGTCATGTTTCAAAGACTGTTCAGCCCTCCCACATCCATTCCATAAGCCAATGCAGGAGTGGCATCATTTGAGTGGCATGGCACATGAACGTCATAACAACCCGCCAGTTGTTATGGGAAATATCAACTGGTCAAGTCCATAGGAAAAACTGCTGACCAGTTATTATATACTTATACTGGGTGCTCGCTTCTCTGCCCGCCCCAACCCCAGATGGGGTCTTCCCTGGTTTCAGTTTCCCCTTATACCTGTCCCACCCCACTCCTGAAACCCTCCACTGTGCTGTCCTCCACCAGACTCCTGGGCAGCGCATTCGATGGCTCCACCACCCTCTCCGAGAAGTTGTGTCTCCTACGCTCCCCCCTGTAGTTTTCCCCCCTCCAGCTTCCACTCATGCCCCTGGTTGTTCCCCTTCTTGAGCCTGAACAGCTCCTGGGCTCCATCCTTGTCGATCCCCCTTACATACTTGAAGGCCTCTATCACATTCCCGATCTCTCCTCTCCTCCAGTGTATACAGTCTGAGCTCATCCAGTCTCTCCTCATAGGGCCTACCTCCCATGCTGTGCATCATCCTGGTCACTCTCCTCTGTACCCTCTCCTGCAACGCTATGTGTCTCTTGAGATGTGGTCTCCAGAACTGCACACAGTACTCGAGATGCGGCCTGACCAGGGCATTATACAGAGGGAGGATCACCTCCTTCTTCCTGGAGGTTATCCCTCTGGCTATGCAGCCCAGTATCCTGTTTGCTTTTGCTGCGGCTCTTCTGCAATTCTCAGTGTTGTTCATTTTGATGTCCTCCACCACCACTCCTAGGTCCCTCTCACCCAATGAAGCCTGCAGTGTAACCCCCTCCCGGGTGTTTGTATGTCCCAGGTTTCTGACCCCCAGATGCAGCACCCTGAACTTCCCTGTATTAAACTTCAATCCCCACCTCCTTGACCACCCCTCCAGGGTATCCAGGTCCCCCTGAAGGGCTACTCTCCCCTCCTCCCCATCCACCAGGGCTCCCAACTTTGAGTCATCTGCAAAGAGATTCAGCCTGCTCCTAACCTCCCTCCCTAAGTCCAAGACATAGGCATTGAATAGTAGTGGCCACAGCACTGAACCCTGGGGAACCCCACTGATGACCCTTCTGGGGAGGAGACTATCTCGCCAACCACTACTCTCTGTACTCACCCCGTTAGCCAACTTTCTACCCACCTGAGCAACTGCCCCCCCCCCCCCGCTTTGATATCAGGCCATTGGAGGTATCGAGTCAAATGACTTGTTGAACACCAGATAGAGGACGTCCACTGGCCTATGTCGGTCCAGGGTACCCGTCACCCAGTCGTAAAACTCCACAAGGTTGATCTGACATGATCACCCCGAATCAAAGCCATACTGCTTGTCATCCAGGTGCCCCAAGCTTTCCAGCTGTCCCCCAAGCCTCTCTTTAATAATGACCTCCATCACCTTGCCTACCATGAACGTTAGGTTAACAGGTCTGCAGTTCCCCATCTCCTCTCTAGACCCCCCCCTTTCTGGATAGGCATCACATGGACCACCCACCAATCCTGGGGCACCCACCCTGTCTGCAGAGAGATGCTGAAGAGTGCAACCAGTGGCACTGCCAGCACGTCTGCCAGTTCCCTCAGGACTCTCAGATGCAGCCCATCCAGCCCCTTCTCAATCTTTAACAACCAGAGGGCCTCCCTCACCCTATTCTGTGTAATTTCATCCTCCCAGCCTACCCTTCCATGCACCTGCCCCTACCCCTCTAGTTTCAGCCTATCCCCTGCTCTAGCCTCTTCCAAACCTCCAGACTCCAAGGGACCTCCTGTTACTGTGGGGTCTCCTTCCCTCCCATTGGGAGGGAAGGATCCCCTGCCCTCCCTGAAAAAGACAGAGGCAAAACACTCATTTAGTACCTCTGCTTGCTCCCCTGCTTCCTGAGCTCATTCCCCCATTCTTAATCCAGCTGATCTGTGCCCTTGCTTTTCTTTTCTCCCCTATATATTTAAAAAAAAAAAACTTTCCCCCCTCCAGATATCCCTGGCCAGGTTTTGCTCCTTCCTCACCTTGGCCACTCTCACCACTCTGGTAACCCTCCTGGCCAGCAACTCATACTCTCCCTTTCCCTCCTTGAGTGCTTTAAGTGCGCATAGGCAGCCTTTTTTTCCCCTTACTGCCTCCTGCACCTCCTGGGTCCACCAACATGGCTTTCTGGCCTTACAGTGCTTGCGCCTTACCCATGCGCAGGACCTTGTAGCCTCCTGCACCCCCTTCTTAATGGTCTCTCACAAGCTGTCAGCATCCATGTCCCGCCTTGTCTCCTCCAAGCACCCCCGAAGAATCCTTCCCATGCCCTTGAAATCCACTGCCCTGAAGTCTATTACTACAGTTTTTGTGCAGTTGTCCTCCCCCCCAGGTACAGGAGAAATCAGACCATGGCATGGTCACTCCCTGCCAATGGGCTGCTCACCTCCAAACCCCTTATCTGGTCACTATCTGCTAGGACCATGTCCAATATCCGTCCCTCCCTAGTAGGCTCCCCCACCTGCTGGACTAGGAAGGCGTCCTGGAAGACATCCATCAGCCTCTGCTCCCTTGCCACCGAGGACATCATAGTGCTCCAGTCTGCCCCCGGCATGTTAAGATCACCCATGACCACCACCCTGCCCTTACCAAGGCTACAATGGACTCTGATGTTCTCGACCAGATTGTTCTCCAGGTCCACCGCCAAATCGGGAAGTCTGTACACCACCCCAATTTTCAATCTTTTACCTCCCTCATTTACAGGGTTACCCAAATTGCCTCCATACCACTAACTACTATGTCATTTTTGACTATCAGCGCCACCTCCCCTCCTTCCCACTCCTCAATCCTGCCTGAACACTGTGTATCCCTCCAAGTTTAGGTCCCAGTCGTTCCTCTGGGTGTCCCATGTCTCAGCAATTGCTGCCACGTCCGCTGCTCCTTCAGCTAGCATAGTCTGGACCATGGGCATTTTATCCTTCCATGTATCCCCCCAGTCTCCCACCAACCCATACCCCTCCATCTTGCACCGCTCCCTGAGCCACTGATTCACTACTCTAAGTTTTAGCTTGTTCTCCCCACTTGTCCTTGGTACTGGCAGTATTTCAAAGAAGGAGACTGAGCATCCTATAGAGTGGCAAACCCTGGCCGGCTCCTGGAATCTCATCTGTATCTCCAGTTCACTGTTCCCTTCCAAATTGTTAGTTCACAGGTATACTAGAAAGTCTGGGGATTCCCCCACATTCCCTTGCCATTGAGTATAGCTGGAATTTGGCCTTATGTACAGATAGGCCTGGGATAGACTTAACCTTGACTGAACTGCATTTACCCTCCCCAGCCCCCTCCCACTGAATACCCCTTATCATGGAGTCGCTCAACAGGAGCACTTCCCTCTCCCCCAAATTACTAACCCTTTGTGCCCATCCAGACTCCTTCTTCTGTCTGTGGCCCCTGCTTGCTCCTCACACCCCCACTGCCTGGGTGTCACAAGTCTGTGTGTGTCCTCCAGACTCATCCTTCTCTCTACTGCCCCCAGCTTTCTCCTCCCCCAACAGCCTGTGTGTACAAGTCACCCCCCAACTCTTCCCTGATCTCCCTGTTTGAACTTGAACCATCGGAAACCCTAGCTGGGAATTCTGTTACTGCCCTCTTTATCTCCTCCCCTTAGGTTCTGCCCTATCCGAACCCTCTGCCCTCATCTCCTCCTCCCTTAGGTTCTGCTGTAACTGAACCCTCCACCCGAGTGCTTCGAGCCCCTCCTTCCCCCCATCCCCCTGCTGATTTCTCCAGCCTCGAAACTGGCCTATCCAGAGTGTCCCCTGCCCTACCCCCTCCTCAACTGATTTCTCCAGCCTCTATTTTGGCCTGCCCAGGGCCCACCCACTTCTACCCTGATTTTGCTCTGTGCATCCCCTTCTACCGTACCCCTCAACCCAAGGCACCTGCCCCCCACCCCACCCATCCAATACCCTGGCCTCATGCTCCCCTGCCCTCCCTCCTTTGGATCTGCCCCCCCTCCTCTGTCCCCTGTCCCCTCTGCTTACTGACCAAACCCTCCCTGTCCACCTGCTCCCCCCACCTGCCAGCCTCCTCCACCTTATCCTCCGGATGCAGCAGGGCAAAGTGATTTGTAAGTGTGTTGCCTACCCCTGGTTTGCCCCTGTCTTCCTTCCCTTCCTAGACTCCCTCTGGGCAACCCCATCCCTACAAGATGCCTTCCATACTTTGCTTTTTTTGTGTCCCACCCCCCCGAGCAACTGGGTGGCCCTAGTCCACCCCCACCTTCCCCTATCCCTTGTGTTATACCACTGTGTCTGGATCCTGCCCCCCACCTCTCCAACCCTTCTCCCTCCCCCCCAAATGCCTCCTGATCCCCTCTACCTCATCCCTAATACCTGCCAACTGAAAACACACTGGGCATTCTCCGAACTTCCATGCCCAGTCCAATATTATGGCCGCCCCACACCCCGTATACCCAACCACCCTACCAAAGATGCCTGCTCTTGCTACTTGCAGTCCCATCCTCATTCTGGGTGCAAGCGATTTGTCCCCCCAATAGCAATAACAATAACAATTCCCACACAATCAGTACACAAACAAATTGCCCCCTTCCCCACAGCTGTCAGTGGTACCCCACAATCAAGGCACCCTTAACCACCCCCCCAATCAGCATCAAGTTCACAGGCTCTCGGTAGTCCAGTTGACCCAATCCCCACGTGCCCTCCTCCAAGGTCGAGGTCGGGGCTGGGTGGAAACAAATACAGCCCTCCTGCTCTCTTTGTAAGTCCTGAGGTGGTAGCAGCTGGGCACTCTCCTTAAAAGCTGAGCCGCAAGTCTTAAACGTGGTGCCCTGACTCCTGATTGGGCGCCACCTGCAGCACTCCACCCGGGCTCTGTTTCCTCCCAGCAGCCCACAACAGAACGAGTCTTAAGCATAATTCCCTATCTCCTGATTGGGTGCCCCCTGCAGCACTCCACTCGGGCTCTGTTTCCTCCCGGCAGCCCACAAATCCAGCTCTCTGCTCCCGATGTCTTCTACCGCCGATGCGGCCAGCTCATTCGCCCGGCTCTCTGATCTGTGAATATAGCCCTCCTGCACAATTACAGTCCTCCTGCTCTCTTGTAAGTCCTGCATAATGATGCATAATAGTAATGGCAGTGAAGTACTGAACGGACATCAACCTCACCCCACCCTGCAGAGACTGACAGGCACTCAGGTGTGCCTTTGGCTCATTGGCCATAATGCTCCTGCCATTTCACCTAACCCTACCCTGCAGACTCTGACAAGTGCTGTGTTATGCCCTGGGGTCATCGGGCCCAACGCTCACCCCATTCCATAAGGAAAAACATTGAGATGGGTGCAGTATAGGAGAATGGGGTGAACTTTGGGGCAGAAGAGTCCAAGGCACACCTTGATGCTGTCATTGGCTGTAGGGTGGGAGTGGGAGTGGAATGGCATGAGCATTACAGCTGACAATCAAAAGAAACACCCCTGACACCTGTCAGTCTCTACAGGGTCGGGCGTTATGGTTGGAAACTCTAACGCCCTGGGCGTTTGTTGGCATGTGCAGTCCAAATTTTCAACATGGTCTTTTTTTGGCCCCATCTCATGAAAGCATTTGGGATCTCTGCTCATGAACAGTGGCACTGCGATTTTCTTAATCTGTCCTGAATGTTGATTTCCCACATTGACCGCGCCACTGTGTGCCACATGTGCGAAAACACATTGCAGGCAGAATATGAAAAATGACAGCTGTACTGCTCGTAAAGAGGTGTGAAAAATGGCAATGTTGAAAATCTGGAGGGAAAATTTTAAAAATTCTCGAACTTACAAGCGTGTGTGGAAATTGCAGCCCCCATGAACAGTGACACTGTTGTTTTGTTAATCAGTCCTGAAAGGTGATTCCATGCAGTGACTGAAATCACCTTCGGGACCGAATAAGGACATGACAGTGACTGAGTTCATGAAGTGGAGTCCCAGGAACCCCATGTTGAAATGTGGGGCGAAGGCACAAAATGGCCAAGATAGCCAACTAAGTTGACCCCACTGATGCCATTATACAGCTTACCATGATTTTCTTCAGTTTGCGATTGGCTTTGAAGAGAGCAGGCGTGTTCCACTTCTCTGAAGACTGTCGCGCCGGGCTCCAGAGGTAACTATGGGGTGAGGGGTGCTGGGAGGGGTGGGTGCAGATTGGGAGGGGCGTTGTGACAAGGGACCTTTTTTTTTGTTTTGTTTTACAGGTAAAAAATAAAAAAAAGACATCGCTAGAAGGTTTTTTTTTTCAGGTTTGCTTTGGGCACACCACCTGTATTTCTTTGGGAGGGGGACTGAAGCCGACAGGGATTGGGCACCCCATCTGCAAAGAAAGAGTGACTGTGTTTTGGGGGGCACAATGCTGAAGGGGACTGAACACCCCCCTCGGCACACAAATATACAAGGGGGGCATTAAACCGATGGGGATCGGGCTCCCTTGTCAGCAGATGAACTATGGAGGGGGCATGCTGACGGGGGGATTGGGTACCCCGAGGCTAGCTTCCAGGCAGCACTGCAAGAGGCGGACAGTGACAACTGCCGCAGTGTTCATTGAAAGGTTACACCAGGCAAGGCACACCCTGCAATGACAGGGAGCTCTCTCGCTGTAGTGACGAAATTGTTTCAAGTTGGTGGCACGCTACTGCAGTGCTGTCAGACAGCATGCTCATTCATTGGTGCCACAGAGGCCCGTCCGAAAAAGCAGTGGC
Source organism: Neoceratodus forsteri (assembly GCA_016271365.2). Classification (NCBI taxonomy): domain Eukaryota; kingdom Metazoa; phylum Chordata; order Ceratodontiformes; family Ceratodontidae; genus Neoceratodus; species Neoceratodus forsteri. Next base: position 388,170,214 of record CM057457.1, on the reverse strand, counting down.
CCCATTGGCCACAACACGACTGCATGTCCAAAACCTGCTACTCCACTCCAAGCTACCACAATATGTTGTTTGTGCTGCGCGCGCAAGACAACATAAAAAGGACAATCATCCTATATTAGATTGGGGGGGGGCACTTCAAATTTAATACAATTTGCAAATCTCAGCCCAGGCCTCAAAATACTTATGGAAACACTATTACGTATATAATCAAGGACTTTCTTTTTAAGACTTGAGCAGGGACAATACGCTGTGCATCTGAAGGTGTTCCATTACTTGAGCAGGGGATAATAAGTTGTGCATCTGAAGGTATACCATTACTTGAGCAGGGGATAATAAGCTGTGCGTCTGAAGGTATACCATTACTTGAGGAGGGGATAATAAGTGGTGCATCTGAAGGGGTTTCATTACTTGAGCAGGGGATAAGGGTATCAGGGACAGTAGAGAATGTGCAAAATGATAAAGCTGCTAGAAATAGGTGCACATGGGCAATACAGCAAGCCAAGGCCTCCCACCACAGAAATCAGCAGTCCCAGTGCCTGAAAGATGGCAAAACATTCTGGGCTACCATCAAGGACCTCGCTGGGACTTGTGACAGATTCCCACCAACCATGATACACCACAGTGACAAAGTCATATGTGACGAAGTTACCATAGCCACTATTTTTAATGAGGCATTTATTGACTACAGTGCAGTCATACCACCTAAAACAATTGCTCACGAGGATAAAACACTGAACTGTGAACACCTGCTCACTCCCTTCCTAGCACCAGCCCAAAATTCTACTTTCTGCAGGTGACCACCAAGGAGGCTGCTAAATACCTTGCAAATGTGGTGGGTAAACGAAGGATGGGCAGGGAAGGGATTGATATGAAACTTATCCCAATCGGTCTCCCTGAAGTGGTCGTAACTATCACTAAGCTTTTTAATATGTCACTTCAGATGTCAGCCTTCCCATCTACCTAGAAAACTGCCCTGGTCACTCCAGTTCTAAAAGGAGGAGATCATTTGTGTGTGTCCAGTTACAGGCCCATCTCCATCCTGTCTCCCATCTCCAAAGCACTGGGAAAAATCATTGTAGACCAGCTCTCTGCACACCTGCACAAATACAACCTCCTCAGCCCATGACAACATGGGTTCCGAAAGTGGCACAGTACCAACATGGCCCTCAATAAATTCACAGGCTATGTCCACAAGGCACTAGACCAGGGACAACTAGCTGGAGCAATCTATATCGACCTATCCAAGGCATTTGACTTTGTGGATCATAAGTTGCTGCTCCACAGGTTAACCGGCACTGGATTGTCCTTGGACATGGTTGGGTGGTTCTCTAGCAACCTGTCCGAGTGCTCACAGAAGGTAAAGATTAATAGTACCATCTCGGAGGCCCGGAAAGTCATTTTCGGGGTCCCGCAAAGGTCCATACTGGGCCCCCTCCTGTTCAGCCTCTTTGTAAATGACCTCCCAGCTGCATGCCCCTCTGCCAAAGCCCTGGTCTATGCAGATGACACAGTGCTATCCCTTAGAGGCTCCTGCCAAGAAACACTGACCAGGAACCTACAGTACAACTTTGACCTGTTACAGGAATGACTTAACACCAGCCTCCTAGAACTCAATAGTAAAAAGACTAAGACAATGCTCTTTACCAGTCACCAGAAGAGGAAATCAACCACACCATTTAAAATAGCACTCAATACGGACTCCACCCTCAAACAGGTTCACTTTTTCTGGTACCTGGGGGTCACAATCGATGAGATCCTCTCTTTCGACGAGCACTTAAGTAATATCACTAAGGCTGCAAACAGGAAGCTAAGGACACTCTACAGACTCCACTTCTGCTTCAACCCTGAAGCCAGGCTCCAGGCAGTCAATGGCACAATCCTGCCAATCCTGGACTATGGAAATGTGGTTTATGGTGCTGCCACAGACACTGACCTACACAAAGTCCACCTTACCCTCAATAAAGCATGCAGATTTGTCCTACATGCAGATCACATCACACACGCCTGCAAGCTCTACATAAGGACAAAGTGGCTCCCATTCAGGGATAGAATAAAGCTCCAGACATGCTTACTAGGAAAGAAGGCCCTACTGGGACTGGCACCTGTCTCTTTAAAGGCATTATATAGACCTGCCCCAGGTGAGCATGCCACAAGAAACGTCTCCAGACATGCCTTAGCCATTCCCTTCAGGAAATCAGCCCAGGGGGAGACGTGCCTGCACAGTAAGGGCTTCCACCTGGATAAACGAGCTTCCAAACATAATCACCAGCCTTCAACGCCTAGGGCACTTCAAATCCAAACTCCATAAGTCCATCTCTCCTCCAGTCCACTGACCATGTCAAACATAATCCCAGCATCTGGCCCACCACTCAACTGCCCACTTGCTCTGGCCAGGTTGCACCTACTCCTCTCCCCCTCCCCCCCCCACTTGTCCTTCATCCAGTACCCCTCTACTACCTCCCCCCACCTGTCCTCAGTCCAGTTCACCCACACCTACCTCTGCCGGTCCCCAGTCTACTTCCTCTGCCCCTCTACTCCTCCCTCCAGCTGCCCTCTATCTGGTTCGCCCACACTACCTCGAGCCCATTTTCTGGACCTCTTTCTCCCCACTCCCCCCACCTACCTGCACTTGCCAAACCCCAACTTGTCTCTCTGCACTTAACTTCTCTCAGATGACTGCACATTGCGTACCTCCACTGGGAAACTGACAATGCCACCAGCTGCTTCATTCATGTCTTGTCGTGTGTAAACCATAAATGTATTTGCTACCCCTTTCTATGTAAACTCTATGTTAGTAGTACAGCCCAAGTGTCAATTTGTCTGCTGTAATTATGCTGTTGCAACAAAATGTATCTCCTTAAGTGTTGATAAGGATCCTTTGTAAACTAACTCTTAGCTCAATGGTTTGTAATTCCGAGTTTCCAATAAATAAATAAAAATAAATAAGTGGTGCATCTGAAGGGGTTCCGTTACTTGAGCAGGGGGTAATAAGTGATGCATCTGAAGGTGTTCCATTACTTGAGCATGGGAAGGGATATTAAGTGGTTTATCTGAAGGTGTTCCATTACTTCAGCAGGAGATAATAAGTTTTGCATCTGAAGGGGTTCCATTACTTAAGCAGGGGATAATGAGTTGTGTACCCGAAGCAGTTCTATTACTTGAGCAGGTTATAGTTAATGGTGCATCTGAAGGGGTTCCATTACTTGAGCAGGGGATAATAAGTTGTGCATCTGAAGGTGTTCCATTACTTCAGCAGGGGATAATAAGTTGTGCATCTGAAGAGGTTCCATTACTTGAGCAGGGGATAATAAGTTATGCATCTGAAGAGGTTCCATTACTTGAGCAGGGGATAATAAGTTGTGCATCTGAAGGTGTTCCACTACTTGAGCAGGGGATAATAAGTTGTGCATCTGAAGGTGTTCCACTACTTGATCAACAGAGAATAAGTGGTTTAACTGAAGGTGTTCCATTACTTGATCAAGATATAATAAGTGGTTTATCCGAAGGTGTTCAATTACTTGAGCATGGGATAATAAGTTGTGCATCTGAAGGTATTTCATTACTTGATTAAGGGATAAGTGGTGAATCTGAAGGTGTTCCATTACTTGAGCAGTTGATAATAAGTTGTGCATCTTAAGGTGTTCCATTACTTGAGCAGGGGATAATAAGTTGTGCATCTCAAGGTGTTCAATTACTTGAGCAGGGGATAATAAGTTGTGCATCTGAAGGTGTTCCATTACTTCAGCAGGGGATAATAAGTGGTGCATCTGAAGGGGTTCCATTACTTGAGCAGGGGATAAATTGTGCATCTGAAGGGGTTCCATTACTTGAGAGGTAATTAATTTTTCAAATAATTTTTCAAGTAGTTTGTTTAGCACAAATACGATGGTGATAGGATGATAGTTTTCCATGCTTTTGATGTCACCCTTTTTATGTAAGACGTATTCTCAGGCAATTTTCCAAAGCACTGGAATTTGGACATATAATCCAAATGTATCTGTGTTGCATACATTCTCAGTATCTCTTTGTATGGAAATATCTTACAGCCTCTGCTTTACTTCTTCTATAAATATTTTTGGGTTTCAGATGGCTTTTCATAACTCCTTCAAGCCCATTTTTTTAATAATGTTTTGAACTATAAAACTAATTCTCTTTGTTTGACTTTTTGGAAGTTACTCAGAGACTCAAACCAGCATAGTTTTGGATGGTAATCTGTTGCAGTTCATATTTACCATACGACCCCAGAGTTTAATGACTCTGATAAGTATTCTAGTTTAGAGTGACAACATCCCAAATTCTAATCTTAGAAAGGGGAGCAGCAATCTCTTGGCAAATTCAGTGCGTATCTGTTGAAAACATTCAGTACTGCAATTTCTCAAATTAAAACCCCAAGCTTCACTGCCATGCAATGTTTGATCATTTTTGCTTCAAATGCTTCTTTTTTTTTTTTTTTTTAGGACAGTCTAAGAATTGTTAGCAAAATTGTATGTGAACAAACTAATTGGCCTTTTTTATATGATTTTCCTTTTGTTTCCTTTATATGGGGTTTTCATCCTTTTTTTCTCTCAAGTACAGAAACAAAAACGTAGAAACTGATGGCAGACATGGACGCTAGGCCTGTCCACTCTGCCCATTTCCCTACATACCTACTGCAAAAGCCACAGACCCTACTTGATCTCCAGCTCTACCTTTTCATTCCTATCACTAGGGTTCCCCAATACCTGTCCCATGCATTTTTGAATTCTTCCACTGTGTTTGCCCCACCACCTCTGCAGGGAGTCTATTCTATGCATCTACCAGCAATTCCCTGAAGGAATGCTTCCTCATGTTTTCCCTTAATCTACCTCCTTCCTACCTCATGGCATTCCCCCTCATTACTGAACATCTCCTTTTCCGAAAGATGCTACCCTCCAATAGATATCTACAGATTTCTATCATATCTTCCCTGTCTCTTCTCTCCTCCAAGGTATACATATTAAGGTCTCCCAGTCTCTCCTCCAGGGTATACATATTGAGGTCTCCCAGTCTCTCCTCCAGGGTATACATATTGAGGTTTCCCAGTCTCTCCTCTTATGACTTTTGGTGCAGGCACTGCACCATTTCTGTTGCCCTTCTTTCAACTACCTCTGCCCTATGTCCTTATGGTGATGGGGCTTCCCCAACTAGGCACTTTACTCCAAATGAGGCCTCACGCATGATCTGTACAGTGACATCATCACCTCTTTTCTTCTCCTGGTGATATCCTTTGCACCCTAGCATCCCACTGGCTCTCCCCACAGCCTTGGCACATTTTTTTGGCCACCTTTAAGTCATCAGATATGATTAGTCTAAATCCCTTACCCGTCTGCTGACTATTAATGTGTCCTTCTTTATCATGTAATCCTCCCCTGGGTTTTTGCACCACAAATGTATGATTTTGCACTTTTTCACACTGACTCTCAACTGCCACACTCTAGATTATTCCTCCAGTTTACCTAGGTCCCTCATCATTTTTTTTTTCACCCCTCCTGGAGTGTCCATCCTGTTGCAGGTCTTAGTGTCATGTGCAAAAAAGCACGGGTGCGACTCAGTTCAGCACTTTTTATTTCAGAGCTGGGTATTACAGCACCACCCATTCCAGCGCTGTTCATTTCAGCACGAGATTAGTGACAGCTGTCTCATTTCAGCGCTAGATTACCATCAAACCTACCAGCCAATTGTGAGGTCTCCAGTGGGGCAGTGGGGAAAGTTCATGTGCAGGCTGGCAGTGCAATGAGTTTATTTCCACTGGCACTATCTGCTTAACATTATGAAATGTACAGTGTCTTACTATTTATTTAAATTAGCAATTTAAGCCATAATTTTTTAGTGACTCTTCTTACAAACTGCATATCCCACATTGGTATTTATTCGGTGTTTGTATTCTTCATCTAACCAGCCTTTCATATTAATCTGCACTATGTACAAGACTAATAAAATATGCAAACTTAGAGTAAACAATACATACCTGCCTTAGACATATACTTGGTGTTGTGCAAGGGGTTTAATTTGCGTGCCACCTGAAAACTTTGTTTTACTTTGTTTTATCGATTCTCCTCGTGCTCATGTTATTTTGAAATACTGCATAAAATATAATGTATAAATACTGCATTAAAAAATGGAGCTGAAATGGGAAGCACTGTAATGAGAGCGCTCAGTTGGATGGCACTGGAATGTAAGCGCTGAACTGAAAAGCACTGAAGTAGGCTACATCCAAAAGCACACATTCCCTTCCAATCTCTCTGCAATGTCATATGTGAAGACATTAAACAGGACTAGCCCCAGAACTGATCTCTATGGCACCCTGCTAGCCCCCCTACTTTTTTTTTCTGGTTGAGTTCAATTTTTCCAGAAGCTTTTGTCTTCTATCACTCAACCAGTTCCTAACCCAGATTATCACCTTGTGACCTACTCCTAGGCTGCCTAACTTGTTCACAAGTCTTCTATCTTAAACTGTATCAAATGCCTTACTTAAATCCTGCTAGGCAACAGCCACCACTTCTGCCTGATCCACTTCCCTCATTACCCAGTCCAAGAAATCAATTAGATTTGTTTGACATGACCTTCCTGATGTGGATCCATGCTGTCTTGGATTCTGTGCTCCACTGGAATCAATGTGTTCCACAATCCTTTCTGCAAGTAGTGGTTCCATAATTTTCCTCAGTATTGAGGTGAGGCTGATGGCTCTGTGGTTTCCAATCTCCTCCCTACTCCCACGATTGTGAAGAGGGACTACATCTGCCCTATTCCAGTCCTCTGGAACCACTCCTGTATCAAGTGATTCATTAAACAGGGCCACTAGTGGTGCTTCCAGCACTTCCCATAGTTCCCTCAATATTCTAGGACATACACAGGTGGAAGATGGGGGGGGGGGACTCAGGGAGGAAAGGAAACATAGAATTTGAATTTGATGACAGATGAGGACCACTTGGTCCACCCAGTCTGCCCATTTCCCTACCTAATGGATAAGCTGCAGATCCTAGTTAACCAACAGCCTACTTCCTCCTACCCCCACCCCTAGTACTGCCTTATGACTGTCCCATGCATTCTTGAATTCTACCACTGTTTTGACTCCACAACCTCCTCAGAAAGGCCGTTCCATGCATCCACAACCCTCTCCATGAACAAAATACTTCTTCATGTTACCTCTGAGCCATCTCCCCTCTATCTTCGAATTGTGCCCCCTTGTTCTTGCACACCTCTTTTTCTGAAAGATGCTACCCTCTTGGACTTTGTTGATTTCCTTGAGGTACTTGAAAGTTTCTATCATGTCTCCCCTCTCCCTCCTGTCCTCGAGGGTATAAATATTAAGCTCCTTAAGTCTCTCTTCATATGTCTTCTGGTACAGACCCTGCACCATTTTAGTTGCCCTCCTCTGGACTGCCTCCATCCTGTCTATGTCTTTGTAGAGATTGGGTCTCCAGAACTGCACGCAGTACTCCAGATGGGGTCTCACCAGCTGTCTGTACAGAGGGTTAACAACTTCCTGTTTTCTACTGGTGATACCTCTCCCTATGCATCCCAGTATCCTAGCAGCCCTCTCGCATTGCTTGCCCACCTTTAGATCATCTGATATCACTACCCCCAGGTCCCTTTCCATTTTTGTTGTTGTTAGCATCTCACCCCCCTACTGTGTACTCTTCCCCTCGGTTTTTGTTTCCCAGGTGCATCGCTTTGCACTTCTTAGCACTGAATCTAAGCTGCCATACATTTGACCATTCCTCCAACCTTGCCAAGTCCCTTGTCATCCTTTCCACTCCACCTTGTGTATCAACCCTGTTGCAGATCTTTGTATCATCTGGAAAGAGACATACTTTTCCTTCCAGTCCCTCTGCAATGTCACTTCTAAAGACATTGAAGAGGACCGGTCCTAGTACTGAACCCTGTGGTACCCCATTAGTAACCCCCTTTCTTCAGAGTGGACTCTGTTTACTATTACCCTCTGTGTCCTGTACTCCAGCCAGTTCTTTACCCAGGCTACCATCTTGGGACCCACTCCCCAGCTGGCTAACTTCTATATTTATCTTTTGTGTGGGACTGTGTCAAATTCCTCGCTAAAGTCCAGGTAGGCCATGTCCACTGACCCTCCCTGATCTACTACTTTGGTCACCCAGTCAAAGAAATCTATAAGATTCATCTGACATGACCTTCCCACTGTGAATCCATGCTGCCTTGGGTCCTGTGCCCCACTGGCCTCTAGGTACTCAACAATTCTTTCCTTCAGAAGTGATTCCATTATTTTCCCTATCACTGAGGTTAAACGAACAGGTCTGCAGTTTCCTGCTTCTGCCCTGCTCCCACTTTTGTGATGTGGAATAACATCTGCCCTCCTCCAGTCCTCAGGTACCACCCCATCTTCCCATGATTTGTTAAAGAGGGTAGTCAGTGGTGTCACTAGTTCTGCCCTTAGTTCTTTTAGAATTCTGGGATGAATCCCATCAGGCCCCATTGTTTTGTCCACCTTCAGTTTTAAGAGTTCTTTCAGAACTCTTTCTTCTGTGAATGGGCTGGTATCAATCCCCATATCCAGAGTGTTTCTATTGTTTAGTTTAGGTACACCCCCTCTTCATTTGTGAATACTGAGCAAAAATATTTGTTTAGTATCTCTGCCTTTTCACAGTCACCCTCTGACCACTCCCTGCCCTTTATTAAGCCTCACTATCCCTCCCTTTGTCTCCCTACGCTCCCTGATGTACCTATAAAAGGTTTTATCCCCCTTCTTAACTGAGTTGGCTATCTTTTCCTCAGTTTGGGCCTTTGCTGTTCTGACTGCCTTCCCTGCTTCCTTTCGCTTTAACTGATACAGTTCTCTGTCCTGCTCCTTCTGTGATTCCTTGTACTTCCTGAATGCTTTCTTTTTCTCCCTAACCTTCCCTGCCACCTCCTTTGAGAACCATAGTGGGTTTTTACATTGTTTTATTTTCTTCACACAAAGGTTTGTTGCCTCTGTGATGGCAGTTTTGATTATTCCCCATTGTTCTTCCAACCCCTCCTTCCTGCCCATTTGCTAGTACATTCCTTAGGCACTCACCCCTTTTTGCAAAGTCAACCCTCCTAAAGTCCAGTACCTTTGCCTTTGTATGGCTTGACTCTACTGCTGTGTTTATCGTGAAGCATACTGTTCGATGGTCGCTAGTTCCCAGATGGCTACCCACTTCTAAATCTGTAATCCTCTCTCCATCTCCATTTGAGAGTACCAGGTCTAAGACTGCTCCATCTCAAGTGGGTTCCAGTACTAGTTGTCTAAGGCATGCCCCCTGTGGGCCATCTAAAATGACCCCACTCTTGGAAGTGGCTGCTGCAAATGCACTTCAGTTAACATTGGCATATTCAGATCCCCCATCAACAATATCTCCCCTTTTTCTGCCATGCTAAGAATACCTTCTATCATTTCCTTGTCCATTTCCTAGCCCTGAGATGGGGGTCTGTATACAACCCCTGTGCGGAGGAGGAGCTACTTCACTGAGAAGGTGGTGGAACCATGGAATGCGATGCCCAGGGGACTAGGGGAGGCAAAGACTGTGGAGGGGTTCAAGAGGGGGTTGGGACAGGTATAGGGGTAGGGTTGTGCTGGGAAAGTCCAATACAAGGGGAAAATCTTGAACTGGGAATGCAGAAGCCTGAGGTGGTGGGGGGAACAGCAAGCACAACTCCCAGGTTGGGGGCTGACCAAACGAGCAGACACGAAAGATTGTTAGACCTACTCTGCCTACATTTTAGTATGTTAGTATGCAAGACATTTAAATACCAGTCCAATAATATGCATTTGTCTTCTCAAGTCTAAATGCAACCAGTTCAACTTTCCGTACAAGAGGTAGTGGTGAGTATGTCATCGGACATTGAGAACAAACCTGGCAAAGTAGTTAGACATGTTGCCCAACTTATTTATGTAACAAACCACTCCTAATAGTAGGGGAAGGAGGTTGTTACCATATGTGGCCAGCAGGGGATGGTTACCCTGACATCATCCTCTGTAGGTGAAACTGATGTAGGAGGAGCTGCAAGGAGTATATAGCTAGGGTGCCCTCAAGGTGCCAGCATTTTTGAGGGTCTTTGTTCTTGAGCATAGCAGTTGTTCCTCTTGTAGGGGTAAAGAAGCAGCTACGTGCCAGAGTGCTGGTAAAGAGCTGACACTCCAAATGTCCTCTGTGGGTGTTTACCCTGGGATGCAAGTGAGGGATCAGCTGGGACATTCAAGAAATATGTGCCGGCTGAACCAGGTATTGCCATCAAGGTGCTGAGGAGTCAGGGATACTCTTGTATTCCAGGCTGAGGTAGGCACACAGCATGCCTACCAACAGACAGACTGAAGTACTTAAGCATGGGACACAGGAGGCCCTCAATGTATACTCTTATCTGGAAGTCTGATTCTGAGAGTGGCAGGGGGCCCTGGACACCTCTCCATGGTAATGGCATTGGCGTAACACTGAGTGAGACTCTGGAGACTGACAAGGAGGGACCTCAGGTACCCAGGATGTGTCCTATATCACTGGAACTGGCGGGTGAAGATCTGGAGTTTGCCATAATTTGGGAGTTTATAGGGACCACTGAGAGGGTGTAGGAATTCAAAGGGCCATCTCCTCAAGGCACATCTCCCAAGGGGATTCAGACTTGAGATGGGTTCCCCTGAAGTTCACTGTGGCCATCGTAATGGACAGGGGACCACCAAGACCTGTGCCCTGATACAATCAAGAACCCTGGAAACAGGTGAATAGGTAGTAGTGCATACAGAAAGCAAAAGCGAGGCAAAAAAAAAAAAAGACTCCTCCATGACTTATTTGTTGAGGGCAAACTCTGCAAATGATGGTAGGGGCTCCTAAGACCTGTGTCACCAGAACATCATCATCATAGAGTGGGTCACAAGTGTTACCTTTGTATGCAACACAATAGGATGTGGTTGATGCCCAGGAGATCTACAGATCTGGTGAGAGAAGTGCCAATAAAATTTCTTAGGCTGAGAATCTATCCTGATAATACTGATTGCCTTGCCAGAGAGCCACATTCTGTAACATGTAATAAGCCATGTGGGCAGGTAGCACAAGTAGAAGAAAGAGCAGGGAAGTCAGGTTTTAGCACTGATGGAGAATCCCTGGGCACCTTGTTACTCAAGAAGTACAGAGGCTGCACAAAGTCACCTTGAATATTGAACCAAAAAGAGAGAGCATCAGAGACCCTGACCTGAGTGGAAAACTGCTGGGGGCAAAGAATGAACAGAATGTGCCACAGCAGGCAGCTGCTAGGCAGTTAGCATGCCATATAGTCAGACACTGGGTGAAATGGCTACCCAGGAAAACTGAATTACCATAATGAATTATGTAGGAGCTGAAGAACTGGAGTCTACTGGCCCTTGACTACTTATTGTGCAAATTAAGTGTAGCCTGAAGCCCTCCAGTAAAGTTAAGTTCTTGAAATGCAACGGTCCAGAGTATTTTGCTCCACTAAGTGTAAGAATTACAAGATGAAGATTTAGTTGTTATTCATCTTCTGGGTAATTCCAAAATTTCACTTTATCCTTCACTATAAATATCAATGTTTTATGGCTGGCTTCTGACAATGGAGAATTAGCTGGTCCCAGGAGAGTGGAATACTTTTCATAATAAACAAACGTGATGGCAGTAAATAAACAAAAGCAGATGCCTGGGAGTTCAGAAGGGGGGGTGGGGAAACGGATCATCAGATGGATAGGAAATTGGCTCTCAGAGCATACCCAAAGGGTCATGGTTGGGGGGTTAGTCTCATCTCCAAGGAAGGTCATCATTGGGGTCCTTCAGGGATCAGTCCTAGGGCCCCTCCTGTTTAACACCTATGTCTCTGACATAAGGAAGGGTATCAAGAATGAAATGAGTCTCTTTGTGGATGACTCGAAGTTGGGAGCAGTGGTGGATGGAGAGGAGGGGAAGGTGACCCTGCATGAGGACCTAAATGCTCTGGAGAAGTGATCAAGGAAGTGGAGTCTGAGGTTCAATGCAGGGTTCTGCACCAAATTGAGATGTCTGAGAGGGACTTGTGGGTGGTGGGGGACGTCAAAATGAACAACTCTGACTTGTAGGAGGGCAGCCGCCAAAGCCAATAGAATGCTGGGATGCATCACTAGGGGGATTACCTCCAGAAGGTAGGAAGTGATACTCCCTCTGTACAACTGCTTGGTTAAACTGCACCTTGAGTAATGTGTGCAGTTTTGGAGGCCGCACTTAAAAAGAGACATTGCACTCCTGGAAAGGGTCCAGAGGAGGGCAAGCAAAATGATCTGGGGCTTGGGGGAAAGGACCTAATGGCGAGAGGCTTGGGGAGCTCAACATGTACACATTGGAGGAGAGGAGGGACAGGGGAGACATGATAGAGGTCTTCAGGTACATGAAGGGGATAAAATGGGGAGGCTAAGTCGGGGTGCTCCAAAGGAAAGAGGGGAGGGCAACTTGAGGGCACAGGTGGAAGCTAGAGGGGGAGTCTCGGGGGGGAAGGAGGAAGTGCTGCTTCACTGAGAGGGCGGTGGAACCATGGAATGCACTGCCCAGGAGTCTATTGGAGGCAGAGACTGTGGAGGGGTTCAAGAGGGGTTGGGACAGGTATAGGGTAGAGTTGTGCTTGCAAAGTCCAACACAAGGCATGTGGACAACGATTACATATCACAGAGGATGCTCTCAGGGCAGCTACGTCCACTGGTATACTATCACCCCTGGGTGTTACTGTACACACAACCAGTGACCTGGGTTAAGGAACACGCCTCTGTAGGCAGGAAATGGCCGGGGGAGGATCACACATCACAGAGGATGCTCTCAGAGCAGCTATCTCCGATGGTAGACCATCACCTCTGGGTGTTACTGCACACACTGCCAGTGGCCTGAGTGAGGAAAAATGCCTTGGCAGGTTGGCACTGGTACAGGGAGGAGGATCACACATCACAGAGGATGCTATTAGGGCAGCTACCTCCGCTGGTATACTATCACCTCTGGGTGACCACAGTTGGCAGTGAATCTGGAGCAGTGTGGGGGAAGGGGAACTTTGGTTACTGCCAGGCTACACACATTTGCATTCCAAAGGAAAGGAATGAAGTCAAGTGAAAACCTCAGTCAGTAGCAGGATGATGACCCAGCCTCCTACAGACCTTGCACCAGTGACATGGACCTTCTCTGAGCTGGATCCCGAGTTGTGGTGGGAGTTGGGGAGCTTCACCATCTCAGCCAGTAGCAGGATGATGGCCCTTCCTTAGGGGGGTCCCCTAAGGAAGGCCACGTGCCGAAGCTCAGGGGCTGGCGCATTTCTGTCTGATATCCTTTGGTGATTTTGCATTAATTTTGGTTTTGTGAACAGCATATGATGCATTAAATGAGCAATAAGCACCGATACAGAGTACACTGGATTCTTTTGTGAAGGTGGAGTAGCGTTGGTTTCTGGAATTTGTTTATTAAGATGTGATTGGGCTGGCAGCCCGATTATCAAAACATATCCCGTCTATTCCAGTGTGCAACAAGATTCATAAGTTTTAAAGTAATTTGTAATGGTAGTCCATGGTCAACAGATGACCGTATTCTGAAATACATTAAAATAACTAAATACAGTAATTGCACAATGTTCAACTTGTCTCACAAAACTCTATCCTGTTCCTCCCCTTCTCACTTCCTCCACCTAACCTTAAATGAAAATGGGGTAGTGTTTCTTTTTTTTATTTGACTGAAGGTGCTGAGAGGGGAAGCAGACTCCACATAGGTAGACTAAAAAGGTAACTGCACTCCCCTCACCCCGGACCCAGTGACCCCTTCTACACCAAGGGCAGTTTAAAGCCACGCACACATACACACACATAGTTATTAAATATGTACTGGTTGGACTCTATGCTGCAAGTTGGAGAGTGTGCATGCAGGCTTCAGTGTACATACTGTACCACAGTCTGCCTGTTCTGCTTTCTCTGACTCACAGGATGGAGTCCATGCTCAAAAGAGTGTGCACACCCCCAGACTGCCTAGCTCCATCTCACAGAATGTTTACTTTAAAAGCAGTCATTAAACTGACTTTTATCATTTTTTCTTAAAACAGTCTCACTTAGTAACTGGTCTGTAATGCTCGGGTAAAATCCAAATCCCTATTTCATAAATGGGGATCATGCTGTGCAGCAAAAATAACTAACAGTGAGCACTGGGAAGTGTTCCACCACATCAGCATATTCAGCCATACTGCAACCTGTATATGCACAGGGTATTAAAAAAAAAAAAAATTAGCCAAGACAAAATGGCACACAGAGCCCACATCTCAGTACTGATTTCATTAAACAAACTGAAGCATTACAGAAGCCAGTGGAACTCCTGATCCTGTAACACAGAACTTCATTTTCCTTAAGGAAAGTAATACTGGGATGGGACCGAGCGATGGATCTTGCCTGGCTGCCCTACTGCATGTTTGCTACCTGCTCTCTCCGACACAAACTGAATCCCTTCCAAATGTGTATTACGATGGTAAATCCTACCTTACATCCCCTCCCACTGCTTCTGTAGACGGTCCATCAAGCCATTCTTTTCTCCTGGTTGGGGCACGTTATATAGGGATACTGCACTGGTGTCATCTCTGATTAATATGAAGAGTGTGCTGCCTGCATGCTCACCAACCTGCCTGACTGCTCTTGCTTATCCTCTCTTGCATCACTGACTCCCGTTCTCTCCAGCAAAATGGCATATTCCCATGCGCGATACAGATGGAGAAGCGAGCGCGTCATTGCAATGCTATAGACGCCCACACACGACAGAAAAAATGTGATTCAAGCACTGCGCAGCCACTCAATGGACATACTGAGTGATCAGATGTCAGAGGACCAAAAAGAAAAGATTAGGAAGTCGGCGCCTGGAATACCAGTCATGCTGTGTGGTTGAGTAGGGGCATGTTAAACTTTACTGGAGCCGATCTGGGGTTTAACCATACACGCTGCACTGGTTGTCTGTGGGACAAATGACTACCTGATACATGCTTGTCCCTGCTGGTAATCTGATAGCTCGAGACATCGGACTATGGGATTTGTTAAGCCCTGACCCACACCAGTGACATGGACCTCCTCCAAGCTGGATCCCGAATTGTGGTCAGGGCTCTTGGGGACACAGGTACCCATGTCATTTAAACACATTTTCACCCTTGGAATGCTCCTAAATTTCAGCAGCAAGTCCCTGAGATGCTCGCATTGCAGAGCTCAGGAGTCCATTTTAGTAGCCATCTTGTTAAAAGCTGGGAGGAGAGGCATAACGGAGCTGAACAGCGAGTGAGTCAGACAGCAAAAATTGGAGCAGACAGCAGAAGAGAAGGGGCGTAAAGAATGCAAATTACATACTTTATGCCCCTTCTTTTTACTATCGGCTCTGATATCAGCTATCTGAATCACTCACACTGTTCAACTCTGTTACGCCCCTCCTTCCAGCATGTACAACAGAGCTGCTGTGGAATGGACAATTTAATTACCCCCCCCCCAGTCTGCAAATGGCAACTGTTGTGTGAGCTCGCTTTACCCTGCAATACTGCTCAATCTTCCGCAGTGCAAATCAAGGACAGGGCATTAAAAAAAAAAATCAGGGACCAATGTTACAAAATGGAACTTCCGCTCAATAAGCCTCTTAATATGTGTTGCTAAATATAACAAGCATTTGCTAATAGAGAACTGGAGTGCAACACATATCTGCCATTACTTTATGCTATAAATCACCACACTTCAGTATCAGGAATGCCAGTTTTAGGAGGGGCAAAGGACATTTCTGAGGCAAAATCGGGACAGTTAAGAGGTATGCTCTCAATTAGTGTGTGAACCAGTCCTGCTCTACTTCTCCTCCTCTTATCGTGTGATCCACTAAATCCTGTCTTGGTGCACAAATGACTGCTTACCCTGCGATCTCTTCCTGTACTGTGCGGTTTGACCTGGAACTCAGGCTGCCAAATTGACAATGCCTTATAGGGGGAATCAGGCTTGGTCTAACCTGCCTAAATCTGTGAAGTTCCTGCTAAAAACTAAGTTCCTGCAGTATTTTAAATGAACTTTGGTGGGGAAAGGGGACATTGTTGAACCAGGAAAGGCACACTGAGCCAAAGCTTGCTTTCAAGTGTGACCTGGGAACACAGTGGAAGTTAAGTGTCTTGCTCAGGGTCACACAGTATGCAAGTGGGAGCTGATGGGATTCACACCCAGGTCTGCAGGGTTGCAGCTCAGTGCCTTTAGTACTTTAACTGAATGGCTTTGACTCTTTTGTAGCCAGGTTGTCACAACTCTGCTTGACAGCCAGTGGCACTGCAGCAAGATAGAATTTCCAAGTTAACATAGTCATATACATTGTCACATTTACATTCCTCACTCAGGAATAGCTTGCACAGTGTAAAAAATATTTGGGGAAAATAAAAGCATACTAGAAAGGTACTTATCCAGACTTGTTCCATTCATTTCAATGGGGACCCCTGAAAATTTCACAAGGACTCCCAAATTTTAGCTCAGGACCCCCATTTCTTCCCCCAGAAAGTCCGGGACTCCTGAACAAAAAATCCTACAGAAAGCCCTGATGGTGGGAGTTGTAGAGCTCCACTACCCCAGCCAGTAGCAGGATGATGACCCAGCCTCCCACATGCCCTGCACCAGGGACATGAACCTCCTCTGAGCTGGATCCTGAGTTGTAGTGGGTGTTGTGGAGCTTCACTACACCAGCCAGTAGCAGGATGATGACTCGGCCTCCCACAAGCCCCGCACCAGAGACATGGACCTCCTCTCAGCTGGATCCTGAGTTGTAGAGGGTGTTGTGGAGCTTCACTACACCAGCCAGTAGCAGAATGATGACCCAGCCTCCCACCGGCCCCTCACCAGTGACATGGATCTACGCCAAACTGGATCCCAAGTTGTGGTGGGAGTTGGGGAGCTCCACTAGCCCACACCATAGGAGGCAAGCCTTGATGGATGGCATACTGGTAACCCTGCGAAACGTTTTATAATGATGTAACCCAGACACCATGTACGAGCAGGCTACTAGCTCTGCCTGATGACCACAATACAGGTTGAGCTGCCTGAGCTCTGTTCTTTTTTTTGTATTTTCCGTTTATCCAGCTGCTCATGACTCATGGCATCCCTGCCGGCCACTACTTCAGAGCGCCAAGGCCCACCACATCTCCAACTTGGTCCTGCGCCACCATTCTCCCAGCCCTGTCTTACAGCCTTATCTCAGGTAACCCGACCTATCCCTGTGTCGGGAAGGCCCTCTCCTCTGAGGGGAAGTGCTGTCAGGTGAACTCTATATCCCAGGAAGCTGCCGCAGAGTCAGTTCAGGCTAGACCAGGGCTTTGTGGTGGTGCGAGCCAGGTGCTCGTCATCTGGTCGACAGGGAGCCATTTTCCCCTTTTCTCATCTTGCCCCACATCGAAACCCTAAAGACAGTACCCTGAGGTGGGGACGTGCAGGGCATATGGTGGCTACACACTCTCCAAGCTTGCTCACCAATCCACCCACAGGAGCTAGGGTTCACCCCCCCCCGGAGGGACATGCCCAATAGATGCTTGTGAAACCCCTCCCCTGCTGGTCTCTGCTCCTGGTTCCTGGTTTTGGGGCATGAACCCGGGTCACCAGCATGCCAAGCAAATCCCTTCACTAGGTTCCATGGTGCTGGTTCTAGGCTCTGTTCTGATTGTAACTGGGGAATTTTTCCAAAACTGCAATAGCTAATAGCATGGTGCCTACACCCTCAGTACGTACAGTGTTCCAGATATTTGAAGGGTACAACCCCCCCCGGGATGCTGTACCTACCCCACTGCCCCTTCCAAATCACCCCACACATGGATTACTAACTAAAACTATTTTTACTACTCATGCAATTATTGACTATGGCTAATAATATGCTCACAGACAGTTTTAACCAATAACAATGAAAAGTGTATTAACGAGGAGAGGGGAATGGGAATGCAGAAATAAATGGCAGTTGGCAAATTTGGTAGACAACTGAAATCAGAAAATAGAACATTAACAGTGCTCCCCCCCCCCCCCACAGCAACAGCACATTCCAATTAGCCCACCTCCCCACTGGTACCAGTGCCCGTTACAGTCTCTATCTGTGTACCCCGGTACAGAACGTTGCAGGCCTGAACATTGCCGTGGGTTGGCCGGTGTTGGTGTGCTTTAAACAAAACTGTAACTTCTTGTGAAACTTTAGCTCCCCAAGTCAGGGCAGGCCCTGTTTTACTCATGGTTCTGTTGCTCAGTTCAGAGAGTCTGGCAATGAGTGCAGGTGCAGTTTGTTGAACTGGGGTCCTCTAGCTGTACAAGTAGGGACAACTGTCCTGACTGTGGCAGGGTCTTACAGCTTCTCACATTCTGTCTGGACCCTCTGTGAATGCAGCAGTTTTGGCTGACACTGCTCTATCAAGGCTCTTCTGTGTCACCCAGGATATAAGAGTACTGTGCAGTGTCTTCCTAGTCCCCAAGCACCTGAGACTGAGGAGCAATCCTACGGTCCAAATGTGTCAACAGTACCCCAGTACACAGACACATGCCCGTGGCTCCCTGTTCCTCGAGTCACCTCATTTGACAAGGGCTAGCTGGCCCCATACCTGGCTTTGAGGCACCTGAACAGGATGTAGTCTCTCTGGCTTCCCTGGACGTGGTCACAAGCACTGGCACAGGTGAATCTGAGCTCCTCCAGGTTGAGGAGCAAACAACCTCTGGCGTGATGGCCCAGCTTTCAGGCTTTTGTGGCTTCTGGTCTCCCAAAGGCAACAGGGGATCAACAGGCTTTTCCTACTCGGCGGCAGGTCACAATTTCAGTCTCTGGCAGATACAGTCCAGCCCTCTTTGTAGGCAGAGGGCTTCACTCCTCCAGCACAATCAGACTCTCCAGATGAAGACAGGCTTCCACAAGTCTCACTGCCTTTTGCAGTGGAAGCCATGGTCTGACTTACAAATTGTCTCTTTCACTCATACATGGCTCCCCTCTGCACTTGGACAGCCTCCGCCATCCACTGCCCCAAGCTGCAACTGTCCATGGGGTTTCAGGGGGAATTGCCAGCATCTGATTGGTTACCACAGCTGTCAGTCAATAAAATTAATAAATATTAGGTCCCTTCGAGGTCAGATTGACTGGCTGTTTGGGTGCCAAGACAATGTCCTTACTCCCTTCTCAGGAACCATAGCTGCAGGTCCTTAGGCTCTTTGATTACAGACCGGCTGGTTTGGGGGTTAGAGGCAACACAGATGACTGCATTCAAAACAGTGTATATATAGTCCCAATTTTAAGTTCCTTTTCCAGTCCAAGAAAATAGCTTTAACCACAGTCTGTTAGTTGCCCCTCTGCCCTATCATCCAGTGGCAGAGTGGGGCATCATCCTCTTCCACTGCCTGCTGCTGCTGCCAAAAAATATTGTCCACAGGCGGCAGGCAGTGCTGTTCATTCATATGGCAACCTCGGCTGCTTTAAAGGGCAGGCGCCCATATATTTTCTAAAAATGTTCATCCCCAGTTTATCTACCCCCTCCGACATGTCTCATAGAACCCCGATTAACCTACCTGGTGTCCAAGCACATGGAGGTGAACAGTCTGCAGAGCTGCCACAGTAGCTTTAATTTCTGAGTTCTGTAGTGCTTAATGACGTTCAAGCTGGTCACAGCCTTCTCGGATATTTGAGCAGGTATCCAGCTCAATGGCAACACACTGTGCGGCATTTACAAAACTGCATGCCAGGCAGCTTACTTCTACATGCTCCTCCAGTCTCCTGCAGAGGGCTTGAGCTCACAGGGCTGGCAGGACCAAACAGAGGAAGAAATGGGACTCTAGACTTGTGGGACTAGTGGGAAGGCAGAGCAGCACACACAGGGAGACAGCCAGGCAGAGGAGTGCCCGAGGTGATTCAGTTAAGTCCCACCTGGGTTACAAGGATGGACTAAAAGTGATCATGTTCAGTGCAAAAGGGCAGTAACAGAGTGAACCAAAAAAACTAAGATAAATACTTACGTCAGCTGTCCATAGGCTACATTCGTATGGGAGGGTTGGTAAAATGACAGGCCCACAGAAATTCTTTGTTGAGATGCCGTTTAAAGGATACCTAAACAACATTTTGACAACAAACTATTCAAAATTCTGACTCCGTAGGTGACTAAAGGAAAGGCTGCTGTATTCATTATGGCTAAAACTACATATATATATATATATATATATATATGTAAAATTTACCTAAATGTGGTTCCAGAGCATTTGAATATTGTAAAATCAGCCTTCTAATTTCAAAAAAACTGTCTTACCTGCTTCCTAAAATGGCCGCCAAATGTGTTATGTGATGACATCATTTGAGCCAAAGTCAGAGAGATATATGGCTCTTTATAGTGCTGACTAGTTATTTTTTTCCATTTGTATAGGATTGTTTTACCCAAAAGGTCAAAACCATGTGCATTATTTTGTATAGTACACATGTTAGGCTATGGTTCTGTTCATTTTATTTTAACATGCTGAAATTGTGTTTTAATCCAACCGACTTTCTCTGTGGCAAACCACAGTGCAGTACAAATCTTGAATAACCTGGTGGTCTAGTGGTTATGGTGGATCCAAGATGCTACAGTGGGGGTGCTGGGGTGGTGTGCATGCTTAATATGCACTTTTTAACATTTTTATTAAATCTTTATATTTTCTGCTATTCTTTTCTAGTACGTTTTTGACAGAACCTACAAATGTAATCAATAGTTTGAATGTAAACATTTGTACAATCAATAAATCAGAATTCCTCAACAAAGTGAAATGCAGCAGCAGCAGCAAAACGCAAGTACATTACTATGTGTGTGTGTGTGGGGGGGGTTGCAGCCACACCCTTCACCACCCCCTAGAGCCACCACTTTTTTGTAGCAAAGTTCTTGTTCAGTCCAATGTTAGAGTTCATACTTACTCGAAACTTAAATATATGCTTGTCTTGTCTTCTTTTTCCATGGGAAATAATAATAAGAATCAGCATTTGTATAGTGGTTTTTATACACATTGTATCCCAAAGTGTTTTACAAGCAATACTAGACTGGTAGTGAAGTGACTGAACATGTAGTGGCAGCCATTTTATACACTAATATCCACACACAGCTTTGGACAATTGCATGAACTGGTTTTATGGGAAGGGGAATGTTGGCCAGGTCAACGGGGTCAGGTAGTTATCAAGGTGCTGGCAGCCCACATCTTATTTCTCACAGTAATCTGCTTAGATTGATCTCCTCTGTCTTCCCCCTTCCCTGAATATAGCAGTACCTTGCAAGTGTGGCCTTCTCAGTCCCCCTCTGGTATTCATTCATCACTATTACTCCTCACACCGAAAACTGGTGAGCTCATCACCCTTCTGCATCATGAATGCAAGTAGTACAGTCCCGTTTTATTTTGACATTTCAAATATAAACATAACTTTCCAGTAAGTCAGGCTGATAGCAACAGGGAACAAGGGGAATGATGGGCTATCCTATCCTTAAAAGATCTAGGCTACCTTTGATTAGGCACTGCTAAATGCTGGGTGTGCACATCATTATGCACGTCATTTAATAGTGCTTAATCATAGGTGGCTTAGATATTACATGGGTAGGAAAGCCTATTTTTCCACTTGTGCAATGCAGCTATCAGCCTGGCTTACCAGAAGATCATGTTTATTATTAATATGTAAAAATAACATGGGAGACTGTACTAACCACATTCATGATGCAGAAGGGTAGTGAACTCACCAGTTGTTGGTGTGGGGTGCAGGTGAGAAGAATGAATGCCAGAGAGGGTCAGAAGAGGCCATTCCAGCAGGGTATAGCTATATTCAGGTTAGTTGAAGACATGAAGGAGGACGTTGAGCAGATCACTGTGAGATCTGAAATGTGGGGCTGCCAACATCGTGATCACTCCCTGACTGTGGAAGAGAGTAGCCAGCGATGACAAATATTCAGAGTGGCAGGACTGCACCTAAACTGTTACTTGAATTCAGTGTAGGGAGATTACCCTCAGGTGGGGGGGGGGGTTGATGTTTGTTAGGACAGTATTGAGGGAGTTGTATATAGCTCATTCAAGATCTGGAAGGGTGGTAGCCAGCCAACTCGAATTGTGGAGTATAGCACAGAAAAGTACTGGAGAAGAACTACTGGGAACTGTCCTGTGGGGTTCTGCAGATCACAGGTAAAGGAGCAGACTGATGATGGAAGTCGGGTGGATTTGCTCAAGGTGTTAGTATGCCTCTCCTGCTAATAATAGTGTTACCCCTTCTAAGTGCAGCCCTTATGAGGGCATGAACAGCAGCTTTTCTGATGGGTCATGATGCTTTTTGCTTCGCCCTCCAGGAAGACCTAGTTGTTGGATAATGAGGTGGGAAAAAAACACAACAGGGGAACTGTACATACTACCGTCACTGTGCAGAAAGGTGGTGATCCACTCAATGTTTACTATGGGAGCAGAAGTCAAACACTGAGAATGTGGACTGGAGAGAGATTTGGAAGGCATTTTTTTAACAGTGCCAGCTGATGACGCATATTGGTATAGGTGTGTACAACTCTCTGAGGTACAAGATTACAATCTGAGGTCTGATAATTCTCTTCATGAGACCGTAAGCACATATGTGGCACCAGGCAGTACTAAGGACAGGGTATGGATGGTGGGGTGTTCAACAGAAGGCAGGCTAGGTGCAAGGGGTTCACAAGGAAAAAGACAGCCTTATTTGTGGATTAACAAGACAGCACGGGCTTTGGAACTGAACCAGACCAGCACTTTGCTCTGTGACCCTGAGCAAGTCATTACACTTCCTTGTGCTCCCAGGCCACACCTGTAAACAAGCTTTCAGCTTAGTGTGTCTCTCCTGGCTAACAAAAAAAACAAAATTCAGTGCATCACATAACCACTAGATCATCAGGTAATTGAAGTGTTTTACTGTAATGCAGTTTGCCAAGGAGAAAGTCAGCTGGATTGCAAAACATTTTCCACAAGTTAAAGTAAACTAAATGAACAAAATCATAGCCAAGCATGTGTACTCATCAAAATAATCCATGAGTTAATACACAGTGTTGATCATTCTGGTGTAACCCCTAGGGGGCGCTATCCCAAGGGCTGCTACCCCTGCCTGTTCAGCTAATAACAGGTTGAGGGGCCTGGATCCATTGGCGGGTGCCTCCACCCAGAGGTCGGGGTTAAGACAGTCTGATATGACTTGGTCACAGCCCTCTGGGTCACTGCAACCCGCCTTTCTTTCCACTAGTGGCCCACACAAATCAATCACAGTACCCTTGCAATATACACTTACCCCCAGGATTGGTTCAATCAGCTTGACTCTGGGGACCCCCTGTAAAGTAAGATGCAGTTATACGATAACCACTGTACAGTAATTCAACACAGACACACAGTTCAAGCAGTATAACTTTGCTAAACAACCAAATCTGATTTATTTAGGGATAGTAACAAGGACAGGGAGAAAATCAGGTTAATTAGCTTACCACTGTAATATATATATATATATATATATATATATATATATATATATATATATATATATATATATATATATACATATATACATATACATATATACACATACATACATACATACACACACATACATACATATACACACACACACCTATCTAGGGCACTGTGCATAGGCCGACTCTATAAGTCACTGTCTCTGGGTACCCAGGCCATAGAAGGCTAGCTTCTCGATGCAGCTGGTTGGGACTCTGACGCAGAAAACAAATACTTGATTCCTAAGAGGATTAAGTAGAGGCAGCAGGCTCAGTTCGTGTAGACAATAAAGCAGCCAGACAAATCTTGCCCTCACTATGAACATCTGACAGGCAGCTACCCTTATTTAGCACTCACAACTCCAGCCAAAAGAGCGCTCTCACACCACTCGCAGGACCAAGCCTGGAATTCAAACACTTCTCCACACATTTATATGAAGAGCAGAGGAGTACCATACCAGGCAGCTGCTGTATAATCCCGATCGCTTTCACTGCAGAACACTGGGCCCAACGACGCAGCTTCACTTGTCCTGACAGACCGAGCGCGATTGAAGCAGATTCTCCAGTCCTCTACAGGGTGAGCCTGGTAGGTAGCTGTGCATTGCACAGCCTCCTCTTGACTATGGCCTAGCGGATTCAGTCCGAGCTGTACATTGATACCACCGCCCGACTCTGGCATTCCACACGTACTTCCCGCACGAAAACTCAAAAGCGCAGGAGCCCAGAGCTCCTTCCTCGCTCTCAGCCACAATGACTCTGACTCGGGCAGGTTTAGGCAAGGAACTTAGTTCGGGCACCACCCGATCCCATTGGTGGGATGCAGGTGCCAGTTACTCACTACTGCCCTCATTGGTGCAAACAAGGTGCCATAGTCCAGAACTTCACTTCCCAGAATTACTAGCTGTATCCCCATTAGTCAGCCAGCTCCATTTAGAGTCTTGATTCTGGTTGGTCGCTTCTTCCTCCATTTCAGATACCCCCTGGCTCCTATTGGACCCCATGAACTGTCCTGATCCAAAATGGAGGGGCACAGCACACAGAGTCCCAGCTGCAATGAAAGCAGGCTAAACAAACTACATTTTCACTATTACTCTGCATAATTACAGGCAAATAGTTACATCTTTGAGTGGGCTCCCCTTGCGCTTTCAGCGATGACAAAGAAGGGCAATTACCTTACAGCTCGAGCAGAACTCGGGCAGGGAAACACACAGCCCCTCTCATGAGCAATGATTATGTCTGCAGGTAGATGGCTCTTAAAGAGACAGTACATGGAGGCTCTACAAGCACTCACAGAGCCATTCCAATGGCTTAAACGCCGAACGCCAACCACCGGGGGGGGGGGGACATTGCACCACCCAGACGGCTTCTTTTAGGTACCTCCGTGTGTAGGGGGGTTACACTGGTACAACAATCCAAAACAAAGAGGGAAAGAAGAACTAGTAAGCACTATAGAAATATTTGTGGGTCTCTGTCTCTGACTCCGATGATGTCATCATGACTCATTACTAAAACTTGGCAGCCATCTTAGGGAGAAACCAAGGCTGTTTTTTGAAAGTGAAAGGCTGATGTTTACATTTTTCAAAAGCTATGAAACTGCATTTATATTATTTACATAAATGCAGTTTTAGCATAAATGTAAACAGCAGCCTCTACTTTAACTTGTTATGGGGCCAGATTTTGGAGTTTGCAGTTTTAAAAAACTGCTTGTTTAGGTACCCTTTAATAGCCTAAACCAGCGGCATGCACACTGACTTTGTATTGCTTGTAGGGATAGTCTGGACCAGCCAAGTCTATCAGTAAGCCCCCAGCCGCTAGCAAGGGGGGGGAGTTACACTCACTGGGCACCTCTCTCCCCTAAACCCCCCTCCCTGTACCCCCATCTCTGTGCACACTATTCCTGTCCTGCTGAACCTACCACCCTCCCCTTTCCCCACCTCCCTGTCTCTCTACCCCCTCCTACCCCTACCCCAGTCACCACTCTCCCCTAGACCCTCTCCTTGTACCCCATCTCAGTGTACAATACTCCTGTCCCTCTGAACCTACCACCCTCCTCTGTGATGACATCTACAGCCCCATGTTTTCACTTTTATCTTTTTCCTTTTGCCCCCAGTGAAGACTTGTCTCACTCTATGTGTGTCATCTACGTGCACATTAGTGCAGTTAATTTTTTACATGTAATGTAGCAGTTATTTGCAACAATCCAAACTGTACCATATCATTGCCATTGCTGTTTACGCGTGCTATCCAAATCTGTATTGCATAAGATCATGTATGTCACTGTATTGTTTGAAATCTCCAGGACCTCCTTGTGAATGAGCTTGCTTAATGGAGTAATTCCTGTAATAATAAAACTTGAACTTGAACTCATATTTATTATCTCGAAATGTCCTGGTTTTAACAAGTATTTACTGGCAAACACTGACAGCCTATTGTACATTTTGGCATGTAATAATGCTTATTTATCCTTCTGTACTACAGTGAATGCTTTAAATATGCAGGCAGGTCACTCCTCAAAAAGGAACCCCGGTTCTAGTCCTACACATTTAACAAGAAACAAACAAATCTGTCACAGTGTTTCATTTTTACGTTCGCTTGCGTGCATAAAAGAGCGTTTAGGAAAATCTAGAACACTTACTTGGAGTACCCTCTCCACCCAATGCAATGCTCCCTTGAGCAGGCGTGGCGGTCCTGCCAATGGGTGCAGGAGCTCAGTATGACAGCGGTGTTCCTCTGCTTCAAGGAAAGCACCACTGCCATACTGGCGCCGCCCCTCGCATCATCTGCTACCTCCCTCCGTGCAAGTCATACCCCCCAGAAGCTTTGGTGCCACGCTGGGAGCCCACCCAGCGTGGCAAATGTTGTTTACGGACGGGGTGCCCAATCCCATCGGCTCCACGGCCCCCTCACATCCTGCCGCCACGCTGGGAGCCCACCCCAGCATGGCAAACGGTCGCTTACTTTGCAGACGGGGTGCCTAATCCCGTCGGCTCCTCGCCCCCAGCCATCTTCTGCCATGCTGGGACCACCCCAGCGTGGCAAACGTCCACGTCGTCTTTTTATTTTTAACCTGTAAAACAAAAATGGTCCCGTGGCGCGTCTCCCAGCCCCCCCACAACCCGCACCCACCCACTGTGCACCCAGCCTCCCCACACCCCCCCCCACCCCATATTTACCTCCGGACTCTGGCACGACGATCTTCGGTGGACCGGGAACACGTCTGCACTCTTCAAAGCCGACCACGAACTGAGGAAATGCCGGTAAGCTGTATAATGGGCTACATAGGGTTTCAACTTTATTGCATATCTTAGTCATTTTGGAATTTTTGCACCAAATTTTCAACATGGGGTTTTTAGGACCCCTTCTCATGAATGATGTCACTGTCATGGCGTTATTCCGGCCGGAAGGGTGATTTCGGAGGCATTGCGCAGTCACTGCGCAAAGTCACCCTTCGGCCTCGAATAATGTCATGACAGTGATATCATTCATGAGAAGGGGTCCCAAAAACCCCATGTTGAAAATCTGGTGCAAAAATTCCACAAAATGACTGTTTTACGAGCGTGCGTTGCGCAGTTCCTACGCAGGCTCATAAGTTTGCGAATTTTCAATATTTTCACTCCAGATTTTCAAAATTGCCATTTTATCACACCTTTTTATGAGTTGTACAGCTGTCATCTTTCACATCTCACCCAAAACGTGTTTCCGCCCATGTAGCGCACAATGGCGCAGTCAGTGTGCGAAATCAATGTATGGAACACATTAAGAAAATCACAGTGACACTGTTCATGAGCAGAGGTCTTAAAATGCCTATGTTGAAAATTTGGTGAAATAATTCCTAAAAATCACTGTTTTACGAGCATGTTGCACAGTTCCTACGCCGTCGAGTGTTTGTGAATTTTCAATATTTGCACTCCAGATTTTCAACATTGCCATTTTACCACACCTCCTCATGAGCAGTACAGCTGTCATTTTTCACATCCTGCCCAAAATGTGTATCTGCCCATGTAGCGCACAATGGAGCAGTCGGTGTGCGAACTCAATGTATGGGACACATTAAGAAAATCACAGTGACACTGATCATGAGCAGAGGTCTTAAAATGGCTGTGCTTAAAATTTGGTGAAAAAATTCCTAAAAATGACTGTTTTATGACTCAGCGTTGCGCAGTTCCTACGCACGCTCGTAAGTTTGCAAATCTGCAATATTTTCACTCCAGATTTTCAACATTGCCATTTTACCACACCTCCTTATGAGCAGTACAGCTGTCATTTTTCACATCCTGCCCAAAACGCATTTCCGCCCATGTAGTGCACAATGGCGTAGTCGGTGTGCGAAATCAATGTATGGGACACAGAAGGAAAATCACAGTGACACTGTTCATTAGCAGAGGTTTTAAAATAGCAATGTTGAAAATTTGGTGAAAAAAATCCTACAAATGACTGTTTTACGAGCGTGCGTTGCAAAGTTCCCACACACGCTCGTAGGTTTGCGAATTTTCAATATTTCCACTCCAGATTTCCAACATTGCCATTTTACCACACTTCCTTATGAGCAGTACAGCTGTCATTTTTCACATCCTGCCCAAAACGTGTTTCCGCCTATGTAGCGCACAATGGGGGTAGCAACAAGGTCATGCTGACAATTTATTGTGCAAATACCAGCAATCGCACAGGGCATTACGGTAAAGCACCATACATGCCAAACACCACTGCAAATACCTGCAAGCGAACGTTCGGCATTGACAAATGCTTGTTAGTTTTATGCAACACACACAATTAGTTGACTTGCCGTATTTGTTCTTGTAAGAACAGATCCAGAAGCACATGGTTCAATACATCTAGGTACCAAAAAGAAAACCATGCTTAAGCTTTTGGGCCAAACAAATCCTTCTGCATAACCAACCAACTAAGTGCTTATGGCATAAGCTCCCAAGGAAGGATTTGGTTGGTCCAAAAGGTTAAAAAGGCCCCCTCCCACACTCTCGTCGGGCTATATCCAAGGAAGAGTATGATATGGCAGCCAGGAGGGTCACCAGGGTGGTGAGATCGGCTAAGGTAGGGGCGGAGCCGAGATTGGCACAGGGGATTAGAAGGGGGGAAGGGTTCTTCAGGTATATCAGGGAAAGAAGAAAGGGGAAGGGGCAGATCGACTCAGGATAGGGGATGAGTGGGTAGAAGAGGCAGGGGAGAGAAGGCAAAGTATTAAATTACTTTTTTCTCCTCTGTCTTTACCAAGGAGGAGGGGAGGGCAGCACCGATAGGACAGGGGGCAGGGGTTATGGCAGATTAAGAGGGGGAAACAGATGAAGAAATACCCAGAGGTAGGGTGTGGGATGCACTCAAGGACCTAAGAGGGGACAAGGCACCAGGCCCAGATGGGATCGATCCCAGGGTGCTCAGGGAGATGGCGGATACCCTGGCCACCCCCTAGCAGACCTTTTTAATTCCTCCCTGCAGTCCGGGTGGGACAGTCTCAGGACTGGAGGATGGCCCATATTGTGCCTATCCACAAGGGGGCCCGTGAGTGGAGCCGGGTAACTATAGGCCGGTTAGCTGGACGTCCGTAGTGGGCAAAGTGATGGAGGGCATCCTGAAGGAGAGGATGGAGGGGGTTCTAAGGGCATGGGGTCACACAGACGTTCACCAGCATGGCTTTGTTAACAGCAGATCGTGCCAGATGAATATGGTGCAGGTCTATGAAGGGGTGATGAGGATGCTGGATTAGAGCAGGCCAGTGGATGTCTTCTTTCTGGACTTCAGCAGGGCATTTGACTCCGTACCACATCATGGGCAACTGTGGAAAATGGAGAGTATTGCGGTGGGGGGGCAAAGATGGGCAGATGGATAGGAAACTGGCTGGCAGGGTGGGTACAGAGGGTAAGGGTTGGGGGGGGAGGTCTCATACTCAAGCTTAGTCACAAGCGGGGCTCCACAGGGGTCGGTGCTGAGCCCAATCCTATTTAATGCCTATGTCGCTGACATCAGAAGTGGTATCAGAAGTGGGATGAGCCTCTTTGCAGATGACTTTAAGCTGTGGGTGGTGGTGGATGGGGAGGAGGGAAAGATGGATCTCCAGGAGGCTCTGGAGACTCTAGGGAGGTGGTCATGAGTCTGGAAACTAAAATGTAACGTTGTTAAATGCAGGGTTCTGCACCTGGGAGTCAAAAAACCCAACTCATGAATACACTTGGGGGAGGAGACGCTGCAGGTTTCGAGGGGGTAGAAAGACCTTGGGGTGGTGGTGGATGTCAAAATAAACAACACAGAGCAGTGTAGAAGAGCAGTGGCACAAGCAAATAAATTGCTGGGGTGCATAGTCAGAGGGATAACCTCCAGGAGTAGTGAGGCACTCCTTCCGCTGTACAATAGCCTGGTTAGACCACACCTTGAATACTACGTGCAGTTTTAGCATCCCTACTTAAAGAGGGACATTGCATTACTGGAGAGGGTGCAGAGGAGAGTGACCAGGATGGTACTGGGGCTAGGGAAAAGACCCTATGAAGAGCGACTGGGGAGTTCAACCTGTACTCAGAGGAGAGAAGAGATGGGGGGATGTGATAGAGGTGTTCAAGTGGATTAATAGGGTAAGCCTTGAGGGGGTCCTTCAGCTGAGGGAACCGGGGCCACCAGGGGCCACCCTATGAAGCTGGATGGGAGAGGCTGAGGGGGAAACAAGGAGGCACTACTTCACTCAGAGAGTGGTGGAGCCCTGGAATACACTGCTTAGGGAACTGGTAGCTGCTATTACTGTGGAGGAGTTCAAGAAGGGCTGGGATAGGTGTAGGGGGAGGGTACATACAAAAGCCCCACTGAGAAATAAGGGTCCTTGTTGGGAGGGAGGAGAGGGGACTAAAATTGGTGCCCTGCTTGGGCACTGACTATCGAGCAGACACGATAGATCATATGGCCTAGTCTGCTGGCTTCATAGTATGTTAGTATGTCAGTGTACTGCCTGGAAACTTCCTGCAATTAATTGTAACCTTCAGATATAGTCAGCTGTCACTTCTCATATCGAGTATGTTTTCTTTTCTGTTTGCTAATTAGAAAATTTTCCACCTGGCAGTACTGGGGTGACGTGTGGAGCAGCACTCTTTCGCGGGGTGGAATCAGTTCTGTTCCTCCCACTTCATCAACATTGAGACCACACTGACTATGGCATCACTAGTAACCAATGAGAACCATTTCTCACTGCCAGGTTTCACTTTCACATGAAGCAGCAGGGACCGGCTCTCCCTGGTTACTAGTGATATCACAATTTCCTGCATTTTGATTGGTAGTTTACAAGCATCACTGCTCAGGCTGCAAGGATTGTTGTGCTTCAAAGGCTCAAATGTGATTTGTTCCCAGAGCGCGGTTCTTGGGGCAGCACTACTCCAAGGGTAGCACCTTTTAGCTCCTCCTCCAGATTACTCCTATTGGTGGATGTCACCCACTGGCAGCGCTACCCCCAAAGCAGAGCCCTCGCGTTCCACCTCACACCTATCCTTATTGGTGGATTTTGTCCCCTGCCCCTGGGGCAGCAACCTGTAGCTGTTACTTCCCACAATCCAGATTGTTGCAAGTCTCAGAAATTGAGGGTTTTAAGTGTAGATGAAAATGTTATGGAAATGTTCGACCCCAACAATGTGCACTGCTTGTTTTCAAATTTTAGTGGCTCAAGGTGTATGTCCATCTGCATCCAAAAGAGTTAGACTTCAAGGGTTTAAATCTTAACCAGGGACACATTTTTGTGCTTTGTGTCAAACTCAGTTGTGAGCATTTACTCATGTAAGTGTCATAAATTATTTCCTTTTTACAATATTGCTAAATTAAGACAGACATAAGTGAGATAATATATTTTATTTATAAATTCTAATGTATGGGGCAATGCCATGATGACTGGTTACTGACGCTGTCCTGGGGCAGTGCCATGATGGTTAGTTTCTGTTGGCTGCTCCTGGGGCAGCACCTGTGTAATTTAGTTACCGTGAGCTGCCTCTGTGGTTGAGTCATCGCTGCCCCTGGGGCAGTGTCCTTGCTGCCACTGGGGCAGTGCCTGTCTAATTGGTTCCCATGAGCTGCCCCTGAGGCACTGTCTGTGTAACTGGCTACCGTGGGCTTCCCCGGAGTAGTAGCTGTGTAGATGGTTCCTACTGGCTGCCGCAGGGCCAGTGTATGGGTATTTGTTCCTGTGCATTGCCCCAGTGGCAGGCAGCAAGCACCAACTACACAAGCACTGCTCTGGGGCACCCCATGGGAACCAGTTACACATACACTGCTCCAGGGCAGCCCACGGGACCCCATTCCACAGGCATAGCCCCAAGGGCACCCCATGGGAACCAATTACATTGGCGCTGCCCATGGGGACAGCTCACAGAAAGCTATTAAACATGATCTGCCCCAGGAGCAGCCCATAGGAATCAATTACACAAGCACAGCCCCAAGGGCACCTCATGGGAACCAATTACATAGACGCCGTCCATGGGACAGCCCACAGAAAGCAATTAAACATGATCTGCCCCAGGGGCAGCCCACAGGAATCAATTACACTGGCGCTGCCCTAAGGGCAGCAAGAGCACTGCACCAGGGGCAGCCAGCAGAAACCAACCATCATGGCACTACCCCATTTATTACAATTTATAAATAAAATATATTTTCTCATTTACATCTGTCTTAATTTAGCAATATTAAAAAAAAAGGTAATAATCTGTGACACTTGTATGCTTGTATGATTAAATGCTTACAATTGAGTTTGACACAAAACACAAAAAAATGTCCCTGGTTAAGATCTGAACCTTTGAAGTCTGTCTCTTTTGGATGCAAACACACATACACCTTGAGCCACCACAATTCAAAGACAAGCAGTGCACATTGCTGGGGGGGGGGGCATTTTCCTAACATTCTCTCCTATACTTAAAACCCTCAATTCTTCAGACTTGCAACAATCAGTTTTGTGGGAAGTAACGGCACCAGGTTGCTGCTCCAGGGGCAGGGGACAAAATCCACCAATAGGGATAGGTGGGAGGCAGAGTGCGAGGGTTCTGCCCCGGGTGCAGCGCTGCCAGTGAGTGAAATCCACCAACAGAAGTAAGCTGGAGGAGGAGCTAAAGGGTGCTGCCCTGAGAACCACGCTCTGGGAACAAATCACACCCAAACACTTCAAGGTGTTTGGTCTCATTTCTGATGAAGCAGAGGGAGTAACAGAACTGACTCTTTTTTTCCTCCGAAGTGCTGCTCCACACATCACCCCAGTACTTCGAGGTAGAAAATCTTCTCAATAACAAACAGAAAAGAAAAAATACTTGAGATCTAAGATGTGATTGTTGAATACATCTGAAAATTACTAATAATCCCAAGCAGCACACTAGTTCTTTGAGCAGTTTTCTTTTTGTAACATCTATGTTGGTCCAATAAAAGGTATCAAACCATTTGCTTCTGGATCTAGTTTTATGTGTGAAACTTTCCTATAATTGACTTTCTGCATACATTTATAAATACATATGGGATATACAATGGTGAGCTGTTAGATAAATGATTTATCTACACAAAGTGCTGTTTCACCTCGGGTAACTTCAAGAGTGGCGTAAGCCAAGAGTGAAGCGTCTGAGGTCAAACAGCAAAAGTGTAGATAAATCATTTATCTGACAGCTCACCATTGTATATTTCATTTATGCAATATGGATGCTTCTTATCAGTGCAGGAACATTTGATTTTGACTGTTTATCTTCTATTTTTAAAATGATAATTTCTGGGACTTTCAGTTAACTTTCTTAGTGTATGTCCGCCTAGCATGGTGGTTGCTATTAAATGAAACACCACTCATTTTGTAGAGAACTTCTTGCTGAACAAATGTCATGGTCACAGTATCATGCTACCTTTTTTGTTTTAAAGTTATTCACATTTGTTTGTCGAAAAAGTGAAACAAAAATTTAATTTTATGCTGTTTTTTGCTAATTAAAAAAACTAAAAGGTATTTATTAATGAAACATCACTCATTTTGTAAATATTTTTGTGCTGAACATTTTTCGTGCTCACAGTACTAATCTATCATTTTTCGTTTTAAAGTTAGTCACCTTGTTTTTCAAAAAAGTGAACAAAAAAGCTTTGATTGACAGTTTTCATTTATCCCACATATGTGGGATAAATCTAGGGTGGCTAGATTTACCCACATATGTGGAAATAAATGGATTTATGCAATTGCTTTTGGTTCCACACCTATTGCATAAATTTGATTATAAAGGTTACCTCCTGAATGCTGATAGTAAAACTCTGTTCTCACTGGTAACATGAACAAAGTTAGACTTTATTCTCTGACCTTGACTCCACAGTATATTGCCCTCCCGACTTCCTGGCACAACCCGTTCTCTTTTCTTGACAACATTGTCAGTCTTCCAAAACAGCTAATGCACACATTTAAAGACATGGCACATATTTAAACATAACATGCTGTTCCCTGTATGAGATTCACCGGCGTTTCAAACTGACTCCATTTTAGTCTTGTTTACCTTTTTCTTAGGTTTGTTTACACAGAGGCATAGCTGTTTCAGTCTCCAACACCACAAACTGCACTGTTCAGAAACACAAGCAGATGCTGCTCTTTGGAGTTTGGGACTAGAACAAAGGCTTATCTATCCACAGGAGAGAAAACAAAGCAATTGTCTCTGTTGCTTCCTGTATGCTCAGCCCTGTGCTCCTGTCTCAAGCAGTTTTCAGAGTCCAATGTTTCTTCCTGTCTCCCTTTTATGTGTCTCCCCCCAACCCCACTGAAAACAATCTATTATTATTTATAGTGTGCAGCAGCAAAGAGAGTGAGAGGCAGGGGTTGCTAAATATTTAAGTCACATGCCTGCACATCCAGCTTTGATTTGTCATTGCCGGGGGGGGGTACTTTTATTTTTGATTAAAATGTGGTGGCTGCAAGATATACTAAGCCAGACAAAGCTTATTTCCAGGGGTGTCCTGGAGATTGAAACTGTGAGATGCAAGTCAGCAGTGTCAGCCCTTTAAACCAGCTGATGACTTAAAAAATCTGAGAAGATACAATCCCTGCTGTGTGCTCAGCGTTCCCTACCTCCAACTTCATGATCCTCTGTTTCAGTCTCCAACACCACAGACTGCACTGTTCAGAAACACAAGCAGCTGCTGCTCTTCAGAGTCTGGGACTAGAAGAACAAAGGACATCTATCCACAGAAAACCAGTTCCCTCTGCAGCTCCCCGTGTGCTCAGCATTCCTTACCTCCAACTTCATGATCCTCTGTTTCAGTCTCCAACACCACAAACTGCACTGTTCAGAAATACAAGCAGCTGCTGCTCTTCAGAGTTCCAGATTAGAAGAATAAAGGATATCTATCCACACAAAACCAGTTCTCTCTGCAGCTCCCCATGTACTCAGCTATGTGCTCCTCTCTAGAGGCTTCCAGAGGTTCACTTCCTGTCTCCTTCTGTTATGTGTCTCCCCCTAACACCACTCAAAACAATCATTTAATATTTATAGTGTGCATCAGAAAAGGGAATGAGAGAAAGGGGCTGCCAAATATTAAAAGTTACATGCTAGCACATACAGCTTTAATTTGTCACTGTCAGAAAAAAAGTACTTTTATTTTTATTTAAAATGTGGAGGCTGCAAGGTACACTGAGTCAAACAAAGCTTATTTGCAGGGGTGTCCTGGAGGATGACACTAGGAGATGCAAGTCACTAGTGTCAGTACTTTTAAAACCTGCTGATGCATTTTAAAAAAATTTAGAAGATACAATCTTTACACTCATCAGATTACATATCACATTACCCTGTAGTTTACTGTTTCTGAGTATTTACTGGCCTGTTAATGGCTGGAGTTGCATGCTGTAGGACACATTTCAGAGTTGGACAGGAAATGACCTCAGACTGACAGCTACAGACACAGCACAGCACACAGGGAGCTGTAGAAAGAACTGTGGATATCCTTGTTCTCCTAGTCGGAAGGCTTCCAAGTGCTGAAGAACTGAAGCTACTCACACTTCTGTGTGGTTTTGAAACATTACCAGGAGGTGCTGTTTTGGAGACTGAAACACAAGATCATGAAGTTGGAGGTAATTACTGATTGCAAGGATTACTGTGTCAGAGTGTGTTTCAAAAGGTAATGCAGAGACTGGGCAACATGGGATCAGTTTGCAATGCTTTCAAATCATTATAATTGAATTTGTGCAGAAACAGACAATATTTGCGAGGCTTGCTGATGTAACCCCTAGGTGGCGCTATCCCAAGGGCTACTACCCCTGCCTGTTTGACGACAGACAGGTTGAGGGGCCTAGGTCCTATGGCGGGTGCCTCCACCCAGAGGTCAGGGTTTGTAGTGGTTAGACTAGCTTGGTCACAGTCCTCTGGGACACTGAGACCCCCTTTTATTCCCTCTAGTGGCTCACACAGTACCCCGGAGTTACAGCCCCAATACCCTACGTATACACACTGTTCACTCATATAGATACCACCTACCCTTGAGACTGATTCTGCAGCACGTCTCTGAGGATCCCCTGTAAAATAAGGTTAAACAACATACACAGCAAAACACAATACAGTTTCCATAAGTACCAACACCACAGACAGTATATAGTATAACAACAATGAATCTGATTTATTTAGGGGGCAGTAACACAGGAGGGGGAAATTGGGTTAATTGGTGGCATTAAATCACAGCACTGTGCACACATACAGGGTCTGAAAAGTCTCACTCTGGGTACCCAGGTTGGGGGGCCGGGCTAGCCAGGTCCGTCGCCCGGGGTTGGCCGGCAGGTGCAGATGGATGGGGCCCTGTAGAAGAAAATATATGCACAACACCCAATTGTAATCCGGAGCCGGATGGCTCAGTCCATGAAGCAGGGAAACAACAAGAATTAGATGACACACTTGTGATTGAAAACAGACTGCAGGGGAATACCCTGATTTGTACTCACAATACCCAAGCTGAGGACTGCATGGTAGATGTTCTTCTGGATTGCCAGAAAAACAGGGCATGGAGACAAGGTCCTTGTGACTGAACTCCACTGCAGTTGATAGCAAACGTATTTAGTCCAAGCTAAGCTGAGGTTTGCTTCCAGCTTCAGCACACAGCACGGGGGATTGGAAATAGTGATTCCCCACAAGCACTACACACATTCATATGTAAAAGGAAAGGACTATACCAGGCAGGCTGCTCCTCGATCCAGATCGCAATTACTGCAAAATACCCAGAAGCACACACAGCAGCTTCAGTTCCTGACAGACCGAGCGCGATTCAGCAGTTTCTCCAGTCTTCTACAGGGTAAGCCTAGTTTCCACTCTTCAGACTTCCTTTTTTTTCCTCACAATCGGATTCAGTCCGAACTGGCACTTGCAACGGCTGCAGGCCAAACCTCAGGGCCTCACACACGTTTCCCGCGTGAAACTATACACCACAGAAGCACATAGCTCCTTCTCTCTTCACTGTCACAACTGATCTGATTTTTCCAGTCACAGAGCAGGGCATTTCCTTTAGCTCCACACCATTCTGTTGGTTGGTTCGGCTGTCCATCACAATAAGACTCCCTCTGTTGGTGGAAAAAGGCACCAAGGTCAAAACTACATTTCCCAGAGTCACTGCCCTTACAATCCCCTTGTGGCTGGCTCAAAATTAAAAGTCCAAGTTCTGATTCATCCACAGGCTCCATTTTAAGGCTCCCTTATCCCAACTGGCCCAGCACAGCAGTTCAGGACCAAAATGAAAGAGCTACACTGAAACGGTTCATGCTAAAATAAAGACAGGTTAGATAAACTACATTTTCTCAGTCACTCTAAATGATTTCTGGCAAACACTTATATCTTTCCACAGGACTCCCTCTGCATGTGTAGCGACGGCAGAAACTGAGCGAATTGGCAGCAGCTCGGGTGGGATTTGAGCATTAAATACACAGTCCCCCCATACAAACTAATTAAGTCTGCAAGCAGACAGCTCTTAAAGAGACAGTATGTGGAGGCTCAAATAGTACTCACTTGGAACCACATTTAAACAGCCCAGACACCGAACACCGCCCAGACTTGGAGCATTCAGGCAAGCTCCTGGAAGACTTTTGGGAACCCCCATTTGCAGGGGGGTTGCACCCCTTCTGGCCTGGAAAAACTTGGCATCCGTGTCAAGTAAATACCCCCAAAAATTTCAATACAACCATATACATTTACATCAGTATCACATTAGGCTTATACATGTAATCATCAGTCAACATATCACCTTACCAGAAACACATTTCTGAAACTTTTCAGTACATCACTTTTTTTCACAGTATTATACACACGTTGTACCATAACTCCGGTATTACCTCCTGTACATGAAACCTGAAGAGAGGGGGCCTTTCCCTATCAGCTACTTTGGGGCTGGATGGGGCAGAGGCACCATACCTAGAGGGCAAC
The DNA here is from genome assembly GCA_016271365.2 of Neoceratodus forsteri. Lineage (NCBI taxonomy): Eukaryota > Metazoa > Chordata > Ceratodontiformes > Ceratodontidae > Neoceratodus > Neoceratodus forsteri. Next base: position 388,132,385 of record CM057457.1, on the reverse strand, counting down.
ACAAGTAACTTGGAGTTAGCACTGATGCTCAGTTTGGGCAATGAGCTCAGGGACACATACACTCCTTTATGGACAACATTGAGAGGCAAGTCCACAGGCCTCCCAAGGGAATCATAACTGAGGTGCACCACAGGCTTTGCAGCTCGACCAGTCTTTCTAGGGGGAACTGTTACAGTCTCTGCACCCTGAACCTCATTTTCAGCATTGTCTTCACTTGTCAGGGGAATCTCCATTGGGGTAGAGAGGCTAGAACTTGGGGCACTTTCAGCTCCAGGAGTTACAGTCTCTGAGTCCACAACACTTGGCTCACATGGGGAGTTTTCTGACACTGACAGTGAATTATCAGGGCACTCAAAACACTCTTCTTGTTCTGGAATATCACCAGTTTGTCCCAGACCATCATTTTCCTCCTCTGAAAACTCAAACAGTTCAACCATACACAATGATTCCATATCATCTGACTTGATGCTTTGCACTTCACTTTCTGGGAGCATTGGCTCCAGGGACAAAGCTGGGGGCTTAGACAGTCCAGAAGGCCCAGCTTCATCTCCAGGATTGACTAGGGGATTGCCCTGAAACAATTGACTCAGTTCATAAGAAGGGTAGTATTCAAAGCCACACTCACTTTCCTCTGACATGGACTGACAATCATGTTCAACTGGGACTTGTGGAGGGGGGTATCCAGTTAAAATCACGCATCCAAAATAGCGCGAGTCATTAACGGCGCTTCACCATTTCAATAGCGTTCTTTAAAAGCGCTGCACAAATATCGTCGCATGTAATAACAACAGCGACATACCAACCTGCATCAGCTGAAGGGCTATAAAAACACTCACCCTCCATACTGCGTGCTCAGTATTTCAAGTGTTGTTTCTGCACCTCTTCTTCTAACCCCCCCACTGCAGCTTCCCCAGAGAACTGCCGCTCTTCCCTTGTTCCTGTAGCTGCTCAGTGTGTCTCACAGCCACTCCTGCAACTGAGAAGACACTTCTACCTGGCTCAGCCTGTCTGGACCGTGGCTCCTTCAGCAGCCTAACAGAGCACTCTGCTCCTCACATGCTCGGTCTCGGACTGCAGCTCTGCATGCTAGTTTTTTTTTTGTTTTTTTTTTGCTGATCTGCCCTTTCTAAAACTGTGGCGTTTTCTTGCTTCTGCAGTCGCATGGAGCTATCCGCAAGGCCACACTCCACACTCCAAATTCAAGGGCTCAACAAGCATGAAAAAAACGGAAAGAAAATGTACCTCTATCTCCATAGTGGGGCTTGTGTTGGTGCATTAACACTGTAGCTGTAGAATTCTCAGGCTGGATCAGAGGAACTGACCACTCAACTCAATTCATTTCTTTCTGTAATCTTTCCTTCTCTCACTGTCAGACAGAACAATTCTCGATCAGGAACTGTAGCAGAACCATGATTGGTGACTACTGTATATTAATTTCAAGAACACCTTCAGCCAGGCTTTTATACCACACGTATTTTATCTTGCCGCTGTTTTAAGCACTTGCTATTTTCAAAGCTCGAGGTTAAGAACTAGCGCTAAAATGTAAGCGCTGTATTGCTTGCGCTTTTTTGGTTGCGTTATTTTGACAGTGAACCGTGGAGGGGAACACTTTAACTCAGCTTCTGTAGGTGCATGCTTTCTTGATTTTTGCTTAGTAGCAGCTCCAGTCACTGGTCCAGAGGGGGCATTTTCTGGGGGCTCAGACTCGATCAAGATTTGTCCAGTGGGCAGTAAATGATTTCTATGCATTGTTTTCATATCTTTTGAATTGTTCTCAGGCCTTACTTTGTACACAGGCAGATCATCTAGTTTGCCCACTACAATGTGAGGGAGATGGTGCCATCTGTCAGCAATCTTATGTCTGCCATGCAGTCCCAGATTTCTTAGCAACACCCGATCTCCCTCCTGGAGTTCCTGTGCTTTCACCTTTTTATCATACCTTTCTTTGTTGGCCAGATTTCTTTTGGCAGCCATGCTTTGAGCCAGTTGGTATGTATGATTTAGCTGGGCCTTTAACTTTTGCACATACTGTAAATAGTTGTCAGCTCGAACCCCATCAGGAGAAACTCCAAAACATACATCTACTGGCAGTCAAGCTTCTCTTCCAAACATCAGGCGGTGAGGGGAGAACCCAGTGGCATCACTTTTGGTGCAGTTGTAGACATGTACCAGGGTGCTAATTTGTTGACTCCATCTAGGCTTGTCCTTTGGGTGGAGGGTGCCTAGCATATCTAGCAAAGTGTGGTTGAAACGTTAAGGCTGCGGGTCCCCCTTGGGTGGTAAGGGGTGGGTCTGGACTTTCGCTCTCCCCACAGAGAAAGCATCTCCTTGATCGGATGACTCTCAAAGTCTCTCCTTTGATCAGAATGGATTCTTTGTGGAGCCCCATAGTGAACAAAAAAGTTTTCTACAAGTGCTTTTGCCATAGTCGATGCCTTCTGGTCTTTGGTGGGGAAAGCTTGGGCATATCTCATAAAATGGTGAGTGACCACCAGCACATTACTAAAATTTCTTTGATCTGACTCGAAACTCAGGAAATCAATACAGACCAGCTCCTTGGGGGCACTGGTGGTGATGTTAACAAGGGGGCAGCCCTCTGGGGCAGGGCTTTCCTCTGTAAACAGCGACTACAAGTTCAAATGTGTTGCTCAGACATCAGCCCCCATCTTAGGCCAATAGAATCTGGATCTCACCAAGTCAAGTGTTCTGTCTATACCAAGGTGCCCCATGTGGTTGTGTAAGGACCTCAGTACTGAGTCTCGAAAGGCAGTGGGCAGCACTAGTTGTTGTTTGTCTATTTGTCCCCCTCTGTCTACTGTTTCTCTGTATAACAGTCTATTGATCAGTTTCAACTTAGGACCTTCCTTGTATAACAATGCAGTTCTCAAATCAGTGGAGCGTAATTTGGACACATCTTTCCCTGCGTAGAGGGCTTCTAAAGCTGATTTGATAATGGGATCTCGGGATTGGGCCCGCTGAATACTGTCATTGTCCAGCTGAGGCAGTGCACCAATGTCTATTGCAGAAAAGTGGTAATAAGCAGCAGGTATGCAATTCTCAGAGGGTCCCAAACAATCCACCATACAGTCCACTGCGTCCGTGGACATTTGTTCCTCCCTGTCATACTTCTGGCAGAGTGCTCGAATATCAGGTTCTGACAGTCTGACCCAGTCATTCCGGAGCACAGGCCTCCGGGAGAGAGAGCATCAGCATCTATGTGGTTCAGGCCTGCTCTATATTCAACAGCATAGTCGTATGTAGATAATGCAGAAAGCCACCTATGGGCAGTGGCATCCAACTTAGCTGAAGTCTGCACATAGGTCTGTTGGTTGGTTTGGCTGTCACTCACAATAAGACTCCCTCTGTTGGTGGAAAAAGATGCCAAGGTCAAAACTACATTTCCCAGAGTCACTGCCCATACAATCCCCTTGTGGCTGTCTCAAAATTAAGAGTCCAAGTTCTGATTCATCCACAGGCTCCATTTTAGGGCTCCCTTAACCCAATTACCCAGCACAACAGTTCAGGACAAAAATGAAAGAGCTACACTGAAACAGTTCGTGCTAAAATAAAGACAGGTTTGACAAACTACATTTTTTCAGTCACTCTAAATGATTTCTGGCAAACAGTTCTATCTTTCAACAAGGCTCCCTTTGCACATGTAGCGACGGCAGAAATGGAACAAATTGGCAGCAGCTCGGGCGGGATTCAAGCATTAAATACACAGTCCCCCCATGCAAACTAATTAAGTCTGCAAGCAGACAGCTCTTAAAGAGACAGTACGTGGAGGCTCAAATAGCACTCATTTGGAACCACATTTAAACAGCCCAGACACCGAACACCACCCAGACTTGGAGCATTCAGGCAAACTCCTGGAAGACTTTTGGGAACCCCCATTTGCAGGGGGGTTACACTGATAAACCGTGTTCTTTATTTTGTTATATTGTATGGGAGAGTGTGATTGTCTGAAATTGGCAAGTTTATAATGTTGTTATGTTATCGTTGTGACCTCAAGCGGTTGTTAACCCCTCTTGAATACATCACAACGATACCATAACAGCTTTAACTCCTTTGCGCATGCGTGTCCCCTTTTTCGGATTTTTTTTTTTTTTCATGGCTAAAAATCTTTTTTTCTCCTCCTTGTTACTTACAGTGGATCTGTCCATATAGGCAGTGACACAGAACTCTTGAAGTTTTAATGGCAGTGATCTCCTGCGTACACCATTGCAGCTGTTCAGGAGGAGTGTGGTTTGCGGGACCACTCACGCATGTGTGTTTCTCGGACAAAAGCAGGGGTGAAGAGAAACGGAAAGTAAGGGTGCAAAGCAAGATACAAACAAAAATAAGGACACATCATTTTAAACTCTGTGCCATACATTATAAAATATAATGGATGGCGATCGGAAAGTAACCTTGCTGTTATCACTTCTGGAGGTTTCCATCATAACAGTTAACCTCTCGAGCTACGCTCTTGAGGTTTACCATGTTGTCATAGAAACCTCTGGAAGTGATAACAGCATGGTTACTCTCCGATCGCCATCCATTATCCTCTATTTTACCTTCTCTGCCCAGTGTATTCTGGCTGCATTTGTCATTACCGTCACTCTGCCACCTGGGATAACCTATAGACAGCAAACGGGAGCTGCAGAGAGACCTTGTTTTCTGTGGACATGGCACCCATTGTTCTCCTGAATCCAGTAGTACCCTAATGATTCCGAACAGGGCAGTTTTTAATTGTCAGGAGGTGGTGGTACACTGACCCAGGATTAGGACATTGGAGATGAGAAGAAAATGTGTTAACATGTACTAAAAACAAAGGCATAGCAGAAACTGTGCTGAGTGGGGTTATTTTGTACACACAAGCAGGCAGTGTTATTTCAAGGCTTTTTAATCTTTGCCAGACTGTTTTGTTTTGTTTCATTTATTTATGTTATACTTTCTTTGGTATCAAGATTCTGGCTACATTTGCCATTATCCTTACTAGCCTCCACCTACAAACGGTAACCTTTACTTTTGTGTAGGGTGGGACCTCCCCTCCCGTACTCCCTCACACACTCCCTCCCAGCACGTCTCGGGGTATCACTGGTGTTACAGTCACCTGGGAGGGTCCTACATCAAGAAACAATCAAAATCCATTTATCTGCCCCCACCCCTCCCAAGCACTGCAGTGATCTCAGGACATCCACAGACACATGACAGGGCTGGCTAGGCTGCAGATTTGAGGGGGGGAGAATAAATTGGAAACAAACAAATGGAATGTTCAAACAGGAATTATTTGTAAAACTCGCAGGGTCCTTTATTTTCTTCAGCTTCAATGATATTACCTTTTTCCAGCTGGCATAGTTCATTTGTCAGTTACTGTAGAGTGGTATTTTACTGACACTTCTGGGTTGGAAACAATCCTGGTGGAGTACTTTATTCACATCTTTCTGGCTATGAGAGGAGACACATTTACTGTTGGGGTTCCTCACTTCTGAAAATTAGTGGGAACCTAAACAGACTTTTAGTGGCCAATTTTCTTAGACACTAGTCACTGGGCTAATTCAGAGTCTCTCAGCTGGCAACATTTTGGACCTAATTGATCCAGTGAGGGTTTCTCAGGGATCTACTCTGTCCTTTACAAAGCACATCCTTTCCAGATCCTCTTTTCCACTTTTCTATGTTACTTCGCAATCACGGACTCCAAGCTCATCTGGGCATAGCTGAGATGCCTACTGGTCAGAGCACATCTTTATTACAGGCAGAATAGCCCACACCACATATTTTCTGAGGTACCACTCCATTGTTGACTGGAATTGGCATCCTGTCAGGGACAATCCCTCTTTTTGAGGAGCGTGGGCACTGCTGCCCAAACCTGTACATCAAATAAAGATTAAATATCACCTCAGATTTTTGGCCCATAGTACTCTGTGGTACACTTTGCCTCACAGACAGACCTCTGAACTATTTTTCAAAATTGATTTTTCCTCTTCTGGAGAGGGCCCCGGCCCCCAGGTCCTTGTTTGATGGCAGCTGCCACAAATGAGCACTTTTTTTAATGATGACAGTCTCTACTGAGAAACCTACAGACAATGGGAGCTAGCACTGTGTGTCAGGCACTAGCTTCCCACATTCTGGCTCAGCAGAATTGCTACACCTACAAGCAGAGACATTGTGTTTCCCTGTAGGGCTGAGTTATGTAAGTTATCTCTGTTTGATTGGTAGCAGAGGCTGTCACTCAGCTCATGGGGAACATTGTCAGGCACTCTCTGCACCTACAAGCAGAGACATTGTGTTTCCCTGTAGGGCCAAGTTATGTAAGTTATCTCTGTTTGATTGGTGGCGGAGGCTGTCACTCAGCTCATGGGGAACATTGCCAGGCACTCTCTGCACCTACAAGCAGAGACATTGTGTTTCCCTGTAGGGCTGAGTTATGTGAGTTATTTCTGTTTGATTGGTAGTGGAGGCTGCCACTCAGCTCATGGGGAACATTGCCAGGTGCTTTCTGCACCTGCAAGCAGAGACAGTGTGTTTCCCTGTAGAAACGGTTCATGTAAGTCATCTCTTTTTTTTTCATTTTGGCCTGCTGCAGGCAGCGGTCTAGTAGTGCATGGCCTTATTGGAGAGTAGCTTCTCCGGTGGCAGTTGTTTAGTCCCACTCTAATGATGGCAGCCAGTGATGCAGTGGGAGACTCCAAGCCTCGTGGTCACAGGGACCTTGACTGTGGACTATGACTGTGTGGCTGAGATGGTGTTGTCATGTGCTGGCTCATTTTGGCAACAATACTAAGAGGCACTTAGAGTTACCATGAGGGAGAGGTGTTCTCTGTCCAATTTTTAACTGCACATTACATGATCAGTACTGAAAGCAATAAGAAAACACAATAATAAGGCTTGGTAGCTGTGCAAGAGTTTGTACATGACATGGTCTCTCGGTGGGGAGAGCCAATGGGATGCTAGGGTGCATAGGGAGAGGTATGACCAGCAGAAAAAGGAGGTAAATATGCCACTGTGCAGATAACTAACGAGACCTCGTCTGCAGTACTATGTCCAGAAGGACAGAGACTAAATAGAGGTAGTCCAGAGAAAGGCAACAAAAATAGTGCAAGGACTGCACCAACAGTCATGAGGAAGTACTAGAAGACATCAATATGTATTCCTCGGCAGAGAGGAGGGGGTGGGGTTATGATAGAGACATTCAGATACATCAGGGGTATAAATGAGGTAGAGGAGGGTAGCATCTTTCACAAAGGAAGGTGTACAAGAACAAGGGGGCATGATATGAGGCTAGATGGGGTAGGCTTGGGGCAAGATGAGGAGGTACTTTTTCACAGAAAAAGTAGTGGATGCTTGGAACAGCCTCCCCTCGGAGGTGGTACAGCAAAAACAGTGGGGGAATTCAAGAATGCATGAGATAGACATAGATTACTCCAACAATAAGGAAGAGAGGGTGCACCACATATCAACTAGGGTCTGTGGTAATGGATTTAGTAGAGAAAAGGGGCAAACTAGGTGGGCCACTTGGTCCTTAACTACTGTCACTTTCTATGTATTTATATCTATGGTCAGTACTGAAAGCAATCATCAGTGCAGGAGTTTGTAACTATACATGACGTGGTCAGCATTAAAAGTAATAAAATACAATATTAAGGCTGAATAGCATTGCAAGAGTTTTTAACTGTGCATGATGTGGTTAGTACTGAAAGAGGAACAAACTCATTCCAGGAAACAGAAGGGAAGTAGACATCTTTTAATTTTCATTTCTTTTTTATTCTTTAACAGACATCAGTGAACATGGTAGCAACAAGACAGCTAGAAGTACTGAAAAATGAAGCTATTTGTTCCGTCTGTCTGGATTTTTTCAGTGATCCTGTTATTATAGATTGTGGGCACAACTTTTGCAGAGCCTGTATCACAAAGTACTGGGAGTATGTAGAAGGTAATGTCTCCTGTGGTGAATGCTATGATATGTTCGAGCAGAAGGTACTCATAGCAAACAGGAAACTTGCAGTCATGGTGGAGGTAATAAAATGTCTGACTGGAAATGAAGAGGAGCCAGAAGAGGGCAACACCTGTGCCCGGCACCAACAGCCACTGGGTCTGTTTTGTGAGGAATCAAATGGACATAACCCTATCTGTACAGCCTGTGAAAAGCCTCCTGAGTATGAATGCCACACCATTGTTCCCAAGGTGGAGACCCTAAAGGTAGGTAGACAAATACATTGATTACTTTTGAATTAAATGGTTTCTGATTAGTTAATAAAATGTAATAATCTTAACTTTAGCAGTACATATTTAAGTAATAATGCTCATTTTGCTGGGGTATACAAAATACCCAAGTGGTGAGGGTGGCATGAAACTTCAGGCTAAGGCATGTAACTCGCTTTATAAAATGAGTAGGGAAAATGCTGCAACCTGATTGGCCCACAATCATGCATGGTATGACTACTACCAACAGTAAAAAACAATGGCCAACAAAATGCTAGGGTGCATTGGAAGGGGCATTACATCGAGAAGAAGGGAGGTTATTCTACCATTATACAGATAGTTGGTTAGACCCCACCTGGAATACTTTGTGCAGTACTGGTGCCCGTACCTACAAAAGGACATTAGGCTGCTGGAGGGGGTGCAGCGTAGGGCAAAGAAGATGATTCAGGGCCCAAGGGAATTGCCATATGAAGTCAGACTAATAGAATCAAACATGTACACACTGGAGGAGAGTAGGGACAGGGGGTACATGATTGATACCTTCAAATACATGAAGGGGATAATCAAAACAGACACAGAGTGTCTATTCAGAAGGAGGGTGGTGAGGGACACTGGGGTCATTACATGAGATTAGAGGGAGTAGATTCAGGAGAGAAGTGAGGAGACATTTCTTTACGGAGAGGGTGGTGGCACGTAACACAGTGGAATGCTTCAAGAAAGGTGGGACAGTACAAAGGGAGGGTAAAGGAAGGAAGGGGAGGGGGTGGGGCAGCTGCTGAATAGGGAGCCAGCTACAATCTCGAGCAGCCTTGACAGACCAGGATGGCCTTTTGCTGCTGGCATCTTTCGTATGTTCGTAACCGCTGCCCACAATAGTGCTATAAGAGCTGGCTTATCAGCAGTGCCACCAGTAGACAGCCATGTCTAATTGTACTAATAAAAGGTGTATTGTGGCTTTAAAGTATCTGGCTACCTAAATATTGCAGTGAACAGTGTGATCCAGGCCTCATACAGAAGTGCATTGTGGTGTGAAATATTAGGATTGGTTGTTTGCCTCCTGGTGCAGCACGTTTTTAATTTTTTGCTATTGTTTCCCAATAAAATACCTTGTTGTTTTTTTTGTTTTGTTTGTTTTTGCATTAAGTGCACAGTGTCTGTAGACCAATTTTTCAAACTCCACTGATCTAGGCACAGTGCAGGTGAAATCAGTGTGGTAGCAACCCTTTCACTTGTTCAGGCTTTAAAAAGAAGTAGTTTTTCCTGAAAACAATTAACTCTCTAAAATAAAACCTGCCTGCTTCTCTAGTGGCTCCCAATGGCTCACAAACTATTTTACATTCAATTTAATCATGTTTTGTATCTATTTCACTTATCTAAACAACATAATGTGTTTTCATTTACCTAGTTACCCACTTTATAAGTGCAGTAAGACACTCCAGGGTGCTAGTAGTTGTGTCACAACTGCACCTTCAGGGGCGGAAGGAAATTGACCCGTGGCCTTCTGCCTTACTATGCTGCTGGGGAAAAAAGGTATTGTGAAATAACTACCAATGCTCTCTCATACTCTAGTACACACACAGCTGCTGTGAAAAGTACACCAGCAAACTGAACATTATTACTGTAGATGCATTCAAATAAAAACACATTTAATTGAATTTGGATGCAAATTAAAAGAAAATGGAAGCTCAGAGAAGGGTAAAGCTATAAAATGCTGCTGTTTCAGTGCTGCAGAATGTGAGACTCATTTATCTGATTAGGGATACATGGTTTTGATCTTAACTATATCTGGTGGCTGCTTCCCAGATATTGTGTTGTACTGATGATCTTCTGCACAGTTATTCCCTACTTTCCTTCCCGCAGGTATTCTTGTGTTGTACTGATGAACTTCTGTACAGTTATTCCCTACTTCCCTTCCCCCAGGTATTCTTGTGTTGTACTGATGATCTGCACAGTTATTCCTTACTTCCCTTTCCCCAGGTATTGTTGTGTTGTACTGATGATCTGCACAGTTATTCCCTATGTCCCCTTTCCCCAGCTATTGTTGTGCTGTACTGATGATCGGCACAGTTATTCCCTACTTCCCTTCCTACAGGTATTGTTGTGTTGTACTGATGATCTGCACAGTTATTCCTTACTTCCCTTTCCCCAGGTATTGTTGTGTTGTACTGATGATCTGCACAGTTATTCCCTATGTCCCCTTCCCCCAGGTATTGTTGTGCTGTACTGATGATCTGCACAGTTATTCCCTTCTTCCCCTTCCCCCAGGTACTGTTGTGGTGTACTGATGATCTTCTGTACAGTTATTCTCTTCCTCCCCTTCCCCCAGGTATTGTTGTGTTGTACTGATGATCTACACAGTTATTCCCTTCATCCAGGTATTGTGATGTTGTACTGATGAGCTGCACATTTATTTCATACTTTCCCTTCCCCCAGGTATTGTTGTGTTGTACCAATGATCGGCACAGTTATTCCCTACTTCCCTTCCTACAGGTATTGTTGTGTTGTACTGATGATCTGCACAGTTATTCCTTACTTCCCTTTCCCCAGGTATTGTTGTGTTATACTGATAATCTGCACAGTTATTCCCTACTTCCCTTTCCCCAGGTATTGTTGTGTTGTACTGATGATCTGCACAGTTATTTCCTTTCCCCAGGTATTGTTGTGTTGTACTGATGATCTGCACTGCTATTCCATACATCCATTCCTGAAGGTATTGTGTTGTGCTGATGATCTGCACAGTTATTCCCTACTTCCCCTTCCCCATGTATTGTTGTGTTGTACTGTACTGATGATCTGCATAGTTATTCCCTACTTCCCCTTCCCCAAGGTATTGTTGTGTTGTACTGATTATCTGCATAGTTATTCCCTTCCTCCCCTTCCCCAAGGTATTGTGTTGTACTGATTATCTGCACAGTTATTCCCTACTTCCCCTTCCCCAAGGTATTGTTGTGTTGTACTGATTATCTGCATAGTTATTCCCTTCCTCCCCTTCCCCAAGGTATTGTTGTGTTGTACTGATTATCTGCACAGTTATTCCCTACTTCCCCTTCCCCCAGGTATTGTGTTGTACTGATGATCTGCACAGTTATTCCCTGCTTCCCTTCCCCCAGGTATTGTTGTGTTGTACTGATGATCTGTACAGTTATTCCCTTCTTCCCCTTCCCCCAGGTACTGTTGTGGTGTACTGATGATCTTCTCTACAGTTATTCTCTTCCTCCCCTTCCCCCAGGTATTGTTGTGTTGTACTGATGATCTGCACAGTTATTCCCTACTTCCCTTCCCACAGGTATTGTTGTGTTGTACTGATGATCTGCACAGTTATTCCCTACTTCCTTCCTACAGGTATTGTTGTGTTGTACTGATGATCTGCACAGTTATTCCTTACTTCCCTTTCCCCAGGTATTGTTGTGTTGTACTGATGATCTGCACAGTTATTCCCTACTTCCCTTCCTACAGGTATTGTTGTGTTGTACTGATGATCTGCACAGTTATTCCTTACTTCCCTTTCCCCAGGTATTGTTGTGTTGTACTGATGATCTGCACAGTTATTCCCTATGTCCCCTTCCCCCAGCTATTGTTGTGCTGTACTGATGATCGGCACAGTTATTCCCTACTTCCCTTCCTACAGGTATTGTTGTGTTGTACTGATGATCTGCACAGTTATTCCTTACTTCCCTTTCCCCAGGTATTGTTGTGTTGTACTGATGATCTGCACAGTTATTCCCTATGTCCCCTTCCCCCAGGTATTGTTGTGCTGTACTGATGATCTGCACAGTTATTCCCTTCTTCCCCTTCCCCCAGGTACTGTTGTGGTGTACTGATGATCTTCTGTACAGTTATTCTCTTCCTCCCCTTCCCCCAGGTATTGCTGTGTTGTACTGATGATCTGCACATTTATTTCCTGCTTTCCCTTCCCCCAGGTATTGTTGTGTTGTACCAATGATCGGCACAGTTATTCCCTACTTCCCTTCCTACAGGTATTGTTGTGTTGTACTGATGATCTGCAGTTATTCCTTACTTCCTTTCCCAGGTATTGTTGTGTTGTACTGATGATCTGCACAGTTATTCCTTACTTCCCCTTTCCCCAGGTATTGTTGTGTTGTACTGATAATCTGCACAGTTATTCCCTACTTCCCTTTCCCCAGGTATTGTTGTGTTGTACTGATGATCTGCACAGTTATTTCCTTTCCCCAGGTATTGTTGTGTTGTACTGATGATCTGCACAGCTATTCCATACATCCATTCCCGAAGGTATTGTGTTGTGCTGATGATCTGCACAGTTATTCCCTACTTCCCCTTCCCCAAGGTATTGTGTTGTACTGATTATCTGAACAGTTATTCCCTTCTTCCCTTTCCCCAAGGTATTGTTGTGTTGTACTGATTATCTGCACAGTTATTCCCTACTTCCCCTTCCCCCAGGCATTGTGTTGTACTGATGATCTGCACAGCTATTCCCTACTTTCCTTCCCCCAGATATTGTTGTGTTGTACCGATGATCTGCACAGCTATTCCCTACTTTCCTTCCCCCAGTTATTGTTGTGTTGTACTGATGATCTGCACAGTTTTTCCCTACTTCCCTTCCCCCAGATATTGTTGTGTTGTACTGATGAGTTGCACAGTTATTCCCTACTTCTCTTTCTCCAGGTATTGTTGTGTTGTACTGATGATCTGCACAGTTATTCTATACATCCACTCCCCCAGGTATTGTGTTGTACTGATGGTCTGCACAGTTATTCCCTACTTCCCTTTCCCCAGGTAATGTTGTGTTGTACTGATGATCTGCACAGTTATTCCCTACTTCCCTTTACCCAGGTACTGTCGTGTTATACTGATGATGTGCTGCACAGTTATTCACTACGTCCCCTTCCACCAAGGTATTGTTGTGTTGTACTGATGATCTTCTGCAATGATCTTCTGCACAGTTATTCCCTACTTCCCCTTCCACCAAGTATTGTTGTGTTGTACTGATGATCTCCTGCACTGGTATTTCCCATTCCCCCAGGTGGTGTTGTGGTGTACTGATAATCGTCTGCACAGTTATTCCCTACTTCCCCTTCCCCAGGTATTGCTGTGTTGTACTGATGATCTGCACGGTTATTCCCTACTTCCCTTCCCCCAGGTATTGTTGTGTTGTACTGATGATCTGCACAGTTATTCCCTACTTCCCCTTCCACCAAGTATTGTGTTGTACTGATGGTCTGCAGGGTTATTCCCTACTTCCCCTTCCACCAAGTATTGTACTGTACTGATGGTCTGCACAGTTATTTCCTACTGCCCTTCCCCAGGTATTTTGTGTTGTACTGATGATCTTCTGCACAATTATTCCCTTCTTCCCCCTTCCCCAAGGTATTGTGTTGTACTGATGATGTTCTGCACAGTTATTCCCTACTTCCCCTTCCACCAAGTATTGTTGTGTTGTACGGATGATCTCCTGCACTGGTATTCCCTATTTCCCATTCCCCCAGGTGGTGTTGTGGTGTACTGATAATCGTTTGCACAGTTATTCCCTACTTCCCCTTCCCCAGTTATTGCTGTGTTGTACTGATGATCTGCACAGTTATTCCATACTTCCCCTTCCCCCGGGTATTGTTGTGTTGTACTGATGATCTGCACAGTTATTCCCTACTTCCCCTTCCCCCAGGTGTTGTTGTGCTGTGCTGATGATCTCCTGTACTGGTATTCCCTATTTCCCGTTCTCCCAGGATGCATGTGGAAATTAACTTTTGCCTGATCTGTATGGCATTCCTGGAGAAATGTTTGAAAGAAATACATTGATAACCCTGCTTGGGGTAGTTGTTGAACTGAATATCTAGGCATGTGTGTTCTATAGTGAGTTTGCACAGTGTTAGGCTGACTTGTAGTTCACTCAAACAACATGGAAACATAGAATTTGTCAACAGAAAATAACGTTTATGCCTATCCGGTCTGCCAAAGGGTTCCCCAACCTATGGCACCTCTGCAGACCCTGAATGGTCTCAGGGGAACCTTCCCCTCCTTGTGTCTGCACTAATATGCCCCTTGTATCTATACCCGTCATGCTTAAAGCCTTCTATTGTTCTAGTCACCACAACATTGGGTGGCAGTCTGTTCCATGCTTCTGCCACACTTTCTATGAAGAAATATTTCCTCACATCCTTTCTGAAGTCCCTCCCCCCACCGTCATGTCATGGCATGTCCCATAGCCAGAGCTCATCCTCTTATGGAAGAGTCTCCCTCCTTGGACTCTGTTTACCCCCGTGAGGTACTTAAAGTTCTCAGTCATCACCTCTCATGCTCCTGTCTTTCAGAGTGTACATATTGAGATCCCTTAGATTCTCCTCATAGCACTTCCCTTGACTCCTTGCACCATCTTGGTTGCCCTTCATTGCTGTTCAGCATTAAATCAAATCTCTTAAGTTATTGTACTCTGTTTTTCTTAATAATTACTGGCTTAGAATAAATGCTTTAAGCAATAAGCCATGACTGGATGTGTGGGTTATCGGGGGATTTACCACGGCTGGAGTGGTTTGCCCACAAGGCACAGCCAAGTGGGTCAGTCCTCACCAGCCATGGTAAATTCCCCAGTAACCCACATCCTCCGAGTGGCTTATTGCGATTATACCAAGGTTCATTTTTTTTTACTATACTAAAATACAAATATTAAAGAGGTTGCTTTGTTTTTTCTATTTTTATTGTATTTATTCCTTTGCTACAGATGATTTGTTTGATTGTTTAAGCAACAGCATTTAATTATCAGAGGATTTACACCAGTGGTAAACTTCCAGTCTGATAATTTCATTGGCTGTTCACTTATGTCCATGGTATAATGTTAAATAACTTACTTATATAACACTTAAAATCAGTGTCGGTGTCTCAGCAGATTGCACACTTGCCTCTGAGGCTGGAAGATCAGAAGACTGTGGGTTCTATCCATACACCAGACATTTGGGTTAAATCCCAATACTGACACTGTAGTGCAGCATGGGGGGGTGCTGCACTGCTGAGGTGCCATCTTTCTGATGAGACATTAAACTGAGGTCCCATCTGCCTGTTCTGGTGGTAGTTCAGGTAGATGTTGGCAATGCCATGGCACTTATCAAAAAGTGTTGGGGATTTTTTTTACCCGTGTCCTGGTCAAATATCCCCCATTCACTAAAAATACCACTGACAGCTTAACTTGGTCTAGTGTTAGGTGACATCCATCTGTATCTCATGCACAGGACAAGGCTAAAAATAGGCTGAATTGTCTAGTTCTCCTTTCCCGGTCAACAAAAACTTAAAAATATATAATATTAGATGCTTTCTGTTCTAAAACTACTAATGATTGTTTGGTGCTGACTCTGATAATGCCATATTACCTCGCAGTGTGCTGTGGGCATTTATAATATAGTAGGATAATATTACATTTAGATGTGATGCCAATAAACATAAATGTATGGTTGGCCACGTAACATTCCCCCAATACACTTTGAAAGCTGCAATTAATATGTATACAGTACAAACGTGGACGATCAACCACTGTGCCAACTACAGGAGGTTCCTGGCCATGTAATATTTCCCCAATACACTTTGTAAGCTGTGATTAATAAGTATACAGTACAAACATGTGGGCGATCATCCACTGTCCCAACTGCAGGAGGTTCCTGCCCATGTAACATTCCCCAATACACTTTAAAAGCTGTGATTAATAAGTATACAGTACAAACATGTGGCTGATTAGCCATCTTCTCAACTGCAGGAGGTTCCTGGCCATGAGGACGGAGCTGGTAGCCATAAGGGCTGCAATATACAGCTTGAGAGCTGCAGTCACTGGAACTACTGTCACAGCCACCTCCAAGGTCAGCACATGTGTTAGAAGCAGGCTGGATCATAGTACTGGGAGAAAGGGAAGAAGTGGGGTGGGAAGTTCAATCCTGCCGAACTGGGCTCTGTGAAAGAAATAGGCTTACCTGCAGCAGCTGGAACCCTAAATAGACAATACACGGGAAAAGGAAACCTGCACATTTAATATGCAGGTGCTGCTGGAAAGCATGCCACTGGGTGGGCCCACTGACATGCAGTCTCAAAGAGGGCAAGAAGAACATACATATTTTGGGGGATCCAGTTATGAGAGGGCACCAAGAAAGAACTGTGTCTCTTAACAGATGGAAAAGGGTGGTCTGCTACTTCCCTCGGATGACAGCAGGCAGACTTATAGCCAGTGTGTTGGAACTCCTGGGGGAGGGGGAAGGAAGGACAGATCAATTTGTGCACATGCAGTCACTGTGGTGGAACTCATGGGAGAGGGGGAAGGAAGGCCAGATTTATTTGTTCTCATGGACACAAATGAGCAGGCAGAACATGAAACAAGTAAAGTCAGACTTCCATGCTCTGAGGAAGGTAGCAAAGGAGAGAGCAGGGGCAGTAACCTTCCCCATGGTGCTACGGCAACAAGGCCTGAATGAGAGAGAGAGAGAACATTGCCTTGTATTCTAGTTCAATGCAAGGCTAAGGGGTGAGTGCAGGGAGGAGAGATTTTTGTTCCTTGAGGACTGGGGCTTGACCTGAGGGATCATACATTGTTCAAAAGAATTGACTTGCATCCCAGTAAGGAGGGAGGAGGATGATGTTGGGAGAAAGATGGACATAACACATAGGCAGTTTAAAACCAGTTGGGGGATTTTGTGTCGCAAGATAAATAACATCACTAATCGGTGCCTTTGCCAGCCTCCTTCCAACAACCAATGAAAAGAAGATAACTATGCACAAGGTAATGGAAAAAATGGGGATGGCACCATTGTTGTAGAATGATGTGTGCCAATGCGTGGAGTCATGGCAACAAAATGTGAGAACTGCAGTCATTGGTTCCAAAATTGAACCTTGACTCGGTGACTGTCATCAAAATGTGGACAGCCTTAAACCATAAATAGGACCGGTCAGTGTCAACATATTTGCTGTTCAAGAAGGACAGAAAAGGATATAGGGGAGGTGGGGTAGCACTGTATATAAAAAGTAGGGCAGGTGGGGTAGCACTATATATAAAGAGAAAATCAAATGCCAGCATCAGCTACTTACAGCTGCCTATGGTTGCTTCCACCAAATTAACAAAAATGCCAAAACTCCAATGTTGCACAATAAAGGAAGCAAAACTTTGATTAAAGTGGTATTAGTGCTTAATTTTATTTCAAACGCACAGCGCTTCCTTATCCATGCATGCTGCCCCTTTCTACAGCAATGCAGGATAGTGTCCTAACGCGTTTCACGCCCCCTGGTGCTTAATCGCTATGAAGCAACCACAGGCGGCTGTAAGTAGCTGGTGCTGACTGGCATTTGATTATTTCCTTATACTTGTTGATCAGCCGAGCACAGCTCCCAGGTGCAGGCCCAAAAATCTTTCTTTTACTCTTTATAAAGAGTAGGGAGGTTGGGTAGCAATGTATAAAAAGGGGAGGGGATGTGGGGTAACACTGTATATAAAGGGTAGGGAGGTGGGTTGGCACTATATATAAAGGGTAGGGAGGTGGGGTAGCATTGTATAGGGAGGGGAGATGGGATAGTACTTTATATAAAGGGTACGGAGGTGGGATAGCATTGTATATACATTTTTTTATTTGAAAAGTTTCACCAGGAAAGGCATATTGAGCTAAGAATAGCTCAATTCCAGTTGCAGCCTGGGGAAGGGGAAGTGCAATTGATTTTTTACAAAAATAAACAACAAAGCTTACAAAAATGAAACTATATACAGCAAATTAAATAACACTGAAAACAGCTATGTACAGTAGGAGGATGTGTGTATTACACAAAACATATAGGAAATAACTATTGATAACAAGGTTAGGCAGGGGAGCCATGTCCCTAAGTAACAGTGAGCTAAACAGTTATATAGGGAGAGGACAGTAGGGGATAGAGTGTAGCGGGAAGGAGCAAAAACATGAAGGAAAAGAAAAAGGATGAGTAAAGAGATATTGTAGAAAGCAATAAGAAGGGAGGAGGGGGAGTGAGGTAGAGTTGGAGAGACAAGCCATCGTCCCCCTGGGATGCAAACCCCACAAAGGCCAGGTAAAGCTTGGTGCACACCCAGTCTGTGTCTGGTTTCGTGGCCTGCATAGGAGAAGGGTAGGAGTGGGGGAACTGCTAGAAGAGGGAAAAAACAGGCAGGAGTAAGGTAGCAAATGAGAGGCAAATGTTTGTCCCTCTGGGATGCAGACCCCACAAGGGCTTGACACAGCTGGGTGCACACCGAGTCCATGTACTGGTTACAAGGTCTGCAGCAGAGAAGGGGAAGAAAGGGGAAAGGCAAGGGCAAGGAGTAGAAAAAGTAGTCAGGTGGGGGTAGAGGAGGTAATGTGAGGGGTCTGTTGCAAGTACAAATGGGGTGGTGAAGTTGAGAACAAGGGAGGCTAGAGAATGAAGGGCGGAGACAGACTGGATGGGAAAGGGGAGGGAGTTCCCGAGATTAGGGAAGTGGTATGAGAAGGCAGCCTGACCAGCTGATGAAGTCCTGGGGAGAGAGCAAGGAGTGGCAGTTGGGGCTGCAGATGGCATAGGAGGAAGAGGGTGGCTGAGAAACAATAGCGTGAAATAAGGGAGAGAGCCAAACCAGTATTTGGCTATAAAAGAGGAGCAGTAAGCTAGGCATCTTACTTCCAGGAAGGGAAATGAGATGGAAGTGAAGAGAGAGTAATGGTGGGTACGAGGGGGAAATTAAGTGCAAAATGACAGAAGGAGTTCAAGTGGGAGTCCAGCCTGGTGAGGGTGGATTTAGAAGAAGTGCTGTAGACTATATCACCATGATCAAATATAAGGAGTATCCGCTTCTGATCAACAGCTCTGCTGGGCCAGCAGAGGGATGCAGCCATGGTTATGATATAAACGCTCCTAATTTGGGGTGACGTTTTTTGCAGATAGCATCCATGTGTTTAGAAAATGTGAGGTACCAAGGCTATGCTCTTCGGATCCCCTATTAAACTAAAACAGTGCCGTAAATCTTTCCTGGTCACCTGGGCTGACAGCTCCCCACTGGATATGGTAACTTCTTTTAAATATCTGGGCATCTTACTTGATGAATCCCTCACCTATGATGCCCATATTACCTCCACTTGTAAGGCTGTAAATGTCAAACTGAGCTTAGCCTACAAAACAAGCTATATTCTTACCCTGACTGCTAGGACAGCCATTGCTACAGGAATCCTGCTTCCATCACTTTCTTACGGATCCGTAATCTGTACAAATACATCTAAAGCTAATCTTCATAGGTGGGACACTACTTACAACAACATATGCTGCTATGCCTCTGCATCCTCCAGGCTAAAACATCACTGCTTGCTGTACTCTGACCTAAACTGGTCTTCTCCTATTGAACAATGTCTCCTCTCTCTTGGGAACCTTCTGGACAGTGTACTGCGATCTAGTATGCCCACCTACTTAGCCTCCCTGCTGACCCCTCAGCCCATCTCCTACGGTCTCCGATCTACTGACCTTTCCTTGATTAGCATTCCCAGATGTAGAACTACCGAAGGGAAATCAGGCTTCTAGCACGTAGTTCCCTTCTACTGGAACTCGCTGCCCCTAGATGTCCGCCTTGCCCCTAATCATGCCACCTTTAAGAAAAGGCACTGCTCCCTCCTTAGTACTTGTGCTCAGTGTACCTGCTTCAACCCTCCATAGATCTTGATTTACTCTGCCCTGGCTGCCCTTGGTATCACCTTCTATGGTGTGAGATGGCATCCTGCTCCTTCAGCCTCCCTTAAACCTATCCCACCATTACCTCTCTCCCTGCCTCCTTCCGATTAACATCCTTTTAGTTTCAGCATGATGTAATGATGCCTCCGTTTGTATATTTCTTCTTTCTGTACCTTATATTTGTGATATTACTTCAATAATCTACACATGGGCACTTATCTCCACTTGTATAATTTTATACCATTCGTGCCTTGTACCTTTACTCGTCTTAATTTTGTCTCACTTTATGTTTGTGATGTATTGCATATCTCCTGACACTGTATTCTATGTAACTGTATCTCTCTGTGTTGTTGACCTCCCGGGTCGTGGCTGAAAATAGTCACTTTCGTGTCTAGTGCGCCTACCTGGTTATCAAAAAATAAATAAAATAAAACACCTGAAGGATGATACATCTTTGATAATGGACCAATTCAGGGTGCAGAAGGATGGGAGACCTAGAGAGTTTTCGCCTTGTGCCAAAGGTCATGGAAACTGTTTTCTTGGTGTTAGGAGCCAGCTGATTAGAACAGAATCAAAGCTGAATATTGTCAAAGTCCAGCTGGAGTCTGATCATCACATCATTGGAGGATGGGCCAGAGGCAAATAGGACTGTGTCATCAGCATACATGTGAATGGCTCCTGAGTTGCAGGCTGCTTGTAGGTCATTTAGGAAAACCAAAAACAGTATGGTGCCTTGGGGGACACTGGTACAGATTGGGGGGAAGGGGGTGCCAGGAGATCTAAACCTCACTCTCAGGTTCTTGGCAATATTGAGAATGCAAGGAATCACAGACAAGTTGCATAAGAGTAATAGACTTGTTTAATACTACAAAAAAGGATAATTACAGTTGTCCTAAGCAGTTCTTACCAATACGAACTGGGAGCCAAATGCTAAACGTTTCCTATACCTTGAGGTGTCTCTGTGTCTTTTGGAGGCTCCAAGGTAGAAGAAGTAATGTCTCACATTATATACCTATGATAGTTACTATGGTTACTGTAAGATAGAAACATTTCTAGTTACAGAGATGAGCCCTATTGGCTAAATTAGAGGCTCCACAGTCCAAGATAACATTACACAATTTTGTAGTAGTCATCACTTTGTGAAACAAAACAGTAAAGTTCTACATATATCAGTGTAGTAGTACAAATCACCAAAAGGTGGCAATGCCGACTTATATATCATAATCATTACAAGGACACATATGTCCTAACATCTCGTAAGCTAGAAATACATATGAAATATATATATATGTATTAGAAGGCAAAGTGTATAACAATAATATGCATACATATCCTGACATCTACTCTTGTATGGTAGATGCCCTTAGCCCTATATGTTAGTATAACATATGCCTAAGTACTAGCTGTCTATGGTGTACCTCTGGGGATACCAATAGAGGTGCAGGGACCTCATGTAACATCCCCCCTTGTTGCCTCTCAGGGCAACACAGCAAAAATAGGAAAAATGGACAGGGAGCAGGGGCCATTTATAGACCTGACATGCGAGCCTTGTATAGAAACTCCAGCTGCTCACGGTGTTGACGCAGTGTGTGCCGTAGGCAGCAAGCATAATAATCAAGAAAAATATCAAAAATGCTCATATAATAACAAAACCTTTAAATGTAATCTCTAACCAAGTGTTAGTTAATGCATTGTTCATATCACCATCATTAATAAGTACAAGAACATCTTCATTAGCTTTAGTTGTATTATTGCTGATGTGGATGAGGTGGGTGTCTTTCCTCTCCAAAAAGTGATTTTAATGTCAGTGTGAGTGGATCAATTTGTACATTAAAATATGGTAAATATTCAGAAAGTGTGAGCAGATAATCAGGGTTACCATCAATGATACCAGCATCCATAAGGGGGACGGGGGTTATAACGGTATGTCCCATGACAGACTTCTTTTGGGGGATGAAGCAAAAGTTAGCATCAATAACAGATGTCTGGGTTCCATAAACATATGACTTTATATTAGTCACTATACAATATTTGCCATCAGAATTATGGCAAATATTGCCATAATCAGCATTTTAACAGTGGGAAAGCTCCATTTTTGCAACTGTACTGGGCAGGTGTAGCTGGTCTTGGAAATCCGTGTTGACAGGTGATGAACCTCCTCTTGATAAGACTGGAAAAATTTCTCTGGAGCCAATGTTGAGTCCGAAAAGTATGTGCTATTAGTGCTGATGTCATCGTCCATGGAAAAGGACCAATCAATACTGTCAGGAGAATAACCACATACAGGTTTAATAACATCAACTACATCACATCGACACAAGTAAATGTAGCTCTTCTTAGTGCAGCAGTCTGTGTGCGGGGTGACCCAGGCATCCAGGATAGGATGGAAGACCAGTAGAGGAGGCAAGTTCAGTCGTTCTCTGTAGATGTCATCATCGAGATCCCCGATGAAGTGAACAGCTGCAAGCTTGTCGAATAAAGCTATAGTGGGATCAAAACATGGTAAAGAGACAGTGAAAGAAACAAACATTGTATCCTTAATAGAACATTTCTTAGAAGTAAAACATGGACCAGTATTAGGGTGCCTGGTCACGAAACCCAAATTTCTAGCTGTAGAAAGAGACATAGTTAAAATTTGTTGCATACACATAACAATACAGCTAGGGGATTTACATTGTGGGCAATACCATTTAAAAATGCATCTGTCATGAATGATATCAGGGATTCTTCCAGATTCCAGATCACAGAAGAAGTTATTGATGGTAATGATAATGTATGAGCCATAGGCAGAGCATAAGATCTCATGGGCAATGCTTCCTTATTGTTCTGTGCAATGAGTGTGTTAATCTTATCTTTAGAATCTATAAATGACTTAGCAATGTCATGCATATTACATACAGTGTCTCTTTCTTCCTAACTAAGGCCATCCACACCATGCAATAAAAGGGGTAAAATATCAATAACCAAACTAGTTTGGAATTTAGCTGAATGAGATATGTTAGCAGTAATGCCTGCTTTATTCCAGATAGACATAGCTTTACAAAAAAGACATGTGACGGTGCCTGTTGCACCAGTGACATCAGAACTGTCAACTTCATGTGTATTATGTTTATGACTTTAATCATCAGGATTGGGTTTTCTCCTGAAGTTGTCTCTGTGCTCGGTGGTGTGTACCCTGGCAATAAGGTCTTGAGTACGAATCTGAAAAGCTGCTAAACTATCACGCAATAAAGTACACGTACTGTAAAATGCTGAAGTGTTAGTAGTATGACACATACGAAATTCTTTCATATTCCAGTAAGTCAAATTAAACAAGACAGGTATATGCATAAATTGTAAGTTGTTAATAAGTGTACCAGGTAAGGCAGTGGCTATTAGACCACTACGAGGACCAGGGGTGTGCTTTGGACATTCCAAAAGCTATTTCTCAGTTGGGGGGTAACACAAAAAGATACATGGCAGCAGAGGCCATGTTGTGTACAGTACAAAATTTCCTGGCAGAGTCCTTAGACAAAGAATTACAATATGAGAGATCAATTAAGGCAGTAATATTGTATAAACCAGAATGTCTAAGAGCAGTTTGTAGCAAGGACAGCGAACCATTAGGGGATAATTTAGCGTTGGGCCAACCATGGAAAGTTCCCTTGGAGAGCTTGGTCACAGGGAGAATTTATCCTTGCAATGTGATTTGCCACTCAATTTGTAGGGTAGATTTATCAGGAGCAACAATTGAGGCAGTGAGGTAGGCATCAGAACCTTCCTGGACTGTAATCAAATTGTCAGGTATATTAATAGAAACTCCCTCTGGGGCAGATGCTGGGGGATCAAGGTGAGGAAGGAGGTGCCTTGGATGCAGGGGATAACTCCTGCGATGAGGAGAAAATGGAACAAGATAGCTACCTTGTCAATGTATCTGAAAAAGAAAACCAAACATTAGTAGGTTAGTACTATTCTGCCCAATGGGGTAAGGAAAAGTAATTATACTCCTTTATACAATTTCAGTTGGTTTGCATGTACTGTAACCATTTGTCAGTCAGTTTGTTGTTGTGCAAGAGTCTAACCTGATAGACTGCTGGACTGAGCTTGTTGACAATGGGTTAGGGGCCTTCCAACTTATTGGAGAAGGAGTGTGTGGGATGTGCAAATCTGAGAACCATTACCTGATCTCCAACTTGCCAATCCACTTCTTGTGCATGTTGGGTCAAACTGTATTTTGGACTGTTGTTGGGCCTTGCCCATGCAATTGGCAGCATACAAATGTGTGTGTATGAGGTCTTGCCTGAGTTTTTCCACATATTGGTCTACAGACACATGGTCTGCTGTAGGGGTATGCAGGTCAAACAATAGGTGTTCAGGTAATCTCTGTCTTCCAGTCATCACCTCAAAGGGTGTGAGCTGGGTGGTGGTTGAGGGTGTACCCCTAATTTCCATAAGCAATAATGGCAATAGGGAATCCCAGGTCTTCGGATTGTCCTCAATGAATTTGGAAAGCATTTGCTTAATCCGTCTGTTGGCTCTCTCTACTTGACCTGAAGATTGTGGATGGTAAGGTATGTGGAACTTCTTTTGAACTCCAAGGAGTTCAAGTAATTCTTTCATCAACTCACCTGTAAAACTGGTTCCTTTGTCAGAGTCTGCCTTGAGAGGTAGGTCCCACCTAGAGAAAATCTGTTCCACCAGGATTTTGGCAGTGGTTTTAGCAGTACATGTCTTAGTGGGAAACGCTTTGATCCACTTAGAGAAAAGTTCAGTTATCACAAGTGCATACTTGTTATTTCTGCTGGTATTGGTCAGTGGACAAATAACATCGATCTGTATGGCATGCCAAGGGCCAGAGTGTCTTTGTGGTAGTGGCATTTCATTTGGTGAGGTTAGGGTTGTTTTATGCACAAACAAGGCAATTATCTGTGTATTGTTTGACATCTTTGGTGACACCAGGCCACCAGGCGGTGGTCTTAAGCCTCTGGAGGGTATTTTCCACTCCCTGGTGTCCCCCAGTGTGGGTATCGTGGACTTGGTACAAAAATTAAGACCTAAGGTGTCTGGGGACCACCCACAACTTGGTGGTGGTGTCATCTGGTTGGTACCAGATGAGTTTGTCATCTGGGGACAAGCGTAACTTACCTTCATGCCTCCAATAGGGGTTATGGGTAGGTAAATTCTCTTTAGTACTCTTGTCAAGGAATCTGAACACTTCTTTGAGTACAGAGTCAGCATGTTGGGCTGCTGACAGGTCCAAGGGGGAAAAGGGTTCAGGTTTCTTCCTGACTGCTGCAATGTGCACAGCCGCTCTGGTCTCTGGATGGTCCATCATCCAGGTGTCCCCCCCAGGCCCCTTCCCTGGCAAGGGTGTCCACTGTGTCATTGAAGGCATGATAGGGGTCATGTATGGAATGAGCTTTAACCTTGTGTACATAGAGTTTGTGTGCAAACCTTTGTACCAGTGAGTGTATATATATTACCAGTTCATTGTGTTTTATTGGGCTGCTATCAGAAGAGAGGAAGGAGTTCTTGTGCCAGAAAGGAAGGAATTCTGTAAGAAAGCAACATACCTAATTAGAGACTGTGAAGATGATGGTATTCTTGGTCCCATGCTGGATGAACTCGAGGGCACAGGCCACCGCTGCCATCTCGGCGTATTGTGATGATGCCACACAGCAATGTTTAGAAATTTTAACAGTATTACCATAAGGTACATCACTAAGATACCCATCCCTGCAATTTATTCTCCCTGATAATAGGAGGCTGAACCATCTGTGAAAATATGACACAATGAAGTGTTCTCAAGTAAATGTGGTGTGGCAGGGAGGAAAGGACCTGGATCTGGTAGATCAGATGGTTGCAGTGTACAGTCATGGGGTTCTCTTTGGAAGAGGAGTCCATGTGCCAGCATGGAAGGCATTTTGGTTGGGTGAACCTGTATGTCTCTATCCTGGAGAAGAAGTGACCAGTGTGTCAGCCTGGTGTTAGAGACTGACCCATCCTTCACTCTGTCTGATAGCAGAAAGGTAGTTGGGGTGTGGTTTGTGTTAATGATCAGGGGAGAGTACCCAATGATATACAGAAAGTGCTTGACAGCTCAGTAGGTGGCCAGAAGGCTCCTTTTGCAAAGGCTGTACTTCTGCTCCACTGGGGTCAAAAACTGTAATGCATATGCAGTGGGTCTCGGTGCCATGATCCTTCTGGGCCAGCACTGCTGACATGGCTATGTCAGAGGTGGCACACTCCAGATGAAATGGCAATGTTGGACTGGGGTTGACCAGAACTGGAGCCCAAGCCAAGGTCTGTTTCAGTGACGTCAAAGCCTGTGTGTGAATGGGGCCCCAATTCCAGGGAATGTCCTTCTTCAGAAATTCATACAGAGGAGCAGCCTTCTGAGCAAAATCACAAATAAAATCTCTGGAATAGTTTACCATACCTAGAAATCTACTAAGAGTGGCCACACTGGTGGGCAATGGCAAGTCTTGCAATCCTTGCATCTTCTTCCAGGTAGGGCTTCAGCCTTGATCAGTTATTCTCATTCCCAGAAAGAGTACCTCTTTCTGACATAGTTGTGCTTTTGCTGGGTTACATTTGAGGCCTGCTCTCTGGATGAGAGTCAGTAGTTCATCCAAGAGATCCAAGTTTTGTTCCTGAGTGGCTGTTGCCAACAGCAGGTCATCCACATACTGCAAGAGATACTGGGGGTAGAGAAACCCTCAAGGGCATCCATCATGTGTAGATGGAACAGGGAAGGGCTGTTATGGAATCCCTGTGGTAAGCAGGTCCACGCGTACTGTCTTCCTTCAAAGGTGAAGGCAAACTTATATTGACTCTTAAGGGCCAATGGCAGTGGCCAGAAACCACTGGAAATATCCAGGGCACTGAACCATTTTTCATCAGGGGTCAAAAGTCGTAGTGTGCCAGGTGCTGATGCCAAAGTTGGAGCGCAACTGGGGGTGACCTTATTCAGTCTCCTGTAGTCAACAGTAAGTCTCCAGGCACCTGTGGATTTCTTCACATGCCACACTGGGGAGTTGCCAGTGGAGACACATGTCCTGATTATACCTTGTTTGAGGAGTGATTTTATTGTTTCCCTAAGAGAAGGCAAGGCCTTAGGTGGGAAGGGGTATTGCCTTTGCGTCTCATATGCTGTGCCTGGCACTTTGATGACAGTGTGCATTCTGCCATAGTCATTCTTGTTGGTGGAAAATGCTTCCAAATGTCTTTGTAGAATGGGGAGGAGCTTTGGGAAATGCTTGTGATTCTTGAACAAATCTATGACGTCATACTGTATATTGTTGGCAGATATTGTTGCCACCACATGTGAGTCAGGGATCATGATGGTATAATATTGGCCCTGAATCTGTATCAATAGCATATTAGCTAGGTCCACCACACAGCCGTGTAGTGCAAGGAAATCAATTCCAATGATACTAAGATGATCATGCGATACCATTAGCTGGAAGGTGTGAGAGGCCTTCAGGTGTCCTAACTCTATAGGCAGCGGTAGAGAACAATATGCAGGTAACCTAGTGCCATTTACTCCTGACACGTTGGTTCTCCATCTGGTGGACCAAAGAGATGTATCTGGGTGGTCGTCATGTAATACAGACACAGCTGCACCTGCATCCAATAGTACTGTAAGTAGGCGGCCCCGACCTCGGCCTCAGTGCAGGGCCTTCTGTTTGTATCCAAGACCAGTTTGTTTATAATACGGACTGGGGCCTGTAATTGTCAATCTGTACTAGTGGAGGCTTGGAGGGGATGGGCCTGGCTCCTGTGAACCACCTCTCCATGCTGCACTGATGCTATATAGGGAGCCACTTCTGGGTTCAGGCCTGTGTAGGCCTGAGGGCCTGTATTTCCGATATCTCCTTGGTCTGTTGAGGCCTGTTCTCCCAGTTGTATGGCCGCAAGGGCCTGAGCAAGAACAGCATTTGCAATGGAGTGCACTTGCCCCAGGAGTTCTCTGAACTTCCAATTTTCTTCAGCTATCCCCCTATATGAGGGGCCTGGTCTTTGTTGTTGTTTACCCTTGTTACTCTTACGGTGTTTCTTATTCTTGTGGTGATTCCGGTTCCTACCTCACTGTTGTTGCTGTTGTTGCTGTTGTGGTTGTTGGGCCTGCTGGGGGTGTTGGTTGTCTGTGGGGAGGGGTTGTTTGTGTTGGGCCTGCCCTTCCACTGTGTAGTGTGTTGTGTCCTCTGAAGTAGGCTCCATGGCAGCTATCTTCTTGGAACCGGAGCCCAGATCATGGATGTAGAGTTGGTAAACTCTCTCGGTTTTCCAAAGGATGTTGGCAAACTTTTCCGTGTTGGGGTAGGTGGTTGGCTCTACCTTTTCTCTTACTGCAGGGATCAGGTTCCTAAGGAACAAGGTCTTATATTCAATAAGATCTACATCCGTAGCTTCTTGTGCGAGGTGCTTTCCTGCTCGGTAGGCCATCCAGAGTCTCTGGTGGTAAGTCACTGGACTTTCTTTTGCATTCTGTTTTACAGGGTATGCAAGCATCACTCCTACTACACCTGGGCTGTGTGCAGAAATTAGTTCAGCTGCAACCTCGTCAAAGGTGGCGTGGCCATCTTGGCGGATGGTATCAGGGAGTTTAGTCCACAATCTAGGTTCAATGGTCTGACGTAGGATCTGGAGCTGGTAGTCTGCAGCGAGACTAAGCATTTCACTTTTAGCACGCACCTTTTCCAAGTGACAGCTGAGGTTGTCAGACGGGCTCATCCAACCGATACTGTTAGCTGTTTGCTGAACAGAGTAGGCCATTTGTAGGGGATTATTGGGATGATCAGGTGGAGGTATGTTCCGTTGGGTGCTATCTAGGGCTTCCTGAGCTGTGGCCTCCACTACAGAGTGGACTGTGCCCTCCTGAGTACCAGTTTCGTGGATAAACTGCCTAATTTGGTCTTTTAAAACCCGCTTATTCCTCTCTGGAATGGACATGCTATTTACCATGTTATCAATCATTTTCTCTATCTTCTGCATGTCTACCACATTAATAATGGCTACCGGTGGTGCCGTTGGGACTAGGTCTGAGCCTTCTCCCCCCCATCATGGGGGTCACCATGTTGGCATCGCCCATGATGTGCATCATGACGTCGATGACGTATGACATGGTGTGGGTGTAAAGGGGATCTGCCATGTTGTGGATGGCAGAGCGGAGTTTCTGGGCCATAGTAGGGGTGTGACTGTGTGTTGTATTGGGAGATGTCGTCATCTGAGACCTCCCTTTCAGATGACGTGGTTAAGGCAGGGGCTACGCCTCCCATCGCCTTAACATGCCCAGCCAGAACCTCCCGCTGATGGCACAGTTTCACCATCTTGGATTCACATTCAGCATGACTCACATTCGCAACATTCATATCAACCTCTTCTTGCATTTGTTTCTGCAACACTCTATACGTGGCACTCAATTCACGATTGTCCCTAGTAGCCACTTCTAAGTCATTACGTACCTGGTTTATCTTGTCCTGTATCTCTACTAACTCCTCACTCAACTGTTCATTCATTCTACTTAAGAAGTCATTCATGTGCAAAGCCTGCCCCTTATCCTGTCTCAAACTTTTACTCTCCTGCTTCAACATACAAATTTCCTGCTCGCCTGCCTGGGTGGAATGATGCAAAAGTGAATCCTTTTCATTTCGCAGTGTTTGAAGTTCAGACTCCATATCCTGCTCTTGTCTCACACATTCTGTTTCCTGCAACCCCATCTCCTGCTTAAGAGATAAGATTTGCAGTTCAAGGGTTCGAAACCTTGCTTCAGAGGCTTCCAGAGCAGCATAGAGAGCTGCAACCAACAGCCCTTTAGCTTCTCGCTTTCTAGCTGTTTGTCTCATCTCTGTGCACTGGGTTGAAATCCCCAGTACAGGGTTGTTGGATTGACTTGTGTCCTGCGCGAAGTCAGCCCATCCTCCATGGGAGGCAAGGAAGTTTGAGACATCAGGTCTCAGTTCTGCGCAGATATTTGATACGGTGGTCATTGTGTTGGAGGGAATGAAAAATCAGACTGTGAAAAAGGCGCCGCGCTGTGTATTGATCCACAGCAGGGGCACTTTATACACAGTCGGGCTACTGTATACTTGTAAGCTTACACTTCAGAACTGCTGTGGAGTGGGTCAAGTTGGCATTGACCACACCCAGAAAGCAGCCAGACTTTGCAAGTGATAACAAAGTGGTTGTAAAATGGGAGAGGTGATATGGAAATGCACACCTACAGTGCCCGTTGGGAAGGGAAAAGTTGTAAGCAACAAGTGAAATTTTGCAAACACCAAATATTGCCTGCACGCGGTTGCAAATTGTCAGGAGTCTAAACCTCACTCTCAGGTTCTTGGCAATATTGGGAATGCAAGGAATCACAGACACATTGCATAAGAGTAATAAACTTGTTTATTACTACCATACAGGATAATTACAGTTGCCCTAAGCAGTTCTTACCAATAAGAAACTGGGAGCCAAATACTAAGCGTTCCTGATACCTCGAGGTGTCTCCATGTCTCTTGGGGTCTCCGAGGTAGAAGACGTAATGTCTCATATTATATACCTTTGATAATTACTATGGTTACTGTAAGATAGAAACATTTCTAGTTACAGAAATGAGCTCTATTGGCAACATGAGAGGTGGCTGCACAGTCCAAGATAACATTATACAATTTTATAGTAGTCATCACTTTGTGAAATAAGAGTACAGTTCTACATATACTGTATCAGTGTAGTAGTACAAATCACCAAAAGGTGGCAATGCCAACTTCTATATCATAATCATTACAAGGACACAGATGTCCTAACATCTTGTAAGCAAGAAATACATATGAAATATATATATATATATATATATATATATATATATATATATATATATGTATTAGAAAGCAAAGTGTATAACAATAATATGCATACATATCCTGACATATACTCTTGTATGGTAGATGCCCTTAGCCCTATATGTTAGTATAACATATGCCTAAGTACTAGCTGGCTACAGTATACCTCTGGGGGTACCAATAAGGGTGCAGGGACCTCGTGTAATGGGGTCACCAGTTCTGACTGATGTGAACCTACCTTCAAGGTAGGATTGGAACTAATTAGCGGCAGAGGTGGAGAGCCCTGTTGCTGTTAAGTAGTGAGGAGAAGGCAATTGACATCAGTGTCGAAAGTTTTGGCCATATTGATGGACTATAAAGGAAGGGAGGTGGGGTAACACTGTATATAAAAGGTAAAGAGGTGAGGTAGCATTGTATAGAAAGGTTAGGGGAGGTGGGGGTAGCACTATATATAAATAGGAGGGGAGGTAGTACTGTATATCAGGGAGGAGATAGCATCACTTGAAATTGCCTGGGGAAATTAGAAACAGTAGAAACCCAATGGGTACTAGCAGCAAGAAGGAATGGGAAACAGATTAGGATTGGAGCATTCTACCAAACAAGAGGTCAGGATCAGGGTGTATATAAAGAATGGGGGATTTACTAAAAAAGGCAATAATTTTAGGGGAGGTGCTAGTAGGTGGTAACATTAATATGCTAGATATGGACTGTCATGTTTCAATCACAGCAGGTACTAGGAACTAACTCCTGGTAGATGCTTGCCAGATGGTGTTTCTAGTATACCTGGCCCAGGGCCTGACAAGAGAATGGTCTCCTCTGGATCTGCTGCCTACCAATAGTGAGAGGATCAAAAATATGGACATCCTGGAACTGCCAGGGTCCAGCAACCACAAGAGAGTGAGATTAGAGGCTCAAATAGGGGCAAGAAAATGGGCAAATACAATAAAGGTAGAGGGTATTTCATTAAAGCTGATTTTGACATGATGTTGAGATGGAGAGGGGATAAACTGAGAGAAATGGCAGTTACATGGGACAGAGGGAAATGGGAAGAATTTTAAAAAGGAATGCTAGAGACAACAAAAAGCTCAGCTGTGACGGCATCAAAGGGGAAAGGTCAAAAGTACCAATATGCTTCATGGCAGAGGTACAGAAGATGGTAGGAGCTGAGAGTAAGTTGTTCACAAAATATAAGGCAAACCAAAGGGGAAGGATAGGGAAGTGTACCCAGAGGTAGCAAAAGAAGCTAGAAGGAAGGCCAAGGTGAGACAGACCTCTAGCTTGTAAGGGGGTGAAGCAAGGGGGAAGGCATTCTTTAGGCACATTCTGGAGAAGCAAAAGGTCAAAATGGAATAGTGAGGCTCAGGAGAAAGGAAGGAGGAGAGGAGTGGGGGGGAGAAAAAGAGATATTGAAAAAAAACATGATTAGTATTTACTAGGGAGAAGGATGATTCACTGCCAGAATGTAGGTGAGGAGGGAAATAAAGGGGGTTGGTGCTTAAGAAGTAAGGTCCAAATAACTGGGGAAAGGGTGCTGAAAAAGCTAAACAGGGTAGAAAGATATATCAGTGGGCCTGACGACTTGTACTTGTGCTCAAGGGGATGCTGAAGTAGCACTATGGGCAGACATAGTCAACTGCTTGCTGGCCACAGTGGTGATCCCTAGGGACCAGAGGACAGCAGATAAGCCAGTGAACTATAGACCTGCCAGCCTGATACATATTGTGGGAAAGGTAATGAGAGAGAAACTAGTGGACTTCATGGAGGGGGATGGCTTACAGAACCCAAAGGAGCATGGTTTCATGAGGAGAAGGTCTTACCAAATGTATCAAATTGACATATTTAACTGGGTGATGAGGGTGACTGAATAAAAACATAGAAACATAACATTTGCCAATATAAAAAGATTGCTCTGCCCATCTAGTCCGCCCAGATGTTCCCTTCCTAGTCTGTCTCCACAGACCCTAACTGGTCTCTGGTGACCCACCCTCCTCCCTGCCATTTTACTTGTATTCCTCTGTGTCTGTTCTGTAACCCTTTCCTCAGAAGGGGCTTACCTGGACTGCTGCTGCAGCTGCCCTCCTGAGGTCCTGAACTGCTGCTGGGCTTTCTTTTTCTTGACTGCGTGTGTGGCACTGAGAGAGAGCTGGGCTGCAGCACAAGCCTTTGGCACCTCCTACACCCTTCTTTGCAGCTATGGCCACGTTTCATGGTCCAGTCCCCTGAGACTGGCAGTGGAGACTGTGAGAGAGAGAGACCAGGAGTCACTGTTTTTCAGTGCTTAATGCAACTGTTTGCAGATTGCTTCCAAAAGCAAGCCATTTGAAGGACAGAGAGGGCTTGTGTTGTGTAGGGCTCCTTTCTTGGACTCTCTTTCCTCCCAACCAGATGCCATACTCACAGTACCCACAACCCCACTGGCACTGCCGGACATCAGCTCAGGAGGGGCTGTGGCTACCTGAGGGATCAGCATACAAAAGGAGGGCACAGAACTGAATAAGGGAGATCAGAAGGCTGTGGGTTAAATCCCCATACCGGGCACTTGGGTTAAATCCCAATACTGACACTGTAGTGCAGCATGAGGGGGGTGCTGCACTCCTGAGATGCTGTCTTTCAGATGAGACGTTAAACCGTGGTCCCATCTGCTTGCTCTAGTGGTAGTTCAGGTGGATGTTAAAGATCCCATGGTACTTCTTGAAAAGAGTAAAGGATTTTTTTTTATTAAAAACTAAAAACATAAAATTATAGCAGACTTATATTACATGCTTTACACAGCTCCAGAATTTTCCTTTTTACCCAGTACCAGCAATTTCTTCCCACATTTTCCTTGCTCTCTCTTCCCCATAAATCCTGCATTCTTCTTGATAAATTTTGTTAATTTCATCCTGAAAACTAAACAATAACTCTTGCAGTGAATTTTCTTTTTTCTGGGGGACTCGTTGACATCTATATTGCCATATTAGCCATTTCAGAATGGCTACAATTACATATGCTGTACTTTTGTCTATTGTCTTCCAGTCTTTGGATAGCTGACCGTATATCAACACTTTATATGTCATATTTCTAAAACAGTTCATCCCCTCAAATCTCACCATTTCCCAAAATGATTCAATATAGGAATGCTCAGAATACATATGTAACATAGTTTCTTCTTGCAATCCACAATATTTTTCACCACATATCCTTTCCTCCACTTTCTTGTGCTTATGGTTCCCCTTACATTCATTTTATCATGACTACACATCCATACTGTCTCTTATTGTTTTGGGAATTCTTTTCTCTAAAGTTGCTGCCAAAATATCTTCTGTTTTGATAGCTTGTTCCACCTTAAATACTGGTTCTTTGAAGTAATTTCTTTCCATTATTTCTCAATACAGCTGTTTCCTATTTTTCCTGATCAGAGTCTACAGTTACACCCCATTGAGTTAGGTATTTCCTACCTGTTTCCATGTATGTAGGTCATATTTTTCCCCCTACCACAGTTCCTTTTTTTCCAATGTTTTTAATTATAGGTGTACATTTTGGTGTGCTAATAGTATCCAACTTCGTTTTTCCCCTTTTATTAAGGGCACTATATTTGTAGTGAAAAATTTACCAAAAACACTATTGGTTGTGATATCTTTAAACATCCATCTTTCACTTCTCTATATGTGATTCCTCTTCTGACTGGATTTCATTTACTCCCCCACAACATTTGGAAGAAAAGACTTAGTATTTTTGTCTGCATGTGCTGTGGCACATGGTATATATTTGCTAAATATACAAAAATGGGCAGAATAAATGCTCTTAGTAAATACATCCTATTCTCCTTTGTCATACTCCATTTTTTCCATTTATGGACCTTCTTTTGTGCAACATAATATTTTTCTTCCAAGTTCTGCTGTATAGCCTTCTGGTCTCTGTGTAGTATCCCCAATATTCTAATAGTACCTTGTACCACTTCTGATTCTCCTGTTTTTTTTTCTATTTTCACTTCCCCTAATAGGTATATTTTGCTTTTTCCTTTATTTACAGGGGAAAATGATAGAAACTTTTAAGTACCTCAGTGGAATCAACAAAATTCAAGAGGGTAGCATCTTTCAGAAAAAGAGATGTGCAAGAACAAGGGGACACAATTTGAAGATAGAGGGAGGACAGATCAGGGGCAATGAGAGGAAGTATTTTTTCACAGAGAGGGTGGTGGACGCATGGAACCACCTTCCTGAGGAGGTTGTGGGTCTGAAACTGTGGGAGAATGCAAGAATGCTGGGACAGACATAAGGCAATTCTTGTTGGGGATTAGGAAGAAATAGGCTGTTGGTTAACTAGGATCTGCAGCTTATCCAGTAGGTAGGGAAATGGGCAGACTAGGTGGGCCAAGTGGTCCTTATCTGCCATCAAAGTCTATGTTTCAAAGTCTGTTTATTTTTATCCCAGTGTACTGACTGCTGCTCTCTACTAATGCTAACATTTTATCTTCTGCCTCCTGATCCTTCACTAAGACAACACAGTCATCTGTGTATGCACTTGTTTTAACCAGTCTTTCTCCTTGCCACACTACATTCTGAATTTCTTTGTCCCATTCTATTTTCATTAAAAGAGGGTCCAGACATAGTACATATAGTAGGGGACTTTACAGACATCCTTGTCATACCTCATTCTTTACAAACATATGTGTTCCTAAATGACCATTAGCCATTGGACATATTTGTGCCCCTTTATACAATGCTTTAATCAGATTAAACAAGTTCCCTGGAATGTTATATTCTTTTAAGGTGTCCCATATATATTCATGTTTAATTACGTCAAATGCTGTCTCCTGGTCTAATGCGTAAATGTACCCCTTTCCACTTTTCTGTTCCATCATAAGTGATTTTATTCTATTATATACTTTTTTTTATTTCTTCTTCAATCTCTTCTATTTGTTGTTCTTCATTTATTTTGTTCCTTGTCTGTCTCATAATTAATTTATATAATTTGGCTCATAAACTTAAATATTTTCTCATATCTTGTAGCTTCTGCCCTTTGTCCCTCCTCTATCAATAATTGTTTAATATCTCCTTTAGTGTCTTTCCACCATTCCACTGTAGTATCATAGATTTATTTTACTGTAACTCTAGCTTCTAATAAGTCTTTTATCTTTTCTTTACATTTTTCTTCTTCTAGTTTTGCTGTATTCATTCTCCAGTATCCTTTGCCAAATTCCATTATTTTCCCCAATTCTGTATTAATTTCTCCAGTCATGTGATCAGAAGTCTCTATTGGAATACTTCTCACATTTTTAAGTACAGTTTTCTTTGGGATCATCCAAAACTCAATTCTTGTAGACCGTGTTCCTTTAAAATATGTGTGTACTCTTTTTTTTCCTTTAAACTTATATACTTCTTCCATCCCTGCATTTCGTAGGATTTCCTTTAAATATTTTTTGTGATACCCTCCCCAGTCTGCTTTAGTTAATCCACTATTAAAATCCCCCCCATACTACTAATTTTGCAGTATGCAAATATGGTTCTATTATCCCCATTCATTTATTTCTTCCTTTTTAACCTGAGGATTATAGATTACTTTTATTCTCACAGTATTTCTTTTTATTATGCAATCCACTATAAAGGCCCTTCCTGAGACTGGATCTATTATCTTAAGAATCTTTATCTCTTGTAACCCAAAAGCTACCCCTACCCCTGAGCATCTTTCTTCCCCAATAGTCCACAACGAAGGCCCCCATACCTAACCTTTTTGTGCCTGTTGTATTTCTTCTGCTGTGTGTAATCTAGTATCCTGAAATATCGTTATGTCATTCCTTAAATCACTTAATATTTTAAACATAGCCTACCTTTTCCTTCGATCTTTAATACTGTTTATATTGTTAGTTTCAAGTTTCTATCTTATGCTAAACAGATTTTAAGGAAGTCTTTTTATTTCATCCTGTGTCTCTTGATTTCTTTTTTTTTATGCTTGAGTATCCATTGTCCCTTCATCCGTTGCATCTTCCCTATGTGAGGAATCAGAGCTAGAGTTGCAACATTCCTCGTCCATTGTTGTCCATTCCTTGTCTCTTAAAGGTGTTTGTAAGTTCCACCCCCTCTCTATCTTTCTCAAGGAATATCTTATGTTTTGTTTGTCCTTTATTTTTGTTTTTGGACCTCGTCACCATGGTAAACTTGTTTTGTATTGGTCCCTTCTCTGTTTTGCTTTGTTCTGTTTGTTCAGAACCTCCTTCTTGTTGCTGTTTCCCTTTTATGTCTGTTTTCTTTGTTGTGTTCAGTCTTTCCATCTCAACTTTCTCTTTCTCTTTTTGTTGTTTAATTTCCTCCTCCTGTAAGGTCTCTAGCACCACTTGATTTTGCGTTCCCTTTTCTTTTTGTGCCACTGCCAGGTATACATCCTGTTCTGCTCTTCCCCCCCATATCTGGGCTGTTGTGTAACACCCATGAACAGTTTGAAAATATGTGCCCTTCCTCATCACACAGGCTGCATTTGATCTTATTTTTGCATTCTGCTTCAAAATATCCTAAAGCTCCATAGGCCACACTTCACTTTTTTGCACAAATTGCTCAGGTGCCTTCTTTCCCTGCACTTATAACAGGCCCGGGGCTACCCCGCATAAAACACAATTCTATGGTCTTGTCCCAAATAAAAGCAATGTGGTAAATGCTGCGTTTCACCCTCTGCTTGTTTTAATGTTATTTTATACCTCCATTCTCCTGTCCATAAACATTCATCATCCAGTATCGGTTCTGGTGGGCCATGTACCATGCATCTTTGTTTATTCCAGAAAGTAATGTCTGTTACATTGACCCTTCATTCCTAAAGATGACTGTTGCAATTTTAAAGGCAGGTTTTTGTCAGGGGGATTGCTATCAGGTCTTTCCATAACTCTGTGTGTTTTAGCTGATGATAAAGCTTACAAAACCTATCGAGGACTCGAGGGTTTTTTAAGCTTATGTCATATTCTGTACTGCCTGGAACATGAATAAGTGCATATATTTCATTCGGATAAAATTTCTTGTTTTCTTTCAAGAGACAGCTTCCTAAAAAAATTCTGTCTGGGGCATCTGCTGTTGATCTGCTAAATTTTAGATGGACTGCATTCCTTCTCTTAGCTTATTGTGGATCATTTTCATTAGGGAACAGTTTTTCTCTAGTGTCCCCCCAGGTTTTGTCTTTTTCTTTCTATGTCTGTTCATTTTTTCACCTCGCTGGCTTCTTCCTCAATTCTTATTGTCTTCTGTTCTATCTCTATGGATGTAGCATCACTTCCATTAGTCCCTTCTGAAATCACAATCTCTTTTGTATCATCTGCTGCTGTTGTGTTTCCTTTTTCCTGCTTCTCTTTACTCAGGCCTTTCCCCTCCAATGTTATTGAAGTGCTTCCTGATGTGCCTGGCCTGTTTGGATCCCATCCTGTCCCATCTTCTTTTCGCGTCCATCCTGCCTTTACCAACGCCTCTGTGACCCACTCTGGAGTGTCTTTAAAATCTCTAAATGTCTGTTCATCTGAAACATCTTCTGCTTCTTTCCCTTGTTCTATTTCTCCCTTGGGGCCCTCTTGTTTCTGACTTGGAATTTCTTTCTCTTTCTTTATCCAACAATTTTACATCTCTCTTTCCTCTAGGGCCAAGCTGTTTCCAACTTATCTTAGCCTTTCCTTTTAAGGTTTCCCCACCAATTGTGCTAGCATCAGATATTACGGGTGCAGCTCCTTTTGATGCCACTACATCATCCAGTTTCATCTGTTTCTGACAGGCCTCAGGCCTGTCAGTTTCCCCGATGTTACATCACTCTGATTTCTCCATTAAAAGGTTAGATTTTCTACTAGCTTTCCCCTTAACCTGTTTCTCCACATTTCTGGCAGGAATAAAAACCTTTTTACTCACTGTGGCCTTTACATCCTTCGTCTTAACGGAAGATTGCTCTTCCTCCGATCTGTTGTCTTTTGACCAGTTCTGGTAGTCTTGTCCCTTCTCATTTCCACTCTTTTTTTTCATGATCCATAGTCTCTAGCAGAATAAAGACTGGGGAGGAGGCCTTCCTCCCAATCTCCCTCACTTCCACACTCTCTCACTGTTTTAGTAACAGTAGGGGAATTTCCCCGGTGCCCTGGCCAAATTTCCCCCCGTTCACTTAAAATGCCACCAACAGCTCAATCTGGTTCAAGGTCAGTTGGCTTTCATCTGTATCCCCCTCCACTGGGTCATGCATGAAAATAGGCAGAATTTGTATAGTGCACTTATCTGGTCAACAAAAACTAAATCAATAAATTAAAAAAAAATGGAAGATGTTTGAGCATTTAGCTCCATCAAAACATGAGAGCAGCTATCTTTGTGCCCTTTGACCCCATCAGCCAACCTATTGGAGGGCTAGGAAGCCAAGAGACGGAAGCAGAAGATTGTGGGGAGGATGATGCAGATGGACCCTCCCACATGGACTGGTAGGCTATGAAGGTCAATCAGAGGTTAGGACAGGACAGGACAAAAGGACCAATCGACTGCCCTGCCTGTCCAAAGATATATGGAGGAAAAGAGGTTTCTGGGGTCTTGAGGAGCTGGAGATAGTCTGAGAGAGAGACACTGAGCTCTGCAGACATACTGCTGATGGGTCCAAGAGAGAGATGCCTTGCCAGGCCAGACATCCTGTGAGCCCTCTCCAGGGTTCATTTTATAAACTCTCAGACTGTGGCAGATGAGCATCTGAGAGAAGAATTTGCTGACGGCATGAGCCTGTGGGCCATATCAGCATACTGAAGCAGCTGAACTGTACTGAGCAGAGACAGAGACTTACATCCTACCCAGGTTGCTCCAGAGCCAGGTAAGGGGCCTGCTAGCCCTTATATAGTTGGGTAGACTGAAGAACAAATACCTTGGGATGTGTGCCTGAGTATGTGTGTACTCTCAATCACCATAAAAGCCACTGTACCACTTTCTGTTTCTGACTCTCCACTACCACTTCAGAGCATAAAAGCAACAGAATACAGGACCTTTGGGTGGGCAGTGGTGCTGTGTGTCACCACTGAGTTGGGAAATCAAGCTAGTATTCATGCAGTTGTGATTTACAGGCCTTCACCACTGGGGAGGCATTGGATAAGGAAATAGTAATGGTAACTAGCAAAATGGCTGAATAGGGGGAGGTCTTGCTTGTGGTAGACGTCAGTCTTCCGGATGTAGACTGGAGCCTCCCTGCTGCAACTTCAGCTAAAAGCAGGGACATCCTGGACTCACAGTAGGTGGTGTTCCTCAGGGAACTAGTCAGTTCACCCACTTATGATGGGGCAGTACTGGACCTGGTGGTTACTAACAAGGGCCCCTATGCACGAAGGGGCAGAGTGGCTATGGGCCTCATATCTGCGGCATGGAGCCATTCCGTACCCATTGCGCCACCTGCATGGGATGCACTACTGGGGACATGCAGCCCCTATGTGCCTGATCCTCCGCCGTGTGGACAACAATGCGCCATGGGTAGTGGGCATGGCAGCACTATGCGGAAGTCACTACTGTGCATTGTGCTGTCTGCAGGGGTGCAGAGGACAATGCAGGCTATGGCAGGGGGAGCCTACCATAATGGCCATACATGGCCATGGCCGCACACCCATAGGGCCTCCCCCAATTCAACCAGTTCCGAGCTCCCTCCCTCCAACAGACTGAGTCTTCCCCCCTGCACACATATGCCTTGATCCTGGTGCAGACAGTGGAGGGGGTGTGCAGTGGGCATTGCCATCAGTTGCTCATGGCCGCTGCATCTCCTGCCAGGTCTGAAGGATGGGGTGGTGTGGATGGTGTGGTGGGGGTGTGTGTCTCCTCACCTCCTGTGGTGGTACCACAGTATCGGGGCCAGTGCCTCCTGTGTTTTGGGGGAAGGGGGATTCCACCGACATCGGCCACCCCCACAGTGTGCGGGTGCCAATGCACATCTCCCATCCCATACTGTCCTGCACGGGGATCCACTCTGTATCCCAGGCAGGCCATTCGATTGGCCACCTGCTTGGGACCACAACTCCACCCACCTCCATCCCATGCAAACCTGTGTGGTGGGGGGGCAGAGCCATGGACAGGTGGCAGGCAGTAATGAATGTTGCTGGTGCACACCAGTATGCAGGTGAGGAGCTCCACAGGCAGAATACTCACCTATGGCATGTAATTCTTGCCCCTGTGTGCATAGGGACCAAGGACAGTGTTGCAGACTTTAAGGTGGGAAGCCATCGGGGGACCAATGATCATCGTATAGTCTACTTCAACATAAGAACAGCTGTGGAAGCCAACCACACAGTTGCAGGAGTCCTGCATTTCATAAGAGTGGATTTTACAAAGAAGGGTGAATGCCACAGAAATTACCTGGTGAGGGTAATGACCTGGGGGTGGAGGAAAAGTGAGCCAAACTTAAAGAGAGCATAGTGAAGGCAACAGACCTCTGTGTCAAGCAGGTAAGCAAAAGTAAGAAGAGACTGTTATGATTCTCAAAAAAGGTAACAGAAAAGCTAAAAGAGTTGCATTCTGAAGGTATAAGGAGATTCAGGAGAGAGGATGATAAGGAACTGTATCAGGGAAAACAGTGGGAGGCAAGCAAAGTAGTACAGAGCATAAAAGTGTAGCATAAACTGAGGAAAGAATAGCTCCTGGAGTATCAGAAGGGGACAAGACATTTTTTAGGTATTTTTGTGAAAAAAGGATGGCAAAGGGAGGGATTGTATGGTTAAAGAGGGAGGGTGTGACTATGGAGGATTATTAAGAAAAGGCAAACATCTTGAACCAATACTTCTGCTCAGTGTTCACAGTAGAAAGGGAAGA
The DNA here is from genome assembly GCA_016271365.2 of Neoceratodus forsteri. Lineage (NCBI taxonomy): Eukaryota > Metazoa > Chordata > Ceratodontiformes > Ceratodontidae > Neoceratodus > Neoceratodus forsteri. Next base: position 388,090,993 of record CM057457.1, on the reverse strand, counting down.
GGAGGGAACACAAAAAGGCACCAGAAGCTTTGATGTGAGGGGACTGGACACTAGTCCGGTTTCTGAGGAAAACGTCCGGAGAGCTCCTGCTAACCTGAAGGTGGACAAAGCCATGGGGCTAGACATAGTATGTTTAAGGGTGCTGAGGGAGTTCAGGAAGGTACTAGCCACACCTTTGACAGGCCTATTTACCAGATCACTGGAGACCAGCGTGGTCCTGGAGGATTGGAAAGGGGCAGATGTAGTCCCAGTTCGCAAAAGTGGTAGCAAGGAAGAGACAGGCAATTAAAGGCCTGTCAGCACAACATTGGTGTACAGTAAGTTAATGGAAAAACTACCAAAGGAAAAGATTTTGTTGCATGTCTTGTATCCAAAGGATTATAGGATCCAAGGCATCATGTTTTCATGAGAGAAGTTCACGCCAAATAAAATTTGATAGATTTCTTTGACTGGGTGAGTTGGATCAGGGAGGAGCAGTGGACATTACTTACCTGGATTTCAGCAAGGCTTTTTGCACCGTTGCACATAGGAGACTGGTAAGCAAGTTGGGTAACCTGGGTAAGAAACTGTTTAGGGGACAGCACACAGAGGGTAGTGGTAAATGGAGTTCACTCTGAGGAAGGGAAGGTGACCAGAGGGGTGCCTCAAGGATCAGTGCTGAGACCAGTCCTCTTCAATGTCTTTATAAGTGAGATAGTGGATGAACTGGAAGGGGAGGGTCTCCCTCTCTATGGATGACATCAGGGTCTGCAAAAGAGTGGACATTGTGAGGGAGATGGAAAGAATGAGACGGGATCTGAAATGACTGGAAGAGTGATCAAGGGCATGGCAGCTGGGTTTTAATGCAGAAAGGTTGCAAAATAATGCACTTGGGTCATAGAAATCTAGAATCAGAGTACAAAATGGGCAGAGTGATACTAATAAAGACCAAGCAGGAAAGAGGCCTGGGGTAATCATATCAGATTATCTGAAAGTGGCCAGGCAATGTGATAAGGCAGTTGGAAGGGCTAGAGGGATGCTGGGGTGCACAGAAAGGGGTATTGCCAGTAGGAAGAGGGAGGTGGTGCTGCCCTTATATAGATCACTGGTAAGACTCCACCTTGAGTACTGTGTCCAGTTCTAGAGACCACATCTCAGGAAGGCCCTAGAGTGGAGGCAATCCAGAGGAGAGCTACCAAAATGGTGCAATGTCTACATCAAAAGCCCTATGAAGAGAGGATTGAGGAGCTATATATGTACACCCTGGAGGAAAAGAGAGAGAGGACATTATAGAGACCTTTAAATACCTCATGGGGCTTAATAAGGTACAGAAGGGGTATTTTTCAGAGCAAAAGGTGCTGTGGAAAAAGAGGGTATGCTATAAAGCTGAAAGGAGGTAAATTCTGGAGGGATGTGAGGAAGTACTTCTTCACAGAAGAGCAGTGGATTCCTGGAACAGCATTCCAGTGGAGGTAATGGGGTGAAAACAGTGCTGGGATTCAGAGATGCCTGGGATATGTGCACAAGTTAATCACAGGGGTAAAGGAGTGGGGATTTTGCCCATGATCAAGAAAGGCCTGCAGCAAAAATGATGGTTAAAAAATGGACAGACTAGGTGGGCCCAATGACCCGTATCTGCTCTCAGATTCTATGTTTCTATTACTGCTTCTACTCTTCTATTGTTCGGGGAGTGCCAGCAAAGCCTGTCTGCCTTTTAGACTGCAAATCTTAAAATTGCCTATCCCTTTCCTGTTGAAATGTTTCCTACAGTATTTGTCACTGTGTGGTGTGCTGTGAAAATAAGAACAACTAAACATGTCTCATGTTCTGTCAGGCACCAGAAACCTTTGAAGATGTTGCTGTTGCTTTTTCTGAAGATGAGTGGAAGATTTTAAGCAAACAGGAGAAGGAGCTTCATTGGAAAGTGATGCTTCAGAATTATGAAACCATGGTTTCAGTAGGTAAGAATAAACACAGTATCTGAGGTGGGGGGCTTTATTGTGTGGAAGTGGGCTCACTTTAACAACTTCAAGCCTAATATTATGTTGGGGCTGAAAGAACTGGATTAGGGTCTCCACTATAACACTCCTATACTGTTTTGAAAACTGTAGTAGTATGTAAAGTTCATTGAGCTTAGCCACCAGCATTTTGTGACATTCTGTGTTACCTAAGAAAGGAAGGATTTCACAGGAGATATAAACATAGAAACATCAAGACTGCCAGCAGGATAAGGCCAATTGATTTATCCAATCTGCCCTCATTCCTACTTAACCTTTGTGATTGAGCCCCCTACTAGTATATTTTCTCCTTGCACTTTAATCCCCAACCCCCTATTGCCCTTAACTAAACCCATATGTCTGTCTCATCAGTTCAGAAGGGTAGTTGGAGCACCACATTGTTAGGTATGTGGCATACCCCACCCTCCAAAAAAAAATTATACCCCCCTTAGGAGGTGTCCAGTGCTGCTGAAGAGGTCACACTTGGTGGATGGCATGTTGGCTCTCAAGTCCTATTATAAGAACTATCTGAGAACAGTAACCCTGGAAAGGTAGATTTCCACTCATGGGCTATTTCATCAGTGTGAACTAGACTGTCTCACTTCTTCCACACTATAGCAGCTTAATTCATCCACCCTGCATGCAGTCTGGTAGGGATTTGTCTCAGAAAGGTATCGTAAGTTAAAGCCTTTCTTCCTGCACAGAGTCTCCTCTGTCCTGGCCTTAATCTCTACAGGCAGCCTGTCAGGGTCCAGCAGTGCTAGAGATGAGAAACATGAAGGCACTCTGTAGGTTTGTAGTGAGCATTGATGGAGGAGGTGCTCAAGGTGATCTCAGGGTTACATCCCACTTGTGTCTTACAGCCTAAGCCAATATGGCTTATGGTGGACTGCTGGGAGGTCCTGAGTCTGATTTTGCACTGTTAGTATACAGTGGTCCTTTTCAGAGGTTTACTTCACTGTGACTCTTTAACAAAACATAGTGAGACCACTCCTGAAATCTTTGGACCTGGATGTACTACCAAATTACAGGCCTTACTCATATCTTCCCTTTTTAGAATAGTGTAGATCAATATGAGGTATATATCATAACGCTACAGATGGATTTTGGTCCATACCACACTTAGCCTTTCCTTCAGAATCCACAAATAAAGGTAATTTGCCTTTTCTGGTTTTGGTCATGCCATCTCCCTCCCTTAACAAAAGTCTGCTTTTAGCTTCACTAAGCAGCCTTATAAAAACAGTAAAGATGCTGTTGTTCAGCTTTTTCAATGAAACCAAGAACAGAAAGGAATTCTCCTGGATCACCAACACCCACTGTGAAACATACAGACAAACTGTGAGAGGAAAGATGGAGAAAATGATGTCATCGTTGGTATGAAAATGTTGTTTTCCTGATATTCTGTTGTACTAAAGATACATATGAGTGTCAAAGGAGTTAACGTTTTTTCCCTCAGTTTTCCTCTATCAGACATTGTCACTGCTTTTTCTAGAAAGGGGGCAAAATCTGTCACATTATTCAGGCACTAAGGGGTGACTGCTTATAGAATGTCATCAAGGATATATCTCATTAATTGGGCCACAGCTTTGGAATGATTCCCAAGCAGTACACAACGTACTCCTGGAGAATGGCAAAGTGTGATGCATAATCAGGACAGAATGCCTTGCAGCACTGCAAAACCATAGCCTACACAGCTACGAGAGATGAGATTTAGACTGTATGACTGAAATACGCACAATGCTCCATGTGACACCACCGCATACGTCAACTGCAGAAATATTCTGAAAGCAGCTAACAGAAGTGGCCATACCATGTGAAGAGTGGTCACTCGCAGCACGGAGAAATGCCTTACCATACTTCCTATAATGGAAGGTGATACATTCAGGCTGCCATTTGAACGGGCACTATATGTATCCCTCTGTACAGACTGCTGGTGAGACCCCATCTGGAGTACTGCCTGCAGTTCTGGAGACCCAGTCTCCGCAAGGATATAGACTGGATGGAAGCTGTCCAGAGGAGGGCAACTGAAATTGTGCAGGGTCTGTACCAGAAGACATATGAAGAGAGACTAAGGGAGCTTAATATGTACAGCCTCGAGGAAAGGAGGGAGAGGGGGACATGATAGAAACTTTCAAGTACCTCAAGGGAATCAACAAAGTCCAAGAGGGTAGCATCTTTCAAAACAAGAGGTGTGCAAGAACAAGGGGGCACAATTTGAAGATGGGGGGCAGCTCAGAGGTAATGTAAGGAAGTATTTTTTCAAAGAGAGGGTTGTGGATGTATGGAACAGCCTTCCGGAGAAGGTTGTGGAGTCAAAAAAAGTGGTTGAATTCAAGCATGCATGGGACAGTCATAAGGCTATTTTAGGGGGTGGGGATAGAAAGAAGTAGGCTGCTGGTTAACTAGGATCTGCAGCTTATCCATTAGGTAGGGAAATGGGCAGACTGGGTGGGCCAAGCGGTCCTTATCTGCCATCAAATTCTATGTTTCTATGTTTCTATATAGTCACAGGGTGCTCTATTTGCCAGGAATGAATAAAACAAAAGGCTGAGAGGTCTTTCCTCATTCTATAGTGCAATCAAGATAGAAATGCAGTGTGTTCCCAATGAAGATAGGACAGTTAATTACCATAGATCTTTGGAGTTTCCTCGATTGTGCACACACACACATACACATACACACACACACACACACACACACACATACACGCACTCCTTCCCCCTTTCTGAGGTATCAGTAGGCAGCTTTTTCCACTGCTTTGTTTTACGGTGTCTATAAGTGCCTTGTGTATATTATATAGCTCCAGTTCCATGCCTCTTCTTGACACTGGTCTCATCTTCTAGCTCCTCATGGTAAGAGGCCTTCAGATTTTATCTCCAGTGGAGAACTGAGGAGCAATGGGGTCATCCATGATTGTATAGGTGTGGACATTGCACATCAGTGTGGGCAGCCCTCAACTAGTAAATGTTTCTGAGTGGCCCTGATACCGAAGGCTTACAGTTCCAAAGGCGTGGTCCAATGGAAGAGATCCTCTTGAAGATCTACTGTAATGGTAACTGTTCTTTCCACCTTCCACACACTGTAGGTTGTGTTTAAAGCAGAAACCAGAAGGAACAGCACCAAGAAACCACAATGCACACCTGATTAAAAATGCAAAAAATACATTATTCATGGCACATACTACAGCCCAATATCCCCAACAGTAGTCCACCAATTTTTCACACTGAGTAGCTCAGTGTCTTGTCCAGGTGAAGCAAATGTTTTTTGGTCCCACCTCTGTCTTTAGCTGGAACGTGTTCTGCTCCAATAAGTCTCTAACATTTTGGGTCACTACAGTCATGTGTTGAGAAATGTGCTCCAAGGGTTTCTAAGTTTTGATGACCCTCACATGTTCCTTACGCCGTGCATTTCAAGAGTGCATAGTTCTGCCTGCAGCATTTTTGGTCAAGAATAACATGCAGCATAGACAACAAAGCTAGTGTTGCACTTTGTGTGGGATGATATGAATGCTCGTGTCTGAGCAGGGGATGCAGCATAAACAAAGCTACTATTGCACTTTTTATGTGATGATGTGAATACAGGTGTCTGAGCAGGGGGTATCTAAAAAGGGTTTATTAAATGTCACAGTTGCTGCATTTATAAATGTGCTTACGTTAACAGAGAGTTTAGACACCCCAGCTCAGTTACAGTACATGCATTCACAGGGGATACAGGAAAATCATATTAAATTAAATTAAATTATATTAAAAGGAGGCAGTATAGCGCAGTGGTCCAAGGCTCTGAGCTGCAAATTTGGTGACATCCAGCAGACCAGACCTGGGTTTGAATCCCACAGCTTCCACTTGAATACTGTGTGACCCTGAGCAAGTCACTTAACCTCCTTGTGCTCCCAGGTCGCTCCTGTAAAAAAGCTTTCAGCTTAGTGTGCTATACCTGGTTAAACAACTAAATAAAAAAAAAAGCCATATATTAGAGGGGCTCATCAGTAATTAATACAGTATTGTAGTTTGTTCATAAGTATTGCACCTATCTTGTTTACTCCCTGATTACTCAGATCAGTTTTCCAGTCCCAATAAGGCATTATGCCTTATTTTGCAGTAATCTACCTTGAAGAAATCTTTTATTTTTGTTTTCTCTTGTATAATCTGTTTTGAGACATCTATAGCCAGTAGAACCATTTTATGGTCACTATCTCCTTAAGGTACAGTTATTCTGGGTTTCGTTATTCCGTCAGTGATGTTAGTGAGGACTAGATCTAAAATATTCTCTTCCCTTGTCCCCTGTTTGACCAGTCGTTCTAAGTAATGTTGTATGGAGATTTTGCTAAACCTTTCCTCAATACTACTTGTTCTCTATAGTGTAGACCAGTTTATTGTTGGTAAGTTAAAATCACACATAAGAATATAATCACAACATCCATGCTTTCCAATACTGAGAAGTTATCATTTTTCTCAGAAGTGAGATTTAGCAAACGATATCCTAGGCCTACCACCAATTTAGTTACCTGGCAACATTATCTGCAACCACATGAGTTCTGCATCATTCCCTAAGCTAACTGGTCTTTGACTATTTTCATTAACTCCTGAATTTCTGTGTTCCAGTCTCCATCTTGGAACCAGGTTTCAGTGATTCCACAGATTGTTTTTGATTTGATTTAATAAAATGTATTTTTATACAGGAATTTCATTTTTTTGGGATATGAGTCCTGTTTTCAATGAAGTCGTGAGTTATTACAAAACTAGACAATACAAGTTATACACACAACAAGACCATACCATTAACAATTATTTAAAACATGCACAATTTGATTTCAAATTATCATGTAACTTCACCTTAAATCTGGGAAGGCTGTCAATGGTCTTCAACTCTTGAGGTAGGATATTCCAGAAATGTGCAACACTGTTTTGTAAAATTATATCACCAAGTCTATTAAATGATCTGTATATTGAAATTTTACAGCTAGAGGATCTGGTGTGGATGTTTAAATCATTGCTCGGTTTAATTGTCATATAATTCAATAAGCAATGTCTAGGTTTACCCAATAAAATTATGTGACAAAGTATGTACCAGATATAAACCCTTTGTTCCCTTGGATTAAGCCAATTCAGTTTGCTATATAACTCGCAATGGTGTGCCCCATGCCTACTTATGGTAATAAATTTACTCATTATATAATAAGTTTGATTTACTTTACTTAATGCTTTCTTGGTAGAATGCATATAAAGAATAGATCCATATCTCAGTACTGGAATGAGCAGTTGTCTAAACACTTTCTCCCTTAATTCCAAGGACAGACAACCTGCCACTCTTCTTAGTACCTTAATACACTAGTCTTTGATTCACCTTTTTAACTTGTGAGAGAACATGCTAGGTATAAGTTAGACCAAACTCCACTTGTACACCTAAATATCTATAGCTGAGGACATTTTCAATCCAAGTATTTTCACCCAATTTGATTAGTAGTTTAGGTCTGCTTATCTTGACACATACTCCTTTAAAGACCATACATTGTGTCTTTTTTGTATTGAGAAGTAAACCTGAGCTAACCAACCATGTTTCCATTTGTTATGTATCCTCTTGTAATGTATTTCCTAGTTGTTCAAAATGTTCTGCTAATGCAACCAGCACTGTGTCATCTGCATACATTCTTGTATCAGTGTTTTATAAATCATGGATGGTTATTCACATATATATATATATTGAACATAAGGTGGCCTAAAATTGATCCCTGTGAGACTCCTCATGTTACTTCTCCTTTTTCTGATACAGTATCTCCTAAAAGTACACATTGCCCTCAATCTGCCAAGTAGGACTTTATCTGCTTGAGAGGTCCCTCCTGGACACCCACTTCACATAATCTCTCAAGTAAGAACTTATGTTGGACAAGGTCAAATGCCTTGCTAAGGTCCATGAACACCACCCCTGTTCTCAGATGGCGCTACCAGGTTGTTGAAGTGTAACAGGGCGGTGTTCATGGACCTTCCCTTCCAAAAAACCATGTTGGTGGTAGCTTGTTAACAGCTGATTACTTTCCAAGTCCTGGCTTAAATGGAAATGCTCCATCTTTTCCAAAATTTTTGACAATATGGGTAAAATAGCTATCGGCCTATAGTTAGAAGTGGCTGTACTATCTCCCCCCCCCCTTAAAAATAAGTAGGATTTTATCCTGTTTCCGAACATCTGGGGACAGTGGAGCATTGTAAGCTCCAATAAAAGAGGTATGGTACAATGGGAGCAATATTTTCAGCACCATACTTCAAAAATGTGAGTTCTATTCTGCCCAGTCCTCCTATTTTTGAGATATTCAAATTTTCTTTTTCAACTTCCTTTAACTTTAACTTCTTAAATCCGGTACTTATTTTCTAAGAGAATAGTATATATTTTAAGTTATCTATCTTATTATTTAGACTGTGCGCACTTGCCAGTAGGATGGTTTGTTTATTATTATCCTTTTTTGGGTGTTCCCTATTATATTTAGGTTGTTGACAACCTATATGTGGAGGCTGAGGTGCAGTAGTAGGTGGAACTCTTTCCTTATCCAGAGAGGCTAAGTAAACCTGCCTCTCCCCCAGTTTATTCAGTTTAAATGTTCAGAAATGAACTTTGTTATTTGTTTGCCGAGGAGGGCATTGCCTGTTTTGCTCAGATGGATGCCATACCAGCAGCAGAGTCTCTGATTTCCATTAAATTCCTCCCAGTGCGTAATATACTTTATGTTCTGCTTGAGATACCATTTTCTTATCCATTCATTGACAAATTTTATTTTCCTCTGCTGGCTGGCTGTTACTTTAGGTATGGGTAAGATTTCAGATAAGGCAATATTACACTCCACGTCAACTAATTTATTTGTTAAAGATATATACTCCTGTTTAATGTGAGTGATCGATTCATGGAAGATGTTATTTGCTCCTGCATGGACAAAGGTCATCTGGTTTTCCCCCATTCTTTTCTACAATATTATGTAACATTCAAGTTATGTCTGATACACTAGCCCCGCTAAAACTAAATAATGTTTGATTTTTCTTAAATCAGGATTAAATATCTCACAATCTAGGTGCTTAACTATAGAGTCTCCCAGAACGTAAATCTGTGATTTGGGTGGGTAGGTTGTTTCTGTGTCTATTATTTCCTCTGAAAGCAATGTAGAACTTCCCGTATTGGGTGAAGCCCCTGTAAGTAAGATATTTTGGCTTGTTGGGTCTAGCACATTCAGTGTTTCCTTTTTAGTATACTCTGTATTAACATTATTATCAGTAATGTTGGGAGTAGATACCATAGGGGACAGTAGGAAATGCCCCAGTGAGGTAGATTGGATGGGTTCGTACTGGTCTTTTGTAGAATCTATTGGATCAAATTAAATTTAGAAGTAGAAGTGAGAATATGTCTGCTTTTCTCCCATTCTTGGCTGCCTTTAAACTTTGAACTGTATACCACAGTATTCAAAAGTATGTAAAGAACATATAGTGCAGGGATTGGTAATGATTTGAGAAAAGGAAGTACCAGAAGAAATAAATATGAAGAGAAAAGAAACTGCAAAAAGTGTGCAAGGAACTGATGTGCAGAAATCTGTAAGTATGGAGAGAGGTGGAATTGCAGGAATAAGTATGGAGAGAAAAGGAAATACTGGAATAAGTAAGTATGGAGAGAACAAGTGGTATAGGAATAAGTCAGTATAGTGAGAATGGATTATAGGAATATATAAGTATGCTGAGAATGGAGTGTAGGAATTTATGAATATAGTTCAAACATGCATAAATAGAAACACTAAATTCATCTAAATCCTAATGTAGCTTGTAACTTACTACACATGTTTCTTAAAACAAGCCCTCCACACAGTGGATCCTAAGGGAATTTTCCAGTTTCTGAGTTGTAGTGACCCTTACATGTTCCAATACCCTGCATTTCAAAGAGTGTATAGTTATGCCTTTGGATAAGTACTGTCTGTGTGCTGATGTGAATGCAGATGTCTGAGCTGAGGTATCTGAAAATGGCTTTTTAATGCCATTGTTGCTGCATTTATAAATTTGCCTCAGTTTGCAGTGCTTTTAGATATCCCTGCTCAGTCATCTGTCTTTACTGGGGGTACAGGACTAGGAAACAATCGAGAGGAAAAGAAGTGTAGAAATAGGTAATTATGGAGCTAAAGGAAAATGTTGGAATAGGTAATTATGCAGAGAAAGAAAAAGTGTTGGAATAGGTAATTATGCAGAGAAAGGAAAGAGTAGGAATAGGTAATGGATAGAAAAAGAAGTGCAGGAATAGGTAAGTGTGGAGAGAAAAGGAAGTGCAAGAATAAGTCAGTGTGGAAAGGAAAGGAAGTGCAGGAATGTACAAGTATGGACTGAACGGGAAGTTCAGGAAAAGGTAAGTATGGAGTGAACAGGAAGTTCAGGAAAACGAAAGTACAGAGCGAAAAGGAAGTATAGGAACAGGCAAGTATGGAGAGAAAATGAAGTGTAGGAACAGGTAAGTGTAGATAGAAAAGGAAGTATAGGAATAGGTAAGTACAGAAAAAAAGGAAGGGCAGGAATAGGTAAGAATGAAAAAAACAGGAGGTGAAGCCATAGGTAAGTATAGAGAGAAAAGAAAGTGTGGGAATCCAGTAAATATGGACAGAAAAAGAAGTGCAGGAATAGTGGGGGGGGGGGACTAGTGCATGGAGGGCAAAGACATCACTGCCTTACGTGCTGCTGTGCCAGTGACCTGTGTTTGCCATGCGAGATGGTCACCTGGGGTTGGCCAGTGAGGGAGAAGATCGTGTGTCTAAAGGACAGCTCTCCTCTCTTGGGGATGATGATCCCACCAATTGACTGCCCCCAGGTGGAGGACTGAGGGTAGGATGGGTCAGGGGACGCCACAAAGGGAGGGTTCTGCAGGTTCTGCAGCATGCATACGCCTCTATGTATGTGCACTGACGTACCACTCCAGCAGTGGGAGGAACCAAAAAAGGGAGAAAAATGGAAAATGCTGTGCCATTTGGCAGCATGACATTGGTCCTCCACAGGCCCTGCACCCTAGCTAGCTGGGCACTTCCATGCAAGAAGTGAGTCCTGGTGGACGTCAGGGGTGACGGGGCTGGGGTGACTGGTGGATGGGGGCTGGTTGGCACAATGATAAACAGAATATGAAAAAAAACGAAGTGCAGGAATGGGTAGCTATGGAGAGAAAAGGAAGTGTTAGAATAGGTAAGTATGGCAAAAAAGGAAGTGCAGGAATTGATAAGTATGGAGAGAGCAGGAGATGCAGAAATAGGTAAGTCTGGAGAGAAAAGGAAGTGCAGTAACAGGTAGCTGTGGCGAGAAAAGGAAGTGCTGGAATTAGAATCCAGTGCCCTCGATTCAGGCGAACAAGCAGCAGCATGGCTCCACAGCCTGCCGCCACCCACCTCAACTGCCAACCCAAGGAACTCACAGAGCTCTGGTACCCTTGATTCGGGCAAACAAGCAGCAGCACAGCAACACACAGCCTGGCCGCCATCCACCTCAACTCCCTGCTGCTCGGAGAATTGAACTTTGTTTTACTTTTTCATACTTGGACTTTCTTGGCACCCTCTCTCAGTGCGACCGCAATTGGAAGGGCCCAGTCTGTTGGGAGTCACTATTGGTGCTCTAGAGTCGCTGCCTAATCCGCAGTGTCTCTATGAGCTTCACTGTGTCTGTTTAAGCAGGATCAATTTTCTCTTAGGACAATATTGCTAGCCCTGCACATAGAAACATAGAAACATAGATATTGATGGCAGATAAGGACTGCAAGGCCCACCCAGCCTGCCCATTTCTTTTTCTACCTTATAAATATGCCATCGGCCTTTGCTCTGTCAATGGCCTATCTATTCATACTCATCTGTATTGCTTCCTTATACCTATCCCATGCCTGTTTGAAGCCCTGCATTGTATTCATATCCACCACTTCTAGAAATGTTTGCCTCAGCTGCCTAGTGCCTAATTATAATTAAATAAGCAGCATAGCTAGTGTAATTAATTCTGAGTGAGACACTGTCACTGCCTGTTAATGTAAGTTTTAAATTAATCATTTTTTGTAAAGTGGCTGAATTCTGTAGAACTGCTAGTAGGGAAAATAGAGTAATTAATGATAGCTTGTATTACAGCTTTAATGTATTCCAGATAGCCACCTTAAAGTTTGCTAGAGAATTTTGCTTGATAGCACAGTTTTCCTCTGCAATCCTGTTTTCTACTGTGTCTTCAGCATTCCTGTTTGCAACTGCCAATCTCTATCCTCTACTATCTAAACCTTCCAATTCTAGTAAGCTGCACAGCTCTTTGTCTCCCCCGCTTCCCTCCTTGGCGCTGATCCGCCCTTCCGTCCTCCACTCCTGTCCACTCCTAATCTCTGCACCTATTTTGCTTATTGTTTTCTGTCCCTTGCAGTCTCTGGTTCCCCGCTGGGTTAGACTTCTGCCACCCCCAACCCCAGATCAGGCCATTTCTGTCTGCGACCTGCCCTGCCACCTCTAGCAATCATGCCCTCCTGCCTCAATTAACTTATTTAAATTCTCCCTCTCTTGTGCACCCCACAGCTCCGGTGCCCTCGATTCAGGCGAACAAGCAGCGGCTCGGCTTCACAGCCTGCCATCACCCGCCTCAACTGCCAGCACAAGGAACTCACAGAGGTACAGTCACCCTGTTGCTTGGAGAACGGAACTTTTTTTTACTTGTTCATACTTGGACTTTCTTAGCGCCCTCGCTCAGCGCGACCATGATTGGAAGGGCCAAGTCTGTTGGGAGTCACTAGTGGCGCTCTAGGGTTGCTGCCTAATCCGCAGTTTCTCTATGGGCTTCACTGTGTCTGCTTAAGCAGGATGAATTCTCCTCCCCTCCCTCCCTCCCGCCACCCCACCCCCACTCTTAATTAAATATACTAACGCACTGCCACTTTTTCCATTCAGGCCAATAAGCTCTCCAAAGATATATACTTAGGCCAGGATATTCAAACTGCACCAGGCTGTGGTGCAAGCTTGGGCGCAGCTCATCTTGGCTGCGCAGGGGTGTGGCCTGGGCAATATTCAAAGGAGCTGCGCCATGGCTCAGCAGCTTTGAATATCGCACCCTGGCCACCCCCACTGTGCATGGCGCAGTGGCACTGTGCCAGCGCAAGTGGTCAGAGTGGAGCATGGTGATGCGCTAGCGCAAGTGCCATTGCGCCATTCACAGCACCCGCGATATTCAAAAGGTGACATGCAAATGGGGCCATAATTTATGCAAGACGCACATGGAGCCATTTGCATGTCATTATGGCCCCATTTGCATCCCATTTGCATGCAGGTGCGCCGATCCCCGACCACTTGTGCCTGGCGCCCTGCCAGGCAGCAGCCGTTGGGGACCGATACCCCCTGCAGCACGATCGCGGGCATCTGTGTAAAAGTAGAAACCCGTCCAATATCCCTGGAGGTCCAGTGGACCGCTTTCTGCCCAGTCGTGGGCATCTGTGTTAATAATAAAGAAAACCCATCCAATATCCCTGGTAGTCCAGTGGACCGATTTCCGCCTGATCGCAGGCATCTGTTTTAATAAGGAAACCTCCCCCCGTCCTATATCCCTGGTGGTCCAGTGGACTGCATTCTGCCCGATCACGGGCTTCTGTTGTAAGAAGAGACCCCTCCCTCCAAGATCCCGCTGACTGCCCGATCGCGGGCATCTGTTGAGAAGAGACCCTCTTCCAGATTCGCTGACTGCCCGATCGCTGGCATATGTTATAGAAGAGACCCTCAAGATCCGCGACTGCCCGATCGCGGGCATCTGATGTAAGAAAGACGCCCGTCAATTCCCTGGTGGTCGAGTGGTACCCCTCCCCTCCCACCACTGCCCCACCACACCGCCTCCCCGGTCAGCTGGCAGGCGGCAGCACCACCCCGCCTGCCGCCCGCTGCCCGCTGACTCGACAGCTCGGTAGGTTGCATGCCCATTGGCTCACACTGTGAACCAATGGGAGTGCAGCCCTACCGAGCTATCAGGCGGCGGGTGGCATGCGAGTGGGGTGCTGCCGCCCGCTGGCTGACAGGGGGCAGGGTGGTGGGTCTCAGTGGGCGGGTGGGGGGGCACCACTAGACCACCAGGGATATTGGGGGTCTCTTCTTAAACAGATGCCCACGATCGGGCAGTCAGCGGATCTTGGAGGGGGGTGCCTCTTCTACAACAGATGCCCAAGCATCAGGCAGTCAGCGGATCTTGGGGGTCTCTTTAGAACAGATGCCCGCGATCGGGCAGTCAGCGGATCTTGGGAGGTGTGTCTTCTACAGCAGATGCCCGCCATCGGGCAGAGTGCGGTCCACTGGACCAACAGGGATATAGGACTTTTTCTATTTTATGAATGCCCACAATCGGGCGTAGGGGGGCGCCGCCAGGTGCAGCTGGAACTCGGGTGGCCACCCACAGGTGGCAGCTGCCGTGTTGCGCCCTGCAATGTGGCACCTCACCTGTGGGTGGCCATCAGTTGTTCCTTTTTTTTGTTTGGCTTAACTTTGTGCTGGCGCAAGTAGGGGTTGCGCATGCATGGCTCTGCACATCCTGGGCTGAATATCGGGCTGTGCAGGTTATGCATGGGAACGCCCCCACCTGTGCCTGCATACATTACTGATGCACTCGGGCAAGATCCGATTTGTGCGCACTTTTCCCTTTTGAATATCGCCAGTGGTGCATCAGTGGGTTACGCATGGCGCAACACTGTTGCGCTATGCACAACCCTTTTGAATATCTGGGCCCTAGTCTCTACACCTCTCTTAAAAGGCCAAACCACTCCCTAATATAACAGACTCTCTGCTCCCCTGTTAACCCAATCACAACCTCACTCTTTTTGCTGCTTAGAAGACCCACCCATCTTCTCTGCCCAATGGCAAGAGAAACCTCTATTTCCCACCTTCTAGGCCATCACACTTTCTTGCAACTATAGTGGTACTCTCTTATTACCTGATAATACTTGCCATCCTTATTACCCAGATATATCTTACCTGCCATAACATCAATGCCAACACCTCACAAGAGCTGCACATTGACTCCAAAAAAATAACTCCAGGCACTGACATTACCCCCACCTTTTCTGGATGCCCTCCAACTTTTGCAGTTCAGGACACCAGTACTTCTAGTTATCACCATATGCTATTCTGCCCATTCCTACACTGCCTCACCTCCCCCCACCCTCCTATTGACCCCAATGCCTGGCCTAATGCAATGTCATTCATGCTGAAAATGCCAGCACTACCTGCACTGAGTCCTTACACTCCTCCTTCTAATATCAGGCCATGTTCACCCCAACTCTGGCCCTCCTGAATCAGTCACTTGCCCACTAAGGACAGCTGCTCCTTGAAATTTGCAACTGTCAGTATCAGAAGCCTTTAACCAAAAATGGATCACCTACAGGTGTGGATTACCCAGCACGACCCTGATGTGCTAGCCATTAATGAAACCTGGTTGAACCAAAAAGTCCCTGACACCTCTGTATCCATAGATGGGTACATATTATTTAGGCATGACAGACCAGGGAGGAAGGGGGAGGATGTGCACTCTACATGAAAGAGTCACTTAAAGGACAGGCCCTACCCCTCCCAGTGACGGAAAGTAAAACCCAAATTCTGCCTTCCAGAATCTTTCTCGGACAGAATGGAAAGTCAGTTACAGTACTTTCCATCTACATCCCACCTAGAGAACAATCTGAGGGCTTTCAATGAGTTATTGACTGTATAGCTGAACAACCCGCTAACAATGAGATAGTGATCCTAGGAGATTTCAACTTGAACTTGATGGCCCCTGAGGCAGACCAGTTCAAGGACCCCATTATTGCTGTCCATGTTACACAGCTTGTAACTACCCCCACCAGGATCAATTACAGAACTGGCAATAGCACACTCCTGGATCTTGTCCTGACCACTCACCCAGACAGGATTACCCGCACTGAAGTGTTACTTGATGCACTGAGTGACCACTCCCCTGTCATCTGCCACTGGTCTAACAAAATCCGCAAAGTTCCAGCACAAGTCAAATCTTAACATGTACTCAAGAATGGACACCTCAAACCCCTGCAGCACCTCCTTGCACACACTGACTGGTCCCCTATGTATAACACCCAATGTGTAGACACTGCGCTTGACTACTTTATCTGCAGTTTCAACAAGGCATGCAGTATCCACGCACCCTTCCAGAAAAGGAAGATTAAGGGAGTAAATAAACCCTGGATCACCAGCGAACTACTACAAATGATTTATTTATTTATATATGTATTTATTTATTGAAATATATCAGAATTAATACCTTTGAGTCAGAGACTCCTTTACAAAGGCTCCACATCTTAGAATACAAGAGTATACAGTGTCAGACATTACAGTGCAAACAAAGGTGCGAGAAAATATCGCACCTTACAGTTGATACAGAGTATAGTACATACAGGCAATTGTGGTACATGATATTTACAACAGTCAGAAACAGTGCAGCACAGTGGCAGAGGAAGCATATACAATGTACAATAGTTACAGAGGTCACATACGATGCAGCAGTTGTCAAAGATAAGTATTTATGACAGGCGTGTGCAAACAGTCCAGTCCAGTGAGTGACAGTTAGTCAGTGGCCTGGATGTGAGATAGGGATAATCTGTGGTACCTTGCAACTGCCTCAGGCAGACAAACAGACATACAACGGTACAAGGCAGCAAGGAACTCCTGTACTATTGAAATAAGGTGTGCAAAACGAGAACACTATAAGCAAGAACTCTCAAAATCTTGGGGTGATGGACGGAAACTCTGGGACAACATAAAAAATCTCACTGGGAAATCCTCTAAATCACCCCCAAACTTAATCAGTATCAATGTAGTCCTCTCACAAGACCCCAGTACTATAGCAGACACACTCAACAAGGACTTCACCGACCTCTCTGGTATACTCTATCCAACTATCCTATGGGGTGCCCCAGTCCTCCTAACACCTATGTCTCCCCTCCCTCTGGCAGCCCCCCTTTCTATTTTAAAAGAGTCCCTATGCTAACAGTGAAAAAATACCTTCAAAAGGTGCTGGGGAATGCCAGATACAGCATCGACTCCCTGGACCTCAAACTTCTCAGACTAACCCTTGACTCTGTCCTCAGACCCCTTACTGCACTCATAAACATCTCCCTCTCTTACCAACAGTTCCCAAAGTGCTGGAAATCTGCATCTGTACTACCTGTCTTCAAAAACAGGGTGGAAGAAGTAGCTGTCAGGTGTGGGAGGGGGGAGGTGAGTGGTGGTTGTAGGAGGGAGAGGGTGGTTGGAGAGAGAACAGGTGGTGAAAAACCTGTCAAAGCTTTCTGCCATGGAAGAAGGATCAGATACAGGAGAACCATTAGTCTTTAAGATCAGGGAGGGTGAGTGTACCTGAGGGTCTATGAAGGAGTGGATCACTTTCCAGAAGGAGGCAGGTGAGTTGGAGTTAGTGTGTAAATGTATTTTAAAGTAGTTAGATTTGGTGGGACGAATGGATTTAGTGCAAGCATTTCTGAGGGTTTTGTAGTGCTGTAAGTTGGAGGGTGATTGGGAAGATTTAAAGTGAGCCCAGGCTCTAGCCCTAGATTTGCACATGGAAAGGAGGTATGTTGTTATCGAGGGATGGTGATGTTGTTTGACTGACTTTTTTTAGAGGGACATGGTAATTCCAGATCTAGGTGAAGGTGGTGATGAAGTAGTCGAGACAGGAGTTGACATCAGTGGTAGAAGACTGGTGACCAGGTAGCTGCAGCTATATCATGAAGGAAGGTGGTGGAGTCTAGAGTTTGGAGCAATTGGATGCAGATGTACTTGGGGGCTGTGTGGGTAGTGTACCTGACTTATGCAGTAGGTTATGCAATGGTTGCTAAGGGCATCTGGGAGGATGCCAGTAGCAGTGATGCAGTGGGGGTGTGATGAGAGAATTCAGTCAATGAGGGAGTATATAGATACATAGATACATAAACAGTGTCGGCAGATAAGGGCCTGTGGTCCACCCAGTCTGCCCATTTGAGTTTGTAAGTTCAGTTTATGTTTTCCTAGAAGTCTGTTGCCCCTTACTCCTGACCTCCAGAATTCCTTTATGTCTATCCCATGCATTCTTAAATCCCATGATTGTTTCAGCCCCCACCACTTCCTCTGGTAGGGTGTTCCACTTGTCCACCACCTGTTCTGTGAAGAAATTCTTCCTCACGTTTCCTCTGAATCATCCTCCCTCCAACTTCATCCCATGCCCTGTAGTCCTGGAACATCCTTTTCGCTTAAAAATAGTGTATTCCTGGACCCTGTTCCTCCCTGTAAGATACTTGTATGTCTCTATCATATCCCCTCTCTCCCTCCTCTCCTCCAGGGAGTACATATTCAGTTCCTTCAACCTGTCCTCATAGGACTTGTGATGCAATCCATGTACCATCTTTGTTGCCCTCCTCTGAACCTTCTCTACCCTGTCTATGTCCTTACGTAGGTAAGGTCTCCAGAACTGTACACTGTACTCCAGGTGGGGCCTCGCTAGTGTTTTGTATAGTGGAATTATGACCTCCCTTTTCCTGCTGGTGATGCCCCTGCCTATGCATCCCAGCATCCTATTTGCTTTACCTGCTGCCTTGTCACACTGTTTCCCTACCTTGAGGTCATCAGAGATGATAACCCCAAGATCTCTTTCCTGCTTGGTGCATGCTATATCCTCACCCCCCAACTGATATATTGTGCCAGGGTTTTTGTGCCCCATATGCATTATCTTCCACTTCTTTGCATTGAATTTCAACTGCCAAACCCCTGACCCTTCTTCAAGTTTCTGCAGGTCGCTTCTTATTCTGTCTACACCCTCTGGTGTGTCTACTCTGTTACAGAGCTTTGTGTCATCAGTGAACAGTGAAATTCTGCCTTCTAGGTCCTGCGCAATGTCGCTGATGAAGATGTTGAATAGGACCGGTCCCAGCACTGATCCCTGTGGTATCCCACTGGTCACTCTTCCCTCTGTGGAGTGACAGCCATTTACCACCACCCTCTGTGTCCTGCTGCTCAGCCAGTTACCTACCCACCACACTACTGTCCTGCCCACACCCATATTCCCCAGTTTGTGTAATAGTCTTCTATGTGGCACAGTGTCAAAGGCCTTGCTGAAATCCAGATAGGCCATCTCCACTGCCCTCCCCTGATCCACCTCCTTAGTCACCCAGTCAAAAAATTCAATGAGGTTGGTCTGACATGACCGCCGGAGTGATTGAGAAGTGAGGGTTGTAGTGTATGGGTTTGGATAGCAGCTGAGTGAGGTTAAAGAATTTGATCTTGAAGACGGAAGGCATTGAGGAGGAGGACAGCCGATGTAAGTTGAAATCATTCATCATGATAAGCTCACCATCTGACACAAGGGAGGCTATTGAGGATATACTTTTAATGAGGGAGTCTGGGGCAATTCTGGAATAGCATGGATAACACTTATGTAGATAGGAATGGAAGGAGAGAGGAAGGTAGGGATAGGAGGGTGATGAGAAGCTCATGGGATGGGATTCATGAGATAGAGCAGGAGATGGAGTGGTGGATGTAGAGGGCAACACCACCACCACCTCGCTTTCTGCAGTCCTGGCAAAAGAAGGTGAAATCTGGGATTACAAGGGAGTAGTCAGGGATCCTGGTAGATAGGTTCTGTTATATCACCAGCTGGACATTACTTTAATTTGTGGCCTTTCCCTGCGTCTAAAAAACAGTTTAACCCAGTTGGGATCTTGGATGCAATTTAGATGTACACTCTTCTTAGTCTGCATGGCATGTGGTTCTGCAGCATGCATCTAGCTTGTCCCGGCTATTGTTTATAAATGAATAGCCACTTTCAGATGGAAGCCATATTTTCTCTGGCATAATCACAGGATTGTTTGCCCTTAGGTTCAGGTACAGATGCAGCGAACTATAATTTCACCAGCGAATTTCCTGCAAAGTCATAAATTTTGCATCCACGGATCATGTCACAAAATTACGGCTCTCGCTGAAAATTCAGAGTTTTTTACTTTGCCTTGTTTTTGGGTTTTTTAAGTGCAAATTGCAGTTACCCCCTCCCCCCAAGCAAGAAGAAGTTACCTATCAAATCCATGAGGTCTGTTTTCCACCCCCCGATCACCATCCCCTCTCCCCCTCTCTCCCATGATTGGCCAGTAAACCACAATGTAAAAAAATATATATATATATCCACACCACCAATCATGGGCCGCTTGTGGAATAAAAAAAACCAAAACACCCCAGTCCCCCACACACCTTGGTCAATTGCTGGCCAGTCGGTGGAGATGTCAAAATATAATATAAAGGATATGCAAAGAGCCGCATTGCACATTCCGAGCACAAACCCCACATGCCAGAGCTCATTTCTGGAATGTATTCAGGCCTTTTTCATACCCTGGACATGCTCAGTTCCAGCTTTGCAAGGCTGCCCCACCACCCACAAAGGTGAGCAGGAGGTACTGCAGTCTAGCAGGCAGGTGTGCTGGGATGTCAGTGTGTGGGTGGGTGGGTGGACTGCATTGGCCTGGTTGCAGTGCTACACCCCATAGCCATTTACAGACTTGGACTGGGGTACAGGGGGCCCACCTAGACAGTGTCCTCAGGGGTCACCTGGACATGCAACAGAAACAGGCACTAGGTGACACATGCTGAACAAATGCTGTATGCTATTACCTGCAGCACCCCCCTACACACCAGTATGGGAGTTATCTGGAAGGCACTGCAAGGGATGGCAGTGTGTGTGGACAGTAACCAAGTACCCAGATGGGTGGGTCCTGCCTATGTGTACCCATGGTGTGCGTGTGTGTCCACCACTAGTCAGTGCCTGGTCTGTGCCATGCAGCCACTAGTACCACCATGCAACCTGGGCACCATTGCCACAGATGTCACCTTGGGTGCATGCCGCCACTAGGTGGCTCCCTGCAGTCTGCATGGGTGCTGCCCATGTCCCCTGGTATATGTGCTGCAGTGTGGCTGTCTGCCCTGCTGGTGTGCCTGTGAGGGGGTACATGACAGCACTGGAATTTGGCTGATGGGTATGTACATCCAGGGTATGGTGTGAGGTGTTGCTCCCTGGACAGTGCCAGTAGTGACAGGGCACTTGTGGGTCAGGGTTCATCCATCATGGCATGATTGCTTTGTGTGGGTACCTGAAGCATGTCCTTGTGCATCTCTGAGGTCTGTCTCTGGGTGGCCTTCCTAGAGTTCTATGGACTACTTGTAGGTGGCTGGCCATTTTAGGCCACCCTTCTGTATGGCTAACTTTGGGCAGCTCATTTCCGAGATGCACAGCAGATGCACCACACATTTGGGCTGAATATAGGGATGCATGACATATTCATGGGAACACACCCTTTATTTGCACTGCATACATTATCTCCATGCGATGGTGCATCCAGAGATGCATGCCACATTTCTGTTTTTTGAAAATTGCAGTTCAGTACATTTTGTGAGATAGGCAGCGCATCTCTGCTTTGCGCTGCACTTCTCCTTTGAAAATGTGGGCCCCGGTGTGTAGGAATATGTAACTCTGAAAAAAGAGGGTGGCAAAAATATGTAAATATGGTTGGAGCAGAATTTACAGGAATGTGTAAGTATTGAAAGAAGTGTGGGTGTGGGAATAGTTAGGTGCAAAGAGAATAAGCCTCCTCCTCCTTGCGCTCTGTGGCTGGCTGTTTGTGATTCTCTGTCAATAGTTTAGTTTTGTGGATTGTCATGTGTTTCTGCTTGGAGGAATTACACCGTACTTGGACATGGCATCTATGAAAGTTTCCTGGACTAAGAAACTGCAAAACATCACCACCAGTTACTGGCATTCTCATCATAAATCAACTTTTTTGGAAGCCATCAAAAGCAAAAGTAAGTTCAGCAAATCTGTTCTACAAGCTCTGAGTTGGGGAGTGTTGCATTGAATCTGCATTTCCATCTGACCTGTTACTAAAGGTTCTGTGCTTGTCTTTGAGATCTATTCACGGCCATTTTGGAGAACAAAGGGAAGACACTAACAAAGAATATTTATATCCTGCATATGCCCCAGGCCAATCTTCATCACCTTCAGGAATTTAACAAATTCTGTGTCTTTGATCTACAGTAACAACAGTTTACTGGTCTCCAGTAGTTCACCATTTCCTGCGGATTTGAATTTTCTTCATCATTGTCTCCTGGTGCTTTGGACAAGATTATTATATTACATATCCCTGAACAGCCCTGCAGCATCTTGACCCAGGAGAAATCAGACCCCAGTCCTACTCGTGCTAAAAGGTTTCTCCTATAATTGACTGCTGGTCCTGTGAGCTGACTAGCAACCCACCTACAGGAAATCTGACAACACAAATTATGTCACAGCATACCCACCTTAAAATGGTCTTTTACATCAAGCTAGCCCTCCTGCTCACTCTGCTTACCTGGCATGGGGTTAATGACAGGAGAGAAATGGAAGGACCAGCTAGGGCACCCACAGTCCCCACTGTTGAACTGAGGTTAGTGGTTCCAGACAGAAGGGGTATGTCCACTGAGCTCCCTTGGTTGTGAACACCCTTCATCACCACGCTAAACAATACCAAGCAGGGTCCCAGTGCACCCCCCATCACCTCTCTACTGTGCTACAACTATTACATAGCATTTAATGCAGACTACAGGCACCTGGAGGCTCAGCCTAACTGCTTAATCAAGATTACCTGGTCCTGCTTCCTTTGTAAACTGATACTCATGATACTACTCCTATCTGGCAATGTTCATCTCAACCCGGGCCCTCCCCTCCCAGGACTTCTGAAGGAAATGGACTCCTCAAGATCATTTCCCTTAACATCCATAGCCTCCTGCACAAGTTCCCCCAGTTCCATGCTTGGGTGGAGATGACCAAACCGGACATAATAGCCCTCACCGAACACTGGCTCTCAATAAAAAAACTTGGATGCCTCTGTCTTGATAGATGGCTAAAACACCTACTGACAGGACAGGCTAACCAAATGCAGGGGTGGTTGCCTTGTCTACATTAGAGAAGACATTAAAGTTCAGACCCTAGACAACAGCCTGCATGTCAATGAGGACCAAATCCTCATTCTAAAACTCTCTAAAGGGCAACAAAATAAAGTTCTACTGTTCACCACTTTGTACATATCACCAAATAAACATGACGCTGGCCTCAAGTTATTTGTAAGCAATCAGCAACAGCTGGGCACAAATTGGGAGCAAGTAATTGTTGGAGAATTCAACACCAACTGGCAGTCTCTGAAGTAAACTCAGACCAGAGACCTCAAATCCAGTCTGTACCTCACCCAACTGGTCACTCATGCCACCAGGATTAACTACAAAACTAGTACCAGTACCCTCTTCGACTGGCTCCTCTCCTCCTACCCTAAGCACATATCTGGAGTATCAATCAATCAGTTCAAGTTTTATTGTTTGGCTAATAAGCTATTACAATATGCTAAAAAAATAAACACAGAGTTACATACGTGTGTATAAAAAGCATAGAACAGTAACACAGAGCAATAAAATGTAAAGTGATTTAACTTCACAGTTATGCACACATCTATTCATTTTCCATAAGGGCTGGTTCCCATATCTATGCCTGTTAAAATAACATCGAAACAATGTATGTAACAGTAAAATGATATTTGTGAGCCAAGACCATCTCAAAAATTCCTATGTTCATACATAACTACCTAGAGCTCCGTTGTGGCACTGTCAAAAAGGTCAATTTGCCGGCTCATGGTAGGCGCGCGGTTCTTGGATTTAAACTGTGCGGCGACCGAGTTGGGAGCGGACCCGATCATCGGAGGGCGGGCCGGGGAGATGGATTGAGCGTCTGCTGGACTGCTCTCCTTCTCCGGGGAGGGATGGGTAGCATCCGGGCGATGGGGGACTTTTAGCGGAGGCTAGGAGCACCCACACTGCCGCGCCAAAGGTTGTAGGGAGGCGGGCGGATGCTGGACGCCATTGCACGCACTTCGCCTCCCCGAAAAAGAGGAAAATGGACGGCTGCCGCCACCCTCCATGAAGCCCGCCATGCTTTGATTAGCCCCCAGGCCAGTCCTCCGACCACCACGGTCTCCTGCGGGATGCCTCACTCTCCCCACCCCGCAGCCCCCACTGCGGGGCAAGCCACGGGCTCGGAGGACCCGAGGCCGGTGTGGGGGTGGGAGTCGCGGTCTGCGACTCACATTGCGGCCGGCAGCTAGGAGGAGGTGGAAAAAAAAAAACCAAAAAAAAAAGTCAATTTGTAAGTTCGCCTGAACATTAATATTGTATCGCTCCTATTTACATTCATGAAAAACACTTCCCAAAAAGTCAGCGTAATATCAAGTAAAACAAGTAAGTACAAGAGTCCAACAATAATGTTCCTAGGAGTTAAACTCAATAGGAAATATTTTTTCCTCTTTGACTCTGTTAAAGGGACAGACAAGTGGAGTATCTTAGGTTTTATGTTATTATGTTATGTCGTGATAGGACTCCTTCATAGAAACCCCCTTCTCTCTTCAACATTCTAGGCTCCCCTTATTCTGGAGTCCATAGTTTAGAATTTAGAGTCTCGATTACCTGTTCAGGAGTTCATTATTTTTATAATAAAGGCTGAAAGTTTGTTTGACAAAACATACATATAAATCATGCCATCATCAAATTTAGCCAGGAATCATCGATATCAAAAAAATAAAAAGCCAACAGATTTACATTCACGTCGCTACTATAGTGTCTTTATGAAATCCAAAACGCAAAATATAGAGTGATAAGACAAAAAGTACCTGATGGAGGATATACCCCCTGTGCATCTCCATTTGTCTCTCCATTTTATGTACATATCTGTAAAAACAGATGCAGTTTGTCATAATTAACACATCTCCCCTTCCTGGATTTAGGGTTAATCGAACTTGATGCCAAACACTCAGACCTCTGGGGTGTCTACAGATTCTTATCCTTCCACAGGCCAATCTCTCAGTGTGATGGGGTAGGTTTTCCAAATAGTCGAGGCCCATCTCTCAACAATTTAAACAACAATACTTTCCAAATTCATGAAGGATTGGAATTAGCTTTCTTAACCCTTCTCCAGTTCCTCTCAACCAGGACCTCAGAGCCACGAGACTAAACACCTAAAAGGGAAAAAAAGATAATCGCTCTGTAAGTGTAGTAAGTAAAGTCATATGAATTTCAAACCCTGACACCCACAGGCAACATTAGCATACCTGTAGTATTTTACAAGCGAGCATATAGCACCACAAAGTGCAACATTCTCATGTGGCATCATAAAGCTTCTCCCTCTTCATCCTCCAGACCAGAAACACTTGTTGCTTCTCACTTTGCCAGAGCGAATGTATAAAAAACTTAGAACATAAGGTAATTTTTACGTACATTTTTGTAACATCTCCCTTTTCAGCTTGAGATGTGTACCCACGTCAGTACAACGGGTTCAGCGGGTTCTCGGCCTCAGCATTACATTCAAACTTAATAGCCATTCATACAGACTTAAAACAGCCTGCTTTCTCCTGATGCATTAGCTGTTGTGTCACAACAGGCTAATTTATGAAACTTGCCGAATTCAGTATCTGTTAACCAGTGGCTTACCTCAAAGAGGACAAACTCTGGGGAAGCCACCGGACAAGTTAAAACATTTTAGAAATAAAGTTCTGTTATCCGGGATTAAAATAAACTAAAATGTCTCGGGTTTCATTCAGCAGCAAGTTCAAAATTTTCTAAAGACGCCGTAATACATCTGAACAAACTCAAAATGACGGAGAGCAGCACGGAGTGGAACAGCACCGCAGCCATCTTGCTGTTCCGCCCCGCCCCCCCCATCTGGAGTATCTGTCTTGTGAGACAGCCTTAGTGACCACTCACCAGTCCAGTTCTACTGGGCCAATAACTTCTCCAAATGCCCACCCAAGGTCTCCAGAAATAAAACCCTGAGACCAGGGCTACGAGACACCTTCAAGTAATACATAAAGCAGATTGACTGGCCACCACCCAACAGAGTCACTGATGGTAACCAAGCCCTGAACTACCTAGTCATGACTTTTAATCAAGCCTGTGGCATATTTGGACCCTTCAAAACCAAAAAGGTGAAAAGAACTATCAACTTATGGCTCTTCAGATTGTTAGTTGATCTAATGTGTAACCATGACAATCTGTGGTATAAGGCCAAGTCGTCTGGGAAACAAGCCAACATTACTGCATACAGTACAGCTATAAACTAATGCACCAGGCTCATGTAATCAACTAAAACCACATACTATAAAGACCTTTTTACCAAATGCTGGGGCTCAGGTAAGGACTTCTGGAACTCCATGAAAACCCTCACGGGCAGGGTCCCCAGAGTCCCACCAGACCTGATTACAACCTCCACAGAGACACTCCAGGAACCTGTAGACATAGCCAGTGAGTTCAACTCATCCTTTACTGATCTGTCAGGTGTACTTCCGGCGAATTATCTCAATCTGACTACTACTCTGTCACCAAATCATGCCCACCCCACAACATCAAGAACTGGGATTCTGCTGTTCTACTTTAAACAAATCACCAGGACTGAGACAATCAAGTATGTCAAGCGAGTCCTTAGAAAGACTAGGCTGAGAAGTGACCAAGTCAGTAGGAAGCTGGTCATCTTTGTCCTAAATGAGCTTGCTGACCCACTCACAAAGGTTTTCAATGCCTCACTCAGATCGGGAGTGTTCCCTGATGCCTGAAGATGGCCTTAGTCACTCCTGTCCTTAAAACTGGAGATAGAACCAACACCTCCAACTAGAGGCTGATATCCATCCTCCCCCCACAAAGCCCTAGAGAGGGTGGTCTCTGACCAGCTCACAGAGTACCTGGAGAAGTACAACAAATTGTGCCCCCAACAACATGGTTTCCAGAAACACCATTCCACCCTAATGGCCCTATTAGAATACACCTCCCAAGTATATGATGCCTTAGACAAAGGGATGGCAGTGAGGTCAATATTAATAGACCTCACTAAGGCTTTAGACTCTGTTAAACATCACCTTCTTCTTAACAGCCTGCTCTCAACAGGACTATCCCCAGACACAGTGGCATGGTTTAGCAGTTACCTCGCTCACCACACTCAGCGCATCAGAATTGGAGACTCACTATCATCTCCCAGGGAGATAAGCATTGGAGTCCCCCAAAGATCAATCCTAAGGCCTCTCCTCTTCAGTCTCTATATCAATACCCTACCCTCAGCCTGCCCGGCTCACATCATACTCTATGCAGATGATGCTGTAATTTC
This sequence comes from Neoceratodus forsteri, assembly GCA_016271365.2. Taxonomy (NCBI): domain Eukaryota; kingdom Metazoa; phylum Chordata; order Ceratodontiformes; family Ceratodontidae; genus Neoceratodus; species Neoceratodus forsteri. The sequence goes on along the minus strand of CM057457.1, from coordinate 388,063,842 downwards.
TGCCTCTGGCAGGGACCAGTCAACCATCACCTCCCAACTCCTCGACACCTTCCACAATCTAGAATCCTGGTTCAGCACCAAAAAACTGTTGCTAATCCACTACAGAACTAAGAGCATATTGCTTACTGTCCCACAGAACAAAAAGAAGTTCCATCCTATGCTGATACGGAATCTTAATGGAGATGCTCTAGAGCAAGTCTACTCATTTAAATACCTAGGCATTCACATTGATGACACTCTCAATTTCTCCGGTCATATTGACCAAGTTGTCAAAATACCAGTATGAAACTTGGAGTGCTGTACCACCACAGGCAGTCTATGATACCTGACACACTAAAACTAGCCACAAGCAGTTTGGTCTTGCATCTATTGACTACGGCCTACCAATATACCACAATTAAGGTTTCTAAACTGATGTTTAACTAAATAAATAAATAAAATATACGGGGTGGGCACCAAAACTGCCCTCAGTCGAATAAAAACCCTATTAAACAAGGCTTGCCAGCTGACCCTAGGAGCCGATTCTTCAACCCACACCTGTACCCTCTACTCAGGTACTGGATGGCTTCCTCTCAATCTCAGAGCCCAGTATCAGACCTGCCTACTTGTCAAGAAAGCCCAGTTAAGACTAGTGCCTCCATCTCTGTGTGGACTCCTCCAGAAGGCTAAATCATCTAAGCCAACCAGGAGTGCAGAGAAAGGAGGGCTCCTGGTACCATTTAAATGTACCATCCTGGCACAGAAATCCATCTCGTACCAAGGACCAACATGGTATAATGGGCTACCTGCATCACTCATTGAAAGCAATATGATTAGCCTCTTCAAAACAGGACTTCGGTCTCTACTGCATCATGAACTGGCCTGTGCATGCTTCAGCTAGCCAACTACAGGACTCTTTAGCCCGAATAACCCACCCCATCCCCTCCTACACTACCATCCCCCTCCACCTCCCAACCCCCACCCTCTCCTGCCCCTAATATTCCCACTCCAGTTCCTCTCCTGCACAACCCCCCTCCATTACCACACCATCTACCTCCCTTGCTGTTTATATCCCAACCTCCTTCATACCTCCCCACTCCAGTACCCTCCCTCAGATTTCTCCCACACTTGTTCCCCCACTTGTCGTACTGCAGCTCCAGCTTGCACACACACACCCTCCCACGCTGCTGGCATCACTGCAGCAACTCTCCCCCCCATCACTCACCCTCCCACTAAATGACAACGCCATCCTTAGACTGCTCCCCATCCACTCCTCCTCTGTATAGCTAGTCCCCATCTGTGTGGCCAGTACTCCCAGAGGCCTGATGACCCTAAATTGACAGCCTAAAGCACTTCCTTTGAAACTGTTTCCTTTGTTTGAGCTGTATCTTGAATGTTCCCTCACTGAAATGCTTTATACCCTTGAAACCCTGTTCCTTCTATTTTAATTGTAACCTGACTGAAACAAACTGTTCCTTCAATGTATTCTAACTCATACCGTTCAAATGTATGCAACCGATATGCTTTGTCTGACTTTTTTTTGTAATGTCTGCAACCTGTTTGTTTGACTAATTGTTTTGTGTATGACCTGGAACCTTTGTAAACAAGTGCCAGGACTCAAAGGTATTAATCTTAAACTGCACTAAATAAATAAATGTAGTATAGGAATATGGAAGCATGTGAGAGAACAGGGTTGCAGGAATATGTCAGTATGGAGACAAAAGGGGTGCAGGAATATATAAGTAAGGAGAGAACACAGGGTCCTGCTCTGTGCAAGTATGGAAAATAATTTGACTTCAGAGGTGGCCAGTCTTTATCCTTAATTTGGTATAGAATACTGATATTGTTATGGACCGTCATCTGTCAGTTTTCAAGTATGAGCAACTTCAGGTGCAATTCACACATTCCCTAGATGGCCTTTTGTGCCTTTATCTATCTCTGTGTAAATTACATTCATATTTACACATTCCCTATATGGCCTTTTGTACCTTTATCTATCTCTGTGTAAATTATATTTATATTAACCAGTTTCTGCTCTTTTTAATGTGCAGGATACAACATCCCAAAGGAGCAACTGTTATTATTGTTTGAGATGGATGAGCAATGCCCACGTGGTGATATGGAAGGGAAAGACAGGGCACAGCAGAAGAATCTTCTTGAAGACACTCTCAGTAGTAAGTCGAATAAGTTCATATGGGATTTTTCTAACTGTTGTTAAGAAGGAGGTTAGGATGAATAGAATAAAAAGTGTAGAGTTGGAGGAGCAGGGAGTAAGGGACTGCAAGGAGGTCATGATGATGTCAGAAATCCATAAATGTTTACAGCTCATAAGATTTTTAAAAGAAGCAGGTCTATTTTATACTGGCCACAGAACGGAACTCGGAGTTGGTGGACATGACAGTGGATTGAATTCACGGGGTCTTCATTGCAGGAGTGAGTGAGAAGGCACATATCAGTGTTATAAACATTTTGTTTTTGAAAGAGAAAGGACTCAGGAAGTACAGCTAGGATCTATTGCCATAATCATGATGAAAGATGAAGGCAAGAAAAAAGTTTTAAGCAGAAGAGTGATCTACAAAGTGACAATACAAGCAGCACTGCATAGATGATAGTAAATCAGTCAAGCTTGGATTCATGTTATTGTTATTTTCCATGGCACTGTACAGAATATTAAAATACAAGAAAAGCCTAACAGAGGCATGACATCACAATACATACATACATATCCATATCCATATAATACAGAGTGGCATCAATATACAGTTCTTGGAAATTTACAAAATATTATACATTGAGTCATCACCGGAAATTTTGAATAAGAAATATTTCAGTTGAGAATAACATTTAATTACTGAGGCTATTAATGGTATGTACTCTGGTAAGGAATTCCATAACATATGTGCCCTGACACTAAAGGAGTGACCTCCTGTCTTTCTTTCTTACTTTTGAAACTGAAATAATGTAATGATTTCCAGAACAAGGACCTAGAATGAAAAGATAAATATAAATGACTCCTTTAAATCAAAAAATACACATAAATAACTCCTTTAAATCAAAAGATAAACATACAGTAACTCCTTGAAATCACCAGGACCTGTTCCATGTAAAAACAATTACATATGTGAGAGAATTTAAAAATTAATCTTTGTTCTACAAGGAGCCAGTCTAGTCGCACTAAAGTAGGACAGAAGTGATCAAATGTTTTTGTTCCCGTTACAGTGTGAGTAGCTGAATTCATAACCAGTTGTAATTTATTGAAGGAGTTGTTAAAAAGTCCAGACAAAATGCCATTGCTATAAAGTAGTTCAGTCTGTTGAACAACAGGGAAAGTTCATCAGCATTTTCTGTGCATCCAAAGTGAGATATTTATAAATTCATGCACTGTTTTGTAAGATAAGTTATCTTTTGAGGTACATTAATATGGACTTCAAGGATAATAAAGTAAGACTGAACCTACATCTCTAACTTGAACACTGACTCAAAGTTCATAGTTCCAAATTTTACATAGAAGCATAGAATTTGTTGGCAGAAAAGGACCACTGTGTCCACACAGTCTGTCCAAGGATTCCCTGCCTGTTGCATTTCTGCAGACCCTAACTAGTCTCCAGGGAGCATTCCTTTCCCAGTTTCTCTACAAATATTCTTCTGTGTCTATCCCATCCATGCTTGAAGCCTTCCACCATTAACTTCATTTTTATTTTTTTATTTATTTCAAGGCTAAGATTACAAACACCTTTGTGCCAGAGGATCTTTTACAAAGATTCCACATCCAATAACACAATACACAAACACAGACAAATAAAACAAGTAACACAATACAGACATAATGGAGAGCAATAGAAAACAAGGCCAAGTGCAGCAGAATGATTTACACAAAGTCATCCATGGGACCAGGAGGCTCAGAATGGTACAAGGATTCAACATTGTTTAACATAATAACTAGTAGAGGTACACGGTTTTCTGTATGATACACATCCATTGTGTAAGCTGGTGATGAGTATGGGAGATAGTACAGCGAGTTTCAATTATATGATACATGTCAGTTATATTAATCACACACATTTGAAGAGAATCAGCCCAGAGAGCCTTGTCAATCTAGGGAATACAACAGGACAGGACAACAGTTGAGTGTAGTAGAAGGAGAAAGATGGGCTGTGTTAGGAGCAGCCCAAAGCGCAATTGGGGTAAAAAGGAAGGTTACTAGAAGGGGGTAGGAGGGTAAGAGGAAACGGGTGAAGGATAAAGAATATAGGGTTAGAGGACAGGGTGAGGGTAGAGGAATGTAAGTGCAGTGGGAGCAAAGAGGGGTTCAAGGGTATTAAGCAACAGGAAAGGGGGGGCAGGAGGGCTAGCCATTAAGTGCTAAGGTGTGCAGAGGAATCTGGAATGAGTGTGTGATTACAAACAGAGGATGTAGGGCCTTATCCAAAGACAAGAACAAGGGCAGGGAAGGGGGGAAGTGGAGGGTTAATTGTGGGGCAAAGAGGGAAAAAAGTGACTATACAAACAAGACTAGTGGGGTCAAAGACCAGAGTTTAAGTTTAACAAAAGGGGAGGGGAATGAGGTGGTACCTCTGGGGTAGGGGGAGGACTGAGAGGGAAGGGGGCAGGGGAGAGAAAAATGGGGATTGGTGGTTTACCTGGTGTGAGGAGGAGTTGAGATTTGGGGGGTATAGCAGCAGGAAGGGAAGGGTATCAAGAATCCAGGCTCAGAAATTAAGAATAGGGCAGACCCTTCCTGCACTAGTTAGGTGGGGCAATCACATCCCCCAAGTGCTACAAGATATTCCCGCAGTTTATATTTGAAGGGTCCAGTCTTTTACTTGGACAGAAAGTCACCACATATAGTGTTTAGCCAGAGTGGGTCTCAATGTGCAAAGGATCTTTGTCCCTGTGTTGTTTAAATATTTGTTTGTCAGAGCCCGTGGTTCGGTGACGGTTGGTTGCTTGGCAGAGAAGGTTTTGGAGACTCTGAGGAGTTAAGCCCAAAGAGGTCTTTTTGGCTAGTAAGCAGGTCTGGTACTTCAGTCTACCCACTAGGTGAAGCCATCTGACTTGCCTATACAGTTCACAGGTGTGCAAGTGTCGATGTGCACCAGAGACAAGCCTGCAGGCTTTGTTCAGTGCTGTTGCAACCTTTTTGAGGGTTGTTTCCACCGCAGCCCCATAAATAGCCAGATCATGGTCTATTATGGGGATACTCACACTGCCAACTGTGGTCTATAGAGCCTCTGAGGATAGACAGTGTTTATTTCTGTGTTGGAGGCCAAGTTTTGCATTGACGGCCTTAGCAACCTATTCTACATGTTTAGCATAGGAGAGGGTACTGTTGAGAGGTGACCCCTAGGCACTAGAAAGTATCTCCCTGTTCCAAATGGGTGATAATGCTATTTAGAATTGAGACCTGGGATGTTCTGTGTTTGCTGTGCGAGTTGGTAAAGGTCATAACTTTGGTCTGTTTGCAGTTCATGAGCAGTTTTTGCTTCATGAACCATTTGTCAACACTGGTAAAACTTATCTGCAGTTGTTCCTGCAGTGAGAGCAGCCCCCACAACTAAGAGTGGCAGTTTTTCCATAAGACTACCACACTTTTTTTGTGAATAAATATTTCTTCACATACTTCCTCTAGTCTTGAAGCTCATTCTCTTATGGAAGTGGCTCTCTTCTTGCATTGTGTTCACCCATGTGAGATACTTGAAGTTCTCAACAATGTCGCCCCTTGCTGTCCTCTACTTCAGAGTGTACATATTGAGATCCTTTAGTCTCTCCTCATAGGGCTTCCCTTCTAACCCTTGTATCATCTTAATTGCCCTTCTCTGGACCACCTCCACCCTCTCTATGTCATTCCTGATGTGTGGACTCCAGAACTGGATACAGTATTCCAAGTGGAGGCATACCAGTGAGCAGTACAGTGGCAATACCACTCTCTTCTCCTGCTGATGATGTCCTTCCCTGTGCACTCCAGCACTGTACCAGCCCTGACCATAATCATCACACTGTGCTGCCATCTTGAGGTTTTCTGAAATATTAACCCCGAGGTCCCTTTCTTGCCTAGTGACTGCCAGTAACTCTCCCCATGCTTATACTTAGCATTGAACCCTATCTGTCATGACTTCAACCACTTCTCTGGTTTTCCTAAATCACTGTGCATTGTTTCCACTCGCTCCTGAGTGTCCACCCTATTGCACATCATGGTGTCATCTGCAAAAAGGCAGACTTTCCCCTCCGGTTTCTTTGTAATGTCACCTATGAAGATATTGAAGTGGACTGGTCCTAATAGGTCTCAAAATCACATGGCAGATCAGCACAAAGGCAGAACTAAAATCTGAAACAATGGGATAACAAGGTCTTATTTGAAAACAATACCAGTGAGGAATTGGACAACTCAACTACACAGAATGTAGATGCAGACAGTGAGAATGCAAGCTCCGACAATAATTTTTTAGAGAAAGAAAAAAACAACAAAAAAGCCAAGAACAAGTGTAACCACCTAATCCCCTGGGGTTACTAGAATCCTAACAGTATTATTGTTAGGAAGGCAGCAGGCAGCTGGTAGGGAGCTCATTAAGGGCTCCTTACATAATGGCATTATTGTTTACTCAGCCAGCCTGAGGGAGGAATGATTAGGTCATTTAGAACTCTCGCAGCAGCAAAAGCCACACTCTGTGGATAGCTGCTTTGGGGAGCTTAGAATGCTCAGTTTGAGTTGGAGTTGTTGTTCGGCGAGAGCTTGAGTGAGGAGGTGAGAGTGGCAGAAGGACTGCCAGTGGGTTCTGAGAAAAGGGCCTAGGATTTCTTACCCTAGTGGAGTGTCATTTCCAGCTTCTGGTGAAGTGGTGGAGACAAAGCTAGAGCAGGATGTCCTGATTTCTGCTCCCTGTGAAGTTGAAGGAACTGCTTGTTCTCAGTGGACTCAAGGGGCAATCTCCTGAATGTTCTGTGGTGTTTTCAGCTGCCTTGGATGGGACCTGAAAGAGACTGCTTTGATTGGCTACCCAGGAGAGTGCCTTTCTGTTCTTTTCATTGTTCCATGCTCTGTAGATGGAACAACGTCTGCGAGTACTGTTCTAAGAGACCAGATCTCCATATTTTTTAAGGGATTCGATAGTCTGGGGTGCATATGCCCATAGATAAAGCTGGATCTCACCTGTCAGTGCCCCTAGTTTCACCCAAGTGAGTGAAGTACTGTTAAACTGTGTACCTAAGTAAGTGCAGTTTATTTTCTGGTCACCCCAGTGTGTGACAAGTTAAAGTGTGGGACCCCCCTCTAGCATTTCAGTGGGGAATGGGGGTTTCAATGGTGTAACCCTGAAGAATGGCAGAGACTGTCAGTTGAGGCCAAGGGTGGGAGGAACACCATCTAAGTGCTTACAAGGCAGGGCTTCCTGGTTCATAAAGGGCACCAGTATTATTATCTGAGTGAAGGCCAAGCCTCAGGTTAAGGTGTGGCTGAGTTTCACTTACTGCACCTACGTTCGAGAAGAGTTCTGAGTGTATGGCTTAGACTCACTGAATGACACTCATGGGAGAAAGATGTCTGTGTGTGTGGCCAGGTGTCCACTAATGCACCTTTTGTGAATATGGGAAGAAGATTGTTCTGTTGTTCTTGAACTGTACTGCATGCAAGGAGAGTTCATGAAATGTACCTGTCCAGCCTGGACCAACCCTTGGGGGGCCACTTCTGCTTTTAATTTCTATCTGTTGAATAAAACTATACTGTACATTCCCAGTCACCTTTATGGACATTCTGATTGTTGCTTCTCATTGTGTGGATTTTCTGGGGCTCCCCTCAACAAGTTAGATTTAGCATCTGCCTAATAGCCTCCACCCAGGACCTGGGCTGTGTTATTTACACAGGGCTCAAGTTGTTTTGTTTCAGTACCATCACCTCTCTTTTCTTCTAAAAAATGAACCAGGTATACATCCTAATGCCAAGGGTGGTACCTACCTTTTTGTAAAGTAATTTGGTGTGCCAGTATATGGGCACCAGTGTTCCCAAATTTTAATGGTGGGTGGGCCCACTAGTTAAAAAGTAGCCAGTGGGGTTTACATGAGCAATTACACAAAGACACAAATGCAAAATGACACAAAGAGGCAAATAGAAAGAAAAGGGATGAAGAGGAGCAACATGGAACATAGTCGAGAATCAGTAGAAAAAAAGAGGTATTTGCTTTAATTTGTCAATATGTGGAATTACAGAGGACCAGCTTCATGTATTTAAAACGGATTTGGGTTTTGTCCCCTCTTCTCATGTGAATGATTTTTAGCATTAAAGTGGAAATAGTTAAAATATTCAGAAAGTTAAATTTTAAAAAAAGTTTCTATGGTTCCTTATGAAAGTACAGCCACCTTGAGAGGGGAGCTGTGGAATTGCCAGAAAGAGAACAACTGAGCTTTCTAACTGATGCTATAGAAGAACAAGAACATCTAGAAAATGATACCCAGAATTCCTCAGAAATTAAGAATTCAGTCAGAAGATAATTATATTACATTGGCGAGATCTACTAATGTAAATACTACTGAAATGAGTGACGTCTCTGATATAACCAATGTGTCTACAAATGTACCAAGTGACAATGTGGGTGGTGAAATTCATGCATGCCTCTATTTTAGCAGTTCACAATTTAAACCAAAATCACAATGTTGCCCAACTACAAGCAATGCTACCATACTTGCTTATAAAAATGAGTTGAATGAGAAGCTAACGCTTTGTGCAATAACAATGTATCCACTAGGAAGGCATAATACTTTGGAAGGAGAAAGGGTGGCACTGGTGGAGCTTCAGAAAATGCACAATATCATTATTCGAGGCTCAGACAAATGGGGCCGTGTGGAAATACTAAACAGAAGCGATTACTTAAAGGAAGCATAGAGACTGTTGGGAGACCATGCAACTTATGAAACATTGAAAAGTGACCCAACTAAACAATTTAATTATAAACTGTACAGTTTCATAGATGCTGCAGTACATCAAGGCATGATCAGTAGTAAAGATGCAGATTTCATTAAAGATCATGTGTAACTTTTTTACATATTTTTAATACAAGCTAGAACAGCTGAAATTCAAGTTCTTGTGTCATGATTAGTGTTTCCTAAAAATTTCATGCTGTTTGGTTTTGTGGTTTTCTTTAAATCATCTTTTGTTAACTTGCTATGTAGTGGCTGAAAACAGTGGCATTGTTTCTGTCCTCTCAGCAGTGCAGGAATATGAAGATGTGGAGAGAACATTGGGTGCAGTAATATAAAAGTATGGAAAGAACAGGGAGTGCAGGAATATGTAAGTATGGAGAGAACGGGGGTGCAGAAATATGTACGTATGTAAAGAACAGGGGTGCATGAAAATGTAGGTATGACGAGAACAGGAATGCAGGAATATGTAATTCTCTCCATACTTACTTATTCCCAAAATGCTTTCTCTCCATAAATACATATTCCTGCACTGCCTGTTCTCTCCATACCTTTATGTTCCTGCACTCCTGTTCTCTCTATTCTTATCAGAATTTTGTAAGTATGGAGAGAACAGGGGTGTGAGAATATGTAAGTATGGAGAGAACAAGGGCGTAGGAATATTAAGTATGGAAAGAACAAGGGCTGCAGGAATATGTAAGTATAGAGATAACATGTGGTGCAGGAATATGTAAGTATGGAGAGAGCAGGGGTGCATGAATATGTAAATATGGAAAGAACAGGGATTGTAGGAATATGTAAGTGTGGAAAGAACAGGGGTGCAGGAATATGTAGGTATGGAGATAACGGGTGCAGGAATATGTAAGTATGGCTAGAACTGGGATGTAGGAATATGTAAGTACAGAGAGAATATGGGATGCAGAAATATGTAAGTATAAAGAGAACATGGGGTGCAGGAATATGCAAGTATGGAAAGAACAGGGTGCAGGAATATGTAAATATGGAGAGAACAGTGGTGCAGGAATATATAAGTATGGAGAGAACGGGTGCAGCAATATGCAAGTATGGAGAAAAAAGTGGGTTTGTGAACTTGGGTTTTAGGAATACGTAAGTATAGAGAAATCAGGAGTGTAGGAACATGTAAGTATGAAGAGAACCGGAGTGCAGGAATATCTTAGTATCAAAGTGCATGAGGTGCAGGAACATGTAGGTATAGAAAGATCAGGGTTTGGGAATATGTTAGTATGGTGAGAAAAGGGGTGCAGGAATATATAAGTGTAGATAGTTCAGGAAAATGTAAATATGGAGAGAACTGTCAGTGTATGTGTGTCTGTATATAATATATATTTTACTGGCATGATAGTGCCAGTATAGTAAGGTTGAGTGCAAATTTGTATATTAAAGATGAAGCCTTAATAACATTGAAACCATTCAACAGATTTGTATGAAATCTGGCATGCATAATCTCTAGAGGTAGTACCTTTGACGTGCCAGTTCACATGAAATTAGTTGTGTTGTTTCTGAGACAGAAACTGTCAAAAAATCCTAAATTTACCATTTTTTTTTAAGTTTCTTTGTCCACCTGTATGTCAGAAATGCCTTTACATTTTGGTCTGAAATTTTCAGGGTAGAAAGCTGTTAGGTCATAGATGTGCCTTTTGAAAGTTTGGTAACAAAATATTAATCCGTTCAAAAGTTAGGACAATTTTAAGTTTCCTGTTCTACAGTGGCTTAAAAAATCCTGGATGCTGATTGGCTGGCTGGCACAATTTCCCCATTGTAAATCCTATAATATACCAAAGGGGAAAGGTGCCAGCCACCATTCAGCTGCATCAGGAACCACCACTGCAATCACTCCGAGCCCCCCCCCCAAAACACAACTGGAAAACATCCTTTGCTCCGAACACAGCTCCCTCCTACATGGTCACACACTCTATTGTCTTCCAACACTGTAGTCTCCTCATTAAAAACAAGCATTTGTCAATGCCGAATGTTCGCTTGCAGGTATTTGCAGTGGTATTTGGCAGTTGGACATGGCTTAAAAAAATCAGTGACAAAGAAGTACAAGCATTTGTCAATGCTGAATGTTGCTTGCTTCTATGTGCTGTTTAGGTATTTGGAAGTCATTGGAGTGCAAATATTGAAAATTCGCGAACTTACGAGCGTGCGTAGGAACTGCCCAACGCACGCTTGTAAAACAGTCATTTTTAGGAATTTTTTTCACCAAATTTTCAACATAGCCATTTTAAGACCTCTGCTTATGAACAGTGTCACTGTGATTTTCTTACTGTGTCCCATACATTGATTTCGCACACCGACTGCGCTATATGAGCGGAAACACATTTTGGGCAGGATGTGAAAAATGACAGCTGTACTGCTCATAAGGAGGTGTGGTAAAATGGCAATGTTGAAAATCTGGAGTGAAAATATTGAAAATTCGCGAACTTACGAGCATGCATAGGAACTGCGCAACACACACTCGTAAAATAGTCATTTTTAGGAATTTTTTCACCACATTTTCAACACAGCCATTTTAAGACCTCTGCTCATGAAAAGTGTCACTGTGATTTTCTTAATGTGTCCCATACATTGAGTTAGCACACCGACCTAAGCCATTGTAACTACATGGTGAAACACGCTTTGGGCAGGATGTGAAAATGACAGCTATACTGCTCATAAGGAGGTGTGGTAAAATGGCAATGTTGAAAATCTGTAGTGAAAATATTGAAAATTCACAAACTTACGAGCGTGCATAGGAACTGCGCAACACACACTCATAAAATAGTAATTTTTAGGAATTTTTTCACCACATTTTCAACACAGCCATTTTAAGACCTCTGCTAATGAACAGTGTCACTGTGATTTTCTTAATATGTCCCATACATTGATTTAGCACACCGACTGCACCATTGTGTGCTACATGGGCGGAAACACATTTTGGGCAGGATGTGAAAAATGACAGCTGTACTGCTCATAAGAGGTGTGGTAAAATGGCAATGTTGAAAATCTGGAGGAAAATATTGAAAATTACAATCCTACGAAAGGCATAGAACCGCCCAACGACACTGCAGAAACAGTCATTTTAAGGAATTTTTTCACCAAATTTTCAACATAGCCATTTTAAGACCTCTGCTCATGAACAGTGTCACTGTGATTTTCTTAATGTGTCCCATACATTGATTTCACACACCGACTGCGCCATTGTGCGCTACATGGGTGGAAACACATTTGGGTGAGATGTGAAAAATGACAGCTGTACTACTCATAAGAAGGTGTGGTAAAATGGCAATGTTGAAAATCTGGAGTGAAATTTTGAAAATTCGCAAACTTACGAGCGCGTGTAGGAACTGCGCAACGCATGCTCGTAAAACAGTCATTTTTAGGAATTTTTTCACCAAATTTTCAACATAGCCATTTTAAGACCTCTGCTAATGAACAGTGTCACAGTGATTTTCTTAATGTGTCCCATACATTGATTTCACACACCGACTGCGCCATTGTGCGCTACATGGGCGGAAACACGTTTTGGGCAGGATGTGAAAAATGACAGCTGTACTGCTCATAAGGAGGTGTGGTAAAATGGCAATGTTGAAAATCTGGAGTGAAAATATTGAAAATTCGCGAACTTCTGATGCGTAAGAACTGCATAGCATGCAGCTAAATAAAACAGTCATTGTTTGGAATTTTGCAAATTTTCAACATGGGGTTTGGGACCCCTTCTCATGAATGATGTCACTGTCATTGCATTATTCGGGCCGAAGGGGTGATTTTTTCGCGCAGTGACTGCGAAAATCACCCGCCGGGCAAATAACCCTTTCATATTGAACGATGATCATGAAAGGGTCCTAAAACCATGTTGAAAATTTGGTGCAAAAATTCCAAAATGCCTGAGATATGCACAAGTTGAAAACCCCTATCTAGCCCATTATACAGCTTACGGCATTTCCTCAGTTCGCGGTCGGCTTTGAAGAGTGCAGACGTGTTCCCGTCCATCAAGATTGTCGACGAGTCTGGAGGTGCATGGGGGTGGGGGTGGGGAGGCGGAGGCGAGTGGGTGGGTGCGGTTGTGGAGGGGGGCCTGGGAGAAGCGCCGCGTGACCGCTTTCTATTTCCAGGTTTAAAAATAAAAGACGACGTTGGACGTTTGCCACACTGGGGTGGGCTCCCAGCATGGCAGAAGTATGGCTAGGGGGGCCGTGGAGCCAACAGGGGATTGGGCACCCCCGTCAGCAGACGACGCGGGATGGGACGTTTGCCACGCTGGGGTGGGCTCCCAGCGTGGCAGAAGGATGGCTGGGGGGGCCTGGAGCTGACAGGGGATTGGGCACCCGTTGGCAAACGGCGTGGGACATTAGCCACGCTGGGGAGGGCTCCCAGCATGGCAGCAATGATTTGGGGAGGGCGGCGATGGATCGCTGTGCTGGTGACAGCTGTGGTTTTTGAAGAGAAGACCACCGCTGTCATACACAGCACTGCATCTGATTGGTGCAGGACTGCCACGCCTGCTCAATGGAGCAGGGGATTGCAGGAGAGGGGCACACCTCCAAAGTGTCCCATTCTCCCAAGACGTTCCTTGTGCATGCGCGCAAGCGACCGTAAAAAGAACACACTCAGTGGTAAAATCATGAATAAACAGCAGAAACTGTCTCAAAATACAAACAATTATGCCTAGAAGTTTTAAAATCGCTGCCAAAAAGCACAGCTGTTGCACTAGCCACGTGCCCATCCATATGCATAAGCGCCTGACTAAAGTCATGGCTCTGTTTTTTTTGAAAACGTCCGACTATCCTGTTTTATTTAGAGACACTTTCAACTGTCACTTTGTCCAGCGTCCTGAAATAAGAACATCAGACCACGATCTTGAATCGCAATCTAAAACCCAGCCCAGGACACCAACCTGATCGTAACCCCTGGAGTCCAGGACTGTGCTAAAGATAGCATACCCAGCAGTTTTCAATAAATTATACCCACCAATGGCTCATTTTGCAAAAATAACTTTGCAATCCCACATTACCTTGCACCCATGGGAGAATGCAGGCCATACTCCACGGCTCTCTCCCCAGTCCCTCCACAAACACCAACCTATATTCCACTCCTACGGGTCCCGAAAGCAGCCTGATAAACAGCAGACACAGGCATGACTGAAAAACAAAAAACAGTCCTACACTCTGTCGGAACACTGTATACAGCAAATGGAAATGAGCATAACAAATCAGATGTCTTTTCTGCTGAAACTTTTGAAGTCAATAATAAACACAGTACAGCAGTCACACACTTTCGTCAATTGAAGCACCAGTTGACCATTCGCACCCTGTACCACTCACTTGTAGAAGTTCTTCCCAATAAAAATAAATGTTCCCTTGCCCTTCACATTAAATAAATCTCCCAATTTGATTTCAACACACATAAAAGTTGTTTACTTCCTCCCGAATGCAAAAGCTACCTTGACCTTTGAACCCCAGCTTCAACCGCTGCAGTCCGTCAACACTTACAACCACACTGACTAGTTTACACTGAACGATCACAACACACAGCAGTCTCTTACTTGATGGGGAAACAAAAAAATGAAAATTAATACATTTGTGCATGTGTATTTGTTATAGGGCACATGCTACTCAGCAGTGAAAAAAACATAAAATCATGACTACACAAAGTACTCACTGGGTGAACTGCGCTATTTTTTGTGGCATAAGATAAATTAAATAAATATAATTTAAAATGGTAAAACACTGTATTTTCTCTATTTTTTTTATAGAGAAATTGAAGGGGGCCATTGTATAATCACAATATACCATTCCAGGGTGTGGGTATATGCTAGGATTTATCACGCTTGGTGTGGCAGGCCTCATGACCAAACAACACACCAGGTATGGTAAATCCTAGCATAAGCTGCACACTGTCATGGTATATTGCTTAATTTCTATAGGAAAATTTATGTCAGGCACATAAGTTTTTTTGTTCTCACATTCTTACGCTGTATAGAGCCTTTATGGACACTCAGCTGTGGGAACTCTTGGGATTAAAGTTAAAAGAAAAAAATTATAGCACAATATCTCATCTGTTCCAAATTAAAGTTGATAGATTCAACACTACTAAAAGGAAACACTGGTTTACTATAAGGGTAACAAAAATTTGGAACGCACTTCCATTAGAAGTAGTGGCTAGTGGTAGTATGCTCAGCTTCAAGACACAGCTGGATGCGTATCTAATTAAGCAGTAATGCACGACAGGGTGTGGTATATCATGGGATATCATCATGCCTCATGTGGTTGGACACAAGGCCGCAGGCCGAGTGTGTCCAGTGATCCAAGAAGTGATGATATCCCATGATATATCGGTACACCCTGGAGTGCATTATTGCTATTATGAAGTGGTTTAAATATTTTTTTAAAGTAAAAAAAAAATAGAAACATTTTAAAAATGTGTTTTGAGGGTGTTGGAGGAATACCTTTAAATAAAATAGTTCCTGGAGAGCTCTGGGCAGCAGGTGGCGCTGTTGGCCATGGTAGAGGAAGTGGAGCTCTTGTGACTGGGTGACCAGCTCCTTACCATTGTAGTTTTATTTTTTTAAAGTGTTCTCCATTCACAGTGCACTTTATTTTCATTATTTTTGTTCTGGGAATTGGATGCTGAGGACAGGTAAGCTGAGAGAGAAGTTGGAGAGGCGAGCCAATGATGAACGAATGAGAAAAAGGTAGCGTCTTGGTGCGATTCATTCAGGACTGTTATTGTAAGAGCTACTATTAGAATGGTTAGGAATGTCTGGGACAAGACTGGCAGTTTTTTCTATGTGGCTGGGACGTCGCTTTCTTTTTGTGGGGGAGCCGTGGTTTGTGTGAGAATGACTACAATGCGTCGGTCTGTCATTTGTCCTTTTCAGAGAAAAAAATTATTCATCCATTGCTGCCACTTGCATGCTGCTGTATATATTTGCTTTTGAAAGTATTGCTCCCGGCTTCCACGTGCTGAATTATTCTGTTGTGTGCGTAGCTGGTGGGAGTTCTTGTTTTTTAAATAACGGCCGACTGGAAGTCTGACTCGCTGCAGACTGCTGGAGATAAAGAAGACTGCATGGTCATTGAGGAGGCTGGTGGCTGGAGGTTTTCTGAAGCCATGATGATGTAGCCCGATATCATCATGGCTTCAAAAACCTCTTGGCCAATCAGCTTCCCGTATTTACGATGTCCGGTTCATAATTAAAAATAACATCTTGGGATAATAATCACACAAGAAAGCTATGATGGATCTTGGTCTATACAGAGCTCTGGAAAACCTATGCAACATTTTTATGCTTGTAGGGTCACATACAGGTTTTGCAAAAAAAAAAAAAAAAATTTTTTTTTTTGTGTAATCCCCCTACAAATGGGGGTTCTTAAAAACCTTCCTTGGGCATGCCTAAATGTCCACTGCCAGGCTGGCATTGTGCCCTAGTGATTTAAAAGTGTTTGCATGTGAGTGCCCTGCTAGCCTCCGTGCCTGTCTCTTTAAGAGCTACCTATTTTGTGGTGTAAAATTAATCTGGGTAGGGACCGAGTAGTTTCAGACTCAAGTCCCGCCTGGACTGCTGTATTATTGCTCCATTCTGCCATCACTAAATGCGCAGAGGGAGCCCTATTGAGAGCTGTGACTGTTTGCTGATTATCTACTTTAATAGTAAAGATTTTGTAGTTTATCTAATTTGCTTTCATTTGCAGCATGGACGTTTTGTATTGCTCCACCATCCCGGTTCCGGACTGGCAGTTTGGACCTATCAGTACCTTTGGAGACCCTAAAATGGAGTCTGTCCCCAGGGGTCTTGCTGGAGTGAATTTCTGTAGGAAGTGTAGTTTTTACATTTTGGTGCCAAAACAGACCAGAAAGGGGGGGGGGGGCCTTACCTTGACAGACAGATGGATCAACCAATCAAACTGTTTGGATCAAGTGGAACTCCCAGAGCTGCCAGGAGCAGGGAGGCAGAAGTGAGTTGGAGCTGGAGGAGTGAGCAGCTCGTGCTGCTCGAGCTGCTGACCCACAGGGTAGCATGGGGATTCGGCAGGAAGACTGAGACTGGCCTGCCTGTCTTTGGCTCTCCTGCATGGAGAGATTAGAGAAGCTTTATTTCAGACCACATCTCTGAGCCATTTCGTTGTGCCCAGCTTAAGGGGAACAGCGAGAGAAGTCAGTCTGGAGGTATAGTTTGGAGAGTGAACAACTCGAGTGATTCGAGCAGCGGCTCCTGTGTAGTTCACGTGGAAGATTGGTGGAGAGGCTGAGTTTGACCTGTCTGCCTGCTGTCCCTCAAGAGGGAGCCTTTGAAGAAACTGGATTATATCCGAAATTGAGTATGACAAAGCAACTGAATTGTGACCAGACTTGAACCTGAAGAAGACTGAAGATTTGCTGTAGGCGATTGGCCTGTCAGGACATTCATTCACCACAGAACTCCCAGCTTTGCTCAGAGATACTGATATTGCTGCCGGACTGCTGTCTGCTTTGTGGCATGGTGACTGCTTTACTATAAATGTGCTATATGGTGTTAGTGGGTCACAATTTGGTTCTCCACTATTTAATTGTGCCATGCTTGCTGGAAGCTGCATCCAGCTTTCCCAGACTGATATCTGAACGGTTCTACCTGGCCTGGGCTTTGCCACCCTGGCCCAGCCAGCTACTTCAGCTGCAGAGAATACCATCAACAAGAGACTCGCCTGAGGGATCAGACCCCTGCTCAACATCTCGAACAGGAATGACACCTCGGTGATTCATGTGGGCCCTGCTTCTCCTGGCATACCAGTTGTCAACCTGCAGTCTCCATTTTGTCCCTACTGTGTCTTGTGTGGGTAGCATGAGTAACTATCAGGATAGCTCCCTGCAACATCAGCTAAATTACAAGTGTTGTCATCTGATTGCATTGCTGTTCTTTTTTTCCTTTCACGAACTGAGCCTCCTGGCTCCAGATTACAAATTGTGTGTGGTTGTGTATGACTTTTCTTTTCGTCACAGGGCCCCGACCAGCTGCAACTCCAGCCTACCCTGTTAATGTTACAGGCTAGTCCACCTTACTTCCAACTGGGTACCCGGAGCGTGTGACTGTGCAGGGACTAAAAGTGCATGCATAATTGCCTGACTAGATCAGTTTTAGAATCAATCAACCTGATTATGCCCCTCCCTTGTTCAATTCCCCTGAATAAATTAGATCTAACTCTTTTTTGCATTTAATCTGACTGTGGTTCCAGTTTGTACAAAAAGCACTGTACTGTTATTTGCTGTGCCTAGCCTTGTTTTACAGGGGGTCTCCAGGGTCAAACTGGTGGAACCAGCCCTGGTAATAAGTGCAAACAGTGTGGGGATTTGTATGCTGAGTAGGGGCTACTGTGAAAGTGTTTGTTGCATATTGTCTAGGCCACTAGAGGGGAAAGGGGGGGGTTACAGTATCCTGGAGGGCTGTACCAGGTTAGCCTTGCTACTAACAACCCTGTCCTCTGGGTGGAGGCACCTGTTTCAGTACCCAGGTCCCTTTACCTGCAACTAGCCAAGCAGGCATGGGTAGTAGCCCTTGGGATAGCGCCACCTAGGGGTTTAATTTGCATGTCTGGTCACACAGACCTTGTAGTAAAATGAGGATTTATTTATTTAATTTTTGCTAACCAGGTAGGTGCACTAAGCATGAAATGACTATTTTCAGGCATGACCCGGGGGAGTACAACAATCAAAGACAGGTACATAGCATGAGTACAATGAAATTACAATAGCATATGTCAAAACAGTTAGTAGTAATGAATACATGCAGCCAGGACAATAACAAACAATGAAATTCACATAGAATTTTTAGGCATAGAAGACCTACACAGTCTAGGAAGAGATACCACAACATGGCAACAAAGAAATATTGTTCAAATTAGTTACAACAATGAAGATTCAAATAGGCAGCGAAACAAGGCAAGGGCAAATTCCTGATTGGGCAGGATGCATTATCACGGCCTCTGAAATAAGACTCAGGTGTGGGAGGGTTGGGGTAGATTAGCTCTCAAGGAGATAGTATGGGTAAGAAGTGCTATGAGGTAGGGAGGTAAAAGTTAGGCCAGGCAGCATTTGGTGGGTGAGTGGATTAGAGAGGATTAAACAAGTGCAGAGATCAGCAAGGGATAGATGTAAGCACATCTCCTTTTTGAAGCTCTCATGGGATCCAGATATTCGAAGTACTTTGGGGAGAGAGTTCCAAAGCTTAGGAGCAGAGTGATTGAAGGCAACAGAGCCTTTTGATGTTTTACATCTAAGTACATTCAGCAGGGATTTATCTACCGATCGCAGTCTATAGGAGGAGGTTTGAGGTACCAGCAATGTTGCGAGTACTGAAGGGGTCTGGTTTCTGAGTATAGAGTCAATTAGGGAGCTAAGAAAGTATTGACGGCAAGCTGAGGGGAATAACCAGCCCAGGTCACTGTACAGTTGGCAGTGGTGCTTAAGCTGTGGTGACGAGGAGGCGTAATGACAGATATTATTATAAGTGACATCCCACTTATAAAGGATGGTTTTGTGTGTGGCAGCAAAGGTCAGCATGCCATAAGTGAGGACAGGGTGTAATATGCCTCTGGCAATAGCAAGTTTAGCAGAGGGAGTCGGCATGAAACTGGACTTGTAAGCAACCCTCAGTTTAGTATTCACTGCCTTGCAGGCAGATTGTATATGCAGGCTGAAGTCCAGGGATAGGTCAAGAAGAATTCCCAGGTGCTTAAAAGATGTAATGCATTCTATTGTGTGCCACTGCAGTCTTGCACCAATAGGGGAGTTTGACATGACCTAAGTTTAGGGGCAGATCCAAGTAACATTGCTTGGGTTTTCTTAGCATTAAGTACAAGCTTATGTGCAGAAAGCCAATTTTGGACATTTGTGAAATCCGAAGAAAGGGATGCATTTATGCTGGTAATCTTATCAGAGCTTGAATAGAGTACAAGATCATCTGCATAGAGAATAGATGAGCATGAATGAAAAAATTCATCTATGTTATTGATAAAAAGTGATAAAAGAAGAGGTCCCAGTATATAGCCCTGGGCAACCCCAATATTGATGGTAGCACCATCAGATAAAGAGGAGTTGAATTTCACAGTTTGAGTTCTATTTGATAGATAGCTTCCATACCAGGCGACAACTGGGGGTGAAAAGCTCAGATTGCAAAGAGTGGAGAGGAAAAGGGGGTGATCAGCAAGATCAAAGGCCGTTGTAAGTTCTATAAAAACTGCCCGTCAGCAGGCTAGTGTTCATACTGGTAAGCACATCGGTAGTGAATTTGAGAAGCGCTGTAGAGGTACTGTGACCATTACATAAGCCATGTTATGTGTCAGAGAGAAGGCTATACTTTGTGAGGTAGTCAATGTTTTGATTTGCAACACATTTTTCCAGAATTTTACTTAGGCTATAGGCCTGTAGCGAGTAATCTCCTTGGTATCACCTTTTTTAAGGACCAGCGTTACATGAGCAATCTTCCAGAGGTCAGGAACTTGGCTATTAGAGAGAGACAAGGTGAAAATTCTAGCCAGAGGGGAGGGTATGTATGGTGCTGCTAGTTTCAGGAGCTGAGGCTCAAGTGTATCTGATCCAGAGTTAGTGTTGTCACAGACAGTCTGTAATAGTTTTAAGACCTCAGTCCTAGAGATTGCCTTAAAGTAGAACAAGGGATTTTTAGACATTTGTTGGGAAGGTTAGCTGGGGATAGTGGACTGTGCTGATGTTGCAAGCAGAGAGTCTATCTGGGGAGATGGGAAGGCAGAGGTATTCTGAGATAGGTCCGAGAACATTTGATTAAAGGAATTAACAATGGTGTTGGAGTCATTGCAATGTACTCCATCTAATACCATGTCACTGGTGCTAGCTGACTGGGATGCACCGAGGAAGGTCTTGACATGGGCCCAGAATTTCCTAGGGTCCCCAGCAGAGCCTAGCAGCAGTTCTTTACAGTAGGTACTCTTAGCTGTTCTGACTTGTTTTTTACAGAAGTTACGTAGGGTTCTTTAGGTAGAATAGTCAGATTGTAGCCCCGAGGCGTTGCACTTTTTCCAGTATTTGTCCCCAGAGCATAGATTTTTCAGCAAGTCTTTGTGAAGTCATCTCATTTGTTTATACCTCAACCTCTGTGTCACCTTGGAGGCATGCTTATTCTGGATGGCCAGGAATACATTAAGGAAGATACTTAGTGCAGACTCAACATTATGGGAAAGATAAATATCAGGCCAGTTTATCCTTGAGACATCATGATGAAAAGGCTCAATATCCAGGTTGGCAAAATTTGTAAAGGTGACATAGCGTGGTGGAGGGGATGGGGCAGCCTCAGTACTCCAGATGCAGAAAACAGGGGAATGATCAGTAAGTGAATCTGCCAAGATGCCTGCTTGGTGTACATGATCCAGATGGTTTACTAGTACCCAGTCAATAAGGGAAGAGGATTTTAGTGAAGGAGTAACTCTGGTAATCTCTGTTAACAGCTGGTGGAGGTTATAATTTTGTACCAGAGTGAGAACAGCATGCTATGGGCAGTCCCTATCCAATACTGGTTAAGGTTACCCAATATATTGACCTCATTATGTTTTAAGTGCAAAGGGGTCTGATCAAATAAGTCCTGCAGGCCTACAATTCCCTCATTTGGGGGATTGTAAGTGCAGACAATGTGGAGTTGCTTGGCTCCCAGGGTAAAAGTAGTGTGAAGGGACTCACAGGCAGAGGATGTTGAGGACAGGGTATTTGTGATGTTTAGATGATCTTTATATAACATGGCAACCCCTCCAGCACGCTTTGAGGAGAGCCTATCCCTATGGATAAGGGGGTAGTTAGTCAGGGAGCATACAGAGTCAAGGATAGTTGGTTTTAGACATGTTTCGAACAAACAGAGTACGTCAGGCTTGTAGACACCCACCCAAGCCTCAAGAGAGGATACATTTATGCTATCTGAAAAAAAGGAAGTTCTTTGCAAGAAACTTCATTCATGAATTAGTTGTGAGTGAATACCATAACAATAAAGTAGGAATGAGGCTGCTAGGCTTCACAACCCTAATGCCCCATCTGGGGTTTCCACCTCCATTACTCTACACTTTTCATTCTTCATTGGAGACGGGTGTGCCATTGAATCATCAGGCCTCCCTCACCTCATTGTCCCATGCTGTAGTGTGTGTTTGTTTACACATGGAATGAAGGAGAGTTAGCCTGATGATTCAATGGCACACCCCAGCCTGTTGTGTGGAGGTGGGGGGATGAACGGGGGTGGTAGGGGTGGAAACTGGGGTTAAAAGATTGGAACCCTAACACCTCATTTCCCTGCTTTTGTCATTGTGGTATTCAGCCTAACTAATGCATTAGCAGTGTTATTTTTGCAAAGAATACATTATATATTATATAATATTTGACTAGGGAGGTGGCTGTTTTTATCCATCATTTTGCAATGATAAATTATTTGCTTATGGACCATCACCATTCAGTTTTCAACTATAAACAACAACTGATACAACTCAAGTATTCTTGAAAAAGTGTTTCATATTACCATTAAGTAGCTCTAATTATAAATAACATTTGTATTGGTCTGTGATTTTTAATGTACAGGCTATGGCGCCCCAAATGAACAATTGTTATTGCTGTCTGCAAGGGATGAAGGACCCCCATTTATTGATGTGAAGGTTGAAGAGGGGGATGAGGAACTCCCTTTGGTTGTTGTGAAGGTGGAAGAGAGGGATGAAGAACTCTCTTTTGTTGTGAAGGAGGAAGAGAGGGATGGTAAACTCCCTTTTTGTTGATGTGAAAGTGGAAGAAACTGCAGAGCAAAAGGATCACCTTGAAGTCATTCCCACTGGTAAGTACCACAGATGGCTAGATAATGGGTTTATACGGGATGTTTTCCAGCTGCTATTGTGAGGAAGCTGTAAAGAAAAGGAAAAAATGTAGAGGCACAAGAGGAGGGAGTGTAGAATTACAAGTAGGCTATAATGTCAAAAGCTTGAAAGGAGTATAGGCAGTGAGTATTTTAGGAAACAACATGTCCGTGTTATAATTGTTATAAGATTATATTGGTAGCTGGTGGACATGACAGAAGATTGGAGTCACATGGGACTCAATTTTTAAAGCCCCGAGAATGTCGCAAGCCCTTGATGTGCTGAGCATGTGGCACTTGTGGCTTGTGGCATTCTATGGGCCAGCAGTCAAGATTTTCAATCCCAAGCACCAAATGTCACAAGTTAGACCAGCTTTTTCCTTGTCTTACTTATGCCATTTGCATCACCAGTTTTATGGGGCCTGCACCAAATTGTTGGACAATGCAAATGAGCAAAGGCATTTTGAATCTTTTTCCATCATGTCCGTAAACATTACCTTTGCCTAAGTAGGTTGAACTAATCTTTGGTTAACATGAGCATTCTAAGTGATTTTTTATTTATTACACAATCAGTTTACAACCTTTGAGCCAGGGGTTTATTTACAAAGGTATCTCGTCACAGAGAGGACAAACAGTGCTACATAATTACAGTATACAGTAGAACAGTGAGACATATAAAATACACTAATATCCATACAATGAGCTGATTAGAACATTCCTAGGTTGCACACTGAGTAAATGCTGTTACAAGCAGACGGGGAGGGAGGCCAGGGAGTGGGGGGAGTGAGATTGGAGTTCAGCCCGTTGGGCTATGTCTGAAGGTGATAGTAGCTGAGGCCTGTTAGAGACAGATGCAGTAGCTGAGGCCTGTTAGAGGTAGAGGCTGCAGCATGTTAAGAGACAGGAGCAGATACGGGAGCTAAACAGTTGGTTCCAAACTGCGGTTTTGAAGGTGGCAATTTTGAGAACAATGGAGGTAGATGCCGGGAGAGAGTTAAACCAAGATGGGGCTCTGTAGCAGAAGAGCCCCTAGTGGTCCTGGTTCTAGGGACCCGTAGGGTAGTTTTGTTGGCAGTTCGGGTTGGGACAGTGGACAGAGTAGGTTGGATGGAGGTAGTCACCCCAGGTGGGGTGAGCCCAAGCCAGTATCTTCTTACTTAGAAGGCAGGTTTGGTAGCGGAATCATTCATCAAGGGTAAGGAGATTGGCCATGTCGTAGAGTAGACATGTGTGGGTGAGCCTGGGGGCACCAGTCATTAGTCTGCAGGCCTTGTTTAGGGTGAGGCGAATCTTGTTGAGTGCAGTGGTGTCAGCAGCACCATAAACTGGTAGGCCATAATCCACAAGGGATAGTACCGAGGATGTAACTGCAGAAACTTGAAGAATGGTCAGGGATTTGGCAGTTGAAATTCAATGCAAGGAAGTGCAAGATAATGCATATGGGGCACAAATACCCTGGCACAATATATCAGTTGGGGGGGTGAAGATAAAGCATGCACCAAGCAGGAAAGGGATCTTGGAGTTATCATCTCTGATGACCTCAAGGCAGGGAAACAGTGTGACAAGGCAGCAGGTAAAGCAAATAGGATGCTGAGATGCATGGGCAGGGGCATCACCAGCAGGAAAAGGAGGTTATAATTCCGCTATACAAGACACTAGTGAGGCTCCCCGGAGTACAGTGTAGCAGTTCTGGAGACCTTACTCACGTAGGGACACAGACAGGGGTAGAGAAGGTTCAGAGGAGGACAACAAAGATGGTGCATGGATTGCATCACAAGTCCAATGGAGGACAGGTTGAAAGGCACTGAACATGTACTCCTGGAGGAGAGGAGGGAGAGAGGGATATGATAGAGACATACAAGTATCTTACAGGGAGGAACAGGGTGCAGGAATGCACTATTTTAAGCTGAAAAGATGTTCCAGGACTAGAGGATGGGATGAAGTTGGAGGGAGGACGATTCAGAGGAAACGTGAGGAAGAATTTCTTCACAGAACGGGTGGTGGACAAGTGAACACCCTGCCAGAGGAAGTGAAGGAAACAATCACGGATTTAAGAATGCAAGGGATAGACATAAAGGACCCTGGTGTCAGGGGTGGCAACAGACTTCCTGAAAAACATAAACTGAACTTACAAACTTAAAGGAGCAGACTGGGTGGGCCATAGGCCCTCATCTGCCAACACTGTCTATGTATCTATGTATCTATGTAACGGCAAGTCGGAGGGCATCAGGAGGAGGCAGTCCTTGTGGTAGTAGAGGATGCCAAGGCAGGTGTTGGTGGTGGATGCAAGGGCATTAATGTGGGCATGAAAGGTGAGGGCTGAGTCAAAAGTGACTCCAAGTTATTTGTAGGAGTAGACTTGTTCAAGCCTTTGTTGGGTGCTGGGGAGGATTATTTATTTATTTAGTTTTTGTTGACCGGCTAAGTGCACTAGACAAATCCTGCCTATTTTCAGGCACGACCTGGGGGAAGGGGAATACAGATGAATGCCAACTGACCTTGAACCAGATTAAGCTGTTGGTGGTATTCCTAGTGAATGAGGGAAATTCCCCTACTCTTTTCGATAAGTGCCATGGGATCTTTAACATCCACCTGAACTACCACCAATCCAGGCAGATGGGACCTCGGTTTAACGTCCCTTCCGAAAGACAGCACCTCAGAAGTGCAGCACCCCTCTCATGCTGTACTACAGTGTCAGTACTGGGATATCAACCCAAGTGGCAGATATGGGAACTGAACCCACAGCCCTCTGATCTCCCGGCCTCAGAGGCGAGTGTGCTTCCTTCTGAGCCACTGACACTGCGATGCTGAGTGAGCTGTTGCAAGCTTTGTTTTAGGGGTGAGCAAAGAGCATTAACTTGTTTTTTTGTGATTAATGATGATTCTGTGCTCCCTAAACTAGGTTTCAGCCTCCTGGAAGGAATGTTGGAGAGTGTCCTGGAGGGAGGTGGGATTTCGGTGGGAGGCAAAGATGACAGCATCATCGGCGTATATGAGGATGTTGCTGGAGCAAGCATTGGGCAGGGTGTTTAGTTAAAGGCTGAACAATAGAGGGCCCAGGATAGAGCCCTGGGGTACCCCAGAGCAGATGGGACGTGTTTCTGAGAGAGTCCCATTGATTTTGACACGCTCTGAGCGAGCTATTAGGTAGCTTGAGCACCAGATGAGGGGGCCAGCTGAGAAACCAATATGATGGAGGGCATCTAGTAGTAGAGGGTGGGAAACAGTGTCGAAGGCCTTAGACAGGTCAACATACACTGCTCCAGTGAGGGAGCCGGAGTCCAGGGAGGTGTGCAGGAAATTGGCAAACTCCATTAATGCTGTGCTAGTGCTGAGACCAGCATGGAATCCATGCTGCTCCAGGCACAAGATGTTGTGCTTAGCCAGGTATTCATTGAGTTGTTTAGCCACCGCTTTTTCTAGTGCTTTGGGGGGGAGGATGGAGATTGTACGGTAGTTACTGGGGATAGACCTGTCACCCCCTTTGTGAATAGGCATGACAATAGCAGTCTTCCATGCAGAGGGGAATTGCCCCAGGCAGAGGGACTGGTTAAGTAGACCGGTGAGTGGGGCAAGGATGTCATCCAGGACCAGCCAGAGTAATTTGGGGTCCAGGGAGTCACTGCTAGGTCTGTTGCTTTTTAAATCTTTTAGCAGGAGAGGTTTGGCTTCCTGGGCAGATACTTTGTGGAGGTAGAACCAGGGGCATTGAGGGACTGGTGGTGGTAGGTCTGGGGTAGTATTGAAAAAGTTACTAGGGAAGACAGAGCTAAGGTCACTAAAGAAGGAGGAGTTGAGGCAGTTTCCAGTGCAAGCTGGGTCGGTAGTGGTAGAGCCATTAATAGTGAGATGGGATGGGGGGAAGTGGGACTTCCCGTTTAACATTTTAATGTTGTCCTAGAAGGTCCAAGCACACCCCCAAGAGGAGGAGATGGTGGTCTGGTATTGGTCTGCCTTGGCTTTACTGATGGTCCATGTGCACTTGTTCCATGCAGCATTGTAGGCCTGTCTGTCAGCAGGTCAGCCAGATTCGTTGGTGCGGTGCCAGCTGTTGTCCCTGTCTCTAAGCATTTGGAGTAGGGCAGGAGTAATCCAAGGCATGTTTTGTTTTTTGGAATGGATTTTGGTGAGGGGAGCAAAGAGGTCACAGGCCCTGTTAAAGGCTTGAGAGAAGAGGCTGATGACAGCATCAGTGTCAGGTGCTTGGTGAATGGGGGACCATTCAGACTGAGTGAGATACTGTTTGAGTTTAATCAACCCGCCAGGGTGAAGGCACCTGTGGAGAGTGGTCTGGGTGACAGGTTTGTGGGTGTGGGCAGACCAGAGGAATATGACAGGGGGAGTGGTCACTTAAGGAGTCAGGGAGAACTTGAATGTTCTGAATTTTGGGGGGACGGTTAGTGATAATGACGTCCAGGAGAGTGCTGGTTCCTCTAGCAGGGTTAATTCTGGTGGGCTGGGAGACTAGTTGTGTCAGGTCTTGGGCAAAAAAGGAGTCCTTTATCAGGGAAGTGGTAGGACTGAGCCAGTCCATGTTGAGGTCCTTCACCGGGACTTATTCAGCCTTGTGGGGGAGGTGGAGAGATAATCCATGAGAGACATTATCACTGGGTTCTAGTTCCTTGGGGGTATGTAGGAGGTCGTGAGATAGATCGGGCTCCTGGAGGGGTTTGGGGTGAGTTTGAGGGTAAGAGCTTGGACACCATTGACAAGCATGGGGGGGAGCGCATGGCCAACGATGGTGTCATGAGCGTAAATCACACAACCACCCCCACGTTTATTCACATGATCCTCTCTGTATAGGGTGTAGCCTGGGAGGGAGACAAGGGAGTCAGGGGTGGACTTGGACAGCCAAGTTTCAGCTAGGGCTATGATATCTGGTTGATGCAGCATGACCCAACACTGAAGGGCAGCAAATTCTTTCAGCGGGCAGCATACATTCATAGAGGTGATGCGGAGACCATTGGCCTTTGTAGGTGGAGTGGTGGGGGCAGGGCCTGGGTTGGGGTATATATTACCGGAGAGGAGTAAAAGAAAGACCAAGGTTCTGACCAAGGGGTGGTGGGTGGTCAACTCTTTGGGGATACGTTGGTATGAGGGAGAGGCCATAGAGAAATGGGGGATGGGCAGGGTTTGGAGGGACGGGACGACAAGGAGGACATGGATCCATGGGGGAGCTGAGGTAGGCAGTGGAGGGGGCAGCTAGGGGTGGGTGCTGGGGTCCAGGTTCTGTGGGCAGTGTGGGGGGTGAGTGAGGTTGGGGGGAGGTGGTGGTATAGTCCCAGCTGGGCTGAGGGCAAGGTCTGGTTGACAGGGGGAAGGCCCTGTCATGGCTATGAGTGGGAGATATTTGAGGAGGTGGTAAACAAACATGGTGCATACGGTAGTGGTGAGACAGATGGTATAAGTACCTTAGGTAGCCCTTCTGAGAGGGTGGATACCACTTTGGAGTAGTGGTAGGGCCACAGACTTTGGTGTGTAGGATGCAGGGTTCAAGACTCCCATTGGGCGGGTGGTCAAGGGCCTATGGTGAAATGGGGATCTAGAGGCTCAGTGGTCTGGAGAAGAATGGGTTAGAGGCAGTTTAGGGGTGGAAATAGTGACTCCTAGTGGTCACTGGGGGGTTAGGGGTTTGCCTGGAAGGGGGTCCGAGGAGTGGGAGGGGCGATTGTGGGAGGGTCATTCAGGGAGTTGGGTGGGGCGAGAGTGGTGTGAGTAGTGCAGGGGTGTAAGTGAGGAAGAGGAGTAGTGGAGGAGGATAGAGGGGTTCCCTGGTTGAAGGAGGAGGCAGAGGAGTTCAGGGAAGGAGTTAGAGGGACAGGCAGGATATCCTCTAGTGGGTAACAGGTAAAACCTGCAAATGGGGACTTAGATTTATAGTGAGCAGGAAGTGATGCCATCAGGAAGGGGGCTAAAATGAAGGATTGAGCTTGGGTGGAGGGTGGTTGGGGCGGGTGGGGAGTCGACGCCACAGCGCTGACGGCCAACACTCTCTACACAAAATGTAAAGGCCAGAAAAGGCAGGCTCTATCTTTAAGGCAGTCACTAGGCTCCCTGCCCTGGATGGAGCTCCTTGTGTGTGGGCAGCTTCCAAATGGGGATGGGGGGGCTTGCTTAGGCCTCTTAAGGCAGTCGCTAGGCTCCCTGCTCCTGGATGGAGCTCCTTGTGTGTGGGCAGCTTCCGAATGGGATAATTTGAGAACTTTATCATTTGTTCAGCAGCAGTTTATTTTACTCAGACTTAGACTGTACTCTGCATTTATTTCATCCAGGAAGTGGGCTCAGATACATTCTCAGGGGGAGGATGACAGGGTGATTTCCACAGCCCCACATTATTTGAAGTCGAGGGTGGTCATGGGATGATTCTAGCCCAGCATCTCCAAGAAATGGTGGGTCATGACTTGTGCAGCACTGCTCTTTAACAGATGGGTGCAAGTAGTTTTTGGTGTGAAATTTTATATGCCATGATTTTCAAGGTTGTTTTTTTTTGGAACAGGTAGACTATATGGGAATGGGTGCAAGTGGCTTCAGGGTTGGGAGGGTTTAGTGAGCTATAAGTGGTGAGGTATTTTCACAAACATGCATCAGGTTGGAAAGGTTTGGTGAGCTGAGAGTGGGGAGGTATTTTTAACAAACTGGGATTGGTTTGTGAGGGTTTGGTGAGCTGTGAGATATTTTTAACAGACAGGGATTGGGTTGGGAGTGTTTGGTGAGCTGGGAGTGGGGAAATATTTTTCACAGGCTGGGATCAGGTTGGGAGGGTTTGGTGAGCTGGGAGTGGTGAGATATTTTTCACAGACTGGGATTGTGTTAGGAGGGTTGGGTGAGTTGGGAGTGGGGGAGATATTTTTCACAAACTAATCGGGTTGGGAGGGTTTGATGAGCTGAGAGTGGGGAGGCATTTTTTATTAACTGGGACTGGGTTGGGAGGGTTTGATCAGCTGAGAGTGGGGAGGTATTTTTCACAGACTGGTATTGGGTTGGGAGGGTTTTGTGAGCTGGGAGTGGTGAGGTATTTTTCACAAACTGGGATTGGTTAGGAGGGTTTAGTGAGCTGGGAGTGGGGAAGATATTTTTCACAGACTGGGATAGGGTTGGGAGGGTTTGGTGAGCGGGGAATGGTGGAAGTATTTTTTACAAACTGTGATTGGGTTGGGAGGGCTAGGAATGGGGAGGTATTTTTCACTGACTGGGTTGGGAGGGGTTGGTGATCTGGGAGTGGGGGAGATATATTTCACAGACTGGGATTGGATTGGGAGGGTTTGGTGAGCCTGGAAGTGGGGAGATATTTTTCACAAACTGGTCGGGTTGGGGGAGTTTGATGAGCTGAGCGTGGGGAGGTACGTTTCACTAACTGGGTTTGGGTTGGGAGGGTTTGGTGAGCTGGGAGATATTTTTCACAGACACGGATTGGGTTGGGAGTGTTTGGTGAGCTGAGAGCGGGGAAATATTTTTCACAGGCTGGGATCAGGTTGGGAGGGTTTGGTGAGCTGGGAGTAGTGAGATATTTTTCAGAAACTGGGATTGGGTAGGGAGGATTTCAAGAAATTGGGAGTGGGGAGTATTTTTCACAGATTGGGATTGGGTTGGGAGGACTTGGTGAGCAGGGAGTGTGGAGGTATTTTTCACAAACAGTAATCAGTTTGGGAGGGTTTGGTGAGCTGCGAGTGGGGAGATATTTTTCACAGACTGGGATTGTGATAGGAGGGTTGGGTGAGTTGGGAGTGGGGGGAGATATTTTTCACAAACTAATCGGGTTGGGATGGTCTGATGAGCTGAGAGTGGAGAGGCATTTTTTATTAACTGGGACTGGGTTGGGAGGGTTTGATCAGCTGAGAGTGGGGAGGTATTTTTCACAGACTGGTATTGGGTTGGGAGGGTTTTGTGAGCTGGGAGTGGTGAGGTATTTTTCACAAATTGGGATTGGTTAGGAGGGTTTGGTGAGCTGGGAGTGGGGGAGATTTTTTTTTTCACAGACTGGGATGGGGTTGGGAGAGTTTGGTGAGCGGGGAGTGGTGGAAGTATTTTTTACAAGCTGTGATTGGGTTGGGAGGGCTAGGAGTGGGGAGATATTTTTCACTAACTGGGTTTGGGTTGGGAGGGGTTGGTGATCTGGGAGTGGGGGAGATACATTTCACAGACTGGGATTGGATTGGGAGGGTTTGGTGAGCCTGGAAGTGGGGAGGTATTTTTCACAAACTGGTTGGGTTGGGGGAGTTTGATGAGCTGAGAGTGGGGAGGTACTTTTCACTAGCTGGGTTTGGGTTGGGAGGGTTTGGTGAGCTGGGAGTGGATGAGATATTGTTCCCAGACTGGAATCAGGTTGGGAGCATTTGGTTAGCAGGGAGTGGGGAGGTATTTTTCACAAACTGGGGTTGGTCGGGAGGGTTTTGTGAGCTGGAATAGGTGGCGGTATTGAGTTGGGAGTTTTTTTTAATCACTACATTATTTGTACCACCACCTCTGCAGAACCAGCAGGGGCTATGACCCCCCCCCCCCCGAGGGGGTATGTCTTCTGGCCCATTAGGGCTATCATGGGTCATACTGGGTCCCAGTACTTTTCCTCCATTTTTTTTCTCCCTCACCCACACTGGTGCAATGGGAGCCGCAGCTGTCTCCACTGCCACAGAGCCAGCCAAGCACCCTGGGCATGGGCCAAACCCCTCTTGAGCACGCAGCACAAACTCCCCCCTCCTTGATGAAGGAAAGCAGTCCTCCTAATGCTCAATCCTTACTTCCCCCGGCCGACCGCCAAATGACCGAAGTCCATTCCCGAACGCAGGTCACCAGCATGGCATGAGGTGTGGTGTCCAGCGCCTCTACCCTTAGCGCCACCAGGCTAGCTGGATTGGGAGGGTTTGTCACAACCTGAGATTAGGCTTGGAGGGTTTGATAAGAAAGGAGGGGATGCTGTTTGGTCACAGAGATCAGGCTGTAAAGATTTTGAAAGCTGATAGCTGGGAAGTATTTTTCACAAATGAGGAGCAGCCTGGAAAGGTTTGCTGATCTGTTAGTGGAGAGATATTTTTCACAGTCTGGGATTGGGCTGGGAGGGTTTCGTGACTGAGAGTGGTGAGGTACATGTGTTTTCATGATTGCAGATCATGCTGGGAGAGTTTTGTGAGCTGGGAGGTCATTTTTCCTAATGGGTATATAGCTGGGAAGATTTGGTGATCTGGGATCATGGAAATGTTTTTTTTTCAGTGATGTGGATTGATGGCTTTCAGAACTACCTTACTGGTTTCATTGATATTACGAGAGGTAATAAGAGGGTAAGGCAAGGAATATCGTAAGGTGGGACACTGGTGAACAGAAAGTGTAATTAGAATTCAGAATAGCAGAAGACAGCACAGTGACTGGTTTTGTGTAACCCCTTTGCAAACCATACTTGCTGAGCACCCGTGTTAATCATCTGAAAGGTCGAGCAGCATTGGATATAGGCTCATATACAGTCATATCATTAGCTCACAGCCTAAGACACCTCCAGAATGTGCTTTCTTTTTGTCAGACCTAAATGTGTTTGGCTTGTTGCATTCTGCAACAAACATAACAAGTGGCCAGGCTCATCACTGTGCCAGTACAATAACTGTTGGAGTTACTTTGCATTATGTAAGCTTGAGTATTGCCTCCATTTCACTCCTTCCACATTGGTAATCGACGGGTCTGGGTGTGCTGATCCTCATATCCAGAGTCATCGTATGAAAGGAATGTGAGTGTCTGAAGAGGGCTAATCTGTTCACTGTGGAGCACAGAGAAGCCTAGCAGGAAGGAAGTTTGGGCAAGCTATGAAGGGCTCATTTGGGGATTCAGTCTGTCGGAAGGGGTTGGGCAAGGGATAGATTAAGCTTAGTGAGAGCTATAAATGTAAGTGCTGGTTTAAGATTTTATTCCTTTGCAGCCTGGAGATTGAGGTGTTTGGTCATGCTGACCTTTAAGTCAGAGGTGGTATGGGGGCTGTGTTTTAAGGGTTAATTCATTGAGCGCTAATCTGTACAGTACAGAGAGAATGGTGTAAACATGGAACAATCTGCCTGTGTAAGTGATAGGCGAGGTACTATAACGGGGTTAATGAATGGCTTGGACTGGTACAGTACAGAGGGCTGTGTCTCTGAGCAGTAATCTGTTCATTATAGAGAGGATGATGTGGGACTGTAACAGACTGCATTGTGTAAGTGATGGGTAAGGTAGTATAAATGGGTTAATGAATGGCTGGGACTGGTACAGTACAGAGGGCTGTGTCTCTGAGCACTAATCTGTTCATTACAGAGAGGATGATGTAGACATGTAACAGACTGCCAGTGTAAGTGATGGGCGAGGTATTATAAATGGGTTAATGAATGGCTGGAACTGGTACAGTACAGAGGGTTGTCTCTGAGCACTAATCTGTTCATTACAGAGAGGATGGTGCAGACATGGAACAGACTGTCTGTGTAAGTGATGGGTGAGGTACTATAAATGGGTTAATCAACCCGGTCATCAAAATTCAATAAATAATAAATAAATAAATAATCAGTGGCTCGGACTGGTACAGTACAGATGGCTGATAATTGCAAGAGAAGAAGTTCAAGATATGGGGCTAGGGCATGGGGGGGGGGTTGGGAGTGGGGTACCAATGGAACAGACTGCCTGTGTAAGTGATGGGGGAGGGACTGTAAACACATTCGTGAATGGCTGGGACTGGTACAGTATAGACAGCTGATTATTACAAGAGGAGAAATTAGGGATGTGGAGTTAGGGAGTGAAGGGAAGGGTTCAGTGGTGTGGTACCTATGAAACAAATTGCTTGTGTAAGTGGTGGAGAGACTGTAAATATGTTCATGAATGACTGGGACTAGTACAGTACAGTGAGCTCATAATTCCAAGAGAAGAAATTAGGGATGTGGAGGTGTGGGGGGGGGGTTCCAGGGCGGAGTACTCATGGAACAGATTGCCCGTGTAAGTAGGGAGTGGACTGTAAACACATGCATGAACAACTGGGAACATTTCAGTACAGAGGGATGATAATTCCAAGAGGGGATCTAGGAATGTGGCAGTAAGGGGAGATGGTCAGGGTGTGAGGGTGAGGTACAAATGGCTGAGATTGCCTGTGCAAATGGTGGCGAAGGAACTGTAAAGAGGTGCATGAATGACTGGGACTGGTACAGTATAGAGGGCTGATAATTCCAAGAGGGTACACTAGGGATGTGGAGGTAGGGTGATGGTTCAAGGGCGTGGTACTCATGGAACAGATTGCGTGTGTAAGTGGTGGGGGAAGGATTATAAACACGTTCATGAATGGCTGGGACTGGCACAGTATAGAGGGTTGATAATCCCAAGTGGGGAAGCTAGGGATGTGGAGGTAGGGATCGGGTGGAAGGATTTGGGGGGACTACAAAGGGGTTCATAAATGGTGTGGACTGGTACAGTATAGAGGAATGATAATTCCAAGAAGAGAAGCTGGGGAGGATGCGGTAGGGGATGAGAGGGAGGGTTTAGAGGGGCATCATGGCTAAACCCCGTCAACATGGTAGGTCAGTGGCAAAGGTAGAATGCTCTTTATTGGCAAACTAAATGGACCATTGGTCATTATTTGTAGGCAATGTCTATGTTTCTAGAGGACCAATGACTCCTGAAATGACTTTTCTGATTTTCTGATTTGTGTGTTACTCTATTTCTCTATGTTTAGATTGTGCTAATACAGTATTACTGTGTACACAAAAAGAAGTTGCAGGTCGGCTCAGTGGCAAAGAAGGCTGAGGATCTGTCAAGCACCTCACCTACTACGCTGGTGACCTGAGTTCTAGAACCAGCTTAGATCACAAGTGGTCAGCATGGGGGGAGGGCCAAGAGAGGAATGAGCAGCCACCTGACAGCCTCTCCTCTCTCAAACTGAGGTGGTGAGCCTTCCTGGCTCTTGGCTACCACCAAGTAGAGGCCTGGCGGCAGTGCCAACGTACGGGAGGCAGGCATAAGTCTGGAGGTAGGGGGAGCCTCAGTTCTGGAATGCATGTTCCTCCATATGCATACATCCTCTGTACTGCTGTGGCTTTGGAAGCAAAGGGAAGAAAACCATGGTGGAAAACTGAGCAGACCAAGCTCCGTGAAGCCCTCCAGGGCATCTTTACCTGCCCTTCCACCCCAGCTGGTAAGGCAATTCTGGATGTAGAAACAGATGGAAACATAGACTCTTTCAGCAGATAAGGACCTTACGGCCCACCTAGTCTGCCCATTTCCCTACCCACTGCTGCAGTCCCAGCTCCTATTTGATGTGCAGATCTCCTGTTCTGCTCATCTCCAGAGTACCCTTATGTCTGTCCCATGCACTCTTGAACCTCCATATTGTTTTCACACCTACCACTTCTGCTGGAAAGCTGTTCTACAGCTCCACCACCCTTTCAGTGAAAAAGTACTTCCTAACATTACCCCTGAGCCTTACACTCTTCAGCCTTATATCATGCCCCCTTGTTCTTGTGTAGAGTTTTCTCTGAAATATGCTTTTCGCCTGTACCCTGTTTATTCCCTTAAGGTACTTGAAAGTCTCTAGCATATCTCCACTCTCCCTTCTTTCCCCCAGTGAATAGATATTAAGGTCCTTAAATCTTTCCTCATAGGGCTTCTGATGCAGTCCGTGTACCATCTTCATTGTCCTTATCTGGACTGCCTGTATTTTGTCAATTTCCTTCCAGAGATGTGGTCTCCAGAACTGGACATAGTACTCTAGCTGAGGTCTCACCAGTGATCTGTACAGTGGCATCACTGCCTCTTTCCTTCTGCTTGTTATGCCTCTCCCTTTTCCCCCAGCATTCTGTTTGCGCTGCCTGCCACCTTTTCACACTATTTGGTCACATTCAGGTTGTCAGATATGATAATCCCCAGGTCTCTATCCTGATTTGCAGTGGTCAGAATTTCCCCACCCATCCTGTATTCCTCCTTTGAATTCCTGTGACCCAGATGCATGATCTCGCACTTTTTAGCACTAAAACTTAACTGCCAGACACTGACCACTCATCTAATAAGCTTAGGCCCTTTCTCATTTTTTCCACCCCCTCCGGTGTGTTCACTCTGTTGTACGTCTTGGTGTCATCTGCGAAGTGGCATACCTTTCCCCTCCAAATGCTCTGCAATGTCACTAATGAAGACATTGAATAGGACTGGCCCCAGCACCAATGCCTACAACACCTCGCTGGTCGCCTCCATCTCCTCAGATTTCATGCCATTTACACTACCCTTTGAGTCCTGT
The DNA here is from genome assembly GCA_016271365.2 of Neoceratodus forsteri. NCBI lineage: Eukaryota > Metazoa > Chordata > Ceratodontiformes > Ceratodontidae > Neoceratodus > Neoceratodus forsteri. The sequence goes on along the minus strand of CM057457.1, from coordinate 388,027,909 downwards.
CCCATAGACAGTTCTAAACCCACTTTATAACCACAGGACCCACTTCCAGGCTTCCCAATATATTTAGCAATCTCCTGTGCAGGACAGTGTCAAAAGCCTTGCTGAAATCTAGGTAGGCCACATCCGCCGCCCCCTTCCCCAGTTACCTAGACAAAGACATGTATAAGATTTGTCTGACAGGACTTCCCACTGAGAATCCATGCTGCCTTGGATCCTGTGCCCCACTATCTTCCAGAAACGTCACAATCCTCTGCTTAAGTAAGGACTCCATTAGTTTCCCCACTTCTGAGGTCTGGCTTACAGGCCTGTAATTGTCTGCCTCTTCTCTGCTTCCACTCTTGTGGAGATGGACCACATCTGCCCTCCACTAGTCCTCAGGTACCTCCTCTGTCTCTAATGATGTGTTGAAAAGGGCAGCCAGTGGTTCCGCAAGCACTTTCCTGAATTCCTTTAGTACATTGAGTGGAGCCCATTGTCTTATTTTATTTGATTTTCCTGAGTTCTTCTAGGACTCCTTCCACCATGAATGGGCTGGTGTCTACCTCCTTCCCCTGAATACTCCTCTTAATGAGTCTCGGTCCCGCACCCTCCCCTTCCCTGGTAAAAACTGAGCAAAAGTACTTGTTCAGTATCTCATCCTTTTTTAGGTCATCCTCCACCCTTTGTCCTCCTCCTTCCTTCTTCAGCCTAACAATCCCGTTTTTAGTCATTTTCCTGTCACTAATGTATCTGAAGAAGGACTTGTCACCTTTCTTGATAGCCTGGACTATATCTTCCTCTGTCTAGATTTTTGCCCTTCTAATTATTTTCCCAGATTCATTCTGTTTCTCTAGTTATTGTTCTCTGTACTCATCATTTTGTGTTTCCTTGTATCTCCTGAAGGCTCTTTTCTTTTCCCTTACTTTCTTGGCCGCTACCTTTGAGAACCATAATAACAATTTTTTTTTTACTCTTACTATGCACTTTTAAAACAGTGACCTGTTACTTCTGTTATGAGTCTCTTGAGTCTAGACTACTGTTTTTCCACATCCCCCTGTACCTTCCGCTGCTAGGGCTCTTTTGAGATTTCTACCCATATCCTTAAAGTTAGCCTTCCTGAAATCTGGGACCCTTATCCTATATGGCCTGCCTCCTCCACTGTGGTTACCTTAAACAATACTGTCCTGTGGCCATTAATAACAAGGGGACTGCCCACATCCATATCAGTGATCCTGTCCCCGTTGGTCAGAACCAAATCCAGGATAGCCTCCTCATGGGTTTGTTCTGCTATATGCTGGCTTAAGTTTGCCCCATTTAGGTCAGTCATGAAGTCCCTGCCCATTGTTGTACTCACAGTCTGACTGCTCCAATCTACCTCAGGCAGGATGAAGTCACCCATTAATGGCAGTTTCCCTTTGGCTGCCATTTTGTGATGGTTTCCACAAGAGCTACATCTGATTTCTCTCCTTGTGCCAGAGGCCTGTAAATCACTCCAGCAAGTGAATGGCTGTCCTTTTCCCCACCTTCAGGGTGACCCACAGTGCCCCTGCTCCTTCTTGTAACACTTGAGCATCTGTTGCTTCAATCTCCTCATTCACATAAATAGCTACCCCTCCTTCTCCCTTACCTGTCCTTCCTAAGAACCCATGTTTCTGTAATAGCTACTGTTTTCAAGTTTGTGTCTTCCATTAATGCCATTAGGGCTGGGATTTTATTCCCCAGACTGCAGGTGTATGTGCACATTATTTTCCAGTGTGTACTCCAGATAGGGAAGCATAGCCCCAAAGGGGGAAGCCATAGAGGAACTAGCCCCTTGTGCTTAGGGAGGATAGGGACAGTCTGAGGTGTCCGGAAACATGGCCTAGTAGCTGCCCGCTTTGGCTCCAAAAGATGAAAACCTTTGTAGAAAAGAAAAAAAACAGTCGAGTCTTGCTTCTGCTTAGAACTGCTTGACACCTTTAAGTACCATTGGTGCTTTGACTAATTCTGTGCTCATTTAAGCTTCAGAGTCCCTGCTTTTCTCCACATTTCGACACCCGTGTGAGCAGCCATTGGAGAAGAAGAAAGAAATGAAGAGAAAAAGAAAGATCAGAGGCAGCAAGAAGGAAAAGAAAACAAAGAGAGGAAAGGAAGTTAAGCCACATGACAGCAGGCAAGACAAAGTAGAGAATGAGGATCAGAGCTCAAAGAAGATGGCAGTGATGGAGCAGCCCAAGGACAAACCTGGTGAGCATTTACATAATAATAATATTAATACTGGATAATATTGAAAATGTACAAGATCACTGATTTACTGTGATTAAAGTAATGAAATTCCATTTTCAAGACTTGAAAGTATGGTAATTGCACCAGTAATTCTTCATTTAATTTCAAGATTTTACTGGGATTCTAATAAATGTTACCACCCAGATCTTACTTCGAGAGGGCTCTTGCAGTAGGTTATTACATATAGGACTGACGCCGGCAGTTGGCAGGACCCCACGGAAAAATTTCTAGCTAGCAGTCCCTGGCGAGGGACTGCCCCCATGTCAGATGACCGGCATCAGGAGACGTTGGTATAAAGGGGCTGTCCCGGACGCCCACCTTCCAGTTCTTTTCCGCCATTAGCTTGTGCAGTGCCTCACGGAAAGGTTTGTGCTTTGTCAACCCTTCCTTCATCATTTTTACCGAAAATAATTGTTTTTTCGACTAACGCTAGTACACCGCCAGTGTATGTCGTCCCCTACACCTCCGAGCACAAGAACAGTGCAATTGCAAGGGCGCCTAACTACTGCACAAGGACGGCCACTCCCTGTGCCTGTTCTGCCTAGGCCTCGATCACCCAGTTGAGAAGTGCCAGCACTGCCTCAGTTTCAACGCGGCTACCCGGAAAAGGCGGCAGCAATCCCTGGAAGCCCATATTCTGAAGAAGAAAATGAGTTCTATGGAGAAGGAGCTCAAAAAAACTGAGGCAGGCGTCCACTTCCGAAGGCCATCGGAAGAAGAAGGAGAAGGAGAGGCACCTGGACAAGGGCTCCTCCACCGGGTCTCCCTCGGGAGTCGCTGGGACGCAGGTAACATCCCCTCCAGGGGATTGCTCCTCAACGGATGCCTCAGAGGTTTCCGAGGGGGCATATGCCCACCCATCTGGCTCGCATTCGGGCCTTGCGGGTGCCTCCGGGCAGTTAGAGGCCTCCGCTCTGGTTCGCCGCAGGCTCGCGCCTCACCACTGTGGATGACTCCGTAAGCCAGGCGCTGGCTCCTCTGACGCCCACCCGGAGAGGGCTGGTAAGACGTCCGACCTCCGGGCGCACGGGCGGCCTCCACTCCACCGACCAGGCTGATCACCTACTCGGCCTGCCTCCAGTGATGGTTTTATAAGTCGGATGCCGCCCGCCGAGGACGCCCCTGCCCCACATCGGCTTGTCTGATGTCTGGCTGGTGAAGGAACCACGATGGGACCCTCCACGTTCGTCGCATTCGTCCCCCGCAGCCTTCGCTGCCATCTGGGAACCAGAATCTCCCCAACTCAACCCTGGGGATTTTTCCTCCGTCCCCGGGCGTAAGCTGGGATCTTGCCTCGTCAGTCCTTCCTCCACCTGGTGCACCGACCTGACGCCGGTTCACGCTGGTCCTCTGACGTGATACCTCCGACGCCAGGGCCTCCACCGTTGACCCTGACATCGGTCTTACCGACTCCGGAAGACATTCCACTCCCATCGGGCCCTCTGCCCTCTGGGCTCTCTACTGTGGACCCGCCTGTGAGGCCACCAGCTGGGCCGTCTGCTCCGGCAGCCCCCAACCCGGCTCCCAGGTACCCTCTGTCCTATCCAACGCCAGTGTACCCGGGACTGCAGTATCCGGTGCCACAGAACCCGATGCCGGGCTTCCCCATGCTGCATTACTTGATGCCACAATACCTGACGCCGGGCTACCCGCAGCTGGGTTTTGGATACGCGCCATACGGTTACAACCCGAATCCTTATCCCCTGCCTCCTCCTCCTCCACCGCCCTCGTGGCCGCCGGTGGACCTGCAGGAGGCTCTGACCTCCTGGTGGGCTGAGGCCAAGGCTCAGCTCACCAAAGAGGTTGAGAGCCACCTTCCGGCAACAGTGCCATCCCAGGTTCCCGTATGTCTGAGGCGGCACACTCCCTCGCCACCTCCGGACTCCAGGGTTCTTCCGTCTGGATCAGGAGAAGGGCAGGACACGTTTCTCCGGGGACTTACCAATTGGTCCTTTCCTCCCCTGGGTTGGGAAAGGGAGTCTTTCTCCTCTTCATCCTCAGACTCTTCCGACGGTTGCTCCGAGAGAGACGACAAGCCACGCTCTCCATTGAAGCCCAGGCCAAGGACTCCTTCGAAGTCTGCTCTGGAGGATCCTTCTTTTACGGAGTTGCTTAGGAAAATCCAGGAGGTTCATCAGTGGCACTTCTTGGAGCCAGATCCTCAGTGTCTGAAACTCGCTGGACATCTGGATCTGCCCATGACAGCTCCTACCTTGGTGCCACCCTGGATAGAGCCTCACGACGACCTCGTTACAATATGGAAACAGCTGTTGGCCTTAGCCCCACTTCCTAGGAAGTTGAACAGACTATATCAGGCTTCAGAGGGTGTTGATTTTCTGGATTCTCACCCTCATGCCAACTCGGTTGTGATTAGCACCGCTCACGGCCAGTCGGCGAACCCCAAACATCTTAGCTCATCACCACCTGATAAGGAATCACGCCTTCTGGGCCAGTATGGGAGAAAGATTTACGCTTCCTCCAAACTGTGGATCAGAGCCCTGAACTATGTCGGCCATATGGAGGACTACCAGAAGGCCATTCGGACTCAGGCGGAAGCCAAACTGGGCTCCTTGCCTGACTCCCAAGTCAAGCAGGAGTTGGCTCCTCTCGTCTGCTCTGTTCATTTGGCCAGTCGATACATGCTAAGTGCGACATATGATGCAGTGGACACTGCTGGGCAGAGCTCAGCTTTCGCTGTTGGCCTATGGCATCATGCTTGGCTCCGTGTGTCAGGGTTGGTCCCGGAGGTGCAATCTGCTATCTAGGAAGCACCCTTCCGGGGGTCGGTGCTTTTCGGGGGTGATGTCAAGGACATCATCACCGATTTGCTAGAGAGGGGGACGGCACTGAAGTCAGTTGATTCCATGTACCTTCCCCATCAGCAGCAGCGCCATCCCTTTCACAGACAGAATCGGCCAAGGGCGAAACCCCAGGGAAGGCTGGTCCACAAAACGCCGGGCCCCCACAGCTGCCAAGCCCCCCCTGCCACCCAAAAAAGCAGTGGTGCTTCAGCTGCGGCGCTGCCCCACACCACCTGACTCCTTTCTTCTCCCACTGCCTCCGGACTTCCCGGAGGAACCGGTAGGAGGGAGGTTTTCCCTCCACCTTCCGGGATGGGAGCGGATAACCACAGATTCTTGGGTGCTCCAGCTCATAGCAGAAGGACACTCGATAGAGTTTCTTCAGAAACCACCCTGCCACCCCCCTCTGAAGTCGTCGTATTCATGGGAACATCATCTGTTGGTCCAGGAGGAAATATCGGCTGTCCTGCTGAAACAAGCAATAGAGCCCGTCCCCCTTCTTCTGCAAGGGATGGGTTACTATTCCCATTTCTTCCTGGTCCCAAAGAAGACAGGAGATCTCAGACCAATTTTGGATCTCAGTTCCCTGAATCTTTACGTAGAATACAAAAGGTTCAGGATGCTCTCTTTGCAGAGCCTTCTGCCCCTCCTCTGGCCGGGTCAATGGCTTTGTGCTCTGGATATGCAGGATGCTTATCTGCACATTCCCATTCACCCATCTCATCGCAAATACCTTCATTTTGCGTTCCAGGGGGACCACTACCAGTTCAAGGCATTCTCGCTATGGTCATCTCTCGGCCCTCCAATGTTTACCAGATTCCTGGCAGTGGTGGCGGCCCACCTGCGTAACAGGGGAGTGCAGGTTTTCCCATACCTGGACAACTGGCTCCTTGCGGCCTCATCCAGGGAGGAACTCCTGCGTTACCTCTGCCTTATCCAGCAGGTTTTTGCCTGCCTGGGTATTACCATCAACCATTCCAAGTCTCAACTGGACCCATCCCAGAGGCTACAGTTTATTGGGGCAATTCTCAATACGACCACGGGCAAGGCCTTCCTGCCTCCAGACAGGGCGTCCACCCTTCAGACCCAAATAAGTCTGTTGTCCGACCAAAAGGATGGTCTCTGCGAGGTCAGTCCTTCGCCTTCTCTGGCTCATGGTGGCTGCTATCCCAACGGTGCCTCGTGCTCGACTCCACATGAGGATTTCTCAATGGACTCTACGCTCTCAATGGGATCAGCTAGTGGATGACCTAGATCACCCAGTTCTGATCTCCTCACCAATGATTCAAGACTTGCAATGGTGGATGGTTCGAGAGAACCTGTTTTGGGGAGTTCCTTTCTTTCATCCTCCCCCCTCCGAGACTCTAACCACATATGCCTCAGGCGAAGGTTGGAGAGCCCATCTAGGCCCTCATTGGACCCAGGGCTCCTGGTCCAAGCTAGAACAAGCTCTCCACATCAATGTGCTCGAGCTTCAGGCAGTGTTGTACGCTCTCCAAGCCCTTCACCAATACATCCTTCCCGGCCACCTAGCCATCCAGACGGACAACATGTGCGTGGTGTGGTACATCAACAAACAGGGAGGAACTTGGTCCTACCCTCTATGCAGGGAGGCAATGAGGGTTTGGGATTGGGCAACACAACACGACCTTCACCTCATGGCAATTCATGTTCCGGGAGTCGACAACACCCTGGCAGACAAGTTAAGTCGCTCTTCTGCTCTGACTCATGAGTGAGAACTGGACCAAGGGGTCCTAGACAATATCTTCCAACTTTGGGGAACACCACAGGTCGACCTGTTCGAATCCCCCCTAAATGCAAACTTCCGTTTTCTGCTCCGCCTGTTCCAGAGCAAGGCGCTTTTTGGAGCGACGCTCTGTCTCTAGACTGGAAGGACTGATTCATCTATGCCTTTCCCCCAATTCCACTTATCCCATGAGTCTTGCAGAAACTAGCTTCAGAAGGAGCGTGAGTGATTCTGATCACTCCTTTCTGGCCAGGCAAGTTTGGTTCTCTTTTCTACAACAATATTCAGAGGATCCTCCTCTTCCTCTTCCTCTGTCTCGAGGTTTGTTGACCCAGGATCAGGGGACCCTCGTCCATCCAGGCCTCAAATCCCTTCAACTGCATGCATGGCTCCTGCAGACTTAGCCAAATCCCATTTTGGAGTGTCTCCCAAAGTGGCTGAGATTTTGGTGGAGGCCAGAAGAGCCTCCACCAGATACACTTATGCCATGAAGTGGAAAAGATTCACTATCTGGGCCACTTCCAATAATGTGGAACCTTTCTCCTGTTCAGTGGGCTTCTGCTGGAGTATCTACATCATCTATTTGACCTAGGTCTCAGCCATTCTTCTCTGAAGGTACACATGGTGGCCATTTCGGCCTATCATGTTCCCTTCGCAGACAAGGCTTTCGCTCAACTGGAGGTCTCTAAGACCTTTCCCAGAGGGGTCCTCCATCTGAGGCCCCCCATCCATACTCCTGCTCCCCCTTGGGACTTGAATTTTGTTCTCGAGAAACTTACTCTCCCTCCCTTCGAACCTGAAGCTTCTGTGGATTTGAAGTTCCTTTCATGGAAGACTCTCTTCTTGGTGGCCATTACTTCTGCTCGGAGAACCTCTGAGCTCCAGGCCCTGATGTGTAAAATCCCATACTTGATTTTTCACTAGGAACGTGCTGCTCTTCACACGAATCCTAAGTTTCTCCCTAAAGTAGTAGCTGAGTCTACTCTAAATCAGTCCATAGAGTTACTTGCCTTTTTTACGCAGTACTCTTAATGAAGGGGAGTATGTACTCCATACTATGGATGTTCACCGGATTCTGAGATACTACATCAGCAGGACGAAGGATCTCAGAAAGACTAATCAATTGTTTGTCACTTTTGCTCACAAAAGGGAAGGCAATGCTGTTTCTAAGCAATGCCTGTCTAAGTGGTTGGCTCATTGCATCACTTTCTGTTATGACAAATACGACAAGACCCTCCTGGGTCAAGTCAAAGGCCACTCCACAAGAGTAGTAGCTGCCTCAGCGGCTTGTTTCAAGAATGTGTCTGTGGCAGACATCTGTGCTGCCGCCACCTGGACTTCCGTCCATACCTTTACTAAACAGAGCAGGCTTCGGGCTGGCTGTTTTGCAAGGCCTCCTATCTTGAGACTTGCACAACCAGAATTACCTTTTGGAGTAGTTTTCCTTCTTCTGGTCCTTTTTTTGTTCCAGACAGCTTGGGATTCAGTCCTATATGTAATTATGTACTGCAAGGGCCCTCTCGAAGTAAGATAGTACAGTTACGTAAGAACTTACCATAACAGTAGATTTTTGAGAGAGGCTCTTTCAGTAGGTAATACCTTCCCGCCCTTCATCCCCCTAGGCTTTTTCAGCTCCTTTTCCATTGAGGGAAATATCCGCTTCTCTCTCGTCCTGCCTCTTTTGGCCTGTGGCAGGAAAGAACTGGAAGGCGGGCATCTGGGACCGCCCTTTATACTGCGTTTCCTGATGCGGTCACCTGACATAGGGGCGTCCCTCGCCAGGGACTACTAGCTAGAAATTTTTCATGGGTCCTGCAGCCTGCCGGGCCTAGTCCTATATGTAATTACCTACTGCAAGAGCCTCTCGCGAAGATCTACTGTTACGGTAAGTTCTTAAGTAACTGTACTTTCCCTTGGTTTACTAGAATCCCCTCATTGTCAGTGCTAGGTAAGGAGAGACAGGGGGTGAATGTCTAGTTAAATGTGTATTTAGAGATGAGCTCATTTGGGACTCTTGCAGCAGTGAGTGAGGGGGTTTAGAATCTTGGGTCAGTGGTAGTCAGTTGAAGTCAGAGAGTGCGAGTCTGTAGTTGGAATAAGAGGAGTGAGAACTGCTCAGCTGAAGGCTCTGAGTGGTGAGCCTGCTTTCTCACCCTAGCCCTGATATTCTTCAGCCTGCCAAGAGAAGTGGTGGAAACCTTTGTCTACAGCAGGATCTCCTGATTTTCATACCCGGGTGAAAAGGACTGTTAGTGGATGGATCCTGGGGAAATCCCCTATTTGAGCCAAGATGTTTTGAATCTGCCTCTAATGTTCCAACAGTGAGTAGGATCTGACTTTTCTTTTTGCTGCAGAAAGCAAGTACCTCTTCTGTTCAGAAGTTTGAGACTGTTCTCAGTTTAAAGTTGGCTGACAAATGTGATGTTCAGAATTATGACTAATTCACATTGTTCAGAACTTTAGTTCTACCACTACCAGTGTAGTGTGGAACTCCTTCAGTCTTGTAGCCGCCATATGGTGTCGGCACTGTCCATTGCTGAACCCAACACAAAATGGCCACCGGGAGAGAATGAGTTAATGCTGGATGTGAAAGTTAATTCCTTAAAGCATATTCCAAGTGTGTTTAAGATGCTCAAGGTGCAGCTCTGAAAAATGCTGGGTATGGATTTGGGAGCAATGGGTTGGTAGCCCCTCACCCAGAGTAACCAGTTCAGGACTACAGGTTCAGTAAGGGCACCTGGTTACTTTGGATATGTGGACAATGTTTGAAGAGGATTTTAACCCTCTGAAGTTGGTTGTGCTAGTAATTAGCTTATGTAGGTTCAGTTGTGGCCAGTGCCACTAGAATTATTTCTAGTTGTGGACAGTGTCACTGGAAGAAAGTGTAATTGTCCTATGAAAAATGGGAACACAAGGTGAAAGAGTTCTGTCAGTAAATGTGTGTCCAGCTGTGACCAGTGCCACTGGAAGAAATGTAATTGTCCCATGAAATATGGTTTTCCAGGACAAGATGTTCACTGTTCTATGAAATACAGGAATATGTAGAGTTCTGTCAGATACAGTCATTTTGTTCTGCAAATTCCTTGTGCCACGATGTGTAAACCTTGGGGGTTCACCCATGCTTTAGAAAACACATTTTGGAGTAAAGTCACACTCTAGAACTCAACGATGGTTTGAGAAGTTAAGATATTGCTTCCTGTGTGTGGATTTACTCGCTGCCCCTCCAGAAGTATAGATCTAGCATAGCCCGAGCAAAAAGTTCTCTCCTTAGGACCTGCTTTTGTAAATACCAAATAGGTTATAATTTGCTTTTGTACACCCCACCTCTTATGACCTCTAGAAGTAATGAGCCTGGTGCACATTCCCAAAGCTAGGGATGGTACCATTGTCTAAATGTGTTCCTGAAGTAATCTGTGCCCAGTTATGGATACCAGGGGTAGCTAACTGTGTAAAGTAGCGGGGGGGGGGGTTACACTAACATTTGTGTAGTATGTCAATGAATAATCATGATAAGAAGGCTTAACATGCAGATTAAATAAAGCAAATTGAAAATAGAGAAAGCAATTATAAGAAAAATACAAGTTCTGTAAATTTACAGATCTCATGTAAATTTGCCAGATCCATGAAATTCTTTTTTTACCAATGTTCAGGCAATCAAAGTTACAGAATTTTACCAGGTGTTTTGGTAATAAACATAACCTAGTGGTCTTGAAAATGTATTGATGGGAATAACAGGATGGAGGTAGCTTTTTGGGGAATTTCTAGTATGTGGACTGGAACAAGTGCAAACGAGGCTAGCTTGACCTGGCCCACTGTCTCTTTTCACTCTTGAGATAGTGAAAGATGTGAGGATGACAGGATTTTACAGGGGAGCAATACAGAGCTGTAGGAGAGTACATTAAAAGTTAAAGAGATCCTTGGAGCAGAGCAACAGGGGAGTCAGTAGGGAACCACGTATGGCAATAAAAGAAAAGATTTGAAAAGGGGACTGTGTGGATAGTTTCACTTGGCCAGATAAAGAAGCAATTAAAAGGGGCAAGGAGGAAGAGAGCATAGGAAAGAGGGATTTGGCTGCCATGCTAATGTTGTCAAATCGGTGACTGATGGTAAAACGTTTTATGGGAAAAACCTTAAACCTGTTGATGATGGGTTTATTTAACACATGACATTTGTGCTGGGAAGAATACACACAACAGACATACCATATGCTGGCATAACTATATAGTATATATATATATATATATATATACTGTATATACTGTATATATATATATATATATATAGATAGATATACAGCTATAGATACAGATAGCTATATAGATATCTAGATATTAGAGGCAAAAAAACCTCAATTTAATGCATCAGTTAGGTTGTTGTTCCACAGTGACAGGGAATTTTGGTGTTAGGTTGAAAGCTCCCTTGGACCCCCAGCCCACCCCAACGGCAGTATTGGGGCGCATTGGGGTCATCAGCCCAACTCTCACCCCTTCACATGTGTGAAGAAGCAGAGGTATAGAAGAATGGGGTGAGAATTAGGACCGACCACCCCAGCGCACACCCCGATGCCGGTTGGGGGGTGGGCTGGGGAGCTTTCAACCCTAACACCAAATTTCCTTGCTTTTGTCACTGTGGAACAACCCTAACTGATGCATTAAATAGAGTTTTTTGCCTCTAATTTCCCTTCTTTTTGAGAATGATGATGAGAAATAGTGAATGTAATGCATCGGCAGGAGCGGGGCCCCGCGCTTCTGTCACGTGATGTCTTGTGACATAGTAACAGGAACAGCAACACAAACAGAAGCGCAACAGTGGTGCACATGGTAATGCAAACATAAATGGTAAAGGAAATGTTAATAGAAGCACAAACACAAAGTGACGCCGAACTGAACAGTGATGCAAATGGATATTGAAGCATGTATGAAAACACAACTGTTAACGTGAACAGTGATGGCAGCAGTATTTTAAATGGAAATGTTAAGTGTCACAGCAAAAAGAACGTGAAAGGGAACAGAAACGGAAAGCCATGAGCAGGCGCTGCGTAGGCGCAAACCGTAATCACGCACAGGCACAGTACCGCAATTGTAAATGCAAATGGTAAAGTTAACATGAAGAATAACGCCAAAGGAAAGAGAAACAGAAACCGGAACAGAAGCGTGTACGGAAACACAAACTGAAACGTGCACGGGCACAGTACCGCAATTGTAAACGCAAATGGTAATGGTAACAGCAACAATAACAGCAAAGGAAACAGAAGAGCAAAAGGAAATGCAAATGCATATGGAAATGCAAACCGTAATGCGCATGGGCACAGTAACGCAATTGCAAATGGTTACAATAACAATAAGGAAGACGCTAAATGAAAGAGAAACAGAAACACAAATGAAAGGGCTGCAGGAAATGCAAATGGCAATGCGCACGGTGACGCAAAGAAAAACGCAAACAGAAACAGTAGTGGAAACGCAAATGGTAACAGTAACGAAAACGCAAAGGGTAATGCACACGGTGGCGTACACGGGAACGGTAACAAACAGGGACATAAACGCAAGTGGAAACAGTAACTGTAACTGTAATGGAAGCGCATACCCCTTTTTGCCAAACAGGTGCATACAGAAAGACAGTGTGTACAAAGAATGCATGCATTGTAATGGGGATCGAAGCTTAAAACAATCATTGGAAGTACTTAATTGGTAATCTCTGAGCAACCGCACGACGTAGAAAAAAAATTTAAATTTCACAAAATTTTGATTTTCCTGGCTAGGTTTTTGTTGTTGCATAGCCCACAACTCGCAACAAAAAATCTGTATCCCCCATCATTTTCGAGATACAAGCCCCGAAAGGCGTGGCGTACACCACCATGTTAGACTATGGGAAAAATGCCAACTTTAGAGTACTGTAACTTTGCAGCCGTGCATTATTTTTTCACCAAATTATGAAAAGGCACATCTGTGAGATGTTGGCTGCCTTCCCTCCAAATTTCAGCCCAAAAGACCAAACCATTTCTTTGCAGCAGGGTGGCAAAGAATTCCTGTCATTTTGGCCATCGCCTGAAAAGTAGTGTCGCAATTTGCTACACTTTTAACAAAAATTTGTGAAAGTGTCATGCTTGCGACACTACTTTGCGACACTACTGTTTTCAGAAATTTGAAAAACATATTTCTGGAGTGTTTAACCACAAAATAAAGACATGGCTAGCATCCTCAGGGTCCGACTGGGTGAACACAAAAAGAATTGTATCCCTAGAGGGTCCCAAATTTAAATGCTAAGCATTTTTCTGATCGCCAACTGAAAACAAAATGGAGGATCTGTGACACTACTAGGGCCATTTGTGACACTAAAAAGTGCATCTGCGACACTCGGTTTTTGAATAACTTTTGAACCGTTCAATATTTTTTCACAAAATCTTCAAATGGCACAGTGGGGAACCCGGACACACGTTCCCTGAAGTTTTCAGACTGTCGCACAAACCATGCAACCTGTAGGCGATAGCAAAGAAATCGCAAAAAGCATAATTGTACAATTGATTGTCGCTAATAACTCCCCATAACAGATATCCGGATCGGGTAATGAACTTGGCAGATCCCAAGATCTACCATGCCCAAATTTCAGGCAAATCCATTGAATGGTGGCAAAGTTATTAAGGTGCAAAATGTTACCCATTAACTTTAAAAGTGCTACTCTACCATAATATATATATATGGAATGGACATGGAGGAATGCTTGGCTGCAACATGATGTAAAATATAGTCCACATATGGCTACTCTCAGAGATGAGATGGGATTCGTGGCACACTGATTATTTACTGGAATATATGACTTGCTCAACAAGAAGGGTGCTTGTTGAGGCAAAATGGGATGTAACAAGGGAGGAAGGGAAGGTGTCAGGACTTGTTGCTTCTTTTTCCTAGTGGGGCCTGCAGAAGGTTTGTTTATTCATTTCTTTGTTTTTTAACTAGGTAGCCACACAAGACACAAAATGACTACTTTCTGGTAGGACTGCTGGCTCAGACAGGTTTGTTTAAAGTGCAGGGGGTCTCATTTTGCCCTGTGCTGCAGAAAGAACAAAATAAGCGAGAGAGATGACTCCAGGGGTTTGATGCCTAAGCTTTAACGTATTTAGCAGCCACATCAGATGAAGCCAATACAAGGTGTCACAAATGTACTCAGCAGGTCAGACCCTCTGCTCCCACAGTGCCAGCCTCAGAGCGCAATAGTGTGAACAAGTAACAGACAGGGTAACCCTCCTGTCTGCTTTTGGGTCCGAATCACCTTTAGTCTCAAGTCCTGGGGGGGTTTCAAACTGTGAACCTTATGCTAGCGTGTCCAATGTACAGGCTCAGATACGTACTCTCTTCAGGGATTGCGGTACAATCTTTCACCAGGGCACTAAGCCAGGCTTCCAAAATGAACGCTTAAAACTCTGTAATAGACCTTAGGTGTATTCTTACCTATTCCCAGTTTAGTAACACCATCAAACCCTTCAGAACAGCTGTCAAACTTAACCATGTGTACATCACATGCAAACAAGAACTTGAAAGACATATCCAGGCAGTATCTTGAAAAAAAAAGAGCTTACTAAAAGATGGTAAAAATATGAAAAATGTAAACACAGAACAATATATCAAAGAGCTCACAATCACATAAAAGAACAAGGGCAAAATACAAAAACTCCTACCACAGTACATTTAGACTTTTCTATCTAATGTAGTGCCTCTGTAAGTGCCTTGAAAGTTAGAGAACTGTGTGTTTCTAGAGTTCCAAGATGGAATATTCTATTCCCCAGTTACAATGATACATTTCAACCCCATCTCTCCATCCCCTTGGTAAGTCATCTAGCTCCTCCTTTTAGAATTAAAAATTCCAAACCTGATTTTGTAGCAGACGGTATGTTAAATAATGTCACATCAGAAGGAAAAGCACTTCCTAAAAATGACTCCTTAATTAAAAATGTTCTCTTTGATCTTGTGTGGTTTCCTGTTCCCAAGGAAGATTCAAAGGGTTTTACAACTTTTAACACCATGTTGGTATCAATGGCCTGTTCCTCTTAAAACATCATAAATGTTTATTAGGCTTATCCTCTGGCAGATGGCCACAAAATGCAATTTCTCAAGGAAATTAATTACATTACAGAGATCTCCTGGTCAGTTAACATATATCCTGTAGCTTCACGGAAACCTGGGGCACCCATGACAGCACAGGATGTCTTATGTGAGACAATCACATACTATATTTTTATTTTACAAGTATCATACAACAGTCAGAACCAGCTGGCCAAGCGTCACACCAGGGACAGTTCAAAGCTGCACAGTGTAGAAAACATTGATCCTACCTCACATCAGTTACAAAAAAAGACTTTACTCAAGCCTTATTGAGCAAGTGACATTGGCATGAAATGCACAAGGTGTATATTCTCTGGTGATTTTGTTTTTTTAGCATGGTTTTCAGTTTTTAATCATTTACTGCACTTATACCCAAACAGAATGGAGGCTGAACTAGAGGCCTGTTTTAGAGAAAACTTTTTGATGCCCATAGGAATGGTCAAGTGTCAGCAGAGAGCTGGACAATTTATAATCTATAAAGGAGAATATGGAGGCAGCAAGGGACAAGAAATGGAAAAAGTGCAGGCAAAGTGTAAGGGGGATGACCCATTCGAACCCTCCATCTGAAGCAGTTGATAATATCCTCATTGGGTCTGAAAAGGAAGATAAGATCTTCTTTGAGGACATCTCTTGTAGCAGGTCCTAACATGTAGGAATGTCCAGCCGCTGGCATCATTTCCTCCATATGATTTCTCAGCAGTTGACCTGGGACCTCCCCCAACAGCACCACATGTTGTATCCTGGCATGTATAAAGGGGGAGGTCCCAGAAGCTTCTCAGTTCTTTTTCAACCTTGACCTGCATGCTACACGTTCTCCATCTGGAGCAGAGCTTCAGTCGACAATGATGAGTTCTACTGAATGTTCATGAGCAGCATTCCCAGTTTCTTCATGTTCCTTTACCAATGTCTTCAGATCCTCAATTCTGTTATGTTCCTGTGGCCAGAAGATTGGCATTGATGTCCATCTCGAAGTTTGTGTCTGAACTTTAGTGAACTTCACTGGGAGACCAGGACTGTTTTGGCCAGGGCAGCTGCTGTGTTCTGGGCTGCCCTGAGTATCTTTGCTGCCCTCCAGTTCCCACTGCTGGTAGGTTCCATTAATTAATGGTTGTACCAGGTCTCCTCCCCATCAACGTGTCTATACCCTGAAGCCCTCCCTGCCCGCAGAAGCCCCGAACCCAAGCCACACCAGAGACCACCCCCTTCCCCGAGGAGACCAGAGGTCACAAGGGCCTGCCCTGAAGCCCTCCCTGCCCGCAAATGCCCCAAACCCAAGCCACTCCAGAGACCACCCCCTCCCCCGAGGAGACCGGATGTCATGAGTGCCTGCCCTGAAGCCCTCCCTGCCTGCAGAAGCCCCACACCCAAGCCACAACAGAGACCACCCCCCTTCCATGAGGAGACCGGAGGTCACGAGGGCCTGCCCTGAAGCCTTCCCTGCCCAAAGAAGTCCCGAACCCAAGCCACACCAGAGACCACCCCCCTTCCCCAAGGAGACCAGAGGTCACAAGGGCCTGCCCTGAAGCCCTCTCTGCCCGCAGAAGCCCCGAACCCAAGCCACACCAGAGACCACCCCCTTCCCCAAGGAGACTGGAGGTCACAAGGGCCTGCCCTGAAGCTCTCTCTGCCCGCAGAAGCCCTGAACCATGCCACACCAGAGACCACCCCCCTTCCCCGAGGAGACCGGAGGTCACGAGGGCCTGCCCTGAAGCCTTCTCTGCCCCCAGAAGCCCCGAACCCAAGCCACACCAGAGACCACCCCCCTTCCTTGAGGAGACCGGAGGTCACGAGGGCCTGCCCTGAAGCCCTCCCTGCCCGCAGAAGCCCCGAACCCAAGCCATACCAGGTAATTCTACCTTGCTCCAGGCTGCTGCCACGACCATTGGGCATCTGGCGCCTTTTCTGAAAACGGCTACAAGCTCCCCTTCTTGCCGCACAAATCCCGGACAAAAAGCACCTCGAGTTGCTGCTCAGGCTCAAACAGAACAAAACTTTTACTTTTGTGCCTGATTTTGAGCAGTTTTAAAACGTGCCAGCACAACTGTCTGTATTTGCCTGTAATTGTGTTTAAAACCTTAGAGTCTCTGCAACCTCAGGATTTGTGCTTAACTGAAATACCCTCCTGTGCAAAACTCATTTGAGGACTGTTTGTTAATTTTTAAAGTGCATTTCCAGCGTGCAGAATTTCAGTTAGCCCTGCTAGTAACCACCATTAGCCTTGCTATTTTGAATAACATTAGTTACCTGATAGCCCTGTGCTCATTTGCTCTTCTCCCCACACCCAGTACCAGCCCGCCCCCAACAGTTAATCCTTTTTCCCTCGACTGCATATTTAATCTCCCCTCTCTCTCCATTCCCCCGCAGAGACCACCCCCTCCCCCGAGGAGACTGGAGGTCACGAGGACCTGCCCTGAAGCCCTCCCTTCCCACAGAAGCCCCAAACCCGAGCCACACCAGGTAATTCTACCTTGCTCCAGGCTGCTGCCACAACCGTTGGGCATCTGGTGCCTTTTCTGAAACTGCTACAAGCTCCCCTTCTTGCTGCACGAATCCCGGCCAAAAAGCACGTCGAGTTGCTGCTCAGGCTTAGCCCTGCCGCACGCTATGCGTTCGGCTCCCCACCGCCCGCACCACCACCCTTGGTCGGCACTCGAATTTATAGCTAGAGTTAGTCAGGTGACCTGTCGAAATAACCTATCAGCCCACTTTTCCAGCCGCAGGTTATACTAACCGAACTCTAGTGGCCACTGTAACATTCCTCTCACTTACTTCACATACAATGTATTCCCCCTGCTAATAACAACCCTACTGACTTCCAGGATCATACAACTTGCTCTACAACCCCCCCCCCCAGAGGCTCCTATACCAAACCACTATATCTATTGCACTAATCCTTCAGCTATCATTGATAACTGCAGACCCAGTCCCTCCAACATCTCCCACTCATGCCAAATTGATCCCTATGACTTATACCCACACACACTCAAGTTAACACCCACACTCACACATGGTATGCATTGTACCTCAACCCCCCCACCACCCACGTTAGCCCCACTATTGTCCCCCTCACTACCCTTTCCCTTCTATCCAGCATCATTCCTAGTCTCCCAGTCCCCACCTCCAACAAAAAAAGCCCGTCACCCTACCAAGTCCAGCATCTATCACCCAAACTCTGCAGGCTGGCCCTCCTGCAGCACACCCCTCCTACTTCTCTTACTATCTGGCAATATCCACCCCAACCCAGGCCCATTCTGCACTAAGACATCTCCAAAAAACCCTCAGGGGAGTCTGCTGCTAGCCACCCCTAATATTTGCAGCCTACCTAAAAAACACGCCCCTCTACAAGGCTGGATTACCCAACATGCACCTGACATACTAGCCCTCTCTGAGACCTGGCTCTCTGAAAAAAATTCCAAATGATGCTGTCTCCTTCTGCAATTATACCATCTTCCGGGCAGACAGAACCAGCAAGAGAGGCGGTGGCTGCGCAATTTATGTTAAATCCTCACTCAGTGCCACAGAAGTACATACCCCCGGCCCACAATATGGAGCCCAAACACTAACAGTCAAACTCAGTCTGGGTACTAAGACTGTCCTCATCATCTCGGCCTATATCCCCCCGAGAAACCAAAAACTTGCATTTGATTTGATTCTTCACATTATCTTCCACCTACCTAATACTAGTGAAATCATATTAATGGGTGACTTCAATGTCAACTGGCTATCCCCAGCCTCATCCAGCTTCAGAGACATTGCCCTGGCATTTGATCTTACCCAACTAGTCACCTCCCCGACCAGAAGGGACTATAGATCTGGGACCTCCACCCTTCTAGACCTCATTTCCACCAACAGGCCACGTAACCTCTCCCATGCAACTGTGCTCCCTGACTCTATCAGTGACCACTCCCTGGTAACTTGCTGGTGGTCAGATAAATTGCCCCCTGCCCCTCCAAAAATCTCCTGGCATCGAAGGCTTAAAAGAGGAGGCCTAGAGAACCTCAAAGCCCACCTATCTAATAGCAACTGGCTCCCCATTTACAGCGCACAGTCAGTAGACCTTGCACTCGCCCACTTTATAACCACCTTCAACAAAGCCTGTGATATATTCGCTCCCCTCACAAAGCAAGTTGTGAAAACCAGAACCACCCACTGGATCACACCCTCACTACTAAACCTGCTACAACAAAGGGACAACCTTTGGCACAAGGCCCTTGACTCCCAACGCACCCAGGATAGACAGCTTTACCAGGAGGCACGAAATAAATGTACATGGGCCTTGCGGACGGCGTAAGCTAATTACTACCAACAAACCCTTACCTCCTCCTGGGGAGATGGAAAAAAATTCTGGAACAGCATAAAAGAACTCAGTGGAAAATCCTGCTCCCCCATCCCTACCCAACTCAATCTAAATGGGGATGTCACACAGGATCCCGCCACTATCGCAGAAGCCCTTAACTCCGCCTTTTTGGACCGCTTCCATATCCTCCCTCCTAATTTCTTCCACCCTCCCACACCTCACCCTCCCCCCCCGAAACCCCATGTAATGTCAACTCGCCTCCCTTCTGGCTTCGAGTCATCCCCTGCAGCAAGGCAAAACGCTATATTACCAAGCTATCACCAATACCCGTTACAGCAATGACTCCCTTGATCTTAAGCTCATTAGGCTTACCCTGGATGTCACACTACCCCACCTTACAAAAATTCTCAACCTCTCGCTATGCCTCGGTCAGTTCCCCCCAACCTGGAAGAGAGCCATAATCACTCCCATTCTGAAGAACGGTGACCCCACTAACACCAGCAACTATAGACCTATCTCAATACTTCCACCTCTCTCCAAAGCACTGAAAAAAATAGTCTCAGACCAGCTAACAGAACATCTAACTAAACACAACCTTCTCAGCCAGGAACAGCATGGTTTCTGGACTGGCCATAGTACCGTCACTGCACTTTCTGGGCTCTCCTCGTTCATCCATGAGGCCCTTGACCAAGGCTCAATCGCAGGGACGATCTATGTGGATCTGACCAAGGCATTTGACACTGTCAGTCACGAGCTACTGCTTTGTGTCCTTCCACAACTAAATGTGGTCTCAGAGGCAACTGCATGGTTCAAGGATTACCTCTCAAGCCGGTCACAGCATGTCAGGATAAACACCACCATCTCCACCTCCAAAACAGTTTGCTCTGGGGTCCCACAGGGGTCTATACTTGGCCCATTGCTTTTCACCCTCTTTTTAAACTCTCTCCTTAAGGCGTGCAGCGGTCATCTTCTACTGTACGCTGATGATGCTTTTCTGTATTGGAAACACCCTCAACCGGGCGCCTTCCAACTGGCCCATCAGGGTTTTTTCTGGGAGCTAGAGAACTGGTTCACTGAACACCGCCTGATCATCAACTATAATAAAACTAAGTCCATGATCTTTGCGCATCGCCAAAGCCCACATAGTTAGTCAGCACTCCTAATTAAGGACTCACTAGGCACCCCACTGGAACACGTTACAAACTTTAAATACCTGGGTATCACATTAGACACCTCCATCTCCTACAGTAGTCACATCCAACTTCTCTCTTCCGCTCTCAACGCTAGAGTGGGCATCCTCTACAGACTCAAGCACTGCCTACCCGCACAGGCCATGCAACTTGCAGTCACCTCCTCCATTTTCTCCCTAGTTGACCATGGGATAGTTATATATGGCTCAGCTGAACCCACCACGCTAAGCAGTATAAACACTGCCTTGAATAAAGCCTGCCGCCTAGTTACTGGCTGTGACGGACTAACCCACACCTGCGATCTTTATACTTTGGCTGGTTGGCTAAACTTCCAACAAAGACTAAAGTACCACATCTGCATCCTCGCAAAAAAGATACACCTTCAGCTAGCCCCCATCAGCCTACTCCCCATTATCGGTGCAGCCCCCATCAGGCACAATACAAGACTCACAGCAAACCCATCATTTCTGGTCCCCCTTTGTAGAACATCCCTAGGGCAAAGATCCTTCCGCTACTATGCCCCTCTCTGGCGCAACACGTTACCACCCCCACTCTCCCAGACCCATAGCATCTCACTATTCAAAACAGGCCTTAAAGCTCAACTACTGGAGAGTGCTAAATGTGACTGTGGCTAACGCTGCCCACCCTCTTTGCTTCCAAATCCTCCACATTTCCTGACACAGGGCCTCTCTAGACCCTATGAAATGGCATCCTACAAGTCTCTGTGTAGGGATTCCAAGAATGCTACCTAATTACCTCACCAGCTAAATAAGTTTAAGCCTGGACTGCTCTGTCAGTACTGATACTGTAAATACTGCCTATGTATGTTCGCCTTTGACTGTATTTGTTTACCCTCCACCCCCTGTAACCGACGTGGAGCCTTTGCAAAAGAGTCTGTGACTCAAAGGATTGTAATTCCAATTGTATTCAATAAATAAATAAATATACCTGATAAGTAGACTTCCAAACCTCCCTGTTCACTGACAATGTCATCTTTGATTGTTTTTCAGGCTGTGTGTTCTGCTCTAGTAGCAGCTTTGTGTTGTGTCGTCTTCTGTCCATTGATGACCTCCAGCTTTTTGCCACCCATTCCTCAATGATATCCTCATCAACTGCCTCCTGCATGTGTTTTTTTTTTCCTGGAAGAGACTTAGAATTGTGTTATCTTCTCCTCTATTGGTGACCTCCATCTTTGTTTTCCACCCCGTTCATCGATGATATACTCATTGATGATCTCCCAGATTCTTTCCTGCTCTGGCAGGGACTCTGAGCTTTGTCATCTTCTTCTCCGTTGACAGCTTCCAACTTTGTCTTCCTCACCGTTTATCGATATCCTCATTGACCACCTCCCAGGTGAGTTTTCTGCTCTAGCAGGGACTCTGGGCTGTATTGTCTTCTCTTCCACTGATGGCCTCCAGCTTTTTTTTTCCATCGCATTCATCAATGACATCCTTGTCATTGACCTCCCAGGTGTGTTGTCTGCTCTGGCAGAGGTTCTGAACTGTGTTGTCTTCTCCTCCATTGACAGTCTCCAGCTTTTTCCTCTACCCTGTTTGTCAACATATCCTCATCACTGACCTCTCTGGGTGTATTTTTCTGCTTTGGCAGTGTTTCCTGGCTAGGTCACTCCTACTCCAATCAGCATCCATCATCCTATTTTACGGCACCAGTCATCGACATGTTCCTCTTCGACAGCCACTCAGGGTGTTTTCTACTTCAGCAGCAGCTTTGGACTGTGTACCTCTCTCTCTCTGGCAATTGCTCTGGTCTGTGTCATCTTCTGCTCCATCGATGACCCAGGGCCTTTCTTCCACCCATTTTGTTGATCCCATCAGTGGCCTTTCGGGCATAACTTCTGTACCTGCTCCAGTGGGTAGCCTGTAATGGTGGTGACTGTGATTGAGCACTTTAAAAAAGGGTGACTCAATCATGGCATCTGTGCATAGGGCTACTGGGCAGGGAGAGTGACCGGATGGGGTGGTCAGCAAATATAGGGACAGGATGTTGCAGTATGTACACGTGAGGAGGATCACACCGTGCAATGGGCAGAAGGGGGAGGGAGGGTTGGTGGGGTGTAGTGTGGTGGTGGGCTGCCAAGCTAGCCATGTGGCATGGTGGGTTGATGGCAGGCTAAGGTTGGGAGGGTGCCAGGTTCAGTTCTAGGTGCGCACTTGTTTTTAGTGCTGGACTGGGATTTTTTTGCCTTTTGCACCTTCCTAGAATTGAAAATCCTTCAGTAGAAGGGTGCGGGGGGCATAGCCCCCCACATAAAACAAAAATCCAAGTCTCCGGCACCCTTTTGCTGTATGCCGGGAGTGTACATTGCCGAAATTGATTTTCAGCATTATACACTAGCCCTAATGGCAATCACCTTTCTACGATCACCGTTATCACATGGAACCCTTGGGTGACTGTTAGAGCTCTGTCATCTTCCTTTCAGTCAATGACCTAATGTCCTTCTTCTGCCCATTCATCACTAAGGTTCTCCTCATCAATCTTGTTTGGGTGTGTTTAAACTTTCTGCAGCTCGAGCTTTATCACCACTGCAGCTGTGGTTCAGTTGTTGCCCTCCCAATCAATGACCTCAGACCTTTTTCTATCTTTTTGCTGAACACGTTCATATATGTGCCCTTTTGAGGTGGCTTTCTTGTGCCTTTCTCCGCAGTTGGCTGACCATGTTGACCTCTGCACAGTCGCCAAGATCCTGTGCTCATCCTTTAGCATCTGGGGTCCTTGTCGCCAGCCTCTCTGGATGGAGTTCATTCTGCAGCATTTTACTGCTGCCCCTTCCATCCCTGGGAATCATTGATCCCTCCTGAGTCATCATGAGTCATCATTCCTCCTGTTGCCTTGGTACAAGACACTGTACTTGTGCTTTTTGTGAACAATCTCACTGCCACACTGTAGGGCTCTTCTTTATTGGCCCAGATAGTTTCCCACCCTTCATCACTTATCAGTGGATTTCTACACTAGACAGGGTTTCACACTTTCCCCTACAGGGTTTCTCCCTGATTTTGGATGCATCTGGATCCAATGATTACTTTTTCTCAGCATCCCTGGGTCCCTTTTGATGAAACAAAACCTTCAGAGGGGAAGACGTATCCATATTTGCAGGAACATGGACTGCAGACAGACTGTGAGGAGTGATACCCCCCCCCCAGAGTCCTCAGCCTCCTCAGTGCCTGTGGTTGTCATTCTGTGTTATTCTGCATTTTACTAACTAAACTAGGGTAGAAACAGCAATTTAATTTTTCTTCTGAAATGGGTATGTAAGAAATTTAAACTGATTGAAAACCTGTTTTTGTGCTGATGCATGCTGATATAGAAAAGTACTGTAGCATTCACAAGTCCCGAGTTGTGCCTGAAAAAAGGTACTTTTGGCACTAGTGCATCTGCTATATGTTCTTAACAAAATAAAGCTACACTAAATGTACTTTTGTTTGTTCACTTGAAATATTTTGCCTGTCAGTTGTATTGGTTGTACGTATGTATCCCTTGTCATGTGTGCTGACACTGGAATTTCAATTATCTTTCCTTTATTGTATTATCTCTTACAGTTGTATCCTGTCTTCTTCTGCTTTTCAACTCTCCCAGGTCATGCCTAAAAATAGACGCTCTCTGTCTAGTGCACATTCCCGGTAAATAAAAGTTACAAAAGTAAACTATGGAATATTATTCCACAGTTTAAATGAACTGCAGAATATTATTCTGCTGTTTACATGCACCTCGGAATATTATTCCATGGTTTACATGAATTCCTGAATATTATTCCACAGTTTACATGAACTGCAAAATATTATTCTGCGGTTTACTTGCACCCGAAATATTATTCCACAGTTTACATGAATTGCAGAATATTAATCCATGGTTCTCATGAACTGCAGAATATTATTCCTCAGTTTACATGAACGGCAGAATATTATTCCATGGTTTACATGAACTGCAGAATATTATTCCACAGTTTACATGAACTGCTGAATATTATTCCATGGTTTACAAGAATTGCAGAATATTACTCCACAGTTTACATGAACTGCAGAATATTATTCCACAGTGTACACTAACTGCAGAATATTATTCCATGGTTTATATGAACTACAGAATATTATTCCACAGTTTACATGAATTGCAAAGAATAGTTCTGTGTTTTACATGATCTGTGGAGTATTATTCTGTGGTTTACATGAACTGTGGAATATTATTCCACAGTTTACATGAACTGCTGAATATTATTCTGTGGTGTGCATGAATTTCAGAATATTATTCCGCAGTTTACGTGAACTGCAATATATTATTCCACAGTTTACACTAATGGCAGAAGATTATTCCATGGTTTACATGAACTGCAGATTATTATTCCACAGTTTACATGAATTGCATAATATTGTTTTGTGTTTTATATGAATTGTGGAATATTATTCCACAGTTTATATGAACTGCAGAATATTATTCCACGGTTTACATGAACTGCAGAATATTGTTCCACAGTTTATATTAACTGCAGAATATTATTCCGTGGTTTACATGAATTGCAGAATATTATTCCATAGTTTACATAAATTGCAGAATATTATTCCGGAGGTTTACATAAACTGCAGAATATTATTCAGTGGTTTACATGAACTGCAGAATATTATTCCACAGTTTACATGAACTGCATAATATTATTCTGTGGTTTACACGAACTGCTGAATATTATTCCATGGTTTATATGAACTGCAGAATATTATTCCACAGTTTTCCTGAATTGCAGAATATTATTCCAGTTTGCAAGAACTGCAGAGTATTATTCCATGGTTTACATGAACTGCAGAATATTATTCCACAGTTTACATGAATTGAAGAATATTATTCCACAGTTTACATGAACTTCAGAATATTATTCCACAGTTTACATGAACTGCAGAATATTATTCAATGGTTTACATGAAATGCAGAACATTATGCCACAGTTTACATGAATTGCAGAATACTATTCCTACAGTTTACATGAACTGCTGAATATTATTCTGTGGTTTACATAAACTGCAGAATATTACTCAACAGTTTACATGAATTGCTGAATATTATTCTGTGGTTTACATGAATTGCAGAATATTATTCCACAGTTTATGTGAGCTGCAGAATATTATTCCTCAGTTTACATGAACTACAGAATATTATTCCATGGTTTACATGAATTGCAGAATGTTATTCTACAGTTTACATGAACTGTTGAATATTATTCCATGGTTTGCATGAACTGCAGAATATTATTCCACAGTTTACATGAACTGCAGAATATTATTCCACAGTTAACATGAACTGCAAAATATTATCTGATAGATTTCTTTGACTGGTTGATCAAGGTACTGGACCTGGGAGGGCAGTGGATATTGTCTACCTTGATTTCAGCAAGGCCTTCAACACAATCCCACATAGAAGGCTAGTAAACAAGCTGAGGAGTCTTGAGGTGGGACACAGGGTGATGAACTGGGTCAGAAATTGGTTAGTGGACAGAAGGCAGAGGGTGGTGGTAAATGGCACACAGCCGGAAGAAATGGGAGTCAGCAGTGGGGTGCCACAGGGGTCAGTGCTGGGACCAGGCCTCTTCGATGTCTTCATGGCAGACATAGGATAAGTGGTAGAGGAAAAAGTATGCCTGTTTGCAGATGACACCAAGATCTGCAACATAGTAGAATCTCCAGGGGGAGTAGAGAATGAAAAGAGACATGGAAATGCTGGAGAAATGGGCTTGAGTGTTGGAGTAAGGTTTAACACAAAGAAGTGCAAGATCATGCACATGAAGAACAGATACCTTGGAGAGAGCTACATATTGGGGGAGTGAGTTGTTGACAGTCACCAGAGAAGAGAAGGATTTAGGGGATATTAGATGACCTGAAATCCAACAGACCACAAAAGCAGTTGGGAGGGCTAGTGGGATGTTAGGATGTACAGGGAAGGGCACTGCAATCCATTGGAGGGAGGTGATGATCCCACTATACAAGACCTTGGTTAGACCTCACATAGAGTACTGTGTGCAGTTCTGGAGGCTGCACCAGTGTAAGGATATTGACAGGGTAGACATAATGCAGAGAAGGGCAACTAAGATGGTGCAGGGTCTGCATGACAAGGCATATGGGGATATACATAGGGACCTCAGTATGTATACATTGGAACAGAGACATGAGAGGGGGACATGATTGAGACTTTCATGTATCTTAAGGGCATAAATAAGGTAGAAGGGAATAGCATATTTCACTATAAAAAGTACAATAGAACTGGAAGGCATGACATGAAATTGGAGGGGGGTCACATGGGGGTAATGTGAGAAAGTTATTTTTTACAGAGAGGGTGGTGGATGCATGCAATGCCCTGCCTCAGGATGCAGTGGGAGCATGTACAGTGGAGGGATTAAAGAGTGCATGGGATAGGCACAAGGGAATCATACATATGAAGGGGGCATAGCTGAGACCACTGGTTTAGTAGAGGCAGTGGGAGAAAATTGGTATGATTGGCAGACTGGATGGGCCATGTGGTCCTTTTCTGATATCAACTCTTATGTTTCTATACAGGATAATGAATACAGCAAAGTCTGAGGCAGGACTGCAATTAGAAGAGGGTGTGAAGCAACGAGACAAAGCATTTTTCTAGTATGCATGGGAGACGTGCAAGACTAAAAAATAAATAGTTAGGTTAAGTCAAGCACTGGAGTGAGAGGAAGGGGACAAGAGTAAGGTGATCATATTGAACCCCTTGTTTTTTATTCAGTTTTCACAACAGACAATGATGACCCACTGTCTGACTGTGCAACTGAACTGAAGGATAGGGAGGGGTAGGGATAAGGAGTACAATAGGATTCCCATTAGTAAAGGTAGGTTGCTGGAGGGACGAAGAGTGCTAACAGTGGACAGATCTATGGGAATGGACAGGATGCACATGAGTGCTGAAGGAGATGGTGCAGGTTTGATTATCACTGGCAGATATCTACAACTACTCTATAATAACTGGGGTGGTACCAAGGGACTGGAGAGCAGCTGATGTGTCACTGCACAAAAGGGGCAGTAGGGGATGTTCCCAGAAACTATAGACTAGTCAACCTGACATCTATAATGAGGCAAGTGCTAGAATCTATCCTAAAGGAAATTATAGAATTCCTGGAGGCAAACAATTGCCAGTATAGCAAGCAGCCTGGGTTCACAAGGGGGAAGCCATGCCATACAAAAATCACATTTTTTGATTAGGTTATGAGAGTAGTCAATAAGGGGCAGGCAGTTGTCATATTGTACCTGGATTATAGCAATGCCTTCAACTCAGAGCCCCTGATTATGATGGTCGAGAAGATAAGAGATAAAAGAGTAACAGGATGAATGAAGGGACAAACACAGAGGGTGGTCATAAATAGAGAATATGCACAGCAAAGACTGTTCCACTGTTTGGAGGTGCAGTATTTACCAATAAACAAAAGCAACTAAAAAGCACCCTACACTGTACTTTATAAGCTTTATTAAATCCAAATTTAAAAAGAGCCACCATACATCATGAACACACACAGGTATGCTGAATAGTATCCTGACCAGTTTCGTGCACTAGCACACCATCAGGGGGTGTAACTGATCGCCAGTCATCCACTGTTTAAGCAGTAAACCTTCTTAAAGAGACAATAACAAGTAGCAGCAGTATACAATATAAAACCTCACCCATACAAACTATCAGTGATAATAGTAATAATAAATATATCAGTGCAAACCCATTTCTGAGTCACTAAAGAGCTATTAAATATCTCTTACCTCTGTATCACACCACTATAAAATGACTATGAAACAATTTAAAAAATTTAAATGAGTTACCACTTTGCAGGGTTATAATTCAAGTTATATGTGCACTCTGCTGTACTCCACAAGTGTATTTTTCTCTCTTTCACAGTTCAGGCAGCCTTTTTGCCATTCCTCGTATCACCTAGAAGAGATAGAGAAACACAGACTAAATTCATAGGAAGATTAAACATTTTGTAGAAGAAGATTACTGCATAACCTTCTTACATAATTTAATTTATCTACAGTATATACAGTTCATTTTCTATTAATGAATATATGCTTGGGTTCTACCTGAAACTAGTGCAGCACTCAATCACATACATGCCTCTATTTATATTGTTTCACTATTGAATTCTTACTTTTTTCATCTGAGATTTATACATGGAATTAAATCTATTCTATCATTGAGTTTGGCTGCTGCCAATAGGCCCCCAAGCATAAAAATCCAGAAGGATTCCCTTTCAGAAAGTTTTTCATCGAGATTTCCACCTTTTGTTCCTATTCTGATTGTTTATTACTCCACAGAACTTAAATACATGAGCCATACTGGAATTTTTACTTATCTTGCAATGGTGAGATAGAGCACTTCTATCATCCTCATTTAAAATAGACCTCATGTGCTCCCCCACTATTTCTTTCAACATTCGGGTGGTTTTACCTACATAGAAGGCACCACATTGGCTGGAGAATGCTCAGAGGTTAGGGAAGTGACAATTGAAGTGCTGTAGGGTTCAGTCCTGGGGCCGATCCCCTTTAACATATTCATGTGGAGGAGGCACAGTGGGAGGTTTAAATTCTACTTGGATGAGCATTTCAACTAGCTGGTAGTAGTGGTGGTGGGGGCATAGACTTAAGGGAAGCAACAGTTTCCAAGATGACACAGTGGGGATGGAGGGTCCAAGTGGAGTAAACTCTTCCAGCACAGGAGCACAGGAAGATGGGGTGGGGATGTGGAAGAGGACACAGTGGGTATAAATCAGGGAAGCAAGAAGGAAAGAGCACAAGTGACAGGTAATGGAGACAGTAACAAGGGAAGAGGTGGGTCAGGGAGCAACACAAGTGGGGGGAAAGCAGGCAGGGAGGTAAAAATGTATTAAGGGCCATGTGCACTAATGCAAGGAGTCTGGGAAACAAAATTCCTGTCCTGGGAGCCATCATGGCAAAGGCTAGCCAGGATTTAGTGACCATAGCAGTGTGTTGAGGAGAGACAGGAAAAGAAGGTGGGGGGAGGGGGTTGCAATTCATGTACTGTATGTAAGGGAGAGAAACATTGCTATGTAAGTGCAGGGGCACCCAGAGGAAATATAATAGCTGGAAGTGCTGTGGGTCATCTTGGAGATGGGCACTGGAGTTGTTATCCATACAGGACTGGTATGTTGACCTTCAGCTCAAGAGGAAGAGTTGGATAAGGCACTTGGGGAAAGCAGTCATCATGATGGCAGGTAGAGGGAAGATGTTGCTAGCTGTCAATGTCAATGTTCCAGATGTAGATTGAAACAGCTGCAGCTTTGACAAGTGGCAGGGCCATTCTTACCCCCCCCTGCAAGGGCCTTTTTCAGGTAGACAATGAATAAGCCCACTTCGGATGGGACACTGCCAAACACGGTGCTTAGAAACAGGGATGGCATTACAGATGTCACAGTAGGCTGTCCCCTAGGAACTAGTGATCACCGTACATTGTGATTTAACATTGTCAGGCACAGAGATAAGCTGAATGAGGACAAAGGTCCTGGACTTTAGGAGGTCAGATTTTAAAGAAATGGGAGACTGCACCAAAAACTGCCTCATACGGTTGGATTGCCAGGTGTGGGGGGGTACCGTGGAGAAAAATAAGGGAGGAAATAATTCAGACATCAAGCTTCTGCATGAAGGAAGTGAGTAAAGGCTGAAGGTTAGAGTGACTGTTAGGATTCTGTAGGGAAGTGGCCAAAGTGATGAAAGAGAAAAAGGAGGCATTCAGGAGATATAAGGAAATGCAGAGGGAGGGAGGAAGGAAGACAGGGTGGTGTACCAAGTAAAACAGGGAAGCAGGAAAAGAAGTCAGGGGAGCAAAGGTACAGAGGAAAAGGTGGGCAAGAGGGTAGCAAGAGGGATAAGACTTTCTTCAGGTACACATAGTAAGTGAGAAGAGGAAGGCAAAGAGAGGGACATCAAAGATAAGGAGGGCAGTAGCAGGAGTGAGGGCGGGGGACTGCACAAAAGAAGACCAAGGAAATGTAGACATCCTGAAGAGGTACTTCTGCTCATTCTTCACAGTGGATGAAGGAGGGAAGGACCACCAGGGAACAACAGGAACAAAAGGGGGGGGGGGTGGAAGAGTTAATTTTCAGAGGAAAGAGTTTTGAAGGAACTTGCAGTGCTGATGTTGAACAAGGCTGTGGGACCAGACGGAAAACACCCAAGGGCACTAAAGGAACTCTGGGAGATGCTAGCTGCCCACTAATGATCTTATTCAACAGATCTCTAGAAGCCAGCAGTTCTAGAGGACTGGAGGAGAGCAGACTTGGTCCCGCTACATTAGAGCTGTAACTGTGAGGAGGCTAGAAACTATAGGTTGGTCAGTCAGCAGTGTCAGCGTGGCTCATTTGGTAGCACATCCGCCTCTGGACCATAAGGTCGTGGGTTCTCGTCCCACACCAGGCTTGGACTTGCACCTAAAAATCGCTGGCATCCGAGTGCAG
The DNA here is from genome assembly GCA_016271365.2 of Neoceratodus forsteri. Lineage (NCBI taxonomy): Eukaryota > Metazoa > Chordata > Ceratodontiformes > Ceratodontidae > Neoceratodus > Neoceratodus forsteri. The sequence goes on along the minus strand of CM057457.1, from coordinate 387,997,057 downwards.
TATTGGGGGTGCTGTACTGCTGGGGTGTGCCGTCCTTCGGATGAGACGTTAAACCGAGGTCCTTTCTGCCCATCCTGGTATTGTCCTGGTGGGTGTCCAGGTGGAAGTAAAGAACCCAGGCACTCTTCGCAAAGAGTAGGGAATATTCCTGTGTCCTGGCCAACATCTCTCCCCATAAAACCGGTTCATGCAATTATCCAGGCTGTGTGTGGGTGATGATGTGCGTTATGGCCACCACCACACATTCAGTCACTTCACTACCAGTCTAGCATTGCTTGTAAAGCACTTTGGATGTATGAAAAGCGCTATATAAATGCTGATTCTTCTTCTTGTCATGTCAGTGGAGGGGAAATAATGGAAATCCTGTTAAAGGAATGTGGAGTATCATGAACACACTGGGCTGGCAGTAAGGATTCATGGGGTTGGGGGTTATGCCAGATGAATCAGGTTGATTTCTTTTCCTTGATGATCAGAGATATAGATCAGGAGAGGAAAGTTGTCTTGGCTTATCTGTGCTTTAGCAAGGCCTTTGACACTGTGCTACGCAGGAGACTGATAAAGAAATTGAGCAGCCTACGGGTGGGATCCAGAGTAGTGAATTGGGTTGGAACCTGGTAAATGGATAGGAAAGAGATTGGGTGGTGGCTTACAGCACTCACTCTAATGATGGGAGCGTGATCACCAGAATGCTGCAGGGATCAGTATTCGGACTGGTCCTCTTCATTGTCTTCATAAGAGACATTGCAGAAGAATCAGAATGGGAGATATGCCTTTCTACAGATAAGGCCAAAAGCTGTAATAGGGTGGATACTCATGAGAGGGTGGAGAAAATATGTTGGGATCTTGAAGAGTGGTCAAGATCATGGCAGTTGTTGTTCAACACCAAAACGTGCAAATAATGCACCTATGGCAAATAAACCCTAGTTGCTAAGTACAGGATGATGTGGAGGTACTGACAGTCACTAGGCAAGAATGGGAACTTGGTGTTATTGTATCTGATGACCTCAAAGTGACAAAGTAGTGTGACAAAGCAGTGAGTAGGGCTAGTGGGATGCTGGGATGCAAAAGGAGAGGCACTGAGGTCTATGTTTCTATGTATCTTCCAAAGGAGAATGGAGGTGGTGCTGCTACTATATCAGTGGCTACTGAGACCCCCCCCCAACAGTACTGTATCCAGTTCTGGAGGCTGCACCTCAAAAAGGACACAGACAGAGTGGAGGCAGTCCACAAGAGGGCAACCAAAATGGTGTAGGAGTTGTAACAAAAGTTATACAAAGAGACACTTGGGGATCTCAACATGTGCACCCTTGAATAGTGCAGAGTGAAAGGTGACATGATAGAGACCTACAAGTACCTCACAGGGGTGAACAGAGCACTGGAGGAGATTCTCTTTCAAATGAGAAAGAGCACCAAGACTGGTGGGCATGGAATGATACTGGAGGGGAGAACGTTTAAGAGGGATGTGAGGAAGTGCTACTTCAGTGGAAGAGTTGTATAGCCTGTAAGTGGCAGAGGTGGAAACAGTAGGAGTTTTCAAGCATGTAGCTGGGGCGGCTCTTGAAACCCATCCAACTCAAGTGGTGTTATGCAATGCCAGATCTGTTAAGAACAAGACTGCAGTTATTGCAGATCTTGTTGGAACAACTGATCTGGCATGCATCACTGAGAGCTGGCTGGATGAAAATGCTGGCCCCACGTTGGAAGCTGCAATTCCAGATGTCTCCCTGTGAACTGCTCGTTAATCCTCCGGTGGCAGGCTTGCACGGTGTGAGAGGCTGTACTGCAGGCTGCCTTGCCCTGTGATATCGGGCTGGAGGTGTGAGTACGGGGGAGCTTTGATTGTGTGAGCAGACTGTCCGTAGGGGCGGAGACTTTGCTGCGGATAAAGGGAAGCGCCACTCGCAAGCGCTTAATCTGCGTGTGCAGACTGTGTCCTGCCATTATTGGAACGCCGCCCGTAAGCGGCTGATGTGGATTTTGTTTCTCCTGTGCTTAAACGTTATTGCCTCCCTGTGAACTGCTCGTTAATCCTCCGGTGGCAGGCTTGCACGGCGTGAGAGGCTGTGCTGCAGGCTGCCTTGCCCTGTGATATCGGGCTGGATGTGTGAGTATGGGGGAGCTTTGATTGTGTGAGCAGACTGTCCGTAGGGGCAGAGACTTTGCTGCGGATAAAGGGAAGCCGCCGCAGTTGAAAGAACAGCTGCCATGAGTGGCGCAAGCTCCACTCGGTATTGGAATATCTGTCTGCAAATGGGGAAGAGAAATGGGTTGTTTATGATATGTTTTAATGTGTGTTAAGTTAAGTATTTTTACTTATTTAATTCTGTTTAGAAATATTAAGGTGGAGCTTATTTTAGTATTGGTTTAATGTAGGTTAGGTAGATATTTTGTGCTATTTAATAGTGTTTAAATAGCAGTTTGTGTTTTTTGCCTGAAATGTTTAAGAATTATGTGGGAGGATCTATGGGGGCTAGGATTACCTATAGCCACTCGCTGCTCTATGGTCTACGCCCCTCTGTCCCTCTTTCTGTGTCTGATACTATCGCTAGACGTTGTCAGGAAGTGGGGATTGTAGGGGGTTACGTTGATTACTGGCAACGAGGTGATCAGGCTATGGGTGATGGTCGGATTGAGGTCCTTGGGTCCAGGAGGCACCCTGGGTTGCGACGGGCATCTGGGAGAGGCCAGACATGGTTGGTGCCCGTCCCCAGGGAGTCCACCAGTCGGAGTGGCCAGGTAGCCTGTGGGGCTGCACCACCCTCCAATCCTCTGAGGGCAGTGTTGTGCAATGCCAGGTCGATCAGGAACAAGACGGCAATTGTTGCCGCCTTGATTTCATCGGTCGATCTGGCTTGCATTACGGAGACCTGGGTGGGTGATGATGCAGACCCTATTTTTGAGGCTGCGGTCCTCCCGGGTATACCGTGGTACACTGCCCCAGAGTGAATCGCAAGGGTGGCGGTGTAGCTATCTGTTTTAGATCCAGCTTGACCTTCACCGTGCATCCAGTGGAAGCTCCGGGTTCTTTTGAGTGTGTGGCTATCCGTGGTGGTCTCGGCGCAGGCTGCAGGATTTTCCTCATCTATCGCCCTTCTGGCCCGATGGGGGATTTCCTGCAGGAGTTTGCCGAGTTCACTGCTGGTGAAACATTGGGATCCCCCAGATGTGTCTTTCTGGGGATTTCAATGTCTGGGTGGATGATAGTGATCAAAGATGTGGCGGCAACTTTTATGGAGTATGTCCTCTTCTTGGACTGACGAGGTTTGTTGCACCCACCCACCAGGATGGCCACATGCTGGACCTGGTGTTTTCACTGGGCTTGAGATCACTGATCTCGGGATTGATCGGGTTTCTTGGTCCGATCACTGCAGTGAAGTTCACATTTGGGGCTCCGCCATAACCCTTCCCCTGCTGAGATGATTAGCTGTCGCCCTTTGCGGGGTCTTACCCCTGAGGGTTTTTTGGCGGCAGCTAAATTATCTAGTGTGGGTGCTGCATGCGTTGGAGGAGTTGGTGCTGGGTTGACACCTATAATAAGGTGCTCTCTGACACCATCAACTCCCTCGCACCTGTCCGTGTATGACCCAGAACCTCATACCTGAGGTCCCCATGGTTTGATGGGGAGCTCAGGGAGATGAAGAAGATGGGTCGGAGATTGGAGCGCCGCTGGAGAGGATCCCGCCTGGAGGTGGACAGACTGGTCCTGCGTACGCACTATCGTGCGTATCAGGAGGCAATCAATCGTAAGAAGGCAGTGTTCCTGTCCAGGGAGATTGCTGCCGGGAAGAATTGACCAGCTTCACTCTTCCGGACTGTGGACAGACTTCTTCATCCTGTCTGCCTGCAGCCTAGGAGGGTTTTTTCCACTGAAGATTGTGAGGAGTTTGCTCGGTTCTTCTCGGACAGGGTGTCCATGATCCGGCGGGATGCTTCTTCAGTTAGCAATACCATAGCTAACAGTGGTCGTCAGATGTGCTCTGAGTGCACTCCGCCAAGTTGGGGGGAGTTTAGACCAGTGGAGGCAAGTGAGGTTATTGAGGTAGCAACCAATTTGAGGCATACCTTTGTGAACTGCACCCAGTGCCAACGTTTTTAATGAGATGCGTTGGCTCTGTCGGCCTGGTGTTTGCCATGACTGATGGTGTTCCTTATCTGAGGAGTCTTTCCGGATGCCTTGAAGGAGGCTCTGGTGAGACCCCTTTAAAGAAACCATCTTTGACCCGAGATCATGGCAATTACTATCCTATTCCAACCTCCCATTTTTGGGGAAGGTGGTGGAGAAGGTGAGCCTTTAATTGGAAAAGCACCGTGACTCACGAGTTGTACGATCCCTTCCAGTTGGCTTTTCGGGCCAGACATAGCATAGAAACTGCTCTTGTACGGGTGCAGAATGATCTCCTCAGGGCTAGAGATCGGGGGGGGACAGGACAATTCTTGTTCTTCTCGATCTCTCTTCGGCATTTGACACTGTGGACCATTGTGTGTTGCTTGTCCGCCTTAGGGAGTTATGCGGACTCACCGGTACTGTCATCAACTGGTTTGAGTCCTTTCTTACAAACAGGAGGCAATGGGTTATGATGTGTAATTCCTCATCTACACCCAATCTCCTTCCTTGCGAAGTCCCTCAGGGTTCGGTACTGGCCCCAATGTTGTTCGCAGTGTACATGCTGCCCCCTGGGTGGGATCATTAGGAAGTATGGTCTGAGTTTTCATTGCTATGCTGATGATACTCAGCTATATTTTTCCTTTGCCCCAGGAACATCCAATGCAGTGGATGTGCTAAACATCTGTCTGACCAAGATAAGTGACTGGATGGCCTCCAGCTGGTTGCGACTGAACCCTAACAAGACTGAGGTATTAGTAGTGGAGTCGAACAGAGCTCATGATATGAAGGTCTCTGACTCAGCAACTGGACTTGTTCTTGGAGCTGTCTTATTGAAGGCCTCCTCTAGGGTGCATAGTCTTGGAGTGATTCTGGACAGGAACTTGACCATGGAGACTCAAGTATCTTCCGTGGTTCGTACCTGTTTTTTCCATCTCAGAAACATTGTCAGGATTAGGCCCCTTGTTCCATCTCTGGACCTCCCTACCTTGATACATGCCTTAGTCACATCTAGGCTGGACTACTGTAATCGCTCTATCTCGGGGGTCACAGGAGGACTTCTCCACAGACTGCAGCTGGTGCAAAACGCAGCTGCCCGGTTACTGACTGGGCAGAAAAAGTTTTGCCATATTACACCGGTACTGCGTGAATTGCACTGGCTGCCAGTCAGGTGGAGAGTCCTCTTTAAGGTGGGTCTTCTCACCTTTAAGGCCCTACACGGGCATGGCCCTGGTTACCTGTCAGTCCTCCTGACACCTGCTCCATCTGTCCGCCCTCTTCAATCCTCCAGCAGTGGCCTCCTGACCGTTCCTAGAGCGAGGCTGAAATCAGCCGGTGACAGAGCTTTTAGCGTTGAGGCTCCCGCTCTATGGAACCTATTACCAGCTTTGGTCAGAGATGCCTCGACTGTAGATATCTTTAAGGTTCGCCTGAAAACATTCCTATTTTCTCAGGCATTTGATGTTTAGACTACATTAGACTATGATCTATTTATAATTTGTAATTGTGTTTATTTTTATGTATTATGTTCTTTTAAAATTTGTACGGTGCCCAGAGCCTCCGGGATTGGGGTCTTTTAAATAAATTTGACTTGACTTGACTACTCAGTGATACACCACTCGAGATGGGACTGGGGGTGGCAGTCTGTTTCAAGACCGAGTTGGCCTCATGAGTGTACCAGTTGAGGAGACCGAATCTTTTGAGTGTACTGTGGTAGCAGGTGTAGACTGTAGGATAGCTCTCGTCTACCATCCACCCGGGGACAAAAAGCAATTCCTACAGGAAGTAGCAGATTTTGTGGTCGACATGGCATTGGAGTTGCCCAGACTGATGGTCCTGGGTGACTTTAACGCCTGGGTCGATGATGAACTCTCGCAATTTGGACAGCACTTCCTCCAGCTGATGACATCGCTGGGCCTTTCACAGATTGTTACCTCTACTACCCATAAACACAGTCACTCTCTTGATTTGGTTTTCCTTCTGGGGATTGAGGCCTCCGATTTGGGGGTGGAACCTGTCATTTGGTCCGATCACTACACCATGAGGCTCAACTTCTGTGCCCCCCTCCATAGGCCTGCCCCTGTGGAGATGGTCAGGTACTGCCCTTTATTGGATGTGAGCCCTGAAGGCCTAGCAGCAGTGATTGACATCTGAGAGTTCCCTGTGGCCAGCTCAAGTCCAGAGACTTTAGTCTTGGCCTATGATAAGGCCATTTCCACGGCTCTGGACCTGATTGCTGCTGTCCCTGTTCGTCCTCTCCCCCTTTGCCCTCGGGTTCCTTGGTTTGATGGGTCTTTGAGGTTGTTGCAGCGACTAGGATGATGGTTAGAGCGGCACTGGTAGAAATCTGCCCTGGAGGCCGACCACCTTAAATTGGTAGAGCATTATCAGGCCTACCAATCAGCGATCTCCTGTAAGAAGGCAGAATTCCTGTCCGGGGAGACTGCTGCCACCCAGAATTGACCAGCTCAACTCTTCTGAACTGTGGACAGGTTGTGCAACCCAACCTGTCTGCAGCTCCGAAGAACTTTTTCGCAAGTGGAGTGCAATGAGCTTGCTCAGTTCTATGCGAATAAGGTAGCCGACATCAGGTCGGCGATCCTCCTGACTCATTCAGTGGGGGATGCTGTTAAGTGCCTGGTCACTGCACCTTGTGCTTCCTGGAGTACCTTTGACCTGCCTGAGTTCATGGACGTCATGCAGATTGTCCAGGGTATGCACCCTGTGCTGTAGTTTGAATCCGGGCCCAACTTCCCTGATTATGGGTTGTTGTGACACTATTGGCCCAGTCCTGGTACAGATAGTCTGGTGCTCCCTTGATTCGGGTGAGTTTCCAAGCTTCCTGAAGGAGGCAATGGTAACACCCCTCCTGAAGAAAGCTTCTTTGGACTTGGACACTCTGGCCAACTACAGACCAATCTCAAACCTTCCCTTTATAGGGACGGTTATTGAGAAAGTAGTGGTGGTACAACTGGAGAACCACTTGACCATCCATAACATCTGTGAACCCCTCCAGTCCGTTTTTTGAAAGAGGCATAGTACCGAGACCGCGCTGGTTCGGGTGCTCAGTGATCTCCTGATGGCGAGAGATTTGGAGAAGCCATTCTATCTTGGTGCTCCTTGATCTCTCTTCAGCTTCGGACACTGTGGACCATGAGGTGCTGCTTGGGTGCTTGAGGTCCATCTGTAGCCTGACATGTACTGTTCTCAGGTGGTTTACATCTTTCCTCACTGGCAGAACCCAGATAGTCGTGTCTGAGATTTTGTCCTCGGACCCACTCTCTCTGTCATGTGAGGTCCCTCAGTGCTGCCCCCCATGTTGTTTGCAGTGTACATGCTGCCCCTCGGAGACATTGTAAGATGGTACGGGCTGAGGTTTCACTGCTATTCTGATGATACCCAGCTCTACCTGTCTTTTGCACCTGACCAGGATAGTGCTCTCTCGATATTTAACAACTGCCTCGCTGAAATCCAGGATTGGATGAATTTGAGCTGGCTAAAGTTGAACACAGGGACAAACTGAGGTGATGGTTATGGATCCGGATCGCCGGATAGAGGGGCTGAGGGCTGGTCAGCCCTCTGGACTTTGTCTGGGGCGCTCCCAGATCCTTACCTCTGAACGGGTGCAAGGCCTGGGGGTGGTGCTTGATGACGGGCTGACTTTACGATCTCAAGTGTTGGCGGTCATCAAGTCTTCCTTTTACCATCTTAGGAACATCACCAGGATCAAGCACCTTGTTCCGTCCGGGTATCTGCCCACGTTGGTCCACGCCTTTGTGACCTCGTGCCTAGATTACTGCAACTCCCTGTACTTAGGGCTATCGGAGGTCAATATCTGCTGCCTGCAGCTAGTGCAAAATGCTGCAGCATGATTGTTGACAGGGACTTCTCGATCTTCTCATATTACCCCGGTGCTGCGTTATCTGCACTGGCTGCCGATTCAGTGGCGGATCACCTTTAAAGTTGGTTTACTGACTTATAAAGCCCTACATGGACATGGCCCCAACTACTTGAAAGAGCTTCTTGTTTCTTATCGCGCTGAGTGACAGCCCCATTTGGCTGATGAGGGGTTGCTGGAGAGTCCAAGGGTGTCTTTGCAATCTTCTGGGGCCCATGCATTTATGTTCGTGGCCCCTACCCTCTGGAATTCTCTACCCCATCAGCTGTGGGAGTGCACGACTGTGGGGGGGGGGGATTCAAACAGGCTCTGAAAACTTTTCTATGGTGTCAGGCCTTTAGCGACATGTAATGAAGGGGCCCATAATTTTATTTATTATCGTGTTTGCTGGTTTTATCATTGTTCTTTTAATCTTTTTGTACAGCGCCTTGGTATTTTGAAAGGTGCTTAAGTGAAATAAAGTTTATTATTATTAATATTACTATTAATATGTATGGAATAGATATAGGTGAATATTAGTAAGTAGGCAGGGAGGAGGAAGATACGCTGGAAACAAGTTAGGGTCTGCAGAGACAGACTCGGCAGGGGCCATGTGGGCAGACTGGGTGGGCCAACCGGTCCTTTTCTGCGAACAGATTCCATGTTTCTATGCAACACTAATTCACAAGGGGGGAGGGAGGGGTTGCTAAGCAATGTTGAAATATTGAACAAGGCTGCCTGTATGGCAGCTAGCATGCCCTGAGCTCCCCCAGTACCCTGGGGTGTATCTCATCTGGTCCCTTAGCCTTATCCACTTTCAGGGCCACAAGTCCTTTCAGCACTCTTTCCTCTGAAAATGCTGTTTTGTTCACCCCCTCCCACCCTCTTCAGTGGTGGGCCACTCCTTTTCTCTTCTGTGAAGGGTGAGTGAAAGTACTCATTTAAACTGTCTGCTTTTTATTGGTCACCTTCCATTTAGTCTCATCCATCCAACCTTTTTATCCTCACTACCCCACTCCTGGCTTTTGTCTTCTCATAAACATATCAGAAGAAAGACTTGTCCCCCTGCCTCACTTACCTTGCAATCCTTTTCTGTCTGTGCATTAGCACTTATAACCTTTTTTCCTGCTTCCTTCTTGCTTGTCTGATACACTTTCCTGTCCTCTTCCTTTTGAGTTTATTTGTGGATACCAGAGTGGTTCTCGGGACTGGAGATAGGCTTATGTACTCCCACTTCACAAACATGATAGCAGGCAACAGGTTAGAAATTATAGACCAGTCTACCTTACAATGGTGGTAGGAAAGTTAATGGAAACACTCATAGAAAGGATTGTGGAATATTGTGAATCCAGTGGGTTACACAAAGCACATTTTCTGGAGCTGGAAGGACACTACTGCTTTATTCAACTGCGAGCTGTGTGAGAAATTCTATATTGCACTTGATATCTGCAACAAACGTGCACTTTGGCTTAATTCTGTGGGAGGTGAAACTAATTACCCTTGGTAATTGCTTTTTATTCACATATTTATTTAGTGTTTAACCAAGAAGGGGCTTGCAAACTCTGTTTATCTTGTTAGTAACTTCAAAAGGATTTAAATACTGCATTTGGGTAGGTCCTTGGAGGTAGCTAGATTGTCTACTAGGATTTTCTAGATACATAGATACATAGACAGTGTCGGCAGATAAGGGCCTATGGCCCACCCAGTCTGCCCATTTAAGTTTGTAAGTTCAGTTTATGTTTTCCAGGAAGTCTGTTGCCCCTTACCCCTGACCTCCAGAATTCCTTTATGTCTATCCCATGCATTCTTAAATCCCGTGATTGTTTCAGCCCCCACCACTTCCTCTGGCAGGGTGTTCCACTTGTCCACCACCGTTCTGTGAAGAAATTCTTCCTCACGCTTCCTCTGAATCGTTCTCCTCCAACTTCATCCCATGCCCTCTAGTCCTGGAACATATTTTTCGCTAAAAATAGTGCATTCCTGCACCCTGTTCCTCCCTGTAAGATACTTGTATGTCTCTATCATATCCCTCTCTCCTCCTCTCCTCCAGGGAGTACATGTTCAGTGCCTTCAACCTGTCCTCATAGGACTTGTGATGTAATCCATGCACCATCTTTGTTGCCCTCCTCTGAACCTTCTCTACCCTGTCTATGTCCTTATGGTAAGGTCTCCAGAACTGCACAGTGTACTCCAGGTGCGGCCTCACTAGTGTCTTGTATAGTGGAATTATGACCTCCTTTCCTGCTGGTGATGCCCCTGCCTATGCATCCCAGCATCCTATTTGCTTTACCTGCTGCCTTGTCACACTGTTTCCTGCCTTGAGGTCATCAGAGATGATAACTCCAAGATCCCTTTCCTGCTTGGTGCATGCTATATCCTCACCCCCAACTGATATATTGTGCCAGGGTTTTTGTGCCCTATATGCATTATCTTGCACTTCCTTTGCATTGAATTTCAACTGCCAAACCCCTGACCATTCTTCAAGTTTCTGCAGGTCCCTTCTCATTCTGTCTACACCCTCTGGTGTGTCTACTCGTTACAGAGCTTTGTGTCATCAGCAAACAGTGAAATTCTGCCTTCTAGGTCCTGTGCAATGTCACTGATGAAGATATTGAATAGTACCGTCCCAGCACTGATCCCTGTGGTACCCCACTGGTCACTCTTCCTCTGTGGAGTGACAGCCATTTACCACCACCCTCTGTGTCCTGCTGCCCAGCCAGTTACCTACCCACCACACTACTGTCCTGCCCACACCCATATTCCCCAGTTTGTGCAATAGTCTTCTATGTGGCACAGTGTCAAAGGCCTTGCTGCAGTCCAGATAGGCCATGTCCACTGCCCTCCCCTGATCCACCTCCCTAGTCACCCAGTCAAAAAATTCAATGAGGTTGGTCTGACATGACCTTCCCCAGGTGAAACCATGCTGCCTTGGGTCCTGTAGTCCGTTGACAACCAGATGTTCCACCAATCTCTCCTTCAATAGTGCTTCCATGATCTTCCCCACTACCGAGGTGAGGCTGACTGGTCTGACAGTTAAACTATTTTTAAATGAATTACAGGTGGCTGAGGAGTTGAAAAAGAAACTTGCAAACTCTGCTTATCTTGGAAGTAACTTCATAAGTGTTTGAATATTGCATTTTGGTTGTCCCTTGGGGGTAGCTGGATTGACTACTAGGATTTTGGGACAGAAACTATTTTTAAATTATTTACTGGTGCGTAGGAGTTTGTGATAGTTAAAATATTTTTAACAAAGTTACTGGGGTTAAGGAGTAGTCATAGCAAATGTTTGTTTGTTACAATTCTTAACATTTTCAGTGCAGGAAGAGTTTACAGCACAGCTGACTTATTTTGGAGCTGACAGCTTTCAGAGCACAAACCACCAGGCCTGTTTTGGGGCTGGGGAGGATTACCTGTATCTGACTTGGATGTGTGGATTTTTCTCTGTTTGATTAGCAGGGTATTTTCTCTGTCAAATTGTTGTGTAGGGCATCTTGCTGACAGGAAGGCACTCATTGCAGCAGTGGGTCAGAGCTTTTAGCTGATTGTTTTGTGAGGGCACAGTTTAGGCCCAACCTCTTCCCACCCTCACCCTACCCACCCCTGGAAATAGTTCCTTTATACCTGGGGTTCTGACATCATTTCTCAAGAGTGCAAGGTGCATATCACTGTCATATCCTCTCTAGCACACTGCACTGACAATATAAGCATACACATTGTATAATATAAATATATATATTTCTATATTACAAACCAATCACACACACACACACACAAAAAAGGAGTAGTGCAGTGTAATGGCTGTGGGGCAGCAGTGTTCCGGGAGTCTTTCTGAGGCTGAGATGCTGCCCTTTTGCAGACAACTCTCTGCCCTGAGGGAGGAAGTTGCCCGTCTTCAGGCCACACTGGACAGTAGTAAGGGGACCTTCCCCCAGGCCACACTGGATGGTAGGAAGGGAACCTCCCCCATCCAGGGAGCACCAGAGCCACCACCACTACCTCAGAGGTTGCGAAGAAAGCACAGCAGTTGGACCACAGTGGGCTCAGGGAGGGTGAGGATGGTGGAACAGAGGCACACCCAGTCAGTTGTTCCACACCACAATCCATACACCATTCTGGGGGAGCATAGCTCCCCTATGGATGCACCTGCAGAGGAGATTAAGGAGGCTGAGGACAACTGTCACAAGGGAGGCCCACAGGAAGGAGGCAGAGGACACCACAAGGAAAGGAAGCAGCTCCTGGTGGGGGACTCAATTATTAGGGGGATAGAACTGGGGGGAGCAGGGAAAACTGAAGTAAGGTGCCTGCCTGGTGCCATGGCTTGGAGAGACAGGAAGCGCATCCTCAGGATCACGAGAACAGCTGCACAGGAATCTGAGCTGGACGTCATTGTCCACCTAGGGACAAATGACTTGGCTAATCATGAGATTAGAGCAGTGCAGAAGGACTTTGTAGAATTGGGGAGGGGCCTAAGACAAGTAGCACACACAATATCCTTCTCTGAGGTGCTGCCTGTCAATGGCATGAGTGAAGTGAGGGTACTTTGCACCATGCAGTTTAATGAATAGTTGAAAAAATGGTGTGGGGCACAGGGGTTTGGCTTCATTGGGGACTGGGATTCCACCTGAGGGACACCAGCCTATACTGGCAGGATGGTCTGCATCTGTCCAGGAAGGAACAAGTCTTTTGAGCAATCAGTTTAAAGGCTTCATTGGCAAGCTTTTAAACTAGTCAAGGGGAGGCACTGATAAACAGCAGGAAAATCCCAGCTCTCCTACAAAACAGGGTACTAAATGAGAAAAGACCAGTGAGACAGGTCAGTGGGGGATGCTGCAAAAGAAGGTAAAGCCATCAAAAATGGAGAGCATGAGTACCAATGCCTGTAGTCTGAGTAACAAGCTTCCTGAATTAGTGGCCTTGATGGAGGAGGAACATCTGGATATCGTGGCAGTCACAGAAACATGGTACACACAAAACCATGACTGGGACATAAACATACCAGGATACACTATCTACAGGAGGGACAGGGAGGGTAAAAGAGGAGGAGGAGTAGCTCTTTACATAAGGGAAGGAATCGAGGCAACAGAACAAAAGGGAAAACAGGGAAGAGAAGAAGCACTGTGGGTAAATTTGGAGACCGGCAATGGCACCACAATCCGCAGAGGGGTTGTATACAGACCCCCTTCTCAGGGTGAGGAAATGGACAAGGAAATGATAGAAAGAATACTTAGAATGGCAGAAAAAGGGGAGATATTGCTGATGGGTGATCTGAATATGCCAGATGTTAACTGGAATGCAGTTGCAGCAGCCACTTCAAAGAGTGGGGTTATTCTAGATGCCCTACAAGGGGCATGCCTTAGACAACTAGTATTGGAGCCCACTCGAGAGGAAGCAATCTTAGACCTGGTTCTCTCAAATGGAGATGAAGAGGATCACAGATGTAAGTGGGTAGCCATCTGGGAACTAGCGACCATCGAACAGTATGGTTCACAATAAACACAGCAATAGAGTCAAGCCATACAAAGGCAAAAGTACTGGACTTTAGGAGGGCTGACTTTGCTAAAATGTGAGTGCCTAAGGAATGCACCAGCAAATGGGCAGGAAGGAGGGTGGAAGAACAATGGGGAATAATAAAAACTGCCATCACAGAGGTAACGAGCCTTGTGTGAAGCAAATTAACAAAACGAACGATGTAAGAAACCACTATGGTTCTCAGAGGAAGTGGCAGTGAAGGTTCAGAGAAAAGAAAGCATTCAGGAAGTACAAGGAATCACAGAAGGAGCAGGACAGGGAACTGTATCAGTTAAAGCAAAGGAAGCTGGGAAGGCAGTCAGAACAGCAAAGGCCCAAACCGAGGAAAAGATAGCCAACTCTGTTAAGAAGGGGATAAAACCTTTATAGGTAACATCAGGAGCCGAAGGGAAGACCAAGGGAGGGCTAGTGAGGCTTAATAAAGAGGAGGGAGGAGGGTGGGCAGAGGGTGACTGTGAAAGGCAGAGATACTAAACAAATATTTTTGCTCAGTATTTACAAAGGAAGTGGGAGGTACCTAAAACAAGCAGTAGAAACACTCTGGATATAGAAGTTGATACCAGCCCATTTACAGAAGAAAGGGTTCTGAAAGAACTCTTAAAACTGAAGGTGGACAAAGCAATGGGGCCTGTTGGGATTCATCCCAGAATTCTAAAGAACTAAGGGTAGAACTAGTGACACCACTGACTACCCTCTTTAACAAATCATGGGAGGATGGGGTGGTACCCGAGGACTGGAGAAGGGCAGATGTGATTCCCCTTCACAAAAGTGGGAGCAAGGCAGAAGCAGAAAACTACAGACCTGTTAGTTTAACCTCAGTGGTAGGGAAAATGATGGAATCACTTCTGAAGGAAATAATTGCTGAGTATCTAGAGGCCAGAGGGGCTCAGGACCCAAGGCAGCATGGATTCACAGAGGGAAGGTCATGCCAGACAAATCTGATAGATTTCTTTGACTGGGTGACCAAAGTAGTAGATCAGGGAGGGGCTGTGGACATGGCCTACCTAGACTTCAGCAAGGCATTTGACACAGTCTCACACAAAAGATTAATATACAAGTTAGCCAGCCTGGGAGTGGGTCCCAAGATGACAGCCTGGGTAAAGAATTGGCTGGAGAATAGGACACAGAGAGTAATAGTAAATGGAGTCCACTCTGAAGAAAGGGAGGTTACTAGTGGGGTACCACAGGGTTCAGTATTAGGACCCTCTTCAATGTCTTTATAGGTGACATTGCAGAGGGACTGGAAGGAAAAGTATGTCTCTTTGCAGATGACACAAAGATCTGCAACAGAGTTGATGCACAAGGTGGGTGGAAAGGATGAGAAGGGACTTGGCAAGGTTAGAGGAATGGTCAAATGTATGGCAGCTTAGATTCAATGTTAAGAAGTGCAGGTAATGCACCTGGGAAACAAAACCCAGGGAAGAGTACACAATGGGGTGAGATGCTAACAACAACAAATGGAAAGGGACCTGCGGGTAGTCATATCAGATGACCTAAAGGTGGGCAAGCAATGTGAGATGGCAGCAAGGAGGGCTGGGGGGATACTGGGATGCATAGGGAGAGGCATCACCAGCAGAAAACAGGAAGTTATTATCCCTCTATACAGACAGTTGGTGAGACCCCATCTGGAGTACTGCGTGCAGTTCTGGAGACCCAGTCTCCGCAAGGATATAGTCAGGATGGAGGCCGTCCAGAGGAGGGCAACTAAAATGGTGCAGGGCCTGCACCGGAAGACATATGAAGAGAGACTTAAGGAGCTCAATATGTATAGCCTCGAGGAAAGGAGAGAGAGGGGGGACATGATAGAAACTTTCAAGTATCTCAAGGGAATCAACAAAGTCGAAGAGGGTAGCATCTTTCAAAAAAAGAGGTGTGCAAGAACAAGGGGGCACAATGTGAAGATAGAAGGGGGGCGGCTCAGAGGTAATTTAAGGAAGTATTTTTTCAGAGGGTTGTGGATGCATAGAATGGCCTTCCGGAGGACGTTGTAGAGTCAAAAACAGTGGTGGAATTCAAGCATGCATGGGACAGTCATAAGGCAATTCTAGGGGGTAGGGGTAGGAAGAAGTAGGCTGCTGGTTAACTAGGATCTGCAGCTTATCCAATAGGTAGGGAAATGGGCAGACAGGGTGGGCCAAGCGGTCCTTATCTGCCGTCAAAATCTATGTTTCTGTGTTTCTATGTTTCTATGTTACAAGACCCAGGGCTGAACGGATTCATAGGGCTAGGTTATGTCAGACAAACTTGATCTATTACTTTGACTTAGTAACCAAGAAATTAGGTCAGAGAGGAGCGATGGACGTGGGTGTAGGGTAGGTTGCCGCCGGTCCTGAGTACTGACTCTGGGGCCCTTGTGACAGCTAGAGGGGGCCAGCTTGGGTCCTTGTGAAACTGGACCATGATCACGAACCCTTTGGTGGTGTGGTGCCTCCACCTGAGGACTCAGGCAGAATAATCAGTGACCTTTCCCCATTCCCCAGGAATAGTACTTCCACCTCCTGAACCCTTCAAGACGCTCTGACAATACATGGTACTCCAAAATAGTCATGGAGACAGCAATTACCATAAACACAACATGTATTTATTACTGTAGGGTGTAGGATTGGCAACTTTGGCTGCAAGAAAATAAGGTTAGGCACTTATACAACACTTTCCAACACTGTAATTATATCAATGATCCCATCAATAACACTGAATGTAACTTCCCCCAATGCTCCCAGTCATCTAGTACCAGCCCTGTCCCAATGCCTTTTGGGGGTACCCCACTACGGTGGTGGGCCTGCGATGCTACAGGTCAGTCCTTGTTGGGGCCTTAGAGGATGAAATCACACAAGTCAAAGCAACTTGGAACAACAGTAACCCTTTGTAATCCCCCTGTTTGCATAATGTTACTTAGCTTACACAGTGCAGGTGAAAAGGATGTCCTTGGCTTCTGATCACTCTAGTGGAACCCTCTGGAACACTTGGTAGGCAGCAGCTAGGGCAGGAGCTTCTCAGCTAAAAATGAACCACAGCTCTATCGCTCTGGCAGGAACAGTCAAGTGTAGACCCCAATCCCAGGCTGCGGTCTTAGGCAGGACTTCCTGGAGTGCAATTTCTTTGAACAGCAATTAGGCAAAAGTCTTTTGTAAATCCAAAAGTGAGGTCCTCTGAGCTAAAGGCGAGCTTCACACTCTCAAATGTATTATCTGGAAACGTCACCACTCTCCGGTGGACTTAGGCAGCTTTTGTAGCAAAAAGTTTGGAAAACACAGTATGAATTAATAGCAATCCACTTGATCTCTTTTGCAAACAGTTCCAGTTTCTCATTTCATTCTTCAGTCCCAGTGCCATAGCTTAGTGTCAGCAAGAGTCTACACCAGCCATCCAGCTTGGGGTTCTAGCCCTTGATGCAGTCTCTCTTGGTCTTTCTTCTCCTTGGGGCTTGGATTTTTGGCAGGCTCCTGGGGCTTCTTTATAGCCTTCCCCAGCCCCCTGCTAATTGGCTCAGCTCTTCCTGGGCAAACAAACAGTCCTCCCCTTTTTTTTCTCTTCTTCCTCCTCCAGCAGTGATGTCCACCTTTGTTTATGTTCCCCCAGACCCCGCCACCAGAAATAAAAGGGCCAGGGAGAAAGTCATTTTAGCCGTACCAGTCCTTTTAAAGCCACACAGAGGTTGGTGACCTACATGGACCTACCTAGATTTCAGTGAGGCTTCTGACACTAATTCACAGAGGAGATTATTGAATAAGCGAAGCTGCTTAAGGTTGCATAAAAATACGGTATATTGTGCAGACAGTTGGTTAGGGAATCGGGGAAAGGTGACAGAGGGTGGTGGTAAACAGAGTTTTCTCCAAAGAAGGAAGAGTTACCAGCAGCGTACTACATGGATCAATGCTAGGTCCAGTCCTTTTGAATGCCTGCATAAGTGACATTGCAGAGGAGCTGAAGGGGAAAGTCTGCCTCTTTGCAGATGACACCACGATTTGCAACAGGGTGGATACTCTGAGAGTGTGTGTGGAAAGGATGAGCAAAGACCTGTGAAAACTTGAGTGGTCAAGAGTATGGCAGCTGAGTTTTAATGTGAAAAAGTGCAAGATAATGCATTTGGGGCACAGATATCCAGGGGCAGAGTACAAAATGGGTGGAGTGGTACTGATGACAACCAAGCAGGAAAGATACCACTGAGTAATCATATCCAGTGATGTAATGGTGGCTAGGTATTGCAACAAGCCAATCAGGAGAGCTGGTGTGATGCTGGGTTGCATAGGACAGGGTATCACCAGCAGAAAGGGCGTGGCGGTGTTGTTACCCCTCTATAGATCATTGGTAAGACCCCACCTTGAGTAGTAGTAATAGCTTTATTTATGGGGCTCTCTTCCAAAAAAGGGGAAGGTGTTGTTGCCCCTGTATAGAGCATTGGTAAGACACCACCTGGAGTAGTAATAGTAGCTTTAATAGTAGCTTTAGTTATAGAGGGCACCCTTCTCAGAAAGGCTCATGGCACCGTACAGAGTGACATAAAACAAATGAGTAAAACATCAAATAAATAGTACTCCAAAACATATGCACAGTGGCAACAGGATAGGATAAGACAATGACACTATATCTTAATTCTCAAAAGGCCTGGTTAAACTTGAAAGTTTTTAATCCCCATTTAAGGATTAAAGGCCTTTGGTTCACTGTCAATACCATGCAACCATAATATTATTATTACATGTATTATAATGCTGACAATGAAGTGCATGTCAAATGCTGCACTTGCTAAAACCGCTGGTGGCATTAAAAGTGCTTATCCCTTTAATGCCATCAGCAAGAACACACCAGATCAGTAAATGTTGGCAAGAATGGTACAGACAGTCTCAGAGAGGGCTGGTGGTGCAAGAGATGCAGCCTGCCTCAGTGCCATTGATTAGAGCTGATTAGAAGATGAAAGACCTGCAACACCAGCAGATGTGGTATGTGTCAAAGTTCAGAAGTGACCAGTGTCACGTTTCCGTATAGCAACAGCCACAGTGGAAGGTTTCCTCACCCAAACAAATATATAAAAGAAATAAAAAACATGCTATCAGGAACAAGATTCATAAGAACATGTACTCACTGCAACCATGGGAAAGAGTCTAAACCTACCTGGCAGGATCGGAAGCATGCCCGATCTCCATCAACTTCAAGGGCGGGGACATACCTCTAAGCCTCCCTCATCATAAATCAGGGACAAGGCTTAAAATGATCAGGGCCAGATGACCAAAATCAGGGACCCATCTGAAAAAAATAATAATATTAGCTCCAGAAGCTGTGTACAACATGCTTCTTAGTATGAATAACTTTTTCTTAGTGAAAACTAGACTGTAACACCAATGGCTGGCATTATTTTTGTTGTGTGACTTATTATCTAGGGAGGCCAGATTTGCAAAAAGTCAAAGTGTGTTGTTGTCAATTCTGAACTATGATGCATTTTTATTTGTCAATTTGGCTAAGTCTGATGTTTCATTGTTGACAACAACATTTCATGCTATATGTAGGTTTGCATTAAAGTTGCCGTATAGAACACATCATTGTTATTTATATTTGGCAACATCTTGGCTTCCCCCATCTTTATATTCTCAATGCAGTTTGAGTTGTTTAGCTTATAATACTCTTCATTTGGGTGCAGCTTCTCCTTTGTCTTCATTATTAAATATTAAGATATCTAATAGAGATTTACAATCTAATGCTTCTGTTATTCTAAATATTCCAAAAATGAAAGCTAGGTTACGTGAGCAGGCATTTTCTTATTATGCTCCAGTACTTTGGAACAAGATCCCATGCACTTTACAACATACTCCTGGAATTAATGCTTTTAAGGTATCAGTGAGACAAATTTTTTTAAGTTTAGTGGTGTGTAATTGTTATTAGATCATTGTCTGTATGTAAATTGTTATATTGTATGATTACATTGTATTGTGTATATGTTTTGTGTATCATAGTTTGACTGTAACATAGTTATGGTCCCGGGTCACATTTGAAAAAGGGCCTGGCTCATAATGTTTACCCAGGAAACAAAAGTTTAAATAAAATAAAAATTATTTTGTGATTCAAATCCCTACTCTTCAGTGACAGAAATGTGAAATTTAGGAGGGACAGAAGAAATTTCAGAGGCAAAATTAGGGACATCCCTGAAAATCAGGAACAGTTGAGAGGTATGGGCGGGGAGGCAGTGGGTGGTCATGCTCCTGGGGAGTGAGGGGAGCCAAGACTGGCTTGAAAAAACACATCAGCCTCTTCTGGGGCATGGAACTGCTGCTTTTTACCTTGGAACTGAACTGAGAGCACCACAGGGTATAAGGGTGAATACTTCAGTTCTCAGTTTCTCAGACACAGCTTAATTTTATCAAAACTTTGTCTCTTATCCAGGACACGCCACAGGCAATCAGAGTAAATGGGGAGGTGTTGGTCTGCTACAGTCACTGCTCGTTTACATTAAATTCTGTAAATTCAGCAGTGGGCATGGCAGATATGTAAGGCAATGTAATGTCCCAGTTGCTCAGTCACTAATATATATCACGCTATTAAATACACACTTTAAATGATCGCACTATTTTTGGTGCGCTATTATCACCAGATACCAAGGCCTCCACAGAGAGGGCTTCACTCATTCCCCTAGGTGACGAATTCTACAGCAGAGGGCAGGCTGCTTCAAAAATATGGTATCCAGAGGATATCAGCTGGGCCCTTGGGACCAAAAAGAGGCCCTCCTAGGAGAAGCAGAGGGGGCTACAGGACTAGACAAGATTTAAGAGCTCTAACATATAATCAGTATCCAACCTGTGTAGGGCTTTATTGGTTAGAAGACCAACCTGAAGGTGACTTATTACTTTACCAGTGGCCAGTGCAGGTCATGCAGTACCGGGGTCACATGATTAAACCTCACAAGGCTAGTCAGCAACCTGACAGCTGCATTCTGCACTAGCTGCAGGCACCATAGGGTACATCTACTAACCCAAAGGTTTGGTAGGTATGGTAGATATGCCCCAGCAGATAATAGATATCCCAGACTCACAGGGGAGCAGGGAGGAGGGTTACATGGATCAAATTGCCACTACCACTGGAACCTAAGTGTACAGAATCAGGGGGGTGAAAAAGGGTTGGGAATAGGGGTAGAAATGACAGTAGATGCAAGGCACACAACCGTTTGCCAGGGGAAGCGCAGGGAAGGGTAGGTATGTCGAACAGGTTATCAGTGCTGGCTACATTAGACGGCAAGGAGGGTGAGGACCTGGAAGAAGGGGCAGGAGGAATTTGGGGAACTAGCAACAAGGATGATAGCAGTATGGCGGCTAGAGGGGAGAAGGGGGAAGGATAAAGGGGCAGGCAGGAGGACTGAAGAAGGGAGATGGGAAGCAAGTGGGTAATAGGAGAGAGAGAAGGTGATGTTTCCATTGGTGCAGTAGGGAGAGATTATGATGGGCCAGTTAGAGGACAAAGAGGGGTAGGGGACAAGATGGGAGTGGGGTAGGGATGGAGGCTGGTGGGGCAGGGGCATCAGGGATAAGCAAGATGGGGTCAAGGTATGGAACTGGGTCCAGGAAAATGAGAAGCAGCTGGGGGTCAGGCAGGAAACAGGAGGTGGGGTCTTAGTTCTAGGGGAATCAATTCTGAAAGAGGTGAGATGAAGAAGTAAGGGGGATAGTCACACCTGGGTGGAGTGTATACCAGGAATGACAGCAGGCAAGGTGGGCCAGACTATTCTTAAGTATGCAAGAAGAGGAAGGGAGAAACCTTACATTGTGGTACACCTCGGCATGAATGTCTTAACAAGGAACACAGCCAAGGAGGTACAGGACAGATTCATGGAGCTGGGAAAGCCCTGTGAAGATGCGGGGAGTTCAGTGGCTTTCTCAGATGTTCTCTCAGTACCAAGAGCAACTGCTGCAAGGAAACTGAGAATCAATGAATTTTACACATGGCTAAGGGCTTGGTATCAAGTCTAAAGGGTATGGGCTGATGGGGGGGTTGGATACAACCTAGTACAACAGCACCCTATTTGCACCGGACAGGGTATATTTAAGTGGAGAGGGCTCAAGATTCTTAAAGCAGGTTCTGGGGGAATGCATAGCAACCAGAGTGAATTTTAACTAGGTGTGACAGGAGGTGAAAGGGCAGAAGTCAAACAATGTCTCCAGACTATTACAAGGCTAGTCAGAATGGCCAAAGCTTCAAGAAAGCTGAGACTGGCGTAGGGTATTAAGGAAGGAGAAAAGGACTCCGGGAAGGTACTGAACAGATCAGCCAGTGGGATGGTACCTGAGGACTGGAGGAGGGCAGATGTTATTCCACTTCACAAAAGTGGGAGCAGGGCAGAAGCAGGAAAGTACAGACCTGTTAGTTTAACCTCAGTGATAAGGGAAATGATGGAATCACTTCTGAAGGAAAGAATTGTTGAGTACGTAGAGGCCAGAGGGGCACAGGACCCAAAGCAGCATGGATTCACAGCGGGAAGGTTATGTCACACAAATCTAATAGATTTCTTTGACTGGGTGACCAAAGTAGTAGATCAGGGAGGGGCTGTGGACATGGCCTACCTGAACTTTAGCAAGGCATTTGACACAGTCCCACACAAAAGATTAATATACAAGTTAGCCAGCCTTGCAGTGGGTCCCAAGATGGTAGCCTGGATAAAGAATTGGCTGGAGAACAGGACACAGAGGGTAATAGTAAACGGAGTCCACGCTGAAGAAAGTGGGGTTACTAGTGGGGTACCACAGGGTTCAGTACTAGGGCCGGTCCTCTTCAGTGTCTTTATAAATAACATTGCAGAGGGACTGGAAGGAAAAGTATGTCTCTTTGCAGACAACACAAAGATTTGCAGCAGGGTTGATACACAAGGTGGGGTGGAAAGGATGAGAAGGGATTTGGCAAGGTTGGAGGAATGGTCAAATGTATGGCAGCTTAGATTCAATGCTAAGAAGTGCAAAGTAATGCACCTGGGAAACATAAATCCAGGGGACGAGTACACAATGGGGGGAGAAATAGTAACAACAACAAAAATGGAAAGGGACCTGGAGGTAGTCATATCAGATGACCTAAAGGTGGGCAAGTGATGTGAGAGGGCAGTAAGGAGGGCTGGGGGGATACTGGGAAGCATAGGGAAAGGCATCACCAGTAGAAAACAAGAAGTTGTTATCCCTCTGTACAGGCAATGGGTGAGACCCCATCTGGAGCATTGCATGCAGTTCTGGAGACCCAGTCTCCACAAAGACATAGACAGGATAGAGGCAGTCCAGAAGAGGGCAACTAAAATGGTGCAGGGCCTGCACCAGAAGACATATGAAGAGAGAGACTTAAGGAGCTTAATATGTATACCCTCGAGGAAAGGAGGGAGAGTAGGGACATGATAGAAACATTCAAGTACCTCAAGGGAATCAACCAAGTCCAAGAGGGTAGCATCTTTCAGAAAAAGAGGTGTGCAAGAACAAGGGGGCACAATTGAAAGACAGAGGGGGGATGGCTGAGAGGAATGTGAGGAAGTGTTTTTTCATGGAGAGGGTTGTGGGTGCATGGAGCGGCCTTCCTGAGGAGGTTGTGGAGTCAAAAACAGTGGTGGAATTCAAGAATGCATGGGACAGTAATAAGGCAATTCTATGGGGGGGTAGGAGGAAGTAGGCTGTTGATTAACTAGGATCTGCAGCTTATCCATTGGGTAGAGAAATGGGCAGCCTGGGTGGGCCAAGCAGTCCTTATCTGCCATCAAATTCTATGTTTGTATGTTTCACATATGTTAGCAAGAGAAAGAAAAACAAGGATCAGACTGTGAGGATTGAGAACAATGAAGGGTAGGTGGAGAAAAGGGGAGGAGCAGGCAGAGGCACTAAATGAATATTTCTGTTCTATGTTTATGAAAGAGAAAAGGGGACAGATACTTCAAGGCAGGGATGGGGTGGGGAGGGGACTGATATGGGAATTACAGAGGACTAATATGATGTTATGAGCTCAGATTGATATTTTATTTGTTTTATCTGTAATTATTGTAAGGCGCCTTGAATTTGAGAAAGGCGCGGTATAAATAAAGTTTTATTATTTATTATTATTATTATTGTTTGTCCCAGTAAGTCACTTACACAAAAAAAAGTGTCCCAAACAAAACATCTTCATGCTTGTCATGCCACAATTCCATCGACCAAAGCCACTCCTTCTCAAAACATTGATACCCCATCCAGATCTCCATAGCACCTCTTTCCCAAGAAACTGTATCCTATATTCGTGCCATTAAACCAGTCAACTCCTCTCAATCCACAGAATACTGAATCCGCGGGCCAACAGTCCCTCTCAATGCCTCCACGCCAACTAAAGCAAAAGTAAGACACAAAAATCAACCCCCTCCCACAAACACTACGTAACACCCCCCACCAATTGAAGCACATTTCCCATGATCCAAGCACCCAATTAAAACCCACAACCACCTCTATTCATAAAAAAACAACCAATCAGAATGTACAAATCACCTAATCTCTCCCAAAATAAAATTCCACCAGAACAACGAACCGAATTACAAATAGTCCCCAACTAAAACATTACAAAATTTAAAAAATATCACAAAAAAATGCAAAGTCCATTGCGCAAATTTCACATGTGATGGGCTGCTATGGGATACACCATAAGTGGGAACTACTACAGCCCTTTTCCAGTCATCTGGGATTTCTTCTGATTTTAGGGAGTGATTGAATAATATAGCTAATGGATAAAATAGCGGCTTTGCTAAATTTTTTAAGACAACAGGACGTAGATTGTCTGGGCCTGATGATGAAGTAGACTTTAGTTTCACTAATTCATCCAAGACCTCTTCTGTGAGAATTTGGATGGGGTGGGAGACGTCAGCAGTGCAAACTGGGTTTGAACTAGTAGATGGGTTAAAAATAGAGACGAAGTACTGATTGAAACTATTAACTATTTCTTTTGCATTAGTAATCAGTTTACCATTTTGATTAATGGATGTAATAGGTTTCTTAGTATGTTTATTTGTGTTTATATAAGCATAGAAGCTCTTCATGTCCTTTTTTGGGCCAATATTTGTTCTGATTTCCTTTTCTCCTTTCTTACTAGTTTGTTTAATTTAGTTTTTTCAGTTTTATAAAGTATCCAATTTTTATTTGGATTATTTTTATATCTTTTAAATAACTTGTTCTTTATACATATCTGTTTCTTAATGGATTTATTTAACCATAATGGAAATGGTTGCTTTTTTGTTATTTTTTTCTAATTGGGACATTTCTCTGAATCGTATCCTGGATGATGCTCTTTATTTCATTCCACATATCCCCAGCTTTTAACCCATTGAGAATAAGCTCCCAATTTATTTTATTTAATCCATTTATTATTTATGTCCACTTAGTATTTTTATAATCAGGGGTTTCTGTAGGTAATTTGTCTTTTATCCTAAAGCAATTTATATGACATTCAACTATATTATGGTCACTTGATGCCAAGTGACTAATAACCCTTGGGCTGGTTATATGTTCAGAGTTGTTAGTGATAATAAGACCAAGAATAGTTGCATCCCTGGTGGGTTCCATAACTAGCTGATCACATCCACATGATGCAATTGTATCCAATAGATTTTTTTCAAAATCATTTATACTAGATAGAGAATCCCATTTAATACCAGGTGCATTAAAATCACCTACAATTATGACATCTAATCCTGTAGCAACCTCAGCTTCATGTAAAATTGAGTAGTTAATACTTTTGTCAGCTGATGGAGGTCTGTAACAAACTCACAGGATTAATTTAGGAGAGGGAGTTAGGTCAAGATTTAGCCACAAGGTTAGGTTTCTATGATGGTATCGAGATTCGTATTTAGGTTTAAGGCCGAGCAATGGATTTGATTAGATATATAGCAGCATACATCTCCACCTTTTCTATCGTTCCTATTTTTGAAGAAGAGTTGGTACCCTAATATATAATTTGACCATGAATTAGTGTGATCCCACCAGGTCTCTGTCACACAAACGTTATCTACATTGTTGGTCTCTAACAACACTCTTAACTGCTAATTTGCAAGCATTTAAACTTCTGGCATTAATATTTAACAGTTTAAGCTTGCATTTGGTGTTGGGCTTATTGTTTACAGTAACACTGCCCTTGTCCTCCTTCTTAATTAGTTTAAAGAAATGATAATAATGTCCTCAATAGTTCTTCACAGTTTATGAGCCCTACATTTACTTAGATTCAACCCATCCCAGCAGTATAATGTATTATTGTTAACAAAGGATTCTCAGTGTGTAACATATGAATATCCAATTTTCTGGGTCCATCTTCTAAGTCATTCATTGATTTGTTTAATCCTTTTTTTCCTTATGAAACCCAATTCTCAGAACAGGCAATATTTCAGAAAAATGTATTTCACAGTTCAAAGTTTGTAATATATTCACCAGACTAATACATTTCTGTTTTATTTCCTCAAGCATCAGTTTATTCAAATCACGTTTTCCTGTATGAACAATAACAAGTGGGTTGTGACCCGAATTTCCCAAGATGTCTTCCACCACATTGTGTATGCCTCAAATTCCAGCCCCTCTCAATGTGGAGCAAGTGATGTTGTGCTGATCCCTTCTACACACAATCTTGTCAATATATTTGATTATGGAATCCCCCAATTTATAGGATTGCCTGACAGTGGGTATGTTGTTGTTGGTGATCATTGGCACTGGATTATCCTCGCGAAGGGGCTAGTTGTATCAGGCTGACTAATTTGGCCGCATTCCAGCATGTTTGTTTCAACAGTAGGGGCTTGGTTAGGAACATAGGACCTCGACTTAGTTTTGTTAACTGTATTTATTTTCTTACACAATTTGTTGTTATCTTCTTGTAAAGTCTCAGAGGAACCAGACTTTCTCATCAAACTTTGGTCCTCTATTAAAGTGGGCTTGGGGTATACTGCATCTACTGGGAGGGGGGGCAAATAGTAGGCTCACTGAGTGAGGTTGTATCATCCAACAATAAGTCATTTCTAACATCGCCATCAGTATATGTACTGGGGAGGCTATCATTTTCTGTACAAGCCAGGACATATTCTTCCAATATGATATCATCAGAACTGCAGCCGGCAAATGGCACCTCTGGGTCACTATTCAATAGATTAATGAGGGGCTGAAATTTATTGGCAACATCAATTGGGTTTCCCAATGCCCTGCGCCTAGCTTTAGATTTATGCTCATACTGCACAAGAGTCCAGTCCCCGGGACTAGTCTCCATCATATCTTCATCTTCTAACTTGTGCTTTTTTTTCCTCATTAACATGAGTTGTTTCTGAGCTATCCTCAGTGTTTTCATTATCAGGACAATTAAACTGAGTAGCCTTATCATTTAATTTGCTACCACTTAAATTACCATTTTGTGCCTTTATTTTCTGGGCAATTTTGCACTGTTGTTTTTCAATCTGGTCAAGCTTTGTATAAAATGTTGCAATATCTTCCCTTGACATGCTGTTAACAACACATTTGTTGCATACAAATATAGTGCATACTGGAAGGATCTCAAGTATGGAATACATGAAGCAATTGGAACATTTTAACCCTGTTTCACCATCAAGGGTCATTATGGTATCAGGCAAATGTTTATTAGATATGTGGTTACTGGGCAAAGGGCCCTGGGTTGATTCTGAGTATTGGTTCTCTCCTATCCTATTACTGTAAGGCAATCAGTCTACCTTAGATCCAACACACAGCTCAGCACCAGTAGAAAGTGGGCTAGGAACACATGAAAGACTACCAAGTAAACTAGATGGCAATTCCGCAAACACACAATACTCGCAGCTGTAATTGTGGAGACCTGGTTACTCTTGCTCCCCTTGACATGCGCTACAATGTGTGTGTCTCTGCATACCTCTTCGCACACAGCTATGTGCGCATGCCCAGCAGGCACTCACTTGCCCAGCTCACTCAGGCGAGTGCCTAAATCCTCTAACACCTGGAAGTCTGTGAGGGGTCACATGATCAGACCCCAAGACTGCGGGTTGCTAGGTGTCTAACTACAAAGAGTTTCTGGGTGCAATACTGGAGAACTATCCAGTGACAGATACTGCTCGAGTAGTCTGTGTCTCAGGACAGTGCAAGCAGCAAACAAAAGAACTCACTCCCAAAAACAAATTTGGGTCACTGTTCCCTAAAGTTACATTAAGACACTAGCAGTCAGTGCAGTAGTTCATTAAGCTGAGCTGCGTTCTGCTATACGCAGGAGAGCTGCAATTATTAAAAACAAGTTACATTAAAACATTAGAATTCAATGCAGTAGTTTATTTAGTTCATTTAGCTGGGCAGCATTCTGCTATACACAGGAGAGCTGTAAGTATTAAAAAGATAAAAAATTATTAAACTTTCAGAAATAGCAAACCATAATGTTTTCCAAGAACCAGGTAAAGAAACCCCTTTTCTCTATTATGTACAAAGTTTTAAATTTTTCCATAAACGTAGAACTTTATCTTGGATAAATTTCTGTAAATCATTTTCTTTGACTTTCTTTAGTTCTGTCTCAATTTGGGATATTAAGATACTATTTGGAACTTGCAATTGTTGCAATACATATTGACATCTGGATTACTACATATAATATTGAATTAATGTGAAAATAACATGTAAAGTGCTCTTATTATACTGTTTCCATATCCCTGAATAGTCTCCCAATATTAAGGTATTATATGATATTCAGGCCAAAAAGGGTAAATTCCACTTAAGAGTTAACTTGTTCCGTATCTGTACACTAATAGGGCACTCCAAAAAGAAATGTGACATAATTTCTTCAATATTAACACATGTAAGTCTGGGACAAGATCTGTCTGGGCTGGGTTTATGCTTTAAATTTTTATAAACTTCCAGTTTCCCTTGGGAGCATAACTACACTATATCCCAGACCTGAACAGGGATCCTAATCTCTGTTAATTTGTTAGAGCCCAGGACATTTTAGTAGGGGCCCTCAGGGAATATCAAAGTGACTTTTTGTATTTCGAAGACTATATGCTTATAGAAGTGCTTTCAATCTAACATAGTAAACAATCATTTTTGTATTTTTCATTGTTGCAGCTTTTTGTTGTTTGATATTTTTATTAAATTTTTATCCATATACAAAAAGACCAATACATACATACAGAGGTTTGTATATAAAAAAAAAAAGAGAGAAGAAACAACATACACAAAAAGGCTCCATACGGGTTATAGAAGCTACTGAAACAGGTATCACAAGCCTTCTTTCAAGTCTTCATCTAAGCTGCCTACTTCCCAGACTGTTTAACTCAATGGGTAGAAGGTAATCAGACATTACAGACCTTAATACAGAGCCAGACTAAGACGACAAAAGAAAAGAAAAAAACAAAACAAAACAAAAAAAAAACACCTAATTCTAACAACTATTTACATTTGTCCACATCAAATTGAGTAATTTCATATCCTTTGTTTGCCATAAGTCCCTTCATTAGCTATTATCTCACTTCATACACACATTGAGACGCCCAACTTCATTACATATATACTGCTGCAATAAGCATAGTTATTTTAATTAAGTACCCTAAAGTAGAAATGGGGCTTTTCCTTATCCTCTACTTTCCTTAGACGCCCAGGCCCAAAATCAGCGACTCCTCCTGGGACATAGCAGTCAACAGTGGGTTCCATATAGCCACAAAGGCCTCAATTCTACCCTGAATTTGATAGGCCCTTTTCTCCATTGCCAGTGTAGTAGTAGTCATAGCCCTCCACTGTTCAATGGAGGGATCCTTTGCTGATACCCAGGTGTTCAGGATGCATTGTCTGGCTAAGGCAAGGACCACCCTAATCCATTTCCTGTGCAGAGCCCAGTCCTCCCCCTCCCCCAAATCAACTCCAAATAGGAGCTCCGCAGGATGAAAGGAAACTGCCGCACCTGTCTTCTCTTTTAAATACTGCACCACTTTTTTCCAAAAACTTTGAAGTCGGGGGCAAGCCCAGAAGCAATGCATGTAGGTTCCCCTTTGTAACTGACACCTAGCACAAATCTCTGACACCTCTGGCTGGAACCTGTGCACTACCACTGGGGGGCAGAACAACCTGTGAATAAACTTAAAGGCCGATTCCTTGTATCTATTCGACAGCAGTAGCCCCATGTGCATTTCAATCATAATTCCCCAGTTAGAGTCCGAGATTGGAAGGCCAAGGTCTTTCTCCCTTAGCTCCCTGGTACTCTCTGTCTTCCCATTCAGGCCTTCTCTAAGAATATGTGCTGCACTACCTATCATCCCCTTCGGGTTCCCTCTGGCCTTACAAATCAAAGCCTCAATTCGCTGCTGAAAGAGGGGTTGTGCCCCAGGTTTCCCCAATCTCCTGACAAAGTCCCTAGCCTGAAAGAACCTGAAAGTATGGGAACCAGGGATCCCTCTCTTCTCCCCAAGCTCCTGGAAGGAGCACATATCTGGTCCATTAAATAGGTCCTTCACACACTGTATACCTCTCTGATTCCATTTCGAGAATCCCTGATCTTCCAGACCAGGCCGGAAAAAAGGATTTCTGTTTATTGGAAGGAGCAGTGTTTCCGTTCTCCCCCCCCCCCATCATCTTTCTGATTTGTTCCCAACTTTCCAGAGTCCACAGCACCATCAGGTTTGGTCTGAGTTGGTTCAGGTAGGCCCTCTTACTGCCCTTGCTTAAATAAGCTGACAACCTACCTTCCCCCCCCTTCTAAACCCAACCAACTAGCTACCTCTGATTGTGATATCCAGTCCTTAATCACCCTCATCTGTGAGACCAAGAAGTAGCTCTTTATATCTGGGAAGCTCAGCCCTCCCCCTTTCAAGCTTAGTTTTAGCCTATTTAAGCTGATTCTGGCCCTTTTTCCTTGCCATAGGAAGTCAGAGAAGCCCCTCTCAAGTTTCCTAGTATCTTTCTTAGATAGGCCCATTGGGAGCATCTGTAATAAATATAAGATTCGTGGCAAGACATTCATTTTCAAGAGATTCAGTCACCCCATCCATGACACCGGCAATGCTTTCCACCTTTTCATATCTCTTATTATGTTTTCAACCATTGGCTTGAAGTTCAGGCCATATAGCTCAGAGAGGCTCCTCCAAATGTTAACTCCTAGGTACGTAAAAGAAGTGCTAACCTCCCGAAGGCCCCATTTCTCTATTCCTTTGAGTTCCCCCCCTCCCAGGCACATTACCTCAGACTTGTCCAGGTTTATTTTGTACCCTGAGAAAAGGAAGAATCTATTTATCATCTCCAGAATCGCAGGGATAGAGCTCTCCGGGTTACCTAGGTAGAGAATCATGTCATCTGCATATAAAGACAATTTGTATTGATGCCCCCTAAGCCCTCTCACCCCCGCACCCCGTCACTCTGTCTTATGGCTATGGCCAGCGGTTCAATAGCCAGGTCGAACAGGAGCGGGGAGAGAGGGCAGCCTTGCCTCATCCCCCTGTACAGATTGAAAGCTTGCAAGAGACCTCCATTGACTAACACCACGGCCTTCGGGGAGTAATATAGGGCCCTAACCATATTTAAAAACCTTCCCCCATACCAAATCTGGCCAGGACCTCAAATAAATACCCCCATTCAATACGATCAAAGGCCTTCTCGGCGTCCAGTGCCAGAATAGCTGTGGCCCCAGGACACCGAGAAGAGCCGTGCACCACATTTAGCAATTTTCTTAAATTGTGGTAAGAGTGTCTCCCTTTTACAAATCCCGTCTGATCTGGGTGCACCAGGTTGGGCATCAGTTCCTCTAATCTACTAGCCAGTACCTTCGCATAAATCTTCGCATCCATGTTCAGTAGGGATATAGGCCGATATGCAGCACAGTCCTGGGGGTCCTTGCCCTGCTTTAGTGTCACGCAGATCGTCGCCAACCCCATGGTGGGGGGGAGTGGATTCCCCTTCCTTGGTTCCCTAAAGATCCCCCATAGTAGATCGACCATTTGTTGCCTCATTGCCCTGTAAAACTCAATAGGGAGGCCGTCTGGCCCAGCTGCCTTACCCGATTTCAGTCCCGCTACGGCTTTTCTGATCTCTTCTTTAGATATTTCTGTATCCAGAGCTTCCTTTTGTTGGTCACTGAGCTTCTCAATCAAAATCTCATCTAGAAATTGTCTCACCTGCTCTTGTTGTCCCTCAGACTCACTCTCATATAGTACCCGGTAAAATTCCTTAAACCTGTCCCTTATGGCATGGGGTCCCTCAACAGCACTCCCTTGTCATTCTTTATCTCTTGTATTCTCGTCACCCCTCTTCTGCCCTTAATTAGATTAACTAACATGGGTCCAGGCTTGTTACCCCATTCATAGACTCTTTGCTTCACCAGCCACATGAGCCCCCTCGCTTGCTTGGCTAACATATTGTTGAGTGCCCCTTTGGCCGTCGCCAGCACCTGGGCGCTCTCTTCATCCCCTCTAGCTACCCTCCCTTCCAATCTCTTAGTCTGTTGGAATAGTTCTTCATATTTCCTGTTCTGCTCCTTTTTGTAGCCTGCCACGTACCCTATAATAGCTCCCCTTAAATATGCCTTGCCTGCATCCCAGAAGACCTGTGTAGACGGGGCAGACTCCTTATTCGTCTCAATGTAACTTTCCAGCTGCTCTCTGAGGAAGGTTCTAAAATCCTCTTTGCCCAGCAAATATATAGGGAACCTCCATGAACCAGACCACGTTCTCCCCACCTCCAATTCCACCGTCAATGTTACCATTGCGTGATCAGATATGCGTATGGGCTCGTGCCTCACATCAACCATCTTATGGTACCAGAGTCCCTCGGTGTAAATATGATCCAGCCTTGACCATGTTTTATGTGGGTTGGAAAAAAAAGTGTATTCCCTGAGGTTAGGATTAGCTGTCCTCCATGCATCTATTAAATCCTGCTCTAGTACCCCTTTCCTCCACCATCTCATGCAATTTCCACCTCTACCCCTCCCTCCCGAGTGGTCTAGTACCAGGTCTGGCGTACAATTGAAGTCGCCCCCCCATGATCAGTCCCTGAAACTGTTCCCTCATTAGCACCTCCAAAAGGCTTTTGTAGAAAGTGGGCTCAAAAACCGCAGGGACATGTACACTCCCAAATGTAATTGAGGTCCCATATATCTTGCCCTCCACAAACACATACCTCCCTTCCTTTTTATCCTGCACCACTCTAGTCACCTGTAATGGGAGTTGCTTGTGTATTAGTATAGCTACCCCCCTCTTATGTGAGGAAAAGGAGGACACATAGCTGGCCCCTACCCAGTTCTTGATCAGCTTTTGATGCTCTGATGGGGTTAAGTGGGTCTCTTGCAGTAAGGCTACATGAGATCCCACTCTCTTAAGGGCTGTAATTGTAGATGTCCATTTAACTGGGGAGAATACACCTCTCACATTCCACGAGACCACTTTCAATCTCTCCTTTAGCTCCATTTATCATCCCGTCTCTTCTTTTTGGCCCCCCTACTCCTTCCCATCATCTTTGCCTCCTCAATGTGCATTAATCTTCTATACTTTTGTTCTCTATTTGTGGACTTACTGTAGAATTTATAAACAACAAGTAAACCAGAACATTTAACTCCCCCCCAACTTATTTACAATGCACCACTCCTTCCCCCAATACAATGCATACAACATTCTACGCCAGTATGTTAGAAACATAGAAACATAGAAGTTGACGGCAGATAAGGACCGCAAGGCCCATCCAGTCTGCCCATTTCTTTTTCTACCTTATAAATGTGCCATCGGCCTTTGCTCTGTCAGTGGCCTATCTATTCATAGTCATTTGTATTGCTCCTTATGCCTATCCCATGCCTGTTTGAAGCCCTGCACTGTATTCATAGCCACTACTTCTTGTGGTAAGCCATTCCAGCCATCCACCACCCTTTCTGTAAAAGAATTTCCTCACATTCCCCTTAATCGCCTCCCTCTAATCTCATGCTCTGTCCTCTTGTCCTGCTATTTTTCTTATATTTAAACATGTTAGACTCTTTCACCTTGTTTATGCCCTTAAGGTGTTTGAATGCCTCGATCCTTATCACCTCTCTCCCTCCTTTGCTCAAGGGTATACGTATTGAGCTCCGTTAATCTGTCCTCATATGTCTTCTGATGCAGTCCCTGCCATTTTGGTTGCCCTTCTCTGGACTGCCTCAATTTGGTTAATGTCCTTGTGAAGGTGTGGCCTCCAATACTGCCGCAGTACTCCAGATGGGGCCCTAACCAGTGTCTTGTACAGAGGTTGTACACTCCCTCTTACGACTTGTGATACCCTACTAATACACCTAACACCCCCTAGCCTTCCTACTGCTTTAGAGGTCTGCTTGGATGATTTTAGGTCATCAGTGATGATGATGCCCAAGTCTCTTTCTTCCTTTGTGACTGCTAGCAACTCCCTTCCCAGCCTATAGGTGGCTTCAGGGTTTCTCTTCCCTATGTGCATGATTTGCACTTCTTTGCATTAAATCCAGTTGCCACTCTTCTGACCATTCTGCTAGTTTATCAGATCTCTTCTCATTCTGCCCACCCATCTGGATCATCTACTGTGTTGCAGATCTTGGTGTCATCTGCAAACAGACAAGCCTTACCCTTTAGTCCATCTGCAAGGTCACTAATGAAGATGTTGAGAGGACTGGCCCCAGGACTGATCCTGGGTACCCACTTGTGACTTGCATCTCTTCTGACTGTATACCATTTACCACCACTCTCTGTTTTCTGCAAGTCAACCAGTTTGCCACCCAGTTCACCAACTTCTGACCCACCCAAGCCTCCCAGCTTATTTATCAATCTTCTATGGGAACAGTGTCAAAGCTTTGCTGAAGTCAAGATAGCGACATCAACTGCTCCCCTTGGTCCACCACTCTGGTTACCGAGTCAAAGAAATCTATGAGATTAGTTTGACAGGACCTTCCTTTGTAAACCCATGCTGTCTTGGATCCTGTGCCCCTATGGATTCCAGGTGTTGCACTATCCTTTCCTTAAGTGCCTCCATAATCTTGCCCACTACTGAGGTAAGACTGACCGGTTTTGTAGTTCCCGCCTTCTCCTGCTACCACTTCGTGTGGAGGCGGGATCACATAAACCCTTCTCCAGTCTTCTGGGACCTCTCCGTGCTCAGAGACTCACTAAACAATTCTGCTAATGGCTCTGCTAGTTCCTCCTTTAGCTCCTTAAGTACTCTGGGATGTATGCCATCAGGTCCCATTGCCTTATCCACCTGAGCTTAGCAAGCTCTTGTAGGACCCTTTCTTTTGTGAAGGGAGTAGTGCTCACCTCCCTCCCCTGTGTCCATGATGCTGGGCTGTAGGCCCTGCCCTACCTTCTCTTCAGTAAATACTGAGCAAAGTATCTATTTAGGATAGATGCCTTTACAGGTCCTCCTCCTCACATGCTCCCTTTTCTCCATTAAGCAGCTATACCCCTCTGGACTTTCTTCTTTCACTAATGTATCTATAGAAGTCTTGTCACTTCTTCTTTACTGTTCGTGCTAGTGTTTCCTCAGTTTGGGACTTTGCCTGCCTTACTGCCTTACCTGCTTCCCTTAGGGCAGTTTGGTATGCCTCCCTATCTTCATCCCGCTGTGTTCCCTTATATTTCCTGAAGGCCAGCCTTTTGGCTCTGACCTTTTCTGCTACTGTATTTGAGAACCAAAGTGGTTTCCTTCTTCTTTTGCACTTCCTTTTCTGTCTAACACAATGGGATGTTGCTTCAAGTATTGCATCCTTAATGCTTCCCTTCCCCACACTTCATTGTAGGGTTTGATACATAGACAAACTTCTATGATCAACCTTTTCTCCCCTCCCTCCCCCGGGTGTTTCAAGGCTCCTTACCTCCATCTTTCCGCTCCTTGAGTGCTTTAATATTAAGCATCGTGTTTCTCTCCAGCTGTTCCATCTTAACATTCCCCCCCTCCCTCCATGCAGCCGTGTGATCCTTGTGGCGTTCTCCAGCCTCTGCCTTTACCAATCTTAAACATCCCAGAGCAGTTCTCATCCCAGCCCAACACTCGAGATTAAGCCTGGAAAATTTCCCGGCTATTTATCGCCCTGGCGTGGCTTCAGACTGGCACACCGTCCCCTCTGGCCAGATAAGTCCCTTTCCTCCTTCCCCCCCACCCAAGCAAGATGTTGCCCCCTCCTCTCTGTATCCCAGTCCACCATTCTTTACATGCTCTACAGAGCAGTCAGTTATTCCAGTAACGTGGAGCTTCACTATGCGGTCCTCCAAGCTAGGCCGCGCGACTCAGCATCAATGCGCAGGCCCTCCTGGTGACCGTCACCGTCATTTGCTTTTTGATGAGTCAACAGCGCTCTCAGACAGCTGTCCAATCCCTCATATGGTTCAGCAGCATCATCTCCTTGTCATAGGTCCTGCGTTCTCAGACATTCAGAGGTTAGCAGTTTTTAACTCCAGTCTCGTTTTAAATTGTCCCTCTATTTTCCTTTTTTATTCGGGGGGGGAAGGTCCAGGCCACCATCACATGGCTAAAAGTCCAATACATGAACAGTCCTCGATGCCAACAAAGTCTCAAATTAATAACAGAAACATATAGCTACCACATGCCCTTGTGATGAAACTCACTCTCCCCTCCAGTGATTTTCCAGGTACAAGTCACCCAATCTTCTTTTGCAGCTCCAACACAAACTTTTGTGCTTTTTATACTTCCCAAAAGCTATACTTAGCCCCTTCGTGCTTGATCTTCATAATAGCCGGAAATACCATATACCATTCAACTTTCATCTTCTGACAGGTGGTTATAACCTCATTAAACTCTCTCCGCTTCTTCCTAATCCTTGGTGAGTAATCTTGGGAGATATATAAGCAAACCCCCTCATATTTCAGTTCCGGCAGAGCCTTATAAGCATTCCACATCTCCTGCCTGTCCTGAAAGTTGTGAAAGCGAAATATTACTTGTCGCTGGGGTTGCTCGTTCTGAGGCCTCGGCTGCATGGCACGATGAGCTCTCTCCAGCTTAAATCTCCCACCTTTAGGCTTCATGCCCATGATTGCAGGCAGAATTCTGGCACAAAACCCTAGGATGTCCGCTCCTTTTCTACCTTCTGGGAGGCCCCTGAGTCTCAGATTGGATCTCCGGAGGTAATTTTCCTGGTAGTCCATTGCCTTTCTCATTTCTAGCAGTTATTTCTCTAGTTCGTCTACCCTCCTGCTTAGTGGGTTCAGCGTGTCCTCTGCCGCCAAGATGTGGCCCTCCATCTCCTCCAGTCGCTCGTGGTGTCATTCTACTTGTGCTTCTACCAGGTCCAGTCGCCCCATAATTTTATTCTCTAGCCTCTCCAATTGCAGTGACAGGGCTTCCATTAGCTGGTCTTTCAGCTCGCACCCCAAGGCTGACATCTCCGCTGCCGAGAAGGAGATGAGGCCTGTGCTACTCGCCAGGTTCGCAATCGGCAGTTTCTTATTATTTTTAGCCCCCAATATCTGTGATTTACTCGATGTGGATACTACAAACTCATCCATGGCACTCTCCAATGTGGCAGCTCCGCTCTTTGAGAAAGATACAGCGTGGATTTTGGCGGATTTAATAGAAAATTGCACCCGAGGGTAGGAGCTCGAAAAAGGCACGTCCTCACGCCATTAAGCAGTCACGTGACCCCATTGCAGCTTTTTAATAGAAGCAATGGTATAAGCTGGGACCTGATATTGGGATAGCAGTTTTGGGGGAGAGTGGACCCATTTTACAAAGTACCTCTGTAGTGAGGATTGTATCCATTCCTGCTAAGGGAGCTTTATTGAATCCCATCCCTATCTTAGAGTATTAAAAATAAAGAGGGAGTGATAAAAACAATGGGATTAATCATGTTTAAACCTCCTTTCTTATGAGGTAAATATACAATATTTCATTTCATAGGATTTAGTCTGCTGCCCCAAAGCATCTGGAAGAAGCAACTAAGAATTCTTGTTTCCAAATGTGCTGGGGGAGCATATACATAACTTAAATATGTAAATATTGGTAATAAAGATTTCTTAATAATTTGAACCCTTTTTTCCCTAACTTCCATGTTTTCCATATTTTGATCTTGCTTTCACAAATTTCAAGTTGTTTTCCTCAGTTCAGGGAGGCAGTGTCCCCAGGCCCGAACCAAGTGCCTAATAATTTTTAAGCAATAAGTCATGACCAAAGGTTATGTTAATGGTCTGTTAATCACCTTCTAGGGGTGTACTGTGGCACGAGGTGTAGCCGAGTGCCACATGCCCTTAGAGGGTGATTAACTGACCATTAACATAATCCCTGGGAGTGCCTTATTGCTATTATAATAAAAATGTTTTGAAACAGTGTTAAACATTGTTCAGCATATGGCTAAGCTCTACATGTATGTTAATAAAAGATTAACATAAGGCTGTTAGAATGTTGGCAACCAATCAGAAAGCTCCATTTCTTAGACCCTTTTTATAATTGTTGGGAAGATGAAATGGGGATTCCTTGTATAGTAGGGGAACTATCAGTAATATTACCTAATACTAATGTGATACTTTTATCAATGTTTAATTTTGCTCCTGAAATTCTAGAACAGGATACAAAGGTTTGAATAGCTTTTTCTGCTAATTTAATATCCTTAACTAAAATGCAGACATCATCTACATATGCTGTAATTTTTTCTGCATGCAGAGTAAAGCTGGGGGCTAACCCTATAATCTGTTTGTCCCATTTGATCTGTCTTATAACAAGATCCAAACAAAAGGTGTAAAGCAAGTGGCTTAAAGGGCACCCCTGGCTCACACTTTTCCGAAATTGGACAGTGTCCCTCAAAATACCATTAACTGCAGGTATAGTGCTGGCTTTGTTATATAGGTTGCAGATCCACTTCACTAATTTCTCAGGTATACCATATCTTGCCATCATTTGAAATAAATAGTGATGTTCTACTCGATCAAATGCTTTGGATTGATCAAGGGCTAAAATATAACCTTTAATATTATTCTTATTGCTCATTTCTATTAACATAGAAACATAGATTTTGATGGCAGATAAGGACCACTTGGGCCACCCAGTCTGCCCATTTCCCCTACCTAATGGATAAGCAGCAGATCCTAGTTAACCAACAGCCTACTTCTTCCTACCCCCACTCCCTAGAATTGCCTTATGATTGTCCTATGCATGCTTGAATTCCACCACTGTTTTTGACTCCATAACCTCCTCCGGAAGGCCATTCCGTGCATCCACAACCCTCTCTGTGAAAAAATACTTCCTTAAATTACCTCTGAGCTGCCCCCCTTCTATCTTCAAATTGTGCCCCCTTGTTCTTGCACACCTCTTTTTTGAAAGATGCTACCCTCTTGGACTTTGTTGATTCCCTTGAGGTACTTGAAAGTTTCTATCATGTCCCCCCTCTCCCTCCTTTCCTCGAGGCTATACATATTAAGCTCCTTAAGTCTCTCTTCATATGTCTTCCAGTGCAGACCCTGCACCATTTTAGTTGCCCTCCTCTGGACAGCTTCCATCCTGTCTATGTCTTTGCAGAGACTAGGTCTCCAGAACTGCACGCAGTACTCCAGATGGGGTCTCACCAACTGTCTGTACAGAGGGATAATAACTTCTTGTTTTCTACTGGTGATGCCTCTCCCTATGCATCCCAGTATCCCCCCAGCCCTCCTTGCTGCCCTCTCACATTGCTTGCCCACCTTTAGGTCATCTGATATGACTACCCCCAGGTCACTTTCCATTTTTGTTGTTGCTAGTATCTCACCCCCCATTGTGTACTCTTCCCCTGGTTTTTTGTTTCCCAGGTGCATTACCTTGCACTTCTTATTAATTCTCTTAATAGGAAAAGATTGTGTTGCATTTTTCGATTGGTGTAGCACATGTCTGTGCTGTATCAATTAATGTGTCTGCAACTTTAAGGAGTCTTTTATTCAGAACTTTTGCCAGTATTTTGTAGTCACTGTTTAAAATGCTAGCAGGCCTCCAATTTGATAAATTCTGTTTGTTACCTTTTTAAAATTATAGCAAATAATTGCTGTACATAAATGTCTATAATCCTGATCTGTTTCTAACATAAAGTTAAAAACTAGTGATAAAAAGTAACTCATTTCTGTGTTGAACTTTTTTTAAAAGTCATTTGAGATTCCATCTAGACCTGGGGAGGTTCCTGATTTCAAAGATTTAATAACATCACTTATTTCTTCAGGTGTTATTGGGGTCACTAATGTACTGCCCTCATTATGTCCTAATTGGAGTAATGGAGCGGTTAAAAAGTTCTTAAGATCACCATGAGTCAAAGAACTTTCAAAAATGTTCCTTCAAAAATTGCTGTACTATAGACAACATCCCTAAGTCAGAGGTTACCAAAGAGCCCTCCTGCAAAATAAGAGCAGTCATATAAGTTTTTCTAATCTTTGTTTGCAAGCCTTATAAGGGTCTGATGCCAGATGTTTAGTAGTTCAAAATCTCATTTCCATATTTAAAGATTTTGCTCTGTCATATTGGTATAGTTTCATTTGTTTTTTAATCTCAGACAGTTGAAATTAAAATTTTATTTGATCTTTTGGGGAAAATGACATTAATTTATATAACTGATTCCTATATCCTAAGTATTTTAAATAGTTTGTAGTTGCTGCATTTTTCCCAAAGGAGATTAATAAGTTTTCCAGATCTTTCTTTGTGTCTGACCACCAATACCATAAATGCTCATATACGTACAGAGTAGTATTTCTGGCTTCAAAAAACAATTCCAATTGCTTCTGATACTCAGGGATTTCTAAAAGTGAGGAATTTCATCTCCATCTCTGCATGTGGGAGAAAACCCTCGGGGGTACAGAGGCTAAACTGCAATGGCCTAATAGGATGTGATGATCCAAAAATTCAGTGGACCTAACTGTCATCTGAATAGTTTTAATATGTTGAGAAAGGAAAAAATAATTGGTGTGAGTAGCAAAAATATGTCCGAAATATGTAGCTCCTCTATCTTGTTTTAAGGCTCTATAGGCATCTGTTAGACCTGCATCTAGTAATGTCTGTTTTAAAGCATGTGAATCACGATATATTTTTCTGTCTCTCCAGATATTTTCAAATCCAGACTACAATTAAAGTCTTTGCCCCAAATGATGTTTCCTCGTGAAAAGAAATAGTTTTATGTCTTCAAAAAGTTCAGTTCTAATAGTCTTACTTTGGAGGCATATGTATTTATAAGCTGAAAAGTAAAACCTCCACATGTACAGTCTAAAGCAAGGACATGGCCTGGCCATATATCAATTACTTTAGTAATATTAAACCCAGAGCACTTAAATAAGATGCCCAATCCATCAGCTACATCTGTTCTGAACATCCAGTAGGAAGGGCTCCACACCTATCTCCTCCTGAGTTGTTCAGTTTCAGAAAGTGAAATGAGTCTGGTCTCCTGAATAAAAATAATGTCAGCTTGTATCTGTCCTAATAATGCTAAAATTGACACACCTGCATTTTGTAGTTTTTCAAACTACATGTATTCAAGGAAGCAAGGGAAAGGGTAGCCATAATAGTGAATTGATATGTCATGGATTATCTGTGTGCTTAGTTTTTGCTTCTTTTTTTTTTTTTTTTTCCTTTTTTCACTTTTTTTCTTTTGCCAATTCTATGGACCCGTTGTCTTCATCTTCTACTTCTGAAACTATTTCTGAGTGGTAGGAAACATCGGATTATAGCTCAGAATCCCATTTCTTCTTGTAGGGGGGTGAAAGGGTTTTGAATAGGAATCATAGAGGGAGACTCAAATTGTTTTGCCACTGCTGTAGTGACTCGTTTTTACAGTTTCAAAAGGGGGGGCATATGTGGTTTAAGTGCCTCTGTAACAGGTGTTGGGACAACCTCTTCTTGTCCCTGTGGCTCAGATTGCAATTGGTCCTGGTTAGTTGAGGGCTGTGATTCTAAAGGGGTCAGACCCCGAGATCCCTTTCAAGCAAATTTCCTTCCTGTCTGTTTTCCTCTAGCTGCTGTGCTCTATCTCCCTGATCAAAGTGGGTGTCCCACGAAGAGGAACCTCTTCTTTTTTCTTGGGCCTTATGAACTAAGTCTTCTTGATCCCAACCTTCCATTCTATTAGGTCTTGCCCATGGGCATTGGTGAAAGGCATGACCTTTTTCATCACAAAGGTTGTATTGAAATATATCTTCACACATATCACTACAATGCCCATAACCCCGACATAAGGAACATTTCAGTGTCACAAGTACTACTTAGGTGTGTCCTTGCCCCACATTTATAACATGCACTCAGCTGCCCCCCCATAGAAACAACCTCCCCTTTACCCCCAAAAAAACTGTTTGGCAAATTAATTATTCCTGAATTAACCTGAAAGAGTTTTACTTAAAATTTCCATCCACCTATCCAAATCCCTTCCGTATCAATAATGACTTCAGGTGGGCCTAGGATGTCACATTGATTTTGTAACCAGTGGTATATGTCACTGACATTAACTCCCTCATTCCTAAACATAATGGTAATATGGCGTATATGAGGTTTTTGTTAGGGGAATTGTGTAAAAAGGGGTCCAAAGAGAGGTTTGTTTTAAGTTGCATTTTTCCCAAAATTTCTCCAGGCTAAAGACTGTTTTTAAAACTGATATCAAATGTATCTTCACCTGATATATGAAGTAATGTATGAATCTCTGCTGGAGAAAATCTCATTGATCCTTTTAAACGATTTCTTGCTATGTAATACCTATCTGGGTGATCTGTTAAACCTCCTCAGTAGCGCAGTCTAACTGCATTTTTCCTCAGGGCCTCTAACTTGTTTTTAAAAAGTTCTGACATTGGAATCCTAGTATGCTCATCCCAATTTCCTTGCTATGTTGTTCCCCATTCATAATTTTTAAATTACTATCATTTTCAGAAGACATATTAGAGTTACTTTTTACCCATGGTGGACCAGGCATATCTGAGTCCTGGTTTCCACCACCCATATTCTGTGCAGTAAGGTTATTTGGGGCTCCATGTAATGTGGATTGTTCTTTACCTGAGCTCAGAATTTGAATTGGTACCACAGTTTCCTCTGTAACGGGCCTGTTTTCCAAATTCTGTGAAAAATCATCTCCCCAGTCAGGATCTGGTATCCATTGTCCTGTTTCTGCCCTTTTCCAGTCAGTGCTATAAGCAAAGCACTATCAGCAGACCAGTCTTTGCCATGTATCCCGCTTATGTCCTTCTGAAGTCCAAACTGCCTACGGATTTGTTGTGATGCAGTTATAGGATGTACCTCCCCTGGATGGTTTGTCAGTTCTCCTGTACACTGCTCTTTTCTTGCAGTGTTCTCCGTAGTAAGGCTCATCCTGTCTGCTGAAAGGCATCACCTAGCAGGATCTACCGCACAATCCTTTAAAACGTCCCAGGGATTATCTCTGTCAGCCAAAGTGAGCTCTGTATCACTTTTGGTAACATTTTCCACCATATCAGGAAATTCTGAGTTCTCTGTAGTTAAATTCTGTGAAATCCGGGATTCTCTTTTCTCCAATCTTCATTCTCTTTCATACTCTGTTCGTTTGCTGGGAGAGATAATGCCCCCATCTTCTCCACTTCCATGGTGCAGTCACACTTATCCACCATCATGGAGATGCATGGGCTCCCCCTACTGGCAAGAGTAGGGGCATTTCCCTTGTGTCCTGGCCTAATTTCCCCCATTCACTGGAAATACCACAAACAGCTTAATCTGGTTCATTCTTACTTGGCATTCATCTGTGTGGGTGGCAATTGTGAAGGGGGAGGAGCAGCTGCAAAGTGGGGTTTTAGCTGCACAATCGAGCAGACTTGATAGACCGTGTGGCCTGTTTCTGCTGGCAAGTAGTAAGTAAGTAACTAGCAACAGTACCATCAAACTACAAAGAACTACTGGACACCTGTATAAGCAGTCCAACTATACATGCCAAGCAAGTCATCTTCAACATAATGCAAGGTAATAGAAGCTAACATTCATAATCCACCCCAAAACCACTCCTACTCATACCAACCCCCCCAAAAAAATGAAATAAAAAAAACACTAATAACCATTCTTTTTTCTTTATTCTCCACCCCCTTCCAGGCAACAAGTATGACAACTACATATGGAAAAGACCCATGGTTATCTCAGACAGCAACTCAAACTAGCCTCACAAGCCCAGAAAGAAAAAGATCTGAAGGGGAAAAAAAAAGATCAGAAGTAAATATTGCAACCATCTCAAAGCACTGGAAACCTCTGCAAAAGTTAAGCATCATAACAACCCAAAAAAGAAAACACCCAGTGAAGAAAATACCTGTATTTCCAAAAAAACAAGAGAACATTCCTGAAAAAAAAAATGAATAATACTTTTGTAACCACCACCACCCCCTTCCCACTTTACACAGTTGGCTACCCCTGGCACCCATAACTGGGCATAGACAAATTCAGAAACATTTAGCAATCGTACCATCCCTAGCTTTGGGAATGCATACTAGGCTAATTATGCTAGAGATCAGAGGGGTGGGGGTGTACAAAAGCAATATGACCTAATAGGGGTATACTGTGTGCAAGGAGACAGTGATTGAGTGGTTACAGAAAGGGCAACTCAGTCATGGTGCCTGTGTACAGGGCTGCCTGGCAGGGGAGTGAGCGGATTCCTGGGTGGGCCAGGTAGGGCAAAGGGAAATACGCATGTATACACTTGCGGGAGGAGGAAGGGGAGGGAAGGTATATGGGATGGGGGTGGTGGGCAGTGGCTGAGCTGGACCACTAGCATGGTGGGGTGGGTGGTCACTCACTTGAGAGGTGCAGGGTTCGGGTTCAGCGTGGTGAGTTTTTTTTTGCTGGCAGCCTTTTTTTAGTTATACAAGTATTTCACCCCCAACGTACACCCCTGGGGTTGAGAATCCTTTAGTAGGGGGATGTGGGTGGCACAGCCCCCCTGCATT
This sequence comes from Neoceratodus forsteri, assembly GCA_016271365.2. Lineage (NCBI taxonomy): Eukaryota > Metazoa > Chordata > Ceratodontiformes > Ceratodontidae > Neoceratodus > Neoceratodus forsteri. The sequence goes on along the minus strand of CM057457.1, from coordinate 387,952,780 downwards.
AAAAGGAAATACATGTATCTCGGGATCCTTCTTTCACTTCGCCACGAGTGTGCATTGCCAAAATTCATTTTTGGTGATGTACATGTGCCCTAATAGCGATCACTATTCCACAATCACAGTTATGATATAGAACCCCTAATAGGTATTTGCAAAACTCAGGTCCTGAGGAAATAACTTTTTGCTAGAGCTATGCTAGATCTATACCTCTGGAGGGGTACCCAGTAAATCCACACACAGGAAGAAGTAACATAACTGTCCAAACCATAGTTGGGGTTCTAGAGTGTGGCTTTATTCCAAAAGATGTTCTGTAAAGCAAGGGTGGACCCTCAAAGTTTACACATTGTGGCATTAAGAACTTGCAGAACAACAAAACGACTGTATCTGACAGAAAACTCTTTGTATTGAATGAATACTTCTGCTCAGTATTCACAAAAGAGGACGTGGGGAAGGTGTCTAATCCAATTAACAGAAGCACTCTCGGGGGGGGGGGGGGTCGATCCCAGTCCTTTCACAGAAGAACAGGTTCTGAAATAACTCCTAAAACTGAAGGTGGACAAAGCAATGGGGCCAGATGGAATTCACCCCAGAATTCTAAAAGAATTAAGCAGAGAAACAGTGACACCACTGACTACCCTTTTTAACAAATCATTGGAGGATGGTGTGATACCTGAAGACTGGAAGAAGGCTGATGTGATTCGCCTTCACAAAGTGGGACCAAAACAGAGGCAGGAAACTACAGACCTGTCAGTTTGACCTCTGTGGTAGGGAAAGTGATGGAATCACTTCTGAAGGAGAGAACTGTTGAGTACCTAGAGGCCAGTGGGGCACATGACCCAATGCAGCATGGTTCACAGTGGGAAGGTCATATCAGACGAATCTAATTGATTTCTTTGACTGGGTGACCAAAGTAGTAAACCAGAGATGTGCTGTGGACATGGCCTACTTAGACTTTAGCATGGCATTTGACACAGTCCCACACAAAAGATTAATAGTCAAATTAACCAGCCTGGGAGTGGGTCCCAGGGTGGTAGCCTGGGTAAAACATAGGCTGGACAACAGGACACAGAAGGTAATTGTAAATGGAGTCCACTCTGAAGAAAAAGGGGTTGCTAGTGAAGTACCGCAGGGTTCAGTACTGGGTCCAGTACTTTTTAATGTCTTTATAAGTGGTATTGCAGAGGGACTGGAAGGAAAAGTGTGCCTCTTTGCAGATGACACAAAGATCTGCGACAGGGTTGATACACAAGGAGGCGTGGAAAGGATGAGAAGGGACTTGGCAAGGTTGGAGGAATGGTCAGAAATATGGCAGCCTGGATTCAGTGCAAAGAAGTGCAAAATAATGCACCTGGGAAACAAAAACCCAGGGAAGATTACACAATGCTGGGGAGGTAGTAACACAACAAAATGCAAAGGATCTGGGGTAATCATATCAGATGACCTTAAGGTTGGAAAGCAATGTGAGAAGGTGGTAGGGAGGACTGGGGATAGTGGGATGTATAGGAAGAGGCATCACCAGCAGAAAACAGGAAGTTGTTATCCCCCATACAGACAGTTGGTGAGACCCCATCTGGAGTACTGCATCCAGTTCTGGAGACCCCACCTCCACAAGGACATAGACAAGATGGAGGCAGTTCAGAGGAGGGCAACTAAAATGGTGCAGTGTCTGCAGAGAAAGCCATCTGAGGAGAGACTAAAGGAGCTTAATATGTATACCCTTGAGGAAAGGAGGGATGGGGGACATGATAGAAATGTTTAAGTACCTCAGTGGAATCAACAAAGTCCAAGAGGGTAGCTTCTTTCAGAAAAAGAGATGTGCAAGAACAAGGGGACACAATTTGAAGATGGGGGGGTGGCTCAGGGGCAATGTGAGGAAGTATTTTTTCACAGAGAGGGTGGTGGACGCATGTAACAGCCTTCCTGAGGAGGTTGTGGGGTCTAAAACTGTGGGAGAATTCAAGAATGCATGGGACAGATATAAGGCAATTTTTGTGGGGGGTAGGAAGAAATAGGCAGTTGGTTAAATAGAATCTGCAGCTTATCCTCTAGCTAGGGAAATGGGCAGACTAGGTGGGCCAAGCGGTCCTTATCTGCCGTCAAAGTCTATGTTTCTATGTATTCCCATATTTCATAGGACATTGAACATCTTGCACTTGCATTCCCATATAGCATAAGACTTTCAACATTTCTTCCAGTGGCACTGGTCACGACTGAACATTGCTTCCAGTGGCACTGACCACAACTGAACACATGTTTGGCTAGTAACTAGTACAACCCACTTCAAAGGGTAAAATCCTTTTCAGACATGGGCCCTATGTTGTAAGCACCAGGTGCCCTTATTGAACCTGTAGTCCTGAATTGGTTACTTCAGATGGGGGTCTGCCCACCCTTTGTTCCCAAATCCACATCCAGCCATTCTTCAGAGTTACATCTTGAACACACTTGGACAGTGCTTAATTGAATGAACTTTAGCATCGAGCATTTAAAACACTACACTGGAAGTGGAAGAATTAAAGTCCTGAACAATGTGATATAGTCATACGTCTAGACATCACACATGTGAGCCAACTTTAAATAAGAACAGTTGCAAACTTCTGAATTCACAGAAGAGTTGTGCATTTCCCTTTTAGCCAGCGAAAACAACAGCACAGGTACTTGCTTTCTGCAGCAAAAAAGTCAGATCCTACGCACTGTTTAGACATTTCAGGCAGCTTTAAAACATCCTGGATCAAAAAGGGGATTTCCCCTAGGATCCATCCACTAGCAGTCCTTTTCACCCCTTCAGGGATGAAAATCAGGATATCCTGCTGTAGACAATGGTTTCACCATTTCTCTTGGAAAACTGGAGAATATCAGGACTAGGGTGAGAAAGCACAGCCCTACTCAGAGCACTCACCTGAGCAGTTCTCACTCCTCTCACTTCCCACTGTAGACTCACAGTGACTACAATCTCAAGATTCTAAACTCCCTCCTCACAGCTGGCTGTGGCTTATACTGCTGTGAGAGTTCCAAATGAGCTCACCTCTTTCATCTCAGCTGAAGCCAAGTAAACAAAGAGTGAGCAGGTGAAAACCCCATTTAACTAGTTAATCACCAGCTGCCTCTCCCTGCCTAGCACTGATACTGTGGGGCTTCTAGTAACCCCAGGAGACAGTAACTTTGAACTGTTACAGATACAGCAATAGCAACAAAGCCTTCTGCTGATAAGAAAGGACTCTCTACTTTTTAAAAAAAAGTTATTTTCTTTTTCATTACACTGTTTCCACATTCCTACATCTTACCCATACCTCCCTACGCTAACCCCTAAACATTCCCCAACTCCCCAACACAGTTATGCAACAAAGTTTTTAATTAGAAATGCACATTTATTTACTGTTCCTCACTTCTAATACCAGCAACTGCAAAAGTTCCTGTTCAAGATCAAAACATAATAAAATGTTTTCAAATCACTTGCCTTGTTTTCCTTGCCTCCATATACTAATCCAAAACAAAGTAACCCTTTTCAAAAAAGAGTCTTTAAAATAAAAAAAACAGTTCAAAGATGTAATCCAAGAGAGAAAATAAATCCATGCCAAGACACCAAAAAATCCAAAGAAAATATCCATGATCCACAGAAAAATCCATGAGTGACCAAAAACAAAGCAATACATGAAACCCAGACAGGAAATATCCAAAAGAAAAAAAAACAAATCCACCAAAGAAAGAAACAAATCCAATGGAAAATCCAGAAGAATCACCAAGAAAAGTACTCCTCCCAATGCCACGAAGCCTTCATGCCCACCAAATCCAACTCCACAAACTCCATAAAAATCCAGTGACCAGTACTCCAGTTTAACTCCACCAATGACAACGCTCCATCCTCCAGTGACAGGCTCCAAGAAATCCCACTCCTCAGTAGACCTAAACGAAGCAGCCACCTCTGTGACATCTGCCTCCATGAGAAGCCTAACTGCGCCCCAACTTGAAGCCATGCCCTGCAATCTATCAAAACACACGCCACACAACCAATCACAACACAGCAAACTGTCGGTCACAGAAACCCTCCCACCACCTAACTATACCCCAAACCAGTCACCATCACATTTTTATGCTACATGGACCAATAGAAAACACTTATGTAGCCCCATTCACCCCAACAACCAATCAACATCCACACACACATCATTCACAGAATTATGTCTGCCCACACACAAAACTGACACCAGAACACCACAGAAACAATAAAGTCCTCAACAACAAAAAATATATATTTTTCTACTACCCAAAAAATCACCAAAAAACACTTCACAGGCCCCTTGCATAAATCGGACATGTGATGGGGGCAGTTGGATAAACCATTTATTTTCATTCATCCCCGGTGACCATGGGTAAATCACTCATGGCTCCACTACGCTGCACACCACTTGTGAGGTTACCTGGGGTCACCTGGGCACCGTGAAATAATGGTTTATCCATGGCCCCCCTAGCATACCTATTTCTAATCTGAAGTAATTTTTCCTTTGTTGCATTGTGCCAACCTGACCTATATTCAAGCATTAAGTGCACTCTTGTTCGAGTGAACTAATTGAATATTTACCCCAAGCTGGCTGTGCACTACTTGCCACATATTGTTCTTGTCAGAACAGCACACTTGGCTGGCTCTGAATATGGGGACCTATACCACTTAACTCAGTGGAACCCACTGCCCACAAGACAGTGGCTACAGGAATGAGTAACATCATGTAAGCAAGCATGTTTGGCATTGATAAATGCTTGTTTAGTTAGGTGGGATATTTGCAGCTGTACTGTCTGGCTTAAGTGACTTGTTAACTGTATTATAAAAAAAGCATTGCACCCACTTTGCGTGCTTCTTTTGATTACTGTTTGGATGTATTTACATTTAGAGCTGGTTTGTTTTCCTGTGTATACTTTGGAGTTTATGGGCTCCATATTCAAAAGTCCTTGGCTGCATTGCACAAGTTCCTGAGTCACGCAACTGAGATGCGCCAACACAAAATAATTATATATTCAGAAGATACACCATGATTTGCAACCTCGCATTTCCAACTCTGTATCCCAAACATGCGTGATCATGCAACTGAAGATGTGCAGCACATCCCTGGCAGGGGGAAACACGCACCACAAGCAAGGACATAACTGAAATGCACTAGGACAGTTAAGATGGGCATGACACAACTTTGCAATATTCAGCCAGGATGTGCAAATGGTCTCATTGCACACTCCGAGCCCAAACCCCACATGCCGGAGCTCAGTACTGGAATGCATTTAATCCATTTGCATACCAAAGGCATGCAGTGGTTCTAGTTATGATGGGCTGCCCCACCACTTCACAGTGTTGAACAGGAGGTACCGCGGCCTAGCAAGCAGGAATGTTGATGTATGTTTGTGGGTTGGTAGACTGCAGTGGTCTGAGTACAGTGCTGTTACTCATGGCCATGGACAGGGTTAGACAGAGGTATAGGGGCCCCCCATGACAGTGGCTGTATGGGCCCACCTGGACATGCAATGGAGTGGGCACAGGGTGACACACCCTGATCAGCATACCACATGGATGTGTCACACTGGCTACACTTGCAGCATACAGTCACCTGCACAGTGCCCTACATTCCTGCTTATGATAGGAACATGGCAATGACTGCAAGGACTGTCCTTGTGCAAGAGGTGACCAGGTACCCAAGTGTGAGGCTCCCACCTGGACCATGTCAGGTACCCTGGTAGGCCTGTCTGACAGTGGTCTTGCACATGTCCATGGTGGCTGTATACTCACCACTGGAGGGGTCCGGTTTCCATGGGGCATGTCCATGTCACCCCAGGCCACAGATTATATCCCCCACCCCACGCTGCCCACTGTTCTGCTATGCCCACCACAGAAACACCATGCCAACCCACCACAGAACCCTGTGGCAGTGCAAACTGCATGGCAGGCATCAATGACATGTCTGTGGCACCCTGTTGTGTGGGCCTGGCATGGGTGTGCTGTGTGCACCTGTGGTGTACTGCCATGGGTGTGCACACCAGGCAATCCCAGGCCCCTGCCATGCCTCCACTGGTACCCCAGGCTACTCGTGCACTGTTGCCACACATGGCACCATGATCACATGCCACCATCTTGTGGTGCCTCAAAGGCCAAATGTGTGCAGGCCATGCTCCTTGATACATTTGCTGCATTGTGGCAGTCCACTCCCCTGGTGTGCCTAGGGGGCACACAACAGCATTGGCATATGGCTGCTGGGTGTCTGTGTCCAGGGTGCAGTGTTGGGGGGGTTGATCTCTGGATTGTGCCAGTGGTGACATGGCACCTGTGGCTCTGGGTACATCCATCCTTGCATGACTGCTGTGTGTGGGTACCTGGAGCATGTTGTGATGCACTTCTGAGGGATGTGTCCGGATGGCCTGCCTGCAATTCTGCAGCCTGCCTATGGGTGGCTGGCCAAATTAGGCCATCCTTTTGTTTGCTTAACTTTTGGCAGCTTATTTCTGAGATGCGTAGCAGATGCTCTGCACATTTTGACTAAATATAGCGTGCACAGCATATCCATGGAACTGTCCCCTTTATTTGCACTGCATGCATTATTTATTAGGGATGGGTGGATATCCAAGCCGATAAATTGAACCAGTCTGTTTTTCAGCTTGCCTGATCTGATTCAACCTGATCAAGTACTGCTTTAGAATCAGGTTGATAAGTTCTTATATGAAATAGCACTGGTAGTGCTAGAGAAATAAGCAGCCGGTCCAGCAAAAAATCCTGACTCGAACCAGGATTTATGACATGGAGTGGCAACACCTTTTGTTTATTGCTATTTTTAGCCACTCTGTGTCTAATATAGACTGCATAGTTTCACTGCAGCATGTGGCTGGCCAGAACACTTGCTCCTCTCCTTGGGACTGCTTATTTTCCTTTACCTCTTTGCTGGTAATTGTTGCAGCTTACAAAACAAAGGTATAGACTGCATAATCACCGCAACATGCAGCTGGCCAGGACACTTGCTCCTCTGCTTGAGATTGCTTATTTTCCTGCATCTCTCTCTTTGCTGGTAACTCTTACGGCTTACAAAACAAAGGTATAGACTGCATAGTTTTGCCACAACATGCGGCTGGCCAGGACACTTGCTCCTCTCCTTGAGACTGCTTCTAAGTGACTGGAATCAGAACACACTACTGTCTGAAACAATCCAATAAGATAGTGGTCACAGGGTATCCAGATCTGATATCCAGTCAGAATTATATATCTGCCCCTTCCCATTATTTATGCATAATGGCACATTCTCTCCCTTTTGAATATCGCACTTCTGCACATTTTCAAAGATGCACTGCGCATTTCTATTTTGGGCCACACTTCTCCTTTAAAAGTATGGGCTAGGTAACTATTCCTGCTAGACTATGTTAATCTGCTGACTGCTGCTGTCCTCCCTGGGACTCCCGCGAAAATTAGATACTGTATCTCATGGGGTTATCCCACTTGTAGAAATTTCAAATAAATAAAGAATAACAATGTGATTTTGTTTTTTACTCTGTTTGACTTTGGGAACTGTCTTCATTTTAAAAATGTGATTTTGTTTTTTGTTTTTACTGAGGGGAATCACATTTTTATAATTCAGATAGTCACCAGAACCAGTCAGAATGCAGTTTTACTGTATTATGATTATCTGCATTATATAGATGTTACACAGACTTTTTTTTTTACTTAGGGGAAATCACGTTTTTATAGTGATGACATTCACCAGAGCCAATCAGAATATGTAGAGGATAATGAATGGGGAATGGTTAAAAACAACATTGTGTTCCTTCAAGAGCTTGTTATGCCAACATTGCAAGCATTGAGTGAAGCTCAAGGTTTAATGTGAAACATAACAACCTCAAGAAGGGAACGCCGTGTTGTTAAATGTACCTCATTCATTGTCCTTTATAGTGGATGGGCAGCATTTCAACTGCATTTTCCCTCCTGTCCTGCTCTGCCTCTCATCCAAAGACTGACTGTTCTCAATACCACCACCAACCATGTTCAAGCCCTGATCCCTTCAAAAGCACTATTGTGACTGTGCCCCCTGCAAATATGTGTACCTTTATTTTCTTCATTAGTCTCTAGATGTCAGCATTCATCAATAAAACAAGTAGCCGCAAACTCTGAGGCCCCCACAAGCACAAAGGCACTGATGTTGTTATGGTATTGTTGTGACATAGTCAAAAGGATATAACAACCTCTTGATGTCACAACGATACCGTAACAAGGATAGGAATTCATTGTATTCCATCCTTAAAAATACTCTCATACATTATATTTGCATTGTATGATTTGTATTCAACCACTAGTCTGTGATGCTAGGCACTTCTTAATGCTTGTATTCTTAAATTATGCTTAGGTGTTTGCTCACCAATTATGTACTCTCCCAGGTTGTGCCTGAAAATAAGCAGTTTTTTTTGCCTAGTGCATTTACTCAGTTAACAAAAGCTAAATAAATAACAATAAAAAATAAATTGTATTATGACTGGCTCTAATTACCATGGGTGGGATATTCAGACAGCACCAGGCAGGGGCGCAAGCCTGGGCGCAGCGCAACTGGGCTGCACCCAAGCATGGACCAGGTGATATTCAATGGTGCTGCACTGTGGCCCAGCACCATTGACAATGGCACTGAGGGCGCATGCACCGCGCATGGCGCAGTGGCACTGCACCAGCGTAAGTGGCAGAAGGGGAGCAGGGGGATGCACCAGTGCAAGTGTGGTTGTGCTAGGTGCATCAACTGCAATATTCAGCACTGGGCATGCGAATGAGGCCATTATGCATGCAATGCACAAATGGGGCCATTTGTATGTCATTATGGTCCCATTTGCATATGGTGCACCGATTCCCAGTGACTTGCACCTGGCGCCCCGCCAGGCTGCAGTCATTGGGGACTGATTCCCTGCAGTCCCTTGGCAAACCCCACTCCCATATGCCTGATCATGGGCATATGAGTATTGTATTCCTGGTGGTCCAGTGGAACCCCTCCCAGTGCCTGATCATGGGCGGATATAGCAAATGTTATCCTGGTGGTCCAGTAGTACCCCTCCCCACCCACCCACTGGGGTCCCTCCACCCAGCACCCCCAGTCCCACCCGCATGCCACCCAGCCGCCTGGTGGTCAGTGAAACCCCAGTGCCTGATCACTGGTAGGTATAGCGAATGTTATCTGGTGGTCCAATGGTACCCCTCCCCACCACTGAGGTCCCCACCACCTAGGACCTCCAGTCAGCAGCAGGACCAATAGGCATACAGATAGTACTGTACACTGTCAGTCGGCAGGGTGGCACTGCCCACCGCTGACTGGAGGGTCCTAGGTGGTGGGGGACCTGAGTGGGTGGGGAAGGGGTACCATTGGACCACCAGAATAACATTCGCTATACCTGCCAGCGATCAGGCACTGGGGGGGTTTCACTGGACCACCAGGGATACATTACACATATGCCCGTGATTGGGCGATGGAGAGCAGTCCACTGGACCACCAGGGATATTGACACATATGCCCGCATTCGAGCGATGGAAGGGCACATCACTCCTGGGGCAGGGAGCATGTGGACAGTGTTCTGGGTGGGCAGATGGACATCCACGGCTGACGGCTGCCTTGCTGCACCCTGCAATATGGCAGCTGACCTGTGGGTGACCAGGATTTGTTCCTGGTTTTACCAGGCACAACTTTGTGCCCCCCTGAGTGGCACAAGAAGGGGTTGTGCCAGCATATGCACCGCACATCCCGGGCTGAATATTGGGATGTGCCACATATGCATGGACATGCCCCACCGCACTTGTGCCGCATACATTACCGATGCACCCCGGCAGATCGGGAGTTGCACAGCACACCTTGCCCCATTGAATATCATGCCGGGGCACTTCAGTGGGTTGCACATGGTGCAAAACTGTTGTGCCATGCACATCTCTTTTGAATATCCGGCCCCACCTTTATTACAAAAATGTGATTCTTGCTTTTCACTTGGAAGTGGGAGTAGCTTTAGTTGCATTGTATTCTGACTGGCTCTGGTGACTATCTGCATTACAAAAATCTGATATGTAGTTTTTTCACTCAAAGGAGCGGATAGCTGATGTTGTATTATACTCTGCCTGACTTTGATGACTATGCATTTTAAAAATGTGTTTTTTTTTTCACTTGAGGTACTTGCAGTTTCTTTGTATTCTGACTGACTGGTGATTATCTGCATTAAAAAATGTGATTTTTGTATTTTACTCAAAAGAGGAGGTAGCTGCAGTTATATTGTGCTCCGTCTGACTTAAGTGTCTCACTGCATTTAAAAAATGTGATTTTGTTTCTTGTACATAGGAAGGGGGTAGCTGCAGATTGATATTTTACTTGGTCCTACTCTGACTCTGGTTACTATCTGCATTTTGAAACTGTAACTCACATTTGTTCTGTTCTGGAAATTTTCCATGTGGTCCTATCTGAGTTGCTTAATCATCTTTTGTCTGTTATCATTACTGTTTTTTTTTTTTTTTGATTAGCATACCACTCCAGCCAAGTTTTATTACCTTTCAGTATGCTCCCTTGTGACCAGGTGTCAACAAACAAGAAGCCAGAATTTGTCAGACCCATTCTGTGAATATTATGAATAAACATAAAAAGTTAAAATGTTGTAGAAAAAAATACGTTTATCCACAGTACAGTATTTTAAAATAGGAATGTTTGAAAAACGTATTTCTGAGGTTAAATCTCAGGAAAGTTGATAGAGCTCTCAAAATATCAAGATGAAAACTTCTGACACATTTGTTTCCTTATTGTAGAAAATACTGTTTAAATATCTCTTTCAGTCAGCAGGAAGTTTGAGTTCAGTGAGAGCTGGAGCCAGCAATCATCGCTTGAGAATTGCCAGCTGAGTCACACAACACAGAAACCCCATCAATATCCTCAGCAGAGGAAATGTTTCCATGACCTACATCTCATCACCGTACAACAACAGATACATGAAGGAGAGGGGCAATTTAAATGTACCAAATATCAGAGGAGTTTAAGCAAGCTAAATGCAGTTAAATGTACTGACAAAAGTTTTACCGTGCAACATAAAAGTGTAACACATCAAATTCACAAAAAATCATATACATGTGCTCAGTGTGACAAGCATTTTACAACACAGAATGTCTTTTTGAGGCATCAACGAACTCACTCTGGAGAGAGACCATATAAATGTGCTGAATGCGACAAGAGTTTTGCCCGGAAGGATACCCTAATAAGACATCAGCGAATTCACTCTGGAGTAAAACCACATAAGAGTTCTGCCCAGAAGGATACTCTGATATTACGTCAGAGAATTCACTCTGAAGAGAAACCATATAAATGTGATCAATGTGACAAGGGTTTTACAACACAGACTATCCTCATGCGACATCTGCGAATTCACTCTAGAGAGAGACCATTTAAATGTGTTCAGTGTGACAAGAGTTTTACAACAGAGAATATCTTCATGAGGCATCTGCGAATTCACTCTGGAGAGAGACCGTGTAAGAGTTCTGCCCAGAAGGATACCCTGATATTACATCAGAGAATTCACTCTGAAGAGAAACCATATAAATGTGATCAATGTGACAAGGGTTTTACAACACAGGATATCCTCATGAGGCATCTGCGAATTCACTCTGGAGAGAGACCATATAAATGTGTTCAGTGTGACAAGGGTTTTACAACACAGAATATCTTCATGAGGCATCTGCGAATTCACTCTGGAGAGAGACCGTGTAAGAGTTCTGCCCAGAAGGATACCCTGATATTACATCAGAGAAGTCTCTCTGAAGAGAAACCATATAAATGCGATCAATGTGACAGGGGTTTTACAACACAGAATGTCTTCATGAGGCATCTGCAAATTCACTCTGGAGACAGACCATATAAATGTGCTCAATGTGACAAGGGTTTTACAACACAGAATATCTTCATGAGGCATCTGCGAATTCACTCTGGAGAGAGACCTTATAAATGTGCTGAATGTGACAAGAATTTTGCCCGGAAGGATACTCTGATAAGACATCAGCGAATTCACTCTGGAAAGAGACTGTATAAATGTGTTGACTGTGAAAAGAGTTTTTGCCATAGGAGTGACCTGATAAAACATCAACAAATTCACTGTGGAGAGAGACACTAACCCCGTGAGAAACCATTAACCTGGCTTAAGACTAGGGTCCATTCTCATGGTAATATAAATCCCTGAACTTTTGGAGATATAGTCTGACCCCATTTATCTGAACTGCCTGGGAGACACAAACTTTGTTTGGATAAATGGGGGATTGGTTAAGAGAGAGACACATGAAGCAATGTTTATTCAAGCAAAAAAAAAAACGTTATTTATTTTATGTGCCATAACAAAAAGAGGAAGGCAGATAAAAACAAGTGCAGTACTGTACTCTGCATACATTTACTGGCATATTAGCATGGTATGAATTCATTATTTGCCAAAAGAGGCCTTTATTGTTTTTTGTTTACTGTTGCCACACCTTTTTCATGCAGCTCGATGCTTCATACTGCAAAGCAGCATTACTTGTATGGGGTCACAATCTGCCTGAGACTCCATGTACAAAATACATTGCTCCAACATAGCAACAGCCTTACCATGAGTTGGCACAATGACGGGAGTGGCAGGCTCATCCTCCTCCTCATCCAACTCAGCTTCTGAGTTCACAGTTTGAGACACCAGATCAACAATCACATCATCTGATAGAACTTCATGTCCCTGATCATCTACATCACAGGAGACTCACTCCTGAATCTCCTGTTCAGTTGGATGATCAGGTAGAGTAGAAGCAATTGATGTCAACTCTTGGATTTCAGATGCAGGTAGTGTGTCAGGGTTAGCATCATTGCAAGTCTGAGTGTGGCTCATTTTGATCCTTGATCTGCTCTAAGATTTCTGACCAAGTCCCAAGCTTTAGCAGCCGTGTAGATGACACCCTTTAAATTTATACCCTTCAGGATTGTGTTAAGAGGTATAGTTTCATTGTCCTCAGCAAGGACTGTCTTAAGCAGTTTCTTCCTATACCCCCTCTTAAAAATCTCCAGCACCCCTTGATCACAGGGTTGGAGGTTGCTGGTGGTGTTAGCAGGCAAGAACATGACCCTGATTTTGCCATTGTGGGTCCAGACAGGAGCAATGTCTGGATGAGCTGGAGAGTTATCCAGCAGTAAGATGACTTTCAGGGGTAGACCTCTGGAGTAAAGGTAAGATTTCACCTGCGGTACAAACTGCTCTGCAGACCAGGCATGGAAGATCGTGCCATTCATCCAGCAGTTATGCTGGGCTTCATACTGCACCAGCAGTGTTGCTTTATTTAGGTATTTGAAACACCTTGGACCCCGGGATTTACTGATTAGTAGCAACTTTAGTTTGCGATCAACTGAGTTTATGCAGACCAGAATTGTTGCACGCTCCTTCTGCTTTTTATAGCCTGAAGCATCGGTTTCTGATCTGTATGCAAGACTGCGGTCTAGGAGACAGCTCCAAAAAGGACCTGTCTCATCAGTGTTAAAGATTTTCTTAGGTACGAGACATTCAGTCTCAATTGTGGTTAGCAGTGTATCATTGAATGGGGTGATGTCTTGGTCTGCGGCGCTCAGCCACTCCCCACACAATTTAAGCTGTCATATCCCATTCCTTACTTTGAACCGATTGAGCCAGCCCTCACTCGCCACAAAGGAATCTTGACTAACAAGTCTGGTGTAGAACTGAAGCACTTTCTGGCTTAGTAAAAGGCCAGCTATTGGAGTGCCCTTTTCTCTCTCCTGGCAGAACCAGAGGTAAATTGCCTCATCACGCTAGTTATCCTTGTACGTGAGCATGTTTTTTTGATTGGCCACACCAGCCACCATCTCCATTTTCATGGTGAACTCTCTCAACTTCTCCTTCGCTGTTTTGAGGTTGCTTATGGTGGGCTTCCTGACCCCGTACTCTCCTGTTAGCTCCACTGCTCTCTCGCCGTTCTCCAACCAGTTGAGAATTCACCGTTTCTGTGCCAGAGTGAGCACAGCTCTCTTCCGTTTAACAGACAGAATGATACAGTGAAATAACAGTGCTTGTGGGGCTTTATTAAGAGCTTTCTTAAGCTGTTGGCAGTTAAGGTACTTAAGGTAGTAGGAATTAACTGGCAGTAGGAATTGATTTAATGGATTGCTTAATTGATGCTGCCAGGTGAAAATTACAGTCACTAGCAAATGTCGCTTAGTTGATTACCCCGTTTAGTACTTTTTTTTTTCCAGTTGTTTAACCACGAGTATCATACTAAGCAGAAAGCTTGTTTACAGGTGCGACCTGGGAGCACAGGGAAGTTAAGTGACTTGCTCACAGTCACACAGTATGCAAGTGGGGGTCATGGGATTCAAACCCAGGTCTCCAGATTTGCAGCTTAGAGCCTTAAACCACTGTGCTACTGCCTCCCTAAGTTTAGTGTGGGGACATCAAAGAGGTTCGTTGGATAGGGAGGTTTGGATTAGAGGAGGTTGGATAAACAGGGTTGGACTGTACTAATCCCGAGTGAGACCATATAAATGTGTTGAATTTGATGAGTTTCCCTAGAAGATTATGCTGATATTACATCAGAGAATTTACTCTGGAGAGAATATGCCTTGGCTTAAGAATGGGGTGCATTCTTGTCATGGTATTGGAAATCCTTGAATATCTGGAGACACTAACCTGAAAGAGAGCAAGAGGGAGGAGAAAAAAAAACAGAGAATTAATAAACGTAGGGTCAGTGGGGTAGGAATAGGTAGGAAAAAGGGACAGACTAGATGGTCCTACCTGTCCTTTTAAGTCTATGTTTCTATAATGCAGGCCTTCACCTTTGTAGAGGCCCATATCCACCTTGACTGGCCCCCAGTCTCCAATGTACTGAAAGTCCTACTCCCTGTACCTTCCCTTCAACTAATTGTTGCAAAATGCCCTATTCTTCCCTCTGCCTTACACAGGTAACACATCAGTCAATGCCACTGTGCACACTACCTGCTTAAGGCCCATTCCCATCTGCCTCAAATTACCCAGCATTACTCTTACACTACCCCTTCACTTGCTTTGTCATTTTCCTCAGGTGGACCATTATATCCAACTCTTTGTGACCTACCAGTATATTAATCCACTGGATCCACTCACCATCCCACTGAGCCGAAGTGCTAGGAGGCACCTTACCTCTCTCTGCTCTCAGTTTCCTTTCCCAAGTCTGCCCCCCTAATGATTGAATCCCACATTAGCAGCTACTTCCTCCCTGGCTGGGGGTCTCTTCCTCTGACCTAGAGGCTTCCCCTTCTGAGGAGTGCTGCAATCTCTCTAGCCACTACTTCAGGGGCTTCCTCCCATCTGGTATGGTGAAGGAATATTTAATTGCCACTGGCTGAAGAGTGTCTACCCTGTGCATCACCACATACCTGCAAGAGCCCACAAGTCCAGATATTATGCCTCTGCTTAGGCATACTGTGAAGTAGTGTCAACATCCTTGGTGGTCCGGGGTGGGACAAAGGGTCCTTTGCATCCTTGCCAGCTTGTCTCAAAGTCCAGTGACTTCAGCCCTCAACTCAGAAAGGTGAATGCAAATGGGGCACACATCTGTCTTTAGAAGGTATTGTGAAAAACGTTGGCCCTATATCTGTTACCCTGCTCCACTCCCATGTCTTTGCCTGCTCAACCCTTTTTACAGCTGCAGTGGGTGGAGACTGCAGCCATTTTGCAGTAGCTCTAAAGATAAGCTACTGGATCGATATCCTGGAATGCTTCTATTTTGGGAGTTGCAGAATGATCATTCCACAGCTCCAAAATGTTCTGCTGTGGGTGCACTATTTCTTTGGCCAGTAGAACATGGGGTGGGCAGAGGGTGACTGTGAAAAGGCAGAGATACTAAACAAATATGTTTGCTCAGTATTTACAAATGAAGAGGGGGAGGTACCTAAAACAAATAATAGAAACACTCTGGATACAGAAGTTGATACCAGCCCATTTACAGAAGAAAGGGTTCCGAAAGAACTCTTATAACTAAAGGTGGACAAAGCAATGGGGCCTGATGGGATTCATCCCAGAATTCTAAAATAACTAAGGGTAGAACTAGTGACACCACTGACTACCTTCTTTAACAAATCATGGGAGGATGGTGGTACCCGAGGACTGAAGGAGGGCAGATGTGATTCCCCTTCACAAAAGTGGGAGCAAGGCAGAAGCAGGAAACTACAGACCTGTTAGTTTAACCTCAGTGATAGGGAAAATGATGGAATCACTTCTGAAAGAAAGAATTGTCGAGTATCTAGAGGCCAGATGGGCACAGGACCCAAGGCAGCATGGATTCACAGCGGGAAGGTCATGCCAGACGAATCTGATATATTTCTTTGACTGGGTGACCAAAGAAGTAGATCAGGGAGTGGCTGTGGACATGGCCTACCTAGACTTTAGCAAGGCATTTGATACAGGTCCCAAGAGGACAGCCTGGGTAAAGAATTGGCTGGAGAATAGGACACAGAGAGTAATAGTAAATGGAGTCCACTCTGAAGAAAGGGGGGTTACTAGTGGGGTACCGCTGGGTTCAGTATTAGGACCGGTCCTCTTCAATGTCTTTATAAGCGACATTGCAGAGGGACTGGAAGGAAAAGTATGTCTCTTTGCAGATGACATAAAGATCTGCAACAGAGTTGATGCACAAGGTGGGGTGGAAAGGATGAAAAGGGACTTGGCAAGGTTAGAGGAATGGTCAAATGTATGGCAGCTTAGATTCAATGCTAAGAAGTGCAAGGTAATGCACCTGGGAAACAAAAACCCAGGGGAAGAGTACACAATGGGAGGTGAGATACTAACAACAACAAAAATGGAAAGGGACCTGGGGGTAGTCATATCAGATGGGCAAGCAATGTGAGAGGGCAGCAAGGAGGGCTGGGGGGATACTGGGATGCATAGGGAGAGGCATCACCAGTAGAAAACAGGAAGTTATTATCGCTTTGTACAGACAGCTGGTGAGAGCCCTTCAGGAGTACTGCGTGCAGTTCTGGAGACCCAATCTCCGCAAACACATAGATAGGATGGAAGCTGTCCAGAGGAGGGCAACTAAAATGGTGCAGGGTCTGCACTGGAAGACATATGAAGAGAGACTTAAGGAGCTTAATATGTATAGCCTCGAGGAAAGGAGGGAGAGGGGGGACATGATAGAAACTTTCAAGTACCTCAAGGGAATCAACAAAGTCCCAGAGGGTAGCATCTTTCAGAAAAAGAGGTGTGCAAGAACAAGGGTGCATAATTTGAAGATGGGGGGGCGGCTCAGAGGTAATTTAAGGAAATATTTTTACACAGAGAGGGTTGTGGATGCATGGAACGGCCTTCCGGAGGAGGTTGTGGAGTCAAAAACAGTGGTGGAATTCAAGCATGCATGGGACAGTCATAAGGCAATTCTAGGGGGTTGGGGTAGGAAGAAGTAGGCTGCTGGTTAACTAGGATCTGCAGGTTATCCATTAGGTAGGGAAATGGGCAGACTGGGTGGGCCAAGCGGTCCTTATCTGCCATCAAATTCTATGTTTCTATGTAGTCAACCATGTCAAAGATAGCTGCTGGAGCCCAGTGTACATGCGCACTGAACTCCGTATTGGGTGCGTTCAGAGTTTGTTTAATTATGTAGTTTATTAAATTGAACACTGAAAAACTTTCCTTCCTCCACAAAAGCAGCAGACACACAGCTTAGCTGCATTAGGTACCGTAGGAGAAAAAGAAAACACACAGTAAAATGGTATACTGCACATGCCAGCTGCCATTTCTTTTAGTTTATTCAAAGCTGAATTCTCATGAAAATACATATGAAGAAGGCTAACAAAGTACACACAAAAATGAGTTGTTGATTTCAACCAGTGTTAGATTTTCTAACTGACAAGATATACTCAGTTCAATTTACAAATTTATGCTTCCTATCACTTTTTATAATCCATTCAAATAATTTTTTTTAACAAATCAACTGGTTTCGGACACTTTCATTATCAAGACATACTGTAAATAGTAATCACACTTGCCTTAAGAGAGAGAGAGAGAAGAAAGGGTGTGCCAGGGAGCGAGAGAGTGTGAGAGAAGCAGTGACCTGTCCATATTATTCATGTAAAAATCATAGTGCTTGAGAGAAAAGTTTTACCTGGGACCCCATTGCTTTTTGCAAACCGGCAATAATAAAAGAGGGTGAAACCCAACAAAAGTGCCCTGTAAAGCAAACAATCCCTGTGTTAATTACACTTGGATCCTGTGCAGCTGGTGTGTGCTTTTGATAAGAGGAGCCTGCAGACTGATGTGGGGGGGGCAATGGATGAATCTGACGAGCCCAGTGTCGCTTTCTAATTGTTGGAGACAGCAAGGTCGTAGACATTTCCTTATAGTGCAGGGGGCACAGACCAGGTCCCATTGATGATAATGGAGACTTCTTGGAACCTTCTGTACTTACCTATTAATGCTTTTGCAGTAAGGCTGATTTTTATTTGATTTGTTGTGTTGCTAGTGATACTGTTCGGTTCCATCACAAAAGCATTGCCATAAAAACTCCAAAAAAGACTTCAATTGCATTCTAAAAGGGACGAGTTGCTAGTGTGTCTGCTACTTACTGTAGCTGGCAAGTCTGTTCTTTCTAATAAATACACATGAATAAAATAGGCAACAATCAAACACTTTCTTAGTCTCTGCTAGCACTGAGGAACTGATTAGCTGACTAGTATGCACATTCATGAGCCACATTTCAACACAATATTAGAAGTGGCAAAAAATAAATAAATCCCTAGGGACACCTATCACCTTTGAAGTAGGATCAGATATACCTTACAGTGGCTGAGAACACCTCCTCTCATTTAGTGTTGCATTTGTTTACACTTTAGTCAGTTTTGTGCCTTTAGAGTGTCACATTTTACACATGTGCAGGCTTTCCCCTTTTATTGTAACTTCCTGAGTGGAGCCCCGCCCCCCCCCCAACACGTATCTCGGTTGTCTCCCTAACACACCACTACTGTGACATAATTCCCTTACCCTGGAAAGGCAGCAGCATATTAATTATAACTTATTGACCTTTGCAATCCGGATGAGATGCCAGGCCCCCACAACACATATCTCAGTTGTCTCCCCACCCCATCAATATTGTGACACAATACCCTTATCCTGGAGAGGCAGCATATTAATTATGACTTATTGACCCTTGCAGTCTTGGTGAGATGCCACATTAGTTTTTAAGGCTCTGCTTCTATAGTGCTGCAGCTGGATGCACTACAGTACAGGGAGATCAATTGAGTTGCTCAAAGTTATACAGCAGTGATCAAGAGACTGTGGTGAGAATCAAGTTCTGGTGTGCCAGTTTCATGATTCCATGTTCTACACGTTCCTCACAATCACTGAGACAGGTATCCTAGCAGTTTGTAAATTGCATGCTGCCTGCAGCTTGCCTCATTCTAGCTCTTACTAAATCTAACTCGGGTATCAAAAAGGTAGCTCCAAATAGGGTAAGGGACATCGTGTTGCTGAGAATATAGTGAACTCTTTTGTAACGCCATGGAGCAGGCAGGGACACATCTCCTTGACAACCAAAAAGAGTCTGTTCTGGAGTCAAAAGGAAAGAAAATGGTTTGTCTGGCTCCATTTTTCACCACTGTAGCTCTTATATTTATGCGCTGCTCTACAAATGCCTTGCTATGGCTGACACTGCCTATTCATTTTACTGTCAAACATAGAGTATTAGTAAACCAGAAATTAAAGACAATGCTGCTGTCTTTTGAATTTGGTAACACTGGCATCCTGAAGAAATCTTTGATAAATATCTTACTGAGGACATTCAAGTGCAGATTGCAGAAAATACAACAGCTGACATCACCTTTACTGTTCATTTATGGTGCATGCTCTGCCGGATATACTGTAAGGTGCAGCTGACCTCTCCTATGCTGTTCATTTATGGTGCATGCTTTGCAGGATATGCTGTAAGGTGCAGATGACATCTCCTATACTTTTTGTTTATGGTGCATGCTTTGCAGGCTGTACTGTGAGATGCAGATGACATCTCCTGTACTGTTCACTTAAGGTGCATGCTTTGCAGGATATACTGTAAGATGCAGCTGACATCTGTACTGTTCACTTATGGTGCATGCTTTGCAGGATATACTGTAAGGTGCAGCAGACATCTGCTATACTGTTCAGTTATGGTGCATGCTTTGCAGGATATACTGTAAGGTGCAGCAGACATCTCCTATACTGTTCAGTTATGGTGCATGCTTTGCAGGATATACTGTAAGGTGCAGATGACATCTCCTATACTGTTTGTTTATAGTGCATGCTTTGGAGGATATACTGTAGAGTGCAGTTGACATCTCCTACACTGTTCATTTATGGTGCATGCTTTGCAGGATATACTGTAAGGTGCAGCTGACATATCCTATACCTTTAATGTATGGTGCATGCTTTGCAGGATATACTGTAAGGTGTACATCTCCTATACTGTTCACTTATGGTGCATGCTTTGCAGGATATACTGTAAGGTGCAGCTGACATCTCCTTTACTGTTCATTTATGGTGCATGCTTTGCAGGATATACCATTATGTGCTCAGTCCGTAACTTTGTCCCAGAACTTGGACAGCTATTGTACATGTGCAGCTTGACACTTTTCAGAAACCTGTTGTTACTGTTTCGTAGAACTGTTTTCATTATGCACATCTGATTTCTTGAGGGACAATGACCTTGTACAGTATATTCAATGTAATGTTTAAAGTTATTGGTGTTTGTGAAAGTAGACCAATTTAGTTTACATTTTTAAAGAACTTTTGAGGTGTTAGTGTACCAACATGCTCTCAAAATAAATTGAATGTCTCCTTGAGAACGTGGCAGTAATCCCTGCTGTTTTTCAAGTTATTTTTCGTCGTCGTTACTAATGCATGCTTGAATGTTATGGTCACTTTAACCCCTTTTAGTAAATGAATGAGGAGTATTTTCAGTGATATGGTTGAACAAAGAAATCACACAATGGCCCTTAAATAACTCCCACATTACATCCTTGAACATCCTAAAGGGAGAGTCTAATGGACCAAAGTATGTACAGCCTGGAACAGAGTTAAGGGGGGGGAGTAGAATATAATAGAGACC
The DNA here is from genome assembly GCA_016271365.2 of Neoceratodus forsteri. NCBI lineage: Eukaryota > Metazoa > Chordata > Ceratodontiformes > Ceratodontidae > Neoceratodus > Neoceratodus forsteri. The sequence continues at coordinate 387,931,704 of CM057457.1, read as the reverse complement.
TTTAAATACCTTGTGGGGGTAAATAAGTTATAGGAGGGATTATTTTTTTCAGAAGACAAAGTGCTCAAAACAAGGGGCCATGCTATGAAGCTGGGGAGGGGAGATGTAGATTCAGGAGAGATGTGATGAAGTATTTCTTCACAGAAAAAGTGGTGGATTCTTGGAACAGCCTTCCAGTGTAGGTGGTGGGGACAAAAAAAAGACAGTATGGGATACATTGAAGGGAATCACAGTGAGAAGCAAGGGAGAGGGAGAAAGAGCTGTAGACTGAGTATATTCTGTGGCAATGGAGGTAGGGAGGAAGGGGCGTATGGGATGTATGTGTATATGTATTCATCAGTGTGTGTTTGTGTCTGTGTGTGTAGAGGGGGTGGAATTCTGATTATGAAACTGAGAGACATTCCTCTTCATGTGGTTTTAATGTACAGTATTTAGGTGTAGGGGTGTACAGCACTGCTGCTGTGTATGGAATGTCATTGTACAAGTGTAATAATAGCTCCTTCCCTATCCTTTGCAAATGGTCCTTGAGGTCTATCCCTCAACCCATTTCTTACCAGGTACTTGTTGTAGATACCAGAGGAGTACTTGTAAAGAGACAGAGGCTGTGGACTAGTGTGACTTTGTTGCATAAAAAGTGTATTTAAGTCTCTCTGGGGGAGGTATTCGGAGTTCAGTACCTGTTTAGTTCATTACACTTTGTGTGGGGTCTGGGTGAGGGGAGTATGATCCAATCTGCTGGGCTGGGTTGGGCTTGGATATTTGATACAACTTGCTGGGTGGGCAGGGGGAAAATGCAATATGGTGGGCTGGGGGAAGGCCAGAGAATCAGAGAGTTGGACTAGGGGGCAGTAGGATGCAACTTGTGCTGGGGAAGGGTTAAGGATTCTAGCACAAGGAGCTGCAGTGAAACTTGCTGGACTTGGGGAGTGCTAAGGACCATGCACTGGAGCAGGTGGCTGGGCTATGGGAAGGGCAGTTTGGGCAACATAATGGACTATGGTGACTTTGGGAAGGGGCTAGAGTGCACTTTTCTGGGTGTGGGGTAACAGGGTAGCAAATTCTGTGTCAGATGACCCCCAAAATGCACCACAAAACAAATATTTTATGGGGGCCTAGATGGCCCCCAGACCTCCAGTCTGTCATTTTCATTGTTGGTGTGTACACTTGTTTTTGGTTGGTTACTCCACTGGTTGCAGTATCAGCAATGTAAGAGTCAATGTCTCTGCTGTGGGGCTTTTATCCAGCATCTAATAGGGTCGCAACCTCTCCCTCAGTCCTGAGCTGCACTGTAAGAGTCAACGTCTGCCGTGGGGCTTTTATCCAGCATCTAATAAGACAGCAACCTCTCCCTCAGTACTGAGTTGCAGTGACAGCAATGTATAGTAACATAGAAACATAGAATTTGACAGCAGATAAGGACCACTTGGCCCACCTAGTCTGCCCATTTTCCTACTTAACAGATAAGCTGCAGATCCTAGTTAACCAACAGCTTACTTCCTCCTACCCCCAACTAGGATTGCCTTATGTCTGTCCCATGCATTCTTGAATTCCCCCATTGTTCTTGACTCCACGACCTCCTCAGGGAGGCTGTTCCATGCATCCACAACCCTTTCTGTGAAAAAATACTTCCTCACATTACCTCTGAGCCATCCCCCCTCTATCTTCAAATTGTGCACCCTTGTTCTTGCACATCTCTTTTTCTGAAAGATGCTTCCCTCTTGGACTTTGTTGATTCCCTTGAGGTACTTGAAAGTTTCTGTCATGTCCCCTGTCTCCCTTCTTTCCTCAAGGGTATACATATCAAGCTCCTTTAATCTTTCTTCGTATGTCTCCTGGTGCAGACCCTGCACCATTTTGTTTGCCCACCTCTGGACAGCTTCCACTCTGTCTATGTCTTTGCGGAGATGGGGTCTCCAGAACTGCACTCAGTACTCCAGATGGGGTCTCACCAACTGTCTGTACAGAGGGATAACAACTTCCTGTTTTCTACTATTGATGCCTGTCCCTATGCATCCCAGTATCCTCTCAGCATTCCTTACTACCTTCTCACATTGCTTGCCCACCTTTAGGTTATCTGATATTTTATTTAGTTTTTGTTGACCGGGTAAGTGCACTAGACAAATTCTGCCTATTCACAGGCACGACCCGGGGGAGGGGGATACAGATGAATGCCAACTGATTTTGAACCAGATTAAGCTGTTGGTGGTATTTAAGTGAATGGGGGGAAATTTGGCCAGGGCACCGGGGAAATTCCCCTACTCTTTTCGATGTCCCTTAGGATCTTTAACATCCACCTGAACTACCACCAGAACAGGCAGATGGGACCTCGGTTTAACGTCTCATCTGAAAGATGGCATCTCAGGAGTGCAGCACCCCCCCTCATGCTACACTGCAATGTTGGTATTGCGATATTAACCCAAGTGCCTGGTGTGGGGCTAGAACCCACAGCCTTCTGATTTCTCAGCTTCAGAGGTGAGTGTGCTTCTTGCTGAGCCACTGACACTGTAAATAATTATCGCCAGGTCCCTTTCCATTTTACTGTGGTCAGTATCTCACCCCCCATTGTGTACTCTTCCCCTGGGCTTTTGTCTCCCAGGTATATTACCTTGCACGTCTTTGCATTGAATCTGAGTTGCCATACATTTGACCATTCCTCTAACCTTGCCAAGTCCCTTCTCATCCTTTCCTCTCCATCTTCTGTATCAACCCTGTTGCAGATCTTTGTGTCGTCTGCAAAGAGACATGCTTTTCCTTCCAGTTCCTATGCAATGTCACTTATAAAGACATTAAAAAGAACCAGTCCCAGTACCGAACCCTGCTGTACCACGCTAGTAACCCTCCTTTCTTCATGGTGGACTCTGTTTAGGTGTCAGCGTGGCTCAGTTGGTAGCACATCTGCCTCTGGACCAGAAGGTCGTGGGTTCTCGTCCCACACTGGGATTGGACTTGCACCTAAAAATCGCTGGCATCCGAGTGCAGTATTGGGGGGTGCTGTACTGCTGGGGTGTGCTGTCCTTCGGATGAGACGTTAAACCGAGGTCCCTTCTGCCCTTCCTGGTGTTGTCCTTGTGGGTGTCCAGATGGAAGTAAAAGAACCCAGGGCACTCTTTGCAAAGAGCAGGGAGCATTCCCAGTGTCCTGGCCAACATTCCCCTTCCCATAAACCGGGTCATGCAATGATCCAGGCTGTGTGTGGGTGATGATGTGCGATATGGCCGCCACCACACATTCAGTCACTTCACTACCAGTCTAGCATTGCTTGTAAAGCGCTTTGGGATACTGTGTATGAAAAGCGCTATATAAATGCTGATTCTTCTTCTTCTTCCATTTACTACTACCCTTTGCATCCTGTTGACTAGACCATTTTTTATCCAGGCTACCACCTTGGGACCCACTCCAAGGCTGGCTAACTTGTGTATTAATCTTTTGTGTGGGACTGTATCAAATTTCTTGCTAAAATCTAGGTAGGACATGTCCACAGCCCCTCCCTGGTCTACTACTTTGGTCACCCAGTCAAAGAAATCTATTAGATTCATCTGACATGACCTTCCCATCGTGAATCCATGCTGCTTTGAGTCCTGTGCCCCACTGGCCTCTAGGTACTCAACAGTTCTTTCCTTCAGAAGTGATTCCATCATTTTCCCTACCACTGACGTCAAACTAACTGGTCTGTAGTTTCCTGCCTCTGTCCTGCTCCGACTTTTGTGAAGAAGAATCACATCCGTCCTCCTCCAGTCCTCAGGTACCACCCCATCCTCCCATGATTTGTTAAAGAGAGTAGTCAGTGGTGTCACTAGTTCTACCCTTAGTTCTTTTAGAATTCTTGTGTGAATCCCATCAGGCCCCATTGCTTTGTACACCTTCAATTTTATTAGTTCTTTCAGAACCCTTTCTTCTGTAAATGGACCGGTATCAACCACCATCTTCAGAGTGTCTCTCTTGTTTCGTTTAGGTACCTCTCCCTCCTCTTCCTTTTTGAATACTGAGCAGAAATATTCTTTCAGGATCCCTGCTTTTTCACAGTCATCCTCTGCCCACATTCCCTCCCCTTTATTAAGCCTCAGTATCCCTCCTTTGGTCTTTCTTCACTCCCAAATGTACATATAGGTCTTATCCCCCTTCTTAACAGAGTTGGTTATCCTTTCCTCAGTTTGGGCCTTTGCTATTCTGACTGCCTTCCCTGCCTCTTTCTGTTTTAACTGATAAAGTTCTCTGTCCTGCTCCTTCTGTGTTTCTTTATATTTCCTGAATGCCATCCTTTTCTCCTTAACCTTCCCTGCCACCTCTTTTGAGAACCATAAAATTTTTTCCTTTGTTTGTGTTTTCTTGATTTGCTTTACACAAAGGCTTGTTGCCTCTGTGATGGCTGTTTTGATTGCTCCCCATTGTTCCTCCACCCCTCCTTCTTGCCTGTTTGCTAGTGCTTTTCTGAGGCACTCTCTCATTTTCCCAAAGTCAGCACTCCTAAAGTCCAATACTCTTGCTTTTGTATGGCTGTGTTTATCATGAACCACACTATTTGGTGATCACTTGTTCCCAGATGGCTACCCACTTCTAAATCTGAGATTCTTTCTCCAACCCCATTTGAGAGCACCAGGTCTAAGATTGCTCCCTCCCGAGTGGGTTCCCATACTAGCTGTCTGAGGCATGCCACTTGTACGGCATCAAGAATGACCCTGCTCTTGGATGTGCCTGCAGCAAATGTGCTCCAGTTAACATCTGGCGTATTCAGGTCCCCCATCAACAATGTCTCCCCTTTTTCTGCCATTCTAAGGATGCCTTCTATCATTTCCTTGTCCATTCCCTCTCCCTGAGATGGGGGTCTGTATACAACCCCCATGCAGATTGTGGTGCCATTTCCTGTCTCCAGGGTGGCCCAGAGTGCCTCATCTGCTCCCTGTTTACACTTTAGTTCTGTTGCTTTGATTTCTTCCTCTGCATAAAGAGCTACTCCTCCTCCTCCTCTTTTACCCTTCCTGTCCCTCCTGTAGATTGTGTATCCTGGTATGTTGACATCACAGTCATGGTTCTCTGTGTACCATGTTTCTGTGACTGCCACAATATCCAGGCAACCCTCAAAGACACTAGTTCAGGGAGCTTGTTACTCAGACTACGGGCATTGGTACTCATCACCCTCCACTTTTTGATGGCCTTACCCCTTTTAGCCCCATCCCTGTCCTTACTGCCTTGCTTTTTTTTTACATTTACCTCTGTTCTGCTCCCTAATGACTTCTCTACCTTGGCATTTACCTCACTAATTACCGTGTTTTGTGGGGGAGGCTGGGATTTCCCTGCTCTTTTTCAGTGCCTCCCCCATGGCTAGTTTAAATGCTTGCCAATGAAGCATTTAAACCTCTCACCTAGGATCCTGGTTCCCCCCAGAGAGATGCAGACCATCATGTCAGTATAGGTCTGCATCCCTCCAGATGGCTCCCCAGTCCCCAGTGAAGCCAAAACCCTGAGCTCCACACCAGTTTTTCAACCATTCATTAAATTCCTTGGTGAGGAGTACCCTAGCATCACCCTTGTCATAGACAGGCAGCACCTCCGAGAAGGTTACCGTATGTGCTACTTGTCTAAGGCCCCTCCCCAACTCTACAAACTCCTCTTGCACTGCTCTGATCCTATTCCTAGCCAGGTCATTTGTCCCTAGGTGGACAATGGCATCCAGCTCCCTCCCTCATGCAGCTGCTCCCACAATGCTGAGGATTTGCTTCCTTTCCCTCCAAGCCATGGTGCCAGGCAGGCATCTTACCTCCCTCTCCCCTTCCTTCCTTCTAATATTGAGTCCCCCACCAGGAGTTGTTTCCTTCCTCTGTGGGATCCCATGCCACCCTCCTGTGGGTCTCCTTTGTAAAGGTTCCCAGCATCCTCCTTGGTCTCCACTGCAGGTGCCTCCATAGAGGAACCACTATCCTCCAGAAGAGCAATAATGTGTGGGGTACAGCTGGAGGATGCAACTCCTGTTCCACCACCCTCCCCTCCTTATCCCACCTGGTTCAGCCTCTCTCTTTTGGCAACCTCTGAGGTAGTGGCATTGGCCCTGGTGGTCCCTGGGTGGGGGAGGAGGTTTCACGAATCCTAGCCAAGTCAGCCTGGAGATGGGCAACCTCCTCCCTCAGACCAGAGAGTTGCCTGCAAATAGAGCAGCATCGCAGCCTCCAGAATGTCTCCCGGAACACTGCCGCCCCACATCCATTGCACTGCACCACTCCTATCATGTCTTATTTTGTGTCCCTTCTCCTGTTTCTCTGTATGCTTACTCTTGCCTCTTCTTACAACTCTCACCCTTCCTTTTCTGGGACAGCAACTTCTATATTCTTCGGTAGCCTCCTTCTTCCTTGCTCAGTGTCAGACCACCAGCAGCTGGGGGGGAAAGCGAGCTACGTTTTTCCTTTAGGGTTGACAAAACTAATGTTTCTCTATGATCCTTTCCTTCCTACTGCCAAACAGGAAGTTCCTGTTGTCAGTCAAATCCAGTGGCTATAAAAGTAGAACTGGCTTAGGGTGGGTGAGATGGAAGGCAATTAGTAAGAAAAAAGGCTAGCAACAGGAAGTTGTAATTGGAGTCATCTGCTTTTATATTGTCTAAGCCACACCCCCAATTAAGCTCTCTCCTCCTCCTACTGATTTAGCAAAGTAAGTTGATACAGTACCCTTCCCAGCATAGAACACACACAGACTTTCTTTCTTTAACCCTAAATAAGACCCCTTCTACTTCTAATAAAGTATCTGTTTGCTTAATCTCAACAGACACTGACTCCTGATGAGATAGAAGTGTTAAATTAGTAAGAAAATTGTAGCTTCTTTTAGTTAGCTGCTTTCTGCTCTACAAGCAAGATTTTAAGAGTCAGCATCTCTGCTGTGGGGCCCTTATCCAGTATCTAAAAGTGCAGTAACCTCTCTGTCAGTGTGAGCTGCGGTGACAGTAATGAAAGAGTCAGTGTCTTTGCTGTGAGGCTTTCATCCTGCATCTTAGAGGGCAGCAATCAGTCCCTCAGTAATGCCCTGTAGTGTTAGCAATGTAAGAGTCAACATCCCTGCTGTGAGGCCTTTACCCAGCATCCAATAGGGCAGTAACCTCTCCCTCAGTATTGAGCTGTAGTGTCAGCAATGTAAGAGTCAGTGTCTCTGCTGTGAGGCTTCCATCCAGCATCTTAAAGGGCAACAACCAGTCCCTCAGTAATGACATGCATTGTCAGCAATGTAAGAGTCAATGTCTGTGCTGTGGGACTGTGTCATTGGTATAATAGCAAGGTGAGAAACTGGACTCCATTTTCACATCCAAGACTCCAAGATGGCAGTGCAAGGGATTATATGTGCATCATTGTGGAAAACCAGAGTCTGTTCTCAAACTCTGATCACCCTGTTTGCAGTGCAGGGGTTATGTCATGTATCTAAAAGAAAGCACTAGCATCAGTAAGTAGATGGTCTGGTAAATGTTATAGATAGATGCTGAGAAGCTGTGATGATCCCAGAGGGGGAAACTTAGATCTGTCCTTTAAAACTGGGACTCCAGGTGTCTGTGCAGGGTGAGATGTGTGTATAAGTACAGTGCTTGGTGGGGAGGACCTTAGTCCATTCTCAAACCCCAGACTCCAAAGTGGCAGTGCAAGAGATTATATGTGTAGCTTTAGTATAACACCAGAGTGGGAAACCTGAGTCCATTCTCAAACCCTCCCAGGTGGCAGTGAAACATAAAAACACAGAAGCATAGAATTTGTTGGCAGATAAAGACCTCTTGACCCATTCAATTTGCCCATTACTCTACCTACACTATTTCTGCAGACCATACCTGATCTACAGCTTTCTCCTCCCTCCCTCCCTTCTTTCACTATGATTCCCTTGTGCTTATCCCATGCATTCATGAGCTCCACCACTGATTTTGCCACCACCACATTCTCTGGAAGGCTGTTTCAAGAATTCGCCACTCCCTCTGGGAAGAAGTATTTCCTCACATCTCTAAATTCTGGCTTGGATCTCTCCCCTCATATATCTCCTCCTCTCTTGGCACCCCCACCCACTCCCTCTATTCCCTGAGATCCCAGGCTGACACTCATACCGTCTCACTCCCCCTGCAGAACCACCTCCTCTAACCAAAAAGCCTTCTCCTACCACCTGCCTAAAATGTAGAATGCACTCCCTCCACAAATCCACCACTCCTCCTCCCTATACTCCCTTACCTCTGCTCTGCACAATTACCTTACACCTACCTGCACCTGCTTCTGACCCCCTCCTTGCATACCTGTCTCCCTCTCACTTTTTTCTCTCCCCTTTCTCATCCCCCCTACCCTACCTGCACTTATACTACCCCTTATAGACTAGCTCTTAAAAACAAGGGTGACTGGATCCTATGTATTCGCCCTGCTGCATCTGCATCACTAGTGTACTACATGTAATGTATGCATTGCCAACCTTGCATCCTATGCTTGGTCCCTGTACTGTTTATATATGTATGTATGTATGCTGCTCCTATATACTTCCAGCACAGTAACTGTTGCATCAGCCTACTGTATATTGTACTAATTTGCCATGAACCTGTTTTGTAACTGTATGTATGTATTCACCATCTGTTATGTATGTATCTGAACTTGCACTCTTTATATCCCTCTCCCCTTTCCCCCAGGACATACCATGAGATGAACATTAAGTTGCTCAGTGTATCTTTCCTGGTGAAACAATTCAATAAATAAAAAAAATCTCTCCTGCATTTGCCCCCCTCCTTCCAGTTTCATAGCATGTTCTCTTGTTCTTGAGCAGTTTTTCTTCTGAAAAATACTTCTTTCCTCTACCTTTTTTACATCCATGGGATATTTAAAGGTCTCTATCTTATCAACCCTCCCCCTCCTCTGTTCCAGGTGTACATATTAAGGTCCTTTGGTCTCTTCGCATAGGGCTTTTGAGGTAGACCCTGCACCATTTTAGTTGTCCTCCTCTGGACTGCCTCCACTCTGCCTATGTCTTTCCAGAGATATGGTCTCCAGAACTGGACACAGTACTTTAGACAGGTCTTACAATTGATCTATACAGAGGCAACACCACCTCCCCTTTTCTGCTGGTGTAGCACCCCCCTATGCACCCTGGCTTCCCTCTAGCCCTCCTGTCTGCTTTGTCACCTTGCCTGGCAACCATTAGGTCATCTAATATGATTACTACCTGCCCCATTTGTTCTTCTTGAAGCTTCATGATTAAGTTAGTATTAGAGTGATTATTTAAAAACACACAGGTAGAACATAAAATTTGACATTTTGTGCCTAATGTTTAGATCTTTGTCTAAAAATAACAAATGTGAAGTTTCAAAAATGAAACGTAATAATCTGAGCCATTCAGTTTCTTCCACCATGTACGTTTAACAAAAGATACCAAATAGAAACATCAGAGCAAAGTTTAAACACAATAGATTAATAAGCTTAAGATATTGTACTGACACTAATGTTGCATTTGTGTTGCATCAGTTTCAATCAATCAAACTTTATTTAACCAGGCAGTTATGTCATTGAGCAAGCTCATTTTCAAGATGGTCCTGGACACAGAGGACACTTTTGCTTACAGTAGACAACACTTCATACAAAAGTAGACGTCGGTACAGGCAGTTACAATATACAAAAAACAGTGCTTGGATGAATCAGACATGTAAAGCAAGTGCAAATATAGGCATTTAAAGTGCAGCATATGCAGGTTATAGCTTATAGAGTAAAAGTGAGGAGAAGAAGGAGGGACATAGAGTAGGGCAGTGGGAAGAAAGAGTATCAGACACCATGGTAGAGAGGGAAAATAGAGCAGCCTAATAGAATGAGGCCCTCTGCGAAGCTAATTGATGAGAGGGGGGAGGTGGTTGCCCTAAAGGGATTCTGGCCTACACGGGAAATAGGCGGCCCAGAATTACAGAGGTTAATGGACTCAGTTGAATGGGGTAAGGCTTTACCTGAAACAATCACGCCATTCTCAGGCCTCAATAGAGCAGCCCCATAAATATAAAATGGCTCGGCAGCAGGGAGATTTTAAGTAATTTTTGCATGTTATTCCAAAGCACTGGTAAAAAGGAGCTAATGGCTGATGAGCCACGACATGTCCTTGTTCATGGTAGCTTAAGGAGGATAAAGGAGGAGTTCCTTAGTCTGTAGGCACCCTTTGAATTTTCAAACAGGTCACAAATATAGGGTGGTAGTTTGTTGGACAAAGCTCGGAATAGCTACATGAGGGCATTTATTTGCCTCCTCATGGAGAGGGACAGCCAATCTAATGCTTGGTACAACGAGCAGTGATGAGTCTGCAAGGGCAAGTCAAGAACAAATCTCAATGCGTAATGATAGTGTATCCAGCTTTTAGAGCACATACTGGGGGCAATGGCTGTATAGGAAGTCAGCGTAGTCAATCAGGGGAAGAAAGGCTGTTTGAACCAGCTGCTTTCTAGCTTCCAGGGTGAGTAGGCATTTTATGCGGTAGAAAATACTGAGGCGCTGCCTAAGCTTTTTTGTTAACTCGCTTAGATGTACACCGAAGGTGAGTTTGTTATCCAATCAGACTCCCAGATATTTAAATTTATCCACTAGCTCTAATGGTTCATTAAGGAGGGCAATAATCTGTGGGGTCCTAGGTGTACCGTATTGTGGGATGGAGAGATAATCATAGCTTTTGTTTTTTTTGCATTTAACAAGAGACTTAGATTCAGCAGGTTGTGCTGGAGGATGATGTAATCCTGCTGTAGCTCCTTGTACGCAATGTCCAAGGAGGGGTTGGTCATGTAGAGGACTATGTCATCTGCAAAGAGATGAACGTTTCCAGCAACCAGGCCAGAGTCGATGCAGTTGATGTAAAGGGCGAAGAGGCTAGGTCCCAAAATGGAACCTTGTGGAACCCTTCAGGGCAGTAATTTTAGTGGGGAGAATTTCCCTTGGGCTTTAATTTGCTGTTAATGATTTGTGAGGTAGCAGCAGAACCACTTTACTGCAGCAGAGGTTAAACCGATGCTACTCAGCGAATCAAGAAGTATGGAATGATCAACCATATCAAATGCTTTGCTGAGGTCAAGGAAGAGTGCATAGATGTGCTGTTTACTGTCCAGGGCTTTTAGCCAGTCATTTGACTATTTGGCAAGAGCAGACATGGTACTGTGCTTGGGTCTGAAACCTGATTGGATTGGATTGGATTGAGGATTTTCTCACGATCCAAGTACTCCCTTAATTGAGAGTTTATAATTTTTTCAAGTAGCTTGCATGAAACAGGAAGCAATGAAATAGGCCTATAGTTGTTCAAGTGAGTGGGGTCTCCTGACTTGAACAGGGGGATAATGTGCGCGGTTTTCCAACTAGGCGGCAATTCCCCTTGGGATAATGAGCTGTTAAAGAGATGGGCAGTTGGAGCTGCCAGATAATAAGAACCTGCTTTTAAGAAGAAGGGTTCAAGTGAATCAGCACCAGCACTCTTTTTGGTGTCCAGTGAGAGGAGCAGGTCCTTCGCCTGTTTGTATCAGACTGGCTGGAATTTGAAGAGGGGGAGGTCAGTAGGAGGCTATGGTTGGTCTAGTAGCTATGCTGACAGTGCTTGAGGTATTCAGTTTACTAACAAGTGTCATATCAAGTGTGAGGCCTGCAGTGGCAAAGTGGTTATTGAGCTGATCGAGGATCTCAGACCTATCTGTGTAGGTGGTGTTAGTTGCCACAATTTTGGCTGGTAGAGGGGCGGCAGGGGAATGACCCTCAACCTCTCTCAGTATCTGCCAAAAACTGGTGGAACCATTTTTGTTTGCCTCCAGGGCCGACTGGAAGAACCATTGTTTTTCCAACTTTACCAGTTTGGTGCAGGCATTTCTGGCTACCCAGAAGGAGAGCTAGTCAGAGTCAGACTGCAACGTCCTAGCCCTTTTCCAAAGGGTGTCTCTATGCCGTAAGGCCTTCTTAAGTAGTGGGCTAAACCAATCAGGTGTGCGTTTCCTGGATTTGATTTTCCTTAAGGGTGCGTGTTGGTTGATAATGTTTACTAGCAGATCCTGGAAGATACAGAATGCTTCAGACACAGAGGGTGAAGGTAGAAATCCTGCCGCTTTATGTTCCCAAGATCTGTCAGGAAGGCCAGGAGACTGAAGTATTTTAGGTTGCACTTAAGATTGAAAGTAGAGGTGGAGGGGAGGTGTGGGGATCACCTAACGCAGGTGACTGCACAGTGATCACTCAGATCATTGTGGAAGACCCCTGCATGAGAGATATTATGTGGCTTATTGACAAGTATAAGGTCCAGAAGTGAACTTCGGTCGGGATTTTTCTTGTTAGGTCGTGTAACATCAGAGATAATCTGAGTGAGCCCGTGCTCATCGCAGAAGTCCTTAAGGTTGTTTGCGCTGGCATCGTTCCAATTAAGGTTAAGGTCACCCATGATAATACATTCCGTGTTCGTTTTTTCCAGGAGAGGATGAATATAGGGCAGTATACACAGGCCTACTGCAGGAGGTCTATAGAATGCAGCTACTGTACCAATAAGGCTATACCAGGCGAGAGGGTAATTTTGAAGGCAAGACATTCTAATTCTTTGGGCATTGATGTGCGGACAATATCGGTGGTTAGGAATTTATCTTTGATATATATGGCAACACCACCACTCTGTAGGTGGAGGCCTTAGAGTAATCCTTCTGAAAGTAAACATTTCTGCTTGACATTCCCTCAGTTCATCTGCAGATATTTCATTCTGAGAGATGAATAACATGTTGGTAGTAGTTACTGTAGTTATTCCTGAATTTGCTGAACTTGAACTGCCCCCTAATACACTGGTAGACTATTCTGTAGTGCCTTCTGATGAAAAGGAGCCCAAGGCTGAACTGGTACTCCCCAAACCGCCTGATGAAGCTGTGACTGGAGCTCCACCTCCAAAAACTGAGCCTGAAGCTGGGGTGCTGGTGGAAATGTCAAAACCTGTAGAGGCCAAGGCTGATGAAGGAGTTTCAAATGCAGAAGAGCTTCTAAACCCAGAAGATCCAAAAACTGAGGCTTATGTGCCTCCAAACCCTGATGGGGCAGAGGATCCAAAAGGTGAGGCTAGTGCACTTCCAAACCCTAATGGGGCAGACGATCCAAAAACTAAAGCTGATGCACATCCAACCCTAAAGGTGCAGAGGATCCAAAAGCAGAGCCTGATGTGCTTCCAAACCCTGAAGGAGCAGAAGGTCCAAAAACTGATGCTGATGTGCTTCCAAACCCTGAAGGAGCAGACTGTCCAAAAGCTGAGGCTGATGCACTTTGTCATCGAGGTAGAGGTCAGGAAGTATAGGAAAACTAGGAGCAGTTGTAGAATTCACCTAAAATATTTATTTTTATTAGCAGTAACATAAAAAAAATAAACTTCTTCAGTGTAACTATTTACATTTGTAAATAGATATACTGAACAAGTTTATTTTTTTTTTATAATTCAATATGCTTTATTAGTTTTTAAAGCAGCATACATACTGAAAAAAATAACACAGTACAATGGCCATGAAGCTGCTCATAAAAAGACACAAATACAATAACACAAGTACACAATATATAACAATATCATAAAACACAAACAGTGACAAATACAGTAGCAGAAAAGGTCAGAGCCAAAAGGCTGGCCTTCAGGAAATATAAGGGAACACAGTGGGATGAAGATAGGGAGGCATACCAAACTGCCCTAAGGGAAGCAGGTAAGGCAGTAAGGCAAGCAAAGTCCCAAACTGAGGAAACACTAGCACGAACAGTAAATGAAGGTGACAAGACTTTCTATAGATACATTAGTGAAAGGAGAAAGTCCAGAGGGGGTATTGCTAAGCTGAATGGAGAAAAGGAAGCATGTGAGGAGCAGGACCCTGTAAAGGCATCTATCCTAAATAGATACTTTTGCTCAGTATTTACTGAAGAGAAGGTAGGGCAGGGCCCACAGCTCAGCATCATGGACACAGGGGGGAGGAAGGTGAGCACTACTCCCTTCACAAAAGAAAGGGTCCTACAAGAGCTTGCTAAGCTCAGGGTGGATAAGGCAATGGGACCTGATGGCATACATCCCAGGGTACTTAAGGAGCTAAAGGAGGAACTAGCAGAGCCATTAGCAGAATTGTTTAGTGAGTCTCTGAGCACAGGAGAGGTCCCAGAAGACTGGAGAAGGGCTCATGTGATCCCGCTCCACAAGAGTGGTAGCAGGGAGGAGGCGGGAACTACAGACCGGTCAGTCTTACCTCAGTAGTGGGCAAGATTATGGAGGCACTCCTTAAGGAAAGGATAGTGCAACACCTGAATCCATAGGGGCACAGGATCCAAGACAGCATGGGTTTACAAAGGAAGGTCCTGTCAAACTAATCTCATAGATTTCTTTGACTGGGTAACCAGAGTGGTGGACCAGGGGAGCAGTTGATGTCGCCTACCTTGACTTCAGCAAAGCTTTTGACACTGTTCCACATAGAAGATTGATAAATAAGCTGGGTAGGCTCGGGTGGGTCAGAAGTTGGTCAACTGGGTGACAAACTGGTTGACTGGCAGAAAACAGAGAGTGGTGATAAATGGTATACAGTCAGAAGAGATGCAAGTCACAAGTGGGGTACCTCAGGGATCAATCCTGGGGCCAGTCCTATTCAACATCTTCATTAGTGACCTTGCAGATGGACTAGAGGGTAAGGCTTGTCTGTTTGCAGATGACACCAAGATCTGCAACAGAGTAGATGAGCCAGATGGGGTGGGCAAAATGAGAAGAGATCTGGATAAACTAGCAGAATGGTCAGAAGAGTGGCAACTGGAATTTAATGCAAAGAAGTGCAAAATCATGCGCATAGGGAAGAGAAACCCTGAAGCCACTTATAGGCTGGGAGGGGAGTTGCTAGCAGTCACAAAGGAAGAAAGAGACTTGGGCATCATCATCACTGATGACCTAAAATCATCCAAGCAGACCTCTAAAGCAGTAGGTAAGGCTAGGGGGGTGTTAGGGTGTATTAGTAGGGTATCACAAGTCGTAAGAGGGAGGTAATAATCCCTCTGTACAAGACATTGGTTAGGCCCCATCTGGAGTACTGCGTGCAGTATTGGAGGCCACACCTCACAAGGACATTAACCAAATTGAGGCAGTCCAGAGAAGGGCAACCAAAATGGTGCAGGGACTGCATCAGAAGACATATGAGGACAGATTAACGGAGCTCAATATGTATACCCTTGAGCAAAGGAGGGAGAGAGGTGATATGATCGAGGCATTCAAACACCTTAAGGGCATAAACAAGATGAAAGAGTCTTAACATGTTTAAATATAAGAAAAATAGCAGGACAAGAGGACACAGCATGAGATTAGAGGGAGGCCGATTAAGGGGGAATGTGAGGAAATTCTTTTTCACAGAAAGGGTGGTGGATGCATGGAATGGCTTACCACAAGAAGTGGTGGCTATGAATACAGTGCAGGGCTTCAAACAGGCATGGGATAGGCATAAGGGAGCAATA
Source organism: Neoceratodus forsteri (assembly GCA_016271365.2). Lineage (NCBI taxonomy): Eukaryota > Metazoa > Chordata > Ceratodontiformes > Ceratodontidae > Neoceratodus > Neoceratodus forsteri. Next base: position 387,916,279 of record CM057457.1, on the reverse strand, counting down.
CAAATGACTATGAATAGATAGGTCACTGACAGAGCAAAGGCCGATGGCACATTTATAAGGTAGAAAAAGAAATGGGCAGACTGGATGGGCCTTGCGGTCCTTATCTGCCATCAACTTCTATGTTTCTATGTTTCTAAGTGACGTAACATACTCCCCCCCCCCACCACAGCCCCATCTCTGTGCAGGGAATATGAGGGGGAGGAAGAATGGAAAAGAGACAATCCCTGCAAAATTAAACCAGTAAATTATTGTTGCCAAAGGGAGAGCTACGTCAGTAGAGGTTCCCAAGTACACTGAAATGTCTGAGTTCTAGGAAGCATAAATGCTATATGTTTCTCTAGCTGAATGTCTCAAAACGATTTTTTTAAATTCATTTGAACTGGTTATTATTGTTAATTAATTATTGCTGTTATTGTATGTTTATTTAGGTATTTTGATTGTATAGTCTAATTTATGTTAAGTAGATTTGTGTTTTCAAGTTTTTTAGTATTTTATTTTATTTTTTATGGGGAGTTTAGAGATTATTGTTACTGGCCTGATGTCTGTGGATGACGTTAGATATTGTTATTCCACCCCCCCGTCATGCACTATTCATCCGCCGCTCTTCATGGCCTCCGCCCTTTCTTTGCCCTCCCTTTGCTTTTCCCCGTTTACCAACGCTGTGGAACTTTGGGAATTGCTCGTGGGGGTTTGGAGGGCGGGGCGTGGAGAAAGGGGATGGATGAGGGGGTGCTCACGCCTGGTGGTTAGTCCAGAAGATGCCCTGGGGCGAAATGGAGTGCTGGAAGTGGACCTTCCTGTTTGGTCCCCATACCCAAGGGCACCACTTTTGTAAATGGTGGGCAGGTGGTCGGGGCTTTCCAGGAGTCCTATCCAACTCGGGCAGTGTTGTGCAATGCCAGGTCTGTTGTGAACAAGACTGCCATTGTAGCAGACTTGGTAGGCACAGCGGACCTGACTTGCATCACCGAAACTTGGCTGGATAGTAATGCTGCCCCAGTACTTGAGGCAGCAGTTCCGGCTGGGTATTCGGTGATACACTGCCCGAGATTGGATCACTGGGGGGGGGGGTTGCGGTCTGTTTCAAGACCGAATTGGACCTCGCTAGTGTTCCAGTGGAGGAGACCAGATCCTTTGAATGTGTCATAGTGGCAGGTGGGGGTTATAGAATAGCGCTTGTCTATCGTCCACCCGGTGACGAGAAGCTATTTCTAAAGGAAGTGGCGGACTTCGTCGTCGACCTGGTATTTGAATCGCCCAGGTTGATGGTGCTGAGTGATTTTAATGCCTGGATCGACGACGAACTCTCACAATTTGGTCAGCACTTCCTCCAATTGATGTGTTCATTGGGCCTCTCACAGGTGGTTACCTCTGCCACTCATAAACATGGCCATTCGCTGGATCTGGTCTTCCTGCTGGGGTTGGAGGCCTCCGATGTGGGGGTGAAACCAGTCGGATGGTCTGACCACCACACTGTGAGGTTCAATTTTTGCACCCCACCCCCGTGTAGGCCTACCCCAGTGGAGATGGTCAAGTACCACCCTTTACGGGATGTTACTCCCGATGGCCTAACTGCGGTTCTTGACCTATCAGAATTTCCTGGGTTGAGCTCAAATCCCGGAGCGATGGTGCAAGCCTATAATAAGGCTGTCACCTCTGCTTTGGATTTAATTGCTCCCACCTATGTGCAGCCTCTCTCCCTTCGTCCTCGATCCCCCTGGTTTGATCGGGATCTGAGGGAGTTGCGGCGCTTAGGTCGCAGGTTGGAGAGATGCTGGCGGAAATCCGGCTTAGATGCTGACCATCTTAGACTCCTAGAGCATTATAAACTCTATCAGTCAGCAATCACTCATAAGAAGGCAGTGTTCCTGTCCGGAGAAATTGCTGCTGCTCAGAATCGACCAGCCCAGCTCTTTCGAACCGTAGACAGGCTGTGCAACCCAGCCTGTCTGCAGGTCCGTCGAGCCTTTTCACAGATGCAGTGTGTGGAGCTTGCTCGATTCTTTGCAGATAAGGTGGCCGACATCAGGGCCGAGATTTGCGCCGCACCCTCCATGGGAGCTGTGGCGGTCCAGCCCACGGTCACAAGCACACCGTTCGCCTGGAGTTCCTTCAAAAGGCTGGAAATCGAGGATGTTATGAGGATTGTCTGGGGTATGCGTACCACAAGCTGTAGTTTAGACCCGGGGTCCCACTGGCCTGATCATGGGCTGTTGGGAGGTTATCTTCCGGTTCTAGCTAGGATAGTCTGGTGTTCCCTAGACCCTGGTGAATATCCCCGCTCCCTGAAAGAAGCGGTGGTGACACCAGTGTTGAAAAAGGCATCCTTGGACCCCGAATCCCTAGCTAACTACAGACCCATCTCGAACCTCCCCTTTGTTGGGAAGGAAATCGAGAAAGTGGTGGCAGCCCAGTTGGACAACCATTTAGCTATCCATAACATCTACGATCCTCTTCAATCAGGTTTTCGAAAGAGGCACAGCACTGAGACTGTGCTAGTTTGGGTCCTCAATGATCTCCTGATGGCGAGAGACCAGAAAAAAAAAGGTCCATTTTGGTCCTTCTGGATTTGTCAGTAGCATTTGACACCGTAGACCATGGGGTGTTGCTTGAGTGCCTGAGATGCATCTGTGGGTTGTCAGGTTTGGTGCACAGATGGTTTACCTCCTTCCTCACAGGTAGAACTCAGAGGGTGGATCAGGGATATTTTCCTCCGATCCTACTGCTCTGACCTGTGGGGTGCCTCAGGGCTCTGTGCTGTCCCCCATGTTGTTTGCGGTGTATATGCTTTCCCTTGGAGACATTGTAAGACGATATGGGCTGGAGTTTCATTGTTATGCCGATGATACCCAGCTCTGTCTTTTGCGCCTGACCAGAATAGAGCACTCTCAGTGTTTAACAACTGTCTCAGCGAGATCCAGGATTGGATGAGGTCCAGCTGGTTGAAGTTGAATTCTGGGAAGACGGAGGTGATGGTTGTGGATCCCGGCCACCGGATTGAGGGGTTGGGGGCACTTCAAACCTCTGGTTTATTCCTGGGGAATGTGGAGCTCCCGACCTCTGAACGGGTGCGAGACCTGGGGGTGATCCTTGACGATCAGCTGACATTGCGTGCACAAGTGTCGGTGGTTGTTAAGGTATCCTTTTACCACCTTAGGAACATCGCCAGGATCAAGCACCTTGTTCCGTCCGGCGACCTACCCACGCTGATCCACGCCTTTGTGACCTTGCATTTGGACTACTGCAACTCCCTCTACTTTGGGCTTCCTGGGGTTGATATCCGCCGCTTGCAGCTAGTGCAGAACTCAGCAGCCCGGTTGTTAATGGGGTCTTCACGTTCCTCTCATATTACACCAGTGCTTCGGGATCTGCACTGGCTGCCGGTTCAGTGGCGGATCACCTTTAAAGTCGGATTACTGACATACTGTATAAAGCCCTACATGGTTTGGGCCCTGATTACCTGAAAGATCTTCTGGTGCATACCTACAGATCGCCCACTCCGGCGCTCAGCCGACGAGGGGTTGCTAGAGATCCCAAGGGTAGCTTTAAAATCTTCAGGCGACTTTGAGCTTATAATGTTCATGGCGCTTGACCTCTGGAATTCTCTACCACATTGGATTAGAGAGTGCATGACAGTGGAGGGTTTTAAAAAGGGCCTAAAATCTTTTTTATGGAGTAAGGCATTTGGAGGTAATTTGGATGCCGATTAATGCTCTGTATTTAATTTGGTTTTTAATCTGTTTTATTATGTTTTTATCTTGTATTTTATTGCAATGCACCTTGATTTTAAGAAAGGCGCAAAGAAATAAAGCTTATTATTATTATTATTATTAATGTCCAATAGCACCTCCCGGTACCACTCCAGAACCGAGGGCAAAGTATCTTCTTTCCCGTGTCGGAGCATTATTAACTTAGCTACTGAAGCCACTAATGCAAAATGAGCTTTCTTTACTCGAGGTGTGCCATGTGGAAAGAATGAAAGCAGGTAGCATTCTAGGGTGAACAAAGGTTCTAGTCCTAGAAGGGGGTCTAGGATGCCTTTAATTGCAGTGCAAAAGCCTTGGGTATGGGGACAAGTCCAAAGCAAGTGGAAAAGGGTACCCGGACTCTGCTTACAGTGGGAGCAGAGGGGCGAGGCAATGTAGCCGATCTTGTGTAGTCTGACAGGAGTGTAATATAGGTTATACATGATGCTAAATTGAATCAGACTTAATTTATCTTGCTTCATAAATTAGTAAATCCCTCTCCAAATCTTCCTCCAGAGCTTAGCCTCTGCAGAGAGAGATAGTACATGCACCTAGTAAAAACAAACCCCTGTTGGGAGATGTAGGTCTAGGGTTTGTATTTACTTGTACATACTAGAGACCACATGTGGTTGATCTGCAGCAGTCAAAACTGCATCTAGATCTTCAGAGGGGTCTAACACCCATGGCCTGGGCCCCAGGAAGGTAAATATCATGTTCTTGATCTGGAGAAATTTAAAAATGTCCCCTTGACAGAGGTGAAATCTATCCCAGAGGGCCAGAAATGGGGCTATATCATCCCCCTGAAGGAAGTCCTTCAATGTGGCATATCTCAATTGAGGGAGAAATGAAAGGGGAATGGGATGGTTACCTATTAGAAAATGGGGGTTGTTAAGAAGAGGCTAGGTTGGGGATCAATCCCATGCCACCGAGAGATAGATCTGCAACTGGTGAAAGGCCTTAAGAGACCCAGCGAAAGGGGACTTTCTAAGTGCCTGGGAGGAGTTGATTAGGGCGTATGTAACCTAAAGCCAATAAGGAGCAAGGCAGTTTACAAGCCTTGCCTCTATCTATGTCCGGCCAAATGAGGAAGTATGCACTAGTCTGGGAAAGAGAGTCCAGCTTAAACCAGAGGGCTATTTTACTCATATGTTGGGCCACATAATAAGTATAAAGGGATGGGAGGACAAGCATCCACGGGCTTTGGGGTCTGTCAGCTTTAGGTATGCCCTACACATCATCTTATTCTTCTTCCATAAAAAAATATTAAAAGTTCACTGCAGTCTTGTAAACCAGCATTTGGGGAGAAAAAAGCCCAACATCTCTAGGGGGTCCAGTAACAGTGGCAATATATTCATTTTAAGAATATTGATGCACCCCCAAAGGGAGTGAGGAAGTGTTCCCCATCTCTCTAAATCAGATTTTAAGACTTGTAGCAGGTCAGCAAGGTTTCTTTTGACCATAGTGGGGATGTCCCTAGCAATCTCTATACCCAGATAGGTGAGGGTTTTGGGTTCCCAAGCCAAGCCAAGAGCATCACAGTCCTCCTTGGTCATACAGTTGTTGAGAGAAAGTATCTTTGACTTGGAGAGGTTCAGTTTATAGAATGATACTGCAGCAAAATCAATCAACTCTGTCAGTAAGCTGGGGATGGAGACTCCCAGGTCTTCAATATGTAGGAGAAGATCATCCGCGTATGCTGATATGGCGTATCTCCTCTCTCCCACTTGAATGCCACTTATGGAGGGGGAGTTAAGGATTTTGCATATTAGCTCCAAATAAAAGTTAAAAAGAAGGGGGGAGAGAGGACAGCCCTGGCGGGTGCCTGTTTGGAGAAGGAAGGGCTGTGAGATACAGCCATTGCACCATATTCAAGCTGAGGGGAGCTATATAAGAGCTTAACCCACTTAATAAAATCATTAGGGATGCCAAAATGTTTAAGGGAAGCAAAGAGAAAGTGTCAGGAAACTCTGTCAAAAGCTTTTTCAGCATCTAGGAAAACCAGGACTGCCGGGACCTCTGACTCCCTAGACGCTGAAATCAAGTGAAGAAGCTTTCTTGCATGATCACTCAAATGGCGTTTCACCATGAAACCCACCTGTTCACGGCCTATGACCCCTTGCATTACACCAGTCAAACAGCCAAGATTTTGGCTAACACCTTCACATCAGTATTCAGTAGGAAAATCGGATAATAATTTCTGGGTTGTTAGGGGATCTGTCCCTGGTTTGGGAATTAGAGTGATCAGGGCTTCTAAAAAAGTAGGGTCTCTAATTCCCTCCCTAAACCAGAAGTTAAAAACCTCAGCCAGGCCAGCCCTGTGGCGCAGAGGGTTGAGGTGCTGGCACGTTACCGTGACCACACCGGCGACCCGAGTTCGGGAACAGACTCGAGATGCTGGGAGTCAGCTGGGGAAGGAGATGATTGAGTGTCCAGAGGACTGCTCTCCTCTCCTGGGGTGGGATCAAGGGAGGCATCACTCGGCAGCAGCCCCTAGTGGAGACTTGGGGCACTGCACGAGTGGCACGATGGGGACCCAGAAAAACAGAAACAGCTCCAGGACCACCGGATGACAGCTGCCACACTTCGACGCTGCCAAAGGCTCTTTAAGAAGCTGCCTCTCCACCTCAGCAGCACCCCAAAGCCTATCTTAGAGTGTCCTGGTGATCCCCCTGGCTGGTGACTTTCCCTTTGGAAGAGGGGGACCCATCTGGCGAAGGGTTACACCAGGATACCTCGGGGTTGGCTGTAATGTGAGGATGGAGGAGGCGGCTCGACTTAGGGCAGTAGGGGTAAGTCGGGGAACTGGCAGCCTGAAGGAGTGGGGGTCGCTGGAGAATGTAGGAGGGGAAAAAAAAACTCAGCCAAAAAAAGGTGACAAAAGGGAAGAACAAGCTTTATGTAATTTGCTTGGCAGACAATCCAGACCAGGGGCCTTGTCTAAGTCAAGTTGTTTTATAACCTGCTCCACTTCACTTGAGGAGATCAGAGACCCTAAGTGCTCTACAGAGGAAACAGGTAAAGTAGGAAAGAAAGCAGAAGTCAAGTAGGCTGTTATTTCCTGCGGTGTAGGAGCATGAGTACCCTCAAGAGAGTAAAGTCCCTGGTAAAAATCCCTGAATATGGAGACAATACCTCCAGGATCAGTGATAACATCCGCTTTAGGGGATGGCCGCAACCTCGAGATCATTCTCAATGTTTTTGCCTGCCTTAACTGAAGGGCCAGAAGCTTCCCGGCTTTTTCCCCGTCTCTAAGTAGGTGAGTTTAGTTCATTGGAGAGCAAGCTCTACCTTTAGGGCCATGCCAGTGGCAAATTGTGACTGCAGACTGTGTAAGTGTGCCCACTCTGAATCTGGGGAGGTGCGATTTATGGAGTATTCTGCCTGGTGAATTTCGACCAAAAGAGCATCCAAAGTGTCTTTACTCTTACGAGATCGAATAGTGGCAAGGCAAGTACATTCACCTCTAAAAGCGCACTTAAGTGCAACCCACACCATATTGATCCTATCCACTGAGACCCTATTATTCAGGAGGAATTCTGAGATGAACTCCTGGATGTGAGCTAGAGTGGAGGGGATACGTAGAAGTTGGGTATTAAGACACCAAAGGAAATCCTTAAGGAATCCAGGTCTTAGCAGATAGGTAAAACTCACTGGGGAATGATCTGACAGCACTCTAGGATGAATAGTGGCATCAATGATGCCAGGGAGAACAGAGGAGGTTACCAGGATGTAGTTTACAGTATATGGGATGAAGTTCTGTGTGGCGGGGAAAAATATGTATATTGCCATTCTGAGTGGTACAAAATGCATCAGACGTCCACTGCCCCCAATCCTGACATAAGGTCTCCTGATGCTCTTTGGGCTGGGGTGAGACATACTCATCTACTGTCTGAGCGATCTATATCTGATTGGGGGGTTAAGTTCCAATCACCCCCAAGAACAGTCAGTATGGGTGGGTCAGAGACCAAAAGTGAGAGCAGGTGTATAAAAAAATTGGGTGAGTCTGTGTTTGGTCCATAAACAGAACCTACAATAATTGGGAGCGATTCAAGGGTACCTCGGAGAATAATAAAACTCCCTGATGGATCCCACCATTCATGGGTCATTACAAATGGGACAGATCTGGCAAATAAAATAATTGTACCTCCCCTTTAGGAGGAGACTCCAGAACAGAAAAGCTGTCCCACCCAGGGCCGTTGGAAAGGGGAGATGTCCTACCTCTTTAAGTGGGTCTCCTGCAGACATACAATGTTAGCCTGTACATGTTGGAGATGTTGCAGGACCATTAAACATTTTCTTCCTTTCTTGGGCCCCTTTAATGTTCCAACTAACAAGTTTGTAAGGCCCTCCCATCTCTAAGGTGGTCTGTAGGTACTGGCTGTAGGTCTGGAAGACCATGTATTACTCCACTTATTAGCCAGGTTAAACAAAAATATCCCTAATGTGCAGAGATATCCCCCCCCCCCACTAACAACCCCATTCCATGAATAAGTAAAGTCAAAAATGTAAAAAAAAACCTGCTGGAACCCAAAACACAGAAAGACCCCCGTAACCACCTCCCTTCCTGTAAACCCCAGAAATGGGTAAGCTCTAAGAGGAAGGAAATAACCCCTCCCTCCCTATTACCTAAAATAATCAAACAACACAAATCTTACACCTGGTTCCAAAAACTGCACTCCTAATGTACCCCGTCAGGTGAATGCTCCATCCAGCCACCCATATACAGTATAAGTCCTTCCACCTCCTTCTCCTCCCCACCACCCCACAGCTCTCTTAAGCAAATTAACAGGTGTACTAGCCAATCATAAGTGAAAACATAAACCAGTCACTAGGATGTTAATCTAAAAGCGTATCCTAAGATAAAAATCTTTAAGTATAAACAGTTCAAATAACAGTAGAATTAACTGTCCTAAGGAACGGTTTTCTGCTACCTTAGGGTAGTAAGAGTCCCTTGTGGTGGGAGACTCGTGGATCTAATTCCTATGGCACCAGCCCAAGGATCCGATATGGAGAGTCAAGCCATCCCAGCACAGTTCTTATAATTTAAAACCAAGGGCACTTACCCCCAAGCCTAGGTATGAAAAAACACCAACCTCAAGCATAGACAAAAGATCATTAAACATATTAAAATCTAATGCAGCTCAAGGTAATGAAAATCATCAAAATCAGGTAGACCAGTTAGGCTCAGGTAAAGAGTTCTGGGAATAGGATCTTCAGCTCCGAGGCTGCCTGTGAAGCAGTGTCAAAGGTTTTCCATTGTTCCACAAGCTTCATCTGCAATATAGCAGGGTAGTGAACCCTGTAGGGAATCCCTGTTGCAATTAACTTCAACACAATAGGATGAAACTCCTGCCTCTTGACCCTCACTGAATGTGGCATATCCTGGGTTACTCTCAGATGATGTACCTCCCATTTCAACTCCTGTATATCTCTTACCTTAGTCAGGATACGTTGTTTATCCTGAAAGTTAAGCAGTTTAAAGATGAGGAAGCGGGGGGGTGGATTTACCGGGGGAAGGGGTGCAGTGATCAGTGGGCCTGCTCCACCACATATATGGTATTGTGTGGTGAAGACCCAGCCAAGTGCTCACATAGCTTCTGGACAAATTTAATAGGGTTCGGCCCCACTTCTTTCTCAGGCAAACCAAATAAAATCAGGTTGCTGCGTCGACTGTGCCCCTCAAGATCCTCCAGTTTATCTTCTATCTTATAGAGCTTCAGGTGCAGTAAGTTATAATCAGCATCCACTTCCCCCTCCACTTCTCAGGGGAAACAAGTCTAGCTTCAGCATCACTTATTCTTATAGTAAGCGATTCAATAGAGGAGCTCAACTTCTTTAAATCCCCTGACATTTCAGCAAGAGAAGCCTGCACTGGCTTCGTTAGTTCAATGAAGCGCTCCTCGGTAGGCGCTGAACTCAAGGTCAAGGGCTTAGCTGAACTGGCTGCTTGATGCTTGGGCCTTTTCATGGCCTTCTCCTTCTCAGGTGTCTGCTGTGGAGTGTGGCGTGGCAGCGGGTTTTTCATCTCTGCTTCCATTTGGACCGCAAATGACAATGACCCGATGGGAGCTGAACAAGCATTTGGGGATGATTAGACAAGAGAAAGGTAGCCAAAAACCTAAAAAAACTGTGAAGGCAGCAGGGAACAATGGAGAGATGCAGCTCACATCATGGCAGCCATCATGTGACCCCAAGTTTATTTTTTTTTTAATGTTACTGCTAGTACAAATAAATATTTTTGGGGTGAATTATACAACTGCTTCTGGTTTTCCTTTGCTTCCTGACCTGTGTCTCAATGACAGATGGTGTCAGCTTAAGTGGGATTTATGCCATGCATGCTCTAAGACAGCAGTTTTGTGTGTGGGTACTGGGCCTAGTACCAGGGAAACATAGAGAAAGATATGGATTCTACAGCAGCAAGTCCAGGGGTGATTACCGGGAGAATGGCAACCAAACTAGCAGAGACAGAAGTCCAAGCTGAGATTGTACAGCCAGCACAAGTTATGGAAAAAGAGCAGGCAGTGACAGAACCTGAAAGCCTGATGGACTTTTTAAAATGGTACTGTAAGCTATACAACAAAAAGAGACAGAGAAAAATAGGAGAGATGAGATACAGCAACAGAAGCAGCAGATGAGAGAAGAGATACAGTGTCAGAAGCAGCGATGGCTGAATGCCTTGCTATCAAAGGCAGAGGATCTGGTACAGATCCAGATGAGCAACTAAATACAAACAACGTAAAAGCTATTAAACTGAAAAAGTTGTGTCCCTCAGATGATATCGAGGCATACCTGACAGCTTTTGAAAGAGTTGCCACAGTCTACCAGAGGTCAAAGCAGCAATGGGCAATCAGACTGGTACCTTACCTGACAGGTAAAGCCCAACTTGCCTACAGCAATATAGATACTACACAGTCAGGAAACTATAACCTGGTGAAAAGTGAAATACTGAAAAGTTATAAGACATCTCAGGAGAGACCTACAGGTGGAGATTTAGATCTCTCAAGTACAACTCAGTAGACAATCCTCAAGAAGTCTTCGCCTGACACAGAGAACTCATGATAAAATGACTCCAACCAGCAGTTAAAACAGTCCCACAGATCACTGAAACATTTGCCATGGAGCAATTCATCAACATCCTGCCTACAGATGTGCAGCTTTGAGTAAAGGAACACTGACCAGAAAATGGGGAAAAGGCTGTTTCTTTGGCCAAGGGCTGCCAAATGGCCAGACTGATGCCACAGCAGTGAAGTAACAGCCGAGCACCGGTAAAACACTCTTTCTCCCATTTAAACTCCAAGCCTGATAAGAACTCTGGTGGGGGTAACAAATCTGTGCCCACAGACATTATTTGCTATAACTGTAATAAGCCAGGACACATTGCAAAAAACTGTTGTAGTAAGGAGAGTGGCACTGGAGCAGATTAGTCCTTAGCAAACTGGGGCAAGTACTTAACAGATTGTACAGTCCATACTTAACAGATGTGAAAGTGGGGGATAAGACTGTAAAGGGATTCAACCAGGAAGCATACAGACCCTAGTGCATGTTGAGGTGCTGGGAAAACACTGTGCAAAAGCACCAGGCACTGGTGTCATCTGCATCGGGGGGAGACACTCGATACTATTGCACCACCCAAGTGACTTTGACCATTAAGGGTGTGTTGCATCAAATGAAAGCTGGGGTAGTATCTAAGTTACCTGTACCCATGATTATTGGAAATTATTTTCCAGGATTTACTGAGTTAATCAAAGAAGGAGTAAATCCTGATGTTTCAGCAGCTGTGGTGACAAGAGCTCAGGCAAAGAAAATTTCAGATGGTGGGAACTTTTCCTTTCAGTGATTTTGATTTGGACTTGTTTGAGTGCAACTCCAAGATCCAGAAATCCAAGAAAGAAAGAAGATGCTTGAAGAAACTGTGGCAACAAAAGGCTGATGAACATAAAGTGTTAAAATATGAAAATGCTGAAACTAAACTGATCATTGATTGTGATTTTTGTTCAGAGCAAGCTAACGATGTTTCTCTCCAGGGTTACTTTAAGCAGCTGGGGGTGAAACCAAAACATGGTGGACCAATGTTTAAAAAATGTAATTGGTTACTGTACAGAGTTTGGGTTAAACCTCAGTTACAGGAACAGACAGAACAAGTGGTTATACCACAGAAGTATAGAACAGAGTTGTTACAGATAACACACAATAGTCTTATGGCTGGTCACTCAGGGAGTGATCGCACCATTGACAGATTGCTGTAAAGATTTTACTCACCTGGAATTCATAAGGATGTTGCTATCTATTGTAATTCCTGTGCTGAGTGTCAGAAAGTAGCCCCAGTCAGTAGAAAAGACAAGGTGCCCCTGGTGCCCCTACCATTGATAGATGTGTCTTTTGAGAGAATTGCAATGAAACATAGAACATAGAAACATAGAATCTGACGGCAGATAAGGACCGCTTGGCCCACCCAGTCTGCCCATTTCCCTACCTAATGGATAAGCTGCAGATCCTAGTTAACCAGCAGCCTACTTCTTCCTACCTCCACCCCAATGGATGTGGTTGGTCCTTTAGACAACAGTAAAAAGAGTAATAGATTTATCCCGGTAGTATGCAACTATGCTACTCGATACCCAGAAGCAGTTCAAATGCGTACTGTCACAGCTTCAAAAGTGGCAGCAGAGATTGCAAACATTTTCAGCAGAGTGGGCATACCTAAAGAAATTATTACTGATCAGGTTAGTAATTTTGGTGTTGCATTTCTTAAGGAGCTGTAGAGACTACTAGATATCACTGCCATGAGAACCTCCCCAGCATCCTCAGACAGGCCATCTTGTTGAGAGTTTTAACTAAACCCTAAAATGCATTTTAAAAAGGTTTGTAAAAGGGGAAGGGAAAGATTGGGAGCAATACTTGCCTTACCTACTGTTTGCTTACTGAGAAGTGCCACAGACATCAACAGGGGTTTCACCATTTGAAATGTTGTATGGTAGGCAGCCAAGAAGGCCACTGGATGTGATAAAAGAAACATGGGAAGGTAACTCTACTCAGTAACAATCTATAATGTCTTACATGTGGGCCCTAAGAAAGAAGTTGGCAAAATATGTTGAGATTGCCCATAGTAATCAGGAAGAGGCCCAAGACCAGCAGAAGGTATATGAAGACCATGGGGTAAAAGAAAACGTTTTTGAGCCAGGTGAAACGGTTTAGCTACTGTTACCCACAACAGAAAATAAACTGTTAATGAAGTGGCAAGGGCTTTATAGAGTGCTTAGATGTACTGCCACCATTAACTATGAGATTGAGACCCCAGGCAGGAAAAATCATACTAAGATATACCCTACTAAACTCCTTAAGTAATGGGTTGAAAAAATGCCAAAAGCTGCTTAGCTAGTTTTACCAGAAACGGATAAAGAAGATATTGATGTAGCTTATGATAGACTGGAACAAATTGTAAATACTAATGCTGTAAATGTGACTGTTTCCTTAACCTCAGAACAAACTGCAGACTTTCATTATGTGCTAAAGACATTAAACTGTACTTTTACCACAGTACCAGGCTGAGCAAAAGGGGTTGAGCATGGTGTAGGGACACAGAATGCTCGTCCTATTAGGCAAAATACATACAGGTTACCAGTGCAGTTAAGAACTGATGTGGTTAAGGAAATACAGAAAATGAAAGAATTGGGTATCATAGAGGAGTTGAGGAGTGCTTGGTCATCTCCAATGGTAATTGTAAACAAAAAAGAAAGGGGTGTTAGAATCTGCCTTGATTTTAGGAAACTTAAGTGTCAGAATTTGACAGTTATCCTATGCCTAGAACAGATGATTTGGTGGACAGACTGGGGAATGCAAAGTATATCAGTACCTTGGATCTCACCAAGGGTTACTTGCAAATTCCTTTAGCTGAAGAATCTGGAGATAAAACTACATTTGCCACTCCTGTTGGATTCTATCAGTTCACCACCATGTCCTTTGGTTTACATGGTGCGCCAGCTACATTCCAGTGGTACATGGATGTAATCTTATCCCCTCACACTGGATATTGTGCTGCATACCTGGATGATGTCGTGGTGTACGGTCCAGACTGGAAAAGCCACCTGGGACACCTGCAAGCAGTTATCCAAGCTATCAAAAATGCAGGTGTGACTATTAATCCTACCAAATGTGCATTGAGCATGCAGGAAAACAGATATGTGGGCTATGTGTTGTAAAATGGAGAAGTTAAGCCAGAAATTTCTAAAATAGAAGCTGTAGCTAACAGCCCTGTCCCTTAACAAAGAAACATGTCAGGTCATATTTAGGGCTGGCAGGTTATTATTGGAGATTTGTTCCCAACTTTGCTGAGTTAGCTACTCCCCTCACTGAACTCATGAAGAAACTGTTCCCAAATTATGTGAAATGGACCCCAGAGTGTTCTGAAGCTTTTCTAGCCATTAAGGCAGCATTATGTTCAGACCTTGTTTTAAGAAGCACAGACTCTGAGAAACCAATTTTGTTACAAACAGATGCATCAGAGGTAGGCCTAGGTGCAGTCCTAAGTCAAAATATAGATGGGACAGAACATTCTATTCTGTACAAAAGTAGGAAGGTGTATGACAGAGAGAAAAGGTAGTCCATCATTGAAAAGGAATGTTTAGCAACAAAGTGGGCCATGGAGTTTCTTAAGTTTTAATTTCTAGCAACTGACTTTGTACTCGTAACAAATCACTGTCCTCTCTGTTGGCTTAGCCAAATGAAAGATAAAAATTCCAGAATCACAAGGTGGTACCTGACACTACAGCCATTTAAATTCAAGGTAATACATACATTTAGTAAGGAGAATAGCCATGCTTATTTTCTGTCAAGATATGGGTCAAGAAAAACAAATGTATGAGTTTGAACTTTACTGTTTGTTGTACTGTTATAGAAAAAATAGATAATGCACATATGCTTAATTTCTCTCCTCTGTTTCTCCATCTCTTTTTGCTGTATAGTCCACCATTTATTTATTTTTTTAGAAAGTTTATCATTTGGTCAAAAGACCATTACATAAAAGCAGTAACAAATCATAAATAAAATATTTCATAAGATGCTAAAACAGCATTAACGGTTCATACATATAAATATCCACTTAGCACAAAAAAGCATATAGATACAAATAATACAAGATCTGCAGCTTATCCATTAGGTAGGGAATGGGCAGATTACATGAGCCAAGTGGTCCTTATCTGCCATCAAATTCTATGTTTCTGTGTAAAATTTTCATAGCAGCTGTCAGGCACATAAAGAATTTGAATTACTTTCTGAACATATCATTCTAATCTTATAGATATTGTAAGTGGATTTTTGTAATGATTTTAAATAGAAAGCTACATTATTAATAATTTGATCATTTACTATAAACATAATATCTAAAAGTACAGTAGTCTGCGGTTTGTATCGAGTCCCAAATTGGCTGAAGCCAATATTTTCTAGGCATATCATACCATGCACTGGAGAACATCCATTTTCCAGATTTTCCAAGCCTGGTCTAGTGCATTCACACATTTTTTTCAGATATATTAATAGCTTTAGAATATGGTGCTTGTAAGATTTTTCTGTAAAAGAGTTTGAAATGAAATTTAATATATAGCTTTCTTTTATCTTGCTCGATTAATACTTTTAGATAATATCTAAATTCATATTTCAAGTCATGTGATAATAACCATGTAGAGGTTCTCATTCCTAATGCTTGGTTTAGATCTCTTTCTTTATGAAAATGTATAATCTTATTTGTAATGTATTTATTGTATTTTATACATATGAAGATCCTTTTATTTACTGTATATAAGATTTTTAAAAAAATTAAGCCATGGATCTGTATGAGTAATTCAATGTTTTTGTAGCCAATTTGACTGTTTAAAATCCAATGTCTGCCATTTAATTTTCTCTTCAAGACATAAAAATAGTAATCTACTTTCCTTCATTCTTGACAGTTTTGTCCAATAGATAAGTTTTCTGGCATCTATCAATGCTTTTATAGTATGGATACCCAATTCTGTTATGACCAGTGTAGCTGGTACAGAAGGGGACAGGCCCAAAATTATTTCATATAGTTTACTTAATGGAGTTTCAAGTAGTTGAATTGTATTTGTTTCCCATATTTCACATTGAAATGTCATGTGTGGGAAATACTTGACTTTTACCGCAGTTAGTATAGGCAAGTCAATATTACCACCATATTTGTGGTTAAAACTCATCAGTACACCAGCTGTTTGCTTAAGTTTTATTTTTAGTCATTCTATATATTTTGCCCATTTCCCATTACTTTGGAGAGACAACCCCATATATATGTATTCATCCACTGTTTGTATATGGTTTTCACCTACTTTCCTCTTTATATTCACTTTTTTAGTTCCAAAAATCAGAACTTGGCTTTTACTCTCGTTTATTTTTAAGTGACACTAATTTGCAAAATTTGACAATTTATGTAATTTATTTTGTAAGCCTGATTGAGTCAGTGCTAATAAAGTCAAGTCATTAGCGTAAGCAAGTGCTGGGCTAAGGTAATTTCCTACTTTTGGAGAATCAGTGTAATCCTTACTGTAAGTCATCAAGAGTGTATTAATATATATGTTAAACAAAAGAGGAGATGTAATACACCTGCCTTACCCTCTTGTTTGTTCTATAGGGTGTAGATGTTTGTCTTTGTTTGCCCCATCTCACTTGGGCCCACGTTTGTGTATACAGTTCTCTAATAATACTGATTAAAATCGGATCAATTCCCCAACTATACATAATTTGCCATAGAGTAGATCTAGAAATAGAATCGAAAGTTTGACTAAAATCAATAAATGCTATGTATAATTGTTGGTTTCTGACAGCAACATACTTCTTATATAAGTGTTTTGTTATAAATGTGTTATCTAAAACAGAATAACCACTGCAGAAGCCTGCTTGTAGTTTTGATAGGCCTCCTAGACTACTTATTTGTTCCAGTAGTCTGTTCATAATGATTTTACCAAAAATATTCCCACAACATCCAATAAGGAAATTGGACAGTACATTTTGGATCTTTCCTGTCACCCTTTTTATATATTGAGAATATTATTGCTCCCTTCCACTCATTTGGAATACTTCTGTTTTTGATACATATATTAAAAAATGGTGTTAGTATTTTTGTCCATAATGCAGAGGAAGACAAAAATACTTCAGGAGGAATTTGATCAGGGCCAGGCGCCTTTTTTTTTCTTTAAAGATGCTATTGCTAAATATACCTCTTGACTTTTAATATTTCTGTATGATGTCCTTATTGTTTCCAGTTCCCATCTTGGTGTTTCATCCACTAAATCTGGATTATAAAAAAGTTCGTGTGTAGTGTTTAATCCACATGTCTTCAGTAATATACATGTCTATCTCATTGTTGCTATTATTTGTACCTGTGGCAACCATTTGTCAAAAGGATTGTTGGTCCTTCCTATCAATAACATCCAGCATATGTTGCCATTATTTTTCATAAAAGAGTATTTGTTTATTCTTAAGAAGTTTCTGATACTTTTCTCTACCCATGTTTAATATTTTGAATTTACGTTTATCATTTGATGCCTTTGTATGTCTAATTAGCCTTATCAAGTCACTTTTGGCCTTACAGCACTCCCTATCAAACCAGGTTTTCTTAGTCTTATGTTTTTGCATTGTTTCAAATTTTTATATAATACATTTTTTATTTCCTTAAAACAATTTTCCAATGCATTTTGTAATTCCAAGTTTTCTTCTGGCAATTTTAAGTCCAGTATGTTTATATTATGCAATACCTCTAACACTATTCTGTCACATTTTGGTTCCCATCTTATTTCCTTATGTTTTCTTATTTCAGTTTGTATATGTTCTTGTAAATATGGTGATCTGATGCTATCAGTATTACCAGAAGGTGATCACTTTCACTTTTTTCTATTACTTCACAATATTGCCAATAACTCATATTACCATTCCAAAAGATATAATCTAGAATGGACAGACCTCTTGTATTATACCGTGTCAAATTTCCAGGTTTATTGGGTATAACTCTGCCATTTACTGGGGCAAGAATAAATGCCTCTACTATCTCAGTTAATTTTCCCCCATCTTGTTTACTTTTTTATCTAAGGAAACTCTGTTGTTCTGCAGCTTTATGAAATAACCAGTTTTGTATTTCATTGTTCACATAGCCATCAAAAGATCCTGTTCTGGAGTTTAAATCCCCACATACTATTTTAGAGCCAGGTTGGAACGTTTATGTTTTATGTATAAGGTCCTCCAGCTCTTGCCAAAGCATCTCACTGTAATATTTTGAATTTAACAGTGGTGTATATACATTAACTAAAACAAAGTTGCATGTTGGCAATTTAGTCCAGAAAGCTTGTGCTGTTAAAGAGATGCCTATTACTGCAACTGACATGCTTTTATCAATCTTGAAACATGTAGTAAGACCTCTTGATATTCTCTCTCTTTTACCATATTTTTAGCTGGAATGTGATAACTATCTAAACCATTTGTGATAACTATCAAAACCATTTATATAGACATCTGCATCATTTGAATGCCAGGTTTCTTGTAAGCGTAAAATATGATATCCTTCTATAAAATTTCTCCAGTCTATATGTGCCACGATTTACAATTTAGATCTGATTTTAATTTTTTTGTACATAGAAACAAGGTGTCTGGTCAGCCATCTAGACTCGTCAATTCTGTATATCTATTTTTACATCAATGTTATACTGTATTTGAGGTCCTTTGGGGTTTTTTCTCTAACTGTGTAGTCTGAGTCATAATATCTGGAAAAATCTTCGAATGAATCCCTTATGTTCTCCATTCTTGTTCTGGAATATATACTTCAGTATTTATCTCATTTTCAATTACGTGAATACCCATTTTATCTAGAATAGTTAAATTTTCCAAAATGTTATCAAACATTCTTCAGAATCTAATGAGATCAGAATCTGATTACAGTGTAGATCACAATCAAATCTTTTTACTGAAAATTAATTTTTCTTTACTAGTGAAATGTCCAAAAATTGACCCGGTGTGTCTGAGATCACATGTTTTGTTTCTCATTGGATCTGTGCCGGATCCTCTGCCTTTGATAGCTAGCAAGGCATCCAGCCAATGATGCTTCTGTTGCTGTATCTCTTCTCTAATCTGCTGCTTCTCTTCTCTCCTGTGCTGTTCCTGTCGCTGCATCTCTTCTCACCTCTGTTTCTCCATCTCTTTTTGTTGCCATAGGCACATGATCCAAAAGCTAATGTAGATGTGCTTACAAACCCTGATGAGGCAAGGATCCAAAAACTGAGGCTAATGTGCTTCCAAATCCAGATGATATAGCCAAGCCAAATGGTGCCACAGTCTGAGATGAAGCAGAATGCCCAAATGCTGTGGTACCAGATGAAATCTGAAGAGCCAAGTCCTAAACTTGATTAAAATGTAGTTGTACCACTGCCGAGGTCTCCACTACTGGCACCAAAACCTGCTAATGTCCCAATGCTGGATGTTTGCTGTGATCCAAATCCAAATTGTGTTTTTCTTTGTCTAGGAGGATCTGTTAATTCTGCAATCAGTGATGCTCTTGATGACAGGTGCTGGTTCTTTAATTCAAACTCTTTGTTCTTCTACTGACTCACCAGTTGCTGGACTGAACTTACATAATGCTGTAAGTTACCTTATACTTTGCAGGTATACCACTAGAGTCACAATTCCCCGTTGGAAAAACCAAATAAACATTTGTTTCCATAACCATTGAATAAACGGAGAATGGCCACTGTCCAGAAGCTTCCCAGATTTCCATGTTTAACAGTTTCTAGAAGCTTTTCTATTTCATTTTAACTGCTTTTATCAAAGCTTTGCATGGCACTTAAAACTGAAAATCTGTTTTGAGAAAAGTTGAAACTGAATACAGCAGTTTTTGGGAAGCCTTGCTTCCCACCATCTTATTACTTGAATCTAGAGTAGGACTCAAAGCTTTTCTTTTCATCCTCCCTGCTTCCTCCCCATGAGACCTGCAAGGAGAAGCTGGATGGCTGCAAGATACCATTCTGAGTCGATCAATAAAACTTAGAACCCCAGCCTCCTCGGTTGCCACCAAAGCCTGCTGTTGATGCTGCTACACCCATCCACTCTTGGATGTTCATTCCAGCATGTTTCACCGAAGAAGCACCTTCCTTGTAAATAATAACTTCAGATAGTCTCAAACCCAAGACTCCTAGGAAGCACAGCAAGGAGTTATGTCTGTATCATTAGTATAATATCAGGGTGGGAAACCCGAGTCCATTCACAAATATGGGACTTCCAGCTGGCAGAGCACATGATTATGTCTGCATCATTTGTATAATAGTGAGGTGGGAACCTGAGTCCATTCTCAAACTGGGACTCCCAGCAGGCACAGTAGGAAGTTATGTCTGTATCACTGGTATCATTGCAGAGTGTGTAACCTCAATCAGTTTTCAGACTCTGATCTTACCTAGTTTCAGTGCAAGGTTTATGTCTGTATCATTGATATAATACTTTGATGGGAAACCTGAGACCATTCTCGGATTCTGATCTCCACTGTTGCAATGCAGGGGTTTATGTCTGTATCACAGGACTAATGCCAGTGTTTGTGCCCTTATCTCTGATTTACCTTTCATTTCAAAAGCAGAATTTCCTGTCCCTGAAAATGATGTGACCTTGATTCTAATGGATGAAGAACCCTTAGTATTGAAGTCAGTAAACAGGAATGAGACCATATGCCAAAAATCTCCTAAAGAAAGCAACATCAGCAGTAAGTAGATGGCCTGGTGAATGTTTATATGTAGCATAAATGCTGGGAAGCCCTGGTGATCCCAGAGTGGGGAACCTGAATCTGTTCTCACAATTGAGACTCACAGGTGGCAGTGCAGAATGTGATGTGTGTATCACTTGTTGAATACCAGGGCTGGAAATGTCTGTTTTCAAACCCAGGACTCCCAAGTGGCAGAGCAGGGCATTATGTGTGCTTAATTGGTATAGTACCAGGGTGGGAAACCCAAGTCTGTTTTCAATCCCAGGACTCCTATGTTGCAGTGCAGGGGTTTATGTGATGTTGGTCCTGTTTTTGGAGGCATCCACCCAGCTCGCTTTTTCTGTAGTACACTGACCGCAGACAGATTGGGGAGGTGGTATCTGTTTTAAACCTAAGTGGAATTTTGGAACTACTTCATTGTTTGAATACTAGGCAGAGTTGTAGGCCCAAGTATAGGGGGCAGGACCCTTCTCACTTACCAGCCTCTAGCTGGCAGAAGCATTTTCCTGTTGGACTCACAGACTTCCTCACCGAGATGAAGAATTTCCAGTCCCAGAAAACGATGTGACATGTATTGTGAAAGATGAAGAACCCTCAGTATTGTAGGGAGCAGGAATGAGACTGTACACCAGTAGTCTCCTAAAGAAAGCCCCATCAGTGGTAAGTAGATTATCTGGTAAATGTTGTACATATAATATGCATCTCGTGTCCTTACCTCACAGCTGCAACTGGATTTTGACAACATTCAGAGCTGGTTCCAGTGTAACCAGTTGTCACTCAATGACCCCTAAAAAAACAGTCTTCAAGGCTTTTGGCACCCAGCAGAGACTTACTAGGCTCCTGTTTTCCTTTATTTTGCATCCTTGATGGTGCTAAGCCTGAGGCTGTATCAACTTTTAAGTACGTTGGGGGTTGTCTTGACTGACATGGAGATTTCTCAGTTCATATTGATGACATAAACTGTAAACTCTAAGCTTGTGTACTGTACAGGAACAAAGGAAGCATTCACACATCCTTCCTACTGAGAAATTGCTTTAAAGATGAGTGACCCTTTTTTGATTATGGTGACTTAGTCTATGATGGAGCTTCCAAATCCTCTCTTGCCAGACTGGAACCCCTCCTTCATTCTTTTTGTTGTTTTGTTTTTGACTATACCCCCCCCAACCGGATCATCCCACTGCTCACTCTTCTCTGCCCGGAACATCCAACTGCTCATTCTTCTCTACCTCCTGGAACATCCCACTGCTCACTCTTCTCTACCCTTTCTGTCCCCAGGAACATCCCACTGTTCACACTTCTCTACCCTTTTTGTCCCCCTCAGAACATCCCACTGCTTACGCTTCTCTACCCTTTCTGTCCCCCCCACAGAACATTCCACTGCTCACTCTTCTCTACCATTTTTGTCTCCCCTTCTCTGCCCTTTCTGACCCTCTCTTGATGTCAGTCACCTCTCCCATTGTCAAGCAAGAAAAGCATCTCTGTTACTGTTCTGCCCATATAGTAGTGTCCAAACAAACAAAAGAGCACAGCACTGAGCACAGCACCAACCACCAGTTGCAGTAAAAATCTTTATTACTCACAGTAAGTAGAATTCAAAGACAGTACAGAAGACCCAGCCAGTTTTGCTCAAGCATGCTCCCTCAGAGACAGCCTTTCCACTCAACACCATAATCTTAAATAGTGACAGTACATCTTTGCAATAATTGAAGAACAGAAAAGTGAAATTTAAAATATATTCTGACATACTTAATTAGATACAATTATATATGCATGATTTTAATAATGCAGGAACACATTTTTTTGTATTTCTTACATAAATTACTGAGGGAAGGGTCATCACCTGTGTGGCACTGCACTGTCTTTGAATTCTATGTACTGTAAGTAATAAAGACTTTTCACTAAGTTTTGGTGGTTGGTGCCATGACCTTTCCCATTGAGCCTCATTTATATCCAAATTCTGGATTGGTTACCTTCCTTCCTATCTTAAATCCCTTCTATCCTCTTCCCTTTTATCCTCCTACTCTCTCCACAGCAATATTTCCCATTCCTTCTCTATTACATCTAGGAAATCTACTGTTGGATAATCTGCTATCTCATATCACTTTCCTAAACTTTGATCCTCCCTACCCCTGTCTATTCATTTTGCCTTGTCTGTTTCCTCCTAAAGTCTCTTTTTTACCACTTTTCTCTTCCTACCTGCAACTGTCCATGACCCTTTTCCTCTTTCCATATATTAGTTTGCTCTACCCATGATGTTCCTCTCATTCCCCCTTTATACCAATAAGAGTAGTTCCCCCATCTAATATTATCTGTGTTTTATTTACTGCATGTATCTGTTTACTGGTTTGCTTTTAATATTTAAGATTCTGCTTCTTTGATATACTCTATTACTGTATATGTCTCCTTTTTTTTTTTGCATGTATAATATTGTTATTACTGTTTATCCTCCTCCATTTCCTCTCTCCCCCAGGACGCATCTTGAAATTAACTGTTAGCAGCTCAGTGGCAGAGTATGGTACTATGGGTATAAGGGAAACACAGGTCAGTTCTTCAACCCAGGACTCCCAGGTGATAATGCAGGGTTTTATTTGTGTATGACTGGTATAACACCAGTGTGGGAAACAAAAGTCAGTTCTCAAACCTGGGACTCCCAGGTGGTAGTGCAGGGGGTTATCTGTGCATAACTGGTATGGTACCAGGGTGGTAAACCTGAGTCTGAACTCAGCAGTGCAGGGGATTATGTCTGTATCATTGGTATAGTACCTGGGTGGTAAACCTGAGTCTGAACTTAGTCCTGGGACTCCCAGTTGCATGTGCATGTAGTTATGTAAGTATCATTGGTATAATACCAGGGTGGAAACCCTGAGTCCATATTCAAGTCCAGAACTCCCAGGTGGCAGTACAAAAGGCCATATCTGGATCATTGGTATAATACCAGGGTGGGTAACCTAAGTCCAATCTGAACCTGAGGACTCCCATGTGGCAGTGCAGAGGATTATGTCTGTATAACTGGTTTAATACCAGCATGGGAAAACTCAAGTCCATTCTCAAGCCCAGTACTTCCAGGTGGTTGTGCAGGGGATTATGTGAGTAGCATTGGTATAATACCAGGTTGAGAAAATTGAGTCCATTCTCAAACCCAGGACTTCCAGGTGGCTGTTTAGGGGGTTATGTGAGTAGCACTGGCATAATATCAGGGTGGGAAACCAGAGTCCATTCTCAAACCCAGGACTCCCAGGTGGCAGTGCAGGGGACTATGGCTTTATCATTAGTATAATACCAAGGTGGAACCCTGACTTTGGTCTCAGTCCTGGGACTGGAAAGAAAAGTATACCTTTTTGGAGATGACTCAAAGCTCTGCAGCAGGGTTGATAAACAAGAGGGGTGGAAAGGATGAGAAGGGACTTGGCAAGGCTGGAGGAATGGTCAAAAGTATGACGGCTTAGATTCAATGCAAAGAAGTGCAAGGTAATGCACCTCAGAAACAAAAACCCAGTGGAGGAGTGCATGATGGGGGGGGGGATACTAACAACAACAAAAATGGAAAGGGACCTGGGGGTAGTCCTATCAGATGGCAAAGGTAGGCAAGCAATGTGAAAAGGCAGTAAGGAGGGCTAGGGGGATGTTGGGATGTATAGAGAGAGGCATCACCAGTAGAAAACAGGATGTTGTAATTCCTCTGTACAGACAATTGGTGAGACCCCATCTGGAGTACTGTGTGCAGTTCTGGAGACCCCATCTCTGCAAGGACATAGACAGGATGGAGGCAGTCCAGAAGAGAGCAACTAAAATGGTGCAGGGTCTGCACCAGAAATCATATGAAGAAAGACTACAGGAGCATAATACGTATACTGTCAAGGAAAGGAGGGAGAGGGGGAACATGATAGAAACTTTCAAGTACCTCAAGGGAATCAATAAAGTACAAGAGGGTATCATCTTTCAGAAAAAGAGATGTGCAAGAACAAGAGGGCACGGTTTTAAAGATAGAGGGGGAATGGCTCAGGGGCAACATGAGGAAGTAATTTCACTGAAAGGGTGGTGGGTGCATGGATTGGCCTTCCTGAGGAGATTGTTGGGTGAAAAACAGTGGGGGAATTCAAGAATGCGTGGGACAGACGTAAGGCAATTATAGTGGGGTGTAGGAGAAAGTAGACTGTTGGTTAACTAGGTTCTGCAGCTTATCCAGTAGGTAGGGAAATGGGCAGACTAGGTGGGCCAAGTGTTCCTTATCTGCCATCAAAGTCTACAGTATGTTTCTATGTTTCTCACCAGTTTCACTGTGTGGGATTATGAGTGTATTATTGTTGTAATACAGGGTGGTAAACTGGAATCCATTCTCAAACCCAAGACTCCTAGGAGTCCGTGCAGTGGGTTATGTCTGCAGTATTGATAAAATTAATGTATTTATTTCAAAAATGTGATCAGGAAAAACATACTGAGCTGAAAAATAGTTTGTTTCCAGACATGTCCTGGGATGAAGGGGAACAGGTATGTAAGAACAATAGAACAATAATTTATACAACACTATCATAATATCATATAGCAATATAAATTTAAAAGTATATCACTAAGTGTATCATATAGTGACTGTACTAGACAAAAAAAAGAAAATATTTTTTACAAGGCAAGGGTAAAATATAAGTCCCACAGATTCAAGGAAATGAACAGTAACAGTGGTGAAGACATTTCAGGATAAGGTGCAGTTGGAAGGAGCGCAGATCAGTAGGAAGAAGTGAAGTACAGAACAAGTGAAGAAGGAAGAAGAGTGGGAGGAGGTTAGGGAGGAAGAAAGAGTGAAGGAGAGTGGGAAGGCAGGCAAGTAGTAGTAGTAGTAGCAAAAACTTTATTTTTATATAGGAAGACATGTCATTTAGGTTATGCAACCCAGTTTTCAAGACTGCCCTGTTTGCATCTAAGTTACCTTTACATATACATATATTAACTGACAGGAGAGACAATTAACATAATAAGTTCTGACTACCAAGTTCTAAATACAGTGCAAAATACAAAATATAAAAGGAGGAGGAGGAGGGTAAAAATGAAGCATGGGGAAGGGCTAGGACATTAAGGGCATTCACAGGGAGGCATGCGCAAGATGGTGATGCACTAGTGCCGGTGTGAGAGAGCCAGATGCAGAGATGTAGGAAGCAATTCATGGTTTGTGGCATTTACTAAAAAGTTAAGTTTTCCTCTTTTTGCCTTACTTGGCTTCTCTGTCTGTTCGGTCTTGTCACTCCCGGTTGTCAGCTTTTTCTTTTGTGGTTGAATGTCTTTCTGGCGTGGTGATAACTGGGTATATCATGAGAAGTGGCATTTAGTTGACCCAGTCTGCTTGTGTACAAGGGAGGAGCCAGACACCAGGAAGTGGTGAATGGTTTGTTGCTGCAGGCTGGGCTTCTCCCCCTTTTCTTTTTTTCCCAGCAAAGTTGGTTACAATTAACGGCTTCTTGAATTTGTTCTCGGCAGCTGAAATGGTTGTTAGCTGTGGTGTTGACTGAGCCCATGCCGAACAAATGAGTGTGTGATGTGTAGCACTGGGGAAGAAGTGCTGAAGGAATATCAGAGGGCAAATATGCCGAATCAACATGCTGTTCTTCTAACCTTAAGCTACGTAAATGTGGGGAAGGGCTGCATCATACAAAGATTATTGATAAAACACCTGTTTCCCCCTGTGCGTCACTTCCTTTGGTTAGGCTGTTTAAGGACACCAAGTGGCAAATAATTAAGAGCTTCTATAACCTGTGGTGCTTCTCTGTTCACAAACTATTTCAGTTGGTGTTGGGGGAAGAAGTGAAGTGTAGAAGTTAAGATAGGACTCCAGCCTTCAGCAAATTGAGTGAAGAAATTATGGGAGAAAATGCTAGTAGACTACAAGCATGCTGTAAGAAGGACATTGAAGGAAATTAAGAACAAAGGGCCTGCATCAAGCTATGTTTACTACCTTGGAAGACTGTGTGGATTACATAAATAAGCAGATCACATTTTATTAAGGAAAAAGGAAGTGCTTCTATTTTGGTCTGCTTTATAAGGGCTGTTGCCTTATTACTCCCTGGGCCTAGCCCCCTCCCCCCCAGTGGAAGCTGTTTTAGGAGTTTTAAAAAAATGAAAACTCCCAGGTCCTTCTCCTCTCTAGGTACTTGATGTCAAAACAATTTCATAGGGTTAAGGAAGCCAAATATATGCTGGCTCCTACTTGTGCAAAAGAAAGACAACAAAAGCAAGAGGACAAAGTGGAGTTGACTACAGAACGTAATCTGCTAGAGTACCCCACCACCACCACCACAGTAAAAGGAGTGAAATATATATGTTCAAATGGAAGGGGAAGGGGAAGGAGAAATGTTTGGCAAAAGAAGGATCTGAAAAACAGATAAAGATTACAGATTATACAGAAGAGAAGAACAAGCTTGAAGTTAAGGCAGACAGTTTACAACCTCAAAAGGCTCTGAAAGTTTCAGAAGATACAGAAAAATCCTTTAACTTGGGCAGTATGTCGGGGGAAAATAGAAAAATAAATCTGACACTAAAAGTCAAGGTCAAGAAGTTAAAGAAAAAGAAATAGTAATAGAAGAGCAAATAGAGAAAGAAGAAACCGCTAAAAAAGGAGGAACCAAACACAATATGCTAACTGAGATGACAGATAGATTTTCTCAGATAAACAACTCTTTGAAGGGATTCACAGAAGCCTTAAATGCCTTGGCAAATAAAGTAGAGCATATGACTGTAAGAATAGGTTCATAGGTTGTATCTGAGCATAGAAGACATATGTCCATATAGCTCGCCAATGTCCTAGGAGTAACCCAATATACCCTTATCTATTAAGTAAGAATCAAGTCTCTTTTTGAAAGTATTTATGGAATAGATGAGGTAGAAAACAGGGCGAGCTGGCAAGAAGATAAATTGCGACCTATGGCTACTCAGTTGGAAAAACAAAAGAAGGAGCTGGAAAGTTTAAAATTAAAAGTTGAAGAGTTGGAAACATGAAGTAGGAGAGGTAATTTAAAACTAGGAGGAGTTCCAGAAGACCTAGAAGGTGCAGATGCAATCAGTTTTTTTGAAGATTTGTTGACAGAAGCAATACCTCCCCAGGAAGGGAAATCAGAGATAGAACTGGATAGAGCTCATTGAGCCATGGCAAACCCAAACTACAAAGGTAGACAGCCAAGATTTCTCTATATAAGACCTCAAGATAGAGAACGTATTCTACAAAAAGCCAGGGTGGAGAAGAGTATTCATGTGACAGACCTTTCTTTACAGGTGTTTCCAGATTTTGGACCTACAGTATTATCAAAAAGAAAAGCATTTGCTTTGATGGTATCCCTATTACAAGAGCACTATATCAGATATTCTATGATTCCTCCAGCAAAGTTACGTAGCTTCCATCACGGCGGAGACTGTACCTTTTATTCACGCCGTGAAGTGGAAAAACATGTTAGAAGATTAATTGCAGATAAAGGTCAAACTCCTAGGTCAAGCTCTTCAGCTTCATCCTCAAAAAACAAAGATCATTATGAAGGCAAAAATCAAGATACCCAAAGTAATGAGAAGAATAAAGCAAATGAGAAAGGAACAGCTCTACCCCTTCACCAGATACAAATAAGAATAAAAAAAAATATTCCATCAACTTCA
Organism: Neoceratodus forsteri; assembly: GCA_016271365.2. Classification (NCBI taxonomy): domain Eukaryota; kingdom Metazoa; phylum Chordata; order Ceratodontiformes; family Ceratodontidae; genus Neoceratodus; species Neoceratodus forsteri. The sequence goes on along the minus strand of CM057457.1, from coordinate 387,888,172 downwards.
ACTTAACATGGCTAATGATTTGGAAGTCAACACTATTTAAAAAAATATTCTGAAGAGGGAAAGGGGGAACAATCTTTATACAGGCTTTCCTCCTTGGAAACTCTGCCTCTCTGGCTTCCCATTGCTTACAGCTTTCACTTGCACACAGAGGGCTTCAATTTAGGAGCCACAGCTGTCTTACGGTAATATAGGGTGATTACCCACACCGTAGTGCCAGCTTGCAGCCTGGCCAATGACTCTGGGGGTAAAAGGGGTAAATTTTGAGTGAGGATTGTTGTTTTTATGTTAGGTGGTGGGTTAGTTCACTATTGTTTTGTTTGTCATGTTGGTTATATTTTGTTTCACAGCTAGTGGAAAAAAATGGTTCAGTAAGACTGTTTATTTGACTTTTAATTATTGCATAAATGGTGTGACCAGAATTATGGGCATACACTTCTTGCACACGTATCATTCATAGTTGCTTTTCTCATGTGGGATCTACACTGTATGACCTGGAATGTGAATGGTGCCCATAGAAAAAATAAAATACGTAAAATTATTAATGAAGCACAAAGAAATGGCATTGACTGCTTGTTTTTGCAACAGACCCACTTTAATAATAGAGACTTTAAATATTTAGTAAACCTATTTAAAGACAATGGAGTCTCTCAGCTCCATATACAAATCTGGTCAGGGGAGTCACTATTGTGTGGAAGAAAAATCTTTAGCTACAACTTGTTGATTCTCACGTTGACATCAATGGCAGATATGCTATAGCTCAGCTATGTAAAGTTGGAATAGATATTATCGTATCTAGCATAAATGTCCCAAATGAAGAAGATATGGACTTTTTTGCTGATTTTTTTAAAGATGGCAAACTACACATCCTCTGGTGGAGACTTTAACCTCGCTTTAGCTGGAGATGATAGGCTGCAAAGTGTGGAAAAAAATGAGAGCAGTAGCTATTGTTAAAGGATTCATGGAAGGGCTAGCCTTAACAGATACATTCAGAGATCTGCATCCAGGAAGGATACATTTTTAATTTTACTCCAGGGCTTTTAATTCATAATCAATAATTGACTATATGATCATATCAAAATCTGTTACATTCAGTCTCTAGTATTAAGTATGAACCTATAAAGATATCGGATCATGTTCCTCTGGACATGAAGTTTGTGTTCAATAGTGGGCAGAGAGATATTTCATGGAAATTAAATCCATATCTCTTAAAAGATTATCTATTTAAAATTAAATTAGCAGAGGAAATTAGTTTTTTTCAGGGATTTAAATACCCAGGAGGATATTCTTAAGCATAGTGTGGGACTCCTTAAAGGTCTACTTAAGGGGACAGCTGATTAGTCAAAATAGTTATAAAAAAAATGAAATCTAGGTTTAAACTGTATGATCTTGAGAATAAATTTAATGCAGCTTAGTTAAAACATACTATCTTTGGCTTAGAGGAGGACTTAAATGAGGCCCTTAGATTGTGGGAACTCTATAATAAAAAGGAGAATGAAAAAGTTGAACATACTCTTGCTAGGGTAAGGTCAAACTATTATTTCTTTAGTGCTAAACCACATAAATTATTATCATCCCAATTAAAATGTGAACAAGAATAAAATGGCATATATAGTAGTAGAGAAGAGGAAGGAAACTTAGTGAGGGACCTGAAAAAAATAACCTTATTTTTCAGGAGTTTTATCAAAAACTGTACGTCCCAGAAGAAGAGATCTCTGAGGAAAGTCTGGAGCTCTTTTTAGGTTCTTTACATTATCATGTATTATAGAAGAAGACTTGAAAATTCTGAATGAATCTATTTCTGTATAGGAGATCAGAGAAACAATTCTAGAATTCAAGTAACACCTGAACTATTAGATATACTAGCAATCAGGTTTACACCAGCTTTCTTTTTGAGTCTATGAGCTAAGAGCATCTCTACTTTCTCGCCAGCCTCCCAGTATGATTATTTAGTCCTGTAAATTGAATAGTCTGCTTTGGCCAAATATATTTTATTTATTTCATACTTAAGACTGGTTATCAGATTCAGAAAGTTTTTTCTCTTCTTCCCACTGTGTTTGTATTCATTTTCTAATTTAAAAAGGTCTGATTCTTTTTCTATCAACTCCTTATCTCTTTCTTTATTCTTAGCTGACGAGAAACTAATGATCCTTTCCTTCACAAAGGCCTTAAAGGTATCCCATATGAAATTATCAGACACTTCCCCATAATTGGTTACTTCAAAGAATTCTTTAGCTTCCTGATTAACCCAAGCAATGACATTAGGGTTCTGCAACAGGGATACATTCATCCTCCAATGAACACATTCATTTTTAAAACCTTCAGGCTGAATGTATGACTGAACTAATGCATGATCTGACAGAGCTATTTCTTTAATGTTAGCTGTGATTTAACTCAAAGAAAGCTGTTTAGAGATAAAAACCATTTCTAACCTACTAAAGATTGCATGTCTTGCAGAGTAATACGAGTAATCTCTAACAGTAAGGTTAAGAAGACATCAAACATCCACCAAATCCAGATCTTTAACAAGTTTGCAAATAATATGCTGAGCCAGACAGACCTTTAAAGAATGTGGGGTAGAACGCCTATCAATCAGATTATCCCATACTTCATTGAATCACCTCCCAGAGTTAAGTTTTGGATATTGCAGGTACTGAGTCTTAAGTTCAGATCTTTAAAGAAAGTAGCTTGATCTGAGTTGGGAGCATGTACATCCATGCTGAGACTTCAGATAGTTTTTTTTCAGTTGCTGACTCTCTGAATTTTAGGTTTGCAGTGTTCTCTTTAATTAAAATTCGTCAACAAGTCTGTAATAAAATTGATATTCTTTTCTGTTTTATTAGGTTTGACTGAGCCAGTGTGTTTATCTATTGTGGGCACCACAGCAGAGGTGGAACTCATCCTGCTTGAGTGGCCATTGTGTCCCAACTGGCTGGACTGCATCAGTACTCTTGAGTCTAAACACAGAAATTGTTCTGCTAGGTGACTTTAATATAAATTGGCTCTCACCTGCCTCCACCTCTTTCAAGGATACCCTATCTGCTATCCATTTCTCCCAAATAGTGAAGACTCCAACAAGAGTCAACTACAAGACTAGCACCAGCACACTGCTGGACTGGGTGCTTACCAACCATCCTGCTCATATCTCCAATCTCGCTGTTCTTCCTGACTCTGAGTGACCACTCCCCTGTCAAATGTGACTGGAACAACTACTACTGCAAGCCCCCCACCAAAACCGTAAAAAAATAAATGGTTTCTACTAAAAGGTCATCAAAACCTCTTGACTGGACAGACCTTCATAAAACCAAGTATATGGACACCACACTTGACCTCTTTGTGATAAAATGTAATGCTGTCTGTGACAAACATGCACCAGTTACTACAAGTCCAAAGGGCCTTTTATCTTGTTTTTTGTTTTTATTAGGTTCAACACAACATTACCCAGATAGACCATCTTAGGGTAGCTGGTTCATTCCACTGGGGTGTCATACAGATGAGGTACACTGAAGAGTCCTGGTAAGATGAAACACGTGTCTGTGTCTTCTCTTGGCACCCTTTGCAAACTGTGTGAGAGGCCTTTTAGCATCATGCATTTCTGCTTAAAGTTGAACCAGCATAATATTCTGTGGTGATTTGCATATACAGCCCATGATGCTTTGCATTATGGGGGTATGTGTGATTTTGTATTTCTTTGAAACTTGGCTTCCCGGCCAGTACTCTTTGGAGTAACCATTGCCTCAGTGCTTGCACACTAAGGTTCTTTGTCTTCTTACTACAAAGAAGCCCTCTTTAACTCATGGAACAGCAGCAAGTCTTTCTGGGGCGATCTTAAAGACATCAGAGGGAGAAAAAAAAAAGCTCCACCTGCTGTGCTTACTGTTGAGAGTGTTTCAACCTTGGACCCTCTTCTTATTGCCAACTCACTGAATCATGCTTTCATTGACCTCAGTAGTGTGCTCCCCAGGGACTTCTTCAATACCCCCCAACTCAAAGGATAATACAAGGTCTCCTGCACTACCACCTAACCAGCTGCTATGCTACTTCAAAATGGTTTCTAAAGCAGATGCTAGGAAATACCTTGAAAAGGTTCTTGTAAAATCTAGGCACAGTAGGGACTCCTTGGACATCAAATTTGTTCTCTTGGCACTGGATGAAATACTTGGGCCACTAACCATAATACTTAAAAGGCAACTGGCACCATCTGACCAAAAGTGCTACATTGCAGAATTAGAATAGGCATGCCCCCAGTAAATCCCATACTAAAAAGTATATGTCTATTGTTGTTCATCATAAAGTTATTAGCTATTTTGTATCCCTGATTTCACTACCTGTTCAAAACAAGCCTGTATCAGTGAAATGCTGATGATGATGTCTTCTTAGGAACTCAAAGTCTAGAATTCCTTGTCAGCAAGCTTATAGGATCTGTTTCTCCAAAATTGTAATGATCGTGTGCAATGATATTCACAAGTAAAACATACAGCACCAGTAAGCAAACTATGTGGGTTCTTTAGCTTTTTATTTGGTCTATGAAAGTTTTTTTTTTGTCTGAATGACTCATTTCACTTCATTAAGAATTTGGTCTAAATATGGCTGTAGCATTGTTCCACAGCCATCTGTTGACCTGCCAAGGGAATTGCAGGAACAACTGCCAGAGTTGAATACTCCTGTGCACTTTAATATATGCATTTCCCATAATGCACAGCAGCCAAATCCCAAACACCAAACACAGTAGAAAAACAAAGATGATTCCACAGTTCATAAATGTAAGTCAGCCAAAATGAACACATCTTATAAAATGTTGATCACATCTGCATGTAATCAATAAGTGAATGATTGTTCACCATTGTGCCCACAGTATACAAACTGCAGTTAAAAATATGCATTACCCATAATGCACAGCAACAATATCCCAAACTGCAAACACAGCAGAAAAACTGAGTTGATACAACAGTTCACAAAATGAAGTCGGCTAAAATGAACACATATTCTGAAACGTTGATCACATCTAAATGTAATCAGTAATTAAATGACTGTTCACCTTTGCACCCACAATATACAAAATGCAGTTAAATATATGCATTTCCCATAATGCACAGCAGACAAATCCCAAACATAAACACAGCAGAAAAACAGAAATGATTCCACTCTATCTGTGTCTGTATGTTTGTTTTATTATACTTGCTAATATAGGATGTCATGTTCCAATGTTGTATAAAGCATAACTCCCTGTTTCTGCACTTGCTATGTTACAGGCACCTAATACCACTCCAGAGCACTGTTCTACTGTGGAATTAACTTTGTAACAAACCCTGAAACTCATATAGTTTTTTAAGCAATGCTTTTTGAATGGTGCTGCTTATTTTATATGTGAAACCCATTGCACATGATCTTTACAACTTTGGAGACCCAGGTCCTATTAGCTTGCAGACAGGAATAGTAAACCGTGAGTTCCCAAGATGACATTATCAGTAGCTCCTCACTTATACAGGCTTTTTTGTATGGTTAGTGAAATCAGGGTTACAAAGTGACTAATAACTTTAAAATGAAGTAACGTAGTAATCTAGTTTTTGGTATGAGATTTGTTAGGGATATGATTACAAGGTTTTAAATAATTGAAAAGCTGTTTTTTTTTTCTTGGGACAATGCTAACTGTACAGAAAATATTTATATAGGTTTTCTAGAAGAATTGTATTTGTTAAACACAGTGAGGCAAGTGTTATGCATTTTCACAATGTTTTAGTACTTTTGTGAGCAAAATGCTAACAAGTTTTTGGAGTTAAATAAAACCCTGGCTTATTCTAATTCTGCAATGTGGCACTTTTGGTCAGATGCTCTTTAAGTCTCTCTTCATTTGTCATCTGGTGCAGACCTTGCACCATTTTAATTGCCCTCCTCTGGACTGCCTCCATCCTGTCTATGTGTTTGCGGAGATTGGGTGGGTCTCCAGACCCAAAATTCATAACAAGGCATTGTGGTTAAAATAAGACACTATTTTCCAGTTTCCTTACTGTGAGATGCAGTCTTATATTTCTGTAGTGGTGTCAGTGGTATCAGCTCTTCTATGTTTATTTTCAAAGCAAGGCATTGTCCATGCAGTATCTAGATACAAGACTTCCCTACTGAGAGATGTAGCCTCCTATTTCTGCAGTGAGCACATAAATATAATAGCCTGTAGACTGATTTATATAGTGAGGCATTGTGGGTACAGTGAATAGCTGATTTTTCTTTCTAAAACTAGAAACTGACAGTGTCCCTTTAATACTTTAGTTTCCTTGGTATGATGTCACAGCTGGGGGTTGCAGCACTGAGAAAAAAGGGTGGGTTATGCAAATGACGCACAGCACAGAAATAAAAGCATTTTTTCCTGGAAAACAGCACTTTTTGACTGTTTGAATGGCAGGAAATTGATTCACAACTCTCACAGGATACTATGCCCATTTGTTATGGCACTTGTCAGAAAATTACTTTAAATTAAATTTTATAGCCTGTGCAGAAGTCAGGGAGAGTAGCACATTGATGTTAAAATAAATGTTGAAGGTTCCCCAAATGCCTGTTACACATGACATGCCATTGCCAGGCATGCTTCAAATGTTGAAGCTACAATTTGTTTGTAAAAACAAATCTGTCATTGGGATACGATCGTGATTTTAATGCTGTGCTGGTGTTGGTGGGTATTGGGTTGGTGGGGAGGAGGGAGAATGAATCCAGTATATTATATTCTATCAATGTTACTGTAATGTGTTTTCGACCTGGCTTTATTCTCTGTAATATAAAACTTCAATAAAATTTGAATGGCAAAAAAAAAAAAATCTGTCATTCTCATTGTGTTTGCCTGCATGTGCAAAGCATATTATCAACACTTTGCACAAAGGGATAGTGGAGGTGCGGGCAGTGTTGTGTTGAATGGCAGAATCCCATTCAGGGGATGGTATCTGCCTGGCCAATAGAGGAGCATGCCTTGGAACACCACAGTTAAACAAGCAGGCCACTACATCAAAGGAATTGAACCGCTGCAATCAGGGAATACCCCATCAGTACGCAATCAGCTGTTCGGTATGCTCTCTGACTGCAGCAGCCAATTACAGAGTTTTAAGCTGCCGCCCCCCCCCCCCTTAGTGTGCCTTCCTGGTGAAACACTTAAAAAAAGTATATACAAACTGATGGGGTAGCCCACTCCCTGTTGGCATAATATCCCCCAAAAAAACATTCGGGTTCTGCTGAGGGGGTGCCCAATCTCCCTCAGCTCTTGACCCCTTCCCACTGAAACATTGTTTTGCTGACAGGCATAATATCCCCCCCAAAACATTCAGTTTGTGCCACGGGGGTGCCAAATTCCCCTTGGCTCTTGCCCCCCATGTGCTGTGGGGGTGCCCAATCCACCATCAGCTACAGCCCCCCCAAAAAAGATCAATTGGGTAGCATGCAGGGAGCCCACCCCAGCATGCCAAATAACCCTGTAAATGAAAAATGGTCCTGCAATGTTTTTTTTTTTCTTACTTGCAAAGCAGAAAATGGTCCCGTGTCAAGTCCGGTGACCCTCCCCAAACCCGCACCCACCCTCTGCTGCACCCCACCTCCCCACACACCCCCTCACCCATACTTACCTCCGGAGTCTGGCGCGCCAGTCTTCGGTGGACTGGGAACACGTCTGCACTCTTCAAAGCCAACCGCGAACTGAGGAAATGCCGGTAAGCTATATAATGACATAAATAGGTTTTTTTCAACTTTGATGCATATCTCAGTCATGTTTTGGAATTTTGGCACCACATTTTCAACATGGGTTTTTGGGACCCCTCCTCATGAATTCTGCCACTGTCATGGCGTTAATTGACCCCAAAGGTGATTTTGTGGTCACTGCGGAATGACCTTTTGGGACTGATTAACGAAATGACAGTGTCAGTGTTCATGAGGTGGGCTCTCAAAAAGCATATGTTGCAAATTTGGTGGAAATAATCCAAAAAATGATTGTTTTACCAGCATGCGTTGTGAGTTGCTACGCATGCTCATAACTTCACGAATTTACGGTATTTTCACACCACATTTTCAACATTGGCATTTTTCCACACCTCCTTGTGAACAGTACAGCTGTCATTTTTCACATCCTGCCGGAAATGTGTTTTTATACTTCCAGCGCAGAATAGTGCAGGTGCTGTGGGAAATCAATGTTCAGGACAGATTACGAAAATGACTGTGACACTTTTCATGAGCAGAGGTCCTAAAATGCCTTTGTTGAAAAATTTGGTGACAATACTCCATAAAATGACTGTGTTACAAGTGTGCATTGCATAGTTTGCATGTACACTTGTAAGTTTGTGCATTTATAATATTTTCACTCCAGATTTTCAGCATCACCATTCTTACACACCTCCTTATGAACAGTACAGCTGTCATTTTTCACATCCTGCCTGAAATGTGTTTTCACAGTTCCGGGGCAGAATAGCGCGGTCGCTGTGGGAACTCTGTGTTTGGGACACATTACAAAAATGACAGTGACACAGTTCATTAGCAGAGGTGCTACAATGCCTGTGTTGAACATTTGGTGACAAAAGTCCATAAAATAACTGTGTTATAAGCATGCATTGCGCAGTTTCCACACACGCTCGTAACTTCGCTTTACATTTCAATTTTTCACCAGATTTTCAACATTGCCATTTTTTCACACCTTCTTATGAACAGAACAGCTGTAATTTTTCACATCCTGGCCGAAATATGTTTGTATACTTCCAGTGCAGAATAGCATGGTTGCTGTGGGAAATTGTGTTTGGGACACATTATGAAAATCACAGTGACACTGTTCATTAGCAGAGGTCCTGAAATGTCTATGTTGAAAATCTGGTGAAAAGTCCATGAAATGACTGTATTCACGAGCATGCGTTGTGCTGTTTTCACGCGCAGTAACCCATACATTGCTGTCTTCACTCCACATTATCAACATTGACGGTTTTCTGCACCTCCTTATGAACAGTACAGCTGTCATTTTTCACATTTCACCCAATATGTGTTTTCAGACTTGTAGCATACAATGGCATGGTCGGTGTGCAAAATCAATGTTCGGGACAGATTAAGAAAATCACAGTGACACTGTTCATGAGCAGAGGTCTTAAACTGGCTATGTTGAAAATTTGGTGACAAAAGTCCAAAAAATGACAGTGTTATGAGTGTACATTGTGCAATTTCCACGCACCCTCGTACGTTCACAAATTCATAATCTTTTCAGTCCAGATTTTCAACATTGGCATTTTTCCACACCTCCTTATGAACAGTAGAGTGGTCATTTTTCACAACCTTGCTGAAATGTTTTTTTGCACTTCTGGCACAGAATAGCACGGTCACTATGGAAAATCAGTGTTCAAGACAGATTAAGAAAATTACATTGACACTGTTCATGAGCGGAGGTCCCAAAATGCTTGTTTTGAAACTCTGCTGTAAAAAATCCCCAAACTAATTACATTATGGGTATGCTTTGCACAGTTTCTATGCACACTCATGACTTCACTAGTTTTTTTTTTATATTTTCATTCCAGATTTTCAACATTGCCATTTTTTACACCTCCTCATGAACAGTACACCTGTCATTTTTCACATCCTGTTCGAAATGTGTTTTCACACCTGTGGCACCAAATGCTGCAGTCGCTGTGCAAAATCATGTTTCGGCTAACAAACTGATAGTGTCTGTTTATGCGGTGGGATCACAAAAAGCCCATGTTGAAAACTTGGAGTAAAAATACCAAGAAAGGCCAGGGTGTTAGGGTTTTCAACCATAATGCCCTACAGCCGTCAGGGACATGACTTGGGATTGTCAGCAGTAATGCTCATGCCATTCCACCCAACCCCACCCACACCCTGCAGTCAGTAACAGGCTTCGAGATGCACCTTGGACTGTTTGGCCCCAGAATTCATCCCATTCTCCTATACTGCACCCATTTCAGCATATTTCCTTATGGAATGAGATGAGTAAAGCCCGAACACCCAAGGCACACCTTGACACTTGTCAGTGTCTGCAGGATAGGGTGAGGAAATTTTGTTAGTTTTGTTGACGGGTAGTGCACTAGACAAAGCCTGCCTATTTTCAGGCACGACCAGGGAGAGGATACAGATGAATGCCAAGCTGACCTTGAACCAGAGTAAGCTGCTGGTGGTATTTTTAGTGAATGAGGGAAATTTGGCCAGGACACCGGGGATATTCCCCTGCTCTTTTCGATAAGTGCCATGGGATCTTTAACATCCACCTGAACTACCACCAATCCAGGCAGATGGTACCTCGGTTTAACATCTCATCTGAAAGACGGCACCTCAGAAGTGCAGCACCCCTCTCATGCTGCACTACAGTGTCAGTACTGGGATATTAATCCAAGTGCCAGATGTGGGAACTGAACCCACAGCCCTCTGATCTCCCAGCCTCAGAGGCGAGTGTGCTACCTACTGAGCTACTGACATTGATAATGTCATGACTGTTATGGGCAACGACCCAAAGGCACACCCCAGTGCCTGCCCATCTCTGCAGGATGGGGGTGGGGTTGACATCAGTTCAGTACTTCACTGCCATTCCTATACTGCATGGGCCCAATTCTCATAGGGGTCTGCATCTGGCACAAGCTGTGGCAAGCAGCACCTTGCACCAATGCCTGGTGCACCAGGGTCCCTGCACCTGATTCAGGTACAGGAAGGGCCCCAGTGGCTAAGTCCCTAGGCTAGCACTGACCAGAACCCTGTGGCAAACCCCTGACATACTGCACAGGTCCACTGCGGGCCACCAGAGACTAACACAGGACCCCCTGTCCCACTAGGTAATGGGCATGTGGACCCAACCTGATGGGTCGATGTCTCCCCTTGGTGCAACTGGCGCCTGGCCACAGAGGTGAGTGGTGGGATGTACTGAGCACAGGGGAGCACTCTGCACTGGTGTATGGGGGTTTGGGCACCACCTGCTGGAGCATGGGTGGGCACTGTGCCACCATACATTGGTGCTGCAATAGCACTGAAAGGGCAGGGATCAGGAGAGCCATATCAGGACGGGGATATCAACATGGTACATAGGTGGCATAGGGGAGCTGTGAGGGGTGCCATTGGACCACTGGGATGGGGGCCACACATACGAGGCCACACTCTGGGGTGTATGGTGGACCGTCACCCATGGTATGCCGCACACAGGTATGTCACCCAGGGAAGAATGTCTAAGTCCCCTTACGGCTGCCCTGGCTGGTCTAAGGACACTTAGAATTTCTCCAGCCAGGTGATGCCTGTGAATCGCAGGATGCAGCTTGCAACGGCCACAGTCCCCCTACTGCCATGCCACAGTGCATTGCAGGTGCAAGCCCTGTTTGGGGCAGGTGGACTGTGGTCAATGCAGGTCACCTTTGTGAATCACACGGAGGGAAATCATAGATGCAAGGTGCACCTTGGACCATATCTGTTCACTGCAGGCACCTTGCGTCTGACGCAGGGCTTTGAGAATTGGGGCCCCATCTGTCTAACTCCTGCACTTCCACTGCTAATGCCAGCAATCAACCTTTTGGCATTGACAAATGCTTGTGTATTAAGCTCTGGTCCATAAGAGGCACACAGATGACCACTGGGAAGCTCATTAATTAGGAACAGATTGCATCTCCTTTTTAATGTCTTTATAAGAGACATTGCAGAGGGACTGGAATGAAAAGTATGCCTCTTTGCAGATGACACAAACATCTGCAGCAGGGTTGATACACAAGGAGGCATGGAAAGGATGAGAAGGGACTTGGCATGGTTGGAGGAATGCTCAGAAGTATGGCAGCTTGGATTCAATGCAAAGAACTGCAAATAATGCTCTTAGGAAACAAAAACCCAGGACAAGATTATACAATGGGGGGGGGATAGTAACAACAACAAAAATGAAAAGGGACCTGGGGGTAATCATATCAGATGACCTTAAGGTTAGAAAGCAATGCGAGAAGGCAGTAGGAAGGGCTGGGGGGATACTGGGATGTATAGGGAGAGACATCACCAGCATGAAACAGGAACTTGTTATCCCTCTGTACAGACAGTTGGTGATACCCCATCTGGAGTACTAGATCCAGTTCTGGAGACCCCATCTCCACAAGGACATAGACAGGATGGAGGCAGTCCAGAGGAGGGCAACTAAAATGGTGCAGGGTTTGTAAGAGAAGCCATACAAGAAGAGGCTAAAGGAGCTTAATATGTATACCCTTGAGGAAAGGAGGGAGAGGGGGAACATGATAGAAACTTTTAAGTACCTCAGTGGAATCAACGAAGTCCAAGAGGGTGTCATCCTTCAGAAAAAGAGATGTGCAAGAACAAGGGGACACAATTTGAAGATAGAGAGGGGACAGCTCTGAGGCAATGTGAGGAAGTATTTTTTCACAGAGATGGTGGTAGACACATGGAACAGCCTTCCTGAGGAGGTTGTGGACTCTAAAGCTGTAGGAGAACGCATGGGACAGACATAAGTCAATTCTTGTGGGGGGTAGAAAGAAATTGGCTGTTGGTTAACTAGAATTTGCAGCTTATCCTGTATGTAGGGAAATGGGCAGACTAGGTGGGCCAAACAGTCCTTATCTGCTGTCAAAGTCTAAGTTTCTATCTCTCCTGTCTGCAAGTTCAGCCCAGGCTAATGTACAAAGACTTTATCACATTCCTTATGAGTCTTTCTTAAACATGTTTTATCTGTTTACAGGAGTGCACCTGATTTGAGGCCAAAAGCAAAAGCTAATAGTTATAGTACCAGAGCCCCCCCCACACACACATACACATGCCCCGACAAGCTGCTTAAAAGCCTGCAATTCATTCAAATCAATTCCATGTTCTTACTTAGTTGGGGTTCAGTGCCAACAAATGTAAAATCACGTACCTAGGGCATAGGAACTCCAATGTTGAGTATAGGATGACAGGAGGTACTGATACTCACTAGATGTGAAAGGGTCCTTGAGGTTATTATATCAGAGGACCTCAAGACGGCAGTACAGTGTGACAAGGCTATGAGCAGGGCAAATTGGATTCTGGGGTGCATAAGGAGTGTCATCCCCAGTAGGAGGAGGAGGGATAGTGTGCTGCCATGGTATCACTCCCTGATGTACCCCCAGCTGGAGTACTGTGTCCAGTTTTAAAGTCCACACTTCAGAAAGGACTTAAGGTACAGATTTTCCAGAGGAGGGCAACTAAAATGGTTCAGGATTTTCACAGGAATCCCTACAAGGAAAGGCTGAAGAATCTCAACATGCACACTCTGGAAGAGAGGAGGACAAGAAGTGACATGATCAAGACCTACAAGGTACCTCATATGGGTAAACCGGGTACAGTTGGGGAGTTTCCTTCAAATGAAGATGAGCACCCAAACCAAGGGATATACAGTGAAGCTGGGGGGGGAGGAGTTCAGGATAGATGTGAAGAAATATTTATTTACTGAAAGGGTGGTAGATGCCTTGAACAGACTGCCAGGAGAAGTGGTGGAAGCTAAAATGGTAAGAGGCATGGAGCATGTTTGGGATAAACATAGGAGTATTTTAGAAAAAGGGGAAGGAGGGGGTCAACAGAGATCAGTAGTGCTATGGAGGTGGAGTAGGTTCAGGTTCATTGCAGGAAAAATCCATTGAGCAAGCTTATTCACAAGGAGGTCTTGATGGACACAGGCAGAATAAGACATGCAGTAACATATACAGGCAGGAGTTACAAGTAGGTAGACAACACCTGGGCAGATTGGGTGGGCTGAGTGGTCCTGTTCTGCTGACAAATTCTATGTTTGCTTGCATGCATGTGCAAGAAACATAGTGCCACCATACGAATTTTCATAAGTGTGCCACCCCTCTTCCAATGCCCTGCTCCTTCTTGCAGGTGCGGCCTCACTGCACCAATAAATGTCCGAGCTGTCTATGACAGTAGTTCAGATGCAGTGGCATACAGTTGAAAGCAAAAGACCGCTACAATCAGCGGTGGTAACGTGTCGGCAATTTGCATACTGTCATCGGTAGGCAATTTACATACTGCCATCAGCAGTATGCAGTGTGCCCACACATCAGCATACTGCATCTGAACAACTGTTATAGACAGCTCCGTGTTTTTCTTGCCCCTTCCAACAAACACCCACATAGCACACTGGTAGTCCATCCCAGCATGCTCATGCACTCCACCCCGCACACTGTTTGACCGACAGGGGTGCCCAATCCCCTGTCAGCTCCACTGCCCCCCCAAACAGACTTCCAGGTGCCACGCTGGGAGCCCACCCCAGCATGGAAAAAGTCTCTATGGCCAACAGGGGTGCCCAATCCTCTGTCGGCTCCACTGCCCCCTCAAACAAGCTTCTAGCTGCCATGCTGGGAGCCCACCCCAGTGTGGCAAAAGTCCTGCTTCAAATTCCTAAAAAAGGAAAAAAAAACTGCAAAAAAAAGGTCCCTCATTGACTGTCTTTCCTCCCTTCCCCCAACTCACACCCACCCTCTATGCACCCACCTCCCCACATACCTCCTGACCCCATACTTACCTCCGGAGCCCAGCGTGATGATCTTCGGTGGACTGAGAACACGTCTGCACTCTTCAAATCCAACCACAAACTGAAGAAATGATGGTAAGCTGTATAATGGCATAAATGGGTTTCTTTCAACTTTGGTGCATATCTCGGCCATTTTTGAGAATTTTTTCACCAAATTTTCAATATGGGGTTCTTGGGGCCCACCTCATGAATTCTGTCACTGTCATTTTGTTATTCAGTCCTGAAAGATGATTTACATAATCACTGCGTGAAACCACCTTTCTGGACTGATTATTGAAATGACAGTGTCACAGTTCATGAGGTAGGCCCCCAAAAACCCTATGTTGAAAATTTGGTGAACAAATTCCCCAAAATGACTGTTTTAAGAGTGTGCATTGCACATTTCCTAAGCATGCTTGTAACTTTGACAATTTTTAATATTTTCACTCCAGATTTTCAACATTGACATTTTACCACACCTCCTTATGTAAAGTACAGCTGTCATTTTTCATACCTCACCCAAAACAAGTTTTCACACATGCATCGCACATTGGTGCAGTCGGTGTGCAAAATCAATGTTTGGGACACATTGCAAAGATCACAGTGACACTTTTCATGAGCAGAGGTGTTAAAATGGCTATGTTTAAAATTTGATGACAAAAGTCCATAAAATGACTGTTACAAGCATCCATTGTGCAATTTACACACACCCTCATAAGTGCACGAACTTATGAACAGTACAGCAGTCATTTTTCATACCTGGCCGAAATGTGTTATCACACTTCTGGCACAGAATAGCATGTTTGATGTAGGAAATTAGTGTTCAGGACAGATTAAGAAACTCACAGTGACACTGTTCATGAGCGGAGGTCCCAAAATGCCTATGTTGAAAATCTGCTGTAAAAAAATCCCCAAACTAATTACATTGCGGGTGTACATTGCACAGTTTCTATGCATGCTCATGACTTCATCAGTTTTTGTATATTATCACTCCAGATTTTCAACAGTGCCATTTTTTTTACACCTCCTTATGAACAGTAGTACCTGTCACTTTTCACATCCTGTTCAAAATGTGTCTTTGCACCTGTGGTGCCAAATGGCACAGTCGCTGTGCAAAATCACCTTTCACCTAAAGAACTGATAGTGTCACTGTTCATGCAATGAGGTCACAAAAAGCTCATGTGGAAAACTTGGAGTAAAACTAGAAAGAAACGCCCAGGGCATTAAAGTTTTTGACCATAATGTCCTACCCTGTAGGGACTGACAGGCGTCAGGGGTGTGACTTAGGATTGTCGACAATAATGCTCATGCCACTCCACCCCCACCCTCACTGTGCAGCCAGTGATAGGCATCAAGGTGCACCTGGCACTCTTTGCTCCCAGAGTTCACCCCATTCTCCTATACTGCACCCATTTCAGCGTATTTCCTTATGGAATGAGGTGAATGTAAAGCCCAAACACCCCAAGACACACCTCGACATTTGTCAGTGTCTGAAGGGTAGGGTGAGGTGAAATGTTGTGACTATGATGGGCGACAGCCCAGAGGCACACCCAAATGCATGTCCATCTCTACAGGGTGAGGGTAGAGTTGGCATCAGTTCAATACTTCAATGCCATTCCTATACTGCATCTCTCTAACTCTTGCACTTCAACTGCTAATGCCAGCAAGCAAACATTCGGCATTGACAAATGCTTGTTTTTTGACTGTTTTATCAAGGTTTTGTCCTCCAGTTTCTTGTATGTGGCCACACCCCCAAAATGATGTCCTACCAGGGAACTGTCATTGTTCTACATACAACAACAAGGAATTCTGGGTAATTTATAATGGTACCTTAAATGTGCCTTACTTAGACATACAGTCCCTTATGTTGCTGTTGGTGAGCAGTAATATGTAAATGACTGTAGCAAGGCATTGTGGGTAAAATATGAACCTGTTTTACAATTTCCATACTCTGAGATGCTGTCTCATATTTGTGTGGTGGTGTCAACAATGTAAGCTTTATGTTTGTTCATTTTCACAACAATGCATTGTATATATCGTAGCTACAAGATTTCTATACTGAGAGATGTTGGCTCCTATTTCTTCAGTGAGAACAGAAAATCAAAAGCCTGTGTATTAATTTACATAGTGAGGCATTGTGGGTACAGTAGAGAACACTCCTACAGGTAACTTCTCCCATTTTCTATGGTAAACCTCAATAAATCACATTCAGATTATTTTTTTACCAGATCTAGCACAGCCATCCCTAGTAGGAATTAGTGCAGATAAGGTCTCTATTAAATCTACATTATTGTAAAGCAGACACTGACTAGCAGCAGTGAAGTTACCAGCATTGTATTACTAGCAGCAATACAATTTCCTAACAGGCAAGCACCCCCAATGACAGCAGCAACCTTAGGGAAATGGACCACCGAAAAAAGACACTAAAAATGCATTCATTTGTTGACTTTGATACAAAACCTGGAACACAAATATGTTTTATAGCAGTGTTTATTGAATGATGCTGTTTCTTTTACTTTTAAAAACCCTTGCATGTGACCTTTAAAGTGAGCGTGTGAACTTTGCCATAGAAATTGGGATTAATAATAAGATACATTTCAGTTTGTGATTCCAAGGATAAAAAAAGCCTATGGTGCTGCTAGCCCAGTGTCACTGAGGGTTGAGGTGCTGGACACCCCACCTCGAGCCATGCCGGCAATCCGGGTTTGGGAATGGACCCGGGTCATTGGGCATTGGCAGGGGAAGAGAGAGATTTAGCATCTGATGGACTGCTTTCTCTCTCCTGCGTGGGGGGTGCAGCTGCTGGTGTGCTGGTGGCCTCTAGTGGAGGCTGGGGGTGATGCAGTGGCACAGGCAACACAAGGGGTGAGATGGGGCATGGCACTGGGAGGAGTGTGCGTGGAAGCATGTGTGCCCCATCCATTGGCAGCACTCAGCACCTCACTCACAAGGGGACCAGAATAGGAAAAATGGCAACCGGTCATGGTGGCTTGATGGCCATTTCCACAGGGGGCGCCTGGCTCAAAGGGCATTGTGGTACTGGATCCGGTCCTGGTGGGTGAGCATAGGGGGGCTCTCCATCACCCCACTGTGGAGGGCAAGCCATGGGGTTAGAGCTGTGAGCAGTCCGACTGGAAGCTGGGGTCCTTGGGATGATTACTGGAGGATTTAGGATGCCTACACATATGAATGCAGACTGGGAACCAAAGGCAGAAAAAGGTTTAACAAAAAAAGCTCATGGTAAGAAATTCTCATTCAGAGCAGTGCTCTTCTTTAATTCCATTTCTACATCTATCAGTGTATCTTTCTAAGGCCCTGGACACACTGGGGAAGTTAAAATGGTTTAAGTGCCTTAAAACAGTTTAAATCCCCCTAGCACTGTTTGCAGACAGACTACAAGCCCCTTAAAATGTTTTTACAAAAGTGTTTTTAAACCCAGCTAGATACCTAGTCTTAAAACCATTTTTAAAAACATTTTAGAGCTAGCATGGTTTTACTTAGAGGTCTGCCCAGGAGTAAAAGTGTTTTAACCTGTAATGGTTTAACTAAAACAGTTCTAGCTGCAGTGTGTCCAGGCAAGCACAGTTCTGTGTGTTGGACTTCACACAAAATAGTTACAAGGAGAACAGGTTTAACACTAGCAGTGTGGTCACACTAAACCATTTTCTAAAATGGTTATTGAGTAGTGTGGCTACACTGAAATGGTTTAGCTAAACTGGTTTTAAAAATGGTTTTCAAAAACAGTTCTGTAGTGTGTCCAGGGCCTTAATTACCTTATTCAAATCTAGATAAAAATCATGGTTATAAAGCATGACCCCTAGCTGTTGCTTCCATTGTATATTAAGAAATTAACACTATTGCTTCTATTTAAGTGTTTGTTTGTATTGTGTACATTGTTGGTACTTTTGTACTTGATTGTGTAGTGTATATTGATTGTATCTAATATTTGTATTTGTTTTGTATTATTTGCCACTTGTGAAAATGGGCAGTCATGCTCATCAAGTTATCAAGTATAAAAAATTAAAATTAAATGAAAATAACCTGTAGGAGTTGTGATTCAATCTGGTACCATTCAAACTGCCAAAAAGTGCTGTTTTCCATGAAATAAATGCTTTTATTTATGTGTTCTGCTTCATGTGCGTATCCTGCCCCTTTTCTTCTCAGTGCTGCAACCCCCATGTGTGACATCATACAAGGGAAACAAAGTTTATAAGCACTGTTTTGAAACAGAGACATCTGTTGGTCAGTCTTGGTATTGCAAACATTTACATTACCGACATAGGAGACTACATCTCTCAGTAAAGAAATCTTGTCATCTAGATACTGTGTACACAATGCCTTATTTAGAAAATAAACATATGAGAGTTTTTATTGTTGAAACCACCACAGAGATCTGAGACTGCCCCTCACAGTAAGGGAATGGAAAACAATGTCTTATTGTACCCACAATGCCTTAGTATGTACATCTACATATTAGGTGCAGTCATCATCACCAAAATAAGGGACTGCACCTCTGAGTAACTAATATTTACATCAACATAATAATTTATCCAGAATTTCTTGCTACTGTATGTGAAACATTGACAGTTCTTTTACATTACATCATTCTGGGGCTGTGAATGCATACAGAAAACTGGAGAACACAGTGTTGATAAAACATTAATAAAAGTGATTATGTCAGGTTGTTTTTGTAAACAAATTGCAGCGTCAGCTTCTGAAGCATGGGGACAATGGCATACTATGTGAAAAAGGCATCTGTGAAAGCTCACATAATCACTTTAGATGTGCTTTACTCAGAAGTAAAGCCCTGTATGTTGGTATTGGTAAACATTAATTTGTAAATGTTCATAGCAAGGCATTGTGGGTAAAATAAGAACCTGTTTTCCAATGTCTTTACTGTGAGATGCTGTCCCATATTTATGTAGTGGTGTGAACAATATAAGTGTTTGTATGTTTATGTTCACGATAATGCATTGTGGATATCGTATTTAGCTACGAGACTTCTACACTGAGAGATGTTGTCTTCTATTTCTACAGTGAGCACAGAAATATAATAGCATGTAGACCAATTTACATGGTGAGGCTTTCCGGGTAGAGTACATAGCTGATTTGTCTATCTAAAACTAAAAAACAGACACTGGCCCTTTAATAACTTTGTTTCCCTGGTATGATGTCACAGTTGGGTGTTGCAGTACTGAGAAAAAAGGGGCAGGTTATACAAATGAAGCAGATCACCAAAATAAAATTATGTTTTTCATGGAAAAGAGCATTATTTGGCAGTTTGAATGGTAAGAGTCTGATTAGCAACACCTACAGGTTACTACTTCCATTTGCTATGGCAAACTTGCACCTTTACTTTAAAGGGATTGTCTGATGTATCTCGGATGCCTTTTTCTTATAGTGTCCCATTGTCACCCATGCTTCAGATGTTAAAGCTGAAATTTGTTTTGTAAAAAAATCTGTCCTAGTCATTTTATTCTTAGGTTTTATCAGCATTTCATTTGTAGCTGCCTTCTAGTTTCTTTGTGTAACCACACCCCCAGAGTGATGTCTTACCAGAGAGATATCAATGTTTTACATACAGCAACAAGGAATTCTGGGTAATTTATCATGTTAACTTAAATGTGCCTTACTCAGAATTACAGTCTTGTATGTTGGTAGTGGTGAGCACCTTGCATGTAAATGTCCGTAGCAAGACATTATGGGTAAAATGAGACACTGTTTTCCAGTTTCCTTACTGTGAGATACAGTCTCATATTTCTGTAGTGGTGTTAAGGATATGAGTTCTTGTATGTTTATTTTCACAGCAAGGCATTGTTCATACAGTATCTAGCTACAAGACTTCCATACTGAGAGATGTAGTCTCCTATTTCTGCAGTGAGCACAGAAATATAATAGCCTGTATACTAATTTATATAGTGAGGCATTGTGGGTACAGTGAACAGCTGATTTTTCTTTCTAAAACTAGAAACTGACAGTGTCCCTTTAATAATTTCGTTTCCCTGGTATGATGTTACAGTTGCGGGTTGCAGCACTGAGAAAAAGGTTGGGTTATGCAAATGAAGTACAACACAGAAATAAAAGCTTTTCCTCCCTGGAAAACAGCCCTTACTAGCTATTTGAATGGCAGAAAATTGATTCACAACTCTTACAGGTTACTATTCCCATTTGTTGTGGCACATGTCAGAAATTACTTTAAGTCAACGTTATACATTTTCCAGAATTCATTGTTGCTGTTTCTCAAACTTTGCCAGCTAACTGGTTTGACATCATTCTGGGTGTGTGGCCACACACAGAAAACTGGAGGACAAAGCACTGATAAAACATTAAAAAATTACTATAACAGATTTTTTTTACAAAACAAATTGCTGCTTCAACATCTGAAGCATGGCTGGCAATAGCTACTATGTGAAAAAAGGCAGTTGGGGAACCACCATCATTACTATAAAAATGTTGTTTCCCTTGCATGATGTTATGCTTTGGGTTGTAGCACTGAGAAAAAAGGGATGGGTTATACAAATGAAGCAGAGCACAGAAATAAAAGCATACATTTCTTGGAAAACAGCACTTTTTGGCAGTTTAAATGGTAGGAGATTGAATCACAACTCCTACAGGTTACTAATCCCATTTGCTATGGCGAAGCGCACAAAAAAATTCTAATGATTTGATTGGCTGAAAGCAGTTTACAGCCATTTAATTACTGACCCATAATTACACTCCCGAACTACTCACAGCCATTCAAGTCCTATAACACAAACATAGAAAGGTATCGTCACTCTCCCACATTCTGATATGAGCTGTCACTTCAGACCTGTCACTTCATCAGCTGGCAGTAAAAGTGGAACAGCATCCACACAGAATGGCAATTGATCTTTTTTTGGCCTACCTGCATCACAAAAACATTTTCCCAGAAACATTTCTACAGCTTGTACTGATGTAAACATTACCAAAAATAGGCTACATTACTTTGATAAGTGAGCTAGAAAAATCAGCTATTTACTGTATCCAGAATGCCTCATTATGTAAATAAGTATACAGGCTATTATATTTCGGTGCTCACTACGGAACTAGGAAACCACATCCCTCAATAAAGATATCTTGTCAGCTAGATCCTGCATGCACAATGCCTTGTTTTGAAAATAAACATATGAGAGCGTATACTGTTGAAGCCACTACAAAAGTAGTAGATGGCACTGAAGAGTAAGGAAATTGAAAAACAGCTTCTTATTGTACCCATAATACCTTGCTGTGTACATCTACATATTCGGTGCCATACTGCAGTCACCACTGTTTTGATAAGAAACTGCACCTCTGAGTAAGGAACATTTAAAGTGATTTTGCAGATGCTTATTTCACATCGTATGTCATTGATGCAGATGTTAGTATTGCAATTTATTTTGTAAAAAAAAAAAATCTGCTAGTTATTTTTATTTGTTTCATTAGTACTGTGTTCTCTAGTTTTATCTGTGCAGCCACACCCTTTGAATGGTGTCACGAAAAAGAATTGTCAATGTTTTACATACAGCACCAAATAATTATTGGTAAATTATCATGTTGATGTACATGTTAATTACTCAGAGGTGCAGTCCCTTATTTTGGTGGTGGTAACTGCACCTAATATGTAGATGCACATAGAAGGCATTGTGGATACAATAAGAAGTTGCTTTTCAATTCCCTTAATGTGAGGTGCAGTCTCATATCAATGTAGTGGTTCAACAACAAAAGCTCTCATATGTTTATTTTCCAAACAAGGTATTGTGCATATACGAGGAGTACTAATATGTTATGCATTATACTATTAACACAAAGTGGAGATATTGAACTAAATCCAGGCCCAGGCCTTAAAAGAAGTAAAACTGTTACTATGGTACATGAAAATGTCAGAAGTATAGTGCATAAGACTGATGAATATAGAGCATGGGCAGCTGAAGCTAAGTATGACTTGCTAGCAGTATCAGAGACCCGGTTACACTCTGGTGTAACGCGGGATGAAATACAACTTTCTGGATACACTTTTGAAAGAACAGATAGGGGTAAGAGGGAAGGGGGAGTGGTGATATATATTAAAAATACCCTTCAGTCCTTATCAGATACTATTAAGTACAAACATGGAGGGAATTGATTGTCTTATGATTGAATTACTTATAACGAAGTTAGTGGTAGGAGTTTTTTGTGCACCCCCTAAAACTAAAACTAAATAATTTGATATATTGGCAGAACTAATCTTAGAAAAAAATAAAAGATAAACAATTTTGACAGGTGATTTTAGTGCTGACTGGCAACAAAACAGAGGTAAGAAATTAGAAAACAATTTGTCTTTACTGGGGTTAAACCAAATTATTCAAAAACCAACCTGATATACTAAAAATAGAGAGCAGGGTTCAGTTTTAGATTTATTTTTTGTATCTCGAGATTTAGTGAAAAGTTGGGATGTATTACCATTGAATTTGGGAGACCATAATCCAATAATTTCTAATATTGAAATGCAAAACTGTAATACTCAGCAACCAAGTTCTTATTGGTGTAGAGACTTTAAAGGGTTTAATGAACTACTTTTCATAAATCATTTAAAGCAAAGTCAGTGGGAGAGAGTGTATTTAATACCAGACATAGAATTGGCAATACAGGAGTTTAATGATATTTTGATGAATGTAATCCAGCATCACGCCCCTTTGGTAAAAAAAACCAAAAACTAAAAGAAGTAAAGAAGATCCATGGATTACAGAAAGGATAAAAAAATATCTAAGGATAAGAGATAGAACATGGAAAAAGGCCAGAAAAACTAAAAATATAGAAGATTGGAATACTTTCAAGGAATGGAGGAAGAAATGTAAACGTATAATTAAAAGTGCAAAAAATAAGTACCACTGGAACAAGATAAATAATACTTCTGACTCCAAGCAATTTTGGAAACTTATTGCTGATTTAAAAACACCAAATAAAACTGATTATAATAGAAGTCTCTTACAAGGAGAGAAGTTAGTCACTGATTCTATGGACGTAGCAAATCAAATATATTTAATTCTTACTTTATGGATTTGCCCGACTTAAAAATAGTAAAACCTACTTTGAACAAGACAGATGTATTTGAAAGGGGTAAAACAGAAAACTTAAACAAAATATTTGAATTTGAGGAAATATATGAGAAAGATATAGAAAAAGAACTGCAGCACTTAAACCCAATTAAATCTGGAGGAGTAGATGGTATAGAGGCAAGATTTTTAAAAATGGGTGCACATGTACTTGCTCCTGTTATAACCTACTTGTATAACTGGAGCCTGAGTAGCTCCACTGTTCCTAAAATATGGAAAACAGGAAAAGTTATTCCTATTTTCAAAGGAGGTGATGAAACAGCCCCTTCAAACTACATGCCTATAGCTCTTTTGCCAATTTTGTCAAATATTTTAGAGCATAGAGTACACTTACAGCTTAGTTATTTTTTGGAATCAAATGGCAAACTAACAAAGAAACAATATGGTTTCAGAAAGGGGAGATCCACGAGTACCGCCCTATTGGAATTTAATGATTTGGTGGCAACATCCCTAAATCAAGGGAAGAGCACTGGGGCTGTGTTTGTGGATCTCAGCAAAGCTTTTGATTTGGTACAGCATGAATTGCTCTTGGAGAGGCTAAGGATGATGGGGATTCAAGGGGCTGTACTACTATGGAAGAAGTCATATTTGACTAATCAGCAATGTGTAACATGTGGATCATCGGTGTCGGGCCTTGGGAAACTGGAGAGGGGCATTCCCCAGGGCTCAATTCTGGGACCATTATTGTTTAACATTTATGTTAACAATCTAGTCCAAGTTATTAAACATAGTGGAATAAGACTGTATGCTAACAATACTGTGTTGCTAACTTCTGCAAACAACTTGATAGATATGACAACTAAAATACAATATGACTTACGCCAAATGGAGAGCTGGATGTGTAGCTCTGGCCTTCTTCTCAATGCGAAAAAAACTCAGAGTATGCTATTCTCAGTGGGTCAAGATAGGGGATGTAGGTCTGAGATGCAACTCCATCTTCAAGATGGAACTATAATTAATAGTGTACTTAGTTATAGATATTTAGGCTTCCAGGTAGACTCAAGGATGACATATGCTGAACACATAACAGTACAGACTAAAAAGGTAAATCAGAGACTTGGGGCCCTCGGAAGAATAGCTGGCAGTTTGCTATTAATGGCAAGAGAACAGCTGGCTAAACAAATACTCCTACCAGTGATAGAATATGGTTCTATAATTTACATGAACTCAGCTGAGCTAGCCTTAAAATAGATTAATCAAGCTTATTGCAGAATAGGAAAATTTACTGTTGGTAGTAGTAAGAAGTTACATCATTGTGTAATTTATAAAGATTTAAACTGGCTCCAACCTGAGGTCCATAGAAATTATCTTTGTCTTGTTACATGTCATAAGATATTGCAGGAAAAATACAACCATCCATCACACAACCAGGTCAAAAGAGAATCTTCTAGGGAAATATATATTAAGACAAGGAAATCAGTAAACAGAATTTTAGTGTACAGATGTTTTAACAGAATAGGTGATAGTACACTTCAGAACAGTGTAGTACGTAGTTGAAAAAACTTGCCAGATGTATTGAAGTCTGATACAAGTTTTTTAGTTTTAAAGTTACTTTATTTAATTATTTGAGGCTTTCTTGTACATGTTTTTAAGTAAACAATGTAATCTTGTCTTTGTATTTGTGTAATATTTTGTATGTTGTTTAGCATACTTTTATAAGGAACTGGACTTCAGGACTTTGTTGAAAATGGGATTTTTTGTCCCAACAAATGTATTTTCCTATGAAAAAATACATTTTTATCAATCATATAGTATATAGCTGACAAGATTTATTTATTGAGAGATGTAGGGCCAGATATTCAAAACTTTGCCCCGGGGCTAAATTAGCGCTGCCCGGTGGGCAAACTTAGCCTGGAGCACAAAGCAAGCTATATTCAAAGGAATAGCCCAGGGCAAACAGCTTCTGAATATAGCATGGGAATGAGGCCGTGCAAACTGTGCTGGGAATGCAGGACAAATGTAGCCCTGGAATAAGACAGCACTGAATACAGCAATCAGGAAGTGCAAACCACAACACAGTGCACAGAGACGTGAGGATAGGTAGAGAGGAACTATGTGGCCAATGTGTGTTCTGGCAAATGCAGGGACCCAGTACAGCTGCAGGCAGCAGCACACATAATAAAACTGTGCTCAAAACTGTATAATATTCCCGAACCATTAGCGCGGCTTGGCGGAGCTAACAGTTGCAGTTGCAAACCACGATATGCAACTAAGCTTTGCCATATTCAAAAGTGACATGCAAATGAGCCTACTTAGATAGTCTATGGGCAAACAGCTACATTAGCATCTCATCATGCCCTGATTTGCATGCAGTTTGCACAGCGTTACTGCAGGGTCCCACAGCTACACCTGTAGGTCAGTCTGGAGGTACAGGGGCTGGCCAGGCCCAACCGCAGCTCCACCTGTAGGTCAGTCAGGCAGTGCATGATGATAGCTGCAGGCTTCATGTAAACAGTACAGCATAGCATAGCATATCGTACCCCAGGGGACAACACAGCATAGGCACAGGTGGTGGTAGTGCTGCATGCAACTGTCACATTGTAGGTCATGCTACAGTGCACAGCAGAAACTACAGGAGCGAGGAGGCCAGTAGTGTTTGGACACAGCATTGCCTATAGTGTGTAGGGCACTAATGATGACTGCACTATACACAGTGACAGACCCAACCTGCAGGTGTTTACTGACAGTGGACATTGCTGTTGCACTGTTGTGTGACCCACAGATGCTGCACCTCTGGCATGGGATGCTCACAGTGACATGTACATTTCTTGCTTTGTGTGCTGTGGCAGTTGTACAGCTGTGTGGTATGTGGCCGGGGGGGGCATATATTATCCAAAAGGCACACTGGTGTTGGGGTATTCCCAATACTGGCCCATGTGCACTGCATGATGTGTCCCAGCCTTAAGGCCACACCTGGTCTGTGGCACAGCCTCGCCACCCATACATGCTCCCCTCAACATCCTCCATGCCCACAGTGCTGCATGTGTGTGCTGGCATCTGTTCATGTCCACAGATGTGTGGTCTGCAGGTGTGTGCTGTATGGCCACACTGCCATGCTGTCCACTGGCGGCAGGGTCACCACTTACTGCCTGTCATGGCTGGGACTGGTGGCAGATGATGGCATCATTGTGATGCCATCAGTTAGCAGCATGCTTCCTCTATGTTTGGCTTTGTCTATGTGTCATATTTATTTGTTAGGGTCACGCAAAACCCACGCTAAACCCACGTAAACACCGCACAAAGCTGATTGCCCAGGGTTAAGACAAGCTTTTCCTGGGCGGTACTTTGCACCATGCTAAGTGTCGTGCTAAGTCTTGCAAAACCACTTAGCATGGCGCTAGTCGCTGAATATAGCATTGCGCCTGTATTCATGTCAGTTTGCCCCTTGCATACATTATAGTTTTGCCCAGCGCTAATGACATTTGCCCACGTTATTTGGCCTTTTGAATATAGCAGACCCGCGCTAATCCCGCACAAATGGTTTTTGCCCAGCGCAAAGTTTTGAATATCTGGCCCATAGTCTCATATGTTGTTAGTATAGATGTCTGCAATATCAAGACTGACGAACAGAGGTCTCTGTTTTAAGACAGTGCTTATGAACTTTATTTCCCTTGCATGATGTCACACTTAGGGGCTGCAGCACTGAGAAAAAAAGGGGCGGGTTATACAAATGAAGCATAACACAGAAATAAAAATACTTAGTTCATGGAAAACAGCACATTTTGGCAGTTTGAATGGTAGGAGATTGAATCAGAACTCCTACAAATTACTAATCCTATTTTCTATGGCAAAGATCACAAAATCACTTTAAAGTAAAGTTGCAAGATTTCTCAAATACCCTTTACACATAGTATGCCATTGCAAAACATGGTTTAGATGTTGAAGCTAACATTTGTTTTGTGTAAAAAAAAAAAAATCTGTCAGTCATTTTTTTTTTACAATGTTTTGTTCTCCAGTTTTTAGTGTGTGGCTACACACCCCAAATGATATCCCACCAGGAAGTTGTCAATAATTTACATTTAGCAACAAGAAATTCTGGATGTTTTATAAAAGTTGCCTTAAATCTGCCTTAGTCAGATGTACAGTCCCTTATGTTGTTGGTGGTGAGCTGTAATATGTAAATAACTGTAGCAAGGCATTGTGGGTAAAATATGAACCAGTTTTACAATTTCCTTACTTTGAGGTGCTATACCTTATTAGTGTGGTGGTGGTGGTGTCAACAATATAAGCTTTTGTATGTTTATTTTCACAACAATGCTACAAAACTACAAGACTTCTATACTGAGAGATGTAGTCTCCTATTTCTTCAATGAGCACAGAGATATAATACCCTGTATACTAATTTACATTGTAAGGCATTGTGGGTACAGTACATAGCTAATTTGTCTAAAACTATCACTGTCCCTTTAAAGAGCAGGTGCTTAGTAAGGTGCATATTCTAAAGAATGAAAGTTTGGGGCCTTTAGGTGCCTCTGCAATCATTCAGTTTGCTTTTATTTGTTTATTTACTCACGTTTCCCATCTTTGTATTTGTACCTTAAGCACCTGCTCTTAACTTTGTTTCCCTGGTATGATGTCACACATACCTCTAAACTGTCCCTGATTTTGCCTCAGAATTCTTCTCTGTCCCTTGAAAATTTGTGTTTTTGTGACAGAATAGTGGAGACTGTAGGCACAAAATAATGTCAAACATTAGAATTACAAGCTTCTTCTTCTTCAGAAAATGCATTTTACACTAATCCCCTTACTCTGTCAGCTTCCTGAATGAATAGTAACAATTTTTAAGATGTGTCCCTGATTTTGGGTCTTTGTCCCTGATTTTTTTAAGCTTTGTCCCTGATTTATGAGGAAAGAGGTTAAGAGGTATGATGTCACAGTTGGGTGTTGCAGTACTAAGAAAAAAAGGGCAGGTTATACAAATGAAGCAGAGCAGCAAAATAAAATTATTTTTTCATGGAAAGCAGCACTATTTGGCAGTTTGAATTCCCCCTACCTGCCTCAGTAACTTGCTGGTCACCTGTCTGATGAATATGACAGTACATTTACTACCCTGTCTCATTAACCCCTTCCCCCTCCCTCTTTAACCTTTTCATAGCAATCCTTTTTTGCTTTTCCTTGTGTGACCTGCTCCCTTGTATATGTTTCAGTTTTCTTAAAGTAGCATACCTCTTGTTCACATGCGCCTACCTCCCTGACCCTGGGGCATTCACCTTACCTTCTGCCTCTCCTTACTCCCCTTATCTGGAGTCTGTCCTTACCCATGGTCCTGGTATTACTATTTGCTGCTATGACACTTATGGGTTCCCCTGCCTACCCTTCCCCTCCCTCTTTAACCTTCACAACTCCCTTCCATTTCTTATCAGCTTCCAAACTTCCCTTGTTGCCCCTCTCACTCATGTTTGTTCTTCTGCCTTCACCACACCATAGTGTCCAGTCTTAACGATAACATGTATTTAGCTGCTAAGTGTCCATGTAGTACTCATGCACTACTACTGTCATTACCCTGTGTATTATATTCACTACAAATACCACCAACAGCTTAATCTGGTTCAGTTTCAGTTGGTTACCATCTGTATACCTCCTCCTCCTGGTCGCCCCTGAAAAAGGGACTTCTAGTCTCAGTGGGCCTACCAGGTCAACAAACTGTAATAAATAAATAAATATTTAGCCCTGACTATGTATGTATGTTAGTTAATTAGTTATATATTAATGATTTTATTGTGTTCAATCTGCTGTGTATTGTTCTTGTATCCTGTCCAGGTCCATCTCGCAAATGAGCTTTGCTCAATGATGTTCACCTGGTTAAATAAAGATTTTGATTGATTGATTGATTGAATGAACTGTAAGAGTCTGATTAGCAACACCCACAGGTTACTACTCCCATTTGCTATGGCAGACTTGCACCTTTACTTTAAAGAGCAACGGACACCATTTGACCAAAAGTTCTACATTGCAGAATTAGAATAAGCATACCCCCAATAAATCTCATACCAAAAACTAGATTACTACGTTACTTCATTTTTAAAGTTATTAGTCATTTTGTAACCCTGATTTCAATTCCTGAACAAAAAAGCCTGCATAAGTGAGGAGCTACTGATGATGTCATCTTGGGAACTCACAGTCTACTATTTCCTGTCAGCAAGCTAATAGGACCTGTGTCTCCAAAGTTGTAAAGATCATGTGCAATGGATTTCACATACAAAATGAGCATCACCATTCAAAAAGCATTGCTTAAAAAACTATACAAGTTTCAGGGTTTGTAACAAAGTTAATTCCACAGTAGAACAGTGCTCTGGAGTGGTATTAGGTGCCTGTAACATAGCAAGTGCAGAAACAGGGAGTTATGCTTTATACAACATTGGAACATGACATCCTATATCAGCAGGTATAATAAAACAAAAGTACAAACACAGATAGAGTGGAATCATTTCTGGTTTTCTGCTGTGTGGGATGTGGCTGCTGTGTATTATAGGAAATGCATATATTTAACTGCATTTTGTATGTTGTGGGTGCTATGGTGAACAGTCAATCAATTAAGCAATAATGCATGACAGGGTGTGGGTTGTGCTGGGATAACCTCGCACCTGGGTGGTTTTGAGCCACAGAGTCCAATGTCTCAAAGTGAGGTTATCCCAGCACAACCCACACCCTGGAGTGCATTATTGCTATTATACAATGACTCATTGTTATACAAAATAAAAAAAGCATTTAGAAAATGTTTTCAGTAAATTTTTAGTGTGGCAATTTATCTTTGTTTCTGAAGGGGAGATGCGAGATCTCAGTGGCAATAGCATCAATGGGCTGCATGGTAATTGCATTAATACAGGGAGGTTGTGCTGGGATAACCTCACGGTGCCAGGGACACACTGACCGATCAGAGTCCAGAAAATTGTCTTGCCATTGTATAATTACTGATTACATTTAGATGTAATCAACATTTCAGAATATGTGTTCATTTTAGCTAACTTCCTTTTGTGAACTGTTGCATCAACTCAGTTTTTCTGTTGTGTTTGCTGTTTGGGGTATTGTTGCTGTGCATTGTGGGTAATTCATATTTTTAACTGCAATTTGTATATTGTGGGTGCAATGGTGAACAGTCATTCACTTATTGATTACATGCAGATGTGATCAACATTTTACAAGGTGTGTTCATTTTGGTTGACTTACATTTGTGAACTGTGGAATCATCTTTGTTTTTCTCCTGTGTTTGCTGTTTGGGATTTGGCTGCTGTGCATTATGGGAAATGCATATATTAAAGTGCACAGGAGTATTCAGCTCTGGTAGTTTTTTCCTGCAATTCCCTTGGCAGACCAACAGATGGCTGTGAAACAATGCTAGCAGCACAGCACTGTTCTACAGCCATATTTAGATCGATTTCTTAATGGATTGAACTGACCCATTCAGGAAAGATTTTCATAGATGAAGTGAAATAAAGAGCCCACATAGTTTGCTTACTATTGCTGTCAGTTTTACTTGTGAATACCATTGCACATGATCTTTACAACTTTGGAAAAACAGATCCTATAAGCTTGCTGACAGGGAATTCTAGACTGGCAGTTCCCAAGATGAAATCATCTCAGATACCTTTTTCTCTTAGTATGCCATTGTCTGCAGCCTCATGGCCAAGCCATGCCAGACGTGGTAAATCTCCTCATAACCACACCCTCTCATGGTTTGTTGTTTAACTTTCCCACCTAATGATCAGGAAAATTATTTGCCTCAACATGTGGATCATATTGTACATAATCTACTGTATATATGCTGCATAGCATTACCTGTTAACTCTTATCTTACTATTAGCTCCTTCTCACCTCACCACTGCAGTTTTTAATATAGAGGATTGTGTATGAGCAGTCATACACAACAAGGATATTCTTGCATCAAGAGTTTTCCTTGGTAACAGATTACCTCAAGAGCACAGCTTGAGAGGTGCTCTGTTACCAAGGGAACCTCAAGATACAAGAATATCCTTGTTGTGTATGACTGCTCATACACAATATTTTATAGTGTATGGGCAGTCACAGCATATAAAATCACACAAAGCCAGCTAGTGAAACAAAAGAGAATAGAAATTTTAACATTTTTTGTAACTGACACAGTGTTTTTAACTGACACAGTGTGCTGCAGATGTTTCTGCAAGTTCAAGTTAAAAAAAAAACTTCCAGCTTAAAGTGATTTTGTCATGTCTGCCATATGCAATCAGGCTTTAGGCCATGCCATAGCACAATCACAGCTCCAGCTAAAGTCACAAATGACTGGCAGGGAGCCCTTAACTTAAAGAATCACATATGCGCGGTATTCCTTGACTTAAGCAAGGCCTTCAATACTGTTGACCATGCATTGTTCTTAGTTACTCTCTGCAACATTGGTCTGGATGCACTTTCCCTAAAATGGTTCTCATGCTACCTGGCAGAGTGGATGTAGCAAGTAAAAGCAGTAGGAGATCTCTCCACTCTAAAACAGATTACCAGAGGCGTACCTCAAGACTCCATCTTGGGGCCCTTACTTTTCTCATTTTTTATCAACATCGACTGTGGAATCAGACTTTCCAGTGTACATCTCTTTGCGGATGACACAGTCCTTTACACTGCCAGGCCTACTACTGAAAGTGCCTGCTTGGACTTGCAAGCAGATTCCCTTACACTGCAACAAAACCTCCAGAGTCAAAAGCTCCTGTTGAATGCCAAAAAGACCAAGGCTATGCTGTTATCCCCAACGACCAAGTCCATAATCTCCCTTAAGCATGACAATATTCCCACTATCATCACCCTGGTTGGTAAGTCACTTGACTATGTGACCAAGTTCAGGTACCTAGGTACGTGGATTGACAACAGACTTTCTTTTTCTGATCATACAGACGAGTTCTCAAAAAAACTAAGACAGAGGCTTGGACTTTTTTTTAGAATCAAGCATCTACTTAACCAGGAGGCCAGAAAAAGCTTAGTACAAACCACATTCTTAGCTTTCTTGGACTATGCAGACTTCCTGTATGGCCAAGTTCCAAAAACCGCCATATCTAAGCTTGACAACCTTTGTCATAGGGCCTTACATTTCATCTCAGGTGTGACCTGTAGGAGTTGTGAATCAGTCTCCTACCATTCAAACTGGCAAAAAGTGCTGTTTTCTGTAAAAAAAAAAAAAAAGGTTTTATTTCTGTGCTCTGCTTCATTTGCATAACCCTGCCCTTTTTTTCTCAGTGCTGCAACCCTCAACTGTGACTTCTTGCAAGGTAAACAACATTTTTAAGCACTGTGTTGAGATCTCTGTTGGTCACTCTTGGTATTACAGACATCCTTTTTCTTTCACAGTTTTGGATTCATACCAGAAGCTGGACATCAAAGAAAAAGAAAAGTAGTCTGACCCATAATTACACTCCTTATACTTGGTTCTGAATGGAAGAATGCCTTTTAGCCCATTTTCACCATTCCCCCATTAGTGGGACCATTTTAGCCGGTTTTTCATTAACCATAAATCGACCCCTTTCTTAAAGCTTTCTAGGGAATTGCTACACACTAAATCAATTGGCAATATATTCCATAATCTGTCTGTTCTATTCAGAAACATATAATATCTACTATTTTTCCTTGCAGTTTCTATTTTTATTTGCCCTCTTAGGCCTAATGGTTTATCCCGTATAATTATTCCCATTTCTTCCATCAGTTCTGGTTCTCCCATTATTTTATACATATTTAGAAGGTCACCCCTCACTCTTCTTTGTTGTAGTGAAAATAATCCTAATTTTTGGAGTCTTGTTTTATAGCTATATGTTCTTAATGTCACTATCGTTTTTATATACCTTCTCTGTATCTTCTCCATTCTATTGTTTTCCCCTACTGTATATGAGTTCCATAATGAAGATCCATAATCTGTATGTGATCTTACATATGTTTTGTAAAGTGGCGCTAAACACCCTATTGATTTGTTAATAAAGCTTCTCCTTATATTTCTAATCATATAATTTTCTTTCCTCTTTACATGGTCTCTATGTTGTTTAAAGACCAATTTATTACCAATTATTATGCCAAAGTCCTTCTCTAGCATTGCTGTTTTTAATACATTTCCATTTAGCCTATAGGTCTGTTCTACTTGTTGTCTACCCAAATGCATTACTGTTGAAAAGTGTAAAGGCATCTTATTTTTAACTGACCATTGTTCAGTTTTCTACAAATCTTCTTTCATCGTTTGTTGATGTTCTTTAGTTTCCAGTGGTCCACCTAGTTTTAAATAGTCAGCAAACTTTACAACCACATTGTTTATATTATGGTGCAAGTCACTTATATAAAGTGAAAACAACATTGGTCCCAACACTGAACCCTGCGGCACTTCGCTTGACACCTCCCTACTTTCTGAGTATTCACCTAAAATCTGCACTATTTGCTTTCTATCCTTCAGTCATTTTGTTATCCATTTAATTATTCTATTATCAATCCCTGAAATCCCCATTTTCTCAATCAATCCATTATGAGGGACCTTATCAAAGGTTTTGGAGAAGTCTAAGAATAAGATGTCCATTGATGTGTTTGTGCTGATTTTTTATTAATATACTCAAAGAAACAGAGCTGATGTGTTGTACAACCCCTATTTTTCCTGACTCTGTGTTGTTTTTTTATCCTCATATCCTATATGTTTCAAATTTTCTTCTAATTTTCCTTCAACAGGGTTTCCACAATTTTGCACAATATAGCCACCAGGCTTACTGGCCTATAATTTGAAGTTTTTGTTCTATCTCTCTTCTTATGTAAGGGGACAACAATTGCCAATTTCCAATCCTCTGGAATCTCACCTGTGCTAAATAAAAAAATTAAACACATTTTCTAATGGTTTCACTATTTGATGTTTAATTTCTTTAATTAACCTAGGATTTAAAGAATCTGGGCCTGCCAATTTATAAGATTTTAGTTTCTTTATCATATCCAAATATTATCAGCATTTACAGTTAAGTCTAAGCCTGAATCTTTTATGGTATTTTCCCCAAAAATATTCTGATCTTTCTTTTCGAACACTGAACTAAAATAGCTGTTGAAGTTTTCAGCCATTTCTTTCGCATTTGTTATTTCTTTTCCATTTTCCATTAAGGGTCCCATTTGATTATTGTTTTGACTTTGATTATTTAAATATGCATACAAGCTTTTACCATTGTCCTTACTATGTGATAGGTTAAACTCCAACTTCCTTCTTTCTGCTTTTATTGTAGACGTTAATTTTTTAAGGCAGTTTTATAATTGATTCTGTGTATTAATGATCCAGTTTTTTTCATGATGTCGTACTTCTTTTTTTTCCGTACTATTAATTTCATTACTTTACTTGTACACTATCCTGGTCTCTTCCCAACTTTGTGCACATTTTTTTGTTTGGAACATATACATCCTCTATCTGCCTCAATTTATTTTTCAGTACAATCCATCTTTCACATACATCTTTACCTACAAAGTCTTCACCCCAATTCCATTCTGCCAAGTGTTGCCTAATCTTTCCAAAATCAGCTTTTTTTATAGCTTTTTTTTTAAAATGGTAGATCCCTTTGTTCATATCAGGTGTTTATGTGTAGTTAAAGCAGATACAGCAAAACAAGTTTCAAATACAGCACTAGATTCAAATACTACAAATACCAGCATGATTTGATTCCTGAGCAATTGGCTTAGGGGCAATGTTCTTATGCCAACAGTAAAATACAAACATTTATCTGGTCTACATTTTTTTACTGTTTCATCAGAGTTTTGTCCTCCAGTTTCTAGTGTGTGGCCACACCCCCAAAATGATGTTATACCAGGGAGTTATCAATGATTTACATACAGCAACAAGGAATTCTGGGTCATTTATAAGGTCACCTTAAATGTACCTTACTCAGATGTACAGTCGCTTATGTTGCTGGTGGTGAGTAGTAATATGTAAGTAGTATACATGTATACTAACTGTCAAAATTTGATTGCCAGAAATGACGTAAGATTGATTGCTGGATATGACATAATGTCCCACCCCTCTGCTTCCAGTGTGCATCAGAAATGATGCAATGCCCCACCCCTTCCTGTGTGTGCTGGAAATGATGCAACATCCCCTTTTCTCACCTTTGTGCACCGGATATGGCACAGCCCCTCCCCATATTGTGATGCTGCTATGGGTGGAGCGAAGGTTGGCATGTTTAGGCTTGCCCAGTACATGCCAGAGCAGTTAAAAGATGTGCTTCTGTACTTTTTGAATAAACTAGTAGAACTTTTATCAAGTGTACAATGTTAAAAATATGTTGTGCAGTATTATGTTTCTAAAATGCTGTTTTGCACATTTTAGTATTTAAGTAAGTAAAATTGTATTTATAAAAAGCACCCTTCCAATGCTCAGAGCACCTTTACAATGAAACTACAAACAATACAATAAACATATTAAAATACAAACTATAATTCACTAAAATGACTCCTATGCTAGTATGCTTTATATCGACATTGAATGCCTACTGCTGTTGTTCCCTTACAGTTTTCATATTTTTATTTTGTCTCGGCCTAAATGACATATAGTGGTTGAGTTATGTTTTCCCTGCTCATTTATTTCTTATTTTAATAAATTGAGAGGTTCTTTAATAAATGGGGTAAAGCCTCTGATCAGATGCTGCCTTTAAACTGTTTAAAAGTTGTGCTTTTGTATTTTTTGAATAAACAGGTAAAATGTTTGATGAAGTGCACAATGTTTAAAATATGTTGTGCAGTATTATTATCTGTTTCAAAAAATGCTGCTTTTCACATTTTAGTATGCTTCATATCAACATTAAGGGTCAGATATTCAAAACTTTGCCCCGGGTCTGTATTAGCACTGTCCGGCGGGTAAACTTAGCCTGGAGCACAAAGCAAGCTATATTCAAAAGGAATAGCCTGGGGCAAACAGCTTCTGAATATAGCATGGGAATGAGGCCATGCAGACTGGGCTGGGAGTGCAGGGCAAATGTAGCCTTGGAATAAGACAGCACTGAATATAGCAACCAGGAAGTGCAAACCACAACAACAACACAGTGCACAGCGATGTGAATGTAGGTAGAAGTGAACTATGTGGCCAATGTGTATGCTAGCAAATGTGTGGACCGAGTACAGCTGCAGGCAGCAGTGGATGTGAAAGAACAGCGTTCAAAACTGTATAATATTCCCCGAACCGTTAACGCCGCACTAACACGTTTGCGTGGCTTTAGTGTGGAGCTTAGCCATTTGCCTGGTGCAAACACATTTGCCCGGTGCTAAGATTTGCCATATTCAAAAGTGACATGCAAATGATCCTACTTAGATAGACTCTGAGCAAACACCCAAATTAGCATCTCATTATGTCCTGATTTGCATGCAGTTTGCCCAGCGTTACTGCAGGGTCCCACAGCTCCACCTGTTGGTCAGTCTGGAAGTACAGGGGCTGGCCAGGTCTGGCCACAGCTCCACCTGTAGGTCAGTCTGACGGTGCATGATAGTTGCTGCAGGCTACATGTGTGCAGTACAGCATAGCATTGTGTACCCCATGGGACAACATAGCATAGTCACAGGCAGTGGTGATAATGCATACAACTGTCACACTGTAGGGCATGCTACAGTGCACAGCAGACACCACAGTAGCAAGGGGGCCAGTAGTATGAGGGACACAGCAATGCCTATGGTGTGTAGGGTAATGGAGACCACTGCACTGTACATAGTAACAAGCCCACCTTGCAGGTGTGTACTGCCAGTGGACATTACTGTCACATTGTTGTGTGACCCACAGATGATGCACATCTGGCATGGAATGCTCATAGTGACATGGACATGGCCAGCTGTGTGTGCTGTGGTGTATGTACAGCTGTGCGGTATGTGACTGGGGGGGCATGTACGATCGAACAGGCACACTGGTATTGGGGTATTCCAAATACTGGCTCATGTGCACTGTGTGCTGTGTCCCAGCCTTGTGGATGCACCCGGTCTGTGGTGAGGCCACCAAGCCCACAGTGCTGCATGTGTGCACTGGCATCTTTTGGTCACCACAGATATATGGTCTGCAGGTGTGTGCTGTATGGCCACACTACCATGGTGGCCCCTGGGGGTGGGGTCACCACATACTGTCTGGCATGGCTGGGACTGGTGGCAGCGGTTGGCATCATTGTGGTGCCATCAGTGAGCAGCATGTTTCCTCCATGTCTGGCATTTTCTCTGTGTCATAGTGATATGTTAGGGTCACGCAAGGCCGTGCTTTTGGCGTGCAAGGCCACAATGTCATGCAAAGCTGTTTGCCTAGAGTTAAGATGAGCTTTTCCTGGGCGGTAATTTGTACCATGCTAAGGGTCACGCTAAGGTGCGCTAAACACCTTAGCATGGTGCTAGTCGCTGAATATCTCACAGCACCTGTATTCATGTTCAGTTTGCCACTTGCATATAATTATGGTTTGCCTGGCGCTAATGCAGTTTGCGCACGCTATTTGCCCTTTTGAATATAGCAGACCCACGCTAATCCCATGCTAAACCTACACAAATGATTTACACACTGCGCAAAGCTTTGAATATCTGGGTCCTTATGCCTACAGATGTTGTTCCCTTACAGTTTTTGTATTTTTAGTTTGTCACAGCCTAAAAGATTAGGGCCAGATATTCAAAACTTTGCACAGGGGCTAAATTAGCACTGCCTGATGGGCAAACTTAGCCTGGAGCACAGAGCAAGCTATATTGAAATGGAAATAGCCCGGTGCTAATCTTGCTGAATATTGCAGTCTAAGGAAGCCGGGCAAACTGGTCTGGGAGTGCAGGGCAAAAATAGCCCGGGAATAAGACAGCACTGAATAAAGCAACCAGGAAGTGCAACCCACAACAACAACACAGTACACAGCAGCGTGAGGGCAGATACAGACGAACTACATGGCCAATGTGTGTGCCAGCAAATGCATGGACTCAGTACAGCTGCAGGAAGCAGCAGATGTGAAAGAACAGTGATCAAAACTGTATATTATTCCCCGTACTGTTGTGGCCGTGCTAATACATTAGCACGGCATTAGCGCGGAGCTAAGCAGTTAGCCTGGTGCAAATACGTTTGTCTGGAGCTAAAATGTGCATATTCAAAAGTGCCATGCAAATGAGCCTACTTAGGTAGTCTCTGGGCAAACAACCAGATTAGTATCTCATTATACCCTGATTTGCATGCAGTTTGCCCAGCGTTACTGCAGGGTCCCAAAGAGCCACCTGTAGGTCAGTCTGGAAGTACAGGGGCTGACCAGGTCCAACTGCAGCTCCACCTGTAGGTCAGTCTGGCAGTGCACAATGATAGCTGCGGGCTACATGTAAACAGTACAGCATAGCAACATGCAACTGTCACACTGTAGGACATGCTGCAGTGCACAGCAGACACTACAGTAGCAAGGGGGCAGTAGTGTGAGGGACACAGCACTGCCTATGGTGTGTAGGGCAATGATGATGACTGCACTATACACAGTGAGAGGCTCAACCTGCAGGTGTTTACTGACAGTGGACATTACTGTTACACTGTTGTGTGACCCACAGATGCTGTACCTGTGGCATGGGATGCTCACAGTGACATGTACATTTCTGGCTTTGTGTGCTGTGGCAGTTGTACAGCTGTGCGGTATGTGGCCGGGGGGGGCATATATTATCTGAAAGGCACACTAGTGTTGGGGGTATTCCCAATACTGGCCCATGTGCACTGCATGATGTGTCCCAGTCTTGTGGCCACACCTGGTCTGTGGCACGGCCTCACCACCCATACATGCTCCCCTCAACATCCTCCATGCCCACAGTGCTGCATGTGTGTGCTGGCATCTGTTCGTGTCCACAGATGTGTGGTCCGCAGGTGTGTGCTGTGTGGCCACACTGCCATGCTGTCCACTGGCAGCAGGGTCACCACTTACTGCCTGGCATGGCTGGGACTGGTGGCAGATGATGGCATCATTGTGATGCCATCAGTTAGCAGCATGCTTCCTCTATGTTTGGCTTTATCTATGTGTCATATTTATTTGTTAGGGTCACGCAAAACCCACGCTAAACCCACGCAAACACCGTGCAAAGCCAAAGTGTCATGCAAAGCTGATTGCCCAAGGTTAAGACAAGCTTTTCCTGGGTGGTAATTTGCACCGTGCTAAGTGTCACGCTAAGTCGTGCAAAACCACTTAGCATGGCGCTAGTCGCTGAATATAGCATTGCACCTGTATTCATGTCAGTTTGCCCCTTGCATACATTATAGTTTTGCCCGGTGCTAATGCAGTTTGCCCGTGCTATTTGGCCTTTTGAATATAGCAGACCCGCGCTAATCCCGCGCTAAACCTGCACAAACGGTTTTTGCCCGGTGCAAACTTTTGAATATCTGGCCCTTATAGTGGTTCAGTTATGTTCCCTCCTGCTCATTTTATTATTTTTATAAATTGAGAGGTCCTTCTTTCTATAACCATCAGTCTCCCCACCCCCGAATGCAAAATGTTTTCAGTGTGTTATGTATCCTTCATTATTTTACATTTTAAAAATATTTGCATACATTGTTTTAGCTAATCTCTTTTTGCAAGAAAAGACAGGCATTGTTTTGCAGGTTGTCAAAAAGTACATGTCTTTATAACAGCTGTTTAGTGTATGCTGATATTTATTTTATGTAAAACTGTAGCATGTTTTTCCTAAATGTACATGCCTTGAAAAATTGTCTTTTGAATTATTTTATTTTAAGAGCTGAATTAAAAACTCACATCATAGTGGTCTAGGGTGCATACTGTATGTCATGCTTGAAATTTATCAATTGAAGTTGTCTGTTATACCCTGTGAAACTCAATGCTGTCCACTGTTGCTTGGGCTTACAGTATGTTTGGGTGAAACCTGTCATGTCCAAACTGATAGGAGAGGACTCCTGACCTGTTTGAACTATTACAATAGCAACATACACACACACACACACACACACACACGCAGTGAATTATGAGCATCTCCAGCACATGCCAATTATTTTAGCTTTGTAGCTAAAGTTATTACAGTGATAAGCAATAAAATGTTATAATGAGAGTGTATCTTTTGTTAAACAGCAGGCATGGTTATTTAAGCAATAAGCCATGAGGGTGTGTGGATTATTGGGGGGTTTACCACAGCTGGGGTGGTTTGCGCCTCGTGGGTAAATCCACGCCAGCCGTGGTTAATCCCCAGATAACCCACACCCCCGAGTGGCTTATTGCGATTATACAAGGGACTGGAAGGAAAAGATTAAAAAAGAGCAATAAATAGATTATATTTATTTTTCAAATGTGTTTTTCTTGACTCTTTAGTGTGGTAACCTTCCTGTGTTAGTTAAATAGTCCGTTATTGTGATCTAAAATGGGTGTCATCCGTTAGTAATCTCGTAACAGAGAGAAATATATTTCACTTTTAAGTCTGCAGTCTTTTTTTGTTTTAGGTCATGAGTGAATGTAGCACGATGTGAACGTTTATAAACTTTGTAGATGGTTGCGAAAGAGGGAGCTGTAATGGAGAGCAAGGGAGAGGTCAAGCAGGTGCAGGTCAGAGAGCGAGAGAGAGAGAGACTGTGAAGTTTCATTTTTGTTCATCGAGGGGGAGAGAGAGAGCAGTGTGAAAATTAATTATTAGTTGCTGCTCACGTAGAGAAACAGAGGAAGCAAGGTTTCAGTTTTTTTTTTTCACAGTTTGTGTATCTTACATTTCGGAACACGTTGCTAGCAGGTGTCGGGTTGCAATACACAGCATGATGTGTTCAGCACTGCGACTGGACAGAGTGGAGCTTCCGAGATCATGTTTTTTTTGTTGAGTTTCCGGGTAAGCAGCGAAAATGGCATTGAGGGGAATTTATTACAGGGATTTTTTCTGGCTGTTTAATTTTTTTTTTTATGAATAACACAGGTTGCACAGGTAGAGGGCTAGTTAGTACACCAACATTTAGCGAGGAAATGAAGATGGCGGCTCGGAATGATTTTAAATTTTTTTTTGTTGTTGTTATTGAGATGCGGCTGGCTGGCACCTTTTGCGGTGATTATCAGAGGATTTACAACAGAGGTAAGGTGCCAGCCTGCCGTTTTCATTGGTCGGTGTCCGAGGTCCATGGTATAATCTAAAATTAGTCTAAACAATGAACCCCCACTGCAAAGCTTTTTATTGAAGAAACACACACACACACACTTAACTTTGTGCTTTAACATTTGTAAATATGTGTCAGAAGTGTTGTATCATATCATAGTTTTACTTCTGGTTCTTAAATATTTAAGTTTCAGAACAACCCCTCTTAATGTTTCTTTCCATTTAAAACAAAGGCCCTATTCATTTCAGTGGAAGAAAGTTTGAATTATTTCATCTGCTTCTGTTTTACTGTACATAGTTTTTGCTTTAACATTTGTAAATATGTATTAAAAGTATTATATTATATCATAGTTTTATTTCTGGTTCTTAAATAATTAAGTTTTAAAACATCCCCTCTTGTGTTTTTCCCCATTTAAACAAGGTCCCATTCATTTTTATGGAAAGAAGTTTGGTTTATTTTATCTGTTTGTGTTTCACACAGTTTGTGTGTTAACATTTGTAAATATGTGTTGTATCATAGCATAGTTTTATTTCGGGTCATATCTGTTTTGAACCATTGTCATCTAAAATATATTTGTGCTTCTACTTGCCAAGACCACCCCAAGTATTTAAGTATAATGATTACTAATCAATGAGTCTTCTAGGCCATTATTGGTCTATGTTACACTGGTTCTCGGTTTCTGCCCCTGCTTGGGGGGGGTGTTTAGATCCTGTGTACCTCATAAAAGTCAATGCGTCAGCACACAACAGTCCATTTAGAGCCGGCAAACCAGGGGTAGGTAAGACTTTTGACTAGTTTCAAGTTTTTAAAAACTTTTGTGGCCTAGACTTTTAAATGGGTAATTATTTTGCAAAACAACTTTCTCAGGTGGCTTTCATGATCTTGTTTTAGAATCAAAAGGCTCATGGAGGGGTCATGGTAAGTGCACTTAATTTTATTGTTTTAATTAATTTGAATGGGTAAACTGAAACTTATAGAACTAT
This sequence comes from Neoceratodus forsteri, assembly GCA_016271365.2. Taxonomy (NCBI): domain Eukaryota; kingdom Metazoa; phylum Chordata; order Ceratodontiformes; family Ceratodontidae; genus Neoceratodus; species Neoceratodus forsteri. The sequence goes on along the minus strand of CM057457.1, from coordinate 387,845,638 downwards.
AACCTAACTTTTTTATAATTTAAGTTTGCCGGTCTTGTCTATAGCAAGCAATTATCCAGCAGTGCCTGATACAGCTTCAAATGGTATGCCAAAGTAAGTTTATCACACATGTTATAATTGTGTGTATAGTAATGTATTTACTTTAAAATGGTGTGCTGTTCATCATACAGAGAACCATAGTCTATTTTACAGATGTAAACAGGACTAGTAATAAGATGTCATGCTTCACCTTTTGTGCATTTATAACTATCATTGTATGCAGTGAGCCAGGGGTCTTAAACCTCCAACAAACTGGTGTATTAAAGATCTGAACTTTGTAGAAAGATTTTTACATTTTGCTGCTAAAACATAAAAAGCTGCTATAGTTTGCTCTTTAATATGTAAAATTGTAAAAGTAAATTAACAGCAGTATATACAGTTATCAGTGCTGACTTATAAACTGTTTTTATTTTTGTACTAGAAACGGAGCAACCGGGTCCATAATCCAAAACTATAACACTAAGGAATGAGAACCAAAAAGCAGGTATGTAATTTGTGGCTCTACATTACCAAAAGTGTTTACAGTTTTTATACATTACAGGTTAATACTGGGGCAGATGTGTTAAAGATTGCAAATTAGCTGCTGTGCTTTGTTTGTGAATTTAATATGCCTCCTTGTAAGAAAGATTATACTATACAACCATATGTTTCTAAAGTATACATTAAGAAGATCTGTTGTGGCAATGCCCCCAACCCCACCATTTCCTGTTTTTTATAGTTTTAAATCAAGGATGTTTAATGCAGCAAATTATTTAATATGCTGACATTTTTCATGTCTTTATTGAGGGTACCAATCAACTAAAACAGATCAAAACACAATAAAGGAAATGTGTATCTGACATTAAATATACCTAACATAATAATCAGCCTGAAAAAAACAGCGCTATTATAAAGCAGTATGCATTACAGGGGCTATATATTTATGTATTTTTTTTATTTAATGTTTCGTAGATGATATCAGTTTTAAGCCTCTAGAAGAAGTATTTCCAAAGCATGCAAGAGGCCACCACTCACATTCAAGGCTATCCAGATAGAAGGAGAGTCTTCCTGACCAGACAAGACTGCTGCTGCCGCCAGTGACTGCACCCCCAACAGCAAACAAAAGGGATGAGGGCTGTGTGAAAATGTGTTCAGTCCTACCACAAGAATCTTTATGGACAGACCAACCACCCCCCAGAAACAGAAATGAAAAATGTGAACACCGTTGCTGTATAGGTATTGGGGGTAAGTATTGTTGCAAACATAACAATAAGCAAACACAAACACCTATAGCATTAACTAGTGCCCCTGATAGTGTATCTGCAGAGCTGTCACACATTAAATCACCTGCTGTGTGTGTGACTAAAGCTGACCCTGTAATTATGCCTGCAACTTTGACACCCCAGAAAGTGTCACCACATGAACAAAACTTAACTGGTGGCACCCTTGTGTGTGTGTGTGTGTGTGTGTGTGTATGTATATATATATATATATATAGTCATAATTTAGATCCTTTTTGCATACCTGTGGTGGTTTCTTCACACGCTGCCCTGATTGCAAACTAACATTTGAAATTTTTTAAAACAGATTTAAGGGGGGGGTCAGCTTCACAAAAACAAAACCATCATAATACAAGATTTAAAACAGTAAATATACAATTTGGCAGTTGTTTAAATACCAGAAATGGTGAGCACTAGAAAACTAATTAAAAAATTAGCCTGTAGTGGTGCAAACATTTCTACTATACAAAATGACTGTGACACAATTATTGATAAAATTATACAATGTGGACAGGTCATTAGAAACACTAGGCATGATATAGTGAATCAGTATATTATGTGTAGAATTAGAAAGGCTAAAAAAATTGGCTGCCCGTAACAAAATGCAGCAGCATCAGGCATCCCTGCAAAAACACAGGGCACCACCACAGAACAATGCGGCATCTGGGTCTGCCACACCATGCTGTGTGTGTGATTGTTGAGCAAGTTCCCCATTTCAAAAATCTCCTGTGTGTCAAAGTAGTGAGTGAGAAACTGAGTGTTGTATGTGTGAACAATGTGGGTGGGGGCAATGTTATAATTCTCATGTGCACACAGATTTACAGACAGTGAATATTTTATGAGTCCTGCACAAAATAACACCCCAAAGACATACAGTCTATATGGTTGCTGACGACATCAAACAAACCGAAGGGGCCAAGCTGCGGGGAACGCCTTTGTAGTCTATAATCTTCATCTGCATCACCAATAATTGAACAAATTTTTTTTTTGTTACAAACAAGTTTAATTTTAACATCCATGCCATTCAGGAGCAGCTTTTCCTGGAAGAAGAGGTCTGTATGAATTGGTCCAAGCAGTTCTGTACTGCAACTCTCTGCTGTAAAAGTTGCATGCTTTTTAAAACCCTCATTGGGACCATTAAGAGTGGTGTTCTCATGCTTCGCCTATGTGTCCTTATAAAATAATCCAAATGAAAATTGTGTAGACAGGGTGTCATCGTTTTCAGTTTTGTCCCAGTGAGTGCATTTTCTTCTAGTTCTACCTCATTGAGAGGGTTGCTCCAGTTTACCTGAGAGTATGGATTCTGTGAGCTTTTAGTCTTATGTGCCCGGATGGTCGTGTGTGCCACTAATATCCTATGCCAGATAGGACATGTCCTAGTACTGGCTGTGTGTGCTTAGTCATGGAAACCTGTTTGTTTGTGTTCTACAGGTGGCAAGTCCACAGATTTCTACAGTTACCTATGCTAAATGGAAATTCATGATGTTCTGTACCACAGTATCTGCATTTACCATGTGTGTAGCTCTTGGGGCTCCACCTTCACTTTGTGTTTATTCATACTCTGTTACATGAATAAAAGCCACACTCTAGAATCCTAACCTGGTTTTGACATCATGTTATCACTTCCTAATGTCTGGAGTTACTTGGTTGCCCCATCCAGAAATGCAAACCTAGCATAACCCTGAGCAAACATTTTCTCTGTGGGACCTGGGTTGTATAGCCATTGTATTGGTCCCTACCAAGTGTGTGTCAGCAAGTAGCTGCACTTGGTTTTGGCTGTTTTGTATAACAGTCCTTCCAGCTGGTAAATCCCACCTTGTATATGGTGGCACAACAAAACATTCTTTTTCACAATGTAACCCCCACCCCTCTCTTTTCCCCTAGACTATGGGAGATGTGCCTACTGGTTAAATAAGTACTGGTGGGGGGGGCTTCAAGAAATGGGGGCTTATCTAAGGATGTTGTTTAATTTGGGGGGAAAACACTGAATAGTTTGCTTAGGGTATGGCTGGCATTTTGTCTGTCTGGCAAGTGGTTACCCAAAACTGGAAGCTTTGAGCAAGAGGATCTGCCAAGGATAGTGCTGTCAGTATGTGCTCCTGTGTGCCTGCTGTTCATGTGCTGCTGTGTGCTTTGCCACCTTTACCAAGGGACTGTAAAGCCAGAATGTGTATGCTCTTGTCCTGCATCAAAAGAGCATTACAAAACTTTTAAATTTCAAGTTTCAGTTATAAAAAGTATTGTGGATTTTGGGAAACAAAGAGACAAATGTGCCCAAAAAGTTTCATGTGCTTATTGTGTAAATTGAGGGAGTCACTAAAGAAATAGCCAAAGTCTATGCAAAGAAATGGTGAAAAATGGCACTCCCACCATGAAATTTCAGCCAATTTGCAGTTTAAATTTTGTCCTGCTTGATGATCGCCATGGTGAAAAGGGTTCTGAGAGAAAAAGAGGCTCATTTGCATGGCGCTGAGTGATTGGTGAGACTGCAATCAGCCCCGCCCCCTAGCCAACTTCAGAGTGCAGCCCAGTGTTGGAGAGGGAAAGAGCTAGTGGCATGCAAGCTTTTCAGCCTGGAGAAACCATCGCGGGGACTGTGAATATTCTAAATCTATAAATACAGACTATTTCTGTTCAAAATCTGGCTCAACCCGTTATCTGACTAACTAGGAAGTAAGCATGTTGTTTGTAGTGACAATCGGTGGGATTGCCAACCCATTTCAACCCAAAGGCCTTCCGGGATTGGCTTTAGGCCAAAAAATTTCCATCAGAGCAAGCCAGGTACTGATTCAGTGAGTACTGTTCAGAATAACTGAGCTCAAAATGTGTGTGATTTTAAAAGCCAAGCTAGATCTGTTTGTAAACAGTGAGATTGTTTTGCAAAAGAAAGACTGTCAAGTGCAATCAAAGCAAACAAGAATTCTGAGCAATAGACTGTGAGCATATATTGTGGATTCAGCAACAGTATAATGTTCTGAGCAAGTGAGAGACTGTGAGTTGTGTTTGGGCTGCAACAAACAGGCGATCCTGTAAAGAAATACTGTGGCTTCAGTGACTTTAAGCATGTGTAAATAGTTGATTTGAGTGCTAATCATAAAGTCCTGTGTAAAATCATATGAATGTGCTGAGAGATGAAAAGGCAGTGCAATCATTACAGTTCTGAGCAGAAATCAGTAGCAGAAAAAGTCGGATGCGCAGTTGTTTGAGTCAGAAAAGATCTGATGCAACAGGAGTGCTGCTGCCGCCATTACAGGGTAGGGAAAGTAAATGTAAACACAGCAGTGGGGAGCCATTTTGAGAGACTCTTCCAAGTATAGTGAACACTGTAGTAACAATTAACTTTAATGTGTTTTATTTACAGACATGGCTTCAAGAACACCCCACTACCCAGATCATGCCCGAGCTATGATAGCAGAGGAGGTTGCCAAACTAAAGGAAATAGAGCAAGTTTTCTATGGTGACAGTTTGCCTCTGCATGTTGCAATTCCCAACTACCCTGTGAGAGTATGCTTAATGTGCCTCAAGGCTGGAAGGGATGCGTTCTTAATTCCTCACTGTTCAGGTTGCTTAGTGAAGTACTGTCTGTCTAGAGCAACAACAAATTTGTCTGGCTCCCACCTGGACAAACATAGAGAATCCAGCATGTAACAGCACACAGCACCAGGTTGAACCTGTTGGGGGGGCAGCAGAGTGTGGCACAAAGGAAGATAGTGTGTATTTACTGCAAGGGCAGACATCTTGTGATGTTTCTTCACCTGTGTCTACAATGGACAGTGTGGAAGAAGGATTCGTGGACGCATGACGAGAGGTTCCTAATCCTAGCCTAGTTGAGGAGGATGAAGTTTGAGGCATGTTAGAATGGGAGGTGTCTACCTCCATGCCCAGTGAGGAGTGGACCGTCTCAGGAGTGAGGACGACTGTTCACTCCTGGGCCCTGGTCTTAATTGAGGAAGAGGAGGATGAGGATATGTATGTTCATGTTGAGGGTCCCAGTGAGCGGCCTCAAGCTCTTGTCATAGAGGAGCCAGAGAGAGAAGGTGGCAACTCCACTGCCCTGCCTGAAAAAATGGTCAGGGACAAGTTCTGTCATGCTTTAAGTATACAGCACTGGCTGAACCAGAACTAGCCACCCCCTAGACGTGCCAAGTGCAGTGTACTGATGAAGAGTAGTAAGTAGGAGAGACTGGTTCATAGGAGGGCTGATCCCATATATGGGAGGTCCTGACCTACCTTTCCTCGAAGAGTCTGGGAGGAGATTGAGCAAAACAGGAAAGCCTGGTTACTGGAGGAAGCAAGCAAGAATCTGTATACAGGTGCGACCCCTTGTGTCAGAGATAGAGGTATCAGTGATAGACTGAAATTTTGGAAATTGGGCAAGACATTCTATGTGGACAATGTGGCCTGGAATTCCATCCTCAGGTCCCCCTTACTTCTCCTCCTTCCTCAGGTCCCCCTTACTTCTCCTCCTGATGCTGGTAACTTCCACCCTAACCTTGGCCCTCTTGTTACCCTTACTCCCAACCTCACCTACTCCAGCAGGCTTTGCATTGCGTCCCTTAACATAACTAGCCTTCTAAAAAAAAAGGGACTCCTATCAGGACTGGGCCCATAGACACCAGCCCAACATCATTGCCCTGGGTGAAACCTGGCTCTCCCCCTTGACTCCTGACTTGACAGTAGCTCTGTCCAGGTACAACCTATACTGGGCTGATAGGTGGGGTAAGCGTGGGGGAGGGTGCATCATCTACTTTAAGAACACACTACATGGTCAGCTACTACCCTCCAACTGGTACCTGGACCACAGGCCCTTACAATCAAACTCACCCTGGGTTGCTCCCATACCCCCCTTCTTATCATGGCAGTCTACATTCCCCCTAGGGACCAGAAAGTGGCCTTTGACTCTATCTTGTCCTACCTCACCACCCTCCCATCACAAAATGAAAAAATTGTTCTTGGTGATTTCAATATAAATTGGCTGGCTAAGACTGCCACTCCATTTATTGATGCAGCTACTGCCCAAGACCTTACACAAGTGGTCACCTCCCCCACCCGACTAAATCTATGCTCTGGATCCTATTCCCTTCTGGACCTGGTCCTTACAAACTGTCCCCTCAAAATCACAAGTACCACCATGCTCCTGAATGCCCTGAGTGACCACTCCCAGTTCTCTGTTCCTGGTCCTGCAAAGCTCCAAAGACCGCACCAAAATAATCCACCAATGTAAGCTTGGCCCTGGTAAACTTGCTCTTCTAAAATCTCACCTCAGATCAATGGAATGGTCCTTCTTAACTAACACCCTTGACCCTGACCGAGCCCTTGACCTCTTCATACAGACCTTCAACCAAATCTGTGACAAATTTGTTCCACTTACTAAAAGGGTTGTTAAAGGAAACCCTGCGTCCTGGATCACAGACCACCTCCTGGCCCTGATGTGGACCCGTGACTTGCTATGGCACCTCTCCAATGAGACTGGCCAGCCAGCCGATAGACAGAGATATAGGGAGGCACGGAACAAATGCATGTGGACCCTCTGAAAAGCCAAAGCAGAATATTGTAAATCCTCCCTAGCCTCTGCTTGGGGCTCCGGGCAAAAATTCTGGAATAATATCAAGGAAATCTGTGGCAAAGACCCAAATCCACCTCCTAACCAGATTATAATTGGCAAATGCCTGACCTTGGACCACGCCCACATAGCCACAGCATTAAACCAAGCTTTTACTAACCTAGACCATGTACTCCCTCCTAACATCTTTGACCCATCCCCCTGACAGGTCCTCCCCACCCCCAATACCCCTCCCTTTCACTTACGATGCATCACCCCAAGCTCACCGAGCCTTATCTTAAAAAAATCCCTCAGTCACTCACACTACAGTAGCGACTCTTTAGACATGAGACTTCTTTGGCTCACCTTACCCAGTGTCCTCAACCCCCTCACTCACATTCTTAACCTCTCTCTCTCTGTGCCAAGGGAAATTCCCCACCCACTGGAAATCCGCTTCCATCACACCCATCTTTTTTTTTTAATTTAATGTATTTTATTTATTCCATCACACCCATCTTAAAGAGTGGGGACCGTACTGCCATCAACAACTACCACCCCATCTCTATCCTCCCTCCCCTATCTAAGGCACTTGAGTGCATAGTCTCTGATCAGCTCACTGACCACCTTAACAAACATGACCTACTCTGTAAACAACAACATGGCTTCCACAAAGGGCACAGTACTACCATAGTCCTGCTAGAGTTCACCGGTCACATTCACTTCACCTTATACAAAGGTCATATCACTGGTGCTGTCTTCATTGACCTCTGTAAGGTGTTTGACACCATAAACCACTCCCTCCTACTAAACACTCTCTCCAACATGGACTTCTCACGGGATGCCCTAGGCAGGTTCACTGACTACTTATTGGGCCAGTATCAACAGGTCAAAATTAGGGCCACACTATCCGACAGGCTCCCAGTCTGCTCTGGGTCCCCTTAAGGGTCTATCCCCGGGCCCCTACTCTTCAGTCTCTACCTTAACTCCCTCTCCTTGTCCTGCACAGGAAACCTTCTACTATATGTTGATGATTCTGTACTATTCTCATCCAACCATGACCCCTTGCAGCTCCATCAATCCCTCCAATCCTCCTTCAGTAAAGCTGAACAGTGGCTCTCCTCTCAGCACCTCACACTAAACCACAAGAAGACCAAGGTCATGCTCTCCTCCCACCCACAGAATTCCCAGACGTATCTCTGCCCAGAAATTCTGCCAATCGGATCTCCCTCGAGCAAGTGGGCTCCTTTGAATACCTTGGGATCAGCCTTGACCTGACCCTTAACTTTCACCTACATATCCAGCACCAGTCCACTGCCCTTAATATCCATCTTGGTAGTCTGGTTCACACACTGCCTTATTCCTGATGCCCTCCAGCTCACTGTTACATCGTCAGTCCTCTCTCTCCTCGATTATGGTATTCTTATATACAGCACTGTGACCACCTTGGCCCTTGACAGACTCCGTCTCTCCTTTAACAAATCATGTCACCTCATACTGGTCTGCAACTGTCTCACCAACACCTGCTCACTATATGACTCTGCTAACTGGCTTAACCTCGATAATAGGATTAAGTACCACGTCTGCCTTATGGCCAAAAAGATTGCCCTCAGTTTTCCCTCCCTGGTCTCACCTCAATAACTAGCCAGTCCTGGTCCAAAAAGTCACACGTAGCTCCAGCAAGCTGCTCCTCTCAGTTCCCCACTGTAGAAGCTCCCAATTTCAAAGATCCTTTAGCTACAAGGCCCCTTCTTGGATGAACAAGCTGCCAACCTCCTCCGCTTGCATAATTCGATTTGGTTACTTTAAAACCTATCTTAGGGACCATCTCAAGTTATCCAGCCTCTGTGACTGCTGTCAAACCCTCCCACTCTTGCTCCCCCTGACAATGGCCTCTGGCCTTCTTACCTCTCCTCCCTCCTCTGGGCCCCCAACATATATGATTCTTTATGCTTATTCTTAGGGATTTCATGCTAATGTAGTCTGTGCTATTTACTCTCAGAAATTACCATTAGCCTTTAATGTATTTTCTCTGAATTCATTTGTATCTATTCTCTGCATTGCATTTCTTGTTGTTGTAATTTCATGATGTGGAGCCTTTGTAAATGAGTCCCTGACACAAAGGTACTTTTCAAATCCTCTGTAAGTAAATAAAATAAAGCAGGAAGAGAGATTTTTCATTTCATCGACTATGTATGCCCAGATGGGGTGACAGTTTCTGCACCTGAACCAGAGTGGTATTACCCTTAATGGTGCCACTCCCTGTGAATATGTCCATACCTACCCTGAGAGAAGCAGAGCAGTGGTAGCAAAGTGTCTGCCATCCAGCAGTTCCCATACCCATGTGTTCCAATAGTCTGGTGTTCCGGGATCCAAGGTGCATCCAGATTCATCAACCCAGCAGTGTGCCTTTCCAGTTTCATCGCCTGGTCTTCCAGAGGTCCACAGCCTGATTCATTGCCTGGTATCCAAGATGTCATCATCCCAGCTGTTTTTCTTTTCCATGGTTTGATTTTCAAGATGACATCATCCCAGCTGTTTTCCCAGTATCATCAACTGTTTTCTGGAAGATATCTACCCAGCTGTATCTGAACGATGCTGCTAGGGAGGGAGAGTCTTCAGCTGGAGAAGTAGGTGGTACCCCTTATTCATTCTTCAAGGGACTGGTAAGTGCACATTTTTCCTATAATCTAACTGACTTTGCAATACACATCCTATACCTGGCAGGCTACAAACTGTTTGAACTGTCCATAAAGACTCAAGTACTTCAAGGATTGTGTTTCAGCGGGCTCCGGACCAGGAGAAACTCTTTCTTGGACTTTGTCTTCGGGCATATCAGTTCTGTCACTAGCTGAGACTTTTAGGGCATTCCACCCCCCAAAAGTGTATTGTAAATAATGTCAGTATTTTCTACTGTTTCTCTACTTTTATACCTATTCTATAAAAATATTTTTTGGGCTCTCCAGTATTTGATGGGGGGGGGGGGGCGCGTTATACTGTGGTTATGCAGATATGGGATGTGTTTTTGTTGTCTTTTCTCTTTCAGGTGTTCCTGATGAACAAAGAAGAGAAGACCAGAAGAGGATGTGGGAACTCAGAGTTCTCCTGTTCTGTAGTATTTTAGTACTGTGTAGTTAACCTTTTTCCTTCCACAGGTGTATTTGTAGGGGAGTGTAGGAGTATAATGCTTTGTATAGCATTATTGCTCTGTGTTTTTAGTCCACTGGTGTCCTGTGATGGGGGGGTGAGTACCCGTGTGGGTAGTTTGGATAGATAGATTTTCCTTAGAGGGCTAGGGGAATAGACAGGCTGTGGCCCTGGCTGACTGGAGTGGCCACAGCTCTGGTCTATTAGGGCATGCGTTGGGCAGTTCTCCCAGAGCCACTGATTCTCCATAGTAAGATCTTAGAGTAGTGCCTGATGCTTCAGCCAAAGGTTTCTGGGTCATGTAGTGTTGCCTGCCTGTGCTGGCATATGGTAGGGGAAGGTAGCGCTACCTCCTGTAGTCAACACATAGGGTAGGATGGTCTGGTGCTGGGTAAGGTAATGACTGGGACAGTCATTTCCTGGCTAAGGGTGGGTGGGTGGGTGGGTGTAAGCCCCTTGTCCCCAGGGATTACTAGAATCTTGGTTAGAATCAATGGTAGGCAGGGAAGGCAGCTAGTGAAATGCCAGTTAAATGGATTTCATTCTGTCTCACTGTTTTCAGTCTCAGCTGAGATCTGGAGGGGTGATGTCATTTAGAACTGCTGCAGCAGCATAAGCCACAATCTAGCTAGCAGCTGAGGGGAGTTTTGGAATGTACAGTTGGAATATCAGAGTGCTGAGTAGGAGGAGGCTGCAAATTGCAGTGCAGCTCCTCACACAGCTCTGAAATAGAGCTACCAGTCCTTTTCTCATCTGAATTTCTCATCCTAGTGGAGGACAGCTTTGCCTACCAAGTGAAGTGGTGGAAACCTGTGTTTCTGGGTTTTTTTGTTTTGGGAGCGCCATTTCAGGTGGAATGGATCAGGACTCTGGGATTCTCTGGGGGCAATCCCCTGATCCTGTATAGACAATGGAAGCTGCCTGGAATTTCATCTGTCTGTGAGTACTTTGTGTTTGGTTAAGGTATTGAGTGCTCCTGGGCAAACTTAAAATAGTGTGTCTAAAAGTGTCTGCCTACAGTGGAGTCCAGTATGTGACCGTCCATGAACAGAACTTTCATCTTTGATACCCTGGTGGTGTCCTAAAGTAGTATGTTAAATGTGATATACATTTCAAGATAGCATCAATAGTTGTGTCAATTTTTACAGTGTGTGAGGTGTTGTTTACCAGATGAATGGCTGAGTATAAACCAGGAAGCAAAAGGTGGGAGACCCCCCCCAATCTGGAGTGACCAGTTTACCTCTACGGTTTCTGATGGGCACCTAATTCTTTCCTTTCAGTGCATGTGGCCAATGCCTAAAGAACGTTTACCAGGAAAGCGGGTTATTTTCCAGTTTTGACCCAGTCGGTGGGTTTTCTTCTAGTTCTACCTCATTGAAAGGGTTGCTCCAGTTTACCTGAGAGTATGAGTTCTGCAAGCTTTTATCCTTATGTGCTCTGGTGGTCATGTGTGCTACTAATATCCTATGCCATATGGGAAGTATCCTAGTACTGGCTGTGTGTGCCTAGTCATGGAAACTTGCTTGTTTGTGTTCTACAGGTGGCAAGTCCACAGATTTCTACAGTTACTTATGCTAAATGGGAATTCAGGATGTTCTGTACCACAGTATCTGCATTCACCATGTGTGTAGCCCTTTGGGGTCCATCTTTGCTTTGCGTTTATTCCTACTCTGGTACGTAGAATAAAAGCCGCACTCTAGAATCCCAATCTGGTTTTGACATCATGTTATTACTTCCTAATATCTGGAGTTACTTGGGTGCCCCTGTCCAGAAGTGCAAACCTAACATAGCCCTGAGCAAACATTTTCTCCCTGGGACCCAGGATGCATGGCCATTGAATTGGTTCCTACCAAGTGTGTGCCAAGAAGTAGCCGCACTTGGTTTTGGCTGTTGTGTATAACAGTCCTTCCAGCATGCAAATCCCACCTTTTATATGGTGGCAGAACAAAACTACTTCTTTTTCACAATGTAACCCCCAACCCTATCTTTTTCCCTAGGTTATAGGAGGTGTGCCTACTGGTTAAATACGGGGCTGGGGGGGCTACATAGTATTTGAATCTAGTGCTATATTTGACATTTGTTCAGCTACAGACATGAGCCCTACAGTCTCTACTTACAGCAGAGCTGTGAGAAGCTTCTGTTCAGAGACCAGTGAATGTGCTGTAGAGTATGTAAGCAATAAGGCATGAAGGGGTGTGTGTAAATCATTTTACAGCATGGCCAGGGGTGTAGTAAGACACGAGGCCGAAGGCCAAGTGACTTCAACTGCTGTCCATGCCGAGTGCCTTATTCTACTTAGAAAACTGGATCTTTTTTTTTTCTCTACTTTTGACTATTGGGAAAAGCATGTTTATATGTAGAAAAAAATAGATTTACTTTTGAGCATCTGTGATAAAATAGACCTTCCACCCACTGCAAGTGATGTCATTGATGATATAATTGTATTATTGCCTACTTCCTTCTTCCTATTTTTTTTCTCTGCTGTTCTCCACATTCAAGATATGGAATGTTTATCATGGACTGTTTACCATGGAATACATGGATTCAAAATGCTGCTCAGTTCCACTGGTAGAATGTTTTTCCTCCAACACACGGTACACACAGACATCAAAGGCCATTGTTACAGCCAGAGACTCGATTAACTTACTGTCAGGGCAAGAAGAAGAGAGTTCCCTGATAAGCAGGTAGAGATAGAAGGGGGATTTTTCACTGTCAGCAAAGAAACAGTTGTGGTGAAAACTATAAATAACACTTTTGTTTCTAATTTGTTTATGTATGTAAAAAGTGTGTGATAACCAGGGAACCAACATGTAATTCATTTGTTTTATATTTTATTTATGGTAGTTTTACTTTTATAGCCCAGCTAAAGTTAATTACAGTGTAAAAGTAGCAGCTGGGGGTAGCAGACATGTTTGTGGTGAAAGATCAGTTCTGACAGTAAGGGGCTAAATGAAATGCCTGTGTTCCAAATGCCCATTGATCTGTGTTGCAGGCTCTTTACTGCTGAGCAGTCATTTTTCTAACCAAGTGTAAACTATATTTTACACATAAATAAGAGCCAATCAGATTACATGATTTTACTCTGCCATTTTACAAGGTAGGAATGCTCTGTAAAACTAGAAGGCATGGTCAAGTGTTATGTGAGGGCAGGCTAGCTATTTGCATACCCATGATGCAGTGCTTTAGCACATGAAATGTATCCCAATAAAGTGATGTAAAACAGATAAAGCAGATGTTTCTAACCAACTCCTTTGTGTACATATACTGTAGGTCTGTGTCCTTCTGATTACATGTAGTTTCAGAAAAGAAAAGCAAATGCACCATCTGTGGTCCCTACAATGTAACTAAATGAGGGTTTCCTCCTAGTTGGAGGTTTACAGTAGATTAGGTAACTTTTTTTTCGTCCACAGGCAGGAACAAACCTCTGCAGGACATCTACCCTTCCTTTCTAAAGCAGTTCATTTATGAATGATACAATTTTTTGGATTCCCTGCTGATGTGGGGTATGAGTAGTCAAAACATAGAAAAATAATGTACTGACCATGTGAAACAGCAACTCTTATTTAAGCAATATACCATGACAGGGAGTGGGTATATTGGTGGATTTACCACACCTGGTGTGGTTCTGTCATGAGGCACAGTTGAGTGACTTAACCACACCAGAAGTGATAAATCCACCCATATACCCACTCCCTGTCATGGTATATTGCTATTATACAATGTTCAACTTGTTTTTTTGTTTTTATAGTGATATAAAACTTTTACAGTGGGTATACGGGAGGACTTGTCACAGTCATGTGATGTGTTCTGACCAATGGAGGTTACTGGATTTCCATACCCCATTGTATAATACTATTTACAATGGTTGTCAAAACAATTAAGATATTTACCATGGTAAAACGGAAATAGTGACAATGGAGTGGTTGATCAATGCCCATACCATTGTCTCTTACAGTGCATGGGCATCGGACCTTTCAATTTAAAGTGATTTTCTCAGGTTTCACAGATACTTTTTTCAAGTAGTATGCCATTACCACCCATGCTTGACATGTTGAAGCTGCAATTTGTTTTCTAAAAAAAAATCTGTTATAGTCATGTTGTTATGTTTCTTCAGCACATTGTCCTCCAGTTTTCTGTGTGTGGCCACTCCCCCAGAATTTGTCATTTATTTATTTATTCATTACAAATCGGGTTTACAACCTTTGAGTCAGAGACTCATTTACAAAAGCACCTCATCGCGGGGGGGTAGACATCTAGACAGTCATTACAGTGCAGATTAAAACATAGGATAACATTACAGGTGCAGTAAAAGGAACATTTAACATAGATCATGCAAGGAAACTGTCAATGCTTGTACATACAGCACCAATCCAGAAGAAAATGATTTGATACCTTTTATTGGTCCAACATAGATGTGACAAAAAGAACAAATTACTTAAAGGTGCACGTTACCATAGCAAATGGGAGGCGTAACCAGTAGATGTTGCAAATCAGACTCTTACCATTCAAACTGTCAGATAGTTCTGTTTTCCATAAAAAAAAAAAATTATGTAAGTGCTTTGTTTCATTTGCATAGCCTGCCCATTTTTTATCAGTGCTGCAACACCCAACTTTGACATCATGCCTGGGAAACAAAGTTATTAAAGGAACAGTGTCAGTTTTTAGTTTTAGATAGCTGATTTGTCTATGTACTGTATCCACAATGTAAGTTAGTATACAGGATATTATATTTCTGTGTTCACTGTAGAAATAGGATACAGCATCTCTCAGTATAGAAGTGTTGTACTGTAGATATATACGGTGTGCACAATGCATTATTGTGAACATAAATACAAGCTTAAATTGTTCACACCACTACAAAAATATGGGACAGCATCTCAGAGTAAGAAAATTAGAAAACAGGTTCTTATTTTACCCACAATGCCTTGTCATGTACATTTGCATAGAAATGCTTATCACTACCAACATGCATGACTGTTCTTCTGAATAAGGTACACTTAAAGTGATTTTCTTGTTTGCCATAACAAATGGAAGTAGTAACCTGTAGGAGCTGCAAATCAATCTCCTACCATCCAAACTGTCAAAAAGTGCTGCTTTCCATGAAAAAAATGTTTTTATTTCTGTGCTTTACTTGATTTGCATAACCCTGTCCTTTTTTCCTCAGTAGTGCAAATCCCAACTGTGACATCATGCAAGGGAAACAAAGTTTTGAAACAAAGACCTCTATTGGTCAGTCTTGGCAATGCAGGCATCCTTTTTCTTTCACAATTTTGGATTTCTAGCATAAGCTTGACATGACAGAAAAAGAAAAGCATTCTGACCCATAATTTTACTCCTGAACTACTTACAGTCATTCAGGTCCTATAATATAAACATATCATCATGCTCCCACTTTGACAGGAGTTGTCACTTCAGACCTGTCACTTCACCAGCAGTTAGTAAAAGTCAAACATCTACATAGACTGGTAAATTAACTTTTTGGCCTACTTGCATCACAAAAACATTTTCCAGAAACTTTTCTACAGACTGCACTACTGTAAACACTACCAAAATAGACTGCACTTTGATTAGGTAGACATAAAAATCAGCTATTTATGTGGTCACTACAGAAATAGAAGACTACATCTCTCAGTAAAGAAATGTCAGCTAGATCCTGTATACACACTGCCTTGTTTATTTTGAAAACGTATGAGAGCTTTTATTGTTGAAGCCACTACAGAACTGTAAGTCTGCATCTCACAGTAAGGAAATTGGAAAACAACCTTTTATTGTACCCATAATGCCTTGCTACATATGTGCATGCTGTGTACCCCTTTCCCCTCTAACCCAGGATGCCTCTGGAAACAAACGTATTTGCTCAGTTTATCTTTTCTGGTGAAACATGTGTTCAGTATGTCTTTTCTTGTGAAACTTTTAAATAAATAAATATTTCTGCATATTAAGTGCTATACTGCAGTCACCACTACCAAAATAAGTGACTGCACCACTGAGTAGCAAACATTTAAGCTATCTTAAAATTTACCCAGAATTCCTTGTTGCTGTATGTAAAACATTGAAAGTTCCCTTGCATGACATTATTTTGGGGTGTGGCCGCACACAGAAAATTGGAGGGCGGGCAGAAACAAAGTGCTGCTAAAGCAAAAAAATGACAGATTTAAAAAAAAAAAAAAATTGAAGCTTCAACATTTGAAGCATGGGCAGCACTGGTATACCATGCAAAAAAGGCATCTATGAAACCTTAGAAAATCATTTTTAAGTGATTTTGTGATCTTTACCATAGAAAAAGGGATTAGTAACCTATTGTAACCTATAAGAGTTGCGATTCAATCTTGCAACAATCAAATTGCCCAAAAGTTCTGTTTTGAAATAAGTGCTTTTATATCTGTGTTCTGCTTCATTTGCATAACCCACCCCCTTTTTTTCCCTCACTGCTGCAGCCCCCAAGCATGGCATCGTGCAAGGGAAACAAAGTAAATAAGTACTGTTTTGAAGCAGAGACCTCTGTTGGTCTGTCTTGATATTGCAGACATCTCTACTACCAAAATAGGAGACTTCATCCCTCAGTAAATAAATCTTGTTAGCTAGATACTATATGCACAATGCCTTGTTTGGAAAATACAGTGCCCACCGCTTATAACGGGCACATCCGTGCAACACCATTCTGCTCGCTATAGACAGTGGTCGGTAATTTGTCAGGTTGAACAAATGATGTAAACTAGCATTGAGAGTGTGGCATTTTCTTGTTCCTTTACCTCCACATTACCCCTATCAGTGCCAAACACCAATACAGCTCCCAAATCTTGTCCCATTTATGAGGTACTGTACTGTACTAGCTTCTAATCAGGGGTGGCTTGTAACTGAGGGCAGCTTTTATCAATTAATGCCGATTGTGTTCTGGTTTGGTATCTTATTAACAGCTCCATAAACCCCCTTTCTAGACATAATACAGTAGCCCTGAACTTCCCAGTTGATTCTGACATTTATATATATCTGATATCAAGAGAGATGGAGAAATAGATTCTGAAGAGGAACTTGTTCGCTTACCTCCCAGTTACCCCGATCAGTGACAAACACCAACACAGCTCCCAAACCTCTCACATCCGTAGAGCTCATGCCATCTTAGAGCAACACAGCAAGACAAGACTCTTGTTGGTGATGTGCCAATTGTTAACGGATTTATTTAAAATGCTTTGTTTAGGGGAAAAACTTGAAACATTAATGAGTTTACAATTTAAATTGACAGCTGTACACAATCTGCTTGTCAGTCTGCCCGAACTACATTTTTTTTTTATTTTTATTTTATTGAAATCTAGGATTACAAATACCTTTGAGCAGGAACTGCTCATTTACAAAGGTTCCACGTCGAAGGAATGGGGGGTATACATACATACAAAGATCAACATAATAATACATAGTTACACAATAACAAGAAGTAAGAGACTGAGGCTTAGGAAATTCCAGTAATTCAAAATGTGCCAAATGTTAGGTAGCATGACATAATCAGCCAAGGGCAATCTTGGAAATAAGCACTGCAGGTGAGAGGGAAGGGGGTATGCAGGCAGGAAGGCCATTGTTAGAGGTGAGGTTAAGAGCTCTAAAGGGAGGGAGAGGAGGATAGAAGTCAGGAAATGCCCTGGGAGAAGGGAGGAGGGCAAGGGGTAGGCAGGTAGATGGAGGCAAGGCGGGAGAGAGCTTTCAAGACTGAAGTGGAGGGCAGTGAACAGTGGGCCCCGATTAGTGAGGCAGTCACATGACTAGTTGAAATTAGATGAAGTCGGAGTTGTCTCTTAAAAGGGCCAAGAGCAGCAGCAGTAAGAGTTTCTTTGTTGAGAGTATTGTACCACTGTGGTGCTCTGTGGACAAAGGTCCTCTGGCCCATGGTAGTCTGGCATCTGGGGACAAGGAAGGTTAGTTGTTGTGAACTTCTAGTTCTTTGGGTGCTGTGGTGGTCAATAAGTAGCTTTTCAATGCCCGGGGGCATGACCCCGTGGAGAACTTTTTTGGCTAAGAGGCAGGTTTGATACTGTATCTGGCTGATGAGAGCAGCCATCCTGCCAGTGTACAGGTCTGAGTGTGTGTAAGTCGATCAGCCCCAGTTAGCAGCCTGCATGCTTTGTTGAGTGCAACTCTAATTCTGGAGGAAGAGGCAGAGGCAGAGCCATAAATTGCTAGCCCGTAATCAATGATGGAGGTGACAGAGCTGTTGATAGCCAACCGGAGAGTGTCAGGAGTCATGCAGTGTTTGTGCCTGTAGAGCAGGCCTATACGGATGTTGCTGGCTTTGGCAACAGAATCTATGTGCCGATGGTAAGACAGTGAGCTGTCCAATGTGACACCTAGGTATTTAAAATCAGGAACGTGTTCAAGTAAGGTCCCTGTTTGGTTTAGGATGGTGAGGTCACAGGATTTGTACTTGCTGCTGGCATTGTAGAAGGTCATAACCTTTGTTTTGCTGTAGTTCATGACCAGTTTGTGTTACTTGAACCATTCTTCGATGCGCATGAATTCAAGCTGTAATTGTTTCTCAAGGAGCTCTGCATTTTGGTGGTTGGTGAACATGACTGCGTCATCGGCGTAGAGCAGTAATTTCTGGTGGCAGACACTAGGAAGGTCGTTGAGGAAGAGGCTGAAGAGTAGTGGTCCCAGGATGGATCCCTGTGGGACCCCTGAAAGGACTGGCTTTTCTTCTGAGGTAACACCGGCAATCTTAACCCGCTGGACCCTCTCCCCATGGTAGCTTGAAAACCAGAGCAGTGCTTCATTGGAGAGCCCAATGTTTGATAATTGCTTGAGTAGGAGTGGGTGGTTCACAGTATCAAAGGCTTTCGTAAGGTCGAGGAATACTGCCCCTACACAGTTTTCTTGATCAAGTGTGGTATGGATGAAGCCTGTGAATTCTAATAGTGCAGTGGTGGTACTGTGCCCTTTTCGGAAACCATGTTGCTCAGGACACTAGATGTCGTATTTTTCCAGGTACTTGACTAATTGGTCTGAGGCGATGTGCTCCTGGGCCTTAGGCAATGGAGGGAGGATGGAGATAGGTCTGTGGTTGGAGTGCAGTGATTTGTCTCCACTTTTGTGTAGCGGTGTGATGGTCGCTTGTTTCCAGCAAGATGGGAACTGGGACATCCTTAGTGATAGATTGAGGACCTTTGTCAAGGGTTCAAGGACTTCTTCAAGGACAAATGCTAACTTCAGGTCAAGGGAGTCACCGCTGTAGCCTGCATTGTGAATGGCCTTCTGAATATAGGTTCTGGCTTCATGCACTGGGATCTCCTTGAAGTAGAATTGTGGGGCATGTGGGCAACGATCACTATATAGAGCGGCTATTAACGTTGTTGCCAGTGTAAATGGCAAATGGCAGGAAGATTTTGCCTGCTAATCCAATTGCATGCATTAAACAAGAACAGTATAAGTGGAGTAGACTGTAAACATATGAGAGCCTCACTATGTAAATTAGTATACAGGCTATTATATTTCTGTGCTCACTGCAGAAATAGGAGACTACATCTCTCAGTATGGATGTCTTGTAGCTAGATACTGTGGGTGGGATATTCAAAAGGGTTGTGAATGCGCAAGTCCGAAATTGCGCCATTCTGTGATATTCAGCAGGAGGCAGTTGCGCCACTGAAAACAGGCTGAGCAACAGCGCAATGCAAATGAAGGCATGTGCAACCAAAGGGGGTGGACCCATGCATAAAGAGCGCAATGCGATATTCAAAAACTTGCGCAATGCGCAACAGCAGATGAGCCGGAAGGTGCGCCACGGCAGAAATGAGCCAAAATAAAGGCTCAAGGAAGAGCGCCAAGACCTACAGGAAGCCACATGAGGCAGGGAGAAACAGGGAGACAGTGGCAAACAGTGCAGGCCTGGGGTGCACAGGAGAGGAGAGGGACAAGGGAGGTGTGCAGGGCCACAGACTGCAGAGGCCAGTAGGTGTACCGGTGCAGTGGAGGTAGCAGTCAGGACAGCGGGGTAACAGAACAACAACAGCTGGGGGGGGACACAAGCCAGGGAGATGGACAGTGCCAGCTTCCACATGGAAGCTGTAATGAGGGGGGTGAGAAGGCATGCTGCGGGGGGACGTGGCCATGGAAGGGCCCGTCGGCGATATGCCCCCAAAAGGCAGTACCATGCCTGCATCAGCTTTGAGCTGTACTCAGACGTAGAGATTGTGGGCCGGTACCACCTGAACAGGGCAATACTGAGGCGGCTCTGTGAGCTGTGCAGTGATGTGATGCAGGCACCCTCATGGCCAGTCACGCTCTGTCAGTGGAGACAAAGGTAACAGCCTGCATGTGCCTGCTCGCCACGGGTACCTTCCAGAGGCCGACAGGGGACACCACAGGCATAACACAGTCGGCCACGTCATGCATCCTCACCCAATTCCTCAGCGCACTGCTGCCACATGCTGCGGAGTACATCCATTTCCCCAGCATGGCAGCAGAGCGTACAGCAAACATGCAGAAGTTCCACAGGGTAGCACGTATGCCTGGTGTGCTAGGGGCCATAGACTGCACCCATGTGGCTATTCGCACACCACCTGGCCCTGATGGGGCTGCATACAGGAACAGGAAGGGCTTTTCCAGTGTCAACTGCCAGGTGGTGTGTGATGCCACTGGGCGCATAATCAATGTCTGTGCCACACACCCTGGCGGAGCACATGATGCCTTCATATGGTATCAGTCCGCACTGTGCCATCGATTTGAGAGTGGGGACATCCCCACAGGCCATCTAGTGGGTGAGTACGCATGTAGGAATTGCAAACTTGGGGCAAGGGTGGGAATGCCACAGGTGCCATGGACGTGGCACACAGGGATATGGGAAATATGGATCTGAACATGATACTTATCTCCACTATCTCCACACAGGTGACAGTGGATACCCACTCCGTCCCTGGCTGCTCACACCATACCGACGCCCCATGACCCCATCGCAGCAACGCTATAATGAGGCACATGACGCCACACGCAACATCATCGAGCGGGTGTTTGGGATGCTTAAGGCATGCTTCTGATGCCTACACACTCGGCGGTGCCCTCAGTACAGCCCTCAAAGGCCTGTGGGATATTCCTGGCCTGTTGTATCCTGCCAACATAGCCAAAGACTGTGGGATAGCCATACAGGTCGAGGAGGGGACAGCGGGGACGCCAGTGGCGCCGTGATGATGGTGATGAGCAGCCCCCCCTTGGACGGCGGGACCCCCGACTGATCCGGCAGGCCCAGCTGCACCGGGACACCATCACGGAGGAGCATTATGCATGACACAGGTAAGTCAAGGGGCCATGTGCAACCAACACTGTCCAGGCGCAACCCACAGGCACACAGGGTAACACACCAGGGGTGCATGACGGCAAGGGGAGTGGAAGGGTCCAGGCAGATGAACACACCATCAGGGAGGGGAGAACAGTCATATGGACACACACACACCAGGCACAAAGCGTACATGGGCAGGTGCACAGCAGAGCAGGAACAGACATGGCAAACACCCAAATCCACAGACCACCCCCACCACCTGTACTGTCCAAGTACGTGTGTCAGATGCTGGGCACCCTTGCACCTTGGTGTACAGTACAATGCAGGCATCATCATGCACACGCACCTGTGGACAGCAGTCGGGTGGGTGTGTAGGTGGTCCGCGTGTCGGCGTGTTGGGCAGGGCACCCACCAGTGCACTGCCCACCATGACACACATTGCACACAGGGCAGCACCAGACAGGGCCCGCACTGGGAGACAGGTCAGTCATGTTGCACTGTTCCACGGCCACCACGGATGTGTGGGCGGCCCCACCATGACCCAACAGCACTGGTAGGCTGAGCAGGGGCCACATGGGGTGGCACCGATGGACCACCAGGGGTCCCACTGCATGATCGCGACCTTGTCTGCACAGGGGTCTGCAGCATGCCAAACATACCTGCACCAGGGATGCTCGGGATGCCCACAGCAGAACCCGGTGTCGACTGGCCGGGTGTCGCACGATGCCGGGAACGGGGAGTGGAGAGCGTACTGTGTGGGGTGCGTGGTACAGGGGCACCTGACTGTGTGCCCAATGCAGCCACGACAGCGACCAATGCTTGGGTCTGCCTGTCAATGTTGGTGGTCACATCCATCCGCAATTGGACCATCTCTGCAAGGATCAGAGCACTGTCCCTGCTGTGCCACTCCACAGCCATGCACAGTGCCTCCACGGACATTGCAACCCGCCTCTGCTGCTGTACTGATTCCCGCAGCAGGCAGGTGTGCGCGTCAAATGGGTCCTCTGCCACATCGGCATCCTGTCCCCCAGGGTATGGAAGGTCCTGATGCTCAACACCCCTTGAGGGTGGGCGCTGTTCACCAGGACCAGGTATGGGCATATCAACAGGCGGTGTGCATGTGCCACCGCTGGACCCTGTACCCCCAGACCTGGTGGGTGACTGCTGCTGCTGCCCCTCTGACTGCTGTGCCCCAGAGACCACTCGTTCCACTGCTGTGGCCGCAACAGTGCCAGACACCTGCACAGCCACCGGTGCTGCCCCACCGGTGCTGACAGGCACAGCCTGGGACTGTGCTGACGTGCTTGCACACACGTTGGAACCAGCTAGGTCCAGGGGCACATGCTGGCCTGCTGTGTGTCCGTCATGGGACACACACGTGTCACTGCCCATTGCAGTCCTTGCATCATCAATGGTGCAGGTACGTGCTACAGCCACAGTCACAGCATGCTGGCATGCTTGCATGCCAGACTGCTGAGACACAGGCTGTGCACCCCCCACACCTGACTCACCGGCAACAGAGGTGGCAGCCAGGCGTGCATGCTGGTGCAGTGCATGCCGGCTGGCGACAGAGGTGGATGGACCCTCCTCCACCTCTGGCAGGTCTTCCTCACTCCATGGTCCCACCACCACCATCCCCTGCAGACGAACGAGATCTGTAACAGAAAGTGAGGACATGTTAGTGCATGTGATCAATCTTCCGCCCCCCCCAACACCACCACCATGTCATACCGTGCAGTGATGGGCTTCCACCTGTCTGGAATCCACCTCCTGGTACGCCCTCTACAGCACTCCACTGCATTGATGCAGCCAGTCGGTCCTCAGCCGGGGTCAGCTCTGCCACCGCTGGCTGGCCCCCGCCTGTGCCAGCATGTGCCGCCCTGAGGGCTGCCACCTTCTCCTTCACCCTTCTGTGGTCTGTCCCCATCTTCTTTTTGCATTCCTGCATGGAGCACTGCTGGCTTCCATGCAGGTTCACTGTCCGAGCTACCCCCTCCCATGCAGCTGCACGGGCCTGAGGGGTGCCCCGCTGTCTACTCAGTAGTGGCTCCTCTTCCAGGTAGGCCTGGAAGAGGGCCTCTGTCTCCACCGTGGTGAAGTTGGGCCTCCTCCTTTGCCCACCATCCTCACCCTCACCTTGGCTCTGCTCGGTCATGTCGGTCTGTATGGGTGGAAGTGGACACCTGTCACTGTGCAGTCTACAGCGTTATCCCATGACCATTGTCCAGAACATCACACAGCATGCAACCCACCTCTCACCTGCAGTACCCGAATCTGGCCAACACAGCCCAATGTCGCCTATTTATAGCGCAATGCATGCAAATTAGGAGTGGCACAACTTTAATGACATGCTAATCGCGCCACTGCGCCTTTGAATGGCTGATCAGATGATTTGCATGTGTCAGCTGAATATCACGCCGTTGCGCTTTGCGCAATACGGTTGAGCTGGCTGAGCCAATGGCGCATTTCTGTGACTGTGTGGTACACTGCATTGCGCATGCCCAGGTAGCTTACGCAGGTGTCTGCCGTGCTGATGATGTGCTGTGCGTGATCAGCAATTCAGGACATGGCCACCATTGTGCCAGTGGTGCTACAGCGCTGGTCACCATATGGCGCTGTGGCAGTACTGCACAATAGTCCACTGTGGCACTGGCACGCAGGTGACCAATCGCGCAGGATGTGTGGACGTCCGATGGCGCTGTGCGTGGCCTTGCGCCACTGACCCATGACCTTGTGGCCGACCTTTGCCCCCCTGGCGCTGTATGTCTGGCATGTGTACGGCTCTATCATGCTGTTCAGTGGCAGCGCGATGTGGACCGACGGCGCTGTCCGAACAGCGCGATAGGCAGTGATGGAGTTGTATTGCGCAACATTTCCACGTGGGGTTGCGGCACTGCAGAGCGCCATATTGCCACTGTACATTTTGAAAATGGCACGCAGGAGAGCACCACAATGGGGGGCCTTGGAATTGGCAAACCTGGTGGCTGTGGTGGAGCCTCACCATGGCTCACTGTTTGAGGGAGTGCCCCCTGCAGGTGCCACGCACCCATGTGTGGCAGCAGGTCGCCACTGCCCTGGAGCAGGCCACTGGGCGGAGGAGGACCCCTGAGCAGTGCAGGCACCGCTACAGCAACCTGCGGAGGAGGGAGTGTGCTCTGCTTGAGTGCCTCAGGTCGCGTGCCAGGAGGGGCATTGTGCCCAGGCCAGGTGGGTGTGCTGTGTATGCACCGGTATTGTCCGCATGGGTGACTGTGTAATGTGATCTGTGCATGGGGGTGGGTTGGGCTATGGTTTGCTGTGAGGGTGTTTGCAGGTGTGTGCTGTTTGGGTCTGGTTGTGTGGGCAGGCACACTCAATGGGGCAAGGGGCTGTCTGCTTTGGGATCTCACTGATGTGTTTCTCTTCATTTGTCTCCCACAGGCATGGAGGAGCAGAGGCGGGCACGGGCTGAGGCCTGCGATGGCGGTGCCAGTGTGGCTGGCGGAGGAGGTGTGCCACAGCCACAGCAGCAGCCGCAGCTGCAGCAGCACCTGCTGCAGCGGCTTGATGAGGGTGAGTGTCATTACATCATGGATGCTATTGCATGCTGGGGGGGCACGGACACCTTCCATGGACGACACTACCATGCACGCAACATATGACAGTCATCACTGTCCAGTGGCTCTGCATGTGTGTGTGTGTGCATCACTGGTGGTCCATGCATGCACTGGGCACATGGCTGTGGCACTAGCATCCCACCATGTAGCCACGTCACTGGGCAGCCTTGGTTGTGCTGTGCTGGACATGGGTGGTGTGTGTGTGCAGTGGTACACATGGCCATTGCTGGCTGGTTGGGCATGTCTTGTGCACGGTCACTGTGGGTGGGTGCAGTCCATCACAGGAGCGGGGCACTTGGCTGTATGCCATGCATGATGGGTGGCATTCAGGGATGTGGACAGTCACAGCCATTGACTCTGATCCCTTGTCCTAGGTATCTGGATCCTGCGCATGTTGGAGCAGGGCGTGCGGAGGCTGACTCAAGTGGCCATGGACTCGTATACCATCCTCCTCGACCTACAGCAGCATGGCATGCGGCGCCGGAGGAGGCCACGGGCACAGCGCCAGGCAGGAGGAGGGCAGGCTGCCAGGCGGTAGCCAGACGTCGGCAATCCCCACCTTCCTCTCCCAGTTGTTCACCCTGCCTCTTACTCACTTTCTACCTCATACCCATACCCCCACCCCTGCTTTGTACAAATGTTACTGTTTGTTGTTCTTGTTATGCATCTTTATTACATATATATTTTGATATGAATACTGTGGTGGTCTCTGATTTGCAGCTGGCTATAGGTGCTCAGTTGCAGTGGTGTGCATGGCATCAGGTGTGGTATGGTCATGGGTATGTGTGTGCGTGTGTGTGGGGCGGTGTCTCTGGTGTGGGTGAGGCTTCCAGTCAGTATTGCTGTGTGCTGCCACCCACTGCTGGGTGGTCTTGGTGGGTTTGGCTTGTGTGGTTCTGTGGTTCACGAGGTTGCAGTGTTCCGGGGGGGCCTGGGGATTCCTGCAGTACTGGTCACTGCACATGGGTGGTGTCTTGGGGTCACAGTGCTGGGAGTGCTGTGCACAGGGGGGGCCACTGGACACTGGGGTGCTCCGCCCCCTTTGTGTGCCAGTCTCAGGTTGACAGTAGGTGTGCTGCAGTAACACGGTTGGATGTGCTTTGTTTGCTTGTCCCCATGGCCCAGTGGCTGCTCCATCCTCCCCCAGTTATGCTGTGCTTGGGGTGTGGGGGTACATTGTTGGTTCGGCAGTGTGTCCCTGTGCCCATCTGTGGCTTGGGTGGTGTGCCCTGCCTACCTCCCTGGTTGTGCACTTCCATTGCTATGCTGCGGGGGTCTCTTTGCTTGCGCTATGGCGCCCTCTGGACTGCTCAGCTGGGCTAGCCTTGTTGCGCTATGGTGCATCATTTCTGCTCAGCTTCCCCTTCCTGGTTGCACTATGGCGCAGTTTGTGCGATATTCAGACGTTGGCTGCTTGCGCAGTTGGCCTTGCTCTATGTTTGAATATCGCGACAATTGCGCATGTGCGCAAGTGACTTGCGCTTGCTCCTGCTGTTGCGCACTTTTTGGGCGCAGTTTGAATATCCCACCCTGTATGGACAGTGCCTTGCTTTGAAAATAAACATATAAACACTCATACCATTGACATCACTACAAAAATATGAGACTGCATCTCACAGTAAGGAAACTGGAAAACAGTGTCTTATTTTACCCCAAATGCCTTGCTATGGACATTTACATGTTAGATGCTCGCCACTACCAGCATACGGGATTGTACTTTTGATTAACGCATATTTAAGTCAACATTATAAATTGCCCAGAATTCCTTGTTGCTGTATGTAAAACAGTGACAGCTCCATGGTATGACATCACTCGGGGGGGGGGTGGATGCACAGAGAAACTGGAAGGCAGCCAGAAGCAAAGTGCTTATAAAACATAAAAATAAAATGACTATGACAGCTTTTTACAAAATAAATTGCAACTTCAACATCTGAAGAATGGGTGGCAATGACATAGTATGTGAAAAAGGCATGTTTTTCATTCACATATCTGGACTGACTAGTACAGTATGGGCTGCACACCCATTGGCTCATGCTCTGAACCAATGGGCATGTAGCCATACCGAGCTGTCAGTCGGCGGGCGGCGGGGTGGCAGGCGGGTGGGGTGCTGCCGCCCGCTGGCTGACGGAGGGAGCAGGGTGGTGGGGCTCCGTGGGTGGGTGGGGTGAGGGGTCCACTAGATCACCAGGATTTCATACTTGGGGGTGAGGAATGCCGCCCATGATAGGCTCCATTCAGTCCACTGGACCACCAGGGATATTGGACATTGGGGAATACTGATGCCCACGGCTAATGGGGGATGACATACAGTTATGCCCGTGATCGGACTAATGGGGATGACATACAGTTATGCCCACGATCGGGCTAATGGGGGGGGATGACATACAGTTATGCCCACGATCATGCTAATGGTGGGGACGTTACACTTATGCCCGCGATCGGGCTAATGGGGGTGACATTATACCTATGCCTGCGATCAGGCTACTAGGGGGAGGTACAGTTATGCCCGCAATCGGGCTAATCACGGTCCACTGGACCACCAGGGATTGGAGACATGCATTGTTCCCATCGGGGACACCCGCGATTGGGCTGCAGGGGGCATCGGTCCTTGATGGCTGCTGCCTGGCAGGGTGCCAGGCGCAAGTCATCGGGGATCAGTGCACCTGCATGCTAATGGCATGCAAATGGGGCCATAATCAGATGCAAATGGTTCCCCGTGTGCCTTGCATAAATTATGGCCCCATTTGCATGTCACCCTTTGAATATCGCAGGTGCTGTGCATGGCACAATGGAACTTGCGCCACCACATCTAAATGCTCCACTCTGACCACTTGCATGCCACGCACAGTGGGGGTGGCCAGGGAGCGATATTCAAAGCAGTTGCACCATAGTGCAACTCCGTTGAATATCGCCCTGGCCACACCCCAGCGCAACTATTTTGAGCGGCGCAGGGGCTTGCGCCACAAACTGGCGCAGTTTGAATATCTGGGCTGGAGACTTTAAAATTGTGTTGCCTGTGTTTGAGATTACAGTTTGAACCAAATAGCATAGCTTGGGTCTTGGACTCATTCAGGACGTTATAATCTCTTATGAAGCATAACTCCATTTCTGCACTTGCCATGTTACAAGCACATTAAACCACTCCAGAGCATGGTTCTACTGTGGAATTAACTTTGCTACAAAAGCTGACACTCATACAGTTTTTATAGCAATGTCTCTTTTTTTGAATGGTGCTGCCTGTTTTACATGTGAAAACAATTGCACATGATCTTTACAACTTTGGAGAAACAGGTTCTAAAAGCTTGCCGACAGGGGATACCTAGACTGTGAGGTCCCTAGATAACATCAGCAACAGCTCTTTATTGAAACAGGCTTTTTTGGACAGGTAGTGAAATCAGGATTACAAAATGGTTAATGACTTTAAAATTAAGTAACACAGACATCTAGTTTTTGGTATGACATTTATTGGGGGTATGTTTATTCGGATTCTGCAATGTAGCACTTTTGGCATCAGCGGCTCTTTAATACTGCTTAGAGTAGTCAGCAAAACAATTAAGATATTCGCCATCGCAAACAGAAGTAGTGAGGATGGAGCGACTAAGCAATGCCCATACATTGTCTTTTACAGTGTATGGGCATCATGCCTTTCAATTTAAAGTGATTTTGTCAGGTTTTGCAGATGTTTTTTACACGTAGTATGACAATGCCAGCCATGCCTGACATGTTGAAACCTCAATTTGTTTTCTAAAAAAAAATCTGTTATAGTCACGTTATTGTTATGTTTTATCAGCACTTTGTCCTCCAGTTTTCTGTGTGCAGCCACACTCCCAGAATATGTCATGCAAGGGAACTGTCAATGCTTTACATACAGCACCGATCCAGAAGAAAATTATCTGATATCTTTTATTGAAACAACACAGATGTGACAAAAATGACAAATTACTTAAAGTAAAGGTGCAAGTTTGTCATAGCAAATATGAGTAGTAACCAACAGGTGTTGCGAATCAGACTCTGACCATTCAAACTGTCAAATAGTGCTGTTTTCCATGAAAAAAAATCATTTTATTTCAATGCTCTGCTTTATTTGCATAACGCACCTATTTTTATGTTTGCTTGCAAGCATGTGCAGAAACATATTGTGTCAGCTTGCTGAGAAGTGAGTTGTGGAGGCACAGCAGTGTTGTTGCCAATGCAGGCAGCCCATTTTGGGGCTGGTCTGTGTGGCACCAGTAGAGGATTATGCTGTTCATGACAGCACTAATGTAGCTTACCACTATGCACAAAGAAATTTGCCTCTGCAATCAGGGAGTGTCCCATCATTAAACAATCAGCTGTGTTTGCTTGTGGGGCAGCCCCTGCCTGCAACAGCAAATTAGAGCTGCATTGTCTGGTGTCCCATTTCACACAAACATGGTAGCAACTTCTCCGTCGGCCTTTCACAGTCCCCACAGAAGCCAACAAACAGTCGTCGCCTCTCACAATCTCAATTACAGCCAATGGGAGCGCCCAGTCCCCCTGTCAGCATGCCCCTTCCCCAGTTCATTTGCAATGGGATAGCTCAATCCCCATGTCGGCATGCCCCTTCCCCAGTTCATTTGCAATGGGATAGCTCAATCCCCATGTCGGCATGCCCCTCCCCAGTTCATTTGCAATGGGATAGCTCAATCCCCATGTCGGCATGCCCCTTCCCAGTTCATTTTCCAATGGGATAGCTCAATCCCCATGTCAGCATGCCCCTTCCCCAGTTCATTTGCAATGGGATAGCTCAATCCCCATCAGCACGATACCCCCCATCTGCTATGTGCCGAGGGGGTGGCCAATCCCCCTCAACTCATGTGCCCACCCTCACAACATTCTGCTGATGGGGGTGCCCAATTCCTGTTGGCTACAGACCCCCCAAGAAACACTAAGGTGGCATGCTGGGATCCTACCCCAGCATGCCAAAGTACCCGCAAAGCAGACAACCTTCCTGCATTGTTTTATTTATTTATTTTTTGTTTCCCAGTTTCCTGTAAATGAAAAATGGTCCCTCGTTGAGTCCAGTGCCCCTCCCCCAACCCGTACCCACTCTCTGCACACCCAACCTTCCCACACCCCCTCTCCCCATATTTACTTCTGGAGCCCAGCGTGATGATCATCGGTGGACCAGGAAAACATCTGCGCTCTTCAAGCCAACCGCAAACTGAAGAAATGCTGGTAAGCTGTATAATGGCATAAATGTTTTTTTTTTCAGCTTATGTGGATATTGTGGCAATTTTTCTGAATTTTGGCACCAAATTTTCAGCATGGGGTTCTTGGGACCCCATCTCATGAATTTAGTGACTGTCATCTGATTATTCGGTCCCGAAAGGTGATTTTACGGTCACTGCACTGAACCACCTTTCGGGACTGATTAATGAAACAACAATGTCACTGTTCATGAGGTGGGCTCTCAAAAAGCCTATATTGAAATTTTGTGAAAACAATTCAAAAAAATGACTGTGTTATGAGTGTGCATTGCACAGTTTCCACGCAGACTCGTAACTTCACGGATATGTAATATTTTCACTCCAGATTTTCAACACTGGCATTTTTTCACACCTGCTTATGAACAGTACAGCTGTCATTTTTCACATCATGGCCGAAATATGTTTTCACACTTCCGGCACAGAATAGCACAGTTGCTGTGAGAAATCAGTTTTTGGGACAGATTAAGAAAATCACAGTGACATTGTTCATGAGCAGAGGTCCTAAAATGCCTACAGTATGTTGAAAATTTGGTGACAAAAGTCCACGAAATGATTGTGTTACAGGCGTGCATTGCGCAGTTTTCACGCACGCTCATAACTTCACAAATTTGTAATATTTTCACTCCAGAATTTCAAGATTGGCATTTTTCACACCTCTTTATGAACAATATAGCTGTCGTTTTTCACATCCTTGCTGAAATGTGTTTTTGCGCTTCCAGCAAAGAACAGCACGGTCGCTGTGGGAAATCAGTGTTCAGGACAGACTAAGAAAATCACAGTGACACTGTTCATGTGCAGAGGTCCTAAAAGGCCTATGTTGAAAATTTGGTGACAAAAGTCCATGAAATGACTTTCAGGAGCATGCACTGCACATCAAAATTTTCAACATTTTCCATTTTACACACCTCCTTATGAACAGTACAGCTGTCATTTTTCACATCCTGCCCAAAATGTGTTTTCACACATGTTTTGCACATCTGTTGCAGAATGGCACAGTCGCTGTGGGAAATCAAAGTTTGGGACACATTAACAAAATCACAGTGCCACTGTTCGTGAGCAGAGGTTCCAAATGCTTTCATGAGGTGGGGGTCACAAAAAGGCCATGTTGACAATTTGTAGTGCAAATACCAACAAACACCTGAGCGTTAGGGTTTCTAACCATAACGTCCCACCCTGTACAGACTGACAGGCATCAGGGATGTGCCTTTGAATTGCCAGCTATAATGCTCACACCATTCCCCCCACCCTGAAGCCAGTGACAGGCATTGAGGTGTGCCTTAGACTTTTCAGCCCCAGACTTCATTCCATTCTCCTATACTACACCTATTTCAGCATATGTCCTTATGAAATGGGGTGACTGTAAAGCCGAACACCCCAAGTCACACCTCAACACTTGTCAGTGTCTACAGGATAGGGTAAGGTGAAATGCCTTGAGTATTATGGGTGGTGACCCAAAGGCACACCCAAATGCCTATCCATCTCTGCAGTGTGGAGGTGGGGCTGGCATGTGTTCAATACTTCACTGCCATTCCTATTCTGCATCTGTCTAACTCCTGCATGTCCACTGCCAATATCAGCAAGCAAACATCCTGCATTGAAAAATGCTCATTTCTCAGTGCTGCAACACCCAACTTTCACATCATACCTGGGAAACAAAGTTATTAAAGGGACAGTGTCACGTTTTAGTTTTAGATAGACAAATCAGCTATGTACTGTATCCACAATACTTTACTATGTGAATTAGTAAACAGGATATATTTGCTGTGAGAACAGCAAGCGGGAGGAGGTGCTGTGAGAACTATTCTACTCTACTGGGGCTAAAGAACTAGAACTCTACTACTGGCACCTTCAATTTAGGGTAAAAAAAAAGGAGTTAGTGTGTTTGTCTGAATTGGGTGAAGTGAATTGTTATTTGTGCATTTAGCAATTAGTCAGTGAAAAAGGAAACTGTAAATTAGGGGGAGTGACTTAAGCAGAAGGAAGCCAGGTGTTTTGTACTTAAAAACGGCCCTAGATAACTTCTGGCAGAGAACAGCAAGAGGGAGGAGGTGCTGTGAGAATTATTCTACTATAATTACTGGTGACATACAATATCAACTGGATTACGGTGACTGTAAAATGCTGTAATAACCAGATTCTGAGTTAGCATTGCTGTCAAAAAAAGTCATAACCTGAAATACGGTTACTATGGCACTTTCCCAAAGACTTAGTTTCTGAAGACTGTCACTTATCTCAACCAAGCCACCTTATTGGTTGCAGTCTGTGTGTGGGTGGGCCAAGCATGCCAACAAACATAGCATCGGTTTCTCTGCTTATCAAGGACTCAACTTCTAATGAAGGTTACCCTCTCGCCTCAGGTAACCTTTTAGTTTTGTTGATGGCATTTATCTTGTTAATCCTGCCTTGACATTAAAAAAAAAAAAACTATTTGGCAGATCATGATGTTGCCATGTTTTGGACAGAAAGTGAGGAGATGAGCACTACTACTCGACAACATCCATGGCTCACTGCATGCAGCTCCACACTGAAACTTTCTGCTCCACACAGGAAAAAAAGGGAGACATAAACAGTGTGTGTGTGTGTGTGTGTGTGTGTGTGTGTGTGTGTGTATAAAAAACAGACTGAGCAACAGGAATAACACTGAATGAGATTGACTGTCTGCAGAAATGCACCAGCAATTAAAAAAAATTAAGGATAGGTGAGTGTGTATGATGGATTTTTTCACATACCCTCAGTGTCTGATGACCACATAAACCTCTCAAGCTTCACTCTCGAGGTTTATGGGTCATCACCCACCTCAGGTGTGTGAAAAAAATCCATAATACACACTCACCTAGAGATTATTCTCTATCTACTGGGGCTAAAGAACTAGAACTGTATTACTGGGACCTTCAGTTTAGGGTAAAAACAAAACAAAGGAGTTAGTGTGTTTGAGTTTGGTGAAGTGAATTGTTATCTGTGCAGTTAGCGGTTAGTCAGTGAAGAAGGAACATGTAAATTAGGGGGAGTGGCTTAAGCAGAAGGAAGCAAGATGTTTTGGATTTAAAAATGCCCTAGATAGCTTCTGGCAGACAACAGCAAGAGGGGGAGGTGCTGTGAGAACTGTTGTATTCTACTGGGGCTAAAGAGCTAGAACTCTACTACTGGGACCTTCAATTTAGGGTAAAAACAGAAAAAAGGAGTTAATATGTTTGAGTTGGGTGAAATGAATTGTTATCTCGGCAGTTAGCAGTTAGTCAGTAAAGAAAGTAACTGTAAATTAGGTGGAGTGGCTTAAGCAGAAGGAAGCCAGGTGTTTTGGATTTAAAAATGGCCCTAGATAACTTCTGGCAGAGAACAGCAAGAGGGAGGCGGTGCTGTGAGAACTACGCTACTCTACAGGGACTATATCGCCCTCCTTTCCATTCCTCCACCCCCTACCCATAGCTAGTTCTACTTTTATAGGAATAGAATTTGACTGACAACAGGAACGTCCTGTTTGAGAGCAGAAAGTGAGTGATCACAGTGGCACAAAAGACTCACCATCCTAGAAAGAAAAGAATAGCTCTCTACCCCCCCAGTTGACTCTGAGCAAGTAAGAAGGAGACTACTAAGGAAAATAGGAACTTCCTGTCACAGAACAGGAAGATTAGGAGCTTTAAGGGCACAGAGGCAGTAGGAAAGTAGGGAGAAAACAAAACATTTATATAAAAATTTAAAGAAAAACAAAACTTAAATAAACAGAGAAAGGAAAGAGGAAGTATACAAAACGACAGTTAAGGGGCCACAAATAAGATATGATTGGAGTGGTGCAGTGCAGTAGCTATGGAACAGCAGTCTTCCAGAGATGTTCTGGAGGATGTGGTGTTGTCTCATCTGCTGGCACCTCTCTGGGATGAGGGAGGAGGTTGCTCATCTCCAGGCTGAGTTGACTAGGATTTGAGGGACCTCCTCTTTCACCCAGAGACCACCAGGACCACTGCCCCTACCTCAAAGGTTTCCAAGAAAGAGGAGTTGTTGGACCAGAGTGGGCCCAGGGAGGGAGACTGTGGTGGAACAGAGGTGCATTCCTTCAGTTGTACCTCTTCACAATTCATATGCTGTTCTGGTGAAGAGTGATTCCTCTATGGAGGCACCTGCAGTGGAGACCAAGAAGGATGCTGGGAACCTCCACAAAGGACACCCACAGGAGGGTGGCATGGGACCCCACAGGGGAATGAAACAACTCCTGGTGGGGGACTCAATCATTAGGGGGTAGAACTGGGGGAGGAACAGGAGAAGGAGGTAAGGTGCCTGCCTGGCACCACAGCTTGGAGGGACAGGGAGCGAATCCTTAGGATCGTGGGAGCAGCTGCATGAAGGAGGGAGCTGGATATCATTGTCCACCTAGGAATAAATGACCTGGCTGGGAATGGGATCACAGCAAGAGGAGTTTGAAGAGTTGGGGAAGGGCCCTAAACAAGTAGCACATGCAGTAAACTTCTCGGAGGTGCTGCTTGTTTATGGCAAGGGTGATGCTAGGGTACTCCATGCCATGGGACTCAATGAATGGTGGAAAAAGTAATGTGGAGCTGAGGGTTTTGGCTTCACTGGGGACTGCGGGTCCACCTGGAGGGATGCAGGCCTATACTAGCATGATGGTCTGCATCTGTCTGGGAGGGGAACCAGGATCCTAGGTGATAGGTTTAAATGCTTCATTGGCAAGCATTTAAACTAGCTAAGGGGGAAGGCACTGAAAAGGAGCAGGGAAATCCCAGCCTCCCCCCACAAAACACAGTAGTTAGAGAGGTAAACACCAAGGTAGAGAAGTCAATAGGGAGCAGGACAGGGGTAAATTCAGAAAAAGGCAATAAGGACAGGGATGGGACTAAAAGGGATAAGGCCATCAAAAAATGGAGGGCAATGAGTATCAATACCTGTAGTCTGTGTAAAAAGCTCCCTGAACTAGTTGCCTTGATGGAAGAGGGACACCTGGATATCATGGCAGTCACAGAAACATGGTACACAGAGAACAATGACTGGGATGTCAACATACTAGGGTATACAAGCTACCGAAGGGACAGGGAGGATAAAAGGAGGAGGAGGAGGAGTAGCTCTTTATGTAATGGAAGGGATCAAAGCAACAGAACTACAGGATAAATGGGGAGTAAAGGAAGCACTGTGGTTCACCTTGGAGACAGGAAATGGCACCACAATCCATACAGTGGGTTGTATACAGACCCCCATCTCAGGGAGAGGTAGTGGACAAGGAAATGATAGAAGGAATCCTTAGAATGGCAGAAAAAGGGGAGGTATCGTTAATGGGGACCTGAATATGCCAGATGTTAAAGTAAAGGTGCCAGAGCAAATGGGAGTAGTAACCTGTAGGAGTTATGAATCAGTCTTCTACCATTCAAACTGCCAAATAATGCTGCTTTCCTTGAGAAAACGCCTTTATGTTGGTGTTCTGCTTCATTTGCATAACCCACCCTTTTTTTCTCAGTTCTGCAACACCCAACTGACATCGCACCAGGGAAACACAGTTATTAAAGGAACAGTGCCACTTTTTAGTTTTAGATAGACATATCAGCTATATACAGCACCCACAACGCCTCACAATGAAAATTAGTATACAAGGTATTGTATTTCTGTACTTACTGCAGAAATAGGAGACTACATCTCTCAATATAGAAGTCTTGTAGTTATATATGGTATGTACAATGCACTGTTGTGAAAATAAACATACAAAAAGCTTATATTGTTGACTCCACACTAATATGGGACAGCACCTCAGAGTAAGAAAATTGTAAAACAGGTTTGTATTTTACCCACAGTGCCTTGCTACAGTTATTTACATATTACTGCTCACCAACAGCAACATAAGGGACTATATGGGTGTGGGCAGGACAACAATGAGGTGGGTAGGTAAGTGGTAGAACACAGAGAGCAGAGTCTTATTAAACAGCTTTATTGGTGACATTGTGCAGGACTTAGAAGGCAGAATTTCCCTGTTCACTAATGACACAAAGCTCTGTAACAGAGTGGACACACCAGAGGGTGTAAACAGCACAAGATGAGGCTTGCAGAAACTTGAAGAATTGTCAGAGGTTTAGTAGTTGAAATTCAATGCAAATAAATTGCAAGATAATGCATATGGGGTGCAAAAACCCTTGCACAATATATAGAATAATGGATAGAGAATTGTGCACAACAAGGCTGTGTTCCCATTGAGGGTTTTGATTACATCATAGACCTTGAGAGCAAAGCTTGGAAGGTCCCTATGATGTCATCAAACACCTGAGATTGAAACATGGCCTTGATGTGCACAGTTCCCTGTTATTTTGTATAGTATATGGTTCCCCACAAACTGTGCCACATTAATTTCACAAGGATTTGTTAGTTTCTGTAACTTGTCCAGACACTGCCGTTTTCTCCCAGTCCTCGCTGGAGTTCCGCTCCGCTGCCGACCCCGAAGGTACCATTGCTCACTGTTGTCTGGCTTAGCTTTGTATGGAAGGACCACTGATTTACTAAAAAATAAAATCTGCGGACAAACTGATAGTTTGGAAACAGGGTGCCGACTATGGCAGCCCATGTCCAAACTATCTGAAAAGCTCATGCTCAACCGCTTGCTTACCAGTGCCACCATGCTGTACAGTATTTTTTGAAAAGCCAATGTTTCAGCTAATTGGGAAACAGTTGAAGGTTAAGAAGTTGTTGTACTATTGTTGTGACATCAGAACGATAGTACAACAACTTTTTTTACCTTTAAACTGTCCTACAACAGGATTTGGAAAACCATTGTTTTCCATCCACAATAAGCCCTAACCATATACTATATATCAGTTGGGATGTGAGGATATAGCATGCACCAAGCAGGAAAGGGATCTTGAGGTTATCATCTCTGATGACCTCAAGATAGGGAAACAGTGTGACAAGGCAGCAGGTAAAGCAAATAGGATGCTGGGATGCATAGGCAAGGGCATCACCAGCAGGAAAAGGGAGGTCATAATTCCACTAAACAAGATACTAGTGAAGCCGCACCTGGAGTACGGTGTACAGTTTTGGAGACCCTGCCTACATAAGGAAACAGACAGGGTAGAGAAGGTTCAGAGGAGGGCAACAAAGATGGTACTTGGATTGCATCACAAGTCCTACGAGGACAGGTTGAAGGACTTGAATATGTACTCCCTGGAGGAGAGGAGGGAGAGAGGGGGATATGATAGAGACATACACGTATTTTACAGGGAGGAACAGGGTGCAGGAATACACTATTTGTCAGTGAAAAAGATGTTCCAGGACTAGAGGGCATAGGATGAAGTTGGAGGGAGGACAATTCAGAGGACACGGGAGAAAGAATTTCTTCACAAAACAGGTGGTGAACAAGTGGAACATCTTGCCAGAGGAAGTAGTGGTGGCTGAAACAATCATGGGATTTAAGAATGCATGGGATAGACAAAGGAATCCTGGAGGTCAGGAGTAAGGGGCAACAAACCTCTAGGAAAACAAAGTTAACTTACAAGCTCAAATGGGCAGACTGGGTGGGCCGTAGGCCCTTATCTGCCGACACTGTCTATGTATCTATGTATGTCTGAGTAAGGCACATTTAAGGCAACATTATAATTTACCCAGAATTCCTTGTTGCTGTATGTAAATCATTGGCTACTCCCTGGCATAGCATCATTTTGGGGACACACAGAAAACTGGAGAACAAAATGCTGTTAAAACATTAAAAAAATGACTATGACAGTTTAAAAAAAAATAAATTTCAACATCATCATCTAAAGCATGTCTGGCAATGGCATACTATGTGTAAAAGACATTTGGGGAATCTTGCAACTTTCCTTTAAGAAGAGGCATGCAGGTCCCATCTGTTGATGTATTGTGAGGTGCGATGTTGGACAGCGAATGTTATACATTCCATTTCCTGTATTTGGGAGGTGATGTTATTCCATTCTTCTATTAGTGGAGGGTCTACTTGTAGCCAATGCCTCATAATAGCTTTCAGTGCTACTGCTATGAGTATTTTCCTCAAATATTTTTCCTCCTGTCCCCTCAACCCCTGTACCTCCAGTTCCAATATTACATGTTCCAGCTGTATCTCTTCAATTCCTGTAAAAATGGTTGGCAATTGTTGAACCACCCTGTCCAGTAAGTCCTAATCTGTGGGCATTGCCAGAAAATATGTGCATGCCCTGCTACACCCCCCTTCCCACATCTCCTCCAGCATGCAGGTGTTCCATTAGGGGTAAATGTAGATGGTATCTTTGGGACCAGAAAGTATCGGGTTTTAATTTTCCAGAGAAATTCATACCAGTCTGGCAAGGAGGTGGTAGTCCAAGTGGCAAACCAGGCTCAAGTCCAAGCTTCAGGATCAATAAGTGTCTCCAATTCCTTATCCCACTTAATTTTCAATAATTTTGTGTTATATCCTAGGTCTTGAATATAGTTAATATATAAAAGGGAGAAGGCTCCCTTCTCTAAAGGTGAAGCCCAGATTTTTTTCAAACGTGAGGGAGGCATCCAATTCTTTTAACATTGTTGGTTTGCCAAGGTTGGTATTTATATAATCAGTATTACTCTGTATTGTAAAGATGGAATAAGACAACAGTCCATCAAGACCATCTTCCCCACACATATGGGGTTTAAGTTATTCTCAGGCCAAGAAGAGTTTGTCTAATTTACTTTTGAAATTATCAAAGTTTTGTGAGTCAACCATATATTGTGGACGTGAATTCCAAAGCATAGGTGCTTACTATAAAGTAATTTTTTATGTTTATTACCATTGACTCTTAGTTTTTTTATTTGATAGTATCTAAACCTGTCCATGGGGTTCAGGTTGTACTTCAGGGCTGCCACCTCAAATGTCATTGGGGGGCCTCCCTGTATTATTTGCCAAGGAGCACAGAAACCTATTTCTGCTTGCCGTTTGAACCAGGGATATCTCAGGGCTGGCTGGAAGCATCTGTCCTAAGCCCACCAAGAGTATTTCCATAAATTCTGTGAGGTGGGGCCCTTATGGGTACCCTGTCACCATCCCTCTAGTGCTGCCCTAACCCTTACTGGAAGAGGGAGGCTCTAATATTTTTTGGAAGGGTAATAAAAGGGTAAGCCGGGGGGGGGGACTGAACCAAGAAAAGTTCCATCATGTTCCATTGGGAAGTAAACTGTGAGTTTTGCCACATTAATACAATTTTCATTTATGAGGCAATCCAGTACCCAGGAAGAAATGGGACAGCGAGTCCTCCCCTTTTCTTAGGTAGGTATAATATTTGTCTCTTACTCCGCAGTCTGGTAGAACCCCAGATATATGTAATTAACTGCCTTTGCCATTCCATCAGTATCTGGTGTGAAAGTAAGCAAGGGACACTTTCCAATAGGTAAAGGAATCTTGGTAGTATGTTCATTCTTGTGGCTTGGGTTCTGAAATGGAGGGGGAATGGGAGGAGAATTCATCTCCTGTAATCCTGCATTACATCTTTAACTAGCCCTATATACTTATCTTGAAACAGGTATTTGGGGTGTTTGCTAAGTATATCCCTAAATATTTCAGCTTAGGCATATCCCATCTCATCTGATATTTTCTTTGTGTTTTATGGGGAGCCTGACAGGAGAAAGTTAATACCTCTGTTTTGATAGTATTCAATGAATAACCAGAAATTTCTGAAAAAATGTCTATCTGCCTAAACGTTTCATTAAGGGAGGATTCTGGTTCAGAAAGAAATAGTAGTATGTCATTGGCATATCAGCCTAGTTTCTGTTCAATGCCCCTCATTGTAATTCCTTTAATTCCAGGGCTGAGTCTTATGGCGTGTGCCAAAGGCTCTATGAATAGAGCAAACAAAAGGGGGGAAGGGGACAGCCCTGCCTTGTACCCCTCTCCAAAAGGAAGGGGTCTCCAACGTGTCCAATTAATTGCATGGTTCCCTCTGGGTCAGCATACAATCAGGAACTTAAACTGCAAAAAGATTCCGGGAAGCCAAAGCCGATCAGGGCTGTCTGAAGAAAAGGCCAGAGGCCTTTATCAAAGGCCTTTTCAGCATCTAGGCTTATCACCGGGGCCAGTATTTTGTTGTTAGATAGATGTTCAATAATGTTTACCACTGTAAGTATATTGTCCTGTGCCTGACGACCCGGCACAAATCCTGTTTGATCTATGTGAACAAGTTGTGGAACGATGGTCTCCAGGTGCCTGGTGATGATACCCATTAGGATTTTATAATCCGTATTTAGAATAGAAATTGGCCTATATGATGTGCATAACTGTGGGTCCTTGACCGGCTTGGGAATCACAGCAATCACTGCGTGTGTCCAGGAGGGGGGCATAGTCCCATCCCTTCCCAAAAAGGAATTATATGCCTGCTCTAGTGAGGGGACTACCTGGTCCCGGAACTTCTTATAAAATTTGCCTGGAAACCCATCAGGCCCTGAGCACTTTCCTGTTTTAAGACAACTTATTCCTGTTTCAATCTCTAACTTCTGTAGGGGAGCCCTAAGTTTGACAGCATCATTTTGTTTAAGTTTTGGGAGATGCAGACCCTCCATGAAATGTTTTATTTTGTCTGGATCTGGAGTGGAACCTGCTGCATATAGATCTTGATAGTATTTAGTGAATGCCTCTGCAATATCTGGCGTGGAAACTGTTTTTTTGTTATTGGATGTATTATCTTGTTTATTTGGCATTAGACCTCCTCTGCCTCAGTCTACTAGCCAACAGCCGAAGGGCTCTAGGGCCACCTTCAAAATACCTCTGCCTCAAATATAACAGGTTCTGTTTGACCTAG
Source organism: Neoceratodus forsteri (assembly GCA_016271365.2). Taxonomy (NCBI): domain Eukaryota; kingdom Metazoa; phylum Chordata; order Ceratodontiformes; family Ceratodontidae; genus Neoceratodus; species Neoceratodus forsteri. Next base: position 387,804,831 of record CM057457.1, on the reverse strand, counting down.
TAAACCAATACGGAGTTAAGTTCTCGTCTACATTGCTGAAGGTTTTAAGTTATTTGGGCAGAGTAGTGGATTTTTTGATTTGTCTTTAGTTCCCTAATCTGGGTCAGAAGCCCATCTGTCTCTTGGCCTCTCTCTTTTGAAATGTACAGCTAAGGTGATTAACCTGCCCCTGGTCACGGCTTTGACCGTGTCCCATAGGATCATTGGGGAAATTCCTGCTGTAGTGTTGTGTTCTAAAGTCTTGAGGATTGTTTGTTTCACTGATTCCTGCACCGCTTTCCACTTCAAAAGGGACAGATTGAGGTGTCAGATGTTTTTTCTAGTCTGCCCCATATGATTCTGAACAAGAAGGGGGGCATGGTCAGAACGAAGTATTTCCCCTGTGTCTGACTTCCCCAGCTGCGCAGCATGTTCTTTCAGGACAAAAAAATAGTCAATTCGGGAACAGACTTTATGTACTGCAGAATAAAAAGTGAAAAGTGAAGTCCCTTTCTTGTCCATGCATTCATCTCCACGAGTCCACAAACCCCAATTCCCCCAACAGCCTACACACTTTCAAGGCCATTCTACAATCCATTCTAGTGGTTCCTGACATGGAATCCAAGCGATCATACAATAAAAGGTTTAAGTCCCTCTCCCAGAATTAGAGGGCCCTCCATCCAGGCATTTACTTTCATTATTTCTATAATATTTATACTCAGAGCCTGGAGGGATATATAGACAGGCGATGGTAATTAACTGCCCATTGTATACTCCCTTAAGGAGCACGTAACATCGATCTGGGTCTGTTAAGGTGTCTTTTAATTCAAAAGTGACCCACCTGGGTACCAGTATCAAGGTGCCCCTATGGCACCCCCCCTTTATAGGTTGAGGCAATCACATGAGCAAATCCAAATCTGCCCAATTTTTCATGCTCTGTTTTTAAGAGATGAGTCTCTTGAAGTAGGCAAAAATCTGCCCCAATTTCTTTATATAGGATAGTATTTTGCCCCACTTTATAGGATTAGTGAGACCATTTATATTTAAATAAAGAAATTTTGTAAATGTCTCAGCCATTTGTGCCGTTTATAAATTTCCCTTGTTTAGGTCCAAATTCCCTGTGATTGATCAGGTAATTGTAGTGAGACTCCAAGGGAATAGGCTGTTGGGGATCCACAGCATAGAAACTATAAACTAGTTCAACATTATAACTTTTCTGCAAACCACAATAAAAAAAAAAAAACTGGTATAAGAAAAAACCAAACATGTTAACAAGTACTTCCAAGGCTGAAGGTCGGTCAGATACCGGCCTTTTGTGCCTTCCTTTATAACCCCAAGAGGGGTAGGATGTAGTTAGGTTAGGGATGAAGAGGCAGAAATGTCACCTATTAAGGGATCCTCTTCCCAAGTCCACACTCTAGTGTAGGGCTTGTAAGAAATAAAATGCCACTGGATCGGAGTCCCTCAACCAGGGACAAACTATCTAAGAGGGGGAAAGAAGGGTTATAGCCCAAAGCACTCTTTTCCGCCCCAAAATGTCAACTTTAATGTCAGGGGAGTTCACTTCCATAATGTGGGGGGGGGGGCGGCAGGAAGATGGAGTAGAAAACCCATTGCTATCCGTACCTCTGTGGCCTCCAGACTGAATCACCCCCTCCACTTCTATCAGAATAGAGGAGGCAATCCTTCCCCCCCCCCAGGGACCCCTATTAATCAGAATCTGCATTTCCAGGTGGGTGATCTGTAGGTCTGCCCACTTCTTATTAATGTTCAAGTACAGTGCCCACCCACCCACCCCCAGCTCCCCAAGTCCCAGCTGCATCCAGGTACCACCTATGTTAAGGCCACAGCAACTGTATATACTCTCCCCAGACCCTATAACTATGGTGTGATTTCTAAGGCTGTTTATTTAATATGAGTCTGGGAGTGTAACATCACTTTACAAGTTTTACTTGTAGAGAAGCTGAAGTTCTTTTCATTGGTAGTAGCAGTGTTACATAAATAAGTAGACATACAGAAATAAAAATGACTTTTGGTTATTTCTTATCTTAAACTGAATGCTGTCTCACAAGGGGATTGAGCACATCCTGAGAGTGCCCCATGTTACAAAGCAAGGGGCTGCCCTTCTTGAAGGAGTTCAAATCATCTCTATGATTTCTGCCACACACTCTTCAGTGGGGGAAGCACGCCAAAATCCACTGGAAAAAAGAACAGTCCTTATGCGAGCTCAAACAGTGTGCGCAAAATAAGATAATGTTTGTTAAGTTCGAATTACCGGATTACGTATATTCAGTTTAGGGCTCAGTGTCTCAAAAGGTAGAGAGAAAGAGTCAAGCTGAGTTCAATGGCTGAACGCTAAATTTAAGGTGAGCCGGTAGAGTCTAGGAGTCACAAGCAGGAGGTGTGAGACGGAGTCCAGGGGAATGCATATAAAAAAGAGGGACTACTCACATAGCCAAAGAATTAGAGTCTAAGTTGGATTTCAACCATCTTCTGTGTTCGGCTCCATGTCAGGTACTCTCGGTAATTTCTTCATCAGGTCTTGTAAGAGCAACATGTTCTGGGAGATGTTCTGGAGGGCCGGGACCTTAGGACATCTCAGCACCATGCATTAGCTGCCAGTCCTGATCCTTCTCCTTCCACTTCTGGGGCATCTACTTGGGTGCAGCCAGTAATTCATATCCCCGTTTCGATATTACCTCCTTCACAGCTTGCGGAGTGTTGTAAAGTTCTGGACCCCCCTTCCAATGCACATGTAAACAAGCTGGATAAAGAGATTGTACCTTGATCTGTTTTTCATGGAGGATCTTAATCACTGGGCCATACTCCATCCATTGACACTGTATTTTAGGCAGATAATCCTGATCAGAGTATAATCTAGAATCTAGATATTTTACTTCTCTTTTCTGCCAGGCATTTCTGATTATATCGTCTGCCGTACGGTAGTTCTGCAGTTTAATGATGATGGAGCTGGGCCTGGCCAACTGATCTTTAGGCCTCAGTTGTAAGGCTCTATGGGCACACTGTATGCAAGGACCATATCCTGGGGGGAGCTCGAACATGTTCCAAGGAAGGTCAGCAGCAAAGTCCACCATCTGGCCTGTTTCTGCCCCTCTTTCAAGCCTTGCAATCAAAGGTTTTCGCATCTCGATCTACTCTCAAGATCGATGCATTTTTGTTCTATATCAATGGTATGCTGGCACAGGATTTGCACCGTTCAGCCCAGATGCATAATCCTATCCCCTGTGATCACCAGACGATCTTCAGCCTCCTTAACCTGGCACTCCACCTGTGTGAGTTTTTGATTTATCTGGCGAAATTTCTATTTTATTCTCTGCTTGCATTTCTCTGATGTCCTTCAGGATGACATCGGAACAGTGCCTTGATAGCGTTTCATGTTTCTTATATATATATATATGTTAGGCCATGCCACCATCTGTCATTTGTGTTTGACTGGTTGGGCATGCAGGAGAGCTACTTTAAAATCCACATCCATCTCTATCACGTCTGGTTTGCCGGGGTCCCGATCTTGATTCCCTGTCCTTCTGCGTACCCCCTCCCAACACTGTTGTTGCTTTTTAAAGTATTTAGTCAGCAATATGGTCTTTTTTTATTTGTTTTAGGGCAGAGAGAAAGCTTTCTCTTAGTTGCCTTATTGATCCGTGGCAGAACCGGAAGTCCCTGAGGTACTGTCCTATATTAGTGTGGTGGCGTCAATACTATAAGCTTTTGCATGTTTATTTTCATAACAATGCATTGTGCATACCATATGTAACTACAAGACTTCTATACTGAGAGACATAGTTTCCTATTTCTGCACTGAGCACAGAAATATAATACCCTGTATGCCAATTTACATATTGAGGCATTGTGGGTACAGTAACTTTGTTTCCCTAGCATGATGTCACATCTGGGCTAGCAGCACTGAGAAAAAAGGGGCAGTTTATCCAAATGAAGCAGACCACCAAAATAAAAGGCTTTTTTTCAAGGAAAACAGCATTATTTTGCAGTTAGAATGGTAGGAGTCTGATTCACAACTCCTGCAGGTTGCTACTCCCATTTGCTATAGCAAACTTGTACCTTTAACATATATTGCCACCCCACTCCCTTTTATGCCAGGTCTGTCCCTTCGATAAAGGCAGTACCATGGAATAGCTCCCTCCCAGTCATGGTTGTCTTGAACCATGGCTTCATGATGGTGACCCAGTCTGCATCAACCTCTGCAACAATTGCTGTGAGGTCAGCCAGTTTGTTTGCTAGGCTATGTGCATTTGTGTACATGGCTTTCCAGACCTGTTTTTTCCCCTTTTTGGGGCCCTGCTGCACATCTGAACTTTTATTAGTATTGTCCCCTGAAAGCAACCTGACCCATTTCCTGCTTCCTTCTTTGTTAGTCCCCTCTGATGGGATGGATTTATGGGGAGAGGTAGTGGTTTCTGTTTGTGTTTCTACCCTCTCCACAATGCCTAGTTTAAATGGTCCACGAAGATGTCAAATTTCTGCCCTAGAACTTTAGCACCTTCCTTAGTCAAGTGCAGGCCGTCGTAACGGAAGAGACTCCTGCTCCAGAAGTCCCTTCAGTTCCCAAATGAAGAGGTATGCTTTTCCCAGGCACAAGTTTTGGAGCCAAACATTCAGCTCCCTGATTTCCTCCTTGCGGATTTTCTGCATGCTGCCTCCTCTGTTCCATATTGGGAGGACCTCTGAGAAGGCTATGATCGGCAAATGTGATGATAATGTTTCCCCTAGATGAGATAGATGTATTTTTGGTCCTCTCAACTGACTGATCTACAAGATCAATTGTACCTAGATAGATGAAAACACCAGTGCATTATCCTTCTCTGCATATGAGATGGTCTATACTGTCAGTATCCCTTTTTGCAGATGCTCCGAGTAGGCACCCGACTGTCACTTGATTATCAGGGTGCTGATTTAGGTGGGATTCCACTCTTCAAATCATGGATTCCCCAACAGTAACAGCTTTTTTGTTATCCCTGATGTTTTGCTCCTTCTGGGTGCCGCCGTTGCTTACTTTTTGTGGAGGGCTTGTACATTGATCATTTGCACTAGGTGTGCCCCCATTATCATTCGCATTGGCCAAGAGTGCAAATCTGGTTGACGTTGGGATGTGTGCTCCCTGATTAGGAGACTGCTGCTGAGACCTATGGAACCTACCCCTCCTCCTTCTTGCCACCTGCCATTTTCCTGTACCAGATGCCCATGGACGGCGTGAGCAACTTCCCTGGTAGAGGTGGTGTGGTAAATGAGAACCAGTGGGTCTGCGGTTTCTTAAAAGTGATGGAGATATGTTACGTGTTTCCAGGCCTCTGCAATCTGTTTTTTTTTAATTCCGCTATTGTCCAGCACATTGGACAGTGCCCTAGTGCCAGTATACATGCCTTCTGAAAGGATGAGCAACACCACTGGCAATTGATGATACTCATTTTCCTCAAGGGCTGAAGTACGGTATGGATGAAAGAGAAAAATATCAGCTTTTTCTGTGTAATCCCCTTGTTCCCATGGGTTTTTAGAATCCCAGTTAGAACTAGTGGTAGGCAGGGAAGGCAACTAGTGAAATGCCAGTTAAATGAGTGAAATCACTCTATCTCTCTCTGTTTTCAGTCTCAGCTGAGAGCTGGAGGGATGATGTCATTCAGAACTCTTGCAGCAGCATAAGCCACACAAGCCAGCAGCTGCGAGTGAGGGAGATAGAATTTTCGTGGAGTCATGGGAGAGAGTCTGAAGTGGGAGGCTGCAAAGTGTTGCTGCAGCTCCTGAGGCAGCTCTGATATAGAGCTGCAGTGTTTTTTCTGTTTGTTTTCTTTCTCACCCCCCAGTGGAGGACAGCTTTGCTAGCCAGCTGAAGTGGTGGAAAATGTCTCCATTGGAATTTTCTGTGCTTCATTCCAGGAGGGATGGAGCAGGACTCCAGGATTTCAGGTGCAATCCCCTGATCCTTTCAGGACTGTGGAAGTTGCCTTTGTATGACATCTTTCTGTGAGTACATTTGTTTGGTTTAAAGTGTGCCCAGGAGTACCTGCAGTTTTTAAAGGTGGATTCTCTGATAAAGGGACCCTATTACCTTAGATGTTTCCTTTAAAAGTTGTCTGCCCACAGTGGAGTCCAGTAGGTGTCCACCCATGTGACAGAACCTTTACGTCTGACACCACTGAGGTGTTTTTGTATGATGTTAAGTGTGACATACGTTTCAAGACAGCATCTACAGTTCTCTACAGTTTGTGAGGTGTATTTACCAGATGAATGGCCGAGTATGAACTAGGAAACAAAAGGCGAGAGACCCCCCCTATCTGGAGTGAGCAGTTTACCTCTATGGGTTCTGAAGGGCACCTGTTATTTTCTGCCAGCGCATGTGGCCAATGCCTGAAGAAAGTTTTGCCCCAGTGAGTGGGTTTCTTCCAATTCTACCCCAGTGAATGGGTTTACTCCATTTTACCCCAGGTATGTGGGTTCAGCGAAGTATGAGCCTGTAGTGCTCTCTGTGGTCGTGTGTGCCACTATTTATCCTATGTAACATAGAAAGTGTCCAAGTACTTGCCAGTAGTGTCATTTCCAGAGAATCTAGTGTGTCCACCAGTGGCTAGTCCACAAGTTCCACATTTTCATCCTATGCTAAATGGGAATTCATGAAGTTCTGTACTTCATATGTCTGCATTTACAATGTGTGTAACTCTTGGGGGTCCATCTTCACTTTGTGTTGCTCCTATGTGTTTTGGAATAAAGCCACACTCTAGAATCCCAGCCTGGTTTGGACATTTATGTTATTGCTTCCTATTGTGTGGAACTACTTGGGTACCCCTGTCCAGAAGTGCAAACCTAGCATAGCCCTGAGCAAATGTTTTCTCCCTGAGACCTGGGTTGTTGGCCATGGTATTGGTCCCTACTAGGTGTGTGCCATGTAGTAGCCACACTTGGTTGTCTGTTATTATAACAGTCTACTCCATCAGACAAATCCCACCTTGTCTAATGATGGCAAAACAATGTACCCCACCACCCCTCTCTTTTTCCCTAGACTGTGGGAGGTGAGCCTACTAGTTGAACAAGGGGCTGGTGGGTGGCTTACACCTGTATTTTGCAGGAAGAGTGGATGGAAGGAAATAAAAGGGCCTGTGTAGGAGAGGACATGAGCTTATGTAGGAAGAAGGGACAGAACAGAAAAGGACCATGCTTAAGCAGACACTGGGAGTGCTGATAAAAAACATTTATATTTTATAGATCTTCCTCCTACGTAGGAGGTGTGGACCCAGCGCTTGGCTAGGTCTAAGCAGAGCAAGCGAGGAGAAAAGCAGCCTCAATAGAGAAAAGAGCCCAGATTATGCGCTCTAAGGGGAATTCACCCAGGTAGAACTGCTGTCAAGGAATCCTTGCTTCTGTGCCTGTCAGAGTTTGCCTTCTCACGGTGATTGGTCTCTCTCCCCGTTGGTGAAAGATGCCTTTTTCACATAGTTTGCCATTGCTGCCTATGCTTCAGATGCTGAAGCTGCAATTTATTTTATGCAATAATCTGTCACAGTTATTTTTATTTCTGTTTTATTTCTGTGTCCTCCAGTTTTCTGTGTGCGGGCACCCCCCCCCAAGAAATATGTCATGCAAGGAAACTGTCAATGTTTTACATGCAGCACCAAGAAAGTCTGGGTAAATTATTATTTTAGGGCAAATGATACTTACTCAGAGGTGCAGTCCCTTATTTTGCTGGTGGTGACTCATCTAATATGTAGATGTACATAGCAAGGCATTGTGAGTACAATAAGAAATTGTTTTCCAATTCCCTTACTGTGAGGTGCAGTATCATATCTCTGTAGTGGCTTCAACAATAAAAGCTCTCATATATTTATTTTCCAAACAAGGCATTGTGCATGTTCTATCTACAGTAGCTGACAAGATTTCTTTACTGAGAGATGTAGTTTCCTATGTCAGTAGTGTAGATGTCTGCAGTACCAAGACTGAGCAACAAACGTCTCTGAGCAGGATTCACAAAGGAGATGCGCCCAGTGCATCTCGACTGCCCTGGCACTGTGGATATGCACTGAGCACATACTGTGGTATTCATAGAATATGCATGGGGGAATGTCTCTGGCACATCCCCTCTGTGAATACCACAGTTACACCCAGCCCAGGCTGCATCAGTGCATCTTACACGTCAGGCTGGGAACTCAATGGGGCAACGCCTATCAGGATGTGCTGCACCCAAAACCGCCATTCATAGTCATAGACATGCAAATGGGGCCATTAGACTTGCAAGGTACAGATGGGCCATTTGCATGTCATTATGGCCCCATTTGCATGCACCTTGCAGGGATGCATCTGGCCAAATGCACCAGGTGCCGTGCAGGCCTCTCAGAACAGCCGCAGACCCACAACCTGCCCTGGTGACATAGTGGTTCCCCCATCCTGCCTGTAGCTGTACAGCCTCCCAAATCCTGTAAAAGCCATAGCCCTGGTGGCATAGTGGTCCCTTCAACCCACTCAGGACCCCCCGCCCCAAACCCACTGCCAGTCCCTTAGCAGAGGGCCGCACAGTCCACCTGCATAATGCCACAGCTGCCTGCCGACTATGCTGACAGAAGCTGACAACCTACTGTACAGCACATTGGTCATCCATGTCACCCAATGACCATGCAGTGCATACTGTAGGCTGTCATTCATGACTTTGCCTTTGATGAAGTTGTGAATGACAGCCTACCGTATGCACTGTGCTGCCAGGTCCTGAGGGCTGGGGGGACCACTATGCCACCAGGGCTATAGCTTTTATGGGATTCAGAAGCTGTGCAGCTACAGGTGGGGTGGGGGGAACCACTATACCACATGGAGCCTGAATGGGTGACAGGTGGTATAGTGCTGTGGGTTGGTTGGTGGGGGTGCTTGGACTGACAGGGTGTGCAGACTGTCATGCTGCTGTCTGCAGTACAGCAGCCTGCCTGTGGGTGGCCACCCACTTAAGGCTAGATGAAACAGACTTATCTTTCAGTGGTGCATCTCTAGACTTGCCCCGGGAATGTACCTCTGATTTGGGCTGTGAATGGGGCTGTGCCCAGTAAGCATGGGCACGCCCCCCTCACAGCCCCCTAGATGCACTGCATATAATTACCGGCCTTGTGCGGCACATCTGCGATGTGTTGGCACATCAGAGTTGCACCGACGCATCGGACCCCTCGCTGAATTGTCTTGCAGCACAAGTCAGGAATGCGTTGGCAGATCCCTTTTGTGAATCCTGCCCTCCGTTTCAAAACAGAACTTATAAACTTTGTTTCACTTGCATGATGTCATGCTTGGGGGTTACAGCACAGAAAGAAAAGCATTTATTTCATGGAAAAAAACACATTTTGTCAGTTTTAATGGTAGGAGATTGAATCACAACTCCTACAGGTTATTTCAGTTTACTACTCCCGTTTGCTATGGCAAAGCTCACTAAATCATTTTAAGTTATTTAGGAAAGCAGGGAATTGTTAAAAATGGGACCTCCTTCCACAATTTCCCATAATTTGGGCTCTTGCATCCCACCCCCGCTTGTTTGTTTAGTTTATTTATTGAGATATCGGAAGTTCGAACCTTTGAGTCAGAGACTCCTTTGCAAAGGCTCCATGTCATGGAAGTACAAAACAGGAGAAATGGACAATAGAATGAAAGGTATTACAAATGAATGTGGAGGGTAAAATAATCCAGAGTCAAGTATGATACAAAGGTAACGAACAATACATTGAAAGGTATTTCATCTGAATGCGGAGGGTAAAACAACCCAGAGTCAAACATGGTACAAAGGTTTCATGCAAATTAAGCTATTGCGTACATTCAAATTTCAAGGATGATACAAGGTTTCCTAAGCCAGTAAAACAGATACTTAAGATAAAGGCACAATACATCAGAATACTCAATCAGAGTAGAAGGAGAAAAGAGAGGAGGGAGGGGGCAGAAGGCGCAGAAGTTTGGCTTTGACTTGTAAGGGTATGTTCTCTCCAAATATAAATAGAGAGAGACGTGGGCAAGCCAGGGCTGAGTCAGGGTCTGACTGGACTCTTTGGCCCAGATATTTAAAAGGGTTGCACCATGCGCAACAGAGATGTGCCAGCGCAAGTCCGAAAATGCACCGTTCTGCGATATTCAGCGGGAGGCAGCTGCGCCGCCCAAATTGCAATGCGCAAGAGTGCAATGGTAATGAATGCATGCGCAACTGGAGGGGGAGGAACCATGAATAAATGGCACAGTGCGATATTCAACCACATGCACCATGTGCAATAGGGGAGGCAGCGGAAGTTGCGGCATAGCAGAAGTGAGCCAAAATTAAAAGGAGCAAGAGAGAGGCACAAGAATACTACAGGAAGGCCTGCAGTGGGGGTGAGCTGGCAGCCAAACCAGGGAGAGCAACAGAAAGAGGGACAGTGGTGGAGCAGGACAGGGCACACTTGTGCCACACAGGACAGGCCTGGGGAGCCAGACAAACAGGGCATTGACAACAGGGCAGTGCTGCAGAGTGGGCAGGGCAGTGGCAGAAGACAGGACAGCAGAAGGCCGGAGATGCACCCCGTGCAGGGGGAGCAGCATAGAGGACAGCGGGGGGACTGGGACAACATCTGCCAGGGGAGGTGAACAACAGCCAGAGACATGGCCAGTGCCACCGTACAGATGGAGGCAGTAATGAGGGGTGTGAGAAGGCAGGCAGCAGGGGGGCACAGCCGTGGAAGGGCCCATCGGTGGTACGCCCCCAACAGGCTGTAACGAGCCCACATCACCTTCGAGCAGTATAGTGATACAGAGATTGTGGGCTGGTACCACATGAACCGGGCAATCCTGAGGCAGCTCTGGAGCTGTACAGTGATGAGATGCAGGCACCCACATGACAGAGCCATGCTGTGTCAGTGGAGACCAAGGTGACAGCTGTCATGTGCCTGCTCACCACGGGCACCTTCCAAAGACCAACAGGGGACATGACAGGCATAACCCAGTCAGCTGCATCATGCCTACTCATACAATTCCTCAGTGCACTGCTGCCACATGCTGCAGAGTACATCCATATCCCAGGCACACAGATGGAGCTTACAGCACACATACAACAGTTCCAAAGGTAGCACGTATGCCTGGCATGCTCAGGGCCATTGACTGCACCCATGTGGCCATCCGCACACCACCTGGCCCGGAAGGCATTGCCTACCACAACCACAAGGGATACTCCAGCATCAACTGCCAGGTTGTGTGCGATGCCGGGGGTGCATAGCCAATGGCTGTGCCACGCACCCTGGGGGAGCACATGATGCCTTCCTCTGGCACCAGTCAGCATTGTGCCACAGGTTCAAGAGTGGGGATATCCCTACTGGCCACCTAGTGGGTGAGTATGTACAACATGCAGGATGACATGGGCAGCCGTGGGGGGAAGACATAGTCAGAGGTGTCATGGGTACCGGCCTTGACGGCCCATGGCAGAGCGATGCAGACCACCATACTAATGTACACCCTCTATACACAGGTGACAGTGGATACCCACTCCGTCCCTGGCTGCTCACACCGTACCGGCGCCCTGCTACCCCATCGCAGCAATGATACAATCAGGCACACACCACCACACATAACATCATTGAGTGTGTGTTTGGGATGCTGAGGTCACGGTTCCAGTGCCTGGACACGTCTGGTGGTGCCCTACAATACAGCCCCTCAAAGGCCTGTGGGCTATTCCTGGCCTGTTGTATCCTGCACAACATGGCCAACGACTGTGGGATAGCTGTAGAGGTTGAAGAGGGGGACATCGATGGGGATGATGAGAACGCCGGTCCAGACGGTGATTAGCAGCCACCCCCTGGGCTAAGGGACCCCCGCCTTTTCAGGATGGTGCAGCTGCACCGGGACATCACCACAGAGGAGCATTTCAGCCAACACAGGTAGGTCATGGGGCCATGTGCAACCACCACTGGCAAGGGCACAACCCACACACATGCATGGACGAACACCAGGGGTGGATGGTGGCAAGGGAATGGGACTGAGCGTGGATCCGCACACGCCATCAGGGATGGGCATGGCCAAACACAACACACACATGCGCACGCGCGCACACACACACACACACACACATACACACCCACACCACAAGAGATGCACAAGGTGTAGAAGGCACACCGACCACGACTACAACACCTAGCCACACACAGTCCCACACACGGCAATGTCCAGTGGCCATCACTGTGCATGCGTCAGATGCTGGACACCATTGCACACTGGTGGACAGTGCAATGCAGGTTTCATCATACACATGCCACGGTGGCCAGCAGCCGGGAGGGTGTGTACATGGACTGTGTGTGTGCAGAGCCGGGTACCCCATCCATGCATCTCATGGTGCACAACACACTGCACACAGGGCAGCGGCAGACAGTGGCCATGGTGGGAGACTGGTCAGTCACTTGGCACAGTGCCAAGGCCACCACGGATGCGTGGGTGGCCCTGCCAAGACCTGACAGCCATGCCAGCCTGACCACTGGCCTCATGCAGTGGCACAGACGTACCATCCTGCGTCCCACACATATCACTGTCTGGGATGTATGATCCATCATCGTCATCAGTGCCCGATCCAGCACCAGTCTGTGTCCCAGCATGCTGGATTCTGTGGCCGCTGTCACACTGGGACACAGGCAGGGCCTCATCCGCACCATCACCACCATCTTCAGTCCGAAGAGACAGGCAGGTATGAGGTGGAACTGACTTACAGACACTTGTGGAGGTGTATGGGCGCTCCTCCGTGTCCAGGGCCTCGCCCACAGTGGACACACCCACCACCGCTGATCCATGCAGATGCTCAGGAGCTGCAAGGGAACACAGTGGCATTGATGTCACCACCCTACCCTGTGGCACTCCCCTGCCACCCACACAGTGGCAACACAGGACCTACCATGCAGTGATGGGCTGCCACCCATCTGGAAGCCACCACCTGGAATGCCCTCAATGGCACAACACCACATGCTACTGGCCATCCACTCCTCCTGTGGCATCAGGCAAGGCACATCTGGCTGCCCACCACCGGTTGCAGCACATGCAGCCCTGATGGCAGCCACCTTGTCTTTAATCCTCCTCCTGTCTTTGCCGACCTTCTTCTTACATTCCTTCATGGGCCGCTGGTGGCTGCCATGCTGGTTCACGGCATGTGCAACCTCACCCATGCCGCAGCACGGGCCTGTGGTGTTCCCCACTGTCCACGGAGCAGCGGTTCCCTGTCAAGGTATGCCTCGAACAGGGCATCTGTTTCTGCCCATGTGAAGTTGGGCCTCCTCTTCCTCCAACATTCCTGTTCCACCTCTTCCTCACATTCGGTCATTGTAGAGCCTGTGGGAATGACAGGTGTTACCTTTCACTGTACAGTCCCATGCATCTCCCACACACCACAGTCCACACTGCCAAACAGCATGCAACCCATCACAATAGACTGCAATACCAGACTATGGCCTCTGCAGCCCCATATCGCATTTATATAGTGCAACGCATGCAAATGAGGTGAGGCTCAATTTTAAGTGGATGCTAATGCAGTAGCTGCACCATGGAATTGCTGATGAGCTGATTTGCATATGCTGGCTGAATATCACGCTGTTGCACCATACGCAATTGTGTTTAACGTGCTCAGGCAGGGGCGCAGCTCTGTGACGTGTGCAGTAGGCACTGCACGGTGCATGCCCGGGGTGCTGACACTGACGCCTGCCACACTGCTGACGTGCTAAGCATGGGAGGCAGTGCAGGGCATGTCCACCACTGTACCAGTGGCGCTAGTGCTCTGTTTATATGTATGGCACCCTTGCCCTGGGGCACCGTAGGCGCCGTGGTGCCACAGCTTGGTAGGCCACTACAGGTAGTCCCACACAGGCGTCCTACCACACTACACGCAGGGAGTACCAATCGCGCTGTGGCGGTACATGCACAAGAGACCCTTGACCCTGTGCCCAACCTTTTCCCCCTAGACGCCATGCATCCACATGGGTGCACCCCTATCATGCTGTTCGGTGACAGCACAATGGGGAATGGCAGCGCAGTACCACGCAGCATCCGCACGTGGCAGACGTGCACTAGGGAGCGCCATTTTGAATCAGAGACGATCCAAAGGTGGCACGTTGAAGAGCAGCAATATGGAGCCAGATAGAACTGGCCAATTTGGTTGCACTGGTGGAGCCCCATGCTGGTGCTTTGTTTGGTGAGGCACCCCTGGACAGGGCTAGGAGTGCCATGTGGGAGGAGGTGGCAGTGGCACTGGAGGAGGCCACAGGGATGGAGAGGACATCAGAGCAGTGTCGACACTGGTACAGGGACCTCCAGCGGAGGGTCATGGACAGGCTTGTCCGCCTGCGGGCACATGCCAGGAGAGACACTGTTCCATGGCCAGGTAGGTGCCCCATCCATACATTGGTTGCTTCCGTATGGGTATCACGGTGGGCATGTGTCCACCACATGGGGGGGTGGTCTGTCCAGTGTGGGCAGTGGTGGTGGTGGTGGTGGTATGGGGTGGGGGGGCTGAATGGTTTGGCTGTGTGGGATCGCACACACCCGGGGTGGGGGGCCTTTGCAACAGGATTGTACTGATGTTCCTCTCTCCATGTTTGCATCCTAGGCCCTGAAGAGTGCAAGGGAGGATGGGAAGAGATGCGTGCTGAGGGGAGGGGAGCTACGTCCTCATGCCGGAAGTCCCATAGTGGGTCAATGCCAGGACCAGCCCAATGATGGTGAGTGCCTTCCATCCAGGATTTTCTGTGCATGCTGTGTAGCAGGGCAGGCAGCAGGGCATGGCCACCATCCATTGACACCACTGCCGTGCACATCACATGGTACAGTCAGCACTGTCCAGTGGCACTGAATGTCTGGGTGTGCATCACTGGTGGTCCATGCATTCACCGGGTACATGGCTGTGCCACTTCCTTCACACCACATAACCATGTCACTGTACAGCCACGGTGGTGCTGTGTGGGACTTGGGTGGTGAGTGTGTGCAGCGGTCCGCATGGCTGTGTGTGTCTGGGTGGGCAGGTCTTGTGGACACGATCACTGTGGGTGGCCGCACACCATCACAGGGGCATGTCCCACAGCTGTATGCCATGCACAATGGGTGGGCTGCAGGGGGCTGTGCATTCACGCCTATTGACTCTGCTCCCTTGTCCTAGGTGGACGGCGGATGATGTGAATTGAGAGGGCACTGCAGGAGCTTCTGCAGGTGGCCAGGGCCTCCTTGGAAATTCTCCAGAGGGTGGAGAAGATTGGAGTCTGAAGAAGACATGGCAGGAGGCACCATCGGAGCAAGGAGCGGGGCTCCCACCGAGTAGCATGCACTCCTGGATTGCACTTACCCCCCTGGACCCACCCTCACACCCCTCCTCCCCTCTCCTATATGTTCACCCCAGCCCCTTTCCCACCCCCAACTGGTTTGTGGCCCTCACCCCTTTTGTATTGTAAATATCTGTAAATAGTTTTGTTTATACTGTTCCAATACATTTGTTTTGTTATGTCTACTGTGGTGGTCTCTGATTTGCAGTGGGCTAATGGTTCTCAGCTGCAGTGGTGTGCATGGCTTCAGGGGTGGTGCAATCATGGGTGTGTGTGTGTGTGTGTCCATAGGGGAGGCGACTTTGGTGTGGGCGTAGCTCTCAGTCACTGTCTGTGGTTTGTGTGTTGTTCCCTGTGCACTGGATGGCTGTGTGTAGTGGTATACGGTGCATGCACTGTGTCCATGGCACACCTGTCAGACTGTCCATGGCCTGTGCAGCTGCCACCCTTGCATGTCTGTGACCTGCACAGTCCACTGGCCATGTCAGTGGTGGCTGCCCATGCTGGACAGCCACTGTACCCAGCATGATGCTGGGTTGCCTCCTGTCACTGGTGTGGTGCACGTCTGCCTTGGGTGGCACTGTTGCCTCCACTGTTGTTGTCCCACCTCAATGCTGTCACTTGTGTCTGTTGCAGAGGATGTGCTCCACTGTCTGTCACTTGTGCTCCAGCTGCATGCTGGTGACATACGGCGTTGTGGTGCCTACACAAGGTTGCTGGCACACCTGTGCCATGGAGGGGTTCTGGCCATGTGTACACGGCTGCTGTGGCCACATGCCATGGGCTTGGTTGACCCACTATTGTGTCCCTGTTTTGGTGTGCCCTTGGGTATGGGTGGTTGTTTGTCTGTGCACTGTGTTGCATCCTGTGTGGTGCATGCTTCCATGCACCACTGTAGGTGTCTGCACTGGCTGTTGTGGCTAGTGCTGGGATGGGGTTTGTCCTTGGGAGGGTGTGCAGGGTGCTGTACCACTGGTGGTGGGGTCCGGGGCATGCCCTGTCACGTGTGGGGTACCTTGTGTGCCGACACATGGTCGGTCTCTCAGCTGTACCTGGGAGGGAACGTGCGTGGCAGCACTGCGTATGCAGTCGTTGGATCGCTGTCTGCTGCTGCCCGCTGAAGGGTGCTCATGGTGGGGCTGCCTTGCATGGTTCTGTGGTGCACAGGGTTGCATTGTCACAGTGGGGGTGGTGGCATGCATGGGGTATCCTGCACTGTTGGGTGCTACGCCTGGGCAGGGTGTATGGGGATCGTGGATACATTGGTGGGAAGGTGTGGCACAGGGTGGCCGGGCATCCATGTGTGATGGTCACAGCTTGCCAGGGGGTGTGCTGGGTCACTATGCCCCGGCTGTGGGTTTGTTGCTGGCATCCCTGGGCCAGTGGTTCTTCCAGCTCTCCCCCAGTTGTGCAATGCATGGGGTGTGGCATAGGGAGAGGCATCACCAGTAGAAAACAGGAAGTTATTATCCCTCTGTACAGACAGCTGGTGAGACCCCATCTGGAGTACTGCGTGCAGTTCTGGAGACCTAATCTCCGCAAAGACATAGACAGGATGGAAGTTGTCCAGAGGAGGACAACTAAAATGGTGCAGGGTCTGCACTGGAAGACATATGAAGACAGACTTAAGGAGCTTAATATGTATAGCCTCGAGGAAAGGAGGGAGAGGGGGGACATGATAGAAACTTTCAAGTACCTCAAGGGAATCAACAAAGTCCAAGAGGGTAGCATTTTTCAAAAAAAGAGGTGAGCAAGAACAAGGGGGTACAATTTGAAGATAGAGGGGGGCAGCTCAGAGGTAATGTAAGGAAGTATTTTTTCACAGAGAGGGTTGTGGATGCATGGAACGGCCTTCCGGAGGAGGTTGCAGAGTCAAAAACAGTGGTGGAATTCAAGCATGCATGGGACAGTCATAAGGCAATTCTAGGGGGTTGGGGTAGGAAGAAGTAGGCTGCTGGTTAACTAGGATCTGCAGCTTATCCACTAGGTAAGGAAATGGGTAGACTGGGTGGGCCAAGCAGTCCTTATCTGCCATCAAATTCTATGTTTCTATGTGTGGGGGGCGATGTCTGTTCTGCTGTGTGCTCCTCTGCCTATCCCTACCATGTGTGGTGGGCTTCTGCATCCTGTCCCTGTGCATCCCTGGTTGTGCTGTTGTGCTGCTGCTGCCCTGCTCCACTGGGTATCCCTGGTTGTGCTATTGCGTATCTGACCTGCGCCACTGCACATACCTGGTTGCACTATGACGCAGTTGGCACGATATTCAGTCATGTGCCGCAGGAGTATGTTGACCTGCACAGTGTTTGAATATCATGCATAGGTGCAGTGGACTTGCACCTGCTATTGCGCTACTGTGTGGTGCAGTTTGAATATCTGGGACTTTGAGTCAAAACACGAGCTGATCCCTGACTACTGTTGGCTGTTCTCTAAACAGATGAACATTTCAGACACTACACTGACTACTCAAGCTGGCAAAAATGCTTATTTTGATCATAACTTGCTCTCAGTTTCTTATACAGGTCAAACCAAGCCAGGCACCAAGACTGAGCCAGGCTGTAGGCTGGTCTGACTTGCTCACCATAAACCTAGTTCTATAACTCCAGTAGTAACTGTTTAGGTTTTCCAAGTTCTACACAATTTCTGTATTTTCAAGACGACGTGCTGTTTTTTCACTGCTGTATTGTTTGTCTTGTAGCTCTGAATTTTTTTTTTCCACAAAACAAACTGCAGCTCCCAAACATCTGAAGCATGGCTGACAATGGCATACTATGTGAAAAAGGCATTTGGGGAACCTTCCAACATCCCTAACTGCCAGCCAGGATTTATCTGTCATTCTACCTATGAGCTGGCTCTAAACTACAGCTCTCAAGCATCTCATTTCATGCGAGTGAGATGTCATTTTTATACCCATGATGCAGTGCTTTAATTCAAAAAATATGTATCTGTGTAGAGTGGTGTAGTGTACTATAGTGGCACTTGATTGTAAAGCAGATAGTTTTAAAATAATTTCTTATTAAAAGTCAGAACTCCTATCACTCTGTATACTTGTGGTTTGAATATTAAAACAAAAAAGAAGCAAATGAATGGCCCTGGAAGATGGGTCCCCACAATATAAGTAAGTACAGCTTTCCAAATAAGAAGTGCCTTGCGCTACTTCTGGTGATCTGATCACTATTGCCCTTGCAGTGCAAAATTATTTGTGTATAATCTATTTTCTAAGTGTAAGAATTTTTGGCAACTTTGTAGTATGGCTGAGGTTTTATATCTGTTAAAACAATAGAAGACAATACAGAAGTATTACTGCAGTTTATGCAATAGGTGTGGATGTAAGTACTATGTGGTCAATGTGAAATTTTATATTTATACACATAGTAGATATGTCACAATTACTCTGGAACTCATTTAGAATGATCAGTCTCAGTAAAAGTGCAAACTATATTTAAATGCAAATAACTTTAAAATGAAAAAGCATAGTGCTATGAGCATGAAAGTTGTTCAGCACAAAATTATCTACTAAATGAGTGGTGTTTCATTAATGGATACCTTATAGATTTGTTCACTTTTTTGACAAACAAGTGCAAAAAGAGATAAACAATGAAATGCAAATGTCCCTGCACTGGCAGAAAGCATCCCTATTGCATAAATGAAATATACAATGGTGAGCTGTCAGATAAATGATTTATCTACACTTGTGCTGTTTGACCTCGGACAACTCACTCATGGCTTATGCCACTCGTGAGGTTACCCAAGGTCAAACAGCACTTTTGCAGATAAATCATTTATATGACAGTTCCCCATTGTATAGCCCATATTTGTAAAATGACAAGGGGAAAATTCAGTACTCTGACTTTTGGTAATGTATAATAATTACTGGTGAACATAAATATCAACCAGATTACTGTTTTTAATAAAAATGCATATCAACTGGATTTTGGGTTATTATGCTCCAAAGGCAATAATAACCTGACAGTCGGTTGATATGACATTCCCCAAAGAAAATACTTTGAGGGCCTGATATTCAAAACTTAGTACCATGTGCAAATTGTTTGCGCCAGGCCAGCACTGGATTAGCGTGGGAGTGCGATATTCAAAAGGGCCATTAGTGAACGCAAACCGCATTAGCACTGGGCAAACCGGTAATGTATGCAAGGCGCAAACAGAAGGGGTGGACCAGCACAATGCGATATTCAGCACATAGCGCTGCACTAGGCACCATTGCATGGCTTAGCACAACACATTGCGCAGTGGAAAATATCACCTGGGAAACGGTGGTCTTAGCTCAAGGCAATCACATTGCACTGCTTGCACTCTGATAGCGCGACTTTGTATGACCCCAGCCAATATGTGCTGGCAGTATAGCCTAGAGGTTAGAGGAATGAGGTGTGAATGAGCTTGATACATCCAGCAGACCAGACATGAGTTTGATTCTCACAACCTCCACTTGCATACTGTGCGACTCTGAGCAAGTCACTTAACTGCCCAGTGCTCCCAGGTCACCCCTGAAAAATAGGCACTTGTGCCTAGTGGGCCTTACCCAGCTACCAAAGACTAAAATAAAAAAAAATTAAAAATGTAGGAAACACAGCAAGACGGACATGGGGTCACAGATGGAGGGGGCCTGCAGGACTGCCTGGGACAGGCATGGTGCACTCCAGGTGTGTGGTAGGAGGCTGTAGGGTGGTAGTAAACTGAACTCTGCAGCCGCTCCAGTAGGTAGGGACTGGACAGACTAGGAGGGCCAGGCAGTCCCCAGTCACATCTAATGCGCTGTCAAGAGTGCTGTGTATGTACTGTATGCTGCTTTGTACGGTGCGGCTGGCTGCTGACACCCCTGCTCAGCAATGCATATGTCATTGTGGGTATCCCATGCCAGTTGTGCAGCATCTGTGAGTCACACAACAACAATACAATACAGTCCACTGTCAGTACACACCAGCATGATGGGGCTGTCACTGTATCATGCTGCAGGCAATGCTGCCCACCATGCCATAGGCAGTGCTGTGTCCCACACCCCACTGGCCCCCATGCCACTGTATGGCATGACCTACAGTTAGAGTATTGCAGCCAGCACCACCACCACCTGTGCCTGTGTGCTGCAGTCCCCTGGAGTACAGTATACCATGCAGTTCTAAACATGTGTAGCCTGCAGCTCCTACCATGCTCTTCCCGACTGACCTACAGGTAAAGCTTTGGCAGACCCTGCTGTCCCCTGTACTTCCAGACTGACCTACAGATGGAGCTGTGGGGCCCTGCAGTAACGCTGAGCAAACTGCATGCAAATCAGGGCATAATGAGATGCAAATGTTGCTGTTTGCCCACTGACTGGATAAGTAGGGTCATTTACATGTCGCTTTTGAATATGGCAGATTTTAGCCCTGGGCAGGTGTGTTAGCACCACGCTAGACCTGTGAAAATGGCTGTGCACCGCATAACCATCACAGCATCATTTTTCATTTCTGCTTATTGTACATGCACTGCTGCCTCCAACTCTACTGATGCCACTCTGTTGCTGGCACACACTTTGGCAACATATTCCACCTCTACAGTCTTTCTTCAGTTCTTCTGGTTTCTGTGCCGTGTTGCTGTTGTGGTTTGCACTTCCTGGTTACTATATTCAGTGCTGTCTTATTCCAGGGCTAAGTTAGCCCTGCACTCCCAGCCCCGTTTGCATGGCTTTATTTCCCTGCTATATTCAGAAGCTGTTTACCCCGGGCTATTCCTTTTGTATATAACTTGCTTTTTGCAATGGGCAAAGTTTGCCTGCTGGGCAGTGCTATTTTAGCCCTGGGGCAAAGTTTTGAATATGTGACCCCAAAACTGTTGCATTCCATTGTTTCACAAAAAGTATTTCAACTGCAGTATTTTCTTTCCCACTTGAATTTTATTGAGTTTCAATTGACATACAGAACAAAACTCATTATCTCACATTTTGCTATATGTGTCTGACATATCATCTTGGTTACATAACATCATTTGATCTTAATTCTTTTATCCCATAGAAGTCTGTTCCAGTCCAAATTAATTAAATATTTTCTTTTGTCTTTTCACAGATGTTTCTAATAGACCTATTGTAAGAGATGTTCTTCATTCATTTTCTATACTTTTTATTACTTCTTCCTTGTTGGATACTAAAGAATATAAATCTTGTTTCTGCAAGTCCAGATATTTTATGTTGTTCAATAAACAGTTTCCTTTAAAAAAGTATACATTGTATGTGTTGTAATAATTACTCCCTTATTTTTCAATTTAACAATAAAAAACTCGAAAAATACACATTATAAAAAATAACACTTCATTGGGTGCTATGTGGCTCTTCCATTTGCTCTAATAAGGGAGCTCCTTATATTGATGCTGAATCATTCCGACCCATCTCATTCTTGTTTCAGTTTGAAATGGGGCTGTCTCAGCTATATCAGTATACATGAGAGATTACAGACCCCATATCTCATTTCTCTCCACCAGCCCCTCAAAGAGTTTCCAATTGAGACTTGTCTATAGGTCAACTTAAGTCAGGAATTGCTCCAGCACTGAGTCCTCCCCCTCCTCTTTCATATAATTATAGAGGAAGGGTATCGTATTGTACAGCTCTTTTTGAAGCCTTATTCTTACTGTGATGGCTTCAGTATGTTTAATGTTATTTACAATGTTTAACCACTGCTTCACATCCAGAGGCACTATGGATAACCACCTCTGGGTAATTGCTTTTAAGGCCGTTACCATAAGTATCTTGTTTAAATATACTTCAGAGGCTTTATTTAACATTTCAGGTATAAGATCTAACACCAAATTAGATGCTGTAAGTGAAAATGGGATTGCCAGCATTTTTTGTATAATGTATTCTATCTTCTCCCAAAAAGGAGTGAGCACAGCGCAACTCCAGAATATATGAAAGTGGGTACCTTGGCCACCACAGTCTCTCCAGCATTTGTCTGTATTCATGGTGTTATAGTGTTTGGTAGTAGTGGGTACTGTGAAGAATCTAGTGAGCACTTTCCATAGAAACTCTTGCCAGGGGCTGCTGGTCGTAGTCTTATGGATATTACTCCACACCCTGTTCCACTGGTCTTCTGCCAGTTCTGGGATTCCCTCTCCCTCCCATTTATTTTGGATTCTCTGGAGTTATAGCTTACTCACATTCTCCTATATTATTCAATACAGATTGGATATTAATTTCATAGGGCCAGATTTGCCCCTGGGATAAGTTAACACTGCCTGGTGGGCAAACTTAGCCTGGAGCACAAAGCAAGCTATATTCAGAAGGAATAGCAGCAAGGGGGAAGGAGCTGGATGTCATTATCCATCTAGGGATGAATGACCTGGCTGAGAATGGGATCAGAGCAGTGCAGCAGAAGTTTGTGGAGTTGGGGAGGGACCTTAGACAAGTAGCATACATGGTAATTTTCTCAGAAGTGCTACCTGTCTATGGCATGGATGAGGCTAGGGCACTCCGCACCATGGGATTCAATTACTGGTTGAAAAGCTGGTGCAGTGCTCAGGGATTTGGCTTCATTGGGGACTGGGGTGCCACCTGGAGGGATGCAGGCCTATACAGGCATGATGGTCTGCATCTATCCTGGAGGAGAACCGGGATCCTAGGTGATAGGTTTAAATGCTTCAGTGGCAAGCATTTAAACTAGCCAAGGGGGGAGGCACTGAAGAGAAGGGAAATCCTAGCCCCCCCCCAAAAAAAATCAGGGTACTTAGTGAGGTAAACACCAAAATAGAGCAGTCAATAGGGAGAAGGGCAGGGGTAAATGGAGAAAAAGACAAAAGCAGTAGGAACAGGGATAGGGCCAAAAGAAATAAAGCCATAAAAAAAGAGGGTAATGAGTACCAATGCCCGTAGTCTAGGTAAAAAGCTCCCTGAAATGGTGTCCTTGATGGAAGAGGGATGCCTGGATATTGTGGCAGTCACAGAAACATGGTACACAGAGAACCATGACTGGGATATCAACATACGAGGGTACACAATCTACAGGAGGGACAGGGAGGGAAGAAGAGGAGGAGGAGTAGCTCTCTATGTAAGGGAAGGGATAAAAGCAACAGAACTAAAGGGTAAACAGGGAGGGGAGGAGGCACTGTGGGTCACCATTGAGACTGGAAATGGCTCCACAATCCACACAGGAGTTGTATACAGACCTCTGTCTCAGGTGGAGGAAATGGACAAAGAAATGATAGAAGGCATCCTTGGGATGGCAGAGAAAGGGGAGATATTGCTGATGGGGGACCTGAATATGCCAGATGTTAACTGGAGTACCTTTGCTGCAGCCACATCCAAGAGCAGAGCAATTATCGATGCCCTACAGGGGGCATGCCTCAGACAGCTAGTTTTGGAACCCACTCAGGAGACAGCAACCTTAGACCTGGTAGTCTCAAATGGGGATGGAGAGAGGATCTCTGATCTTGAAGTGGATAGCCACCTGGGAACAAGCGACCACCAAACAGTGTGGTTCACGATAAACTTAGCTGTAGAGTCAAGCCACACAAAAAAGTGAAGGTACTGGACTTCAGGAGGGCTGATTTTATCAAAACGGAGAGTGCCTCAGAAAAGCACTAGCAAACAGGCAGGAAGGTGGGGTGGAGCAACAATGGGGAAACATCAGAACTGCCATCACAGAGGCAACAAGCCTTTGTGTGAAGCAAATAAACAAATCAAAACATAAGAAAAAAACACTATGGTTCTCAAAAGAAGTGGTGGGGAAGGTAAGGGAGAAAGAGATAGCATTCAGGAAGTATAAGGATACACAGAAGAAGCAGGACAGAGAACTGTACCAGTTAAAGCAGAAGGAAGTGGGTAAGGCAGTCAGAACAGCAAAGGCCCAAACCGATGAAAAGATAGCCAACTCAGTTAAAAAGGGGGATAAAAGCTTTTATAAGTACATTAGGGAGCAAAGAAAGACTAAGGCAGGGATACTGAGGCTGAACAAAGAGGAAGGTGGTTGGGCAGAGACTGACAGTGAAAAAGCAGGGATACTGAACGAATATGTCTGCTCAGTATTCACAATGGAAAAGCAGGGGGGGAAATACCTAATCTGGTCAATAGAAGCACTCTGGATAGGGGAGTTGATATTAGTCCTTTCACAGAAGAAAGGTTTCTGAAAGAACTCTTAAAACTGAAGGTGGATAAAGCAATGGGGCCTGATGGGATTCACCCCAGAATTTTAAAGGAACTAAGGGAAGAACTAGTAACACCACTGACTACCCTTTTTAGTAAATCATGGGAGGATGGGTGGTACCTAAGGACTGGAGGAAGATGGATGTGATTCCCCTTCACAAAAGTGGGAGAAAGACAGAGGCAGAAAACTACAGACCTGTCAGTTTGACCTCAGTGGTAGGGAAAATGATGGAATCACTTCTGAAGGAAAGAACTGTTGAGTACCTAGAGGCCAGTGGGGCACAGGACCCAAGGCAGCATGGATTCACAGTGGGAAGGTCATGTCAGACAAATCTAATTGATTTCTTTGACTGGGTGACCAAAGCAGTAGACCAGGGAGGGGCTGTGGACATGTCCTACCTAGACTTTAGCAAGGCATTTGACACAGTCCCACACAAAAAGATTAATAAACAAATTAGCTAGCCTGGGAGTGGGTCCCAGGTTGGTAGCCTGGGTAAAACACTGGTTGGACAACAGGACACAGCGGGTAATATTAAATGGAGTCCACAGTGAAGAAAGGAGGGTTACTAGTGGGGTACCACAGGGTTCAGTACTGGGGCCAGTCCTTTTTAATGTCTTTATAAGTGACATTGCTGAGGGACTGGAAGGGAAAGTATGTCTCTGCAGATGACACAAAGATCTGCAACAGGGTTGATACACAAGGTGGGGTGGAAAGGATGAAAAAGGACTTTGCAAGGTTGGCGGAATGGTCAAATGTATGGCAGCTTAGATTCAATGCAAAGAAGTGCAAAGTAACGCACCTGGGAAACAAAAACCCAGGGGAAGAGTACACAATGGGGGTGAGATACTGACAACAACAAAAATAGAAAGGGACCTGGGGGTAGTCCTATCAGATGACCTAAAGGTGGGCCAGCAATGTGAGAAGGCAGTAAGGAGGGCTGGGGGGATACTGGGATGCATAGGGAGAGGCATCACCAGTAGAAAACAGAAAGTTGTTGGCCCTCTGTACAGACAATTGGTAAGACCACATCTGGAGTACTGTGTACAGTTCTGGAGACCCCATCTCCAGCAAAGACATAGACAGGGTGGAGGCTGTCCAGAGGAGGGTAACCAAAATGATGCAGGGTCTGCATCAGAAGACATATGAAGAAAGACTAAAGGAACTAAAGATGTATAGCCTTGAGGAAAGGAGAGGGGGACATGATAGAAACTTTCAAATACCTCAAGGGAATCAACAAAGTCCAAGAGGGTAGCATCTTTAAGAAAAAGAGATGTGCAAAAACAAGGGGGCACAATTTGAAGATAGAGGGGGGATGGATCAGAGGTAATGTGAGGAAGTATTTCTTCACAGAGATGGTTGTGGATACATGGAACAGCCTTCTTGAGGAGGTCGTGGAGTCAAAAACAGTGGGGGAATTCAACAATGCATGGGACAGACATAAGGCAATTCTATTGGGGGATTAGGAGGAAGTAGGATGTTGGTTAACTAGAATCTGCAGCTTATCCGATAGGTAGGGAAATGGGCAGACTAGGTGGGCCAAGCGGTCCTCATCTGCCATAAAATTTTATGTTTCTATGTTTTAATAGCCTAGGGCAAACAGCTTCTGAATATAGCATGGGAATGAGGCTGTGCAAACTGGGCTGGGAGTGCAGGGCAAACATAGCCCTGGAATAAGACAGCACTGAATATAGCAACCAGGAAGTGCAAACCACAACAACAACACAGTGCACAGTGATGTGAGGGCTGGTAGAGATGCACTGTGTGTCCAATGTGTGTGCCAGCAAATGCGTGGACCCAGTATAGCTGCAGGCAGCAGCAGATGTGAAAGAACAGCGATCAAAACTGTATAATTTTCCCCGAACTGTTAGTGCCGATTTAGCGAGGAGCTAAACTGTTTGCCCAGTGCAAACACGTTAGCCCGGTACTAAGATTTGCCATATTCAAAAGTGACATGCAAATGAGCCTACTTAGGTAGTGTCTAGGCAAACAGCCAAATTAGCATCCCATTATTCCCTGATTTGCATGCAGTTAGCCCAGCGTTACTGCAGGGTCCCACAGCTCCACCTGTAGGTCAGTCTGGAAGTACAGAGGCTGGCCAGCTCTGGCCACAGGTCCACCTGTAGGTCAGTCTGACAGTGCATGATGGTTGCTGCAGGCTACATGTATGCAGTACAGCATAGTACTGTGTTCCCCAGGGGACAACAGCATAGGCACAGGCGGTGGTGGTGATGCATGCTACAGTACACAGCAGACACTACAGTAGCAATGGGTCTGGTAGTGTGAGGGACACAGCAATGCCTATGGTATGTACAGCAGTGATGACCACTGCACGGTACACAGTGACAGGCCCAGCTTGCAGGTGAGCACTGACAGTGAACAGTACTGTTTCGCTGTTGTGTGCTCCACAGATGATGGACCTGTGGCATGGGATGCTCACAGTGACATATACATGGCCAGCTGTGTGTGCTGTGGCATATGTACAGTCATGTGGTATGTGGCTGGGGGGCATGTAAGGTCCAACAGGCACACTGGTGGTGGGGTATTCCCACTACTGGCCCATGTGCACTGCATTATGTGTCCCAGTCTTGTGGCCACATCTGGGCTGTGGTGAGGTCTGGCCACCCATACACCTTCCCCTCAACTGCCACCATGCCCACAGTGCTGCACGTGTGTGTTTGCATCTGCTGGTCACCACAGATGTATGGTCTGCAGGTGTGTGCTGTATGGCCACTCTACCGTGATGTCCCCTGTGGGTTGGATAACCCCTTACTGTCTGTGCTTGGCTGGGACTGGTGGCAGCTGTTGGCATCATGATGGTGCCTTCAGTGAGGAGCATGTGTCCTCCATGTCTGGCATTTTGTAAGTGTCATGCTCTTATGTTAGGGTCGCGCAAGCTGCGCTAATCCCACGCTAACACCGCACAATGCACCAGTGACATGAAAAGCTGTTTGCCCAGGGTTAAGACCAGCTTTTCGTGGGTGGTAATTTGCACCACGCTAAGGGTCATGCTATGTCATTCTAAACACCTTAGTGCAGCGCTAGTTGCTGAATATCTCATAGCGCCTGTATTCATGTTCACTTTGCCCCTTGCATATAATTATGGTTTGCCCAGTGCTAATGCAGTTTGCCAGCGCTATGTGGCCTTTTGAATATAGCAGGCCCATGCTAATCCCGTGCTAAACCCACAGTTTGCACACCGCGCAAAGCTTTGAATATCTGCCCCTTAGTGTCACCAGAGAATGCTTTGTTATAAATCATTGCTACCCCTGGAGCAGGATCCCCTATTAGAGCTCTGGTTCCCAACCAATGAGTGACATAGTGCCTACACTGCAGATATCGATAAAAGTCCTGCTGTGGGAGTCTACACTGTTTTTTTCAGTTTTTCAAATTCTTCTATAGTATTATTTTCTATCAGTTGTTTCAGGGTTTTTAATCCAGCTCTCTCCCATCTTTCAAAACAGTTACAGTGTCTCTATCCCCAACAGGAAAGTCTGGCAAGAATCTGAGTGGAACATATTGCCACACTGGTTCTAAGATTTCCCAATTTTGTCTGGCCCTGATCCAAACTGACAGGGAGTGTCTTGTCCAGCTATTATTCATTTTAGGAATTATGGGTGTCGTTACTAGCCATGGCAGGTACTGTAAAGGTATTTCCTTTGTACACTCTCTTTCAAGAGACCACCATCCCGTCCCTCTTTTATGTGAGATCATTCTTAACAAGGGCAGTAGCTGTGCTGCTAAGTAATATGAGGGCAAGTGAGGTAACCCAAATCCCTCCTCTGATTTAGGGGCTAATAGTATTTGCCATTTTAGTCGAGGTCGACGTCCATTCCATATAAAGTCAGATATGTTTTTCCTTAGTGTCTTCCAGTCCCCATATGCTACTGCTATTGGCAATGTAGAGAAAAGGAACAATAATATTGGTAATATGTTTTGTTTGATTGCATCTATCTTGTGCAAAAATGAGAATGGAAGCCCAGCCCTTCTTTTTAAGTCCGCATAAATTTGGGCAAATAGGGGAGTATAATTAAGTGTATATAGTTTGGTTAAATTTCTAGGGATCCATATGCCTAAATATTTAACCTTTTCCTTTGCTATTTTAAAGGGGAAGGAGGATGTTTCTCCCAGGACTGGGTTTTTTGTTGGTAGGAACAGGATTTTGGATTTGTCTTTATTGATTTTAAAGCCTGAGAACTGTTCATACTGTGTTAGTAGGTCCAGCAGATTTGGTAATGACACCTCTGGTTCTGACATACATATCAGGGTGTCATCAGCATATAGGCAACTTTTATAAGGCTGAGAGCCTACCACCACTCCTTTTACCTGTTGGTGCTCCCTTATAGCTGCTGCTAGAGGTTCTAAACTGATTGTGAAGAGGAGAGGGGATAATGGGCAACCCTGCCTAGTACCCCTGTGGATTCTAAAACTCTCCAATTTCACCCCATTAACCTTAAATCTAGCTTACGGGGAATGATAGCACATAGAGGTCCACCGTAAAAACTGTCCACCCATTCCATAATGTTCCATGACTGTTTTTAGAAAAGACCAATTTAGGCGATGAAAAGCTTTTTCAGCGTCTAAAAAGATCACCAGTAAGGGAAGTTCAATGCTATTACTATGCGTTATAATATTTAATAATTTTCTGATATTATCTAACAACCTTCTCGGAATAAAGCCCGTTTGATCCTCATGGATTATTGATTCAGTATGTTTTTGTAGTCTGGTTGCTAGTATTTTAGTAAAAATCTTTAGGTCTTGATTTAGAAGTGAGATCGGGTGGCAAGCTTCGCACTGGTCCACAGGTTTATTCGATTTTGGTAAAACAGTTATCAGAGCCTGATCCCAAGAGGAAGGGGTACGTTTTTGTGATGTACTATGATCCTAGTAGAACACCTGTCCCAGCTGCACACCCAGCGTCGCCTCAAGTAGGTGGAATGGCGAGACAACCCTGTGGTCCGAATTAGGTTGGGTGCCAGGAAACACCCTTTAAGGAGAGGCAGGAGACAATAAGAAGTTTGACGCCCAGAAGGCTTTTATTTACACCAGGGAAAGGTAGACATGGTCACAAGGGAAAGTCGGGGAATAACTCTTACTTATTAATGCAAGCTAACAATTACCACTCTATTACTCTATATGTACATCGACCTAAAGTCACTCTACAGTATTCTTATCCAGGACTCTGACAATTGCCCACCTAGAGATCTATGTGTGTGATGTAACCTTATACTTTATCACACTATCACTTTATCATACCATGTGCTAAGCATACAAAATTCAATCAGCAAACAGTCTCTATTAGTCCATAAGATGAGGATGTCCGTCGTCTTCATGCACAACTGAAGAAAAGGGGTCAAGAGAAAGGGGGAAAACTCTTGCTTGGTGCCAAGCTCACTAGGGGACCTATGAGAGGTCGCAAACAGGGAATGGAGAGATTGGTAAACAGACCATAGGCATCAGCCAACCCACTCTCCAGGGCTGCCAGAACACAAGAGCGTGAACAAACAAACTGGGGAAATGCTCTTTTCTTGGCACAAAAACCCTCGAACTGGGCTGCCAAGGTTGAAGAACCAAAACGTGGCAAGGGATCCACCTGTAGGATTGCCACGGGAGAAGAAATCTGCTGCTTTCTCCTCAGCGCCAACCCTCGACCAGGGCCACTGAGGACGAAGAAGAACTGCTGTGGTTTTTCTGGCACCTACTCTTGACCAGGGCTGCCAAACGAACACCGGACTTGGTGAAGAATCCAGAGGAAGGACTACCGAAGACGAAGAAGAAAAACTGCTGGGCTGCTTTTGGTGACAGATCCACTTGAAGGACCACCAAACTCGAGCTGCTACCCTGTGGATTGCTCTGGCGATGCAGAACGACACAAGCAAGAAGAGGTGAAAAGTGAAGATCAGGATTCCACACTGATAGAGAACAAAATAAGAAACTGCGGCCACGAACACACTTGGCTATGATGGACTTGTCTGCCAGTGGGCGTCTGGGAGGGACAGACGAGACACTTTCTGGTTGTCTTACTTCCAAGCTGCTCAGGAACCAGCGGCTGCAACTACTCAAAGGACGTCGACTTCGACTATGGCAGACGAAGGGGCAAGAAGCTGAAGAAGTCTTCTGCTGGCTGAAGATTGCTATGGTGAAGAGCTGATGAAGACTGAAGATTTGTATGGTGAAGAGCTGCTGAAGACTGGAGATTTGTATGGTGAAGAGCTGATGGAGGCTGAAGATTGAATCAGAACCTGCTTCTGCACAGTGATACTTCTGTGGGCACGTTATACTGGAATATTTACTTTTAGGGGCAGTTGTTCACTTCTGGGGCAATTGTTCGCTGTCAGTGGCAAATGACCACAATCCTAATCTTATACAACATAGTTTCGGTGCTTCATGCAATAACACAACAGTTGAGATGCTGGAATAATAAACAGTTTGTAGAACCAATACAACAGGTGATAATTACTTTGTAACAGGTTGTGTACTTAAGCACCCCTTAGTCGGACCCTTTTCCATGTGGGTCTGTCTTCATTAGGATCTGGCTACCCCTGAGCAATCTAATTTACTTGCCCCAGCTATTTAGCCTGATTACGCTAATTGTCCGTACACCTGCTGCCCTATTCCCTATGGGCTGGAATGCCCTACCTTTACTGGGGCCTGGTGCCCTTTATTACAGTGGGCCTGATGCCCTTCCTTTACTGGGGCCTGGTGCCCTTTACTACTGTGGGCCTGGTGTCCTTCCTTTACTGGGGCCTAGCTGCCCTTTACTACTGTGGGTCTGGTGCCCACTTTACCTTGGGCCTAGCTGCCGAAGAGGGACCAAAAATAAACTTTTAAAAACAATAAGGGGCTAAAATAATAAAATGATGGGGCTCCCAAGCCCAAACCACGGCAAATGGCTGATTTCTTTACTTCTGGTGCCCTAATGGCACCGCAGACCAAACCAGAGCTCTTCTGGGATCTTCACTGGCTGGAACCAGAGCAGGCATGCAGACTGACCCTCAGGGAACAGCTTCATCCCACAGGTAAGCCCTTTTCCCGGTTCCCCTTAACTATCTGCGTCCTCTCTTCTCCACAGCCAGCAGGAACTACGAAAACTTTAATTTTTTAAAAACTAACACTCTGGTTCTGGAATGGTTTGGACTGGAATGCTGTGCATGAGCAGCTCGGCACAGCATTCCATCCACGCCATTGTTGATGCAGCTACACTAAATTCTGTCTTTTGACCTTTTTTTAAGTGCACAGGGCACTTTCTCTACTATTTACAGTGTTTCTCCTTGCTAGGAGGGGAAACTTTACTCCAGAGGGGCCACTTTTTATTATATCCTGCTGCCCATACATACCACAGGCACCCTGGGCACCTGTAAACCCCTAAACTTTATTTAATTACCGTGATGCCCCAACTCTGGGGCATTACATTTTTCTTCCAGACAGGCATTGAAGACCTCTGCCAGTATAGATGATATAGGTTCCCTAACTTGTTTGTAAAGTTCCAAGCTAAAACTATTGGGCCCCGGGATTTTCCGGTTGGCAGATTTTGGATCACCCTTATTATCTCTTGTTCCGAGATATTTGCATTAAGGTCTCACTGTGCTGCCTCTCCTAATTTGGGTAGTTTCAGCTTGTCCAAGAACTGTTTAGTTTCTGCTATGATGTTTTCTGGGGAGCTCAGATCTGAGTATAGTTTTTCATAGTATAATTTAAACTGTTTCATAATTTCTCTAGGTCCCGTCCAGGGGGCGGTCGAAGAGTTTTTATTTTTAATTTGAGCTACCCAGTGATTTACATAGAAACATAGAATTTGACGGCAGATGAGGACCACTTGGCCCACCCAATCTGCCCATTTCCCTACCTAATGGATAAGCTGCAGATCCTAGTTAACCAGCAGCCTACTTTTTCCTACCCTTACCCCCTAGAATTGCCTTATGACTGTCCCATGCATGCTTGATTTGCCTGTTTTCTTAATCTATATGCCAATAGGCATGCAGCTTTACCTCCTATGTCCTGGTATTTGTAATTTGAGAAGCGTATAGCTTTTTCTGCTTTCTCTTGTTCCACTTTAGTAATTTGGTCCCTAATACAGCATAATTTTTTAAGATTTTCTGGGAATTGGGGTTTATTTTATGTTGGTTTTCCAGAACCTCTTGTTTATTTATTTTTATTTTTATTTGTGAGAATCAGTTTACAACCTTTGAGCCAGAGGCTCGTTTCTGAAGGTACCTCGTCACATTGAGACATACATAGCATTTTAGATTACATAGTGCAGGTTTTCTTCAAGTAGGCGTTTGTTAGAGACGCCACGTCACACTGTGGTCAAACAACATACATTTGAGTTACAGGGTACAGGCAATTGAAATAGGTCCTACACAATTGGTTTCACATGTTGAGCAGATCAACTGGCATGAGACAGCAGGCTCTGGCCAGGTTATACTTAGGAATGGTGTGCTGGGTAAGGGTGGAGGGGTGGGCTAGGTGGGGAGCTGCCTAGTGGGCATTGTTACGAGTGGAAAGGTTGTGGTGGGTCCTCATTAGAGACAGGAGCAGCCACGAGTGTAGAGGAGTTAATACGAAGGGTGGCTTTGAATTTGGAGATTGTGGTGGCATTGGAGATGGTGGCAGGGAGAGAGTTAAACCAGAATGGGGCTCTGTACCAGAAAGACCTCTGACCACGAGTGGTTCTTGACCTAGGGACCAGTAGGGCGGTCCTGTTGGAGGACCATGTAGCAACAGTGGGCGGGATCCGGTGGATGGATGCAGTCACCCCAGGTGGGGACAGCCCGAGTAGGGTTTTTTTAGTGAGTAGGCAGGTATGATATGATCAGTTCATCTAGGGTCAGGTTTAGCATCGTTATACAGTTGACAGGTGTGTGAGCCTGGGGAACCAGTAATCAGTCTGCAAGCCTTATTTAGGGTTATGTGAATTTTTGATGGTGAAGTAAGCAGGCACCATAGACTGGTGATCCATAGTCTACAAGGGACAGTACTGAGGATGTGACAGCAAGCCAGAGAGCATTTGGGGGGAGGCAGTTTCGATGGCGGAAGAGGATGCCAAGCCATATGTTGGTGGCGGATGCAAGGTCATCAATGTGGTCATGGAATGAGAGGGCTGAATCGAAGGTAATCCCGAGGTATTTGTAGGAGCAGACTTGTTCCAGGGGCTGTTTGGTACTAGGAAGAATATGGAGTAAGTGGTTGCTAGCTTTGTTTTGGGGGTGGGCAAAAAGCATAGCTTTGTTTTTTTTAAGATTAATGATAAGTCTGTGCTCCTTAAACCAGGCATCTGCCTCATTGAAAGACTGTCGTAGGGAATCTTGAAGGGAGATGGGATTGCGATGGGTGGCAAAAATGACAGCATCGTCAGCATACAGAAGCATTTTGCCAGAGCAAGCACTGGGCAGGGTGTTCAGATAGAGTGAGAAGAGGAGGGGGCCCAGGATGGAGCCTTGGAGAACTCCTGAGTGTATGGGACGGGTATCAGAGAGTGTTCCATTTATTTTAACACACTGTGACCGAGCGTCTAGGTAGCTTGCGCACCATGCTAGAGGGCCAGTCGCGAGACCAGTGTGACAGAGGGCTTTCAGCAGAAGAGGGTGGGAGACGGTGTCGAAAGCCTTTGATAGGTCGATGAACACTGCACCAGCCAGTGAGCTGGTGTCCAGGGAGGAGTGAAGGAAATTGGAGAATTTGATTAGTGCAGTGCTGGTACTGTGGCCAGCACGGAAGCCATGCTGCTCAGGGCATAAGATGTTATGCTTAGATAGATATTCGGTGATTTGAATGGCCACGACTTTTTCCAGGGCTTTTGGGGGGGGGGATGGAGATTGGTCAGTAGTTGTTGGTTGAAGACTTGTCACCACCTTTATGAATGGGCGTGACTATGGCTGTTTTCCAGGTGGTGGGAAATTGTCCCAGGCAGAGCAATCAGTTTAGTAGGCTGGTGAGTGGAGCAAGGACTTCATCTAGTACCAACCTGAGGATACTGGGATCCAGTGAGTCGCTGCCGGGATTGTTGCTATTTAAAGCTTTGATAAGGATAGGTCTGGCCTCCTGAGCAGACTTCTTGCGCAGGTGGAAGCTGGGGTGGTGGCGGATGGGGAGGGGTTGGTTTGGGGGAGGTTCAAAGAAATTACTGGGGAGGACTGAGCTAAGGTCGGTGAAAGCAGTGTTGAGGCAGTTAGCTATGATGGCAGGATCGGTGGAGGTAGTACCATCGCTAGAGAGCTGAGATGGGGGAAGGGAGCGTGACTTACCATTCAACTGTTTAATATTATCCCAGAACTTGCGGGCCGAGCCCCAGGAAGAGGTGAGGGTGGCCTGGTAATGGTCAGCCTTGGCTTTACGGACCGCCCAAGAGCACTTATTCCAGGCTGCATTGTAGGCTTGTCTATCAGACAGCCGGCCCATTTCAGTGGCACGGAGCCAGAGGTTATCCCGATTTCTAAGCAATTGTAGGAGGGCAGGGCTGACCCAGGGTGCATTCTGTTTTTTGGATCGGAATTTTGTGAAGGGTTCAAAGAGATCACAGGTATTGTTGAACGTTTGGGAGAAGACAGCGAGGGCAGTGTCAATGTCGGGTGCATGCTGAATGGGGGACCAGTTTATCTGTGTGAGAAACTGCCCAAGTTTTTTCAGCCCACCGGGCCGGAGGCTCCTGCGGAGGGTGGTCTGTGCTTTGTGTTTGGGGTTGGAGGCTGCCCAAAGAAATAGAATAGGGGAGTGGTCACTTAGGGAGTCTGGTAGGACCTGGATGTTTTGGATTTTTTTGGGTCGGTTAGTGATGAGTACATCCAGTAGGGTGCTGGTTCCTGTTTTTGGGTTTATTCTACTGGGTTGGGTGATGAGTTGCGTCAGATCTTGGGCAGCAAAAGTGTCCTGGATTGAGGAAGAGGAGGTGCTGAGCCAGTTTATGTTAAGGTCACCAACTAGGATTTGCTCCGCCGTATGGTGAAGGGAGGCCAGATAGTCAGTTAGTGATACCAGAGCTGGGTTCTGTTTTTTGGGGGGAATGTAGGCAGTGGTGAGATAGAGAGGGCCCCTAGAGGGCTCAGGGTGAGCTTGAGGGTGAGGGCCTGGGCCTCATTTACAAGGGCAGAGGTAGGGAGTGCTTGACCAGTAATTGTGTCCCTAGTGTAGATTGCACAACCTCCCCCTTGTTTGCCTACTCAGTCCTCCCGGTATATTGTATAGCCAGGGAGGGAGACAAATGAGTCAGGGGTGGATTTGGACAGCCAGGTTTCTATCAGGGCTATGATGTCCGGTTGGTGTGCCATGGCCCAGCACTGGAGGGCGTCAAATTTTTTCAGCAGGCTGCATATGTTCATAGAGGCTATTTTAAGGCCAGTGGGCCAAGTTGATGGGTGGGAGGGGCTGGGCCTGGGTTGGGATGTATGTTGCCAGAAGTAGAAGCAGGAGGACCAAGGCTCTGGTCTGGGCATGGCAGCAACTTCTTTTGAGTATGCTGGGAAGGGGGTGGCCTTGGCGGGTGAAAGGAATGGGCAGGGTTCAAGGTTTGGGAGGGCATGGACAAATTCCAACCATGGAGAGTCAGGTAGACAGCGGGGGTGGATAGGGGGTGGGTGCCGTGGGCCAGGGTCTATGGTCAGTGTAGGGTGTGATCGGACTAGGCCAGGAGAGGTGGGGTGCTGGGATAGAGGGCCTGTGGAAAATACTTGGCTGATGAGTTGTGTGTACTAGCAGGAGAATGAAGGAGACATTTGAGGAGACGGGCACAAACATAATGCCTATGTAAGCAGCAGTGCAGGAAGGGTACAAGTATCTTGTCTGCCCCCAGTAAAGCGTGGATACCACTTTGGATTAGTGGTAGGGTCACGGACTCTGGTGGACAGGGTACAAGGTTCTAACCTTTGGTCAGGCAAGAGGAAAAAGGACCTGGGCAGGTGTAGGTTCCACTATCCAGGTGGCTCAGAACTGGCTGGTACTGGGCCAAAAACTGGGGTGGAAATAGCGACTCCTAGTGGTCACTGTAGGTTAGCGTCAGGCTAGGGTAGAGTCTGACAGTTTGGTCAGACCAGTGTGCCAGGCTAGCTTGAAGTCTGGGTATAGGAATGTGGAGAGTTCAGAGACAGGAGTGGGAGTAAGGAGAGAGAAGTACTGCTTGTGGGTAGAGTTGTTCCAGGAAGTAGGAGGAGGGAACTTCAGATAGTGAAACTGATGTGGGTAGTCAGGGGTCCCTCTGGTGGCAGGCTGGTATAAGCTGCTAATGGGAAAGTGGGGACTTAGAAAAAATAAGGAACAGGATGTGATATCATAGGTAAGAGACTATATAAGTAGAGCCGACCATGGTTGGGTGGGTGGGGCAGTGCGTCGACGGGCTAACACCCCTCCCATGGGTGCACTGCAGGAGGTAGTTTAATTATCTCTGCGCCTGTTGGAGCTTGAATAGCTCAGCTGCTGCTCCTTGATGAGTTTGTCAGGGCCAGGGGCAGGATCGGGCCTCCGCGCTTTAAATAATCTACTGAGGGTTATGTACTGTAATTCTTTCTGGGCTGCCGCAAAACATATGATTTCCCCTCTTATTACTACTTTAATTGCTTCCCATTTAGAAATAACCTGAACATTTCTGGGCTAGATTAATATCATAATCACCCTGAATTTTCTCTTTTAGCTGTTTCACAAATGATGGGTTGCTCAGTAGAGATCAAGTCGCCATTGGAATGCTCGCTCCTGGTTTGTGACCTGTATGTGCCAGACCGATGGAGCATGGTCTGATGTTGTAAAGGGATCCATTTTTATATTCCTTGTTCTATATATGTCTGTTGCTGTGTAAAGAAAAGGTCTATGTGGGAATATGCTTTCTGGGGGGCCAAATAGAAAGTATGGCCCATCTCTTTTTTTGGGGGGTGGGGTGCGCCACACATCCTTTAGTCCTTGTTCCTCTGTTAAATTGTTTAAAATTATTGTAGCTTTTTTATTCGTTTTTTTCTTTCTAGAGGAGTGATTGAGAGTAGGGTCTACTACAGTGTTAAAATCTCCCCCTAATATTATCTGTCCCGGTGGTAGTTGTGCTGTCTTATGCATTACCTCCTGTATAAAGAGGTCTGTTCCCTGATTCGGGGCATAAATATTGATCAGGTGTGAAACCTCACCTCGAAAAATCCCAGATATGGCAACATATCTTCCTTCCATTCCTTTGTCCACTTTTGTCACTTGAAATGTAATCCCCCATCTAATCAATATAGCGACCCCTGCTTTTTCACAATTCTGTGAGGAAGAAGCTTCTACCGTTGCCACCCATTGCCTCCGGAGCTTGGCATGTTCTAGCTGGTCTAAGTAGGTTTCTTGTAAATAGATAATATCCTCACCCAACCTTTTTAACTCTGACAACATTTGGGTCCTCTTTATCGGTGAATGGAGTCCTTTTATATTATATGACATGACTTTCAGATCAGCCATTGAAATAGTTTTGAATTATATTGTGCATAATTGTCCTATCATTTTTTTAGACGAATGAGTCAGTTCCTCCCTCTTCCCTCTTCCCTCCACGAGCCACAAGCACCCCATAAACAAGTTTATCAACATTAACACCAACAATATTCATAACTATAACTTGGTTAAATGTAAATTCCTTCTACAGTAAAAACTCTTAATTTGTTTTTTCTAGTAATTAAAAACAAGTACTTCCAAAATTATAGCTCAAAACTTAACTTTTTTGAGCTGCGGTCTAGCAAAAGAAAGTAAAATATCCGTTTTATTCCCTTCGCTACTCTGAGCGTGGGAGGGGTTGGTATTTCCCATTTTCAACAGTAGAAGAAACTGGGTCCCACTTTATTTGGTGGTTAAATGTCACCCCCTTGTTTCCTAACTAAGCACTTAAAGTTGGAATTAAATAATAAAGATTATACACCCAAACTGCTGTCTTATTTGCCCCGACTATAGGAGACTTGTAATTCAACTCATTTTCTATGACCATAAAACTTTCTGCACCCCTTGTTCAGCTAACAGCTTATCTCTTTTCCTTCCCCCTTCCCCCTGCATTATACGAATTGTTACTAGAGTTCATTTTGTAAGCCTGATCATCCTTCTGTGTAATGTCCGTTGGTCTGGTCTACGTTCACTTCCTTGAGCTGCATCTTCTTGTTCGCAGAGGCTCATTTTAGTAGTTTGGTGACATCAGGTGCCAGTGCTTTCAAACCTTGTCCCATCGCTGATTGTTTGGTGTATTTACTTGCTATCGACCATGCGTTCTGCTTCAGCTCTCTCTCCAGTTTATATGTCTCTTGTTCTGGTACCAAAATCTACAGGCTTTTTAGAAAGGGGGCCGCTTCTCCTAATGAGGTGAAAATTTTAGGTTCACTTTCCGTGAAGACTTTTAGGTGAGCTGGGTAATTAATCTACGCTTTAATTCCTTTTTTACCTTAAGTTCCCTTATAATAGGCCTAAGTCTCTGCCTTTCAATCTGTAGTGCAGGGGAGTAATCTTGATCGAAGAAGAATTGCGCAGATTAATATTTTACCTCTTTTTGTCTTCAGGCTTCCTACAGGATTGTATCTTTCACATGGTAGTAGACCATTCATGTAATCACCGATCTGGGTCTTGCATTAGGATTTGTAGGGCGAGGGCCTAGCGATCGATGCGCTCTATCCATCTCTAAATGTATGTCCGATGGGAGAGAGAGAGCATTGCCTTCAGAAGGTGCTGCATGAAGTCTATCATGTTGGGATATCCCTCCTCTGCCCCCTTCTGGAATGCCATGAACTCTAAAATTATTCTGGCGATTCCTGTTCTCCATATTCTCCATGCGGTCGCTGGTTCTCTGTTCTTGCCATAACAAATGCAGGATAATTCTCTCTGTGGTTTCCTGGGCTTCTGAGACTGAGGTTAGTGCTGTTGTGTGAGAGGCAACTTTTTTATCGAGGGTTTTTACCTCCTGTCTCAGGTCTGCCAAATTTGTGTAAATCCATTCCACTGTTGCCAATATTTTTTCAGGGTGCACCTCATTTTTCTATGCGACCATTCTTCTCCTTCCGATGAGTCCTCAGACGATAGCGACAGAGATCGGGAGCGAGTTGGCTGCGAGGCTACCATGAGGCCTGCTTTATTAGCATTGAGTTGTAGTTGTTTCATTCTATCTGGCTTTAAGGACCCGTTTGCAGCTTTATTTTGATTGTTTCTTGTAGCCATCTATGATCCGTAAAAACTGCGATAAGTAATCCAAGTTAAGGGCTCCTGTACTATTTTGTTTTTTTGCTAAATTTTAGGTGAAAAGACTGCAGAGCTCTTGTTAGGTACTTCTTCACATGGTGGCGACATCACCGGAAGTCTAACTGCAGTATTTTCAACTGTGTTTTATTCATGTACAGTTCAATTTCTTCAAAATAAAAATGCACTCTAGCTAAAAAATGTATTTTTCTTTCAAGCTGCTAGACATACAGTTTAAATCTTCACACCAGCAATTATAAAAAATAAAGGCTAGTTAAGTTTGATGTTATGGATTTTTTCCACACACCCTCGGTATGTGATGGCCACATAAACCTTTCGAGTTTCACTCCTGAGGTTTATGGGTCATCACACACCTCAGGTGTGTGAACAAATCCATAACACACGCTTACCTATCCATTATTCTCTATGTAATAATTGACTTGCATTTTTCACCACAGAAGGAGCAGGTTATAATTCGCTGTTATAACCTGTGGGTTATAACGGGGAGTACGCACCACCTGATTCTTCAGCTGCCTTGCGTTGTACCGCAGTACACATCATGTATCAAAACCCGACAGAAAAATCACCTCAGTAAGCTCCGTTACAGCGGCAATAAAAACATATTTTTTTTGTAAAATGAAACAGTTGTCAGTCACCTTACCACCAACATGTCAGGCTGATTCCAGTTGGCAAATCGCTCCCCTATTTCTATACAAATGGCAAGAACACCCGACATCATTAGCCTAATTAGCATATCTCAGCGGTAACCCATGATCAGCCTAATTAGCAAATCCAAGACAACCCAAAGTGAAAAAAACATTGAAGAAAATGTTTTAAAATCTTTCCAAAATGGACTAATTTTACTGACTTTTCAGCACAGAAATACAACTTTATTTCAAGGTATAATGAATTTTACTGCAATTTCTAAAAAAAAAAAAAAAACTTTCAAAGCTGACCCATGTTGGCTCTACCATTCTTAGTTGAAGCAGTCATGCCATAGTTTAAAACAAATACAACATTTTAAAGGGCATATGCAAAGGTTTTTAAAACTAAAAGAAACAGCACCGTTCAATAAACACTGCTATGAAACCTATTTGTGTTCCAGGTTTGTAACAAAACTCAACAAATTAATGCATTTTTAGTGTCTATTTGTTGTGGTCTATTTCCACAAGGTTGCTGGATGCTGAGTCAGCCTGCCTCCAGGCTGCTGATGTCATCTGGGGTGCTTGCCTGTTAGGAAGTTGTATTCCTGCCACTAATGCAATGCTGGTAACTTCATTGCTGTTGATCAGTGTCTGCTGTACATAAATTTAGATTTAATGCTTCAAATAATTCATATTATCTGCATTAGTTCCTACTAGGATCAGTATGGCTGTGCTAACCCTGGTGAAAAGATAATTTGAAAGTGATTTATTGAGGTTTGCCATAGAAAATGGGAGAAGTGACCAGTAGGAGTGCGCTGTATTGTAGTCACAATGCCTCACTATATAAATGAGTATACAGGCTTTTATTTTTCTATGCTCACTGAAAAAATAGGAGCCAACATCTCTCAGTATAGAAGTCTTGTAGCTAGATACAGTATGTACAATGTATTGTTGTGAAAATAAACAAACAAAAGCTTATACTGTTGAAACCACCACACAAATATGGGACAGCATCTCAGAGTATGGAAATTGTAAAACAGGTTCACATTTTACCTACAGTTATTTACATATTACTGCTCGCCACCAACATCATAAGGGATTGTACGTCTGAGTAAGGCACATTTAAGACAACATTATAAATTACCCAGAATTCTTTGTTGCTGTATGTGAAACAATGACAGCTCCCTTGTATGACGTCATTTTGGGGGAGATGGCCACACAAAAGAAACTGAAGTGTAACCCCTAGATGGCGCTATCCCAGGGGCTACTACCCCTGCCTGATTTGCCACTA
Organism: Neoceratodus forsteri; assembly: GCA_016271365.2. Lineage (NCBI taxonomy): Eukaryota > Metazoa > Chordata > Ceratodontiformes > Ceratodontidae > Neoceratodus > Neoceratodus forsteri. Next base: position 387,763,358 of record CM057457.1, on the reverse strand, counting down.
ACAGGCTGAGGGGCCTGGATCCAATGGCGGGTGCCTCCACCCAGAGGTCAGGGTTTGCAATAGTTAAACTAACTTGGTCACAGCCCTCTGGGACACTGCAACCCTTTCTTCCCACTAGTGGCCCACACAATATATCAGAATTACCTTCACAGTATACACTTACCCCAGGTCTGGTTCCGGCACTGGGACCTCCTAGAAATGAGATACAGTGCAACAATCACAGTACAGTACTTTAACATAGACAAATACCTCAGGCAGTATAACTTTGCTGAAACAAGCAGCTCTGATTTATTTAGGGGATATAACAAGGACAGGGGAAATCAGGTTAATTAGCTTATCACTAATAATCACTATGGCTCTGTGCACAGGCCTATCCCTATCAGTTACTGTCCCTGGGTACCCAAGCCCTAGTGGCTAGTCCAAACGTGGCAGCTGGTAGGGCCCTTTCACACAGAGAAAGGAGAATTAAACAGTCAGCAGTACAGTAATTCCATTTGGATTTAATGTGGCAATTCAACAGGAGCGACCCTGAATTAGTACTCACGACCTCCAAATAAGATAGGGTCCTTCAATGTCAGCAGGGCTCACTTGAGGTATACAAACCTCTTCACACATCCATATAAAAGAAAGCACTATACCAGGCAGGCTGCATCTGTATCCCGATCGCAATTACTGCACAATACCCAGGAGAACACACAGCAGATTCAGTTCCTGACAGACCCGAGTGTAATTTTCAGCAATTCCTCCAGTCTTCTACAGGGTGAGCCTGGTTTCTACTCTTCAGAGATCCTTTGATTCTTTCACAGGACGGATTCAGTCCTAACAAGCTGCAGACCGGAACTCTGGGCCTTACACACGTTTTTGACTAAAACTGCACACTGAAAAGTACAGGGCTCCTTCCTTCTTCACTGCCAAAGCTCAACTCAACTCCAACCGACAAAACTGGCACTTCCTTTGAGTTCCTCCCAGTTCTTGACTGGATTGGCTGTCACTCACAATAGACTGCTGCTGTTGGTCCAAAAGGCACTGAAGTCTAAACTACATCTCCCAGAGTCACTGCCCATACAATCCTCTTGTGGCTGGCTCAGATTATGAGTCCAAGTTCTGATTCGTCCAAGGCACCATTTTAGAGCTAGCTTACCCCACACTGATTGGTCCAGTTCAGCAGTTCAAAACTAGAATGGGAACTAGCAGACACAGTTCTGACTGCAAAGAAAGCAGGTTAGACAAACTGTATTTCATTATTACTCTAAATAATTTCTGGTAAACAGTTACATCTTTCAGATAGGTTCCTTTGCACTCCTAGTGACTGCAAAATTAAGTGAATTGGCAGCAGCTCGAGTGGTACTCAGAGAAGCACACAGTCCCCCATACAACTAATTATGTCTGCAAGCAGACAGCTCTTAAAGAGACAGTACCAGAGGCTCTAAAAACACTCACTGATAAATGGCTTAAATGCCAAACACCATTCAGGCTTGGAGCATTCAAGCAAGCTCCTGGAAGTCTTTTGGGAACCCCCATTTGCAGGGGGGTTACAGAAGGATAAAACCCTGATAAAACAGTAAAAAATGAGAATGTCAGATTTTTTTTTTTTACAAAACAAATCGCAGCTTCAACATTTGAAGCATGCCTTGCAATGACTTGCCATATGTAACATGCAATTGGGGAGCCCTCAACATGTACTTTAAAGTGATTTTGTGAAAATGGGATTAGTAACCCGTTATGACCTGCAGAAACATAGAATCTGATGGCAGATAAGGACCGCTTGGCCCACCCAGTCTGCCCATTTACCTACCTAATGGATAAGCTGCAGATCCTAGTTAACCAACAGTCTACTTCCTCCTACTCCCACCCCCCTAGAATGGCCTTATGACTGTCCCATGCATGCTTGAATTCCACCACTGTCTGACTCCACAACCTCCTCAGGAAGGCCGTTCCATGCATCCACAACCCTCTCCAAGAAAAAATACTTCCTCACATTACTTCTGAGCTGTCCCCCCTCTATCTTCAAATTGTGCCCCCTTGTTCTTTCACACCTCTTTTCTGAAAGATGCTACCCTCTTGGACTTTGTTGATTCCCTTGAGGTGCTTGAAAGTTTCTATCATGTCCCCCCTCTCCCTACTTTCCTCGAGGGAATACATATTGAGCTCCTTAAGTCTCTCTTCATGTGTCTTCTGGTGCAGACCCTGCACCATTTTAGTTGCCCTCCTCTGGACTGCCGTCATCCTGTCTATGTCTTTGCGGAGACTGGGTCTCCAGAACTGCATGCAGTACTCCAGATGGGGTCTCACCAGCTGTCTGTACAGAGGGATAACAACTTCCTTTTTTTCTGCTGGTGACATCTCTCCCTATGTATTCCAGTATCCTTCAGCCCTCCTTACTGCCCTATCACATTGCTTGCCCACCTTTAGGTCATCTGATATGACTACCCCGAGGTCCCTTTCCATTTTTGTTGTTGTTAGTATCTCACCTCCCATTGTGTTCTCTTCCCCTGGGTTTTTGTTTTGCAGGTGCATTACTTTGCACTTCTTTGCATTGAATCTAAGATGCCATACATTTGACCATTCCTCCAACCTTGCCAAGCCCCTTCTCATCCTTTTCACCCCACCTTGTGTATCAACCCTGTTGCAGATCTTTGTGTCATCTGCAAAGAGACATACTTTTCCTTCCAGTCCCTCTGCAATGTCACTTATAAAGACATTGCAGAGGACCAGTTCTAGTACTGAACCCTGCGGTACCCCACTAGTAACCCCCCCCTTTCTTTAGAGTGGACTCCGGTTACTATTATCCTCTGTGTCCTGTTCTCCAGCCAACTCTTTACCCAGGCTACCATCTTGGGACCCACTCCCAGGCTGGCTAACTTGTACATTAATCTTTTGTGTGGGACTGTGTCAAATGCCTTGCTAAAGTCTAGGTAGGCCATGTCCATAGCCCCTTCCTGATCTATTACTTTGGTCACCCAGTCAAAGAAATCTATTAGATTCGCCTGACATGACCTTGCTGCTGTGAATCCATGCTGCCTAGGGTCCTGTGCCTCTCTGGCTTCTAGGTACTCAACTATTCTTTCCTTCAGAAGTGATTCCTTCATTTTCCCTATCACTGAAGTTAAACTAACAGGTCTGTAGTTTCCTGCTTCTGCCCTGCTCCCACTTTTGTGAAGTAGAACATCTGCCCTCCTCCAGTCCTCAGGTACCACTTCATCCTCCCATGATTTCTTAAAGGGGTAGTCAGTGGTGTCACTAGTTCTACCCTTAGTTCTTTTAGAATTCTGGGATGAATCCCATCAGGCCCCATTGCTTTGTACACCTTCAGTTTTAAGAGTTCTTTCAGAACTCTTTCTTCTGTGAATGGGCTGGTATCAACTTCTGTATCCAGAGTGTTTCTACTGTTTGTTTTAGGTACCTCCCCTCTTCCTTTGTAAATACTGAGCAAAATATTTGTTTAGTATCTCTGCCTTTTCACAGTCACCCTCTGCCCACCCTCCTCACCTTTATTAAGCCTCACTATCCCTCCCTTGGTCTTCCTTCGCTCCTTGATGTACCTATAAAAGGTTTTATCCCCCTTCTTAACTGAGTTGGCTCTCTTTTCCTCAGTTTGGACCTTTGCTGTTCTGACTGCCTTCCCTGCTTCCTTTTGCTTTAACTGATAAAGTTTTCTGTCCTGCTCCTTCTGCGATTCCTTGTGTAACCCCTAGGTGGCACTATCCCAAGGGCTACTACCCCTGCCTGTTTGACTACAGACGGGTTGAGGGGCCTAGTCCTATGGCAGGTGCCTCCATCCAGAGGTCAGGGTTTGTAGTGGTTAGACTAGATTGGTCACAACCCTCTGGGACACTGAGACCCCCTTTTATTCCCTCTAGTTTCTCACACAGTACACCAGAGTTACAGCCCCAATACCCCATGTATACACACTGTTCACTCATACAGATACCACTTACCCTCGAGACTGATTCTGCAGCACGTCTCTGAGGATCCCCTGTAAAATAAGGTTAAACATACACAGCAAAACACAATACTGTTTCCATAAGTACCAACACCACAGACAGCATACAGTATAACAACAAATCTGATTCATTTAGGGGGCAATAACACGGGAAGGGGAAATCAGGTTAATTGGTGGCATTAAACCACAGTACTGTTCACACATACAGGGTCTGAAAAGTCACTCTGGGTACCCAGGTTGGGCAGGGGCTAGCCAGGTCCATTGCCCAGGGTTGGCCAGCAGGTGCAGATGGATAGGGCCCTGTAGAAGAAAATATATGCACAACACCCAGTTGTAATCCGGAGCCAGATAGCTCAGTCCATGAAGCAGTGAAACAACAAGAATTAAAGGACACACTTGTGATTGAAAACAGGCTGCAGGGAAATACCCTGATTTGTACTCACAATACCCAAGGTGAGAATCAGATGATGGATGTTCTTCTGGATTGCCAGAACAACAGGGCATGGAGAAAAGGTCCTTGTGACTGGACCCCACTGTGGTTGATAGCAAATGGATTTAGTCCGAGACAAGCTGGGGTTTGCTTCCAGCTTCACACAGCACACAGCACGAGGGATTGGAGATAGTGATTCCCCACAAGCACTTCGCACATTCATATGTAAAAGGAAAGTACTATACCAGGCAGGCTGCTTCTCGATCCTGATCGCAATTACTGCAAAATACCCAGGAGTACACACAGCAGCTTCAGCTCCTGACAGACCGACCGCGATTCAGCAATTTCTCCAGTCTTCTACAGGGTGAGCCTGGTTTCCACTCTTTAGACTTCCTTCTTTCTCCTCACAAATCAGATTCAGTCTGAACTGGCATCTACAACGGCTGCAGGCTCAACCTCAGGGCCTCACACGCGCTTCCCACACAAAACTATGCACTGCAGAAGCACAAAGCTCCTTCTTCCTTCACTGTCACAACTGATCTGACTTTTCAGTAACAGAGCAGGGCATTTCCTTTGAGTTCCTCACCACTCTGTTGGCTGGTTTGGCTGTCACTCACAATAAGATTCCCTCTGTTGGTGAAAAAAGGTACCAAGGTCAAAACTACATTTCCTAGAGTCACTGCCCATACAATCCCCTTGTGGCTGGTTAAAAATTGAGAGTCCAAGTTCCGATTCATTCACAGGCTTCATTTTAGGGTCTGCCTATCATCCTGATTGGTCCAAGTCAGCTATTTAGGACCAAAATGAAAGAGCTACACTGAAACAGTTCGTGCCGAAATAAAGACAGGTTAGATAAACTACATTTTCTCAGTCACTCTAAATGATTTCTGACAAACAGTTATATCTTTCAACAAGGCTCCCTCTGCACATGTAGCGATGGCAGAGACGGAGCGAATTGACAGCAGCTCAGGCGGGATTCAAGCATTAAATACACAGCCCCCCCATAAAAAACTAATTAAGTCTGCAAGAAGACAGCTCTTAAAGAGACAGTACATGGAGGCATAAATAGCACTCACTTGCAACCACATTTAAACAGCTCAGACGCCGAACACCGCCCAGATTTGGAGCATTCAGGCAAGCTCCTGGAAGACTTTTGGGAACCCCCATTTACAGGGGGGGTTACACTTGCACTTTCTGAATGCTGCCTTTTTCTCCCTAACCTTCTCTGCCACCTCCTTTGAGAACCATAGTGGTTTTTTTACATTGTTTTGTTTTGTTTATTTGCTTCACACAGAGGCTTGTTGCCTCTGTGATGGCAGTTTTGATTATTCCCCATTATTCTTCCACCCCTCCTTCCTGCCCATTTGCTAGTACATTCCTTAGGCACTCACCCATTTTGGAAAAGTCAGTCCTTCTAAAGTCCAGGACCTTTGCCTCTTTATGGCTTGACTCTACTGCTGTGTTTATCATGAACCATACTGTTTGATGGTCACTAGTTCCCAGATGGCTATCTACTTCTAAATCTGTGATCCTCTCTCCATCTCTATTTGAGAGTACCAGGTCTAAGACTACTCCCTCCCAAGTGGGTTCCAGTACTAGTTGTCTAAGGCATGCCCCCTGTAGGGCATCTAGAATGACCCCTCTCTTGGATGTGGCTGCAGCAAATGCACTCCAGTTAACATCTGGCATATTCAGATCCCCCATCAACAATATCTCCCATTTTTCTGCCATTCTAAGGATACCTTCTATCATTTCCTTGTCCATTTCCTCCCCCTGAGATGGGGACCTGTATACAACCCCTGCGCAGATTGTGGTGCCATTGCCTATCTCCAAGTTGACCCACAGTGCTTCCTTTCATCTCCATTTACCCTTTTGTTCTGTTGCTTTGATTCCTTCCCTTATGTAGAGAGCTACTCCTCCTCCTCCTCCTCCTCTTTTACCCTCCCCACCCCTTCTGTAGATAGTGTACACTGGTATGTTTACATCCCAGTCATGGTTCTGTGTGTACCATGTTTCTGTGACTGCCACAATATCCAGATGTTCCTCTTCCATCAAGGCCACTAGTTTAGGAAGCTTGTTACCCAGACTATGGGCAATGGTACTCATTACTCTCCATTTTTTTATGCCTTTACCTCTTGTAGCTCCATCCCTGTCCTCATTGACTTTACTTTCTCCATTTAGCCATGTTCTGCTCCCTACTGACCTTTCTACCTTGGTCTTTATCTCATTTACTACCCTGTTTTGTAGGGGGAGGCTGGGAATTCCCTGCTGCATATCAGTGCCTCCCCATTGACTAGTTTAAAAGCTTGCCAATGAAGCATTTAAACCAATCACCCAGAAGACTTGTTCCCTTCCTGGACAGATGCAGACCATCATGCCAGTATAGGCTGGTATCCCTTCAGGTGGATCCCCAGTCCCCAATGAAGCCAAACTCCTGTGCTCCACACCAGGTTTTCAACCATTCATTGAATTGCATGGTGTGAAGAACCCTCACCTTACCATGCCACAGACAAGCAGCACCTCTGAGAAGGATACTTTGTGTGCTACTTGCCTAAGGCCCCTCCCCAACTCCACAAACTCCTCCTGCACTGCTCTAATCTCATGTCAAGCCAAGTCATTCATCCCTAGGTGAACAATGACATCCAGCTCCATCTCCCGTGCAGCTGTTCTCATGATCCTGAGGATGCGCTTCCTGTCCCTTCAAGCCATGGCGCCAGGCAAGCACCTTACTTCACTTTTCCCTGCTCCCCCAATTCTAGCCTACTAATAACTGAGTTCCCCCACCAGGAGCTGCTTCTTTTCCCTGCAGTGTCCTCTGCCTCCGTCCTATGGGCCTCCCTTGCCACAGTTGTCCGCAACCTCCTTAGTCTCCTCTGTGGGTGCATCCATAGGGGAACTATGCTCCACCAGAATGGTGTATGGATTCTGCAGTGGTACAACTGACTGGGTGTGCCTCTTTTCTACCACCCTCACCCTCCCTGAGCCCACTGTGGTCCAACTGCTGTGCTTTCTTGGCAACCTCTGAGGCAGTGGTGGTGGCCCTGGTGCTCCCTGGGTGGAGGAGGTTCCCCTACTACTGTCCAGTGTGGCCTGAAGACAGACAACCTCCTTCCTCAGAGCAGAGAGTTGCCTGCAAATAGGGAAGCATCTCAGCCTCCAGAAAGACTCCTGGAAGACTGTTGCCCCACAGCCAGTGCATTGCACTGCTCCCCACATGTCTGTCTACCTTCCTGTTTATCCTGTATAATTTTTTTTTGTTATATGTAAATATATATAGTGTGTACACTTATATTGTCAGTGCAGTCTGCTGGTAAGGATATGACAGTGGAATGCACCTTGCCCTCTTGAGGAAATGATGTCAGAACGCCTGGTATAAAGGAAATGGCACCAGGGGAGGGTGGGGTGAGGGGATTTTGGCCCAAGCTGTGCCCTCTCAAAACAATCAGCTAAATGCTCTGACCCACCACTATGATGAGTGTTGACCTTCCTGTCAGCAAGACAACCCACACAACAATTTAACAGACAAAATACCCTGCTAAACAAACAAGAGAAAAATCAAGCAACAGTCAAACACAGGTAAGCCTCTCCTGCCCCAATACAGCCTGGTGATTTGTGCTCTGAAAACAATCAGCCCCAAAATGAGTCAGCTGTGCACAAGGGAAGAAAAAGTAAACAGTATTCCAGTCCCTCTGGGTTTAAACTCCCGATCTCCAAAGCAGTGTTGCAAGTCCCTTCATTCAAAAGAACAATAACAAGTGTAAATTGTAAAGTAAGATACACCTCCCTCTGATGTGAGCAAGACTGTGTTTCCTGCTGATTCTAAGGTCAGTATTTTCTCCTTTCCAGCTTTCAGTTAGAGATGGCTTCCACCTGAAGAATATTTGCTTTTCTAATGAATCTGCTACAAACTACTTGCTTATAGTAATCTGATCAGGTCTATAAGACTCTTCCAAAAGCTATTAGCTGATAAGTAGCTGTGCTGTAAGCACCACCTGACAGCCTGGTCTGGTCTTTGAAAGCTCTCAGAGAAAAAAACAGTTTCCACCCCCTGGGGCAATGTCTGGGTCAAATACACAGCCCTCACCTGCACTCACTACAGGACTTATGGCAAATCTTCAGCCCAGTGAATAACTCACAGTACCACAAATATTGCGGCGAAGTAAAAGTCACCAAACAACTATCCTGCAGAATGTGTTCCTTGGCTGCTGTGTACTGCCGTGTGCTCACCATGAGATGGGAGCGACTGGAGTGGGAAGGCGGCCTGTGTTACTTGGCTGCTGAGCACCTGTGTGTTCACTGCAGGACAGGAGGAGCTGGAGTAGGAAGGCAGCCTGTGTTTCTTGGTTGCTGTGTACCTCCATTTGCTCACTGCAGTATGGGAGGGGCTGGAGTTAGAAAGTGTTTTTTGGCTGTTGTACACCTCCATGTGCTCACTGTGGGATGGGAGGGGCTTAAGTGGGAAGGCAGGTTGTGTTTCTTGGCTGCTGTGCACAACCATGTGCTCAGCACAGGATGGGATGGGCTGGAGTGGCAAGGCAGCTTGTGTTCCTTGGCTGCTGTGTACCTCCATGAGCTCACCGTGACAAGGGAGGGGCTTCAGTGGAAAGGCAGGCACTGTTCTTTAGCTGCTGTGTAATTCCTTCACCTCTATGGGAGGGGCTGGTGTGGGAAAGCAACCTGTGCTCTTTGGCTGCTGTGCACCTCCGAGTGCTCACCGTGGGATGGGAGGGGCCTGAGTGGGAAGGCAGTCTGTGTTCTTTGACTGCTGGGCAATTCTGTCTGCTCACCGCAGGATGGGAGGGGCTGGAGTGGAAAAATAACCTGTGTTCCTTGGCTGCTGTACACCTCCAAGTACTCACTGCAGGATGGGAGGGGCTGCAGTGGGAAGCCAGGCTGTGTTCCTTGGCTACCGTGCACCTCAGTTTCCTCACCATGGAATGGGAGGGGCTGGAGTGGCAAGCTAGCCTGTGTTCCTTGACTGCTGTGTACCACAGTGTGTTCATTGCGGGATGGGAGTTGCTGGATTGGTAAGGCAGCCTGTGTTTCTTCAGTGCTTTGCTACTCTGTGTGCTCACTGCAGGATGGGAGAGGACGGAGTGGGAAGTCATACTGTGTTCCTTGGCTGCTGTACATCTCCGTGTCCTCACTGTAGAAAGGATGGGGCTGGAGTGGGAAGGCAGCCTGTTTCTTGGCTGCAGTACACCTCCATATGCTCACTGTGGGATCGGAGGGGCTCGAGTGGGAAAGCAGGCTGTGTTCCTTGGCATCTGTGTACTTCCATGTGTTCACCATGGGATGGAAGGGGCTTGGGTGGGAAGGCAGCCTGTGTTCTTTGACTGCTGTACACCTCCCTGTGCTCACTGCAGGATGGGAGTAGCTGGAGTGGGATGGCAGCCTGTGTATTTTGGGTGCTATTTATCTCTGTGTGTTCATCATGGGATGGGAGGGGGTAGATTCAGCAGGCAGCTTGAGTTCCTTGGCTGCTCTGCATCTCTCAGTGCTTATGGTGGGATGGGAGGTGCTGGAGAGGGAAGGAAGCTTGTGTATCTTGGCTGCTGTGCACCTCTGGGTGCTTATGGTGGGATGGGATGCACTGGAGTGGGAAGACAGCTTGAATTCCTTGACTGTTGTGCACCTCTGAATGCTTATGGTGGGATGGAAGGGGCTGGAGTGGGAAGGCAGCTTGTGTTCCTTAGCTGCTGTGCAGCTCTGAGTGCATATGGTGGGATAGGAGGGGCTGGAATGGGAAGGCAGCTTGTGTTCCTATGCTGCTGTGCAGCTCTGAGTGCATATGGTGGGATAGGAGGGGCTGGAATGGGACGGCAGCTTGTGTTCCTATGCTGCTGTGCACCTCTGAGTGCTTATGGTGGGATGGGAGGGGCTAAAGTGGGAAGGGAGCTGGTGTTCCTTGGCTGCTGTGCAGCTCTGCGTGCATATGGTGGGATGGGAGGGGCTGGAGTGGGAAGGCAGCTGGTGTTCCTTGGCTGCTGTGCAACTCTGAGGGCTTATGGTGGGATGGGACGTGCTGGCGTGGGAAGGCAGCCTGTGTTCCTTGGCTCCTGTGCAGCTGAGTGCTTATGGTAGGATGGGAGGGCTGGAGTGGGAAGGGAGGTTGTGTTCCTTGGCTGCTGTGCACCTCTGAGTGCTTATGATGGGATGGAAGAGGCTGGATTGGGAAGGCAGCTTGTGTTCCTAGGCTACTGTGTACCTCTGAGGGCTTATGGTGGGATAGGAGGGGCTGGAGTGGGAAGGGAGCTGGTGTTCCTTAGCTGCTGTGCAGCTCTGAGTGCATATGATGGGATGGGAGGGGCTGGAATGGGAAGGCAGCTTGTGTTCCTATGCTGCTGTTCACCTCTGAGTGCTTATGGTGGGATGGGAGGGGCTGAAGTGGGAAGGGAGCTGGTGTTCCTTGGCTGCTGTGCAGCTCTGCGTGCATATGGTGGGATGGGAGGGGCTGGAGTGGGAAGGCAGCTGGTGTTCCTTGGCTGCTGTGCAGCTCTGAGTGCTTATGGTGGGATGGGACGTGCTGGAGTGGGAAGGCAGCCTGTGTTCCTTGGCTGCTGTGCACCTCTGAATGCTTATGGTGGGATGGGAGGGGCTGGATTGGGAAGGCAGCTGGTGTTCCTTGGCTACTGTGCACCTCTGCGTGCTTATAGTGGGATGGGAGGGCCTGGAGGGGGAAGGGAGCTTGTGTTTCTTGGCTCCTGTGCAGCCGAGTGCTTATGATGGGATAGAAGAGGCTGGATTGGGAAGGGAGCTTGTGTTCCTCTGCTGCTATGCACCTCTGAGTGCTTATGGTGGGATGGGGGGGCTAGAGTGGGAAGGCAGCTTGTGTTCCTTGGCTGCTGTGCACCTCTGAGTGCAAATGGTGGGATGGGAGGGGATGGAGTTGAAAGGGAGCCTGTGTTTCTTGGCTGTTGTGCACCTCTAAGTGCTTATCATGGGATGGGAGGGGCTGAAGTGGGAAGGCAGCTTGTGTTCCTTAACTGTTGTGCACTTCTGAGTGCTTACAGTGGGTTGGGAGGGGCTGGAGTTGGAAGACAGGTTAAGTTCCTTGGCTGCTGTACACCTCTGAGTGCTTATGGTGGGATTAGAAGGCTGGAGTGGAAGGCAGCCTGTGTTCCTTGGCTGTTGCGCACCTCCGCATGTTTATGGTGGGATGGGAGGAGCTGGAGGAGGAAGGGAGCTTGTGTTTCTTGGCTGCTGTCCACCTCTTAGTGCTTACAGTGGGATGGGAGGGGCAGGAGTGGGAGGGCTGGAGGGGGAAGGCAGCTTGTGTTCCTTGGCTGTTGTGCAGCTCTGAGTGCTTATGGTGAGATGGGATGCACTGGAGTGGGAAGGGAGCTTGAGTTTCTTGGCTGCTGTGCACCTCTGAGTGCTTATGGTGGGATGGGAGGGGCTGGAGTGGGAAGGTAGCCTGTGTTCCTTGGCTGTTGTCCACCTCTGAGTGCTTATGGTGGGATGGGAGGGGCTGGAGTGGGAGGGCTGGAGTGGGAAGGTAGCCTGTGTTCCTTGGCTGCTGTGCACCTCTTGAGTGCTTACGGTGGGATGGGATGCACTGCAGCGGGAAGGCAGCTTGTGTTCCTTGGCTGCTGTGCACCTCTGAGTGCTTATGGTGGGATGGGATGCACTGCAGCGGGAAGGCAGCTTGTGTTCCTTGGCTGCTGTGCACTTCTGAGTGCTTACAGTGGGATGGGATGCACCGCAGCGGGAAGGCAGCTTGTGTTCCTTGGCTGCTGTGCACTTCTGAGTGCTTACAGTGGGATGGGATGCACCGCAGCGGGAAGGCAGCTTGTGTTCCTTGGCTGCTGTGCACCTCTGAGTGCTTACAGTGGGATGGGATGCACCGCAGCAGGAAGGCAGCTTGTGTTCCTTGACTGCTGTGCACATCTGAGTGATTACGGTGGGATGGGATGCACCACAGTGGGAAGGCAGTTTGTGTTCCTTGACTACTGTGCACCTCTGAGTGATTATGGTGGGAAGGGAGGGGCTGGAGTGGGAAGGGAGCTTGTGTTCCTTGGCTGTTGTGCACCTCTGAGTGCTTAGGGTGGGATGGGATGTGCTGGAGTGGGAAGGGAGCTTGTGTTCCTTGGCTGCTGTGCACATCTGACTGCTTATGGTGGAAAGGGAGGGGCTGGAGTGGGAAGGCAGCCCGTGCTTCTTGCCTGTTGTGCAGCTCAGAGTGCTTATGATGGGATTGGATGGGCTGGAGTGGGAAGGAATCTTGTGCTCCTTGGCTACTGTGCAGCTCTGAGTACTTATGTTGAGATGGGAGGGGCTGGAGAGGGAAGGCAGCTTGTGTTCCTGGGCTGCTGTGCACCTCTGAGAGCTTATGGTGGGATGGGAGGGGCTGGAGTGGAAGGGAGCCTGTGTTCCTTGGCTGCTGTGCAGCTCTCAGTGCTTATAGTTGGATGGGAGGGGCCGGAATGGGAAGTGAACATGTGTTCCTTGGCTGCTGTGCACCTCTGTGTGCTTGTGGTGGGATGGGAGGGGCTGGAGTGGGAAGGAAGCTTGTGTTACTTGGCTGTTCTGCACCTCCGAGTGCTTATGGTGAGATGGGAAGGGCTGGAGGAGAAGGCACCTTGTGTTCCTTGACTGCTGTGCATCTCTGAGTGCTTATGGTGGGATGGGAGGGGCAGGAGTGGGAAGGCAGCTTGTGTTTCATTGATGCTGTGCACCTCTTAGTGCTTATGGTGGGATGGGGGAGCTGGAGTGGGATGGCAGCTCATATTTTCTGGCTGCTGTGCACCTCTGATTGCTTAAGTGGGATGGGAGGGGCTGGTGTGGGAAGGGAACCTGTCTTCTGCTGTGTACCTCTGAGTGCTTATGGTGGGATGGGAGGGGCTGGTGTGGGAAGGCAGCTTGGGTTTCTTGACTGCAGTGCCCCTCTGTGTGCCTATGAAGGGATGGGAGGGGCTGGATTGGGAAGGCAGCTTGTGTTCCATTGCTGCTGTGCACCTCTGAGTGCTTATGGTGGGATGGAAGGGGCTGGAGTGGGAAGGCAACGTGTGCTGCTTGGCTGCTGTTCACATCTGAGTGCTTATGGTGGGATGGGAGGGGCTGGAGTGGGAAGGGAGCCTGTCTTTCTTGGCTGCTGTGTACCTCTGGATGCTTATGGTGTGATGGAATGCACTGGAGGTGGAAGGAATCTCGAGTGCCTTGGCTGCTGTGTACCTCTGAGTGCTTATGGTGGGATGGGAGGGGCTGGAGTGGGTAGGGAACCTGGGTTCCTTGGCTGCTGTGCACCTCTGAGTGCTTATGAAGGGATGGCAGGGGCTGTTGTGGGATGGCAGCTTGTGTTCTCTGGCTGCTGTGCACCTGAGAGTGCCTGTGGTGGGATGGAAGGGGCTGGAGTGGAAGGGAGCCTGTGTTCCTTGGCTGTTGTGCAGCTCTGAGTGCTTATGGTGGGATAGGAAGGGCTGGAGTGGGAAGAGAACATGTGTTCCTTGGCTGCTGTGCACCTCTGAGTGCTTATGGTAGGATGGGAGGGGCTGGAGTAGGAAGGGAACCTGTGTTTCTTGGCTGCTGTGCAGCTCGAAGTGCTTATGGTGGGATGGTATGCACGGGAGTGGGAAGACAGCTTGTGCTCCTTGTCTGCCTTGCACCTCCGAGTGCTTATGGTGGGATGGGAGGGTCTGGAGTGGGAAGGTAGCTTGTGTTCCATTGCTGCTTTGCACCTCAGAGTGCTTATGGTGGGATGGGAGGGGCTGGAGTGGGAAGGCCGCTTGGGTCCCTTGGTTGCTGTGCAGCTCTGAGTGCTCATGGTGGGATGGGAGGGGCTGTAGTGGGAAGGCAGCTTGTGTCCCTTGGCTGCTGTGCAGCTCTCAGTGCTTGTGGTGGGATGGGAGGGGCTGGAGTGGGAAGGATACCAGTGTTTCTTGGCTGCTATGGAGCTCTGAGAGCTTATGGTCGGACGGGAGGGGCTCGAGTGGGAAGGTAGCTTGTGTTCCCTGGCTGCTGAGCACCTCTGAGTGCTTATGGTGGGATGGGATGCACTGGAGTGGGAAGGGAACCTGTGTTCCTTGGCTGCTGTGCACCTCTCAGTGCTTATGGTGGGATGGGAGGGGCTGGAGTGGGAAGGCAGCTTGTATTCCTTGGCTGCTGTGCACCTCTCAGTGCTCACTGTAGGATAAAATGTGCTGGAGTGGAAAGGCTGCCTGTGTTCCTTGGCTGCACTGCAGCTGCATTTGCTCACTGTAGTATACGATGTGCTAGAGTGTAAAGGCAACCTGTGTTCCTTGGCTGCACTGCACTTGCATTTGCTCACTGTAGGATAAAACATGCTGGAGTGGGAAGGCAGCCTGTGTTTCATAGCTGCTGTGCACCAACATGTGCTCACTGAGGGACGGGATGGGATGGGTTGGAGTTGGAATGCTGCCAGTGTTCCTTGGCTGCTGTGCACTGCAGTGTGCTCAGTACAGGATAGGAGGGGCTAGAGTGGGAAGGCAGCCTGTGTTCCATGGCTGCTGTACACCCGCCCCCCATTTTCTATGGATCTGCAGCACACGGTGGTTGCCACAGAAATTATGACCTGCTGCAGAATTTGGGGCTGGCCACAGAAATTGCACTGAAATTTCTCCTGTAAGATAGAGATTGACACTGCTCCTTTCAAGCAATTCTGCCTACTTGTAGCTTTTTAAGAACTAATATTCGCCCCAAACCCTCAAACCATCCCCACCGAATCCTGAAAGCCCCCCAAGTCACCCTGTGTTTTCTTTTTTTTTTTTTTATCAGCACCCCATTATTTATTTCAGTTTAGATTAATACCTTTGAGTCAAGGACTCGTTTTCAAAGGTTCCAAGTCAGTCAAACTGGAATAATTAAAAAAAAATGTGCATACAGATACAGACAACATGTCACATCAGTTAGACTACAGAAAAGTTACAAAGGGTCGCACATACTTTTAAGGTTCACTAATACATAGGAGTTTAACATAGCAATTAATAGTTCATAGTGCAAGACATTGTAGTGTTAGAAACAAGTGCAGGGATGAAAGGCCAGGGATTGTGTCCCCACTGGGTCAGTCAGGGGGCCAGTGGTAATGGGGGGGGTGGTAGCAGCTGGTTGTGGGTGTTGATTGTGCGCATCAGAGGTAGCCAGGAGTGGGAGTGGGGGAGCAGTCCCAGGTAGGCATTGTTAAATGTTTATGTCAGTAGTAGATGGAGTGGGAGACTGGGGGATGTGGGGAGGGGGGAAAAGGCCAGTGCATAGTAGGGATAGGGAGGGAGTGAAATCTGTGCTAGGTTGGTGTCTGAGGGTAGGGAGATTCATTGGAGACAGCGGAAGGGGGAGTGCAGGCGCAGCAGTGGGGTGGTTTGTGCAAGGGGGTGGAGGTGATGGTAGAGGTGCCCTTTGCATGAGTTAAGTGCGGCATCCACAGATCTTTTTTAGTTCTAGCTGGGAACAAAGCCTGGTTTTGAATTGTCTGAGCTTTTCACTTTCCAGGAGTGAGGTAGACAGCTCATTGAACCGCTTTGGGCCCAGGAAGGAGAGGGATCTCTGTGCAAGATTAGTGTGCTTGAATGCATTTTCGGTCCAAGGCTGCATGATAATAGTTTGCTGTTTCCTACTAGTGGGCCAGAATGCTTTTTTCTTATCCCAGTGGTGCTTTGTATGGTCCACACAAAACCATACTGGGGCATACAAACATACGAACCTGCAAAATTTGCCAGCAGACAAAGGCCTAGAGGTCTATCAAGTCTGCTCAAATGTGTAGCTGCCCCTTCCACCCACCCACTCCACTGACCCTCCCCCTTGCCCTGTCCCAGCCCCTTTTGAAGCAGTCCACTGTTTTACTGGATACCACTTCTGCCGGTAACATATTCTGCCCAGCTACCACCCTCTCTGTAAAAACGTGTCTCCTCATCTCCCTCTTGAACCTTCCTCCCTCCAGTCTCATATCATGGCCCTGGGTGTCTCTCCTCTCCCTTTGAACAGCCCCTCTGTACCTGTCTTGTTTATTCCTTTCATGTACTTAAGGGTTTCAATCATGTTCCCCCGTCCCTCCTCTCCTCCAGTGAGTACATGTTCAGCTCCCTCAGCCTCCTCTCGTATGGTAAGTTTGCCAACTCCTTTATCATCTTTGTCACCCTGCACTGCACCCCCTCCAGTAACATAATGTCCCTGTTCAGATATGGGCACCAGTACTCTAGGTGTGGTATAACTAATGACCTAAACAGTGGCAGAATCACCTCCCCCCCTCCTCAAGAAGATACCCCTTGCAATGCAACCCAGCATTTTGTTTGCCTTTGCAGCTGCCTTCCTACATTGTACCGAGTTATTCATTGACCCTCTGATGAGCATCCCCAGATCCTCCTTCTCCTTCTCCTCTGTCTTGGCTAGCTGCACTCCCCCCAGCTGGTAACTCCTCTTTGGGTTCTTCACCCCAAAATGCAGCACCTTGCACTTTTTGTCATTAAACCCCAGTTTCCAGGTATCTGACCAGGTTTCCAGCTTTTCTAGATCATTCTGCAACCCCTGCCATCCCCCTAGACTGATCTTGCTCTTGATGTCCAATGATGTGTGTGCAATGAATATCCCAAACAACGCTGGTCCCAACATCAAGCCCTGTGAAACACTGCTTGTCACTACTCTTGGGGATGAGAGTGCCCCATCCACTCACCACCACCCTCTGTTGCCTTCCCTGAAGCAAGTTCCCTACCCATCTCACCAGCTTTGCACCTTCCCCTATGCCTTCTAACCTACTTCACAGCCTCCCATGTGGCACAGAGTTGAATGCCTTACTGAAGTCCAGATGCAGGGCATCCACTGCATGGTCCCTGTCCAATTGCCTAGTTACCCAGTCATAGAACTCCACCAGTTTGGTTTGGCAGGATCTGCCATGTATGAAGCCATGCTGTCTGCTGTCCTGTAGTCCTTTGGCCTCCAGCCTCTCCTTCAGGATAGTCTCCATCAGCTTACTAGCAATGGATGTGAGGCTCACCAGTCTCTAGTTACCCAGTTCATCCTTGGGGCCAATCTCGTGGAGGGGCACTACATGAGCCATCCTCCAATCCTGAGGTACAAACCCTGAGTGTAGTGAGGCATTAAATAGGTCTGCATGAATCCAGCATTTGGGTTCAGCAGTAATAGGAAGAGGTGGAGGATTGCCCTACACTGTTGAACCAAAAAAGGATACAGAGTGACTCAATGAGGCTCTAGGTGGAATGACTCTTGGGACTTGGATATGCAAAGCTGGTATTTCTTGTTTTATGAGGGTGGCAAAGTAATGTCTAAGAGTAGACTTTACAATACTTTTGAGGCAGGAAGAGGCAGAGGATCGCTGTACAGTGTTGGGATGGATAATGATACACATTTAAATCTACAAGACCTCTCGATGGCATTCTCAAGGCTTGTTAGGAAAGTGGTGGGGTTGAGATGGGCAGTGGTGCGGTTTACCTGCTCTAAAACCATGAGAAGGTAAAGTTCTTGGGGGGGGGTGGCAATGTACTATCCTTATGGGGTTTAGAGCACAAGTGGTTGCTGAGGGTGGGACTATGAGGTTGTCAGTCTGATGGGTCAACTCTGGTGCCTAGGGAAGAAAAATTTAAATTATAAAAATGTAAGCAAAGGGACAGCTAAGTAAATAAAAAAAATTGTTGGGACAGGAAAAGAATGAGAGAATGCTGGATAGACTGAAGAGATTAAAAATATGACACCAAGGTAAAAGTGAAAAGCTAGATTATTTGTGTAAAGTGTGGAAACTAAATAATGGAAGAAAAAACAAATTGAGAAAATAAAGAAAGTCATAAAGACATTGCAGATGAAAATTTTTTTTACATTTTTAAACATATATATGTTGCTCCGGGACAATATGCAAGGGTGGGCAAGAGAGATTTCATGCTCACTACACCACAATTAGAATGCCACTGAAGAACAAAGTAGATTTACTCAGTGCATCAGTGCAACTTCTAAGTTTTTTTTAAAAGCACTAATAGCTTGAACATTCAGGTGTGCCTTTTGCACAGTGAACGAAGAATGGCGAAATCCCTCACAGTGACAATCGACAGGTTTTGAGACTGTCACTGTGAGAAACCCAAGGATGAAATTTTGCCCTTTCACTGTCTTTTGCCCCCCACTGAACCAACAATGACTCAGAGTTAGTTATCTTAAGAAGGGGGGAGTTTGAGGGGCAGAAGCCCCCAGATAGAAAACACAATGTCTGACAGGTGAAATTTTGCCTATCAACATTGGGGATATCACCATGTTGAACTTCAACAACACTGTTATCCTTTTGGCATGGTAGAACTGACCTTTCAATACAGTAGTCAGTTTTTCTATTTTTTGATAACCAGGTAAGGTTACAAAAGAATAAATCCAGAACAGCCCACCTCCAATTTGAATCAAATTGTGGATCTGTTTAACTGGCAGCCCTCTCTCTTTTACGTCCCTAGTCTGACAGCCAGACCCCAGTATGTTAACATTCTGTGATAAAGTTATTTGTAGAGCATTGCAAATATAATAATTTTCCTTCCTGGGTGGGTAGTGGTGTTGAGATGGGTGGAGGTAGGCTACACAGGATTTAGTATATTAGGACCCCTTTGAAAATTAGCTTTGGCTAAATTGGGTTATCCTGTTTCTGATATCAGAATAACATTTTTTACTTACTTTAAAAAGTTTATCAGGCAAGGATTTTGGGGGGCAGGATCATGTTAAGGAGAGGATAAAATACCTTGATGCCTCAGTGCCCACTACAGTGGCACAGCATGGTCCGCGGTAAACTCCCACCTCACAGGAGGACCCCCCCTCTGGCACAGGGCAAAGCGGTAGCAGACCCTCATCCCCATGGTGTGACCATCCAAGCCATGCCTCCGGACCCACCAGAACCAGTGCACAGTGCCATATGCATGGTGAAGGGGCACAGCTAAGCACCCATGGAGTAAACCAACCCATGCTGACTCCAGGAATGGCGGGAGCCTACAGGCGATAGGCAACATACCATGCACATTCTGCAGCACAGTGAAGGGCTGGGCACACCCACCCAAGCCCCACAGCAGCCCCCAATCCACAGGGTCACAGGACGCCACACACTACCATGGCCAACTCACCCAGGGACATTGGGCAGTGTTTGCACAGGTAATGCAAAGCACACTGACACATCCCCTTACTTCCCTTGGTGCCAGAGGCATTCATTATTCTGTGCCTTTGCTGCCCGGCCCGCCTTTCCTGTAATTGCTTTCCTGTGGGCACCATTCTCTGGTGGGCTGTTGGTGGTTCACATATCCTGTGTGCTCAGCCAGGAGGTGCTCCTGTTCTGGACTATAGCAGGTATAGAGAGCGCTCTTACTGGGCTGTGACTACAGTCACTCTTTTACTGCTTTTCATCTTTCTTTGGCTATCAATTTTTGGGTGTCCACTCTTCAAGTGTTGCCCACTATCCTTGCACCAATGCAGTGGCACACTACTATGGCTTCTACCACAGCAACATGTGCTTTGACACTGGTGTTACAGACCAATGGGATATTTATGGACTGGTGCTCATGACCTATACTGCATGTGGCTCCCTTGCAGCTACATGTGCTTTCACACTGGTGTTCCAGATCAATGGGAGGGTTTGGGACTGGTGCTGTAGACCTATTATTCAAGGCTCCTACTTCTGTGTGGCAGATTGGGACCAAGTTCTGAGGCAAGATTACCATTTGCCGCAGAACTTCTGCAGCATTGGTTTGTAATTCTGTGGAAGTTCTGCAGCACTAATGAATTACCACATCACAGTGTCAGCTTGTCATCCTGACTTCACATCCATGGTGATGGTTATAGGAATCAGAATGGGGGAAAAGCACAGTAACACTGGTTCAAAAAATAACAGATTTATAGAAATAATTTTATGTCTAAAAAAGCAACAAAAAATATATCCCTGAAGGTCCTAGCCTATTACATAAATGAAATATGCGGAGGGCACCTTATGTGATAAGTAAGGTATTTCTATACTCATGCTGTCCATACCACTCATGAGGTCCCCACTGTGCATCACTTACATATTTATGCAATCTGTCACATACATACAAGGTGTGTGTAGATATACATAGTGTGTGAGAGACAGACTGACTGTGTGTATATATAGACACACATTAAATTTCCATGAAATTGTATCTTCATTCATGCAGGTTCCTTTGGAAATGGAATAAACAGAATAGAGGAGATATTCTAAAACTCACTTTTCATGCCAACCTCCTTCCCCTGTCATACTATCAGGCCATGGCATGCATGTAAACCCATTGTGAGATAAAGCTCTCCAGCCCATCACAGATGGTCTGGCAGTATAGGCTAGAGGTTAGAGTAACAAGCTGTGAATGGGCTTGGTACATCCAGCAGACCAGATCTGGCTTGATTCTCACAACCTCCACTTGCATACTGTGTGACTCTAAGCAAGTCATTTAACTGCCCAATGCTCCCAGGTTGCCCCTGAAAACAGGCACTTGTGCCTAGTGGGCCTTACCCAATTACCAAAGAATAAAATAAAAAATTGAAATAAACAATGCGTCTCCCGTGTAACAGAACACTGCTCCATACCTTTCCAGGCTCAGAGCAGTGGTGTACTCCCTCAGTTCTTGTGTGCCCAGCCAGGTTCCAGAGCTCGTCTCTGAACCAGAGTTGCTGGAATGTGAACACAACATGCTACCCTCAGGCCCAACAGCTGGACCTGTGCACAACATTTCTACATAACGTTTAGGTGATTCTATCAACCAATAACAATATGTAATCAATAACCCTGGCAAAAACCTGCACAGTGCAATTATTTAACAGGTCTAGTCTTTCAACAGGTCTATACATTATTATATTCCATTTTTCTGGGCATAATTATTTTTCTTAAAAATGATGGGTTAATTTATTTTACTTGTTATTCATTTCAGATGGCATCTGTATACCTTAAAAGCACAAATACGTTTGTATAAAGTAAGGTATAGACTTAACAGGTCTATGCCATTGTCAAGGTTTTGTTTAAATTGGCCCTAGTGTAATAACACAAGACTGAAAATTGTATTAGGCTGTAGCAGGTTGAGCAAATATCACAGTACTTGATGTGCTATGCCAGCGCCTCTGGCAGTGGGAACTGTGGTAGATACAATAAGTGGCTATTCATTTCTGTAGCAGAATGCAGACATTTCATTACCCAACGTCCTAACGTATGACATCATAGC
Source organism: Neoceratodus forsteri (assembly GCA_016271365.2). Lineage (NCBI taxonomy): Eukaryota > Metazoa > Chordata > Ceratodontiformes > Ceratodontidae > Neoceratodus > Neoceratodus forsteri. The sequence goes on along the minus strand of CM057457.1, from coordinate 387,741,844 downwards.
AATGATATCACATTCTGAGCATAGAGGTGTTTTGGATATAAAAAGAGAGGAAGAGAACCAGCTTCTATGAATAAATAGAAATATTAATAAAGAATTACCAAGGACAGTGAATTCTGCAGCACTGCAGAAGTCCTGCAGTAGGTTGCAAGTTCTGCGCAAACATTTGTAGCTGCAGAATTGTAGAGACCTTGCTGTTACCCTCTGTGTCCGGTTGTGCAGCCAATTTTTTACCCAGGTTACACCCTGGGGCCCACTCCCAGGCTGGCTAACTCTATTATTAATCTTGTGTGTGGGACTGTGTCAAATGCCTTGCTAAAGTCTAAGTAGGCCATATCCTCAGCCTCCCTCTGGTCTAGTACTGTATTAATCTTTGATATTTGCCAAAAGCACTCTTCTTGGCACATGCAGCATGGTTTCCTTTTGCAGTTCATATGGCGTCACAGATATTATATTTTAGATGCGTCGTAAGGTTCCTTTTGATTAGTCGTATTACTTCAAACACTATTAGAGTGATTTATGCCTCCTTTTTCCACATCAGTTTAGTGTCTGTTTGCATAGCTAAGTATTTCATCATTTTTTGTCTATGTGCAGAATACTGTAGTAGCTAGGTGTGGTTACTTTGATCAGCATTTGTACCTTTGTTCTTTTTGCTTCTATTACAACATGTTTTTCTTGCCTCCACATTCCTGGCAGTTGGTATCAGATGCTCCCATGTGATCATTACATCTTCATTCTCTGCTATTTGTGTTTCCAGTGTTTCTCTGCTACCTTATGTTATAGTGGTGAATCCATTAATGTCTTGTGAGGTTTTACTGTGCTTAAAAATTCCTGCTACATTCAGCACATTTATGTTGTGTCCTCCATGCGAACCAACTAATATATTGTTAGGTTACTCTTCTGGACAATAAATTTCATGCTTAGCTGTATCAAAGCATTTACTAAAGAATAAGTGAAGGTGGATCAGGAAATTAAAATACAGGAGCAAGAGCCAAAACAAAAAAAAAGAAACAGATTTGGAAGAGTACAAAACACCACAAGGTAAGATCACAAAAAAATTACAAGAGCTAGAAGAACGTGCAAAAAATTAAAAAAAAAATTGAATATGCAAAAGGACCTACAGGACTACAAGAACAACAAGACCTACACTAGGAATAAGCTTAAACCCACCTTCAGAGAAAAAACAGATCTATATGTTTGAGTCAGACTCTTCACATTATTCTGAGAGTGCCTCAGATAGAAAACACAAGAGAAAGCAATTGATTTAAGAAAGGCAGAGGGGCAGGGGTGGTCATGATCATGACAGAGGAAGGAGATGGCAACCATACCGAGACAACTACAATTGATATGATGAGAAGGAACAGTCGAGTAGATCATGACAGGGTACAAGACAAGATACAATCACAGTCAATATCATGAGGAGGAATAGCCCAGTACATCATGGCATGGTACAAGACAATATACAATTGCAAAGACAAAACATGTGGACAGAGGCATAGACAGAGACCTGGGCAGAGACATAGACAGAGACCTTGAAAATAAAAGAAACACAAACAGGAAAGGGAAAAAAAAATACAGCCCATGGGGGTCTTGTAATGAGGCAGCGCTGCAAAACCCAGACCAAATAGGGGAAATACAAATATACAGCCTATCAGGATGTACTCTAAATACTGAGGAAATTTCAGTCCTCAGTTAGGGTCTTTCTTCTTGCCCACACAATAAAGCCAACTATTTTTATAGTGTAATTAGATATGCACGGGTGTTTTGTTTTTTTGTAAACCAAGACCAAGGCAAATCTTTAGCACAGAAGCAATACCTCCAGATAAAGATAAAAGAAAGAAAAAGGGGACAAAATAACTTGACTTGGCACTCACATATAAATCCAAATTTATGCCGCTGGGAACATTCCCTCAAATGTAGAAACCTATATTAAAGTTGTTGAGAAAGGCCTAGAAAAATTATCAGGGAGGCAATGAATATTGATAGAAGAACTAGATATAACCTCCCAGCTGCACTTGGGAAACAGTTACACAGCAGCAATAAAACTAGCTGATAAAGGAGTGAGATAGTCCTGTATGAATGCAAAATGTATCCGGGAGAGTACCTCAGACAACTGAGTACACAGGATATGTACGGTAGGTTACAAGGGGACTGCACAACAACCACACAAGAAGTGGTGTTCTGGCTCCCTTGAAAAGGGCTATGAAGAAGGATCACTGACAAAGTGGAGAAAACTACACTTTTTAACTCTAAACCAATAAAACCTATATTTACATTTTACCTAAAATACACAAAATCTGCAACAACCCCAGGCAGGTCCATCGTGTCAGGAGTTGGGTAAATCTTGGAACCCCTTTCAGTATTTGTTAATTACTTCTCAGTATTACTCGATATTTGCAAAGATAGAAGGAGGCACTAGGCCCATCGACGCCACCCTCCCTACAAATTGTAGAGTTTATTATAAGCTATCTCAAAGTATATTTATCCAGTTCTGTTTTGAATGAATTAAAACAAGATATATTTGCAAGATTCTGGGGTAGACAGTTCCATAAAGTTGCAGCTCTTATGAAAAGTAATGCTGCCATTCGGAAGTTAATACCTTGGGGATCCAGATTCGTCTTTCATGGCACCACTGGTTATCTGGTTTATGAGCCATTGTGATACTGGCGGCTTTCATAGGAGACCCATCTCCCAAAATTTTAAATAGGAGCAGTACATCTCCAAGGTCCCTTCTTATTTTTAGGCCAAGGGAGCCTAATTGTTCCTAGTAAGGCAAATGTTTCACTTGTAGTAACAGTAGAAAATCTATTTTTAATCAGGAAAGTATGACCTTCCACCATTAGGACAAAGTCCTGTTTACAAGGTGCTCCTAAAAGCAATAAGACTCCATGTTTACAGAAACGTAAACCAATACAACATATCACAATGAACAATTAATTTTGACTATCATAAAGACAGTTACATTAACATGTGCAAAGAATACATAGACAACTGTTAACATGTGCACGACTTGAATATGAACTTTTAATAACTTGTGAAAAGTTTAAGCTAGATCTTAATCAAACCATTTACATCTAGTTGTAAGTTCTTGCTTTAAAGCCGTGTTGAACCGATTTCTGTTGTCACATAAATTTTTTTTTGTTTGAATACTCAAGTCATTCCACACTTTGAAACAGACTTTGATGGCAAACAAGGACCGCTTGGCCCACCTAGTCTGCCCATTTCCCTACCTATAGGATAAGCTGCAGATCCTAGTTAACCAACAGCCTATTTCTTCCTACCCCCCCCAACAAAAATTGCCTTATGTCTGTCCCATGCATTCTTGAATTCTCCCACAGTTTTAGATCTGACAATCTCCTCAGGAAGGCTGTTCCATGCATCCACCACCCTCTGTGAAAAAAATACTTATCACATTGCCCCTGAGCCGTCCCCCCCTCCATCTTCAAATTGTGTCCCCTTGTTCTTGAACATCTCTTTTTCTGAAAGATGCCACCCTCTTGGACTTGTCAATTCCACTGAGCTACTTAAGTTTCTATCATCCCCCCCCTTTCCTCAAGGGTGTACATATTAAGCTCCTTTAGTCTCTCCTCATATGGCTTCTATTGCAGACCCTGCACCATTTTAGTTGCCCTCCTCTGGACTGCCTCCATCCTGTCTATGTCCTTCTGGAGATGGTTCTCCAAAACTGGATGCAGTACTCCAGATGGGGTCTCACCAACTGTCTGTACAGAGGGACAACAACTTTCCGTTTTCTGCTGGTGATGCTTCTCCTTATACATCCCAGTATCCTCCCAGCCCTCCCTACTGCCTTCTCACATTGCTTGCTAACCTTAAGGTCATCTGATATGATTACCCCCAGGTCCCTTTCCATTTTTTTTTTTTTTGTTATTACCACCCCCCCCCCACCATTGTGTATTCTTCCCCTGGGTTTTTGTTTCGCAGGTGCATTATTTTGTACTTCTTTGCACTGACTCCAAGCTGCCATACTTCTGATCATTCCTCCAACCTTGCCAAGTACATTCTCATCCTTTCCACACCTCCTTGTGTATCAACCCTGTTTCAGATCTTTGTGTCATCTGCAAAGAAGCATACTTTCTAGGAGCATGGATATGTTGTTCATCCACACTCTTTTGGCATGTCCCTTTCCCCTTTAAATCTTGTTGGAAGTCTTCAAGCTGGCTCCTCCCACCCACCTGGGTGGTATATACCTCGGCTCCGCCCCAAGATGCCAGATCTTCCTTTCTGCTGGAAGATTCAGGTTCCCTTATGCTACTTTTCAAGTACCGTGGGCCCTGGAGTCTAATAGACAGTTTTCGCCACATTTGCTTTCTTTAAAACTCATAAGAGTTTATGATTCCAATTTGAGAGCATCAGACATGGAAGACAAGTCGTCCCCCAGTTTTCACCGGTATCCTTGCAGACAAAAAATCTCGCACCAATCCCCACCTCTCGTGCATTTACTGCTTGGGTGCCGTGCATGACACCACTGCTTGCACCATCTGTCTGGACTTCCATCCCAATGTCCTGGACGACCACAAGGCATGCCTTCAGCTAGGGAGACTGGAGTTTCACAATCCACCGGTGAAATCGAAGGAGACCAGGTGGGCGGTTTCCGCAGCCACGGGATCTGCTGAGCAGCTTGGACAGATGGCGGCTTTCAAAGAGAAAGCTGCCCAAGCGTCGGCCAGCCGAAGTTTTCATGCCGCTCAACCTGGGCTCCACCTTTACGGGGTCCTTTCGGGAGCTGTGCCAGTCTCTCCCTACCAAGGGTGAGGCACCCTCGGACTCGCACTCCTCCCGCCCCAAGAAAAGGGACAAGGACCCCAAATCATCTTCTGGCCGAAGAAGATGTTCCTGGGACCAAGAGTGGTCCGACACACAGGATCAGGCAGTCTCGGCCTTGGTCAAGATCACTTCCTTGGCCGACAGCTTCTCAGACCTTCCGTTGGGCCAAGGCACCAAGGCAGAGGATATGGCAGAGCCAGCTGAGATTTCTCTCGACCCAATCGAGCCGTTGTCGCAGACCCCGGTTGACTCCTTGGAAAGGACACTCATCCTTTCTTTCCCCGATGAGGAGACCAGTCCTTCAGGCATCCCGATCAAGGGACAGGAGCAGGAACCTCGGTTTTCACAGAGTCTAGCCTCTCCCAATTGACAGAGCCGACAACGGTCACGATCGAGGAGTAGGACCCCGGTCGAAAAACAGGAAAAGGGTCACAAACACTCCCGGAAGAGGCGCCACCACTGTTCCTCTTCCTCCTCGGATGAGGAGAGACTTAGACAGAAGCTCTGCTGATGTTATGAAGACCTCATGTGGCAACAGCTAATTCTGACTGGTCAAAAGCCAGCTACTCCAGCTACATTGGCCATTACTTGGCTCTAGCCTCTTCGGCAGACTCCTCCGGTACAGAGGACTCTGGTTCTCCCTCCGGTAGGGCCAGCATGCATTCCTTCTTGGCCTGTTCCAGTCTCCCCACCAATTTTGGTGGAACCACTGCCTAAGCAGCCTCAGGGAGGGGCCCCCTCAAAGGAGGATCGAACAGATACAGGCTTGCCCCGTCGTCTGTCCATCACTGTGGTCCCTGTTTGCCCTAGGCATATTGAAGGGGACATAGGCAGGAGACCCCTGTATCCAGATTCCTTGGACTCTGATACCACTGGTCTTCACTCACACCCTGATGATGAGTCATCAGTGACAGTCCTGGAGGAATGCCCTTCCTCCTTCCAGGGCATCCTTCGATTAATTTCCGAGTCCACCGGTATGCCACTGCAGCCTATCCAAAAGAAGGTGGAATATCCTCTCACGGATATCCTTAAGAGGGAGGATACCCAGTCGGAGGCCTTCCCAGTGGCTGAAGCCATTGTTGACCTGGCCCTTGAGCTATGGCAGTGTCCTGCTTCTTGCCCAGCTCCATCTGCCCTCATGGCTTGCAAGTACACTGTACCCATGGGGTCCTTGGCAGGCTTCACTGAGCATCCCTTGGCTGAAAGCCTTGCGACTGCCTCAGTGTTTCGGCGCATGTGTAGCTCGGCTGATACTGACCGCCCTCCAGACAAGGAGTCCAAGAATATGGACTATTCTGCCTGGAAGGTATATGCTGCCTCATCCTTGGGCCTTCATCAGGCCAGCTCGGCAGTGATCATGGCACACTTCTCACACCCTCTTGGGGTCGCTAGATGAAGTCCTCCCTCATCTCCCAGCGGACATGCAGACCATGGTTAAGCAAGTCCACAACCAGGGCCGTGCTGTTGCAAAACAGCAGCTCCAGATGGCTCTGGACATTGGAGATTCCTGTGCCCATTCACTAGCAGCTGCAGTGGCCACTCGCCGCAGGGTCTGCCTGAGATTATCCTCCTTTCCAGTGAATAATCAGCACAAGCTAGCTGACGTGCCCTTCCTTGGCACTGACCTTTTTGGTCCGGGAGTGGCAGGTCACGTCCAGCTCATGGAGTAGTCTAATGCCACCTTGGATGCCACTTCTGCTAACGGTTCTTCAGGTAAGAACCAGCAGAAGCACAAGAAGAAGCTATTTTGGAACTCTTCCCCTGCAGTTAGGCAGCCCTCCTTCCAGGGAGGGCTAGCAGCATCAGGCTCAAGCTTGGCACCCTAGGCCCAAGCAGGGTCCTCAACAGCCCCGCAAAGGAGGCAGAGGTGCTGGTCCAGGAGCCTCCTCCTCCTCCTCTAAGCCTGCACAGTGATGGGTCAGGGGTGGCCAACCCTACTCCCATCACACCAGTTCTGGGTCCTTCCGTGGGGGGGCCGGCTCTGCCACTTTCTTTCCGCCTGGTCCAGTATCACTTTGGACAGGTGGGTCCTGGAAGTGGTCGGTCGAGGACTGCCTCTAGAGTTCAAGCAGTACCCTCCTTGCCGAGCCCGTGCCCCACAGGAGGAAAGGATCTCAGTTGGTGCTCAGTCGGCCCTTCGGAATGACATTGCTCAGCTCCTCTGCAAGGAGGTGGTAGCTCCAGTGCTGGATCCGCCTACAGACCCAAGCTTCGTGTCCAGGTACTTCCTGGTGCCCAAGCGGACAGGGGGTAGGCGCTGCATCCTAGATCTTCACAACCTGAATCAATATCTCAGGTCTCGCACCTTCCGGATGGTAACTCTGAACCAGATCATACCATCTCTGGAGCGAAACATGTGGTTCTGTTCATTGAATCTACAGGACGTGTTCTTTCACTTCCCAATCCATCCGTCCCACCAGCAGTTTCTCCGCTTCAGGGTCGAAGGGACCCTGTACGAGTTCTGAGCCACGCCATTCAGCCTGTCATCGGCCCCTCGGGTCTTCACCAAATGCATTGCAGTGGTGGCAGCCCATCTACGGCGTCAAGGGGTTCACATATACCCCTACCTCGATGATTGGCTCCTGGCAGGTTCCTTCCTGCAAGAGGTGGAGAGGTCCAGGGACCTGATCCTCCAAACCTGTTCCCGATTAGGCCTCCTGATCAACGTGGCCAAGTCAGAACTCATGCCCTGTCAAGTGATGGGCTTTATCAGGGCACAGCTCGACTCTCGTCAAACCAGAGCTCAGCTTCCAGCAGACAAGGCAGAGGTTCTTTCCTCCTTTGCCCAATCATTTCTGGTTGGGCACTTGTGCCCTGCCCGGGGCTTTCTTGTACCTTCTGGGTTACATGGCGACATGCACCTCAGTGGTCCACTGGGCCAGGTTGCACATACGTCCCCTCCAATGGGAGCTGGCTGCTCAGTGGACTCAGCATCAGGGTCTTTTCGACCAGCTGGTCACTGTCACCCAGAAGATGTGGGATGCTCTCCAATGGTGGACCGTCCCATGTCATTTGCAGGAAGGGATCCCATTTGTCCGCCCTGAGCCGACAGTCGTTCCCATGACCGATGCCTCTCTCAAGAGCTGGGGAGCCCACATGGGGGACAACAGAGCCCATAGGTTCTGGACTCCCGAGGAATCCCGATGCCACATCAACCTGTTGGAGCTCAGAGCAGCCAGACTGGCACTATCAGCTTTCGCTCCTCAGCTCCGGGGTCAAGTGGTTCAAGTCCAGATGGACAATACCACGACCATGTACTACCTCAACAAACAGGGAGGCACGCACTCCCATCTGCTATGCAAAGAGACGCTCCAGATCTGGACCCTTGTTGGCCAGTTGGAGGTGGATCTCTTTGCCATCCATGTGGCAGTAGTCTCGAACCAACTGGCGGATGCTTTCAGCTGCATAGGCCAGACATCCCATGAGTGGTTTCTCCATCCAGAGGTAGCCTACAGTCAGTTCTCCCGTTGGGGCAAACCGTTGGTGGACCCATTTGCCTCCAGAGAGAACACCGAGCTGAGGCTGTACCATGCACGCCCCCCTTAGCAGGGCTCGCTGCAGGGGATGCCTTTTCGAGGCCGTGGACCCCAGGCCTCCTCTGTGCCTTCCCTCCATTTCCCTTGATCCACAAGGTGTTACTCAAGGTGAGGAGGGACAAGGTAAGGTGATCCTGGTAGTCCCAGATTGGCCCCGCCAGTTCTGGCATCCAGATTTCCTCAGCCTCAGCTGCAGGGCCCCAGAGCGGCTTTGTACATGCCCTGACCTGATCTCATTGAACCAGGTGAAGATATTCCACCCGGACCTTCAACCCCTGCACCTCACAGCCTCGTACCTGAGCGGCTAGAGTTCCAGGCTCTGAGTCTTTCTGAGGATGTCTGCACCGTGGTGGAGGCATCTCCTAAGGATGCAACCAGGAAATGTTATGCCTTCAAATGGAAAAGGTTTTCCATTTGGTGTCAGGGTAAGAGTCTGGACCCCTTATCCTGCTCTGTGGCTAAGATTTAAGACACCTTTGGTCTCTCTCCAAAGGGGGTCTTCGGTCATTGACCCTTAGGGTGCACCTGGCAGCCATCTCTGCTTACCGGGCATGGGCTGGTCAGTTGACATTGGCACAGGAGACAGTGGTCGGGGGCCTTTTCAAAGGCCCTGATCACATATCCCCTCCGGTGCGTGAACCTCCACCTTCGTGGGATCTTCTGCTGGTTTTGGCAAAGCTCATGGGCAAGCCATTTGAACCTATGCACAAGTGTGAGCTCTCACACTTGTCATGGAAGTCTGCCTTCCTGGTGGCTATCACATCAGCCAGAAGGACAGGGGAGCTCCAAGCACTCTCGGTGGACTCTCCTTATCTGGTCTTTCACAGGGACAAAGTTGTCCTGTGCCCCCACCCGAAATTCCTTCCGAAGGTGGTGTCAGAGTTTCATCTCAACCAGGTGTTGACTCTGCCGGTATCTGCCGGTATACTACCCTAACTACACCTCGGATGCCAAGTACAGGCTCCATACCCTGGACCTTAGACATGCTCTCTCCTACTACAATGAGAAGATGGCAGAATTTCGAGGAGAGGTTCGCCAGCTGTTTGTCACCTACACTGAAGCTGCCTCTGGCAGACCTGCAGCCAAACGGACCATTGCAAGGTGGATTACATCATGCATAGTTGTCCCCCCCTTCTCACTGGATTCTACCCTCACATCTTGGTATACCCAGTGCTGCACTTTTCACCCTCTCGCCACCCTTCCTACATTCCTTCTCCCCCCCTACCCTCTTCCCTCTCCCTATGACTCTGGCACTTCTTATCTGTTGTCTGTTTTCTCTGACAAATGCCACTGGCTGCCTTGTTACAATGCTACCCTTGAACTGTATTAATCTGTACTCTGTATGCAATGTCCACATTGTTGTAATGCCTGTCTTGATGTTCCCCATAATTTGTATTTCTCTGACATGGAATCTTTGTAAAAGAGCCATGGCTCAAAGGTATTTGTAATCCTAGACTTGATAAATAAATAAAAATTAAAATAAATAGGTCTGTGCTATGAGTTGGCGGGCAAGGAGCCTCCCAGAGGGATAAGAGCTCATTCTACCTGCCATACTGCTGCATCAGTGGCTGCTTTCAGGGACATCCCTATCCAGGAAATCTGTCAGGCTGCTACCTGGAAGTCAGCAAACACCTTCATTACTCATTACCACATCAACCTTGAGTCATAACGGGATGCTGGTTTTGGGGCCTTGGTTCTCCAATCTGATTCCTAAGTAGGGGGTGTGCGCCTTGCCTCCCTCCTCCTGGAGAACTACTAGGAGTCTGCTAAAGAGTGTGGATGAACAGCATATCCACGCTCCTAGAAAAACAGGTTACTCACCTGTAACAGTAGTTCTAGGAGTGGTATATGTTGTACATCCACATGCACCCACCCGACCTCCTCAGCTTTAGACGCATCACCTTGCTTCCAGCGGGCTAAGATCTGGTGTCTTGGGGTGGAGCCGAGGTATATACCACCCGGATGGGTGGGAGGAGCCAGCTTGAAGACTTCTGACAAGATTTAAAGGGGAAAGGGACGTGCCAAAGAGTGTGGATGAACATATACACCACTCCTAGAACTACTGTTACAGGTGAGTAACCTGTTTTTTCCTTCCAGTCCCTCTGCACTGTCACTTATAAAGACATTAAAAAGGGCTGGACCCAGTACTGAACCCTGCATTACCCCACAAGTAACCCCTCTTTCTTCAGAGTGGACTCCATTTACAATTACCTTCTGTGTCCTGTTGTCCAGCCAATGTTTTACCCAGGCTACCACCCTGAGACCCACTCCCAGGCTGGTTAATTTGACTATTCATCTTTTGTGTGGGACTGTGTCAAATGCCTTGCTAAAGTCTAGGTAGGCCACATCCACAGCCCCTCCCTGGTCTTCTACTTTGGTCAGCCAGTCAAAGAAATCAATTGGATTCATCTGACATGACCTTTCCGATGGGAACCCATGCTGTCTTGAGCTCTGTGCCCCACTTGCCTCTAGGTACTCAACAATTCTGAAGAAAAGAAGTGATTCCACCACTTTCCCTACCACAGAGGTCAAACTGACAGGTCTGTAGTTTCCTGCCTCTGTCTTGCTCCCACTTTTGTGAAGGGGAATCACATCTGCCTTCCTCCAGTCCTCAGGTACCACACCATCCTCCCAAGATTTGTTAAAAAGGGTAGTCAGTGGTTTCACTAGCTCTCCCCTTAATTCTTTTAGAATTCTGGGGTGAATTCCATCAGGCCCCATTGCTTTGTCCACCTTCAGTTTTAGGAGTTCTTTCTGAACCCTTTCTTCTGTGAAAGGACTGGGATCGACCCCCCCCATCCAGAGTTCTTCTGTTAATTGGATTAGCACCTCTCCCTCCTCCTCTTTTGTGAATATTGAGCAGAAGTATTCGTTCAGTATCCTTGCTTTTTCACTGTCCCTCTCTGTCCACCTACTGTCCATTCTATTCAGCCTCACTATCTCTCACTTTGTCTTTCTACGCTCCCTAATGTACCTATAAAAGATTTTATCCCCCTTCTTAACCGAGTTGGCTATCTTTTCCTCAGTTTGGGCCTTTGCTATTCTGACTTCCCTCGCTGCTTCCTTCTGCCTTAACTGGTACTGTTCTGTCCTGCTCCTTCTGCATTTCCTTATACTTCCTGAATGCTATCTTTTTCTCCCTAATCTTCCCCACCACCACTTTTGAGAACCATAGTGGCTTTTTCTTTCATTTTAATTTGTTTGCTTTACACAAAGGCTTGTTGCCTCTGTGATGGCAGTTTTACTGTTTCCCCATTGTTATTCCACCCCTCCTTCTAGCCCGTTTGCTAGTGCTTTTCTAAAGCACTCTCCCGTCTTGCCAAAGTCAGCCCTCCTGAAGTCCAGTACCTTCACTTTTGTATGGCTTGACTCTGTAGTTGAGTTTATCGTGAACCACACTGTTTGGTGGTCACTTGTTCCCAGATGGCTACCCACTTTTAGATCTGAGATCCTCGCACTGTCCCCATTTGAGAGTATGAGGTCCAAGATTGCTCCCTCATGAGTGGGTTCCAAAGCTAGCTGTCAGACATGCCACCTGTAGGGCATCGAGAATAGCTCTGCTCTTGGATGTGGCCACTGCAAAGGTGCTCCAGTTAACATCTGGCATTTTCAGGTATCCCATCAACAGTATCTCCCTTTTCTCTGCCATCCTAAGGATGCCTTCTATCATATCCTTGTCCATTCCCTCCCCTGACATGGGGGTCTGCATACAACCCCTGTGCAGACTGTGGTGCCATTTCCAGTCTCTAAGGTGACCCACAGTGCCTCCTCTCCTCCCCGTTTACTCTTTTGTTCAGTTGCTTTCATCCTTTCCCTTACATAGAGTTACTCCTCCCCCTCTTCTCCACTCCCTTTCTCTCCTGTAGGTTGTGTACTCTGGTATGTTAACATCCCAGCCATGGTTCTTTGTGTACCATGTTTCTGTGCCTGCTACGATATCCAGGCATCCCTCTTTCATCAAGGCCACCAGTTCAGGAAGCTTGTTGCCCAGACTATGGGCATTGGTACTTATTACCCTCCATTTCTTGATGGCCTTACCCCTTTTGGCCCCATCCCTGTCCTTATTGCCTTTGTCATTTTCTCCATTTATCCCTGCTCTTCTCCCTATTGACATCTCTATCTTGGTGTTTACTACACACACCCACCCACCTATCCAGTAGAGAAGTTTAGCAATAACAGCAGCTCCTTCCTCTTGGTGTTCTCTGCATGTTCTCTAGCAGAAGCTATCTAGGGCAGTTTTTAAATCTAGCTTTAACCTGGCTTCCTTCTAGCTGAGCCACTCCCCCTACTTTATAGATCTTTCTACACTTAGTTAATTACACAGATAATTCCCTTCAGCCACCTGAGACAAACACCTAGATAACTGCACAGATACCAGTTCACTTTAGCCAACTCACACAAACACTTTTTTGTTTTGTTTTTACCCTAAATTGAATGTCCCAGTAGTAGAGTTCTAGTTCTTTAGTCGCAGTAGAGAAGTTTGCAAGAACAGCAGCTCCTTCCTCTTGGGGTTCTCTGCCTGTTCAGTGGATTAATTATAAGAATGCCATTTAACCATACATTGTTTTGGGGGTCCTAAGATAATATTCCATCAGTAAACCATTGTTTCAAAAGTTTATGTAAATGCATAGTTATTTCCATTTTATCTAATTATTTTCTAGTAGCCATAGTATTTCTCATTTGAATAGCTAATGCCCCTTTTAACTTATTTTGTATTGTAGGCCAGTTTAATTCTAAATACATATCACTGTGATGCATCCATCTGTCAGCTAATAAGACAAATCTAGCTGATTTGTTGTACATCGCTTTAGCTCTTTTCATCTTTGTAATGGTAGCATGTCCACAGATCTGCATCCCATAATTTATGATTAGGACCAACATTTGGTTAACCAGTAAATGCTTCATAGTTTGATCCATACAATGTTTGGTCCATCTAAGGGCCCCCAACCTACAGCTAATGGTTTTACCTAGCGTGTCAATATGATAATCAAATGTTAGGCTGCAGTCAACCCACATGCCTAAGTTCTTATATTCATTGTAATCAATGCTGCAGGCACTCTCCATCTCCCTTCCCATGGTGCCGAAGCCATAACCATCAAGGTAATCCTTGGCAACCCTGGAAAAATGCTCTACATTATGGCAGTATACATCCCCCCCACAAACCAAAAGCTAGCCTTTGAGTCTATACTAGCCTGCATCACCCATCTCTCTCCCCAAAGAGTGAAGTCATTATAATGGGTGACTTCAATGGGAATTGGCTATCTGCCATGTCTACTACCTACAAAGACTCTGTTCTTGCCTACGACCTCACCCAGGTAGTCAAATCCCCCACCAGACTAGATCCCCGATCTGGGTCCTCCACGCTTATCAACCTCATCTTCACTAACTGTCCCAGCAACCTCTCCCAGGTCAAAGTACTCTCTGACTCTATAAGTGACCACTTCCCTGTCACATGCTGGTGGTCAAATAAACTCCCCCCCGAGCTCCACTAAAGTTACAGTCCAAAGGCGCCTGAAAAAAGGATCTCTCCTGTCTCAGATTGCACCTTACTTCCAGTGACTGGTCACCAATCCACAATGCCCTATCTGTAGATGCCACCCTCACCTTTATTGCCACCTTTAACGCTGCCTGTGACATCTTTGCTCCCCTCACAAAGCATATTTAAAAAAAAAAAAGGGGGGATATCCCCTTGATCTCACAATCGCTGCTTGACCAGATGCACCATAGAGATAACCTCTGGCAAAGGGCCCTGGACTCTGTTACCACGGGACAGACAACTTTACAGAGAGGCCAGAAACAAATGCACTTGGGCCATACAGCAAGCCAAGGCTACTTACTATAAGCAACATTTAACCACTACCTGGGGCTCCGGAAAAAAATTCTGGAGTAATATTAAGGAACTATGTGGGAAACACACCTCCCCTGCGCCTACGCAGTTGCTAGTTGATGGAGCTCTCTCACAAGACCCTGCTACAATCTGACGCCCTTAATACCACCTTTACAGACCTCCGCCATATCCTCCCTAAACATTTTTTTGACCCGATCCCAAGCCACCCCGTAGGCACCTCAACCACCATGGCCCCCCTCCCTTTCTGACTACGAGTCATCTCCTGCAATGAAGCAAAGCGCTACCTCACCAAAGCATTGGCTAACTCCCGCTATAGTAGTGATTCCCTTGATCTTAAACTTCTCCGACTTACGCTGGATGTGACCCTACCACATCTCACCAAGATACTTAACTGGTTGCTACGCCTCTGTCAATTCCCCACTATTTGGAAGAGAGCAATCATAATCCCGATCCTGAAGAGTGGTGACCCTACCTCCACCAGCAACTACTGACCTATCTTGATCCTACCTCCCCTATCTAAGGCACTTGAAAAATATAGTGTCAGACCAGCTTACCGATTACCTGGGCAAACAATCTGCTGCACCACAAACATCATGGTTTCAGGAGGGGTCACAGCACAACCACTGCTCTCCTTGAATTTATCTCCTATATACATGAGGCCCTGGAACAGGGGTCCATGGCAGGTGCTATCTATGTAGATCAGACTAAAGCATTCGACACAGTCACACACTACTTCTCAACTCCCTTTCTTTATTGAATTTTTCCCCATGATGCCACAGCTTGGCTCAAAGATTACCTCTCAGGCCGAGCGCAACAGGTCAAAATTAACACTACCCTCTCCTCCATTAGACCTGTCCTGACTGGGATCCCACAAGGATCCATTCTTGCCCCACTACTTTTCAACCTCTTCCTAAACTCCCTTCCTAAATCATGCAGTGGGAAGCTATTGCTATATGTGGATGACACCGTAGTTCTCTGGAAACACCCCCAACCAATCACCTGCCAAACTACCCTTCAGGGCTTTTTCAGAGAACTTGAATCTTGGTTTACTGAGCATCGCCTAGTCCTCAATTACAACAAAATGAAATCCATGGTCTTTGCCCACCACCAAAGACCTCATAATAATACCCCCCTTAACATCTCCAACTCGCTGGGTTCCCAACTTGAGCAGGTCTCCTACTTCAAATATCTGGGTGTCACCCTGGACACCTCCTTCACCTCCCTCTCACACATTCAACACCTTTCTTCTGCTGTTAATGCTAGGTTGGGGATTCTATACAGACATAAACACTGCCTACCCCCGGACACCCTACGTCTAGCTGTATCAAGCTGCATACTATCCTTGGTGGACTACAGCATTATGATTTATGGATCTACAGACCAAACTACCCTATGCTGCATCAATCTAGCCCTCAATAAAGCCTGCAGACTGGTCACTGGATGGGATAGATTAACCCACATATGCAAGCTCTACAAGCTTGCGGACTGGCTAACCTTTGAAGGTAGGCTTAAGTATCACTTGTCTCCTTGCTATAAAAGTACTCCTGAATCTGGCACCTAAAGACCTCCACCCCATTATCCAGCCAGTCCCACACAGAAGGGCCCCACAACATCCTGCCAGTACCTCTCTCTTAATCCCCCACTGTAGGACTTCTCTAGGACAAAGGTCTTTCTGGTATCGTGCTCCACTCTGGCTTAACAGCCTACCATCCTCCATTTCCCTGGCCCCCAGTCTTGGCCTTTTTAAGACGGGACTCAAGAACCTCCTCCTTAACTCTGTGGCTTGTGGCTGTTACAGATACTCCTCCACCCCCGAATCTCAAAAAAGAGGACTATTATAAAAACTAATAGCGCTAGGGCAGAATGATATCCCAGTGTAGTAATGACAAAATGTTTTGCTTTACCAGTGACTACATACTCAGGTCCTACAATCTATGTATATAAACCCTGACTCGGGGTCCTATGACCCTTCAAATTATAACCTGCAGCATCCCACAACAATTGACCTAGGGTCTTCTCTAAGATCCTGAATGCTGTTATCCTACTATGTAAATAATGTGTATATATATACCAGAACTGATCGCTTATGTTTAATTTCTGTGTAATGTAATGTTTTAACCTTTCTTGTTCTGACGTGGAGCCTTTGCAAAGGAGTCTATGACTCAAAGGATTATAATTCCGATTTATTTTCAATAAACAAACAATCAATAGTGATTCAACAGCTAACATTCTTACAAGCTGTGCTGGTAGAGGTTGTTTATTTTTACGATGACTCTTAAACAGCATCAGTTTAGACTTTTTGCCATTCACTACTAGGTTTGAATCTTGAAGCCATTCCTGAATGGCAAAAAAAAAAAAATCACTTTAGTGCCATTCATTGATTTTATCTATGTCTGTCCCCATATACCATGTTATCTGCATAGAGTCCAACCACAGACCCCTCACAACTGTGGTCACTTGATTGATATAGATCAGAAACAACAAAAGCCCCAATATTGACCCCCTGTGGAGCACTCCCATTAAACACCAAGCTAGGAAGAAGCCTCTCCCACCATGGTGATCTGTTTCCTCCCCACCAAGTAAGACCTAAACCATCCACAGGTCTCCTCTGAGACCCCCAGTTTCCTGTGGCTTTTTAATAAGGTTTGGTGATCTACTGTGTCAAAAATCTTTGACAGGTCCATGAACACCACACTCACAGATTCCCTACAATTCAAGGATGTTACTACAAGATTCATAAGGTTAGTGAGGGCAGTGCCCATGGAGTGCACTTTCCTAAACCCTGACTGGTGACTGGTCAGCAAATCATACTCCTTCGTGTACTTATAAAGCTGGCCATTAACCAGTTTCTCCAAAAATGTTAGAGATCACTGGTAATAAAGCTACAGGTCTGTAGTTTAAAGGGTTGTTTGTCCCCCTAAAAAAAAAAAATCGGAATGACGTTGGCCTCCTTCCATATTGTTGGGATGACTCCTTGCAAACACCAATTAAACAAACAAACTAGGAAGGACTAGGGCAATTACACTTAATCCATCTTTTATGAACTCAATTTCTTTTTTATCATTTCTTGGGGCTTTGCTCACTTTAAATTTCTTAATTAAATACTTCACTTCCTTGCATGTTACATTTGAATCTAAACTGTGGAATAGCTGAATTCTCATTATGTGCTTAGAAAAAATCTTTAATAAAACTTTGAGTCTGTTCTTAGTTTTAGTAACCTAATTACGTCAGGGAGCCGGATAAAATATTCATTTAGGATGTTTGCTGAAATTGTATTAGTTTGAATA
Source organism: Neoceratodus forsteri (assembly GCA_016271365.2). NCBI lineage: Eukaryota > Metazoa > Chordata > Ceratodontiformes > Ceratodontidae > Neoceratodus > Neoceratodus forsteri. The sequence goes on along the minus strand of CM057457.1, from coordinate 387,724,391 downwards.
ACCCCATCTTTTTCAATTTGGATCATGGGACAAGCCAAACTTGGATATTCCAGAGATTTTTTTTTACAGAGCCCAGGATTTACCTGCTCCTTCAGTTAGCTGGCATCTGTTTTTTTATAGTATTGGGCTTTAGCTTGTTTTATCTTAACATTTAGTTCATTTCTAAACTTTTTATAATTTGCCCAGACTTCAGGCAACAAATATTTATTTGTCCTTTTTTCCAGATCCTATTTTCAACTCATTTCTTTTTTTATCTTCTCTGTAATCCAGGGTAATTTATTATCTCTTTTTTTGCTGAATTTTTTTTTTTTTTAACACAGGATGCTGAGGCTTCACAAGCTGACAACAAATTAGTACATTCCTAAATTACCTTTCCTTTTCCAAGGTGGGGAGCAGAAACAGTCCACCACTTTATGCTCCCCAACTTGTTTAATAACAATTTTACTGTATATGTTTTAATTTCTTCTACTAGTCAGCTTAGGACTCTGTACTGGTTTTAGTTTGGCTGTTAGATTTATACAATAACTAGCTGTGTTGTGGTTCCCCCAGCACTGTCTGTTCAACCATAGCCTGAATAGCCATTACATTTTGGGACACAGAAAGTTTCCCCGACTGGTTAAGGAACCCTGCTTGGTGGAAACATTTATAATTTGTTTAACACACAAATTAATGGTATTCAGCCCCTAGAATGACCCCAAGCTGAATTAAAATCTCCTATTAGAGGAATCGTATACCCATTTGCATGGTCCATAGTAGTAACAGTGTGGGCAAGTCTTTCCAACACCTGTGTTTTAACTTTAGGTGGAGAATAAATCACTCCTATAACTGATCTAAGTTGATGGAGTCTAACTATTAGGCAATTAATTTCCTGTTTCTTCTTGTTATACTACAATATGTCAGACTGTCATAAATCCCATCCCGTACAATACCAACCCCTTCCTTTTTTTCTGTCTAATCTGTGGCTAAGGAACCCTTCCAGTTCAATTTATTTGCACCGATTCATTTAGCCAACTTTCTGTTAAGGCCACACAATCTGGTTGTTGTAGTTCAGCTCAGGCTCTAAGTAGGTCCTGTTTTTTTTTTTTTTTTTTAAATCACAGCTGCTGTTTCTACACCTCCCCCCCAATAGCCCCTTTCTGCTCGACCCTCCCAGCTCCATCTCCTGGAATTACCTGAGCTTACCTTATGCCCAGCCCAGGAGCAGTGCCTGCGGGGAGTCAGGCGCCATCCTGCCGCTGGGGATTTTTCCTCCTTTTCTCACCCCTTTTGCACCCATGCACTATGCAATAGGTGCAGCAGCTGTCTCCACCTCCGTGGAGGCAACCAAGCACCCTGGGCTTGGGCAAGTCCTCCTAGCTGTGCCATTGCAGCACAGACCCCCCCCACCCCCAAGGAAGGAGAGCTGTGACGCTCAATCTTTGCCTCCCCTGCCAGCCCCTGAATGACCTGAATCCATTCCCGAACCTGGGTCACCGGCGTGGCACGAGGTGTGGGGTCCAGTGCCTCAACCCTCATCGTCACTGGGCCAGCTCATTTCTAACATTTTGAAATGAGTTTCTCCTAATTTTGCCATTTTTTACTGCACAACAGTCCTGTGTTAAACTGAAATGTATTATTATATGATCAACCACTAGGTTCCTATTAGCCTGAATAGTATCATTCTGTGGATACAAAGCAACATTTTGTGCAGAACATACTAGTAACAAAGAGCCTACCACTACCCTGATGCAACAGAAATAAACAGCATATTGAAGCCAATGTGACCTCTACTATCCCCAAAAACACTTGTTTCAGGGAGTTACCCCTACATACTGTATTGATATGTTTCTAATCACTCAGTTAAAATTACTACCACTCAATATTCTCTTATAGTCCGATACACTACTTAAAATATGGTTAGAATTCTGATCATCATTAATCAAAATACTAGAATTTGTTTTAACCTAATCTTGTAACTTTATATCCCCAATGTTCTTTCAATCTTCTAGGCAAAACTGATTTACAATATTCATCAAGTTTAATATAAACATACTGCAGTTTCCCTTAAAACCTATTTTTGTTTCTACACTTCCCTGAATACTATTGTAACAGTAGAGCTCTATTTTAGAACCTCATGTCCCCTTTCTTCCCCCCATTTTAGCTCAGATTCTTAAATTTACTTAAAAGTTACCTTGAATCAGGGAACTGCAGGAGTGGCAGATTTTATCTGCCAAGTGGTGCAGCTACTCACGCTTGCATCCACATGCACCACATGCTATTTAACAGGGCTAGCCCCTCCCTCTCTGCAGGTGTGTGGCCACTGGCCCACCTCAGAGCCCCCTCTTTGGCCAAATTCCAGTTCAAACCTGCGTGGGTTGGGATTTCTAGCCTCTGCACCTGCTCTTCAATGAGCAATACAGTTTGCCTGAGGGGGTAGCTGAGCTTCTCCCATGATGAAATCTGGCAACACTCAGTGTCCCTTTTAACATCAGAGGTTAATGTGGGCTTTGTATGGGCAGCTGAACTTCCCCTGTTCTGGCAACCAGAAGCTCTTCTCATACAGGCAGCAGAGCTTCTCTCGTACTGCCAACCAGGATCACTTCTTGAGCAGGCAGCAGCAGAGCTTCCCCCGCACTGGCAGCTGGTAAGCATTACCTCGGTGAACAGATGTCAATATCCCAGAGAGGGAAAATGGATAGTGGGTAGGTGAGCTTCTCCTGCAGATGGAATTGTGATGTAAAGCTTAATGAATCTTGCAGGCACCACATGCTATTTAACAGGGCTAGCCACTCCCTTCACACAAGGTATGACCACTGGCCTGCCTCTGAGCCCCCCTCTCCAGCCAAATTCAAATTCAAACCTGTGTGGGGATTGGGATCTCTATCCCCTGTTTGATTTTCAATGAGCAATACAGTTTGTCTGAATGGGGTAGCTGAGCTTCTCCCACAATGAAATCTGGCAACTGTCAGTGTCCCTTTTAATAGCAGAGGTTAATGTGGGCTTTGCATGGGTAATGAGCTTCTCCCATACTGGCAACCAGTGTTGCTTCTTGTGCAGGCAGCAGAGCCTCTCCCACACCGGCAGCCAGGAGTGCTTGTATGGGCAGCAGAGCATCTCTCATACCAGCGACCAGCATCACTTGTTGTGCAGGCAGCAGAGCTTCTCCTGCACCAGCAACCAGACAGCTGGTAAGCATCACCTCAGTAAACAGATGTCAATATGCCAGAGAGGGAAAATACAGAGCAGGCAGCTGAGCTTCTCTCACAGATGGAACTGCAATGGAAAGCTCATGGTATAAGTTTGGTCATTTTCCTCTGCATGCTTTCAATTAGTTTTCTATCCTTTTTTAAATGAGGGGCCCAAAAGGAAACAGCATAATCTGTGTAAAGATGGATAAAAGATTTATAAAGGGGAGAAAGCAATGTTAATTTCTAGATCTGAAAGTCCTTTTAGTTGATGTTAAGATGTGGTTACCAGTCTGTGCAATTTTCCTACAGTGGTCCCTTGCTGAAAATGAACCATTGCTAGCAATGCCCAGGTCTTTCTCTGTAGTAACTGGTTTAATGATTTTACCAGTAAGCAAGCAGAAAACCCAGATTCATGTGAAAGTGCAGAAAGTCCAGATTCATGTGAGGAGTGAGATGAGTCTCTTTGCAGATGACTCAAAGCTGGGTGCAGTGGAAGATGGGGAGGAGGGGAGGATGGCCTTGCAGGAGGACCTGAAGGCTCTGGAAAGTTGGTCAGGAAAATGGAAACCAAAATTCAATGTGGGGAAGTGCAAGGTTTTGCACCTGAGAGTCAGAAATCCAGGCCAGAGGTATACCCTGAGAGGAGACATGATTCAAGTCACGGAGGGTGAGAGGGACCTGGGGATAGTGGTAGATGTCAAAAATGAACAACTCAGAGACCTGTAGGAGGGCAGCGACAAGGGCAAATAGGATGCTGGGATGCATCGCCAGGAGGATTACCTCCAGAAAGGTGGAAGTGATCCTTCCACTGTACAACTGCTTGGTTAGGCCACACCTTGAGTATTGTGTACAGTTTTGGAGGCCACATTTAAAGAGGGACATTACACTCCTAGAGAGGGTTCAAAGCAGGGCAACCAAAATGATCTGGGGCATGGGGAAGAGGGCCCATGAAGAGAGGCTCAAGGAGCTCAACACATACACTCTGGAGGAGAGGAGAGGAGGGACAGGGGTGACATAATAGAGATCTTTAAGTACATGAAAGGGATCAATAAAGGAGGCCCAGGGTGTTCCAAAGGAAGGGGGGGTGGGGCAACAAGAGGTCATGGGTGTAAGCTGGAAGGGGACAGGCACAGAGGGGAGAGGAGGAGGAGAAGGAGATGTTATTTCACTGAAAGGGTGGTGGAGCCATGGAATGCACTGCCCAGGGAGCTGGTAGAGATGGAGACTGTGGACGGGTTTAAGAGGAGATGGGACAGGTACAGGGGGAGGGTAAATCTGACCAGGCCCAGTACAGGTGGAACATCTGGGACTGGGGACAGTATAACCCAAGGGGGGGGGACACCAAAATCAGCTCTCAGTGAGAGTGCTGAAAATTGAGCAGATTTGAAAGACCATTAGGCCTATTCTGCTGGCATGTTAGTATGCATCCTTGTAGCGTTCTGTGTCAAGGACCTCTACACAAGCATTAAACATGAGTGGGGACTAGATGCTCTGCATATAACATTTGAGTAGAAACCAGAGACAGAACTTTAAATTTGAGAACAACTTCTATTTACAAACACAAGGAACAGCAATGGCATCAAGCATGGTATCAAGTTATGCCCACTTGTTCAAGGCACTGCCTGAGGAGAGATTTGTTCTGGAGACCAGGCAGAACTCATTTAATGAGGAATTAACTCTCTGAAAATGCTTCATTGATGATGTGATAGTGATTTGTAAGGGTAACCAAGAACAACTAGAACATATCCACACATGTTTAAATGGGTGCCTTGGGCATCTGCAGTTCACCCTCATAGAAAGTACAGAAGTGACCCCCTTCTTAGATTTAGTCATTTATAAGACTGACAAACACTTGCACACAAGGAAATACAGGAAGGATATTGATAAAATAGTCTGCTGTATGCACAGAGCTTCCACTACAGAAAATTCATCAACAGCATTCTATATGGTCAATTTGCAAGGGCCAAAAGGAACTGCTTGGAACCAATAGGCTATACACAAGCAACAGCAGGTCTGACAATCGAGTTTTCAGAAAGAGGTTATCCCATTGAGATACTGGATGGTGCAAGAATAAGAGTGCAGGGACTTGAAAAAAGTTGCCTCTTAGTTACAAAACCAGCACATAATAAACAAATGAATAAAATCATTTTTTTTATTCAGTATTTGGGAACATAAGAATTCTAATAAATAAACACTGGCACATTCTGAGGTTCACAGATTCAGAGGTGGAAGTATTTAAAGCAAAATCCTTAGATTTCTTATAATCAGGGGTGGTCCCCCATGACTGGAAATGGGCAGATGTGGTACCCCTTCACAAGGTGGGGAGAGGTGAGTAATTACAGGACAGTGAGCTTAGCACCTGTGATTGGCAAGCTCATGGAAAAACTGTTATAAAATAGAATCACCAGCTATCTGGAAGCAAATGGCCATCTGGACCAACTCCAAGGGTAGATCCTGTCAAATGAACTTGATAACGAGTTCTTTGGGTCACCAAAGTTGTGGATCGGGGGGAAGGGAGTGGATATTGCGTACCTGGATTTTAGGAAGGTGTTTGACTCTGTGCCACACAGAAGGCTGCTGCATAAATTGGGATGTCTGGGGCAAGTGGTAGTACAGTGGGTGCAGAACAGACTGGGGGGTAGAAGCCAGAGGGTGGTAATAAATGGGGTACCCTTGGGGGAGAGAAGGGTCATCAGTGGGGTTCCCCAAGGGTTAGTGTTGGTCCCACTACTATTCAATATATTTATAGGGGACATAGCAAAGGGCCTTGAGGGGAGGGTGTGTCTATTTGTGGATGACACAAAGGTTTGCAACAGAGTAGAAACACAGGAGGGGGTTGAGTGTATGCATAGGGATTTGAGGAAACTAAAGGAATGGTTCAGAGAGTGACAACTGTCTTTTAATACATCGAAGTGCAAGATCATGCACCCAGGCAGAAAAAATCAGAGTGTTGTATTGCATGGGAGGGCCACCACTAAAGGTAACTGAACAGGAGAGAGATATTCAGTGGCAGAACCAGGTTTGGGAGCTAGTGGGGCCACTCAGTCAATTGTGGGATCCACAGTGGGCACTAAACAGTGAATAAAGATCATGGTGGGGCACCACTACTCACAGTGGGGCAGTCAGGAAAGGCGACCACCCCCCCTCGGCTCTGCTACTGCAGACCTTGGCATCAACATTACACGGGACCTGAAGGTAGCAAAACATTGCAAGAAGGCAGTGACAACAGCCAGCAAGATGCTGGGTTGCATCGGGAGGGGGATCACTAGCAGGAGGAGGGTGGTCATAATACCCTTATACACCCAGCTGGTTAGACCACATCTGGAGAATGGGGTCCAGTTCTGGAGTCCATACCTCAAGAAGGACATGGAGATGGTTGAGCGCATCCAGAGGAGGGCAACAAATATGGTTAAGGGAATCAGTCACTTAACATACGAGGAGAAACTGAGGATCCTCACCATGTACCCCATGGAAAAGAGAGGGAATATGAGTCTGACTGAGACATTCAAATACTTAAAGGGTATTTACAAAGTGGCAGCAGGGATCATATCCCAAACTAAAGGGGCAATCAAAGACAAGGGGCCAAGATTTGCAAATTGTGTGTGCAAGGAGGGAGTTAAGAGGAAACAGAGAGCAGTTTTTCACTGAAAGGGTGGTGGGTGAATACAATGGAATAGGCTTCTGGAAGAGGTGGTTGGAGAGAGGATGGTGGGAGGGCTCAAGGCGGCATGGGACAGGCATAGGGGACTGTTGGCAAGGGGGGTTACAATTAAGTCCTAGCAGTGGTCTAGGCAACTTGGGCAGACTGGGTGGGCCTGGCGGTCCTTTTCTGCCATCACATTTCTAAGTTTTTATGTAAATCCCTTGTGGTAGCAAAGAAAGGATGAAATTTAAGAGGCAGATTGTCAAGGGCACAACAGATATTGCCACAATGTTTGTTTTTTTTTGTCTTTGGTAACGGGGCAAGGCCCACTAGGCACAAGTACCTGTTTTCAGGGGCAACTTGGGAGCATTGTGCAGTTAAGTGATTTACTCAGAGTTACACAGTGTGCAAGTGGAGGTTGTGAGAATCAAACCCAGACCTGGTCTACTGGATGTACCAGCCTCTTTCCCAACTCACTAATTTAACCTCTAGGCTATACTGCCAGCCCAGTATATGTGAAAAAAGATTTTGTCTAATACTTTGGTAACCAGTTAAGGCCTACTAGGTACAAGTGTCTGTCTTCTGGGGTGACCTTGGAGGACTGGGGAGGTTCTGGGACTTGGTGAGAGTCACAGCATGCAAGCTGAGTTTGTGGGAATCAAACCCAGGTCTGTTGACTATACCAAGCTCATTCACAGCTCATTACTCTAACTTCTAGGCTATACTGCCAGCCCAACACAGAGCACAGATCAGCACAGAACATGAGGTGTTCATTCACCAGTGACCAATGTGCTCAGTGCAGCAACAACAAAATCCCAAGTGGATCAAGCTGCCAGTACGGAGAGCAAAGGCAACTGGTAAATCACTCGGCCAACACTGCAAGCCATACTGAAGCCACGCAACCAACACTGTAAGCCATACTGAAGCCATGCAATCAACACTGTAAGCCATACTGAAGTCACGCAACCAACACTGCAAGCCATACTGAAGCTATGCAACCAACACTGCAAGCCATACTGAAGCCACACAACGAACACTGCCAGCCATACTGAAGCTACGCAACCAACACTGCAAGCCATACTGAAGCGATGTAACCAACACTGCAAGCCATACTAAATCTATAGTTTAGTCACCAACTTACTAGGCATTAAAACACAGAGGCGTGCTTAGTGATTGGTTGCAGGTGGATGATGGCACTGTGTGATGACTTCAGCATAGTCACGCACAACTGGGAGCCTTGTTGTACCATGGCAACCAAGTATATGAGGTATGAATCTGGGGCTAGCTGGTCATCATAATAGGGACCGGGAGTCAAGTGGGAGGAAACATCATACTGTGGTAAGCATCTACAGTAGCTGTTAAATCTTTAATTTGAACTACATGCAGCCCACATTTAACATTAAACATCAGTATACCCGAGGATATAAAGTTTTAAAGGTGACCACTTCTTTTGTTTTGTTTGTTTAATATCGATTCCTGATAGTGAAAAGTAAAGCAGTTATGAAGGTGAGGAATATTTATAGTGCGTCTTAATATAAATTTTGCCAGACATAAATATTAAGTGAATATACTGTTTAAGCATTCTAGTGGCAACCTTTGTTACAGTAGTATTAAGCAAAATGACAAAGACAGTACTGCAAGCAGCTGCCTCCAGCAGCATTCTAACTGGCATGGGATCACTCCAGAGGGGCGCAAGAGGTAATTACAGACCTCCACCCTGCACATCTTTGTTGAGGGTGTTAGCCCATCAACGCTGTGTGTCGACTGCCCCGCCCGCCCAAGCCTAACTCTCTACTTATAGTGCCTTCTGGTCACGTGACTTCCTGTGGCTTCTGAAACTAAGTCCCCACTTTCCCACCTGCAGATTATATGAACCCACCACCAGAGGACTGCTCCTCCCTGTCCTGCCTAAGATATTTTCTAGGGACATGGATATGTTGTTCATCCACACTGTCTGGCAGGTTCCTTGCTGCTTTAAATCTTGCCGGAAAGTCTTCAAGCTGGCTCCTCCCACCCACCCGGGTGGTAAAACTCTCGGCTCTACCCCATGATGCCAGATCTTCCTTACTGCTTGGAAGCTCAGGTTCCCTCCTTAACACTCTGCATATAGACTGGATCCTAATTCTTCGGTTCGCCCGAAAATAGTTTTAAAATTCTCAAGACTTTGGTCAAATTCTTCCCTCATGGCTGTGATGGACAAATCGACTCCTGGTTTTCAGCGGTGCCCATGTGGGCAGAAGATGTCCAGCATGGACCCGCGCTCCATGTGTATCTACTGCCTCGGCCTTGATCATGACCCGAAGGCCTGTGAGTTGTGTAGATCATTCTCAGCCAACGTCCTTGAAGACCGTGCTGCCCGGTTACAACTTGGGCACCCCGAGAAGCGCTACCCACCGGTGAAGTCTAAGGAGGCTCGTTGGGTGGTGTCCACGGCAGCTGGCTCGGCTGAGCAACTCAAGCAGATGATTGCCCTCGAGGAGGAGGTGACCCAGGTCGCATCCTCATCCTCCTCAGTCACGGCATTTATTCTGCTCTCTCTGGGATCCTTCTACACAGCTTCTTTTAAGGAGCTTTGCCAATCCCTTTCCACAAAGGGAGAGGGGCCATCGGGACATCGGCGGTCTCAGTCTCACCACCAAGGAAAGTGGCGGCTCTGCTCATCCTTGTCTTCCTCCTCAGAAGAGGAGAGGCTTCGGCGCAAATTGCGTCGATGCTAGGAGGACTTAATGTGGCAGCAGTTCCTTTTGTCTGGGAACAAGCCGACGCTGTCGCCTTCCCCGGCCATTAAGTGGCTGTCACCCGAAAGGCCGAAACGACCCCTCACGGTAGTCGAGGTGCTCAAGCCTGGGCCAGTTGTTTGGCCGAAACCAGCTGCCCCACCGATTGTAGTGGAACCTCCGCCTCCACAACCAAAATTGGGGGTGCCGACCAAGGACTCTCAGTCAGGTCACGGTCTGCCCCACCCGGTTGTCGGTCAGCCTCACTCCCAACTGTCCTCGGCAGGTGGAGGGTGGAGGGTGGCTCAGGCCCCAGGCAGCTCTTCGCAGACTCCTCAGAGTCTGACGATGACTCCTCCCTGTTTTCCAGGCCCCTTGACCTGGAGTCCTCTGGGGGCAGTCGATGGACAAGAACCCATCATTGTTCATTGGTCTGCTTCGGCTTATCTCGGAGTCCACCGGGATGCAGCTCGAGCCCGTATCCAAGCGGGCCAAGTTTCCCCTCACGGAGATACTGGACTGAGGGGATTCGCCCACGTAGGCCTTTCCGGTAGCTGAAGCTATTGTTGGCGTAGCCTTGGAGCTTTGGTAGTGGCTGGCTTCCTGTCCTGCGCCTTCAGCCAGGATGGCCAGGAAGTATGCGGTCCCTACCGGCTCTTTGTCCGGTTTTTCGGAGCACCCCTCTGAGGAGGGATTGGTCACCTATAGCGTTTTCTGGCGCTCCAGGAATGCTAGGGATGTGGATAGCCCCCCCCCAACAAGGAGTCCAAAAAGCTGGACTATGCCGGGCGCAAGGTGTATGCTGCGTCCTCCCTTGGCCTCCGTCAGGCCAGCTCGGCCGTGCTGATGGCACACTTCTCCCATGCCCTCATGGGCTCCCTGGATGAGGTGATCCCTCATCTCCCGGCTGACCTGCAGACTACGGTCAAGCAGGTGTGGGATCAGGGAAGGGCAGTGGTGAAACAGGAGCTCCAAATGGCTCTGGACATTGGAGACTCCTGTGCCCGATCAGTTGCAGCCGCAGTGGCCATGTGCCACAGAGCATGGCTGAGGATATCCACCTTCACGGCGGATACCCAGCACAAATTGGTGGATTTCCCCTTCTCAGGGACTGACCTGTTTGGCCCTGGAATGGAAGGCCACCTCCAGCGGATCAAAAAGTCCAACACTACCCTGGACTCAGTCACCTCCGCCCAGAAGGACAAGGGCCATCGTCAGCAACATAAGTCCATTCACCCTTCTGCTCCTGCGGCACGTCTGGCCCAGCAACACCAGCATCAGGGCCAGCAGGCTCACTCTTGGCACCCCAAAGCCAAGTCTGTGGCTTCCTCTAACAGGAAGCAGGGAGGAAAAGGCCCGGGAGGTCCCTCGGCCGGTCCTTCCTCCAAGCCCGCCCAGTGACGGGTTGAGGGGTGTCACCACCAGCCTTGTCGCTCCCCCCTGGGTTCCCCCCATGGGGGGACGGCTCCACCACTTCCTTTCTGCCTGGTCTGCTATCACCACAGACCGCTGGGTGTTGGAGATGGTAGGAAAGGGTCTGCCTCTCGAGTTCGAGCAGGCCCTGCCCTTCCAAGACGTTGCCCCACTGGGGGCTATGGGGTCTGCAGCCTCCCTGTCGGCTCGTTGAGCCGACATTGCCCTGCTCCTCGAAAAGAAGGTGATCAGGAAGGTGGAAGACCCTCCATTAGACTCAGGGTTTGTGTCCAGGTACTTCCTGGTCAAAAAACGGATGGGGGCTGGCGCCCCATTCTAGACCTGCACAGGTTCCTAAGGTCTCGAACCTTCAGGATGGTCACTCTGGCTCAGATCATTCCATCTTTGGAACGAGGTGTGTGGTTCTGTTCTCTGGACCTCCAGGATACGTTCTTTCATGTCCCAATCTGTCCGTCCCACCAGAGATTCCTCCACTTCAGGGCAGAGGGGTCTCTGTATGAGTTCCGGGCCATGCTCTTCAGCCTTTCTCTAGCTCCCAGGGTCTTCACCAAATGCATGGCAGTGGTGACAGCATTCCTGTGGCACTGAAGGGTCTGGGTGTACCCCTACCTGGATGACTGGCTGATTGCGGCCTCCTCCAGAATGGAGGTGGAGCGGTCCAGGGATATGGCCGTCCAGGTTTGCTCTCAAGTTGGCCTCCTTATCAATGAGGCCAAGTCAGAACTTGTGCCAAAGCAGGTGGTACAATTCATCGGAGCAGAGCTCGACTCTCTGCGAGCCAGAGCATGGTTCCCGGTGGACAGGGCTGAGGTTCTTTCCTCCTTTGCCCAATCATTTCAGGTTGGGCAATTGCACCCTGCCCGAGATTTCCTGCGCCTCCTGGGCCTCATGGTGGCCCACACCAGTGTGGTCTGTTGGGCCCATTGGTACATACGTCCCCTACAATGGGGACTAGCCAGCCAATGGTCACAGCACTCCAATCCTTTGGATCAGCTAGTGACAGTGACCCAGGAGATGTGGAGCGCTCTCCAGTGGTAGACCGTTCCAGCTCATCTGCAGGACGGCATCCTGTTTGTCCGCCCTGAGCTGACGGTCTCTCTATCGACCGATGCATCTCTGATGGGTTAGGGTGCCCATCTGGGGGAGCACAGAGCGCACGGCCTCTGGTCTCCTCGGGAGTCCTGATGCCACATCAACCTGCTTGAGCTTTGAGCGGTTCATCTAGCCCTCACCACCTTTGCTCTGTTTGTACGGGGTCAAGTGGTCCAGGTCCAGATGGACAATACCATGATCACGTACTACCTAAACTGCCAGGGCGGGATGCGCTCCATGCCTCTGCGTAGGGAAGCTCTCCACATTTGTTCCCCCATGCGCAGCCTGGAGGCGGATCTCCTTGCCATCCATGTGGCAGAAGCCTCCAATATTCTGGCTGATGCCCTAAGCTGGATAGGGGCTGTGTCCCACGAGTGGTCTCTCCTGCTGGAGGTAGTACAAGATCTGTTCTCCCACTGGGGCATGCCTCAGGTGGACCTGTTTGTCTCCAGGGAGAATGCAAAGCTGAGACTGTTTCATGCCCACCCCCCTCAGCAGGGCTTGCTGCAGGGGGATGCCTTCTCGAGGCCGTGGACCCCGGGCCTCTTCTACGCCTTTCCCCCATTTCCCTTGATCTACAAGGTGCTTCTCAAGGTGAGGAGGGACAAGGCACAGGTGATTCTGGTAGCCCCAGACTGGCCCCGCCAGTTCTGGTATCCAGATCTCGTCAGTCTCGGCTCCAGGCTCCCGGGGCGGCTTCCAGCCCACCTGGACCTGATCTCAGTCAATCAGGGGAAGGTATTCGATCTGGACCTTCAATCTGTGAACCTGACTGCCTGGTTCCTGAGTGGCTAGAGTTCCAGGCCTTGGGTCTTTCCAATGAGGTCCTCAACGTGGCTGAGGTGTCCTTTAAGGAGTCGACCAGAAAATGCTATGCCTTTAAATGGAAGAGATTCTCCATTTGGTGTCAGGGCAAGGGCCTGGACCCTTCCTCCTGTTCCTTGGCAAGCTTTCTGGACTACCTGTGATCCCTTTCTCAGCAAGGGCTTCGGTTGATGACCCTTAAGGTGCACCTGGCAGCCTTCTCTGCTTGCCGAGAGCGGGCCAGGAAGCAGTTGGTGGTGCAGGAGAAGGTGGGCGGGCACTTTTTCCAAGGCCTTGATCACATATCCCCTCTGGTGTGAGAATCTCCACCTCCATGGGATCTACTGAAAGTATTGGCTAAGCTCATGGGCAAGCCATTCAAACCAATGCACAGGTGTGACATCTCTCACCTGTCATGGAAGACCGCCTTATTGGTGGCTATCACATCAACCAGAAGGATGGGAGAGCTCCAGGCACTTTCCATTGAGTCTCCTTATCTGGCCTTCCACAGGGACAAGGTTGTCCTGCACCCCCACCTGAAATTCCTTCCAAAGGTGGTGTTGGAGTTTCAGCTTAACCAGGTGTTGACTCTGCCGGTGTTCTACCCCAATCGCACCTTGGAGGCCGAATATAGGATCCATATTTTGGACCCTAGAAGAGCGCTCGCTTATTACAAGGAGCAGATGGCTGAAGTTCAGGGAGAGGTTCGCCAGCTGTTTGTCACCTACGCTGAAGCCGCACCTGGCAGACCTGCAGCCAAGCGGATGATAGGCAGGTGGGTCACCTCCTGCATAGATCTCTGCTATAGGCTGGCGGCCATACAGCCTCCCAGAGGGATAAGAGCTCATTCTACCTGCCATACCGCTGCATCGGTGGCTGCTTCCATGGACGTCCCTATCCAGGAAATCTGCAGGGCTGCTACCTGGAAGTCAGCACACACTTTCATCACCCACTACCACATCGACCTTGAGTCACGCCAGGATGCTGGTTCTGGGGCCTCAGTTCTCCAGTCATTATTCCCCAAGTAGGGGGTGTGCCCCTTGCCTCCCTCCTCCCAGAGAACTGCTAGGAGTCTACCAGACAATGTGGATGAACAGCATATCCATGTCCCTAGAAATACAGGTTACTCACCTGTAACAGGAGTTCTAGGAATGGTATATGTTCATCCATACGATCCACCCGGCCTCCCCGGCTTCGACACACAACCTGGCTTCCGGCGGGCTAGATCTGGTGTCATAGGGTGGAGTTGAGAGTTTTACCACCCGGGTGGGTGTGAGGAGCCAGCTTGAAGACCTTCCAGCAAGATTTAAAGTGGCAAGGAACCTGCCAGACAGTGTGGATGAACAACATATACCACTCGTAGAACTTCTGTTACAAGTGAGTAACCTGTATTTCCTCTGCACTCTATCACCTCCTGTCTATCCCCTAATAGCACTCTAAAGTTCCTCCACCACTCCACTACTCTGAGCCAGCTCCTCCTTTTCCACTGCACCCTAACACCCTCTTCTTTCAGGACACCTCCCCCCCTCGTCTGCCCTCCCTCTCAGTCACCATTAGGAGTCACTACTATGCACTTCCATTCCAGCCTGCCACCCACTGCATTGTGGCACATCCCGCTTGCTAGCCAGCATTTCAGGAGTCCCCCACTGACTCGAACCTGGTACCCCATGCACCAAAGTCCACAGCCCTACCACTGCACCACGGAGACTCTCTCTTGATGTATGCAATAGACTCCCCCTTTTAATGGTTTGAACTACAGCCCACCCTCTACTCACGGCTAGCCCTGCCCATCTCACTATTATGATACCACTACTGCTACTGATCCTGTGTCTTCCCACATCTTATATACCGCACTCCACCCTAGCTATAGACCCACCACTGCTCCAAGCCTTCCCCCATTGCCATGGCCCTTTCCACACTGTCCACCCCCATAGCAGCACCCCCATGCATATGCCTCTGCTGATGTCTCACATGAACGCGACACAGCCCAAAATCAGCCCTTCCATCCCCACCCTACGGTCACTATCTATACCATGTACAGGGAGCACACACAGACCTTATTGCCTTGTGGCCAGTCTTATAAACAAGCACAGGCCCCTCCTCAGAATCTTCTCTCTCCTCGTACTTCTATCCAGTAACATTCACCCCAACCCAGGCCCTAGGTCTACTAACACACAGCAACAGCCACTGGCCTCTGCATTGGGTCCATGAATATATG
This sequence comes from Neoceratodus forsteri, assembly GCA_016271365.2. NCBI lineage: Eukaryota > Metazoa > Chordata > Ceratodontiformes > Ceratodontidae > Neoceratodus > Neoceratodus forsteri. The sequence continues at coordinate 387,709,316 of CM057457.1, read as the reverse complement.
CAGCATTCTGAAAAAAAAACAGCTGCACTCCAATGTTGTATCACAAGACACCAGCCAGACATCCTAACCCTGGTTGAACCTTGGTTGTCCAAGACCACCCTCCGAATCCACCATTTCATTCCCTGGCTACTCACTTTTTAGACTGGAAAGAGTATGTAAGCGGGGCGGCACTGTGCAATTTACACTTTACACACTCTGTTGGCCCAGGTTTTACACCCTCCCACTTTAGACCACAGAACTCAAGCGCTGTCACTGAAGATGACCCCCGACCCATCCAAGGACCCCTTATAATCATGGCGGCCTATATCCCACCCCGTAAGCAAACCCATGCCCTCCATTCACTAACGGAGTATACCGCCAGTCTCCGTCACAAATCAGAGCACATACTACTAGGTGATCTCAACCTAAACTGGCTTAGCAACTCGGCCACCTCCTCCATTGACATTCTCACAGCTCTTGACCTACATCAGATGGTGAATAAACCAACTAGATGCAACCCAGCCACTGGCATGCAGACCTTGCTGGACATCATACTCACCAACTGGCCCCACAAAATCGTGGACATTGAAGTCCTACCAAACTCTCTCAGCGACCACTCCCCAGTGATCTGCTCATGGTCAGGCCAGCAATCTACACCACCCCCTGCCACTACACTCCAGTGCCTCCTACGCCCAAGCAAACTCTCCAACTTTAAACAGCATCTTGCTCAGTGGGACTGGTCCCATTATACCATGCCAACAGCGTAGATGCAGCGCTTAGCTACTTCTATGACTCCTTCACCTAGGCCCGTGACATCTTTTCCCCCCTTAAAAATTCAAACACCAAGAAGCAGAGCACCCCATGGATAACACCATCCCTCCTCCAACAGCTCAAAAGCTGAGACAACCTGTGGCATAGGGCCAATTACTCAGGCAAACCTGCTGACAGGCAGGCCCAAAGAACTGCTCAGAATAGATGCGCCTGGGCTATTCACAAGGTGAAAGCCGAACACTACAGAGCCACCCTAAGTGCCTCCTGGAGCTTGTCACACAAATTCTGGGAAAACATAAAAACCTTAAATGACAAATCACCCACGCCACCCCCTCCCAGACTGCAACAAAGGGATCAGTCACCACTGACCCAAAGGAAATTGCCAACACACTCAATGACAGCTTTACTGACCTAAGCTCTGTTCTCCCCCAATTGTTTTGACCCCGTACCCACCTCTGACCCCCCCATCTCCTACAGCCTCCTTTCTATCTCTGAACCATCTCCACTCAGGAAGCAAGGCCTTACCCAGCCAAGGCCTTTAACAGAACGAACCCCCTGAATGACCCGCTCGACATCAGATTCCTCCACCTGGCACTGGATGTGCTGCTTGTCCTGCTCACAGCCTTCTGAACTGCTCCCTCTGCCTAGGTCAGTTCCCAAAGGCCTGGAAGAATGCAGTCATTATGCCCATCCATAAAGGCAGTGACTCCCTAACACCCGGAAACTACCGACCAATCTCCATTCTGCCCCCACTGTCCAAAGTGCTAGAAAAAGTTGTGACTGACCAACAAACTACCTTGGAACACACAACCTGCCCTGCAAAGAACAGCACGAGTTCCATGCTGGGCATAGCACCACCATGGCCCTCCTAGAATTCTCAAACAACATACACTCTGTTCTCGACAGAGAACATATTGGGGGGGCCATATTCATAGACCTATCCAAGGCCTTTGACACAGTCAAGTCACCCCGGACTTGTTCTATAGTTACCCGTCATCCAGGTCTCAGTGTGTGCAAATGAATAGCATAGTTTCCTGCTCACACCCCATCCGCTCGGGAGTCCCTCAGGGCTCCATTCTATAGCATTAATGTTCAAAAATGAGGGGGGGGGGACCAAAAATACTCCACTCCAGCTGTTGTAAAATTTCTCAAAGTTCTTTATTTTTGTTAATTGCCCTGACATTTCGCACTCTTGTGCTTTTTCAAAGGGCTTTTCATATATTCTGTAAAAATAATAAATATTGTTTATAAATCTTGCATTTTTGGATTCCATTTCTTTTCATTATTCTTCTGTTAGCATTTTCTATTATACTTCATTACCACTGTGCTTCTTTCTCATGCTACTTTTAGTACACACTCTGTACTCTATTCACTCTTCTTATAGTTAAAACTTTACAAAAATAACATACAGTAATAGAGAATATGCACCCTGTATTCGTGCTTTGTTTTAACACTGGCCAGATGCTTTTTACTTCTGCCTTTGCCTGTTCTACTGATTCTTCATGGCAAGGAATTGCACCAAACTTGTGTGTTAACTATGATAATATAAACAATATGTGAAAATGCCTTCAGCAACCTTATTTAACAGGTTATTTTCAATACAGTAGTCAAACAACTTTCCCTTATTGCTACCTTTTCTGTTATAACATTGTACCATTTTAAAAGATCTTAATTAGCTAAATTTTACCTTCTGCAGCTTTATCTTTCAGCTAAGCATGCTCCATTTCCTTCGTTCTCTGTCTTCCTTCAATTTTAGGTTCTGTTTTAATACATTTCAAGTTTTAATACAATCAAATTTCTTAGTAACTGTTTGAACACTTCTGCAATGTATTTTTGCCTGTATACAGTAACTGGTTTTAACACTTTTTACTCACTTTTTTTGCTGAATGTTGTTTCCAACTCCTTATTTCTTTATTTTATTGTCAATCCCTAAAAAAGAAAGTCAATCCTTTCAGTACCCTTCAATATTTTTTTCAATCCTATTAGCCTTCAATTGTATGTTACTATCTCACTTTTTTACCTGACTAGTATGTGTAGATACTTCAGGCATAGTGTTAGAAGTCACATTCAATTCTTTCTTTAGCTTTATATATAAACCTTGTATCTGTATGTAAAGAAAATAATCTCTTTTAATCACATTTTAAATTTATTTAACATAGCTACAGCTCCTAGATATCTAAATATTTGTCTTTTCTTACCGTGTGCTGGCTCTGTTGTTATTCCTTGCGTCGTTTGGTATAGCTACTGTGTGTATATGTGTCTGTGGTGCAAACTCTCTTGCTAAATACCTCTCGGCCTGATCACCACATGCAGTTTCACATGCAATGGATGCGCTCCAATTCAGCTCAACTCATGGTCGCTTAGCAACCTTCGTTGTGATCGGGCCATTGTCTGGCCACAGTGTGTCTTTTTTATTTATTTAATTACTCATTTCAATGTTTAGTTTATTGAGAAACTGATGATGCCTTGAGGTGTTGGGTTTTCTTAATAATCTGTGATTCTTCAATGTGTTTAAGTTTGTGTTTAGTTAATATGTTCTTTATATGGGAAGGATAGAGATGGGGGGAAGGACCTCAGAATGTGAAGTGTTCTTAACGTTATAGTTTCTTACTTTACCATGTTTTTGTTAAAATGTGCTTATATATCCCTTCTTTTTCATGAGCTTTCAACTATTTGTGATGTTACTTTCATGTTTCTGACATATAATTTTTTGGTGAAATGTTGCTATCTTATTCTATTAGATTTCCATATACCATTTGTATATTAAAGTGGAGGACAATTTTCATTACTGCTTACTAGCCATATTTTATCATGTTGCCGTTCTGTTTTTAGGATTTATTATATTATAAAAAGAGACCATTTTGTAAAGTGTTCATTTTTTAATGTGTCTAATCTTACTATTTTGTATTTATTTGTTTTTCATTTTTAGTTTTTTGTCTATGGAGCCATACTCCAGCTCTCTTACTTATTTTAACATTACCAACAGGCATTCCAGTTGTGTTCTTATTCATCACTACGTTTCTTTCCAGGGTTTGTAACTGGAAAATCCATTTCATTTCTGCTCTGTCCAACTGTTTTTGATAGTCTCCTCCCCTTGCTGATTTTTAGATTTTTTTAAGTCCCCAGAATCTGAGTGAGGCTCCCGTATGTCCTTGTTCAGCGAAGTGATTTGCTACCTGTGATTTTTCTTCCTGTCTTCTAATATTTCCTTTATGTTCTTATATGCATGTTTTTAAAGCTCTGATCGTTTGCCCCACATATAAATGGACATTGTAATACATATATTACCCCCTCTGTTGTACAGTCTATATGTTGTCTTATAGGGTATTCTTTACCTATGTGTGGGTGTTTAAACACTTCCTTTTTGCTGGTATGGTTACATACCGAGCATCTTCCACATGGTACCATTCCAGATTTGAGGGGTCCTAGTAAAAGTTGCGTCCCTTGCTGTACTGGGATTTTAAATTGGGATCTTATTAGTTTGTCTTTAATAGTTTTAACTTTTTTGCTGCAATAATGTGTCTTTCTTTAAATTCCATAGGGACTTATTCCCCTACTGACATTATGTACCAGTATTTGTTTATAATTCTTTTGATTTCTGTAAATTGGTCAATTAAACTTAGTTGTAAATACCACCCTTGGTTTATGTTGTTTTTGTTTGGTTTGTAAAGTGTCTTGTCTAGTTACTGTCTCTGTTCTTTGATTAGTTTTTTAAAGTATGGACTTCTTGTATCCCCTTTGTTGAAACTGATTTATCATTACTTGTTTTTCTTTCTGAAAATCTTGCTCTTTAGTACAGTTTCTTTTCACTCTGACTAACTGTGAATAGGGAATGCTTTGTTCTTGTCTTGTTTCATGGAAACTTTTGCCATGTAGGAGTGTATTCCTGTCTGTCATTTTTTTGTATAAGCTTGTTACTAGTTTGTTGCTTTCCTTATATATTTTGAGGTCAAGATATGATATTTCCATTTTATGGTGCATCATAACAAATTGTATATTAGGATTAATGTTGTTTAGAAAATGTTAAAATTGTCCTAACCTCGGTATGGTACTTTTCCAAATAAAAAATCCATCATCTATATATCTATTCCTCATGTTGATATCAGTAAAAAATGGATTTTCTCTCTCATTTAGTATATGTTCTTTTTCTAAATCTTACATAAAAGCATTTGCAAAGGCAGGTGCCATTGTGCTTCCCATAGCAGTACTCCTTACCTGTCTATAATACTCTGAGTTGAACTCAAAATAATTATTTGTCAATAAGATATGTGCTAACTCTTGTAGTATTTCTGTCTTTGGTTGCACTTGTGGGCTTCTTGTGTTCAATAATTTGCCCATTGTTCGTATGTCATCTTCATCTGGTATGGACGTGTATAGGTCTACCACGTCCACTGTTACCAATATATCTGTTTCTTGTATGCCACTAAGTGTTATTTGTTCCAGTTTATGTAACATGTTTGTGGTATCTTTGACATAAGTTGTTGTTTGTTCAACTAAAGTTTGTAAGTGAAAATTTATATATTGTGATATTGTTTCAAATAATGATTCATTAGCTGAAACTATCAGCCTCCCTGGTGGATTTTTTTGATCTTTATGTAGTTTAGGGATGGCATAGAATGTTGGTATTCTTGGATATTTGTTTAGTATTATATAGAGAATAATGGATGGGGAAGGGTTTGATATGAGAATTTAATGCACACCCGAGTTGTGGGATGCTACATAAACCCCGAGGGCTTTGCCCTCGGGGTTTGTCAAAGCATCCCACAACGAGGGTGTGCATTAAATTCTCATATCAAACACCCTCCCCATCTTTTATTTTTTATAATAGCAGACCAGCAATTTTTCTCCAGCACTTTGTGAGACTTTGGCCCCACCCACATACAGAATGTTGGCCAATGAGGCAGCAGCATAGTTTGACTGGCATGGCTCATGAATGTCATAACAACCAGCTGGTTGTTACAGAAAATATCAACCTGGTCAGTACATTGAGAGAAATTGCTGACCAGTTATTATATTGGTTTCTCAACTGTGTAAACATCCATTATTTTCAAATTCTGTTAATGTTTGTATTATTAATCGTTGAAGTCTGCCAGTGGGATCTTGTTGTAATTTTTCATAATTCTGTTGGTTTTCTAATAAACATAAACACATAATTTTATAATGTTTTCTGTCCATTATAACAATGCCTCCCCCCTTATCTGCAGGTTTGATAATAATTTGATCTTCTTTTTGTAAGTTGAGTGCTGTCCTCTGTGCTATACTAAGATTATCTGTGTTTGTTTTGGTTTGTTGTGATCTAGTGGATCTAGTGGATTCCCTGCAGGGGGAGGGCCTCAAACAATTGGTATAGCAACCCACAAGAGACAGGTCTATCCTAGATCTAGTACTGACTAACAAGGAAGGGATCACAGATCTCCAGGTAGAAGGTCACCTGGGGACCAGTGACCATCACATGGTATGGTTCAATTTGGCTACTACATCTAAATCATCCCATTCCAAGGCAAAAATATGGGACTTCAGAGGAGCTGACTTTGATAAGATGGCCGACAGAGTTAAGCTAGCCCTGGCAAAAAGAAACACAGGTGAGGGGGTACAGGCAAAGTGGGCAAGCATTAAGGATGCAATACTTGAAGCAACATCCCATTGTGTTAGACAGAAAAGGAAGTGCAAAAGAAGAAGGAAACCACTTTGGTTCTCAAATACAGTAGCAGAAAAGGTCAGAGCCAAAAGGCTGGCCTTCAGGAAATATAAGGGAACACAGCGGGATGAAGATAGGGAGGCATACCAAACTGCCCTAAGGGAAGCAGGGAAGGCAGTAAGGCAGGCAAAGTCCCAAACTGAGGAAACACTGGCACGAACAGTAAAAGAAGGTGACAAGACTTTCTATAGATACATTAGTGAAAGGAGAAAGTCCAGAGGGGGTACTGCTAAGCTTAATGGAGAAAAGGGAGCATGTGAGGAGGATGATCCTGTAAAGGCATCTATCCTAAATAGATACTTTTGCTCAGTATTTACTAAAGAGAAGGTAGGGCAAGGACCACAGCTCAGCATCATGGACACAGGGGGGAGGGAGGTGAGCACTACTCCCTTCACAAAAGAAAGGGTCCTACAAGAGCTTGCTAAGTTCAGGGTGGATAAGGCAATGGGACCTGATGGCATACATCCCAGGGTACTTAAGGAGCTAAAGGTGGAACTAGCAGAGCCATTAGCAGAACTGTTTAGTGAGTCTCTGAGCACAGGAGAGTCCCAGAAGACTGGAGAAGGGCTCATGTGATCCCGCTCCCACAAGAGTGGTAGCAGGAGGAGGCGGAAAACTACAGACCAGTCAGTCTTACCTCAGTAGTGGGCAAGATTATGGAGGCACTCCTTAAGGAAAGGATAGTGCAACACCTGGAATCCATAGGGGCACAGGATCCAAGACAGCATGGGTTTACAAAGGAAGGTCCTGTCAAACTAATCTCATAGTTCTTTGACTGGGTAACCAGAGTGGTGGACCAAGGGGAGCAGTTGATGTTGCCTACCTTGACTTCAGCAAAGCTTTTGACACTGTTCCACATAGAAGATTGATAAATAAGCTGGGTAGGCTCAGGGTGGGTCAGAAGTTGGTCAACTGGGTGGCAAACTGGTTGACGGGCAGAAAACAGAGAGTGGTGGTAAATGGTATACAGTCAGAAGAGATGCAAGTCACAAGTGGGTACCTCAGAGATCAGTCCTGGGGCCAGTCCTCTTCAACATCTTCATTAGTGACCTTGCAGATGGACTAGAGGGTAAGGTCTTGTCTGTCAGATGACACCAAGATCTGCAACAGAGTAGATGATCCAGATGGGGTGGGCAGAATGAGAAGAGATCTGGATAAACTGACAAAATGGTCAGAAGAGTGGCAACTGGATTTAATGCAAAGTGCAAAATCATGCACATAGGGAAAGAAACCCTGAAGCCACCTATAGGCTGGGAGGGGAGTTGCTGGCAGTCACAAAGGAAGAAAGAGACTTGGGTATCATCATCACTGATGACCTGAAATCATCCAAGCAAACCTCTAAAGCAGTAGGTAAGGCTAGGGGGGTGTTAGGGTGTATTAGTAGGGGTATCACAAGTCATAAGAGGGAGGTAATAATCCCTCTTTACAAGACACTGGTTAGGCCCCATCTGGAGTACTGCGTGCAGTATCGGAGGCCACACCTTCACAAGGACATTAACCAAATTGAGGCAGTCCAGAGAAGGGCAACCAAAATGGTACAGGGACTGCATCAGAAGACATATGAGGACAGATTAACAGAGCTCAGTATGTATACCCTTGAGCAAAGGAAGGAGAGAGGTGATATGATCGAGGCATTCAAGCACCTTAAGGGCATTAACAAGGTGAAAGAGTCTAACATGTTTAAATATAAGAAAAATAGCAGGACAAGAGGACACAGCATGAGATTAGAGGGGGGCCGATTAAGGGGGAATGTGAGGAAATTCTTTTTCACAGAAAGGGTGGTGGACGCATGGAATGGCTTACCACAAGAAGTGGTGACTATGAATACAGTGCAGGGCTTCAAACAGGCATGGGATAGGCATAAGGGAGCAATACAAATGACTATGAATAGATAGACCACTGACAGAGCAAGGGCCGATGGCACATTTATAAGGTAGAAAAAGAAATGGGCAGACTGGATGGGCCTTGCGGTCCTTATCTGCCGTCAACTTCTATGTTTCTATATAAATCATGTATTTCTTTCTGTACTAATGTACAGTATGTTTCTACTTGATGATTTTTCCCTACTGGTGGATTATATTTAGATTTAATTTGTAATGCTGTTTTTACCTGTTTCTCATATGAATCCATTCATTCCCTTTGTTGAAATTGTGTCTTGAGTCTTAAAGCCCTGAAAAATCTCTGTACATCTGCTTCCAACTGGAATAGGTCCGTGGACTGTTTTGGAGCAAATGACACCCCTAGGCTTAACACTTCTATCTCTGTATTGGTTAGTATTTTGTTACTTAGATTAAATATAGGTATCAAGTGTGTGTCTGGTTCTGATTGCCTCTGTACCCTGTTCTTGTTTTTCCAGTTGTTATGTCTCCCATTCCTTGACTGCCCCCCCAACCACCTCTGTGCCCCCCCCGATTCCCCTGACTGGTTTGTCTATCTCTTAGTTGGTATCTTGCTGTTGTGTCTTGTTGATATGATGTGCCTGGCTCCTGTCTATCTTGTGATAACGGCTCTTCTGTTTCTCTTGTCTCCTTATATATATATTAGGGTCCCTTGTATAGCTACTGTCACTATCTGTACTGCTCTCATGGTATCTGTTCTGTTGTCCCCACGTTTGTTTCTGGACATATTTTTTATATGTATATATTTTCTTATCTCGATAGTCATTTGCATCTCTTTGACATTTTTTTATTTTTTTGCTGCTTAAGCCTTTCTTCATATTCTTTGATTTTTGGTTTTAAACTTTCTAGATTAGCTTTAAAGGCTTCTTCTGCTAGTTTAGTTTTTAATACTTCCTCTATTAATGTTGTTTCTTTTTCCATCAATTCTCTTTCATCCAAAATAGCCTCTATAAGGCCATTCTACAGCCCCTGCTATTTAGCCTGTTCTTAAATGCAGTTCCTACCTCATGCACCAAAAAATCCTTCTTTATGCAGATGACGCCATCATCTGTGCCTCCCACACCAGCCCAAATGACCTGCAGGCCTCACTCCAGAATGCATATAGCCAAACTGAACACTGGTTTGCTGAGCTTAGGCTAGTCATGAATCTGAAAAAAACAAAGCCCCTACTATTTGCACATCACCAAAGCAAATTAAAAAATGCCTAATTGCTTATTCAATCTAAGTCACTCTACACCCTGGAGCAAGTCTCATCCTACAAATATCTAGGCATTATCTTTGACACTGCACTCACATTTCACGCATACATCAGCACCCTCACATCTGCTACCAATGCATGTACTAGCCTCCTTTATTGCCATAATGACTGCCTACCACCAGAAGCCCTAAGACTAGCTATAACCTCCTCAGTCTTGTCCCTGGTAGACTATGGGCTGCTGATCAATGCTGCAGCTGATGCCACATCTATCAGTAAAATAAACGTGGTCATTAACAAAGCCTGCAGGCTCCTAACTGCTGCGGGCCATACAATGCACACATGCACGCTTTACTCCCTCATCCAGATACTTAACTTTGATGAGAGGGTCTAGTACCAGGCCTGCCTCATGACCAAAAAATTCCTTCTTGGCTTGACTCCTCCAGGACTATCTGCTTTCCTAACCTCCACCACCCCCGCAGTGAATACATGCAGCTTGAATAAAGCTGCTTTGGCCATTCCCAGAGTCAGGACTGCGTTGGCCAAGAGATCATTTCTTGTCAAGGCCCCCACCTGGTTTAACTCTCTACCCCATCAGTCACTAACTAATCCAAAATTTGCCCATTCAAAGTTGCCCTCAAGAATCACCTCCTTGACACCACACTTGCACAAGCCTATACTAGACCCACCACCCGTGTCTGTGGTGGCCTCAACAAGCCCGCCACCCTGCCTATCCCTAGTTAATGGACAACAACCTAGTCCATCCACAACTGACAAAGTCTCTCTTCAGACTGCTCCAACACTGACAGTGTCTGCCTGCTTTACAAGCCTAGTTAGCTTAGCTCCCATGCTGCATAAGATAACTATTTTTCATTACTTGCTGACCACAGTATATAACTGACCGATTGTAATGTATTGTACTCGCGTAGTGCACTATCTCTAGCCTCAACTCTGTATAGTACAGCTCTGTAAGCATGTCCTGGTGTAATCCACCTTCAAATTGTTCTGTACACTGTATTGTAATGTTGCTCTGTTGTCTATGACTGTATTGTTAAACTGACATGGAGCCTTTGCAAACGAGTCTTAGACTCAAAGGTTTGTAATTCCGATATCCAAATAAATAAATAAAAATAAATACAAAAGAAGAACTGCACACCAGAACCAACAAATCATTGCAAAGTAACACATTTATTCAGCAAACTACCAAAAAATAATGAACCTATTGGGCAACTCCAACCAGACACTTTGGCACTCATAGTATGATTAAGCGCTCAGTGACAATGATTCAGTGCATTGATTTAGAGCATATTTTGTACCTGAGTATAGCTAAGCACTTGCAGTGATTTTGGTTGTATATAAACAAATGCCTTAATGCATAATGAAAATAAAAATAATAACAACGTGCTTTGCAATAAACACATAGCAATCCTCAAAAAAACAAACTAAGTCTAGTGATTAAAGTTATTGGTTAGTACAACTATGATATGGGGCATTATAGGAATCGTGATGAAACCAAATGAAATAATTTTATACACAATTAAGTCAAGCATCAGTGTTGGGTTGTCATATGAGACATTGTAGCTTCTTTATATAATGTACAGGGGTATGATAAACAGCTAATGTTTAAAATACATTTAAAAAACTATTTGAATTGACAGACAGTACATCATCAACTTGTTTTCAAGTAAGAACATAAGCTCTCTATTTTTTTTTTAGTGATACGAAAAATGTGAAATTACAAACCTATGAGTCAGAGACTCCTTTATAAAGGTTCCACGTCATGGAAGTACAAACAAGATTTAAAAAAAAGACAAGACAATAAAACAAACAAAAGAGGATACATCAAATTGCACAGGGTAACAGTTAACCCAGAGTCAAAAAATACAGGTTACTCACCTGTAACAGGAGTTCTAGGAATGGTATATGTTGTTCATCCACACTCATTGGCAGGTATCCTTGCCGCTTTAAATCTCGCCGGAAGGTCTTCAAGCTTGCTCCTCCCACCCACCCGGGTGGTATAACTCTCAGCTCCGCCCCATGATGCCAGATCTGGCCCGCTGGAAGCTCAGGTTGTGCGTCAGTCCGAGGAGGTCGAGAATATGTGGATGAACAACATATACCATTCCTAGAACTCCTGTTACAGGTGAGTAACCTGTATTTCTAGGGACATGGATATGTTGTTCATCCACACTCATTGGCAGACCCTAGCAGTTCTCCAGGAGGAGGAGGCAAGACGCACACCCCAATACTTACTTGGGAAGAGAGACTGGAGAACGAGGCCCCAAAACCAGCATCGGCGTGACTCAAGGTCGATGTGGTAATGGGTAATAAAGGTGTTTGCTGACTTCCAGGTAGCAGCCCTGCAGATTTCCTGGATAGGGACGTCCCTGGAAGCAGCCACCGTTGCAGCAGTATGGCGGGTAGAATGAGCTCTTATCCTCTGGGAGGCTCCATGCCCGCCAGCTTATAGCAGAGATCTATGCAGAAGTGACCCACCTGCTTATCGTCCGCTTGGCTGCAGGTCTGCCAGGTGCGGCTTCAGCGTAGGGTGACAAACAGGCTGGCCCGAACCTCTCCCGAATTTCGTGAAACGAACTTATAATAAGCGCGCCTTCTAGGGTCAAAGAATGGAGCCTATCTGGCCTCCGAGGTGTGATTGGGGTAGAACACCGCAGAGTCAACACCTGGTTAAGGTGAAACTCCGACACCACCTTCGGAAGGAATTTCGGTGGGGGCGCAGGACAACCTTGTCCCTGTGGAAGACCAGGTAAGGAGACTGATGGAAAGCCTGGAGCTCTCCCATCCTTCTGGCTGACATGATAGCCACCAAGAAGGCGGTCTTCCACGACAGGTGAGAGAGAGCACACCTGTGCATAGGTTCGAATGGCTTGCCCATGAGCTTTGCCAGTACCAGCAGTAGATCCCACGGAGGTGGGGGTTCCCGCACTGGAGGGGAAATGTGATCAAGGCCTTTGAAAAAGCACCAGACCACCTTCTCCTGCACCACCGACTGCTTCCCGGCCCGTGCCCGGTAAGCAGAGTTGGCTGCCAGGTGCACCCTTAGGGTCGTCGACCTAAGCCCTTGACTAGAAAGGGACCATAAATAGTCCAAGATGCTTGCCAAGGAACAGGAGGAAGGGTCCAAGCCCTTGCCCTGACACCAAATGGAAAACCTTTTCCATTTGAAGGCATAGCATTTTCTGGTCGACTCCTTACGGGACGCCTCAACTACATTGAGGACCTCGTCGGAAAGACCCAAGGCCTGGAACTCTAGCCGCTCAGGAACCAGGCCGTCAGGTGCAGGGATTGAAGGTCCGGATGGAACACCTTCCCCTGATTGACTGTGAGCAGGTCCGGGCGAGCTGGAAGCTGCCGCGGAGTCCTGGAGCTGAGACTGAGGAGATCTGGGTACCAGAACTGGCGAGGCCAGTCTGGGGCTATCAGAATCACCTGCGCCTTGTCCCTCCTCACCTTGAGAAGCACCTTGTGGATCAAGGGAAATGGGGGAAAGGCGTAAAAGAGGCCCGGGGTCCACTGCCTCGAGAAGGCATCCCCCTGCAGCGAGCCCTGCTGAGGGGGCATGGAACAGACTCAGCCGGCGTTCTCCTGGAGGCAAACAGGTCCACCTGAGGTGTGCCCCAATGGGAGAACAGATGCTTACTACCTCGGCAGGAGAGACCACTCGTGGGATGCAGCCCCTATCCGGCTCAGGGCATCGGCCAGGTGTTGGAGGCTCCTGCCACGTGAATGGCTAGGAGATCCGCCTCCAGGCTGCGCCGCAGTGACCGTCAAGCGGAGAGCTTCCTTGCATAGAAGCATGGAGCGGCGTCCCCGCAGGCGGTTTAGATAGTACATGGTCGTGGTATTGTCCGTCCTGGACTCGGACCACTTGACCCGGAGGAATGGAGCAAAGGCGGTAGAGCTAGGCGGACCGCCTCGAGCTCCAGCAGGTTGATGTGGCATCGGGACTCCCGGGGACCAGAGGCCATGAGCCCGTGTTCCCCAGATGGGCACCCCAACCCATCAGAGAGGCATCGGTCGATAGAGAGACCGTCGGCTCGGGGCGGACGAACGGGATGCCCTCCTGCAAATGATCTGGAATGGTCCACCACTGGAGAGCATTCCACATCCCCTGTGTCACCGACACAAGCTGGTCCAAAGGATCGCAGCGTTGTGACCACTGGCTGGCCAGTCCCCATTGAAGGGGATGCATGTTCCAGCGGGCCCAACGGATCACGCTGGTGCAGGCCGCCATGAGACCCAGGAGGCGCAGGAAGTCCCGGGCAGGGCGCAATTGCCCAACCAGAAATGATCGGGCAAAGGAGGAAAGAACCTCGGCCCTGTCCGCCGGGAGCCGCGCTCTGGCTCGAAGAGAGTCGAGCTGCGCCCCGATGAATAGAATCACCTGCTTCGGCTCGAGTTCCGACTTGGCCTCGTTGATAAGGAGGCCCAGTTGAGAGCAGACCTGGAGGCCAGATCTCTGACCACTCCGCCTCCTTCCTGGAGGGAGCTGCTATCAGCCAGTCGTCCAGGTAAGGGACACCCGGACCTCGGCGAGCAGGAATGCTGTCACCACTGCCATGCATTTGGTGAAGACCCTGGGAGCTGGAGACAAGCCGAAGGGCATGGCTTGGAACTCGAAAAGGGATCCTTCCGCTCGGAAGCGAAGGAATCTCAGGTGAGACGGACGGATAGGGACGTGAAAAAACGCGTCCTGCAAGTCCAGAGAGCAGAACCACACGCTGCGTTCCAAGGATGGTATTATCTGAGCCAGAGTGACCATCCTGAAGGTTCGAGACCTTAGGAACTTGTTTAGGTGGTGAGGTCGAGAATGGGAGCCAGCCCCGTCCGTTCGGAACCAGAAAGTACCTGGACACAAACCCTGGGTCTGAAGGAGGGTCCCCACCTCTCTTATCACCTCCTTCTGGAGGAGAGAAGCGATGTCGGCTCGACGAGCCGCCAGTGAGGCTGGGGACCCCGAAGCCCCCCGAGAGGCGACGGCTCTGAAGGGTGGTGCCTGCTCGAATTCCAGAGGCAGGCCTCTTCCCACCACCTCCAAGACCCACCTGTCCGTGGTAACAGTAGACCAGGTGGAACGGAAGTGCCGGAGCTCGCCTTCAATGGGGACCCAGGGTGTAGGTGGACGGGAATGGGGGCGACACCCCTCAGCCCGTCACTGGGCAGGCTTGGAGGAGGGACCGGCCGAGGGACCTCCTGGGCCTTTCCTCCCTGCCTCCTGTTAGAGGAAGCCGCGGCTTGGGTTTGGGATGCCAAGGTCGAGCCTGCTGGCCCTGACGTTGCTGGGCCGGGCGCGCGGGGGCACAGAAGGATGAAAGGGCTTAGGCTGTGGCTTGCGGCCTTTGTCCTTCTGAGCGGAAGAGACCGAGTCCAAGGTAGCATTGGACTTCTCGATCCTCTGCAGGTGACCTTCCACCCCAGGGCCAAGAGGTCAGTCCCAAAGGAACATCCGCCAACTTGTGCTGGGTATCCAGTAAAGGTGGATATCCTCAATAAGCCCGCCGACCATAGCCACTGCGGCCGCCACCGATCTGGCACATGAGTCCCCTATATCCAAAGCAGTCTGGAGCTGCTGTTTGGCCACTGCCCTGCCCTGGTCCCGCACCTGCTTAACCGTAGTCTGCAGATCGGGGGAAGATGAGGATGACCTCATCCAGGGAGCCCAACAGGGCATGAGAAAAATGTGCCATGAGGGCGGCCGAACTGGCCAGCCGAACCGAGAAGAGGCATAGCGTAGACTTTTCGCCCGACATAGTCCAATTTCTTGGACTCACTTGTCAGGAGGTTTGTCCACATCCCTGGCGTTGCCGGGCGCTACCGAAAACGCTGTCGGTAACCAACCCTTCAGCAGAGGGTGTTCGAAAACCGGACAAGGAACCGTAGGGACCGATACTTCCTGGCCATCCTGGCCGGAGGCGCAGGGCAGGAAGCAGGGCGCTGCCAAAGCTCCAGTGCCGGACCCACTATGGCCTCGGCCACCGGAAAGGCCTCCGTCGGAGAATCCCCTCGGTCCAGAATCTCCGTGAGGGGATACCTGGCCCGTTTGGAAACGGGTTCGAGCTCCATCCCGGTGGACTCCGAGATGAGCCGAAGCAGTCCTAGGAAGGACGACGGGCTATCGTCCATTGACTGACCTCCTGAAGACTCCAAGTCCAGTCGCTTGGAGAAAAAGGAGGAATCATCTTCGGACTCGGAAGAGTCCTCGAAGAGCTGCCTCTGGCCTGAGCCACCCTTCACCTGCCGAGGTCGGTCGGGAGTGAGGGTAACTGACAGCCGATGGGGTAGACCCTTAGCCGACAGAATCTCTGGTCGGAGCCCCAATAGTTGGCTGTGGGCGGAGGTTCCACGAATCGGTGGAGCAGCTGGTTTTGGCCGAACAACGGCCTGGTATAGGCTCCTCCGGATAAGTCGAGGGTTGTGTCGGCAGCTCGGTGACAACCACTTAATGGCGGGGCGGCGGGGTCGGCTTACTCCCGGCCAGGAGGACTGTTGCAACATGAGGATCCTCGATACCGTCGGCGTAATTCACGGCGAAGCCTCCCTCGTCCGAGGAGGAGGGACGAGGGCGAGCGGTAGACGCCGCTTACGCGGTGCGAGACCGAGACCGCCTATGACGGTGGGATCGGCTGGACCACTGACAGTCCGAGACCAAGACCACGAGTCCCGGAATTTCCGAGGTCGGTGCGGGAGGTGTCGGCGGAACCGGCCTCCCTTACGCTCGGATGGTCCATCCGAGGGCTCCGGAACCGGAGGCACAGAGCGAGCCACGGGATCCCCAACTCCTCCTGGGGAACCGGGAGAGAGGAATCTCGGCTGCTGACAGCCCGCCAACAGGTCGAGAAAAATCTCGACTGTCGGTGGGAGTCTCGGTCAACTGACCTGGCCAGAGACACCGTGAGACCAGTGGCGAAGCCGAGCAGTCGGCCGAAGCCGACGGTCGACGACTTCGGGGAGGGACCTTCCCGCTCCCAAGAGCGTCGGACGGAGGGACTTACCCCTGTCCTTCTTTTGGACCGAGAATAAGGTCCAGCAGGCGTGAGCCCTTCTCCCTTAGTGGAAGGGACAGACAAAGCTCCTTAAAAGAAGCCGTGTAGGAAGAACCCAGAAGGCGGGATAAATGCGGCCGAGGAAGATCGGCCGCGCCGCCTCCTCTTTGAGGCGACCATCCGCTCGAGCTGATCCGCCCGAGCCGCCGCCGCGGACACGCAACCGGGCCTCCTTGGACTTCACGAGGATGCTTCTGGGACGGCCCAGTTGCAATCGGCAGCACGGTCTTCGAGGACGAGGTCGAGAAAGATGAGCACAGGTGCAAGCCTGCGGGTCGTGCTCAAGGCCTAAGCAGTAGACACACGTGGAGTGTGGATCCGTCGAGACATCTTCTGCCCGCATGGGCATCTCAAATCCGAGGTCGATTTGTCCATCCGCGGCGCGAGGATCGAAGACTGAAGTCTTTTCGCAAAATTTATTTTAAATCCATAAAGCGGAGAAATAGGAACCAGTCTCAAGCGCAGGCGTTAAGGGAGGAACCTGAGCTTCCAAGCGGTAAGGAAGATCTGGCGTCATGGGGCGGAGCCGAGAGTTATACCACCCGGGTGGGTGGGAGGAGCAAGCTTGAAGACCTTCCGGCAAGATTTAAAGCGGCAAGGATACCTGCCAATGAGTGTGGATGAACAACATATCCATGTCCCTAGAACAGTACAGTAGATTCCATGTAATATAAAGCATAGCATACTAAATTAGTCACTTAAGGACTCAGCAGAAATACAGAGTTACGGTACAACAATTAGAGAAGATATAGTGAGAAGGTAAGAGGAAGGGAAAGCGGATAAAGAACTGTCAGAAATTACACTGTTCATTACTAGAGGAGGGACCGAACGATGCCAGTAGTCAGGTTAGGAGCAGTCACAAGAGGTGAGGAGTAGACACATAGAAACATAGACTTTGATGACAGATAAGGACCACTTGGCCACCCTAGTCTGCCCATTTCCCTACCTACTGGATAAGCTGCAGATCCTAGTTAACCAACAGCCTACTTCTTCCTACCCCCCCACAAGAATTGCCTTATGTCTGTCCCATGCATTCTTGAATTCTCCCATAGTTTTAGACTCTACAACCTCCTCAGGAAGGTGGTTTCAGGCGTCCACCACCCTCTCTGTGAAAAAATACTTCCTCACATTGACCCTGCGCCATCCCCCCTCTATCTTCAAATTGTGTCCCCTTGTTCTTGCACATCTCTTTTTCTGAAAGATGCTACCCTCTTGGACTTTGTTGATTCCACTGAGGTACTTAAAAGTTTCTATCACATCCCCCCTCTCCCTCCTTTCCTCAAGGGTATACATATTAATCTTTTTAGTCTCTCCTCGCATGGCTTCTCTTGCAAACCCTGCACCATTTTAGTTGCCCTTCTCTGGACTGCCTCCATCCTGTCTATGTCCTTGCAGAGATGTGATCTCCAGAACTGGACACAGTACTCCAGATGGGGTTTCACCAACTGTCTGTACAGAGGGATAACAACTTCCTGTTTTCTGCTGTTGATGCTTCTCTCTATATATCCCAGTATCCCCAAGCCCTCCTTACTGCCTTCTCACATTGCTTGCTAACCTTAAGGTCATCTGATATGATTATCCCCAGTGCCCTTTCCATTTTTGTTGTTGTCACTACCCCCCAACCCATTGTGTACTCTTCCCCTGGGTTTTTGTTTCCCAGGTGTATTATTTTGTTCTTCTTTGCACTGAATCCAAGCTGCCATACGTCTGACCATTCCTCCAATCTTGCCAAGTCCCTTCTCATCTTTTCCACATCCCCTTGTGTATCAACCCTGTTGCAGATCTTTGTGTCATCTGCAAAGAGGCATACTTTTCCTTCCAGTCCCTTTGCAATGTCACTTATAAAGACACTAAAAAGAACTGGACCCAGTACTGAACCCTGCTGTACCCCAGTAGTAACCCCCTTTCTTCAGAGTGGACTCCGTTTACTATTACCTTCTGTGTCCTGTTGTCCAGCCAATGTTTTACCCTGGCTACCACCCTGGGATGCACTCCCAAGCTGGCTAATTTGTTTATTAATCTTTTGTGTGGGACTGTGTCAAATGCCTTGCTAAAGTCTAGGTAGACCATGTCCACAGCCCCTTCCTGGTCTACTACTTTGGTCACTCAGTCAAAGAAATTGATTAGATTCATCTGACATAACCTTCCCACTGTGAATCCATGCTGCCTTGGGTCCTGTGTCCCACTGGCCACTAGGTACTCAACAATTCTTTCCTTTAGAAGTGATTCCATCATTTTCCCCACCACAGAGGTCAAACTGACAGGTCTGTAGTTTCCCGCCTCTGTCTTGCTCCCACTTTTGTGAAGGGGAATCACATCCACCCTCCTCCAGTCCTCAGGTACCACACCATCCTCCCATGATTTGTTAAAAAAGGTAGTCAGTAGTGTCATTAGTTCTCCCCTTAATTAGTTTAGAATTCAGTGGTGAATCCCATCATGCTCCATTGCTTTGTCCACCTTGAGTTGTAGGAGTTCTTACAGAACCCACGAGGATCGACCCCCCCCCATCATCCAGAGTGCTTCTGTTAATTGGATTAGGTACCTCCCCCTCCTCCTCTTTTGAGAATACTGAGCAGAAGTATTTGTTCAGTATCCCTGCTTTTTCACTGTCCCTCTCAGCCCACCAACTGTCCATTCTATTCAGGCTCACTATCCCTCCCTTTGTCTTTCTATACTCCCTAATGTACCTATAAAAGGTTTCATCCCCCTTCTTAACCAAGTTGGCTATCTTTTCCTCAGTTTGGGCCTTTGCTATTCTGACTGCCTTCCCAGCTTCCTTCTGCCTTAACTGGTACAGTTCTCTGTCCTGCTGCTTCTGTGTTTCCTTATACTTCCTAAATGTTATCTTTTTCTCCCTAACCTTCCCTGACACCTCTTTTGAGAACCATAGTGGCTTTTTCTTTAATTTTGATTTGTGTATTTGCTTTGCACAAAGGCTTGTTGCCTCTGTGATGGCAGTTTTGATGTTTCCCAACTAATGCACCACCCCTCCTTCTTGCCTGTTTGCTGGTGCTTTTCTAAGGTACTCTCCCATTTTGACAGTCAGCCCTCCTGAAGGCCATTACCCTAACTTTTGTATGGCTTGACTCTGCAGCTGAGTTTATCATGAACCACACTGTTTGGTGGTCACTTGTTCCCAGATGGCTACCCACTTCCAGATCTGAGATCCTCTCACTGTCCCCATTTGAGAGTATGAGGTCTACAATTGCTCCCTCCTGAGTGGGTTCCAACACTAGCTGTCTGAGGCATGCCCCTGTAGGGCATCGAGAATGGCCCTTGTGGTAGGGCGCAAGTGTAAGTGGGCAATCATAGAGCAACATACATCACCGATTCTTTTTAAAAGTTCCAGTTTTAATTTATTCTTCTTCAGAAGTTGTTTACATCAGGACAAATTCGATACAGCAGAATAATCTGGCAGCTTAATCTTCCATTTGGAGCAGCAAATATTCACATAGAAACTCCACAGAGCACCTTCAATAACATCCTGGAGTGTACCTCCAGACCCACAAGTAAATCTGATTACCAAACTCAAGGTTCAGCATTTATACACTGCAGGGGTCAGATGACATCTTAACCCCAACCCTATACTTTATTTTAAATATTATCTCTTTATTTACAACATTTATATTTTATATAGTACGTCTAAACATTTTCTATTTGACATAACAACTCACTCTCATATATAGAAGTGAAATACAGTCTTTCTGTGAAATGTTTAACTCAATCTCTAATCCCAGAAAGCACCACAACTTGTTATTCAGTATAAAGGCAGTCAGAAAACGGACAGCCGAGTCCTAAGGAAACTACTGCAGCTGAGAAAGAGTCCACTTGGGGCTCTGAAACACCAAAAGAAAAACAACAAAAACCTTCGCTTTCCAGAGGTCCCAACTACAGCACTAAACCTCTTTATTCTACCTTCAGGAGGTTTGTAGAACTCAAAACATTATATATTATTTAGTAAATTTCATTTTAGGGGAAACCCAAAAGTAAAATGCCTTTGCAATAGTGTGAATGCTGTATTTCAGAAAAGCTCTTTAAAAGACAGGCATAACAGGGTCAAATTAAGGACCCAGCAAGTTCTTTCATTTAATAACCTGATAAGTGTAATGGGTATTTACAGGCTTAAAAAGCCATACTAGTACAATATAAAACAGTGCCCTGTGTTTACAGAACTGAGTGTTTTCCTAAGGGCATATACCCAGGCTACGAGTAGGTATTTTATTAAGGAAAGCAGGAGAGAACCAACAAACAGGTTCTCACTATTATTTATAAACTCAGCCAAGTCCTCAAAAGCACAGCAAGGACAAATAGGGCTGAAACAGACTTAGCAGCATCTTGCAATACGGAGGGCTATTTTCTCACAAAAGAGAAAACCTCACTACTATACCAGCAGGTAGCCTGCACTATTGGAAACAACTTTTAATATAGGACAAATGGGAAATTCTGTTTATTACTAACTAACCTAGAATACCAAAACAGATTCATTTCCCCGACGGCTAACCTATCAGCCCATCAATATTTATAGCATTTAAAGCCTCACAGTTTTATTTATTTCATTCCCATATCATTTCTGTTTCTTTATAGTGCTTTAGAAATGCAACACCTAAATGCTAACTTCTTTTCTAAGCGCTGACTTCCTATTTTTATAATGCAGAGAAGGGGGGGGGGGGAAGAATTATTCTACATTACAGCAAACCATTAAGAAATGCTGTTCTATACCCATAGTTCTTTCACTCATTATTTTTAATTTTTTTAAACACTAAGTTATAAGGTTATAACAAGTTTAAGGATCAGCTGCTAGGTTCCCTTATTTTATTATTTCAAAGGACGCCCCCTAGAATAGTGGTTGCCTTAAAACAAACAGGAGCACATAAAGACATACATCAGGCTAAACTAAACAGCCTGACTATGCAGCAATGCGTACTATCACAGCACCTTTAGGGCAGTAAACAGCCGGACCTTCAGGCATCCAGCAGTTTTACAAATATAATTTCAGGGCCCTCAACCCTTCACAGGGGCACCCTGTGACAGCCCTGCTCTTGGATATGGCTGCAGCAAACATGCTCCAGTTAACATCTGGCATATTCGGGTCCAACATCAACTATATCTCCCCTTTCTCTGTCATCCTAAGGATGACTTCCATCATATTCTTGTCCATTCTCTCCCCCTGAGATGGGGGTCTGTATACAACCCTTGTGTGGTTTGTGGTGCCATTTCCAGTCTCTACGGTGAACCACAGTGCCTCCTCTCCTTCCTGTTTACTCTTTTGTTCCATTGCCTTTATCCTTTTCCTTACATAGGGAGCTACTCCTCCCCCTCTTCTACCCTTCCTGTCTCTCCTGTAGGTTGTATACCCTGGTATGTTAACATCCCAGTCATGGTTCTCTGTGTACCATATTTCTTTGACTGCCATGATATCCAGGCATCCCTCTTCCATCAAGGCCACCAGTTCAGGGAGCTTGTTGTCAAGACTACGGGCACTGGTACTCATTAGCCTCCATTTCTTGATGGCCTTACCCCTTTTTGCCCCATCCCTGTCCTTACTGCCTTTTTCTCCATTTACCCCCTGCCCTTCTCCCTATCGACATCTCTATCTTGGTGTTTTCCTCACTAACTACCCTGATTTTTTGGGGGGGAGGTTGCTAGGATTTCCCTGCTCCTTTTCAGTGCCTCCTGCCTTGGCTAGTTTAAGTGCTTGCCAATGAAGCATTTAAACCTATCCCCTAGGGTCCTGGTTCCCCTCCTGGACAGATGCAGACCATCATGCTAGTATGGGCCTGCATCACTCCAGGTGGACCCCCAGTCCCCAATGAAGCCAAACCCCTGAGCTCTGCACCAGTTAATCAACCACTGATTGAATCCCATGATGTGGAGCATCCTAGCCTCACCCATGCCATAGACAGGCAGCACCTCTGAGAGGATTACCATGCATGCTACTTGTATAAGGCCCCCTCCCCAACTCCACAAACTCCTCCTGCACTGTTCTGATCCCTTTCCCAGCCAGGTCATTTGTTCCTAGGTGGACAATGACATCCAGCTCCCTTCCCCGTGTGGCTGCTCCCACAATCCTGAAGATTCGTTCCCTATCCCTCCAAGCCATGGTGCCTGGCAGGCATCTTACTTCACTCACCCCTCCCTCCCCAAGTTCTGCCCTCCTAATAAATGGAGTCCCCCACCAGGAGTTGTTTCCTTCCCCTGTGTGCTCCCATGCCACCCTCCTGTGGGTCTCCATTGTGGAGGTTCCCAACATTCTCCTTGGTCTCCACTGTGGGTGCCTCTATAGAGGAACCACACTCTGCTGGAGTGGCATATGAATTGTGGACAGGCACAACTGAAGAGATGTACCTCTGTTCCACTACTCTTACCCTCCTGAGCCCACTGTGGTCCAACCGCTCCTCTTTCTTGGCAACCTTTGAGGCAGCAGCAGTGGCCCTGGTGGTCCCTGGGTGGGAGAGGAGGTCCCCAAATCCTGACCAACTCAGCCTGGAGATGAGCAACCTCCTCCCTCAGTCCAGAGAGGTGCCTGCAGATGGGACAACACCACAGCCTCCAGAACGTCTCCCAGAAGACTGCTGCTCCACAGCCACGGCACTGCATCACTTCCATCATGTCTCATTTCTGGCCCCTTAACTGTTGTTTTGAATACTTACTCTTTCCTCTGTTTATTTATTTATTTTATATATATATAATTTTTTTTCTCCCTACTTACCTACTGCTTCCATGCCCTTAAAGCTCCTGATCTTCCTGTTCTGAGACAGGAAGCTCCTATATTTCTCACTAGTCTCCTTACTTGCTCAGAGTCAGACCTCCAGCAGCTTGGGGGGGGGGATGGAGAGCTACTCTTTTTTCTTCTAGGATGGTGAGTCTTTGGTGGCTCTGTGATCACTCACTTCCTGCTCCCAAACAGGAAGTTCCTGTTGTCAGTCAAATCCTGTGCCTATAAAAGTAGAACTGCCTAAGGGTGGGTGGGGGGAGGAGGGCAATATAGTCTCAGTAGAGAAGTATAGTTTTAACAGCACCTCCTTCCTCTTGCTGTACTCTGCCTGTTCTCAAAGGTTGGATCTGAAGGGGTCTATCTTCAGTTCAGAGGAGATAAAAGTAGGAAACTCATTCAGCCAGAGTGGTGCCCTGTAGAAGAAAGCTTGTTACCCCAGGGACATCCTGCAGTGAGGGACTAATAAAGAGGCATTGGTGGAGCTTCTAGTGGTCCTAGATGTAGGTTTCTGTACAGTACAAGGAAAGAAGGATTTTCCCACATATTTATTTTCACCGAAATATTTCACTAGAATATTGTAAGACTTTATATATTGTTCATTTATTACATACAGATCTAAAACCACTAAGGCATTTATTTACATAGGGATTGGGGCACTGTGCCCTGTATATTCAATTCACCTGAATAATGCAATTTAATAATGTCTAACTTACTACCCATGTTTATAATTGAAACTGTTAATAATGTATGCTGGAATAATATTTTAGTGTTTTTGGTAGACCGTGTCTTGCTTACAAAAGCCTGTCCACTGGTGTGATGTTGAAAACAAATATAACAGGCCAGACTCATGAATAAAATTAAGAATATGCTATACTAATGGCTTCAGTTCTTGTTCTTACTATTTGTACTGATATGGATTTGTGGGAATGGGACTCCTCACTTCTCTTTTTTAACTTCTTTATTAAAGTGGTCACAACAGTAGTATATGCATGCATACAAAGTGGTCACAATGGTAGTATATGTTCATAGGTTCATAGATTGTACAAGTCTGAGGGCAACACCCATGTTGAACTCGCCCCCATTATTTCCTAATGGTGGAAATTAAATTTTCGGTCTCACAAATATTGATCAAGTCTATGTTTGTGCACATAGCGGTCACAATGGTAGTTTATGTATGTGCACAAAGTGGTCACAATGGCAGTATATGTATGTGCACAAAGTGGTCACAACTGCAGTATATGTATGTGTACAAAGTGGTCACAACTGCAGTATATGTATGTGCACAAAGTGGTTACAATGGCAGTATATGTATGTGTACAAAGTGGTCACAATGGCAGTATATGTATGTGCACAAAGTGGTCACAACTGCAGTATATGTATGTGTACAAAGTGGTTACAATGGCAGTATGTGTATGTGCACAAAGCGGTCACAACGGCAGTATATGTATGTGCACAGAGTGATCACAAAGGCAGTATATGTATGTGTACAAAGTGGTTACAATGGCAGTATGTGTATGTGCACAAAGCGGTCACAACGGCAGTATATGTACGTGTACAAAGTGGTCACAATGGCAGTATATGTATGTGCACAAAGTGGTCACAACGGCAGCATATGTTTGCACAAAGCAGTCACAATGGCAGTATATGTATGTGTACAAAATGGTCATAATGGCAGTATATGTATGTGTACAAAGCGGTCACAATGGCAGTATATGTATGTGCACAAAGCGGTCACAACGGCAGTATATGCATGTGTACAAAGTGGTCACAATGGCAGTATATGTATGTGCACAAAGTGGTCACAACGGCAATATATGTACGTGCACAAAGTGGTCACAATGGCAGTATATGCATGTGCACAAAGTGGTTACAATGGCAGTATGTGTTTGTGCACAAAGTGGTCACAATGGCAGTATATGTATGTGCACAAAGTGGTCATAATGGCAGTATATGTATGTGCACAAAGTGGTCATAATGGCAGTATATGTATGTGCACAAAGTGGTCACAACGGCAGTATATGCATGTGTACAAAGTGGTCACAACGGCAGTATATGTACGTGTACAAAGTGGTCACAACGGCAGTATATGTATGTGTACAAAGTGGTCACAACGGCAGATTATGTATGTGTACAAAGTGGTCACAACGGCAGTATATGTATGTGCACAAAGTGGTCACAATGGCAATATACTGCATGCATGTGTACAAAGTGGTCACAATGGCAGTATATGTACATGTACAAAGTGGTCACAATGGCAGTATATGTACGTGTACAAAGTGATCACAATGGCAGTATATGTATGTGCACAAAGCAGTCACAATGGCAGTATATGTATGTGCACAAAATGGTCACAACGGCAGTATATGCATGTGTACAAAGTGGTCACAATGGCAGTATATGTATATGTACAAAGTGGTCACAACTGCAGAGGTGGAAGACTAGGTTTGCTGGCAAAGGCACCTAGCTTCACCTGAGCTCTTTTCTTCCAGATTTGCTTGTAAGGACAGAGCAAGGAACATTATCAGAGCATGGAAAAAGATTAAGGCTTCTTTTGGCTAGGCAGATTTACTGTGTGTTATTATTTTCTTTTGTACTCACAGGGTTTGTTACTGTTTGTTGCTAACATTTTACTGCTTTATTGTTCTCGAATTCAAAATGCTATTGCAGGGTATACTTTCTGCTGCATCATTACAGGGTGTGGCTACAGGTTTGTGCTTACAGAGTACTGCTGTAATCTTCTCTGATTCAAATAGTTTTTTGCAAGGTATATCTTCTGTTACTGCTTTATTTTTCTCTATAGCAAAGTGTTTTTGCAGGGTACATCTTCTGTGAAATTATTACAGGTGGTGCTTTACAAGCTTTACAGTTTTATCTATCATTAGGCAAAGCTTTCAGGGCTACTGCATTTGTTGTTGGTTGATTATTTCTGCTCTTACCTCTTTGTTTCTTTTGTCCACGGTTCTTCTTCTTTTTCAGCAGGGAAAGGGCCCAGCCACCCACCCCCATCACCAACCACCCCATGCCACACTCATTTTATAGGGTAGCACAGTCGTGACAGTTCCTGTAGCAAAGCAGGAAGGGGAGGATCAGAGGGGTATCCACACAGTGACCTCACTTATAGGGGCACAAGTAATTTAACTTAAAGTTATACAAAAACAAACAAAACACAAAATCAAACCTTTGCTTTAGTTTTCCTCCTTCTAATTACTCGGACCAGGTTATAAATCCAGCAACTCATCTGGAATGAATATTATTAACTGCAGGTACTGCAGGACACTTTTCAAAAGGGCAGTGATACAGGATTCAGAACGCTGTCCTACATGCTGGACTATTAAACATCTAAGGGCTCAGCTCCAGGCAGCATGGGCAGAGATTGTGCACCTCAAATCACATATTCAATAGGAAATATATTATAAGAACTGCCCACCATTTCCACAACATCCAACAGAAGCACCTTGACCGCAGAGGGTAGTTAGTCCAGGAGGTTGGCAGGTGGTTAGGAGGGGCAAATCGGATGCCCCATCACTCAGGGCTCTCCAACATATCACCTCCACAAACCATATAAAAACTACAAACAGGTATCTGCCTCTATCTCCAAAATCAAACAAAGGGGCAGAAGACACTACAGAGCAGGGCAGAGTTTTGGAAGCAAAAGTTCTTTAAATTTGATGGACTGTATCTGACAAAAGAGGGAGTCAGTGCATTGGGGCACAAGTTTGACATCTTTGCAGAATATTTAAACCAGCAAATGGGGAGAGGGGTGCAACACCAGATATATCAAAAGGGAAGAGCACCCCTTCCCCCTCAGCTAGTGATCAAACAGGAGTTCAGCATGTTTGTAGTTCATCTGCATCAGCAGGTAAGGAAAAAGATCCGGCTCCCCATACAACACACAGGGGAAATGCCAGACCTTGTGCAAAGCTAACACACCGAAATCTGGTCAATGGAAAATCATGTACACAAATGCTTGCAGTCTAGGAAACAAGATCCCAGACCTGCAGACAACAATGACAAAGGCTAAACTAGACATAGTAGCCATTAGCAAAACAAAGTTCACCAGTAACCACACTTGGGAGACTTCAGTACCCTGCTATGTACTGTTCAGAAGAGACAGAGTTGCAAAAAGGGGGGAGTAGAGTGGCCCTTTATGTCAATGAAAGTATCAAAGCTACAGAAATTCAGAATACACATAAGGAGACAGAAGAACTGTGGGTCACCTTGGCAACAGGAAATGGGACAGTGATATGAAATGGGGTTGTCTACAGGCCTCCAGACCAGGAGGAGGACATAGACAAATTACTGTGAGAAGCTATACAAAACATGACAGCTAAAGGGGAGGTTCTGATAATGGGAGACTTCAACATGCCAGATACAGACTGGTCAATCAACCCCAGCAGAAACATCCGCCAAAAGTAGACACAGTGGATTCCCTGCAGGGGGAGGGCCTCAACAACTTGTAGAACAGTCCACAAGTGACAGGACTATCCTAGTTCTAGTACTGACTAATGGGGAAAGGATCACAGATCTTCTGGTAGAAGGTCACATGATATGGTTCAATGGTGAATGTGTCATTCACATATTTGTGACTGTCCCGTACAGTATGCCCTGCAAGCCCATTGGTCCACACTGTGGACCAATAGGCTTACAGTGTATACTGTAAACTCTCATTTGGTGGGTGGCCAGGCAGTATGCCGGCGAGTTGCAGCCACCCACCGATGGGGGGGGCTGGGTGGACTTGGGGTACTGTGTGGGAGGGGGATGGGGTTAACACTGGATCAGCAGGGATTAGTAGGTTAACACCTCGCCGGCGATCGGGGCTTCGGGTGGGGAGGGGGAAGCCATTGGTCCACCAGGTATATTTCTTAACCAGGGTAGACAGCAATCAGTGGGTTGGGATAGGAAGGGAGTACCACTAGACTACCAGGGCAACAGTTGCATGTACATCATTGGGATCTGTGCTACAGGAGGAGTTGGGGGACCACTAGACTACCAGAGAGTCTATATACTTCAGACTACCCGTGATCACGGTTACAGGCGTGAGGGGGGTACCACTGGACTTCCAGGGATGAAATGTAATGTCTTTCTACCTGCACTTGGGCTAATGGAAGGGGGGGTACCACTAAATCACCAGGGCATGTACTTTAAAGATGTTTACCACGATCGCAGTTATGGGGCAGGGGTGCCCTGGGACCCCCTCAGAGAACATATGATTCTGTGAAGGGCGCCAGGTGCGTTTCGCTTGGCTGCCCTGCACAGCTCATGCAAATGGGGCCATAATGACATGCAAATGTCCCCATTTGCACCTTGCGTACATTATGGCCCCATTTGCATGCCCAGGTCTGAATATAGTGGGTGATGTACCCAGTGCACCTACAGTTGCACTGGAGCATTCCCAGTCCTCCCTGCCCAGAGAATACATTGTCAATGTGCCATACACATTCTGTGCCATATTCATAAGTGATGCGCCATGGCATGTCACCTTTGAATATCTCTCTGTCTTGGCTCTGGCGCATCTCGAATGCGCTGCACCCCCATTTGCGCCATTGCCTGGTGCAGTCAGAATATCTGGCCCTTTATGTCTTTCCTTAATTGATAGCCAAAAGTGGGCCCTAAACAAAACGTAAAAAGAGAATAAGTAATATATCTTTATCCTGTTTAACTAACACTAGGACTAGAAGTAATCAGAGCAAACAATAATTTTGTATATTTAACTACTTGCTGAAAATTAAAGATTCTCCCAAATTTAAAAACCAAAAAGGAATGACATATTTAAGAGTTTCCTATAACTCCCATAGCTCCTGTAAGTATGAGTTCTTGAATATAGTACTTCAAAACAAAATCCAGGAAATGTAGCTATTTTAAAGAGGACAGGAAATCATTTCTAATTGGCAGCTGTTTATAAAGTTCTTATTCTCAGAAATGATATGCATTCACCTAAATTAACTGTATCTGAATAAAAAGTGATATAAAAACTGTATTTTGCATTGTTTTGATTTCATGGGCAGCATTCTGTTATAGGTCTCTTCATGGAACCAGTAATTCAGAGTTTTAACTATATCATGGTTTGTGCACAGAAAGAACTCTAAGCATTGTCCTGATAGGACAACAACTCATAATTAGCATTCTATACACAAACTGTGACATAGTAAAAACTCCAAGTTAAAAGTTTCATGAAGAGAACTGTAGCAGAATACCGCCCATAAAAACAAAACAAAATGCAAAAAAAAAACAGTGTTTTGTATAAGTTTTTATTTATTTAGGTACAGTTAAATATGAATACTTTAGAGGAATACGTATAATTTCTGAGAATAACAACTTTATAAACAGCTGCCAATTAGCACACATTTCCTGTCCCCTTTAATTCCTAAATAATTTAAAGTTTTAACAAATTAAGGCTTGCTATCAAATAAATGTTATTACTTACGAAAGCAGGAACACTCTTTGATCATGTAAATGTTTACAAATTCAGAGATTCTGCAGTTTGGTACACCGGGAGTTTTCCTCCAGTCTGACTCAAGCCTTATAGCGCTACACCTCTCCTTGATATTCTTCTACAATTAAAGGAAGTCATGCTGGAGATGCTCTGGGAATGCTCACTGCTACACTCCCGGTGGAAAATACCATCTAACCTGCAGAACGCCACGCATGCACTTTTAAAGTACTGCACACATGGGTCTGGAGAGCCACTCACAAGAAAGATTTACTGAGTGGTGCCAAAAGATTTTTTTTTAAACACAACCTAATCATAAAAACAAATAAACACCATTTAGTGAATATTTATTTATTTAAGAGTTTTACCAGGAAAGCATACTGAGCGGGTTACCGCTTGATTCCCGATGCGTCCTGGGGGATAGGGACAAGTGGAACATACAAATCATAAGAACAAAGAAGAGTGTACAAGAATGCAATTACATTTACATACAGTAGAGGAAGATTGTACATGTTTACAGTTACACTATGCAGAAAGTTATGAGAACACAAGGGGAGGACAGGAGCATACAAGTGATAAACATGAAGTGGAAGCACATGTATGCAGATTACATATTACAAACAGTAGGAGAAATAGTATATGTAACTAATTACAATATGCAGAATTAGCTATGAAGCAAGCAATGAGGAAAAATAGAGAGTTTATTCACGGTTCTGTGAGAGGACTGCATCTGTAACCCCTACAATTTGCTCAACAAACGTGATAAAAATATAGTAAAACATCTGAAAGGACCTTTAAACCCTGTATTTTGGAATTTGCTTTAACCAGGGTAACTTCTTAAAATATCTTAAATATATATATCCATATATATATATATATATATATCTAGATATATATATCTATATATGCTATCTTGTATAGTAATATGGTAAATTTGGGAGGCAGTATAGTACAGTAGTTTAAGGCTCTGTGCTGCAACTCTGAAGACCTAGGTTTGAATCCCACAGCCCCCACTTGCGTACTGTGTGACCCTGAGCAAGTCACTTAACTTCCCTGTATTCCCAGGTCACACTTGTAAACAGGTTTTTAGCTTAGTGTCTCTCCTGGTTAAAAAAAAAAAAAAGCTCTCGCTTTATCTCTTTTCTTTTTATAGAAGTCCTTTTTTTCAATCCTTCATCTCACTATCTCACCACAGCCTTTTTCCTTTTTTATCAGCAACCCCCTGCCTTTTCTCGCCGTTTCCTTTCCATTCCATACAGCCACACACAGCGGTTTCAGACACAGGAATCAAGCGCTGAGAGCTCTCTGTTGTTGCTGCTGCAGTAGAATTTCTGGTTTAGGCCTTCCCAAAAGGCCCTTGTCTCTCACAATCCAGCCTCCACCAATGCAGCCTTCTTCCTGTAAGGCACAAACACACCAGGGAGCACAACGACAAACTGAAGGAAACACAAGTTCTTCTGGAAAGACTTGCTATAGTATAAAAACTGGTGGCATACCTGTAATAAATTAAAAACTGGCTTACGAGTCCTGCTAGCAGAAGCTTCTCCTCTTCTCCCATGGCGTACAGCTTCTCTTCAGCTCTCAGATCTAGCACACCAAAGCTGTATGACATCACTGAAAGGGCAAGTTGGTTTATAGTTTGACTTTATTTTGTGTTGTCAGAGTAGTTATTAATATGAACTTCAACCTTCTGAAATATTCGTTGCTTATTTTTGCACTCATTTGCTCATGTTGTGTTGTTGCTCCTTCATCTATTACCAGGTATTTATACACTCCCTCTTGCTCAAGTTCTTTTATGTCACAACCCTCCGCCAGATTAATGTTTTCTTTATGAGTTAACTTTCCTGCTATGTTTCTTTGGCAAATGTGTCTAGGTCAAATGTCATCAGTATATTATCAAAGACGGTCTTAATTTGTAGTTGTGCTTGCACGTTTGTTGGATGAACTATAAAGCTTTAGGTCATCTACAAATAGAAGGTGCGATGTTAGCGCGTGATTGTTTTTGTTTCTGGGGTTCAAGTTGTATCCGTAGAAACACAGACTTTGATGGCAGATAAGGATCACCTAGTCTGCCCATTTTCCTACCTAATGGATAAGCTGCAGATCCTAGTTAACCAACCGCATACTTCCTCCTACCCCCACTAGAATTGCCTTATGTCTGTCCCATGCATTCCTGAATTCCCCCCACTATAGAAACATAGACTTTGAGGGCAGCTAAGGACCACTTGGTCCCATAGCCTATGTTATTGATTAGGCTACTTAAGGGATTGAGGGCAAAGCAAAACAGAAGTGGTGACATGGAGTCACCTTGAACTATCCCTCATTGGAAGCTTATATTTGGGATGGCGATTTGACCTTTCTCATTATTTAATTGCAGGGTGGTTTGCCACTTTCTCATAGTGGTTGTGTTGAAGTTCATCAGTGTGGGATGTATCGTGTAGATCTGTAAACACTCCATGATCCAGGAGTGGGGGATGCTATCAAATGCTTTTTTGTAGTCAATCCATGCTACACTAAAGTTTCGGCATTTTTTTGCAGCTCTCCATTATGGCTTTGTTCAACAGGAGATGGTCCTTTGTACCATATGATTTTCTTTTATTGCCTTTTTGTTCTATTGCCATGATCTTATTGCAATCTAAATGATTGTAGACTCTGTCTGCATCGATTCCAGTGTATAGTTTATATGTTGTTGGCAAACAGGCTATTTGGTTATAATTCTTGGGGAGACTGGAAGGCTCAGATTTGATAAGAAGTACGGTATTCCCTGATGTTAGCCAGATGGGTGTCAACTCAGGATGTGAATATAAATAGTTTTTACAGCTGGCTAAATCATAGTGTAGAGATGTTAATACTTTTAGCCAGAAGTTGAGTACTGCATCTGGACCTGGAGTTTTCCAGTTGGGGGTCTTATCTTTGCTCCTATGTCTTTAGCTGTAACATCAGGCCATTCCATATCCCTGGTAGTGCCATTTCATATCATGTCTTTTTCTTCCTGTATCCACTTTGCATCCCTATTATGTTCAACTAGGTCTTCATAGATGCTTCTCCAGAATTCCTTTTTCTTTCTTTACTGGTGGTGATTTTTCCTCTGATTGTTTTCTTTCCAACCTCCGTATAACATTTCTTTGGGTCTTCTCTAAACCACCTGTTTTGTGTTTTTTTTTCTTTGCTCCTTTCTGAGTTTCTCAGCTTGAGCAGAGATCTTGAGTTTGTTTCTCCCCATGGTTAACCTGCCAATGATTAACCAGACTGCCTTACTAACAAACCTGTTGTTGCACTCAGTGTATTTATATGGTTTCTCCCGGGGTTAGTGTCTCCAAATGTTTAGGGATTTCTAATACAGTGGCAAGAATGGACCCCATTCTTTAGCCAGGGCACATTCAAAACTCAAGAAATTAGTACTGTATTAATCTTTGATGTTTGCTGAGAGCGCTCTTCTCAGCACACGCAACATCCCCAAAATAGCTTCCTTTTGAAGTTCATAAGGTGTCACAAATATTGGTAGCATATTTAAATGTGCCTGAAAATTCTTTTGATTAGTCCCATTGCTCCAAGCACTACTGGAACAATCTGTGTGTCTTTATTCCACATCAGTTTGGTTTCTGACTGCATATCTTGGTATTTCATGATTTTGTGTCTCTCTGTACGCAGCACACTGTAGTCACTAGGGGTGGCTATTTCAATCAGTAATGCTACCTTTGTCCTCTTTTCTTGTATTACAATATCAGGCTTTCTTGCTTCCACTTTCTTGGCTGCTGGTATGGGGTGATCCCATGTGATCATTACTTCTTCATTCTCTGTGATTCTTTGTGGTTCATGTTTCCAGTGTCTCTCTGCTACCTGTATGTTATAGTGTTTGCACAGTTTCCAGTGGATCAATCTTGCTACATTGTTGTGTCTTTCAGTATACAGGCCTTCTGCCATAAGTACTTCACATCCAGCCACAAGATGCGCAACTGTTTCTAATTCTGTACTACAGAACCTGCACTTGTCTGTTTCTCCTGTTTTTTCTATGGATTTTGTGAACCATCTTGTAGCCCATTATCTTGGGCTGCCATTGTAGTCTCTCATCTAAGTGGCTAAATTCACCTCTTTTAACAATCATGGGTCAGGGCTTGATCGACCTGTGGTTGCTCCAGTAGCTCCTGTATTTTCCACTATAATTATGGACTTTCCAATTGTTTTTCTTTCTGTTGGTCTTTATCTTTATACTCCTTTTTCTGATTCTTTGCATTTTCTGTTGCTGACAATTCCTTATCTACCTTTGGATTGACATCAATCTCTGCTACCCTTCTGAAGGCTTCTCCTAATTTGATGAGTGAAGTCATTTTAGGCTTATTTTCTTCATGATGCAAGACCTTGACTATATTTGGGTCCAAGGATGTCAGTAAGTATATGTTAGCCCCACTATTGTGGATCTATATGTGTAATCAATCTCAATGAGGCCCATGCCTCCCTCTCCCCTTGGATGTATAATCTTGGCATACACTGATTTTTTATATTAATTGGTGAGCATGAAACATTTTCTTGTTTTTATATCTAGCTGGTTCAACACTTTCTGTGGCCAGTCTATCACACCAAAACTATGATATCACTGGGAGGGCGAGTTGATTTATAGCTTGCACTTTATTTCGTGTTGTCAAAGCAGTTTTCAAAATTAGCTTTAACCTTCTAAAATATTCCTTGCTTACTTTTACTCTCATTTGTTCATGTTGTGCTGTTGCTCCTTCATCTATTCCCAGGTATTTATACACTCCCTCTTGCTCAAGTTCTTTTATGTCACAAACCTCCACCAGATTCATGTTTTCTTTACGAGTTAACTTTCCTGCTACAAATGTTGCTTTGGCACATTTGTCTAAATAACGTCATCCGTATGTCATCAGAAAAGGTCTTAACAATTTGTAGTTGTTCTTTCAAATGTTTGTCAGATGAACTGTAAAGTTTTAGGTCATCTACAAATAGAAGGTGAGATGTTAGCTGTTGATTGTTTTTGTTTCTGGGGTTCAAGCTGTATCCATAGCCTAGGTTGTTGATTAGGCTACTCAAGGGATTGAGGCAAGGCAAAACAGAAGTGGTGACAAAGAGTCACCTTGAAATATCCCTTGTTGGATACTTATATTTGGAATGGTGATTTGACCTTTCTCATGATTTAATTGCAGGGTGGTTTGCCACTTTGTCATTGTTGTTGTGATGAAGTTTATCAGTGTGGGATGTATCCTGTAGATCCGTAAACACTCAGTGATCCAGGAGTGTGGGATACTGTCAAATGCTATTTCTCCCCCATGTGAACCTGCTGATGTGTCATTAGATAATATTTCCTGGTAAATGTCTTGTTGCATTCAGAACATTTACATGGTTACTGCCCTGTGTGAACCCTCTGATGAATAATCAGATTTTCCTTTTTAGCAAATCCTTTGTTGCATTCAGTACATTTATATGCTTTCTGCCCTGTGTAAACCCACCGATGTGTTATTAGATTCTGTTTCTGGGCAAAACTTTTGTTGCATTTAGTACATTTAAATGGATTTTGCCCTATGTGAACCCACGGATGTGTTATTACACTGTTTCTGGGTAAACCTCTTGTTGCATTCAGAACATTTATATGGTTTCTCCCCCTCCCCCCGTGTGAACCCGTTGATGTGTCTTTAGATGATGCTTCTGGGTAAACGTCTTGTTGCATTCAGTACATTTATATGGTTTCTGCCCTGTGTGAGTCTGCTGATGTGTGATTAGATTCTGTTTCCGGGCAAAACTTTTGTTGCATTTAGTACAGTTATATGGTTTCTCCCCTGTGTGAATCCGGCAATGAATAATCATTTTTTCCTTTCTAGCAAATCCTTTGTTGCATTCAGTACATTTATATGGTTTCTCCCCTGTGTGAACCTGTTGATGTGTCATTAGATGATATTTCCGGGTAAACGTCTTGTTGCATTCAGTACATTTATATGGTTTCTGCCCTGTGTGAACCCTCCGATGAATAATCAGATTCTCCTTTCTAGCAAAATCTTTGTTGCATTCAGTACATTTATATGGTTTCTCCCCCGTATGAACCTGTTGATGTGTCATTAGATGATATTTCCGGGTAAACCTCTTGTTGCATTCAGCACATTTATATGGTTTCTGCCCTGTGTGAACCCACTGATGTGTTATCAGATGTTGTTTCTGGGCAAACCTCTTGTTACATTCAATACATTTATATGGTTTCTCCCCCGTGTGAACCCGCTGATGTCTTATTAGATTTGATTTCCAGGCAAACCTTTTGTTGCATTCAGTACATTTATATGGTTTCTGACCCGTGTGAACTTGCTGATGTATTATTAGAGACGGTTTCTGGGCAAACCTCTTGTTGCATTCAGTACATTCATTTGGTTTCTGCCCTGTGTGAACCCACTGATGTGTTATTAGATGCCGTTTCTGGGCAAACCTCTTGTTGCATTGAGTACATTTAAATGGCTTCTGTCCTGTGTGAACCCACTGATGTGTTATAAGACTCTGTTTCCGGGTAAACCTCTTGTTGCATTTAACACATTTATATAGTCGTGTGTGAATTTGCTGATGTATTATGAGGCTTCTCTGTGCTGTAAAACTCTTATCACATTCAGAACATTCATATTTCATTTTTCCTTCATGACTCTGTTGATGTACAGGAATGAGATGAAGGTTGTGGAAACTCTTCACACACTGAGGATACCGATGCAGCTTCTCTGTTGTGTGACACAGCTGGTGTTTCACAAGCGATGGTTGCTGGCTCCAACTCTCATTGCACTCAGTGCTCCTGCTGACTATAAATAGATATTTTATTAGTATTTTATAACAGCAAGAAAACAAATGTCTCAGATATTTTTCCTTAATCTTTCTTTGAGGTACAATGACTTCATATAGATTTAGCTACAGGAATGTGTTTTTATTTTTAAACATTCCCATTTTCAAAATATTTCTTTCAGTACTGTTTCAATATCTTGTTTCTATTGATAATATTTATAAAATCAGTCTGAACAATTCTGTCTCTTCATTAGTCAGAATGTGATCACAGTGTACATTATCAATGGGTATGAAAACATGGACAATAATGGCAGAAAAAGACCAGAGGTCCATCCAGTCGGCCCAAGTTCCCTATAATCCCTTGAACCTACTGTTCCACCAAGGTACTAATCCTCCCTGTCCTCTCTCTATTCTCCTTGGTCCTGTTACCCATGGTAAAGTACATTTACATAAGAACTTACCGTAATAGTAGATCTTCAAGAGAGGCGCTTGCAGTAGGTATTCACAAATAGGACTAAGCTGCCAGGCACCAGGACCCCATGGAAAACTTCTAGCTAGCAGTCTCTGATGGGGGCTGCCCCCACGTCAGCTGACCAATGTCAGCATACATCAGTATAAAGGGGTGGTCCCCATGCCCACCTTCCAGTTCTCCTGCCGGAGCTGAAAGGGCATAACAGGAGAAGAGGAAATGACCCCTAGAAAGAAAAGAAAACTCAGGGGGGCAGAAGGAGGGAAAGCAATACTTACTGCAAGATCCTCTCTTGAAGATCTACTGTTACGGTAAGTTCTTACATAACTGTAGTATCTTACTTCAAGAGGCCTCTTGCAGTAGGTATTCACAAACAGAACTGAGTCCCAAGCAGTATGGAACAAGTCTGAAATCAGGGAGGAGGATAAAATCATCCACAAACAGACCAAAACCCACCCTGCAGTGAGAGGCAACATCCAAACTGTAATGTTTCATAAAGGTATGTACAGGGGTCCGTGCAGTGGCTGCACAAATTTCTGCAGCTGACACATTCCTGAAACAAGCAGCAGAGGCAGCCACCCCTCTGGTGGAATGGCCTCTAACTTGACCTAGGAGGGTTTTGTTGTACTTGTCATATCAGAAAGTAATACAATTAGATAACCACTTAGAGAGGTAGTGCTTTGAAATAGAGGTGTCTTCCTTCTTGGGTACAAAGGAAATGAAAGGTTGATCCTTTTTTTCTGAGATCTTGGTCCTATTAGTATAGTATCTCAGAATCTTGTGAACATCGAGAGTATGCAAGAGATACTCTCCCTGGTTACAGTGAGCCAGAAAAAAGATTGGGAGCTCAATGGACTGATTAAGGGTGGATTCAGCAACCACTTTAGGAAGGAACTTAGGGTTGGTATGCATGGCCACCCTGGTCCCTGTGGAAAATCAATAAGGGATCTTGTACATCAGGGCCTGGAGCTCGAAAACCCTTCGAGCAGAGGTAATGGCCACAAGAAAAAGCATCTTCCAGGACAGGAAACACAAGTCAGCTTCAGCTGCTGGCTCCAAGGGGGGGACAGCGTGAGCTTCTCCAAAATAAAATTAAGGTCCAGGGGCGGGATTACGGATAGGGGGCTTCAAGTAAAGGACCCCTTTATGGAAGGTCTTGGAGACCTCCAAATGAGCTACTGACTTGTCCCCCACTGGAATATGGTAGGCCAAGATGGCCACCAGATGGACTTTCAGCAAGGAATAGCTGAGACCCAGATCGTAGAGATACCTCAGGTAGTCCAGGATCCTGGCTATAGGGCAGGAGAAGGGTTCCAAATCCTTGGAACCTGCTCAAATGGAATACCGCTTCCACTTTACAGCATAAGTAGACCTTGTAGATGGCTTTCTGGCCTCTAACAGGATGTTAGCAATAAGAGGGGAAACACCGGAGTGAGCAGCGGCTATGTCTGTAGGAGACAGGCACGTAGATGGAGGGATTTGAGGCCTGGATGGAGCAGGGGCCCCCGATCCTGGGTCAGCACTTCCTGTGACAGCTGAAGAGGAACAGGAGGCTCTTCCATAAACTGTTGCAGAAGAGAGAACCAAACATGCCTCGACCAGAAAAGAGCAATGAGAATCATTCGCACCTCCTCCTCCGCCTGGAGCTTGGTCAGAACTCTCGGAATCAAAGGTATTGGAGGGAAGGCATAAACAAATCTGTCCCTCCAACACAGGGACAGGGTGTCCTGCCAGAAAACTTCTCACCCTGGAGTGAGCGAGCAAAACACGGGAAGCTTGGCATTGTTGGGGGAGACAAACAGGTCTACCTGTGGGGTGACCTACTGAGCAAAGACATTGTTTACCACATCCTGCTCGATTTCGTACTCGTGGGATCAGGCCGATGAAAGACTGACAGCATCTGCCAGAGTGTTCTGTACACCCAGTACATGGACTTCTGTCAGGTGCAGGTTGTGCTGTGATGCCCAATACCACACCATCATTGCCTCCCGGCACAGCGGATAGGAACGAGTTCCTCCCTGCTTGTTGAGGTACCAGACAATGCACGTTATCTGACTGTATCAGAAGGTGGCCGGGAAGGATAAAGGGAAGAAGAGCCTGAAGTGCATAAAGCACTACCCTAAGTTTGAGAACACTAATGTGCAACCCGCTTCTCAATGTGGGACCAATTCCCCTGGTCTTGTGTGACCCGAGGCAGGCTCCACAACTGGCCCCTGAGGCATCTGTTGTTAGAGTCTGGGTGGGGTGGGTGGAGCAGAATGGAATCCCTAAGCTGAGGGTCTCCTTAACCATCCACCACTGCAGGTCCCTGATCATCGAATCCGAAATGAAGACCTCATCATCCAGTTCATCCTGGGATTGGTCCTATTGGGTTCTGAGGGTCCACTGTGAGACCTGCATGTGGAGCTGTGCCAGAGGGACAGCTGGAATGGTTGCTGCCATGAGGTATAGCAGGGGAAGGGGAAAGACTTTCTGGGCCAAGACCCATTTTTGAGAGGACAGGAAGCAAGCCAGTAGTTTCTGAGTCTCGATCCTGTCCAGAGGGAAGAAAGCCCTCCCCAGGGTCATGTCCAACACTGCCCCCAATGAACTGCAGCTGCTGGCAAGGAACAAAATGAGAGTTGGCCTGATTGACAGTAATGCCAAGACTGGAAAAAATCTCCAGGGTGAGGGAGAGGGGACACTGGATGTCCTCCCTTGAAGGGGCTGCTAAGAGACAATCGTCCAGGTATGGAAACACCTGGACCCCCTGGGTATGCAGGAAGGCTGCCACTACCACCAAGCATTTGGAAGAGACTCGGGGAGCAGAGGATTAGCCAAATGGGAGGGCCATGAACTGGTTGTGTGTCCCCTGGAAACAAAAACAGAGGAATTTACAGTGGGAGGGGTGTATGGGGATATG
Source organism: Neoceratodus forsteri (assembly GCA_016271365.2). Classification (NCBI taxonomy): domain Eukaryota; kingdom Metazoa; phylum Chordata; order Ceratodontiformes; family Ceratodontidae; genus Neoceratodus; species Neoceratodus forsteri. Next base: position 387,669,433 of record CM057457.1, on the reverse strand, counting down.
CAGGAAGGCACCTTGCATGTCCAGGGTGCCTAGCCACAGTCCTGACCTGAGCAGGGGTAGAAGGCTCTGCAGAGAGAGCATTCTGAACCTCTTGTACTCCACATAGTGGTTGAGGGTGCCGAGATCCAGAATGGGCCTCAGATCACCTGTTTTCTTTGGTACTATGAAGAAATGGGACTAGTAACCCATCCCCCGGTAAAGGGGGAGGGGGACGGGTTATAGCTCTGCCATTTGCAGAAGGGAGATCATCTCTTCCTGTACCAGAGGAATGTGCGATGGGGGATAGTAAGACAGTGGAGAAGATCTGTGTGGAGGTTTTTGGGGTGAACTCTATGGAATGCCCCACTGACACTAGTTGGAGCACCCAAGAGTCAGATGTTATTCTCTCCTAATCCAGCAGATGGGAGGAGAATCTTCCCCCCTCTGGCTCCTGTGGATTAGCCAGAGGCTGAGGAAGAGGCAAGGAGTCAGGTGGCTGAGGGCACAGCAGTGGCTGCAGCCTCGGAAGCCTTGCAAGACTTGTTTGGGGTGGCACTGGCTGCTGACACGACTCTGCGTTTATTAGGACATTCAGCCTGCATGTTGAAAGTGACACATAGCAAAACGTTTATACAAATGTACTAACAACAACATTCATATGTAGTTGGCTAACCAAAAGGTTAAGAACATAGAAAAGGTGTAAAAAGGCTTGCAGGGGCTGCAGGTGGCTAGTGCATATCTAAATGATTCCACCATGTGAATTAATATGTATGTAGGTGCCCGGGTTCAAAAGATGTTGAGGCCCTTTAAATAATTGTAGAAAAATAGGTGAAAAAGCATAAGCAATGTTTGAGAACAGCTGTCTTAAGCAAAATTAGTTTACTCTGTTCAGCAGGAATGCTGTGCACCAGAACATGTCTTCCTGTAACTTACAAGGTCATGGTCATGATAAAGATGCAGCTGTCTAGCCTTGGCTGGTGCAGTTCCCGATCTCATAATTACCTGTGTTTAGAAATATGTATGACAAAAAGCTGATAAGAAATAACCATATAATTGCTTTAGCTATTATCTATCACAAAACTATCCTGTAATACAAATTTTGCAGTTCTAAGCATGTTATTTTTGATAATGTAAAATCCCCAGAACACTTATTTTTCCATCCAAGGCTGATGATAAACGAAACTCCCCTGTCTTGGCAAAGTGTCAAATGTATCTTATGACCGAGGTATCTTGTTGCCAATGTACTTTAGAACCCTTGACTCATAACCCTACTCTCTTGCCTTTTATGGTCAGAGTATCTGAAACTTCCTTTTTTTTTTTGCATTTCTTGTCACTGTATAAGTATCAGACAGACTGTATGTTCTGTGTGTTTAAGAGGAATAGCCACACGGCTGCTATAGATGCTTAACACCCAGAAAAAGGGAGCAATTTTGCTTCATTTTTTCTGAACATCTGTAGCCCTGGTGGTAAAAAGCCGTCAGCTGTTTAGAATTAATCATGTTAGAGGTAAAACTGTTAGGACTTATTTTGGTATTAATAAATTGCAACTGATTTAAAACAACAACTGGTGTCAGGTGGCTTTATTGGATTACCAGGGACCACTAACCACACACCTTGTACTTTTACTACCTCACTGTCATCATTGTGGCAGAGTTTCTTTATTTACAAATTGGCTGAGCCAGCCAGGAGGTGGTTTTGGTTCTGGCTCGCTACATCCGGTAAAGCCTAGTGTTTACTCTAAATAGAGTCCACACAGGTAAGGGTCATAACCTAACTGTAGGACTGGGAAAAAGAGTCTAAGACTCTGAGTGTTCAAGTGGACTTGAACCTACAGGAAAAGGTCTATGGAGCAGCTAAAAGCTGGGTAAGGGTAATGTATGTATATGTGGGGGTCTGAGGACCCCAAGTTTAGGGATATGTGGAGAGATGTATTAAGGAAAAATATCTCAAACAAACAAGGGAAATTGCACTTGTAATTTGTGCCTGCTAGATAGCAGGTCAGAGGAAAGAGGAAATATATTCTGTTAAAGCTAATGATGGCTTTCACAGTTCAGGCTGCTTTTAGTACAAAAGCGGTGTCTGATCAAGTAACGTTAGATAAGCAACATTTAGAGAAAGAAAGACAAACCACTGTGGATGCATATACAGTAGGTGTGACTACAGACGGCATAATTTGAAAATCCCCTGCCCCCCCAATGTTCATTATCTGCGCAGCTTTAAGTTTTTTTTTTGTATCAATTTCAAGTTCCCTTGCCTCCTATAGAGGCTGAAACATTTGATCCCAAACCCAGGTACTGGGGACTTCCACTAGTTGGATTTCAACTAGTACTGCTACAGATTTTATTGTTGAACTGCAAACCAGAGCTCTGGGAAAAGACTTGGTTTTGCAGGTTACTGAAATGGCCACAAATGAAACTTTCTTTGAAAGGGTTAATAGCTGCAGCACTTGGAAGTAATCATCAAGGTTTTGTGGTCGTTCTTCTGGATCGGACCAGTGTATCAGGACATAAGAAGGAAAATATATGAGCACAGGGTAAGTCTGTGCATTTTGTATTAAAAGTTTTTTTTTTAAATTGCTGTCTGTCTGTTTCATTTTTGCAATATACACACACTGAACAATGTAAAGCTCTCTCTCTCATTTTCCAGTGTATATCTACAGTATGTTCTGTAATTATGTTCTGTTGTCTAGGTTGCTCTGAAGATAATATTGGCTGCCTTCAGAGCAGAGCATGTTATAGTAAAGAAAAAAAAAGACAACTTCTTTGCGTCATATCTGACTGTTTTAATTAGCTTTTTTAAATAAAATATTTGTTCTGCCTAGATAGTGTCAGTCAGTGAAGGACTTTCAAATGTGAAGAGATATAGATTGCAATGTGTTAAAAGATGTGTAGTTTGCAGACAATGGGACAAGCAGATGCTAGGTGAAGATGTAATGTGTTAACAGCTATGAATTGCTTTATCATACTTCTAGTTAAAACCAGAAACTTTTTTGCTAAAGAGAAGTAAAATGTTTGTTACAAAGATAAATGGCCGAGTGCCACATTTTGGCTAGGCACCAAAGGGTGTAACCATGATCTCTTAGATGTGTCTTCACTTACAGATGGTATGTTGTGCTGTATTTTCAACTAGGATCTTGTTTGGCTTCAAATAAACAGAAATAAGGAAGTTTCATTTTATAAGGTAGTTAGAATATGTTTTAAAAGTTTTATTTTGGAAAAAATGTGGCATGGAGATATATAAATTTGTTGGTATAAGTAGTTGTAGTGTGTTACAAGACAGGCAGTAGGCAGCACATATCTAAAACAGTTACAGTTTTCTACACCGAAACTATGGGCATTACCTCAGCAAACTGGTGTCAAACATTTTGTGTTAAGTATTTTGTGTGTGTATATACTGTCTTAGCCAGCAGCTTTACTTTGCGCTCTTTTGTTATTAAAATATACTTTAATATCAGTAGTGTTCAAGGATACTACAGAAATAGCCGGGTTTGAGCGACCCTTATGTACACACTGTAACCTTTTGCTCATTACTTGACCTTCTTATGTTTCAACATTTTATGTTACTACCAGTTCAAACTTGATATGTGTTCCCTACCTAAAGCACCAATTTGTACACAAAATGCATGTTTTCATGAAAGCACACCAAGGGTAAACCCCACCATTTTTTTTTTATATAGTATTTCCACTCTGTCCAATCAAAAAGGACAGACTTTTTTTTCTGGGCTTGCAGCCAACACAGCCAATGCTCAAGGTCTTCCTCCACGAAGGTTTGGTTGTAGCACAGCTCCTTTGTTCCTAAACAATATCACGTGATTCCCCTACTACGCAAGGTGTTAAGGGTGGGGTTACTCATTACCCCCAGCATTTTTTTTATATATCTACAGTATACTGTTAAAAAGAAATATTACAGCTGATTTGAGAGAGTTTACCATCTACAGTTAAAAACAATGCCTTTTAATTTTTATATGTGGCCATGGTGTAATAATTTTTTTCTTTTAAAAATGTATTCTAAGAGATACGTACGTACGTTATTACCATCAATCTGTATCTTTTATGAACTCAGCTGACAATTTGTCATGCTTAGGATAAGGGAACCCAGGGATGCTTGGCTTCTTTTATCCTATCAAAATAATCTTGTTTTAGTTTCAGGATTGTGTATGTTGTTTTTCTTTCTTTCTTTCTTGGAAAAGAACTCTTCCTATCTTCTAGTAAGGTATGAAACTTACTAAACCAATGGCAAAATAATTTTATTATAACTAAAAAAATATATTAGGTGGGGACATCAATGGGGCCACCCCATTACCATGTATCCAGTGCACACCTTTTTGAGGTGCTGCATGACTGGATGCTAATATTGCCAGACCATTTCTGGTTCAATATCCATGTCACTATCCACAGCTAACCCTTTTATTGCTACAGTATTCGAGCTGCCTCTTCCACCACAGTAGGAGCTGGGGGGGGGCATACTACCCTTCCTTCCAGTGCAATACCCACAAAGGTTGCAAGGTACATCATTGTCTCCCCATGGGGTAAATAAAAGGAAATGTGTATTTGCTAATAACTGTTTCTTATTTACAGGTTTTGAAAAGACCCAATGTATTTTAACAGTATAACCCAGCTCAGTCCCTCTGCTTTTTCTAGTGCAAACAGTTAAACCTCACACCTATCATTGGTACAAGGGCTTCTGCCCCCAGCAAGTAATCAGTCAAGCTGGAGGGGGGGACTGTGTATGTATTTCCAAACATTCATATCTTTTAATTATCTTTTCAGCTTTCCTATCCTGTCAGACAAATACAACATAACTTCCCATAGCCTTACAGCAATGGATGCAATCATCTGTCTTCTAGAAGCACAAAAAAGTTTCTATAATTTCAAAGTTCTAAAGCACTGCATACCCTGAAAAAGCCTTACAAGTTAACAAAAACAGAGTGGTGGATTGCTCAAGTAATTCTTTCAACCAAAACTAAGTAATTTCTACCAAAGACTGCAACATATGAATTTAAACTGTGCCCCGCATTCTGCACTCTATTCCATGGTTATGTTGAACATGTAAAGTCACAATGCTCTAAGATTCCTGGACTCTAATGCAGTTTACATTTGTTCTGTTGTTTAAAATGTATTTTATGCATTATGCTCAATACTGACATTGTTCTATTGCAAAAATGCTCATGTTTTATGTTTATGTTATAATGTTTTGATATTCATTTTGTTACACTTTATCAAGTGTGTATTCAGAAAACTGCTCCACATTTATCAATGTTTTTAATGCTCGTAACCAAACCTAAATACTGGGGCCAGCACTGCTGACCCACCCCTATGATATGTTCCAAGCAACACCCCAGACAAATGAATGCTGCACTCTATGCAGGTTTCTGAAATGTTAAATCTTAACAATTATAATATGGCAGAATATTTAAGTTCTGCTCAAGAATCTATGCTTCAAGGTTCCAAGGCAGACCATTTCACTTGTCACAGGTGCAATAGGCGCTATTATTAGTTGATGTAGGCCAACAAACTATACATTTGTCCCACTATTGCATAGTATAACAGACATATTGCCATAAACTATATGTTTAAAGTGTGTCATTATAACATTACAAGATTTTATAACACAGGTCTCAGCTAGGCCTGCCAGCAACAAACAGACAGGGAAATCATGTTCATCACTGTCATAGCTTCTTCTGTGATTTGAAAGCAGGGTGTAACCATGACATTATCATGGATTCACATATGGTCAAATGATATTATTGGACTTCGGCCTGCACCCCAAGGTGTGCGGTCGACGCCCCATTTTTATTTTTCTCTTTCTACAATTGTCAGAAATGTAGGCTTTGTCACACCACTCTTTACAAAACAAAAAGGTTATTGGTTTAACAGATTGTTATTTATGTGTTCTTAACTCAGTTTCTAAACACTTTGCAAGTTTGCATGTTTCCATGGTGTGGCACACATAACTCCATGTACAATAGCAGTAACACTTTCATCTAAGCTGCAAAAACCTTCATCTTTTTTCCTGAAAAGAAAACAACTGCCACAGTTTTAATGTCATCACCATCTTTGTGCCTGACTGGCTCCATAAAAGGACTAATATATGAAACAGGATATTTTTACCTCTGCAAGTGTAATGTTTTCAGCAAAATTACACATATTTGTAGAACTTTAAACAACTGAAAAAGGTCCAGTCAATTCAGACTCTGCAATCAAGCTTATTGTTTCTGCTTACTATGAGACTAAGTCTGGGGTAGGGGAAATCCCCTAACTTCAGCAAGAAGATTTTTCTTCAATTGATCTTCAAGCAAGACATCCATTTTCTTCACTGCTGCTTGTTCCAAACATGGCTGGTACTTTATACAAACTTATTGCTCTATTATGGACTGTGTTCTTAATTGTTTTATTGTGAACTGTTACTTTTTTTATGGACTGTTAATTTTTGTGCCAAGGTGTGTGATCAACTACCACAACACAAACGCTATGCCAGTGTGTGTAAATATTTTCTTAAAGGACTCAATGTACACTCTAATGCACCCCTTGCCAAGGTGTCTGCCAATCTAGCCATCCAGTAGCCAGCAACATGAACACTGACTGTCTTACTATGATGGTGTTTCGTCTTTCAATTACCATTTGCATAGCCCCATGTGCCTTGTGGGGTTACCACTTTTCCGCAAATGAGGAACTTTATGGACTGTTATTCATATGAACTTTCTAAACTGGTCATATATGTTTTATAAGGACCTATCTGTCAAGAAACATTATCAACAGATTCTTCAATCAAGCTCCAAGAGTGTGCCACACCTCAACACCAGGCAGCATCTACCTTATCCACTCTCAAAATGGATTCCATGAACTCTTCTTCATCAACAGATATTGTTATGTCATACTGTGTTCTATGTGGTATCACATGTTAACATCTTTTCACATATTTCAATTGTGGTGATGACATCCCTGAGTTCTGCACTATGTTCTACAAACACACCATTTGTACTCCATCTGTGACCACCCCTGTACCAACTCCAGAACAGGATTCCTTTCATGGTTGCCTTGACTATCTGTATGCTGGCAACCAGTTTTAAAAAGTGTTTTCATGTAATCAATTAAACCATTTTTCTAGCTTTAAAAATTGCAGTTTGCATTAGAATAGCTTAAATAATTATGTAAGGTAAAAGTATTAGCATGCAATTAACAGATTAAGATAAAAAAAATACTTAGTTATATTAAATATATTGATCAAACATACAAACATAGAATTTGACGGCAGATAAGGACCGCTTGGCACACCTAGTCTGCCCGTTTTCCTACCTAACAGATAAGCTGCAGATCCTAGTTAACCAACAGCTTACTTCCTCTTACCCCCCACTAGGACTGCCTTATGTCTGTCCCATGCATTCTTGAATTCCCCCACTATTCTTGATTCCACAACCTCCTCAGGGAGGCTGTTCCATGCATCCACAACCCTCTCTGTGAAAGTATACTTCCTTACATTACCTCTGAGCCGTCCCCCCTCTATCTTCAAATTGTGACCCCTTGTTCTTGCACATCTCTTTTTCTGAAAGATGCTACCCTCTTGGACTTTGTTGATTCCCTTAAGATACTTGAAAGTTTCTATCATGTCCCCTCTCTCCCTTCTTTCCTCAAGGGTATACATATTAAGCTCCTTTAGTCTTTCTTCGTATGTCTTCTGGTGCAGATCCTGCACCATTTTGATTGCCCTCCTCTGGACAGTCTCAACTCTGTCTATGTCTTTGTGGAGATGGGGTCTCCAGAACTGCACACAGTACTCCAGATGGGGTCTCACCAACTGTCTGTACAGAGGGGTAACAACTTCCTGTTTTTTACTATTGATGCCTCTTCCTATGCATCCCAGTATCCCCCCAGCCTTTCTTACTGCCTTCTCATGTTGCTTGCCCACCTTTAGGTCATCTGATATAATTACCCCTAGGTCCCTTTCCATTTTTACTTTTGTCAGTATCTCACCCCCCATTGTGTACACTTCTCCTGGGTTTTTGTTTCCCATGTGCATTACCTTGCATTTCTTTGCATTGAATCTGAGCTGCCATACATTTGACCATTCCTCCAACCTTGCCAAGTCCCTTCTCATCCTTTCCACTCCATCTTGTGTATCAACCCTGTTGCAGATCTTTGTGTCGTCTGCAAAGAGACATACTTTTCCTTCTAGTTCCTCTGCAATGTCACTTATAAAGACATTAAAAAGGACCGGTCCCAGTACTGAACCCTGCGGTACCCTGCTAGTAACCCTCCTTTCTTCACTGTGTACTCCATTTACTACTACCCTTTGCGTCCTGTTGTCTAGCCAATTTTTTATCCAGGCTACCACCTTGGGACCCACTCCAAGGCTGGCTAACTTGTGTATTAATCTTTTGTGTGGGACTGTATCAAATGCCTTGCTAAAATCTAGGTAGACTATGTCCACAGCCCCTCCCTGGTCTACTACTTTGGTCACCCAGTCAAAGAAATCTATTAGATTCGTCTGACACAACCTTCCCATCATGAATCCATGCTGCCTTGGGTCCTGTGCCCCACTGGCCTCTAGGTACTCAACAATTCTTTCTTTCAGAAGTGATTCCATCATTTTCAGTACCACTGAGGTCAAACTAACTGGTCTGTAGTTTCCTGCCTCGGTCCTGCTCCCACTTTTGTGAAGAGGAACCACATCTGCCCTCCTCAAGTCCTCGGGTACCACCCCATCTTCCCATGATTTGTTAAAGAGAGTAGTCAACGGTGTCACTAGTTCTACCCTTAGTTCTTTTAGAATTCTTGGGTGAATCCCATCAGGCCCCATTGCTTTGTCCACCTTCAATTTTATTAGTTCTTTCAGAACGCTGGTTAGAGCTGGGGTTAGGAGTAGGCCCTTTGATAGTCAGATGGATTGAAAACTGGCTAGCTGTACGCACCCAGAGAGTAGTGGTCTGTGGGGAGCTCTCGAACCCTACAGAGGTTGGTAGTGGGGTACCGCAGGGCTCAGTCCTGGGTCCGATCCTGTTTAATGCATATATATCAGACATCGGGGAGGGTATAGGGTGTGAAATGAGTCTCTTCATGGATGACTCCAAGATGGGAGCAGTAGTTGAGGGAGAAGAGGAGGTTGGCCCTGCAAGGTGACCTGGACACCCTGGAAGCTGGGCTCACACATGGAAATTAAATTCAATATCACCAAGTGCAAGGTGTTGCATCTTGGTGGAAAGCCTAAACACAGGTACACCCTGGGAGGAGACGCTTGGAGGCCTCAATAGGGAAAAAGACCTAGGGTCATGGTGGATGCATGTATGAATAACTCTGAGCAGTGCAGGAGAGCGGCTAGCAAGGCAAACAGAATGTTGGGATGCATCATAAGGGGGATCACCTCTAGGAGCAAGGAAGTGATTCTGCCACTGTACAATGGACTGGTTAGACCACACCTTGAGTACTGTGTACAGTACTGGAGACCACACTTGAAGATGGACATACAGCTCCTGGAGAGGGTACAGAGGAGGGCAACTAAGATGATATGAGAGCTAGGGGATTTGACATATGAGGACAGACTTAAGGAGCTCTGCCTGTTTTCATTGGAGGAGAGGAGAGAAAGGGGGGACATGATTGAGGTCTTCAAGTACCTCAAGGGAATAAATAGGGTAAACATGGAAGGGATCTTTAGACTAAAGCAGAGAGGTATCACCAGAGGGCATGGTTTGAAGTTGGAAGGTGGAAGGGTGAGGGGGAAAAGAGGAGGGTTTTTCACTGCGAGGGTGGTGGACCCTTGGAATGCACTGCCTGGTGAGCTGGTTCAGAGATCCACAGTGGAGGGCTTCAAGAGAGGGTGGGACAGACACAGAAAGTGGATGTATCAGATGATGGCCTGTCCCAGGGGGGTGGGGATGGATGATAGGGGTTTCTGGAGTACAAGGGATGGGAGGGCCTCAGCACACAACTAAGGATCTAAGGTTAGAGCAGACTCGATAGACCGTAAGGCCTAATCTGCTGGCAAAAAAAAACCAAAAAAACTCTTTCTTCTGTAAATGGACTGGTATCGACCCCTGTCTTCAGAGTGTTTCTCTTGTTTGGTTTAGGTACCTCCCCCTCCTCTTCCTTTGTGAATATTGAGCAGAAACATCCATTCAGTATCCTTCTTTTTCACTGTAACCCTCTATCCACATTCCCTTCCCTTTATTAAGCCTCAGTGTCCCTCCTTTGGTCTTTCTTCACTCCCTAATGTACCTATAAAAGGTCTTATCCCCCTTCTTAACAGAATTGGCTATCCTTTCCTCGGTTTGGGCCTTTGCTATTCTGACTGCCTTCCCAGCCTCTTTCTGCTTTAACTGATAACGTTCTCTGTCCTGCTCCTTCTGTGTTTCCTTATATTTCCTGAATGCTATCCTTTTCTCCTTAACCTTCCCTGCCACCTCTTTTGAGAACCATAGCGTTTTTTTCCTTCGTTGTGTTTTATTGATTTGCTTTACACAAAGGTGTGTTGCCTCTGTGATGGCTGTTTTGATCACTCCCCATTGTTCCTCCACCCCTCCTTCTTGCCTGTTTGCTAGTGCTTTTCTGAGGCACTCTCTCATTTTCCCAATGTCAGCCCTCCTAAAGTCCAATACTCTTGCTTTTGTATGGCTTGACTGTATGGATGTGTTTATCGTGAACCACATTGTTTGGTGGTTGCTTGTTCCCAGATGGCTACCCACTTCTAAATCTGAGATTCTTTCTCCATCCCCATTTGACAGTACCAGGTCTAAGATTGCTCCTTCCCGAGTGGGTTCCAATACTAGCTGTCTGAGGCATGCCCCCTGTAGGGCATCAAGAATGACCCTGCTCTTGGATGTGCCTGCAGCAAAGGTGCTCCAGTTAGCATCTGGCATATTCAGGTCCCCCATCAACAATATCTCCCCTTTTTCTGCCATTCTAAGGAAGCCTTCTGTCATTTACTTGTCCATTCTCTCCCCCTGAGATGGGGGTCTGTATACAACCCCATGCGGATTGTGGTGCCATTTCCTGTCTCCAGGGTGACCCAGAGTGCCTCATCTGCTCCCTGTTTACTCTTTAGTTCTGTTGCTTTGAGCCCTTCCTTTACACAGAGAGCTCCTCCTCCTCCTCTTTTACCTTCCCTGTCCCTCCTGTAGATTGTGTATCCTGGTATGTTGACATCCCAGTCATGGTTCTCTGTGTACCATGTTTCTGTGAGTGCCACAATATCCAGGCAACCCTCTTCCATCAAGGCCACTAGTTCAGGGATCTTGTTACACAGACTACGGGCATTGGTACTCATCATCCTCCACATTTTGATAGCCTTACCCCTTTTAACCCCATTCCTGTCCTTTCTGCCTTTGCCTTTTTTTTACATTTACCTCTGTTCTGCTCCCTAATAACTTCTCTACCTTGGTGTTTACCTCACTAATTACCATGTTTGGTGGGGAGAGGCTGGGATTTCCCTGCTCCTTTTCAGTGCCTCCCCCTTGGCTAGTTTAAATACTTGCCAATGAAGCATTTAAACCTCTCACCTGGGATCCTGGTTCCCCCCTGGACAGATGCAGACCATCACATCAGTATAGGTCTGCATCCCTCCAGGTGGCTCCACAGTCCCCAATGAAGCCCAAACCCTGAGCTCCACACCAGGTTTTTCAACCACTCATTGAAATCAAAGTATTATTGGTGGGGGTTCAGGACTCCCCTTATCGGTCTTCCCTCACCCCCATAATCAGGATTGTTAAAAGTGTCCCCAGTTAACACCAGGGCCCCCCTAGCAGATTAACTGCCACCTCAATACCTGGAACTCTTATAAATGATGTACAATTGATGCATATACCTGTTGTCTTAAATATCTCCCATTGGAATATGGCTGAGTTTGGACACTGCACACAAACTAATGTGTCCTTATTTTATGCCTCCCTGGTAATAGATGTAATAGCAGATAGAATCGCAGGGCAAGAAACTCTAAGAACATTTATTTAATAATTAGCATCTATAATGTTATTTTTAATTTTGTGAAGGTTCGGGGCCCCCCAGAGGTTCCCTTTACCTTCAAGGTGGGGACTGCTGAAAGTGTCACATAGCAAAAAGTTTATACAAATGTACTAACAACAACATTCATATGTAGTTGGCTAACCAAAAGGTTAAGAACATAGAAAAGGTGTAAAAAGGCTTGCAGGGGCTGCATGTGGCTAGTGCATATCTAAATGATACCACCATGTGAATTACTATGTATGTAGGTGCCCGGGTTCAAAAGATGTTGAGACCCTTTAAATAATTGTACAAAACTAGGTGAAAAAGCATAAGCAATGTTTGAGAACAAATATCTTAAGTAAAATTAGTTTACTCTGTTCAGCAGGAATGCTGTGCACCAGAACATGTCTTTCTGTAACTTACAAGGCCATGGTCATGATAAAGATGCAGCTGTCTAGCTTGTCTGGTGCAGCTCCCCATCTCGTAATTACTTGTGTTTGAAAATATGTATGACAAAAAGCTGATAAGAAATAACCATATAATTGCTTTAGCTATTATCCATCACAAAACTATCCTGTAATACAAATTTTGCAGTTCTAAGCATGTTATTTTATATAATGTAAAATCCCCTGACCACTTGTATTTCCATCCAAGGATGATGATAAATTAAACTTCCTTGTCTCGGCAAAGTGTCAAATGTATCTTATGACTGAGATATCTTGTTGCCAATGCACTTTAGAACCCTTGGCTCATAACCCTACTCTCCTGCCTTTTATGGTCAGAGTATATGAAACTTCCTTTTTTTTTTGCATTTCTTGTCACTGTATAAGTATCAGACAGACTGTATGTTCTGTGTGTTTAAGAGGAATAGCCACACGGCTGCTATAGATGCTTAACACCCAGAAAAAGGGAGGAATTTTGCTTCATTTTTTTTGAACACCTGTAGCCCTGGTAGTAAAAAGCCATCTGCAGTTGCTGAATTTTCCGCAGAATTTGCAACATGCCACAAAATTTATATAGTGCCACAGAATTCATTGTCTTTGGTGAATTTTCATTTAAATATACAGTTTTCCATAGTGCCAGGCTCCCGCACCCATCTTGTTTATCCCAGTGCTCCCAGATCTACAGGGATTCCTTTATTTTATGGGGTTTAGGGGCTCAAAATGGGATATGGGAATGATTTCTTTAATTGTGTAAATATACAGGATTTTTGGCACCATCACTTTAAATCCGTGGATATTAGTTGCTTCTGACTCTCCCAGGAGTTCATTCAGATATCCAGATGAGAGTTCAGCAAAAGCCGGCTGCCCTGATTGGTTCAGAGACCTAGTCATGCTCTGATCATGCACCAACTGGTCTCTGATTGGCTATGCTTTATTTCTTTGACACAGTGTAGCCTTGGGAATATTTAAACTCTATCTGTGGCTGTGTTGTTCCTACTCAACCTTTGCAAGCCTTTTTGCTGCTGCCTGTGATGAGAGAGAAAAGTCCACGATTGTCCACAGCCTGCTGCCATGTGTTTTTGGTGTTCTTTACCCCGGTATCCACCACCGAGAGACCTGGCGCACCCCACCCGCCTGTCCGTTCCAAGACTTCAGTTTATTTATCACAGCAAGACTCCAGAAAATTTGGAAACGAGAGCTCAGCTGAGCCCCTCTGAGCTGCCTCCTTCTTCTTTTCACCGGGAGACAGTCAGCAGAGATAAGCAATTGAATTCAGGTAAAACACTCACACTGTAACAACTGAGCTCTCTGTATTAGGGACTGGTGGCAATGAATATCTCTCCATAAATAGTATGAGCCAACACACAGGTGCTTATCTTCCATTTTGTCCTAAAATCATCGATCATGCATCAGATCACATATTCACAACTTGTGCTGCTTCTGGCTATGAGACTGTTGCAGGGGTGGAACATAGTCATGTACTCGGGGAGCCAGGTAGAGAAGATCAGAGTTTTTCCTTTTAATATTAATATTTAAAAAAAAAAAACTCCAGTCATCAGAGGATCAGGTAAAACTATAACCAACTATCTCTGTGTATGTGTGAAATCTTTCATTATGTTGGGGCTGCTTTAAGATTTGGCTATGACTGTGTTTATTAATAAGAAAAAACTTATGTTTCAGGACTGATTAATAAAAACTACTGTTTCGGTTTCAGGACTGTATCATGCATGATTGTTGTTGGCTGCTTTGGCTATCTGGCCAATGGACAGAGTGTTTACAAACTCAGGGGAGGTTGAAGGAGATTATTATTTTTTATTTAATATAATATTAATAAAAAAAACTGTGCATCATTCATTGGCTGCTTTGGCTATGAGTATGCCGATCAGACAGAGTGCACGGTCTTTTGCATTGTTGACTACTAGAGTGTTTAAAAACTTGGGAGAGGTTGAGGAGATAATTATTTAAATATAATCATATTAATATTCTGGCAATAATATTCATTATTATTTCCCATACTTGTGAATCATGATTTTGTCCTGTGGAGAAGAGAGAGTCTGTTATGCTGCATGATCAGGGAACCAGTCACCCGACTTGGAGAACTATGTAGTGTACAGCTTGTAAACTTTTAATTTTTGCACTGTGGTCTCTGGTTTCCCTGTTGTTGCTCAAGTAAGTTAGGTAGAATATTATTTCTAAACTCAGTCTGTGTAGCATATTATTTTCATGTGTACATTGATGTGTGATATTTACCCAGAATGATGCATGGAAAGCTAGCTGTCAAGATGCTTTACTAATTTATTATTACTTTTGTGATGGAATATATGATATCTATCCTCAAAATGCATAAAAAAAAATCAGATTTTCCATTAGCTGTGATGGCACCTTTCTTAATATTGCAATTAACACCAAGCAGATAACGAATCAAGTAAGCAGTATGGATACATGCAGCAATAAAAGCAAAGAGGTCAGGTGCGCACTGGAAGCAGCGGTGCCCGAGGCAGAGCAGCCAGTTCAAAGTTTACAAAGTTGTACAGAAAGCTTGGCAATCCTGGTGTGGTCTTGTTCAAGTTTATTTGGCAATTAGTACTGTATTGCAAGAAGCCTTGGAAATCAGCCTGTAGCCCCTAGTGCCTCAACCCTTCACTTGTAAATATATTTTAGTTGTAATGTAATCATGTGATAGGTTTTTAGGTCAGCTTTAAATTTTAAAGTAAATAAGAACACTTAAAACAGCCAGAACATGTTTTTGTAGTGATTTTATTTACGAATATAATAATGCCAATTGCAAAAATAAATTGGTTTGCACATACAGGAAAATCTACAGAAATTTCACCCAAGTTTTACACGGAAAATACAGGAAAAATGAGGGTCTGCTACAGGAAAATGCTCTGGCCGATCTGGAACTCTGTTTATCCTGAAGCCCCTCCTCTACGCTTGGTAGGTGATGTCATCAATGACATCACTTCATATTTTAGCTAATGGCAGGGCTGCATTCTGCCACAGAAATGAATAAATCATGCTGCAGAAATCAGAAAATGCTGCCGCAGAAGCCTAGGAGCCCTGCTGCAGAAATCAGAAAATTCTGCCACAGAGCACTAAAGGCCCTGCTCATAGTTCACCTTGTTAATTCATTTGAGGAACCTGAAGGTCTCTATTATATCTCCCCTCTTCCTTCTGGTCTCTAGTGAGTACATATTTCATACCCTGACAGCAATCTGGTCCCTATCTCCCTTGGTGAGTGCACAGTAGCACAGTCAATCAAAAAGTTATATTGTGCTTGATGGCATTGTACTTATAGTATTTTACATGTACAGCATACTGAATAACACTGTGTGCATGATGGGACTTCACCTTGAACTTTTTGTTGTGTACCTGACAGTGCTATATCTTTATTCTCCTGCTATTCATGCAATGGACGGCAGCACTTACATTCACATATAAAGTAGACCGTTTTAAAATTGTATTTCTGCTACCAAACTTTCAACCTTCTTATACGACTTGATGTGACCGGGGTGGAGGGGCAGCAAAATGCCACGATCATGCTCTGCTCCTCACTGCTGTGCCCTACATTTGTTGAGTGTTGCATGATTTTCTAAACTTTTTTCATGAAACCACAAGCTACCTCAATGAACCCCTGCTGCTTTAGTCTTTAGTGTATGATTCTTTTTCAAGTACGAGTATTTCAGACCTTGGGGAGCTGCGGTGTTTGGGATGACTGCCTTGGGTAGCATTTGACTCAACTAACAGCCTGTTTTAAGTAGCTTTCTCCCAGGGCTGTTTCGGAAGCTTGTGTATCAGGGTTTTGATGGTCATGAAAAATGGAGAGCACTGCCTGAGGTAAAATCGAGGATAGCCCTTGAGAGTAAGGAAGAACTATGGTGGCACTTCTTGCGCTGATAGACCTGGCTTTTCATTGTTGCCCCAGGGTTGGGAAAGTACAGTTACATAGGAACTTACCGTAACAGTAGATCTTTGAGAGAGGTTTCTTCGGTAGGTGATCACATATAGGACTGGCGCCACCTGGCATCGGGCCGCATGACAGACTTTTCTAGCAATACCTGATGGGGACCGCCCACTCGACGTCACGTAACCGATGTCAGCGTGACGGTATATAGTGGGCAGTCCCCACACCCGCCCTCCAGTTCTCCTGCCAGAACCAGGAAGAGGCTTGACAGCAGGAGCGAACAGGATTTGGAGTCCCTGTAAAACACAAAATGAGGGGAAGGAGGGAGGGAAAAATATGACCTACTGAAGGAACCTCTCTCGAAGATCTACTGTTACGGTAAGTTCCTATGTAACTGTACTATCTTACTTCAAGAGGGTTCCTTCAGTAGGTCATCACATATAGGACACAGCCCCAAGCAGTCCCTCCAAAGAGAGACTGACAGAAACTAGGGAGGAGGAAAAAACAAACTCCAACGGAAACAACTGAAGTCCAGAAAGGACCCAGTCTAGGACAGAAGGCCCTGCAGGACAGCTAGGCCAAAGCCAGCCCTCCGCCTAGAAGCAATGTCCAGATTATAATGTTTGGTAAAGGTATGGACAGAACTCCAAGTAGCGGCAGCACAAATGTCAGCCGCGGAAACGTTTCGAAGGAAGGCTGCAGAGACAGCCATGCCCCTAGTGGAATGATCCCTGATGGAACCCAGCAGAGGTTTATCGTACTTCTGGTAACAGTATCGAATGCAGTTGCCTAACCATTTGGAAAGGAACTGCTTTGACACCGGTTTGCCCTTCAAACTTGGGGCGAAGGAGACAAATAACTGGTCACAAGAGTGAAAATCTTTGGTCCAATGGGTGTAGCACCGGAGAATCCGATGGACATCCATCTTGTGGAGGAGTGTCTCACCTCTATTACAGCGGGATGGATAATACACCGGAAGCTGACTGATTCAGCGTGGCTTCTGACACAACCTTGGGAAGAAACCTCGGATGAGTTCTGAGGACCACCTGGTCTCTATGGAAAATCAAGTAAGGCTCCTTGCAGACTAGAGCATGATTTCAGGCTGAAGTGATAGCCACCAGAAAAAGCGCCTTCCAGGATAGGAAGTGCAAATCACAGCTCATAGCCGGCTCGAAAGGAGGAAGGGTGAACTTTTCCATTACAAAGTTCAAGTCCCAAGGTGGGGTTGGGCTGCAGATGGGGGGTTTCAAATGGAGAATCCCTTTCAGAAAGGTTTTTGAGACTTCCAACTGAGCCATGGGTTTACTATCCACTAGCTCATGGTACGCTGAGATAACTGAGATATGAACCTTTAATGAAGAGTGGGACAGACCAGAGTCTGACAGGTGAAGGAGGTATTCCATGACATGTGGGACTGAGCAAGAGAAGGGGTTCCAGCCCTTTGCGGTCGCCCAAATGGAAAACCACTTCCACTTCATGGCATAAGTGGAACGTGTAGACGGTTTCCTAGCCTCGATGAGGACTTGAGTCACCCCGGAGGAAACCCCGGAGTGTGATATTGCAATGTCTGCAGGAGCCAGGCATGAAGATGCAAGGTTCTGAGCCCCAGGTGTACCAGTCGACCTTGGTCCTGGGTCAGGAGGTCGTGAGTCACTGGAAGTGGAACTGGTGGTTCCCTGGAAAGTTGCTGTAGCAGCGAGAACCAGCTCTGTCTCGGCCAGAGAGGAGCGATGAGTATCATCTTTGCCCTCTCTGCCTGGAGTTTGAGGAGTACCCTCTGCAGAATGGGAAATGGAGGGAAAGCATACAATAATTTCCCTGTCCCAGATAGAGACAACGCCTCACTCCAAAAAGCACCTGGCTCTGGAAGGAGCGAGCAAAACTTGGGAAGTTTTGCGTTGTATTGGGAGGTGAAGAGGTCGATTTCCGGATGCCCCCAATTTTGGAAGATGGATTCCACCACTTCCTGATGTACTGTAGTTCCCACTCGTGAGCTAGGGCCTGTGACCTGCTGAGACTGTCTGCCAGGATGTTTAGAATGCCTGGAATGTGCACGGCCACTAGTACCAAATGGTGCTAGACTGGCCAATTCCACACCCACGACACTTCCCTGCAAAGGGGATATGACCGGGTTCCTCCTTGTTTGTTGATAAACCAAACTACTGACATATTGTCCATTTGGATTAGCAGTGATCCCTTTGGAAGTAGGGTCTGAAAGGCCTATAACACATACAGGACTGCCCTCAACTCCAGAATATTGATGTGGAGAGAAGTCTCCAAGCCAGACCATAGTCCCTGAGCTTGGTGTTCCCCAAGATGAGCTCCCCACCCCATATTCGAGGCATCTCGACGATCGCTAACTGGAAGTCTGCAGAGAAAGATTGCAAGAATCCTTCCACCACTGCAAGTCTTTCTGAACTGCTGAGAAGACAAGGACCGGGTGGTCCAGGTCATCCAGGAGCTGATCCCACTGAGCCCACAAGGACCACTGAGTAATCCTCATGTGGAGCCTCGCAAGGGGAATGGTAGTTTTGGAGGCCGCCACAGGCCCAGAAGGTGAAGGACTTCCTAGGCAGGCATGGTCCTGAGGGAAGTCACTTTGGAGGCCTGACAGACAAGGGTCTCCATTCTGTCTGGAGGAAGGAAGGCTCTGCACTGGACCATATCCAGGACTGCCCCAATAAACTGGAGTCTCTGGGCAGGGATAAGAGATGACTTGGGAACACTGACCATGATCCCTGGTCTGCTGAAAAAGGACCAGGGTAAAGGACAGAGCCTCCAGCAAGGAATCCCTGGATGGGGCTGAAATCAGCCAGTCATCCAGGTATGGGAAAACCGCAATGCCCATGTGGCGTAGGAATGCCGCAACCACCACCAGGCACTTGGTAAAAACCTATGGTGCCGAAGACAGGCCAAAGAAGAGTGCCCAGAACTGGAAGTGTTCCTCTTGGAAACAAAAACACAGGAATCGGTGGTGGCTGGGGAAAATAGGAATGTGCAGGTAAGCGTCCTGCATATCCAGGGCACAGAGCCAGTGGATCTCCATGAGGAGAGGGAGGAGGCTCTGGAGCATCAGCATCCAAAATTTTTTGTACTCGATAAACTGATTCAGCTGACTTAGGTCGAGTATAGGTCTGAAGTCCCCAGTCTTTTTTGGAACCAGGGAAAAAGTGGGAATAAAATCCCTTTTTCCTTTGCCCAAAGGGGACGTGCTCAATTGCTTCTTTGAGCAAGAGCGAATTTACCTTCTTGCGAATGAGGAGAGCCTGATCCCGAGAATAAGAGGACTTCATGGGTCGAATTTCTGGAGGAATCTCCAGAAACTCTATGGTGTGTCCGGACACTAGTTGCAGGACCCATTCGTCGGAGGTAATTGCCTTCCACTCCTGCACGTGGCTGGATAAGCTCCCCCCCATCTGCTTCTCATTGCAAAACTGAGGAGGCAGTGGGGCTGGGGAGTCAAGAAGTGGCGGGATGTTCAGGGGGAGGGCCTCCTGAACATCTCTGATTTTTGAAGGCAGGAGGGGTGGCAGTACCTGTGGCCTTTCACTTCCCTTGGCAGTGCACCTGAGCATTCTTTCTCTGCCTCCAGGTACTTTTCCAAAAGGGCTGCTGCTGCTGTTGTTGAGAGCCCGATCGGTACACAGACCTGACAGACCTAAGTGCAACACCCTTGTCCTGTAGGTCTGTGATAATATCTTTGGTGTCCCCACCAAAAAGGACCGAGCCCCTGAAAGGGGCATCCTGAATCACTGACTGGACCTCATTGGTGAGGCCAGAAAGGCAAAACCAGGAATGCTGTCTAAGGGCAATGGCAGTAGCCGAGGTACGGGCCACCGAGTCGACAGAGTTGTAAGTGGCATGTAAAGCATGCCTATAAGAAACCTTGGAGAGGTGGAGATCCTTGGCAAGGTCCTCCTTTAGAGGAGAGGAATCCATGGACTGGACTCACGCTTCCAGCTTGGCCAGGGTCGCTTTCTGATGGGACACCATATGGGCTACATAACTGAGAGACTGGAGGGCGCATGTGGCTGAGGAATATATCTTTTTGCCAAAATGGTCCATCTGCCATGACTCTTTGTCCAGAGGAGTAGTGCTCATGTGCTTAGGCGCTGAACAGCGATCATGAGCTGCCGAGATGTGACCACAGAGTCAGCCTTGGGATGGGCCTTTAAGAATGGAGCATCCTTTGGTGCATGATAGATCCTGTCTGCGCACTTGGGGACAGCTGGGATAGAATGAGGTATCTGCCAGACGGTAGTGGTGAGGTCTTGATGGGGGGCCATCCAAGGAGGAATGGGGAGTGGAGACAGAGACTCTAAGTCTAGGTGTTCCGTGTCTCATGGGGTCCTGTTCCTCCGACTCCCAGTCAAAATAGTCCTTCATGGCCCTCAAGAGGTCAGAGAAGGCAGGGTCTTCTGGTGGAGACTTTGGCGAGACCTTGCCCCTCATGTCCTCAGGGTCCTCTGGGACCTCCTGAGAGGAATCTTGCCTCCCTTCTGAACTGTCATCCTCATCATCGTCTGCCTCCTTGACAGGACGGTGTCTGGTATCTGGAAGGGAAACGTTCTATTGAGTCTTCCCCGAGATGGGGACAGTAGCGATGGATGAACTGCTGGGGGAAGGGAACCTTGGAGACCACGGTTGTGGGAGCCTACTCTCCAGGTCCGAGACCAATCCGACCGAGCCCCCTGCCACCAAGACTGTATTAAGGTCTTGAAGTCCG
Source organism: Neoceratodus forsteri (assembly GCA_016271365.2). Classification (NCBI taxonomy): domain Eukaryota; kingdom Metazoa; phylum Chordata; order Ceratodontiformes; family Ceratodontidae; genus Neoceratodus; species Neoceratodus forsteri. Next base: position 387,648,451 of record CM057457.1, on the reverse strand, counting down.
CAACCGGGGAGAGGTGGAGTATGCAGAGGCTGAGGGGGGAGGGGGAGGAATAACTGGTGGTGGATAGTAACCCTGGAAGCCCATATAATGGGAATAGGGATTATATCCAGGATGGAACTGTCCCAGGTGACTCCAATCTGGAGTGGGACCCCCCCCAGGTAGTGTTCCCCAGGATATCCCAACGGGTAATGTCAGACAGTTCGGGGTCAAGTATAAATCCCAGTCATCAGATCAGGCGTCGGGGGAACCCATGTTGGACCCGCTGTCGTATACATAGGTTGAGGGTCTGGCACTGGGGCAGCCCACATCAGGGGGACCGACGTCGGAACCGGCACCACCCAATCTAGTGCCAGAAGGAGATCCAGCATCGGAACCAGATGAAGGGGCCCTGGTGTCAGGGTCGGATCCGGTGTAGGGGCCAAAGGCAAAGGCTGATCAGCTGGTCCGTGCTGCGGGACTGTCGTCGGGATAACCGGCATCGGAGGAGGTGCTGGAAGTCCACCAGAAGGCGGAGGAGGGGCCTCCACAGTGAGGCCTGTAGGCCGAGGAGGAGCCTCCTTCTCCTTGACCCCAGAAGGGGAATGCGGAGCTGGGACATCGACAGGGTCGATGGGCTCTCTGCTGTCATCGCCAGATGTACCCACCAAAGAAGGAAAGGGCACAGACGAAGCATGAGGAGGAGGGAGAGGGGCTTTCTCCCTCTGGTCACGCCAGACGTCGGGTGAGGCGCCGTGAGGCCCGATGGGGGAACCGAGCCTGTGCGGTTGTCAGAGATTACTGACTTAGTGGGCAGGGTTGGGCGGTCAGGGGAGGAGCCCCTGGCTGACTTATCGACTGGAGCTGGGTGACTGCCCCCAGCTGGGGGAGCCGACTTACCGGCAGCTGCGCGGTCCCCAGAGGAGCCAGGAGCCGACTTAATGGCCTGGGCGGCGCGGTTGTCGGAGGAGCCAATGGCCGACTTATATGCCGGAGTCTTGTCAGACTTACCGTCCAGTTTTCTGGGCAGCAGCTGGACCTTGCTCGTCAAAGGCCTGGCGCCACCCACAGAGCGAGCCCGCTCCCTAGACTTCTCCTTGTGCTTTTTTGAGGGAGATTTCTCAGATGAATCCCAGAGACAATCCACTTTCTTTTCTAAAGAAGCTAAGTGGGCTTTAAGTAAGTGGGCCTCCAAAACCTGCTGTCTCCTCTTTTTTGTGGCCTGGTTAAAGGATTGACACTCAGGGCAGGAGGAGACTGGATAGTCCGGGCCTAGACAGAGAATGCGATGGGAATGACCATCGTTGTGTGGGATCTGTGTGCCACATGACGAGCACTTCTTCTTGGGTGAAGACATAAGGTAGAACACAAATTGAATGGAAAATAGCAGCAAGGGATAAACCGACGCAAGAAAAAATTACTTACCTTAGTAATGTTGTTTCTTCTAATGGAGTCTTGCTGTATTCTGACACATTGCAGTGATGTCCAACCTTTGAACTGCCCCGGAGATGAAAGAGTTAACTTTCCATGCCAGGCATGGAACACTGAGCTCAAGCTCGGTTGAGACTCTGTCTGTTGCTGTTTGAACTCAAACCGTCAGATCTTTACGAGCTATACTCACTGGATGTCCTGTGTGGAAACTGTAAACTTACACTTGCCAACTGGCTACTAAATATAATAAACAGATTTTTTTTGGTCCAAAACAAAGACTCAAGTCAGGAAACCCAAAAATAAAACAAAACACAACACAAACCCACCCAAACTAAAGGGGTGAGAAAATAAGGGGTTGGGCACCTCCCGAGTGCCAACACTGCTACTGCCCATCCACATCCTAAAAACCAAGGTTCTGAGAGGGGAGGCAGTGGAGGAGGTCAGAATACAGCAAGACCCCATTAGAAGAAACAACATTACTAAGGTGAGTAATTTTTTCTTCAAACAACATGAAGTCTTGCTGTATTCTGACATATTGCAGACTACCAAGCAGTACCCCCATGGAGGAGGGACAGAACCTACTTAGGAAATAGTCTCTGAAGCACTGCTGTGCCAAACCGAGCATCACTCCTAGCCTGGATATCCAGAGAGTAATGCTTGGTAAAAGTGTGTACTGTTTTCCAGGTGGCGGCTTGACAAATCTCTAAGATAGGAATATCCCTGGCAGCAGCCAGGGAAGCAGCTGTACCTCTGGTAGAGTGAGCCCTCAGGCCTGACAGTGGAGTCCTACCTAGTTTTTCATAGCAAAATTGAATGCAAGAGACCATCCACCTGGCAACAGATCTCTTAGTGGCAGGTTTTTCCTTACCAACCTCACCATAAGTGAGGAACAGTTGGAGGGAGTCAAACCTGTGACCCTTGGTGCGCTCTATGTAGTAGCTAAGAGCCCTTTTCACATCCAAACTGTGCAGCCTCCTCTCCCCAAAGGAGGAATGGTCAGTGAAGAAAACAGGAAGAGACATAGATTGGTTAAGGTGGAAATTTGAAACCACCTTAGGCAACAACTTCCTATTAGTCCTGAGGACCACCTTATCTCTATGAAAAGAGATAAAATCAGGCTCCACTGACAGGGCCTGTAACTCACTTATGCGTCTGGCAGAAGTGATGGCCACCAAGAAGACAGTTTTCCAAGTCAAGTACTTAAGCTGTGCTGAGGACAAAGGCTCAAAAGGGGGTTGCATAAGCTGAGCAATGCAAACATTAAGGTCCCAAGCAGGGGGAGGGTCCCTGAATGGAGGATTGGTATGAAGCAATCCCTTGAAGAATTTAGAAAATACAGCATGGGCTGAAAGGGAAGAGTGCTTGCCTGCTGAAAGGAAGGCAGAAACAGCTGCCAGATGCACTCTTAGTGTAGCTGGTCTGAGTCCCAAGCTATTAAGATGAACCATATAGGCAAGGACTGTGGGCAGGCCAGCAGATTCTGGGGAAATATGCTTTCCAGAGCACCATATAGAAAATCTTTTCCACTTGGAGTTGTAAGTGTTTCAGGTGGAAGGCTTCTGAGAAGCCTTTAGGATATCCATAACACCGTGAGAGAGGTGCAAATCAGCAAACTCTAACTCTTCAAGAGCCAGGCCTTGAGATTGAGAGATTTGAGATTCGGATACCAAACCCTCCCCTGAGCACATGTTAACAGGTTGTAATTCCTGGGAAGAGACAGGGGAAGATGGACTGCTAAGGACAACAAGAGAGGGTACCAGGGCTGCCTGGCCCAATCTGGAGCAATCAGAATCACCTTATAGGGTTGAGACCTGATTTTGACTAACACCTTGAACAAGAGAGGGAAGGGGGTGAAAGCATACAGGAACTTCCCTTTCCAATTGAGAACTAGGGCATCCAGGGGGACTGAGCCCAACACTGGGGGCCTGCAGCAAAAGAGAGGAAGTTGGTGATTGTCTGCGGCTGCAAAAAGATCTATTTGTGGGGTGCCCCATCTGGAGAAGATCACCTGCAAAACCAGGGGATCCAGGGACCATTTGTGATGGCCCTGAGATATCCTGCTGAGAGCATCTGCCAGGGCATTGTCCTTGCCTGGGAGGTGTACTGCTGTAAGAGAGGTGTTCAGGAAATAGGCCAGAGACCATAACTTCATTGCCTCTGTGCACAAGACCGTAAACCAAGTGCCTCCTTGCTTGTTGATATACCACATTGTGGTGGTATTGTCTGTCCTGATCTGAACTACTTTGTTCTGAACAGACTTGGAAAACGCTTTAAGTGCTAGAAACACTGCTCTGAGTTCTAATAGATTGATGTGAAGCAGAGATTCCTGAGGAGACCACAACCCTTGGGTGGTCAGGTCTCCCAAGTGTGCTCCCCACCCCAAGAGAGAGGCATCTGTAGTAAGGATTAGAGAATGAGACTGAGTGACAAAAGGAACTCCCTGTCTTAGATTGTCCTGATCCAGCCACCACTGTAACGCCTGGATCAGGGTTCGAGTCACTGGAATTAGTTTGGTCAGAGGGTCCCTTTTCTGAGACCAAAAGGCTCTCAAGTGGAACTGACTATCCCTCATTTGAAATCTTGCTCCCTGCACCACTGCTGTAGAGGCAGCCATGTGTCCCAGGAGCTTCAGAAAATGCCTTGCTAGTCGAGACACCTGGGGGGTAAATGAAGAGGCCAGTTAGATACGGGTCCTTGTCCTGTCCAGGGGAAGGAAGGCTCTTGCTTTTACTGTAGCCAGCTCTGCCCCTATGAAGGTGAGGAGCTGCACGGACTCTAGAACTGACTTTGAAAGATTGAGAAGGAAACCTAGAGAAGTGAGCAGTTGCTGAGTTATCTGCAGGTGTAACTTGGCTTGGTCTGAAGACTGGCCTACTATGAGCCAGTGGTCCAAGTATGGAAAGATGGAGATCCTTTTTCTCCTTAGGAAGGCAACTACTACTGCCAGGCATTTTGTGAACACCCTTGGAGCAGAAGTTAGGCCGAGGGGCATTGCTCTGAATTGGTAGTGGCCTGAGGGCAGCTCAAACCTGAGGTACTTTCGGTGGTAACTTCTGATGAGAATATGGAAATAGGCATCCTTGAGGTCCAGGGAGACGAGCCAGTCCCCTGGCCTTAGAGAGGGTATAATTATTCCCAGAGTCACCATTTTGAACTTTGGCTTTAAAAGGTGCTTGTTTAAATATCTGAGATCCAGGATGGGACGCTATTCTCCTGTCTTTTGGGGGGTTAGGAAGTACCTGGAGTACAATCCTTTCCCTTTGTGTAGGGGTGGGACCCTCTCTATGGCTCTAGGAGCCAAGAGGGAAGAGACCTCTGCCTCTAGGGCAAGTGCCTCCTAAGGATTTGCAGGTGGAAAGGATCTGGTTCTCATCTTTGGAAATTTTTTGAAGCTGAGAACCAGTCCCTGGCTTACTACTTCCAGGACCCATTTGTCTCATGTTAAAGACATCCAGTCCTGGACAAAGTAAGCCAGCCTGCCCCCTACAGGTGGTGGAGAATCGGCCCTGGCAAACCCATCAGGGTGCCCGTTTGGCAGGGGCTTTGGGCTGAGGGGTGGAAGCAGGCCTGCTTGTACCCCGTCTGCCTCTCCCTCTAAAGAACCCCCTATGAGCATAAGCAGAAGAGGAGGCCTGGGCTTGGTAGAAAGGCCTATGAAAAGGCCACCCTGCCCTGGAATGCTGCCTCTGGGGAGTGGCTTGCCTTTCCTTGGCCTGAGCACCCTGTAGGTGGTCCTGTATTCATCCATTTTCTTCTCATGTAGTTCTCTGTTTGCTCCCAAACAGAGAATTACTCACAACAGGAAAATCCATGGCCTTAGTCTGGGTATCCTGAGACAGGCTAGTACATCTGAGCCAAGCCATCCTACGAAGGGCCACAGATGTAGCCATGACTCTAGATGAAACATCATTGGAGTCCACTGCAGCATGGAATTGCACCTTGGATGCCTCAATACCATCCGCAGCCACCTGCTCCAGCTCCTTGGCAAGCTGTCCAGGGACCTATTTAGCTAAAGCCATTACAGTGCCCCATCTAGATTTCTGATATCTAGCTGTATAGGCCAGATAATTAGCCTGCCTGAGTCCCAAGGATGCTGCCATGTACTGTTTCTTTGCCATGGCATCAATCCTCCTGGAGTCCTTATCTGAGGGGTGTGAAGCCAAGGGTATATTTGCCTTATCACAGGCTGCTGCCTGCACTACCCCAACATGGCTGCATTGCTGGGTAAGGAACTCCGTATCTGGGCCTGAGAGAGTATACCTCTTGTCCATTCTCTTGTCCACAGGAGGTATAGAATTAGGAGACTTTAAAATTTTTATTGTCTGTTTCCCAAAGGACTTATGAAGGGGAATAGACAGCCTCCTGGACTCTGGGATATCCATCATTTCAACATAGTCAGGCTCCTCCTGGTCATCCACAGCTTCTTCCATAGGAAGCTGAAGAGTTTCAGCCACTTTTTTGTAGAACATAAAATGGGAAGGGGACTCGGAAAGCCTAGGAGGAGAAACCCCTGAAGGTCTGTCTGGGGAGATGTCCGGGTCAATAGGCACATCCAGACTTTCGTAATCACCATCACTATCCTCATACTCTCCTTCCTCCTCCTCCAGTTCATAAAAATCTTCTAAATTATAATCTGGAACCTGGGGAACCAACCGAACTGAGCCCCTTCCTGATGGTGCCGGTTCGGTCGGAACCGAGGTTAGCGACTGAACAATCCTTATCGCTTTGGCTATTTCATCAGCGGTCGGAGAAAGAATTTGTTGTTCTGCACCGGCTGATTTATCCCTTCTTTTTCTTTTAACTGGAACCGACTCCTCGGAGTCAGTTCTCCTTTTGCCTGAAGAAGTTTCGCCCTGGTCAGAGGGCACTCCTGGTTTGGTTGGAACCGAACCGTGCTGGCCATCCGGGTCAGCGGACTTCTTGGCCTCCCTTTTCCTGAGCCTACCAGCTCTCTTTTCCAGGGTAGCTGCAGGAAAATTCTTACAAATCTGGCAGTCTGAATCAAGGTGGTCAAACCCCAGACAATAAACACAGGTGGTGTGGGGATCAGCCTTAGCAAAGACTTCCCCACACACACTACAGTGTTGAAACCCAGTGGGCCCGGTTTTTCTTTTGGGTTTCTCAGACATAGCCAGTCCTAACAAAAAACTTACCCTTTTATCGGCAATCCGCCAGGCAAGACACCCTTATAGGTTCCTGACCGTGTTACGGGTCGTGGAAAAAAACGTAATGAAATCCAGTTATTTTAGAACCGATAAGGACCGGTTACCACACTCTAAAAGCAAACTTTTTTTTTTGAACAACCTGATCGGTTCAAACCGAACCGATCCTACGTTTACAAGTTCCACACAGAAGAACAAGAAAATAAACCTATCTAGTACTCATAATACCACAGACAGAGACTAAACCGACAGGTTACGGTTTAAATTCGGTCGAAAACTGAGAAAAACGGTACTTTAACTGACAAACTTGAACCGTGCAAAGGAGAAATCTCCAGAGCGACCGTTCAGTGAGGCGGAGTAAAGAATCTAACGGTTTGAGTTCAAACAGCAACAGACAGAGTCTCAACCGAGCTCGAGCTCAGCGTTCCATGCCTGGCATGGAAAGTTAACTCTTTCATCTCCGGGGCAGTTCAAAGGTTGGACATCACTGCAATAAGTCAGAATACAGCAAGACTTCATTTTGTTTAAATGAACTTTCTCGACAATCACTAACTGGAAGTCTGCAATGCGACTGACATGAGGTGACAGCGGGAAAGAACTGGAGGGCAGGAGTGGGGACCACCCACTACATATAGTTACGCTGATGTCGGTCACGTGACATCGGGTGGGCGGCCCCCCGTCAGGTATTGCTAGAAATGTCTGCCATGCTGCCCCAACGCCAGGTGGCACCAGTCCTATATGTGATGACCTACTGAAGGAACCCTCTCGAAGTAAGATCTAATTTTCTAACCCCAAAGTTACTTCGCTCCATGGAGCATTTGTTCTCTTTTTGACTCAACAGATATGTTGGCCAAAACAAGGGGAGAAAGAAGATTGCTGGAGAAAGAAAGGAGCCTGCAGGTGAATAATATTAAGACCATGAGAAAGCTCCTGAATAATATAATGGACTCCAGGAGTAGTGAGACTGGGCAAGATCAGAAAAACTGGTAATGATCCCACTAACTGGTAAAAAGTATACAGTAAATCTAATATCTAAGTGCAAATGGTACTGCTTATAGGTAAAAGAGCCTCTCCAATGGTTTGATATTGACAGTTTTTAAATACCAGCTTAGTTAAAGGTGATTTAAAATGTTGGAACTCAGGAATGCTGGAAACCTGGGAAAAAAGAGCAGTTTATGGATTGACCCTGTGGATTATTAGGGTTGACTTGTAGCAAATGAAGGGAAATCTCTTGAAGCTACATCAGTGTGTACTATATATTTCTTTTACCTTGGGGAAGGGGAGGCGAATTCTGAATTTTGGTTCCCTAATAACAGGCGCACTCAAGCCAGTGCACAGATGGCCGGAAGGGGTTGTAGAGTGGATTTATAGAATAATACTTCAGCAATACATAGTAGGATCTAAGACATGGTGGAGTCCCAGGAAACACAAAGGTCCACCGGGCAGGGTATTTATTACAACAATCTGAATAGCGGTACAGTACGTGTATAGTAACACAAAGTGGGTTTGGTGGAGAGGCCCAGACCTGGATATTTGGGGATACTGTTCACAGTTGCCCTACTGCTGGTTAGACCACCTAGGCTTGCCAGTACAGTATGACAGTAAAGGTTAGAAAACAATGTAATAGTACTGCTGATATCCACTCATTAATATTTCTTTTTTTATATAATGTATTGCTTATACAATTAAGCCTTTATTGTATTTTTAGAATTTAAGCTATGCTAATTTTTATCTTCTGGAATGTTTTTCATTTTAATACTTACAAGGTCCCGGATTCTATGTACTGTCCATATAGCGAAGTCTATTTTATTGTACGTTGCACTATGAATTCTGTAATGGTTTGAACAACTAAGCAAATAGAAAAAAAACACTCTCATACAGAATAATTATAGAACTTACTGCCCCCCTTGCATGCCATATCAAAAAAGCTACAAAGGGAGCTCCCTAAACCATATAAACAATCACCTCCAACAGGGCTCTAGATAACTTTTTAAGTCAGGATGTAAAAACTTGCTACTTTTTAAAGCTGGCAGTATTTCGGTATGTCAGATAGTATTTTGCAACACGGACACGCACAGTTACACTGTTCTGGTGGACAATGGACATTCGAGTTGTCTATGTGAAAAATAGCCAAACTAAAGCAAGTCACAAGTTACACTTAAAAAAAAAAATCATAAAGCATCAGCTTTCCAACTTCTCACTCTCACTTATAACAAGTCTATACTGTAGTGAAGGTGGGCAGGGATAGCAACTTAACAGGCAGCACAGGGAGCAGTAGCAGGCTGCTATCAGAACTGTGACTATGTAGAACTAGAAGGCAGCACTACTAAGGAGATCCCTGACTCAGAATAAACAAAGAGAGGCTGCAGGATGACACTCATCCCAGCACCTACAAATAAACTAGTTGGGTGATTGCAAACTATTTGTGAGCGACATTAGAGAGATGAGATGGATAGAGATGCTCTGTATGTCAGTCTGGATGATGACCAGACCGTGATGGAATTGGTCCTTGTCTTACAAATTCGGTCCTCGGCTCGTGGGCCTGGACAGAACAAAATAAAATGCTTCCAACCCAAACCAAGCCCGTACAGACAGAAGTGTTCCCACCATAAACAGCAGCACTGATTGACTCGTACTAGTGCTCTCTGTGCTGCAGTGGCCCTCAGCCCAATGCTACTGCTCAGTGCTCTATGCTCACTCTATTGTACTGGGCCCAAGTGGGAGAACAAACAAAGAGAATGGGAATCAGTCCGCAACAGCCTAGGAGCGGGGAGGGCCACTTCGAGGTTAACAGCAGCAAATGGATGTAGCAACTAGAAGTGCTTGTTTCTTTCAGACAACTTGAGTGGAACTTGCAAAACACACTTGCACTGGCAAGCGGAGTCACAGTCAACAAACATGGGAGGCTGATCAGTGCTGTTCACTGCTGACAGATGGTCAAGGGAATGTTTTGTGTTGGCATGTCAACTAACACCACAAGTTGAAAGTGGGGGTATGAGACTGAATGACCGTGACTGATGCTGCCCCTGCTGAGTACTTGCTTACATTGTACTGGCTCTACTGATTATTTCTTCATTCTGATCAACTCTTTGTTATTTCCCGCAGCAAACAGTTGAATTTTACTGCTTCTGATCTCAAAACTAGTGCTGTGCGGAATGTGGAATTCCAGCAGCAGAATTAGTGCAGAATGACCTTTCTGCCAGTGGAATTTCCACCGGAATTTAACTGGTTCTTCTGCAGAATTCCACATACTGGGATCTGCGGAATAATATTCTGCAGAACAACATTTTCTGCTGAAAATCATTTTGCAATATTTTCTACGGAAAATATCGAGGTCCGCGGAATAATATTCCATGAAATGGCATCGGAATACCCAGTCGTGACGACACGTCCGAGAACTTTGCACAAGACATATAAATGGGAAAAATGGGCATAAAATACGCCAGTACACCCCTTAACTGGACCCCTGGATGAAATCACATCATACTGATATATCAGACTTATCAGTGGAGAAAAATAGCCATTTTAAGTTTCAAAGAAAGCACTAAGTCATCATTTTGTCTCTTTAATGTGACTGCCTGGAGTTCATTTATCCAGTAACAGTCCAACTGCAAGAGGTTTCTCTTTATATCATCTCCTCTCTAGGGGTACAATTATTTTCTTTATATCAACAAAGAGAAATCCGGCTACAAAACCATGCCCTGCCTCCTCAGAATGTCATGCCACTGCATAAAGTACAGTTATGTAAGAACATACTGCAGCATGTCAGCGTGACTTAATTGGTAGCACATCCACCTCTGGACCAGAAGGTCATGGGTTCTTGTCCTACACTGGTATTGGACTTGTACCTAAAACACTGGGACCCGAGTGCAGTACTGGGGGATGCTGTAGTATGCCATCCCTCGGATGAAACATTAAACTGAGGTTCCTTCTGTGATGTACACAGCCTGTTCTGAGTGCTGTATTGTATTTTTTTTAATATAAAATGTATTAATGTCTCTGCTGCAAATTCAAATGCTCTAGGATTGACCTCACTCATCTCCTCCCCCAAGATTCCAGCTGAGAGATGAAAGCCATGGGAAATGGCTGACAGTACGTTAGTTCATACACACTCATTTTTTTTTTTTTTTTTAGAGACAATGGGCTGGATATTCAAACTGCGCCATTCTGTGGCGCAAGCCCATGCACTGCTCAAAAGTTGCTGGGAGGCGGGGCGTGTTCAAGCGGGTTGTGCTGATGAGCAACTCCTTTGAATATCGCCCCCCGGCCACAGCCACTCATGCACAGTGGAATTTGCGCCACCGCAAGTGGCTGGAGTGGAGCATTCAAGATGCGGTGGTGCAAGTTCCATTGCGCCATGCGCAAATTTCCGATATGCAAAAGGTGACATGCAAATGGGGCCATAATTCATGCAAGGTGCAGGGGGGGCCATTTGCATCTACTTATGGCCCCATTTGCATGCCATTAGTATGCAGGTGCGCTGATCCCCGACGACTTGCGCCTGGCGCCTGCCAGGCAGCAGCAGCCGGGGACCGACACCCCTCAGCCCGATTGGGGCACCGGTAACTCTCTCACTGGCCTGACCACAGGCATAATATAATGAGTCTTCACTGGCTTTATCGCTGGTCACAGAACTGACCACTTCATTTGTTCATCGCAGGCAGAAAGAGTTCATCCCTTCAGCACTGTTGCCCAGGTCCAGTGAGCCTGGCTGATCGCTGGCAGTCAGCAGTCAATTCCCCAGGTTCACTGGAGATCTAGTAGCCCCCGCACCCCGCCCCGCCAGCCGGGCGCGGCAGCACCCCACTCGCCTGCCGCTCGCTGACTGGACTGCTCGGTAGGACTGCACGCTCATTGATTCAGAGCAAGAGCCAACGGGCAGCTGTATATTATAGTAGTTCAGATATGGAATGAATTAATTCATTCACATATCTGACTGCTCGTTAAGCTGCATGCCCATTGGCTCTTGCTCTGAACCAATGGGCATGCAGCCCTACTGAGCAGTCAGTCGGTGGGCTGCAGGGCGCAGGCGGTGGGTGCTGCCGCCCCCGCTGACGGGGAGCGGGTGCTGGGGCTCTGTGGGTGGGTGGGGGGGCTACCAGATCACCAGGGCCTTGGACCTGGGGTTGACTCTAATGCCCGCATCGGGTCAGGTCCACTGACCACCAGGGATATTGGTCTTTGGGGGTTGAACTCTGTTCTGCCCGCGATCGGGCTAGTGGGGTGGGGTTCAGTTCTGTATTGCCCGTGATCGGGCCAGTCAGGGAGTGGATTAGTAATGTTATGCCCATGATCAGGCCAGTCGGGGTTTATTATGCGCAGCCCGCGATCGGGCAGGTGGGGGGTTCATTTCTATTTTGCCCACGATCAGGCCAGTGGAGGGGTTGTTCAGTTATGTTCTGCCCACAATCGGGCTATGGGGGGGTTACTATTGTGCCTGCGATTGGGCTGCAGGGGGGGCACAGGGAAGAAGTGGAGGACCACACACAGGTGGCAGCTGCTGTGTTGCGCCCTGCAATGCGGCAGCTCACCTGTGGGTGGCCCTCGACTTACTCCTCTTTTTGGGCTCAAAGTTGTACAGGCACAGGTTGGGGGTTGCGCCTGCACAACTCTGCACAGCCCGGCTGAATATCGGGCTGTGCAGTTTATGCATGGTTCCTCCCCCTCCGGTTGAGCTTACCTTTATTAACATTGCGCTGTTGCTCAGCATGACTTGGGGGGCGCAACTGCCTCCTGCTGAATATCGCAGAATGGCGCAATTTCGGACTTGTGCAGGCGCAACCCTATTGCGCATGGCGCAACCCTTTTGAATATCCAGCCCAATGTGTTACCTGGAAGACTTTTATAAAGAATCCTGTTTCTCTGAGCTAATTACAGACTTGGTTAAGTTAATTTTGTTAAGAGAGAAATCACAAACTAGGCTTATGATGTTAGAAAGGGAAGCTACGATATTACACAGAGGTGAGAGGTCATAAATGCTCATATGAAGCTCGTGTGAGGAGGGTACAGCATGAGATCAAAGAAAGTGTCATTTGAAACTTGAGTTATGCCAAAGTTGCAGAATTAATACTTTGAAATTACATCCTGTGGTTGTATAGAAATATATATTTTTAGATATTTTGACATAGGAGGATCTGGATGACCTCATCCAAAAGGGGTTGGCAAATACTGCTTGTAAAGATTATTCTTTTTCACTAAAGAGACACTTTTTATCTGACACTGACCAAGAAAACATCTGAGCAATGAAAACAGGTATTTAGAAAGACAGGCAAAATCTAAATATAGTTGTAGAAATTTCACAGTTTTAAATATTGTTTTGTTTAAAGATACAGTATGTATGTCTTGTGTTATAAGAGTTCTGTATTGTATGTTTGACATATTATTATATATTTTAGTATAAACTCTAATTTTAGAGCAAACCTGGACCGTCTTTGAACTGCTTTCTTTTGCTAAGAAATATTTATGGTTATAGCAGACATAAGCTTGTAGAGTAGTACCAATCTGGAAAGAGAAGCGTTTTAAATCTGAGGTCTTTATTAAAGTTTTAAAGGGTTTATCTCTGAATACCTGGTTAGGTGCCCATAGGTAAAGATATCTAGCCCCCCGTAGACAGATATATCTGAGCCTGTGCATTGGGTATGCAGGAAACAGGTTAACAGTTTGAATCCCTCTAGAACAGAGACCAAAGGTTGATCCGAACTCACAAAAACAGACAAGAGGGTTACCTTGTCTGTTACACTGTTCATAAGACTGAGCTCAGAGGTTGGCACTTTGGGAGTAGAGGGCCTGACCTGCTGACTGAATCTGTGACACCTTCTATGCATCCTGGAGCTGCCCTGGTGAGTGTCTAGGTGGAAGTAAAAGAACCCAGGGCATTCCTCGTAAAGAGTAGGGAACATTCCCAGTATCCTGGCCTATATCCCCCTTCCTATATAAAAAAAAAACAGGGTTTATGCAATTGCCCAGGCTGTGTGTGGGTGTTGATATACGACATGGCCACCACTACACATTCAGTCACTTCACTACCAGTCTAGCACTGCTTGTAAAAGTGATTAGGAATGCACTGTGCATGAAAAGCGCTATATAAATGCTGATTCTTCTTCTTCAACAGTAGCTTTCTGAAAGAAGCTCTTGCAGCAGGCCATCAATGGTAGGACTAAGCCATCATGCACTAGGACCACATGGAAAAGTTCTAGACAGCAGTCTACCACTGGGGACCACCCACCACCAATGTCAGCCTGATGACATCAGCCTACCCATTAAAGGCAGGTGGTCCTCCACACCCACCTCAGTTCCTCAGCTGGAAACTCTATAAGGGCAGTGAATGGAGAACTGAGGATGTTCCTGAGAGCCAAAAAGGCAGGAGGAGTGCAAGAGAAACAGGAAACAGCACAGGGAAGGACAGAGGGAAAGCAGGGCCTGCTGCAAAAGCTTCTCTCAAAGATCTACTGTTATAAGTTGTTTTTTTTTGTGCTGCTGTCCACCATAATTCTAATCTTATGAAGTGTACTGTATTGTATTAATGCCCAGGACCACCTTGAAAATGAGCTTGTTCAATGGTGTTTATGCCTGGTTAAATAAAGTGATTGATTGATTGACTGATAAGTTTTTATGGAACTGTACTATCTTACTTTGAGGAAGGCTCTTGCAGCAGGCCATCACCAGTAGAACCGAGTCCCAAGCAGTTCAGGGCATGACCAAAAAAAACACCAGGAGGAGGACAAATCAGCAGCCAAGAGCACAGGAAAGAAGGCCCTGATGTACTCCTAGGCCAAAACTGGCCCGGCACTGAGAGGTGATGTCCATGCTGCAATGCACAGTGAAGGTGTGGTAGCTGCACAGATATCTGCAGCAGACACATTTTGAAACAAGCCATGAAGGTGGACATACCCCTGGTGGAAAGGCCCATTACCACTCCTGGAAGGGCTATGTTGTACTTGCAATAGCAGTAAACAATGCAATTCATTCAACCACTTAGACAAATACTGTTTGGAAACAGGAAGCCGTCTCTCTCTTAGGGGTGAACGAAATAATCAACTAGTCAGATTGTTTTAATAGGCTTGGTGTTGTCAGTGCCTATAGCACTGCAAAATCCTCTGAACATCCGAAGTATGGTGCAAAGCCTTCCCTTGATTACAGTACTCGGGATAATAAACTAGTAGGTGGATAGATTGGTTCAAAGTAAACTCCAACACCACTTCAGGAAGAAACTTAGGTTTGTACACAGAGTCTTTGTATAAAAACAAATAAGGCTCTTTACACAAGTAAACACACTCTGTACAACCCGGAAAAGAAGTCAGCTCTCCAAACATCTGTAGTAGGATGAACCTTTTAATCCAACTTGAAATTTACAGCAGCAGCAGTAACAAGCATTTGTCAATGCCGAATGTTGCTTGCTTGTATGTGCTGTTTAGGTATTTAGAAGTCATTGGAGTGCAAATATTGAAAATTCGAGAACTTACTAGCATGGAGGAATTGGCGCAAAATGCTCTGTGAAACAGTCATTTTTAGGAATTTTTCACCAAATTTTTAACATAGCCATTTTAAGACCTCTGCTCATGAACAGCGTCACTGTGATTTTCTTAATGTGTCCCATACATTGATTTCACACACCGACTGCGCCATTGTGCGCTACATGGGCGGAAACACGTTTTGGGCAGGATGTGAAAAATGACAGCTGCACTGCTCATAAGGAGGTGTAGTAAAATGGCAATGTTGAAAATCTGGAGTGAAAATATTGAAAATTCGTGAACTTACGAGCGTGCGTAGGAACTGCACAATGCACGCTCGTAAAACAGTCATTTTTAAGAATTATTTCACCAGATTTTCAACTTAGGCTTTTTGAGAGCCCACCTTATGAACACTGGCAGTGTCATTTTGTTAATCGGTCCTGAAAGGTGATTTCACGCAGTGACTGCGAAATCACCCTTCGGGCCTGATTAACGCCGTGACAGTGCAAGAATTCATGAGGAGGGGTCCCAAAAACCCCATGTTGAAAATATGCACCCAAAATTCCCAAAAATGCCTGAGATATGCAACAAAGCTGAAAAAACTCTATTTATTCCATTATACAGCTTACCGGCATTTCCTCAGTTCACGGTCGGCTTTGAAAGTTGAGCGTGTTTCCACGATCCACGATGATCGTCGCGCCGCTCCGAGAATAAGTATGGGGTGTGGGGTGTGGGGAGGCAGGATGCGCAGTGGTGGGTGCGGGTTTTGGGGAGAGCAGGGAGACGGCGAGGGAACGTTTTCTTGTTTACAGGTTTGTTTGTTTTTAATTAAAGATGACGCAGGATGTTTGCCACGCTGGGGTGGGCTCCCAGTGTGGCAGCTGAAAGACTGTTTGGGGGCTGGGCTGACAGGGATTGGGCACCCCGTCGGCTATAACAAGATTTGCCACGCTGGACTTGGCTCCAGCATGGCACCTGGAAAGCTTTTGGGGGGCGGCCGTGGAGCCAATGGGGATTGGGCACCCTGTCGGCTATAATATTCTTTGCCACACTGGGGTGGGCTCCAGCATGGCACCTGGACAGCTTTTGTGGAGGGGAGGCATGGAGCTGATGGGGGATTGGGCACCTCCGTCGGCCATACAGTGTGTGCGTGGGGGGGAGGAAGCGCATCAGCACGCAATATGCATGCTTGCATGTGTGTGTGGGGGGGAGAGCTCTGCTCACTGAAGCGGAGCTCCCCCTTTCAACTGTATGCCACTGCATTTTCGACTGCTGTCATAGACAGCTGCAGCAGTCATTGGAGCACTGCGGCCGCACCTGCAAACTCACTGACTGAATTGGAAGACGGGTGCCACACCTCCGAAAACTCGGATGATGGCACTATGTTTCTTGCACATGCATGCAAGCAACATAAAAATGGTATCTCGGCAGTAAAGCCAGTGCATTCAGCATGGCTCAGCCTGTAGCCCGCAGAGTAAAATTTGGTATTCTAGCATGATGGAACCGTTTGTGAATATTTACTATACTGCTTTGGCCATTTGCATTATTGCCAAAATGCCATTTTTACTGCTGCTGCTGCTGTAAATTTTAAGTTGGATTAACAGGTTCATTCTACTACAACTGTTTAGAGTGCTGACCTCTTTTCCAGTTTGTATGGAGTGTGTTTACTTATGCTTGGATGTCCTGGTAAGGTGTACCCTTTTGCCAGACTGTCTGTTTATATTAAAGGCTCTTTATACATCAGGGCCTGAAGCTTGGAAATCCAAGGCATAAATTACTGTTGTAGACTTGATTAGCGGCCTTAAAACATCTGTCAATGCCGAATGTTGTCGTGCTGGCATTGGCAGTGGGAGTTTCGGAGCTAGAGATGCATAGTGCTGTGATTTTGTGAATGTGTCTCAAAAGGTGATTTTGCACAGCGAGCACGCCATTGTGCGCCACAGCAGCGGAAACACATTTTGGGCAGGCTGTGAAAAATGGCAGCTGGACTGTTGATAAGGAGATGAATAAATGCCAGTGGTGAAAATGTGGCATGAAAATATTGCACACTGACAAAGTTACAAGGGTGCATGGAAACTGCGCAATGCACACTTGCAACACAGTCATTGTATGGAGTTTCGGCACCAAATTTTCATCATAGCATTTTAGGACCTCTGCTCATGAATAGTGTCACCGTCATTTCCTCAAACTGTCCCAAAAACTGATTTCACACAGCGGCCGTGCAATTCTGTGCCGGACGTGAGAAAACACATTTCAGGCAGCTGCAGTGTTCATAAGGAGGTATGGAAAAATGCCAATGATGAACAGCTGGAGTGAAAGTATTACAAATTCACAGTCATGAGCGTGCGTGCAAACTGTGCAATGCATGCTCATAAAACACTCATTTTACTGACTTTCGTGCCCAAATGTTCAACATAGGCATTTTAGGGCATCTGCTAATGAACAGTGTCACTGTCATTTTCATCATGTGTCATGAACATGGACTTTCCACAGTGACCATGCTATTCTGCGCTGGAACTGCGAAAACAGATTTTTGTCAGGATGTGAAAAATGACAGCTGTACTGTTCATTAGGAGATGCAGAACAATGGCACTGTAGAAAATCTGGAGTGAGAATATTAGAAATTTGCGAACGTACAAGCGTGCGTGCAAACTGCACAACGCACGCTCGTAACACAGTCATTTTATGGAGTATTGTCACCAAATTTTCAACACAGGCATTTTAGGACCTCTGCTTATGAACAGTGTCACTGTCATTTTCGTAATGTGTCCCGAACACTGATTTTGCACAGCAACGCTTTATTCGCTACCGGAAGTGCGAAAACAAATTTCGCAAGGATGTGAAAATGACAGCTGTACAGTTCACAAGAAGGTGTAGTAAAATGCTAAATTTGAGAATCTGGCGAAAATATTGTGAATGCATTTGGTTACGAGCTGCAGACTCAAAGAGTTGTTACGACGCCGTAGCCAGTCACTTTAGTGGAGTATTGTCACCAAATTTTCAACACAGGCATTTTAGGATCTCTGCTCATGAACAGTGCCACTGTTATTTTCATAGTGTGTCCCGAACACTGATTTCGCACCATGACTGTGCTATTCTGCGCCGGATGTGCGAAAACACATTTTGGCCAGGATGTGAAAAATGACAGCTGAACGGTTCACAAAAAGGTGAGGTAAAATGCCAATATTGTTGAGAATCTGGCATGAAAATATTGTGAATTCGCTAACTTATGAGCATGCATTGCGCAGTTGCTATGCACGCTCGTAAAACAGTCATGTTTGGGATTTTTCCCACCAAATTTGCAACATAGGGTTTTTGAGAGCCCCCCTCATGAAGAGTGGCACTGTCATTTCGTTACACGGTCCCGAAAGGTGATTACACGCAGTGACTGCAAAATCACCTTTCGGGATCGAATAACGCCATGACAGTACAAGAATTCATGAGAAGGGGTCCCAAAAACTCCCATGTTGAAAACTTGGGGCCAAAATTCGCAAAAATGCCCGAGATATGCAGCAAAGTTGCAAAAACCCTATCTATTACATTATACAGCTTACCGGCATTTCCTCTGTTCGCGGTCGGCTTTGAAGAGTGCAGACATGTTCCCGGTCCACCGAAGATCGTCGCACTGGACTCCGGAGGCAAGTATGGGGTGAGGGGAGTGTGGGGAGGCAGGGTGTACAGAGAATGGGTGCGGGTGGGGAGGGGCACGGAGACTACGAGGGACCTTTTTCGCTTTTCAGGTTAAAAAAAACAGAAAAAACATTGTGGGACAGTGTCTGTTTTGTGGCATTTGGCATACTGGGTGGGCTCACAGCATGCCACCTAACTGTTTGGGGGTGTCTGTAGCCGACAGGGATTGGGCACCCTGCGAACGACAAACAACGGGGGGATTTATGCGGTAGGGATTGCGCACCCCGATCGGCACAGAAGAAATTAGGGGTGCAGAGCCGAGGGGACTGGGCACCCCTCAGCGTAAACAACTGGGGGTATTTTATGCCAGTGGAGTGGGCTCCCGTCGGCACAGGGGCAGGGCAGCCGACATGTAGATTGGGCACCCCCGAAGTCGGTGCAGTTCTATGGCCAGTGTCCCACCATGTACATAATGGCGGTGAGCACGGCAAGAAAAGGACCGCTGCATCTGACGAGCTTTGCTCAGATTGTAGTGGACCTTTTCTTAGATGTGCTCGCCACATTATGTATGCATGGTGTAGCGCCGGCATGCAGGCTGATTGAGGAATGAGGGACGCACCTACTGGTTTGTGCCCTGCAATCGCCCAACAGCGACCACACCTCTAAAGCTTCACTGTCCCACGATGTTGGCTGCACAAGCACATCAACATAAATATGATTAGCAACTGGTCGAAGTTGATTAGCAATTACCAAAAATTCATATTTTTGCTCAAAACCCCATAAATTGTACTTCTCTTGCTCTATATTGATAAAATACATATTTACACAAGTTTCTGAGACTGATACTGTTTTATTTAGCCAGTTCCAGAGAAATACAGCAATTGTGCAGCAGCACATATACATTCAAGAGTAGAGATGGGATGTCTGCCAAAGCAGACCGTGAATTCGTGGGTGTGATCCATCATGAGTCGTGACAAATTAAATAATGGACCCCTGCCCCGGCATAAAAACGGGGACCATAACTCCCTGAGTTTCTTAAATGTTCACTGCAGATGAAGGGCAAATAACATAACAAATGCCCAATAAATATTGGGCAGAGTACAGATCATCTTTGCAAAGCAGGGTACTTTAACTTAGTCTTTTCTGTTCCCAAATGTTCACTGCAGATGAAAAGCACACAAGCAGGGCTGGGCACATAAAGTTCTGGTTCTCCCAATCTCTGCAAAGTAGGGCACTTTACTTAGTCTCTTTTTCTGTTCCCAAATTGTTCATTGCATGTGGGCACACAACTAGCAAGAAACACAGATCTCTGCAAAAGCAGGGCACATTAACTTGGTCTCATTCTGTTCCCAAGAGTTCACTGTAGATGAAGGGCACATTAAATAAGTTGTGGTCCTCCCCAATCTCTGCAAAGCATGGCACATTTTAATTAGTCTCTTGTTCTGTTCCTAAATTCACTGCTAAGTCAGGGGTAGGGCACACAACTTTACCTGTCCTTATAGGACTTGTGATGCAATACCTGTAGTATCTTTGTTGCCCTCCTCTGAACCTTCTCTACCCTGCCTATGTCCTTACGTAGGTAAGGTCTCCAGAACTGTACACTGTACTCCAGGTGGGGCCTCACTACTGTCTTGTATAGTGGAATTAAGACCTCCCTTTTCCTGCTGGTGATGCTCCTGCCTATGCATCCCAGTATTCTATTTGCTTTACCTGCCACCTTGTCGCACTGTTTCCCTACCTTGAGGTCATCTGAGATGATAAACCCAAGGTCCTTTTCCTGCTTGGAGCATGCTATATCCTCACCCCCAACTGATGTGTTGTTCCATGGTTTTTGTGGCCAATATGCATTATCTTGCACTTCTTTACATTGAATTTCAACTGCCAAACCCTTGACAATTCTTCAAGCTTCTACAGGTCCCTCCTCATTCTGTCTACACCCTCTGGCATGTCCACTCTGTTACAGAGCTTTCTGTTATCAGCGAACTGTGAAATTCTGCCTCCTAGGTTCTGCACAATGTCGCTGATGAAGATGCTGAATAGGACTGGTCCCAGCACCGATCCCTGTGGTACCCAACTGGTCACTCTTCCTTCTGTGGAGTGACAGCCATTTACCACCACCCTCTGTGTCCTGCCGCCAAGCCAATTACCTACCCACCGCACTACTGTCCTGCCCACTCCCATATTCCCCAGTTTGTTTAATAGCCTCCTGTGTGTCACAGTGTCAAAGGCCTCGCTGTAGTCCAGCTAGGCCACGTCCACTGCCCCCCCCTTATCCACATCCCTTGTCACCTAGTCAAAAAATTAAATGAAGCTGGTCTAACAGGACCTCCACCAGTGAAACCAGGCTGCCTTGGGTCCTGTAGTCCATTGGCAACCAGATGTTCCACCAGTCTCTCCTTCAGTAGTGCTTCCATGATCTTCCCCACTACCGATGTTAGGCTGACTGGTCTGTAGTTTCCCACCTCCTCTTTGTTCCCACTTTT
The DNA here is from genome assembly GCA_016271365.2 of Neoceratodus forsteri. NCBI lineage: Eukaryota > Metazoa > Chordata > Ceratodontiformes > Ceratodontidae > Neoceratodus > Neoceratodus forsteri. The sequence continues at coordinate 387,627,319 of CM057457.1, read as the reverse complement.
GTATAAGGGGACTACATCTGCTGTCCTCCAGTCTTTGGGTACCTCCCTGTTTCCAGTGATCCAGGATTGCAAGAGATTCAGCCACCAGCTCTCTTAATTCCTTTAGGACTCTGGGGTACACCCCATCTGGACTATTGCTTTATCAACTCTTATTCCTTCCAGTTCCTTCAGGACCCTTTCCCATGTAAAGGGACTTCTGCCCATTTCTGGCCGTTCCTACCCCTTGTACTCCCTTCAGGCCAATTACCTTTCTCTTTCTCAGTAAAGACTGAGCAGAAGTACCTGTTCAGTATGTCAGCTTCACTGTTGTCATCCTCCACGTGGCCCTATCCTGCCCATTCAGTCTTACTGTCCCTCCCTTTACCTTTCTTTTTTCACTTACGTACCTGTAAAATATTTTGTCCCCTATACCCAGTGATTTTGCGATGCACTCTTCTGTCAGAGCTTTGGCCTCCCTTACTGACCTCCCTACCTCCCTCTGCTTCTTCTGGTACTTTTTCCTATCCCCTTCTACCTACATTTTTTTGTACTGTCTGAATACAATCTTTTTGGCTTTCGCTTTCTCTGCTACCTCCTTGGAAAACCATAATGGCCTCCTCTTTCATTTCCCCTTACTAACCTGCTTGGTGCATAATTCTGTTGCTATGTAGCACTCATTTTAAATATTGCTCACTGTTCCTCAACCCCTGATTCCCGTCCCATTCCCATTAACGCCTTTTTCAAGCATCTCCCCATTTTGCCAATGTCTGCCCCCCTAAAATCCAGGATATGTGTTTTTGTGCAGTTTGGTTCTGCTCCTTCTATGATTTCAAACCAGAGTGACCGGTGGTCACTGTTCCCCAGGTGCTCCTCCACTGTTATCCCCATCACACTGTCTCTGTTTGTGAGCACAAGGTCCAGTATTGCCTTCTGCCAAGTTGGTTCCATGACCAGTTGCTTGAGGGAGGCACCCTGAAGGGAGTCCAAGATAAATCTGCCCCTGGTTGATGCTACTCCTGGGAGGCTCCACTCCATGTCTGGAATATTGAAGTCTCCAACCAGCACCACCTCCCTATTGTCTGCCATCCTTAGGATGGCTAGTATCATCCTCCTATCCATTTCTTCCTCCTGGGATGGTGGTCTGTAGACCACCCCTCTGCAGATGGCTGACCCCATTTTCTTTCCCAGCTTAACCCACAGTATTTCTTCCTCATATTGCTCCTCCTGGATCTCTGTAGCCTTTATGCCATCTTTCACATAAAGTGCCACTCCTCCCTTCCTGCTTGCCCTGTCTCTTCCGAATATGTTGTAGCTGGGTATGGCCATCTTCCAGTCATGGTTATCATTACACCAGGCCTCTGTGATGGCCACAATGTCCTGGTCCAACTGCACCATGACAGCTTCCAGATCCTCCATATTGCTGCAATGGCTGCTGGCATTGGCACACATGGCTTTCCATGATTTGAACTCCCTGAACTGTTTAGCTGTTCTACTCCAGCTCCCTCCCTGGTTGTCCTTTATCCCTGGTTCTCCCTGCTGTCTGCCCTTCTATTGAATTTTGCCCCCTTTCTGCCTATCCACCTCTTGGGGGCTTATCTTCATCTTTTGCACACTGCTTTGTAAAGCTATCCACTCCTCCTGTTCACTGGTTCCACTGCTAGCTGATGGGGTGGGCAATTAGGTACCCTCCTTGCTGGCCTGCCAACCCCCTTGGCTGGTTCAAATGCTCATCCATGTAGCATTTAAACTTATCATCAAGTGCTTGGATTCCCCTCCAGGATGGATGCAGGCCATCAGGCTTGAACAAGCCTCCATCCCTCCAGATGGGTCCCCAGTCACCAATGAATCCAAACCCTTACTCACAGTGTCAGTTCTTTAACCATGAGTTATAGTTCCTATGCTCTCCCACACCTCTCACAGGTAGTACTTCTGAAAAGGTGACAGAAGTAGCTAGTTGCTTGAGACCCTTTCCCAATTTCCTAAATTCTTCCTGAACTTCCTTAGATTTTCCGTTTGCCAGGTCATTAGTACCTAGGTGGATAATGACATCCAGCTCACCCTCCCATCTTGCCTAGAGATACCTTCAAACGTCTGATAAGCCACCCAAACAGGGGCAGTCCAAATAGCAATGGACTTTACCCCCACTTTCTTAAAGGGAAACACTGGAAAAGGTGCAGCTTTACCCAGGCACTACAAACATTCCTGATCAGTGCTTTCAGACAGTAAATTTTTTTTTTTTTTTTAATTCATCTAATTGCCTTTTTAGTGATTTAAACAATAACCTTCAGCTTGCATTTTCTATTGCTGGCAGCCACCATTTCATGAGTAGCAGAGAGCTTCCTGAGCTCAGCTTATGCTAATATGACCTGCCAACCAATAGCAGAGGTCAAACATGCGTATTAGCATACAGTGCGCTCTGTAGGCTCACTGCTGCTGATGAAATGGCTGCTGCCAGTAACAGAAAGTAGAAGTTGTTGGTAGCGGTTCTAAATAATTAAAAAAAAATTGTTGCTGTCTGAAAGCACTAATTAAGAGTTTCTGTACTGCCTAAGGAAAGCTGTGTCTTTTCCATTGTTTTCCTTTAAGCTCATCACTCCCTGCATCTCCAAACCCCTTCCTTTTATGTTTAACCTCACCATGGCCTTATCAATCATGCCCACCATATATAAGAGCACCATAGTTGTCCCCATCTTTAAGGCAGATGATCCCCTATCTCCTGACAACTACAGGCCTATTTCTATAATCCCTCATTTTAACAAACTCCCTGAAAAGCTGGTCCACCACCAGCTCCCTGAACACCTAGATAAATACAGTTTTCTTTGCCCATAACAACATAGCTTTAGGAAACATCACAACATCACATCTGCTCTGGCCCATTTCACCAATCAGTCCTCAGGAACATGGACACTGGGAACATCACAGGTGCCATGTTCGTACACCTGACATAGGCATTCGACTTGGTCACCTGCAACCTTCTCCACGCCAAACTGATGAATCTTAGGTGCTCGGTTGGCACATATTTGTGGTTTCAGAGCTACCTCTTAAGCAAATACCAAATCAATTAACACTGGGACAGCCACCTCTATGGCCATGGCAATATTCACTGGAGTTCCCCAGGGCTCTATCCCATCCTGGGTCCTGCGATATTTTTCCTTTTTATAAATACTCTACCAGAAGATAACCTCTCATGCTAGGCCCTACTATATGCTGATGATTTATTATTATATCACAGCGACAAATCCTTGGAAATTCTATCCACCACCCTCACCCAAAACTATGGGGCAGCCCATAAAAGGTTTCTGACCAATAGGCTACTAGACAACAAAAACTAACAAACAACTAAAGTCATGCTCCTGAGGTCCAAACATAATCTTTCAGAACTCTCCAAAACTAATTCTGCCATCAAAGCTCTAATACCTGAAGCTCCCCAAGCTGAATATACCCAGTTTTAAATACCTGGGTGTCACACTAGACCCTCCATAACATTCTCAGAGCATATGATACCAAGGTAGGAGTGGTGGTAGATGACCTAGGGGGATGGCAGGGGTTGCAGGATGATCTGGCAAAGCTTGAAACCTGGTCAGATACCTGGCAACTGGAGTTTAATGCCAAAAAGCACAAGGTGCTGCATTTTGGGATGAAGAACCCAAGGGGGGGTTACCAGCTGGGGGGAGTGCAGCTAGCCCAGACAGAGGAGGAGAAGGATTTGGGGGTGCTCATTACAGGGTCAATGAACAACTCGGCACAATGTAGGAAGGCAGCTGCAAAGGCCAACAAAATGATGGGTTGTATTGAAGGGGTATATCCTCGAGGAGGGAGGAAGTGATTCTGCCACTGTATAGGTCATTAGTTAGACCGCGCCCGGAGTACTGCGTGCAGTACTGGTGCCCGTATCTGAAGAGCGACATTAAGTTACTAGAGTGGGTGCAGCGCAGGGTGACAAAGATGATCAAGGGGCTGGGGGACTTATCATACGACAGGAGGCTGAGGGATTTGAACATGTGCTTACTGGAGGAGAGTAGGGATGGGGGGACATGACTGAAACCTTTAAGTACATGAAAGGAATAAACAAGACAGGTACAGAGGGGCTGTTCAAAGTAAGGGAAGGGAGGGACACCAGGGGCCATGATATGAGACTGGAAGGAGGAAGGTTCAGGAGGGAGATGAGGAGACACTTTTCTACAGAGAGGGTGGTGGCTGGGTGGAATGCAATACCAGCAGAAGTGGTTTCCAGTAGAACAGTGGACTGCTTCAAAAGGGGATGGGACAGGACAAAGAGGAGGGTTAATGAAGGGGAAGGGTGGAAGGGAGGGGCAGCTGCTGAATAAGGGGTGCTAGCTGCACATTCGAGCAGACTTAATAGACCTTTAGGCCTTTATCTGCTGGCAAATTTCGTATGTTCATATATGAATATCACTTTATGGTGGATCAATGAAAAACTAGGGGCTGGTTGTAGACTCAAACACTACCTTACCCTAGAGGCATGCCTTACCATAGCTCAAGGTAACCTTCTTCCCCTATTAGATTACTGCGGTCCTATATACAAATATGCATCTTTCCCCCTGTGCACAAGACTAAACACTGCCTACAACAGCATCTGTAGGTTTGTACTTATGGCACCCTACTCCACACACCATTGCACCTTGTATCAGTCCCTAGAATGGCTCCCCTATAAGGAAGATTTAACCATGCCCTTGGATGCATCACAGATAATGCCATGAGAAGTGGTAACCTGTCTCTTTACTCAGCCCTGCTCAAACACAAAGCCACTCCCAGGTGCCTCCGGCAATCCTCAGCCCCACCTTTAAAGGTTCCTAGGATTACAATTTGTCTGGGTAGTAAGGTCCTGTCCTTTGCAGCTCCCATGTTTTGGAACAAACTTCCTGCCTCCCTCCATTCTCTAAACTTGCACCTCACTTTTAAATCACACTTTAAAGCCTGGCTATTGGCAGAAGGCCCATTCAGGAGGCAGTATAGTGCAGTGGTCTAAGGCTCTGAGCTGCAAATCTGGTGACATCCAGCAGACCAGACCTGGGTTTGAATCCCACAGCTTCCACTTGCATACTGTGTGACCCTGAGCAAGACACTTAACTTCCCCTGTGCTCCCAGGTTGCACCTGTAAAAAAGCTTTCAGCTTAGTGTGTCTCACCCGGCTAAATAACTGAAAAAAAAAACAAATAAATAAAGAAGCCAAATGTACTTGCTCAGTCAGGTAACCTACAGATGAAAGTCCTTCCCCAGCTCCTAGACCAAAACTGTCCTTTTTACTATGAACTGGATGTTCTAAAGACTGCCTAACTGTACCTTAATATATACTGCACTTGCACCTTTCTTTACCATATTAAATTCAATTTGTGCATCTTTCATTCCAATGTATTCTTACACCTTATCTGTATGCTACTATATTTCTAGTTTGCTTTATCACCTGTACCATTCCTAATTAATGTATTGTATTGTCTGTATTCCTACGTGCCATCTTTATGGCCTGAGTTATGCCTAAAAAGGTCCTTCAGATCAGTACACCTTACCCAGTAAGCAAACAAATAAATATATAAATTAGTACAGGAAATCAATTAGTATTGTAGAGTTTGAGCCTCTAAAGCACGCTCTGTGTGCATCTGAAAGTGACCTCTTGGTCAACCCAGACACCCAGGTTCTTTACTGTGTCTACTGTTTCCAACTGGGCACCCGCAGAGGAGGAGATCTGCAAGAGTTAACTTCTAGCTGTGCCTAACTTTCTGGATCCAAAAGTTTATAATGCAGACATTTGCCTGTGGTCCAGTGGTACCCCCTCTCCACCTGTAACCTTGATTGCCCGAAATTAAGATGTCATTACTTCCCTGGTGGTCTAGTGGTACTCCCCTTCCCCCCATAACCCCGATCGCCATATGATAGAATGTTTCAATTCCCAGCTATGCCCAGATCATCGGCAGGCAGCAAACCCACCTGCATACCTCAGCGTAAGAGAAAACATTCAGGCACAGCTAGACCCAGAGTTATAAGCAGAGGGAGTTGCTGGAGAGAGGAGACAGGTGAGGTAAGAAGGGAGAGAGCCAAACCACTGCTTGGTAATACAGGTGGCGCAGTGAGAGGAGCACCTCTGCTCAAGTGACTGGAGGGAGAGGGAGGAGTAGAGATCACAGCAGTGTGCAAGTGGGGGAGAGTTGGTGGCAAACTGACAGAAGGCATGGAATAGGACATCCAGTTTGGCAAGAGAGGTGGCAGGGGCAAGGCTGCAAACTATGTTGACATAGTCAAAGGCAGGGAGGATCTCTTTGACTAACAAGTCCCGTTTTATGGGATGGGACAGACTGGCTTTGTGCCGATGGAGCAAACCACACCATACTCACATATCCCAGCACTCCATATTTTCTCAATATTTACATATTCCAACATACTATTCTTTCCATATTTACATATTCCTGCACCCCTTTTCTCTCCATACTAACATATTCTTACACCCCAGTTCTTGCCATACTAACATATTGTGCACTCCCTGTACTCTCCATACTTACATATTCCTGCACTTCTGTCCTCTTCATAGTTACAAGTTCCTGCACCGCTGTTCTCTCCATACTTACTGTACATATTTCTCATTTATTTATTTGATGACTGGGTAGTGCAATCATCTAAAAAACATTTTCTGGCACAACCCAGGCCATAGAGAATGGTGTAGGAATACAGCACGTATGTAATAGTGGAGTACGACGCATATACTGTAGCAATATCAGTAGGCAATGAAAGTACTGCATAGCTACAAAAATATATAAAATAGCAACACATATGATTATTTAGAATTGCAGCACAATAAAATACATCCAATATAGACTCTAGGAGTTACAGGCAAGCTGTAGTACAAATAAGGTACCACAGATGAGGGATATAGGGAAAAGGGGCACCTAAGGTTTATAGGTGTTGACCCAAAAAAGGGGGTTAAGGAGCACTGAAATCAGCCTGGGGAGATGAAACATAGTGTAATGGTGGGTACAACCCGACGAGAGTTGAAATGGCCCAGTGAGTCTGAGGTTCTAAGCAGAAGGGGGGCAGATTATTTCAAAGGGATGAGATGAGAAAGCAGATGAGAAAGCCTGTTTGACTATGCAAGTGGAGACATGGGGACAATCAAGCTCTGAACCAGCAGTGAAGTGGCTCTCCCAGAGAAACACTCTAAGCTGGAGGAGGGAGGAGAGTGGAGAAGAATCTCAGTTTTGGATGGCCTTATCGACAGTGCTGAATGGAAGATAGAAATATAGACTTTGACAGCAGATAAGACCACTTGGCCCACCTAGTCTGCCTATTTGCCCACCTATTGGATAAGCTGCATATCCAAGTTAACCAACAGCCTACTTCCTCCTGCTACTCATTAGCACTGAATAATGTCTGTCCCATGCATTCTTGAATTCCCTGATGCTTCTGAAGTGCACTGAAGTAGATAGTTCATTTTTTACAACTGCAACAGCTCTTCTTTTGCCCCGACAACAGTAACTTCAATGCACTTAGAGAGCTCCTTCCTCTCTCACTATCAACTGCCTACTGAGGCAACTCATGGTCAGCACCACGGGAAGAGATCCTGAGTCCTGACAAGTCAATTGGTGAAGGCAGCAGTAGTATCAGTCACATGGATCACATTATGGCATGAGAGCTGACCAAGGGGCGCCTGTGTGTAAATTGCAAGGAGTCAGCTCCGAGCCATAGAAGGAGCCCTGACTGCCATGCCAAGAGGTTATCATGGCACACTCCATGCTCCTGCTCCCCCTGCCAGAGACCAGAATTAATAGCACTGCCGTGGAGCAAGTTGCTTTTGTTTGCCGCCAACAGCCTGAAAACTCAAGATAACAGCAAACACCATCATTTCCAGACAGAAAAGCAAAACTGATTCTTACATTTCCAGCAGCCTGACCACATTTCCAAGGAAATACAGGAAGGCTATATTTCGAGCCCTGAAGTCCCTCCTCTCTCAATAACAAAGCATTTATAATGCAGACATCTGTCTGCTATATCTCCTCACATCATGTCTCCAGTAATTCACTCCGCTCAGGACATGCCAAGCACCTTCTCTCTCAATAACAACATATTTATAATGCAGACATCTGGCTGCTCACCCACTGCTGGAATAAAGACTCCAGGAATTCAAACTTCTGTTATCTGCTGCAACTCCCAGTCAGGGGCTGGCAGTATAGCCTAGAGGTTAGAGGAATGAGGTGTGAACGATCTTGGTACATCCAGCAGACCAGCCCCGAGTCTGATTCTCACAACCTTCACTTGCATACTATGTGATTCTGAGCAAGTCACTTAACCGTCCAGTGCTCCCAAGGTCGCCCCTGAAAACAGGCACTTATGCCTAGTGGGCCTTACTTGGTTCCCAAAGACTAAAATAAAAAAAACCAAAAATTAAGTCTCACATCCACTATAAAATTGACCTGTTTCTTTTAACAGTAATTATTGTTTTTTTCTCCTTCTTCAGCTGCAATCCTTCCCGCTAATTTGTAATCTAATAATTTCTACCCTTCCAGTTTTTAACTGTTACTCAATTCTTCCTAACTCCCTCAGCAGAAGTTGGCAAATTCCCATACAAACTCATTATCTTGCCATCTACTTACTTCTGGGATTGTCTTCAATGTGATCTTTCTTTTTTGCCATCTCTTCTATTGTCACATCACCAAAAGGGGCTTTCTCATCTCTCGCAATAAGCAATAGCAATTCTTCCTTTGGGATGTTGTAGCCTGTACATTAATAAAAGAATCAAGGTAAAACAGAGTTAGACAAGTAAGGACTAAAGCATGACACAGGTGGGATTATGCTATGGTAATGTACCAAGGGGTGGATTAGAGACCAGATACCAAAGGGCTTCAACAACCACCCTGAGATACATTAGCTCAAATAATCCCCTGAAGTAATGGGTGTCTCTCTGCTGTCTCTGTAACCTCATGCATCTTTCTGGGATAAGAGGAAGGGAAAGCAACTTACATTATATAACAGCATTGAAGTCTCTCTGCTTTCTCACAGTGTACTTCAGAATGTGCCGGGAGTGGTTTGGTGCCAAGCAGTTGCACTCATGTTGTAAGTGACTGCATCTTCTAACTTTTGGTCAGTTTCCAGGTGCTAGGAGCAACAGGGTCTTGGTTGCGAGTGGTTGTGGTCATACTGTGCTGGAAAGCATTCACCACCATGTTGGTAAGTGAGCATTTAGGTCATGCTGGTGAATGGTAGTGAACATTTTGGTGAGCTACTGGATCTTTCACATACTGCTGGGGGCTTCTAGTTCGGGGATGTTGTGGATGACATGCTGCCTGACGTGCTGACCAGTGTGTGCAACCATTGGCTGGTAGGATGATGTGTCACAGAGAGTCAGTCGGCTTGGCTGTATTTGTAGATAAGCACTAGTAGCATGCAGTGGAATGCACAGTAACCTCAGCCTAAATGCCTGAAGAGGCAGTTTAATTGGGAGTATAGTGATATTTTGACCTTAAAAGGTTGTGCTCTCAATTAATGCACCACAATGATGATATGCAGCAGGGTTATGTTCTATTTTAATGTAGTGCCTTGTGATGGGGTCCTGACCAATGGAGACCCAACATTAAGCAGTGCCCACTTCATACAAAAAGATCCTCTCATGAATATCTGCATTCTACTTGATGCTGCTCATTATTGAAAACTGATGGATAACCACAATAGTATCACATCGCAAAGTTATGGATAATGATTGTAATCCTCAGAGGCAAAATTACTAATTTCAAGACTTGTTTATTTCTCAACCCACAATCTTGCCATACATATTCTTGCACCCCCTGTTCTCTCCATACTTACATATTTATGTACCCATTGTTCTTTCCATACTTACTTATTCCTGCACCCGTTCTCTCATACTTGCATATTCCTACACCCCACGTTCTTGACGCACTTACATATTCCTGCAACCCCTGTTTTCTCCATACTTATATATTCCTTCGCCCCTGTTCTCTCTCTCTGTACTTACATATTCCTTCACCCAGTGTTCTCTCCATATTTACATATTCATGCACTCACTGTTCTCTTCAACTTGCATATTGCTGCACACAAAAACACAAATCCAGGCACTCGCCACCACAAACAAAGCTGACAACCACGAGAGGAAAATATTAAAACATTTATTTGTAAACCTGACGCGTTTCTGGTCCACTGGACCCTTTATCAAAGGCTAACTTGATCAGAAAAAACACAGAAGCATATATAATAATTCTATTAGTGACATCATAACCACATCAATTAAAACACACCAATGAATACACACAAATAATGAAATAAAATGAGTAAACAATTAAAATTACCCCCCCCCCACCTAGGGTCATGCCTGAAAATAGGCAGGATTTGTCTAGTGCTCTTACTTGGTCAACAAAAACTAACTAAATAAATAAAAATAAATAAAAATTGCTTCACGGTAATCAATGGTATCATGAAAAAACATGCAAATAATGATAGATTAAAATGACAAGAACCATAAATACATATAATAATCAATAAAAAGGAAACTTCTCCTTTGCAAATGTGCAAAAGGTATAAATACAAAAAAACAAATAAATTCAGGTACTTAATTATGTATATATATATGGATGCAAGAAATAAAGAACCATAGCATTACATGCAAACAACAAAAAACAATAAAATAAAAGGAGAAATGGGGGGGGGGATAAAAATAAATATGTCAGCAAGAAAACAAGCACAGAGAAATGGCATAACAAATGATGTAAAAATACTAATTTTGTAGAGAAAATGATGTTATAGTTAAAGCTACTAAGAAATATTAATGTCTTTCTTCCAACAATGGTTTTAAATCAAAAATGCCATCAAGACCTGGGTATTTTGTTGCTTTTAGTTGTAATATCCAAAAAGTTTCCCTTTTCAGGATTAGATTTCTGTAATTTCCACCTCTTGGCCTTTGGCAGACTCTATCTATGGCCATGTATCTGAATTTATGATCCAAAACATCATTTTTATTATTTAAAACATGTGCTGCTGTAGCATACAAAAGATTCCCTGTCAAAATAGCTCTTTGGTGTTCACCTACTCCAACCTTAAAACTTCTTTCCGTTTTCCCCGCATAAAAAGCCTGACAAGAACAGGTTGCTAAATAAATCACACCGCTCGTGTTGCAGGATGCCATTTGTCTAATGACAAATTCCTTCTGTATTATTCCTGCACACCATGTTCTTTCCATACTTTCATATTCCTGCACCCCCGTTCTCTCCCTACCTACATATTCCTGCATCTCCTGTTCCATCCATACTTACGTATTTCTGCACTCCCTGTTAACTGCATACTTAGATATTCCTAACCCCCCAGCCCTCCATACTTACATATTCCTACACCCCCTGTTCTCGCCATATTCACATATTCCTATGCCTCTTGTTCTCTCCATACTTACAATTCCAGCACCCCTGTTCTCTCCATAGTTACAGAGTCTTGCACTCTCCGTTCTCTCTATACTTTTATATTCCTGCAACTCAGGTTCTTCCATATTAGAGCTGGGCAGAATATAACATTTCACCCACAGAACGCATTCAGAATTACCATTTTGATACCACAGAATATCAGGAATTTGTGAGAAAATTCCAGAAAATTTACCAAAGTTTTAAATTTCAGTTAGTTTGCTCTAATTTTAAAAGTATGCCTCCAACTGACACCAAATGTGGTTTGTAGGCAGCTGGCCCTGGCTTCCATAAGAGCTCCAAACCTCAAAATCATAGGGTGAAAAGAATTGAAGTTATGGGTGGCAAAACATTTAATCAAAATTTAATTTTCTGTCATTTTGACCTAATTTTAAAATTTCTTATCCACATTTCTTAGCAGTTTCAAGATTTAGAGAGACCTTAAAACATGGGTATGTTCACCATTTGTTAAGTCTCAAGCATTAAAGGGGGCCAAGTTATAGGTAACCAAAGATTTTGCCAAAATTTAGATTTTCATTATTTCAGTATAATATTGATATTTTTTGAGATGTTATAATATTTTAAAGGCATTCAGATAATCAGTACATTTATAAGTGTACATAGTTTCAGATTTCTAGCTTTGAATGGGGCGGAGTTATAACCCACCAAACATTTTGACAAAATAAAAAATTTCAGTTATTTCCCTTAAATTTAAAAAAATATCGAAATTTAACCAGGCTTGAAACATTTAAACATTTATTAAATGAAAGGGTGATATGTTCATTGTGAATGTTAAATTCCACCAAAAAAATCTATATGCTACCATGAATACTTGAGAAAATACTACCAATAATTTTTCTTTGTTTTTTCCTCTGTAAATTTAAAACTACTAAACCAATGTATCCAGTTGTGCTAGACACCAGGGGAATGTCAAATAGTATGCCTGTGCCTGCAAGAGCAGAGAAGTTGCACATTCTTGAAAATTTTAACAACATTTTGCAAATATTTACATATTACATTTTCGAACCATGCAACTTAAAAATATATAGTTATATGATTCTATAACCATCACATATAGAATAAAGCATGAGGGGTGCAAAATGAGAATTTAATGTACACCCAATTTGTGGGATGCTACAAAAACCCTAAGGACAAAGTCTTTGGGGTTTACCAAAGCATCCTACCCCAAGGGAGTGCATTAAATTTGAGTTATGCACCCCCCCCATTCCTGGGTAGCATGTTCTCACCTTCAAAACACTACACAGCATTTATATGAAACAGTGCAGCCAGTAGATGGTGCTGCAGTTTAGAACACTACATTGGGAATGGTGCTACATTTTGAAGTCCTACAACTAAGTTTTTTTGCGTGGGTGTTTGCTCTTTCTATCTATTGCATCCTTGTCTCTGTCAGCTCCCTTCTGTTTGGAATAGTTTAGGATGAGATCAGAAGATTGTTCATGTGAAGAGACATGGTAGGTCAACTGATGTTTTCAGTTTTCTTTTTGTGATGACAAACAGTGAAGAGGATATGCTACAGCCTGTTTGGTTGAGAAATGAAAAAAAAAATCTGGATTTTAAGAGGAGATTTGTGGAAATACATGAGCTGAAGAGACTCGCTCCTGTATCGCCTATGGTGATGAAGACGAGCCATGGCATTAGAGTTTAAAGCGACAATAGGAGGATTGCATGCAGTGCATGAGTACAGCAAGAGAAACCCAGCACATGTTCACGGTTATAACCTGCAGGTTATAACGGCAAATTATAATGGGGTTTCTTTATGGGAGAAAACACTCCCCAGTTATTATAAAATGTTATTTATCCTAATTCACACATGTGTAGCTCCAAAGATGCCTGTGTTATATGCATATACATTTTTTCAATTTCCTGCAAAAAAATAATATGACTAAGCACATATAATTTTGAGATGAGTCATCAAAATTTCATGAACTTTGGCACATTGCTAGAACTCCTATCATAAAGCAACCATGCCACATTTAAGATCACTGGCTCAATAGCCTGCTGAAGTATATGCAGATAAAAATATTCATGAAATTTCCCATAAAAATAAAATAAGACTTTGTGAACACCTACAATTTTCAGACCATCCATGCTAATGTCATGATATTTGGCATTTCATTGAGAGTAAGCCTGCCAAATTTGAGAGCTCTAACTCGCACGTTGGCTGAGTTTTGAACACATTAACCCATTTAAGAAACTATTCAAAATTTCAATGAAATGCCACAAAACTTCATGGAATTTCACAAAATGTTGTTGAAAGTCTATGAATCTGGAATGTTCTCATTCCTGCTGCTCTACTGTTCTCTCCAAACTTACTTACATACTGTGTTTCTACACCCCTTTTTATTCCCATATTTGTTTATTCCTCAAGCCTATGCTCTCTCTATACTTGCATATACCTGCACCACTGTTCTCTCCATACTTTTATATTCTTTCATCATATGTTCTCTCCATATTTACATGTTCCAGCACCTTGTGTTCTCTCCTCAGTTACATATTCTTGCACCAAATGTTCTCTGCATACTTCCCTACTCCTGACCCCCATTCTCTCCATACTTACATATTCCTGCCCTCATTCTCTTCCTACCTACATATTCCTGCACCCATTTTATCTATACTTGCATAACTTGCATATTTCTACACCCCCTGTTCTCTCCCTACCTATTATATTGCTACACCTCCTGTTCTGTACATACTTACATATTCCTGCACACAAGGTCTCTCCATACTTACATATACATCCCAGCACTCCTCTTCCAGCACACTTACCTATTCTGGTACCCCTGTTCACTTCATACCTACATATTCCTACACCCCTGTTCACTCGGTTTTTACAATGTTCAAACCTCTCTGCTATATCCATACTTAAATATAATTGCACCACTTCTCTCTCCGTACTTGCAGGTTCTTGTATCCAATGTTCTCTCCATATTTACATATTATAGCAACTTGTGTTCTCCACATAGTTATATATTCCTGCACCACCTGTTCTCTTCATACTTACATATTCCTGCTCCCCATGTCCACTACATACTTACATATTCCTGTACCCACTGTTCTGTCCATACTTACATATTCTTGCACCCTATGTTCTCTCAGTCATTACATAGTCCAACACCCCCTACTCGCTCCGTTCATACATATTCCTGCCTTCCTGTTCTCTCCATACTTACATATTCCTGCATCTCCTGTTGTCTCCATAGTTACATATTCCAGCACCCACATTCTATTCATACTGACATATTCCTGCACTCTTGTTTTCAACATACTTACATATTCCTCCACCCCATGCTCTCTCCATGCTTACATATTCCTCCACCACATGTTCTCTCTGTACTTACATATTCCTCCACCCAGTGTTCTCTACATGCTTACATATCCCTGCACTCTATGTTCTCTCCATACTTATATATTCTTGTACCCATTTGCTCCATACTTACATATTCCTGCACCCTGTTCTCAACATATTTACCTATTCCTACACCTTCTGTTCTTTCAATACTTCTATATTCCTGCATCCCTGTTTTCTATACATGCATATTCTTGCACTCCTATTCTCTCTATGATTACATATTCCTGCATCCCCTGTTCTCTCTGTACTTATACTGTATATTCTTACAGCTCTGTGATCTTCAAACTTAGATGGCCCTACACCCCATTCTCTCCATTTTGTTCTGTGTGACCTCTATCTCTCCAAATGCATTTGTGTTTTTCTCTGTACAAAATACTGTACTCTTCATATAGTGAGGTGGCATTGGTTATTCAAAAATGACCCGAGGGACGTTTGTGGTAAAAGTAATTTACCTATTCCAGAGTATTTAGCATACAACAAAGTATCAAAAAATAAGTTTGCTGGCAGTCCCAAATTCTGTTGGGATTGCTGCAATGACATTGTCAATATGGCATGCTTTTTTTCCTTTATCTGGTGCTATTCAGTCATGTACATCCGGCTTTTTGTTTTGTTTTTGTTTGCTGTGGTGTGTTTTTGTGTTATATATTGGCATTAAACTGTGCTATTTACAATATACAATTTATTGTTTTATTTTACTTTTTTGCTATTATGTAATATGCACTTTACTTTTAATTATACGTTAAGTTTACTGATTTATGCTGATATGTATGATCTGAATTCACAACTAAGTCTTTTGTTAATCTCATTTACAGTTGTATATGCTGAATGTTTGTAGACAACTAATGATACTAAACAACTAAACAATCCTTTACTGATGGAGTCACTTGAGAAACTCAGAGTACCTGCAGACAAAGTGCTACGATATGAGATTAACTTACGTACTGTATAATATGTCAGAATAAAACAAATGGAACACTAGTGGAGAAACCCAGTACATACAGCAGACTTTTGAATTGTATAACGTAAAGAGTATGTTATGGTGATCAACCATATCCTGAAATAAAACAGAGACTTAGAAATAATACAGTGGAAACACTGACATCAAGTGGAGCTTCCTGGCACAGATCTTGCTATCAGAATGCAGTTCATGCTGGAATGTGCAAAAGAGCTAAACAGCATTATGAAAAACAGTGTTCTGATAAAGCTTCTCACAGGAAACATATTTCTGACAGTCTTTCTGTGTTTGCCTTCCCCCTCGCCATTTACATACTCACAATCACAACCACATGACAAAAAACTTATGATTTTTCTATGATAAATGATCAGTTAAGACCAATCCTTTACACAGAGTTTCTTCAGATTGAGCTGGGAGTGAACTTTGACATGCAGTATAAAGCAGTAGCAATGACACATTTACTGTAAAACTCTGTGCTGCAATTATCCCTATAGATGCTCATGCTATTGATACCAATTGTGATGTTGGATCACTCACATTCTCCGTAGACCAAAAGTTGATGACACACCCAATAATGAAAATATAGTAGATGTAGTTACAGCAGATATTGAGTGTTTGAGTTCGCTGGAAGAACTCAAAGATGGAAATGAACTTAGCATGGCAACACTGTATAATGCCTACACAGATATGCAGTCTGCAAACAACGTCAAAGAACCGCATATCATTTGTGGTGTGTTGGTATTTGGCCTGCCACTAAAGGCCCGCTGGTGCTTCTCCTGCAGGAGTCACTAGGTACCGAACAAACTGAGTCAGACGCATAAAGTAATGAACAAGATAATGTTTATTTAGTAGCTTAGGAAGGCACATCTCATTAGCACAGGGAACATCCTAGACTGACCAGAGGACAAAGGAATTTGCCCTTTCCTAGCCCCAGCTGGACACTAATTAGCATAACATGTGATCATAGCTGGCTGCCCATTACTGTTCCTAGTTATAGGGGTGGCAGCTAATCTTTAGCCCCATGTCAACTCTGTACTCCACATCACCCCAGGTATTGTAAATGTGAGTACCACTCTAACAAGTAAAGACATTGTTATGCATCGTTATGCATGAACAACAATAGAAAGTAGCAAAACCTTAGTAACAGTAAGTTAACATTTAACAGTATTGTGGAGATATTACTAGAAGACAATTGATTAGTTGACTGATTGAAAATGCTAAAATTTAGAAGAGAAAAAAATTAAGATCATACAGGAATTGAGAAGCAATTTGCAGATTAAGACAAAGAATTAACAGAATCACTGCACTGAGTCCAAATAATAAGTTCAATAGATTCTGCAGCTTTTACAGTCAGTTGGAATTGCTGAGTGGGTGGCTTGAACTAGTTCTTTACAGGATGTGGTCAAGTCAGAAAAGGGGACCCATGAGTTGTGAACACTGTTGTACCCGTACTCTTTAACATGGTATGACCGAGATCCATTGATACACATTTGGCACAGAATCTTCTCGATCTGATACACTGTTTGGGGTATAAGAGAGTCCTGAGAAGATGCAAGAGGCTGAGAAGTTCCAGAAAGTTCATCTGGTTGGGCAGGAAGAATAGGATCTGACTGATAAGTGTCAATACCATGAGGTGCTGGTGGAACTGTTGGCAAGTTGTCAGCAGGAAGTTCAATTTCTGAAAGGATTGCAGTTTCCAAAGAAGCTTCATTACTTGGGGGACTGGGATCAACAGGGAAGGAATCATGCAAGTACCCATGCTTCAACCTGTTAATGTGAATTTTATTGTGTACCAGCTTCCCATCTGACTTTCGGCGCAAATGAACATGAACTGGGGGAAGCTTTTCCACAATATAAAATGGCCCAGTCCCGGGGCGAAGCAGTTTTCTGGTGGCGCCTGGAACAAAGACAGGTTGATACAAATATACCATGTCTCCCACAGAAAATGATGGATCGTGACACTTGGCTGCAGACATTTTTTGCATTGCTGTTTTTCTCTGTCCCAGGGTGTCAACAGCAACCCGTCTCGCAAGTTCAAACTGTTCCAACATTGGGATGATGAAGGAGGAAGCTGACTTTGGGACCTCTAGCAATGAGAGATCTTTGTCCAGAGGTGTTCTTGGGTGACGTCCATGGACTAGGAAAAATGGAGTATACTCTGTGCTGTTGACACAAGGGCTGGAGTTGTATGTAAATTGAATAAAGGGGAACAAAACGATCCCAAGTGCCGCGAGTCTCATCCAGGTACTTGGATAGTGTGTTAAGAATGGTCAACATCAATCTCTCACTTTGTCCATTGCACTGTGGATGGTAACTGGTTGTATGAGTCTTTTTTGATGTCGAGACGTTTGCAGGTTTCTCGCACAACAGATGAGAGGTAGTTAGTGCCTCTGTCTGAATGCAGGTATGCTGGGGTACCATGACGGCAAATGATTGTGTTGAGGAAGGCACTCACCACTGTAGCAGCTTTAATGTATTTTAATGGGTTCAGTTCCAAGTATTTAGTTAGGTAGTCCACAAAGACAAGAATGTACTTGTTGCTGGAGTAAGGGCAGGTAGGCAGGGGCCCAAGAATGTCTGTGCTGACTCTTTGGGAAATGTTCTGTGGCTACAGACATTGGGATGATGTGTGCCTTGGTTGGTTTGGTGGGAGGCTTTCTTTGGGAACAGGGCTGGCAGGATTTTACAAAATGGACAATGTCCTTGTTCCTGTGAGGCCAGAAGTGGAGCCTTGTCTTTTCAAGAGTTCTGTGGATACCCACGTGACCTCCACAAAGTGGAGAGGCATGAGTGGATTGAAGAACTTCAGAGACTAGCGAGGCTGGCACAGCTAACTGTACATGAGTGGACTGAAGAACTTCAGAGACTAGAGAGGCTGGCACAGCTAACTGTACATGAGTGGACTGAAGAACTTCAGAGACTAGAGAGGCTGGCACAGCTAACTGTACGTGAGTGGATTGAAGAACTTCAGAGACTAGAGAGGCTGGCACAGCTAACTGTACATGAGTGGACTGAAGAACTTCAGAGACTAGAGAGGCTGGCACAGCTAACTGTGCACGAGTCCTGTCTGTGCGATGGCCCTTGCCCTCCTTGGTCCAAATGTGAAAAAGCACTCCGTCATTGAGAAAATACTGTGACACAAAGTATCGTACATCCTGGCGGCGTTTCTTTTGTTGTGGTAAAGTTACAGACTCAAGATAAGTGATGATGTTTGAAAACTGAGGATCAGTTCTTTGTTGAAGTTTAATCGTGGCCAGGGAGATATCGGTGCTGGAGGTTGTAAGAAGCTTGTCAGCTGCTTGCAATAGTTGAGGATTGGGACTTTTCTCCGTAGAAGCATTTGGGAGCAGCAAAGTGACTTGAGGTGCTGTAGAAGAGTCCACAGGAAGCTCATCTGTGGAGCAGAAAGGGAGAGCTTGTAGGCAGGCTTCTTCATCAGGAGAGGTTGCTACGCGGGGACACCGTCTCCAGCTTACAGCATCGGCATTGGAGTGAACTTGACCTGGTCGGTATTGGATTTCAAAATTGTAGCCTTGCAGTATGGCAACCCATCGGGCAAACTTTCCTACCGGTTCATTCATTTCGAACAACCATCTGAGGGCTGAGTGATCCACGATGGCTGTGAAGGAGGAGTAGCAAAGGTAGCAGCCAAACTTCTTTATAGCAAAGACCACAGCTAGGCATTCTTTTTCTGTGCTGTTGTAGTTTTGCTCAGCTGAAGAAAGAGAGCGTCCTGCATAGGAAACAACTTCTTCTGTTCCATCTTGGATTTGACACAGCACCGCACCCACTGCAAAGGAGCTAGCATCTGCATAAAGTCTGAATAGCTGGTCAAAGCGGGGATAGGCCAATACTGGGGAAGAAAGAAATTTGTCTTTCAAGGTTTCAAAGGCCTCTTTGCAATCAGAAGTCCATATGTAGTCGCATCCCCTTTTCGTGAGAGCGTACAAGGGAGCTGCAATGTTAGCATAGTTGCAAATGAATTTTCTGTAGTAGCCAGCTAAACCTAGGAAAGCTCTAAGGCCTGTGAGGTTTGTGGGTTCTGGATAGTCTTTTTACTGCAGAAAGCTTATCTGGGTCTGGCGAGATGCTATGCGAACTGACCATGTGTCCCAGGTAATGGATTTGCTGCTGAACAAGGCAACATTTCTTTGGATGGAGTTTAAGGTTGGCTTGCCTGAGATGTCTGAACACCTCTTTGAGATGCTGGAGGTGTTCTTGGAAAGTTCTGCTGAAGACAATAACATCGTCGAGATACACTAGGCAAGATTTCCAAGATAGTCTATGCAACACAGTCTCCATGACATGCTGAAAGGTGGCCGGGCTGTTCTGAAGTCCCATAGGCGGACGTTTGAACTGGAAAAGCCCCAAGTGGCAGCACCAGGCTGTGTACGGACATGAAGCTGGATCGATAGCAACTTGGTAGAATCCACTCTGGAGATCTAGAGTGGTGAAATAGGCTGGGCTGGCCGCACCTAGGCTGTCTAAGGCATCCTCTGTGGTGGGTAAGGGATGGGCATCCTATACCGTAAGGGCATTGAGCTTTCTGTAGTCCACCACAAACCGATACCCTTTTGTCCTTCTTGACTACCAGCAAGCAAGGTACACCCCAGGGGCTGGTGGATTTCTCAGTAATGTCCTGTTCGAGCATGTCTGTGATTAAGGTCTCTAGGATTTGCTTTTGTTTGTGTCCCACCTTGTAGGGTCGCTGACGAATTGGCTTTTGGTTGGGCTGCACCTCAATGGTGCATTGCAGGGTGTCGCAGCATCCGAGCTTATTATCAGGGCCAACAAAGACATTGGAATAGGTTTCCAGGCACTCCAGAAGTTGCTGTTTCTCTGTGGGACAGGCTGGGAGGTTTGAGGCAGAGAGACACTGGCTGAAGGGCATGTGTATTTCTTGTGAAGTGGGGGTGGTTGTGATGGTACTGACAGGGCGACTGTTAATGGAACCAGGCTGAGGTTCGGGTAGAAGCTGAAGCTGATCTCCTGAAGACAGACAAACAAACTTCCCTATACTGGCACCCTTGGAGATGACCACTGGTTTATCTGTGAAGTTGCAGCACTTTTGGAATACTGAACCGCCATGCACAGCAGACAGGGTGCTTCCTGGAAGGAGACCTGAAGAGTGCAAGGCTGGGGATCCCATGACGATGCCAGCAACACCTTGGGGAAGGGGGTCACCTTGAATCTTGGCAATCAAAACCATCTCTGACTTAGGAGGTACAGTGACTGAGTCTGTAGTTGCGAGTTGCCTCCAGGGATCTAGTGACAGTTTGTTTGAGGCAAAGTCCAGTATGCCTTTGTGCACCTTGAGAAAGTCCAGGCCAAGGATCACGTCTGTTTGAAGTTCAGGCACTAAGCAGAATTTAACTGTAGCTTGCTGTGAGCAGAAGTGGAGCTTGAGACGGACTACACCGGTGATAGGTATCATAAATTCTCTGAGCAGGTCAGCCCTCTACTCCCAAAGTGCCAACCTCTGAGTGTAGGATTTGGGGGCAGTTAACAGTACAAGGTAACCCTCTTGTCTGTTTTGTGGGTTCGAGTCACCTTAGTCTCAAGTTCTGGAGGGATTCAAACTGATAACCTATTGTTATCTTACCCAATTATCAGGCTCAGATAATTCTGTCTTCGGGGCCGGGCAGATATCGTTGCCTACAGGCACCTAACCAGGTAGTGCAAAATGAACTCTTAGAACTCTATGCATGACCTTAGAGAACTCTTATCCATTTCCCAGTTTGGTATCAAAATAAGCTCATACACAGTGTCAACTATAACCTTCAAAGTTTCACTATATAAAAATAAATTTCAAGGCACACCAGGCAGTTTCTGTTTTTAAAATATATATCTTTACTTTAAAATAGATAAAATAGGAAAACAGAAAAATTACAGAACAAAATATCCCCAACACATACAGTCTTAAAAACAAAACAGGTTTAAAGTGCAATTTCCTACCATACATACACTCAGACTGGTCTTAGCTAAGGTAATCTTACTTCTTAATCTACAGTGCTGTGATGTCCTTCCTTCTCAGTCAGAAATATGAAAGTCTGTTAACTCTGTAAGGTTTGTTCAGTATTTTAAAACAGTCTTGAGCAGGCCTTCTCTCTGAGATCACCTAACTCCGCCTTGGTGTATTACAATTTATATGTTATCACACGGGAAGTCCTAATAAGATATTTTAACACAATATCTGACATTAATGAATTTCCTCTTTTTCCGTGACCTTTCAAACTGGTCTGTGACCTACAGAAATCAAAGGCTCTTTGATGTAATGCTGGCTTCCCTCTGACGACACCCCCTCACACATGCATATTGGACTACAATGCAGTCTGGTACCTGTATCCCCAGACATTAAAGGTCTCTTTGATGAAATGAGCTGTTTTCCTGGGCTGATACCCAAAACACATGCATGCTCTTTCCATTATGACACCTAGAGCAAAATCAAAGGATTTCCCTGGGGACGTCATGAATGGCTAATTTTATTTCCTGGGATCAAAGCAAATTTAACATGCTAATTGAACCTCAGATATTTGTAGTTTCCCCTACGTCCTATCCTTTGAACTTATGCCTGGGGAGGTTTTATGTGTCACTTTAGCAAGACAGTGGTTTCTCTTGACAGTCCATCACACATTTTTTTATATTTACACAAAAAATGATACAGGGATCAGAACCAGCTGTCCAAGTGTGACAATAGGTACTGTAGCAGTGCTTGCAGTGATGATGTATTTTAGGTCAGCCGGAGCAACAGTAGGTACATGGCGAATAGCTGGATTGTCTAGGATACTGCTGTGGATCACAGAGATTTCTGCTCCAGAGTCGACCAAGGCATGCGTGGACCAATTGCCAATAGTGACATGGATGTAGTTTGCAAGGAGGGGTGATCTGATTACAAGAACTTTGGCTCCTTTAGGTGAGATGGTGCCTGACTTAGCAGCTAGAGGGTGCTGTTTGTTTGTGTTATGCGAGTCAGTGGGGCAGTCGATTGCTTCATTTTTCTGCCCAACAAGAGCCCCTAGTTTGTTGGGCGGCGCCCATTTCCCTGGTCCTGTGAATAGTTGCTAGCATTTTGCTGATTGTGCTGTGGTGGATGCCTGTGGCTGTCTTGAGTCCTATGAAAGTTTTGCAGTTTGCTGCAGACTGCAGCAGTGTGACCCCTGAACCTACACCACTGACAGGTCACTGGCTCCAGTGAAGATGGAGGTGGCTCTCAGGTCACAGTGGAGGTGGCTGTAGGGCATTAACAGGAGTTGTAGTGGGAGCTGCAGTGGGGAAATGTATGCTGCTGACAGTTGAAATGAGCTGGTCAATCATTTTTTGTTGCTGTTGGACACAAGTAGCAAATGCAGCTAACTGTGAGGACTGTGGGTCCTGAACAGTGGTAGGCTGAAGCACGGAAATAGACTCTTGGGCTAACCGGGCTGCTTGGATCGTTTCTAGCCAGGTGTTTGGCTTTTGTTGAATAACATAGGTATGAAATAGTGGAGGCAGGCCCTGGACAAATGCTGTAATCTGGTCTTTTTCTGATTTTTGTAGACGTTTGCACCATGATTCAATGTCCACTATAAATGCTTCCAGTGATTCGGAGGGTTGCATAGTGTGCTCCCACAGTTGCTGTTCTAACAATCAGGATGGATGAGCTTGTAAGAAATAATCCTTGAAGGTGGAATACAGGGTGACATTGTTCCCTTTTGTCTGGTCTGGAAGGGCACTGAATCACGATATGGCCATCCCTCTCAGTAGCAAGCACATAGCGTTGGAAATTCACAAGGGATCCGTCCAACCATTGAAGGAGATCCAAGCCTGAAACTGCTCAAGCCAAGCGACAGCATCTTCATGAGGTAGTGCTGAGAATGGTACTGGCTGCAAGCTGGAGTGGACCATGGAGTGTGTGGAAATAGCTTTAAGGTAGGCAAGGTCATCTTAGATGGCCTGTATAGTGGGTGTCCCTTGGGCTGGAATGGATGACCAGATGTCATGCAGCATAGTTTCAATCTTGAGACCCCATGCTCTTGAGGTAGGTGAAGGTGGAGCCCCAGAGCTGGCAGTGCTCGGGGCATTGGTGTCCTCAGAAAACATGGTTGGAGAGGGGTTGCATGGCCCTGAACGAAGGTCGTAGGGATGAGTAGGAGTGGTTGTCATGGAGAGAAGGAGACGCCTTGGAATAAATGATTCTTTGAGAGTATAAAAAGTTTTGTTTTTGTTTTGTTTTTTTGTAGACAAGTACAGTTATATGAAAGCAATTTTCATCAATGGACATCTCAATAAACAACTTCCACTCTAGTCTGGTGTTGTCTGTTATTGAAATAACTTTTCTTTTGCAAGACAGAGCTATTTGTTGCAGTGTCCATTCATTTCAATGGCTGCCCCTCAAAACCATGGCCGCCATTACTTCCCATGGAGTGAGGTCATTTTGAGCAAGCTGATGCCCCTCACAAAGATGGCCACTGGATCTGTAACATAGGCTTCTTGGCTAATTTGACATTCCCAATATGGCTGCCAATGGGGGGGAGGGTTGCTTCCTGTTTTGTTGTTGTAGGCAGTGGCTTATATCAGGGCAAATGAAAGAATGCAAGATGGCCACTCTGCAGTCTGTTCAAAAGATAAATGGCAGGCTTTGGTTTGGCTGAGTTACTCCCACCCAGGCTATCGAAAGTATTTGTGCCAAGAGATTTATTGTTCTCTTCAAGGTTTAGAAGTCTCGAATACTTTCTTCAGGCAGAACTGGCAAAACAAATGTCAGTGTATTGGAAGGCACCTCGACTTAAAATAACAGAAAGCCATATGTCTCTGGTTTAAGAGTTAATGAACAGGCAGTCCTCAGCCCCTGGTGCTCAGGCTAGTATGACTGTAATTTACAGTTCATTCAGTTAGCAAGCTTGTAATATGCAGCACACATTTTTTTTCTCATGGCCTGCAATGTTAGAGAAGGGTTGCAGGCTGCTAGTTAGCAGGGTTAGTATGGAATTTGCATTTACTGGAGATGCAATCCAGAGACAGCATCAGGAAAAATACTTTAAAATGCTGTTGCTGCTTTGCTGGTTTTATAGTTTGGTGGCTGATCCCAGCAGCAGAGGGCAATTGTGTGCTTTTTCTGGCTGGGAGCTGAGTTTTAGATTTTGGTGTGCTTTCTAGACATGGAGTTTGCAGAAGCCTGCCAAGGTTTGTAGCATGCAGCTCCATGGGGCCGGTAGAGCCATAAAATAACTTTGTACCTTAGTTACACAGACAGTGTCCCAATCTGGAGCACATTTATATGCAAGGAGACTTATATATGCTGAGGCAGAATGCAGGAGGCTTACGTTACAGAGAACAGTTCAGTTTTAATTTTCCTCTCTGCTGCCAAGTTTATTCTTTCTGAGCATGCATACAGTTCAGGCACACTTGGATGATGACTCTGGGGTACCCAACGATGCAGAGCAAGCGAGATGGGGGTCTGGGCAGAAAAGGAAGGGCCGCATTCTCCACCAAGTGTGGCATTTTAGTAACTGGTCTGCCACTAAAGGACCGCTTACCTTCTAGTATTCTGCTTTCCCATCTGGTGCTTCTGCTGCAGGAGTCACTAGGTACTGACCAAACAGTCAGACGCATAAAATAATGAACAAGATAAGATTTATTTAGGAGCTTAGGAAGGCACATTTCATTATCACAGGGAACATCCTAGACTGACCAGAGGACAAAGGAATTTACCCTTCCCTAGCCCCAGCTGGACACGGATTAGCATAACATGTGACCATAGCTAGTTGCTCATTACTGTTCCTAGTTAAAGGTGTGGCAGCTAATCTTTAGCCCCATGATCCACTCTGTACTCCACACATTCATAAGAAAGTGAAGGTACTTAACAAGAATAATATTTCTGAAGTTGAATTTCACAAACCAAAGTGTGTGAATGAATCTCAGCATGTTAGTGTTTAACAAACATGTGACCTGGCCATTCAACTTGTGGAGGAAACTGAAAGTAACACTGATGCTGACATGAAATGCATCAATGAGACTGCCCAGTTTGCTCAGAAAAGTCATAGCAAAAACTGAGGCGTATACTGAGGCAGGCCGGCAGGAGAGACTTCAAAAAACAAAAATCTCAGAAGGTACTGTGAGGGCATCATTAAAACTTAACCTGGGGACAAGCTGCTGCATCATAGCTGTGGGCACTGAGACTTTTGAGACACTGCAACATAAATGGGGGCACAGTGGCTTTTGAGGGTCATAGGGGTAAACTCGAGTTATTACAGTCAATTTATCTATTTCTGCAAACAGTCGATTATTTGCTTACTGAGGGATATTTTAAATGCATTACACTGCCGATTTAACTGTACCTGTATGTTAATCTAGTAATTAGTGTAGTATAGGCTGCATAATATTGAAGCAGCACTCAAGTAGTCATTGGTGTATTTTGGAACACCTTTAGGGTATTTTACTAGTAGCTTAGTATGTAAGTCAATAATTTGGTGTAATTTTGCATTTTTCAAAACATGGGATGTTGGGGGAGGGGCAAAATACAGGACAGAGCAACCAGAATAGGATTGTAGGTTGTAACTACTGTAAGCAGCTGTATTCATGGAGATACTGTGGAAGACGGGGGGGGGGGCAGTGTGTAGGAGCATAGGTAAACTAAAAATGGAGATAGAAGGCCTCACTAAGACACTTCAAGAAATGAGAGAGGGCAGCAGAAACGGGAAGCAGGGGCAAACTAGACATGGAGCAGATATATACAGACTAGAAAAAATCAGCAATGAGGAGGTCAAAAGGCAGAAGGAGGATGGACAAGGGATAGATCAGCAAGAAGAGGAACACCCATATGATGGGGTAGAGGGAGAGGGGAAAGATGACATGGTAAAGGAAAGTTCAGCAGGAAAAGCAACACCTACAGGAGGGGGCAGAGGGGAGAGATGGAGGATGACAAGAAATGGAGAAAATATACAGGGGCAAACTGAACATGGAGAAGACGAACAGACAACAAAGAATATCAGTGGTAGGGAGAGGCAGGAAGGAGACAGACGAAGGCAAGGGATAAAGCAGGAGGACAAGCAACACCTATATGATAGGATAAGACAAGAGACGTTGAAGATGACAGAAACAGGGGGACTAAAACAAACAACTCTGGGCAGGAACTGAAGGGCAAAGGAAACCCCCGGCTCGGGGGTGACAACAGACAACAGATATGCAATACTGACAGAGGGGAGGCAGGGGAACAATGACAAGGCAGATATGGAGTTGCAACAGGATACCGAGGAGGTTGTGTAAGAACAGGGCCAGAAGGTAGCACAGGAGGGTCAGAAGCCACATGTCATGATGGAAGGTAACAGTGAGGATAGAAAAGAAGAAGAGGAAGATAAGGGGGAATGGGAAAAGAGTAAAGTGAGGAAAGACAATACAGGTAGCAGGAACCTTGGGAGGAAAGTTAGGGTGAATGGGAACTCTGGAAAGAATGAAATAATAGTATACGGGGACTTGATAATAAAAGGTATACACTGGAGGAAGAGTGAGGACATTTATATAAGGAAACAGTGGTGTGTGCACCTGTGATAGAGGCAGGTAACGCAACTCAGAAGATAAGGGAAATTATAAGAGAGGTGGGGGGAAAAACAGACTCGATACTGCACATTGGGACAAATGATTTGGCAGGGGAGGAGACCAAGGTGGTGCAATACAGATTTAGGGATTTAGCAGCAGCATGTAGGTAGGTAGGCAGACAGTGAAATCACAGTCCTTTTCGGAGATAATTCTAGTACCAAGAGCAAGCACAGCTAGAAGGGAAAGGGTAAGGGAATTTAATGGATGACTAGACAGATGAAGTAGGGAAGACAGGTTCAGTCTTATAGGTCAGTGGGGAGACACGTGGGGTGACAAGAGTGACAGGCTACACTTGACCTGGGAGGGAAGAAAGAAACTTGAAACTAAAATGGAGGAATACATGACAAGGGAGCTGGGTTTAAACTACTAAAGGGGGGAAGGCAGAAAAGAGGAGGGCAGAGTGCCTTCCCCCCACAGCACCGGAGTCAAAAACAGGAAGCAAGGAAGGATGACAATTCAGATAAGGGAGGAGAAGCAAGACAGGAAGGATCAAGTCAGAGGAACAGTAGGGGCACAACAGAGACAAAGTGGAGCGTGGTGGTGATGAATGCACGCAGTCTTGGGGACAAGATGGCTGAACTGCAAGTGCTTTTAGCAGAAAGCAGGGTAGACATAGTCACCATTACAGAGACCTGGGCATCAGCACTCCAGGACTGGGACCTATCGATCCCAGGTTACAAGCTGCATAGAATAGACAGGGAGACAGGAAAAGGGGGTAGGGTGGCAACATACATAAGAGAAGGTATTGTGTGCACCAGGAGGAGGAATTCATTGGGGGGAAGCATGGAGATGCTACGGCTCCAACTCCAGACAAACAAAGGAAGGAAGGAAGGAAGGAAGACAAAGATGGGGGCCATATACAGACTGCCCAATCAGGGCAAGGACAAAGACAGGGAGTTGTGCACTCAGTTAACAACAGCAGCAGAAAGCGGGGAGGTAGCAGTGGTGGCAACTTTAACCTGCCCAAAACAGAATAGGTTAGTCCAGCCACATCCTGTGCCAGAAGCAATCCATGATGGCTTCATGCACAGGACGTGACCAGTCCCACAAGTGGCAGGAAGTAATTCTGGACCTAGTACTCTCCAATGGTGGACACGTGCAGGACATTGACATTGGGGATCCCATGAGTGGAAGTGACCACAACACAGTGTGGTTTAACCTGGACATGGGTAGGGAGAACATCCCCACCAAGACAAAAGTGCTAGACTTCAGGAAGGGGAATTTTAAGAGAATGATAAAGATAATCAAGAAAGACTTCAGGAACCTAGAGGAAAACATGGATGTGGAGGAAATGTGGGACATGATCAGAGGGGCCATACAAAATGCCACAATCAGATGCATAAAGATGAGGGAGAAGAGGGCCAGAACTCGACCGCCCAGCTGGTTCAGCAAAGAGGTGGCTATGGTAGTGAAAGATAAAAGGGCAGCATACAAGAAAAGTAAAAGAACTGTGAGGGAAGAGGATGAAGAGGAGTACCAAAGGCTGGATAAACTAGCAAAAGGGGAGTGAATACAGGTAAAAGGAAAAAATAAGCTCCAGATAGCAGAGGGGATAAAAGAGGGGGATACGGCCTTCTTTTGCTATATCAAAGCAAAAATGGACAAAAAGGATGGCACAGTCAGGCTGAAGAAGGGGGAAGGCATAGTGGTGGATGTCAGGGCAAAAGCGGAGATATTAAACAATTACTTCTGCTCTGTCTTTACCAAAGAAAGAAAAGGCCCAATACCGAACAGTGTAAGGACCAGGAAGGAAGCTGAAGAAGACCCATTAGGGACCATAAGTACAGAGATGGTGAGGGAGGGGCTCATGAATTTGAAGGTAGAAAATCTCTGAGGCCAGATGAGCTACACCCCAGAATACTAAAAGAGACAGCAGTAGAGCTAGCTGGCCCACTGACAATACTTTTTAATAGATCTCTTGACATGGGCATAGTGCCGGAACAGTGGAGCATAGCTCATATAGTGCCAACCCATAAGAGTGGCTTTAAGGAGGACCCTGGTAACAACAGCCTGGTTAGCAATGACCTCGGCTGTGTGTAAACTAATGGAGATGATATTGAAGGTGGGGTTGGTTAAGTTCTTAGAGGAAAAAAGGTCTGCAGGATAGTAAACAGCATGGGTTTGTGGCAGGCGGGTCATGTCAAATAAACTTGATTAAGTTCTTTGACTGGGTCACCCAGACAGTGGACAAAGGCCAGGTAATGGATATTATATATCTGGACTTTAGCAAGGCCTTTGACTCTGTGCCACACAGAAGGCCGATAATGAAGCTGAAGGACTTAGGGGTGGGTGAAAGGTTGGTTAGATGGGTCGATAACTGGCTAAGCAGCAGGACACAGAGGGTGATAGTAGTGGGGGGGTCTCCAGTACAAGCAAAGTCACCAGTGGGGTCCCATAGGGGTCAGTACTGGGGTCAGTGCTATTTAACATCTTTATTAGGGACATAGAAGAAGGCATTCAGGGAAAATGTGCATGTTTGCGGAGGACATCAAACTCTACCGGAGGGTGGAAACCCAAGAAGGGAGAAAGAAGATGAGAGAGGATCTAGCCAAACTAAAGTGACAGGCAGCGATATGGCAGTGCGGGTTCAATGCCAAAAAGTGCAAAGTGATGCACATGGGGCGAAGAACCCGAAAATAGAGTACTACATTGGAAAAGTCCAGGTTACACTGTCAGAGGAGGAGAAAGACCTGGGGGTGATAATTTCTAGTGACCTGAATCACTCGACTCAATGCAAAAATACTGCAACAAAGGCTATTAGGATGTGAGGCTGTATTGCTAGAGGAATTAGCAGTAGAAGGACTGAGGTTATTCTGCTGCTATACAGATCATTAGTCAGACCTCACTTGGAGTATGGAGTAAGATATTGGTACCCATACTGGAAGAATGACATAAACATGATGGAAAGGGTACACAGGAGAGCGACTAAAATGATAAAAGGACAACAGGATAGATCATATGCAGAGAGGTTGGAGAACCTGGGGATGTATATGCTGGAGGAGAGGAGGCAGAGGGGGGATATGGTTGAGACATTCAGGTACTTGAGGGAAATTAACAGAGTGGACTGAGAGAATCTTTTCAATAAGAGGACCACCACCAGAGGACACAGCTTTATGTTGGTGGGAAGGAGATTTAAGAGGGATGTAAGGAAGCACTTTTTTTTTTTTACAGAGAGAGTGGTGATGGCATGGAACAAACTGCCACAAGAGGTGGTGGAGTCAAGGACAGTGGGAGCCTTCACAAGAGCCTGGTACGGGCATAAAGGAACGGCAGGTGGCCTTGTAAGGAGAATGAACAGAAATCTGGGGTGAGGGGGGTGGAGAAAGAGGGCCAAGGTGTAAACTGAAATTCGGAAACAACCCTTATTATTATGAACAGACCCGATAGACTGAGAGGTCTCCTTCTGTTGACCATTTTCTTATGTTCTTATGAAAGTTGGAAATTCAGCGGTACTCTCACAGATGTTACTGAGAAGCATGTACCAAATATTCTGTGTTGATTTGCATATACATCCTATGATGCTTTGCGTTATGGGGGGTATGTGTGATTTTGTATTTCTATGTACCAGATATACAGCTTCTTTTGGTGGGTGTTGCATGGTGCAACAAAAATGCTTTCTAAGGACAAGAAGACTGCAGAAGTAAACAAACAGGGAGGTAGTATAGTACAGTGGTTTAAGGCTCTGAGCTGCAAATCTGGTGATATCCAACAAACCAGACATGGGTTTGAATCCCATAGCTTCCACCTGCATACTGTGTGACCCTGAGCAAGTCACTTAACTTCCCTGTGCTCCCAGGTTGCTCCTGTAAAAAAGCTTTCAGCTTAGTGTGCTACTCCTGGTTAAACAACTAAAAAAAAAAAAAAATTATATGAACATACTGTAGCTCAGAGCTCAGTTGTTTTTTTTTTTAATTCAAATTTAGCATCTTTATTGGTTTTATAATATTAACACAGTGGTAGTCATAGTAGATAAGATACAAAAGGATCACAATCCAATATGAGCAACAGACAAAGAAATGGACCACAGGAAAAGAAAAAAAAAAACTCCCCCCTCCCCCTGCCACCCCTCCACCCCAAAGACGCCATCAGAGTGTGCTACGAAGTACTATACAGAGCTTGTGTGTATAGTTGAAAAACTGGATGCACTTGTAGTGACCTTGGGGAGTCTACCAGTTAACAGTTATCAATGCAGGTATAAGGCATACAGTTTACCCCATTTTTTTTTTTAATCAAAGCCTGCAAGGTTATTATGGAAACCAGCAAGCAGGCTTTCAATCCTCAAGACGGCCGAGAGGTCATTTAACCATTCAGTA
Organism: Neoceratodus forsteri; assembly: GCA_016271365.2. Classification (NCBI taxonomy): domain Eukaryota; kingdom Metazoa; phylum Chordata; order Ceratodontiformes; family Ceratodontidae; genus Neoceratodus; species Neoceratodus forsteri. The sequence goes on along the minus strand of CM057457.1, from coordinate 387,595,723 downwards.
TAGGTTATAGGTAGTTGGTCCAACCAATGTTTTAGCACCAGTTTCTTGACTACCATTGAAATTAAGGCTATATGATATTTACGTTTCCTAACTCGGATGTTGGAATAAATTTCTAGAATGAAGATCTCCACAGTAAAAAAGGTCCCCTAGGCCAAGTAAGGGATCCAAACCAGATTGGGTTGAGCGCCACAGAGGGGTGATTTTGTCACCAGACCAAAAATTGTGTAACAAGTTCCCTTCAGCATTGCCACATCTAGAACAAATAGAAGTAGGCAGATGACCAATTTTGGCTAATTTTACTGGTGTGTAGTATAGGTTATGTAGGATATGGTATTGGGGAATTCTGAGATTATCCTGGGAAATATATCTATATAAATCTTGCCATACTCTAGGCCAATATATGGTTTCTCCTGGCAAGAGAGAGGTCCAAATTTTAGAACCAGGTATGATATCTGGGTGGCCTATGGATAGGAGAGACTTATATAAGAGGGATAAACAATGTAGTTTGGAGGATAGATCGTGGAAGCTGTCTAAAATAGGTTGTAGTTTGGATTCTTGTGGGGAGGTTCCAAATGTTTGTCCAATTAGGTGCCTCAATTGGAAGACCTTAAAGGTGTAAGTAGAGGGTAGGTTATATTTAGTCTGGATTTCGGGTGAGGAAAGGAGAGAATTGTGGCAATACAGATCTGCTACCTTAGCATTCTGTAATGGAGACAACCAGTTGTGATTAAGGTGAGTGTTACCTATCTTAATGTTGGGGTTGAAAACAAGAGGTTGTGCAAAGTCCTGACATGGGGAGAGTTTCTTAGAGGAGCAGAATTGAGAGAAGACCCTTAGGGAAGTCCCAATTACCGAGTAGTATATTAAGTCCAGTAGCTTGTTCGGGTGGATATAAAAGATGACCAGGGAGAGATGATGTTGTAGTAGTAGCTGGGATTCCAGTTGTAACCAGGTGGGAGTATAATCACTCGTGGAGTTAGTAATCCATCTGCCAATCCTAGAAAAATGGCTCGCCCAATAGTAAAGAACAAAATTAGGGAGGTGAAGATCGCCTGACGTTTTGGAGAGGCTCAATTTGATGTATGATTTCCTGGGTTGTTTATGTAGCCATATGAAGCTGGAGATGAGAGAGTGGACCTTAGGAAGGAAGGAAGGAAAGAAAGAAAGAAAGAAAGGAAGAAGCCAAATGTTCAGCATATTTGAAGGATAAAAAAGCTGAGGAAGAACGTTCATTTTTATTATATTAATGCACCCCCAGAGAGACAGAGGAAGGACCTCCCATCAATGAAGGTCTAACTGAACAGTTGCCACTAGGTCATCCAGGTACAGTTTTTTGGTAAGAGACAGATCTGTGGTTAGGTACATGTCCAGATATTTAAGTGAATGAGGGGACCATTTAATATCAAAGTCATTGAAGTCCGCTTTATGAGTGAGATGATTAAGGGGAAAAATGTAAGTTTGTTAAAGTTAAGTTTGTAGTTGAATAGAGAGTTGTATTGGGATACCACTTCCAGTAAATGCTTCAGAGAAGTATCAGGATTCTCTAAATGAAGGAGAATGTTGTCTGCATAGGCAGAGAGGGTAAGAGTATGGTTTAATATTGAAATCCCTTTTATTTGTGGAGACTGTTTAATGTGGTATAAAAGAGGCTCCAAGTACAGATTAAAGAAGAAGGGGGAAGGGGACAACCCTGTCTTGTACCTGAATGAAGGGGAAACCTAGAGGAAAAGACCCCATTACAGTGAATCTTTGCTGAAGGAGATGAATATATGGCCTGGATCCATTGAATGAAGAGGAGGGAAAAGCCCATCTTACTCAAAGTCAACCGGAGAAATACCCAGTCCACTCTGTTAAAGGCTTTCTCGGTGTCCATTGAAATTAGGGCCATGGGAGATTAAGACAAGCGGGCTTCCTGGAAAATATGGGCGAGTTTACCAAGGTGATCTGCGGAAGACCTACCTGGGACAAATCCCACCTGTTCTGGACTGAGAAGCTGGGACCAAACCTTAAGCATACGTATAGCAAGTATTTTCGTCAAGATTTTAATAACACAGTTTAACAGGGAGATCGGTCGGTAGCTTCCTGGGAGCAGGTGGGGCTTATCAGGTTTCAAAAGGAGAATTATTGTTGCCTCCAATAAAGTCGGATCTAAGAGTTTAGCTCCTTGCATATACTGGTATAGTTTAAGTAGTAGAGGTGTCAGTTCTTTGACAAAGGATTTACAGAAGTTGGTGGGAAAACCATCAGGACCTGGGGCTTTATCTAAGGTTAGATCTTGTATAGCCGCCACTATCTCTTCCAGGGTAATAGGTTCCAACAAGAAGCTTTGGGAGTGTTCCGGTAGGAAGGGAAGAGTGACAGAGTCTAAGTAACTTTCTATATTTTGAGGAGATACCACTGAGGGTCTTTCCCTGTAAAGGGAGCAATAAAAATTCTCAAAGGTAAGACCGATATCTCTAGGAGCAGTTTTTATGGTGCTGTCTGGAGCCTGGATGGAAGGTACAAGTCTTGAGCTTTCTAATTTATGAAGCTGGAGAGCTAAAAGTTTCCCGGCCTTTTCCCCCTTGAACTATGTAGGTAGATTTAGTTTTCAAAATTGCATGTTCCGCCTTTTCTCTTAAGAGGTTGGCATATTTATTCCTAAGATCCAGAAGCTCTGATACGGAAGCAGGGGTTGTTGAAGAAGATAGGGAAAGCTCCGCCACTGTTATTTGAGCTAGTAGAGATAAGGCTTCTTTTTCTCTCATTTTCTTTCTTCTAGAGACTATTTTAATGAATTTGTAATGAATATAGCATTTAAATGTACACCAGGGTAGATCCTGCCATTGAGCCCATATTAATATCTATGAAAGTTTGAATAGTAGACTGGATTCGGGAGATACTTCTTTTATCCCTTAATAATTGTGTGTTCAGGTTCCACGACCTATCTTGGGGATTAGCGGGGGAGAGGGAGAGGTCTACCCAGACCAGTGAGTGGTCTGATAGTACTATTGGTTCAATATCTGTTTGGTGTAGACCAGGTAAGAGAGGAATAGTAATTAGAACATAGTCCAGCCTGGACCATGCTTGGTGAACATTAGAGTAAAAGGTGAATAATCGGTGTAATGGGTTAAATAAATGCCACGGATCACAGAGCCCCAGCGTATCCATAAAATCATTTAGTACTCTCTGGGATGCAGAGGGTGATTTTAAGGGTCGATGTGTCCTGTCTAGGTCTTAGGTGGGGGATACATTCCAGTCACCCCCAGTATCAGGAAAATAGGGAGGAATGGAGCAATTTTACAGGCAAGCTCCACTAAGAATGATGGTTCCCCACCCGGTGGTACATATATGGAACCTAGTAACATTGTAGCGCCCATGAGAATACCTTTAACAAAAACGTATCTGCCATTGGGATCCATTACTGTGGAGTCTGCTTGAAAGGAAATCATATTTTTGATTAGAATGACTACCCCTTTACTTGATGAGGAAACCCCTGCTGCAAAAAATTGTGAGAACCCAAGTCTACATAGCTAAATAGCCTCTGTTGCCAGAAGGTGAGTTTCTTATAACATAATTATATCTGCACTGAGTAGGGCACAATGCTTAAGGACTTGATATCTCTTTGTAGGCTCTCTGACTCCCTTGACATTCCAAGACACTATTTTGCAATGGTTATTAGCCATACCTAACCATAATCCAGTTAATCATTCTAGAGGAAAAAATGGTAAGTGGAAGTAGCTGATCCTGAGGCACACTCCGACCCCCCCCCACAGCATTACACAAGTAATAAATTGGTAATAACATGGACAGACTAAGTGAGGAAAAAGCCATACAATTACAAAATCTTGAAACCGATGAGGTTGTCTCCCCCTTCCTCCCACTAATTTAACATTAAGTCTGACTCTCCCAATAGGATTAGTAAGCACAAGACTCAGAACTGGTCTTGCGAGAGAGATCAGTAGCACACAGAGCAGTAGGAGCCCCCCCCTTCCCAAACCAACCCCAGCAAGTATTTACAAAAGCCTCCCTAGGAATAAAAACCCTCAAGTTATTTGTAGATGAGCCTTCATAAGGGAGACCCCACCCCTAAGATGACTCCTGAACACAACCCCCATAAAGGTGAGGTGTATGTAAAAAGTATGGAATGCTGGTGTTGTACAAACTGAGAAGCTAATAACCAAAATAGCCAACACCCCCAGACTACAAATAAAAGGAAAGTGAAGGAGCCGATCCCCCCAAAAATAGGCGCAGTGCAGCCAACCCCAAGCTTACTCGAGCCAGGGCAATCCCATCCCTCTCATCACATCTTCAAGGTGGAATGTAATCTATTGCTGAAAGTATAAACCCCAACTTGGTAAACATAAAATAGACCAATAGAATTTGTTTGGAGACCCAAAAGAAATTAAGCCGGTTTGACTTTTACTCCTACATGTCCAGATATTTTTTCACAGCCTTGTAGGGTTCTGGTGGCCAAATGAACCAGCCACCATTGTTACCAGTCTTGCATCCCGAACCAAAAAAGGAAAAACAAGTAATAGCCATATCCTTGCTTCCCGATGGAGGTATAACACAATTTATCCAGTGATAAAGCAGGAACTAACAATTGAAAGCCTGTGTGGATTGAGAGGTAAAAGAAAAAAACAAAACAAGAGTCTTTACTTGCAATGGTGCAGTCCTGGTATGCTCTACTATAGGAGTAAGGGAAGTAAATGGGGGAAACAAACAAACGAATGGACCAGCATCGGTCCCAAATAATAATGACCCCGCCCCACACTGTACCCAGTGTACGCAGTTCCTGTATAATTAAAATGGTTCCATGTAGAGGCCTGCCTCTGGATTGGAAGACAGGAATTGCAGACAAGGATTTCAGGCCCAACCTAGAAAAGTGAATCAAGACCCGGGCATGAGTTGAGTTCAGCAGCAGGTAGGCAACCCTCCAACTCACACAGATTTCTTATTTTTAAATCAGAGAGATTATACTCTCACTCAGGAGTATGTCCAACCAAGAAGCTCAACCCTCTTTAAACAGATCGGGTAGTCTAGTCTTCAGGTCAGCCATGGCTAGAGTTGGTGTATCGTAAGACATCCAGGATCCACCTAAGGACACTTGAAGTTTGGCAGGGTATAGCATTTTGAACGGAATGCTTGCTGCTGTGAGTCTGGTAACTGTAGGGTGAAAGGCTGAGCACTTTTGGCGTGTCTTGAAAGGTAGGTCTTGAGTGAGGCGAAGTTTGGAGCCCTCCCATGTAATTGTATGAAGCTCCTTAACTTTCCTTAAAACATGTTGTCGTTCCACATATCTCAGAAATTTTAAGATTAGGGGTCTTGGTGGGAAACCCGGCTGGGGTCGAGGTCTAAGTGACCAGTGGGCTCTTTCAATTTGATAGTTGCCCCCGTGGGGAGAAGGACCCACTAGTTTCTGTAATAATTTCTGAATGAAAGCAAGGACATTAGGGTTCTCTTATGTTTCAGGAAGACCCATTATTAGAATATTAATCCTCCGGCTCCTACCTTCAAGATCCTCCACCTTTAGTTGCAGCTTGTTAATTTGCTGTCAGAGCTGAATTATCTCTGGATCCACTCTGTCCCTCCATTTTTCCAAGGAGGTGGTTCTAGCTTCAGTGTCACCAACTCTTTTAGCCAGATCCATCATATCACTTCTAATTGATTTAATATCTGTAGATATGTCAAGTAAAGTCTCTCTAAATAGTAGTAGCTCCTGTGAAAATCGATGCTCAGTGAGTGGAACTGATGGTACAGTTGCTGGGTTTTGGGAGTTGGAGGGTCCCTATTGAGGTCTGACTTTCTTGGTAGCTTTTCAGGCGAGGGAGGAGGCGTGTGTTTGAGCTGGGCCGTCTTCATATCTGCATTCATTGTGGAAGAAAAACTCCCATTTGCGATGTAAATGTTGATATCGAATGCTGAAGATACCCTCTCCTTGTTGTCTTGGTTATTAGGCAGTTTCCAGTTAAGATGGAGCTGTAAAAGATGAAGATGCAATGTTGAGGACAGAAACCCTGTATCTCTGCTGCCACTAGGTTGTCTGCATCATGTGACCAGCCAGCTCAGTGGTCATGAGCCTGTCCAATCATCACGTTCGTAACAAACAGCCCCAGACGCCAACATGCAAGCATGAAATGCTACAGCAATTGGCTGTTGGTCTAGCCATACAATAACCTTTCGTAGCAAGACAGTAGTAAACATTTTTATAAGTTCGGAATATCAGCGAATCATACCAGACTTCTCAGATTTGAAACAACAATAGCTCACAATATAATAGAGAGAATGCTGTTGAATTTTTGCCCCCTGACACTGTCCAGGAATGATGCATCTTTTTTGTTGTAGATAATGTGGACTTTTCAGAAGGCACTCCAGATGGTAAACCAACACTACATGCCACTGCCATGGCAATTGGCCATGTTCTCCACAAGATACACTCGGCAAATTATAGCTCAATGATGGTCAGAATCAGAGTCATTCAATCAAAGAGATTCCAAATACAATTACAACTCTCCTAGACTGTCATATGCCAAAACATCCATAGCGAAAGAGTCCTCTTTTCCCATCATTTCAGTTTATCACAGCTCAAGAATCACTCTCTGCTGAATCCACCCTTTAGCTTGATTTCCACCAGGTTCAGTTATGGTTTGCCTCACATCAACTATTCTTAAATGCCAAGAAGACTGTCTCCATGACCTTTGGCACTAGGCAAAGACTCTCTAGGCTCCACCCTTTTCCATACCCTTGATGGGACAATTCTAGAGGCTACTTTCTCATTCAGATACCTTGGGGTCTGGTTGGACCAACACCTCAACTTCTCTAGCCACATTGACGCCATCCTGAAAAAATTGCACCCTAAGTGCCTTATTCATGAATCGTAGTTGCATCCCTCCTACAGCGCGGTCTGAACTAGTCCAGAAGATGATCCTCCCCATTTTCGACTACTGTGATGTAGTCTATGGTGCCACTCTTAAATCCTCCCTAACCAGATTGGACGCACTCTTTAACTCCTGTCGATTTGCCCTTGATGCTCCATCACACATGCATCACTGTGACCTCCGCTACACCATGTCCCTTCCCCCGTTTACCAACAGGCACCTCACTCATTGTGCCAAACTCACTTCTAAATTTTGGTTAGGAGAACTTCCCTTCTACCTCTCATGCTCATTCTCTTCCCCCCGATCCCTCAGATCCTAGGACACTCACACGTTGCTGGTCCCCCGTCAAACCACTCTCATCAGTCAGTTACGCTTTACCCATCATTTCCCGCAAATCTGGAACCCCCCCAAAATATGGCATGCCTCCTCCACCCACTCCCTTGCCTGTGTCTTACATAACTTTCTCTCCTCTAACTGCTCCTGCTTTAACCATCCTTAACTGTCCTCCTGTGCCTCTGCGCCTCTCCATGACTCACATCACGTATTAAACCTTCCACCCCCAAGCCTGCTTCTCAACATGCTCTCCTCACCCTTCATCACTATATACTATGTTCCTCAGATATGCCACTTGTAATTAAATGCATATTCCACAGGTATGATATATTTAACTGTATGTTATGACACAAATGCGACTGTACGATTATTTACATTTTTTAACTGCATGTCTTGCTACAAATGCAATTGAATGTTTAATTTCTCGGATATGTTAAATCCAAAACTGTATGTGTAATTCTTCATCCAACTGCACCCCCAAGGTCACACTGGGAGATGAGCAATCTGTTATTCAGTGTGCCTTCCTGGTGAAACATTTCAATAGACAAAAAATTAATAAAAATGCCTTCCTGATTTTGCCTGGGTTCCAAGAAGGGCTCTTGAGAGATCTAAATTAGATACAAGTACAATAACGACAGATCAACATGGCAACACAGATGTCTACATGCTTGATTTTGATACATCAGCTGAATGTGTGAACATTCTGACTTGGGCAGCTTACAAGTTAATCGTTAGTGAACAAACCTTTTGGCATGTATTGGTACATCACCACTGATTGTTGCTCCTCTTCATGAGTGACAGACAATACTGACAGTTTTAAAACAAGCCCAGAATATCAATGCAAAAGTAATGGTCCCAGATCGTAAAACTGTTGTTACACTTAATCTGGGACGTTACAAACCAGCAAAACAACTACAAATGTCCCATACTGATTCTGATCACCTGATCCTCTGTCCTGTGAGCTGCACATTGTGAAGGCTCAAATGCAGACAATGGTCACATATATAGAGAATAGTGGCAATAATTTTTTGGTGGACTGAAACGTGACTTGTATGGGGCCACAACCATGAAATAGTTTGTTGATGGAAAGCATGTAAAATGAGGCATCTATGCCTATATGAATACTTTACATGCAGTTTTTTTATAAAGGGACCTGGGGTAGTCATATCAGATGACCTAAAGGAAGGCGAGCAATGTGAGAAGGCAGTAGGGATGGCTGGGTGAATACTGGGAGGCATAGGAAGAGTGAAGTTGTTATCACTCTGTACAGTTAGTGAGACCCCATCTAAGTACTGCATGCAGCTCTGGAGACCTCATCTCCACAAGGACATAGACAGGATGGTGGCAGTCCAGAGAAGCGCAACTAAAATGGTGCAGGTTCTGCACCAGAAGCTATACAAAGAGAGACTGAAGGAGCATAATATGAATACCCTTGAGGAAAGGAAGGAGAGAGGGGACATGATAGAAACATTCGAGTACCTAAAGGGAATCAAGAAAGTCCAAAAGGGTAGCATCTTTGAGAAAAAGAGATGTGCAAGACCAAGGGGCAACAATTTATAAAAATAGAGGGGGGACGGCTCAGGGTCAATGTAAGGAAGTATTATTTATTTATTTATTTATTTGAACAAGTTGGATTTACAACCTTTGAGTCAGGGATTCATTTGCAAAGGCACCTCGTCGTAGGGAAGGCAAGACAATAGAACACTGTGCCGATACAACACTGGAAAACATTACAGGTGCAGACACTGAACACAGAATACACTTAGTTACATGTTGATATAAAATACAGATTTACAATTAAAGATGTACAATTTTTCTGGAGTTGCTGTGGAATACATCCTTATATAAACCTTAGGGGGTAGGGGGAAAGACGGATTGGCAGTCCAGGGGACCTTGTCGAGATTAGTGGGGCCAGGCAGGGAAAGGTCCTGCAGTAGGATTAGTGGGTGGGGTTAGTTGAACCTACAACAGCAGACATTAAAGAGATGGTTCCGGAGGGCGGTTTTGAAGGGAACAAGTTTGGCAGTGTTGGTGATGCAAGTAGGGAAGGAGTTGAACCAGTCAGGGGCTCAATAAGAAAAAGACCTCTGGCGAGGGAGGTCTTGGTTCTGGGCACTTTGAAGGTGGCTTTAACAGAGCTGTGGGTGGAAATGGATGAGGATGACTGTGGTACGGAGGCAGAGACTCCAGGGGGGGGAAGAGTCCAAGCAGGGATTTCTTAGCAAGAAGGGTGGTCTGATACTGCAGTTGTTCCTTGAAGTTGAGCAGGTTGGAGGAGGAATAGAGCAGGCAGGAGTGGGTACATCTGGAGGCCCTGGTCAGGAGCCTACAGGCCTTATTGATGGAGAGCTGGATTTTAGAGAGGGCGGTGTTATCAGCTGCAGCATAGATTGGCAAGCAATAGTCCACTAGGGACAGGACGGAGGAAGTGATGGCCAGCCAAAGGGCAACAAGGGGCAGGCAATCCCTATGACAGTAAAGTAGGCCAATCCAAGAGTTTATGGCAGAGGAAAGAGCGTTGATGTGGGTGTGGAAGATGAGGGCATTATCAAAAGTGATGCCTAGGTAGTTGTATGAGGGCACTTACTCTAATGGGAGCTGAGAGCTGTGGGTAATCAGGAGGGGGTGCACTTCTAGCTTTATTTTGGTGGTGAGAGAAGAGCATTGATTTGGTTTTCTTAAGGTTTATGACTAGTCTGTGATCAAGAAACCGCCTTTCTGTTTGGTTGTAGGAGAATTGAAGGGATGATTGGAGAGTGGAGGGATCTGGATGGGAGGAAATGAGAACTGCATCGTCTGCATAGAGAAGCATCTTGCTATAACAGGAGTTGGGGAGTGTGTTGAGGTAGAGACTGAAGAGAATGGGACCCAGGATTGAGCCCTGTGGGACCTCGGAGCTAACGAGTCAAATGTTGGAGAGGGAGCCATTGATTTTTACATGCTGGGATCTGGCAGAGAGGTAGCTGGAAGACCAGGCAAGGGACCAGCAGAGAAACCGAGTTGGTGGAGAGTCTCGAGTAGGAGGGGGTGACAGACAGTATCAAAGGCCTTGGAGAGGTCAATAAACACTGCAACGGCCAGGTTGCCGGAGTCGAGAGCAGAATGCAGATATTGGGAGAACTCCAGGGGAGCAGAGGTTATACTGTGTCCTGAGTGGAAGCTGGGCTGCTTTGGGCACATAATGTCATACTTAGCTAAGTACTCATATAGTTGGATAGACATCACTTTTTCGAGGGCTTTGTAGAGTGGGGGGAGGATGGAGGTTGGCCAATAGTTGCTGGGGGAGGATCGATCACCGCTCTTGTGTACTGGAGTGATTTCAGCAGTTTTCCATGCACTGGGGAACTGTCCAAGGCATAGGGACTGGTTGAGTAGGTCCATCAGGGGGACTAGGACAATGTCCAGGACCAGGCGAAGGATCCTGGAGTTAAGTGGGTCGCTGCCTGGGTTATTACTACCAAGGGCTTTTAGCAGGTGTTGCCTGGCTTCGTGGGGAGAAAGGGTGCACAGGTAGAAAGGGGATGATGCAGGGCAGGGGGGAGTGAGGAGGGGACTGGATCAAAAAAGCTGCTGGGGAGGACAGAGCTTAGATCAGAGAAAGTGGTGTTGAGACAGTCAGCTATAGGTAGTGAATCAGAGGAGGTAGCGCCATCGATGGTGGGCTGAGATAGTGGAGGGGAGCAGGTCTTCCTATTTAGTTCTTTCATGCTATCCTATAAGGTCTGGGCTGAGCCCCAGGTGGAGGTGAGGGTGGCCTGGTAGTGCTCTGCCCTGACCCATCTGATAGCCCAGGTGCACTCACTGCACTCTGCTTTGTAAGCTTGTCTGTTAGATGGATTACCTAAATCTATAGCGATTCATCAGAGATTATCCCTATTCTTAAGTTTCCGGATGAGGGAAGGGGTGATCCAAGGGGTGCTGCATTTCTTTGTATGGATCCTGGTTGGGGGGGGGGGCGAAGAGGTCACAGGCCTTGCAGAAGGCACTTGTGAAGAGTGAGTCGATATTTGGGGCATGTCGAATAGGGGACCAGTCTAGCTAGGCTAGGTGCTGTTTCAACTTTTTTAGGCCACCAGGGCATAGCCACCAGCATAGTGTAGCCTGGGACACTGGTTCTGGAGAGGAGGATGACCAGGTACAGATGACTGGGGAGTGATCACTAAGTGAGCCAGGGAGGACAGTGATGTTCTGGATTTTAAAGGGGTGATTTGATAAGATAATGTCTAGGAGGGTGTTGGTTCCACTAGATCGGTTGAACCTGTTGGGCTGTGAGACTAGTTGGGACATATCCAGGGCAGCGAAGGAGTCTCTGGTTTAGGAAGTGGCAGAAACAGGCCAGTTAACATCAAGGGGTGAATAGTATAAGACATGCAGTGTCTTAAACTGAATCAGCCTACCTTGTAGTTCTTTAGAACTCCGACAGGCCTGTTTCTGGTTATCGTCCCATTCTTCTAAACCAATGGAGATGCCTAGTTCCATTTCCCAAATGTCTTTTGCTCTGATGGTGAGGGTTGAAGAGAAGGCAGTAGATATGGGAGCTTATAAAGGATGCCTGCATTTCTCCTGAGGGTGCCTACCCTGACTATCTGTTACCACTCAAAGTTTCTTCCCCAGCACTAATCATAAGCCAGAATTATTTTAAGTAAATTTCTCAACTGTATAAATCTGTGACTTGTGAATCCCAACCTTTCTATGAATCTTAGTGAAGGAGAGTAATGTACCCATGTTCGAGTTCATAATGTCTTCCACCCTATGAATACTGTCTTTTTTTCCCACCTATCATTATAAAATGTTTTCATATTATAGGTGAGGAAGGGATTGGACCAAAGAGGCATAAATTCCAGAGGCATGTTGTTGGGATTAATAACCCTATTAACCTGTTTCAGTATATGTATAGAGCATGAAAGGCATGGATTGTCTCTCCAGTCCAATGACTTACTCATGAATAAGAAGTCAATTAAGACATTGGGCCCTAACAAGGAATGTTCAGTCTGCAACTATAATGGCATATCTGATACCTGGGAGATAGAGTCTGTTTTAATGCAAAAGCCAGATGATATCTCCCCCACGACGGGAGGGCTAGCCCTCCGTTTCTTCAGGTGCTCTCTTGTTAATACCCAGTCTGGGTTGGGATCCATTCCATAGAAATTCTCTGATGTTCTTCTCAAAGTTCTTAAAAAACTTTTTCTGAGAGGCATGAGAATATTTTAACTAATCCATTCACAGATGACAGTGATAAGTTGTTCAATCTAGCAACAAAGGTAATCATGCCAGACAAGGCAATGCAAGACTTGTGTAAACAGGACATCATTGCCAAACAACTGTTTTAAACATTTGTGTCCAAACATATTACAACAAGTGAAATTAATCCGTGGGCCACCATGAAGAAGCAAAAACGAAAGAACTGGGAAAGCCCAGGAAAGAAAGTGAAAGTAAGAGTGGGAGATAGGGTGATCGAGCTGCAGGAGGATAGATCTCCATTTGCTAATTGTGTGCAAATCAAGGCCTGATATTAACTTGACAGATGCTGTTGGGCAATATGAGTTCTCAGTAGTGCCCAGAGCACTTTTTCTGCTGATGCATCAATGATGGCAAGGCAAATTATATTTTTACAGCACCCTATCCAGGAGCTCAGAGCACTTCACAAATAACAATTCAAAATACAGCCCCAAAATTAATTTATTCAGAAAAGAATAAAAGCATTATCCGTTTTGAAAAAGGTGTTGAAGGCCTCCACTGTGCTGGAAGCCTTAATGTGTGGTGGAAGAAAATTCTACAGGAGTGGAGCAGCCACCCCAAAGGCCTTATCTCCTGATCTTTTTAAATGAGAAGGTATTACAATTAATAAGCTAGCATCGGTGGAATGTAGAGGTTATGAAGGCCTCCACTATGCTGGAAGCCTTAATATGTGGTGAAAGAGAATTCCACATGAGTGTAGCAGCCACCTCAAAGGCCCAAGCTCCTGGTCATTTTAAGTGAAAGGATGGTACAACTAATAAACCAGCCTTGGCGAAGCGTAGGGTGCAGATAGGAGAGTACGGAATCAGGAGCTTTTTAAGGTAGTCAGGTTCTGGACTGTGTAGGGCCCTGTATGTTAACAAGCGTACCTTAAAGGTGATGCACGCACTCGTAGGCAGCCAATGCAGAGAGTGCAGGACAGAAGTGATATGGTCCCTCATAGAGGTGCCAGCCAACATCCTAGCTGCAGCATTCTGCACTAGCTGCAGGTGATCCATCAAGCCTCCAGACAGCCCTAGATACACAGCATTACAGTAATCATGATGGCTGGTAACAAAGGCATGGATAACTATAGCTAGGTTAGTGGGAATCAGAAATTGATGGATTCTGGTAATGTCCCAGAGATGGAAAAATGCTGGCCTTAACAACCAACAAGACCTGGTTTTCAAAATCATGCCGATCGTTGAGAATGATACATTGCTCTTCTAAAAGCAAACCCTTGTCAGTTATAGAGGAGCTCTGGGACAAACCTGCAGAGAGCATGGAAACAAATGAATGCTAATAAGTTAGCAATTGCAGTAGTTGATGGCATGGCTGAACTGCAGACCTTTCACAAACCAGCAGCAATAAAGATTCGTTTTAACCTGGTGGAACACTTCATATCCCACCTATTTAAGAAGTACAACAGACAGAAGTATGACAACGTTCACTTGGTATTTGACAGATATGATGGAACTCAATCACTGAAAGGCTCAACACTTGACAGATGACAATGAGGCAATGCTCCAGTAGGCTACCATATCACTGCCATGACCAACATTGTTAAAATACCTATGAAGTGACTTTTGTCATATATAAAGACAAAGGACAAGATACCTAGCAGAAAAGATTCTCCAGTATAGACTGAAAATGCAATTAATTTGGTTGTCACCTACAGTACCAAATGTAAAGCAACTCACAAGGATGTGAGTCATCTTGAAAGTGAGCAAGAGGAAGATGACACAAAGCTAACTCTACATGCATTAGATGCAACAGCATCTGGTGCCACTCAACTTCCCATTTACTCTCCAGACATGGACACCTTTGTACTTGCTATCAAACGCTATCCTCAGTTATGCCAAGATACAGTATTTGTGACTAGAACTGGACAAAAGCACAAGAACATCCAGCCAAGACCAATTTATGAGGCTCTTTACCCAAAGAAAGCAGCTGAACTACCAGGATTTCATGCATTTAGTGGAGCTGACAGTATTGGTTCTTTTGCAGGAAAGGAACAATTAACTTTCAGGAAGGCATTTCAGAAAGCTAATAAAGATATTTTTTACGGCCTTTGAGAACCTGGGCAATTACATACAGCCATCAGAAGATACTCTTGCAGGACTGGAGAAGTATGTGTCAGCTATACCTGCCAACAACTATGATAATGATAGTGAAAGAACTGAGATGATGGTTATTATAAAAAAAAACCCAATCATAATCGGAAAAACTTGCCCCTACAAAGAGTGCCCTACTGTAAGCAATTATGATGGTTCACTATCAGTGTATGATCTGGAACAATGATAACGTTGATAAACCTGAGCTACCCACACCACATGAATATGGTTGGAAAGATGATGCCAAGTATAAAGAAGTTATGAGCGCAGAATCACCAGTACCAGATGCTGTGCTTTATCTAGTTAAGTGCAGTTGTGCAAAAACAAAGTGATTAGCAATGCTTTGTGCATGTAGAAAAGCTGGCCTAAACTACACAGGATTGTGCTACTGTTCTGATGTGGGCAATAGAGGATGTGAGAATTCAGTTACTGAGGACAAGGGAGACCACACTGACAGTAATGACAGTACAGACCGTGATAATTATTTAGATATGTAAAGTGATGCTGATATGGAGAGTGATGTTGACTGATGATCCCCCTATCTATCACTGTAGTATGTTAGTACAGACAGTGCTGAGTATTTAGATGTGGAAAGTGATGCTGACATGGAGAGTGATGATGACTGATGATTCACCTGTCTACTGGCACTCTTTATGACAAACTGACTACTTGTTTTAAAGTGATGTCAGTTTTGTAAAAATCATAAGTAAAAAAGTATCTGCAAACAGCATAAATCTCCACTCTGTACATTTCTTAGTCTCACTTTCTTTTATTAGACCACTTGGTTTCTTGATACATATTTTCCAATGGATGCATAATGTTCTCATGCAAATTCTGACCAAAAATGTATTGAATAAATGTAGTCAAACCTCTCTCATATTAACATTTTGTCAATTTTTGGTGGCCATTCTGGACAACATGTTGACTCTCAATACAATTCATAACTGCCAACAAGTTTTGATTTTTGGCAGCTAGAGTCTCCTCAAAATGTTAACATAGTTGTTTAACATTTACCACTAAAATCCCCCGGGATTCCACATGTCACTGCACTAATAGTCTTTAACTTAAATATCTTCCCCCAACCCTCACTTTACTCAAATTCTATATCCACTAACTCTACTACCATTACTTATTCCCACTTCTCCTGTCTGTTAATTTTCTCTTTTTACCGTAATCCTACTCCTCCTTACCACCCCGTTCCTCTTCCTCCCCCTCACTGCCTACTACCTGCTTCCCTCCTGACCTGCTCTACCTCTGCCCTGTGTAGGCAGGATACTCAGCATCCTGGGGGGGGGGGGGAAGACAGACTCCAGCAAACCTCTCTCCTCCTTCATCTTCCTTCCCCCCCCTCCTCCTTCATTGCCTGTCCTGACCCATGATGGGGTTATCAGCTCCCCTAGGGATTTAGCTCTTGGAAAGCCCTTATCTCTCTCCCCCCTTTTCTACTACACTCTCCACCTCTCTCCTACTTCTCTCTCTCCACTTCAAGGTTCTAAAGCCACTTTTATCCTTGCATTGCTCCATCCCCTGGCAGGGTTCTCAGCATCCTGGAGGGGTCAGAACTGATCAAGTCTTTCACCTACCCAAATCTCACCCACCCCTCTCTCTGCCTCCCTCCTCCCAATCCTCACTTCTATCCTTGCCCTGAATCAACCCCTTGCAGGGTTCTTAGTATCCTGAAAGGGCTGAAACTTGTTATGCCTCTCACTTCCCTTCCCCACTTCCCCCCTCTTTTCACCTCCCTCCACCCCCCCCATTACTTAGCCCTATTTATGGCTAGCCCTACATTTCTACTGCACTTGTAGCCTATCTGCACTTCTGGTATACCTTACCTAATTTGTACTGTCTGTGTTACTCCTCACTAGCTTAACCTGTACCAATACTTCTAGAATGCCATTCAGTGATTTTCTACCTACACCGTTATGAGTCACTTAGTGCTTGCATTCAAATATTTTTATGTGTTATTATATCTATCTCAGTTGATTATCATCCAGCTCCTAGTTGAAAACTGTTAACATTCCACTATTTCATTGCTACTGTACAGTCTACTCACTATTATTCGTGTGTATTCAAATGTAAATCGTATGTTATTGTACCAAATCTCTGTATTCAACCCTCATGTTCCCCTATCCCCAGGTCGCACCAGGAGATGAGCAACTTGTTGCTCAGTGTGCCTTCCTGGTGAAACATTTCATTAAATAAATAAATACATTTACTGTGCACTTTCCTGTAACATACAGTATGTGTATTAATAAAAAAAAAAAATTCTGTTTAAAACAAAGTTAGGGTTCTACACATAGCTCTTCAACCAAATTGATACAGGTGAGGAACTTGGATGTTAGGGTTTACAATTATTTATTTTTTTCCCCTCCCCCTACCCCTGTTCGGCCACTCCTTCAGGTCTCCCAATCTCCCTTCAGACTGCACGCTCTCTCTCTCTCATCCCCGCCTACCACTCACCTCAAATTGTGACCCCCCCAGGTAACCTAGTGTATCCCTTTGCCGGATGGGTCTCTCTCTCCTCCAAGGGGGAAGGCGCTGGTGGGGGTGGGCCAGCATGTGTGTAGTGGCCCCTGGGTGTCACTGAGGCAGTGGTGTCAGTTGGGAGGCCTAGCGGCAGTCAGGGACCGGAGGGACCGCCATCAGATTGACATAGGCAGTTTCCTGGTTTAATCCCTGGGGGGGGGTGGCGTGTCACTGATGTCATGGCGCGTGCCGACGTCTGCCACTCTGCCATCAATTTTACCTCTGGTGTCTGTGCTGTGCCTCCAGCCTCCACCAGGGCCCAGCATGCACCAAGGTGCATTCCCACCCTTCTCCCGGAGAAGGCAAGCCATCCTGGACACTCCTTTCCTTCTCCCCGGCTGGCCCTCCAGCGACCTGGGTCCGTTCCGGAACCCGGGTCACCGGCATCACAAGCAGAAATTCAACCACTGCACCGACGGGCCGAACAGGGTTTACAATTTTGACACCCCTTCCCCACCAAACCCTACCATTGGAACCACACACCCACCCTACACATACCAACATGCGTTTGGGTGTGACTTAGAGTCATGGTGGATCCCATCCCACCCCCCACACAACCCTACCATCGCAACAACACCACCTCCACACCAACAAGTGTTGGGGAGTGCCTTATGGTCATGGGCCCTAATGCTCACCCCATTCCATCTGAAAGGAACCTGTCATGATACAGTATAGGATAATAAGGTGAAAGAGCCCACGACCCTAAGGGTCATGGGCCCTAACTAAGCATTCATGAGGAGATATAAAAAAAATCTCAATGTTGAATATCTTGAGTGAAAATATAAAAAAATGGTGAAGTTATGAATCTGCATAGAAACTGTGCAACGCACACTTATAACGCAGTCATTTATGTGAATTTTTGCACTATATTTTCAACATGGGCTTTTTGGAACCTCCCCTTATGAGCACTGGCACTGTTATTTTGTTAATCAGACCAGAAAGGTGATTCCACATAGCGACCGTGAAATCACCTTTTGCAAGTGAATAATAAAATTACAGCAACAGTGTTCATGAGACGGGGGTCCCAAGAACCCTGTGTTAAAAATTTATGGTAAAAAGTACTAAAAATGGCTTAGATATCAACCTAAGTTGAAAGGCCCATTTACAGTCATAATACGAGCCTACCTTGATTCCTCAGTTTGCGCTTGGACTTTAAAGAGTGCAGAAGTGTCCCAGTCCAGAGAAGATCACTGCTCCCAACTTCCAGAGGTAAGTATGGGTAAGAGGGGTGCTTGGAGGTGGGTGCTCAGTGGGAGGGTGGGAATGGGGGAGGGGGGACTGGGGAGATGACGAGGGATTGTTTTCTTTATTACAGGTGTAAAAAAAAGAAAAAACATCTGGACGTTTTTCTTTATTTACAGGAACAGAAAACTGAATGTGGGCAGACTGGGTGGAATCCCAGTGTGTTAGGGGGGATACATTATGCCGACAGGGGATTGGGCACCTCCATCGACAACTGAAATGGGATCGGGAAGACAACTGACATGGGAGTCAGCATCCCGGTGTTGAAAATACTATAAAAATAATAATGTTGGCACACTGGGGGTGAGCTCCCCATTGTACCACAGTAGTGGAGGACAGTATCAATGCCGACTCGGGGATTAGGCATATCTATATCGGCGAAAGTTAGCACTTCGATGCAGGATTCTGCATCAAAAATGGCAAGATGCAGAATTCTGCACAGAAGTTAGAAATTATGTTGAGGGACTGTTTTCTTTATTTTAGGGGTACAAAACAGATCTGGGGACACTGGGAATGGGCTCCCCAGTATCCCACCGTCATTTTTGGGGGTGGGGATGCTGACCTGCACCTGTACCCTTTGGCATACAATCCTACACCAGACAGCCACACCAACATAGAATTGCATGCCCATTGCTAAACTTCAGCATAAAATCCTATGACAGAGCCCTGCTCCGACTCAGAATCCTATGCCGCCAGGGATATATATTGATTCCCACTGGAAATAATGGATAAAATAAAACTGAATAACTTTTAAACAGATTAATATTTGTTTCTCCAAATCTTCAAAAGGCACATTTGTGAGGACAAATTGTTCTACCCTGAAAGCTTCATGTCTGTAGCTACAGCTAATTGTGAGATACAGGTTGACAAACAAACAAAAAAAACACAGCTAAAAATCATAAAAATCTCTTATTTTTGAACACTCTGTGTCTCACAAACCACATAAGGGATGCAAACCAAATCTGGAACTTCAATAGACATATCTCTTCCAATGATGCATGCTAAATTTCTTTCCTAGCCTCTGCATCCCTCATCCCAATCCTAATCTATGGAGCTCCCCTGCTACTACTCTCCGCTAATGTCTCCACCATGGCTTTCCTTACTCAGTCCTACCACAGGGTAGGTAGGTTTGCACTGGGTATAAATGCCAGGCACCACCACTGTAATGCCCTCACATCCCTTAACTGGCTATTGTACGAATCTAAGCTTAGGTATACCTCACTGAGCTTCACGCAGAAGCTCGTGCACAAAATTACTCCCCCCCCGCCTCTCTGAAACTGTTCACCTGCGACAAGAGCTCTTAGGTCTGCCTCTCTGCCCCTCCTCACAAAACCCAAGCTGCGAGCAGCAGCCACTTGCAAATCCTTCTCATTTGCTGCTGCGTCTGCATGGAACTTCCTCACCTCAGTCTTGTTCTGCACCCCCCTACCTCTCTTTCAACTGAATCTGCACTCTATGCTAAATAACTCTGCAACCTGCTTCTGTGCCAGGTGACACCCCTTTTGCCACCACTGAGTCTATTTGATAGTACTATGCTGCCTTGATGTGTGCTATGCTTGTTGACTCCTCCTACTTGACTGTAACCCACTGTAGCCTGTTTTACCACCCGTGTACATAACTACTGTATGTATGCTGTAAATATGAAAGTCACTCACTTTCTACTTTACCTTGATAATTGTGTGTAACTACTGTCAGACTTATTCAGCCTCTGTGGTTGTATTTGACTGGAACTTTGCTATGTATACTATTACTATCCTGGCTTGGCCCTGAAAATGGGACTTTAATTGTCTCAGTGGGCCCACCCGGTTATCAGATTTCAATAAATAAATAAACTAAATTGCAAGCAAATCTGTTGAACCTGGCCAAAATTGTTACCCTGTAAAAATGGACTTTTAACAGGACATGCTCGCAGGAACCCTAACTACAGTGGCGCTACCACACCAGTATAAGATCATGGAGTATGAAATTATATTTTTATATACTTCATGCTTTCTGAGTCAGAGTTATTTCAGCTATAGATATCTTACAGTAAACTGGCAAGTCTGTGATCTGTTTCAAAAGACAGAGACTACAGTTATCATACCTAATGAAAAACGTACTTAGCTGTGACAAAGTGGGTCACTTGCCCTTTGGGAAAAAGCATTTACTGTGTGAGCAGTGGCTCTAATAGGATTTGGACCTATAGATACCTGAAGTGAGGGCCATGCTGAGTATATCGCAGCATAATTCGGTGATCCTTTTAGACATCTGAAGGATTGTGAAAACTGGTAGCAGTGCAGACCGAGTTCTAAGAGACAACAAATCTGTGACAACTGTGTATTATCCTGCAACATATGTTAATATTTTGGAGTATTAAATGTTATTTTTATATACATCATGCTTTCTGTGACTAAGTCCTTCAAAGATAGATACTCTGGAATAAATTGGCAAGTCTGTGACCCATTTCCATAGTGACACGATACAGTTACCACATGCAATGCAAAGTGTTCTCAGATGCAATAAAAGGGGTGGGTCACTTGCCTTTTGGGAAAGAGCACTATACTGTAATACAGTGGATCTGGACCTAGAAATACCCCCAAGTGATATTGTAGCTGGGTGGTGGCAGCATAACAAGTTAACCCATTCAGATGTCTGAAGTGTTGTGAAATCTGGTAGCAATGTAGGCTGAACTCTGGGAAAGAACAAGTCTAGGACACCCACCTAGAGTACTGCATGCTGTTCTTCTATCATTACATGAGGAAGGATATGAATGGGGGGGAGTCAGCCCACAGGAGGGCCGCCATGATGATTCAGGGACAACAAGATACACCCTACAAAGAAAGGCAGATGGATCTTAAGATCTACTCACTACAAACCAGGTGCGAGAGTCAGTGGACATGATAGAAACATTCACACTACTGCAGTGAATAAAAATGTTGACAGCAGTGAATGGTTTACCTTCAGCATAAACACAGTCACTAACAGTAACAAAAATTTGCAAACCTACGAGCTTGCGTGGGAACTGTGCAATGCACACTGGTAAAACAGTGATTGTTAGGAATTTTTTCACCAAATTGTCAACATTGGCAGTTTAAAACCTCTGCTAATGAATAGTGACACTGTGATTTTCTTACTGTGCCCCATACACTGAGTTCGCACACCGACTGTGCCATTGTGCGCTACATGGGCGGAAACACGTTTTGGGCAAGATGTGAAAAATGACAGCTGCAGTGCTCATAAGGAGGTGTGGTAAAATGGCAATGTTGAAAATCTAGAGTGAAAATATTGAAAATTCGCAAACTTAAGAGCGTGCGAAGGAACTGCGCAACGCAGACTCATAAAACAGTCATATTTAGGAATTTTTTCACCAAATTTTCAGCACTGCAATTTTAAGACCCTGCTCATGATCAGTGTCACTGTGATTTTCTTAATGTGTCCCATACATTGAGTTCACACACTGACTGCGCCATTGTGCGTTACATGGGCAGAAACACATTTTGGGCAGGATGTGACAAATGACAGCTGTACTGCTCATGATGAGTTGTGGTAAAATAGCAATGTTGAAAATCTGGAGTGCAAATATTGAAAATTCGCAAACATACGAGTGTGCATAGGAACTGTGCAACGCACGCTTATAAAACAGTCATTTTTATGAATTTTTTCACCAAATTTTCAACATAGCCATTTTAAGATCTCTGCTAATGAATAGTTTGACTGTGATTTTCTTAATGTGTTCCATACACTGATTTCGCACACCGACTGCGCCATTGTGCGTTACATGGGCGGAAACACGTTTTGGGTGAGATGTGAAAAATTACAGCTGTACAACTCATAAGAATGTGTGATAAAATGGCAATGTTGAAAATCTGGAGTGAAAATATTGAAAATTCATGAACTTACGAGCCTGCGTAGGAACTGTGCAACGCACGCAAGAAACAATTTTAATTTTAACAAATTTTCAACATGGGTTTTGGGACCCTTTCTGCGAATGATGTCACTGTCATGGCATTATTCAAGGCTGAAGGGTGATTTTGTGCAGTGACTGCGCAGTGCCTGCATAATCACCCTTGAACTGAGAACACCTTGTCAGTGACATCGTCATGAAAGGGTCTAAAAACTAAATTGAAAATTGCAAAATTCCAAAAATGACTTGAGATATGCACAAAGTTGAAACCCCTATCTAGCCCATTATACAGCTAACCGGCATTTCTCAGTTCAGTCTGCCTTTGAAGAGTGCAGACATGTTCCCGGTCCACCGAAGATCATTGTGCCGGAGTCCGGAGGTAAGGATGGGGTGAGGGGTGTGTGGGAGGCTGGGTGAGCAGTGGGTGGTGCGGTTGTGGAGGGGGTTGGGAGACGCTATGCGTGACAGTTTTTTTCAGGTTTAAAAACAAAAGAAGTCGGGACGCTTGCCACGCTGGGTGGGCTCCCAACATGGCACAAGATGGCGGGGGGCCGAGGCAGGCGGAGATTGTACTCCCGATCGGCAAAATAAGGCAAACATTTACACGCTGGGGTGAGCTCCCAGTGTGGCAGCAGGATGGCACTTTGGGGGGCCATGGAGCCGACAAGGGATTGGGCACCCCCGTCAGCAAACAATGTTTGCCATGCTGGGGTGGGCTCCCAGCATGGCACGAAAGCTTTGGGGCAGTGTGACGGATGTGCGCGGGGGAGGAGGTAGCGCATGACGCAAGGGAGAGGTGGCGCTCAGTATGGCAGCGATGTTTTTCCTTGAAGCAGAGGAACACCGCTGTCATACTGAGCTGCTACACCCATTGGTGCAGGACCGCCACGCCTGCTCATGAGAGCAGTGCATTGGGTGGGAGAGGCACACCTCTAAGTGTGCTACTCTCCCAAAACGTCCCTTGCACATGCGCGCAAGTGAACATAAAAAGGGAGCTTGTTGACCTATTGGCCCATTACATGCAATGGATGGTAGTACAGTTACCGACCAGTCTCACTTAGCCTAGATGTATAATGATTTCTTTATATCAGTCTTTAATAACAAATCCTCCCCTAAATTAGAACATTTGCAAACTGTATTAGAAGCAGAATCACTGATAACGAGTGAAGTGATACTCAAAAGGCTACATAAAATTGATCAGAATAAATCCCAAGGTCCGGATGGAATACATCCAAGAATAATTAAAGAACTGGCAGACCTTTTGGCTGGACCTCTAACAGTAATTTTTCAAACATCATTAAAAAAAGGGTTGGTTTTGGAGGTGTGGAAACAAGCAAGTGTGGTTCCCATTTACAAGAAGGGGAATAAACATGATGTATCCAATTATAGACCTATCAGTCTGACATCTGTCCTGGTAAAAATTTTTGAAGGTATTTTGAAAGATTATATTGTAGATTATGCCAATAAAATAGACTCGGTAGACCCAGTTCAGCATGGATTTACCACCAGAAGGTACTGTCAGACCAACCTATTGGAAATCTATGGAAAGGTCAGCAGGGCTTTGGGAGAAGGACAGTCCGTGGATGTGGTGTATCTCGATTTCTCGAAGGCTTTCGATAAGGTTTCCCATGGAGAACTTGTTGACACATTAATACTACATCGCCTACCGGGAATAATAACAAAATGGGTAGAGGCATGGCTTACCTCTAGAAAGCAATCAGTAAATGTACACGGGACCAACTCAGCATGGGCTGAGGTGAATAGTGGGGTGCCCCAGGGCTCTGTCCTGGGGCCTTGCTTGTTCAATACATATACTGCCTCAATGAAGGTCAATAATGGGGTCTGGGTTTCCAAGTTTGCTGATGATAACCAGGGTTGGGTTTCCCATTAATAACCAAAAGGATGCCATAACACTACAAGAAGCATTAAATATACTGGAATCCTGGGCATTAGATAAAAAAACTGTTGTTTAATGTGGATAAATGTTGTGTTATGCACTTTGGGAAGGCAGATAAACAGATATCTTATACACGCGGAGGAAAAATATTAAGTATTGTGGAACAACAGAGTGACTTGGGAATTATGGTTACGAATGATCTATCATATAAAATGCACTGTAACTCAGTTATTAAAAAATCAAGTGGTATTTTACACTGTATAACTAAACATATTACATCAAGAAGTAGGGATGTTCTCCTGCCCCTTTATACATCTTTGGTGAGGCCGCACCTGGATTACTGTGCGTAGTTCTGGTCACCTAATGGAAAGACTGAGATAGTGGCACTTGAGAGAGTCCAAAGGAGAGCCACTCTATGTTTACAGGAGGTTAAAGGTCAAGACTATCAAAGGAGGTTAAACATCCTGGGTCTATATTCCTTGGAATACAGGCATTTAAGGTGGGATATGTGTTTGATATATAAATCAAACATTGATCCAAACTTATGGGAACTACTTGGCTTGAGATATAGGGAACCTATGTGTAATACCAGATACATAGATACATAGATACATAGACAGTGTCGGCAGATAAGGGCCTATGGCCCACCTAGTCTGCCCATTTGAGCTTGTAAGTTCAGTTTGTTTTCCTAGAAGTCTATTTCCCCTTACCCCTGACCTCTAGAATTCCTTTATGTCTATCCCATGCATTCTTAAATCCCGTGATTGTTTCAGCCCCCACCCTTCCTCTGGCAGGGTGTTCCACTTGTCCACCACCTCGCTCTGTGAAGAAATTCTTTCTCATGTTTCCTCTGAATCGCCCTCCCTCCAACTTCATCCCATGCCCCTCTAGTCCTGAAACATCTTTTTCGCTTAAAAATAGTGTTTTCCTGCACCCTGTTCCTCCCTGTAAGATACTTGTATGTCTCTATCATATCCCCTCTCTCCCTCCTCTCCTCCAGGGAGTACATGTTCAGTTCCTTCAACCTGTCTTCATAGGACTTGTGATGCAACCCATGCACCATCTTTGTTGCCTCCTCTGAACCTTCTCTACCCTGTCTATGTCCTTACGTAGGTATGGTCTCCAGAACTGTACACTGTACTCCAGGTGGGGCCTCACTAGTGTCTTGTATAGCGGAATTATGACCTCCCTTTTCCTGCTGGTGATGCCCCTGCCTATACATCCCAGCATCCTATTTGCTTTACCTGATGCCTTGTCACACTGTTTCCCTATCTTTGAGGTCATCAGAGATGACAACCCCAAGATCCCTTTCCTGCTTGGTGCACGCTATATCCTCACCCCAACTGATATATTGTGCCAGGTTTTGTGCCCCATATGCATTATCTTGCACTTTTTGCATTGAATTTCAACTGCCAAACCCTTGACCATTCTTCAAGTTTCTGCAGGTCCCTTCTCATTCTGTCTACACCTCTGGTGTGTCTACTCTGTTACAGAGCTTTGTGTCATCAGCCGAACAGTGAAATTCTGCCTTCTATATCCTGTGCAATGTCACTGATGAAGATGTTGAATAGGACCGGTCCCAGCACTGATCCCTGTGGTACCCACTGGTCACTCTTCCCTCTGTGGAGTGACAGCCATTTACCACCACCCTCTGTGTCCTGCCACCCAGCCAGTTACCTACCCACCACACTACTGTCCTGCCCACACCCATATTCCCCAGTTTGTGTAATAGTCTTCTATGTGGCACAGTGTCAAAGGCCTTGCTGAAGTCCAGATAGGCCATGTCCACTGCCCTCCCTGATCCACCTCCTAGTCACCCAGTCAAAAAATCAATGAGGTTGGTCTGACATGACCTCCCCTGGTGAAACCATGCTGCCTTGGGTCCTGTAGTCCATTGACAACCAGATGTTCCACCAATCTCTCCTTCAGTAGTGCTTCCATGATCTTTCCCACTACCGAGGTGAGGCTGACTGGTCTGTAGTTCCCTGCTTCCTCTTTGTTCCCACTTTTGTATAAGGGGACTACATCTGCTGTCCTCCAGTCTTTGGGTACCTCCTGTTTCCAGTGATTGGCTAAACAGGATAGCCAGAGGTTCAGCCACCACCTCTCTTAGTTCTTTAGGGACCCTGGGGTGCACCCCATCTGGCCCCATTGCTTTATCAACTCTTATTACTTCCAGTTCCTTCAGGACCCTTTCGTGTAAAGGGACTTGTGTCCATTTCTGCACCATTCTCACCCCTTGTACTCCTTCAGACCCATTACCCCTCTTCCTTAGTAAAGACTGAGCAGAAATACCTGTTCAATATGTCAGCTTTACTGTTGTCATCCTCCACGCTGCCCCATCCTCCCCTTCAGTCTCACTATCCCTCCTTTGTCCTTCTTTTTCACTTATGTACCTGTAAAAGGTTTTGTCCCCTTTAACCACTGATTTTGCAATGTGTTCTTCTTGTCTGAGCTTGGCTTCCCTTACTGACTTCCTGCCTCCCTTTGTTTCTCCTGGTACTCTCTCCTATCCCCTTCTGCCTGTGTCTTTTGTATTGCCTGAATGCAATCTTTTGGCTTTCACTTTCTTTGCTACCTCTTTGGAAAACCATAATGGTCTCTCTTTCTTTCCTCTTGCTAACCTGCTTAATGCATAATTCTGTTGTTCTTATAATCCCCATTTTAAATACTGCCCACTGTTCCTCAATCCCTGATTCCTGTCCCATTCCTTTAATGCCTCTTTCAGCATCTCCCCATTTTCCCAAAGTCTGCCCCTAAAATCCAGGATCGTGTTTTTGTGTGATTTGGTTCTGCTCTTTCTGTGATTTCAAACCACAATGACTGGTGGTCACTGTTACCAGGTGCTCCCCACCTGTTACCCCCATCACACTGTCCCTGTTTGTGAGCACAAGGTCCAGTATTGCCTTCTGCCGAGTTGGTTCCATGACCAGTTGCTTGAGGAAGGCACCCTGAAGAGTCCAGGATAAATCTGCTCTAGTTGATGCTGCTGCTGGGATGCTCCAGTCCACGTCTGGTATATTGAAGTCTCCAACCAGTACTACCTCTCACCCTTGTCTGCCATCCTTTGGATGGCTAGCATCAACTCCCTATCTGTTTCTTCTTCCCTGGGCTGGTGGTCTATAGACCACACCTGTGCAGATGGCTGGCCCCATTTTCCTTTCCAGCTTAACCCACAGTATTTCTCCCCCATTTTGTTCCTCCTGGATCTGTGTGGCCCTTATGTCATTTTTCACATACAGTGCCACTCCTCCTCCCTTCCTGCCTTTACAACTATTTGTGGAATGTCCAAAAATGAACAAAAGGAAATCCTGGCTCACATTGAGGGTTACTAATATTTTGAACAAATTACCTCTAGAAGTGGTAGCTAGTGACACTTTGAATATATTTAAAAACAGACTGGATAGCTTTTTACTTAACATAACAGTCACGGCTATTAATAAAATGGCGAGCAAAAGGACTAATGTCTATATGACTCTGTATTTACCTATAAGACCTATGAGACCTAAGAAGCCAGCAGGGGGCAGGTTAAATAAGAATGCCAGGAAGTACTTTTTTATGCAGAGGGTGGTGGACAGATGGAGCAGAAAGCAGAGTGAAGTTGTCTGTTCAAGAATAACTGGGCAAGACACATGGGTATAGTGGAGGTGTCAACAGGATAAAAAGAGGAGTGACCACTAGGGGTATTTCCTGTGACGTCCTTCCCTTTAATAATACAGTGTCCAAAAATGAAGGTGGAAGGCTAAGTCCACAGTAGTGGGGCTTAAAAATGCATGGGCTAGGCATAAAGAAGTTCATGGGAAGGGTTGGGGGTGAATGGGCCGGAGACCAAGTAGGATCTGCAGTGATACTATAAGCGGGGAAAACTGGACATACTAGGTAGGCCAACTGGTCCTCAACTGTTGGCAAATTCTATATGCCAATGTACTTCACATACTGCAATTTTTAGAAAGGTACAGGAATGTTATAAAAGAGCCCCATGGCACCCTTTTCATCCTTACTCCCAAAATGCCATCAGACTTGAAGTTGTTAAAAGTAAGCTCCCCTACCCCAAGAATAAAGATCCCCATCTGAAACTAGGTTGATCCTTACCTACTGAAACCATAGTTTCATAGTTCTGCACCATCACATCCCTGTGAAGCTCCTTCTCTTGTTTGCTTAGCATTTTCCATTCTTCTTCAGAAAAGTCAATGGCAACATCTTCAAAAGTTTCCGGTACCTGAAAGGATAGGAGACATGTTTATTTGCTCTGGTTTCACAGCACACATTGAGAAATTTGCAGCTTTAAAAACAGATAGGAATGGGCTAGGTTAAGATCCACAGTCTAAAACACTATGTGGCTTTGCCGGCACTCCTACAACAAGTGAAGAGAGATAGAACTTGTAATGTAGGGCAGACAAGGGGGGAAGTAGAGATGGAATAAGGAACATATTAACATATGAAGAAGCCAGCAGAAGAAGGCCACTCAGTCCATCAAGTCTGCTCGTATTGCAGGGTTCACAGCTGGAGCTAATGTCTCTGCCCTCCCTCCCAACTCCTCCCTACCCATGATCCTTCCCTTCCCCTATGCCTATACCAAATTCTCTTAAACTGCTCACTGTCTTCAATGAGATGACCTCTTCCAGCAGCGCAGGCCAAGTGTCCACCACCCTCTCTGTGAAGAAGTGCTTCCTGACCTCTCTCCAAAACCTCCCATCCTCCAGCTTAAGACTATGCCCCGTCGTGTTATGGTTGCCACTCAGTTTAAAGAGACTCTCCTTGTCAACCTTATTTATCCCTTCATCCATCCTTTATTTATCCAGGAAGGGGGTAGGTGGAGTCAGCTAAGTGAGCTGGAAGAGAGACCTATCTAGTAGAAGGCAGTCTGTCTGAACATCAGGTATCTTGGGAATAAAATGGGGGACCTACAGGCAATGGTGATATAAGCTTAGCGGGACATAGCTGTTATCATGGAAATGCGCAAGACATAAAATCCCAACTGGGTCCTCGCAATCCCAAAATGTGCCCTATTCTGAAGGGACATGAAAAAGAGCAGGATAATGGGTTAGAGTATACAATGAG
Organism: Neoceratodus forsteri; assembly: GCA_016271365.2. NCBI lineage: Eukaryota > Metazoa > Chordata > Ceratodontiformes > Ceratodontidae > Neoceratodus > Neoceratodus forsteri. The sequence goes on along the minus strand of CM057457.1, from coordinate 387,566,590 downwards.
ACTGTATAAAAGCAACAGAGGATAAGCATCTTGGGGGACAGGGGGTAGAATGAATTTGGGTTCAGCTGATAGTTAGAGTAGGTAAGAATCTCAGAGTGCTGGTGGTGGTGGCCTAAAGATCACCAAATCAGTTCAAGGAGGGCTGCAGGGCACTAAAGAACCCCATCAGAAGGTCAACTACTATGAGGATAGCCTACCAGATTGGAAAATGTTGGGGGGAAGGAGTGCCAGAAACAAAGCTAATGAAGATTTAATACAGGGTGGCTTCCTTGTACCATGGGTGATGTAACTAACCAGAGATGGAGCCATCCTCAACTTGATACTGTCAAATGAGGGCATAGTAGGAGAGGACAGAGTAAAAGAGCCCTGGTGACTGATCATAACTTAAAGTGGTATACAGTATTAGCCCTAGAAACCAAGCACCTCAAGTCAAAGACAATGGTCTTGGATTTCAGGAAAGCAGTTTTTGAAGACATGGGAACGATTCTCAATTACAAATTGAAGATGTGGAAGGGACAGAAAGAGTAGAATGTAAAAGTGAGTCTGGTGGAGGGCACCAAAGTTTGTCTGAAGCAGGAAAGAAAATTAAAAACAACAAAGTAAATAAATCCAAATTTGTATACCGAAAAAATGACCTAGATAACTTTTGGCATACAACAGCAAGAGGAAGGAGCTGCTGTTAGAACTTTACTGGGACTATATTGCCCTCCATCCCTCCCCTCCACCCTTAGTTGGATCTACTTTTATAGACACAGTATTTGACTGACAACAGGAAGTTCCTGTTTGGGAGCAGGAAGGGAGTGATCCCAGAGGCACAAAAGACTCGCTATCCTAAGATGAGACTGCTGAAAAATAAAGGAACTTCTTGTCCCAGAACAGGAAGATCATGAGCTTTAAGGTCATGGAGGCAGTAGGAAAGTAGTGAGAGAAAAAAATTATATAAAAAAATAATAGAGAGAGGAAAGAGTAAGTTTACAAAATCAACAGTTAAGGGGCCAGAAATAAGATATGATGGGAGTGGTGCAGTGCAGTGGCTGTGGAGCAACAGTCTTCTGGGAGACATTCTGGAGGATGCGGTGTTGTTCCTGTCACAGACTCACTCAGCAGGTCAAGCCCTCTACTCCCAAAGTGCCAACCTCTGAGCGCAGTCTTGTGAACAGTGTAACAGACAAGGTAACCCTCTTGTCTATTTTTGTGAGTTCAGATCAACCTTTGGTCTCAGTTCTGGAGGAATTCAAACTGTTAATCTTTTGCTAGCATACCCAATGCACAGGCTCAGATATATCCGTCTTCGGGGGGCCAGATATCTTTGTCTACGGTCACCTAACCAGGTATGCAGAAATGAACCCTTAAAACTTTAATAAACACCTCAGATTTAAAACGCTTCTCTTTCCAGTTTGGTACCACCATACAAGCTTATGTCTGCTATCTGCTATAACCATAAATATTTCTTAGCAAAAGAAAGCAATTCAAAGACAGACCAGCTTTTCTCTAAAATTAGAGTTTTTACTAAAATATATAATAATACGTCAAACACACAATACAGAACTCCTATATCACAAGGCATACATATCTTTAAACAAAACAAGGTTTAAAACAGTGCAATTCCTACAACTATATTTAGATTTTGTCTAGCTTTCTAAATACCTGTTTTCAGTGCTCAGATGTTATCTTGGTCAGAGTCAGATAAAAGTGTTCCTGTAGTGAAACAGAATAATCTTTACAAGCTGCATCTGCCAATCCCTTTTGGATGAGGTCATCCAGTGCCTCCTCTGTCAAAATATCTAAAAAATATATATTTCTATACAACCACAGGATGTAATTTCAAGTATTAATTCAGCAACCTTAGCATAACTCAATTTCAATGGCACCTCTTTTGATCTCATGCTGTACCCACCTCACACAGGCTTCATATGATCATTGACAACCTCTCACCTCTGTGTAATAACCTGTGTTTTCTCTTCAACATCATAAACCTTTTTTTATGATTTTCCCTTTTAACAAAGTTAACCCAAAACAACTCTGTAATTAACTCAGAGAAACAGGATCCTTGATTAAAGTCTTCCAGGTAACACATTGTCTCTAAAAACTGAATGTGTGATACATGCTGTCAGCAGTTCTCTTGGCCTACAGCTGTGAGCTGAAATCTGGGGGGGGGGGAGATGAGTGGGGTCATTCCTAGAGGATTTGATTTTTCAGCAGAGACAGTCATTAATACATTATATATAAAATAAATATTATACAGCACTCAGAACGGGCTATTTATGTCATAGTCCCATCTGCAAGCACCTCTCTGGGCTGAGGGAGGAGGTTGCTCATCTCCAGGCAGAGTTGGCCAGGATTTAGGGACCTCCCTTTCCACCCAGCAACCACCAGGACCACTGCCGCTGCCTCAGAGGTTGCCAAGAAAGAAAAGCAGTTGGACCACAGTGGGCTCAGTGAGGGTGAGAGTGGTGGAACAGAGGTGCATCCCTCCAGTTGTACCTCTCCACAATTTACATGCCAGTCTGGCACAGTGTGGTTCCTCTATTGAGGCACCCACAGTGGAGACCAAAGAGGATGGTGGGTACCTCCACAAAGGAGACCCACAGGAGGGTGACATGGGACCCAATGGGGGGGAGGAAACAACACCTGATGGGTGACTCAACTGCTAGGAAAGTAGAAATGAGAGAAGGGAGAAGAGAGGGAGGGAAGGTGCCTGTCTGGCACCATGGCTTGGAGGAACAGGGGAGAATCCTCAGGATCAAGGGAGCAGCTGTACGGGGAAGAGCAGGAGAAGTTTGTGGAGTTGGAGAGGGGCCTTAGAGAAGCAGCATTCACAGTAACCTTCTCAGAGGTGCTGCCTGTCTATGCCATGGGTGAGGCTAGGGTGCTCTGCACCATGGAATTCAATCAGTGGTTGAAAAACTGGTGCAGAGCTCAGGGTTTTGGCTTCACTGGGGACTGGGGGTCCACCTGGAAGGATGCAGGCCTATACTGGTGCAATGGTTTGCATCTGTCCAGGAGGGGAACCAGAATCCCAGGTGATAGGTTTAAATGCATAATTAGCAAGCATTTAAACTAGCCAAGGGAGGAGGCACTGAAAAGGAGAAGGGAAATCTGAGCCCCCACCAAACCAAAATCAGGATAGTTAGTGAGGTAAATACTAAGATAGAGAAATTGACAGGGATAAGGGCATGGGTAAATGGAGAAAAAGACATAGGCAGTAAGGACAGGAATGGGGCAAAAAAGGGATAAGGCCATAAAAAATGGAGGGTAATGAGTACCAATGTCCATAGTCCAGGTAACAAGCTCCCTGAAATAGTGGCCTTGATGAAAGAGGGATGCCTGTATTTCATGGCAGTCACAGAAACATGGTACACAGAGAACCATGACTGGGATAGCAATATACCAGGGTACACAATCAACAGGAGGGACAGGGAGGGTAGAAGAGGAGGAGGAGGAGTAGCTCTCTATGCAAGGGAAGGGATCAAAGCAACAGAACTAAAGGGCAAACAGGAAGGAAAGGAGGCACTGTGGCTCACCCTGGAGACAGAAAATGACTCCAGAGGAGTCACGTGATGCAGTGTGGCTGAGAGCAGCTCTCTACTTAGCTCTCCTCCCTCGCCTACCAAAATAGCCTTTTTTTTCCAAAGATACACAACAACCTGCTTCATTTTAGCATTCCTAAAGGCTTGCTGTTACTTTCTAGCATCTTCAAGCTGATTTTTAGGATGCACAAAGCTGCTATTGCGGGGTTACAGGATGGAAGCTGACATGAGTCAAGCCAGTGTGAGACACACTCCACCGACGACGCCTGAGGAGGCCTCTAAAAAAGCCAAAAATACCAATTCCTCTGCTCCTTCAAAACAAGCTGCTTCGGCTCCTTCGAATACCCTGCTGACTGAAGATCATTTCCTGCAGGAAATACTGCCATTTAGAGATACTCTGCAGGAAATATCCTCGGAAATTAAATCTATCAGAAGAGACTTCTCGGACCTTTCTCGGCAAGTAGGCGACCTGGAAATCAATGTCTCATCACTCGACCGCTGGAAAAACAAAACTGACCCGGAGATTATCAAATTAAAACAGAAAATACAGAAACTTCAATCCAAAACAGAGGATCTAGAAGGTCGGAGCAGACGAAATAACATACTTATTTTGGGGCTCCCAGAAACCGAAGAAGGTCCCAATGTGATCAAGTTTGTCCAGCTCTTTCTTAATAAAGTGGTCGGCCCTTCCCCGATTAACCAGTCCTATCATATTGAGCGTGCCCATAGGTCACTAAAACCCAGACCCCCGGCTAACTCTCCCCCTCGTCCACTCATTATCAAGTTCTTGAGTTACCTTGAGCGGCAACACATTCTTACCAAAGCCAAGGGGATAGACTCTCTACAATGGAACCAGTCAAAGTTGAGAATTTCTCAGGACTTGCCATACGAAGTCCGTAAAAGAAGAGCCGCTTTCCATTCGGTCGTCAAAAAACTTATCGCAGCTGAAATCCGTTTTAAAATGGTCTACCCCTCCAAGTTAGTGGTCACCCTAGACGGAGTCACTCATTCCTATGAAGATCCCGATCAAGCCTCGGCGGACCTTACTAAGAGACTACCCAATCTATTTACTTGACTGCACTGATGCTGGTTATTTCCCAATCTCTGTTTTCTATCATTCTATCTGCAATCCTTTAATCTGTTAAACTTTTCATGCCTTGTTACCATTTTCTGGAGTCTTACTTAAGCTCGGGCTCACCTGGCCTGGAGGGGTCTCACCCGATTTGAGAGGACGAGTAGCAGAGTCCGATGTAGGCCGCGCGGCCTATGGAGTGGTACAGGCCTAACTCCGTGTGGCTCTTCATGTGCTGGCTTAGGGTGGCGGTCTGGAACTTCAGTGCAGGGCTGTGTTTCTGGGAGGATTGATTTCTGCTCGGACCAGTTTGGTCCGTCCCGGTTGGTTCCACCCTGCGCTTCCTCCCATTCACCCCTTTCAGTTGCCGGTGCATCACAAAGCTTTCTCCTCGAGCCACTTCGGCCTGATGACCTCTCCACAAGGTAACTCCTCTCCTTGGGGCTTTCTTTATTCGGACCTGATGCCTCCGATAGTAGGATCCTGTTTCTTGATGGGGTTGGTGTGAGTTTTACTGAGTTACCCTGCTATCTACTAGCTTTAGACCTGTTAGTGTGTTTTCTTCTTCTTAAAGGCAATGATGGCTTGGGCTGTTTTTGGGGGGGGGGGGCTTGAGTGGTTAAATCTGCACTCTGATCCTGCCTCACGACTGGAATGGGGGGAAATGGTTGCCATGGCTTCCCTTCCTTTCAGCTTTTTCATGTCAATACTACTGGTTTGCCAATTGGTTTATCTGGCTGTTCATTACCTCTCGGTATCTGCCTAATTTATTAAGGAGCTGGCCATGGCATTGCAGGGATGTCTTTATAGAATCTGTTATAAGTCTACATATGTTACTTTGGCACCTGCAATTTGGGGTACTTGTATATAGTTGAGTTGATTTAAATAAAGGGTTGTTGGAGGGAGGGTTTGGGGTTTATAATTCTGACATATTATCTTCATTGTTATGGTTACCCCGGTCCAATATTCTGCCGTTTTGGAGTTCAACTACTTGGTCTTGCGATGTGTTGGGGATGATATCCACTAGTTGTTTTCCTTTAATTGTTTTTGGGTGATCCGGTGATTGGTTTTGGGTGGGGTTTGCCGCTGCCAATTGATTTCCCTGAGGTTGCTATTCCTTAATGGTATCTCTGTCTGCTTTTCTTTAGGGGACAAAGACTGTATGCCACTTTAAGTTTGCTACTTGGAATGTGAAGGGGTTGAGGGAGGCGTCCAAGAGGGGTCAAATCTTGCTTGTTAGCTCCTTAAAGGAGGTCGACATACTTTTTCTCCAAGAAACCCACATTACGTCACAAGAAGCTAAGCTATTGAAACTGAGGGGTTTTTCTCAGGTTTTCACTGCTGGTCAATCCACAAATAGCAAGGGAGTGGCCATCCTGATTAAACGCAACATTCCTTTCCTGGTGAAGAAATGTGTTCAAGACACGGATGGCAGGTATGTTTTTCTTTGTGGACTGCTTTACAATACGGAGGTTGTCCTAGGCTCCATTTATGGCCCAGTGGGAGGGGATTCCATTTTCCTGATGGGTCTGACTGACCTTCTGTCTTCCCTTTTACCATCTAACTTTGTATTGGGAGGAGATTGGAATATCTCCCCTGTACAAGTTCTGGACCGATCTAACTATGCTTCTAGAACAATGTCATCGGTTCAGCTAGCCCTAGCGGATTTTTGTTCATTGCTGGGTTTAGTTGACCCATGGAGAATTTTGAATCCCTCTGCTAGATCTTATACCTCCATTCCCCTACTCATAATTCTTGGTCGCATTGACTACATCCTAGTGAGTACCAGTCTTCTACCCAATGTTTCTGCTACCAACATTGAGCCAATTGTCATTTCTGACCACGCTATGACTTGGGTTAAGCTGGCACCTGGCCCTCCGGGTCAACGAGATACTGCCTGGAAACTTAATAACCAGATTTTAAAAGACGACCAGGTAATTTCACTTTTCAAAACTTTAATCTCTTCCTTTTTAGAAATTAACCTAAACTCAGTCTCCAGATTTGACCTGGTTTGGTGCTCCTTAAAATGTTTCCTAAGGGGTGAGTTTATCAAGGCAGCCTCCAAAAGGAAAAAATCAAGGCTAGAGAGAATTAACTCCTTAACGATCCAGACCAAAACGGCCGAAGAGAGCCTTTTAACATCCTTCTCCCAGGAGAAGCTCAAAAACCTCTATAGACTTAAAGACGAATATGAGGGTTTAATCAGAGAGTACACTGAATATTCCATTCTGAAAACTAAAACGAAATACCTTGATCAGGGCGACAAGCCAGGTAGATTGCTGGCTCTTAAACTCAAAGAAATAGAGAATTCGAGATTAATCCCAGGAATTACTGCAAGTGATGGTTCCATTAAATCTAATCTGAGGGACATAGCCGGGGTTTTTAAATCCTTCTACAAGCAGCTATACGGGACCAGTACCCCTCTCTCGCAGCTTCCCCGCATTATGGCCTTTCCTCAGAACACCCCTTTGTCTAAGCTCCATCATAGTCAAGGGGAAATTCTAACGGCTCCCATCACCTTGGAGGAAATCACAGAAGCTATTCAAGGCCTCACCCTGGACAAAGCCCCTGGCCCAGATGGGTTCTCTCCAAATTTTTACAAAGCTTTAAGTAGTGATCTTGCCCCTGCTCTGTTAAAACTTTACAACTACATTCTTACTTCAGGTCCATTAGATTCCTCACTTCTGGAAGCAGTCATAATCCTCATACCTAAACCTAATAAATCAACCCTAGATCCCGCTAATTACAGGCCAATCTCATTACTTAATTACGATATTAAAATTCTGACCAAAATTTTGTCTCTGAGAATTAAACAAGTTTGGCAAACACTCTTGAGTACAGAACAGGTAGGCTTTGTCCAGGGAAGGTTGATTCTGACCACCTTCATTCTCTACTTTTTATTCCGTGCAGCCCATATCCCAATTCCCATGGCCTTAGTAGCCTTAGATGCTGAAAAGGCCTTGATCGAGATTAGCTGGGAATTTTTTAGGCCACTCTGCACAAAATGGGTTTCCCAACCCAATTTGTTCAGTGGATCCAAGCGATTTACAAGTCTCCTTCTGCTAGAGTATATTGCAACGGGGTGTTCTCTCCCAGATTCCCCCTATACTCGGGTACCCGTCAGGGATGCCCTCTCTCACCTTATTTATTCAATCTTTACCTGGAACCCCTGCTTGCTCGCATTAGATCCTCACCCTCTATCACCGGTTGTCTTATTGGTCAACAAATGCTTACTATGTCGGTATTTGCTGATGATATTTTATTACACCTATCGGATCCAGTTAGCTCTATCCAGGAAGTTTTGGAAATTATCAATCAATTTGGAGAAGTCTCCAACTACAAGTTGAATTTGTCCAAATCCGAAATATTCCCGTTGAATTCCCTCTTATTTCAGGCAGATATTGTTCATTTTGGGATGAAATGGGCTCCTGACCACCTCAGATACCTGGGGATATATCTAGCCCGCGATATTAATATAGTCAAAAAACTCAATCTTGATGACTTGCTTGACAAAATCCAAGGAGACCTCACCAGATGGTCTAACCTCCCTTTATCTTTAGGTAGCAGAATAAGCATTATCAAAATGAATACACTTCCACGTATATTCTATCCTCTCAGTCTGCTTAATATCTGGCTACCCAAGACTTTTTTCCGGAAAATCCATACCATGGTCATTAAGTTCATCTGGAAAGACAAACAACCGCGGAGAGCCTTCCTTAAGTTATGTTTACCCAAAGCCAATGGTGGCCTTCGCTTACCCAATTTCGAATTTTACTATTGGGCTAGCCACCTGTCCAAAATGGGCAAGTGGCTCTCCCCCTCTTCTGATACTTACCGTCCCCTCTGGCTACAACTGGAGATTAATCTGTTGGGGTCCCATAACATAAACCCTCACGCAGCCTTTTTTTGCAAACCCTCAGCTCTTCCGCCTCTTTGAGTGACTCAGTAATCAATACCTCTATTAAAGTCTTTAATCAGTTTTGTACTTGAGTTGGTATGCAAAATACCAAAGACCCTGCTAACGTTGATTCTTAACCCTAATATTAAATTAGGTTCGCATTGGTTACCCTCCTGGCTACCGCAAATTCGAGATTGTGCAGTAGGTGACCTCTTTATCCAAGATTCCATTGGCTCCTCTCGAGACCTGATGGCTAAGTTTAATATCCCTCCCAAACCATATTCAAGGTATTTCAGCTGAGACATCTTATAGTTAGTATTTTTGGACCCGTTAAAAGTCATCTGGTATGCACCTTCTTTTGGACTTGCTCAGGTCTCGGGCCAACGAATCCCATTCCACCGCTACACTTTATTCACATCTACTCCTTAGTAAAGTTCCGGATATCCTATCTGGCTCCAAGGTATGGGACACGCTGCTTGGTGATACTCCCCATCCTTGGGCCCAAGTCTGGACTGATTTACACCGTTTCCTCTCTCTAGATAGAAATAAACTTATACAATTTTATATAGTTAACAATATGTACTATACTCCAGCTAATTTAGCCAAGTATGGGAAAATTAGCTCCCCTGCATGTATTAGATGTGGTGCTAGCTCGGGGAACATCTTACACATTTTTTGGGCCTGTGTCAAAGTGGCTCCTTTGTGGCAACACATCCGGGACAACCTTAACTCACTTTTAGGTCTACAAGATTTATTCCTCCTGAAATTTGTGTCTTGGGCATCTACTCCTCATCAAGGTTAATGAAAGGAAACACCATATGGCCCTCATTTCGATGGCTGTTAAAAGGTTAGTCCTTAGGTCACTGGGTTGACCAATCGGTTTTACTTACCAGGAATGGGTGGCGAAATGTCATTCAGTTTCAAAATTGAAGGATGATTGCCAGTTCTAGACATGACCTTTCTGCCTTTCATAAAAATGGGGTAAACTCTACTCCTGTACCTTCATTAAGACCTCTGATTGAATTTTATTCCCTTTTTCTCTTTTTTTGTGTTGAGCCCCCCTTTTTTTTTTATGATGATTTGGGTTCAGATGTTCTCCAATGGCCCTTGGGCCTTCTCTCTTCCCTCATCCTTTCCTTGTTTCTCTGCTACCCTTTCTCTTTTCTTTTGTGGCATCCTCCCGGAGAGGGGGAAGGGGTATGGGGGAGGAGGGGGTGGTTGATGTTTGTTCCTTCTCGTCTTACCTTGTCTTTTACCATGTTGTATTTGTTATATATGAAAACTGAATAAAACTTAAATTTCAAAAAAAAAAAAGAAATGACTCCACAATCTGCACAGGGGTGGTATATAGATCTTTGTTGCAGGGAGAGGAAACGGACATAGAAATGATACAAGGCATCCTTAGGATGGCAGAAAAAGGAGAGATAGTACTGATGGGGGACCTGAATATGCCAGATGATAACAGAAGCACCTTTGCTGCAGCCACATCCAAGAATTGGGCCATTCTCGATGCCCTGCAGGAGGCAGGACTCAGACAGCTAGTGTTGGAGCCCACTCAAAAGGGAGCAATCTTAGACCTGGTACTCTCAAATGGGGACAGAGAGGGGATCTCAGATCTAGAAGTGGGTAGTCATCGGGGAACAACTGACCACCAAACAAACAGTGTGGTACACGATAAAATCAGCTGTAGAGTCAAGCCATAGAAAAGTGAAGGTACTGGACTTCAGGAGGGCTAATTTTCTCAAAATGGGAGAGTGCCTCAGAAAAGCACTAGCAAACAGGCAAGAAGGAGGGATGAAGCAACAATGGGGAAACATCAAAACTGCCATCACAGAAGTAACAAGCCTTTGTGTGAAGCAAATAAATCAAAATGAAAGAAGAAAACATTATAGTTCTCAAAAGAGGTGGTGGGGAAGTTTAGGGAGAAAAATATAGCATTTAAGAAGTATAAGGAATCACAGAAGGCGCAGAACAGAGAACTTTACCAGTTAAAGCAGAAGGAAGCGGGGAAGGCAGTCAGAATAGCAAAGGCTCAAACCGAGGAAAAGATAGCCAACTCAATTAGGAAGGGGGATAAAACCTTTTATAGGTACATTAGGGAGCAACGAAAGACAAAGGGAGGGATACTGAGGTGGAATAAAGAGAAGGATGGGTGGGCAGAGAGGGATAGTGAAAAAGCAGGGATACTGAATGAATACTTCTGCTCAGTATTTACAAAAGAAGAGGAGGGTGCGGTACCTAATCCAGTCAACAGAAGCACTCTGGATGCGGGGGTCGATATCAGTCCTTTCACAGAAGAAAGGGTTCTGAAAGAACTCCTAAAACTGAAAGTGGACAAAGCAATGAGGCCTGATGGGATTCACCCCAGAATTCTAAAAGAACTAAGGGGAAAATTAGTAACAATACTGACTACCATTTTTAACAAATCATGGAAGGATGGTGTGGTACATGAGGTCTGGAGGAGGGCGGATGCGATTCCCCTTCAAAAGAAATGGGGGCAAGACAGAGGCAGGAAACTACAGACCTATCAGTTTGACCTCTGTGGTAGGAAAAACGATGGAATCACTTCTGAAGGAAAGAACCATTGAGTACCTAGAATCCAGTGGGGCATAGGACCCAAAGCAGCATGGATTCATAGTGGGAAGATCATGTCAGACAAATCTAATTGATTTTTTTGACAGGGTGACCGAAGTAGTAGACCAGGGAGGGACTGTGGACATGGCCTACCTAGACTTTAGCAAGGCATTTGACACAGTCCGACACAAAAGAGTAATAAAATAATTAGTCAGCCTGGGAATGGGTGCCAGGGTGGTAGCTTAGGTAAACAACTGGTTAGACAACAGGGCGCAGAGGGCAATAGTAAATGGGGTCCACAGTGAAGAAAGTGTGGTTACTGGTGGGTTCCACAGGGTTCAGTACTGGGTCCAGTCTTTTTAATGTCTTTGTAAGTGACATTGCAAAGGGACTGGAAGAAAAAGTATATCTCTTTTCCAACGAGACTAAGATTTGCAACAGGGTTGATACACACGGTGGGGTGCAAAGGATGAGAAGGGACTTGGGCGAGGTTGGAGGAATGGTCACATGTATGACAGCTTAGATTCAATGCAAAGATGTGCAAAATAATGCACCAGGGAAACAAATACCCAGGGGAAGAGTATACAATGGGGGTGAGATACTGACAACAACAAAAATGGAAAAGGGACCTGGGATTACTTATATCAGATGACCTAAAGGTGGGCAAGCAATGTGAGAAGGCAGTAAGGAGGGCTGTCGGGATACTGGGATGCATAGGGAGAGACATTACCAGTAGAAAACAGAAAGTTGTTATCCCTCTATACAGACAGTTGGTCAGACCCCATCTAGAGTACTGTGTGCAGTACTGGAGACCCCATCTCCACAAAGACATAGAAAGGGTGCAGGCCATCCAGAGGAGGACAACCAAAATGGTGCAGGATCTGCACCAGAAGACATATGAAGAAAGACTAAAGGAGCTTAATATGTATACCCTAGAGGAAAGAGGGGGGGGGCATGATAGAAACTTTGAAGTACCTCAAGGAAATGAACAAAGTCCAAGGGGGTAGCATCTTTCAGAAACATAGATGTGGAAGAACAAGTGGGCATAATTTGAAGATAGAGGGAGGATGGCTCAGAGGTAATGTAAGTATTTTTTCATGGAGAGGGTCATGGATGCATGGAACAGCCTTCCTGAGGAGGTCGTGGAGTCAAAAACTGTGGGAGAATTCAATAATGCATGGGACAGACATAAGGCAATTTTAGTGAGAGGGGTAGGAGGAAGTGGGCTGTTGGTTAACTAGGAACTGCAGCTTATCCAGCAGGTAGGAAAATAGGCAGACTAGGTGGGCCAAGCGGTCCTTATCTGCAGTCAGATTCTATGTTTCTATATCTAAGAAGTTGAAGAAGCAATAAGAGCAAAAAGAGAAGCATTTAAAATATACAAGCAGGATCATTCTAAGGGCAATAGGGAGGCATACCTAGGAAAGCTAAAGGAGACCAATAAAGCCATCAGGAAGGCAAAGGTAGACACAGAGTTAGGAACAGGTGGTAGTGTTAAAGAGAACATGGATTTATTTGGGTATAACAAAGAGACGAGATGGGGAAAACCAAAGAGGTTACAGTGGGATTGCAATCAGGGAGGGACTAGGTAAAGAAAGATGGGGGAAAAGAGAATAACAATGACTTGTTTGGATATACTGAAGAGAAGAGAAGAGAAGATACAAACTAAAGAGGGTATAGTGGGACTGCAATTAGGAAAGGACTAGTTAAAGAAAGATGGGAAGAAGGCTGGCATCCTCAATGGATACTTGTGCTTGGTGTGGATGGAGTCGGTCAACTTAGTGTGTAGGGCAGCTGAATATAGAGGGTATGCAGAAGCTGGAATCTAGACCATTACTAGGGTAAGGGGTACTTAAGGGGCTAGAAGCACAGAGGATGGGCAAGTCTCTCAGTTCAGATGGGCTATATCCTAGGGTGATAAAGGAAATGGAGCAGGAACTCACAGTGCCTCTAGTGGATTTGTTCACCTGTTCCTTTGGATGGTCCTGACCAATTGCAGGGTACTGTAGTTAATGTTGACCTCCTCCATAGGAGTGGGGGCAGGGATGATCTGGAGGACTGCAGGCTGGTTTACTCAACCTCTATAGTGATGAAATTACTCAAGACCATCACAGAAGAGAAGATGTTAAAACTTTCTGGAGGCAAATGCCTCAAATATCTTTAAACCCCTCAGACTTACTTTTAATAAAAGCTGCTAGTTATTTGGTGGTTCTAATCCATTGTTCTTCAAAGCTGCCTCTACTGCTTTTGATCTGTTGCTGCTAGTAAACAATTATTTGTAGTCTACCTTGTTCATTCCTTTCAGTAACTTGAAAGTCTCTATCATGTCGCTCCTCTCTCTTCATGCCTCAAGTGAGTACATGCTCAGTGCCTTAAGCTAATCCTCATAAGATCTGCCATACTGTACCTGAATCAATTTTGTTACCCTGTGCTGGACTGCCTCCAGCCTGTCCCCGTCTTCCTTTGGTTGGGAACTCAAGAACTGGGTACAGTATTCCAGATGGGCTAGTTAGGGTGCACAGTGGTAGTTATCTAAAAGTTTCCTACCATGAGGTACCTCCACTTTGCACAAGGAGGGGGCAGTTTCCACTCAAGGCATTTCTATTAGGATGGAAGGATGTGGAAACAATGGGAAAATGAAGATAACAGTTGGTAGACTGGTGCGTTCTGGCTGTAGCTACAAGAAGAAGCAGGGCCATCCTTGACTCCTTTCAGGGGGCATTGATCAGGCTGCTGGTTATGGAACCCACTAGAGATAGGGCAGTGCTGGGCCTGGTATTTGTAAACAGGGACAGCATTGCAGACACTACAGTGGGTAGTCCCCTGGGTTCAAGCCATCACTATACTGTGTGGTTTGGCATATGTATTGGCAAGAAAAAAAAAAAAACACCGAGATGAGGGACCTGGACTTCAGGAGGGCATATACTAAAGAAATGGGTGACTGACTCAGTAAATATCTTGGGGTAGTTCCAGGGTGAGTGGAGACCCAATGGGAAAAGATCAAATACACAAGGACATCCATAAGGTGGAAATGTCCAAAGGAGAGACACCAGAATGGAGCAGGGTTGCACAAAAAGCTGAATGAGGACAGGATGTGGGATCTCAACATGTATTCCCTGGAGGAGAAGAGAGTGATAGGGGGCATGATTACGATGTGTACCTCACAGGGGTGAACAATGTGCAGATGGGGAGTCTCTTTCAGGGGGAAAAAAGCACCAGAGCACGGTGGCATGCAATGAAGCTGGGAGGGGGGGCTTGAGGGATGTGAGGTAATATTTCTTCTCTGAAAGGGTGGTGGATGCCTGGAACTGCCTGCCAGCAGAGGCAGTGAGGGAAAAAAACAGTGGGGAGCTTCAAACATACATGGGATAGGTTCTGAGGCATAATAAGGGAGGTGGGATGGATGCTGGTGACCAAATTGTGGACATTGTGGCCATCACTGAAACCTGGTGTAATGATAACCATGACTGGGAGATGGCCATACCTGGCTACAACATATTCAGAAGAGACAGAGCAGGCAGGAAGGGAGGAGGAGTGGCACTGTATGTGAAAAATGACATAAGGGCCACAGAGATCCAGGAGGAACAAAATGGGGGAGAGATACTGTGGGTAAAGCTGGAAAGGAAAATGGGGCCAGCCATCTGCACAGGTGTGGTCTATAGACCACCAGCCCAGGAAGAAGAAACAGATAGGGAGCTGATGCTAGCCATCCAAAGGATGGCAGACAAGGGTGAGGTAGTACTGGTTGGAGACTTCAATATTCCAGACGTGGACTGGAGTATCCCAGCAGCAGCAGCATCAACTAGGAGCAGATTTATCCTGGACTCCCTTCAGGGTGCTTTCCTCAAGCAACTGGTCATGGAACCAACTCAGCAGAAGGCAATACTGGACCTTCTGCTCACAAACAGGGACAGTGTGATGGGGGTAAGAGTGGGGGAGCACCTGGGTAACAGTGACCACCAGTCATTGTGGTTTGAAATCACAGAAAGAGCAGAACCAAACCACACAAAAACACGTATCCTGGATTTTAGGGGCAGACTTTGGGAAAATGGGAGATACTTAAAAGAGGCATTAAGGGAATGGGACAGGAATCAGGGGTTGAGGAACAGTGGGCAGTATTTAAAATGGGGATTATAAGAACAACAGAATTATGCATTAAGCAGGTTAGCAAGAGGAAAAGGAAGAAGAGACCATTATGGTTTTCCAAAGAGGTAGCAAAGAAAGTGAAAGCCAAAAGATTGCATTCAGGCAATACAAAAAGACACAGGCAGAAGGGATAGGGAGAAGTACCAGGAGAAACAAAGGGAGGCAGGAAGTCAGTAAGGGAAGCCAAAGCTCAGACAGAAGAACACATTGCAAATCAGTGGTTAAAGGGACAAAACCTTTACAGGTACATAAGTGAAAAAGAAAGACAAAGGGAGGGATAGTGAGACTGAAGGGGAGGATGTGAGTTTGGAGGATGACAACAGTAAAGCTGACATATTGAACAGGTATTTCTGCTCAGTCTTTACTGAGGAAGAGGGGGTAATGGGTCTGAAGGAGTACAAGGGGTGAGAATGGTGCAGAATGGACACAAGTCCCTTTACACGAGTAAGGGTCCTGAAGGAACTGGAAGTCATAAGAGTTGACAAAGCAATGGGGCCAGATGGGGTGCACCCCAGGGTCCTTAAAGAACTAAGAGAGGTGGTGGCTGAACCTCTGGCTATCCTGTTTAGCCAATCACTGGAAACAGGGGAGGTACCCAAAGACTGGAGGACAGCAGATGTAGTCCCCTTATACAAAAGTGGGAACAAAGAGGAAGCAGGGAACTACAGACCAGTCAGCCTCACCTCGGTAGTGGGAAAGATCATGAAGCACTACTGAAGGAGAGACTGGTGGAACATCTGGCTGTCAATGGACTACAGGACCCAAGGCAGCATGGTTTCACCAGGGGAGGTCATGTCAGACCAACCTCATTTAATTTTTGACTGGGTGACTAGGGAGGTGGATCAGGGGAGGGCAGTGGACATGGCCTATCTGGACTTCAGCAAGGCCTTTGACACTGTGCCACAGAGACTATTACACAAACTGGGGAATATGGGTGTGGGCAGGACAGTGAGTGTGGTGGGTAGGTAACTGGCTGGGTGGCAGGACACAGAGGGTGGTGGTAAATGGCTGTCACTCCACAGAGGGAAGAGTGACCAGTGGGGTACCAACAGGGATCAGTGCTGGGACGGTCCTATTCAACATCTTCATCAGTGACATTGCACAGGATATAGAAGGCAGAATTTCACTGTTAGCTGATGACACAAAGCTCTGTAACAGAGTAGACACACCAGAGGGTGTAGACAGAATGAGAAGGACCTGCAGAAACTTGAAGAATGGTCAAGGGTTTGGCAGTTGAAATTCAATACAAAGAAGTGCAAGATAATGCATATGGGGCATAAAAACCTGGCACAATATATCAGTTGGGGGTGAGGATATAGCATGCACCAAGCAGGAAAGGGATCTTGGGGTTGTCATCTCGATGACCTCAAGGTAGGAAACAGTGTGACAAGGCATCAGGTAAAGCAAATAGGATGCTGGGATGTATAGGCAGGGGCATCACCAGCAGGAAAAGGAGGTCATAATTCCGCTATATAAGACACTAGTGAGGCCCCACCTGGAGTACAGTGTACAGTTCTGGAGACCATACCTACGTAAGGACATAGACAGGGTAGAGAAGGTTCAGAGGAGGGCAACAAAGTGGTGCATGGTTGCATCACAAGTCCTATGAAGACAGGTTGAAGGAACTGAACATGTACTCCCTGGAGGAGAGAGGAGAGGGATATGATGAGACATACAAGTATCTTACAGGGAGAAACAGGGTTTGACACACTATTTTTAAGCGAAAAAGGTGTTCCCAGGACTAGAGGGCATGGGATGAAGTTGGAGGAGGGGACGATCAGAGGAATCATGAGACAGAATTTCTTCACAGAATGGGTGGTGGACAAGTGGAACACCCTGCCAGAGGAAGTGGTGGGGGCTGAAACAATCACGGGATTTAAGAATGCATGGGATAGACATAAAGGAATTCTAGAGGTCAGGGGTAAGGGGAAACGGACTTCTAGGAAAACAAACTGAACTTACAAGCTCAAATGGGCAGACTGGGTGGGCCATAGGCCCTTATCTGCCTACACTGTCTATAAATAGGGTCTGAGATGTCAGAACAGAAAGTGAAAAATAGGGTAGACTGAATGGGCCTACCAGTCCTTTTCTGCTAACAAATTCTATAAGGTACAGTAAAAAAGGGGGAGAGGGGATTACAAAGTCAGGACAGGATTATACAGCAACAAAGGCAGAGTGCAGGAACAGCAAAGGAATTTATGATACCAGGAGGGGAGCAGCACACAGGTCAATAAAAGTAGCGTAAAGTAAGAGAAGGCTACAGTGTACGGGGGGTGGGGGAGTAATGCTTAGATCAAAAGAAAATGTTATGTTCTTGCCAGTCCAATGTCATAGAAAGCTGAGGCACAATGTGCCTTACCTCCTGCCATGCCGACAACCAGGGTTTGAGAATGAGATCGGGTCACCGGTGGTCAGCTGACGAGGGACAGGATTAAAGTCCAACAGACAGCTCTCCTCTCCTGTGGTGGGAGGTTTGCTGACTTGGTTTTTAGCTACTCCTGGGTGGAGTCCTGGGGAAAATGCCAGCAGACCAAGTGACACTAAGGGAGGGACTACAGTTCCATAGGGTGTGCATGCCTCCATATGTGCCTGCTTATGTGCTGCTGCGGTGAGTGGGGAGGACAAAAGGGAGAAAGCAGAAAAGGGGATAGCACAGGCTACATGAAGCTCTGTCTGCCTGCCTCTGCCCTGTGCCACTGCCCCTCTCCCATACATCTGGATTGCATCTCTGGGTGGGGGGAGGACAGCCTTCCTGGCCCCACCACTGGGGGGGTCCATGGGGGACACAGGGCTCGGTGGACCAGGTGGTGGATGCCAGGCAAGAGGAGGGCAGATAGGCAGATTTTAAAAAAATGGTTGGCTCTCACAGTAAATACCTTGAGGAGTAATGCAGGGGTGATTGGAGACCCAATGGGAAAAGATCAAAGAGGGAATAGTTAACACAATGGCACGATGTTTCAAGGAAGTAAGCAAGAGAAGGAGAAGGAAGAGGCCACTTGTCATTAGCAACACTACGGGGGGGGGGGGCTGGAAGAGAAGGGAAGCCTCTTTGTGCATGACACCAAGATCTGCAATAGGGAAGACACTCTAGATGGGGTGGAAAAAATAAGAAGAGAGCTAGGCAAATTGGAGGAGTAGTGAAGAGTGTGGCAGCTCAAATTCAATAAAGAAAGCGCAAAGTCATGCACTTCGGCCACAGGAATCCTGGAGAGGAATACAAAATGGGAGGGGGAAGACATACTAACAATGACAAAACTGGAAAGGGCCCTGTGGGTAAACATAATGGATGACCTGAAAGTGGCCGAGCAATGTGAAAAGGTGATGGAGAAGGCCAGAGCAATGCTGGGCTACATAGGAAGGGGCATCACCAGTAGAAAACAGGAGGTGGTGATGCCACTGTTAAGACAATTGGTCAGGCCCCATCTGAAATACTGAGTTCAGTTCTGCAGACTGCATCACCAGAAGGACATTTACTTATTGAATTTTGGTAACCGGGTAAGCCCACTGGGACTATATAGTTCCTTTTTCAGGGGCAATCCAGGAATAGCAGTAAATACAAAAATAGTGCATTAACAGAGAAAGGCAGAGAATATATCCTAAGCTACGGCAGTTTCCTAACAGGATAACAACATATGGGTATCACAAAAGGAGTACAATAAACAATATATGCTGACGTAGTAAGACAATGTCATTAATACAATGCCTACCTAGAAAAAAATATATCGTTTTTATACATGGGAGGGTAGCTACATAAAGGTAGATTGGATCCACTTCTTTGCTCTTCTAAAGAGGAAGACTGCTGTACGGATTAGTGAGAAACAAAGGAAGAGTCATCTGGAACAGGCACAAAACAGTGGAGCCAGATAGGAGGGTTAGCAAAGAGGATTTAAATTTGGGTTAGGAGGAACAGGCTAGTAAGAGGTGTGGTAAGGAGTTCCAGGCAAAAACAGCAGAGAAATCAAAAGATCTTCGTGCCACAGCTAGTTATGGTTTGGGCAAAACAAACAAGGGCAGGGAGGCAGACCTTAGGGCTCATTGAGGTTGCTGAAGCCGAGCAATCTCACCAAGGCTGGGAGGAGTGTATTTTATAGACCAACTTATGCATCAGGCAGAGGGCAGCCACACGAAGTTTAGAGTCAAAGGATAACCAACCCAATGAAGAAAGGAAATCACAGTGGTGATAATGGGCATGAACACCCAGAGCAAATCTACCCACCCTATGGCACACCTGTTAAAGATGGGATATTACTGTTAATTTGGCTGTGAGTAGTAGAGTAGCGCAATAAGTTAGAAAAGGAAGGAGCGATGCAGCTGCTATCTTGAGGCGGGAGGCTAAGGTGAGGAAGGGACAGATACGGTACAGCATGCCACGCTTTTGCTGAATAGATTTGGTAATGATTGAGACATGAGCGTCAAGAGAAAGTGCTGAGTCAAGGGTGAGTCCCTGATATTTAAAAGACTGAACCGACTCAAGGACATCACCAATACAAGTGAGGATCACAAGGGAAGGTTTGAGATGCATAGAGGAAGGAGGATGGGAGAACAGCATGCTTTTAGTCCTTTTTTGTGTTAAAGAACTACTTGATGTTCAAGGAATGAGTCCTCAAGAGTACAGAAATCTCTCCCTAAGGTGTGATTGATCCACTCGATGTCAGAGGAGGAGTGGTAGATAATGGCATCATCCACATAGAAATGCATAGAGGTCACTCCACAGTTGTCTGGTAACTCATTAATGAAAAGAGAGAATAATAGAGGGCCCAAGATGGAGCCCTGAGGTACTCCATGGGAGATATGTCTGAGGTTGGATAAAGAGCCTGCCCATTTGACCCTTTGCTAGTGGTTCAGAAGATAGTTCTGGACCCAGTGTAAGGCATTGGAATCAAGACTGAGGAGATGTAGCTGCCGGAGCAGAAGACCATGACTGACCAAGTCAAAGGATTTAGTCAGGTCCAGACAAAGATAGCCCCAGTGTCGGGGCCTTGGTCCATGACATGGAACAGATCAAAGGTGACTTTTGTTAGGGCAGTAAGGGAATTATGATTTTTCTGACAGCCATGCTGGCAAGGGGAAAGCAGGTGATAGTGGTCAAGGTAGTTCTGTAGGGGGTTATAAGGAATACGTTCCTGGATTTTGGCAAGTGGACAGAGGATTGAGATGGGCTTATAGTTCTCGACTGTGGTGTTAATGCCACCCTTAAGTACTGGAACAACCACTGCAATGTTCCACTTATACAGGACAGTGCCTGTAAGAAAGGACCTGCTGAACAGGTCACGGATGCAGTAAGCTAGAGCAGCAGCTCCCAGCTTAAGAAATCTAGGCTCAAGAGTATCAAGCCAGGACAACTCTTGGCTTTCAGGCTAGCAAGTATTTATTTATTTAGTACTAGGATTACAAATACCTTTGAACCAGAGGTTCATTTACAAAGGTTCCACGTCAGCAGAGGGTACAATACAGAAACAGTAGCAAATACAATACAAGTTTTAGAAGTGATACAGCAGTACAATACCAAAGACAAACAATGTGGTGCAATTAATAAAGAGCAGGTATACACATGGAAGGCATGGATGCAAATGAGAAACATCCTAGTGGTGAGGGGAGAGAAGCTAGGGGTTGGGAGTAAGGACCGGGGGGATTAGGCAGTCAGGGATTTGGCATTATCATAAGTGCAGAGAGAAGAGAATGGATTAAGTGCTAGGTAGCAGGGGGGGGAAATGAAGAGAGACCAGGGGATAAGGAGGGAGCATGAGAAGGTACAAGGGAGGGAACAGAAATGGTTAAGGGAGGGACAAGAAAGGAGGGGAGGAGAGGAATGGAGGGTTATGGGGAGGAGATGAGGTGATATGGAAGGAGGAAAGAAAATGGGTGTCAGAGGTAGGAGGGGAAAGGGTGGGGGAGGGAAGTGCCAGCAGATGGGAGGTAGGAGAGAGTGGGAGGAGAGTAGTGGGAGAGGTGGTGGGGGAGGTGAGGTGGGCAGTAGGGGTGAAACAGTGAGCCGTGAGCCAGGGTGAATGGTGAGCCATGAGCCTAGGTGGAGCAGTCACAGCTGCTTTGTTCAGTGAGGTCTTGGCAGAGTTTACATTTGAATGGTCCAATATTGTTGTCAGCTAAAATTTCAAGAGGAAGGCTGTTTGTCAGCAAGGGGGCCCCTAGAGTAGAATGCACATTGAGCCTGGGTGGTGTGGCAGAATGGAATGATATATGTGGATTTGAGGGAACTGCGTGTGAAACGTGTATTGGCAGCAGGTACCATTAAGGGGTATGTTGCAGGGGGTGTAAGGTTAATGCAGATTTTCTTAGCCAGAATGCAGGACTGGTAGGCAAGTCCACTGTTAAGGTCGAGCCAATTTGAGTGCTTGTAGAGATCACAGCTATGTGTGCGCATCCCTGCACCAGTGATAAGCCTACAGCACTTGTTTGGGGCTGCCTGATACATGTTAGGGTAGTATCCATGGCAGCCCCATAGAAGACTAGCCAATAATCAATAATGGAAAGGACAGAGGTAGTTATTGCCGCTCGCATGACTTCATTGGTTAGACAGCGATGATGGTGGTAGAGGACCCCTATTCTTGAGTTAGTTGATCTTGTGACATGATGAACATGCAAGGTGAAGGACACTGTGCTGTCAAGGATAATACCAAGGTATTCAAACTCCTGCACATGCTCAAGGGGCCGCTGTAACTCATTACAGATAGTGAGGTTAACAGTTCTGAATTTACTATGCGAGCTGTGAAACATCATGGACTTTGTTTTTTTTGTGAATCATTAAAAGTTTATGTTGAGCAAGCCAGGATTCAGCTAGGCTGAAGTTCATCTGGAGGTCCTAGGAGAGCGGGACAGGGTCTATGTGGGTGAAAAAAAGGACGGCATCATCAGCATAGAGTATCATATTATTATTACAAGCAGCAGGAAGATTATTGATGAAGAGGCTGAAAAGCAGAGGGCCCAGGATTGAACCCTGGGGGACACCACAGCGAACAGGGAAGTCACTTGAGGAAGAGTTGGCGATTTTGACTTTTTGACTCCTAGCTAGAAGGTAGCTTTCAAACCATTTGGTGACAGCATTTGAAAGGCCAAAGGTAGTGAGAGAATTCAATAAGAGTTAGTGGTTCACGGTGTCAAATGCTTTGGTCAGATCAATGAACACCGCACCCAGTTGGTGGCCTGTGTCTAACGCCTTATGAATATGGTTAGTGAAATCTAGCAGGACAGTGGCAGTACTATGGGCTTTTCTAAAACCATGTTGTTGTGGGCAGTGTAGGTTATATTTGTCGAGATGTTCAGACAACTGGTCAGTAACAATCTGTTCAAGTGCCCTGGAGAGTGGGGGGGGAGACAGAAATGGAATGGTAGTTGGAGTGAAAGGACCTGTCTATGCTTTTATGAATAGGTGTAACACCAGCTGATTTCCAGAGCTGGGGGAATTGTCTAAGGAAGAGTGAGAGATTCAGGAGTTTAGTGAGAGGGTGTAGGACAATGTCACGTGACAGCAAGAGGAGTTTAAGGTTAAGTGTATCACTGCTGAAACTAGCTTTGCTTAGGACGTTAAGGTACTTTCTAGCTGCGGCCATGGACACCCTCTATTAAGTAGAAAGGAGGGGAATTGCTGGGGAGGTTGGTTTTATTATTGGTGCAACGCAGGGCTGAGTCATCAAAGAAGTTAGGAGGAAGGACACTACTCAGATCAGTGAAAGCGTGATTAAAGGTGTCTGCTATTTCTTTGTGGTCCTTGACAGTAGAGCTATTTACCTCAAGCATAGTGGGAGGGGCTTTACTGGGTTTTCCCGTAAGTCTCTTGATGTTCTCCCAGAAAGTTTTAGTGTTTCCCCAGGAGTTTGTAAGTTCCTGTTTTAGTAGGCTTGTTTGGCTCTGCGTATTGCTATTGTGCATGGGTTCCTAGCAGCTTTATAGAGCTGCATGTCGTGCTGTTGCCCCGAGTCCATGGCTCGGTGCCAGAGATTATCTCGATTCTGCATCATGGAGATGAGTTTGGGGATAATCCAGAAATTAGTGGGGATCGAGTTTCTCTTTCGGAGGCAAAATTGTTGCAAACATAATTAAACTGGGAAATGAAGAAGTCAAGGGCCGGTCAGCACAATTCATGGGGTTGAGGTGTGCCCAGTCAATTGTAGATAGGGTGGCAAGGAATTGAGGGAGCTTTCCTTTTTAAGGCTCATTTGTAAGAAAATGAGGTCTTAGGTATAGGTGTCTTGTTTGACCAGTGGCAGATAACAGGGGAGTGATCACTAACAGCATCAGGTAGAACTCCCATGTGAGTGATTCTGCTAGGATGAGAGGTGAGGATCAGATAGATAGGGAGCTATTACCAGTCTTATAATTAAACCTAGTGGGGGCAGTGACCATTTGAGTAATATCTAGAGCAGCAATAGCATCCTTATATGGGTCAGCTTCAGGTGCCAGCCAGTTAATATTTAGGTCACCCATTACAATTGACTCACCGCGGTGGGGGATGGTGTCTAGGAAGTCAGTGATCATTTGAAAGTCATTTACCTGATCCTGCAGGAGTAAGTATACCGATAAGACTGTGAGGGATGTACCCTGCTGGCCAAAGATTATTTTTTACTGTCAGCATTTGTAAGCTGTGAACAGTGGGAGGTATCGGGATAACATGACCTTTAAGTGTGTCTTTCAAATAAATGGTGCAGCCAGCTCCGCGCTTGACCATTTTGTCGAGCCAAAATAGGACATAGCCAGGAACTGATATGGCATTGTCAGGGACCTTAGGTGACAGCCATGTTTCGTTGAGGGCTATAATATCAGGCCTATGTTGTATCACCCAGATTTGGAGGGCAATTAGCTTAGCAGGCAGGCTGCAGATGTTAATAGATGCCAGCTTGAGGGTGCTCTGTTTGTTGTGCCGCACATATGACGTTGTGGAAGGACCAGGGTTTGGGTGAATGTTACCAGCAAGGAGGAGGAGAAGTGCAATCCGAGTAAGATAGTGAGCAAGGAGCTTCCCAGCCTTACGCCATCTTCTTCTGGATGTTTTTTTTAGCAGGAGACTTACAGCAGGGTGTGAGAAACTGTAGAAGGGGATACTCGGGTAGGGGGAGGAGGTTATCCCTGTTATTATAGAATGGGCTATCATGGGAGCAAAGAGCTGTGTTTTGGTGCAGGGTAAGGTACTCCAAGGGACATATCCTGACATAGAGTGGTGAAGATGGTAAGGGAGGGTTACTAGTGTATGGGCAGTTAAGGGGGATGAAAAGGAGAAAAAGTAGTAGTGGCAGGAAAGTGTTTGGGAACATGTTGAAAGGGATGCTGGTGACCAGATGCACAGGGAATAGACAGCGTGCAGAGCTTAAGAGATAGTGTGGGGACATGATGGCTGCCTGATCAGATGCTTCTCAACCAGCTCCTGCTCCTACACTCTATCCACCTCCTATTTTCACTAACAACAAATCTTAAAGTACCTGAAAAACCAGCAAAACTGGCATTTAAGAACTCCAAGAGTAAAGCGACTCAGTCACTGAGCAAGAAACTAGCCGCTATGGAGGCAGAAATGCAGGACAGCTTACCTCAGCACACGCCTCCTACCATGCCGAGCAAAGAGAACGCCTCCAAGTGTGGCACGGCAATCTCCATGGCGGGCATGCATAACTCAACATCGCAGGCCGCACTAACTGAAGATAAATTCCTCGAGGGCCTAAATCCTCTAAAAATCACCCTGAAGTCCTTGGCTACAGACATACAGGTTATTTCTAATTCTTTGGCAGCCCTTGCTCAACGTACAGAGGATAATGAGGTGCGAATCTCTTCCTTGGATGACTGGTAGGACAGATTAGAACCAGAGGCGACTCAACTACGCCAACGCCTGAAAGTGATGGAAAAAAAAATGGAAGCTCTTGAAGGACATTCCAGGAGGAACAATCTTGTAATAATGGGGTTACCTGAAGGAGAGGAAGGTTCATCGGCAATACTCTTCATGCAGAAATTCTGTCTCAAAATAGCAGACCCCTCTCCTAATGGGCCAGTATATGTTGTGGAGAGAGCCCATAGATCGCTGCACCCGACTGCCCCCATGGTGCACCGCCTCGCTCCCTGATTTTTCATCCCCGGACCAGATGGTTTTCCCTCCAATTTTTATAAACTTTTGTCCAAAGAATTGGTGCCCATCCTCCTACAACTCTTTTCCTTTCTTTGTCAAGAGGGGATCACAGATCACTCACTATTAGAAGCCCTAATTATAGTATTGCCTAAACCAGGCAAGCCACAGGACAAAGTTATTAATTATCGTCCCATCTCGCTCATGAACTATGATATGAAGATTTTCGCTAAAATCCTCTCCTTCAGGATTATGCAAGTATGGGAGAGTCTAATTAGTCCTGAACAGGTGGGTTTAATGAAAGGGAGAACCTCAGTTGACCACCTTAGAAAATTGACACATGTCTTCTCCGCATCCAGGGAGGCTGATCACCTCAGGGCTTTGGTCTCCCTGGATGCGGAGAAGACATTTGACAGGGTCTGGTGGGATTTCTTGTTCATGGTGCTTGAGAAGTTTGGGTTCCCTAACTCCTTCCGGAAGTGGATCTGGATACTATAC
The DNA here is from genome assembly GCA_016271365.2 of Neoceratodus forsteri. NCBI lineage: Eukaryota > Metazoa > Chordata > Ceratodontiformes > Ceratodontidae > Neoceratodus > Neoceratodus forsteri. The sequence goes on along the minus strand of CM057457.1, from coordinate 387,540,809 downwards.
TCTAATCTGACAGCTAGTGTATATTGTAATGGAGTACTGTCAAAGAGCTTATGTTTAAATTCTGGCACATAGCAGGGATGCCCCCTGTCCCCCCTATTATTTAATCTATACTTGGATCCCCTAATATGTAGTCTGAAGGCTTCCCCAAATATTTTTGGTATTCCAATTGGGAATCTTGCGCCAGCGCTATCGGTATATGCAGATGACATACTGCTCCATTTGACTCAGCTACCCTCTTCTATACCGGAGGTCATGTGTCTCATTTCTGAATTTGGGAAGCATTTGGGGTATAAACTTAATTTGGACAAAACCACCATGATGCCCCTAAATGCTAAACCTAACCTTGCTGAATATACCCACCCTGGTATTACATGGGCAGAAGAATTGAAATACTTAGGACTCCATTTATCGGTAAACCAGCTAGCTATGAAAACACAAAATGTAGACAAACTTGTAGAAACTATAAATTCTGACCTTCATAGATGGTCCTCCCTCTCCCTTTCTTTACAAGCTTGGATTAGTGTTATAAAGATGAACATCCTGCCACGACTCTTGTATCCACTTAACCTTTTAAGTGTATACATTCCCAAGAAATGGTTCCAGAAAGTCCACTTTATAATTAGCAAGTTTATTTGGAAGGGGAAAACACCTAGAAAGGCTTATACTTCACTAAGTGCACCAAAACAGCTGGGGGGGGGGGGCTGAAGCTGCCTAACTTATATCTTTACTATTTAGCAAGTCATCTAGTCAAATACGCCAGATGGATGAAAAACATTAATCAGGAACTAGGGTATACCCCCCGATTTGGCTAAATGTTGAAAAAAATTATTTCCCAGTATTAGGGATAACACTTAATAGTTTATTATACATTTCCCTCTCCAAACTACTGAACAGCTTAAAAGAAACCGTTATCAAGGTCTCCGTATGGGTTCACACCCAATTGTGCAGATCCATGCGATATAACAATTTCCTAGATATCCTACAACCTCTTTTGGGTAACCCAAATTTTAAATTGGGTGGGGTAATGTCAAATGCCTCAAGTTTCCCAGAACTGCAAGGAAAATGTATCATTGATTTGTTGGCTGAAGGACGGATTCCTAATAGCAGGGTAACCTTCTCGGAGGTGCTACCCATCTATGGCATAGGAGAGGCTAGGGTGTTCCGTACCATGGGATTCAATCAGTGGTTGAAAAACTGGTGTGGAGCTCAGGGATTTGGCTTCATTGGGGACTGGGGGTCCACCTGGAGTGATGCAAGCCTATACTGGCATGATGGGCTGCATCTGTCCGGGAGGGGAACCAGGATCCTAGGTGATAGGTTTAAATGCTTCATTGGCAAGCTTTTAAACTAGCTAAGGGGGGAGGCACTGGAAAGGAGCAGGAAAATCCTAGCCCCCAAACAATCACGGTAGTAAGTGTGGCAAACACCAACATGGAGGTGTCGATAGGGAGAAGGGCAGGGGTAAATGGAGAAAGTGACAAAGGCAAGAAGGACAGGATGGGGCAAAGGGGCAAGTGCCATCAGGAAATGGAGGGTAATGAGTACCAATGCTGCGAGTCTGGGCAACAAGCTCCTGAGCTGGTGGCCTTAATGGAAGAGGGATGCCTGGATATCAGAGAAGTCACAGAAACATGGTACACAGAGAACCATGACTGGGATGTTAACATACCAAGTACATAACCTACAGGAGAGACAGGCAGGGGAGAAGAGGGGAGGAGTAGCTCTCTATGTAAAGGAAGGGATAAAAGCAACTGAACAAAAGAGTAAACAGGGAGGAGAGGAGGCACTGTGGGTCACCTTGGAGACTGGAAAGGGCACCACAATCCGCACAGGGGTTGTGTACAGAGCCCCATGTCAGGGGGAAGGAATGGACAAGGATATGATAGAAGGCATTCTTAGAATGGCAGAGAAAGGGGAGATACTGTTGATGGGAGACCTGAATATGCCAGATGTTAACTGGAGCACATTTGCTGGCGACATCCAAGAGCAGGGCCATTCTTGATGCCCCACAGGTGGCAGGCATTAGACAGCTAGTTTTGGAACCCACTCGTGAGGGAGCAATCTTCAGACCCTGTCTCAAACGGGGCAGTGAGAGGATCTCAGATCTAGAAGTGGGTTGCCATCTGGGGACAAGTGACCATCAAACAGTGTGGTTCACGTTAAACTCAGCTACAGAGTCAAGCTCATACAAAAGTGAGGGTACTGGACTTTAGGAGGGCTGACTTTGGCAAGATGGGAGAGTGCCTCAGAAAAGCACTAGCAAACAGGCTAGAAGGAGGTGTGGAGCAACAATGGGAATTATCAAACTGCCATCACAGAGGCAACAAGCCTTGTGTGAAGCAAATAAACAAATCAAAACGAAAGAAAAGCCACTATGGTTCTCAAGAGAGGTGGCTGTGAAAGTCAAGAAGAAAAAGATAGCATTCCAGAAGTATAAGGAAACACAGAAGGAGCAGGACAGCGAGCTGTACCAGTTAAGGCAGAAAGAAGCAGGGAGGGAAGTCAGAATAGCAAAGGCCCAAACTGAGGAAAGATAGCCAACTCAGTTAAGAAGGGGATAAAACCTTTATAGGTACATCAGCTGAGAAAGACAAAGGGAGGGATAGTGAGGCTGAATAGAATAAACGGTGGGTGGGCAGAGGGGACAGTGAAAAGCAGGAATACTGAACGGTATATCTGCTCAGTATTCACAAAGAGGAGGGGACGTGCCTAATCCAATTAACAGAAGCACTCTTGATAGGGGGGTGGATCCCAGTCCTTTCACAGAAGAAAGGGTTCTGCAAGAACTCCTAAAACTGAAGGTGGACAAAGCAATGGGTCCTGATGGAATTCACCCCAGAATTCTAAAAGAATTAAGGAAGGAACTAGTGAAACCACTGGCTACTCTTTTTAATAAATCATGGGAGGATGGTGTGGTACCCGAGGACTGGAGGAAGGCGGATGTGATTCCCCTTCACAAAAGTGGGACCAAGACAGAGGCAGGAAACTACAGACCTGTCAGTCTGACTCTGTGGTAGGGAAAGTGATGGAGTCACTTCTGAAGGAAAGAATAGTTGAGTACCTAGAGGTCAGTGGAGCACAGGATCCAAGGCAGCAGGGGTTCACAGCGGGAAGGTCATGTCAGACGGATCTAATAGATTTCTTGACTGGGTGACCAAAGTAGTAGACCAGGAGGGGCTGTGACATGGCCTACCTAGACTTTAGCAAGGCATTTGACACAGTCCCACACAAAAGATTATTAGTCAAATTAACCAGCCTGGGAGTGGGTCCCAGGGTGGTAGCCTGGGTAAAACATTGGCTGGACAACAGGACACAGAAGGTAATTGTAAGTGGAGTCCACTCTGAAGAAAGGCGGTTACTAGTGGGGTACCGCAGGGTTCAGACATTGGGTCCAGTCCTTTTAATGTCTTCATCAGTGACATTGCAGAGGGACTGAAGGAAAAGTATGTCTTTGCAGATGACACAAAGATCTGCAACAGGGTTGATACAAGGAGGCGGAAAGCATGAAAAGGGACTTGGCAAGGTTGGAGGAATGGTCTGACGATGGCAGCTAGGATTCAATGCAAAAAGTGCAAAATAATGCACCTGGGAAACAAGAACCCAGGGAAGAATACACAATGGGTGGGGAGGTAGTAACAACAACAAAACAGGAAAGGGACCTGGGGTAATCATATCAGATGACCTTAAGGTTAGCAAGCAATGTGAGAAGGCAGTAGGGAGGGCCGGGGTATACTGGGATGTATAGGGAGAGGCATCAGCAGCAGAAAACAGGAAGTTGTTATCTCTCTGTACAGACAGTTGGTGAGACCCCATCTGGAATACTGTGTCCAGTTCTGGAGACCCCATCTCTGCAAGGATATAGACAGGATAGAGGCAGTCCAGAGGAGGGCAATTAAAATGGTGCAGGGTCTGCAAGAGAAGCCGTATGAGGAGAGACTAAAGGAGCTTAATATGTATACCTTGAGGAAAGAAGGAGAGGGGGACATGATAGAAACTTTCAAGCTACCTCAAGGAATCAACAAAGTCCAAGAGGTAGCATCTTTCAGAAAAAGAGACTTGCAAGAACAAGGGACACAATTTAAAGATAGAAGGAGGGCGGTTCAGGGGCAATGTGAGGAAGTATTATTTCACAGAGAGGGTAGTGGATGCATGGAACAGCCTTCCTGAGGAAGTTGTGGAGTCTAAAACTGTGGGAGAATTCAAGAATGCATGGGACAGACATAAGGCAATTCTTGTGGGGGGCAGGAAGATATAGGCTGTTGGTTAAATAGGATCTGTGGCCTATCCTGTAGGTAGGGAAAAGGGCAGACTAGATGGGCCTAGCGGTCCTTATCTGCCGTCAAAGTCTATGTTTCTATGTTACTAACCTCACTTAATCTTCCCATAAGACATATTTGTCGAATTTTTCAACTGAGACACCTACTGGTCACATGGTTTGGAACCTTAGAATGGACCAATGATAACAGCAACTTTACATCTACAGTCATATCCTTTGCAGACCAACCCCATGCAGTATCCCAACTGATTCCCCTGTTATTTGCACAAATATACCCTGCAACCACTGGGGAGCTGCAATATTGGCCGTCCACCTTACCCTCTACCCCCCTGACATGGTCTACTTTGTGGAAAGATCTGTATTGTTATGTAACTAATGACAAATCATGCCTTAGCCAGTTTTACATATTGCATAATATGTATTACATCCCCCTTCACTTGTACAAAATGGGGAGACTGCCCTCAGCACAATGCACTAGGTGTAATGCAGCAGACAGAGACATCTTTCACGTATTATGGAATTGTTCTAAAGTAGCCCCTACATGGAACAAATTTCAAGTAAATTTGGACCCCTTATTGAGGATACAGGAGTGTTTTTCTCTGGAGGTTTACATACTGGATAATGTTTCAGACATCTTTGACAAGGAAAGGAGGTATCATATCTCCCCAGTATCGATGGCTATTAAAAAGGTCATACTGCGTCATTGGGTCGACCAGGAAGTTATTACTTATACGAATGTCTAAATGAAATATTATTCAACTTAAGGGTAGAGAAAACAATTGCCAGTCTTAGAAATCATCCAAGATCCTATACAAAAAATGGAGCAAACTGGAAACTCTATTGTTGAACAATAAATAAATAAATTAAATTAATAATAAACATGTACCTCAGTAACTAAAGACATAGGGACTGTAGTCCCACTCCCTACTTGTTGCCTAAACTGGGTAGTCTCAATACACCAGATTGGGTATAAGAACATAGTATGGTATTAATGCCCAGGAGTCGCCAACTTCCTATTCGTGATTCCAATACCAACCCTTTTCCTTTTCGTCACTGTGGTCTCCAGGGGAGGGAGGGATAGGGAAGGGGGGGGGATAATGTGGAGTATGTTATGTCTTTTTCTGTTTTATTGTCCTACTGTATATGACATGTCAACCTAACTTAAGTTATATATAAAGTAAATGTATTGAGTGACCCCGTTTGAGATGCATTACAAGTACGGGGATTCTACTGCTTCTCATATGCTACTGTAAGAAGAAATATATTAAAGTGTATTGTTGTCCATGTCTTATGTGAGAATATACCAATAAAATAAATTCAATTAAAAAGAAAAAATAGATGGTGTGGCAGGGGTGAAATAAACAGGAACTGACTGAGTAGACGAGGGGTGTACAGAAAACACCAGTATTACTGACAGAGCCATCTATTTCATGCAAAAGATTTACACATACTAGGGTTTACTAAGTTTGTCAGGAAACAAATTGGCCAAGGCCCATCGAGATTTTCCCCCACAATGTGTGGGCCATTTAGTGATGATTCTGGTTCGACAAAAGCCAGATATCAAGTTCTTTTTTAAACGTTGTAAAGTTATTAGAATTAACTAGTTCTTGGGGTAAGGTGTTCCAAAGATATGGTGTTCGTAGAAGAGAGGTTGTGCCAATAGGATATGCAAAGCTAAGGAGAGATGGGCCGTAGCATATTTAAAGGAGGCCTAGGAAGTTGGGGATCCCAGCTAGAAACACTCAGTTTTGCACCGCAAAAGTTCAGACCTAGAAGTTCTGATCCCAGCTAGAAGGCACTCCAATAGGAAAAGGCCAGGTAGCAGGACGGACCAATCGGGACCTACAACCAGAAACACCACTCCAACCAGACGGCAGGTGCAAAAGGCACCAGAGATTCAAACCATAGTGGTAGTACCTGAACAGAGTGTCTGGGTGGCAGTTCCAGGAGGGTGGGCCAGGGATGCTCAGCTTGGTGGGCGGTGGCTGAGATTGTGGCTGTTGCATGCCGCTGAAGAAGCCGGTGCACTGTCTCAGGGCGATGGATGCCTAGTAGAGTAGAGAGAGTGGTATCAATTAATTTAAAGTCTGGTAGTGGGGGGGGGTTGCTGGCAGCAGACCATTGGCAGGAGGGTGGGGTGAAATTAAATCTCAAAAGGTCCAGGAGGGCAGTTACAATAGGGACAGGTTAGGTAGAGAACAAAAGGGGGATTAAGGAGGGATGTGCGACAGGAGTTAAGAACAGGGAAGGGGGCAGGGTGAGTGCCATAGGTCAACTGGGCTAGGCAGCGGGAGACTGGCAGAAAAGGAAAAAAGTAAATAAGTTAAAAGGGACAAAGGGAAGCTCAGCTGAAACAGGAGTTAAGTTAGTAATGAGGGTGACAGGCAGCAATTATAAGTCCTACGATTAGCTCTAAACAGATTAGAAGACAACAGTGGGGTTTCAGTCTGGCAGTAAACCTTACATAACATGAATAACAAACTGAATTAAGTAATCAATAAACTTTCTTAAGGGAGGCAAGTTTCAGATGGAAGGCTGGGAGGGCACCAAGATTTGCTTCAGAGAGAGGGTCGGGTAGCAAGGGAAGGGAATTGATGAACTAAGCAGTATAGCTCTGAAGGTTAGTAAAACATTCGTTGAAGCAAGAGGCGATGGATGAGGGGTCAAGAAGAATGTTATTCTGGGCGATGAAGGAGCTAGGAATTTCTGTGGCTTTGCACCCTGATCAGTGAGTTCACCTGGCACCAGAATTCTTTAGGATTTGTGGAGGTGCTCAGTTTTGAGAGACTTGTAATGAAGGCATTTGGTCATATTAATGTTGCTCTTACACCTGTTCTTAAGTTGCCTGTAGTCTTGCCAATCAGTAGGTAGCCCACTGCATTTAAATCTCCACCAGGCCTTATCTCTGGTTGACATGAGTTTTCTAAGCTCCCTGGAAAGCCACGGAGCTTTTAACCTTTGAGACCTACACTTTTTTTGTAGTTCATGACTATTAACTATTGTAGTGAAGGTGAATATAAAGAAGTCAAGGGCAAGGTTGATGGCAGGAAGTGCGTTAATGGGCCACCAGTTAGCATCATTTAGAGATGCAATAAAGGCACTGGGGTCAAAATGAGACATGTCTCATACCAGGGAGAGCCTTGCAGGGGGTATAGGGAAGTTATTGCGCCAGATGCAGCAGGTGGGGGAGTGGCCACTGATATTGTCGGGGAGGACACGTACTTCTTTAACCCAATGAGCGCAGTTGGTGATCACCCAATCAAGCAGGGAGTGGTTACCTGATTTAGTATAAATTTGAGTCGGTTCATTAATTACTTGGACTAGACTGCAATCAACAAGAAAAGTATGCGCCATGTCTGAGAGGGGGCTCAACCAATCAATATTAAAGTCACCACAAAGAACAAGATCAGAAGGAGAGAAGGCAGGTTCTGACCTCCTTGGGGGGGAACGTAGGCACAATCAACAATTATTTTCTTAGACAATCCTAGGGTCAAGGAGAGAAATAAAGACTCCCACACATGGGGGCCAGGACTAGGCAAAGGAATCTCCGTGGAGTTAAGGTCAGATCTAATACAGTCATCAGATCCTCATTCATTCCCTTTACCCAACTCTATCCTTCCTAAAGCAGTTGTAGCCCATTATTGCTGCATCATGTTGTCCGATGCTAGGATTCAACCATGACTCAGAGATGCCAAGTACATCTGGAGCATAATGTTTAACCCAGGCTTCCAACTCAGCCATTTTAGGGTGAATACTTTGAGGGTTTAGATGGGCAATTTTCAGCCCTTTAGGGGTTTTATTAGGGTGGGAGTGCACGGTGCAGAGGTAGGCCTAGGGTTGAGCTCAATGCCACCTGCCCTGATTAGCAAAATGAGCAGGGTGAGGAAAGTCAGACAAGGTACTAAGTTGGTGTCTCCAGCTCTTAGGCTGAGTAATAAGAGTGCCCAAATATTTTCTTAGCCAATGGCCAAGGTACACAGCACTACTTTTGGGGAGAACTGGATAAATGAAATGTACATGTGTTACAACAGGTTTAAAGTGATATGATGGGGGGTGTAGGCTGCATAAGGGAGGGAGTTTCAGTAAGTGGGCAACAAGGTAGTCTGCAGGGCGACAGAAATGGCGAATGGAATGTACTAGAAAACATATGAGGAAAGACTGAAAGACCTCAATAAATATACCCTGGAGGAAAGGAGGGAAAGGGGGGATATGATAGAGACATTCAAGTATCTCAGGGGAATCAACAAGGTCCAAAAGAGCAGCAAAAAAAAGAGATGTGCAAGAACACGGGGTCGCAATATAAGGCAGTGAGAAGGGGAGACTTGGGATAATGTGAGGAGTTATTTTTTTCACAAAAAGGGTGGTGAATGCATGGAACAGCCTCCCAGCAGAAGTGGTAGAGGCTAAAATGATTGGTGAGTTCCAGAATGCATGGGATAGACAGAAGGCAACCCTAATGTTGGCAAGAGAGTGTAAGCTGCTGATTATTTATTTATCTATTGGTATTTTGGAAAAAAACTTTGAGCCAGAGGCTCGTTTACAGAGGTTCCACATCTTTACACAGTACAGGCAAAATGCAAACAATAAGGTAGAATACTACAGGATACATTCGATAATACAGGAGGTACAGGGAGACAAAATGCAAACAATAATGTAGAATAATACAGGATGCATTCGATAATACAGGAGGTACAGGAAGGCAAAAAAAAACACAATAATGTAGAATAAAACAGGATACATTCAATAATACAGGAGGTACAGGGAGACAAAATGCAAACAATAATGTAGAATAATACAGGATACATTCGATAATACAGGAGGTACAGGAAGGCAAAAACAATAATGTAGAATAATACAGGATGCATTCAATAATACACGAGGCACAGGGAGACAAAATGCAACCAATAATGTAGAATAATACAGGATACATTCAATAATACAGGAGGTACAGAGAGAGACAAAATACAACCAATAATGTAGAATAATACAGGATAAATTCAATAATGCAAGAGTTCCAAGGAGACAATTACGTTGTAGACAACAGATTACAGTATCGTATTTAAATCAAAATCAAATCAAATCAGTGTTTATTTGTAATGTGCTTTTCAAAATACCAAAGTGCAGATACATAATAGAATTTAACATATAACAACAATAAATACAAATATAAAGACAATTAAAAGGCAGTGGGATAAACTTATTCAAAGGCTAATTCAAATAAATAGCTCTTCAATGAGGCTTTAAATGACTCTGTAGACAGGCATTCTCTAGTCCGACGAGGTAGAGAATTCCACAGGGTTGAGGCCATGAAAGAAAAAGCTCTGGCCCCAGATGACTGGAGGCAAACTCTGGGAATCTCTAGCAATCCCTCATCGGTGGAATGGAGTGGGCGGAGAGGGCGGTAGGGTCGAAGGAGATCTTGCAAGTAGCCCGGTCTCAGTCCATGTAGGGTCTTATAGGTCAGCAACGTGACCTTGAAGGTGATCCTCCATCACACCGGCAGCCAGTGCAGTTCGTGCAGCACAGGTGTGATATGGCAAGTTCTTGGTAACCCAGTCAACAACCTGGCTGCAGCGTTCTGCACCAGCTGCAGGCAACGGAGATCCACCTCCGGCAACCCTAGATATAGAGCATTACAGTAATCAAGACGCGAAGAAACAAAAGAGTGGACCAACACAGGGATGTCATCGTGTGGAACAAGGTGTTTTATGTGGGCTGTATTCCTCAGATGGTAAAAGGAAGACTTGACAACGGCTGACACCTGTGTCTTCAGTGTCAGCTCGCTGTCAAGAATTACGCCCAGATTCCATACCTGTTCAGAAGGTCTCAACTGGTTACCCCCTAACACAAGGCCAGAGGGAGACCCAGGAGTCAACTTCTCTGCACGGTGACCCGGGTCCACCACCAACACCTCAGTCTTGTCCGGATTCAGTCTTAACCAGTTAGCACTCATCCAGTCCTGAATCTCAGCGAGGCAGTTGTTAAAGACCGATAATGCGTCATTCTGTTTGGGTTCAAAGGACATATAGAGCTGAGTATCATCTGCATAGCAGTGAAAACTCAGCCCATAACACCTTATAATGTCTCCCAATGGCAGCATGTACACCGTGAACAACATGGGGGAAAGCACAGAGCTCTGTGGCACCCCACAGGGCAGAGCAAAGGAGCAGACGAAAACATTCCAGATACAACCCTCTGAATTCTGCCCATGAGGAAAGAATGGAACCATCTGAGGACTGTCCCTGACAGTCCGCAGAGCAGCTGCAGGCATTCTAGCAACATCCCATGGTCCATGGTGTCAAATGCTGCAGAGAGATCAAGAAGAACCAAGATCGAACGGCTCCTCCGATCTCTCGCTATTAGGAGATCATTCAGCACCCAAACCAATGCCTTCTTGGTACTGTGCCTCTTCCTGAAACTGGACTGGAGAGGATCATAGACTTCATGGGTGGTAGGAAAGTCATTGAGTTGCAACGCGACTACTTTCTCAATAACCTTGCCCAAAAATGTCAGGTTAGAGATCGGTCTGTAGTTAGCAAGACAGTCTGGGTCAAGGGAAGATTTCTTCAAAAGGGGTGTCACGATAGCCTCTTTCAGAGACTCCAGAAATACACCTTGATCCAATGAGCACCAGACTATCTCAGCAAGGACTGGTCCGCTCGCATCCATGCACCCCACAAGGAGGCGCGTAGGACCAGGATCTAAAGTACAGCAAGTCGGTCGGAAGCCCTGGACAATCTCATGATATCCATGATCGCTGGCTGGTCGAAATCTGTCCAGGCAGACACAGGACCTGTAACCTCGCATTGATCACTGCCATGCTCATTTGAATGCGTTTTGCGGATCTCCGATCTGATCGATGACACCTTATCATCAAAGAACCAAGCAAACTCGTCACACTTTATTTGTGAAAAAGCTCTCCGACCCCGCAGACAGGTTGGATTGCACAATCTGTCCACAGTCCAGAAGAGCTGGGCTGGTCGATTTCTTGATGCAGCTATCTCCTTGGACAGGAACTCTGCCTCCTTTCAGGAGATTTCTGATTGATAGTCCGTATAATGGGCCATCAATCTAAGTCTGTCATCTTCCAGGCCGGATTTTCCGCCAGCAGTGTTCCAATCTTCGCCCAACTCTCCTTAACTCCCTCAATGTCCCATCAAACCAAGGGGACAGAGGGCGGAGGGAGAAGGGGTGAACACGGACAGGTGCTATGGAATCCAGAGCCTTCAGCACCATATTATTATAGTGCACTACTAAGACGTCTGGTTCCATGCACCCCATAGGCCAACTCGATAGGTCCAGCACCGCCATCAGACCCTCAGGGGTAACACCCCTCAAAGGGCGGTACTGGACCATCTCCAAAGGGGTTGGTCTCATGGGGGGGCCACAAAATTGAATCTTATAGAGTGATGGTCAGATCACCCAACTGATTCCACCACCAGTTCCGTGATCTCCATCCCCAGGGTGAACACTAGATCCAGAGAGTGACCCTGAATATGGGTTGCAGTGGTAACAACCTGTGTAAAGCCCAACTAACTCATCAATCGGAGAAAGTTTTGACCAAAATGCAAGAGTTCATCGTTGACCCAGGTATTGAAGTCCCCCAGGACCAACCACCTGGAGGGCTCCAACACCAGGTCGACAATGAAGTCTGCAATTTCGTGCAGAAAAGCTTTCTCATCACCGGGTGGACGGTAGACGAGTAAGATTCTGCTGCCCACACCTGCTCCCATGATACACTCGAAGGATCTAGGGGTCACCAATGGAACCTCTACAAGGTCCAGTTCCGATTGAAAACAAATAGCGACCCCCCCCCCCGATCCAATCTCGGGCGATGTATCATCGAGTACCCGGCTGGAACAGCTGACTCCAATATGGGACCAGCATTCTCATCCAGCCAGGTCTCGGTGATGCAAGCCAGGTCAGATGACTCGACAAGATCAGCAATAATTGCTGTCTTGTTCTTTATAGACCTGGCATTGCATAACACCGCCCGAATTGGATGAAAGGCCTTGGAGGAGCGGGCCACTTGCCCACTCTCAGTGGAACCCTGGGGTATGGGAACCAGGCATCGCAAACCCCTATCCTGGACCCATTTCACCCCAGGGCGTCTCCCTGATCTCACCACCCTTATACGCCAACTCGGCTCTTCCTCCCCGGCTGAAGAACCCCCCTCCCCCTCCTCCGTGAAATCCCCAAAGCACGACAACTCTTATATACCTCGGGTTGCAATGGGGGGCTGTCGAAGGGGTGCAGGTCCCTCAGCCTAGAGGGGGAGTAGCGCCTGCCCACCAAAGCTCGGTCCGAACACATGCTGCCAATATTAAAAACTACTGTTAATCAATAGATTTGATTATCAACATCAATGCCACTAGCTTATTTAAAAATAACTTATAAAACAAATTTCTAAAAAGAAAACAATAATTAAACTATTTTAAGACTAAATTAAACCAACCCCCCCACCTCTCACATAGCAAGGGAGAGCCCTTAACAAAAAACAAATAAAACAACTATTCTTCCCCTTCAGGCAGGTTTTTGGGTCCTCAGAAAGAGTTTGAAAGGTCTGGGCATAAAGCCCCAGTCACTTCTCCACCTAAATGCCACTGAAGTCTTAAGATGATAAGGACCTTCAGAGCTCTTACCTCTGAGGATTTAATCCCCAAACCTATCTCTCACATAGGCAGGGTAAATGATTCGATCGGTCACACAAATTGTTCTTGATAAAGAAAATGAAGCGCTCTCACTGCTTCACCAAAGTACATAGGGAGAGAAAAGGAACAGTCTCACTATTCCAACAGTTCCACGCTAACATAATTGGACCTCCACTGCAGCCAAAGAGTCGCTTCAGTCCTTCAACCTGATTCAGGTTTCCACTAAACGGGAGCTGCCCAACTGAAAGAAATTCTCACCCCAGTTGTCCCTCGAGAGATTACCAGGAAAGTCAAACCGTGACTGGTTCCAAGCGAGCAGGCTCTCCAGACCACCCACCAAAAAACCCAGGAACCACGGGCACACTGGAGCCTGTCCTCCGACAGCACCAGCTCCGATCTCCCGTCGGAGTCAACAACCCCAGTAAACCTCCCTGTGTTCAAACTAGGTACAGCCCAGCTCACCGTAGAAGCCAACACTCCAGGATCAGCACCATTTACAAGTTATATGAGTTCCATCAACACATAAGGAGAACAAGGAATTTGGGACCTGGAGTTTAAGTACAAAGGAAAATGGTCAGACTAGGTGGGTCAGGCGGTCCTTATCTGCTGTCAAAATCTATGTTTCTATGCTTAGAATCTCAGAGGAGGTGGCAAAGGAGAAAAAAACAGCACTTAGGAAGTACAAGAATACCCAGACAGATGTGGACAGGGAGATATATCTGGAAAAACAAGAGAGGCAGGAGGGAGGGTGAAGGCAGCTAAGGCACAAACATAGGAGAGGATTGCCAAGGAAGTCAAAAAAGGGGGCAAGAGTTTCCTCTGATACATGAGTGAAAAAAGGAGTGCAAAGGGAGGGATAGTGAGAATCCACGGGGGGGGGGGTGCTATGCAGAAGATTATCAGGAAAAAGCTAAACATTTTAAATGAGTACTCCTGTGCTGTGTGAACTGCACTGGCTTCCTATACAATGGTGAATCCCTTTCAAGGTCATGTTGTTGACATATAAAGCCTTACACAAACAGGGACCCCAGTACCTGAAAGACCTCTTGCTCCCCTATCGCCCTGCCCGCTCACTCCGATCCTCTGGCGAGGGATTGCTAGAGGTTTCCAGGGTATACTTGAAGACCTTTGGAGGAAGATCCTTTGCCTTTATGGCTCCTACCCCGTGGAACTCTCTACCTCATCAGATACAGGAAAGCCTGACTGTGGAGGGGTTTAAAAAAATTCCTTAAAACAAATTTTTATGCATATGTTTTTATATTAATTAAGCATTGTTTTATATTTTTATTGTGCTGTATTGTACAGGTGCTTTGAACATTGGAAAAGTGCCTTTTATAAATAAAATGTTGATTAATTGATTGATTCTGATTGTTTGATTCTGCTCATTCTTCACAGTGGGGAGGGGGCTGGACCAACATGTATCAGCAGGTTTGGGGGCCGGGGGAGTCCATTTGTGGAGGAGAGAGTCCAGAAAGGACTGGAGGCATGAACAAGGAGACAGGACTGGATAGGATTCGCCCAAGGGTTCTACAAGAACTGATCACGGTGCTGGCTGCCTCTGTAGCAACATTGTTCAGCACTTCATTGGAGAGGGAGGTACTTCCACAGGACTGAAGGAAGGCTCATGTGGTTCCTCTGCACAACAGTGGCAACAGGGAGGAGGCTAATAACTACGGGGCAATCAGTCTTGCATCAGCGATGGGGAAATTAATTTGGACCCTGCTGAAGGAGAGACTGATGGAATACCTGGAGGCATTAGGTCTGCTGGACCAGAGGCAGCATATTTTGATGGGGTAAATCATGTCAAAGAAATTGCATACATTTGTTTTACTCGGTGACTAAGAAGGTGGATCAGGGAAGGGCAGTGAATGTGACCTATGTGGACTTCAGTAAGGCCTTCGACACAATGCAGCACAGGAGGCTAGTAAAGAAACTAAGCAGACTGTGGATTGGGGAGAAAGTGGTAAGCAGAGTATTAAATTGGTTGAAGCCTAGGAGGCAGAGGGTGGTGGTAAATGGCAGATACTCAGGAGATAGGAAAGTGACTAGCAGGGCACAACAGGGATTGGTACTGGGACAGCAAATGGAGGGGAATTTGTGTTTATTTGGGATGGCAAAAAAATCTGCAACAGGGTGTACACTAGGAAGGGGCGGAGACAATGCAAAGGGATCTGGGGAACCTAGAGAGTAGGGAGTGGCAGTTAGATTTCAATGCCAGCAAGTGCAAAGTCATGCACCACGGATAGGGAAACCTGGGTGCTGGTTATAAGATGGGGGGAGGTACTCACAGTCATTACACAAGAAAGAGATCTCAGGGTACTCATATCTGATGATCCCAAGGTGGCAGGGCATGGTGACAAGGCAGGAGGCCAGGCTAGTGGGATGCTAGGGTGCATAGGGAGGGGGATTTCTAGGAGGACAAGGGAGGTGGTGTTGCCACTGTATCGCTCACTAGTGAGACTCAACATAGAGTACTGTGTCCACTTCTGGAAGATGCTCCTCTACATACAAGGCCATTGCCAGGTGGAAGCAGTCCAGAACAGGGCTACCAGAATGGAGTGGGGGTTGTACAAAAAAAAAAAAAAACAAGGACAAGCTGTGGGATCTCAACATGTACTCCCTGGGGAAGAGGAGAGTGAGATGTAACATGATGGAGATATCTACCTCACAGGAGGACAGGCTGTGGGATCTCAATACGTACTCCCTGGAGGAGAGGAGCATGATAGGTACATTAGGGAGCGAAGAAAGACCAAAGGAGGGATACTGAGGCTTAATAAAGGGGAGGGAATGTGGGAAGAGGGTGACAGTGAAAAAGCAGAGATACTGAATGAATATTTCTACTCAGTATTCACAAAGGAAGAGGAGGGGGAGGTACCTAAACCAAACAAGAGAAACACTCTGAAGATGGGGGTCGATACCAGTCCGCTTTACAGAAGAAAGGTTTCTGAAAGAACTAATAAAATTGAAGGTGGGCAAAGCAATGGGCCTGATGGGATTCACCCAAGAATTCTAAAAGAACTAAAGGTAGAACTAGTGACACCGCTGACTACTCTCTTTAACAAATCATGGGAGGATGGGGTGGTACCCGAGGACTGGAGGAGGGCAGATGTGATTCCTCTTCACAAAAGTGGGAGCAGAACAGAGGCAGGAAACTACAGACCAGTTAGTTTGACCTCAGTGGTAGGGAAAATGATGGAATCACTTCTAAAGGAAAGAACTGTTGAGTACCTAGAGGCCAGTGGGGCACAGGACCCAAGACAGCATGGATTCACGATGGGAAGGTCGTGTCAGACGAATCTAATAGATTTCTTTGACTGGGTGACCAAAGTAGTAAACCAGGGAGGGGCTGTGGACATGGCCTACCTAGATTTTAGCAAGGCACTAGATACAGTCCCACACAAAAGATTAATACACAAGCTAGCCAGCCTTGGAGTGGGTCCCAAGGTGGTAGCCTGGATAAAAAATTGGCTAGACAACAGGATGCAAAGGGTAGTAGTAAACGGAGTCCACAGTGAAGAAAGGAGGGTTACTAGTGGGGTGCCGTAGGGTTCGGTACTGGGACTGGGCCTATGAAATGTCTTTATAAGTGACATTGCAGAGGAACTGGAAGGAAAAGTATGTCTCTTTGCAGACGACACAAAGATCCGCAACAGGGTTGATACACAAGATGGAGTGGAAAGGATGAGAAGGGACTTGGCAAGGTTGGAGGACTGGTCAAATGTATGGCAGCTCAGATTCACTGCAAAGAAGTGCAAGGTAATGCACCTGGGAAACAAAAACCCAGGGGAAGAGTACACAATGGGGGGTGAGATACTGACAACAGTAAAAATGGAAAGGGACCTGGGGGTAATTATATCAGATGACCTAAAAGTGGGCAAGCAATGTGAGAAAGCAGTAAGGAAGACTGGGGGGGATACCGGGATGCACAGGGAGCAGCATCAATAGTAGAAAACAGGAAGTTGTTATCCCTCTGTACAGACGGTTGGTGAGACCCCATCTGGAGTACTGTGTGCAGTTCTGGAGACCCCATCTTCACAAAGACATAGACAGAGTGGAGGCTGTCCAGAGGAGGGCAACCAAAATGGTGCAGGGTCTGCACCAGAAGACATACAAAGAAAGACTAAAAGAGCTTAATATGTATACCCTTGAGGAAAGAAAGGAGAGAGGGGACACAATAGAAACTTTCAAGTACCTCAAGGGAATCAACAAAGTCCAAGAGGGTAGCATCTTTCAGAAAAAGAGATGTGCAAGAACAAGGGGCACAATTTGAAGATAGAGGGGGATGGCTCAGAGGTAAGGTGAGGAAGTATTTTTTCATGGAGAGGGTTGTGGATGCATGGAACAGCCTCCCTGAGGAGGTTGTGGAGTGAAGAACAGTGGGGGAATTCAAGAATGCATGGGACAGACATAAGGCAGTCCTAGTGGGGGGTAGGAGGAAGTAAGCTGTTGGTTAACTAGGATCAGCAGCTTATCTGTTAGGTAGGAAAATGGGCAGACTAGGTGAGCCAAGCAGTCCTTTTCTGCCATCAAATTCTATGTTTCTATGATAGAGGACATGATTAAGGTATATACCTCACAGGAGGACAGGCTGTGGGATCTCAACATGTACTCCCTGGGGATGAGGAGTGAGATGGAACATGATGGAGATATGTACCTCACAGCAGTGAGCAATGTGCAGGTGAGGAGACTCTTTCAGGGGAGGAAAGGCACCAGAACATGGGGGGTATGCATTGAACCTGGGGGGGGTGCAGGTTTAAGAGGGATGTGAGAAAATGTTCCTTCACAAATAGGGTGGTGGATGCCTGGAACTGCCTGCCAGCAGAAATGGAGGGAGAGAAAACAGTGGGGAGCTTCAAGCATACGTGGGATAGTTACAGCGGCATGATAAGGGAGGTGGGATGGGCCCCGGTGACCAAATACTTCTGAGGTGTCGAAATAGAAAGTAAAAGACAGAGTAGACTGGATGGGCCTACCATTCCTTTTCTGTCAACAAATTCTATAAGGTACAGTAAAAAAGGAAGCAGGGAGATTACAAAGTCAGGGCAGGATTAATTCAACTCTAAAAGGCAGAGCGCAGGAACACTAAAGGAATTTATGATACCAGGAGAGGGAGAGGGGGTGTACACAGGTCAATAAAAGTAGTAGTTTAAGACAGAAGATGGCTACAGTATACGGGGGAGGGGGACACTCAGATCAAAAGAAAAGTTTATGTTCATGCTAGCCCTGTGGCATATATAACTGAGGTGCAATGTGTTACCTCTTACCACGCCGGCAAGCTGGGTTCAGGAACAAGCTCAAGTCGCTGGTGGTCGGCCAGGGAGGGAGAGGACTGAGCATCTAACAGACAGCTCTCCTCTCCTGTGGTGGGAGGTCTGCTGACTTGGCGTCTTAGCTGCCCCCAGGTGGAGGCCTGAGGGCAGTGCCAGCAGCCCGAGTGACACCAAGGGTGGGACTGCAGTTCTGTAGCATGTGCATGCCTCCATGTGTACACGCTTCTGTGCCACCGCTGTGAGGGGGGACAAAGAGAAAATGGAAAAAGGTCTGGAACAGGCTACATGAAGCCCTGCTTGCCTGGCTCAGCCCCATGCCAATGCTGGTCCACCTGGCCCACAAATCTGAATTGTGTCTCTAGGTGGGGGAAGGACAGCCCCCCCCCTTCCTGGACCCACTACCGGGAGTCCGTGGGGGATGCCAGACAAGAAGGGGTAGGGACAGGGCTGAGACCCCACCTGTGCTGACTCGCTAGTAAAAAGGCAATATTGAAAAAAAACAATTTATGTTCTTCAGTGGTGTCTAATGAGGAAGGGGTAGGGACAGGGCTGAGACCCCACAGCGGTGGCACATAAGCGTGTACACATGGAGGGCATCTTGCTGACAGGAAGGCACTCATCGCAGCGCTGGGTCAGAGCTTTTAGCTGATTGTTTTGTGAGGGGCACAGTTTAGGCCCAACTTTCCCACCTTCCGGAAATAGTTCCTTTATACCTGGGGTTCTGACATCATTTCCTCAAGAGTGCAAGGTGCATATCACTGTCATATCCTCTCTAGCACACTGCACTGACAATATAAGCATACACATTGTATAATATATATATTTCTATATAGCAAACCAATCACTCACACACACACATACACACACAAAGAAAAAAGTAGATAAACATGTGGGGAGTAGTACAATGTAATGGCTGTGGGGCAGCAGTCTTCCGGGAGTCTTTCTGGAGGCTGAGATGCTGCCCTATTTGCAGACAACTCTCTGCCCTGAGGGAGGAAGTTGCCCGTCTTCAGGCCATGCTGGACAGTAGTAAGAGAACCTTCCCCCAGGCCACACTGGATGGTAGGAAGGGAACCTCCCCCATCCAGGGAGCACCAGAGCCACCACCGCTACCTCAGAGGTTGCGAAGAAAACACAGCAGTTGGACCACAGTGGGCTCAGGAAGGGTGAGGATGGTGGAACAGAGGCACACCCAGTCAGTTGTTCCACTCCACAATCCATACACCATTCTGGGGGAGCATAGCTCCCCTATGGATGCACCCACAGAGGAGACTAAGGAGGCTGAGGACAGCTGTCACAAGGGAGGCCCACAGGAAGGAGACAGAGGACACCACAAGGAAAGGAAGCAGCTCCTGGTGGGGGACTCAATTTTAGGGGATAGAACTGGGGGGAGCAGGGAAAACTGAGGTAAGGTGCCTGCCTGGTGCCACGGGCTTGAGGACAGGAAGGACCCTCAGGATCACGAGAACAGCTGCACGGAAGTCTGAGCTGGATGTCATTGTCCACCTAGGGACAAATGACTTGGCTCATCATGAGATCAGAGCAGTGCAGAAGGACTTTGTAGAATTGAGGAGGGCCTAAAACAAGTAGCACACACAGTATCCTTCTCAGAGGTGCTGCCTGTCAATGGCATGAGTGAGGCGAGGGTACTTTGCACCATGCAGTTTAATGAATGGTTGAAAAAATGGTGTGGAGCACAGGGTTTGGCTTCATTGGGGACTGGGGTTCCACCTGGAGGAACACCAGCCTATACTGGCAGGATGGTCTGCATCTGTCCAGGAAGGAACAAGTCTTTTGAGCAATCGGTTTAAATGCTTCATTGGCAAGCTTTTAAACTAGTCAAGGGGGGAGGCACTGATAAGCAGCAGGAAAATCCCAGCCTCTCCTACAAAACAGGGTACTAAATGAGAAAAGACCAAGGTAGAAAGGTCAGTGGGGGATGCTGCAACAGAAGGTAAAGCTATCAAAAAATGGAGAGCAATGAGTACCAATGCCCGTAGTCTGAGTAACAAGCTTCCTGAATTAGGGGCCTTGATGGAGGAGGAACATCTGGATATTGTGGCAGTCACAGAAACATGGTACACACAAAACCATGACTGGGACGTAAACATACCAGGATACACTATCTACAGGAGGGACAGGGAGGGTAAAAGAGGAGGAGGAGTAGCTCTTTACATAAGGGAAGGAATCAAAGCAACAGAACAAAAGGGTAAACAGGGAGGAGAAGAAACACTGTGGGTAGATTTGGAGACGGCAATGGCACCACAATCCACAGGGTTAGATACAGACCCTTCTCAGGGGGAGGAAATGGACAAGAAATGATAGAAAGTATACTTAGAAGGGCAGAAAAGGGGAGATATTGCTGATGGGTGATCTGAATATGCCAGATGTTAACTGGAGTGCAGTTGCAGCAGCCACTTCTAAGAGGGTTATTCTAGATGCCCCACAGGAGGCATGCCTTAGACAACTAGTATTGGAGCCCACTCGAGAGGAGCAATCTTAGACCTGGTTCTCTCAAATGGAGATGAAGAGAGGATCACAGGTGAAGTGGGTAGCCATCTGGGAACTAGCGACCATCGAACAGTATGGTTCACAATAAACAAAGCAATAGAGTCAAGCCATACAAAGACAAAGGTACTGGATTTAGGAGGGCTGACTTTGTCAAAATGGGTGAGTGCCTAAGGAATGCACCACCAAATGGGCAGGAAGGAGGGTGGAAGAACAATGGGGAATAATAAAAAATGCCATCACAGAGGTATCAGGCCTTTGTGTAAAGCAAATAAACAAAACGAAACGAGGTAAGAAACCACTATGGTTCTCAAAGGAAGTGGCAGTGAAGGTTCAAGAGAAAAAGAAAGCATTCAAGAAGTACAAGGAATCACAGAAGGAACAGGACAGAGAATTGTATCAGTTAAAGCAAAAGGAAGCTAGGAAGGCAGTCAGAACAGCAAAGGCCCAAACCGAGGAAAAGATAGCCAACCCAGTTAAGAAGGGGATAAAACCTTTATAGGTACATCAGGAGAAAAGGAAGACCAAGGGAGGGACAGTGGAGGCTTAATAAAGGGATGGAGGGTGGGCAGAGGGTGACTGTGAAAAGGCAGAGATACTAAACAAATATTTTTGCTCAGTATTTACAAAGGAAGAGGGGAGGTACCTAAAACAAACAGTAGAAACACTCTGGATACAGAAGTTGATACCAGCCC
Organism: Neoceratodus forsteri; assembly: GCA_016271365.2. NCBI lineage: Eukaryota > Metazoa > Chordata > Ceratodontiformes > Ceratodontidae > Neoceratodus > Neoceratodus forsteri. The sequence continues at coordinate 387,519,409 of CM057457.1, read as the reverse complement.
ATTTACAGAAGAAAGGGTTCTGAAAGAACTCTTAAAACTGAAGGTGGACAAAGCAATGGGGTCTGATGGGATTCATCCCAGAATTCTAAAAGAACTAAGGGTAGAACTAGTGACACCACTGACTACTCTCTTTAACAAATCATGGGAGGATGGGGTGGTACCAGAGGACTGGAGGAGGGCAGATGTGATTCCCCTTCACAAAAGTGGGAGCAAGGCAGAAGCAGGAAACTACAGACCTGTTAGTTTAACCTCCGTGGTAGCGAAAATGATGGAATCACTTCTGAAGGAAAGAATTGTTGAGTATCTAGAGGCCAGAGGGGCACAGGACCCAAGGCAGCATGGATTCACAGTGGGAAGGTCATGCCAGACAAATCTAATAGATTTCTTTAACTGGGTGACCAAAGTAGTTAATCAGGAGGCCAGGACATGGCCTACCTAGACTTTAGCAAGGCATTTGACACAATCCCACACAAAAGATTAATATACAAGTTAGCCAGCCTGGGAGTGGGTCCCAAGATGACAGCCTGGGTAAAGAATTGGCTGGAGAACAGGACACAGAGATAATAGTAAATGGAGTCCACTCTGAAAAGGGGTTAGTAGGGTACCGCAGGGTTCAGTATTAGGACCGGGTCCTTTTTCAATGTCTTTATAAGCAACATTGCAGAGGGACTGGAAGGAAAGTATGTCTCTTTGCAGATGACACAAAAGATCTGCAACAGAGTTGATGCACAAGGTGGAGTGGAAAGGATGAGAAGGGACTTGCAAGGTTAGAGGAATGGCCAAATGTATGGCAGCTTAGATTCAATGCTAAGAAGTGCAAGGTAATGCACCTGGGAAACAAAACACAGGGAAGAGTACACAATGGGGGTGAGATACTAACAACAACAAAATGGAAAGGGACCTGGGGTAGTCATATCAGATGACCTAAGGTGGGCAAGCAATGTGAGAGGGCAGCAAGGAGGGCTGGGGGATACTGGGATGCATGGAGGCATCACCAGTAGAAAACAGGAAGTTATTATCCCTGGTACAGACAGCTGGTGAGACCCCATCTGAGTATCATGCAGTTCTGGAGACCCAATCCCCGCAAAGACATAGACAGGATGGAAGCTGTCCAGAGGAGGGCATCTAAAATGGTGCAGGGTCTGCACCGAAGACATATAAAGAGAGACTTAAGGAGCTTAATATGTATAGCCTCGAGGAAAGGAGGGAGAGGGGGGACATGATAGAAACTTTCAAGTACCTCAAGGGAATCAACAAAGTCCAAGAGGGTAGCATCTTTCAAAAAAAGAGGTGTGCAAGAACAAGGGGGCACAATTTGAAGATAGAAGGGGCGGCTCAGAGGTAATTTAAGGAAGTATTTTTTCACAGAGAGGGTTGTGGATGTATGGAACGGCCTTTCAGAGGAGGTTGTGGAGTCAAAAACAGTGGTGGAATTCAAGCATGCATGGGACAGTCATCAGGCAATTCTAGGGGGTGGGGGTAGGAAGAAGTAGGCTGCTGGTTAACTAGGATCTGCAGCTTATCCATCAGGTAGGGAAATGGACAGACTGGGTGGGCCAAGTGGTCCTTATCTGCCGTCAAATTCTATGTTTCTATGTTTCTAAATGGATCTGTCTCATGTTTCATTTGTAGTTTTCAGTCTGACACCTTCTACAACTGATCTTCCGCACACATTTATAAATACTGTTGATTACAAAGGCATGTCAAACTGACCCCATTTTTGTCTTGTTTAATTCTGATTTGTTTACACAGCAGCTCAGCATGCCTTACCTCCAGCTTCATGATCCTCTGTTCCAGTCTCCAGCACCACAAACTACACTGTTCAGAAACACAAGCAGCTGCTGCTCTCCAGAGTTTGGGACTAGAAGAACAAAGGATATATCCACAGAAAAACAGTTCCCTCTGCAGCTCCCCGTGTGCTGAGCATTCCTTACCTCCAGCTTCATGATCCTCTGTTTCAGTCTCCAACACCACAAACTGCACTGTTCAGAAACAGGAGCAGCTGCTGCTGCTCTTCATAATTTTGGACTAGAAGAACAAAGGATCGCTATATCCACAGAAAAAAAAAAGCAGTTCTCTCTGCAGCTCCCAATATACTCGGTTGTATTATCTGGATCAGTTTTCAGAGCCTAAAGTTCATTTCCTGTCTCCCTCTGTTATGTGCCCCCCTCCCCTTCCCCATTCAAAACAACTCATTAATATTTAGTGTGCAGCAGCAAAGGGAGTGAGAGGAGGGGGCTGCTACATATTAAAGTTACATGAATAGCACATTCAACTTTGACTTGTCACTGCTAGGAAAAGTACTTTTATATTTATTTACAATGTGGTTGCTGAAAGGTACACTGAGCCAAACAAAGCTTATTTCCAGGGGTGTCCTGGAAACTGAAGCTAGGAGATGCAAGTCAGCAGTGTCAGTCCTTTAAAGCCAGCCGACGCCTTACAAAATCTTCGGGGATACAATCTTTGCACGGCACATGAGTTAACTGTTTCTCTCAGGATTCCCGGCCTGTTAATGGCTGGCGTTGCATGGTGTAGGACACATTTCAGAGTTGGACGGGAAATGACTTCAGACTGAGAGTAGCTACAGACAGAAGCTCGCATATAGCTGCAGAGGGAACTGTGGATATCGCTTGTTCTCCTATTCTAAAGGCTTCCAAGTGCAGAAGAACTGAAGCTACTCACACTTCTGTGTAGTTTTGAAGCATTATCAGGAGGTGGTGTGCTGGAGACTGAAACACAGGATCATGAAGCTGGAGGTAATTACTGATTGCAAAGATTACCGTGTCAGAGTGTGTTTAAAAAGGCAAAGCAGAAACTGTGCAACATGGCTTCAGTTTTCAATACATTTCGGATCATAGTAATTGCACGGCCTGCTGACAAACTGCTTTCTTTATTTTGTTTCACCTTCTCTACCTGGTGTGTTCTGGCTGCATTTGTCATTACCCTCACTTTGCCACCAGTGGTAATTTATAGACAACAAACAGGGGAGCTGCAGAGGGACCTTGTTTTCTGAGGACACGGTACCCATTAACATACTAACATATAGACAGCAAACAGAGGACCTGCAGAGGGACCTTGTTTTCTGAGGACACGGTACCCAGGGGAGCTGCAGAGGGACCTTGTTTTCTGAGGACACGGTACCCATTAACATACTAACATATAGACAGCAAACAGGGGAGCTGCAGAGGGACCTTGTTTTCTGTGGACACGGTACCCATTAACATACTGACATCTAGACAGCAAACAGGGGAGCTGCAGAGGGACCTTGTTTTCTGAGGACACGGTACCCAGGGGAGCTGCAGAGTGACCTTGTTTTCTGAGGACACGGCACCCATCAACATACTGACATGTAGACAGCAAACAGGGCAGCTGCAGAGGGACCTTGTTTTTTGAGGACACGGCACCCATCAACATAACAGTAGCGTCATCACGCTGATTTTGGGGAGGCTGAAGCCCCCCCAATGTAAGTTAAAGCCCCCCCAATCATTATCCCCATTGAGGAAACTTTGCTCATGTCCTGACTGAATAAAAATGCCACAATTTTCAGGCCCATTGCCAGGTGAGGTTTGTCAGGTTGAGCAACCCCCCGAATTTTTTTGTCAGACTGCTAAAATCATGCTCTGTCCCTTTAAATTATTTGTCCATTTAGAATCAGAATGCCAAAAGCTTAGAGCTTGACTCTCCCTCTGCTGTGATGTGCAAACCCCCGTCTCTCCCCTCTCAGCTGACTGTTGCCCGCCCTTGCGAGAATGACCCCCCACCCTTCCCTGACTGCCCAATTACTGTTCCAGGAGTTCGGTCAGAATCTGCAGCCACGCCCCCCGTGGCCAATCAGTTCCCAGGTTTATGTTTCTCACTGCTCGACTCCCAGCGAGATAGGAAATCTGCAGTCGGGCCTGCCCATTTTTCCCCTACGAACACGGAAGCGCTGAATTTTGTTTGGAGCCGGAAACGCGGGAGATCGAGAATGGAGCTGTCTAAAATAAAAATAAAAATAAAACAGCAAAAAGATTCTGCCGCGGGTCGGGCATATCAATGACTTTTTCAGCCAGCTGCTGCCTGGTAAGTGCACTGCTTCTACCTCAGAGTGGCCGCTGCAGCGCCGGAGAGATTAATTACTTAAGCTCATGGGGGCAATCCACTGCTGCTGTGGCCTGAGGTCCGGATATGATGTTTAAGATTTGTGATACATTTTTGGAGGCTCAGTGATGGGGGACAATTTGGTACCGGTTCATGCTCTGCCAGTGGTCCCAGAGAATGACTGTTGCTATAACATGTTGGGGGTGGGGTGGGGGAGAGGGAGAGAACTGTTGTGCCGCAGAGTCAGAGCTTGCTTTAGGTTAGTTGGGGACAACTGAGTTTGCTGCTGCAGTGACTGTCCGGAGGCTTTTAACCTGGACTCATGGACTGAGGACAAATACCGAGGGCAAGCTGTCCGGAAGAGTTCATTTTAAATACCTGTTGGGCACTGAGTAAACTTGTCCCTGGCTGTGTTTATTAAAGCAAGCCTCTGTATAATCGAACCCCTGCCTGATGAAAGACTGCATACTAGTGAATGTAATTAAATAATTTAATGCTGGAGAGCAAGTGTCACATTACTGCCTGCATTGAAAAATGGAGCGTATCGGTGTCGGACCAATTGTTTTGTGTTTGTTTTTTTATGATGGGGTCTGGACAAGTGGGGGCCGGGGGAGGGGGTAATTTTATTGTAATAGTCTAAAGTGGTGTGGCTGCCCAAACCATAGATTGTTGTGGCTTGTTCAATATATTGGGATGGTGAGCTTGCTTTCAGCTGCTGGTGTGGTGGTTTGGATGAGCAAAAAAAAAAACAAAGGTATGGTAATGGTTAGGACTTGAACCCAGGCTGCCTGGAATACCATTCCAATTGTGCTAACCAGCTATGCCACTGAGACAATTGGAACCTGGGTTGTCCCTGAGCACATTACTCTTTCTCAAATGCACTACCCAATGGCAACACACATATTTACTTTTAACAATCACACAGGTGTGTGGTTTGCCTATTTAATGGCACACATACAAACGGAGATGAGAAAGAATAAGTGCCTCAGCTGGAACTTGAACCCAGGTCACCCAGAATACCTTTCCAATTACACTAACCAGCTGCCTGTATCACTTAGACAACTGGAACCTGGGCAATCAGAACTGTATTCTGGGTAGCCTGAGTTCAAGTCCCAGCTGAGGCACTTATTCTTTCTCACCTCTGTTTGTATGTATTCCATTAAATATGCACAGCACACTCCTGTGTGAAAAAAAGTAAATATTTGTGTTGCCATTGGTTTGTGCATTTAAGAAAGGTGGATATTGTTTAATGTGGGGACCCAGCTGATGGGGGGTCCACCTCGATGGAGGTAGCTGGGCGACTTCACCACAGGGCCCTGAGGTGAATACCTAGAAACTCAATTTTTGAAATTAATTAGTAAATTGCCAATCGGCAAACAAACATTTTAGTATTACATTTACTGGGGTAGAGGTGCATTGACTTGTTTCTTTTTACTTGATGTATGCCACATGTAGTAGCACACCTCTTTAGAATGCCATTTATAGTTTCTATACAAACCATTTGAGGTGGATATGGTTTAGAGTAGGGTCACAGCTAATGGGTGGTAGCAAGTTGGGTGACTTTGCTGAAGGGCCCTGAGGTGAATATCAAGAGACTCCCACTCTTTGTGAAATTACTGCATTGCTGGGGGGGGGTGCATGGACTTTTTCTGTTGATGTATGTAGTAGCTCTCTATAAGAAAGGCATTCTAGTTTCTGAATGATCAAAGGTGAGCAGCTAACCTTGGATAAGGTTTGCATTGCATCTAAGTGGCCATACATTTGACCATTCCAGCGTTAATCTTTTTTGCATTTGGAGTCTGCCATGGGAAGCCTTAATTATTATACTGTTGCAGGGGTCTATTGTTTTACTAGTGCACATTGACCAGGGCTAGTGCAGTTAATTCAATTTATCTGCCTTGCCTAGTGCAGCTTTTTCGTGGTTGCCAATGAAGTTAAAAAGTTCTTACTTCATTAATCTCTTCTCCTCATGATAATCTCCCTTGGTGTTCCAGATGGCCGGGTGTGATTAACACCTCTTTAAGAGCTGCAGTTCTCTGGCAGTGCAAAATGGGGACCCCATAAAAAACTAAATGTGAGTCATTGTCCCTCTATTGTTAGGGCTTTCAGCTAGTGTCCAGGCTGTGATCAGAGGTGGAGATGCTGTTAAATCACTTAGCCACCAGTGTTCTTGAGTTTGTTTCTGTGTCTGACTTGTCTCACATTATTATGAGTGTCTGTGACCAACATTTCAGTGACTGGTTGGTATACAGAGCTTACAGATACAGAGAATCAGAAATTGTTGGCAGATAAGGACTGCTAGGCCCATCCAGTCTGCCCGTAGGCCCTATGCAATCAATGGCTTGTCATCACTCCCTCCCCTCTCAGGCTTCCATTGTGCCTGTCCCAAGCATGCTTAACCCCCTCCACTGTGCTTGCCCCCACTACCTCCTGTGGCAGACTATTCCAAGTGTTGACTACCCTTTCTATATAGAAAAACTACCTCACATTGCCTCTTAAACTACCCACTTCATATCATGCCCCCTTGTTCTAGTACTTTTTCTACATTGGAAAATATCCCCTCCTGCACTTTGTTTATGCTCCTGAATTACTTGAAAGTTTCAATCATGTCCCCCCCGCTGTCTCCTCTCCTCTCCTCTGGTGAGTACATATTGAGGTCCCTTAGTCTCTCCTCATATGTTTTGTGGTGTAAGTCCTGTGCCATCTTTGTTGCCCTTCTCTGGATAGTCTCCACCTTATCCATGTCCTTGCGCAGGTGTGTTCTCCAGAACTGCATGCAGTACTCTAGGTGAGGCCTTAACAATGTTTTATACAGTGGCATGAATACATCCTGCCTCCTGCTAGTGATCCCCCTGCCTGTGCACCCCAGCTGCCACTGGCCCTCTCTGCCACCTTTGTACACTGCTTTGATACCTTACGGTCATCAGAGATGATAACCCCTAGTCCCCTTTCCTCTTTGGTGACAGTCAGCTCCCCCCCAAACCTGTAGCTCTCCCCAGGGTTACCTCTTACCAGGTGCATTATTTTGCACTTCTTTACATTAAACCTCAGTTGGTACATCTCCAACCATCTTTCAAGCTTCTCTGGTCCCTCTTCATTTTCTGCACCCCTTCTGGGAGTATCCACCCTGTTGCAGACCTTAGTGTCATCTGCAAACAGGCTAACCTTTCCTTCCAGTCCCTCTGCAATGTCACTAATGAAGACATTGAACAGGACTGGTCCCTGTGGTTCCCCACTGGTCACCCCCCTCCTGAGATTGTACCCCATTTACCACCATCATCTGTCTCCTATCTGTTAACTAGTTCCTAACCCAGTTCACCACCTTGTCTCCCATGCCCAGACTACCCATCTTGCTAATCAGCCTTCTATGTGGGACAGTGTCAAAGGCTTTGCTGAAATCTAGGTGGACAATGTCTACTGCCCCTCCCTGATTAAGTTCCCTCATCACCCAATCAAAAAAACAAACTATTAGATTCATTTGACATGATCTTCCTGCTGTGAATCCATGTTGCCTCAGATCCTGACCACCACTGGATTCCATATGTGCCATTTCCAAGTTAAATCTGCCAAAGGAGGCTTTAAGTATTTGATGCTGGTGGACAATTTGTTCTGGAGGGAGAGGGAATGTCTGTTCATGTGTACATACTTGGCTTGTACTGCACACATCCAAATATAATTGCTAATTACTTTCATTGAGTTGCAGTGTGGTTGTATTACATCAGGAAGTTTTGCTGCTGATGATGATGATACAATTTTGATATCCAATCAGATTGACTTTTTAATAAATGCCTCTGTAAGCTACAGTTGGGTCTGTCTTGTGTTTATTTTGGCACTTGCTGTGCGAAGGTGCGAGAGAGAGATGCAGTAAAGTGCTCCTCTCACGCTGGTACTTTGTTATTTTTGGTACTTTAAGTAATCCTGAGTATATCATTGTTAAGGAAAGTACCTACAGTATATTCCACCTGGCTCATCAGTTAGTTTTTGTTTGTTGTCAGGCTTGATCCATTATAGACAGATTAGCAGAAATAATCTGTCTATAATGATTAGCAAATAAACAAGAAAATGCACCACAGAGCATCTAGTACCCAGGGCTTCCACCTGGCGGTTCCCAGACACACAGCACTGTGAGCAAAAATACCACTACTAATTGCAAAAGAACTCCTCTCTGCAAAAATCCTGGCAATGGCCCTGATTTTAATGTTTCTAAATTGTATGCTTTCACAGTGCCACCACTTGGAGCGCAGTTTTGTTTTTCTCTGTTGGAGTTCCTGAACGCTTGTCGAGTGCTCAGGAAGTCCAACGGAGAAAAACGAAAGTAGTCCAAGACTTTTGAGTTGCACCACGAGGGACTGATGGCTGCTGCTGATGAACTCAGCAGATCGGGTGACAGGGACGGGAACCGTCGGGACCACGACATGAGAATTATTTTCCACAGAGCGACTAGACATATTGCAGCTTGGGGCAGAGAACTGGGAACAATTGAGTGACTGGCAGGTTAGTGGGACTACTAATGAGGACTCGGATAGGAGGATTTTGTTTTATCCATCAATGAGTGGTGGAATGGGTTCACGGTTGTCGCATAGTTCAGCACAAGGGGTGGGTCAGATTGTGGGTAGGGGCATCTCTGCCTTGCACTGCACAGTAGGAGGGAAGGGGACAACTTCCTCAAAAACACAGTGCCAGCCAGAGACTGATTGACAACGGGGGGCTGGTGACCACCTCTATAGCCCTGCCTGCCGACAGCATTGCTCTTACTTGCACACTGCACAGCTGCCAATTAACATGCAAAGATGGCATATTTTTCTCATTTTCTGACATACACAGTACAGACTACTACTACTCCAAAAGGCTGTGCAGCAAGGTATTGATGCTGTTGTTGTCAGAGATTGTCGCTGACAGAGGAGTTGCAGTTGTGCTTGTTGTGTTCTGTGATATACTGATAAAAGTAAAGGCTATACATCTGAGAACTTGAGCTCTTCTGAAATAAATAAAGATTATTTTTTTACCTACAGAGTTGTTTGAAGACAGTAGACAGGCAGTCACAGGGGTGGGGTGGGATGGGTTTGTATTGTGTTGGGGGGGTAACTTCAAGCTCACTAGCTCAGACAGACAGCATGTGAGTGACTCTACTTAAAACATGTTTTACTGTCAGTAGTGTACCTGTACCCTGTCTGGTGATGGATAAATCAAAGGCTCTCCCAATCTCCAGCCCAGAAAGAAATAACATCACTTTTTGAGGAGGGAATTTTGTTGTGGGTTAAGGGGTTTAAAATTAAGGCTTTCACCAGAAAATAGCTACAATTGAGGGCTGGAGCTCAGAAAAAAATAAATAACAGCACTTCACCTTTTCCTAATCACTTACCCTCTGAGACAGGGTTTGTGTTGTGGCTTTGTAGCAACTTAAGGTTAGCCTGTGTTACAGACTACTGTCTAAGTATAACCCTTGTTTTTTGGTTTTATACAGAGTGAGCTAGGGCAGGCAAGCAGGCTGTGAGCTAAGCTATTATCAGTCTGATTTACTTTTTTCTTCAAAAACTATTTTTGTCAGTAGTACTTTGGAAGTTGGCATAGCTTTTGGCCCTGAGCCCTGCTTTGTGTTAGGCTCAGTTCTGTCTGATAAATGGCATTTTTCTGACAGCATACTCATTACTTTGCTCTGGGGTCCTGTAACCTTCCCAGCAGATCTGCTGGGATAATGGTGTCTCTTTCCGTTGTCCTCGGATGTCCAGTAACCAAATTTTTCCCCATGTACCATTTAATAGATGTCATGATAACCAGGCTTCTCAAACATATATTTCACCATTAAAATACAGGAAAACCACCATTTGAAGGTAAAAATCTCAAAATTTCTGGGGGAGGGGCATGCCCTCGACCCCCTTATGCTAGATTTTGACTGGGGCAATAGCCCTCACCTTTATACCCCTGGTGACGCCCCTGCAACATAATGACATGTAGACAGCAAACAGAGGAGCTGCAGAGGGACCTTGTTTTCTGAGGACACGGCACCCATCAACATACTGACATGTAGACAGCAAACAGGGGAGCTGCAGAGGGACCTTGTTTTCTGTGGACACGGCACCCATTAACATACTAACATCTAGACAGCAAACGGGGAGCTGCAGAGGGACCTTGATTTTTGAGGACACGGTACCCATTAACATACTAACATGTAGACAGCAAACAGGGGAGCTGCAGAGGGACCTTGTTTTCTGAGGATACGGTACCCATTAACGTAGTAACATGTAGACAGCAAACAGGGGAGCTGCAGAGGGACCTTGTTTTCTGAGGATACGGTACCCTTTAACATTGTAACATGTAGACAGCAAACAGAGGAGCTGCAGAGGGACCTTGTTTTCTGTGGACTCAGTACCCATCAATATTCTAACATATAGACAGCAAACAGGGGAGCTGCAGAGGGACCCTGTTTTCTGTGGACACGGTACCCATTAACATACTAACATATAGACAGCAAACAGGGGTGCTGCAGAGGGACCCTGTTTTCTGTGGACACGGTACCCATCAACATACTAACATATAGACGGCAAACAGGGGAGCTGCAGAGGGACCTTGTTGTCTGAGTGTAACCCCTAGGTGGCACTATCCCAAGGGCTTCTACCCCCGTCTGCTTGGCTAGTAGCAGGTTAAGGGGCCTGAGTTCTGAAACGGGTGCCTCCAGCCAGAGGTCAGGGTTGGTAGTGGTCAAGCTAACCTGGGCACAGCCCTCTGGGATACTGTAACCCCCCCCTTTCCCCCTCTAGTGGCCTGAACACTGTACAGTAATCACTTTCACAATACCACGGTACACCACACAAGTACCTACACTGTTTGCACTTACCACCAGGGCTGGTTCCTCTGGCTCGACCCTGGGGCCCCCCTGTAAAACAAGGTGAAGCACAGCAACTAGCAACAGTACAGTACTTTGAGCACAAACTGAACCACAGTCAGATTACATGCAGAAAAAGTTATATCTGATTTATTCAGGGACTTGAACAAGGGAGGGGCAAAATCAGGTTAATTAGCTTAAAGGTTATATCAGTCAAGCAGTTATGCATGCACTTTGAGTCCCCCACCAGTCCACCTCTGGGTACCCAGATGGAGAAGAGATGGGCTAGCCATGACAGTTGCCCGGGGTTGCAGCTGGTTGGGGCCCTGTAATGGAAAACACAATATGCACAGTACACAGTAATTGTAATCCGGAGCCAGAGGGCTCAGTTCATAAAGGAAACAAAACAACAAGACAATCAGATGACACACTCAGATTAAGCTGTTGGTGCAGGGACCTACCCTGGTATTTACTCACCATACCCAAGACTGGACACAGGCTGGACAAAAATCGAGACTGCAGGTGGTTGATCTGGAATGCCAGGAGAAGCAGGGCCCACACAAGTTGCAGAGGCGTCGTTCCTGTTCAAGCGTGGAGGGGGGGGGGTGATCCCCAGGCAGGGATCTTGTCGATGGCTTCTCTGTGCAGAGGGTAATCTGGCTGGGCCAGTCTGGCAAAGCCCAGACCGCATGGAGACAAGTTTGGATGCAGTCCGTTTTGGGCTGGATACAGCTTCCAGCAAGCAGAACACAGTTCACACAGTGGGGAACTAACTCACAACCCACTAGCAGCTCCATAGCACATTTACATGTACAGGAAGTCTACTGTACCAGGCAAAGTGCTCCTGGTCACAATCACAAAGTCTTTGCACACACTGGAGCTTAGGGGTAGCTGGAACACCTGACAGGTCTGATGATTCAGCAAAAATATTCAGTCTTCTTCAGGTTGAGCCTGGCCCACTGTAGTAGCTTAGTTTAGTCACACAAACTTGGATTTAGTCCAAAATAATCTCTTCTCTCCTCTCATGGAGCAGCAGCAGACATGCAGCCAAAACTCAGCCCTTTCACAGTTTTCTCATGTAATCCACTCAGGATTTCTGCCCAAAATTACTCAGCTCCTTCTTCTGAGCTTCCAGCTCAGAACTAAACTGAAAACTGCAAGCAGCCCGGGACTTCCCCAAGATCCAAAAGATTTGGTTGGCTGATTTGGCTGTCAGTTAAAGCAAGAACTCCCCTTTCAGTTGCAAAAAAGGTGCAAAAACTCAAACCATAGTTCCTATAGATTTTGAATTCAAACAGCTCCTGTAGTCCGGCTACATTTTAGGTCCCACCAGAACTGATTGGTCCAATTTGCAGTCCAGGACCAAGATAGTGGAGACAAACAAAACAGTCCTTGCTACAAAAAAGCAGGTTAGACAAACTACATTATCATTATCATTCTAAATGGTTTTCTGCAAATAGTTGCATCTTTCAACAGAGCTCCATCTCAGATTACTTATGCTGCAATCAAGCAGCTCTTAAAGAGACAGTACACAGAGGCTATACAAGCTCTGGTAATCATATTTAAACTGCTAAAACGCAGGACACCAGCCTGGCAGTGAGCATTTAGGCAAGCTGAAGGAAGACTTTTTGGGAACCCCCATTTGTGGGGGGTTACACCCTTCCCTGCCTGGGAAACCTTGGCATCTGCGTCAGGTCTGTACCGTCATAACATTGAAAATGCAACATAAGCAAGATATTTATAACATTGGCATGCTATACAAGTACTATCTCATTCATCAGTTGGCATAACTTGTCACTTTACTATATATTTCAATGTACTCCACTATTTCATTTCCATTCTGACAATACATTGTGCATATTTCACATAGGTAGATTGAACATTACTATACAGAATCGTGTAATATCTTCTAGTACTCTAAACAATGCAGAAGGGGGCCCTTCCCTATCAGCTAACTTGGGGCTGGATGGGACAGGGGCACTATGGTGAGAGGGCTGGACAAGTAACCTGGAATGGGCCGTCAAGCTCAATTTGGGCATTGAGCTCTGAGAGACATAAACACCTTTTCGGACTACATTGAGAGGCAAATCCACTTGTAACCCCCCTGCAAATGGGGGTTCCAAAAAGACTTCCAGGAGCTTGCTGGAATGCTCCAAGCCTGAATGGTGTTTGGCGTTTAAGCCATTTATCAGTGAGTGTTTTTAGAGCCTCTGGTACTGTCTCTTTAAGAGCTGTCTGCTTGCAGACATAATTAGTTTGTATGGGGGGACTGTGTGCTTCTCTGTTTGAGTACCACTCGAGCTGCTGCCAATTCACTCCATTTTTGCAGTCACTAGGAGTGCAAAGGGAACCTATCTGAAAGATGTAACTGTTTGCCAGAAATCATTTACAGTAATAATGAAATTACAGTTTGTCTAACCTGCTTTCTTTGCAGTCAGAACTGTGTCTGCCTAGTTCCCCATTCTGGTTTTGAACTGCTGAACTGGACCAATCAGTGTGGGGTAAGCTAGCTCTAAAATGGTGCCTTGGACGAATCAGAACTTGGACTCATAATCTGAGCCAGCCACAAGAGGATTGTATGGGCAGTGACGCTGGGAGATGTAGTTTAGACTCGGCCTTTTGGACCAACAGCAGCAGTCTATTGTGAGTGACAGCCAATCCAGTCAAGAACTGGGAGGAACTCAAAGGAAGTGCTCGGTTTTGTCTGTTGGAGTTTCAGTTTAGATCTGGCAGTGAAGGGAAAAGAAACCCTGTGCTCCTTCAATTACAGTTTCAGTCAAAAAACGTGTAAGGCCAGAGTTCCGGTCTGCAGCTTGTGTAACTGCTTGTTAGACTGAATCCATTCTGTGAAAAGAATCAAAGGATCTCTGAAGAGTAGAAACCAGGCTCACCCTGTAGAAGACTGGAGAAATTGTTGAATTGCACTCGGTCTGTCAGGAACTGAATCTGCTGTGTGTTCTCCCGGTATTGTGCAGTAATTGCGATCGGGATAGAGAAGCAGCCTGCCTGGTATAGTACTTTTTTTTACCATATAAATGTGTAAGAGTCTCATGGAGCTCAAGAGTAGCCCTGCTGACATTGAAGGACCCTATCTTGTTTGGAGGTCGTGAGTACTAATTCAGGGTCGCTCCCTGTTGAATTGCCACATTAAATCCAAATGGAATCACTGTACTGCTGACTGTTTAAACTAATTTTCTTTTCACTGTGTGAAAGGGCTCTACCAGCTGCCACGGTTTGACCAGCCACCAGGGCTTGGGGTACCCAGGACAGTAACTGGTAGGGATAGGCCTTGTGCACAGAGCCATAGGTAGATAGTAAAGTGATAAGCTAATTAACCTGATTTCCCCCTGTCCTTGTTATATCCCCCTAAATAAATCAGAGCTGCTTGTTTCAGCAAAGTTATACTTCCTGAGGTATTTGTCTATGTTAAAATACTGTACTGTGATTGTTGCACTGTATCTTATTTCACAGGAGGTCCCAGTGCCGGAACTAGTCCTGGGGGTAAGTGTATACTGTGAAGGTAATTCTGATATATTGTGTGGGCCACTAGTGGGAAGAAAGGGGGGTTGCAGTGTCCCAGAGGGCTGTGACCAAGTAAGTTTAACTATTGCAAACCCTGACCTCTGGGTGGAGGCACCCGCCATTGGATCCAGGACCCTCAACCTGTTAGTGGAAAATCAGGCAGGGGTAGTAGCCCCTGGGATAGCGCCATCTAGGGGTTACACACTGGCCTCCCGGGGGAATCATAACTGAAGCGCAACACTGGCTTGATAGCTTGGCCAGTCTTTCTGGGGTGAACAATCGCAGTCTCTGTACTTTCAGCAATGGTCTTGGAGCTTTCATCACTTGTGAGGGGTGCCTCTGCATGAAGGGAAATGTCCAAGCTGGGAGCACTGTCAGCCCCTTGCTCTGTAGTCTCTGTTTCTACAACACTTGGCTCATTTTGAAGACACTCTGGTACTGAAGGGGGGTTGTCAGCACTCTCATAGTGTTCCTCAATTCTGGCATGTCACCAGAAAGACTCATACCATCAGCCTCTCCTTCAGGCAAATCATACAGTTCCATGATGCACAAAGACTCAGCATCCTCAGACGTGGTACTTTGCACTTCACCTTCAGGGAGCATTGGCTCCAAGGATGATGCTGTGGCGTTAGGCAGTCCAGAAGGCTCAGCTTCATCCCCATAATTCAACATAGGATTTCCACGAAACAACTGACTCAGTTCATATGAGGGATAATAGGCATTATCACACTCACTGTCATCTGAGTTAGACTGGCAGTCACTGTCATTCTGGGCCTGCTGAGGGGGAAGTCTTAAATCGGCAACCATGGGGGCAGGCTGACTCTGTTTCTTTCTTGCAGCAGCAGCAGCATGAGTCACTGGTCCAGGGGAATCAATCTCGGTGGGTTCAGCCTCAATTATAACTTGACCAATAGGTAGCAAGTGGTTACGGTGCATGGTCTTGACAGCTTTGGAGTTATTCTCTGGGTGCACTTTGTACACTGGCAAATCATCCAGCTTTCCAGCTATGATATGGGGAAGATGGTGCCATCGATCAGCAATTTTGTGTTTACCATGCAATCCTAAATTTCGCAACAACACACGGTCTCCAGGACCAAGCTCTTGAGCCTTTACTTTTCTATCATGTCTCTCTTTGTTGGCTAGATTTCTATTGGTGGCCATTGTCTGGGCCAGTTGATAGGCATGGTTCAATTGAGCTTTAAGTTTTTGTTCATATTGCAGGTAATCTTTGGCTCGGACCCCATCAGGAGAAACCCCAAAACAGACATCAACAGGCAGTCGGGCCTCTCTCCTGAACGTGAGGCGGTAGGGAGAGAACCCAGTGGGGTACCTCAGGGATCAGTCCTGGGGCCAGTCCTATTCAACATCTTCATTAGTGACCTCGCAGATGGACTAGAGGGTAAGGCTTGTCTGTTTGCAGATGACACCAAGATCTGCAACAGAGTAGATGATCCAGATGGGGTGGGCAGAGTGAGAAGAGATCTGGATAAACTAGCAAAATGGTCAGAAGAGTGGCAACTGGATTTAATGCAAAGAAGTGCAAAATCATGCACATAGGAAGAGAAACCTGAAGCCACTTATAGGCTGGGAGGGAGTTGCTAGCAGTCACAAAGGAAGAAAGAGACTTGGGCATCATCATCACTGATGACCTAAAATCATCAAGCAGACCTCTAAAGCAGTAGGTAAGGGCTAGGGGTGTTAGGGTGTATTAGTAGGGGTATCAAGTCGTAAGAGGGAGGTAATAATCCCTCTGTACAAGATATAGGTTAGGCTCCCATCTGAGTACTGCGGCAGTATTGGAGGCCACACCTTCACAAGGACATTAACCAAAATTGAGGCAGTCCAGAGAAGGGCAACAAAAATGGTGCAGGGACTGCATCAGAAGACATATGAGGACAGATTAACGGAGCTCAATATGTATACTTGAGCAAAGGAGAGAGAGGTGATATGATCGAGACATTTAAACACCTTAAGGGCATAAACAAGGTGAAAGAGTCTAACATGTTTAAATATAAGAAAATAGCAGGACAAGAGGACACAGCATGAGATTAGAGGGAGGCCGATTAAGGGGAATGTGAGGAAATTTTTTTCACAGAAAGGGTGGTAGATGCATGGAATGGCTTACCACAAGAAGTGGTGGCTATGAATACAGTGCAGAGCTTCAAACAGGCATGGGATAGGCATAAGGGAGCAATACAAATGATTATGAATAGATAGGTCACTGACAGAGCAAAGGCCGATGGCACATTTATAAGGTAGAAAAAGAAATGGGCAGACTGGATGGGCCTTGCGGTCCTTATCTGCCGTCAACTTCTATGTTTCTATGTAACCCGGTAGCATCATTCTTTGTGCAATTGTATGCGTGTACCAAGGTGCTAATCTGCTGGCTCCATTTATGCTTATCTTTTGGGTGGAGGGTGCCTAGCATGTCTAGTAGGGTGCGGTTAAAGTGTCCAGGTTGAGGATTCCCCTGCGGGTGATAAGGGGTGGTTCTTGGCTTTTGCACCCCCCATAGTGAGAGCATTTATTTGATTAGCCGACTCTTAAAGTCCCGGCCCTGATCAAAGTGAATTCGCTGGGGGGCACCGTAGTAGACAAAGAAATTTTCCAGTAGCACCTTGGCCACGGTAGATGCTTTTGATCTTTGTGGGAAAAGCTTGAGTATACCGTATGAAATGGTCCAGAACTACTCAACACATTGCCAATGTTTCGCTGATCAGGCTCTAAACTCAAGAAGTCTATGCAGACTAGTTCCATTGGGGTGCGGGTAGTAATGTTGATAAGGGGGGCAGCCCTCTGAGGCAGGGCTTTTCTCTGCAGACAGTGACTACAAGTCCTTACATGGTGCTCAATATCAGCCCCCATCTTGGGCCAGTAGAATCGAGATCATACTAGGTCAAGGGTCCGGTCGATACCGAGGTGGCCCATATGATTGTAGAGGGACCTCAGTACCAAATCTTTGAAGGCTGTGGGCAGGACCAATTGTTGCTTGTCTATTTGGCCACCCTGATCTACAGTCTCTCTATACAACAACTGATTAAGCAGCTTCAACCTGGAGCCTTCTTTAAACAATAAAAGCGGTTCTCAGATCAGAGGAAAGCAACTTGGACACATTTTTCCTGCACGAAGGGTGTCAAGTGCTGGCTGAATCATAGGATGTCGAGATTCAGCCCAATGAATGCTGTCATTGTCAAACTGAGGTAGTGCACTAATATCTAGAGCAGAGAAGTGGCAATACGCAGCCAGTATGCAGGTGTCAGGGGGCCCAAGCAATCTACTAAGCAGTCCGCTGTGTCTGTAGACATCTGTTCATTTCTATCAAACTTTTGGCACAGTGCTCGGATGTCAGGTTCAGACAGCCTGACCCAGTCGCTCTTGGAAATGGGCCTCCGAGATGGGGCGTCAGCATCAATATGATTCAGGCCTGGTCTGTATTGGACAGCATAATCATATGTTGACAATACAGAAAGCTACCGGTGCCCCGTGACGTCTCACTTAGCTGAAGTCTGTACATAGGTCAACGGGTTATTGTCTGTCCTAACCAATATTTTTGCCCCATAGAGGTAATCATGAAACTGGTCAACAATGGCCCATTTTAACGCAAGGAACTCCAACTTTTGCACAGGGTGGTTTCACTCTGATGGGGTCAAGCTGCTACTGGCGAATGCCACTGGTCTCAAACCATCCTCATGGTCTTGATACAGTACAGCTCCTAGACCCTGCAGACTGGCGTCCGTTTGCAGCACGTAGGGTTTGGTGGGATCAGCATAAGCAAGGATGGGGGCGTGGGTGAGCTGGTATATGACTTCATGGAAAGCTGCTTCACAGTCAGGCGTCCAACGGGACCCGAAAAGTTCACCTGTGCAGAAATATGCTTTGTCTGGTTCTTTGATGGACCCTTTTTTGTATTTCCGATTGGTAGGAGGGTAATCCTGGGTAAGATTCAAGAGTGGCCGAATCACTTTGGAATAGTTCTTTATGAACCAGCGGTAGTAGACACAGAATCCCAGGAAACATTGTAGTTCTTTCAAATTATGGGGATGGGGCCAAGTAGTCAAGGCTTCAACTTTACTAAGATCAGTCTCTATCCCCTCTGTAGACACTATATGTCCCACATACTTCACAGAGGTTTGGAAAAACTAGCACTCGTCAATGGACAGCTTGAGGCCGAAATCTTCCAGTCGGTCTAGTACTTTGAACAGTCGACTCTCATGTTCCTCTAGGGAGCTCCCAAACACAATGACATTATCCAAGTACACCAGGCATTCCAGCAAATTCATGTCTCCCACCGCTCGTTCCATCAGTCGCTGGAAGTTGGCTGGGGCGCCCGATATCCCCTGTGGCATTCTCAGAAATTTGTAGAACCCCAAAGGACAGATGAAGGCTGTCTTTTCACGGTCCTCTGGAGCCATCGGAATCTGGTAATATCCTCTGCGAAGATGCAACACCGAGAACCATTTGCTCCCATTCAAACAATCCAGAGCATCTTGTATACGGGGCATGGTGTATTGATCGGGGATGGTCTGCCGATTCAGAGTTCGATAATCAACACACATTCTCACAGATCCATTCTTCTTATGCACAGCCACAATGGGAGAAGCATATGGGCTCCGGGATTCTTGTATCACACCAGCCGCAAGCATTTCCTGAAAGTGTCTTTGCACATCGTCTATGTCTGCAGGGGCTAGGCATCGAGACCTCTCTCGAAATGGCCATTCATTGTGCAGGTGTATGTGATGCTCCACACCCTGGACACATTCCACAACCCATTCCTTCAACGAAAACACTTGATCTCTCTGGGCAAGTTTCTGGCTAATTCTAGTCTTCCATTCAGCTGGCAACGGGGAGTCACCAAAATCAAACAAGTCGAGAGTCACTCTATCTGTCTTGCCAGGGTGCTTGTTGCTGGGCAACACTGCAGTGTCTGCACAGTGTACCGTAGTTAGGGTGCATCCTCTGTTCACCCGGATCTTCCGATCTGACACATTATGAATCTGGACCATCACTCGTCATGCATAGGCATGAGCACGAGCTGGCAAGATGCTGGGCTTAACCAATAATCCTTCCAGCAATTTTCCATTGCCTGGCACGTCCAACATCGGTATTTTGTTCTTGACATCTTTGCGGAGGCGGACCTCCTCTTGAATGGTACACTGGGCGTTAGAGGCCAGTACCATTGAATCGGGATCCTTCTTCCACACGACCCCTACCGGTTCATCCTGGTCCACTCCCTTGGGGGTTTGTTGCAAATCATAGGCCCTCTTGATCAGAGCGGGAATTCTTAGGGCCCTCCCAGTCCATCGCCCTTGTTTCTCGTGACAGAGTTGTGCCAGTCTCCCAAACATATGGGCGTTGGTCCCAGTTAACATGGGAATCCCATCATACAGTCCAGTAGGGGGCACACTAAGGCCAGTGTCTCAACTTGCTCCTCTACACCAGTTACAGCTGCAGGAAATGACAACCAAAGGTGGACTTATCCTAGGTAGAGATAAGACTTGTCGCTCAGCCCCCGCACATGTAGGCCTTCCAGGGATTGTAAGGGCACAGTAGATAAGTGTTTGTCATACGAGTCCTTAAATACAGTGTATTTATCTCCTGGTTAAAAGCAGCCTACCCACTCCCTTCAGTTCCTCCCTCCTGGGTACCAAACCTTGCAACAGGTCTCGCTGCTACACCTGCAAATTTATTTCCAGTGTGACTGAGATTTGGGGGCCTACAGGTGTTTTTCACATCACCAAGGAGTTCTCATGCACCTCCACTAATGTGGTGTATTGTATTATTTGCAGGAAGTGTACAGCTGTTTACATCGGAGAAACTGGTAGGCGTCTTGCTAACCGTTTCAGGGAACATTACGGAGCAGTCAGGAATGGTGATACTGTTAAACCCATTGTATCCCACTTTATCTCCAGGGACCACAATGTCAATGACCTTTCTGTTTGTGTCCTTCAGCAGGGCTTCTGGGATTCTGACCATAGAAAAAACATGGAAGCCAAGCAGATCATCCGACTTGGCTCCCAGCAGCCCTCTGGTTTAAATGATAGACTTATTTTCCACTAACATCTTTCAGCCATCCCTTTTTTTTCCCTAAAGTCTATTTGTTTTTGTACTCATTTAATTTATTTTCCATTTTCACCATATGTCTCCATTTCTGTCTCCTTCCCACACATTTGTCACCTTTCAGCCTTCTTACTAGGCCCTGTTAATTAGTCTCCACCTGGGAACTCCCCCAGCTCTTTCACTCCCATTATGCTTTATCTTTCCCATCATCACCTTTTTGTTTCACAGATTCTCTTTTAATCTTACCATTTATCACTTCTTCTCCCTGAGCCTCCCTCTTCTTCTTTCTCCACATATATATATCTCTCATTTTACCTCTCCTCTACACTAACTTGTTTTTTTTCTCTTTTAGATATTTCCTGAAGAAGACCTAAGGTCGAAACGTAGATTTTTAACTCTATTTTCAGCGTGCATTTAATATAACCATTTTGTTTTGCTTTTAGACCACATGCTGACGCAGCGCCTTGTTTTTGTTTCTTAAATACAGTGGTCACTTGCGACCCACTGTCCGACACAGCCTGAGTAGGAATACCATTCACAGCCATGGTAGTCTCCATTGAAGGGCCCACTATTTTGGACAGCAGCAGGGGCCTGGAGAGATGATTTAGCCACATAGGGATTTGAGTTACTACTTCTTGAACCCTCACTGCGGTCATTTTGGGTAGTCCTTGACCACTGATTCATTCTCTGGAGCTCTACTTGAAGCCTGTATACAACTTTATCTAGGTCTTTTGTGGACTGGTATTCTCGCTTCATGTGCCTATCCTTCCCACAATTATGGCAAAATATGTTTTCTGGGATTTGGGGTGGCCGAGGCATCACACTGGGAGCTGGGGCGGTGGTACTACCAACTGAAAACCTTGGTGCCATCTCTGTCTGCTGTGTGGTGAACATTTGGAGACATCTCGTCAATTCTCTTACTTCCATAGTCAAGGCATCGAGTTTCAAGCTGTCATTAGCAGGAGATGCCTGGGTGGACACCCCCACCCCCATAGCAGATGCTGTTGGATAAGGGTCGGTGCCTGTACTTGCAGGAGTGGCTTTCATAAAGAGACTTTTTTATTTACCTGAACTCCCTCAGCAGTTAATCCCATGGCGGCACACCCTCATTGGTCCCCACTTCAGAAGGGCCTTTCGATGCCGTGATCACTTGGGCTGTGCTCACCCTAGAATTACAATCCCCCTCTTCATCTTCAACCTCCCGGAGTTCTTTTATCAAGTCACAATAGTCCAGTGGGTTACCCCTTCTACCTGGGAGCCTTAATTGAAGGAGCTGCAATTTAGAATGTTTTGCATGTTGCAGTATGTGCCCCAACCTCACATGGTTTAAGTCACTGGCGGCTACCCCACCTTTTCGGCAAGCCTTTTGCAGCACTCTTTCCAGACGAGTAACATATGCAGACAAACTTTCCCCTGGCCATTGCTTTGTACCTTGAAATTTCTACATCAAGTTCTCCCCTGACTCAATGCTCCCAAAATTATCTTCAAGTGCAGATAGGTACTTCTGGGCAGATGCATCAGGGTTTGTGGACCTCAGAAATTTAATGACCTCTAGGGCGGGACCCCTCAAACTTTCTTTGATCCTTTTTCGTTTCTCAGCCTCCGTACACTGCCATTCAGGTACCAATGGGGCAACTCAATCTATCCAGGTCTCCCAATCATCCTCCCCTTGGGGGGTGGGGAGGGTGCTGGAGAAGATTCTCAACCTTCGGTAAGAGTCGTGACTAATGGCAGGTACAGACATAGGGGCCAGCATTGGCACGGGCACAGAAGGAGAGACAAAAATGGGTGCTGGAGCAGGAGGGGAGGTTGGGGGAGGAACACCCCCAGGTGGCAGGAATAGTTTCTTTAAGTTCTCCACAGTTTTCCCTTCCTCCAGCAACAACTTAGCAAATTTCTCTTCAAAAGTCTCAGATAGTGGGGGGGCCTCATTCTCCCCAGGGTCTTTATTGTCTTTAGTTATCACTCTCCAGGCAGTGAGGGCTTCTTCAGGGGTGATAGTCCGTGGCAGTTTAGAATTGTCTACTGGGTCCTTACACTCTACTAACACCATGAAACTTTGGGTGAGCAGATTAGCCTGTCGACTCACCACCACAGGGTTTTGTAAACATTCAACCTTGGAAAGTACTCCCTCTACAGTGTCCTTATTGGTACCCGGGGAATATCCAGGATAAGTATAGAATTTTGGGGGTCGATCTCCTGCCCAGTACACCACCCCACTAACTGGTGTACAGCCACTTCTGTTAGGGTAGCCATTTATTTTTAACAGCATTTCACAAATTTGGCCACTAGAAGACACAAAATCCCAGCGGTGAGCCTCCAAGATGTAACCCCTAGGTGGCGCTATCCTAAGGGCTACTACCCCTGCCTGCTTGGCCAGTAGCAGGTTAAGGGGCTTGAGTTCTGAAACGGGTGCCTCCACCCAGAGGTCAGGGTTGGTAGTGGTCAAGCTAACCTGGGCACAGCCCTCCGGGATACTGTAACCCCCTCTTTCCCCTCTAGTGGCCTGAACACTGTACAATAATCACTTTCACAATACCCCTGGTACACCACACAAGTACCCACACTGTTAGCACTTATCACCAGGGCTGGTTTCTCTGGCTCCACCCCAGGGACCCCTGAAAACAAGGTTAAGCACAGCAAATAGCAACAGTACAGTACTTTGAGCACAAACTGGAACCACAGTCAGATTACATGCAGAAAAGTTAGATCTGATTTATTCAGGGACTTGAACAAGGAGGGGCAAAATCAGGTTAATTAGCTTAAAGGTTATATCAGTCAAGCAGTTATGCATGCACTTTGAGTCCCCCCACACAGTCCACCTCTGGGTACCCAGGTGGAGAAGAGATGGGCTTGCCAGGACAGTTGCCCGGGGTTGCAGCTGGTTGGGGCCCTGTGATGGAAAACAAGACATGCACAGTACACAATAATTGTAATCCGGAGCCAGAGGGCTCAGTTCGTAAAGGAAACGAAACAACAAGACAATCAGATGACACACTCAGATTAAGCTGTTGGTGCAGGGAGCTACCCTGGTATTTACTCATGATACCCAAGACTGGACACAGGCTGGATGAAAATCGAGACCGCAGGTGGTTGATCTGGAATACCAGGAGAAGCAGGGCCCACACAAGTCACAGAGGTGTCATTCCTGTTCAAGCATGGAGCAGGGGGCTGATCCCCAGGCAGGTCTCTTGTCGATGGCTTCTCTGTGCAGTGGGTAGTCTGGCTGGGCCAGTCTGGCAAAGCCCAAACCGCATGGAGACAAGTTCGGATGCAGCCCATTTTGGGCTGGATACAGCTTCCAGCAAGCAGAACACAGTTCACACAGTGGGGAACTAACTCACAACCCACTAGCAGCTCATAGCACATTTACGTGTACGGAAATTCTGCTGTACCAGGCAAAGTGCTCCCCGGTCACAATCGGAAAGTCTCTGCACTCACCCGGAGCTTAGGGGTAGCTGGAACACCTGACAGGCTGATCACATTCAGCAAAAATATTCTGTCTTCTTCAGGTTGAGCCTGGCCCACTTCAATAGCTTGCTTTAGTCACACAAACTTGGATTTAGTCCAAAATAATTCTCTTCTCTCCCTCTCATGGAGCAGCAGCAGATATGCAGCTAAAAACTCAGCCCTTTCACAGTTTTCCCTTGCGAATCCACTCAGGTTTTCTGCCCAAAATTACTTCAGCTCCTTCTTCTTGAGCTTCCAGAACTAAACTTGAAAACTGCAAGCAGCCCGGGACTTCCCCAAGATCCAAAAGATTTGGTTGGCTGCGCAAAAACTCAAACCACAGTTCCTATAGATTTTGAATTCGGACAGTTCCTGTAGTCCGGCTACATTTTAGGTCCCACCAGAACTGATTGGTTCAATTTGCAGTCCAGGATCAAGATAGTGGAGACAAACAAAACAGTCCTTGCTACAAAGAAAGCAGGTTAGACAAACTACATTATCATTATCATTCTAAATGGTTCCCAGCAAATAGTCATATCTTTCAACAGAGCTCCATCTCGGATTACTTATGCTGCAATCAAGCAGCTCTTAAAGAGACAGTACACAGAGGCTATACAAGCTCTGGTAATCACATTTAAACTGCTAAAACGCAGGACACCAGCCTGGCAATAAGCATTTAGGCAAGCTCAAGGAAGACTTTTTGGGAACCCCCATTTGTAGGGGGGTTACATGAGGACATGGTACCCATCAACATACTAACATCTAGACAACAAACGGGAGCTGCAGAGGGACCTTATTTTCTGAGGACACGGTACCCATTAACATACTAACATATAGACAGCAAACAGGGGCGCTGCAGAGGGACCTTGTCTTCTGAGGACACGGTACCCATTAACATGCTGACATCTAGACAGCAAACAGGGGAGCTGCAGAGGGACCTTGTTTTCTGAGGATATGGTACCCATTAACATACTAACATATAGACAGCAAAGAGGGGAGCTGCAAAGGGACCTTGTTTTCTGTGGACACGGTACCCATTCACATACTGACATGTAGACAGCAAACAGGGGACCTGCAGAGGGACCTTGTTTTCTGTGGACACGGTACCCATCAACATACTAACATATAGACAGCAAACAGGGGAGCTGCAGAGGGACCTTGTTTTCTGTGGACTCGGTACCCATCAACATACTAACATATAGACAGCAAATGGGAGCTGCAGAGGGACCTTGTGTTCTGTGGACACGGTACCCATTAACATACTGACATCTAGACAGCAAACAGGGGAGCTGCAGAGGGACCTTGTGTTCTGTGGACACGGTACCCCTTAACATACCGACATACAGACAGCAAACAGGGGCACTGCAGAGGGACCTTGTTTTCTGTGGACATGGTACCCATTAACATACTGACATATAGACAGCAAACAGGGGAGCTGCAGAGGTACCTTGTTTTCTGTGGACATGGTACCCATTGTTCTCCTGAATCCAGAGGATCCCTAATGATTCTGAACAGTGCAGTTTAGAATTGTCAAGAGGTGGTGTTAGAAACTGACTGAGGATCGTGAAGATGGAGATGAGATTGATGGAAAGCTACAGCAGTCTTTTTGGAGCAACACAAACTGTGTACCTTTGTAGCAAGTGCCGGTCCCCATCTGCTCTCAATTATTTTGTGCATGCAAGCAGGCAGTGTTATTTCAAGGCTTGTTGTTCTTTGCCAGACTGTTTCATTTATTTATTTATTTTATTTTATACTTTCTTTGGCCCAGGATTCTGGCTACATTTGCCATTACCCTCACTAGCATCCTCCTACAGAAGGTAACCTATACTTTTATGTAGGGTGGACCCCCTGTCTGCATGTCTAGGGTATTACTGGGGTTGTGGCCAACTGGGAGTGGTACTACATTAAGAAACAATCAAAGTCCATTTACTAGACCTCTCGAGCACTGGGGTGACCTCCAGGCATCCACTGACACATGACGGAGCTGACTAGTCTCTACAGAATGAGAACAGTTATAAAATGTGTTGTTTATTTTTTTGTTTTGTTTTTGTAACCCCCCTGCAAATCGGGGTTCCCAAAAGTTTTCCAGGAGCTTGCTTGAATGCTCCAAGCCTGGATGGTGTTCGGCGTCTAAGCCGTTTATCTGTGAGTGCTTTTAGAGCCTCTGATACTGTCTGTTTAAGAGCTGTCAGCCTGCAGACATAATTAATTGGAATGGGGGTCTGTGTGTTTCCCTGCTTGAGTCACACTTGAGTTGCTGCCAAATCGCTCCGTTTCTGCCGTCACTAAGTGGGCAGAGTGAGCACTTTTCAAAGATATAACTGTTTGCCAGACATCATTTACAGTAATAATGAAAATACAGTTTGTCTAACCTGCTTTTCTTTGCAGTCAGAACTGTGTTTGCCTAGTCCCCCATTCTAGTTTTGAACTGCTGAACTGGACCAATCAGTGTGGGGGGACCTTTGAAATGGAGCCTGCTGCTGGCAAATCAGAACTTGGACTCTCATTGTGGAGCCAGCCACCTATGTACTGTATGGCCAATACTTCTGGGGATTGTAGTTTAGACTTTGGCGCCTTTTTTTCCACCAACAGGGGAAGTTACTGTGAGTGACAGCCAAACCAGCCAACTGAACTGGGAGGAACTCAAAGGAAATGCCCGGCTCTGTCTACTGGAAAAATCAGATGAGTTGTGACTGTGAAGAGGGAAGGAGCTCCGGGCTCCTGCACTGTTGAATTTTCGCTCGGGAAGCTCGTGTGGGGCCCTGAAGTTCGGCCTACAACTGTTTGTGAGTGCCAGTGTGGACTGAATCAGAGTTGTAAGGAGAAAGAAGCACCAGAAGTGAGGAAACTAGGCTCACCCTGTATAAGACTGGAGAAATTGCTGAATCGTGCTCGGTCTGTCAGGAACTGAATCTGCTGTGTGTTCTCCCGGGTATTGTGCAGTAATTGCGATTGGGCTAGAGAAGCAGCCTGCCTGGTATAGTACTTTCCTTTACATATAAATGTGTGTAGTGCTTGTGGGGAATCGCGTTTCAAATCCCCTGTACAGTGAATTGAATGCCTGAAGCTGGAAGTAAACCCCAGCTTAATCCAGACTACATCCATTTGCTCTGAACTGCCGTGGGGTCCAGTCACAAGGACTTTGTCCATATCGTCTGCTCCTCCTGGCAATCCAGGACAATCTGCCTTCCATTCAGTTTCAGCATTGAATCTGTGAGTACAAATCAGGGTAGCTCCCTGCCATCATCTAATTGCAAGTGTTCCATCTGATTTACTTTTCCTTTCTTTCTTCACGAACTGAGCCTACCGGCTCCAGATTACAAAGTGGGTGTTGTGCATGCATTTTCCATCCTCAGGGTCCCAACCAGCTGCACCAAATAGGCTAGCCTCTTATTGTCTGGGTACCCAGTAGGAGGGACATTTGGGACTCTGAAATATGTGCGCAGTACTGTGATTATTAATGTGACTGAATCAATTAACCTGATTTCCCCCTGTTCTTGTTACTATCCCCTAAATAAATCAGATTTGGTTGTTTAGCAAAGTTACACTGCTTGAACTGTGTGTCTATGTTGAATTACTGTACAGTGGTTATTGTATAACTACATCTTACTTTACAGGGGGTCCCCAGAGTCAAGCTGATTGAACCAATCCTGGGGGTAAGTGTATATTGCAAGGGTACTGTGATTGATTTGTGTGGACCACTACTGGGAAGAAAGGGGGGTTGCAGTGACCCAGAGGACTGTGACCAAGTCATATCAGACTATCTTAACCCCGACCTCTGGGTGGAGGCACCCATCGGATCCAGACCCCTCAACCTGTTAGTGGCAAATCAGGCAGGGGTAGTAGCCCTTGGGATAGTGCCCCCTGGGGTTACATTTTTTTTTTAAACTAGGGACACTTTGAGACCAAATGGGGTTAACAGTGTCCCTTTAAGGCATTAGCTGGTTTTAATGGACAGACACTGCTGATTTGCGTCTCCTAGTTTCACTCTACAGGAAATCCCTGGAAATAAGCTTTGTTTGGCTCAATGTAACTTGTAGCCACCACATTTTAACTAAAACTAAAAATATTTCTGCTAGCATTCACAAGTCAAAGCTGGATGGGTAGAATGTAACTTTAAATATTTAGTATCCACTTCTCTCCCCTTGCTGCTGCACACTATGAATATTAATGAGTTGTTTTGAATGGTGAGTGAGGGTCAGTACCCGAGGGAAACAGGAAGTGAACGTTAGGCTCAGAAAGCTGCTTTAGACAGGAGCACAGAGCTGAACATACAGGGAGCTGCAGAGGGAACTGGTTTTCTGTGGATAGGTATCCTTTGTTTGTCTAGCCTCAAACTTTGAAGAGCAGCAGCTGCTTGTGTTTCTGAACTGTGCAGTTTGTGGTGTTGGAAGCTGAAACAGAGGATCATGAAGTTGCAGGTAAGGAATGCTGAGCACACGGGGAGCTGCAGAGGGAACTGGTTTTCTGTGAATAGGTATCTTTAGTTCTTCTAATCCCAAACTCTGAAGAGCAGCAACTGCTTGTGTTTCTGAACAGTGCAGTTTGTGGTGTTGGAGACTGAAATGGAGGATTATAAAGTTGGAGGTAAGGAATGCTGAGCACACAGGGAGCTGCAGAGGGAACTGGTCTTTCTGTGGATAGATGTCCTTTGTTATAACATGGGTTGTGAGGAACGTCAAAGCCCACTGGTGCAAGGCCCCCTGCATAGCCATGCATTAAAAAGACCCACCAAGGTAATTCAGAGAGCCCCTGCACCTGGTATATGGGTGCATTACCTGATAGGAAACCTCCTCATGTGAATGTTGCCCCCAAATAATTCAGTAATAAAAAAGTTGTAACCCTTGTAAAATCCAGAAAACTGGGTCCCAAGGACTTCCAGGTTTCTGGTGCCACCCACGCTCCACCAAGTCATGATGTGATGCCAGGGAGAGCGTGGGGACGCACTCCATTATACTCTATGGGTGGCACCTTTCCAATCGTTTGTTTTACATTATAATGGCAGTTTGGTGAGAAAACGTGGGCACTGGTTGACTAACAAGGGACTAAGGTCCTGGACTTCAAAAGGGCAGACTTTGGCAGAATAGGAAGTGTACTGGAAGGGCACATAGATAACATCTGCTCACACTTGGACACTGAGCAAAAATGGGAAATTATCAAGCTAGGCCTGGCTGAGGCCACTATTGCATATGTAATGAGCCAGAGCAAGAACACCAGAATTAAGAAGATGAGTTGGATGAATAGGGAGGTTGTGGGGAGTGTGAGGGGAAAGAATGCTGCCTTTTGGAGTTATAAAAGATCCAACTGCAAAGAAGACAGGGAGCATACATGAGGAAATCCAGGAAGGTGAGTGAAATAGGAAGGGCAACCAAGGTGTCAAGAGAACTGAGGCTAGTACAGGGGATCAGAGAAGCCCCCCCCCCAGCACCAACCAGTAGCCCCAAGAACACAGAACTTCAAGAATGCTGGCAACTTCAGAGTACTGTATCTCTACTCCCTGTAGCCCCTCCCACACCAGCTTTACCTATAGAGGATGATGTCAGGGCACCAGTCCCCTGCTGGCCATATATAGAAACATAGAATCTGATGGCAGATAAGTGCTGCTTGGCCCACCCAGTCTGCCCAGTATCTTCCCTGAGTCTTGCTGCAGACCCACTTGACATATGGTGTTGTCGCTCCCCTTCCTTACCCTTATAATTCCTGTGTGCCTCCCCCAGCTTTTTGAATCACACCACTGTTTTCATCCCACTACCTCAGTTGGAAGAGTGTTCTGGGAATCCACCAATCTTTCTGTGAAGAAGCATTTCCTCAATCTTTTCTGAACCTAGTGCCTCCCCCCCCCCAGCTTCCTAGCATGTCCCCTTGTTGTAGAGTACCTCTTGTTCTGAAAAATACTCCCCTGCTGTATCTTACTAACCCCCGTGACATATTTAAAGGTCTCTATTATAACCACACTCTCCCTACTCTCCTCCAGGGTGTACATATTGAACTCCTTCAGCCTCTCCTCATAATGTTTTTGATGCAGATCCTGCACCATTTTGGTAGCCATCCTCTGGACCATCTCCACTCTGTCTATATCCTTTCTGAGATGTGCTCTCCAGAACTGGACACAGTTCTCAAGGTGGGGTCTTATTAGAGATGTATATTCTAGGGAAATACTACCTCTCTTTTTCTGCTGATCTATCCCTTCCTATGCACCCCAGTATCCCACTAGCCCTCTCGACTGCCTTGTCACACTGCCTGTCTACTTTTAGGTCTCTTTCCTGTTTGATTTTTGTCAGTACCACTCCACCCATTTTGTACTCTGTCATAGATACATACATAGGATTTGTTGGCTGATGAGAGTCACTCATTCCATCTAGTCTGCCCATTTAACCCTACCTACAGTATCCCTACAAACCCTACTTAGTGTCCGGTTCTTCCACCTGCCCCTTGTTTTTTCCCTTAAGATTCTCTTATGTCTATCACAAGCTTTCTTGAATCCTTCCGCAGTTTTGTCCCGACTACCTCGACTGGTATCTTGTTCCAGTAATCCACTACTCTTTCTGTGAAAAAACTTTGTTATATCTCTCCCAAATTTACCTCCTCAAGCGTCATATCATGTCCCCTTGTTCTTAAGCATGTTTTCTTCTGAAAAATACTGCTACTGTAATGTGTACCTTATTTATCCCTTATATATATGTAACCCCCCTGCAAATGGGGGTTCCCAAAAGACTTCCAGGAGCTTGCTTGAATGCTCCAAGCCTGAATGGTGTTTTGGCATTTAAGCCATTTATCAGTGAGTGTTTTTAGAGCCTCTGGTACTGTCTCTTTAAGAGCTGTCTGCTTGCAGACATAATTAGTTTGTATGGGGGACTGTGTGCTTCTCTGAGTACCACTTGAGCTGCTGCCAATTCACTTCATTTTGCAGTCACTAGAGTGCAAAGGGAACCTATCTGAAAGATGTAACTGTTTGCCAGAAATTATTTAGAGTAATAATGAAATTACAGTTTGTCTAACCTGCTTGCTTTGGCAGTCAGAACTGTGTCTGCTAGTTCCCATTCTAGTTTTGAACTGCTGAACTGGACCAATCAGTGTGGGAGTAAGCTAGCTCTAAAATGGTGCCTTGGACGAATCAGAACTTGGACTCATAATCTGAGCCAGCCACAAGAGGATTGTATGGGCAGTGACTCTGGGAGATGTAGTTTAGACTTCAGTGCCTTTTTGGACCAACAGCAGCAGTCTATTGTGAGTGACAGCCAATCCAGTCAAGAACTGGGAGGAACTCAAAGGAAGTGCCGGGTTTGTCGGGTTGGAGTTTCAGTTGAGCTTTGGCAGTGAAGAAGAAAGGAGCCCTGTGCTTTTCAGTGTGCAGTTTTAGTCAAAAACGTGTGTAAGGCCCAGAGTTCGGTCTGCAGCTTGTGTAACAGCTTGTTAGGACTGAATCCGTCCTGTGAAAAGAATCAAAGGATCTCTGAAGAGTAGAAACCAGGCTCACCCTGTAGAAGACTGGAGGACTTGCTGAAAACTGCATTTCGGTCTGTCAGGAACTGAATCTGCTGTGTGTTCTCCCAGGTATTGTGCAGTAACTGCGATGGATACAGATGCAGCCTGCCTGGTATAGTGCTTTCTTTTATATGGATGTGTGAAGAGGTTTGTGTACCTCAAGTGAGCCCTGCTGACATTGAAGGACCCTATCTTATTTGGAGGTCGTGAGTACTAATTCAGGGTCGCTCCTGTTGAATTGCCACATTAAATCCAAATGGAATTACTGTACTGCTGACTGTTTAATTCTCCTTCCTTTCTCTGTAGGAAAGGCCTCACCAGCTGCCACGGTTTGACTAGCCACTAGGGCTTGGGTACCCAGGGACAGTAACTGATAGGGATAGGCCTGTGCACAGAGCCATAGGTAGATTA
This sequence comes from Neoceratodus forsteri, assembly GCA_016271365.2. NCBI lineage: Eukaryota > Metazoa > Chordata > Ceratodontiformes > Ceratodontidae > Neoceratodus > Neoceratodus forsteri. Next base: position 387,487,581 of record CM057457.1, on the reverse strand, counting down.
TTAGAGTGATAAGCTAATTAACCTGATTTCCCCTGTCCTTTTATATCCCTAAATAAATCAGAGCTGCTTGTTTCAGCAAAAGTTATACTGCCTGAGGTATTTGTCTCATGTTAAAGTACTGTACTGTGATTGTTGCACTGTATCTCATTTCACAGGAGGTCCCAGTGCCGGAACCAGACCTGGGGGTAAGTGTATACTGTGAAGGTAATCTTGAGGAGCATTGTGTGGCCACTAGTGGGAAGAAAGGGGGTGCAGTGTCCCAGAGGGCTGTGACCAAGTTAGTTTAACTATTGCAAACCCTGACCTCTGGGTGGAGGCACCCGCCATTGGATCCAGGCCCCTCAACCTGTTAGTGGCAAATCAGGCAGGGGTAGTAGCCCCTGGGATAGCGCCATCTAGGGGTTACATCTTGGAGGCCTCACACCGTTGGGATTGTGTGTCCTCTAGTGGCCATATTTACTTAACCACTGTTAGAAAAAAAATGGGTACCCGGCCAGAAGTGGCTGTGCACCGCTGGTGGAGGGTGTACTGGGAGTGAGACCGACCCCAAAATGCTATGCTTATCCTGGACATCCCCTGGGTATCAATAATGACACTGTGCAGGAGTACTTTCCAAGGTGGAAGGTTTACTAAAACCCTATGGTGGTGGGTCGCATGCTAATCTGCTCACCCACACTTTCCTGGCCCTAGTAGAGTTTAAGGATCCCATAGATAGCTCCAAAGTGCCACAGACCATTACCCCAGAGGGAGCCCTCACTGCTTGGAGAGTGATAACTAAGGACAGTAAAGACCCGGGGGGGAATCAGCCCCCACCACTATCTGAAACTTTTGAGGAGAAATTTGCTGAATGGTTGCTGGGAGAGGGGAAAACTGTGGAGGACTTGAAGAAACTATTCTTGCCACCTGGGGGTGTTCCTCCCCAACACCCTCTCCTGCTCCAGTGCCCGTAATGGTGGCTGGAACCAATGCAGACTCCTATTTCTGCACCTGCCATTAGTCACGACTCTTACCAAGGTTGAGGATCTTCTCTGGCACCTCCCACCCCAAGGGGAGGATGACTGGGAGACCTGGATGAACTATGTTGCCCCAAGTGCTAGAATGGCAATGCTCGAAGGCCAAAAGCGAAAGAGGGTTAGTGAGAGCCTCCGAGTCCTGCCCTGGCTACCATCCGTGCTAAATGGGCCAGTAACCCTGAAGCGACTGCACAGGCCTATCTTGAGGCCTTGAGAATGTGTATGGAGCCCAGATTCTGATGAGGACCTATGGTGGAGAGTAAGAAATGCACAACAGTACCAAGGGAGTTGTTGTCGTGTATGTCTCTCGGCTGGAAAAATTGTTGCAAGAATGCCTCAGAAAGGGTAGTTTGCCATGATTGAACTGGACCGAACCAGACTGGACAGAATCTTTAGTCTGCCCCTCTCAGAACTGCTGTTGCTTCAGTTACGCCTGGCAAACCGACTGAACCCCACCCTCCTATGATGAGTTAATGAGAGAAATTCGAGGAGTTGAGAAAAAGGCGACCTCGGAGGACCTGCACCCAACAGCTGTAGCTACGACTCGAGTGACTGAGGGTGACCCATCAAGGAAGTTCAGGGGCAGAGGTTGACAGTCAATGAGTGCTCTGACAAGGAAAAGATATGCCACAATGGCGAACTGTTGAGAGAGATCCGAATTAAAAACAGTCCTTTATGAAGGCCACGCCTGCAAGTATAGGCCCTGACCTATATCCGACTGCATCTGCTATAAGGGGTGGGGGTACCCACCATGTATCTCCTGCTGATAACAGCTCCAAACTCAATTCCTTGACCATGGAAGTGGAGAAACTGACGAGATGTCTCCAAATGCTTATCACCAGCAGACAGAGATGGCACCCAGGTTTCCAGTTAGTAATACCCCGCCTGGCTCCCAGTGTGGTACCGCCAGCTCAAACCCAGAAAGTATGTTTTGCTATAATTGTGGGAAAGATCACATGAAAAGGGAATGCCAGTCCCCAAAAGACACTGACAAAGTTGCATATAGGCTACAAGGAGAGCTTCGAGAAGAAATCAGTGGTTAAGAGGTGCATGCATATGATCCCAGTGAGGCACCAAATGCTAATTCACGCCCCTTGTGGCAAGGTCAGTTGCCCAGGCCCCCACTACCGCCTCTCCAGACTGGTCCAGAATAGTGGGTCCTCCATGGAGACCACTGTAAAGGTGAATGGAGTGTCTACAAGAGCTGTATTAGACAGTGGCTCCCAAGTACAATTATGTTCCAGGATTGGTATCAGAAGCATTTGTCAGATCACTTACAACCATTAGAAGGACTGCATGTATGGGGTTAAGTGAGAAGGCCTACCCCTATTCCGGGTATATCCGAATTTGGCTGTCTTCCCACCTCCGTGGCTGGGTGGCGAACAAGTAGAGACCTCTAGCCTAGTGTGTCCCCCACTGGACTGTATGATGGTGTCCTTTGTTGATTGGAACAAATGCTCTATGTTGGAAGGCTGGCACAGTTGTGTTATGAAAAACAGGGTCAAAGACTAGTAGAGCTTTAAGAGTTCGCTTTAATTAAGAAGGCCTATGAGGCACGAGAGATGCTGAAAAACAGAACCAGAGGAACTGGTCGGAATTGTATGGAAGAAGGATCCTGAGTCTCTGATCCTGGCGCCAAATGCCTGTACCTTACAGGGGAGGTCCGTATCAGAAAGGATGTTAAGAATAAAATATTAATGTTGGATGCAACCAAGATGGAAAATTGCCAGAGGACTGCTGGTCAAGCCTAGTATTTTGCCCGCTAGAGCCCATGCTTATGCCAGAAGGGTAATGGTCCAAGTTCATAATGTGTCTGAAAGAGACATTCGAGTAAACAGAGGTTGCATCCTGGCTAATGTGCATTGTGCAGACACTGCAGTGCTACCCAGCAGCAAGAGTTCAAGGAAGAATGACAAGTAACGCCTGACTTGTTTGATTTCGCGACTCCCGCTGCCAGCTGAATGGAAAGTGAGGATCAGTGAGAAGCTTGCCCAGAGAGACCAGGTGTTTTCTTTAAAGGAATGGGATGTAGGATGTGCAAGGAGCTGAGCACAATATCCGGCTGCATGACGAAAGACCATTTCGTGAGAGGTCTCGACGCCTGGCACCTGCTGACATAGATGATGAGACTGCATCTGCAAGAGATGTTAGCTGCTGGTGTAATACAAGAATCCAGAAGCCCTTATGCTTCCCCATTGTGGTAGAAAGAAGGAAAGAATGGAACAGTAAGGATGTGTGTGGATTATCGCACCTTAAACCGCGGACTATCCTGATCAGTACACAATGCCCCGTATTCAGGATGCTTTGGACTGCCTAAACGGGAGCAAGTGGTTCTCTGTGCTGGATCTCCGTGAGTGGTACTTACCAGATCCCGACGGCCCCAGAGGACGTGAGAAGACGGCCTTTATCTGTCCGTTGGCTTCATGAATTCATGAGGATGTCTCAAGGGATTCAGGTGCCCCAGCCACTTTTCAACGATTGATGGAGCATGCAGTGGGGACATGAACTTACTAGAGTGCCTGGTATACCTAGATGATGTTATTGTGTTTGGCAGCTCACTGGAGGAACATGAGAGCAGATTATTTAAGGTATTGCAACGACTGGAGGACTTTGGCCTTAAACTGTCCATTGATAAGTGTCAATTCTTTCAAACATCAGTAAATATGTGGGACACATAGTATCCACGAGGAATAGAGACCGACCCAAGTAAAGTTGAGGCCTTGACTACCTGGCCACAAGCCCAAAATCTAAAAGAACTGCAAAGATTCCTGGATTCTGTGGTTATTATCGGCGCTTCATCAAGGACTATTCAAGTGATCCGCACTTTACTTAACCTTACTCAAGGGTATCCCCCAACCCAAAAAATACCAAAAGTCAGCGTCCTCAAGACTGAAAGAGTGTATTTTCATCCGAGTGAAGTATTTGGGGCCCGCTGGACTCCTGATTGTGAGACTGCTTTCTCATGAGATCATATATCAACTCACCCATGCTCCAGTGCTGGCCTATGCCGATCCAAGAAAACCTTACGTCCTGCACACTGATGCTAGCTTGCAAGGGTTGGGGGCTGTGTTAACACCAAGAGCACGAGAATGGCCTGAGACCAGTGGCCTTTGCCAGTAGAAGCCTGACCCCATCCGAAAGAACTATCCTGTACTAAGTTAGAGTTCCTAGCTTTGAAGTAGGCTATTGTTGACCAATTCATGACAAGTACTTGTATGGGGCTAAAATACTAGTAAAACTGACAATAATCCTTTGACCTATGTGCAGACCTCAGCTAAGTTGGATGCCACTGGCCATAGGTGGCTTTCTGTATTATCTACATATGACTATGCTCTCGAATACCGAGCAGGTCTGAACCACATAGATGCTGATGCTCTCTCCCGGGCCTGTTCCCCAGAATGATTGGGTCCGATTGGCAGAACCTGACATTCGGGCACTCTCGCGGAAGTTTGACAGGAGGAACAATGTCCACGGACGCAGTGGACTGCATGGTGATTACTTGGGACCCTCTGAGAATTGCATACCTGCTGCTTATTGCCACTTTTTCTGCAATAGACATTGGTGCACTGCTCAGCTGGACAATGACAGAGATTCGTAGGGCTCAATCCCAGATCCATGATCAAGCAGCTTTAGAAGCCTCTATGCAGGAAAAGATGTGTCCAAATTACGCCCACTGATTTGAGAACTGCACTGTTATAAAAGAAGGTCCTAAGTTGAAACTGATCAATAAACTGTTATACAGGAAACAGTAGACAGAGGGGGACAAGTAGACAACAACAACTAGTGCCGCCCACTGCCTTCGAGACTCAGTACTGAGGTCCTTGCACAACCACATGGGGCACCTTGGCATAGACAGAACACTTGACTTGGTGAGATCCAGATTCTATTGGCCTAAGATGGGGCTGATGTGGAGCAACACATTCGAACTGTATAGCTGCTTACAGAGGAAAGCTTGCCCCAGAGGGCTGCCCTCTATTAACATCACCACCAGTGCACCCATGGAGCTGGTCTGTATTGATTTTCTGAGTTTGGAGTCAGATCAAAGAAATATCAGTAATGTGCTGGTAGTCACTGACCATTTCATAGAGATATGCCCAAGCTTTCCCCACCAAAGACCAGAAAGCATCCACTGTGGCCAAAGTACTTGTAGAAAACTTTTGTTCACTATGGGCTCCACAAAGAACCATTCTGATCAAGGGAGAGACTTTGAGAGTCGCCTGATCAAAGAGATGCTTTCTCTGTGGAGTGCGAAAGTCCAGAACCACTCCTTACCACCCCAGGGGACCCACAGCCTGAACGTTTCAACCGCCTTTGCTAGATATGCTAGGCACCCTGCACCCAAAGGACAAGCCTAGATGGAGCCAACAAATTAGCACCCTGGTACATGCTTATAACTGCACAAAAGTGATGCCACTGGATTCTCCCCTACCACCTGATGTTTGGAAGAAAGCTCGACTACCAGTAGATATGTGTTTTGGGTCTCTCCTGATGGGTTCAAGCTGACAACTATTTACAGTATGTGCAAAGTTAAAAGGCCAGCTAACTCATGCGTACTAACTGGCTCAAACCATGGCTGCCAAAGAAATCGGCCAACAAAGAAAGGTATGATAAAGGTGGCTTACAGGAACTCCAGGAGGAGATCGGGTATTGCTAAGAAATCTGGGACTGCATGGCAAGCACAAGATTGCTGACAGATGGCACCATCTCCCTCACATTGTAGTGGGCAAACTAGATGATCTGCCAGTGTACAAAGTAAGGCCTGAGAATAATTCAAAAGATGTAAAACAATGCATAGAAATCATTTACTGCCCATTGGACAAATCTTAATTGAGTCTGAGCCCCTAGAAGATGCCCCTCTGGACCAGTGACTAGAGCTGCTGCTAAGAAAGATCAAGAAAGTCTGCACCTACAGAAGCAAAGTTAAAGTGTTCCCCTCCACAAGTCCCAGTTGAGCATGACTGTCAGTCCATATCGGAAGAAAGTGAGAGTGACTTTGAATACTATCCTTCTACGAACTGGAGTCAATTGTTTTGGGGCAATCTCTAGTCAATACTGGAGATGAAGCTGGGCCTTCTGGACTGTCTAAGCCCCCAGCTTCATCCCTGGAGCCAATGCTCCCAGAAAGTGAAGTGCAAAGCATCAGATCAGATGAAATGGAATCATTGTGCATGGTTGAACTGTTTGAGCTTCAGGAGAAAATGATAGATTGGGGCAGACTGGTGATACACCGAACAAGAAGAGTATTTTGAGTGCCCTGACAGTCCACTGCCAGTGTCAAGCTCTCCATGCAAGCCAAATGTTGTGGACTCAGAAACTGTAACTCCTGAGCTGAAAGTGCCCCAAGTTCTAGCCTCTACCCCATGGAGACTCCTGACAAGTGAGGACAATGCTGAAAATGAGGCTCAGAGTGCAGAGACTATAACAGTTCCCCTAGAAAGACTGGTCGAGCTGTAAAGCCTGTGGTGCACCTCAGTTATGATTCACTTGGGAGGCCTGTGGACTTGCCTCTCAATGTTGTCCATAAAGGGTGTATGTGTCCCGAGCTCATTGCCCAAACTGAGCATCAGTGCTAACTCAAGTTACTTGTGTTGCCCTCTAAGTATGGTGCCCTTGCCCCATCCAGCCCCAAGGTAACTGATAGGAAGGGCCCCTCTCTTCAGGTTTCATGTACAAGAGGTAATAACTTGAGTTATGGTACAATGTGTATGAATACTGTGTAAAGTGGACGTGCTGCAATGTTTCAAAATGTGTTCTTGGTAAAATGATATATTGACTGATGATTACATATGCGAGCCTAATGCAAATGTATATGGTTGCAGTTGAAACATATGAGTACTTGCTTGTGTAGGACGTCAAGCTTTCCCCCAAACCGGAAGGTGTAACCCCCTGCAAATGGGGGTTCCCAAAAACTTCCAGGAGCTTGCTTGAATGCTCCAAGCCTGAATGGTGTTTTGGCATTAAGCCATTTATCAGTGAGTGTTTTAGAGCCTCTGGTACTGTCTCTTTAAGAGCTGTCTGCTTGCAGACATAATTAGTTTGTATGGGGACTGTGTGCTTCTCTGAGTACCACTCGAGCTGCTGCCAATTCACTTCATTTTGCAGTCACTAGAGTGCAAAGGAACCTATCTGAAAGATGTAACTGTTGTCAGAAATTATTTAGAGTAATAATGAAATTACAGTTTGTCTAACCTGCTTGCTTTGCAGTCAGAACTGTCTGCTAGTTCCCATTCTAGTTTTGAACTGCTGAACTGGACCAATCAGTGTAGAATGGCTAGCTCTAAGAATGGTGCCTTGACGAATCAGAACTTGGACTCATAATCTGGGCCAGCCACAAGAGGATTATGGGCAGTGACTCTGGGAGATGTAGTTTAGACTTCAGTGCCTTTTTGGACCAACAGCAGCAGTCTATTGTGAGTGACAGCCAATCCAGTCAAGAACTGGGAGGAACTCAAAGGAAGTGCTCGGTTTTGTCGGTTGGAGTTTCAGTTGAGCTTTGGCAGTGAAGAAGAAAGGAGCCCTGTGCTTTTCAGTGTGCAGTTTTAGTCAAAACGTGTGTAAGGCCCAGAGTTCCGGTCTGCAGCTTGTGTAACAGCTTGTTAGGACTGAATCCGTCCTGTGAAAAGAATCAAAGGATCTCTGAAGAGTAGAAACCAGGCTCACCCTGTAGAAGACTGGAGGACTTGCTGAAAACTGCACTCGGTCTGTCAGGAACTGAATCTGCTGTGTGTTCTCCCAGGTATTGTGCAGTAATTGCGATCGGGATACAGATGCAGCCTGCCTGGTATAGTGCTTTCTTTTATATGGATGTGTGAAGAGGTTTGTGTACCTCAAGTGAGCCTGCTGACATTGAAGGACCCTATCTTATTTGGAGGTCGTGAGTACTAATTCAAGGGTCGCTCCCTGTTGAATTGCACATTAAATCCAAATGGAATTACTGTACTGCTGACTGTTTAATTCTCTTTTCTCTGTGTGAAAGGCCCCTACCAGCTACCACGGTTTGGACTAGCCACTGGGGCTTGGGTGCCAGGGACAGTAACTGATAGGGATAGGCCTGTACACAGAGCCATAAGTAGATTATTAGAGTGATAAGCTAATTAACCTGATTTCCCCTGTCCTTGTTATATCCCCTAAATAAATCAGAGCTGCTTGTTTCAGCAAAGTTATACTGCCTGAGGTATTTGTCTATGTTAAAGTACTGTACTGTGATTGTTGCACTGTATCTCATTTCACAGGAGGTCCCAGTGCAGAACCAGACCTGGGGGTAGGTGTATACTATGAAGGTAATTCTGATATATTATGTGGGCCACTAGTGGGAAGAAAGGGGGTTGCAGTGTCCCAGAGGGCTGTGACCAAGTTAGTTTAACTATTGCAAACCCTGACCTCTGGGTGGAGGCACCCGCCATTGGATCCAGGCCCCTCAACCTGTTAGTGGCAAATCAGGCAGGGGTAGTAGCCCCTGGGATAGCGCCATCTAGGGGTTACATATATTTAAATATTTCTATCATATCCTCCTTGTCTTTTCTTCCAAGGTGTACGTACTAAGTTCCCTCAGTCTCTACTCATAGGTCTTCTAGTGAAGACCTTGTGTCATGTTTAGTTACCCTCCATTGGACTGCCTCCACTCTGTTCATGTCCTTTCGTAGATGTAGGTCTCTAGAACTGTATGCAGTATTCCAGGTGAGGTCTCACAGTGACTTATACAGAGGTAATGCAACCTCCCTACTTCTGCTGGTTATCTCTCGCCCTATGGAACCCAGCATCCCACTAGTTTTCCCAACTGCCTTGTCACATTGCTTGGCTACCTTTAGGTCTTTTGAGATAACTACAACTAGGTCTCTCTCATGCTTGGCTGTTGTCAATATCACTCCTCCCATTTTGTTTTCAGCTGCTGGGGTACTGTACCCCAAGTGCATTATTTTGAATTTTTTCACACCTAACCCATGTTGCCATACTCTAGACCACTCATCGTATTTTTTCAGGTTTCTGTTTATTCCCCCAGGATGTCCACCCTGTTACAGATTTTGGTATTACCTGCAAAGAAGCACACCTTTCCCTTCCCACTTCTCTGCAATATCACTTATAAGTACATTAGAGGATCGGCCTCAACACTGATCCCTGTGGCACCTCACTGGTCACCATCCCCTCCTCTAAGTGAACTCCTTTTGTCATCACCCTCTGTCTCCTGTTCCCTAACCAATTTCTTACCCAGTATAACACCTTGGAGGAGAACTGAGTGAGCAAGGGAGAGAGGTAAATCATGACTTTATTACTTGGATCTGCTGGGGACTTTGTTATTTCAAGAAGTGCTGTACTGATGTTTTGCATGCTGTTTGTTGCTGAAATGGGGTTTGTGCAGATCGGGGTTACTGGAGAGGGAGGGACTCTGAGGGAGGAAGCAGCGACCACATCACCCGGCCGAGCCAGTAGGGAGGCCAGAGTCTGAGGCTTATAAGTGGCCGTTTTAGTAGTCCAGGCCCATTGTAAGCCACCACAGGAATGGAGGAGGACTGAGTGAGAGAGGGAGGTGAATCTTGATTTTATTATTTGGATCTGCTGGGGACTTTGTTATATCAAGAAGGGCTGTGCTGTACTGATGTTCTGAATGCCATTTGTGGCTGCAGTTGGGGGTTTGGGAGGACAAGGGTGGCTATAGAGGGAGGGACTCTAAGGGAGGAAACTGCAACCACGTGCAAGTTGGGAAGCCACAGTCCTGGGCTTATACATAGCCATTTTATTAGCCCAGGGCCATTGCAAGCCACCACAGACATGAAGGAGTACTGAGCAATGGAGGGAGGTGAATCTTGACTTTATTGGTTAATAATATTAATATAATAATAATACAGTGAAACCCACTTAAACGCATAGGTGCAGGACCACAGCCAATTATGCGTTTAAGTGGGCTATGCGTCTGTGCGATCTTGCATTTCTGTGGCTTGGCAGTATTCTCCAGGCATTGTCATTGTGCTGTATGCTCCCCAACCCTGTTTTTTTTTTTTTTGAACTTTGTAAAAATTTTATTCAAGGTTCATGTTACATATCTTAAAATCATATCATTACAAACTTCATATTTCAATCTCCAAGGTTATACACATATAGATTTCATCATATGCTTCCTTCTATAACAACATGAGGGAAAAGCGAGTAGTGTTGCTTACTACAACCCACTAAAGTCTGCAGGTTGCTTGAAGCTTACTGCCCCTTAATGTGAGTTAAATTATTCAGAGAAAGAGAGGAGTTTACTAGGCACCCCAGCCACTCCAACTCTGAAAATGCAACTTCCACCTTAGCACTTGAAGTTTTTTAAATCTGCTTTCTTAGAGATTGTTCAAAAAAAAGATCTTGTAACATCCAGTCAATCTTTCTCGGAACCACATATAACTTTTACAACATTAATCACAAATAAGATCTAATAACATTTCTCCCCTCCATCCCTCCTTTCTCAAAAAGGAAGGGAGATGGACAAATGAGTGAGTCCTTGTTAAGCTAAAAGGGTATTCCCCCCCCGAGCAGTCCCTTAGAATCATCTCCAGTTCAATGTGATCTATCCTTCTTTTCCCCAGGCCTTTCTCGTCCCCACTCCATAGAAATAGGTTCCACCCTTCTTCTCCCATCCACTTTCTTGTCCGGCCTCTATTCTGAATCTTTACGATTTCGAGTGGGCTTAGTTAGCTCGATAGAAATTGTTCCCATATTGTGATCCCTTCCTTCAATTCCTTATATTTGAAATAAGGTAGCCATCTTGTATTAAATTTATATGTAGCTAACCTTAGCTGAGCTGTAACCGTTTCCATTCCCTGAATTAACTCTATGTTCCTAAACCAGGTTTTCAGAGACAGTAAAGTATCTGATAGCCAATTCTGCGTTATAGCCTTAAGAGCTGCCGCAATCATGATGTAAAAGGGGTATCTTCCTGCTGCGTTCTTAATTTCCTGTGGCGGAAGACCCAGAACTAGATTTTCAAATTTTAGTGGGGTAGAAAGAGAGAGGATCAGTGCAAGCTCTTCAGCGACCTTATTCCAGTAGAGAGTGATTTTTGGACATTCCCAGAAAATATGATGGTGTGTTCCTATAGAGCCACACTCTCTCCAACATTTATTGGAGAGGTGCAATTTGTAGTGGGTGGTAATTGTTGGGGTAGTAAAAAATCGAATATTGATTTTCCATCTAAATTCTCTCCATGATGGGGAGTTTGTGGTTTTATGGATCCCTATCCAAATGTGATGCCAGTTTTGTTCTGTAAGGTTTAGATTAGCTTCCGCCTCCCACCTGTCCTCCACTCTCCGTATAGCTGGAGCTCCCCTGTCCTCCATCAGTACTTTATAAATTTGTGAGATATATGATCTGGTGTCTCCTTTAGAACTTTTCTGGTGAGTTAATATGTTGGGTAATGAGGATTCCCATGTGAGGTCATTAAGGCCAATTATTCTAGTAATATAGTGGAAGCATTGATAATACCTAAGAAATTCAGTAGTGTTTAATTGAAACTCCGATTGCATGTGAGCAAATGTCTTCACCTTCGATCCCTCTATAAATTGTCTGGGGTATTTGAGACCCGAGGTGGTCCATCTGAAAAGACAGGGATCTCCAGCTGAAATAGGAAAATCCGGGAGAGATGCAAGTGGTAAATATCCCCAGACTGGGCGGATTATCTCCCAGTGTTGCCTAGCCTCAAGCCACTTCGACATTGTGTGTTGAGTAAAGATATTATGGATATTTTTAAGGTCTTTTGGTAGGACCCTCCATGGGAGGATACTTAAGGAAATCGATTCACTTTCATTCTCTTCGATCTCTAGCCACCCATGTCTCAGACCAGGCCTCGCCATTTTAATAATTGGGAGTAACTGAGCCGCCAGGTAATACTTCAAAAAGTCTGGAAGACCGAATCCTCCCTTGCTCCTGTCCTCTACTAGTATTTCCCATCTAATTCTTGGTCGCTTACCAAGCCAAATAAATTCCGATAGCTTTTCCTAAGATCCTCCAGTTTTTATTAGGAACCTGAATGGGGAGGTTGGAGAATAAAAAAAGGAATTTGGGTAAAATGTTCATTTTAATCATCTCCAATCTATTGGTGAAAGTTAGGGGGAGCAACGACCATCTGTGGAGGTTCGCTCTCACCTGTTGGACTAGGGTGTCCTAGTTGTGCTTATATATTTGGTTAAAATTTGTGGGTATCTGTATTCCAAGGTATCTCACCTTGTGTTTGACCCAATTAAATGGGATGCTAGCTCGCACCTTGTGTTCTAAAGCCCTTCCCAGTGGAAGGATTTCAGATTTCTTCAAGTTGATTTTAAAGCCTGAGATTTCCCCGAAAGAAGCCAAGAGCTCCATAAGGTATGGGAAAGCAGCTTGGGGATTTCCCAAATATATTAATGTATCATCTGCGTATAAAGAGATCTTGTGGGAGGTGTTTTGGACTTCAATACCCTGAATCTGTGGGTGCTGTCTTATGGCCTGAGCCAGAGGCTCCATACTGATCGCAAAAAGTAAGGGAGAGAGGGGGCAGCCCTGCCGTGTGCCCCTGGTGATGTTAAATGGTAATGAAAACGTGCCATTCACCCTCACTTTAGCCTGCGGCTTTTGGTAGGACATTTTTATTCCATTGAGGAAATTACTCTGAAAACCCATTTTTTGGAGAACTTCAAAAAGATAGGCCCAGTTTAGCCTATCAAAGGCTTTTTCGGCATCGATAGAGTGCAAGGGCAGCGTCACTCTTCGAACCTTTTGACTCTAGAATATTAAGGAGTCTTCGGACATTATCAAACATGTGACGATGGGGGATAAAACCTGTTTGGTCGGGGTGAATTAACAATTCAACATATTTCTGTAAACGGGTAGCTAGAATTTTTGTAAAGATTTTTTGGTCTTGGTTAAGGAGGGATATTGGTCTAAAAAATTCACATTTGGTGGTCTTTTTTCCTGGTTTGGGTATCACTGCTATTATTGATTGCTCCCAACTAACAGGACCCTTGCCTTCCTCTAAACACTGATTGAATACTTTTGTCAATAACGGTGCCACAGACCCCGCCAATTCTTTATATATTTCCCCACTAAACCCGTCCGGGCCTGGGGCTTTCCCTGTCGGTAATTGGTGAATGACTTTAAGAGTCTCCTCTGTAGTGATGGGGAGATTTAGTTCTGATATCACCGATTCGGGTAGTTTGGGTAGTGTAAGAGTGTTTAGAAAGGTTCGGTATTTTCCTCGCGATCTCTGGATTTGTATCTTCTAAATATAAATTTTGTAATACCTTTGGAATTGTTGCTTTCAGAGGGAGTTATGAACCTATGGTTTGACAACGTATCCTCTTGTATATACGGGATACATCTGTCTGCCTGGCGCTTTTTCAACCAGAATACCAACAATCTCGCAGCCCTCTTCCGCCCACCCTCATGGTATTTTTGATTTGTAAATCTTAAATAGCCTTCCGCTTTTGTTTTCAAATACCTGTAGGGCCTCTCTAACTTTATACAAGTCCTTTTGGGCTCATGACAGTTGGGTCTTGCTTGTGGAGTTCTTCTAATTTCATCAATTTTGTAGTAGGTTTGTGTGCTAGAGTTGTGATAATTTTTTTGATAACCGCATAACTGATAACCTTCTCCTCAGTACCGCTTTAAGCTTATCCCATTTAACGAAGGGGAGTGCTCAGTCAGCTGGTGCGCCTTGAGTGAAGTCCACGTATAGTTTGCTTCAGTTTATTTAGGAAGGGTTTGTTATTTAATAGGAGACGTTAAGTCTCCATATTGTTTGTCTGTCCTTTGTACCAGCCTTAACATGATGGAAATTGGGGTGATCTGATAAGGTTATATTGTGTATTTCAGATTTGGTAACTAAATGTAGCGGGTAGTATAAGTGTAAAATAAATCTATTCTGGAGTAAGATTGCTGGGTGGCTGAGTAAAGCGTGAAGTCTCTCCCTGTGGGTGTTGTACTCTCCATATATCTATTAGCCCCAGTTCTTTTGTTAGGGCATTGAGAGATCTGGAGGCTGTCTGTGACGTGAACACAGAACTCGCAGACCTATCTCTCTGCGGGCTCGGGGCAGCATTAAAATCTCCCCCTAGGACGAGAATTCCTGGTGGAAGGTCTGCTATTTTTTTGAAAACCAGTTTAAAGAAGTCCTCTTGATTAGTATTCGGTGCATAGATGTTAACCAGGTGGAGGAGTTTACCTTGTAAGCATACTGATACTCTGGCGTATCTACCTTGGAGTCCCCCTTCTGAAGAACTGATATTTAAGTTTAGGCCTTTTCTCCATAAAATTGCCACCCCTGCCTTCTTAGCGTGTGGGTGTGATGCTGTCACCACATTCTCCACCCAAGCCCTTCTTAATTTTAAGTGTTCTGTGTTGGATAAATGTGTTTCCTGTAGTAAGATAACATCCCCCTGTAATCTCTTTAACTCTTGTAGAAGCCTGGTGCACTTGATGGGCGAGTTAACCCCCTTCACATTATAAGAGCATATTTTTAGGGAGGCCATGATTGGTATTCTAAGGAGAGTAGAGATCTGCTATAAACGTGGTTGACCAGAGAGTTGGGACGTGTAAGGGGGATTTTATTCTGGAGTGATTTCTTCCATCCTGACAGAGGGAACCCCACAAACCATTTTGTTTGCTTTGATCCTGGTTGTGTAAGTAACAAGGACTCATTCAGCAAGAATTTTACTCTAAACATTGGGTAATACTTATAACTATAGAATAACTTAGCAGTGTCAGTGGCTCAGTAGGTAGCACACTCGCCTCTGAGGTTGGGAGATCAGAGGGCTCTGGGTTCAGTTCCCACATCTGGCACTTGGGTTAATATCCCAGTACTGACACTGTAGTGCAGCATGAGGGAGGTGCTGCACTTCTGAGGTACCGTCTTTCGGATGAGACATTAAACCGAGGTCCCATTTGCCTGGATTGGTGGTGGCTGCTAAAGATCTCACCGGGTCAACAAAATTCAATAAATAAACATGATTCTCACAACCAACTAGTCAGGTAGGCAATGTGGTGCAGAGGTAGAGCAGCTGACTCTGACTGCAAGGGTACTGGGTTTGAACACAGCTCAGGGACAGAGTGTAGAAAGGTTTAATTTTTAACGGGTGGTGGACAAGTGGAACACCCTGCCAGAGGAAGTGGTGGGGGCTGAAACAATCACGGGATTTAAGAATGCATGGGATAGACATAAAGGAATTCTAGAGGTCAAGGGTAAGGGGAAATAGACTTCTAGGAAAACAAACTGAACTTACAAGCTCAAATGGGCAGACTAGGTGGGCCATAGGCCCTTATCTGCCGACACTGTCTATGTATCTATGTATCTATGTAACTTCAGTCAGTAACAATTGCAAAATATTACTAACAGAACAATATACAATACAGATAAACACGAATAAGAATTGGATTAACTCTCTCTCTCCTCAACTCAAAAAAAAAAAAAAAAAATTAACCTTGAGTAGAGAGAGCAGTCAACCCGAGTTGGTGAACACCCGAGTCCACTAGAGACTCGTGCTTTGGTTACTTCCTAGGTGCAAGTCCTGGCTTCCCTGTAAAATGGAAAGCCTGGTGCCACTCTAAGTGGGTAGTGCTTCAGTCAGCACTATATGTCTCGCTAAGGAGACTACGAGCTTAGATGTTTTTAAGCTCTGAGGTAAAAAAAAAAAATCCAAGCAAACTCGAAGTTCTCGAGCAATAAAATAAAAAAAAAACCAAAAACTTTTTTTCGTCACCGAGGGAACAGAGAACCATTCGATCCCCCTTCCCGCCTCACCCTTTTCAACTCTTTGTCACTCGGTATACTTAACTTCCTCTCTTATTTCCCATCCTATAAATTCTGGTTCTTCTTATGCCTTACAGCCCGACCCTGTTTTTAGCTGTAGCATGTTTTTTGTTATGTGTGGCATAGTACTGTACTGTATTTTTTGAGACCACAGTACTTTGCATTGTTCAAGGTGCAAGGGGCTGCGTTTTGTGCTACAGCTTGATTGGTGATCACAGTAGTGTGCGGGTTTCAGGGTGCAAGGGTGCGTTTTTGTGCTTTAACTTGATTGGGGACTGTTGCTTGGTGGTCACTGAACAGTAATGTGCAGGGTGCAAGGGGTACATTTCAAACTGTATTCATTGAAATCAGGGTTAAATGGCTTAAAATGGTCAGTGACTTTTGACTGACAAGTTTTTTCTTTCATAGCTCTGTTACACACATTTTCAATGTAACCCCTAGGTGGTGCTATCCCAAGGGCTACTACCCCTACCTGCTTGGCTAGTAGCAGATTAAGGGGCCTGAGTTCTGAAACGGGTGCCTCCACCCGGAGGTCAGGTTTGGTAGTGGTCATGCTAACCTGGGCACAGCCCTCTGGGACACTGTAACCCCCCTCTTTCCCCTCTAGTGGCCTGAACACTGTACAATAATCACTTTCACAATACCCCTGGTACACCACACAAGTACCCACACTGTTTGCACATACCACCAGAGCTGGTTTCTCTGGCTCGACCCTGGAGACCCCCTGTAAAACAAGGTTATGCACAGCAAGCAGCAACAGTACAGTACTTTGAGCACAAACTGGAACCACAGTCAGATTACATGCAGAAAAAGTTAGATCTGATTTATTCAGGGAAATTGAACAAGGGAAGGGCAAAATCAGGTTAATTAGCTTAAAAGTTATATCAGTCAAGCAGTTATGCATGCACTTTGAGTCCCCCCACAAAGTCCATCTCTGGGTACCCAGGTGGAGAAGAGATGGGCTAGCCAGGACAGTTGCCCGGGGTTGCAGCTGATTGGGGCTCTGTGATGGAAAACACAACATGCACAGTACACAATATTTGTAATCCGGAGCCAGAGGGCTCAGTTCGAAAAGGAAACGAAACAACAAGACAATCAGATGACACACTCAGATTAAGCTGTTGTTGCAGGGAGTTACCCTGGTATTTACTCACGATACCCAAGACTGGACACAGACTGGACGAAAATATAGACTGCAGGTGGTTGATCTGGAATGCCAGGAGAAGCAGGCCCACACGAGTCGCAGAGGTGTCGTTCCTGTTCAAGCGTGGAGCAGGGGATGATCCCCAGGCAGGTCTCTCGATGATGGCTTCTCTGTGCAGTGGGTAGTCTGGCTGGGCTAGTCTGGCAAGGCCCAGACCGCATGGAGACAAATTCGGATGCAGTCCATTTTGGGCTGGATACAGCTTCCAGCAAGCAGAACACAGTTCACACAGTGGGGAACTAACTCACAACCCACTAGCAGCTCATAGCACATTTACATGTACAGAAATTCTACTGTACCAGGCAAAGCGCATCCCGGTCACAATCGCAAAGTCTCTGCACACACCGGGAGCTTAGGGGTAGCTGGAACTCCTGACAGGCCGATCGCATTCAGCAAAATCTTCGATCTTCTTCAGGTTGAGCCTGGCCCACTTCAGTAGCTTACTTTAGTCACATAAAACTTGGATTTAGTCCAAAATAATTCTCTTCTCTCCTCTCCCTCTCAGAAGCAGCAGACAGACGTGTAAGCCAAAACGTAGCCCTTTCACAGTTTTCCCATGCAAATCCACTCTGGATTGCTGCTCAGAATCACTTCAGCTCCTCTCATTTCACTTCCCAGCTCAGAATTAACTGAAAATTGCAAGCAGCCCGGGACTTCCCCAAGATCCAAAAGATTTGGTTGGCTGATTTGGCTGTCAGTCAAAGCAAGAGCTCCCCCTTCAGTTGCAAAAAAGGTGCAAAAAACTCCACTCTAAAGTTCCTACAGATTTTGAATTCAGACAGCTCCTGTAGTCCGGCCACATTTTGGGTCCCACCAGTACTGGTTGGTACAATTTGCAGTCCAGGACCAAGGTAGTGGAGACAAACAAAACAGTCCTTGCTACAAAGAAAGGAGGTTAGACAAACTACATTATCATTATCACTCTAAATGATTTTCAGTAAATAGTTACATCTTTCAACAGAGCTCCCTCTCAGTTTACTTATGTTGCAGTCAAGCAGCTCTTAAAGAGACAGTACACAGAGGCTATACAGGCTCTGGTAATCACATTTAAACTGCTAAAACGCAGGACACCAGCCTGGCAGTGAGCATTTAGGCAAGCTCAAGGAAGACTTTTTGGGAACCCCATTTGTAGGGGGGTTACATCAGTTTCATAGAACCCCTGGTAATTGGCCTCACTGCTCGCATTTTGTTCTATGTACCGGCGTATGTTCAGTAGAGATTGTAAGACTTCTTTAGCAGTCGGCGATGTTGTCAGCCTTGAAACTCAGAGTACCATCCAGGGTGGCCCGGTAATAAATTCCCATTTCATCTGCATTGTAAATGCAATCGGTAGGGTAGTCTGACAATAAGGTGGACAAGATAGAGCTAGCCCAGTGCTCGGCTGAGGCAGTGTCAGCATCTTTCTTTTCACCGTGCAAGCGTTTAAACACTAGGTTGTGCTTTACTTTAAAGCGGCACAACCAGTCATTGCTCAGTTCGAATTCAGGCTTCCCCATTGTATCAACTAGTTTCCTTGCCTTTTCCAGGAGTAGTGGCCCAGATACAGGCATGTCAGAAGCACAAGCATGCTCGAACCAGTGGAAGAGAGCATCTTCGACCCCTGTATCTTAACCCTCCTGCTTACGCTTTCTGTCAAGGTTGCCGTTGGTCTGATACTCCTGCAGCACTTGTTCCCTGTTTTTAATGAGCCTACAAATCTGGCTCTGAGAAACACCCAGTTGTCGTGCTACAGCAGTCTCTGTGAGGTCCCAGGACTGGAAAGCAGATTGAGGGCATGAACTTTTTCTGAGAGAGAGAGCTGTCTCCTTTTCTTAGGTGTGTCATCCATCATAAGTCAGCACAGTGATCTACTGGTGTAAAAAGAGCATACACTTTTATCAGGTATGAAATTAAGCATTTAAGCGCTTTACACTTAGCACCTTTTCAAAGATAATTACCCGGCTAAGCACAGATTAACATGAACAGAGGGTCTAATAAGCACTAGAAACTGTGTTAACTCTTTCTCATACAGAGCTACACTGCAGGAAAATGGAGTGTGAATCCGATGGATAGTAAAAAAGGTGCCGAAAATGATGCGTTTATACGAGCCGTAAGTATGCGATTCAGCAAATAAATTAAAATGGGGAACATAGGAAAAGAATCGGGGAATTGGAATTTTATTTGATTATATGGAATTTGTGATTGTGCAGTATGCAATTAAGTGGGCTTCACTGTAATAATAATATTCTTTATTTTTACCACGCCTTTCTAAAACCAAGGCGCCAAGATCAATGGATCTGCTGGGGACTTTGTTATTTTAAGAAGTGCTGTGCTGTACTGATGTTTTGAATGCTGTTTGTGGCTGCAATGGAAGGTTTGGAAAGGTAGGGGAGGAGGGTAGTAGGAAGGACAGGGAGACAGCAGAGAGGTGGGAGGCACGATCAGTAGTCCAGACGGTAACAGAGGCTGGCGGAGTAAACATAGGAGGTGAAGCAGCTGTTACTGAAGGGGTGTGTAGGTAGAGAACAGATGGGGGGGCACAGCAGACAGCCCAGGCAAGGAAAGTACAGGGGGAGTGGGGTTGCAGAGAAGGGGAAAAGCACAGATCAGAGGGGTCATGGGCAGTGGCGGCTCCAGCTTCTGCTGGTTACCAGGGCACTGGGTGGGCACCACAGTTGGCAGCCAGGGCACCTATAAAAACCAGAATTTGAATCATGCGTGTATATTCCTGCACCCCCCCCCCAAAAAAAAAACAATGAAACTCTCCCAGCAGCCAGCCTGTCATCAGGCCATTTCAACCCTCCCCTCACTCAAGAAACAGAACACAGGAGTTCCATTTTTAAAATCTCAGGCCCAAGCAGAAAACCACATCAGAGGGCTCCAAGTCTCCCACCCATGCAACATCAACTGCCAAATTACCCCAGGAAACCGCAAAACACCCCCGCCCCAAACCCAATACACAAAATAGAACAGCCCCCTCTTCCCAAGTCAACGATCCAATACCTGACACACCCTCCCAAGTGCAGCCAAATGTTTTTGCTTGGCACTCTGGCTTTGTCAAAGGCAAAGTGGAGACTGTGTAGTTGAGTTGTTTGGATTTTGTACAAAGATTGTGCTCTTGCCTCCAGTCCTAGCTGTGTCTGCAGCCACCTGATGTGGGAAATTTCTTTGTAGGTTCTAGACAACTGCTGTTTGTGGCAACATGAGTGCCTGCTAAAGTAGTATTTTGAAATAGTGAACGGTAAAGGTGTGTGCTAGTCATTTCTACACCGCCATGAGGGAAAAGGAGTCGTCCCCCCCCCCCAAGTACACACATACACACCATAGTGAAAACAAATGGGGCCAGGTGATGAAATCTGCACCACCCACACACACACACACACACACACACACACACACACACACACACACACACCATAGTGAACACAAATGGGGCTAGTCTCCTCTGTTTATTTTATTTAAAACCTGGTCATGAAATCTGCCCACACACACACACTGAAAAAAATGGGGGCTTCCTGCATGCAGCAGTCCCCCCACCCACCCTCTGTTTATTTATTAAGACCCTGGTCAGGCCTGGCTGTGCTCCTTTTTCTTTCCACCCCCGCCAGCCAGTGTGAAAAAGTTTATTATTTAGACCATTCACTCTGGTAAGGCCTCGTTCTTGTGCTCCTTTTTTCTCCAAAACACACCCCCCCCCCAAGTCTCCTCATCATCCAACACCCTGTTGTGCTCCAAGCCAAGGACTGGGCTTGCCTTATGCTGCTGAAGGTGCTGGTGGTAGCGGTTCAGAATCTGTGCTAGGGTGCTTGCTTTTCAGTTCACCTTTAATGGACTCAATAAGTCCCTGGACTATCTGGTGCCACAAAATGCTAGCTGCCACACTCCTCTGTCTACTGTCTAGGCTGGGGTCGGGGACAACGACGAGCTCTCAAGCCATGCCACTCCAGTTACAGTACATGAACGGTGTTGGTCCCGGGACTTCCGGTAACTGGGTCAGACTTCTGGTTCTGATTCCCGACTATCGCTCCTCCAATACAAGCCACAATTTCAAATACAGGGAGGGAGATGAATCAGTCATTGCTGCAGATCAGATTCAGAGGTGCTGTGGCATGTCGCGTATCCACCGATCCTCGATGGGCTCCACCTGAACTTGAAGGAAGCCGCCTCCTCGTAATCTCATCTCCGCCGCTGCTGCCGCTGATCGTCCATCCCCATCTGAGCCTATTCACACAAACCCAAAGGGTCAGATCATGTCTTCCAGTCGAAACAGAAATAAGGGAACAACCATTGAAACTGAGGGCTTTTGTTGTACTGCTTTTAAACAGCCCACCGCTCCGACCCCGGCCCTCAGCCAGTCGCACTAGTGAAGGCATGCTACACTTATCCGCATAGCCAATTGGCTTGTAGCATTAATATGCTACTGCCCCCATGGATGGTTTCCTCAGCCTGACCAGCAGGTAATGCCCACAACAGAGTGAGTGAAGAGTGACACATCACTTGACCCCGCCCCATCCAGTATTCTGTTTCTGTGCTTGTGTGGGGGAAGATGAATCCAGGTGGCAGACGCAATAAAAAAGTTTTTAGAGCTCGCAAGTCACGTACACTAGATGTGGACTTGGATAGCAACTGAGACTAGCTGGAGCACCAGGGCATGAACTGGGACACAGCATTTTTTCACCAGGGCATGTGCCCTGGTGTGCCCCGGGGTAGCGCTGCCACTAGTCATGGGGAGACAGTGGCAAGGGGGGTGTTATGCTAGAGGAAGGGGCAGCAGATACAGGAAGGGGGAGAAAGAGCAGATGGGGAATGGTAAGAGGGAGGAATCGGACAGATCAGGCAGGGGTGTTAGAGGGGAGAGGATGGGCAAAAGATAGGGGACAAGCGAGGTTCAGGGGAGGCACAGGGGTCCATAGACATGGATGTAGTGGAAGGGGATCGAGTCCGGTGGAGGAATAGCATGCAACAGGAGGGTGAAAAGAATAAAGGAGGGAAGGCCACCATTCTGGGGGACTCGATACTTAAGGGTGTAAGATGGGGAGGCAGGGATTCCAGGAAAAGCAGCACTTGGGTGGAGTGTATGCCATGCATGACCACAGGTAGAGTGGGACAGCATATCAGCAGGTATGTGGAGAGGGTAGGAGAAAACCACACATTGTGGTGCACCTGGGCACGAATGACCTGGAGGGGAGAAAGATAGAAGAGGTGCTGGAAAGTTTCATGGAAGTGGGGCGACTATGCAGCAAGAGGGGAGGGTTGGTAGCTTTTTCTGACATTCTCCCACTACCAAGCGCTAGTAAAGCCAGGAAGCAGAGAATTACGGATGTCAACAAATGGCTGGGGGAATGGTATGGGTCTATGTGGTATGGATTGGTGGGGGAGTGGGGCAACAAGTGGAAGAATAAGGACCTGCATGCACCAGACAGGATTCACCTTAGCAAGGAAGGCTTGCAGGTCCTAAAGCAGAAGTTGGGGAGTTCATCTAAGCTAAGTACAATTTAAACTAGGAAGGGGGACAAAGCGGTGGGCGGGGGGGGGACAAAGGGGTGGCAGTCACCAGGAGAAGGGACCATTGGCCTCTCCAAGGAGGTCATCAATTGGTTCTCCAACTACCTTAATGATAGGACGCTGGGAGTCTAACTTAATGGTACCCTATCTAGCTGCCACCCTGTTAGTTCAGGTGTTCCCCAAGGCTCCATCCTTGGACCCCTTTTGTTCGGCCTCTGCCTCAATTCACCCCCCTAAAGCCTGCCCAAAGAACATCATTCTGTATGCAGATGATGTCCTCTTTTCTGTCCACTCCGACCCCACCCTGCTTACCAAAGAACTCCAAATAAGTTTTGCAGCAGTTGTGCGGTGGTTTGGGGATCATAAATTGCTGATAAATTATTAAAAAAAAACAAAAATGATGTTTTTCTCAAGCCTCCACAGCCAACACAAATCTACCAGCCTAACCATCCTAAACAACCAAAATCTCCCCCTCGATCAAGTTAAGGAATTCAAGTATCTAGGTATGGCCGTAGATTGCTCTCTGTCCCACTCCACACATAATAACCTTATTTCTAAAACTATAAGCTCAAGGATCGGCACCCTTTACAAACATCAACACTGCCTCACCCCTGAAGCCCTCAGGCTCGCTGCCTCCAGCTCTATCATTTCTGCCATCAATTATGGCCTGATCATCTATGGAGCTGCTACCGATTCCATGTTGAAAAGAATATCTGTTGCTCTCAGCAAGGCATGTAGGCTTGTCTCTAGCAATCCCAGGTATAGCCACACTTGTGACCTCTCTACACGAACGCACTGGTTGAATCGCAAGGGTAGGGTCACATACCTGACTTGTCTATTTGCTAAAAAAATTAGCCTTGGCCTAACCCCGCCAAGCACCCTGCCCCTTCTTCTTCTTCCAGTATCAAACCTCCACTACACTCGCAAGTCATCCACGTCAAAATTCCTGGTCCCTTTCTGCCATACTGCACAGGGGCAGTGATCTACATAGGGGACTTTATGTCCATAATGCTCACGTGGTAGGTTTACTATAGTTTGCCTATTTCATACAACCTAAGTGATGTTGAAACATTTCCACAGTAGCGCTTTCTACAACCTCTACTGGCAGTGTATTCCAGATAGGGATGATTCTATGGTTATACCACATCTTTCTGCACCAAGTTTTACAATTTTCCCCTTGTAGCTGAAAAGGGCGTGCCATAGTATTATATATTTTATTTCTGAGTTTCTCAGACCTAGTTTGTTCCAAAGGTCATGGTCTGTAAAGGCTTTAAATAGAAGGCACATGTCACCTTGTAGCCTTCTATACTCCAGCGTGAACATTTTAAGTGCATCTAATCTCATACTATAATCTTTTCCCTCCATCCCCTTAACCTCTCACGTAACCTTTCTTTGTACTTTCTCTAATTTTGCAATATCTCCCTTGTGATTATGGTGACCAAACCTGGGCTCCATATTCCAGCAGAGATCTCACCAGGGCTCATAGAGTTGCAACAATATCTCATTTTCTCTGCTGGAAATGTTTTTAAGTACACAGTTTAACACTTTGTTTGCCTGCCTGGTGACATTAGTACAATGAGTGGAAAACTTGAGCTCATCAGTAATTGTAATACCCAGATCCTTTCCTCTGTCACAGCTTTAAGGTTTATATTTCCTAAATGATATTTGGCGGCCCTGTTTTTTGTTCCTAGATGCATTACCATGCATTTATCAGGATTTAGGTGCAATTGATAAGTATTGCACCATTTGCTAATATGGTCCAACACCTGCTGTAATACCAAATGATTGTATTGGTCTAACAATTCTACCCCCAGTCAGCAATCATCTGCAAATTTAGTAAGCCATACCCTCTTCTGTTTTACCATCAATGTTGTTACATAAATATTAAACAGACATTGTCCAAGGACCGATTCCTGTGGTACTCCACTGGTTATGTTAGTCCAATCTGATAAAGCCCCCCTGATATTAACTCTGTTTTCTACTTGTCAACCACGAGTTAATCCAAGATACAGTATTACTGTGTAACCCAGTTTTCTGAAGATGTTTAATAAGTTGTGTATGGGGGAGTTTGTCAAACGCTTTTGTAACGCCTAAAAAACCATATCCACTGATCCCTCAGAGTCAAATATTTTGCTAACCCTATCATAAAAGTCAAGCATATTTGTTTAGCATGAATGCCGCTTCCTAAAGCCATGCTGAATACTGTCCTGTAACCCAGTGGTTGTCAACCGGGGGGGTCCGCAGCCCGCAGGGGGTCCGCGAGGGTCTGTGGGGGGGCCGCGGATCGAGTGTAGAATTCTGTGTATCACATAACGGAAATTCTATAATACTTGATTTTCTGACCGCAATGCAACTGTAATTATAGCACTGGTCGTACACTTTTGCGGTTTACCTCAAATCAGACACTAACTACTCCTGCATGAATAATCAGTAACAGCCTTTAACAGCCATTAACTCTGTGGTATGCTAGTAAAGTGTCAATGGCTGTTAATGACTGTATTAAGGGCTGTGATAACTGCTACTGAAATGGATGGTAGGTCTCATGTAACACGCAGTCACCTAGTCGCAATCAGTCGCAAGAATCTTGATCAGCTGTGCCCTAGCCTGCATTAATAACTGTTGGTATTCTGTCGGATGTTAAGTCTCATCTAACAGGCAATCAGCAAGTCATAATCATCTCGATCAGCTGTGCTATAGCCTGCATCAATGGCCTTCATTAATAGCGGTTAGTATTCTGCTGGTATACTCTCCTGCTCGCATCTGGACCGCTGTGTTACAGTCTGTGTTTTGCCTCTCTGAGCTCTCTCCACTGCTCGCAAAAGAAACACCTGGTCCACTGTTGTTACCCATCTCAGATCTCTGCTCATGTTTTTATCAAAGCAGAAACGGACAACTTGTTGAACGGCTGCCTTGCTGATTGAGTCCAATTTTCTTTGAAGCTGTGCTGTTTGTGGGGCTCTCTGCCTGTTTTATTTTTCACTGCAATTGTAAAATCATTTTCAGCTATGGGAATAAGGCCTGGAGACCGGAATTAACATCATCGGACAAGTGTTTGCTGCGAGGTAAGAATATGTGGAATTCCAATATTTTGATCGTGATTGTTTGCAGTTCTGTGTTTTTTATGGCAGTGAATGTGAAGCTATCAGTCATTCATAAGGTTTGTTAGTGCCCCCTTCCCGAGTCTGATGCAGCTAAACATTGACTGTACTAAGCTAGTTAGCTGATGAAGTTAAAGTACGCAAACTGTTATAGTTATATGCCCCCCCAGTGTATTTCAGCTATAAATAAATTATACATAAATGTGTACATACATACAGACTGTGTTCAGAAATGTATCATCCTGTTTTTCTTGCAGTAATGCTAAGCTAGTTAACTGATAACGTTGAAGTAAGTAACTTAATAACAATAACAGCTTTTTAAATGTGTAATAAAAACTTTTTATACTTACTGTACATTATTCAAATGTGTGAAAAACAAAAATCGAGTTGTGAAATCTGCAGCCATTTTTTTTAGGGGGTCCCCAGCATGCCGAACACTTGTCCAGGAGGTCCTCAGACCCAAAAAGGTTGACAACCCCTGCTCTAACCCATTCTCCTGTAGGACGTTTGCGATGTATTCCTTTATAATACCCTTGGAACCTTACCTAAGACACTTGTCAAGCTCATCGGTCTATAGTTAGAAGGACTTTTTTTGTTCCCTTTTTTATAGAGAGGTACTACCATAGCTTCCCTTCAAGCATTTACTACTTCCCCTTTATCTAAGGACATCTGAAAAATGTGGCTTAATGGTGGAGCCAGCTCCTTGGTTACTTCCTTCAATAGTCTGGGATGGAAACCATCTGGACCTGGTGATTTGATTGGGTTTAGTTGCTGCTGGTCTATTTTGCACATCATTGGTTGTTATTTTTATAGGGCTGGCAGAGGTGTTGTCGCCCTTTCCTGCAACTGAATTCCCCCCCACCTTTTTTTATTAAAAACTGAGGAAAAGTAATCATTTTGCACATTTGTCATGTCTTTGTAATCGCCATTTTCCTGTTCATTCATTCCTTCTAAGGGTCCTATTTTTTGCCCACCACTCTTTGATTCACTAATGTAAGCGTAGAAGGCTGTATAGTTGTCCTTTGTTTTAACTGCCAGTTTTTTTTCATGTGCCATTTTTGCTTTTCTTACATAGATGCATGGATACGTAGAGACTGTCGGCAGATTAGGGCATATGGCCTACCCAGTCTGCCCATTTGAGTTTGTAAGTTCACTTTGTTTTCCTAGAAGTCTGTTGCCCCTTACCCCGATCTCTAGAATTCCCTTATGTTTATCCCATGCATTCTTAAATCCCATGATTGTTTCAGCCCCCACTACTTCCTCCGGCAAGGTGTTCCACTTGTCCACCACCGGTTCTGTGAAGAAATTCTTCCTCACATTTCCTCTGAATCGCCCTTCCTCCAACTTCATCAAAGGCCCTCTAGTCCTGGAACATCTTTTCACAGAAAAATAGTGTATTCCATTACCCTGTTCCTCCCTGTAAGATACTTGTATTTCTCTATCAAATCCCCACTCTCCCTCCCTCCTCTCCTCCAGGGAGTACATATTCAGGTTCTTCAACCTGTCCTCATAGGACTTGGGATGCAATCCAAGTACCTTCTTTTGTCCTTTTTTATTTTATTTTGTGGTTTCTGTGTTTAATCCACCTAGCACTTTTCTCAATTCATCTTATGTTTTTAAAGAGCTTTTGTTTGGTTTTAATCATTTTCTTTATTTTATGATTTATCCAGCTTGGCGTTTTTGCTCCCCTCTTATACTTCTTTTTAGTAGGACTATGATATTTTTCACATTTACATAGCACCTCTTCCACGGCCTCCCACATTTCTTGTATTGTTTTGTTTCTAAAATCATTCTCCCAGTCCCATTTAACTAACCTTTCCCTGATGACACCAAACTGTGCTTTGTTCTGTATTAACATATGTGTGTTTCCCTCTATAGCTTGTTTGTTCATATGTAGGTCAAAAATAGCCATGGTATGGTCACTATTTCCTAGGGCAGTTAAAGTAGTGCAATTTGAAATATTAGCTGTCATGTTTGTAATAACTAAATCTAGAACATTTTGTCCCCTTGTTGCTTCTTGCACTAGCTGTTTCAAGCCCACCTGATTGAATATATCTATATACTCCCTCTCTGTCCTGCTTGTCCCTTTCAGGGAGTCCCAGCTAATACCTGGAAGGTTAAAATCCCCCAGTAGAATAATTCTATCCACTGGGTTAAACTGTAGGATATGTTGCAGTAGTAAATGATCATCTTCACTGCTTATAGATGGTGGTCTGTACAGTGCTCCCAACAGGAATTTTGGTGAATGGCTAAGAGTAACTTTCACCCACACTTGTTCCACGTTGTCTGACAAAATCTCCACCTGGATGTCATCATGTATGTACAGGGCCACTTCCACTCCTTTTTTGTATTTCCTGGATTTGAAAAAGAGCTGATACCATTTTATGTAATGGCCCCGGTTGTTATCCTGGTCCCACCGTGTCTCTGTTATTTTAATCTGGTCAGTTTCCATAGTATATCTCAATTTCTCTACTTTTTTGAGTAGGCTCCTGGCATTTAACAGTAGACATTTCCAACTCAAACAAACTGTCGCTTATTTTGGTTGGTCCATCTGATTTATATTCTAAATGGTTTTCCCTGCCCCTCCCCAATCTAATAGTTTAAATGGGTGATGATTTGTTGGTTTATTGACCTAGCTAAGTGCCTTACCCCAATTTTCTTCATGTGCAACCCATCATGTGCCTGTAATCCCTGAATGTTTCCCCGTTTTCAGTAAACCCAAACTTCCTAACAGAGCACTAGTGTCTTAGTCAGCTGT
Source organism: Neoceratodus forsteri (assembly GCA_016271365.2). Lineage (NCBI taxonomy): Eukaryota > Metazoa > Chordata > Ceratodontiformes > Ceratodontidae > Neoceratodus > Neoceratodus forsteri. The sequence goes on along the minus strand of CM057457.1, from coordinate 387,459,275 downwards.
TTAATTTCAGGATGCCTCTGTTTTCATAGGAGTACCTTCCTTTTGTCAGTAGGGTTTCTGATATCAAATCAAATCACTCTTTATTTATATAGCGCCTTTCAATATCAAGGCACTGCACAAATTACAACAGATATAAAAACAGAGAGCAATATACCTATTTAAAAATCATTCAGTCTGGGAAGGCCAGTGAAAATAAATAAGTTTTTAACATTGATTTAAAACTACTGACGGTAAGGCATTCTCTTAACTGAGGAGGTATAGAATTCCACAGGGTTGGTGCTGCAAATGAAAAGGCATGAGAAGGTCACGTGATGCTAACTTTCTGAGCAGCAGCAGTGTCTTGGAGCTCCCGACTTCCATCAGCCTCATTCTCTTCAGATTGCGATCCTAGAAGAGCAAGCTCAACAATTTCCATACCAATCGATCTATCTCACTCTGCCTTTCGGCCCCAGGGCGATTTGTATTCACATCCTTTCAACATAAAGAAGGATGGAGGCGGAGAAAAAACAGGCTGCGATCCGGCACACACCACCAGCTACTCCTGAGAAGCTACCCAAAAAAGCGAGGAACCAACTCAGCTCCACTCCCGACAAAACGGGCGATAAGGCACTCTCGACAAACCTTCTAACTGAAGAAAAGTTCTTACAAGAGCTAACACCACTGAGAGAAGTACTACAGGACATTACCTCGGAGCTCAAATCTATTCAGGGAGACCTTTCCTCTCTCGCCACGAGGGTGTCCGATTCGGAAGCCAGAATCCACTCTCAGGAACAATGGAGAACCACAGCGGAATCCGACTTGGTCGCATTAAAGCAACAGTTTAAAAAACTACAACTAAAAACGGGGGACCTAGAAGGTCGCAGTAGGCGAAATAACCTCCTTATTCTGGGCCTTCCTGAACTTGAAGAGGGATCTGATCCTATCGCCTTTCTCCAAAAGTTTTTAGTTAAAACGGTGGGCCCTTCACCTCTTAATCCCCACTACCACCTGGAAAGAGCACATAGATCCCTGAGACCTAGGCCTCCTCCAGATTCTCCCCCGTGACCGATGATTGTTAAGTTCCTCAGCTATTTAGAGAAGCAGCATGTTCTTGATAAATCTCGCGAACTACAAGCAATTATGTGGGGACCTGCCAAACTTCGCATTGCTCAAGATCTTCCAAGGGAGACCAGGCTGAAGAGAACAGCATTCCATTCCATTGTCCAGAAGCTCATCGCGGCGGGCATCCCTTTCAGAATGTTGTACCCTGCCACCCTCAAAGTCACAATTGGGGGCATCTCCACGAGCTACGATTCCCCCGACTCTGCTTCCAAGGACCTGATTTCTAAACTTCCTAATCTCTTTAAAACAAATAGCTGAACTCTCAGTCACCAGTTCCACATTTAAGGTGCGGTTTTGCCTGAATTTTGAGTTTGTAATTTTAAGTTACCTCAATGGTTGGTTCTGTTGTTGTTCCGATGGGTGGAGAGTCCTCGGCGGCCCAGGTGGAGGTCGGGGTAGGCCACGCTGTCTCTGGCCCTCGTAAACTCCCCGGAACCAAAAGGAAGTGGTTGCAAGGTTATGCCTGGTTGTTTTAGTGATGGACCGCTTTGGTCCTACCGCATAACCGTTCCCCAGGGAAACAACATGTATAATAGAGTGTCAGGATTTCCACCTCTCGATTTGACCTGCCATCCTCCAGCAACCTATATTCGCCCTGACAATGGGGTGAGTGAACCTTTTGGGATTTTCCCTTTGTAAATGGTAGGGTGTCACTCCACATAGTCGCAATCTTTATTATAGCGTCCACGATGGAGGCTGATGGGTGGGGAGGCTCCTGAGACGTTTGTGACTGCGTGAAAAGTTGCCTCACGAGCTTATAGAAGGGGAGTATGTAGACCCAGTTTCACATACGGGGAATTCTCTGGTCAGTTCTGTCTGGCTTATAATTATCCTGTTATACTCAGGTCTCCAGAGACCCCTCAGTACACCTGATTTTAGTAGCAAGCTGCACACTGGGTTTACCATGGGGTCCTGGTTCTAGGCTTCTGTTATGACTCTTTCAATTTTTTGACTGACTATGCCTGGTACCAGGGTGTATATAGGTTTGATAGGTTTAATAGGGGGCTATAAGGGGGTGGGGTTTGGGGTTGTCGAGCTGCCTACTACTTCCTATGTTTCATCTTAGTTCTGACTTATACCGTTTGCTCATGACACATCAACATTTGGTATGTGACATTTGGCAGCTTACAACGAGTTGGGTTTTTGGGACTAGAGTGTGCTATCTCTATTGGGTTATAGATGTGAGTTTTGTTGATTGCCCTTATACTCTTCTGTTTTTTAAATGGTTATAAACTCTGTCAAAGTCACATCGTGGAATGTATGTGGGTTCAGGGAGAAAACCAAGAGAACTCAAGTATTTAATCACTGTGACCTAATCCAAACTGATATACTGCTGTTACAAGAAACTCATTTACTCAATACAGAGGCTAAATGGTTGTTCAGAGCTGACTTTTCACAAGTATTTGTCGCGAATGGGTCAGGATCTAGCAGGGGTGTGGCTATTCTTATTAAAAACTATGTTAAGTTCCTGGTAGACGCAACAGTGATTGACCCAGAGGGTAGATACATACTGGCCAAAGGATCCCTCAATAACTGCATAACTGTTCTCGGTTCAATTTACGGTCCAGTAGGAGGTAGTTCCGAATTTTTAATGGCCCTGGCAGATAAGGTAAGCGCCCTTCTCCCCTCACAGCTTATCCTGGGTGGAGATTGGAATGTGCCACCGTCCTATCCCCTAGACAAAGCTCCAGATTCAAGCCGCCCACCTACTCCGGTTCAAAGATCCTTGTCAGACTTCTTACATATATTAGGGTTGTGTGACCCCTGGCGCCTCTCCAACCCCTCCCTTCGGTCCTTCTCCTTCTTTTCCCAACCCCATGGTTCCTGGTCCAGAATAGACTACATTCTGATTAGCAAAACCCTCCTCTCTGGTCTTTTCCAGACCGGTATTGAACCGATTGTGCTTTCCGATCACGCCATAGTATGGGCAAGAATTTCCCCAGATCCTAATTTTCAGCCGGACACAGTCTGGAAACTCAACACCCAGCTCCTCAAGGATTCCCAAACGGTGGCTCACATTAAAACTTCCATCTCCAACTTCCTCGAGAACAATATTAACTCTACCCCGTGGTTTGACATCATCTGGAGCTCTCTGAAATGCTACCTAAGAGGTGAACTAATTAAGTTAGCCTCGACGAGGAAAAAAACTAGACAAGCCTGCGCCTCCCTATTAATGGCCAGGATCAAAGAGCTTGAAAGCTCTTACTCTCTCTCCTCCCCTTTGTCATCCCTTGAAGCCCTTTTAGCAGCCAAAAATGAATATACGGATCTCCTTAAAGAAAAAGCTGAGTATAGCTTAATTAAAACCCAATCTAAATACATCGAGCAAGGTGAAAAGGCGGGTAGACTCTTGGCCTTAAGATTGCGCACGTTAGAGAGCTCCAGATTAATCTCGGCCCTACAATCCCCCGAAGGTCTCATTAAAACCTCCCCCAGAGAAATCACACAGATCTTCGAAGATTTCTATAGGACCCTTTACAAAAGCCCCCCCTCCTCTGTATCTTTCTCAGATATATCAACCTATCTGGCAGACCTCAACATTCCCCAACTTTCGGTCTCCCATAAAGATATCCTGACATCCTCTATCTCGCTCGCCGAAATAGAAGAGGCTATTGCTTCCATTGCCCCGGATAAAGCACCAGGACCAGACAGTTTTCCCTCAAACTTTTTCAAAGTATTTTCTAAAGAGCTTGCCCCTTTACTCCTCAAGCTATACCACTACATGTTCACTGCCGACATTCTGGACCCCACACTTCTCGAGGCCACTATCATTCTAATTCTCAAACCCGATAAAACTCCCACAGACCCAGCGAGCTACCAACCCATTTCCCTCCTAAATTGCCATATGAAGATCCTTTCCAAGATTTTAGCCGAAAGGATTAAAAAAGTCTGGATCCACCTCCTCAGCCCGGAACAAGTTGGCTTTGTCCAATCTCGCTCCCCAGCAGATCATCTTAGAACCCTTTCCCATATCTCTCATGCTGCCCAACTATCCCATTCCCCAATGGCCCTGATTTCGCTAAACGCAGAGAAAGCGTTTGACAGAGTCATCTGGTCTTTTCTCTGGGCTACGTTGGCCAAAATGGACTTTCCACCCTCTTTCCTCAAATGGATCCAGGTTTTATATAAATCCCCTTCGGCCAAGATATACTGTAACGGTGTTTTTTCCTCTCTCTCTTCCACCTTCACACTGGTACCAGACAAGGTTGCCCTCTTTCACCCTTCCTGTTCAACCTGTATCTTGAATCTCTTCTTCTCAAACTTAAGTCTTCCCCATCCATTCAAGGCTGTCTGATACATCAACAGGAATTAGTCCTCTCAGCTTATGCTGACGATATATTACTCCATGTCACCCACCCTGCCACTTCACTAGAACACGCACTTCAAATCATAGCCCAATACGGCAATCTCTGTCACTATAAACTGAATATATCGAAGTCCGAAATCTTTCCATTGAACTCCCTTACGTATAAACACGAACTCACTAAGTTTGGTATGAGATGGTCCCCTAAATCGATCGAATACCTAGGCATCCACTTTACTTCAGACCCCTTCTTACTTAGGAAGCTCAACCTAGACGACCTTAAAGTTCATATCCAACTAGACCTACAAAGATGGTCTAACCTCCCTATCTCCTTGTGGGGTAGGATTAATATCATCAAGATGAACATTCTTCCCCGTATCTTTTACCCCCTCAATCTATTAGGTCTCTGGCTACCGCTCTCTTATCTCGCCAATTCACACAATCTTCTCAAAATTTATTTGGCGAGGAAGCGGTTAGCGCTCCTTCCTCAAATTATCCTTCCCAAAGATAAAGGTGGTCTTAGACTCCCCAATCTAACACTTTACCATTGGGCTGCCCACCTCTCCAAGCTAGGTAAATGGTATTCAACCTACACTGACGCTTCTCCCCCGAACTGGCTCCAGATTGAGAGACAGATCCTCTCAGAGGCTAAAATAGACCCCCAAGCAATTTTTTATACTCCCACTTCGGCGCTTGCACCCTGGCTATCCAATCAGACAATTACCACATCTCTTAATTCCCTTTTTCAATGCCTCTATTTCCTTAAAATCTTTCCTAAAACGGACCTAGCACAACCCCTCATTCTCAATCCCAATATTAAACTGGGCAACTCAATAATTACTCCCGAGTGGCTCCCACAAATCAATGGAACTACGCTAGAACACTTCTATGACCAAGGTTCCCTCTTCCCATCTCCAAACATACTAACCAAATTTGATATTCCCAGTAATAAGATTTTTAAGATATACCAGCTACGGCATCTTATTGCTACTAATTTTGGCCCAGAATCTCGTGACTCAAAGGTTAGTCCTGTTCTTTCTTACATTCTCACCCTTGCCTCTAAACCACATTCCATCTCATTAATATACTCCTACCTACTGGACTACAAATTCCCAAATTCGTTCGAGGGTTCCTGCATCTGGCTTTCTCTACTCCCAGATTCCACCCCCAACTGGACCCGAATTTGGAAAGACCTACACAGATACCACACCCAGGACAGATTTAGACTCATCCAGTATTACATACTAAACAATATGTACTACACCCCAAATAAACTGTTCCGCTCAATAAACTATCTCTCCTCTTTGCTCAGATGTTCACATAGTGAGGGAACTAGCTCCATATTTTCTGGCAATGTCCAAGGTTGCCCTTTGGACCTCTGTTCAGGACAAGCTCAGCCTATACTAGAGCTCACAAATCTTTTCGCCTGATATCTGTATTCTAGGTGACTATTCCACCATGGATTGCCTGGAGCGATGATATCATATGGCCTTGGTGTCTATAGTAGTCAGAAGGCTGGTCCTCAAACATTGGACTGATCAGCTGATCCTGACCTATTCTGAATGGCTAACAGAACTCTCAATGTGCTTCAATACGGAGAGACTTGTGGCCAGCTCTCGTAATTGCATGGACCTGTTCCATAAAAGGTGGGGCAAACTATATGCGTTATATTTGCACCAGTAACCTCTTGATACCTTCTCTGATGCCCAACAAGGCTTCCCCCTTTTTTTTTCTTTTTTTTTTCCCTCTTTTTCTCCTCCTATTCCTTTCGACTTTGACTGCATGACCAGGCTATGACTCCGTTATGGCTTTGACAATAGAACTAGACACACAACTACTTTGCACACTCTATAAGGGCTTTAGTAGGGTGAGGGTGGGTATGGTATGGGTGGTTGTAGGGAGGTTCCAGTGGGTTGATTTGGAAGGTGGGTAGGTGGGAGAGGGATTGAGGCTATTTTTTTTCTTTCTTTTTACCTTATTTATACCACGAATGGATATTCGACATTTGTATACAATGCTCTGTCTGTATATGGTTTTATTAAAATCAATAAACTTGAATTTCAAAAGAAAAGGCATGAGCTCCAGATGTTTTAAGACAAACCCTGGCAATCTCTAGCAATCCCTTGTCGGCATATCAGAGAGGGTGATTAGGGGTGTAGGGAGTGAGGAGATCTTTCAGGTATAATGATGTCTCCATCTATTCTCTGTATTTCATTTGCCACTGCACTGAAGTCTGCATATACAGGTATATATATCATTTAAGTGCCTGTTCCGAATGTCGTTTAACCCCCTGTGAATGATGACCAAAAGATTTGTGAAGTTTAACAGTAGGCCTTTTATCATCCTCCTGACATCATTCATCTTAACCCCAGGCAGTGTACTAACAGTAGTCTGTTTATTTCTGTCTTTGCAAAGCAGAGTGTCCTTTCCTCTGGTGATTGAGTCCTCTATTACCAAGATGTCACTATTTGCTCATTTTTCTGCATTTTTCTCCTTCTGCTGGGGTTCTATTTGTTCCTCAGATAGGGATTTAAATCTATTTTGGAGTATTATAGGGTGCCTCATGACTATTTCCTCCTTCCTGGCAATAATTCCTTCCTTCTTTGCAACCCGCTTGAATTGACGTTGTATTTGTTGTTCAACGAAGGTCTGAGGATTGCTTTGGAACCCCACTTTTGAATCACTGCCCATATTTCCCCTACATTTGTTGTATCTGTGTGGCAGCACTGTGCACCACTTCTCTAATTCCTGCTCCTGTGCAGCTAAACTTTCAGGTGTGCATAGTTGAGCATCAGTACTATCCTGCTTGTTTTGTTCCAGGGGAATTGTCTGGCAGAAGCTTGTGGTGGCCTAGTCAGTAAACTCTTCCAATATAGTGCTCTCATCTTGTAGTGTTGGTTCATGTTTTAAAGCATCTATTTCCTGTAGCAGTGTAGTTATTAACACACACTTATCACACTACAATTCCTCTGACAAGCTACCCTTTGTATACATGTCACAGCTTTTACATAGCTGCCATCCTATCATGTTATTTAAAGATGTATCCTGCATACGTCTCACATTCAATCCCCTCCATCATACTGGTCTCCCATTTAGAGGATTTACTGTCTCCACGTTTGGTTCCTACCTGCAATAATGACTTCCCCCTCTGTAACTCTTGGCCACTTTTTATGTTCCTCGTATACAACTAAACCTTCCTGGCAACTCCTTTTGACGCTCCTTATGCACCGAACACGTGTACAGACGAGCATGTCTCGGTTTGCATCTCCACGTGCACCCTGTTCACAGCAGGGTTTGTATTTAACCAAGAAATGACCCAGAAGTCCTTATGGGGTCAGTGCTGTCTCATGCCCAAAGTGTGCTTTTTTAAACAAGTAAAACCGAGCGAGAGCCACTCATTCGTGACCCTGGCACATATTTCACAATTATGCCCCACTCGTTTAAAAGTTTAGTAGCTGCCAAATAAGCCTTTTAGGTTCCAAGCCCCTTACTGGCTTAACAACCCCCCCCCCCCAAGATCAATAACTACCCTACCCTTGGTCCCTTTAAAGCAGCAGTACTACCTAACCAGGAGGTGATCAATTTCCATTTTCTGTAGATCTACAGAAAATATGGCGCCTGCCTTTCTGCCTGTCTTTTACTGCTGCCATCAACATGGCAGGAGGCAGAAATGTAAACAAAAACAAAGGATAACTATGCTGATTACGGGGTGAAAGTACAATGCTGGTGGGAAAGATTACCAGGGACATGCCCAACAACAGAGCACAGGGAATAAACTGTCGAAGAAGCGCATTTTCTTTCACATAGTACTGCTGCTTTAAAAGTGCATTACGTCAGCATCTCTTCTTACTAAATAGTTGTGACTTCTGTCCTTAATCCTATGGTCCCTGCCCTGCACACACTTTTATGACCCCTTCGTAAGCCCATCTCACTTTCTTAAGCCAGGGCCTCTGTCTCCTGAGCCCCCACCCCCTTTCATTTTCATTTCTCTTGCATTCCCTCACCCCCCCCCACCCTGTTAACATTTACAAGTATCAGGACAAAGTAGTCTTCTGAATGCCTCACCCCTTCATTTAATTCTGCTTTTCTTTCATCCCCTCCCCTTCTCCAACCCCCCCTTTTTTCTTTTAATCTACATTTGCCTTCTACCCTGACTATTTTGCCTGCCCTCCTTAATGTCCTCCCTCTAGACCTTCTGCCTTCCTTCCTTGGGACAAACTGTAAATTGTTGTATTAAACTATTCTGCCAGGACTTCTTAATTGTTATCCTTCGTGTTCTTTTGCTTCTCCTCAAACGTGAAGAATTGTAAATAGTTGTATATACGTGAACCTCTGTTTTACCTGGTATCACTCATGTTATCACCTATGTTCATTTTTGTTATCCTGCACTGTATTCCCTGTACTGTTTGTATTTGACACGGAACCTTTGTAAAAGAACCTCTGGTTTGAAGGTATTTTAATCCTAGTTATAAATAAAAATAAATAAAAAGGGGGGACTTTGAGCCTCCCCTCACAGCTAGGCAGGAGCAGAATTTGAATAGGAGAGGGGATAGGGAAGGGAAAGGTGATGAGGTGATAGGATCACATTGGAGGGTGGTATTATTGAATGCTAGGAGTCTGGGTGACAAGACAGTAGAATTGCAGGTATTGATGACGGAAGGTGAGGTGGACATAGCTGCCATCACCGAGACATGGGCATCCTAATACCATAACTTTGACCTAGCTATCCCAGGATTCAAACTATAGCACAGAGACATAGAAAAGGATAATGATCTCCAGGTCAGCAAGCAGCATAGGTTTGTTTTGGGCAGATCCTGACAGACAAACCTGGTTGACTTTTTGATTGGGTGACGCGGGCACTGGATAAGGGCCATGCAGTGGATGTCCTTTTCAGCAAGGCCTTTGACTCTGTCCTTCATGGAAGACTGACTAGCAAGTTGGGTAACCTGGGAGCAGGGAGGAAACTGGTTAGATGTGTCAAGCGCTGGTTACAGGATAGGTACAAAAGGGTAGTCATGGGAGGTGAACTGTTGGAGCTCAGAGCTGTAACAAGTTGAGTCCCAGAGTGCTTGGTGCTGGGACCAGTGCTTTTTAACATTTTCATTGCTTGCATATTGAATGGGATATAAAGTAAGATCAGCTCCTTCGCAAATGACACAAAGATCTGTGCGGAAGTGGATGGGAGGGAGGCAGTAAATTACTCCAGAAGGATTTAGCAAGACTGGAAAGCTGATCAAACACATGGCAATTAGGGTTCAATGCCAAGAAGTGTAAAGTCATGCACTGGGGCTCAGAAACCCTAAGAATAGATACCAGTTGGGGGAAGTGCAGCTGTCTATGTCAACAGAGGAGAAGGATCTGGGAGTACTAGTAACTGAGGAAATGACCCACTCATTCAAGTGTAGGAAGGCAGCAAAGGCCAATAAAATGCAGGGATGCATCACAAGGGGAATCACCTCTAGGAGAGTGCTCGGTGCTAGGAGCAGTGCTTCGGCAGTCTTGGGGAACTAAAGACGTAGCAGGAGACCAGAGCAAGGAGCTGCACTCTGCTCCAGGGACTGTCGGCATGCCAATTGGCAGGGCTCTGGGAGGAGCCAGTCAGGAGTAGGGTGGCTGATTTGAGTGTGCAACTGGGCCTTAAAAGGCAGAGCCCATTCGCAGGGAAAGATCAACTGGTGAAGGGAAGAAACTGTATTCACTCCCAAGGGCTCATCTGAGCTGGAATCATCTGCGACCGCTGCTGCGGAAGGGAGGGGGCCATTTTGGCGGCCTCAGGGAGCTTAAGAGGGAGCAGGAGACCAGAGGAAGGAATCGCACTGAGCTCCAGGAATCGCCGGCATCCCAATCGGCAGGGTTCCAGGAGGAGCCAATCAGGAGTAGGGCAGCTGGTTTGAGTATTTTTCTCCCCCCCCCACACCACCTCCTTATTAAATAGGGATAAACCAGTCCTGGTGGTGAAGAGAACCTATCAGAAGGGGCAGGAGAAGGAGCTTGTCAAAAGGAGGGGTCCCTGGGTAACCTGAAGGGTAGGGAAACATCAAGCTGGAAGGGCACCGCTACTGGACCAAGGTACTGTGACTTTTCAGTTTTTGGTGGCTTTGTTTTAAGGTTGGGGGCAAGGGGGCTGTGTCTGGAGCAAGGTACCATGTCTGTCCATTTCTGGAGGAGCTGCTTCAGAACAGGGGCACTGTGACTGGATTTGACACTTGGGGAATATGGAAGCTGTTTGGGTTCGGTATTCTAAAGGGAACTTAAAGTGATTGCTGTATGATAATTGGTGAGGTTTGTAACTGTTGGTCTAGGGGGTAATTCAGTTGTAGGTGCTGCATGATTTAGGGGCACTAAGATCTATGATCTTTGTAGGAAGCAGGGCAGGGGTTTGCTAGGGACACGCTAGATAAGGTCTACATCTGTTTTTTTGTTTTCAGGGATTAAGGCAACACTGAGGTGAGCAAATGGAGGGAGGTAGGGAAGGATACACTAGAGGATGGAGTGGCATTATCAGGGTAGGACAGGGACAGTAAAGGAGGGGGGTACAGGGGGCTGCAGGATGGTAGAGGGCCCTGCGTGGGTAGAATAGTGTGCTGCAATGGTTGTGGGGTGGCAGTCTGGATGAATGTATTGTGAAAGATAGGAGGGTGTCTGATCTGTGACAGGCTGAGGAGACTTGAGGATGAAGTGCAGTGATTTAGTAGGATGTTGAGGAGGTTGGGGGGAGGGGAGAGGTTTGCCTGGACAGACAGCTAGAGGAGGAAACCACATGTGTGGAACAATGGTTAAGGGGATGGGATGGGGAAGAGGGGCAGGAGCAATACAAATAGGTGGCAAAGCATGGGGAGGTAAGGGCAGAAGGAAGGAGCCCACACCCAGCACAGCAGAGAGGGCAGGTACTAGGTTTGCAGTGCTGGCAACATTGGAGGGGGAGGTGAGGGATATCCAGGAGGGGCTAGGTAAGGGGAAGCAAGAGGATGACACAGGGGGAAGGAGTCTGACAGAGGTTGGAGGTAGTGGTAAGGGGGGAAGGGTACAGCTAGAAGGATGGAAAAAGAGAGCAGGGGTAAATGGGAGAGGAGCAAGGCTAGAGAGGTGAGTAGGAGGGACTTAGCAGAGTGGGAGCCCAAGGTGGAAGGGAAGGAGGGAGGAGTGTGAGGGAGCTTTGAGGGGGGAGTGCAGATAGGTCTGGGGTGGAGGGGGACCTGTGGGAGGGAAGAGGTTTCAGCTGAGGCAGAATCTAGCAGTAGTCACCAAGGTAAAAGGGAGGTGGGGGGACGAGGATTGGAGAGGGAAGGGTGTTGGTGCTGGGGGATTCAGTACGGAAAGGGATAAGATGGGGCAGCAAGGAGGAATAACCTAGCCGCATTTGGGTGGAGTTCATACCTGGCTTAACTACAGGCAGGGCAGTCAATTCTAAAGTGTACTAGGAGGGGTAGGAGGAAACTGCATCTCGTGGTGCACGTGGGTACGAATGACCTGTCAGGGGAGACGCTGGAAGAAGTGAGGGAGAGGTTCAAGGATCTGGGCAGGCTATGTGGGGATCTTGGTGAATCTGTGGCCTTCTCAGAGATGCTCCCAGTACCCTGCACCAGCATGGCGAGGAAGGTAAGGATTAGGGAGCTCAACACCTGGCTGAGGGAATGGTGTCATTCCAGGGGATACGGGTTTGGTAGGGGACTGGGACAGACTCTGGGACAAAAATGAGCTTTATGCAGGGAATAAGTTACATGTGAGCAGGGAGGAGGAGGAGGAGGTATTGAAGCAGCGGGTAGGGGAATACATAACTACATAGGCGGATTTAAACTAAGTAGGGGGTGGTGAGTGGACCAGTGGTAGGCATGGATCCCAGAGAAGAGAGACAAAAAAGCTTACCCCCCAGCCTAGCAGGGAGGCACTTGGAGCAGTGGCATGGGGTGGATTAAGAGGGGGTTATCTTGGAGAGGGGAAGGGTCAGAATCAGGTTGGAGGGTGATCTCACTGAATGCGAGAAGCCTTGGTAATAAATCAGCAGAATTCCAGACTCTCTTGGCAATAGGGAGGGTGAACATTGCGGCCATCACAGAAAAGTGGGCCGCTCAGTACCAGGAATGGGTTTTAATGGTCCCAGGTTACAGGATATTCAGGAAGGACAAGGCTAAGGGAAAAGGGGGGCTTGGCAATATATGTATGGGAGGAGATAAGGTGCCTAAGGGAGGAGGGTGAGGAAGACAGAACAGAGGCACTATGGATGCAGTTCCAAGACTTAAAAAGTAGGACATTGAGGATGGGGGTTGTGCACAGACCACCAGCCCAAGGGGATGAACTGGATAATGAATTAGCTGAGCAAATTAGAAGGGTCTATAGGAAAGGGAACGCTGTGGTGGTGGGGGACTTCAACCTACCAGGCGTCGAGTGGAGCACCCGTACCACCACAAGTGCAAAGGTTATATTAGAGGCATTCCAGGACAGCTTCCTTGTGCAGTTTGTCCGGGAGCCAACAAGGTTGGATAGGACTCTAGACCTAGTTCTGTCAAATGGGGAGGCTGTAAGGGATCTGGAGGTGGAAGACCCTCTGACTGGGAGTGACCACCACACAGTATAGTTCACGCTCAATATGGGAACGGAATCGGGTGATAAAAGTACCAGGGTGACTGAATTCAAGGGAGTGGACTTTAAAAGGATGGGGATATTGTGGGCAGGCATCTGGCAGGTATTCGACCATGCACGGATGCTAGCCAGAAATGGGATGTTATTAAGAAAGGGCTGGTAGAGGCTACTGGGACATGTACAAGAACAAAGAGTAAGAATGGAAGGACAAAAGAATCCAGCTGGCTGACACAGGAGGACATGGAGGGGGTGAGGGCCAAGAAAAAGGCATTTTGGAGACTCAAAAAATTGGGAGCAGAGGACAACAGAAAGATGTGTATGAAGAAGGCCGGGGTTACCAGGCTGGTCAGAGCGGCCAAGGCTTCCAGGGAGCTGAGATTGGCACAGGGCATTAAGAACAGAGAAAAAGACTTCTTCAGATAATCAGTGAAAAGCAGAAAAACAAAGATCAGATAGTGATGATAAAGAAGGATGGGGGCTGGGTGGAGAAGGGAAGGACCAGGCAGAGACACTAAATGATTACTTCTGCTCTGTGTTCACGAAGGAGAAGGGGGCAAGCACCAACTGGGAGAGGAGCAGTGAGCGGGGACTGATACAGGGATTACAGAGGTTAGGGTGCTGCAAAGATTAAGGGCACTGAGGGGGGATAAGGCACCGGGTCCAGACTGCAGACACCCTAGGGTACTTAAGGAACTAGCAGAGATCCTGGCAAGACCACTGGCTGACCTGTTCAGTAACTCCTTGGACACAGGATGGGTACCACTGGACTGGAGGATGGCCCATGTGGTACCCATTCACAAAAGTGGACCCAGGGACGAACCAGGCAACTACCAACCAGTGAGCCTCACATCAATTGTGGGAAAACTGATGGAGACAATCCTAAAAGAGAGGCTGGTGACCTTTTTGGTGAACAGTGGTTTCCATGATGGTCAGCAGTACGAGTTTGTCTTGGGAAGATCCTACCAGACAAACCTGATTAATTACTACGACTGGGTGACAAGGGAACTGGACAAAGGCCATGCAGTAGATGTCCTGTATTTGGACTTCAGCAAAGCCTTTAATTCCGTGCCACATGAGAAGCTGGGGTGGAAACTGGAATAGATAGGGGTGGGAACAAAGATGGCGAACAGGATCACCAGTTGACTGAAGGGTAGGCAGCAAAAGGTGGTGGTTGGGTAGGGGGAATCTCGTCACCTAGGGATGTGACGAGCGGGGTGCCACAGGGATCAGTGTTGGGACCAGTGTTGTTTGGGACCTTCATTGCTGACATCTCTCACGGGGTCCAGAGTAAGTAAGTCTCTTCAGGGATGACACAAAGATGAGAGCTGTGGTAAATGACATCGAAGGGTGGAAGGGGCTGCAGGAGGACCTGAACAAACTACAGGAGTGGTCGGAGGCATGGCAATTGGGGGTTAATGCCAAAACATGCAAGGTATTGCACTTCGGGGCTAAGGAACAAGGGAGGAGCTTTCAGGTGGGGAGGTACAGCTGAAATGCACCAAGGAGGAGAAGAATCTAGGGTTGCTCATAATGGGGAGTATAAACAACTTGGCTCAGTGCAGGAGGGCAGCAGCAAAAAGCTGACGAGATGCTGGGGTGCATAGCAAGGGGAATCTCCTCTAGAAATAGGGAGGTGATCCTGCCCCTTCATAGGTCGCTAGTCAGGCTGCACTTGGAATACTGTTTGCAGTTCTGGCACCCGTTCCGGAAGAAGAACATCAGATTGTTGGAGGGTGTACAGTGTAGGGCGACAAAGATGATCCAGGGATTAGAGGAATACTCCAATGAGGAGAGGCTGGGCGAGCCGAATATGTATTCCCTGGTGGAGAGGTGGGATGGAGGGACATGATCGAAACCTTCAAATACCTAAAGGGGATTAACAAGACTAGCACAGAAGGGATTCTGCACTTTTACCCTAAAGCACTAAGAATTAATTAGAGCAGCAGGACAACAATCTGGTGAAAATTTTGACCTATTCTTTTTATGGTATTTTACATTGCCACTTACCTCCTGACTTGTATGATACCCTTCTTTCACAATTTGTGTCTGCTTTAGTACTTTTTCTCACGTCTGAAATAATAAAAGGAGCACTCCTTTTAATATGGCTCAGACCAGGTTTTCATCAGTATTTGCAGCTCTTTTTGAACAAATATTGTTCTGTAAAGTCAGAGAACACTGCCTGCTTTATAATTGTTAATTTTAGTCGTAACAGAAGTGTTATAGAAACAACAGATAGACAAAACCTGCTGAAAATAATGAAATACTGATGAAGACCTGGTCTGCACCATATTAAAAGGAGCACTCCTTTTATTATTTCAGACATGAAAAAAAGTAATGAAGCAGACTCAAATAGTGGAAAGAATGTTATCATACAAGCCAGGAGTGTAAGTGGCAATGTAAAATAGCATAAAAAAGTATAGGTCAAAATTTTCACTAGATTGTTGCACAGCTGCTTTAACTATATTTGACAACTGCACTTACATTGTACACTGCCTTCACTATTTGTTCTTGATGTCTAAACCTGTATATGCTGTTCACATGCATCCCTGTTACATTCTGTACAATCTTGATTGTTTGGGTATTTGTTACTGCTCCCAGTTCCCTCTCCCCTAGAACGCACCGTGAGATGAGCAACTTGTTGTTCAGTGTGCCCTTCCTGATGAAACGTTTTCAATAAATAAACAAATAAAGTTTTCCAGATCAGAGGGTGGAGGGTCACAAGGGGGCACCATCTGAGATTGGGGGGGGGAAGATTCAGGAGGGAAGTCAAGAGACAGTATTTAACAGAGAGGGTGATGGACAGATGGAATACTCTGCCTGAAGAGGTAGTAGCATGTAGCAAGGTAGATGGCTTTAAGAGGGGATGGGACAGAGCGAGTATGGGAGGTAATTATGAAGAGGGAGGTGGGTGGGGCAGCTGCAAGATGAGGGGCTAGCTGTACAATCGAGCAGACTCGATAGACTGTGAGGCCTGTATCTGCTGGCGTGTATTCATATGTTTGTAAGTCGTCCTGCCCCCGTATAGGTCCTTAGTGAGGCCACACTTAGAGTACTGCATGCAGTATTGGTGCCCCACTTGGAAAAGAACATCAAGTTACTGGAGGGAGTACAGCGTAGGGCAGCGAAAATAATCCTGGGATTGGGTGATAAACCATATGAGTAGAGACTGTGGGAACTCAATATGCATTCTCTGGGAGGATAGTAGGGAGAGAGGGGATATGATTGAGACCTTCAAGTACATGAAGGGCATAAACAGAGTAAACATTGAAAGTACGTTAAAATTTTCAAATTAAAAGGTGGAAGGGAGACCAGGGGACACAGTCTGAAACTGGAAGGAGGAAGATTTAGGAGGGAAATGATGAGGCACTATTTCACAGAAAGGGTGGTTACGGGATTGAACGGGCTGCCAGAGGAGGTGGTATCTTTGGGGTCGGTGAGCAGCTTCAAGAGGGGGTGGGACAGGATCAAAGGGAGGATCCAGACGGAGGGTGGACGGGGTGTGAGAAGGAAGCAGAAGGAAATACAGAGGGAAGGACAAGGGTGAGAGGGGCAGCTGCAGTCTTAATGGCTGAAGTGCTGCACACTCAAGCAGACTAGATAGACCGTAAGGCCTGTATCTGCTGGCAATTTTGTATGTTCGTATGTACCTCTGTACCCACTCCTGAGCTCCCCAGCTTATTTAATAGTGTCCTCTGTTGGATGGTATCAAACGCTTTACTGAAACCTAAGCATACCACATCCACTGCACTGCCCTGATCCACTTCTTTCATCTAATCAAATAAATTAATAGATTTGTATGACATGACCTCTGTTCTGTGAATCCATACTGCCTCAGATTTTGTAACACGTATGATTCAAGATAATCCACTGTCTTCTCCTCCTGGGATGCCAGGAGTAAGATAGGAAAACTGAAGGAAAAGGGGGGCAGGGTCCTACTCACTGGGGACTCAAAAATAAAGGGAATCAGATGGGGACCACAGGGGAGGCAGGAGCACTGCAGTTTGAGTTGAGTGCCTGCCAGGTATGGCGGCACTAGAGGTAAGGCACAATATTCCCTCATGGGACAAATAGTGGGATGGGAAAACACACTTGGTGTTCCACCTGGGCATCAATGATCTGGAGGGAAATAGCCTGATGGAGGTGCAGGCATGATTCAGGGAGCTTGCTGGGTTTTGTAGCAGTCTGGGGTTCAAATCAATTGGTTTTTCAGAGGTGTTGCCATGCCAAAAGCAAGTACAGCAAGGAGGCAGAGGGTTGAGGAATTTAATCAGTGGCTAGTGGGATGGTACAGGCAGATGGGGTATGGGTTACTGGGGGACTGGGGATCAACAAGGGAGGGCGAGAGCCTGTTTGCCCCAGACAGACTGCACCTGAACAAGGAGAGATCGGCAGAACTAAAAAGTAAATTAGGAGACTTCATAGAGAAAATGTGTAGTTTAAACTGAATGGGGAGGTAGGAAAAATCTGCACCAAAGGACAGGAGAGATGGGGGGGGGGGGCTACCAGCCTCCCACCACCCCAGGTAATGATAGAATATTAGACAAAAACATGAGAAAGGGACGGGGGGAATTCGGTGGAAGGGATTAGCAGCTAATGCCAGGAGCTTGTGCAAAAAATGGTGGCCTTGTAGGCCATCATGGGGAATGAAGGACTGGACACTGTAGTGATAAGCAAGACTTGGTGGACAGAGCATCCTACCTGGGAGACAGTCTGGACTACAGACTGTTTAGAAGGGACAGGGTGGGAAGGAAGGTGGCAGAGTCACTTTATACATCAAGGACGACATAAGAGTGACCGAAGGGCAGATGATAGATGAGGAGACAGAGCTTCTGTGGTTAATACTGGACAAAAGGGCTGGAGAATCCTTGCAGATGGTGGTAGTATACAGACCTCCTATGCAGGGGGAGGAAGGGGGTAAACAGTTGATACAGGCAATCAAACAGATGGCCCTCAGAGGGGAGCTTCTCCTGGTGGGAGACCTAAACCTCCCAGATGTAGACTGGAGCATCCCAGATGCAGTATCAGCTAGGAGCAGGGAGGTACTAGAGGTGTTACAGGGTGTATTCTTACAGCAGCTGGTTAGGGAGCCAACAAGGGGAAACAACCTGCTGGACGTGGTCCTAGCAAATGGGTAACGTGGAGGAGGTAGAGGTGGGCACCAGTGAGCATAGGACTGTAAGGTTCAGGGTAAGGTCCAGGAGGGAGTCCAGTCAAACCGGCACAAGAGTTATGGACTTCAGGAGCACAGTCTTCAACAGGATGAGAAGAATAGTGAGGGAGGCAATGGCAGAAATGGAAAATATAGAGGAAGTGGAGGAGTCATGGGGAACTATTAAAGGAGGAGCACTGAAAGACACAGAAATGTGCATAAAGAAGATAAGGAAAAACAAGAAAAGGAGGAGACCACTTTGATTTACATGTGAGGCGACAGGAGGATGGCTTTCAGAAAATATAAGAGGACACAACGGGAAGAGGACAGGGAAATGTAAAGGGAGGAGAGAAGACTAGCAGGTGAGAAGATTAGGAGGGCTAAAGTGGATACTGAGGAGAGTACAGCTAAGCAAGCCGAAAGAGGAGTCAAAACTTTTTTTAGATATTTGGGGGAAGAAGGAAGGCAAGGCAAGGGATTGCACAGCTGAGGAGGGAGGGAGGGATACAACTGGAAAGGAACTATAAAAAAGCAGAGGTGCTGAATAAGTACTTGTGCTTGGTATTTACAGATGAGGAAGAGGGCTGGAGATCCAAGCTATGGGGAAGGAGTGGGGAGGAGAAAAGAGTGGTTCCGAGCCTGTTCAGTGTAGAGAGTTAGGGAGAAACTAGGCAGGTTGAAGTTGGACAAGACAGCCGGATGGATTACACTTAAGGGTACTCCTAAAACTGAGGGAGAAGTTGGCTACCCCACTGACGGGGCTATTCAACTTGTCTCTGAATTTGGGGAGGGTGCCAGTGGACTGGAGGAGGGGAGGATGTGGTGCCACTGCACAAGTGGGGCAGTAAGGAGTTGACAGAGAACCATCGCCTGGTCAGCCTCACCTCAGTGGTAAGGAAGGTAATGGAGGCACTGATAAGGGAGAGGGTGGTAGACTACTTGGAGGATTATGGCTTGCAGGATGACAGGCAGCATGGCTTCACGAAGCAGAGGTCATGCCAGACAAACTTGATTGAGTTATTCGATTGGGTGATGCAGGTGGTCGACCAGGGAGGGGTGGTGGACGTAGCCTATCTGGACTTCAATAAGGCCTTCGACAGCGTCCCTCACAGAAGGCTAGTAAGTAAGCTGAAAAGTGTAGGAGTGGGTGGGAAAATAACCAAGTAGGTAGAAAACTGGTTGGCGGGTAGAAGCCAGAGAGTGGTGGTAAATGGGGTGCACTCCAGGCTGGGGGGGGTGATGAATGGGGTGCCCCAAGAGTCAGTACTGGGACCCCTCCTTTTTGTGTTGCTTACACACATGTGCAAGAAACACATTGCATCACATTTTTACACAAGCAGGCTGTGGAGGCGCGGCAGTGTTGTGCTGAATGGCAGTAGCCCATTCAGGGGCTGATCTCTGCCTCGGCCAATAGAGTAGCATGCTGTCATCACTGGCAGTTAACGAGCAGGCCAGTACATCAAAGTAAATGAACTGCTCCAATCAGGGAGTGCCCTGTCACTATGCAATCAACTGTTCGTACAGGGCCTCCCTGACTGCAGCAGCCAATCACACAGTTCCATGGTGCTGCATTTCCATGGCGACAGGCGCTGACTTCTCTGTCGGCTTCTCACAGTCCTCACAAAGCCAAAGGAAAGCCGCCGCCCACCATTCAGTGTGCCTTCCTGGTGAGACATTTCAATAACAAAAGCTGATGGGGTAGCCCACTCCCCGTTGGCATAATGCCCCCCTACAATTTCTTGTGTGCCGAGGGGGGTGCCCAATCTCCCTCTGCTCTTGCCACCACCGCACCTATATATGCCAACAGGGGTGCCCAATCCCCCTGTCGGCATGCCCCCTTCATCATTTTACCAACAAGGGAGCCCACTGTCCATTGGCATAATGCTCCCACCCCCAATTTCTTGTGTGCCGAGGGAGGTGCCCAATCCCCCTTGGCTCTTGTTCCCCCCCAGCACTCCATACGTGCAGACGGGAATGCCCAGTCCCCTGTCAGCTACAGCCCCCCCAAACATTCAGGTGGCATGCTGGGAGCGCACCCCAGCATGCCAAAATGAAATGTTCCTGTAAAAAAGAAAACCTTCCCTTGAAGTGTTTTTTTTTTTTTTTAAATAAACCTGTGAAGTAGAAAACGGTCCCTCATCGAGTTCGGTGGCTCTCCCACAACCTGCGCCCCCCCCCCCTGTGCACCCTGTCTCCACACACACACCCACCTCACCCCATACTTACCTCCGAAGCCTGGCTCGACAATCTTCGGTGGACCGGGAACATGTCTGCACTCTTCAAAGCCGACCTCGAACTGAGGAAATGCCAGTAAGCTGTATAATGGCATAAATGGTTTTTTTTTTAACTTTGATGCATATGTCGGCCATTTTGGGGAATTTTTTCACCAAATTTTCAACATGGGGTTCTTGGGACCCCACCTCATGAACTCAGTCACTGTCATTTTGTTATTCAGTCCCGAAAGGTGATTTTGGGTCACTGCGTGGAACCACCTTTCAGGACCGATTAACGAAACGACAGTGTCACAGTTCATGAGGTAGGCCCCCAAAAACCTTATGTTGAAAATTTGGTGAAAAAAATTCCCCAAAATGACTGTTTTACGAGCATGCATTACGCAGTTCCTATGCACGCTCGTAACCTCGAGCATTGTTAATATTTTTTTACTCCAGATTTTCAGCATTGCCATTTTACCACACCTTCTTATGAACAGTACAACTGTCATTTTTCTCATTTCACCCGAAATGTGTTTTCAGACATGTAGCACACAGTGGCGTGGTCAGTGTGCAAAATCAATGTTCAGGACAGAGTAAGAAGATCACAGTGACAGTGTTCATGAGCAGAGGTCTTAAACTGGCTATGTTGAAAATTTGGTGACAGAAGTCCACAAAATGACTGTGTTATGTGTGTGCATTGTGCAATTTCCATGCAATCTCGTAAGTTCACAAATTTGTAATCTTTTCAGTCCAGATTTTCAACATTGGCATTTTTCCACACCTCCTTATTAACAGTACAGCTGTAATTTTTCACACCCTGGCTGAAATGTGTTTTCACACTTCGGGCGCAGAATAGCACGGTCGCTGTGGGAAACCAGTGTTCAGGATAGATTAAGAAAATCACCGTGACACTGTTCATGAGCAGAGGTCCCAAAATGCCTGTGTAGAAAATCTGCTGTAAAATATCCCCAAACTAATTACATTACGGGTGTGCGTTGCACAGTTTCTATGCACACTCATGACATCACCAGTTTTTTTATATTTTCATTCCAGATTTTCAACATTGCCATTTTTTTACACCTCCTCATGAACAGTACAGCTGCCATTTTTCACATCCTGTTCGAAATGTGTTTTCGCACTTGTGGCACCAAATGGCACGGTCGCTGTGCAAAATCACCTTTCGGCTTACGAATTGATAGTGCCTCTTTTCATGCGGTGGGATCACAAAAAGCCCATGTTGAAAACTTGGAGTAAAAATACCAAGAAACACCCAAGGAGTTAGGGTTTTCGACCATAATGCCCCCTACCCTGTAGGAACTGACAGGCGTCAGGGATGTGACTTGGGATGACCGGCACTGAGGTGCGCCTTGGACTCTTTGGTTCCAGAGTCCATTCCATTGTCCTATACTGCACCCATTTCAGCATATTTCCTTATGGAATGGGATGAGTAAAGCCCGAATACCCAAGGCATACCTCGACACTTGTCAGTGTCTGCAGAGTAGGGTGAAGTGAAATGTCGTGACTTATGGGCAATGATCCAAAGGCACACCCCAGTGCCAATCTATCTCTGCAGGGTGGGGGTGAGGTTGGCGTCCGTTCAGTACTTCACTGTCATTCCTATACTGCATGAGCCCGATTCTCATAGGGGCCTGTATCTGGCACAAGCTGCAGCAAACAGCAGCTTGCACCAATGTCTGGTGCGCCAGGGACCCTGCACCTGATTCAGTTATAGGAGGGGTCCCAGCGGCTGAGTCCCCACCCTTGCACTGACCGGAACCCAGCGGCAAACCCATGGCGCACCACACAGGTCCACCACAGGCCTCCAGAGACTAATACAGGACCCCTGTCCCACTAGACAATGGGCATGTGAACCCAACCTGGTGGGCCGGTGTCCACCCAGCATGTTTGGTGCAATTAGTGCCTGGCCACGGAGGTGGGTGGTGGGATGTGCCGGGCACTGGGGAGCAGTCGGGACTGGTGTACGGGGGGGTTTGGGCACCACCTGCTGGGGCATGGGTGGGCACTGTACCACCATAAGTTGGTGCTGCAGTATCTCTGATGGGGCAGGCAGCAGAGGAGCTGCTGCCAGTATGGGAAGCATCAGGACGGAGGTACCAACATAGTACAGAGGTGGCATGGGGAGCTGTGAGGGGTGCCATTGGACCACTAGGACTGAGGCCACACATACGGGGCCACACTCAGGGGTGTATGGTGGGTGCACCATCACCCATGGTCTGCCACATACAGGCATGTCACCTAGGGGAGAATGTCTAAGTCCCCTTACTCCTGTCCTGGCTGGTCTAAGGGCACTTAGAATTTCTCCCGCCAGGTGATGTCTGTGAATCGTAGGATGCAGCTTGTCTGCCGCAGTCCCCCTACCGCTGTGCCGCAGTGCATGGCAGGTGGTTTGCGGTCAACGAAGGCCACCTTTGTGAATCGCACGGAGGGCAGTCATGGATGCAAGGTGCACCTTGCACCATATCTGTTCACCGCAGGCACCTTGCGTCCGACGCAGGGCTTTGAGAATCGTGCCCCATCTGTCTAACTCCTGCACTTCTCTGCTAATGCCGCAAGCAACCATTCATTAAGCGTGCATTAAAAATCCCATCTGTGGTTAGCAGCATTTTTTGATTGATGTTTTAATGATGATGTTTTAACATATTTTATGCATTAGTATTGTGTATTTGTGTTCTATTTATTGTTTTAACAACTATGTTAATGCGCCTTGATTTTTAGAAAGGCGCAATATAAATAAACTATTATTATTATTATTATTATTCAGCATTGACAAATGCTTGTGTTGTAAGCTCTAGCCCATAACAGTCTCACAGGTGACCAGTGGGAAGCTCAATAATTAGGAGCAGACTGCATCTCCTTTTTAAGTGACATTGCAGAGAGACTGGAAGGAAAAGTATGCCTCTTTGCAAATGACACAAAGATCTTCAGCAGGGTTGATACACAAGGAGGCATGGAAAGGATGAGAAGGGTTTTGGCAAGGTTGGAGGAATGGTCAGAAGTATGGCAGCTTGGATTCAATGCAAAGAAGTGCAAAATAATGCACCTGGGAAACAAAATCCCAGGGAAAGATTACACAATGGGGGAGGGGGGGTGGAGTAGTAACAACAAAAAAAATGGAAAGGGACCTGGGGGTAATCATATCAGATGACCTTAAGGTTAGAAAGCAATGTGAGAAGGCAGTAGAGAGGGCTGTGTGGATACTGGGATGTATAGGGAGAGACATCACCAACAGGAAACAGGAAGTTGTTATCCCTCTGTACAGAAAGTTGGTGAGACCCCATCTGGAGTACTGCATCCAGTTCTGGAGACCTCATCTCCACAAGGACATAGACAGGATGGAGGCAGTCCAGAGGAGGGTAACTAAAATGGTGCAGGGTCTTCAAGAGAAGCCATACGAGGAGAGACTAAAGGAGCTTAATATGTATACCCTTGAGGAAAGGATGGAGAGGGGGAGGTCATGATAGAAACTTTTATGTACCTCAGTGGAATCAACAAAGTCCAAGAGGGTAGCATCTTTCAGAAAAAGAGATGTGCAAGAACAAGAGGACACAATTTGAAGATAGAGGGGGGACAGCTCAAAGGCAATGTGAGGAAGTATTTTTTCACAGAGAGGGTGGTGGATGCATGGAACAGCCTTCCTAAGGAGGTTGTGGGGTCTAAAACTGTAGGAGGATTCAAGAATGCATGGGACAGAAATAAGGCAATTCTTGTGGGGGGGTAGGAAGAAATAGGCTGTTGGTTAACTAGGATCTGCAGCTTATCCTGTAGGTAGGGAAATGGGCAGACTAGGTGGGCCAAGCAGTCCTTATCTGCTGTCGAAGTCTATGTTTCTATCTCTGTTGTCTGCAAGCTCAACCCAGGCTAAAGACTTTATCACGTTTCTTATGAATCTTTCTTAAACATGTTTTATCTGCTTACAGGAGTGCACCTGATTTGAGGTCAAAAGCAAATAGTTATAGTAGCAGAGCCCACCCCCCTACACACATACACACTCCCCGAAAAGCTGCTTAAAAGCCTGCAATTCATTCAAATCAATTCCATTTTCTTACTTAGTTGGGGTTCAGTGCCAACAAGTGTAAAATCGTGTACCTAGGGCATAAGAACCCAGATGCTGAGTATAAGATGGGGGAGGTACTGATACTCACTAGACTACTTAAAAGGGTCCTTGAGGTTATTATATCAGAGGACCTCAAGGTGGCAGTGCAGTGTGACAAGGCTATGGGCAGGGCAAATTGGATTCTGGGATGCATAAGGAGTGGCATCTCCAGTAGGAGGAGGAGGAGGGATATCGTGCTGCCATTATATCACTCCCTGGTATAGCCCCAGCTGGAGTACTGCGTCCAGTTTTAGAGTCCTCACTTCAGAAAGAACATAAGGTGGAGGTTTTCCAGAGGAGGGCAACTAAAATGGTTCAGGATTTTCACAGGAATTCCTACAAGAAAAGGCTGAAGAATGTCAACATGTACACTCTGGAAGAGAGGAGGGCAAGAGGTGACATGATCAAGACCTACAAAGTACCTCACAGGGGTAAACGGGGTAGAGTTGCAGAGTTTCCTTCAAATGAGGATGAGCCACGCAAACCAAGACCATACAGTGAAGCTGGGGGGGGGGGAAGTTCAGGATAGATGTGAAGAAATATTTCTTTACTGAGAAGGGTGGTAGACGCCTTGAACAGACTGCCAGGAGAAGTGGTGGAAGCTAAAATGGAAGGGGGCATGAAGCATGCATGGGATAAACATAGGGCTCTATTAGAAAAAGGGGAAGGCATGGGTCAACAGAGATCAACAGGGCAATGTCGATGGAGTAGGTTCAAGTTCATTGCAGGAAAAATCCTTTGAGCAAGCTCATTCACAAGGAGGTCCTGATGGTTGCAGGCAGAATAAGACATGCAATAACATATACAGACAGGAGTTACAAGTAGGTAGAGAACACGTGGACATACTAGGTGGGCTGAGCAGTCCTACCTGCTGACAAATTCTATGTTTCTGTGCCATCATGTGTTCATTCAGGCGCAATGTTTATTTAAAGTTGGGCCTACCATACATCCAGATGTAAGGTACAGTAAATTACAGAATTAGATGCAGCCCACTTACAGTACAATAAACACAACCCCAGTGCTTCAAGAAGCCTTTACTCTTCATAAGGCTGCTTAAACAGCTGGGGTTCTATTTGCAGTGTCCACATCAGTATGCTGATCTTAAAATCAACGGCACATCTGAATGAGTACTTGATTCTTGCTCACTCCATTTCTTCCACGCTTTGAAAGCTGCTTGTCCTGAGTAGTTTTGGGCTGGCAGCACCTTGCCTGTGTTGGAAGATGACCAATAAACAGCACTGACTTCACAGACTGTAAGGGGAGCTGCTCACCCATCATCTTGGCAAGAAGAAGGCTGCAGCTGTGGCCACCGATGACTGTTGGGGTGTGGGGATGGGGGGACCAAAGGGGACAGATATAAGGAGATAAAATCATAATAAAAAATTGTGAGACCTTCACCAGCTTTCCAAAATGCTTACCAGTGAAAGAACACTCTATGAAGTTTTTCAAATGGCAACACAATCTGGTGAGCCCTCTTGTCTGCTGTCTGACACCAGGCATCAACCAACATAAAATTGCCTAAAGAAGGCAGTGTGGTCATGTGATTACTGAAATACTGGAGATTACAGATTTATAAGAACAAAAGAATTATCACACAGAAGCTGGTGTCTTTAGCAGCTGTCTCCTGCTTCTCAGTAGTTATACTTATACCCTTGAGGTACTTGAATGTTTCTATCATATCCCCTCTTTCCCTCCTCTCTTCCAGTGAGTACATATTGAGGTCCTTTAATTTATCTTCATAAGCCTTGTGTTGCAAGCTCTGTACCATCTCATTCGCCCTTCTCTGGACCATCTCCAGCCTGTTAATATCCTTACGAAGGTGCGACCTCCAGAACTGCACACAGTACTCTATGTGGGGCCTGACCATGGTTTTATATAATGGCATCACTACCTCCCTTCTTACGTTGGTGATACCCCTGCCTATGCACCCCGGCATGTCACTGACCCTCCCAGCTGCCTTACCACTTTGACATTTTCAGGTCATCCAAATAAGAACCCTCAGGTCCCTTTCCTTCTTTGTGACTGTCAGCAACTCCTCCCCCATACCATCCAGTAGCTTTCCCAGGGTTTCTGTGTCCCAGGTGCATAATTTTGCACTTTTTGAATTAAGCTTCAGTTGCCAGTTCTCAGACCATTTTTCAAGCTTCCCCAGGTCACTCCTCATTTTCTCCACCCACTCTTGGGTATCCACTGTGTTACAGATCTTGGTATCATCTGCAAACAGGCAGACATTTTCCTTCAGCCCTTCTACAATGTCACTAATGAAGACATTGAACAGGACTGGCCCCAGGACCAATCCCCGTGGCACCCCTCTGGTCAGCCCCTCTCCCCAGACTGCACCCCATTTACCACCACTCTCTGTCTTCTGTCTGTTAGCCGGTTTCTAACCCAGTTTACTACCCTTTCCCCCATGCCTAGCCTACTCAGCTAGTTTGTCAGCCAAAGAACCTCTGTGCGCAAGCACTGAGGCAATGGTTACCCCAAAGGGCATTGGCCGGGAGGCCAAGTTTCAAAGAAATACAAAATCGCGCATGCCCTCATAATGCAAAGCATCATGGGCTGCATATGCAAATCACTACAGAATATTATGCTGGTTCAACTTTAAGCAGAAATGCATGGTGCCGAAAGGCCTTTCACACAGTTTGCAAAGGGTGCCAACAGAAGACACAGACACGTGTTTCGTCCTACCAGGACTCATCAGTGTGCCTCGTTTGTTTGATACCCCAGTGGAATGAACCAGCCACCCTAAGATGGTCTATCTGGGTTATGTTGTGGTGTACCCAGTTAAAACAAAAAAACAAGTTAAAAAACAAAATCTCTGTGCGCCTCCTATGTGGGACGGTGTCAAAGGCTTTGCTTAAATCAAGGTAAACATTGTCTACTGCCCCACCCTGATTTACTTCCTTTGTCACCCAGTCAAAGAAATCAACCAGATTTGCCTGACATGACCTCCCTACTGTGAATCCATGTTGCCTATGGTCCTGAGCTCAGATGGCTTCTAGATGCCCCACTATCCTTTCTTTAAGCAATGTCTCCATGATCTTCCCCACTACTGAGGTGAGGCTGACCGGCCTATAGTTCCCTGCCTCCTCCCTGCTGCTTGATTTGTATAGAGGGACCACATGTGCCTTCCTCCAGTTCTTTGGTACCACCCCTGTGTTGAATGACTCTGATGTTTTAATGCTTTCCCTTACATATTGCAACACACCTCCTGCTTTTTTTTACCCTCCCTGTCCTTTCTAAACTGACTATAGCCTGGTATGGACATGTCCCAGTCGTTGTTTTTTTTTTTCACCATGTCTCGATAATTGCCATTATATCTAGGTCAGCCTCTGTTCTAGTCTTCAAGCATTTGCACATACGCCCCCCCAGATTTTATAACCTTTCTGATAATTTCTCTTATTCTTTTCTTGCCCTCCCTCTTTATTCACTCTGCCTCCGATGCTTCTGTTCCTAGCCTTTAGGGGATGGCTGTTTTTGCCTTCTCAGTGTAACCCCTAGGTGGCACTATCCCAAGGGCTACTACCCCTGCCTGTTTGACTATAGACAGGTTGATGGGCCTAGGTCCTATGGCGGGTGCCTCCACCCAGAGGTCAGGGTTTGTAGTGGTTAGACTAGCTTGGTCACAGCCCTCTGGGATACTGAGACCCCCTTTTATTCCCTCTAGTGGCTCACACAGTACACCGGAGTTACAGCCCCAATACCCCACGTATGCACACTGTTCACTCATATAGATACCACTTACCCTCGAGACTGATTCTGCAGCACGTCTCTGAGGACCCCTTGTAAAAGAAGGTTAAACAACATACACAGCAAAACACAATACTGTTTCCATAAGTACCAACACCACAGTCTACTCCACCTATACCACCCGAGGTTAAAGCGGGCAGTCAGTTTCAATGGGCAATTCAGTAAAACCATTTGCCATTTCTAATTGAGTGCCATTATATTAACGCCATTTATAACGATCTGACCCGTCTGCTATTACGGGCAGATTATCCCTGAATCTGCCAGGTGCTGACAGTGTTCACACCTAATTAGCAGTTAGCAAGTACAGTTACACTGAGCAATTAATTTCTTAGCAGTTCATAGTAGAACGATAAAAGACACCTTCTGTGTCAGTCTTCAACAAAGCTGTTAAAAAAAAAAAAATTACACTGCTAGTGTGCTAGTGTTCCAGCTGCTCATGCCGATGTTCATTGAGCATTTTCTTAACTTTCTGTGGGGCCACGGATCAAAGTGCTGACAGCTTCTAAATTGGGAAGTACTGCCGAATGTCAAAGAAACCTTACCCGGATCGCTGAATACTTCGCGGAACACAAGTAGGAGTAGTGCTACCATAGTGCGGCTCTACTACAGTACTGTAACTTTACTTAAAACACTGAATTTCTTTATTTTAAATTCTGTCTCAATACAGTACAGTACTTAAAATGTGCACGTCACTTAAAAAGTGTGGTCATTAATTTCCATAGCAGATAGCAGCTATGCTAGCTTGTATAAATGGTTACATAGTCCATCTTCTATATCGGGCAAATAACGTTATGACAAACTAGCCTGTTATAAGTGGTGGGGACTGTATAATAACAACAACAAATCTGATTTATTTAGGGGGCAGTAACACGGGAGGGGGAAATCAGGTTAATTGATGACATTAAATCACAGTATTGTGCACACATACAGGGGCTGAAAAGTCACACTCTGAGTACCCAGGTTGGGGGGCTAGCCAGGTCCATTGCCCGGGTTGCAGCAGGTGCAGATGGATAGGCGCTGTAGAAGAAAATATGTGCACAACACCCAATTGTAATCCGGAGCCGGAGGGCTCAGTCCATGAAACAGTGAAACAACAAGAATTAGGTGACACACTTGTGATTCAAAACAAGCTGCAGGGGAATACCCTGATTTGTACTCACAACACCGAAGCTAAGGATCAGATGGAGAATGTCCCTCTGGATTGCCAGAAGAGCAGGGCATGAGGACAAGGTCCTTGTGACTGGACCCCACTGCAGTTGATAGCAAACGGATGTAGTCCGAATTAAGCTGGGGGTTTACTTCCAGTTTCAGCACACAATTCACTGCACAGGGGATTTGAAATAGCGATTCCCCAAAAGCACTGCTCACATTTATATGTAAAAGGAAAGTACTATACCAGGCAGGCTGCTCCTCGATCCCGATCGCAACTACTGCAAAATACCTGGGAGCACACACAGCAGCTTCAGTTCCTGACAGACCGAGCGCGATTCAGCAATTTCTCCAGTCTTCTACAGGGTGAGCCTGGTTTCCGCACTTCTAGTGCTTCTTTCTCCTCACAACTCGGATTCAGTCCAAACTGGCACTCACAAAGGCTGCAGACCGAAACTCAGGGCCTCACACGTGCTTCCAGCGTGAAACTATACACCGTAGAAGCAAACAGCCCTTCACTTCACTGCTACAACTGATCTGATCTTTCCAGTCACAGAGCATGGCATTTCCTTTAGCTCCACACTATTCTGTTGGCTGATTCAGCTGTCACTCACAATAAGACTCCCTCTGTTGGTAGAAAAAGGCGCCAAGGTCAAAACTACATTTCCCAGAGTCACTGCCCATACAATCCACTTGTGGCTGGCTCAGAATTAAGAGTCCAAGTTCTGATTCATCCACAGGCTCCATTTTAGAGTCGCCCTATCATCCTGATTGGTCCAAGTCAGCTATTCAGGACCAAAATGAAAGAGTTACAGTGAAACAGTTTGTGCTGAAATGAAGACAGGTTAGACAAACTACATTTTCTCAGTCACTCTAAATGATTTCTGGCAAACAGTTATATCTTTCAACAAGGCTCCCTCTGCACATGTAGCAACGGCAGAAACAGAGTGAATTGACAGCAGCCCGGGCAGGATTTGAGCATTAAATACACAGTCCCCCCCCCCATACAAACTAATTAAGTCTGCAAGCAAACAGCTCTTAAAGAGACAGTACGTGGAGGTTCAAATAGCACTCACTTGGAACCACATTTAAACAGCGCAGATGCCGTACACCACCCATACTTCGAGCATTCAGACAAGCTCCTGGAAGACTTTTGGGAACCCCCATTTGCAGGGGGATTACACCAGTGTCTTCCTCCCCCTCCCCCCCAACTAATCTAAACATTCCACTGAGGACTGTGGTTCCCTTCCTGGATGGATGTAGGTCAACACTCTTGTACAGACCTTTATTTTCTCACATAGTACCCCGGTCCTCAATGTAACCATAATCTCCCTCTTAACACCATGCCCTCAACCAAGAGTTAAAGGTATTGATGCAAGGAACCCTCTCCTCCCCTCTGTCATAGACAGGCAACACTGCTGCAGAAGCCGATGAACATGCTACTTGCTTTGGACAGCTCCCCATCTCCTTAAACCCCAATACTATCCCAACCCCCTTTCAAGCTAAGTCATTAGTCCCCAGATGAACAATGACATCCAGATCTTTCTCCCTTCTGCTGCCCTAACATTCCTTTTTTTTTTTTTTTGTCATCTGTTTCTACCCCCAGGCCCCTCAGTTGGCTTACATCACCAGTCACCCGTCCAGCCCCGCACCCCTATATCAGGCTGTGTCCCTTCTTCCCTCCTCCTTCCTGAGGCCACCACAGTGCAGCTTGTCCTCTTCCTAGGTTCCCTCTGATGTAGCAGTGTCAGATTTGGTGGCCCCTGAATGGGGGAAGAGGTTACCAACATCTCAGCCAATTGGTACTGGAATCTAGCAAACTCCTCCCTTAACCAAGTGAGGTGCATGCAGACTGAGCAGTACCGCAGTCTCCAGATGGTTTGCCTGAATACTGCTGCTCCACAACCACTACACTGCACCACTCCTAACACTTTTCATTCCTGCCATTCCCTGTATTATTTAGGCAATATTTATTGACCCTTCTCCTGTGAGGGTGTTATTAGTTTTCTCCTTTTAATGTTTGCTTGTGCGCATAGCGCACAAGAAACATTTTGAAGTTAGTAGAGCAGTGTAGAGGTGTGGCAGTGTTTGGCCAATCCAACCCACGCTTTCAGGGGCTCGTCCCTCGGGTGCCAGTCAACGGGGAAGCTGCCAGTGATGGCAGTTTCAGAGCAAGCGCTGGACTTGAAAGAAATCTGCTACTCCAATCACGGACAGTTTCATCATTGCAGCGGCAGATCTCATCTCCCCCCCCCCCCCGCAACCAGGCAAATTCCAGCTATGCAAGAGTGCACAGTAATGCACATGGCTGGACTTCCGATAAGAGCAACTTGTTTGCTAATGTGTCTTTCCTGGTGAAGTAAATAAATGAGCCCTGCCCCCACTGTGCATAATTGGTGGCTCCTGCCGCCCACCACTCACTCCCCCCAAAGCCGACATCAGGGTGCCCAATCCCGTGTCAGCATGCCCTCCCCAGCCTAAGCATATATTTTGCCTACAGTGGTGCCCAATCCCCATGTTGGCATGCCCCCCACTATTGTGGCACACTGGGAGCCCACCCCAGTGTGCCATTTTTCCTACACTGGGATGCCCACTCCCAGTGTTGGATGCACCCCTTATGCCCCCTTTTGTTAGCTGATGTCGGGGTGTCCAATCCCCACGTCGGCACTGACCCACCCTCCACTAGTCTGGCACACTGGGAGCCCACCCCAGTGTGCTGAAATCCATTTTATTTTCACCTGTAAAAAAAGAAAACAGTCCCACAAGGTTTTTCTTTTAACTTGAAAAAAAGGAAACGGTCCCTCGTCATTCCCTCCGGCCCCACTCCCCCAACCCGCACCCTCCCTCTGTGCATCCCACCTCCCCACACCCCTTCCTTTACCTATACTTACCTCCAGAGGTCAGGAGCACCAATCATCTGTGGACCGGGAACACATCTGCACTCTTCAAAGACCAATCGAGAACTGAAGAAATGGCAGTAAACCCTATAATGGCAGTGAATGGGGGGGGTGGTTCAATTTCAGTTAATATCTTGGCCAATTTTTGAAGTTTTAGTACCTGATTTTCAATATGGGGTTCTTGGGATCCCACCTCATGAACACTGTCACTGTCATTTTGTTTCTCAGTCTGAAAGGTGATTTCGCAGTTGCTGCGCAGAATCACCTTTCAGGATCGAATAACAAAACAACAGTGCCACTGTTCATGAGGTAGGGTCCCAAAAAGTCCATGTTGCAAGTTTGGTAAACAAAAATGATTGCATTACGAGTTTGCGTTGCGCAGTTTGTACGCACGCTCATAACTTCGCCAATTTTTAATATTTTCACTTCAAATGTACAACATTGCCATTTTTTCACACCTCCGTATGGACAGTACATCTGTCATTTTTTGCATCGTGCCTGAAATGTGTTTTCACACTTGTGGCACAGAATGGCGCAGTCGCTGTGCAAAATCAACTTCT
The DNA here is from genome assembly GCA_016271365.2 of Neoceratodus forsteri. Classification (NCBI taxonomy): domain Eukaryota; kingdom Metazoa; phylum Chordata; order Ceratodontiformes; family Ceratodontidae; genus Neoceratodus; species Neoceratodus forsteri. The sequence goes on along the minus strand of CM057457.1, from coordinate 387,426,458 downwards.
GGGACAGATTAATGAAATCACAGTGCTACTGTTCATGAGGGGAAGTCCCAAAAAGGCCATGTTGAAAATTTGGTGAACAGATTCCAAACATTGACTGCGTTATGAGCGTACGTTGCGCAATTTCTGTGCATGCTCATAACTTCACCATTTTTTTTATTTTCACTCCAGATTTTCAACATTGCTGTTTTTTCACACCTCCTCATAAACAGTACAATGTCAATTTTCACATCCTGCCTAAAATGTCTTTTTGCACCTGTTGCACTGCATGGCGCATTCACTGTGCAAAATCACGTTTCAGGATCGAGTAACGAAATGATAGTGCCACTGTTCATGAGATGGGTTTACAAAAAGCCCATGTTGAAAATTTGGAGCAAAAATCCCAACAAACGCTTGGGGCATTAGAGTTTCCAACTGTAATGCCCCACCCTATACAGACTGACAGGCGTCGGGGATGTGGCTTGGGGTTGTCGGCTGTAATTCTCACACCATTCCACCCCCACCCCACCCTTCAGCCACTGATAGGCATCAATGTGTGTCTTAGGGTCTTCAGCCCTAAAGTTCACCCCATTCTCCTATACTGCACCCACCTCAGCTTATTTCCTTATGGAATGGGGTGAGCATAAGGGGGCCGAAGACCCCAAGGCACAGCGTGACACTTGTAAGTGTCTGCAGGGTGGGGTGAGGTGGAATGGTGTGAGTGTTATGGCCGATGACCCAAAAGCACACCCCAAGACCTGTCAGTCTCTGCAGGGTGGGGGTTGGCGTTAGTTCAATACTTCACTGCCTTTCCTAATATGCATCCCTCTAACTCATGAAGTACCAATGCCAATACCAGCAAGCAAACATTCATCATTGACAAATGCTTGTTCGTTATTTGTTTTCCCCTCTGAGAGGGTGTTTAGTAGGTTCCCTCTTTTTCATTATTTGTTCTCCCCTTGTACACCTACCTAAGGTAAAGGTGTTGACTCTTATAACCTGTGTAGGCCATACCCTTTGCAATATGCCTTACCATTATATGCCTTACCCCCGATGACATATTTCTTGTTAGTTCTCTATAATTTGTTACTTTACTTGAATATGTATCCTAAATAGGCTGCGTGCCTTTTTCCTGTTTAGGGCCTACCCTTAACCTTACACTTGTCCAGTCAATGAATGCAACAACAGAAGAAACTAGTACCTTACCTTAGTTGCCAGCAGAGTCTCCTGCTTCTTCTGCTGATGCCTAAGACACCAGTTTTTCACCTGTTCTCCACTTTCATTGTTCTACTCAATTCTTAACAGGACATGAACATGTGGGACATGTTAGATGTGCCCCCATATGCAGTATACTCCATAGTTGACCCTCCCACTAGATCGCGTAGCCCCCAAGTGCCTTGGTATGCTAATTAAGCTCCACCCTCTTCTTACTGTCCTAGCTCCTAAATGGAGCACAGATGAAATAGGAACAGAGTCACAGACCAGGAAGCCTGCCCCAGATGACCCACGGCAGGCTCAGTTTTCCGATGTTTCATTCTCTGGCGGGCTGCGCCTTTAGAGCCCGACTGGCCCTTTGCTCACTGCAGCAGCTGACAGTCTCAGATGGAACATGGGGCAGCAATTCCAGTGCCGCTTGTTCCTGTTCCATGCAAGCGGCACTGTCTTCTCACAGTCCTAGCTCCAGATTAGAGCACAGCCAAAACAGGGACAGAGCCACATATGGGGAAGCCTGCCCCAGATGATACACAGCAAGCTCGATTATCCGATGTTTCATTCCCTGGCAGGCTGCACCCTTTTTATTTAGCTTTTGTTGACCAGGTAAGTGCACTAGACAAATCCTGCCTATTTTCAGGCACTACCCGGGGGAGGGGGATACAGATGAATGCCAACTGACCTTGAACCAGATTAAGCTGTTGGTGGTATTTTTAGTGAATGAGTGAAATTTGGCCAGGACACCGGGGAAATTCCCCTACTCTTTTCGATAAGTGCCATGGGATCTTTAACATCCACCTGAACTACCACCAATCCAGGCAGATGGGACCTCGGTTTAACGTCTCATCCGAAAGACGGAGCCTGACTGGCCCTCCACTCCTTGCAGCAACTCCCAGTCTCAGGTGCCAGCTGGCTTGGAAACTGTGATGTTATCAAAGGATGAGATTAGATCTAAACAAGCTGTAGAAGCAGATAATGTCTAAGGAATACAGATCTTGTTTTCTTGCAAATGGCAAATTTCTGCTAAGTAGAACTGACTGAATGAATGTGGAATGGTTTCCATTTGTATTTCTGTAGTAGCGGGTCTTGCTTGTACACATTTTTATTATGTAGTTACGCAAGGCAGACCAGATAACATGTAGTACATCATTTGCAACAGGGGTCCTGGATTTACACAGTTTTTTATTGTTAGTAAAGTTGAGATGCGATACCTCATTTTTTGTGTGGTCCTGCTTTTGTAAAAATATGTTACTCACCTGTAACCGTAGTTCTAGAAGTGGTATATGGTTCATATCCACACTTCTGGTAGGCCCTCCTCCCCCACAAGAGCTGATCCACCAGAACATCCCCAAGCAAAACCTATCACCAGGTTTCTCTGGCCAACAGTAAGTGTATTATTTTGCACTTTTTTGCATTAAAACCCAGCTTCCATACCCATGATCACTCTGCCAGTTTTTTTTTTTTTAGATCTCTGTCCATCCTTTCCATCACCTTCCCTCCCCACCAGAGTTTCCACCCAATTGTAGATCTTAGTGTCATCTGCAAAGAGGCAGAACATCTTTTCCAGCTCCTCTGTTATGTCACTAATAAAAATATTAAAGAGAACAGGTGCCAGCACTGAACCCTGTGGTACCCCGGTGACCACCCTGCCTTCGTTGGAGTGAACTCTGTTTACCACTACCCTCTGTCTCCTATCCCCTTATCAGTTTTTAACCCAGGTTATCACCTTGTTACCCACCTCCAAGCTACCCAGCTTGCTTAGCAGTCTCCTGTGAGGAACGGTGTCAAAAACCTTCCTCAAATCCAAGTAGGACATGTCAAACGCTCTACCCTGGTCTAACTTATTGGTTGCACAAAGAAATCTATCAGATTTGTTTGGCATGAGCTCCTCCCGTGAATCCATGCTGCCTTGGATCCTGTAACCTACTGGATTCCAGACATTCCACAATCCTTTCCTTTAGTAGTGTTTCCGTTAACTTGCCCATCACTGATGTCAGACTGACTGTCCTATAATTTCCCACCTCTTCCCTGCTACCACTTTTGTGAAGCAGGGCTACATCTACCCTTCTCCAGTCCTCCGTGACCACTCCAGTCTCCAGAGATCTGTTAAATCGATCTGTTAGAGGTACAGCCAGAACCTCCCTGAGCTCCCTCAGCACCCTTGGATGCACTCTGTCTGACCCCATAGCTTTGTCCTCTTTCAGGTCAGTGAGTGCTTTCCAGACTCTTTCCTCAAAAAAAGGATTAGTATTCACTTCTGTCCCATTAAGCTCCTGGTGCTTTTACATAGTTCCTCTCCTCCTCCTTCCACTGTGAACATTGAGCATAAGTATTTGTTCAATATGTCTGCCTTTTCTTGGTCTGTCTGTATAGTCCCCCTTCCTCTTTAACCTTACAATCCCTCACCTAGTTTCCTTTTTTCACTAACATTTCTAAAAATTATCTTGTCCCCTTTTGATACTGCCTGAGCCATTACTGCATTTCTTCAGTTTGTGCCTTTACACTCCATACTGCTTTCACTGCCTCCCTCTGTTTTTTTCCTGCTATACTTTCTTATCCTCCTCTCTCTGGGTCTCCCTGTACCTTCTGAATGCTATTCTTTTAGCCTTTACCTTTCCTGCCACCTCATTCGAGAACCGTAGTGGTCTCCTCTTCCTTCTGCTTACTTGCTTGACACAAGGCTTTGTTGTCTTCACTATGAACGCTTTTAGTTTGGCCCACTGTTCCTCCTCTTCCCCCAAGGTCATCTCCCCCTGTCAGGTCATTCCTGAGACATTCAGCCATCTATGTTAAATCTGAAGTCCAGGACTCTTGCCATTGTGTGGTTGTTTTCTGTTGATGTGCTTACGTTGAACTGCACTGTATGATGATCACTGTTCCCCAGATGGCTACCCACCTTGATGTCTGCAGTACTGTCCCTTCTAGTAAGTACCAGGTTCAGTATTGCCCCATCCCGAGAGGGATCACCGACTAGTTGCCTGAGGAACGCCATATGTAGAAAGTCCAGGATGTCCCGCTTTTAGCTGAAGCCACAGCTGGGAGGCTCCAATCTACATCCAGCAGATGAGGTCCCCCACCAGCAACAGCTCCCCCTTTTCTGCCATTGTACCAGCTGCTTCCAACATTTCCTTATCTAACTCCTCCCCTTGTGCCAAGGGTAACAGCCAGTTCTCCCTGCTATAAGGAAGGTTTTCATGTCGATCAATAAAACTTAAAATGTCTTGTACTGCCAAGCCACTACTCATTTTGTATCAGCACTGCAAAACAATGAACAGTGGCCAGCTTCCTTGCTATCTCACCCCTCAGATCATTGAAGTGCCTTCAGCTATCACCCACTAGGTTGAAAGTGAGAACTGAATTATCCATGGTGAATGGGTTACCAAGTTATCCGTACATTTTAGACTGCAGATTTTAAACTTGTCTGTACCCTGCTTGTTGAAAAGTTTCAGATTTCTCAATATGTGCGGTGAAACAAAGACCAGTTAAACGTGTCTCATGTTCTTTCAGGCACCAGAAACCTTTGAAGATGTTGCTATCACTTTTTCAGAAGAGGAATGGAAGATGTTGAGCAAACAGGAGAAAGACCTTCACAAGGAAGTGATGGTGCAGAATTATGAAACCATGGTGTCAGTAGGTAAGGATAAGTCACAGTCTGAGAAATGGAATTCTGAGGGGGTGGGCTTACGTTTAAAACTTCAAGCCTGTTGTGTCAGTGGTCAAGGATGAATGGACTGGAGTGGGGGTTCTACTGTAACATTCCTGTACTTTTCTGAAACCTGGTGCAGTATGTGAAATACATTGTTCTTACCTCTCCAGTTCTGTTATGCGACACTCTTTGTTGTTTGAAGACTTATTTTTTCAACTCTGTTTATGCCCCCTCACTCTCTGGCCCCTTAGACCTCTCTCCAGCATGGAAACTAGGTGCCGGCTTTCCTCCTGCTCTGCTGAGATCCTCCAACCAGGCTTCCACCCTGGGAAGTGCTCTGTACCTCCCACACCGACCTTACCTACCCCCTAGCTCTGAGTCCCCTGACGTAGGACCGTCACTCCTCCAGCGCTCTATCTAGAATCTAGTAGGTGGCCAGAGTAAGTGTGATAGCCGGAGGCCGGTCAGAAGGATCTATCTGTGGGGTCCCACCATTGCCTCTCTGGATCCCAGGGCTTTTCCACTATTCTCACCCTTGAGGTGCAGCAGTGCAGTGGTGCCCAACACCCACACGCAGGGCGTCCTGCCGCATCTCCCCCTGACTATGTGTCTTCTTGGCTGCAGTACCCCCAGTCTCCACTGGGAGCCACTAGACCCTCGTATTCCACAACCCTAACTCCTCAGGAGAAGAGAGCAGAACTCCAGATGCTTGATTTCCTCCTGCCCCAATTAACCCCAGGCAATCTGTGACTGCTCCTGAACCCGGGTCATCAGCATAGCACAAGGTAAGGCAGATGCCTCAGCCCTCAGCACCACTGGGCCAGATGGAAGGTATGACTTTTCTGAAGATTGAAGATGTAAAGCACAGTTCTGGTTTTAAAACTGTACAAATATGGTGGTTCAGTTAGTTGACTATGAGTCACGTGTGTGGGGTCCCTTAAATTCTAAAACCAATAAAAATATATTTCTTAAGAGGTATTGGGCATACCAGTAGGTGTCAGAAGTCCATAGATGTAAATATATGAACTGTTCACAAATTAAATAAAGGCTGCAGCCATTTAATGGACTCTTGAGACAGAAACAGGTGCAACTGAGGGGCAGACTTGTATAACAATATAAAACTTGCCCATCCATGACATCAGCCTCTGACCTGAGATTCCTTGAAATGGCTACAGCCTTATTCAGTTAAAGGATGCGTTAGATATTTATGTCTACCAGAATAACACCAGTCCATTCACAGTGGAGAGAGTTCTGGAAGAACTCACAAAGCTGAGAGTGGATAAGGCCATGGGGCCAGAAGGCATCCACCCGATGATATTAAGGGACCTGTGAAGAGAACTAGCAGCGTCTCTGGCAGCCCTGTTCACAGAGTCACTCAACACAGCTGTGGTTCCAGAGGACTGGAGGGGTCATATGTAGTACCACTGCACAAAAGCGGCAGTAGGGAGGAGGAGGCGGGGAACTACAGACCAGTTAGCCTCACCTCAGTGGTGGGAAAGATCATTGAGACACTTCTGAAAGAAAGGATGGTGACAAACCTGGAATCAAGGGGTGCCCAGGATCTGAGGAAACACAAATTCACATCAGAAAGGTTGTGTCAAATGAATCTGATAGACACCATCCCATATAGAATGCTGGTTAACAAGATGGTTAATCTGGGCATGGGAGATAAGGTGGTGAACTGGGTTAGAAACTGGTTAACAGACAGGAGACAAAGAGTGGTTTGTTAATGGTGGTTAATGGGGTACAAATTGGCGAGAGGTGTGTAGCTATAATGCTTCACTCCATGGGTAATGAGATACTGTTAAGACAGTTTGTTGAATGATTCCCCTTATAGGACTAAGTCAGTGTTAATGTTCAAAAATGGGGAGGGGGGACCAAAAAATACTCCACTCAGGCTGTTGTAAAATTTCTCAAAGTTCTTTATTTATTTTTGTTAATTGCCTCTGGGGAGAGGGTGGTGACCAACAGGATACCACAGAGATCAGTACTAGGACCAGTCCTGTTCAATGTCTTCATTAGTGACATTGCAGAGGGGCTGGAAGGAAAGATCTGCTTGTTTGCAGATGATACAAAGATCTGCAGCAGGGTGGATACTCCAGAAAGGGTGCAGAAAATGAAGAGAGACCTGGAGAAGCTTGAAAGATGGTTGGAGATGTGGCAACTGAGGTTCAATGCAAAGAAATAGAGGGAACCCTGGGGAGAGCTACAGGTTGGGGGAGGCAACTGACTTTCACCAAAGAGGAAAGGGACATGGGGTTATCATCTGTGATGACCTTAGGGCCAGTGGCATGCTGAGGTGCATAGGCAGGGGTGTCACTAGCAGGAAGTGGGAGGTGGTGATGCCATTGTATAAAACATAGGTAAAGCCTCACCTGGAGTACTGCGTGCAGTTCTGGAGGCCACACCTGTGCAAGGACATAAACAAAGTGGAGACGATCCAGAGAAGGGCGACAAAGATGGTGCAAAGCTTGCACCACAAAACATATGAGGTGAGACTAAATGAACCTCAGTATGTACTCACTGGAGGAGAGGGTGGGGGGACATGATTGAAACTTTCAGGTACCTAAAGGGCATAAACAAGGTGCAGGTGGGGAACCTTTTCCAATGCTGAGATAGAACTAGAACAAGGGGGCATGGCATAAAATTGGAGGGGGGGTTAGCTTGACAAGTGATGTGAGGAAGTTTTTCTACACAGAAAGGGTGGTCAACGCTTGGAATAATCTGCCACAAGAGGTAGTAGGGGCAAGCACAGCGCAGGGGTTTAAGAATGCCTGGGACAGGCACAAGGGAACTGGGAGTGATGAAAAGTCATCAATCACATAGGGTCAGTGGCCACATACAATCTATAGGGCCTATGAGGAGACTGGATGGGCCTAGTGGTCCTTATCTGCCGACAGTTTCTATGTTTCTAAATCACTAATATTATTTCAGCAAATCAGCACACAGAGCCACTATACCTCTTATCCTATGTACGGTGTGCTCTTGTGCAGCAGTGTTGAGAGAGAGAGAGAGAGAGAGAGAGAGAGAGTCACTGTATCTCTTATCCTGTGTACAGTGTGCTCTTGTGCAGCAGTGTTGGGAGAGAGCTACTGTATCTCTTATCCTGTGTACAGTGTGCCCTTGTGCAGAGGTGTTGGGAGAGAGTCACTGTATCTCTTATCCTGCGTACAGTGTGCCCTTGTGCAGCAGTGTTGGGAGAGAGTCACTGTATTTCTTATCCTGTGTACAGTGTGCCCTTGTGCAGCAGTGTTGGGAGACTGTTACCATACCTCTTGTCATGTGTACAGTGTGATGTTGTGCAGCAGTGTTGGGAGAGAGTTACAGTACCTCTCATCCTATGTAGTGTACTCTAGTGCATCAGTGTTGGGAGAGTTACTGTATCTCTTATCCTGTGTACAGTGTGCCCTTGTGCAGCAGTGTTGGGAGTTACTGTATCTCTTATCCTGTGTACAGTGTGCCCTTGTGCAGCAGTGTTGGGAGAGAGTTACTAAATCTCTTATCCTTGTACAGTGTGCCCTTGTGCAGCAGTGTTGGGAGAGAGTCACTGTATCTCTTGTCCTGTGTACAGTGTGCCCTTGTGCAGCAGTGTTGGGAGACTGTTACCATACCTCTTATCATGTGTACAGTGTGATGTTGTGCAGCACTGTTGGGAGAGAGTTACAGTACCTCTCATCCTATGTAGTGTACTCTAGTGCATCAGTGTTGGGAGAGTCACTGTATCTCTTATCCTGTGTACAGTGTGCCCTTGTGCAGCAGTGTTGGGAGAGAGTCACTGTATCTCTTATCCTGTGTACAGTGTGCCCTTGTGCAGCAGTGTTGGGAGAGAGCTACTGTATCTCTTATCCTGTGTACAGTGTGCCCTTGTGCAGCAGTGTTGGGAGAGAGTTACTGTATCTCTTATCCTTGTACAGTGTGCCCTTGTGCAGCAGTGTTGGGAGAGAGTCACTGTATCTCTTATCCTGTGTACCGTGTGATGTTGTGCAGCACTGTTGGGAGAAAGCTACTGTATCTCATCATGTGTAAAGTGTGCCCTTGTGCAGCAGTGTTGGGAGAGAGCTGCTGTGTCTCTTCTCCTGTGTACAGTGTGCCCTTGTGCAGCAGCGTTGGGAGAGAGCCGCTGCGTCTCTTGTCCTGTGTACAGTGTGCCCTTGTGCAGCAGCGTTGGGAGAGAGCCGCTGCATCTCTTGTCCTGTGTACAGTGTGCCCTTGTGCAGCAGCGTTGGGAGAGAGCCGCTGCATCTCTTGTCCTGTGTACAGTGTGCCCTTGTGCAGCAGCGTTGGGAGAGAGCCGCTGCGTCTCTTGTCCTGTGTACAGTGTGCCCTTGTGCAGCAGCGTTGGGAGAGCCGCTACGTCTCTTGTCCTGTGTACAGTGTGCCCTTGTGCAGCAGCGTTGGAGAGAGCAGCCATGCCTCTTGTCCTGTGTACAGTGTGCCCTTGTGCAGCAGTGTTGGGAGAGAGCCGCTACGTCTCGTGTCCTGTGTACAGTGTGCCCTTGTGCAGCAGCGTTGGGAGAGAGCCGCTGCGTCTCTTGTCCTGTGTACAGTGTGCCCTTGTGCAGCAGTGTTGGGAGAGAGCCACTGCATCTCTTATCCTGTGTACAGTGTGCTCTTGTGCAGCAGCGTTGGGCGAGTCACTGTACCGCTTATCATGTGAGTGTGCTCTTGTGCAGCAGTGTTGGGAGAGAGTTACTGAACCTCTTATCCTGAGCACAGTGTGCAGCAGTGTTGGGATAGAGTTACTGTACCTCGTATCCTGTGTACAGTGTGCTCTTGTGCAGCAGTGTTGGGAGAGAGTCACTGTATCTCGTATCCTGTGTACAGTGTGCTCTTGTGCAGCAGTGTTGGGAGAGAGTCACTGTATCTCGTATCCTGTGTACAGTGTGCTCTTGTGCAGCAGTGTTGGGAGAGAGTCACTGTATCTCTTATCCTGTGTACAGTGTGCCCTTGTGCAGCAGTGTTGGGAGAGAGTCACTGTATCTCTTATCCTGTGTACAGTGTGCTCTTGTGCAGCAGTGTTGGGAGAGAGTCACTGTATCTCTTATCCTGTGTACAGTGTGCTCTTGTGCAGCAGTGTTGGGAGAGAGTCACTGTATCTCTTATCCTGTGTACAGTGTGCCCTTGTGCAGCAGTGTTGGGAGAGAGTCACTGTATCTCTTATCCTGTGTACAGTGTGCTCTTGTGCAGCAGTGTTGGGAGAGAGTCACTGTATCCCTTATCCTGTGTACAGTGTGCTCTTGTGCAGCAGTGTTGGGAGAGAGTCACTGTATCTCTTATCCTGTGTACAGTGTGCCCTTGTGCAGCAGTGTTGGGAGAGAGTCACTGTATCTCTTATCCTGTGTACAGTGTGCCCTTGTGCAGCAGTGTTGGGAGAGAGTCACTGTATCTCTTATCCTGTGTACAGTGTGCTCTTGTGCAGCAGTGTTGGGAGAGTCACTGTATCTCTTATCCTGTGTACAGTGTGCCCTTGTGCAGCAGTGTTGGGAGAGAGTCACTGTATCTCTTATCCTGTGTACAGTGTGATGTTGTGCAGCAGTGTTGGGAGAGAGTCACTGTATCTCTTATCCTGTGTACAGTGTGCCCTTGTGCAGCAGTGTTGGGAGAGAGCTACTGTATCTCTTATCCTGTGTACAGTGTGCTCTTGTGCAGCAGCGTTGGGAGAGTCACTGTACCGCTTATCATGTGAGTGTGCTCTTGTGCAGCAGTGTTGGGAGAGAGTTACTGAACCTCTTATCCTGTGCACAGTGTGCAGCAGTGTTGGGATAGAGTTACTGTACCTCGTATCCTGTGTACAGTGTGCTCTTGTGCAGCAGTGTTGGGAGAGAATCACTGTATCTCTTATCCTGTGTACAGTGTGAGTTGTGCAGCAGTGTTGGGAGAGAGTCACTGTATCTCTTATCTTGTGTACAGTGTGCCCTTGTGCAGCAGTGTTGGGAGAGAGTCACTGTATCTCTTATCCTGTGTACAGTGTGCCCTTGTACAGCAGTGTTGGGAAAGAGCTACTGTATCTCTTATCCTGTGTACAGTGTGCTCTTGTGCAGCAGTGTTGGGAGAGTCACTGTACCGCTTATCATGTGAGTGTGCTCTTGTGCAGCAGTGTTGGGAGAGAGTTACTAAACCTCTTATCCTGTGCACAGTGTGCAGCAGTGTTGGGATAGAGTTACTGCACCTCGTATCTTGTGTACAGTGTGCTCTTGTGCAGCAGTGTTGGGAGAGAGTCACTGTATCTTGTATCCTGTGTACAGTGTGCTCTTGTGCAGCAGTGTTGGGAGAGAGTCACTGTATCTCATATCCTGTGTACAGTGTGCTCTTGTGCAGCAGTGTTGGGAGCGAGTCACTGTATCTCTTATCCTGTGTACAGTGTGCTCTTGTGCAGCAGTGTTGGGAGAGAGTCACTGTATCTCTTATCCTGTGTACAGTGTGCTCTTGTGCAGCAGTGTTGGGAGAGAGTCACTGTATCTCTTATCCTGTGTACAGTGTGCCCTTGTGCAGCAGTGTTGGGAGAGAGTCACTGTATCTCTTATCCTGTGTACAGTGTGCCCTTGTGCAGCAGTGTTGGGAGAGAGTCACTGTGTCTTTTATCCTGTGTACAGTGTGCCCTTGTGCATCAGTGTTGGGAGAGTCACTGTATCTCTTATCCTGTGTACAGTGTGCTCTTGTGCAGCAGCTTTGGGAGAGAGTTACTGTACCTTGTATCTTGTGTACAGTGTGCTCTTGTGCAGCAACGTTGGGAGAGAATAACTGCCTCTTATCCTGAGTACAGTGTGCTCTTGTACAAGAGCGTTAGGAGGGAGTATTCCACTTTAGTGCTGGGATGGACAGCATAATAAAAGTGAAGAAAAGGTCTCTAATCTCATTATAAGTCATTCTAGCTAAACTTAAGCAACTTATAATATGATAATGGGGCCTCTGAGGGTTGTCTCTTACGGTATGGGACTCCTCTCATGAGGTTTGGCCAGACAGAGCTTTACAGCTTCCCTTCACAGTCTTCTTGCCCAAAACTCAGGCTCGGAGTCTCTTATGGCATAAGAGACACCCCTCGAAGACCGTTAATGTATAACTGCTGACACCTACAAGTAAGCCCCACTACTCAGTTGAATGACCTTTTCATGGGCTATTAGAATTTTAGAGACCTGTTCACTATTAGTATGCAACCCATTGGTATACTATGACTACATTGCTTGTCTGATTATAGTTTATTATCTGTTCACTATTAGTATATAACCTATTGGTGTATATATAACATGCGTACAAAGAAGCCAGCAGAGGAAGGCCATTTGGTCTATCAAGTCTGCTTGTATTGCACGGTCCACAGCTTGAGCTACTGTCCCTGCCCCCTCCTCACTCCTGCCATCCTCCCTACCCATGATCCTTACCTGCCCCATGCCTATCCTAGCCTCTCTTAAAGCTGCCCACTGTCTTCAACGAAATGACCTCTTCTGACAGCACATTCCAAGTATCCACCACCCTCTCTGTGAAGAAGTGCTTTCTGACTTCCCACCCTCCAGCTTAAAACTGTGCTCCTTCATGTTATGGTTGCCACTCAGCTTAAAGAGACTCTCTTTATCCACCTTATTTATCCCTTTCAAGTACTTGAAGGTCCCAATCATGTCCTCTCTCTCTCTCTCTCCTGTCTTCCAGAGAGTACATGGTCAGTGCCCTCAACCTCTCTTCATATGCCTTACCCTGCTCGCCGGCTATCATCTTTTTTTATCTATATTTTTGTACTATGACTTTATTGCTTTTTTGCATATAGTTTACTATGTAAGGAATAAGACTCGATGAGGTATGGTTTATGGGCTGATAAGAGCAAGCCCCAGGTGTGTAATGAGGCATGAGGCACTTGCACCGAGTGCCTTTAGTACCTGGGAAGTGCTCTTATCAGCTCATAAACCATACCTTGAAGTGTCTTATTTTGTTTATAAAATGGATCCCACAAGCTAAAAAATGTTAATATTAAGTTCTTATAATGAAATTAAAAAAATATATATTTGTAAAACATTTGTTTTTGTGTTTTTTAAAAAAAGTTTCTTTGGTTCTGTCAGCAGAGGGCTCTTGTTAGTAAGACATGCCAGTTTCCCCCTTACTCCCTTCACTTTGCTCCTCCCCAACACACAATGAGTTTGGTCCCCCCATGCGCGCACACACATTTGCAATAGGTGTCAGTCATACTTACTGTTAGCATAGCGATACATTTAATGTTCTTTCTTTTGCTGGCTGCAATGTAATGGAGCTGAAAGCCGTCGGGGCCAGGCGCAGGTCACTTTTTTTTTTACTGAAAGCTGCTGGCTTTGTGACAGTGGGACAATGCGTGATGGAAGTAGTGGGAAGTACCTATTTGTTGTTGATTTTTTACTAAAAAAAGTTGCCCATTTAAATAAAACTGCTGTTTTAGTGCTCATTCCCACTTCTGGTAAAAGCTAGCAATGGTTCCATCACAGCACAAGTCTCTGCCAATAACTGAAAGCACCCAGTTACATGAGAACAGTTTGTGAGTGTGGAGGCAGCGTGAAGTATATATTTGTTTAACTTTCAGGTAATGTCAAACTGCTGGTTACTCCTGGTTCTGGGCAAATGCTGTCACCGACGGTTCAGTCAGAGCTTAAGCATGAAGCACGTGCGTCGCTCTTCAACGCTCTCCATATTGCAGATGGTGGTTGCAATAGTTTAACTGGAGCAGCATAGGTGAAAGTTTAATTTAAAAATGGCTCTCCTCTTTCCAAAACCAAACTGGATCAGAAAATGTAGGTGTGCACGACTTTGCTGTGTGGGGGAATGTTCTGCAGGTCGGCAATGGAGAGCCTGCTTCAGTTTTAAACTCCACTTGTTGGTGCAATGATATCTATTGTAAAACTTCCTGAGTGGCTGATGAGGTGCCGGTTGGTACAATATGCACTGATAAGGACACGGCCAAGGGCACCACTCAGTCAGTCAGGACGAAGAAAACATCAGACCCATTTTATAATAGTATATAACCCATTGGTTTACTATGACTGCATTGCTTGTTTACATATACCTGTAGTTTATTATGTTCTGATACTTTGCAGATGAAGCCTGAGAGAGCAAAGAAGATTTGGTACTGCTAGGGGACTGCTGAAATATTTGCAATGTGATTACGTTCATAAGATAAACAAGCATTTGTCAATGCCGAATGTTTGCTTGCTGGTATTAGCATTGGAAATGCAGGAGTTAGACAGAAGCAGAATAGGAATGGCAGCAAAGTATTGATCTTCACACCAACCCCACCTCCACCCTGCAGAGACGGACAGGCATTGAGCTATGCCTTTGGGTCATCACCCATAACGCTCACGCCATTTCACCTCACCCTGTCCTGCACTCACCGACAAGTGTTGAGGTGTGCCTTGGGGTATTCGGCTTTATAGTCACCCCATTCCATAAGGACATACGCTGAAATGGGTGCAGTATAGGAGAATGGGGGTGAACTCTGGGGCTGAAGAGTCCAAGGCACACCTCGATGCCTGTCACTGGCTGCAGGGTGGGGGTGGAATGGCATGAGCATTACAGCCAGCAATCCGAAGACACACCTCTGACACCTGTCAGTTTGTACAGGGTGGGACGTTATGGTTAGAAACCCCTAACAGCCCTGGCATTTGTTGGTATTTGCACTACAAATTTTCAGCATGGCCTTTTTGTGCCCTCCACATGATGAAAGCATTTGGGACCTCTGTTCATGAACAGTGGCACTGTAATTTTGTTAATCTGTCCTGAACATTGATTTCCCACAGTGGCGGTGCCATTCTGTGCCAGATGTGCAAAACCACAGTTTGGGCATGACGTGAAAAATGACAGTGGCACCATTCATAACGAGGTCTGAAGAGATGGCAATGTTGGAAATCTGGAGTGAAAATATTAAAAATTCTCAGAGTCACGAGCGCGCGTGAAAACTGCACAATGCATGCTCGTAATACAGTCATTTTTTTGAATTCTTTCACCAAATTTTTAATATATGCATTTTGGGACCTCTGCTCATGAACAGTGTCACTATGATTTTCTTAATCTGTCCTGAACATTGATTTCCCATAGCGACTGCGCTATTGTGTGCTGGATGTGCGAAACCACATTTTGGGCAGGATGTGAAAAATGACAGCTGTACTGTTCATAAGGAGGTGTGCAAAAATGGCAATGTTGAAAATCTGGAGTGAAAATATTTAAAATTCTCGAAGTTACGAGTGTGCATGGAAACTGCGCAATGCACGCTTGTAACATAGCTATTTTGTGGAATTTTGTCACGAAATTTTCAACATAGGCATTTTGGGACATCTGCTCATGAACAGTGTCACTATGATTTTCTTAATCTGTCCCGAACATTGATTTCCCACAGCAACCACGCCATTGTGCGGCGGATGTGCGAAAACACATTTTGGGCAGGATGTGAACAATGACAGCTGTACTGTTCATAAGGAGGTATGTAAAAATAGCAAGGTTGAAAATGTGGAGTAAAAGTCTCAGAAATTCTCAAAGTTATGAGCATGTGTGTAAACTGCACAACGCACACTTGTAACACAGTAATTTTTTGGAATTTTTTCACCAAACTTGCAACATACACTTTTGGGAGCCCACCTCATGAACAGTGACACTGTCATTTCATTAATTGGTCCTGAAAGGTGATTCCACACTGTGACCACAAAATCACCTTTCAGGACCGAATAACACCATGACAGTGACTGAATTCATGAGGAGGGGTCCCAAGAATCCCATGTTGTAAAAGTGGTGCCAAAAGTCGAAAAACTGGCTGAGATATCCACATAAGTTGAAAAAAAAATATTTATACCATTATATAGCTTACCGGCATTTCTTCAGCTCGTGGTCAGCTTTAAAGAGTGCAGACGTGTTCCCGGTCCACCAAAGATTTTTACGCCCGGCTCCAGAGGTAAGTATGGGGTGAAGGGGGGGGGTTGTGGGAAGGCAAGGTGCGCAGAGGGTGGGCGCGGGTTGGGGGAGGGGATCCGACGGTGAGGGACCATTTTCTTTGTTTCAGGGAGGGAAAAAAAAAGATGTTGTGGGAAGGTTTTTTTTTTTTTTTTTTGCAGGTTTGTTATTTGCACACACAGGTGGGCTCCCAGTGTGCCACCTGTGTTTTGGGGGAAGGGGACTTACGCCGACAGAGATTGGGACCCCCCCATCGGCAAAGAAAGCCTGTTGGGGGGCATGATACCGAAGGGGATTAGGAACCCCCGTGGCACACAGCAAATGGGGGAAGGGGCGACAATATGCCAATGGGGATTGGGCTTCTCCATTGGCAAATGAACTGGGGAGGGAGGGAGCATGCCGACAGGGGGATTGAGCACCCCCGTCGGCTTTTATGGGGAATGTGAGCAGAGGGTGACAGCTGCCGCCATGTTGTTTTGAAATGTTATTCCAGGCAAGGCACGCCCTGCAATGACAGGTTGCTCCCTCATTGCAGCGGCTAATTCATTTTAAGTTGGTGGCACACTGGCTGAACTATTGTCAGCAGCAGCGTCCCACCGCATTGGGAAACGGGGGCCAAGCCCAAGAGTGCAGTGGTGGCATTGGCTGCCACAGTGCCGGACCTCCAAAACCAGCTTCTTTCCTTAGCTGCCACATAATGTTTCTTGTGCATGCGTGCAAGCAAACATAATAACATTTATGTTAAAAAGTACACAGTTACTAATTAAATGTGTAGAACTTCCAAAATTTAGAAAAGGTTTCAAAACATTTTTCCTAAAATTTTTTAAACTGCCATGTACTTTTATGTACTGTAGAAGAAGGCAGCATGGCTACTTGTCACCGTATGGGATCCAAAAGAACGATTCAAGACAGGCTATAAGCAAAATATGTAATATAATTTTGCACCTAAAAACATGCCAGCACACACATACATAGTGTCCCTCCCCAAACAGCCAAATGTTTTCGCGCTCACTCTTGTGTTTTCTCAAGGCTGAGGTAAGTTTGACATCACCATTCTTTTAAACCTTACAATTTAAAGTGACAGTGCAGTAAAATAAATTAATTTCATGTGAATCAAACAAACCACCTAAAAAATATATATACAGACTTCCACAACACACATAATATAAAACAGCAGTTCATGTGAAGGTACAAACCTCCATCACATAACATCCATTTTAACTTATTTAACTTTTTTAAAGCTTTCTCAAACAATATTACAAATAAGGAGATAACTGAAAAAAGTCATTAAGACCTGGTTTCAAAAAATATTTAGTTTTATATTGCCAAAAAGATTCTCTTTATCTCAATTTTTAATCAGCATCTCCCCCACGAATATGTTCTTGTACCTTGTCAAGCATTTGAAAGGAAAATGTGTTTGACCTTTGACCTTCACATGCTGTGCCAAAGCACTCACATCATCTAAATTACAAATGCTTCTAATATGTTGTCCGATTCTCAATTTAAACTTTTGAACAGTTTAACCTTTGTAAAAACTATCACAACTACAAGTAGCAGCATAGACTATGTTTCTGCTATTACAGTCACAAACACCCACTATCTGCTGGACCTGATTCGTAACTGGATGTTTAAAGAAATCCCCTGTCTTTATATATCTACAAAAAGAGCAGTTCTCACAACGGAAAGTACCATTTGGAAGAGCCAACACTTTTTCTTTTCTTTGTGGTTTCCAATATGTACTCTGTTCCAAAATGTCCCTAAGATTAGGGGCCCTTCTATCTATAAATTGTGGAGTATCTTTTGTCACACAATCAAGTTTCCTATCAAGGGTTTAGTGTCTCCAAATGTTTAGGGATTTCTAATACCGTGGCAAGAATGGACCCCATTCTTTAGCCAGGGCATGTTCAAAACTCAAGAAATTAGTACTGTATTAATCTTTGATGTTTGCTGAGAGCGCTTTTCTCAGCACACGCAACGTCCCCAAAATGTCTTCCTTTTGAAGTTCATAAGGTGTCACAAGTATTGGTAGCATATTTAAATGTGTCTGAAAGTTCTTTTTGATTAGTCCCATTGCTCCAAGCACTACTGGAACAATTTGTGTGTCCTTATTCCACATCAGTTTGGTTTCTGACTACATATCTTGATATTTCATGATTTTGTGTCTCTCTGTATGCAGGACACTGTAGTCACTAGGGGTGGCTATTTCAATCAGCAATGCTACCTTTGTTCTCTTTTCTTGTATTACAATATCGGGTTTTCTTGCTTCCACTTTCTTGGCTGTTGGTATTGGGTGATCCCATGTGATCATTACTTCTTCATTCTCTGTGATTCTTTGTGGTTCATGTTTCCAGTGTCTCTCTGCTACCAGTATGTTATAGTGTTTGCACAGCTTCCAGTGTATCAATCTTGCTACATTGTTGTGTCTTTCAGTATACAGGCCTTCTGCCATGAGTACTTCACATCCAGCCACGAGATGTGTAACTGTTTCTAATTCTGTACTACAAAACCTGCACTTCTCTGTTTCCTCTCAGTAGTTAGACTATGCCAATTATTCATAATAATATTTTTAACATGATAAGCTTGGGGACTAAATGTAGTAATAAACTTACATTTTTTATCTAGGTTGTCACTATTTCTAACTTTAGGTGTTAATAGATCACATCTATCCCTCAATTCAACTTTTTCTTTAGCCAATTCCAAAATGATACTGTTGTATCCCCTAGCTTGAAAACGATGTGTTTAATCAACAGTACTATTTATATACTCATTCAAATCAGAACAATTACTCTTAGCCCTTAGGTATTGTCCCATAGGGATATTCCTGGTGACATGTACTGGATGGCAGCTATTAAATGCCAAAATAGAATTTTTATCTGTATTCTTCCTATATAACTTGGTACCTATCCCACTACCATCTAATTTTTTATATATGGAAAGATCCCAAAAATTTATCTCATGCAACTCTGAATGAACTTCAAAACGCAGGTTCTGATTACTACATTCCAAATACTGAATGAAAAATGCCAGCTCATCCTTGGTCCCTTTCCAAATGAAAAACAAATCAGCTATATATCGCTTGTAAAAATCAATTAAATGCAAAAATGGATTATTGTCACTATAAATAGTTTTCTTCTCCCAATCATCCATATACAATATGCCATAGTTTGGGGCCATGGCAGCCCTCATAGCAGTACCTCTCAACTGTAAGTACAAATTCTCCCCAAACCAAAATGTGTTACACTTGAGTACCTTTTCTGCTAGTGAAACAATAAACTCAACAAAAGGCTGTGAGTAGAATGTGCCAAAAAATACATCTCTTAGACATTCCAAACCATCCTCATTTGGGATGTCTGTATATAAAGAACATACATCCATACTAACAAATAATGAATCAGATGAAATATCTATATCTTCCAGAAAATTAATCAAATCAGTTGTATCCCGAAAAAAAGATCTAGTACTCATAGCTAGGGGCTTAATATGGTAATCAATGAATTTTGCCAGATTATCTGTTAGGGATCCAATCCCAGCTACTACTGGTCTGGCCTGTGGTTTATTAAAACTTTTATGGACCGTAGGTAGTCCATACAAAACAGGCCTAACTGGGTGTAAAACTGTCAAAAAATCAAAACAATGCTGGTCAGTCAGCCCACCCCGCAGTGCTGCGTACAAAATCACATCTATGTCTGCTTTAAACTTGTTAGTTGGATCACAGTTCAGACTGAGGTAAAAATTACTATCGCAGATATTAAGTGATCAAACTGAACTTCCCACTCATGATCAATATAACATTGTTTTTAACATCTCTAATTATGTTTTGACTGAAGTGGAACTCGGTTTTTTACAAAAGGGTTTATTTTTGTGCCTACTCGTAACTTGAATGTTTTTGAGACAGCAGTGGATATCTATAAATTCACACGTAAACTTAATTTAAAAGTTTTTTTTCACAGGGATGCAGATGGAATGGAAAACTCTCGTGAGTCCTATACTGATGCTGGTGTTGAGACGTTTGTGAATATTCCTGATGTTGGAAATAGTGTCTCGTTTAAACCTAACTCCACCTTCATTCCCCCACAGAATATAGCAATAGCAATTTTTGAGAAGGCCTGTTTAAGGGATGTAGAAACTTTAAATGTCCCCAGAGCTAAATATTATAAGTGTACCACTGCAGAGAAAGTGGCTATTCACAGTTTAAATAATAATGATTCAATCATTATTAAGCCAGCGGATAAGAGGAGTGGAGTTGTTGTTTGGAATAAGGATGACTATGAAGCTGAAATGATGAGGCAGCTGGCAGATAGTAATTTTTACCTCTGTCTGAACTGTGATCCAACTAACAAGTTTAAAGCAGACATAGACGTGATTTTGTACGCAGCACTGCGGGGTGGGCTGATTGACCAGCATTGTTTTGATTTTTTGACAGTTTTACACCCAGTTAGGCCTGTTTTGTATGGACTACCTACGGTCCATAAAAGTTTTAATAAACCACTGGCCAGACCAATAGTAGCTGGGATTGGATCCCTAACAGATAATTTGGCAAAATTCATTGATTACCATATTAAGGCTCTAGCTATGAGTACTAGATCTTTTTTGTGGGACACAACTGATTTGATTAATTTTCTGGAAGATATATATATTTCATCTGATTCATTATTTGTTAGTATGGATGTATGTTCTTTGTATACGGACATCCCAAATGAGGATGGTTTGGAATCTCTAAGAGATGTGTTATCTTTTGACACATCCTACTCACAGCCTTTTGTTGAGTTTATTGTTTCACTAGCAGAAAAGGTACTCAAGTGTAACACATTTTTGTTTGGGGAGAATTTGTATTTACAGTTGAGAGGTACTGCTATGGGGGCTGCCATGGCCCCAAACTATGGCATATTGTATATGGCTGATTGGGAGAAGAAGAAAACTATTTATATTGACAATAATCCATTTTTTCATTTAATTGATTTTTACAAGTGATATATAGCTGATTTGCTTTTCATTTGGAAAGTGACCAAGGATGAGCTGGCATTTTTCATTCAGTATTTGGAATGTAGTAATCGGAACCTGCATTTTGAAGTTCATTCAGATTTGCATGAGATTAATTTTTTGGATCTTTCTATATATAAAAAAATAGATGTTAGTGGGATAGGTACCAAGTTATATAGGAAGAATGCAGATAAAAATTCTATTTTGGCATTTAATAGCTGCCATCCAGTGCATGTCACCAGGAATATCCCTATGGGACAATTCTTAAGGGCTAAGAGGAATTGTTCTGATTCGAATGAGTATATAAATAGTACTGTTGATTAAACGCATCATTTTCAAGCTAGGGGATACAACAGTATCATTTTGGAATTGGCTAAAGAAAAAGTTGAATTGAGGGATAGACTTGATCTATTAACAACTGAAGTTAGAAATAGTGACAACCTGGATAAAAAATTAAGTTTATTACTACATTCAGTCCCCAAGCTTATCATGTTAAAAGTATTATTTTGAATAATTGGCATATTCTGACTACTGAGAGGAAACTTGATTGTCTGACAAAAGATACTCCACAATTTATAGATAGAAGGGCCCCTAATCTTAGGGACATTTTGGTACAGAGTACATATTGGAAACCACAAAGAAAAGAAAAAGTGTTGGCTCTTCCAAATGGTACTTTCCGTTGTGAGAATTGCTCTTTTTGTAGTTATATAAAGACAGGGGATTTCTTTAAACATCCAGTTACGAATCAGGTCTAGCAGATAGTGGTTTTTTGTTACTGTAATAGCAGAAACATAATCTATGCTGCTACTTGTTGTAGTTGTGATAGTTTTTACAAAGGTTAAACTGTGCAAAAGTTTAAATTGAGAATCGGACAACATCATAGAAGCATTTGTAATTTAGATGATGTGAGTGCTTTGGCACAGAATGTGAAGGTCAAAGACACATTTTCCTTTCAAATGCTTGAGAAGGTACAAGAACATATTCGTGGGGGAGCTATTGATAAAAAATTGAGACAAAGAGAATTTTTTTGGCAATATAAAACTAAATATTTTTTGAAACCAGGTCTTAATGACTTTTTTTCAGTTATCTCCTTATTTGTAATATTGTTTGAGAAAGCTTTAAAAAAGTTAAATAAGTTAAAATGGATGTTATGTGATGGAGGTTTGTACCTTCACATGAACTGCTGTTTTATATTATGTGTGTGTTGTGGAAGTCTGTATATATATTTTTTAGGTGGTTTGTTTGATTCATATGAAATTACATTTTTTTACTGCACTGTCACTTTAAATTGTAAGGTTTAAAAGAATGGTGATGTCAAACTTACCTTAGCCTTGAGAAAGCGCGAGAGTGAGCGCGAAAATGTCTGGCTGTTTGGGGAGGGACACTATGTATGTGTGTGCTGGCGTGTTTTTAGGTGCAAAATTATATTACATATTTTGCTTATAGCCTGTCTTGAATCGTTCTTTTGGATCCCATACGGTGAAGAGTAGCCGTGCTGCCTTCTTCTACATGTGAGTATTTTTTTGTATTGGGCACCGTCTTTTGCTCTTAGCCGCCTGCTCATTTTGTAATGTACTTTTATGTATTGATACAAAAAATAATAGTGAAACAATTGCCATTTATTTGACTGTCATAACTAAAAAAAAAACATGTATCAGTAATACAGTATACTGAAAAAAGCAGGTTCAAATAGTATTGCTACATATAGACTAGTATTAACTCATAAAATCAGGATCATCCATGGAAGCATTAAACCTCGACAGAGCATGGTTCTACTATGGAATTAATACATGGTTGGGGTGCATAAGGCCGCAGGCCGAGTTCCTCTGACCACCACACTATGGATTAATTCCACAGTAGAATCAAGCTGTGGAGTGGTTTAATGTGCTTGTCACATGGTAAGTGCAAGGAAACGACTGCTTCAACTCAAATAAATGTGATACATAAATGAAGACAAACTCAGAATGTTGCTTAAGAAAACATGTTATGGTGTTGAACTGTGCCCTTTGCAAAGGTTCCAAAAAAGAGGAACTGTGTGCATGCACGTAGCAAGCTGCACATATATTAATGTTGTGATTCAATTGCTAAACTAGCTTGCAGCCTTAAATCACAAAGAATTTGAAAAATAATGGGAAAACAGCTATACCTCTGCCGACACAAATTCATATTTCTCTCCTGATATGCTCCATTCATAGTTGCGATTCAGGCATCTGCAATACTGCATTATGGGTGAACATTTAAAAATATGCATATCTACACAAGTATAACCAGATTTACAACTAGAACAGTTTAAAACATTTGAAAACATTGTCTAATACTGTGCACAACCCAGATATGTCCTGGTAACTGTGGTACCGTGAGAACTGTGTACTACAAAACATGGTGTCTGAC
The DNA here is from genome assembly GCA_016271365.2 of Neoceratodus forsteri. Classification (NCBI taxonomy): domain Eukaryota; kingdom Metazoa; phylum Chordata; order Ceratodontiformes; family Ceratodontidae; genus Neoceratodus; species Neoceratodus forsteri. Next base: position 387,403,363 of record CM057457.1, on the reverse strand, counting down.
TTCCATAAGGGATACTTCATTGGAGGTGCAGCATGGGAAAATACAAATTTGCATGTGTTGTGCAATGCTGACCAGGAGTACACTTTTAACCAGGGACAGATGGGGATGTCTGCACTTGAAGGAGCTACATTACTACTGATTCTGCAGGCAGCAGGCTGAAGTAATGTAACGGTTATTACATTAATAGCAGTTATGATTTACTCTTTCCAGGATCAGGTACAGGGGTCCAATCTGTCCCACAATTAAACTCCACATAGTCACTTACAGTGACTGCTCCAGTCACCGAAGTCCGTGGGGCGGGTGGATGGGAGAGTAACATGGAAGAACAGTGCAGTATTTATATTCTGCATTTTTGCTCTATAGGGGGTACTGACCACTCTAGTTACCGAGGTCCATTGGGGTGGGGGGGTTCTAGGAAGGAACGCTACACAGACAAGACTGAGCGAAGGGCTTGCTAAACTTGGTCATGAGTGCGGTCCTGTAGGGGTTAAATGAATAGCATGGCACGACCCCGATACGAACTGTGGTCTAATGATTTCTTCAGGTCACTCCTGATGGCAACCATGGATTTATAAGGGGAATTAACCCATGGTTGCTCTGTGGTCACATGTTGCTGATTGTCCAATCCATTTCACCTATTCTGTTCTGTTGTGGTGTGCTTCTCCTGTACCATGTTACAAGCCAGTTCCCAACAGCTGATCTCAGCACAGGTGGTACTGCTATAATAAGCATGAAACTGTGCTGTTCTACATTGTGACACTTGAAACAGACATTCCAGCACATAACTGTCCCAGTGGCTTAGCACATCGTCTACGCCATCAAAGCGTGGCCGCGGGCAATACTGTTAACTGCATGGGGTGGGGGACACAGGATCAACCAGATACAAACTAGTGCTGCAAAGAAGTAAGTGAAAAAAAAATTAATTTTAGGCTGTTCTGCTTAATCAGTACCTCTGTGTCCCACAGCATTACTGTGGGATCGATGAGAGTTCCCCTTTAAATGAAAGCTTGGCATCAGCAACGTAACTACATCAACCATATATCAATATAGAAGAATGTAAAATGTTTCATATCAAAATAAAAAAAAAAATATAAAATGACTCATAGGATTTTTAAACTTCTGTAATTTCCAACAATGTGTTATATCAACAGGTATAGACATGTAGTGACACAGGTCAGAGAACTGTATCATCAGCACCTGTACATGTTGCTCTGATGCAATCAAACATGCAATCAAACAATCAAAAAAGGAATCTCAAACTTTACCTCACCTCTACCACTCAATGTGACTGCTTCTCTGAACAGAGATCTCTCTAAACACCTCCCAGCTCACTCATGTCTCACAGCCTGCCCTTTCCCAGTCTCATTCCCTCTGGCACTGGGCCTTCCTTGTGACTCCTTTCCTGCTTCACATCTCCACTGGTACAAGACATTTTCCACCACCACCGGACAGTGGCCCATTAGCCTGCCAACTTCCTCTCCCGGTCGCACGCCTGCAATACTAACTGCCTATGGTGCCCTCTTTCTCTTATCGTTATCGCAGCCAGCTGCCTACTCAAGCTGCCCATTATATGAATACTATCTCAAAGTATGTTATAACTGAGTATCTTTATTTTTTCTTTTAGTTGTTTATTGTGCATTCTTTTACTACCTCTGTATGTATGTTGACCCTCATCCTTTGACGTGGAACCTTTGTAAATGAGCAGTTTCTGCTCAAAGGTATTTGTAATCCGAGAATTTAATAAATAAATAAAATGCTAAGCCATGTATAGACATGTAGTGACACAGGAGAATTGTATCCTCAGGCTCTATACACGTTGATGAGACTCCAAGCCATGTATAGACATGTAGTGACACAGGAGAACTGTATCCTCAGGATCTATACATGTTGATCAGACGTCCAGCCATGTATAGACATGTAGTGACACAGGAGAGCTGTGTCCTTGGGATCTATATAGGTTGATCAGACTCCAAGCCATGTATAGACATGTAGTGATACAGGAGAGCTGTATCCTCAGGGATCTATACATGTTGATCAGACTCCAAGCCATGTATAGACATGTAGTGACACAGGAGAGCTGTATCCTCAGGGATCTGTACATGTTGATCACACTTCAAACCATGTATAGACATCTAGAGACACAGGAGAGCTGTATCCTCAGGGATCTATTCATGTTGATCAGACTCCAAGCCATGTATAGACATGAAGTGACACAGAAGAACTGTATCCTCACGATCTATACATGTTGATCAGACTCCATCCCATGTATAGACATATAGTGACACATGACAACTGTATCCTCAGGATCTATACATGTTGATCAGACATCCAGCCATGTATTGACATGTAGGGACACAGGCGAGCAGTATCCTCAGGATCTATACATGTTGATCAGACTCCAAGCCATGTATAGACATGTAGTGACACAGGAGAGCTGTATCCTCAGGGCTCTATGCATGTTGATCAGACTCTAAGCCGTGTACCAACATGTAGTGACACAGGAGAACTGAATCAGCAGGGTCTATACATGTGGATCAGACTCCAAGCCATGTGTAGATGTAGTGACACAGGACAGCTGTATCCTCAGGATCTATACATGTTGATCAGACTCCAAGCCATGTATAGACATGTAGTGACACTGGAGAACTGTATCCTCAGGATCTATACATGTTGATCAGACTCCAAGCCATGTGTTGATGTAGTGGCACAGGAGAACTGTATCCTCAGGATCTATACATGTTGATCAGCCTTCAAGTCATTTATAGTCATGTAGTGACACAGGAGAACTGTATCCTCTGGGATCTGTACATGTTGATCAGACGTCCAGCCATGTATAGACATGTAGTGACACAGAAGAGCTGTATCCTCAGAATCTGTATATGTTGATCAGACTCCAGGCAATGTACAGACCTATAGTGACACAGAAGAACTGTATATTCAGGATCTATACATTTTGATCAGACTCCAAGACATGTATAGACATGTAGTGACACAGGAGAGCTGTATCCTCAGGATCTATACATGTTGATCAGACGTCCAGCCATGTATAGATGTAACCCCCACCCCCCTGCCTTTTTGCAAATGACAGGTGGTTGGGGACTGGGTTTGGGGAGGAATAGATTACTCGGCACAAGGGCTAGGTTTGGCTACTCTGCACAGGGGCACCCAAGTAATTCCGAACACAGGAAACAATAACTGTAATGTCCAATACCAGGAATGGGATTCTAAAGTGTGGCTTTTATTCACATCCAAGCAGAACAAACAAAGCATAGACGGACCCAAGGCTACACTTCTGGTAATGCAGATTAAAAGAATCAGAACACTTCTTCAACACTTCAGCCTCAGCTCTGAACCCACAGGGCACACAGCCTGGACTTGCACGATGCTTTGGGTACATAGCCTGAACTTGTACACTATCTGGGATTTCCAGGCTCGGCTCCCTTACCGGCCACTCGGACACCTTCCATATGTCATGGAAACATTTTCTGGTGGCTACCTAAACCACCTAAGAGCACCTCAGTTCTATCAGGGAGTTGTTCTTTTAATCCCACGTCTGGGTACTTTCCTCAGGCACTGGTCAAGTACCTGAGAGAAAGTAAAGGTGCCACAGAGCAAATCCGTAGAGGTGAATTTGGTTACTACTGATGGGGGTCTCCCACCTCTCGCTTCCACAATTCATACCCGGCCATTTCTCTGGACATTAAACATCTCATTCTGTAAAGCTTGGCAATGTAGATTAAGGCTAAATGTATGTCACATTTCCTCTACTTGTCTTGCTTTTCCATTGTGCTGGACTTGAACATACTTTTACTTGGCTTAGCCCATTGCTCTAGGCCCCCCACTGATTAAGCAGTCCAATCCCCACTTTATTTCACTCTTTGTGCTGGACTTGAACCTACTTGAATTAACCGGCAATGTCTATTATACTAGACCTCCTACAAATTAAGTAGTCCAATCCCCACGTCCCAACAGTTCAGATGAAAACATAGGCCCTCTGTCAGAGCGAACTCCCCCTGTGGTTGCAGGTGCCCCACAGGCGATTCCTCACAGGAATTTCTTTCCCACAGCTTCTGGTGCCACAGCACAACTTGAAATAAGGCAGCTTCTTCCTTAGCTGGAACCAGGAGGGTTGCCCCTGGAAGACAGGCAAACCTTTCCACCTCCATCCCCTTAAGGATGGGGCACATGGACCAGTAACAGTGGTCTCCACCACTTCACAATCAGCTTACTGTGTTCCTCTTTCCGTGGAAACACACACCCCCCTTACAGTAGCTCTAAACCAGAGCTTAAGGCTATGAGAGCATGCACTCAGGCTGCTGTGCTGCTCCTCTCTTCAAGACTGCACACAGACTCTGTTCAAAAATCCCCAACATTCTATCCTGACTTCCAACTGCAGCATTCCAGTGTGGCTCATGCAGCTGCGAGAGTTCTATGGTGATGTCATCCCTCAGTCTCAGCTGAGACTGAGAACAGAGTGAGACAGTATGAAATCCATTTAACTGGAGTTTCACAAGCTGCCTTCCCTGTCTACCACTAGGTCTTACTGGGATTCTAGTAACCCCGAGTAACAGGGAGATTACATAGACATGTAGTGACACAGAAGAACTGTATCCTCAGGGACCTATACATGTTGATCAGACTCCAAGCCATGTATAGATATGTAGTGACATGGAACTGTATCCTCAAGATCTGTACATGTTGATGAGACTCCAAGCCATGTATAGATATGTAGTGGCACAGGAGAGCTGTATCATTAGGATCTATACATGTTGATCAGACTTCAAGTCATTTATAGACATGTAGTGACACAGGAGAACTGCATCATCAGGATCTATACATGTTGATCAGACTCCAAGCCATGTATAGAGATGTAGTGACACAGGAGAGCTGTATCCTCAGGATCTGTATATGGTGATCAGACTCCAAGCAAAGTATAGCCCTATAGTGACACAGAAGAACTGTATCCTCAGGATCTATACATGTTGATCAGACTCCAAGCCATGTATAGACATGCAGTGACACAGGAGAGCTGTAGTCTCAGGGCTCTATACATGTTGATCAGATGTCCAGCCATGTGTAGACATGTAGTGACACAGGAGAGCTGTATCATCAGGCACTATACATGTTGATCCGACTCCTAGACATGTAACAACACAGGAGAACTGTATCCTCAAGATCTATACATGTTGATGAGACTCCATGCCATGCATAGACGTGTAGTGACACAGGAGAACTGCATTAGCAGACTCTATACATGTTGATCAGACTCCAAGTCATGTATAGACATGTAGCGACACAAGAGAACTGCATCAGCAGGGTCTATACATGTTGCTGTGCCATCAAGCCATGTATAGACGTAGCGACAGAGGAGAACTGTATCCTCAGGATCTATACATGTGGATCAGACTCCAGCCATGTGTAGACGTAGTGACACAAGAGAACTGTATCCTCAGGATCTGTACATGTTGATCAGACTCCAAGCCATGTACCAACATGTAGTGACACAGGAGAACTGAATCAGCAGGGTCTATACACATTGATCAGACTCCAAGCCATGTGTAGACATAGTGACACAGAAGAACTGTATCCTCAGGATCTGTACATGTGGATCAGACTCCAAGCCATGTATAGACATCTACTAACAGAGGAGAACTGTATCCTCAGGATCTATGCATGTTGATCAGACTCCAAGCCGTGTATCGACATGTAGCAGCACAGGAGAACTGCATCAGAAGGGTCTATACACATTGATCGGACTCCAAGCCATGTGTAGACGTAGTGACACAGAAGAACTGTATCCTCAGGATCTATACATGTGGATCAGACTCCAAGCCATGTGTAGATGTAGTGACACAGGAGAACTGTATCCTCAGGATCTATACATGTTGATCAGACTCCAAGGCATGTACCAACATGTAGTGGCACAGGAGAACTGAATCAGCAGGGTCTATACATGTTGGACAGACTCCAAGCCATGTGTAGACATAGTGACACAGGAGAACTGTATGCTCAGGATCTATACATGTTGATCAGACTCCAAGCCGTGAATCGACATGTAGCAGCACAGGAGAACTGCATCAGAAGGGTCTATACACATTGATCGGACTCCAAGCCATGTGTAGACGTAGTGACACAGAAGAACTGTATCCTCAGGATCTATACATGTGGATCAGACTCCAAGCCATGTGTAGATGTAGTGACACAGGAGAACTGTATCCTCAGGATCTATACATGTTGATCAGACTCCAAGCCATGTACCAACATGTAGTGACACAGGAGAACTGAATCAGCAGGGTCTATACACATTGATCAGACTCCAAGCCATGTGTAGACATAGTGACACAGGAGAACTGTATGCTCAGGATCTATACATGTTGATCAGACTCCAAGCCATGTATAGACATATAGTAACAGTGGAGAACTGTATCCTCAGGATCTATGCATGTTAATCAGACTCCAAGCCATGTATCGACATGTAGTGGCACAGGAGAACTGCATCAGCAGGGTCTATACACATTGATCAGACTCCAAGCCATGTGTAGACGTAGTGACACAGAAGAACTGTATCCTCAGGATCTATACATGTGGATCAGACTCCAAGCCATGTGTAGACATGTAGTGACACAGGAGAGCTGTATCCTCAGGGGTCTATACATGTTAGTCAGACTCCATGCCATGTGTTGATGTAGTGACACAGGCGAACTGCATCCTTAGGCTCTGTACATATTGATCAGACTCCAACCCATGTATAGACATGTAGTAACACAGGAGAACTGTATCCTCAAGATCTATACATGTTGATGAGACTCCATGCCATGCATAGACATGTAGTGACACAGGAGAACTGCATCAGCAGGGACTATACATGTTGATCAGACTCTAAGCCATGTGTAGACACGTAGCAGCATAGGAGAACTGTATGCTCGGGATCTGGTTTTGGAGGACGGTAAGATGTAATCACCCTTTATAAAAGAGGGAACAAGGGGGACCTGTGAAGCTTCAGACAAGCCAGTTTTAGCTCTATTATTGTGAAGTTGCTTGTACCTATCAAGGAACAGAAAGTGAAATATCTCGTAGGTAATGCCCTACATATTAAAAGGCAGCACATAGTTTTTTAAGTTGAGATTGTACCACACAGCCCTTATTGACAGATTCAGCGTAACAGGCAAGCAGTGCTTAAGTTCCACAAAGGCAGGATGTGAGCTGAAGCTATCGGGATGGTGCACATTGAATGAAGCGGCCTGCCCCCAAAACCAGTATCCAAACAAAAGAACAGCAGCACTCGATACGCTGGTGCAAATAAGTAATTTATTTTACTATATTGCAGATAAAATAAATTAAGCATATAGAGCACAAGCAGATGTCTTGCACAAAGCTATCCCAGCGCTTCAGCTCTGAATATGAGTCTTCCCTGTGGCATAGAGTGTTACAATAAATTTGAGCTACTAAGCAACCTAGAGGGGGAGGAAGAGGTTGGTGAAAATGAGGCTGGGGGGAGGGAGTCTGATACCCATAGGGCATCACTGGCCGGCAATGGAAAGGACAGAAATAGTCCCAGAGGGAGAAGGGGAAAACTTAAATGTTAAGCAGATGGGGGAGCTGCAAACATATTGCAGACACGAGGGAGGAGAGCACGACTGGAGAGAAACTGGAAGACAAGGAGGCGGGAAGGGGCCCCCCTTCAAGAGGGGGGTCCGTACCAAGGATGGGGCCCTAGGTAAAGGGAACCCACAGAGGGCCTTTGGAGGTAGGGGTACTATTACAAGGGGGGAGTATGGCTATGTGGGGGAAGGGGAAATGATCAGGGCCAAGATAAATGGCTCGGATAAGAGAGGGTTAAAGGGGACACCTATTCAAGGGGCCTGAGTTAAGTGGACAAAATAATAAGGGAGGCAGAAAGGGGAGGGTGACAAGGAGGTCTCCCATAATAAGGCAGGAAGACTCCCATGTAATTGAGAGCACGGATAAGGGGGGAGGGGGGGTTGAGAGAACATAGTTGAGGTAACTATAAGGATGATGGCGGTGTTAAAGTTCTGTTATTGGGAGACTCGATGATTAGGGGTATTCATTGGGAGGGACATGGAGGGGGGATGCCATAGCCAGGTGAAGGTAGTGAGTATCTCTGGGCTGACGGTGCACAGAGCAAAGTTCATGGTGTACAAACTGGTTAGGGATTGTGGAGGGAAACCGGATTTCCTGGTGCATTTGGGGACTAACAATATAGTGGGAAATAGCATTTTGGAAATCCAAGCAAGGTTCTGAGAACTTGCCAGAGTCTGTCAAGATAATGGATGCAACATTTCCTTTTCGGAAATATTGCTGGTACCAAAGGCCTCAGTGGAGAACAAAATGAAGATAACAGAGGTTAATGACTGGCTCAGGAAGTGAGGTGAAGAAAGTGGGTCAGGGGGTGTTAGGGAACTGGGAAGGAGTTTGGGAGGATAAGGGACTGTATGCCAGGGACAGGTTTCATCTTACCCCATTAGGGAAGGAAGTCCTTAGAGAGGGGGTGGTGGACTACATTCAAGAAAGGTGGGGTTTAAACTTGTGGGGGGGAGGGATAAAGGAGGGGCTGACCAGAAGCCCTCAAACCCAAGGGGAAGGGGGGAAACAGACTGGGGGAGGAAGTTTCAGGAGGAGCAGAGGGAGGATGGAAGTATAAGGAACCCAGTTGAGGTTCGACAAAGGGGATCAGGAATAAGGGGTGGGGGTGGTGTTAGTAAATGCCAGGAGCTTGGGAAACAAGTTGCCAGAGTTCCAGGCCATGCTGTTCGAGGGGGGAGTGGATGTGGCGCCGGTCATGGAAACGTGGACCAACAATAACCATGATTGGGACCTAAACGTGAGGGGGTACACTATGCTTAGGAAAGATAGAAAGGAGGGCAGAGGGGGTGGAGTGGCTATGTTCATTAGAGATGACATAAAAATTGCTAGGGTAGAAGAGGCAGAGGGAAACGTGGAGTCTTTATGAGTTACCTTACGAACCCCGGCAGGAGGTAAGGTCAACCTGGGTATAGTATATAGGCCCCCCGGGATGGGTGATGTTCTGAGGATGGTTTGTTGACAACATCATTGCCCCGTCTGGGCCAAAAGGGGAAGGAGTAGTGTTGATGGGGGACCTTAATATGCCAGATACAAACTGGGGAACCATGTCCTTTAAGGTGGCCAAGGAGCAGAGGCTGCTGGATGGCTTCCAGGATGAGTTCTTAACACAGCATGTGATGGAGCCCACAAGGGAGGGGCATGTCCTGGACGTGGTTCTGGTGGATGGGGATCTGGTAAGGGACCTGGTTGTAGAGGATCCCCTGACTGGGAGCCACCACGATACGTCGGGTTTCGAGTAAGCATGGGGGGAGAGATCTAGGACACTAGCTGTGGACTTCAGGGGGGCAGACTCTGTGGGCATGGGAAATATTCTCAAGGATCACTTGAAAGGGATTACAACAATGACAGAAGTGGAAAAGAGATGGGAGGTCATAAAACCGGGACTTCATGAGGCAGTCACAACCTGCACTAAGGTGAAGCGTAGGGGAGCAAGATCACATAAACCGTGCTGGTGGTCCAGTGAGGTTCAGGTAGCAGTCAGAGAAAAGAAGTCTGCCTACAAAAAATACAAAACAATGAGATAGGATAGGGAAAAGGAAACGTACCGTCTTGCATTTAGAAATGTCACCCGGATGGTGCGGGGGGCAAAGTCCAGTAAAGAGCAGCGGCTGGCACAGGGGATACGGGGAGGGGAAAGGGGTTCTTCTGATACATTGGGGAGCGGAGAAAAACTAAGGGCCAGCTCGGCAGATTGAGATCAGAAGGTGGGTGGATGGAAGAGGCGAGGGACCAGGCGGAGATATTAAATGAGTACTTCGCCTCTGTGTTCACTAGGAGGGGATGGGATATTTACAAAGCAAGGCACGAAGGGGATAGAAGTGGTAGTGTGTGGGATCAGGGGAGCAACAGAAATGGAGCATGAGGGAGGGAGAGGTACCCCAGGAGTGTCACATCAGGAAAAGGAGAAAAGGCCAGTAAGGTGGGGGGGGGGATGGATGATGCTATCCCCACCAAACAGGTGTGGCAAGCCCTTAAGGCCCTAAAGAAAGATAAATCTCCTGGGCTGGATGGCATTCATCCGAGAGTACTATGGGAATTGGCGGACGTACTGGCTGCACCCCTGGTGAAGCTCTTCAACAGGTCGCTTGAGACAGGGAGGGTACCTAGGGATTGGCAAGAGGCATGGGTGCCAATCCATAAAGAAGTCGAGGAAGTACCAGGTAACTATAGACCCATCAGTTTGACCTCAGTGGTGGGAAAAATAATGGAGAGTATACTAAAGGAACGATTGGGGGTGTACTTGGAGGAGGTGGGAGGTCTGTATAGTCAGCAACATGGGTTTGTGCTAGGTAGATCATGTCAAACCAATCCTGTGGAGTTCTATGAATGGGTAACATTGGAACTGGACAGGGGAAAGCCTGTGGATGTACTAGTCCTGGACTTCAGCAAGACATTTGATTCAGTCCCCCACAGTGGTCTGGTGGAGAAACTGACGGGGTTGGGAGTGGGCCCTTTGATGGTCAGATGGATAGGAAACTGGCTAGCTGGACGCACTCAGAGAGTAGTGGTCGGTGGGGAGCTCTCAAACCCTAGAGAGGTCAGTAGTGAGGTACCGCAGGGCTCGGTCCTGGGTCCGATCCTGTTTAATGCATACACATCTGACATCAGGGAGGGTATAGGGTGTGAAATGAGTCTCTTCACTGATGACTCCAAGATGGGAGCAGTAGTTGAGGGGGAAGAGGGGAGGTTGGCTCTGCAAGGGTATCTGTACACCCTGGAAAGGTGGTCTAACACCGGGAAATTAAATTTCAATACCACCAAGTGCAAGGTGTTACATCTTGGGTGGGGAAACCCTAAACACAGGTACACCCTGGGAGGGGAGAGGAGGCACTGGAGGCCTCAACAGAGTAAAAAAACTTAGGTATCATGGTGGATGCATGTATGAATAACTCTGAGCAGTGCAGAAGAGTGTCTAGCAAAGCAAACAGGATGTTGGGATGCATCGTAAGGGGGATCACCTCTAGGAGCAGGGAAGTGATTCTTCCGCTGTACAATGGACTGGTTAGACCATACCTTGAGTACTGTGTTCAGTACTGGAGACCACACTTGAAGAGGGACATATAGCTTCTGTAGAGGGTACAGAGGAGGGCTACTAGGATGATACGAGGACTAGGGGATTTGACATATGAGGACAGACTTGTGGAGCTCGACATGTTTTCATTGGAGGAGAGGAGAGACAAGAGGGACATGATTGAGGTCTTCAAGTACCTCAAGGGAATAAGTAGGATAAACACGGAGGAGATCTTTAGGCTAAAGCAGGGAGGTATCACCAGAGTGCATGGTTTGAGGTTGGAAGGTGGAAGGATGAGAGGGGGAAGAGGAGGAGGTTTTTCCACCGAGAGGGTGGTGGATCCTTGGAACATGCTGCCTGGCGAGCTGGTTCAGATATCCACAGTGAAGGGCTTCAAGAAAGGGTGGGACAGATACAGAAAGCAGATGTATGAGACGATGTCCTGGCCCAAGGGGGTGAGGATGGATGATAGGGGTTTTTGGAACACAAGGGGGGGGAGGGCCTCGGTACCCAACTAGGGATCTGAAGTTCGAGCAGACTTACTAGACCATAAGGCCTAATCTGCTGGCAGTTAATATGTTAGTATATATTTCTAGGAGCAGGATTGCCTGCTTGTTGCAGCCTCTCATACAACTCAGTCTCTCAGATTGCTGAGAAAATTATACTGTTGCTGAATCCATAATACATGCTCACAGTCTATTGCTCAGAATTCTTGCTTGTTTTGATTACTTTACAGTCCTTCTTTGCAAAAACAATCACACTGTTTACACACAGATCCAGCTGGCTTTTGAAAATCACAACAAAGTTTGAGCTCAGTTTTGCTGAGTGGTACTCACTGAATCAGTAGCTGGCTTGCTCCGATGGAAAATCTCAGCCTAAAGCCGATTCTGGAAGGCCTCTGGGTTGAAACAAGCTGGCAATCCTGCTGATTGTCACTACAGACACCACGCTTACTTCCCAGTCGGTCAGACTACAGGTTGAACTTGAACTTGCACAGAAACAGTCTATATTTACAGATTGTTAGAATGTTTACAGTCACTGCGACAAGTCTCCTGCTGCCAGCTCGCAAACCACTCATTCTTTTCCTCTCAAACACTGGGCAGCACTCTAAAGATGGCTAGGGGGTGGGACTGATTGCAGTCTCACCAATCACTCAATGCCTTGCAAATGAGCTCCTCTCTTCTTGTGCTCTTCCTCCATGGCAATCATTGAGCAGGCAAAATTTAAACTGCAAAACAACTTTTTTTTAGTCAGCTGACCTTTTTCACAACGGGAGTGCTGTTTTTGACCATTTCTTTACTCAGAACTTGGCTATTTCTTTAACGACTCCCTCATTTCACACAATAAGCACGTGAAACTTTCAGGGCACAATTGCTCTTTGTTTCCCAACATCCACAATATTTTTTGTCACAGAAAACTTGAGAATTAACGCTGGTAAACGTTCTACTTGATGCAGGACAAGGAGCACACACAGATTGGCTTTACAGCTCCTTGGTAAATGTTGGTACAATCACAGCAGCACATGAACAGCAGGCACACAGCGGCACATACAGATGGCACTACTCTGGGCAAACTCCTTATGTGCAAAGCTTCCAGTTTTTGGCTACCAACTGCCAGACAGACAAAACACTAGCCACAACCTGAGCCAACATCTTTAGTTTTCTCTCAAAATACAAAACACATCGTCAGACAAGCCCCCCACTGGCCCCCCTTGTTTAACTAGCAGGGCTACTCCCCTCACTACAGATGTCTAGGGGAAAATGAGAGGGGTGGGGGTTTACATAAAGGAATACAGATTTGGAAAGCAGAGAAATGGCCACCATTAGGCTAGGTGACCTGACTGTTACACTAGAACAGTCATACCCAAGTGTGGCTACATGGCACACACGTGGGGGGACCAAGTACCATGGCCAGCAACTCAGGTCCTTGAGAGAAAACGTTTGTTCACAGTTATGCTAGGTTTGCATTTCTGTACAGGGACGCCCAAGTAAATCCAGACACAAGGAAGCAATAACAATACTGTCCAAACCAGGTTGGAATTCTAGAGTGTGGCTTTTATTCATGTAACAAAGTAGGAATAATCACAAAGTGAAAGTGGACCCCCATAGAGCTACACTTACTGGTAATGCAGATTCTCCAATGTACAGAAATTCCTGACAGTCCCATTTAGCATAGGATGAAGTAACACAAAACAGCGAACAACCTAGTTCTGAAATGGAGATTGGCACACACGGCCAGAACTGGTACATTTCCCATTGACTAGGCACACACGGCCAGTACTAGGACACTTTCCCATATTTCATGAGGAATGAAGGTAGTACACATGACCACAAAGGAGCACATCCAGGCTCAGGAACTTTCAGAACCCACCATACTGGGGTAAACTAAGAGAAACAACCCACATACGGTGTAACTACTCCATTAGGCATTGACCAGATGCACTCAATGAAGAAAGTACTGGTGTCCAAACTGAACCTGAAGATGTAAACAGGGTCACTCCAGATTGGAGGGGGGTTCTTCCACCTTTTGCTTCCAGGTTTATACTTGGCCATTCATCTGGTTAAAAACACCACACAACTGTAGAAAACTGTAGATGCTGTCTTGAAATGTATTTCACACTTAACATACTACACACACACACACCTAAGAGGTGTCAGAAGTTAAAAGTTCTGTACTTGGATGGTCACATACTGGACTCCAGCATAGGTAGACACTTTTAAAACACAGAAAGTCTAGGTGACAGAGTCCCTTTGTCAGAGAAACTCACCCCTAGGTATTGCAGGTGCCCCTCCTGGGCTTACTCAGAAGAAAAGTTGTACTCCCAACAAATGAAGATGTCCAAGGAAGTTGTACTCACAACAAATGAAGATGTCCAAGGCAGCTTCACCAGACAGAATGGATTGAGGAGATTGCCCCGAACCCTGAACATCGTCCCCATCCCTCCTGGGATGGGGCAAAGGAAAACCCACTTTAGCAAGGTCTCCACCACTTCAGACACTGTCTTCTGTGTTCTTCTTCTAGGGCGAGAACAAGCTACCCAAAACTAGAGGTAGCTCTATAATAGAGCTGACTGAGGAGCGGCACAACAAGCTGCAGCCTCCTCCAGGGAGACTCACTCACAGACTACTTAACATTCTACTCTAGCTGACAACTGCCTACCAGAGTGTGGCTTTTGCCACTGATAGAGTTCTAAGATTACATCATCACTCCAGCTTAGCTGAGGCTGAAAACAGAGTGTAACGGTATGAAACCCATTTACCTGGCATTTCACAAGCTGCCTTCCCTGCCTGCCACTGATTCTAACTGGGATTCTAGTAAACCCTGGGAACAAGGGCGTTGCACCGGGATTGGAGGAGAGCTAATCTGACTGGATAAGCAATGGGCTGGGGGTGAGAACACAGAGGGTTTTGGTAAATGGCACTAATTCAGGTTTCAGGAAGGGGACGAGTGGGGTGTCATGGGGCTCTGTACTTTAACCAGAACTTTTCAGTATATTTACGTGCAACATAAGAGAGGGCATACTAGCAGAGATTAATTTATCTGCAAATGAGATAAAAATATGTAGCAGAGTGGACATGGTAGGAGGGGATTAGGGCTATGAGAAGGGACCTGCGTGGGCTGGCAAGATGTGCACAAGGTCTCACAGCTCAAATTCAGTGCAGAAATGCAAGGTTATACATATTGGCAAAAACAACCCCAAAATATAGTATTGCATGGGAGGTATCAGAGTTGGCCAAACAATATAGGACAGGGACCTTCATGTATCATTGTGACAGAAATGGGAAGGAAAGAGTTAATGGTTTGGATTCTGTAGATGCCTTATTTTTTTAGCAGTGTGGAAAAAATACACTGAGGCTGAAATCCTCCAGCAGCAACCAGCTTGTGGAATTCCTAGCTGCTAGATAAGAGCTGGGTCATAAATATCGAGTGGACATCTCCAGACACACACAGACCTTGCAGACACGGACACAGGGCAATTTGAATGGATTGGATCATTCAAATATAACCTTAAGGTGAAAAGGGAATATAATTGGTCACCAATAGGTGTTCACTCTGATTGGGACAATTAAATACATACATGTTAGGTGGTTGGTGCATTTAAGGGAGAATAGGAATGACCTAGTCTCCATAGACTATATAAGCTTCTGTAAGACAGAGAATCTCTCTTGCCCTGGAAGCTGTGAGGGAAACATAAGCTTGGAGCCTACCTGGTATGTCCGTGGAGCTGGCAGTTAGAACAGGGCCCAGTGTCTCTTGTAAGGACAGGGAAGGGTAAGTTTAGTGATAGTATATTTCAGTAATAGCCTTCTTCTTTTGCCATCTGTTGTTTAAAAACATTTGTTTACTTTTCCTGTATGAGTGTTATTCTCGTGTTGTAAATACATTTCCTGTAAATGCTCATTGCACTTTCTGTTAAGTAAAAGCTATTTATTTGCTCAACAGTTGTGACTCTGATGTCATTTTTCTAAGGTAAGATTTGGTTTTCCACTGGCTAAGGTAAACTCTGTGTAGCATCCGCCACCTGAAAGAGACACACTACCAGACTTTAACTTGTGCAATTGCATGTGTGATTATTCAAGTTTGTACATTTGAAAGAGGTGCCGGAAGGAAAGGCCGGCTGGTGGCAGCGAATACCCAAGGACACACACCTCTCTAAAAGCTGTTTCAGCCCAGAGGGAGAGGTGGGTTGTCACATATTGGTTGGCAGTGGTGGGGTGATGATAGCGGACTGCGTAGCACACTGATACAGAGTTTGCCAGTAGAACAGTTACCTTAGCATTGCAAAACAGGATATACAAGAGGATACATTTGTACAACAGTTTTATTTGTTTCTAGATAGCACAGTATAGTGTAGCAGTAGAGAATGAGCTCCACGGAGTATGACTCACTTACTGTGCCACAGCTTGTTGAAAGGTGCCAGGAAAAGGGGATTCAGCCTGAAAGTCTGAAGCAGAAGAAAAAGGCATATCTCATAGCTACTCTCTTGGCACATGATCTGAAGCAGACAGTCGTTGGGGGTGAGTCAGGAACTGAGGCAGCAGGCCCCCCAAATCAGCTTGAGGCACTGCGACTGCAGCTATTGCTGCAAGACAAGGCATTGGAGGCGAAAAGACTGGATGCTGAAGCAGAAGCAAGAAGGTTGGCAGACAGAGAGAAAGAACGTGAAGACAGAGAGAAAGAACGACAGCATGAACTCCAGAGACAACAGCACAGAAGGAGATGATGACCCTCCGCAGTCAGCAAACCGTGAGTAATGGTGGAGTGAGTTTACCTCATGAAGCCAAATGAATTCTAAATTGTTCCTCAGTTTAAAGAGGAGACCTTGATTTATTTTTAAGGTCATTTGAGAGAGTATGTAATCAATTACAATTAAATAAGGCTTCCTGGTCAACTTATCTCACACCCTTGCTGACGGGGAGAGCGCTGAATGCATTTGCTAAAATGAGTAATGAAGACTATGCTGATTATGATAAAGTAAAAACAGTGTTGTTGAAATGTTTTGAATTAACTCCTGAGGCTTATAGAAGAAAATTTAGGAGTTAAAGAAAAGCCCAGAAGACAGTTATGCAGAACTGCAGGTTAAACTGTATACTTACCTTGATAGGTGGATGGAGGGGCTAAAGCAACTACTGTGGAACTGATTAAAGATGTATTGGTAAGAGAACAATTCCTTAAAATTGTACCTGAGGACATGGGTATGGCTCATAGACAGGGCATCGCCTCTTCCACAGAGGTGGCAGGAAGCGCTGACGAGTATCTGTCTAGCCGCCACACACACAACGAAGTCTTATGGTATGGGGCAGCACATGGGCATAAGGGATCCCATGGGGGCAGCCCAAAGGAAACCAGCCTGCACCTGAGCCCAAAGTAGAGCCCTCTGGTTCTAAGGGACTCAAGAAATAGGTCCCAAGAAATGTCGTAGATTTGCAATCAAGTGGGACACTTGAGATATAACTGCCCTCAGAAACTGGTTAAGGGGCAGAGATATTGGAGAGGGGTGATCAAAGGGCACTGGTGTGTTTGTAGGGTGTGTCCAGTCTGAAGAACCACTCTCCTCTGATGAGAATCTGCGTCCCATTACAGTTAATGGAATAGTAACACAGGGACTATGGGACACAGGTGCTAACATCTCCTGGTAAGGCAAGATCTCATTCGGCAGAGCAGATCGTGCCTGGGAAATACTCCAAGTTCGGGCATTCACAGGGCCACCAGTCCCATTACCAATGGCTAGAGTCTTCCTGAGCTGGGAAGGGGCCATGTAGAAAAGAGGTGGGAGTTGTAGAGGACCTACCTGTAAGTATGATTGTGGGAAGGATTTGGACCCCAGTAAAAACTGGGTGTGTTGTAACCTCGTAGTCAGGCACAAGGGCAAGCTTCTGAGGGGAAGAGGGGTTGACTCTGGGTGGTCCAGCCACACCTCAGCAGCTGAGGAAGTGTCCAGCACTGGGGAGGGGCTGGCTAGAAGCTGCAGTCCAGAACCCCAGTCACAAATAGAGGAACCCACAGGACTTCCTTCAGAAGGGGCACTGGGAAGGGTCAGACGAGGGCAGCTGAGTGCTGCACAGTGAACTGACCCTACCCTGGAAAAACTGAGGGAAATAGCTCATAGGGCTAAGCATTCTCAGGGGGGTAAAGAGTCCATTTACTGGGACAATGGGCTGTTGTACAGAGAATGTACAACAGAGGAAGGGCTAGCTGGTGAGGTACTCCAGCAGCTGGTGTCCTAGGTTCACCATCAGCAGCTTTGGCTTGTACATGATATCCCTTTTCAGGGCACTTGGGAGTGAGGCATGGCGAAAAGCCTCACCAACAATTTCTTCTGGCCTGGTATTGGCAAGGATGTGCAAACATTGCCGACTTGTCCACAGTGCCAGCAGGTAGGAAAATGGGGACAAGGCCAAGGCAGCTTTGGTGCCCTGCCCATTATTGATGAACCCTTCAAGAGGGTAGGCAGTGGACATAGTGGGGCCATTGAGCACCCTAAGTCGCACTGGCAAGCGGTATATCCTGGTAGTTGTAGACTATGCCACTAGATACCCAGAGGCAGTGGCCCTAACATCCTCTGAGGCAGGACCAGTGGCAGATGCACTGTTGGAAATATTTAGCCGGGTGGGCTTTCCACAGGAGGTACTGTCAGACCCGGGTGCCAATTTTATGTCAGGATTAATGAGTAGTTTGTGGGAGAAGTGTGGGGTGAAGCAGCTCAAAACCTCCCCATACCATCCCCAAGCTAATGGTCTAGTGGGCGTTTAATTCAACCCTTAAGACCATGCTAAGGACTTTTGCTGACCAGCAAGAGAGACTGGGACAAATATTTGCCTCATCTCCTATTTGCATACAGGAAGTCCCACAGGAGTCACAGGGTTCTCACCTTTCAAGCTCCTGTTTGGTCATAGGGTGCGGGGCCACTAGATTTGATTTGGGGCGAATGGGAGGGTGACCGTGCCTCCCAAGGGAGTCTGTTGTGGAGTATGTCCTGAACTTGGGACCCACCTTAGGAGCTCATGGGGTTTGCTCAGGAGCACCTGGCCACTGCACAACAGCGGCAGAAAGTCTGGTATGACCGTGGGGCCCGAGCCAGAGAATATGAGGTGGGACAGCGGTGATGGCACTCATCCTGTCCGACAGAATAAGTTACAGGCAGCATGGGAGGGACGATTCTCCATTGTCCAAAAGGTTAGTGACGTCAATTACATGATAGAGCTCCGGACAGGAGATGCAAGCGAAAGGTGTATCATGTTAACATGCTGAAGCCCTACCATGACAGAGAGGAAATGGTCCTCGCATGGTGTGCTCCAGAGGAGGAAACTGAGGTAGATCCACTGGTGGACCTACTTGGGGAGGCCAGGGGTGCATCCTCTGTGGACAACCTTACCCTCTCGGAACAGCTGACACCAGCCCAGGTGCAAGAAATTAGGGGTGTGCTGAGAGAATTTGAAGACATGTTCACAGGGAAACCAGGGTACACCACGATGGCAGAGCACCATGTGGATACAGGGACCCAGGATCCCCTGAAACAGTCCCCCTACAGGGTACCTGAGCAGGTTAAACAGACTGTGAAAGTGGAGCTCAAAGAGATGCTGGAACTGGGGGTAATCCAGGAATCTAGTAGCCCCTGGGCATCACCCGTGGTACTGATCCCCAAAGAGATGGCACCACACGATTCTCGCGGACTACGGAAGCTTAACAGCTGCACGGAGTCTGATGCTTATCCCATGCCCAGAACAGATGAGACCCTGGAGCGACTGGGGAGCCAAGATTTGACCACAATAGACCTAACAAAGGGCTATTGGCAGGTACCTGACCTCACGGCCAGGGAAAGATCAGCGCTTGTTACTCCATTTGGTTTATATGAATTTAAGGTAATGCCATTCGGAATGAAGAATGCACCTGCAACCTTTCAACGGCTTGTAGATCGGATTCTGTCTGGGGGTAGGTGAGTTTGCATTGGCTTATATGGATGATATAGCCATATATAGCCAGACCTGGGATGAGCACATCAAGAATATGTGGATGTGTTCCACAGGTTAAAGAAGGATGGTCTGACAGTCAAGGCAGAGAAGTGCCAGATAGGTATGGCAGAAGTATCCTACCTTGGACACCGGGTGGGTAGTGGACACATCCGTCCGGAGCCTGCCAAGGTTGATGCTATCCTGGCCTGGCCTACTCCTACCACAAAGAAACAGGTCAGGGCATTTCTAGGGACTGCAGGGTACTACCGAAGGTTTGTTCCCCGCTATAGCGATCTGGCTAAGCCCCTGACAGACCTAACCAAGAAGGAAAGCCAGATGCAGTGAAGTGGTCAGAAGGCTGTGAGGTTGCTTTTCAGGAGCTAAAGAAGGCCTTACAGCCCAGCTGTATTGGCTAGCCCCAATTATAGTTTAAAGTTTATGGTTCATGGGGTGCCTCAGATCATGGGCTGGGGACTGTGCTGAGCCAGTTACTCAGCAGGGGAGGAGCACCCAGTTGTGTACCTCAGCCAGGGCTTTGCCCAGAGAGGAGGCATACACCACAATTGAGAGGAATGCTTGGGAATAGTGTGGGCCCTTCAGAAGCTGCAGCCTTACCTATATGGGAGAGAATTTACTGTGGTCACAGATCATAATCCCTGATTTGGCTTCATAGGTCCAGTGGACAAAATGGTAAACTACTACGTTGGAGTTTGGTACTGCAGGCATACAACATGACCATACAGCATCGGAGTGGCAAACAAAATGCAAATGCGGATGGGCTATCTAGGCAGGGCTAATGGCCAGGCTGGATACTTTTGGGCACTTCCTAGTATCAGATGAACGGTTGTGTCACTTGGGGTAGCCCAGGACACGCCTCAATATCTGGGGGGAGATGGACAGAATGGGAAGGAAAGATTTAATGGTTTGGATTCTGTAGATGCCTTATTTTTTAGCAGTGTGGAAAAAATACACTGAGGCTGAAATCCTCCAGCAGCAACCAGCTTGTGGAATTCCTAGCTGCTAGATAAGAGCTAGGTCATAAATATCGAGTGGACATCTCCAGACACACACAGACCTTGCAGACACGGACACAGGGCAGTTTGAATGGATTGGATCATTCAAATATAACCTTAAGGTGAAAAGGAATATAATTGTCACCACAGGTGTTCACTCTGATTGGGACAATTAAATACATACATGTTAGGTGGTTGGTGCATTTAAGGGAGAATAGGATGACCTAGTCTCCATAGACTATATAAGCTTCTGTAAGATAGAGAACCTCTCTTGCCCTGGAAGCTGTGAGGGGAAATATAAGCTTGGAGCCTACCTGGTATGTCCGTGGAGCTGGCAGTTAGAACAGGGCCCAGTGTCTCTTGTAAGGACAGGAAGGTAGTTTAGTGATAGCAAACATATATTTCAGTAATAGCCTTCTTCTTTTGCCATCTGTTGTTTAAAAACATTTGTTTACTTTTCCTGTATGAGTGTTATTCTCGTGTTGTAAATACATTTCCTGTAAATGCTCATTGCACTTTCTGTTAAGTAAAAGCTATTTATTTGCTCAACAGTTGTGACTCTGATGTCATTTTTCTAAGGTAAGATTTGGTTTTCCACTGGCTAAGGTAAACTCTGTGTAGCATCCGCCACCTGAAAGAGACACACTACCAGACTTTAACTTGTGCAATTGCACGTGTGATTATTCAAGTTTGTACACTTGAAAGAGGTGCCGGAAGGAAAGGCCGGCTGGTGGCAGCGAATACCCAAGGACACATACCTCTCTAAAAGCTGTTTCAGCCCAGAGGGAGAGGTGGGTTGTCACAATCATTACTAGATATCTGCAACACATTACTCAAGAGTAACAAGGCCAGCAGAATACATTGCTAGGGGATTCGTTAGTAGTAGTAGGGTGGAACATGATCATGTCTCTCTATAGATCCCTGGTAAGAGATAAGCTAAGGATAGCAGAATGCATAGGTTGGGGATTCGTTAGTAATGAAGTGGACCATGATCATATCTCTCTCTACAGATCCCTGGTAAGAGATATGTGAAGGACAGCAGAATGCATTAGTTGGGAATTCATTAGTAGTACAGTGGAACATGATCATATCTCTCTTCAGATCCTTGGTAAGACCAAGGCAACAAAACTGATGGGTGGAGCAGAAAGCATGTCATGATCAGAGATTAGAAAGCCTGTCTTTGTTTAGCCTACACAGGAGGAGAATCGGAGGGGATCTTCTGTCTTATCATTTGTATAAGGACAACGATCTATAAAGGGACTTAAACATAACTTTTCGCTCAGAACCACATCATACAAGAAGTCATGTGAAATAAATAATAGTACCTTGAAAAAAATTGTAGGAAGATATTTTTCACACAAACAATCATAATATATGGAATTAATTACCAGAGGAAGTAATCACCAGAAGTAACATTTAACTCTTGAAAGATAGACTTGATGCATTCATGAATAGGGGCTTTTCAGATGATTACTTTAACTAATTCTGAGGTTTAAACAAATGGATGTTAACATCTCCTTCTGCATTTAGACTCCAAGTACAAACACCAAGTATAGAGATATGTACAGTAAGAGAGGTAAGAACAGGGGGTGCAGGAATATGTAAGTATGGAGAGAACAGGGTGTGTAGGAATATGTAATATAGAGGATAATGTATGGTCCTCTATCGTTAACCGGTCAGTTAACAGTCGAGGTTGCCAGGCGAACGGTGAAACCTCGAGAGCGAAGCTCGAGAGGTTTACGTCGCCATGGCAACCTGGAGACGGTTAAAATTGACCGGTTGACGATAGAGGGACCATACATTATTTTTTATATTGTATGGTCCCACCTCAAAAGGCTGCTTACTTTTTCTTTAGTAGTCACTGCGGCGCGTTCGTTCAGTCCTTCCTAACGCTGCTGTTCATGCATCCGGTTCCACTGTCCAGCCTTTGTCGCGACCATCGCTGTTAACCTATCGATTAGCAACGTAGCATTGATAGGTTAACAACATATCTACGTTACATCGATAGGTTAACAACCTTAGGAAATGATGATTTCCTAAGGTTAACAGCGTTCTAACATACATTATAATAGAAAGAACAGTATGTGTGGAAATATGGAAGTATGGAGAGAATAATGTAGTACAAGATTGTGTAAATGTGTGAGAGAACAGGGTTGCAGGAATATGTAAGTATGGAAACAAAAGGGTGTGTTGGAATATGTAGGTAAGGAGAGAAAATAGGGTCCAGAAATATGAGTAATAATTTGGTTTCAGAGATGGCCAATCTTTATCCATAATTTGTGGTTGACTACTAATGTAGTTATGGATCATCATCTGTCAGTTTTCAAGTATGAGCAACTACAGGTGCAATTCAGACATTCCCTGAATTGTCCTTTTTTATTTATATCTAGCTCCGTTTATAAATGACATTTATATTAACCAGTTTCTGCTCTTTGTAATGCTCAGGATACAACATCCCAAAGGAGCAACTGCTGTTGCTGTTTGTGCAGGATGAGGAATGCCCATGTGGTGATGTGGAGGGGAATAAAGCCACCCTGCAGAAGAAGCAGCTTGAAGACACTACCTGCAGTAAGTGGAGAACTTGCTAATGAGTTTATATAATGCTGTATGCTGATGATGCTGTGTTCTATAGATGTTCTAGTGATCCCAGCTGTCTCAATGCACAGATTGCTGGAGACCTCCTAGAACTGGAATAGAGGTTTGTGATCAATAAAATAGTCCTCAGTGCAAAAAAGACCAAGACAATTTTGTTTGGCTCTAGAAATTTGGGGGTTACCAGACAAGACCTATTTCATCTCTACTTCATCCAGAACACTTATAGATGTAGTTGAGTCCACTAACTACCTTGGCGGTTATGTGGACCAGAAAATTTCATTTAGAACCTACACTGACTATATAAGTAAGACCCTCCTTAACCAGAAAAGTGGCTTACTATACAACCTTCACAATTTCCTAACTAGGGACTCGCAGCTACTCATTGCTACCAGTACTGTACTTCCCCTTCTACAATACAACACCCCCATCTTGCAATCCCTGAGATACTCCGAGTTCAACAAGCTTAGCGTATTCACCAATTATTTTGGTCGTTTTAACTCTGAAGCCCCACCTAGGAAGTACAATTGTGAGGTGTTGCATTTACTGAACTGGTCTTCCTTTGAGGGCTGGATAGAGTACTCTCTCGTCTGCCTGGACTTTAAGCTTGTCAGTCCTCCCATCCCTTAGACTATGTGACATCCTCACAATTAAATCCTTCAGAATGGTCCTGTGTTCCTCCAGAAGTACTCTATTAGAGATACTAGAGTTAGATCCTGTGTGGGAAGGAGGTTCTTTGCAACTTGCACACCTAATCTCTGGAATTCCCTACCGTCTACTCTTCTGGAATGTTCCACATTAGGTGGATCTGCAGCTTATCCATTAGGTAGGGAAATGGGCAGACTGGGTGGGCCAAGTGGTCCTTATCTGCCGTCAAATTCTATGTTTCTATGTTTCTAAAGCAGTAGTACTAGATAATTAGGAAGTGATTATCAAAATTCTGCTTTTTTGGCTGGAATCATGCAGCCATAGTTCCAGTTTCCATATCTGTAAATATTTTTTCTAGAGATCTTTAGTTTTTTTAGATATTTAAATTGTATTGTTTTTGGAGATACACAGTAAATATGGCTGCTGCCTAATTTTCAGCTGTGCTCCCTCCTCACATCACATCATGTCTTTTGTTTACTTCCATGGGATCTTGTGCTGCTCATTCCTGCTGTCCCTCTGTAGTACTGTGAGTCATGCGCATACGCAGTTGGTGGCAGGGGGTTCCAGTTCAACATAGCAGGTGGGAGAAATGTAAGCAAAAACAAAAAAAAAGGGGAGCAAATTACAGTGTGATAATACAGTGAAAACAAGAAAGATTACCAGGTAAGTACTGAACAGAGCACAGAAACAAACTGCTGCAAAAGATCCAATTTTTTATCTAGTACTGCTGCTTTAAGGAAGGACTCCAGTGTTGTTTTGCTGGAGTGCAGCCTCTGCTGCTTTAGTTGGTGACTCTTACTTGTGTTATCATAACTGCCTTGGCTTGCATAGCCTGGTTCATGTTTATTCTCCTAATCTATTTTCCCTGCCTTGGGTAGTCAAAGATTGTTATTAATAGTTTGTCACATGCTGGTACTCCCTGTTTTGCCATATGTATTTCTTTGATCATTTATATTGACTATGTCATATCTGACTGTTCTCAGATCATGTAGTTTGACAATGTACTGTCTGACTGTTGTCATTAGTTCACCACTGACGCGTATGTTTCAGTGAACCTACCCAGTTAACAAAATTAATAAATAAAAATATTTTTTTTCTCTAACTGTTGTCGAGAAAGGGGTTAAGAAGAAGAGGAAAGAAGTGTAGAGTTGGAGGAGCAGGTTGTATAGATTACGAGGAGGTAGTGATGATGTCAGAAAGACATAAATAAGTAAAGCTAACATGTTAAGGGGAGGATGTCCCACACAAACCTCACTGACTACTTTCACTCAGTGCCGCAGGCAGTGGACAAAGGTCAGTCTGTGGATGACCACGGCTTGGACTTCACCAGTATCCTCAACTTTGTGCTGCACATGAGACTTGTGATAATGCGGAGAGGGACCTGGGATTGGGGGAGAGATTATCCAGCTGGAGAAGCAGTGTGCTAAAGGACAGAACATGGGAGGTGGTGGTAAATATAACTCAGTTGGGGTTTAGGAAGATGAGAAGTGGGGTGACACATGGTTCAGTACTTGGACTTTTAAGTATGTTCACCTACAGTTCTGCCCTGCAGTTAACAATGGACGATCACACCCTTTTGCTCAATATTTACTAAGGAGAGGTAGGCTGCTGGTTAACTAGGATCTGCAGCTTATCCAGTAGGTAGGGAAATGGGCAGACTGGGTGGGCCAAGCAGTCCTTATCTGCCGTCAAATTCTATGTTTCTACGTGATGGGCCACAGATAGGAGAAAAGTGCATAAAAAGAAGGGAGATGGACACTAGCCCTTTTACAGACGAGAGAGTCCTCAAGGAACTAGAGCAGCTAAAGGTTGATAAGGCAATGGAGCTAGATGAGGTGCACCCCAGAATACTGAGAGAACACAGGAAGGAGCACACTGCATTGCTGAATGCTTTTTTTCAACCTATCATTAACAAGGGGGTAGTCCTGGAGGACTGGAGGAGAGAGGATGTGGTCCCGCTTCACAAGAGTAGGAACAGGGAGGAGCCAGGGAACCATAGACCAGTAAGGCTGACTTCAGTGGTGGGCAAAGTTACGGAAGCACTACTAAAAGAAAAGATTGCGGAATACCTTGTGACAAATGGATTGCAGGATCCGAGGCAGCACGGATTCTCAGTGGAGGGGGTAAGAAAACATGAGAGAGGGTCTAAAGAGGTTGGAAGAATGCTCAAAGGTATGGCAGCTGGGTTTAAATGCCAAAAAGGGCAAAATGATGCACTTGGGGCACAGGAACCCAGGAGCAATGTACTATTTTGGAGGGAGGAGGGGACAGGTGACAACAACAAAACAAGAAAGGGACCTTGGCATTATTATATCGGATGACCTGAAGGTAACAATGCAGTGTGAAAAGGCAGTAGGAAAGGCACTTAGGATGCTGGGGTGCTTAGGGAGGGGGATAACCAGTAGAAAGACTGGAGTGTTGTTACCATTGTATATAGAGCAATGGTGAAGCCTCACCTGGAGTACTGTGTCCGGTTCTGTAGGCTACATCTCAGGAATGACACAAATCAGGTGAAGGCAGTACAGAGGAGGGCTACTAAAATAATACATGGTCTGCAGCTGAAGTCCTACGAGAGAGACTCAAGGAATTAAATATGTACTCTTTAGGTGATAGAAGGGAAAGGGGAGACAAGATGGAGACATTCAAGTACATCACGGGCATCAACAGGGTACAGGAAGGGCACAGGATGGTAGCATTCATATAAAAAGGTGCACACAGACAAGGGCCCATGATTTGAAGCTGGAAGGGGGAGGCTCAGAGGGATAATGAGGAAATACTTCTTTAGCAAGAGGGTGGTGGATGGCTGGAACAGACTCCAGCAGAGGTAGTAGGTGCCAAAATGGTAGGAGGATTCAAGCATGCATGGGACAGGAACAAGGGAACCTTAGTTGCAGGGCTTGGGGGGGGGGCGAAGATCATGTAGGATCTGCGGTAACACAGTATGTAGGGAATTTTACAGGGTAGATTAGGTGGGCCAGAAAGTCTTTTTCTGCTGACCGATTCCATGTTTCAGTAGTGTAGGTGATTTAACCCCACCCTTCAGTAGGGCAGCAACTGCTCCTCCAGTATTGTTCTGTAGTGCTAGAAAAAGGGCCCACGTATATGATGTAGGACATAAGCCCAGCCTCCAGTAGGGCAGCAACCCTCCTCCAGTACTGCCCTGCAGTGCAAGCAGTGAAACAGCCCACATATGTGGTGTAGGACTTAACCCAAACCTGCAATAGGGCAGCACACCTCCTCCAGAGCTCCCTTATAGTGTCAGCAATGGAAGGTCCACATCTCTGGTGCAGGACATAATCCAACTCCTTACTGTCCTGCTGTGCCAGCAATGAAAGATCCCACATCTCTGGTGTAGCACTTAACCCATACCTAAAATAGAGAAGCAAGTGACCTACAGTACTGCCCTGCAGTGCCAGCAATGGAAGAGCCCACATCTCTGATGTAGGAATACCCCATCCTGCAATATAGCAGCAACCCTCCTCCAGTACCAGCAATGGAAGATCCCACATCTCTGGTATAGCACTAAACACAAATCTGTAGTATAGCAGCAACCTTCCACCAGTACTGTCCTGCAGTGCCAGCACTGGAAGTTCCCACATCTCTTGTGTGCTTTAACCCAAACCTGCACTAGAGCAACAACCCTCCTCCAGTATTGCCCTGCAGTGCCAGCAGTGGAAGATCCCACATCTCTGGTGTAGGACATAACCCCGACCTGCAATAAAGCAGTAACCCCTCCTCCAGTACTGTCCTGCAGTGCCAGCAGTGGAAGTTCCCACATCTCTTGTGTACTTAACCCAAACCTGCAATAGAGCAACAACCCTCCTCCAGTACTGCCCTGCAGTGTCAGCAATGAAAGATCCCATGTCTCTGGTGTAGCACTCAGCCCAAACCTGCAGTAGGGCAGCAACCCTCCACCAGTACTGTCCTGCAGTGACAGCAATGGATGTTCCCACGTCTCTGGTGTAGCACTTAAACTCATCCTGCAGTATAGCAGCATATATCCATCCTGTTCCATTCATCCAGTAGCATGGACTGGCTTAACCAGAGTCTTAATTTAGATTTCAGTACTCTCGAATCGTGGTTCTCGGATAACCATCTAATTCTTAATACCTAAAAAACAAAGCTATAATATTCCACAATCCCTTCTCTAAATCCCCTACAACATCCTCACAACACCCTCTCAATAACTGTTCTATTTCCAGGGATTCCATAGAAGTAGTCCAAAACTTTAAGTTCTTAGTGCTGCACCTAGGCTCAACCTTCTCTTTAGAGACACGTCTCCTTGCTAACTAAAACTATCAACCAGAAGTTAGGTCTGTTACATTGTCTCCACCCCCTTTTATCCACCATCTCCTGCTAGAAAATTGCTGCCACATCCCTCCTCCCCATACCTTTCTGTGGCGCACCACTTCTTCTCTCTACACAATCTTCATCCATTGCTCGACTCTGACAACTCTGTTACAGGATCGTGCATTGTACCTTAGGGGCTGAACTTACAAAGCATCACTGTGATATGATTACTCTCCATTGGCCAGATTATGATTCTAGGCTACAATACCTCACATTATGCTTTGTATATCAGCTAGTGAATCTTTCCAATCCCCGTGTCTAAGAGGAACTATCGTAAACATAGAAATATAGACTTTGACGGCAGATAAGGACTGCTTGGCCCACCTAGTCTGCCCATTTCCCTACCTACAGGATAAGCTGCAGATCTTAGTTAACCAACAGCCTATTTCTTCCTACCCCCAACAAGAATTGCCTTATATCTGTCCCATGCATTCTTTATTTCTCCCACAGTTTTAGACCCCACAACCTCCTCAGGAAGGCTGTTCCATGCGTCCACCAACCTCTCTGTGAAAAAATACTTCCTCACATTGCCCCTGAGCTGTCCCCCCTCTATCTTCAAATTGTGTCCCCTTGTTCTTGCACATCTCTTTTTCTGAAAGATGCTACCCTCTTGGACTTTGTTGATTCCACTGAGGTACTTAAAAGTTTCTGTCATGTCCCCCTTTTCCCTCCTTTCCTCAAGGGTATACATATTAAGCTCCTTTAGTCTCTCCTCATATGGCTTCTTTTGCAGACTCTGCACCATTTTAGTTGCCCTCCTCTGGATTGCCTCCATCCTGTCTATGTCCTTGTGGAGATGGGGTCTCCAGAACTGGACACAGTACTCTAGAAGGGGTCTCACCAACTGTCTGTACAGAGGGATAACAACTTCCTGTTTTCGATTGGTGATGCCTCTCCCTATACATCCCGGTATCCCCCCAGCCCTCCCTACTGCCTTCTCACATTGCTTGCTAACATTAAGGTCATCTGGTATGATTACCCCCAGGTCCCTTTCCATTTTTGTTGTTCTTACTACCCCCCCATTGTGTAATCTTCCCCTGGGTTTTTGTTTCCCAGGTGCATTATTTTGCACTTCTTTGCATTAAATCCAAGCTGCCATAGTTCTGACAATTCCTCCAACCTTGCCAAGTCCCTTCTCATCCTTTCCATGCCTCCTTGTGCACCAACCCTGTTGCAGATCTTCATGTCATCTGCAAAAAGGCATACTTTTCCTTCCAGTCCCTCTGCGATGTCACTTATAAAGACATTAAAAAGGACTGGACCCAGTTTTGAACCCTGCGGTACCCCACTAGTAACCCCTCTTTCTTCAGAGCAGGGCTTGACAAATCCTATAGCCCGACGTCCCGGACAACAATTTTTTGCCTGGGAACAAGCAGATACCGAAGTTCTGCTTGTTCCACAGACTAGTAATCTGCAGGCAGGGTTTAAAATTGTGCCCCAGTTTAGCGCCTTGCTATTTTTTAAAATATTGCTGCCATTGTCCCCGATTGCCACTAGTGGCCACTGCGGAGCACTGCCGGAGATTGCTGAAAGGCCACCGAAGTGAGCTCCTGAGTATGAAACCGCACGAGAAGAGAAGCTTTTGCTGGGAAGAAACCTGCCCTTTGCGAGGGAACTCCATTTCTTGCTGGTACCATCTGTAACGTCGGGAGTTTGTCCGCGCCATGGAGTGCCATGACCGTTCGGTTCAGCAAGCCCATCCAGCATCTCGAGAATCCAGGAGTCGAGAGGGAGTGTCCAGTGTCGGTAAACCAGAGAGAAGCAGCGAGACCAGAAAACCCTGAGTCTGAGACCGAAGGTCTGGTAGGTAAGTACTGAAAGGGCATGGGGATGTGCTACTGCTGCAGTGCTTACAACAGAATTCAAAAACTGGAAGGCTCATTGTATTACCGAAAGGGAGTGCAATGGGAGGGGAGTCTAAAGGGGCAGAGTACATCAGCAGAAACTAAATCTAAGTTGGGCAGGGGAAAGTGATAAGCAATCGCTGATTAAAAAAAGTGTAAATAATTTAAATTTTTGTAGCATTCTTGGGGACTAATACTGATCAGTTACCCCGGTAAAAGTCGTTACTTCACCAATGTTTCTATCGCTGCTTCGCTTCCTCTCTCAAGTATTTCCTTGAGCTTGCATCGTGGGGTTTAAGTTATTTTTAGATGCAGTTCTCAGGTGGAAGCAAGGGAGTTCAGGTATTCCGAGGCTGCTAATGAAAACAGTCACTGCTCTCCCATTGCTTGCCTTCGACCGCTCGGGGATCCAGTGGCTGTGCAGCGGGAAGCGGCTGGTCCTGATTAGTTTCTGTGATTGTCTCAGCCCACTCTCTGCATATCGACTGCCAATCCTCCTCCTCCTATACTGTATGTCAACCCCTTAACTTGATACCCTTCTGCTGCAGTTAGATCCAAGGCTGTGGATTCCAGGTCTCTTAGTGCCTCAAATCTATTAGATGTTTTGACAGGTGTCAGCCCTGCAGACGTGCTACTGGCATCCAACAGTACTCGCTGGCTTTGCAAGTTTCTGTACCTGTTCCTCTTCAAGGATACTCTTTCCTCCGTGTCGTTCCTTGTTTTTCCTTTTGTTTCCTCCTTTTCATCTGATGCCAGCCAGGGTGGTACAAATCAGGTAGCCGGGGGGGAGGGGGGTTGCTATTGGGGAGCAAGCACAGCAGGGAAATTAAACATTCAGATGTGCTGCATTTACAGTTTTTCTTCCTCTCTGAGTCTAACATGTGGGAGATGTTTAAATCTCCTCGGGGACATTTCCATGCTGCTGTCCTGAGAGAGGGAGGGAACAAGCAGACTGTCACTACTCTGGGTGACTGTGACTAGTAAGCCAGGTTGTGTTGCAGCTTGCATAAGGTCAATACATGAATACAGCTATTAGATGATTGTGTGAGGATACTGAGAGGCATGACAGAGAACAGACAGCTTTGATAAGCATGTGATAGACCAGTATAGGCAGGGTATTTTGTTTGCTATGCTAACTCAGAGATGTTGCTAACAACATCTCTGAGCAGCAGATAATACCTTGCCTTGCTGGTCTGTCACTTACTCATCAGACATCTGTCTGTTCCCTGTCATGCCTCTTCCTCACACAACCATCTGACAGCTGCACAATGACCAAGTTTTATGCAGAGCTGCAACATAAACTGGCTTACTGGTCACCATGAGTCACCCAGAGAAGTGACAGAGTCTGCTTGTTCCCTTCACTGGTAAGCTTGCTTCATCAGAAATTATTGATATTTCTGCTGTCCTCAGATTTTCCTCATGCTTTGCTGCGAGTCCCTCTTTCAGGACAGCAGCATGGAAGAGTCTTAGAGATGGTTGGTCAAGTCAGGCTTAGTAGTGACAGTCTGCAGTTTGCTGCTCCCATTGTTCACTGCATGCTGTATGTTCTTCACCTGTATGGTGTGTGCACGGCATAACTGAGTCATACAACTGCCAGATTACAGGGAGCAGACTGGGAAGTCAGAGTGACCAGAACTTGGTTCTGCTGTAGTTGTACATAATATTTATTATTGCTCTGCGACTGCATAATAATCTTTGTTGCCAATTCATATATTGTGAGGATTTATTTTGTCACTGGACTGTGCCCAGCCAGGGTACTTAACTTACAGATGTTACAGTGCCAGAGATCTTACACCTGCAGCACTGCTAATTGGTTAAAAAGCATAAAGCAGTCCCAGAAGTTTGTTTTTGTGCCAAAATAAAGAAAAAAAAGATACCGTAACCTAGCTCTAACTACTAGCTCTAGCTGACTCTAGTACTACAAATAACAATAAGTAGTAATATAACTACTTACAGAGAGAGGAGACAGAGCAAGGGTTGAGGTTTTATTTTGGCCAGCCCAGAAAAGTAAAGGAAGTGGGCAAACTAAAAATAAATAGTAAGCTGGTGTTGTGTACTGCAGTTGGTGCATTGTGATTGTGCCTTGCCAGCTTGCCTACTACTGTGCGAACCAGCTAGCCTAGCTTGCTACAGTGGTGGAAGCCAAAGGTGGGTGGGTGTGCATGTGTGTGGTGGCTGTAAATGAGACCAGACAGAGGAGCCTGTCCTGAAAGGGTAGAGATGCTAATTCTGTCACAATCCTCTCCATCCTGACAAACAAAATGAAAGAATAAAAATCATGTTCTCCTTATTGTGTATTACAACCCTAAAAACTGATACTAATAAATCTGTTTAGGTTTTCCGTATTTTTATACTTTCTGTTAAAAATATGCAATTTTTTTACCTGGATTACCAACTCGATCACCCAGACAACTACTTTTTGACAAGCTACTTGTCCGTGGACAAGTACCTAATTTTAAAATTTGTCAAGCTCTGCTTCAGAGTGGACTCCATTTACAATTACCTTCTGTGTCCTGTTGTCTAGCCAATGTTTTACCCAGGCTACCACCCTGGGACCCACTCCCAGGCTGGTTAATTTGATTATTAATCTTTTGTGTGGGACTGTGTCAAATGCCTTGCTAAAATCTAGGTAGGCCATGTCCACAGCCCCTTCCTGGTCTACTACTTTGGTCACCCAGTCAAAGAAATCAATTAGATTCGTCTGACATGACCTTCCCGCTGTGAACCCATGCTGCCTTGGGTCCTTTGTCCCACTGGCCTCTAGGTACTCAACAGTTCTTTCCTTCAGAAGTGATTCCATCATTTCCCCTACCACAGAGGTCAAACTGACAAGTCTGTAGTTTCCTGCCTCTGTCTTGCTCCCACTTTTGTGAAGTGGAATCACATTCGCCTTCGTCCAGTCCTCAGGTACCACCCCATCCTCCCATGAATTGTTGAAAAGGGTAGTCAGTGGTGTCACTAGTTCTCCCCTTAATTCTTTTAGAATTCTTGGGTGAATTCTGTCAGGCCCCATTGCTTTGTCCATCTTCAGTTTTAGGAGTTCTTTCAGAACCCTTTCTTCTGTGAAAGGACTGGGATCGACCCCCACCCCCAATCCAGAGTGCTTCTGTTAATTGGATTAGGCACCCTCTCCCTCCTCCTCTTCTGTCAATACTGAACAGAAGTATTCATTCAGTATTCCTGCTTTTTCACTGTCCCTCTCTGCCCACCCACCGTCCATTCTATTCAGCCTCACTGTCCCTCCCTTTGTCTTTCTGTGCTCCCGGATGTACCTATAAAAGGTTTCATCCCCTTCTTAACCAAGTTGGCTATCTTTTCCTCAGTTTTGGCCTTTGCTATTCTGACTTCCCTCCCTGCTTCCTTCTGCCTTATTGGGTACAGTTCTCTGTCCTGCTCCTTCTGTGTTTTCCTTATACTTCCTAAATGCTATCTTTTTCTCCCAAACCTTCCCCGCCACCTCTTTTGAGAACCATAGTGGCTTTTTCTTTCGTTTTGATTTGTTTATTTGCTTCACACAAAGGCTTGTTGCCTCTGTGATGGCAGTGTTGATGTTTCTCCATTGTTGTTCCACTCCATCTTCTAGCCTGTTTGCTAGTGCTTTTCTAAGGCACTCTCCCATCTTGCCAAAGTCAGCCCTCCTGAAGTCCAGTACCCTCACTTTTGTATGGCTTGACTCTATAGCTGAGTTTATCATGAACCACACTGTTTTGTGGTCACTTGTTCCCAGATGGCTACCCCCTTCTAGATCTGAGATCCTCTCACTGTCCCCATTTGAGAGTATGAGGTCTGAGATTGCTTCCTCATGAGTAGGTTCCTAAACTAGCTGTCAGAGGCATGCCACCTGTAGGGCATCGAGAATGGTCCTGCTGTTGGATGTGGCTGCAGCAAAGGTGCTCCAGTTAACATCTGGCGTCTTCAGGTCCCCCATCAACAATATCTCCCCTTTCTCTGTCATCCTAAGAATGCCTTCTATAACATCCTTATCCATTCCCTCCCCCTGACATGGGTCTCAGTATACAACCCCTGTGCGGATTGTGGTGCCATTTCCAGTCTCTAAGGTGACCCACAGTGCCTCCTCTCCTCCCTGTTTACTATTTTGTTCTGTTGCTTTTATCCCTTCCCTTACCTAGAGAGCTACTCCTCCCCCTCTTCTCCCCTCTCTGTCTCTCCTGTAGGTTGTGTACCCTGGTATGTTAACATCCCAGTTATGGTCCTCTGTGTACCATGTTTCTGTGGCTGCTGTGATATCCAGGCATCCCTTTTCCATCAAGGCCACCAGTTCAGGGAGCTTGTTGCCCAGACTACAGGCCTTGGTTCTCATTACCCTCCATTTCTTGATGGCCTTACCCCCTTTTTACCCCATCCCTGTCCTTATTGCCTTGGTCATTTTCTCCATTCACCCCTGCCCTTCTCCCTATCGACATCCCTATCTTGGCGTTTTACCTCACTTACTACCCTGGTTTGTTTTTTTGGGCTGAGGGCTAAATTTCCTGCAAAGAAGCTTTTAGTTCTCTCAGGCCTTCACTTTACCTATTCTAGCAACCCCAAAACTTCACTGACTCACTGGAAGGCAATCTTTTGCATACTTTGCCACCACTGCCTGGAATACACTACCTCCTCATCTTCTCTCTTGCCTTTCACTATCACTATTCAAACAAAGTCTGGACAGAACCAACATGGCTGCGGCGAGTGTTTATGAGTGTTGTTGAAGAAGGCTGCAAGCAAGAAGGTGGCAGTTATAACACTGCATATATGCAATGCTCGTGCATGCACAGTCTGCTTCGGTGCTGCCATCTTGTGCATAGCAACCATCACTTCTGCTATTATGGAACAAAAACAAAGTGCCCCAAAAGTGGGTGCCTTTATGTGGCCAGCGGAGGAGAAGAGCCACATAAACACACTACTAAAAACTGTTGCAGCACTGCAGAAGCACACTAACAGTCCAGTTATGTGCTTCCAGAGTGCTATACCAGTGCTTGTGTTGCCATAGCGACTACGGAGCTTCACCCCGCAGCCATAAAAATCACTTGGTATACATCTGCTCAAACCTTCTATCTGCACTTGCTTTTGCTAACTCAGTTCCTTATTTTACTCTGTCTTAATAATCATAGAAGCATTTCTTAAAAAGTATTTCTAAAAACATGCCCATTCTCTGCCCTATTATGAACTCCCTGACTCTATTATTTCTCATTATTCTGCTGATGCAGTCTTAATTGAATCTGTTACATTAAAGTCTGTAAACTCCATAACTCTGTATGCTCTGCTGTAAATAACTTTGTAATGTATGTATCGTATTTTCTCACTGTATCAACTTTTGGTGCCTTGATGACCTCATTGAGTGTTTGCTGAATTTATTTATTTATTGAAAAGTATCAGAATTACAATCCTTTGAGTCAGAGACTCCTTTTCAAAGTCTCCACATCAAGAATTTTAACATTTTGACATAACATGTAGTGGGAAATACAATAATGGATAAATATTTTGACATAACATGTAGTGGGGAAGTACAATAATGGATAAAAT
Organism: Neoceratodus forsteri; assembly: GCA_016271365.2. Classification (NCBI taxonomy): domain Eukaryota; kingdom Metazoa; phylum Chordata; order Ceratodontiformes; family Ceratodontidae; genus Neoceratodus; species Neoceratodus forsteri. The sequence continues at coordinate 387,367,824 of CM057457.1, read as the reverse complement.
AAGTATATATACAGTTTAACATACATATAGGTAGGGAAATGCAATAATGGATAAAATAAGAATATAGGCAGAATAAAGTGACTGGCATTACAAAAACATGGTTGATAGTGCACTGATAGGATTAAAGGATGACCTAGGACAGCTGGATAGCTAGTAGAGATCAGGCAGGACACGTTCCATTGTCAGGCTTGATAGAATGTAAGGTGGTGGTCAGCATATGACAGTGGGTAATTGATGGCTATGTAATTGTGAACTGGGCAAGACAGAGTCCGTTGTTGGGGGGGGTGGTTAGGGGAAGTTACAGGAGCGAGAGGCGAGGAGGTGGTTTCGGAGCAGGGCTATGAACCGACCATGCTTAGTTTCGAGGGTTATGTAGCGGGGAAGGAGTTGAACCAGGAAGGGGCTCTATAGTAGAAGGAGCATTGGCCAAGGGAAATTTTGAGTCGAGGTACTAGAAGGGTAGATTTGAGCAAGCTCCAGGTGGTCCTGGTGGCAGGAGCAGGTAGTAGGAGGGGGAAGAGGCTGGGGCAGTTAGGCCAGAGGATATCTTTCTGGCTAGGAGGCAGGTTTGGTGTTTTAGTCTGCCGACAAAATCTAGCCAGTTTGATTGGCTGTAGAGTGCGCCGGTGTAGGTGGATTTTGGGCAGCCTAGGGCAAGGTGACAGGTCTTGTTTAGAGCAATGTTTACTCATAGAAGGGCAGTATTGTCAGTAGCTCCATAGATCAGAATGACGTAGTCTATGATAGCTAATAGGGAGGACAAGATGTCGTGCTGGAGGGCTTTGGGGGGAGACAGCTCCGATGTCAATAAAGTAGGCCAAGACTGGAGTTAACAGAGGTACAGAGGAGGTGAATATGGTCATGGAAGGTAAGGGCGGGGTTGAAGGTGACTCCTAGGTACTTAAAGGTATTCACCTGTTCAAGAGGAAGTGAGAGGGAAGTGTTGAAGTGAAGTGGAGAGTGTTTGAGTCTATTTGATGGTGTGCAAAAAGCATGACTTTGGACTTTTTTTGGTTCAGAACAAGCTTATACTTGATGAACCAGAACTCAGCCTCGGTGAAAGTGCTCTGGAGGGAGAGTTCTAAGGAGGCAGGGTTAGTGTGGGAAGTAGAGGACAGCATCATCCTCATAGAGGAGGATATTCCTGGAGCATGCCTTAGGTAAGGAGTTAAGGTAGTCACTGAACAGAAGGGGCCCAAGGATGGACCCCTGTGGGACACCAGAGAGAACAGGAAGGGGGTTTTGAGAGGGTATTGCAGGTTTTGACCTTCTGTGAGCGGACCGATTAAATAGTCAGAGAACCAGGCCGTGGCTTCCTGGGCCAGACTTAGGTGAAGGAGAGTAGAAAGGAGGGTGTGACTGACAGTGCTGAACGCCTTTGGTACATCTAGGAAGACTGCGCCAACCAGCCTGCCATGGTCCAGGACAGAGTGAATTTAATTGGAGAATTCCAAAAGGGCAGTAGAGGTGCTGTGGCCTTGTCTGAATCCATGTTGTTCAGCAGATAGGAGGTCATATTTAGAGAGGTATTCAGTGAGTTGGTTCATGGCAATGTGTTCAAGGGCCTTAGAGAGAGGGGGAAAGATGAATATTGGATAGTAATTGCAGGGGAAGAGGCTGTCACCAGTTTTGTGGATTAGGGTAATGATTGGCGTCTTCCAGATGGAGGGGAATTTACCAAGACAGAGCGAGAGGTTTAGGAGGCGGGAGGGAGAGAGAATCTCATCTAAAGCCAAGCTCAGGATCTGAAGGTCAAGTGAGTCGCTGCTATGGCGAGCGCCACGCAGGGCTTTAACTGAGGTAGGGTTTGATCTCCAGAGGGGTAAGGACACAGAAGCGGGATGGGGATGGATGAATTGAAGAAGTCGGGGTAGGGAGGATAGAGCTAAGGTCGGAGAAGGAGGTATTAAGTGTGTCAGAGACCAGCTGTATGTCATTAGTGATAGACCCGTTCACATTAAGTTGGTTGGGGAGGCTGGCTTTGTCATGGAGGGATTTCGTATTTTCCCAAACTTTGCGGCCAGTGTCCCAGGATGAGGTCAGAGTGGATTTGAAGTGTTCAGCTTTAGCTTTTCGGAAGGTCCAAGTGCACCTGTTACGTGCAGTCTGATAGTTGTCTGTCAGTTGGGCTACCAGAATCAAGGGCTTTTTTCCATAGGTCATCACGATGTCGCATTAGGTCAAGGAGGGGCAAGGAGATCCAGGGGGTGTCATGCCCTTTAACCATCCTCTTAGTGGGGGGGGGAATCTGTTACAGGCTTCATTAAAGGTGCTAAGGAAATAGTTAAGGGCAGCATAAAGGTCCTGGGAGTGATACAGAGGGGACCAGTCACATAGGACGAGATAGGATTTCAAGTGTCTAAGCTTTCCTGGCCTAAGCAATCTGGTGAGGACAACTTTAGGAGGTGGCTTCTTTACCAGACAGGACCAGGTGCAGAGAATGAGAGTGATCACTTAGGGTGTTGGGGAGGATGGTGATGTTAGTGATTTTGTGGGGAATGGTTGGACATGACAAAATCAAGTAAGGTGGTGACACCACTATTGTGATTGAGGTGTGTGGGCAAGTAGATAGTTGGGTGATGTCAAGAGCTGCTAGAACATCTTTGTAGGGGGATGCTGAGAGGGAGAGTCAGTTTATGTTGAGGTCTCCCAGTGTAATTAGCTCAGTTTTGGGGGGAGCTGGGAGAGATAGTCAGCGAATAATTGGAAGGCAGGTTTCTGGCCTCATGGTGGAATGTATACAGCTGTGAGTATCAGAGGGGCCCTCGAGAGACTAAGGGAAATATTGAAAGATAGAGATTGGGCACCACTAGCTAGCTGGAGGGGGGCAAGAACTTAAAAGGAATCTTGCAGGTAGATTGCACAGCCACCCCCATGTTTGCCAATTCTATCACTGCGGTAAAGAGAGTATACAGGAATTGAGATGGAGGAGTCTGGAGTGGATTTGAATAGCCAGGTTTCCACAAGGGTGATGATAGCAGGTTGATGTTGAGCTATCCAGACCTGGACGCCATTTAATTTTTTGAGATACTGCAGATATTAATGGAAGCAGTGTGTAATTCTAGCGCTGGGGCCGATGATTGGGAGGGGCGGGGGCAGGTTAGGCTTGATGTTCCCACTATAAAGAGAAGCAGGGAGAGAGTTCTGAAAAGCAGCCAGTGTAAGGCTTTTTTGTGAGCAGTCAGGGTGGTCCGAGTCTTGGTGGGTCGAGAGGGATAGGTAGGGAACGAAGACTAGGGGTGGCAAGAATGAGACAACCAGGCGGGGTTGCAGGGAGGAGGGCAATGGGACTTGGAGAGGGAGGGGAGAGGATAACAGGCGAGGGTAGAGTGGAGATGTGTGTGTAGTGGGGGTGGGTGTTTGGGGGTGTGGCTTGGGGGGCAACGGGGGAGAAGTGTAATGAGGAAGAGCTAGATAGATGCAAGTAGGCGGGAAGGGGCACCATAGTGTGCATGAGGGGTGGGAGAGGGACAAATGAGGTCTACAGACACAGGTTGGTAGGGCAGCCTGGATAGCGAGATGTAGGGTACCAGACTGCCATGGAGAGGGTACAAGAATCGAGACTCGGGGAGAGATAGTAGCTAAGGGGAAAGATGCTGGGGAAAATCAAGGGAGGTGGGTAGGAGCTACGGGGGGCAGGAGAAAAGGCTAAAAGTATAGAACACCGCCTCCTAGAGGCCAGGTGGTGCAACAACAGGAGGAGAGAGAGCCAGGAAAGTAGAGGGGAGTTAGTGTGAGGGGAGGAAAAACCGTGCAGAGAAGCCATGAGAGCCCTCTAGTGGTAGGAGAAAATAACTTGCTAGAGCAAGTTTAGACACTTAGTCATGTGATGGGGAGGGGGACTATAAATTAAGGGATGCCCTTGGGTGTTTATTTACTGTTCTTATCATCTGTTCTTTGTACTGTGTTGTACTGCATTGTATTAAATTAACTGGTTGCCATTTTTTCTCATAGGAGAAGCTGGATATAATTCTCCGTTGTAACTCGGGGGTCATAACGGCGTACAAGGGCCTGCTCGAGCTCACTTACAGTGCTGCAAAAACTGCCATCAAGTGCTAGTAACAGAAACACATCAGTGAACCATTCGGTGACTTTGAAAACTGTTTTCAAAAACCCAAATAAGCCCACAAAGTAAATATGATCCTCAGTAGCCTTTTCTTTATTTCTGTCCAAGATTGCAGTTAAAATTGTTCTTAAAACTGCATTCCCAGTCATCGCATTGCTCGCACATTTCAAACAGGCCCTAGCTGTGAGACTCACGCACTGTCTCTTTCTCTCTCTCTCTTTTGCCGCCTAGGTAACAAATACCTAAAGCAATTCAAATTCGAACAAAAACTGAAATCTTACCTCAAGTTCATGTTTTTACACGTTTCCTTTCATTTGCGACTGATCTCCAGTAATAACTGTTTTCTCAATTGCTCATTTCACAAACTACCATTTTCAGACCAATCCACAGTATGTGAGTAAAAGCAAGCAATTCCTATCTAAAACTGCTTTATTCACAGAAATACAAAAACAGTGTTGTAATATGTTAAATCTATATTCCATTTCTTGTTTAATGCTGTTTCATTCTGCTGAATAAAAATAAACACACAGCACTCTGTTTCACAGACATATTTTTTTATTTAATAAAATCTGGAGAAAAACTGGCACTCAGCAATTACATAAAACAACACATGGGGGAAGAGTGCAAAACTCAGATTCAGTGTACATCCTCAGTGTGGGATGCTGTGATAAACACCTTGTTTATGTGGCATCCCACACCTTGGGTGTGCATTAAATTCTCGTTATGCTCCCCCATGTATTATTCTATATTTAACGTATAGATTTTGAATTTAATACTGCAGAAAGTATACAAAACATTTTGGTAATATTATCACTCCTGAAGTGATAATACCACAGTTCAAGAGTGATACTACTACAGTATCTTTCAGGTACAGTAATAGTATAATTTGGGACCTGAACAATAGTATTATCACCGAAGCTCAACAGAGCAAGCACAGTTTTCTCTGCCTAAGTCTCCCAAAGCATGCCTTCAGATTGGCCACTTCATCTGTGTGAGAGGGCAGAACAACTCTATAAACATGGCGTCTCCCTCTCTCACTTAGCAAGAGTACTCTGTCCTCTTCATTTCATCCCAGCTTTTTTTCTTTTCTCACTACCAGGGACTTATTTGTCGATCCTGCATCCCTGAAAAAGAAAAGTGAGGACTGCTTACCAATTCTAGTATACACACTTACGGTTGCAGAGGGAGGGGGCAGAGAGAGAGACCAAGTAAAGCAAGTGCGGTGGTTACCCAGGATCGAGAGAGTCCTTTCCTGAAGGGCCAACCGCCAGTAACAAAATGTCACAAAAACAAATAGCATATGTTAAAAAAAAAAAAAAAAAATGGATAGGTCACTGGGCATTACTGGTGAGATGCCATCTCGAGATTCTGAACACAGGAACCTCTCGAACTTTGCTCTCAAGATCCCTACATGTCCAGAAGCTCTCAATAGGGTTACTCACTGGTAATGACCAGTGACCTATCCATTATTCTATCTGTATTGCATTGTATTGTCTGCCCGAGTTACCCCAGAAAAGGGGACTGCATGGTCTCAGTGGGCTCACCCGGTTACCAAAATTCAAATATGTAAATAAATAAATAGCAGGAACCACTCCTCCAGTGCTGCCCTGCAGTGCCAGCAGTGGAAGATCCTGCGTCTCTGGTGTGGGACTTAACCTCAACCTTCAATAGGGCAGAAACCCTCTGCCAGTACTGCCCTGCAGTACTAGCAATGGAAGAGCCCACGTCTCTGGCATAGGACTTAACCCAAACCTGCAATAGGGCAGTTACCCTCCTCCAGTACCACCCTTCAGGGCCAACAGTGCAAGATCTCCCATCTCTTGTGTAGCAAAACCTGCAATAGAAAATTAACCCTTCTCCAGTACTGCCCTACAGTGCCAGCAAAGGGACATCCCACTTCTCTTGTCTAGGACTTAACCCAAACCTGTCAGAGGGCAGCTGCCATTCCCCTGGTTTAGTGCCAGCAATGGAAGATCCAATGTATTTGGTGTACAACTTAAGCCAAACCTGCAATAGGGCAGCAATCCTTCACCAGTACTCTTCTGCAGTGCCAGTAATGGAAGATCCCGCATCTCTGGTGCAGGACTTACACCAACCTGCAATATAGCAGAGACCCCTCCTCCAGTATTGCCCTGCACTGCCAGCAATGGAGGAGCCCACATATTTCATGTAGCACTTAACAAAAACTTGCAATAGGAGCTTGCACACCGGCGCAGTTGCAAGGCATTCACTTGTGGTGCATCCATCCTGGGTTCAGAAACAGACGTGGGAGTCAGAGCATCGGCCAGGGGGAGAAGGACTGAGCATTCCACGGACTGTTCTCTTTCTCTGGTGGGAAGGGGGAAGAGTGTGTGATCCATTGCAGACCTCTGGCAGAGGCTGGGGGTACCGACTCTGCCAGCCCTATAATGCAAGGGGGCAGGGTAGAAATCGGCCATCCTTGCAGATTCATGCCCCTGGGAAGGTCTATAACAAAAATGCCTCTGTTTCATGCATGATGCCCACCTCCTGCACCACTGACCCCAAACTGTCCGATCCCACTTTACTGTATTCTGCAGAGTGGCCACACCCACGGCCCCACCTGGGGGGTAAGCCCAGGGAACCCTTCTGGTCACCGTAATGAGACCGGCATTCGGGATGTGATTCTGTAAAGGGGGGCACATCTGTGGCTCTGCCTTGAGGGGAAAGACCAGGGGATCAGGGTCGGGCATGGAGGAAAACAGTGCCAGGAATGCAAAGAGGAAAAGACACAATGGTGGTGACACATGCGTGTGCGCACACACACACAAAAAAAACACCTGCAACAGAGAAGCGGCCCTCCTCCAGTACTGCACTGCTGTGTCAGCAATGGAAGATCTAATGTCTCTGGTGTAGGACATAACCACACCCTGCAATAAGGCAGCAACCTCTCCTCTAGTATTGCCCTGTAGTACCAGCAATGAAAGAGACCACATCTCTGGTGTAGGACTTAGCAGTACAGCCTTGCACTGCCAGGAATGGAAGATCTCATGTTTCTGGTGTAGCACTTAACCTAAACCTGCAGTACAGCAGCAACCCTACTCCAGTACTGCCATGCAGTACCACCAATGGAAGATCTCACTTCTCTGGTGTAATACTTAACCTCATCCTGCAATAGAGCAGCAACCCTCATCTAGTACTGCCCTGCAGTGCCAGTTATGGAAGAGCACACATCCCCACATCTCCGGCGTGGGATGTAACCCAAACCTCTGTTACAGCAGCAGCCCTTTTCCTGTACTCCCCTAAAGTGCTAGCATTGGAAAATCCCATGTCTCTGGTGTAGTACTTGGTCTAAACCTGCAGGAGGGCGGCAACCCTCCTTCAGTACTGTCCTGAACTGTCAGCAGTAGAAGAGCCCACATCCAAACCTGCAATATGGCAGCAGTAATCCTCCAGTAATGTCCTGCAGTGCCAGTAATGCAAGATCCCATGTCTCTGGTGTAGCACTTAATCCAAACTTACCATAGGGAAGCAAGCAACCTCCAGTACTGCCCTGCAGTGTCAGCAGTTGCAGAGCCCAAGTCTTTTGTGTAGGACTTAACCCCATCCTTCAGTAGAGGAGAAACTCTTCTCTAGTATTGCCCTGCAGTGTCTGTGATGGATAAGTCCAAGGTTACATTGTGGGGCTTAAACACAACCTTTACTAGTGCAGTAACACCTCCCCCAGTACTGACCTGTGGTGTGTGTGATGGATGATCTCAAGGTTACACTGGGGGGGGGGGGTGGCTAAACACAGCCTTCAATAGTGCAGCAACCCCTTCCCCCAGTACTGCCCTCCAGTGTCTGTGATGGATGAGCCTGAGGTTATTCTGTGGGGACATCCAGTGATAATAGCGATCATATATGGGCAACTGTCAAACCGGTGACCCATATTACAGTGCTGTTATCATGGGTAACCTGCCAGGGCAGTGAGGCCTATGACTGAGAGGAGGGGAAGGGTGAGTGGAAAAAGAAAATGGCATGTGGAAGGGGAGGGACAGGGAAGAGGTTTATTACCCTCTAGTGTACCTGCTGCACCGAGCCAAACGTGTGGTGTGGTGGGTAGGGAGGCTGGCAGGTCCTGGGTGTGGGGCTGGTGGCCAGAAAGAGTTTCTTTGTTCCCGTGGCTGCGGGACTTACATTTTTGTTTTTAAACTAGGCTGTGCCCCCTTCCCGTCATGCACCCCCCTGGTGTTGACAATCCATAATCAGGGTGGTTTGGAGGCAAGCCCCCTTCCCCAAACACATAATCTATTGTGTTTGCCCGATTGCTTGCAAGTGTATATTGCTGAATTGCTTTTTGGCAATATTCACTTGCCATAATAGCAATCGCCGTAATGTGTTCACTGTTATAACATAGACCCCTCTGTGGAGCTTAAACACAACTTCCAGTAGTGCAGTAACACCTCCCCCACACGGCTCTGCAATGTCTGTGATGGATGCGCCCAAGGTTACTCTGTGGGGCTTAAATGCAACCTCTAATAGTGCAGTAACCTCCCCCAATACTGCCCTACAGTGTCAACAATGTAAGGCAAGACGCATTTTATTTATATGGTGCCCAATCCCGGAGGTTCTGGGCACCTTACAGGGAAATACAATAAAACAGGCAATAAAACAATTTAAATAAGGTTACATTAATATGATTATAGATAAATAAAATATAAATCACATAAAAAATAAATAATTAAAGCTTCCAAGATACCATAATCATGGACTGAACAAAAAATGATGTAATTCAGTTATGATTAAAAGCCACGCTAAAGAGATGGGCCTTCAGCCTCTGCTTAAACGCCGCTACTGAGGGGGCCTTCTGGACTGCAGATAGAAGCAAGTTCCACGGGATCGGCCTAGAGATGCAGAAAGCATGATCTCCCGAGGTCCTGAGCCGAACCCTGGGAACGACCAGAAGGCCCCTTGAAGAGAAGTAGGGGGACCGAGCAGAAGTCACCAGTGCCAGGAGCTCTAACAGATAGCCAGGGTCCAGTACATATAGGGCCTTAAAGGTGAGAAGACCTACCTTAAAAATGACCCTCCACCTGACCAGCAGCCAGTGCAGGGCACACAGAACCAGGATTACATCACTGGACCTTGAAAGACCTGTCAGAAATCGGGCTGCTGCATTCTGCACCAGCTGTAGTTGGTGGAGGAATCCTCTCGTGACCCCGAAGTACAGAGTGTTACAGTAGTTGAGCCTGGTGCAAACCAAGGCATGTATTAGTGTCGGCAGGTACTCGGGCAGAATGAGCGGGTTTAATCCAGGCAGTGTTCCACAGATGGTAAAAACCATTGTTGACTACATACAACACCTGATCTTCAAAAGTCAGTCTGCTATCAAGGATCACACTTAGATTTTGCACCTTCCGGGAAGCCACCAATCGGGTCAAACCCAGTACAAGACCAGAGTCGGCTCTGGGAGGCAACATATCATGCCCGTGAACAGGCTCGATCACCAACACCTCCGACTTGGGCAGATTGAGTCTCAACCAGCTGGAAGCCATCCAGTCATTGATTTTAGCCAGACAATTAAGCACATCAACAGCTCCAGATGTTTTGGGAGCAAATGACAAATACAGTTCGACAGTACCCTCTCCCCCAGTACTGTCCAAGACTGAACGTCTCTGCTGTGGAGCTTTTATCCAGCATCTAACAGGGCAGCAACCTGTTCCTAAGTACCGGCCTGCAGTGTTAGCAATGTAAGAGTCAACGTTTCTGCTGTGAGGCTTTTATCCAGCATCTAATAGGGCAGCTATCTCTCACTCAGTACTGCCCTGCAGTTTCAGCAATGTAAGAGTGAATGTCTCTGCTGTGCGGCTTTTATCTAGTATCTAATAGGGCAGTAGCCTCTCCTTCAGTACTGAGCCACAGTTTCAGCAATGTAAGAGTCACTGTCTCTGCTGTGCGGCTTTTATCCAGCATCTGATGGATGGATAGATAAAAATGTTTATTTTTTGACAGGCATTAACCTTTAGGACTGTTTAGACTGGTTTATAAAGTTGTCCTGTATAGATAATGGTTTCAAGGTACAAATCTTAACATGATTTCACACAAAAACAAGCAAAATAAACAATGATATAACAAACTAACATAATAATGTGAGCTGAAAAGAAAAGGAAAACTCTTAACAATATGCGACAACAAACACACACACAAACTACAGATAATGATTTAATAGGATCGCATTCAACTATCCTAATGCCCTGAATACTGACAGTTTAATTTCCACATTGGAATCAAACTTCTCCTGAACTGGTCCAGACTGCTTACATTTCTAGCATCCAGTTTCATTTCATTCCAGATCTTTGGTAAGTAGTACCTCCTTTGCATCTGACTATATCGATTTTTCACTAATGGACTCTTCAGACCTCTGTTTTGAATAGGCCTCAGGGAATATTTATTTTAGATATAAGCATATGTGGTGCTACATTTCCTTCCCTAAATGCCCTTTGCCCCCAGTCTTTTCTTTCTCTGTGTCTCCAATGTATCCCTATTTAATTTATATAATATAATGCAATAATAAGTGTTTATATGACATTGTAAAACATACCTAGCTATCTTGTAATGTACTTTCTTTAGACATACCAAAATTGCCTTTGTCGCATGCTGGTAAATCAAACTCCCATATTCTAGTATTGGCATTAAAAGTTGCAACGCTACTCTGTTTCTGTCTTCTCTTGCCAAGAATGAGGTATTCCTTCTAATAACCCCCAGTCTGGTGTTCACTTTCTTTACTGTGCTCTTTACCTGCTTACTAAAAGTTAAACTACAATCCAAGAGGAACCCTAAATAATTATATTGGGACACTACCTTCAGTCTAGTTCTATCTATTGTGATTATATGTATCTCCTGACTTGCTAATTTTACAGCATTTTTTGTTTGAAACAACATGACTTGGGTTTTTTTCTTGCTTAAGATAATTTTGGAAGTAAGCAGCCAGAGCTGTAAAGAATAAAATCAAATTGCAACTTATATTGCAGTTCTATTATAGTGTTGGCTCTGGCAATCAGAGCCATGTCATCGGCATACAAGAAAATTTTTGATCGGACAATCATTTGTGTGTAACCCCCCTGCAAATGGGGGTTCCCAAAAGACTTCCAAGAGCTTGCTTGAATGCTCCAAGCCTGAATGGTGTTTGGCGTTTAAGCCATTTATTAGTGAGTGTTTTTAGAACCTCTGGTACTGTCTCTTTAAGAGCTGTCTGCTTGCAGACATAATTAGTTTGTATGGGGGACTGTGTGTTTCTTTGATTGAGTACCACTCAAGCTGCTGTCACATTCACTCCATTTTGCAGTCACTAGGAGTGCAAAGGAACCTATCTGAAAGATGTAACTGTTTGCCAGAAACCATTTAGAGTAATAATGAAATTACAGTTTGTCTAACCTGCTTTCTTTGCAGTCAGAACTGTGTCTGCCTAGTTCCCCATTCCGGTTTTGAACTGCTGAACTGGACCAATCAGTGTGGGGTAAGCTAGCTCTAAAATGGTGCCTTGGACGAATCAGAACTTGGACTCATAATCTGAGCCAGCCACAAGAGGATTGTATGGGCAGTGACTCTGGGAGATGTAGTTTAGACTTCGGCGCCTTTTTGGACCAACAGCAGCAGTCTATTGTGAGTGACAGCCAATCCAGTCAAGAACTGGGAGGAACTCAAAGGAAGTGCCCGGTTTTGTCTGTTGAAGTTTTTCAGTTTAGCTCTGACAGTGAAGAAGGAAGGAGCCCTGTGCTTTTTCAGTGCACAGTTTCAGTCAAAAAACGTGTGTAAGGCCCAGAGTTCCGGTCTGCAGCTTGTGTAACTGCTTGTTAGGACTGAATCCGTCCTGTGAAGAGAATCAAAGGATATCTGAAGAGTAGAAACCAGGCTCACCCTGTAGAAGACTGGAGAAATAGCTGAATTGCACTCGGTCTGTCAGGAACTGAATCTGCTGTGTGTTCTCCCGGTATTGTGCAGTAATTGCGATCGGGATGCAGATGCAGCCTGCCTGGTATAGTGCTTTCTTTTTACCATATAAATGTGTGAAGAGGTTTGTGTACCTCAAGTGAATCCTGCTGCCATTAAGTGACTTTTGCCTGTGACTGTTTACCATATAAATGTGTGAGGAGTCTCTTGGAGCTCAAGAGTAGCCCTGCTGACATTGAAGGACCCTATCTTGTTTGGAGGTCGTGAGTACTAATTCAGGGTCACTCCCTGTTGAATTGCCACATTAAAGCAAAATGGAATTACTGTACTGCTGACTGTTTAATTTTCCTTTTCTCTGTGTGAAAGGGCCCCTACCAGCTGCCACGGTTTGGACTAGCCACTAGGGCTTGGGTACCCAGGGACAGTAACTGATAGGGATATGCCTGTGCACAGAGCCATAGGTAGATGAGTAGAGTGATAAGCTAATTAACCTGATTTCCCCCTGTCCTTGTTATATCCCCCTAAATAAATCAGAGCTGCTTGTTTCAGCAAAGTTATACTTCCTGAGGTATTTGTCTATGTTAAAGTACTGTACTGTGATTGTTGCACTGTATCTTATTTCACAGGAGGTCCCAGTGCCAGAACTAGTCCTGGGGGTAAGTGTATACTGTGAAGGTAATTCTGATATATTGTGTGGGCCACTAGTGGGAAGAAAGGGGGTTGCAGTGTCCCAGAGGCTGTGACCAAATAAGTTTAATTATTGCAAACCCTGACCTCTGGGTGGAGGCACCCGCCATTGGATCCAGGCCCCTCAACCTGTTAGTGGCAAATCAGGCAGGGGTAGTAGCCCTGGGATAGCGCCATCTGGGGTTACATCTTGGAGGCTCAACGCTGGGATTGTGTGTCCTCTGGTGGCCATATTCTCGAACCACTGTTAAAAAAAAATGGGTACCCGACAGAGTGGCTGTGCACGGCTGGTGGAGTGGTGTACTGGGAGGAGATTGACCCCAAAATGCTATGCTTATCCTGGACATCCCCTGGGTATCAATACGGACACTGTACAGGAGTACTTTCCAAGGTGGAAGGTTTACAAAACCCTGTGGTGGTGGGTCGGCATGCTAATCTGCTCACCCACACTTTCCTGGCCCTAGTAGAGTTTAAGGATCCCATAGATAGCTCCAAAGTGCCACAGACCATTACCCCCAGAGGGAGCCCTCACTGCCTGGAGAGTGATAACTAAGTACAGTAAAGACCCGGGGGGGAATGAGCCCCCACCACTGTCTGAAACTTTTGAGGAGAAATTTGCTAAATGGTTGCTGGGGGGAGGGAAAACTATGGAGGACTTGAAGAAACTATTCTTGCCACCTGGGGTGTTCCTCCCCAACACCCTCCCACTCCAGTACCCGTAATGGTGGCTGAACCAATGCAGACTCCTATTTCTGCACCTGCCATTAGTCACGACTCTTACCGAAGGTTGAGGATCTTCTCTGGCACCCTCCCACCCCCAAGGGGAGGATGACTGGGAGACATGGATAGACTATGTTGCCCCCCAAGTGCTAGAATGGCAATGCTCGGAAGCCAAAAAGCGAAAGAGGGTTAGTGAGAGCCTCCGAGGTCCTGCCCTGGCTACCATCCGTGCTAAACGGGCCAGTAACCCTGAAGTGACTGCACAGGCCTATCTTGAGGCCTTGGAGAATGTGTATGGGAGCCCAGATTCTGATGAGGATCTATGGCGGAGAGTAAGAAATGCACAACAGTACCAAGGGGAGTTGTTGTCTGTGTATGTATCTCGGCTGGAAAAATTGTTGCAAGAATGCCTCAGAAAGGGTAGTTTGCCAGTGATTGAACTGGACCGAACCAGGCTGGACAGGATCCTTAAGTCTGCCCCCTTCTCAGAACTGCTGTTGCTTCAGTTACGCCTGGCAAATCGACTGGAATCCCCACCCTCCTATGATGAGTTAATGAGAGAAATTCGAGGAGTTGAGAAAAGGCGACCTCGGGAGGGACCTGCACCAATAGCTGCGGCTATGACCCGAGTGACTGAGGGTGGCCCATCAAGTGAAGTTCAGGGGCAGAGGTTGGCAGTCAATGAGTGCTCTGACAAGGAAAAAGATATGCCACAATGGGGCGAACTGTTGAGAGAGATCCGAATTCAAAACAGTCCCTTTATGAAGGCCACGCCTGCAAATACAGGGCCCTGACCTATATCTGACTGCATCTGCTATGGGGGTGGGGTACCCACCCATGTATCTCCTGCTGATAACAGCTCCAAACTCAATTCCTTGACCATGGAAGTGGAGAAACTGAGGATGTCTCCAAATGCTTATCACGCAAGACAGAGATGGCACCAAGGTTTCCAGTTAGTAATACCCCCGCCCTGGCTCCCAGTGTGGCGCCTCGGCCAGCTCAAACTCCAGAAAGTATGTTTTGCTATAATTGTGGGACGGATGGGCACATGAAAAGGGAATGCCGGTCCCCAAAAGACACTGACAAAGTTGCATATAGGCTACAAGGAGAGCTTCGGAGAACAAATCAGTGGTTAAGAGGTGCACGAAATGATCCCAGTGAGGGCACCAAAAATGCTAACTCACGTCCTTTTGTGGCAAGGTCAGTTGCCCAGGCCCCACTATCGCCTCCAGACTGGTCCAGAATAGTGGGTCCCTCCATGAGACCACTGTAAAGGTGAATGGAGTGTCTACAAGCTGTATTAGACAGTGGCTCCCAAGTGACAATTATGTTCCAGGATTGGTATCAGAAGCATTTGTCAGGCGTGCCCTTACAACCATTAGAAGGACTGCATGTATGGGGTTAAGGAGAAGGCCCTACCCCTATTCGGGTATATCCAATTTGGCTGTCTTTCCCCACCTCCGTGGCTGGAGTGGCCGAACAAGTAGAGACTCTAGCCTTAGTGTGTCCCCCACTGGACTGTATGATGGTGTCCTTTGTTGATTGGAACAAATGCTCATATGTTAGGAAGGCTGGCACAGTTGTGTTATGAAAACAGGGGTCAAAAACTAGTAGAGCTTTAAGAGTTCCAGCTTTAATTAAGAAGGCCTATGAGGCACAGAGATGCTGAAAAATAGAACCAGAGGAATCGGTCGGAATTGTATGGAAGAAGGATCCTGAGTCTCTGATCCTGGCGCAAATGCCCAGTGTACCTTACAGGAGAGGTCCGTATCAGAAAGGATGTAAAGAATAAAATATTAATGTTGGATGCACCAGGCGATGGAAATTGCCAGAGGGACTGCTGGTCAAGCCTAGTATTTTGCCCGCTAGAGCCCATGCTTATGCCAGAAGGGTAATGGTCCAAGTTCATAACGTGTCTGAAAGAGACATTCGAGTAAATAAAGGTTGCATCCTGGCTAATGTGCATTGTGCAGACACTGCAGTGCTACCCAGCAGCAAGAGTTCGAGGAAGAATGACAGAGTAACGCTTGACTTGTTTGATTTCGGCGACTCCCCGTTGCCAGCTGAATGGAAAGTGAGGATCAGTGAGAAGCTTGCCCAGAGAGACCAGGTGTTTTCTTTAAGGAATGGGACATAGGATGCGTGCAGGAGCTGAGCACAATATCCGGCTGCATGACGAAAGACCATTTCAGTGAGAGGTCTCGACGCCTGGCACCTGCTGACATAGATGATGTGAGGCGGCATCTGCAAGAGATGTTAGCTGCTGGTGTAATACAAGAATCAGAAGCCCTTATGCTTCCCCATTGTGGTAGTGAGGAAAAGAATGGGACAGTAAGGATGTGTGTGGATTATCGCACCTTAAACCGTGGACTATCCTGATCAGTACACAATGCCCGCATTCAGGATGCTTGGACTGCCTAAACGGAGCAAGTGGTTCTCTGTGTTGGATCTCCGCAGTGGTACTACCAGATCCCGATGGCCCCAGAGGACCGTGAGAAGACAGCCTTTATCTGTCCGCTTGGCTTCTATGAATTCATGAGGATGCCTCAAGGATTTCGGTGC
Organism: Neoceratodus forsteri; assembly: GCA_016271365.2. Lineage (NCBI taxonomy): Eukaryota > Metazoa > Chordata > Ceratodontiformes > Ceratodontidae > Neoceratodus > Neoceratodus forsteri. The sequence continues at coordinate 387,351,899 of CM057457.1, read as the reverse complement.
CCCAGCCACTTTTCAACGATTGATGGAGCGTGCAGTGGGGACATGAACTTACTAGAGTGCCTGGTATACCTAGATGATGTTATTGTGTTTGGCAGCTCACTGGAGGAACATAGAGCAGATTATTTAAGGTATTGGACCGACTGGAGGACTTTGGCCTTAAACTGTCCATTGATAAGTGTCAATTCTTTCAAACATCAGTAAAGTATGTGGGACACATAGTATCCACCGAGGAATAGAGACCGCACAAGTAAAGTTGAGGCCTTGACCACCTGGCCACAGCCCAAAAATCTAAAGAACTGCAAAGATTCCTGGGATTCTGTGGTTATTATCGGCGCTTCATCAAGGACTATTCAAGAGTGATCCGCCCTTTACTTAACCTTACTCAAGGGTATCCTCCAACCCACAAAAATACCAAAAGTCAGCGTCCTCAAGACTGAAGAGTGTATTTTCATCCGAGTGAAGTATTTGGGCCTTGGACTCCCTGATTGTGAGACTGCTTTTCATGAGATCATATATCAACTTACCCATGCTCCAGTGCTGGCCTATGCCGATCCAAGAAAACCTACGTCCTGCACACTGATGCTAGCTTGCAAGGGTTGAGGGCGTGTTGTACCAAGAGCACGAGAATGGCCTGAGACCAGTGGCCTTTGCCAGTAGAAGCCTGACCCCATCCGAAAAGAACTATCCTGTACATAAGTTAGAGTTCCTAGCTTTGAAGTGGCTATTGTTGACCAATTCCATGAGTACTTGTAGGGGCTAAAATACTAGTAAAACTGACAATAATCCTTTGACCTATGTGCAGACCTCAGCTAAGTTGGATGCCACTGGCCATAGGTGGCTTTCTGCATTATCTACATATGACTATGCCTCGAATACGAGCAGGTCTGAACCACATAGATGCTGATGCTCTCTCCGGAGGCCTGTTCCCAGAATGATTGGGTCCGATTGGCAGAACCTGACATTCGGGCACTCTGCCGGAAGTTTGACAGGGAGGAACAATGTCCACGGACGCAGTGGACTGCATGGTGGATTGCTTGGGACCCTCTGAGAATTGCATACCTGCTGCTTATTGCCACTTTTCTGCAATAGACATTGGTGCACTGCCTCAGCTGGACAATGACAGTATTCGGCGGCTCAATCCCACGATCCCATGATCAAAGCAGCTTTAGAAGCCCTCTATGCAGGAAAAGATGTGTCCAAATTACGCCCACTGATTTGAGAACTGCACTGTTATACAAAGAAGGTCCTAAGTTGAAACTGATCAATAAACTGTTATACAGAGAAACAGTAGACAGAGGGGACAAGTAGACAAACAACAACTAGTGCTGCCCACTGCCTTTCGAGACTCAGTACTGAGGTCCTTGCACAACCACATGGGGCACCTTGGTATAGACAGAACACTTGACTTGGTGAGATCCAGATTCTATTGGCCTAAGATGGGGGCTGATGTGGAGCAACACATTCGAACTTGTAGTCGCTGCTTACAGAGAAAGCTTTGCCCCAGAGGGCTGCCCCCTTGTTAACATCACCACCAGTGCACCCATGGAGCTGGTCTGTATTGATTTTCTGAGTTTGGAGTCAGATCAAAGAAATATCAGTAATGTGCTGGTGGTCACTGACCATTTCACGAGATATGCCCAAGCTTTCCCACCAAAGACCAGAAAGCATCCACTGTGGCCAAAGTACTAGAAAACTTTTTGTTCTATGGGGCTCCACAAAGAATCCATTCTGATCAAGGAGAGACTTTGAGAGTCGTCTGATCAAAGAGATGCTTTCTCTGTGGGGAGTGAGAAAGTCCAGAACCACTCCTTACCACCCCAGAGGACCCTCAGCCTGAACGTTTCAACCGCACTTTGCTAGATATGCTAGGCACCTGCACCCAAAGGACAAGCCTAGATGGAGCCAACAAATTAGCACCTGGTACATGCTTATAACTGCACCAAAGTGATGCCACTGGGTTCTCCCCACCACCTGATGTTTGGAAGAGAAGCTCGACTACCAGTAGATGTGTGTTTGGGGTCTCTCCTGATGGGGTTCAAGCTGACAACTATTTACAGTATGTGCAAAGTTAAAGGCCCAGCTAACTCATGCGTACCAACTGGCTCAAACCATGGCTGCCAAAAGAAATCTGGCCAACAAAGAACGGTATGATAAAAGGTGAAAGTACAGGAACTCCAGGAGGAGATTGAGTATTGCTAAGAAATCTGGGACTGCATGGCAAACACAAGATTGCTGACAGATGGCACCATCTCCTCACATTGTAGTGGGCAAACTAGATGCTCTGCCAGTGTACAAAGTAAGGCCTGAGAACAATTCAAAGATGTAAAACAATGCATAGAAATCATTTACTGCCCATTGGACAAATCCTGATTGAGTCTGAGCCCCAGAAGATGCCCCTCTGGACCAGTGACTAGAGCTGCTGCTAAGAAAAGATCAAGAAAGTCTGTACCTACAGAAGCAGAGTTAAAGTCTTCCCTCCACAAGTCCCAGTTGAGCATGACTGTCAGTCCATATCAGAAGAAAGTGAGAGTGACTTTGAATACTATCCTTCTTACGAACTGAGTCAGTTGTTTGGGGCAATTCCCTAGTCAATACTGGAGGCAAGCTGGGCCTTCTGGACTGTCTAAGTCCCCAGCTTACGTCCTGGCCAATGCTCCCAGAGGTGAAGTGCAAAGCATCACATCAGAGGAAATGGAATCATTGTGCATGGTTGAACTGTTTGAGCTTTCAGGGGAGAAAATGATGGATTGGGTCAGACTGGTGATACACAGAACAAGAAGAGTATTTTGAGTGCCCTGACAGTCCACTGCCAGTGTCCGAAAGCTCTCCATGCGAGCCAAATGTTGTGGACTCAGAAACTGTAACTCCTGGGCTGAAAGTGCCCCAAGTTCTAGCCTCTCTACCCCATGGAGACTCCCTGACAAGTGAGGACAATGCTGAAAATGAGGCTCAGAGTGCAGAGACTGTAACAGTCCCCTAGAAAGACTGGTCGAGCTGTAAAGCCTGTGGTGCACCTCAGTTATGATTCCCTGGGCCGGCCAGTGGATCTGCCTCTCAATGTTGTCCATAAAGGAGTGTATGTGTCCCCGAGCTCATTGCCCAAACTGAGCGTCAGTGCTAACTCCAAGTTACTTGTGTTGCTCTCTAAGTATGGTGCCCTTGCCCCATCCAGCCCCAAGGTAACAGATAGGGAAGGGCCCCCTCTCTTCAGGTTTCATGTACAAGAGGTCATAACTTGAGTTATGGTACAATGTGTATGTGATACTGTGTAAAGAGGACGTACTGCAATGTTTCAGAAATGTGTTCTTGGTAAATGATATATTGACTGATGATTACATGTGCGAGCCTAATGCAAATGTATATGGTTGCAGTTGAAACTTGTAGTACTTGCTTGGGCGACGTCAAGCTTTCCCAAACCAGGAAGGGTGAACCCCCTGCAAATGGGGTTCCAAAAGACTTCAGGAGCTTGCTTGAATGCTCCAAGCCTGAATGGTGTTTGGCGCTTAAGCCATTTATCAGTGAGTGTTTTTAGAACCTCTGGTACTGTCTCTTAAGAGCTGTCTGCTTGCAGACATAATTAGTTTGTATGGGGGACTGTGTGTTTTTTGATTGAGTACCACTCAAGCTGCTGCCAATTCACTCCATTTTGCAGTCACTAGGAGTGCAAAGGAACCCATCTGAAAGATGTAACTGTTTGCCAGAAACCATTTAGAGTAATAATGAAATTACAGTTTGTCTAACCTGCTTTCTTTGCAGTCAGAACTGTGTCTGCCTAGTTCCCCATTCTGGTTTTGAACTGCTGAACTGGACCAATCAGTGTGGGGTAAGCTAGCTCTAAAATGGTGCCTTGGAGAATCAGAACTTGGACTCATAATCTGAGCCAGCCACAAGAGGATTGTATGGGCAGTGACTCTGGGAGATGTAGTTTAGACTTGCGCCTTTTTGGACCAACAGCAGCAGTCTATTGTGAGTGACAGCCAATCCAGTCAAGAACTGGGAGGAACTCAAAGGAAGTGCCCGGTTTGTCTGTTGAGTTTTTCAGTTTAGCTCTGACAGTGAAGAAGGAAGGAGCCCTGTGCTTTTCAGTGCACAGTTTCAGTCAAAAAGCGTGTAAAGGCCCAGAGTTCGGTCTGCAGCTTGTGTAACTGCTTGTTAGGACTGAATCCGTCCTGTGAAGAGAATCAAAGGATATCTGAAGAGTAGAAACCAGCTCACCCTGTAGAAGACTGGAGAAATAGCTGAATTGCACTCGGTCTGTCAGAACTGAATCTGCTGTGTGTTCTCCCGGGTATTGTGCAGTAATTGTGCGATCGGGATACAGATGCAGCCTGCCTGGTATAGTGCTTTCTTTTTACCATATAAATGTGTGAAGAGGTTTGTGTACCTCAAGTGAATCCTGCTGCCATTAAGTGACTTTTGCCTGTGACTGTTTACCATATAAATGTGTGAGGAGTCTCTTGGAGCTCAAGAGTAGCCCTGCTGACATTGAAGGACCCTATCTTGTTTGGAGGTCATGAGTACTAATTCAGGGTCACTCCCTGTTGAATTGCCACATTAAAGCCAAATGGAATTACTGTACTGCTGACTGTTTAATTTTCCTTTTCTCTGTGTGAAAGGGCCCTACCAGCTGCCACGGTTTGGACTAGCCACTAGGGTTTGGGTACCCAGGGACAGTAACTGATAGGGATAGGCCTGGCACAGAGCCATAGGTAGATAGTGAGTGATAAGCTAATTAACCTGATTTCCCTGTCCTTGTTATATCCCTAAATAAATCAGAGCTGTTTGTTTCAGCAAAGTTATACTTCCTGAGTGTATTTGTCTATGTTAAAGTACTGTACTGTGATTGTTGCACTGTATCTTATTTCACAGGAGGTCCCAGTGCCGAACTAGTCCTGGGGTAAGTGTATACTGTGAAGGTAATTCTGATATATGTGTGGGCCACTAGTGGGAAGAAAGGGGTTGCAGTGTCCCAGAGGGCTGTGACCAAATAAGTTTAACTATTGCAAACCCTGACCTCTGGGTGGAGGCACCCGCCATTGGATCCAGGCCCCTCAACCTGTTAGTGGCAAATCAGGCAGGGGTAGTAGCCCCTGGGATAGCGCCATCTAGGGGTTACATGTGGAATTGGGTTTACGTAAATTAGGAACGTAAGGGGGCTCAGGATCGAGCCTTGGGGAACACCCCTAAATGTCCCTTCCTTCTCAGACAAAATGTCCCCCACACAAACCTGTCGTGCACGTTCCTCAAATATGACAGTATCCAAGTTTTAACTGGTTGTGACATTCCCACTAAGGTGAATCTCTCCATCAGAACACTATAGTCTACCAAATCGAAGGCTTTGGAGAGGTTGACTAACACCGCTCCCACAGACTCTCCCTCCTCCAATCCATTTGAGACTGTATCAAGGAAGTCCTAATAGGGCAACGACCTCTCCCTCAGTACTGAGCTGCAGTGTCAACAATTTGAGTCTGTGTCTGTGACGTGGGGCTTTTATCAAGCATTTAATAGGGCAGCTATCTCTCCCTCAGTACTGCCCTGCAGTTGCAGCAATATAAGAGTCAACATCTCTGCTGTGCGGCTTTTACCCAGCATCTAATAGGGCAGCAACCTCTCCATCAGTACTGAGCTGCAGTGTCAGTAATGTGAGACTCAACGTCTCTGCTGTGGGACTGCAACATTGATATAATACCAGGGGAGGCACCTTACTACATTCTCAATCCCAAGACCCCCAGGTGGCAGCGCAAGGGGTAATGTCTGTATTGGTGATATCACTGTGGGACACCTGAGTCTATTCTCAAACTCTGATCTCTCCAGTTGCAGTGCAGGGAGTAATGTCTGTATCGTTTATATCACTGTGGGACACCTGAGTCTATTCTCAAACTCTGATCTCCCCAGTTACAGTGCAGGGGGTTACGTCTGTATCACAGGGCTAATGCCAGTGGTTGTGCCCTTAACTCTAATTTGCCTTTCTTATTTAAACTGTAACAGGATTTCCCATCCCAGAAAACTATGTGACAGTGATTATGAAAGATGAAGAACCTTCAGTATTGAAGTCAGGGAACATAAATGAGATCATACACCAGCATTCTTCTGAAGCAAGGACCATCATCAGTAAGTGAATGACCTGGTAAATGTTATATGTAGGGTACATACTGAGAAGCCCTGATGATCCCAGAGTGGGGAACCGGAGTCTGTTCTCAGAACTGGGACTCCAGACGGCCACGCAAGGTGTGATGTGTGTCATTAGTATAATACCTGGTGGGGTGCATCTTAGTCCACAGTCAAATCCTGGACTCTAAAGGGTAGTGCACGGGGTTATAAGTGTATTTTTGGTGAAGCCTGTATCTATTCTCAAACCTGGGACTCCCAGATGGCAGTGCAGGGGTTATGTCTGTATTATTGGTACAATACCAAGGTGGGAAATCCGAGTCCATTCTCAAACCCAGGACACCCAGGTGGCAGTGCAGGGGGGTTATATCTGTATCACTGGTATAATACCAGAGTGGGAAACTGGAGTCCGTTCTCGAACCCTGGACTCCCAGGTGGCAGTGCAGGGGTTAGGTCTGTAGTATCATTGGTATAATACCAGGGTGGGAACCATACTAGGGAGGGAAACCTGAGTCCATTCTCAAACCCATGACTCCGATGTGGCAGTACAGGGGGTTATGTCTGTATCATTGGTATAATACCAAAGTGGGAAACCTGAGTCCATTCTCAAACCCAGGACTCCCAAGTGGCAGTGCAGGGGGTTATGTCTGTATCATTGGTATAATACCAGGGAGGGGAAACTGGAGTCCATTCTCAAACCCAGGACTCCCAGGTGGCAGTACATTGGGTTATGTGTGTATCATTGATATAATGCCATGGTGGGAAACCTGAGTCCATTCTCAAACCCAGGACTCCCAGGTGGCAGTGCATTGGGTTATGTGTGTATCATTGGTATAATACAAAGGAGGGAAACATGGGTCCATTCTCAAACCCAGGACTCCCATGTGGCAGTGCAGGGGGTTATGTCTGTATCATTGGTATAATACCAGGGAGGGGAAACTGGAGTCCATTCTCAAACCCAGGACTCCCAGGTGGCAGTACATTGGGTTATGTGTGTATCATTGATATAATGCCATGGTGGGAAACCTGAGTCCATTCTCAAACCCAGGACTCCCAGGTGGCAGTGCATTGGGTTATGTGTGTATCATTGGTATAATACAAAGGAGGGAAACATGGGTCCATTCTCAAACCCAGGACTCCCATGTGGCAGTGCAGGGGGTTATGTATGTATTATTGGTATAATACCAAAGTGGGAAACCTGAGTCCATTCTCAAACCCAGAACTCCTAGGTGGCAGTGCAGGGGGTTATGTGTGTATCATTGGTGTAATACCAGGGAGGGAAACATGAGTCCATTCTCAAACCCAGGACTCCCATGTGGCAGTGCATTGGGTTATGTCTGGATCATTGGTATAATACCAGGGAAGGAAACTGGAGTCCAATCTAGGGAGTGGCTGTCCTTGTGCGGTAGTTGGGCGCCGCATGAATCGCATTTGTTCTTCTGCTCAGAGGGTGTAGGGGACGACATACACCGACGTTAGTACTGACGTTATCGAAAAAATAAAAGATTTTTTGATAAAAAAGCAGCGAAGAGTAGGGCGTGAAGCTTCAAACTTTTCTACGAGAGAGTGCTGCGAGCTAATAGCGGGGAAAAAGAACTGGAAGGTGGGCGTCGGGACCACCCCTTTATACCGATGTCTCCTGGCGGTCACTGGCGATGAGGCGGTCCCTCGCCAGGGACTGCTAGCTATAAATTTTTCCGAGGGGTCCTGCCGCCTGCTGGTGTCAGTCCTATATGTAAATACCTTCTGCAAGAGCCCTATATGCAATTACCTACTGCAAAAGCCTCTCTCAAAGATCCACAGTTACGGTAAGTTCTTACGTAACTGTACTTTATGTGTGTATCACTGATATAATTCCAAGGTGGGAAACCTGAGTCCATTCTCAGACCCAGGACTCCCAGGTGGCAGTGCATTGGGTTATGTGTGTATCATTGATATAATGCCAGGGTGGGAAACCTGAGTCCATTCTCAAATCCAGGACTCCCAGGTGGCAGTGCATTGGGTTATTTGTGTATCATTGATATAGTACCAGGGAGGGAAACCTGAGTCCATTCTCAAATCCAGGACTCCCAGGTGACAGTGCATTGGGTTATGTGTGTATACTAACGTACTAACATACTAAAATGCCAGCAGAATAGGCCTAACGGTCTTTTGCGTCCGCTCGTTTGGTCAGCCCCCACCCTGGGAGCTGATCTTGCTGCCCCCCTCGCCTTCTCCCTTCCCAGTTCTGGATATTCTCGATGCATTGGATTTTGCTTCCAGAACCCTTCCCCTGCACCTGTCCCATCCCCTCTTGAACCCCTCCACCAGTCCCCTAGGCAGTGCATTTCACGGCTCCACCACCCTCTCAGTGAAGTAGCACCTCCTCCTTTCTCCCCTGAATCTTTCCCCCTCCAGCTTCCCCCCATGCCCTCTAGTGGCCTCCTCCTCCTTCCTTCGAAGCACCCTGACTGTTCCTCCCCTATTTACCCCCTTCATGTACCTGAAGACCTCTATCAAGTCCCCCCCTCTGGTCCCTTCTCTCTTCCAATGTGTACATATTTAGCTCTTCGAGCCTCTCCTCATAGGTCCTGTCCCCCAAGCCCCAAATCATTTTGGTTGCCCTCCTCTGGACCTTCTCCAGGAGTTTCATGTCCCTCTTTAAGTGTGGCCTCCAAAACTGCACGCAGTACTCGAGGTGCGGCCTCACCAAGCAGTTATACAGAGGGAGTATCACTTCCCTCCTTCTGGAGGGGATTCCTCCTAGCGATGCATAGAAACATAGAATTTGATGGCAGATAAGGACCACTTGGCCCACCCAGTCTGCCCATTTCCCTACCTAATGGATAAGCTCAGATCCTAGTTAACCAGCAGCCTACTTCTTCCTACCCCCACCCCCTAGAATTGCTTTATGACTGTCCCATGCATGCTTGAATTCTACCACTGTTTTTGACTCCACAACCTCATCCGAAGGCCGCTCCATGCATCCACAACCCTCTCTGTGAAAAATACTTCTTAAATTACCTCTGAGCTGCACCCTCTATCTTCAAATTGTGCCCCCTTGTTCTTGCACACCTCTTTTTTTGAAAGATGCTACCCTCTTGGACTTTGTTGATTCCCTTGAGGTACTTGAAAGTTTCTATCATGTCCCCCCTCTCCCTCCTTTCCTCGAGGCTTTACATATTAAGCTCCTTAAGTCTCTCTTCATATGTCTTCCAGTGCAGACCCTGCACCATTTTAGTTGCCCTCCTCTGGACAGCTTCCATCCTGTCTATGTCTTTGTGGAGATTGGGTCTCCAGAACTGCATGCAGTACTCCAGATGGGGTCTCACCAACTGTCTGTACAGAGGGATAATAACTTCCTGTTTTCTACTGGTGATGCCTCTCCCTATGCATCCCAGTATCCCCCCAGTCCTCCTTGCTGCCTCTCACATTGCTTGCCCACCTTTAGGTCATCTGATATGACTACCCCCAGGTCCCTTTCCATTTTTGTTGTTGAGTATTTCACCCCTCATTGTGTACTCTTCCCCTGGGTTTTTGTTTCCCAGGTGCATTACCTTGCACTTCTTAGCATTGAATCTAAGCTGCCATACATTTGACCATTCCTCTAACCTTGCCAAGTCCCTTCTCATCCTTTCCACCCGCCTTGTGCATCAACTCTGTTGCAGATCTTTGTGTCATCTGCAAAGAGACATACTTTTCCTTCTAGTCCCTCTGCAATGTCACTTATAAAGACATTGAAGGGGACCGGTCCTAATACTGAACCCTGCGGTACCCCACTAGTAACCCCCCTTTCTTCAGAGTGGACTCCATTTACTATTCCTCTCCGTGTCCTATTCTCCAGCCAATTCTTTACCCAGGCTGTCATCTTGGGACCCACTCCCAGGCTGGCTAACTTGTATATTAATCTTTTGTGTGGGACTGTGTCAGGATGCATCCCAGCATCTTGTTGGCCTTGGCTGCTGCCCTTCTACAAGTCTCTGAGTTGTTCATCTTGACATCCACCACCACTCCCAGGTCCCTCGCAGCCATCGAGACTTGTAGTATTTCTCCCCCCAAGGTGTACACTTGGCCCGGGTTTCTGGCCCCCAGGTGCAGTACCTTGCATTTCCCTGCATTGAACCTCAGCTTCCACTTTCTAGACCATCTTTCCAGAGCCTCCACATCCCCCTGTAGGGCCACCCTCCCATCCTCCCCATCCACCACCATCCCCAGTTTTAAGTCATCCACAAAGAGACTCTTTTCACTCCTGATACCGGTCCTTATATCAGAGACATAGGCATTGAACAGGAGGGGCCCAAGGACTGATCCCTGAGGGACCCCACTAATGACCCTCCTTGGGGATGAGACTGTCCCACCAACTACGACCCTCTGCTGGAGCCAATTGCCTATCCATCTGATTATCTTGTTCCCCAACCCTATTTCTCCCAGTTTATCCAACAGGTCCACATGAAGAACAGAGTCAAATGCCTTGCTGAAGTCTAGAAAGAGGACATCCACTGGTCTACCCAGGTCCAAGGCACTCGTCACCCAGTCATAGAACTCCACAAAGTTTGTCTGACACGATTTCCCCAGGATGAATCCATGCTGTCTATTGTCCAGGCACCCTGACTTTTCCAGGTCCCCCAGCCTCTGCTTGAGAATGCCGTCCATCACCTTGCCCACCACCGATGTCAGGCTGACAGGTCTGTAGTTCCCTGCCACCTCCTTGATCCCCTTGTGGATAGGCACTATATGCGCCACCTTCCAGTCCTGGGGCAACCACCTTGTCCTCAGAGAGATGGTGAAACCCCAGGGTTTGCACAGGACATCCACCAGTTCCTTCAGCACTCTGGGATGTAATTTATCTGACCCCAGTGCTTTCTCCATCTTAGTACCTCAGCCTGCTCCCTGGACTTGTGCCCATCTCTCCCTGTTTTAATCCTGCTAATCTGCCCTTCACCTTCATTTTTCCCAATGTATCTAAAGAACCCCTTGTCCCTCTCCTAATTTCCCTGGCAGGTTTTGCTCCTTCCTTGCCTTAGTCGCCCTCACCACCCTAGTGGCCCTTCTAGCCATCAGCTCGTACTCCCCTTGATCCCTTTCACTCCTTGAGTACTTAGGCTGCCTTCTTTCCCCGCACCACCTCCTGGACCTCCCTGGTCCACCAGCAGGGTTTTTGGGCCCTACTGCATTTTCGTCTTATTCTTGCACAGGTGCTGGTAGCATCCTGCACCCCTCTCCTGATGATTTCCCACCTACTATCAGCGTCCATGTCTGACCCAATCCCATCCAAATGCTGCTTTAGGATCCTTCCCATTTCCATTTCCTTAAAATCTTCCCCACTGAAGTCAGTTACCTCCATCTTTGTGCAGCCTTCTACCCCTCCTAGGTCCAGGCAGAACCAGACCATAGCATGATCACTCCCCGCCAACAGGTCCCTTACCTCCAGGCCCCCAATCTGGTCACTGTCTGCCAGGACCACATCCAGTACTCGCGCCTCCCTGGTCAGTTCCCCCAGTTGCTGAGTTAGGAACGCATCTTGGAAGACATCCAACAACCTCTGTTCCCTGGCCACCGAGGATATCATAGTCTCCCAGTCTGTTTCTGGCATGTTTAAGTCCTCCAACACCACCACCCTTCCCCTGCCCAGTCTGCAGTGTCTCCCAACATCTGCCACCAGACTCTTCTCCAGCTTCTCCGCCAGTGCAGGGGGTCTATACACCACTCCTATTTTTACTCTCTTGCCCCCTTGTTATCAAGGTGACCCAAATCGCCTCTACGGTTAACTCTGCCTCTTCTACTCCCCCTATGCCAATGCAGTTTTTGACTATCATTACTACCCCTCCTCCCTCCCCCGTCCTTTCTGAACATAGTGTAACCCTCAGGTTCAGGTCCCAGTGATGTCCTACGGTGGCCTAGGTCTCAGTGACTGCTGCCACATCCATTATCATTGATATAATACCAGGGTGGGAAACCTGAGTCCATTCTCGAACCCGGACTCCCAAGTGGCAGTGTGGGGGTTATGTGTGTATCATTGATATAATATCATGGTGGGAAGCCAGAGTCTGTTCTCAAACCCAGGACTCCCAGGTGACAGTGCAGGGGGGTTATGTCTGTATCATTAGTCTAACACCATAGTAGGAAACTTGAGTGTGTGTGCTCAAACCCAGACTTGTAGGTGGCAGTGAAGGGGATTGTGTCTGTGTCGTTGTTTAGAAAATGGCAATGGAAATTCTAGCAGACAGATTGACTAGCAGAGTTCAGTTGCTGTGTGGGTATTTTTCAAGCGAGCCCGCTGGAAAAAAGTTCCATTTGGGGGTACCTCATTACTTAGGGTATTCTTTTTTTTTTTCCTTCGAATTCTATTTTATCTCTGTTTCCTTAAGCCCCACTGAACTATCTCCGGCTACCGCCCAGACCTCGAACTCTACCTCCTTGAGTGACTCGACTTCACTCCTCTCTTCCCTGACACCAGGCATCCCCTGGGTCTACCCTCCGGGGAAGGGTCGCCCCTGCCCAGGGCGCTCTTTCTATAGGATTGAGCACTGGGCCAGGGAGGAGTCAGAGTAGAGAGCCGTGTCCGAACTTCTGGGAGTGTGGTCCTTGGGTGGAAGGCGCCTTTGCCTATCAGTGGGAGGAGGGGCTATTTTCTTAGGTGGATCCTCTGTGGAGCCAGCTATCAAAGCAATGTACTGCTACAGCTCCACCCCCAGGCATATGCCACAACGCTGCAGTTGGCTACCTCCAGCCTCCACCAGAGGTCGCTCCTCAAGTGATCGTTCTCCCCATTCCTCCCCGGGAAGAGAGAGCAGTCCTTCGGATGGTCAGCCTCTTCCTTCCCCTGCTGACCCCCAGCATCCCAGACTCGCTCCTGAACATGGATCACTGGCGTGGCACAAGGTTTGGTGTCCAGCGCCTCAACCCTCAGCGCCACTGGGTCAGCTACTTAGGTTATTCTTGGGCACCCCAAATATTCAAACTGGCCAACCGTCATGTTTTTTTTTTTTTGTCTCGCTTACTGAGATTCACCTCACCAACCCTGTTCTCTATCGCTGTACATAATTGTAAAGGAAAACCTCATGCCACAATATTATGTTGATAAAAAGTTAAAAAAGACAAACATAAATTTATTTTTCTGCATTCCTGCTACCATCTCGTTAAACGAAACACAGACAGGCAGCACTCTCAAACCACAAACTGAAATAAATTGAGTCAAACAGCAACACATCTGCTAATGCTGGACCTCAGTGTTTCGAGTCCAAGGCGTGATTCTTCGTCAGGGGACCCTGCTGTTTGGCTCAGTTTATTTCAGTTTGTAGTTTGAGAGTGCTGCCTATTTGTGATTAGTTTGCTAGTATTTTTGTTTTGACCAGCACTGACTCCATCCCAGTGACTCTGTTTGTTACTTTCCCTACATTCTCATTAAACTGAGCTCCACTGTCTGCCATCTGGTTTTGCTGCTACTCACCACCCTCTCATATATTAATATGTTTAGTTACAGGTGTCTCTTACGAGATAAGATTATCTTGTGCTGGTTTGGCGAGAGGACCACAAAGTGTATCTGAGCAGTTCTGTCAGCCCAAACCAGCATAAGATAACCTTCTTATCTTGTAAGAGATATCCATAACTAAACATTAGTATATTATAAAGCAGTCGAACTGCCTCCAGCCCCAAACACTGCAACTTTTGTTCAGAATCTTCATTTTATTTGTCCTATTTTACTGGTCTTTCCCACTCTTCTATAGGGTGGTGGTACATTCCATCAGCCTTTGTTCTTATGCTGCTCATACTGCCATCACGCTGGGGACTTGCTGCAGGACAGATAAAATGTTTTAATTTATTTGAACCTCTAGTGTTGCCAATATATAGGGCTTTTAGCACGGAAACAGAGCTATGGTGGCTGCAGGGAGTAACTGTGGATGAAAGCTGCTCTGACAATTTCTGAGAAACTTTTGTGGGTAAATGCACTGTTTTGTTACTATTTGTTACCCTTCACAATCAGTTCTGTGGTTGAAACCATTCTCTTTCGGATGCTGTGCTGACTGTTCATTGGAAAGTTTTGTGAGTAAATAGTAGTGACTTTCTTTGAATCGGGATTCCTCTCACACCTGATTCTGTCACAGCAATTCTGCCAGGAACAGCGAGAAAAACAAGAGTTACCGTAGTGAGAATCAGCTGTGCAGAGGAGCGTAAGGCAGCAACTGTACACTCAATAAGAGGTACAGTAATGTCCTATGATTGGTGGAGGCTGTTTGTTTTATAATAAAACTAAACTCCATTGTCGATTGTCCGGTCTTGCTACTACTCACCACCCTCTCATACAATTGAGCTCCACTGTCCATTGTCAGGACTCACTGCTACTCACCACAATCTCGTACAACTGAGCTCCATTGTCCGTCGTTGGGTCTCACTGCTACTCACCACCCTCTCATACAACTGAGCTCCATCATCCATCATTGAGTCTTGCTACTACTCACCACCAACTCATACAACTGAACTCCACTGTCCATTATCGGTCTCGCTGCTACATACCACCCTCTCATGCAACTGAACTTCACTGTACATCATTCGGTTTCGCTGCTACTCACCACCCCTTCATACACCTGAGCTCCACTGTCTGTCATCAGGTCTCCTGTTACCACCCTCTCATAGAGCTGAACGCCACTGTCCATTGTCTGGTCTCGCTACTACTCACCACCATCTCATACAACTGACCTCCAGTGTCTGTCATCTGGTCGTGCTGCTGCTTACCACCCTCTCATACAACTGAGCTCCATTGTCCATCATCAGGTCTCGCTGCTACTTACCACCCTCTCATACAACTGAACTCCACTGTCCATCGTCAGGTCTCACTGCTGCTCACCATCCACTCATACAATTAAACTACACCGTACATCATCAGGTCTCACTGCTACTCACCACCTTCTCATACAACTGAGTTGCTCTGTCCATCATCAAGTCTCATTGCTACTCAGCACCCTCTCATACAACTGCGCTCCATTGTTCATCTTTGTATCTCACTGCTGCTCACCACTATCTCATAAAACTGAGCTACGCTGTGTTGTTGGGTCTCACTGCTACTCACCACCCTCTCATACAACTGAACTTCACTATCTGTCATCTGGTCTTGCTGGTATGCACCACCCTCTCATACAACTGAGCTCCAATAACTGGCATCTGGTCTCGCTACTAATCACCACCCTTTCATACAGCTGAGCTCCACTGTCCATCTTTGTGTCTCACTGCTACTCACTACCTTCACATACAGTTGAGCTCCACTGTACGTCAGCAGGTCTTGCTGTTACTCACCACCCTCTTATACAACTGTGCTCCACTGACTGTCATCGAATCTTACTGCTACTCACCACCCTCTCATAAAACTGAGCTGCAACTATCCATCATCAGGTCTCACTGCCACTCTACACCCTCTCATACAACAGAGCTACACTGTCTGTCATCAAATCTCACTTCTGCTCACCACACTCACATACAACTGAGCTCCACTATCTGTCATCTGGTCTGACTGCTATTCGCCATCCTCTCATACAACTGAGTTCCACTGTCCATCATCAGGTCTCACTGGTACTGACCACCGACTCATACAACTGAGCTCCACTCTCTATCTTCATGCCTCACTGCTACTCACCACCCTCTCACACAACTGAGTTCCATTGTTCATTTTCATATCTCACTGCTACTCACCACCATCTCATAAAACTGAGCTCCACTGTGTTGTCAGGTCTCACTGCTACTCGACACCCTCTCACACAAGTGAGCTTCACTGTCCATCATTGGGTCTCACTGCTACTCAATACCCTCTCATACAAGTGAGCTGCACTGTCCGTTGGGTCTCACTGCTACTCGACAACCTCTCATACAAGTGAGCTCCACTGTCCATCATTCAGTCTCACTGCTACTCACCATCCTCTTATCCACTAGAGCTCCACTATCTGTCATCTGATCTTTGCTGCCAATGCTGTCATCCTCCTCAAACAACTGAGTCACATGTCTGTCATTGGGCCTCACTGCTACTCAACACCCTCTCATACAACTGAGCTCCACTATCTGTCATCTGGTCTCACTGCTAATCACCACCCTTTCTTGCAACTGAGCTCCACTGTCCAACTTTGTGTCTCCGTCCTACTCACCACCGTCTCATACAACTGAACTCAACTGTCCATCTTCATATCCCACAGCTACTCACCAACCTCTCATACTACTGAGCTCCATTTTCCGTCAGCAGGTCTTGCTGTTACTCACCACCCTCTCATACAACTGTGCTTCACTGACCGTCACAGGGTCTAACTGCTACTCACCATCCTCTCATACAACTGAGCTTCACTGTCTGTCATCTGGTGTTGCTGCTTTTCACCACCCTCTCATACAACTGACCTCAACTGTCTGTCATCGGGATTTGCTGCTACTCACCACCCTCTCATACAACTGAGCTCCACTGTCCGACATTGTGTCTCACTGCTATTCACCACCCTCTCATACAGCTGAGCTCCACTGTCCATCATCAGGTCTTGCCGTTACTACCCTCTCATATAAGTCAGCTACACTGTCCATTATCTGGTCTCACTGCTACTCACCACCATCTCATTCAACTGAGCTCCACTTTCCATTGTCAAGTCTCACTGCTACTCACCATCAACTAATAAACCGGAGCTACACTGCCCATCATCAGGTCTCACTGCTACTTACCACCATCTTATACAGCTAAACTCCACTGTCCGTCATTGGGTGTCACTGATACTCGCCACTCTCTGATACAACTGAGCTCCACTGTCCATCCTCAGGTGTCACTGCTACTGACCACTCTTTCATACAACTGAGCTCCACTGTCCGTCTTCATGTCTCACTGCTACTCACCACCCTCTCATACAACTGAGCTCTATTGTTCATCTTCATGTCTCACTGCTACTCACCACTGTCTCATAAAAGTGAACTCCACTGTGTTGGGTCTCACTGCTATTCACCACCCTCTCATACAACTGAGCTGCACTGTGCATTGGGTCTCACTGCTACTCGACACCATCTCGTACAAGTGAGCTCCACTGTCCATCGTTGGGTCTCACTGCTACTCACCACCCTCTCATACAACTGAGCTCCATTATCTGTCATCTGGTCTTGTTGCTACACACCAACCTCTCATACAACTGAACTCCACTATCTGTCATCTGGTCTTACTGCTAATCACCACACTTTCATACAACTGAGCTCCACTGTCTGTCATCAGGATTTACTGCTACTCACCACACTCTCATACAGCTAAACTCCACTGTCCATCTTTGTGTCTCTGCTACTCACCACCCTATCATACAACTGAGTCCCACCTCCCGTTGGCAGGTCTTGCTGTTACCACCTTCTCATACAACTGTGCTCCACTGACCATCGTCATGTCTCACTGCTACTCACTATCCTCTCATACAACTAAGCACCACTGTCTGTCATCTGGTGTTGCTGCTACTCACCATCCTCTCATACAACTGAGCTCCACTGTCTGTCACCGAGACTCGCTGCTAGTTACCACTCTCTCATACAACTGAGCTCCACTGTCCTTCCACGGGTCTCACTGCTACTCACCACCCTCTCATATAACGGAGCTCCACTGTCCGACATTATCTCTCACCACTACTCACCACCCTGTCATAGAATTGAGCTCCACTGTCCGTCATCAGGTCTCACTGTTGCCACCCTCTCATACAACTGAGCTACACTGTCTGTCACATGGTGTGGTGTGACTGCTACTCGCTTCCCTCTCATTCAACTGAGCTCCACTTTCCATCGTTGAGTCTCACTGAAACTCCCCACCAACTCACAAAACAGAGCTACACTGTCCATCATCAGCTCTCACTGCTACTTACCACCCTCATATACAACTGAACTGCACTATATGTTATCGGGTCTCACTGCTACTCGGCAGTCTCTCATACAACTGAGCTCCACTGTCATCTCGTCTTGCTGCTATTCTCCACCCTTTCATAGAACTGAGCTCCATTGTCCGTCCTAGGGTCTCACTGCTACTCACCACCTTCTCATTCAACTGAGCTCCCCAATCTGTCATCTGGTTTCGCTGCTAATCACCACCCTCTCATACAACTGAGCTCCACTGTCCATCCTCATGTTTTGCTGCTACTCATCACACTCTTATACAGCTGAGCTCCACTGTCCATCTTTGTGTCTCTCTGCTACTCACCACACTATCTTACAACTGAGCTCCACTTTCTGTTGGCAGATCTTGCTGTTACCACCTTCTCATACAACTGTGCTACACTGACCATTGTCATGTCTCACTGCTACTCACCATCCTCTCATACAACTGAGCACCACTACATAGATACATAGATACAGTCAGCAGATAAGGGCCTATGGCCCACCCAGTCTGCCCATTTGAGCTTGTAAGTTCAGTTTGTTTTCCTAGAAGTCTGTTGCCCCTTACCCCTGACCTCCAGAATTCCTTTATATCTATCCCATGCATTCTTAAATCCCGTGATTGTTTCAGCCCCACCACTTCCTCTGGCAGGGTGTTCCACTTGTCCACCACCGTTCTGTGAAGAAATTCTTTCTCATGTTTCCTCGATAAATCCTCCTCCAACTTCATCCACCCTCTAGTTCTGGAACATCTTTTCACTTAAAAATAGTGTTTTCCTGCACCCTGTTCCTCCTGTAAGATACTTGTATGTCTCTATCATATCCCTCTCCTCCTCTCCCTCCAGGAGTACATGTTTAGTTCCTTCAACCTGTCTTCATAGGACTTGTGATGCAATCCATTCACCATCTTTGTTGCCCTCCTCTGAACCTTCTCTACCCTGTCTATGTCCTTACGTAGGTATGGTCTCCAGAACTGTACACTGTACTCCAGGTGGGGCCTCACTAGTGTCTTGTATAGCCGAATTATGACCTCCCTTTTCCTGCTGGTGATGCCCTGCCTATACATCCCACATCCTATTTGCTTTACCTGCTGCCTTGTCACACTGTTTCCCACCTTGAGGTCATCACAGATGATAACCCAAGATCCCCTTCCTGCTTGGCATGCTATATCCTCACCCCCAACTGATATATTGTGCCAGGATTTTGTGCCCATATGCATTATCTTGCACTTCCTTGCATTGAATTTCAACTGCCAAACCCCTGACCATTCTTCAAGTTTCTGCAGGTCGCTTCTCATTCTGTCTACACCCTCTGGTGTGTCTACTCTGTTAAAGAGCTTTGTCATCAACGAACAGTGAAATTCTGCCTTCTAGGTCTCCTGCTAATGTCACTGATGAAGATGTTGAATAGGACCGTCCCAGCACTGATCTCTGTGGTACCCCACTGGTCACTCTTCCCTCTGTGGAGTGACAGCCATTTACCACCACCCTCTGTGTCCTGCCACCCAGCCAGTTACCTACCCACCACACTACTGTCCTGCCACCCATATTCCCTAGTTTGTGTAATAGTCTTCTGCGTGGCACAGTGTCAGAGTTCTTGCTGAAGTCCAGATAGGCCCTGTCCACTGCCCTCCCCTGATCCACCTCCCTAGTCACCCAGTCAAAAAATTCAACGAGGCTGGCCTGACATGACCTCCCCCTGTTGAAACCATGCTGCCTTGGGTCCTGTAGTCCATTGACAACCAGATGTTCCACCAATCTCTCCTTCAGTAGTGCTTCCATGATCTTCCCCATTACCGAGGTGAGGCTGATTGGTCTGTAGTTCCCTGCTTCCTCTTTGTTCCCACTTTTGTATAAGGGGACTACATCTGCTGTCCTCCAGTCTTTGGGTACCTCCCCTGTTTCCAGTGATCGGCTAAACAGGATAGCCAGAGGTTCAGCCACCACCTCTCTTAGTTCTTTAAGGACCCTGGGGTGCACCCCATCTGGCCCGTTGCTTTATCAACTCTTATTACTTCCAGTTCCTTCAGGACCCTTTCTCGTGTAAAGGGACTTGTGTCCATTTCTGCACCATTCTCACCCCTTGTACTTCCTTCAGACCCATTACCCTCCTCTTCCTCAGTAAAGACTGAGCAGAAATACCTGTTCAATATGTCAGCTTTACTGTTGTCATTCTCCACGAGGGTCTGTCATCTGGTGTTGCTGCTACTCACCACCCTCTCATTCAATTGATCTCCACTGTCTGTCATCGGGACTCGCTGCTAGTCACCACTCTCTCATACAACTGAGCTCCACTGTCCTTCCACAGGTCTCACTGCTACTCACCACCCTATCATATAACTGAGCTCCACTGTCCAACATTATGTCTCACTACTACTCACCACCCTGTCATAGAATTGAGCTCCACTGTCCGTCATCTGGTCTCTCGTTGTTGCCACCCTCTCATACAACTGAGCTACACTGTCTGTCACATGGTGTGGTGTGACTGCTACTCATTTCCCTCTCATACAACTGAGCTCCATTGTCCATCGTTGAGTCTCACCTTTGAAACTCACCACCAACTCACAAAACAGAGCTACACTGTCCATCATCAGCTCTCACTGCTACTTACCACCCTCATATACAACTGAGCTGCACTATATGTCATCGGGTCTCACTGCTATTCGGCACTCTCTCATACAACTGAGCTCTACTGTCATCTCATCTTGCTGCTATTCTCCACTCTTTCATAGAACTGAGCTCCATTGTCCGTCATGGGGTCTCACTGCTACTCACCACCTTCTCATTCAACTGAGCTCCCCAATCTGTCATCTGGTCTCGCTGCTAATCACCACCCTCTCATACAAAAGAGCTCCATTGTCCATCCTCAAGTTTCACTGCTACTTACCACACTCTTATACAGCTGAGCTCCACTGTCCATCTTTGTGTCTTTCTGCTGCTTACCACCTTCTCATACAACTGAACTCAGCTGTCCTCCTTCGTATCCCCCAGCTACTCACCACCCTCTCATACAACTGAACTCGACTGTCTGCCTTCATATCCCATAGCTACTCACCACCATCTCATGCAACTCTACTCCTCTGTCCATTGTCTGGTCTCACTGCTACGCGCCAACATCTCATTCAACTGAGCTCCACTTTTTATTGTCAAGTCTCGCTGCTACTCAGCACCCTTTCATACAACTGAGTTTCATTGTACGTCATCAGTTCTCACTGCTACTCACCACTCTGTCATAAAACTGAGCTCCACTTTCCATCCTCAAGTCTCATTGCTACTGACCACCCTATCTTACAACTGAGCTCCACTGTCCATCTTCGTGTCTCACTACTATTCACTACCCTCTCATACAACTGAGCTCCATTGTTCATCTTCGTATCGCACTGCTACTCACCACTGTCTCATAAAACTGAGCTGCACTGTCCATCAGGTCTCACTGCTACTCTACACCCTCTAGTACAAATTAGCTCTGCTGTCCTTCATTGGTTCTCAGTGCAACTCACCACCCTCTCGTACACCTGAGCTCCACTATCTGTCATATGGTCTTGCTGCTACGCATCAACCTCTCATACAACTGAGCTACACTGCATGTCATCAGGTCTCACTGCCAGTCACCACCCACTCATACAACTGAGCTCCCTTGTCTGTCATTGGGTCTCATTGCTACTCAACACCCTCTCATAGAACTGAGCTCCACTGTTTATCGTCGAATCTCACTGCTGCTGACCCCCACTCATGCAACTGAGCTCCACTGTCTGTCGTCTGGTCTCAACTGCTACTCACCGCCGTCTCATGCAACTCTACTCCTCTGTCCATTGTCTGGTCTCACTGCTACGCACTACCATCTCATTCAGCTGAGCTCCACTTTAAATTGTTGAGTCTCGCTGCTACTCACCACCCTGTCATACAACTGAGCTCCACTGTCTGTCACCGGATAATGCTGCTACTCACCAGTCTGTCATACAACTGAGCTGTACTGTCTGTCATCAGGTCTTGTGCTACTCACCACACTCTCATACAGCTGAGCTGCACTGTCCATCTTTGTCTCTCACTGCTACTCACCACCATCCCATACAACTGAACTCCACTGTCTGTCATCGGATAACA
Organism: Neoceratodus forsteri; assembly: GCA_016271365.2. Classification (NCBI taxonomy): domain Eukaryota; kingdom Metazoa; phylum Chordata; order Ceratodontiformes; family Ceratodontidae; genus Neoceratodus; species Neoceratodus forsteri. The sequence continues at coordinate 387,329,853 of CM057457.1, read as the reverse complement.
CTGCTAATCACCACCCTCTCATACAACTAAGCTCCACTGTCCAACCTCAGGTTTCACTGCTACTCACCACACTCTTATGCAGCTGAGCTCCACTGTCCATCTTTGTGTCTTTCTGCTGCTCACCAACCTCTCATACAACTGGGAGAATGGGGTGATACCTGTGGATTGGAGGAGGGGGGGATGTGATTCCCCTTCACAAAAGTGTGAGCAAGACAAAGGCAGGAAACTACAGACCTGTCAGTTTGACCTCAGTGGTAGGGAAAATGATGGAATCACTTCCGAAGGAAAGAACTGTTGAGAACCTAGAGGCCAGTGGGGCGCAGGACCCAAGGCAGCATGGATTCACAGCGGGAAGGTCATGTCAGACAAATCTAATTGATTTGTTTGACTGGGTGACCAAAGCAGTAGACCAGGGAGGGGCTGTGCACATGGCCTACCTAGACTTTAGCAAGGCATTTGACACAGTCCTGCACAAAAGATTAATAAACAAATTAGCCAGCCTGGGAGTTGGTCCTAGGTTGTTAGCCTGGATAAAACACTGGCTGAACAACAGAACACAGCAGGTAATAGTAAATGGAGTCCACAGTGAAGAAAGGAGGGTTACTAGTGGGGTACCGCAGGGTTCAGTACTGGGGCCGGTCCTTTTTTATGTCTTTATAAGTGACATTGTAGAGAGACTGGAAGGGAAAGTATGTCTCTTTGCAGATGACACAAAGTTCTGCAACAGGATTGATACACAAGGTGGGGTAGAAAGGATGAAAAGGGACTTGGCAAGGTTGGAGGAATGGTCAAATGTATGGCAGCTTAGATTCAATGTAAAGAAGTGCAAAGTAATGCACCTGGGAAACAAAAACCCAGGGGAAGAGTACACAATGGGGGTGAGATACTGACAACAGCAAAAATGGAAAGGGGCCTGGGGTAGTTGTATCAGATGACCTAAAGGTGGGCAAGCAATGTGAGAAGGCAGTAAGGAGGGCTGGGGGGATACTGGGATGCATAGGGAGATGCATCACCAGTAGAAAACAGGAAATTGTTGACCCTCTGTACAGACAGTTGGTAAGACCACATCTGTAGTAGTGTACATTTCTGGAGACCCCATCTCCGAAAAGACATAGACAGAGTGGAGACTGTCCAGAGGAGGGCCACCAAAATGATGCAGGGTCTGCATCAGAAGACATATGAAGAAAGACTAAAGGAACTAAAGATGCATAGTCTCAAGGAAAGGATGGAGATGGGAGACATGATAGAAACTTTCAAATACCTCAAAGGAGTCAGCAAAGTTTAAGAGGATAGCATCTTTCAGAAAAAGAGATGTGCAAAAACAAGGGGGCACAATTTGAAGATAGAGGGGGGACGGCTCATAGGTAATGTGAGGAAGTATTTCTTCATAGAGAGGATTGTGGATACATGGAACATCTTCCTGAGGAGGTAGTAGAGTCAAAAACAGTGGGAGAATTCAAGAATGCATGGGACAGACATAAAGCAATTCTAGTGGGGGGTAGGAGGAAGTAGACTGTTGATTAACTAGGATCTGCAGCTTATCCGTTGGGTAGGGAAATGGGCAGACTAGGTGGGCCAAGTGGTCCTTATCTGCCATCAAATTCTATGTTTCTGTGTAACTGAACTCAGCTATCTGCCTTTGTATCGCACTGCTACTCACCATCGTCTCATGCAACTCTACTCTTCTGTTCATTGTTAGGTCTCACTGCTACGCACCACCATCTCATTCAGCTGAGCTCCACTTTCCATTGTCGAGTCTTACTGCTACTCACCACCCTTTCATACAACTGAGTTCCACTGTATATTGTCAGTTCTCACTGCTACTCACCACCCTCTCGTACAACTGAGTTCTACTATCTGTCGTCTGGTCTCACTGCTAATCACCTTCCTCTCATACAACTGTGCTACACTGTCCATCTACATATCTCACTGCTACTCACCACCCTTTCATACAATTGAGCTCCTTTATCTGTCATCGGGACTCACTGCTACTCACCACTCTCTCATACAACTGAGCTCCACTTTCCATCCTCAGGTCTCATTGCTACTGACCACCCTATCGTACAACTGAGCCCCACTGTCCATCTCCGTGTCTCATTGCTACTCACTACCCTCTCATACAGCTGAGCTCCATATTTCATCTTTGTATCTTGCTGCAGCTCATCACCGTCTCATAATACTGAGCTCCACTGTGCCGTCGGGTCTCACTGCTACTCACCACCCTCTCACACAACTGAGCTGCACTGTCTGTTGGGTCTCACTGCATCTGGACACCCTATCATACAAATGAGCTCTGCTGTCCGTCGTTGGTTTTCAATGCAACTCACCACCCTCTCATACACCTGAGCTCCACTATCTGTCATGTGGTCATGCTGCTGCACACCAACCTCTCATACAACTGAGCTGCACTGTCTGTCATTGGGCCTCACTGCTACTCAACACCCTCTCATACAACTGAGCTCTACTATCTGTCATCTGGTCTCGCTGCTAATCGTCACCCTTTTATACTACTGAGCTCCACTGTCCGTCGTCAGGATTCATTGCTACTCACCATACTGTCATATATGGCTGAGCTCCACTGTCTATCTGTGTGTCTCTCTGCTACTCGCCAGCCTCTCATACAGTTGAGCTCCATTTTCCTTTGGCAGGTCTTGCTGTTACTCACCATCCTCTCATACAATTGTGCTCCACTGACCATCATCGGGTTTCACTGCTACTCACCATCCTCTCATACCACTGAGCACCACTTTCTGTCATCTGGTCTCGCTGCTACTCACCACCCTCTCATATAACTGCAATCCACTGTCCATCCTCAGGTCTCACTGCTACTTACCACCCTCTCATACAACTGAGCTCCACTGTCCATCATCGGGTCTTGCTGTTACCACCCTCTCATACAACTGAGCTACACTATCTGTCATTTGGTGTGGCCTCTACTCACCACCCTCTCATACAGCTGAGCTCCATTGTCCGTCATCTGGTCTCACTGCTACTTACCACCATCTCATTCAACTGAACTCCACTTTCCATGGTCAAGTCTCACTGTTACTCACCACCAACTCACACATCTCCTGAACAAGCTCACAACCGTTTTCCATATTTCCCATAGTGCCTACTGTCATAGGAAAAATTATCTCCTCTTCCTCAATGTACCGAGAACTCGCACCTCACTCAGGAAGTGGGCCATGTCGAGCATATTCCCAACTATCTGGAACCTGCTCCAAGGCGTACTGAAGTTTCCCGGTACTGTCCCTGTCAGCTTATTTAAAAGGTTGGCTGCAGCAAAAAAAAAAGATACACGCTGCTGCTTCTAAATCACAGCTCATTGCTCTAACCCTAGCCCACTGCTTCCTCTTATTTACCTAGAAGTTAGCTGTCTTGATGCTCCAAAACAAACACTTTGTACCATTTTTTTCTGTACTTGTATTTTTCTATGTCATTGTCATTTTTATACAACATATTAATGCTTGCCCAATTCTGTACTTCAATTTGTACTGTTTTCTCGATTATGCAATCTGTAACTACATGTCTATGTTAAAGGACCTCCTTGTGAATGAGCTTGCTCAGCAGAGTTTTCCTACAATAACATAGAAACAGACTTTGATGGCAGATAAGGACCACTTGGCCCATCTAATCTACCCATTTCCCTACCTACAGGATAGGCAGCAGATCCTAGTTAACCAACAGCCTATTTCTTCCTACCCCCCCCACAAGAATTGCTTATGTGTGCCCCATGCATTCTTGAATTCTCCCACAGTTTTAGACCCCACAACCTCCTCAGGAAGGTGGTTCCATGCGTCCACCATCCTTTCTGTGAAATAATATTTCCTCACATTGCCCCTGAACCGCTACCCCTCTATCTTTAAATTGTGTCCCCTTGTTCTTGCACGTCTCTTTTTCTGAAAGATGCTACCCTTGTGGACTTTGTTGGTTCCACTGAGGTACTTAAAAGTTTCTATCATGTCCCCCCTCTCCCTTCTTTCCTCAAGGGTGTACATATCAAGCTCCTTTAGTCTCTCCTCATACGACTTCTCTTGCAAACCATGCATCATTTTAGTTGCCCTCCTCTGGACTGCCTCTATCCTGTCTATGTTCTTGCGGAGATGGGATCTCCAGAACTGGACACAGTATTCCAGATGGGGTCTCACCAACTGTTTGTACAGAGGATAAAACTTCCTGTTTTCTGCTGCTGATGCCTCTCCTATGCATCCCAGTATACCCCCAGCTCTCCCTACTGCCTTCTCCATTGCTTGCTAACCTTAAGGTCATCTGATATGATTACCCCATGTCCCTTTCCTTTTTGTTGTTATTACTATCTCCCCCCTTGTATTCTTCCCTTGGTTCTTGTTTCCGAGTGCATTATTTGCACTTCTTTGCACTGAATCCTAGCTGCCATACTCCACCATTCCTCCAACCTTGCCAACTCCTTCTCATCCTTTTCACGCTCCTTGTGTATCAACCCTGTTGCAGATCTTTGTGCCATCTGCAAAGAGCATACTTTTCCTTCCAGTCCCTCTGCAGTGTCACTTATGAAGACATTAAAAGGACTGGACCCAATACTGAACACTCATTCCCACTAGTAACCCCTCTTTCTTCAGAGTGGACTCCATTTACAGTTACCTTCTGTGTCCTGTTGTCCAGCCAATGTTTACCCAGGCTACCACCCTGGGACCCTCCCAGGATAGTTAATTTGACTATTAATCTTTTGTGTGGGACTGTGTCAAATGCCTTGCTAAAGTCTAGGTAGGCCATGTCCACAGCCTCCCTGGTCTACTTTGGTCACCCAGTCAAAGAAATCTATTAGATTTATCTGACATGACCTTCCCTGTGAACCCATGTTGCCTTGGGTCCTGTGCCCCACTGGCCTCTAGGTACTCAACTATTCTTTCCTTCAGAAGTGACTCCATCACTTTCCCTACCACAGAGGTCAGACTGACAGGTCTGTAGTTTCCTGCCTCTGTCTTGGTCCCACTTTGTGAAGAAATCACATCCACCTTCCTCCAGTCCTTGGGTACCACACCATCCTCCCATGATTTATTAAAAAGAGTAGCCAGTGGTTTCACTAGTCCCCCCTTAATTCTTTTAGAATTCTGGAGTGAATTCCATCAGGCCCCATTGCTTTGTCCACCTTCAGTTTTAGGAGTTCTTGCAGAACCCTTTCTTCTGTGAAAGGACTGGGATCAACCCCCCTATCAATTAGATTAGGCACTTCCCCCTCCTCTTTTGTGACTACTGAGCAGAAATATTCATTCAGTATCCCTGCTTTTTCACTGTCCCCCTCTGCCCACCCACCGTTCATTATATTCAGCCTCACTATCCCTTCCTTTGTCTTTCTACACTCGCTGATGTACCTGTTAAAGATTTTATCCCCCTTCTTAACCAAGTTGGCTATTTTTTCCTTAGTTTGGGTCTTTGCTATTCTGACTTCCCTCCCTGCTTCCTTCTGCCTTAACTGGTACAGCTTTCTGTCCTGCTTCTTCTGTGTTTCCTTATACTTCCGGAATGCTATCTTTTTCTTCCTGACTTTCACAGCCACCTCTTTTGAGAACCATAGTGGCTTTTTCTTTCATTTTGATTTGTTTATTTGCTTCACACAAAGGCTTGTTACCTCTGTGATGGCAGTCTTGATGATTCCCCATTGCTGCTCCACACCTCCTTCTAGCCTGTTTGCTAGTGCTTTTCTGAGGCACTCTCCTATGTTGCCAAAGTCAGCCCTCCTGAAGTCCAGTACCCTCACTTTTGTGGCTTGACTCTGTAGCTGAGTTTAACGTGAACCACACTGTTTGATGGTCACTTGTTCCCAGATGGCAACCCTTCTGGATCTGAGATCCTCTCACTGCCCCCGCTTGAGATTACGAAGTCTAAGATTGCTCCCTTACGAGTGGGTTCCGAAGCTTGCTGTCTGAGGCCTACCACCTGTAGGACATCAAGAATGGCCCTGCTGTTGGATGTGGCTGCAGCAAATGTGCTCCAGTTAACATCTGGCTTATTCAGGTCTCCCAGCAGCAGTATCTTCCCTTTCTCTGCCATTCTAAGAATGCCTTCTATCATATCCTTGTCCATTCCCTCCTCTTGACATGGGGGTCTGTACACAACCCCTGTTCAGATTGCAGTGCCCTTTCCAGTCTCCAAGGTGACCCACAGTGCCTCCTGTCCTCCCTGTTTACTCTTTTTTTCAGTTGCTTTTATCCCTTCCTTTACATAGAGAGCTACTCCTCCCCCTCTTCTCCCCTGCCTGTCTCTCCTGTAGATTATGTACCCTGGTATGTTAACATCCCAGTCATGGTTCTCTGTGTACCATGTTTCTGGGACTGCTACGATATCCAGGCATCCCTCTTCCATCAAGGCCACCAGCTCAGGGAGCTTGTTGCCCAGACTATGTGCATTGATACTCATTACCCTCCATTTGCTGATGGCCTTATCCCTGTCCTTCTTGCCTTTGTCACTTTCTTCATTTACCCCTGCCCTTCTCACTATCAACACCTCTATGTTGGTGTTTACCGCACTTACTACCGTGATTTTTTTTGGGGGGGGGCTAGGATTTCCCTGCTTCTTTCCAGGGCCTCCCCCCTTGGCTAGTTTAAATGCTTGCCAATGAAGCATTTAAACTTCTCACCTAGGATCCTGGTTCCCTTCCTGGACAGATGCAGCGCATCATGCCAGTATAGGCTTGCATCACTCCAGGTGGACCCCCAGTCCCCAATGAAGCCAAATCCCTGAGCTCCACACCAGTTTTTCAACCACTGATTGAATCCCATGGTGCGGAACACCCTAGCCTGTCCTACGCCATAGATGGGCAGCACCTCCAAGAAGGTTACCATGCGTGCTACTTGTCTAAGGCCCCTCCCCAATTCCACAAACTCTTCCTGCACTTCTCTAATCCCTTTCTTAGCCAAGTCATTTGTCCCTAGGTGGACAGTGACATCCAGCTCCCTCCCCTGTGCAGCTGCTGTGGCAATCCTGAGGATTCGCTCCCTGTCCCTCCAAGCCATGGTTCCAGGTAGGCACCTTACCTCCCTCTCCCCATCCTCCCCCAGTTCTACCTTCCTAACAATGGAGTCCCCCACCAGGAGTTGTTTCCTTCCCCTGTGGGGTCCCCTGCCACCCTCCTGTGGGTCTTCTTTGTGGAGGTTCCCAGCATCCTCCTTGGTCTCCACTGTGGGTGCCTCCAAAGAGGAACCACACTTTTCCAGAATGACATAGGAAGTGTGGAGAGGTACAGCTGGAGGGATGTGCCTCTGTTCCACCAACCTCACTCTCCCTGAGCCCACTGTGGTCTAACCGCTCCTCTTTCTTGGCAACCTCTGAGTCAACAGCAGTGGCACTGGTGGTCCCTGGATGGAAGAGGAGGTCCCACAAATCCTGGCCAACTCAGCCTGGAGATGAGCAACCTCCTCCCTCAGCCCAGAGAGGTGTCTGCAGACAGGACAACACCGCATCCTCCAGTACGTCTCCCGGAAGACTGCTGCTTCACAGCCACTGCACTGCACCACTCCCATCATGTCTTATTTCTGGCCCCTTAACTGTTTGCAATCCTTACTCTTTCCTCTGTTTTTCTCTCTCTCTCTCTCTCCTTACTTTCTGCCTGTGTGCCCTTTAAGCTCCTGATTGTCCTGTTCTGAGACAAGAATATCCTATATTTTTCAGTAGACCCTTTACTTGCTCAGAGGCAGAACTCCAGCAGCTAGAGGGGTCCAGAGAGCTACTCTTGCCCTTCTAGGATGGTGGGTCTTTGATGGCTCTGTGATCACTCATTTCCTGCTCCCAAACAGGAAGTTCCTGTTGTTGGTCAAATTATGTGCCTATAAAAGTAGAACTAGCTTTGGGTGGGAGGGAAGGAGAGCAATATAGTCCCAGTAGAGAAGTCCACTCACACAGCAGTCCTTTCTCCTGGTGTCTTCTGCCAAGCTACTAGCAAAATCTTTCTAAGGCAGTCTTTAAATGTAGCTTGCTTCTAACTAAGCCACTCCCCCTACTTACTAGATCTTTCTACAAGTAATTTAAACCTCACAGCTATCAAGCCCTTTCAATCACCTGAGATTTACACCTAGATAACTGTTCAGATAATCATTCAGTTCAGTTAACTCAGACAAACACACTTTTTTTGTTTTGTTTGTTAGTTTTTTTTACCCTAAATTAAAGTTCTAAGTACAAGAGTTCTACTTCTTTAGTCCCAGCAGAGAAGTCCAGTCATACAGTAGTCCTTTCTCCTGATGTCTTCTGCCAAGCTACTGCTAAACTTGAACTTGAACATCAACATCGGAGCTACACTGTCCATCATCAGGTCTCACTGTTACTTACCACCCTTTCATACAACAGAGCTGCACTATCTGTCATCGGGTCTCACTGCTACTCACCATTCTCTCATACAACCTGAGCTCCACTGTCATCTGGTCTTGCTGCTACTCACCACCCTTTCATACAACTGAGCTCCATTGTCCTTTGTCGGGTCTCACTGATACTCACCACCTTCTCATACAGTTGAGCTCCCCTATATGTTATCTGGTCTTGCTGGTAATCACCACCCTCTCATACTACTGAGTTCCACTGTCCATCCTCAGGTTTCACTGCCACTCATCACGCTCTCATACAGCTGAGCTCCACTGTCCATCTTTGTGTCTTTCTGCAACTCACAACCCTCTCATACAACTGAACTTAACTGTTGCCTTCGTGTCTCACAGCTACTCAACACCGTCTCGTGCAACTCTACTCCTCTGTCCATTGTCAGGTCTCACTGCTACGCGCCACCATCCCATTCAACTGAGCTCTACTTTCCGTTGTCTAGTCTCGCTGCTACTCACCACCCTCTCATACAACTGAGCTCCACTATCTGTCATCTGGTCTGACTGCTACTCACCGCCCTCTCATACAGCTGAGCTCCACTGTCCACCATCAGGCTCACTGATACCACCCTCTCATACAGTTGAGCTCCTTTGTCTGTCATCGGGACTCACTGCTACTCATGACTCTCTCATACAACCGAGCTCCACTGTTCATCCTCAGGTCTCACTGCTACCACTGTGTTGTCCGGTCACTGCTACTCACCACCCTCTCATACAACTGAGCTGCACTATCTGTCATCTGGTCTTGCTGCAATGCACCAACCTCTCATACAACTGAGCTGCACTGTTTGTCATTGGGCCTCACTGCTACTCAGCACCCTCTCATGCAACTGAGCTCCACTGTCCATCGTTGGGGCTCACTGCTACTTATCACCCTCTCATACAATGGAGCTCCACTGTCTGTCATCAGTTCTCACTGTTACCCACAACCCTCTCATACAATTGAGCTCCTTTGTCTGTCATTGGGACTCACTGCTACTCACCACTGTGTCATACAACTGAGCTCCACTGTCCATCCTCAGGTGTCACTGCTACTAACCACCCTCTCACACAGCTGAGCTCCACTGTCCATCTTCATGTCTCATTGCTACTCACCACCCTCTCATACAACTGAGCTCCATTGTTCATCTTCATATCTCACTGCTACACACCACCATCTCATAAAACTGAGCTCCGCTGTGTTGTTGGGTCTCACTGCTACTCACCACCCTCTCATACAACTGAATGCACTGTCCATTGGGTCTCACTGCTACTTGACACCCTCTCCTACAAGTGAGCTCCGCTGTCCATGCTTGGATCTCACTGCTACTTACCACCCTCTAATACAACTGAGCTCCATTATCTGTCATCTGGTCTTGCTGCTATGCACCACCCTTTCATACAACTGAGCTCCACTGTCCATCTTTGTATCCCACAGCTACTCACCACCCTCTCATACAACTGAGCTCCACTTTCCATTGGCAGGTCTTGCTGTTACTCACCACCCTTTCATACAACTGTGCTCCACTGTCATCTGGTCTTGCTGCTGCTACTCGCCACCCCTCATACAACTGAGCTTCACTGTCCATCCTCGGGTCTCACTACTACTCACCACCCTCTCATGCAACTGAGCTCCACTGTCCGACTTTATGTCTTACTACTACTCACCACCCTCTCATACAATTGAGCTACACTGTCTGTCATTTGGTGTGGCTGCTACTCACCACCTTCTCATACAGCTGAGGTCCATTGTCCATCATCAGGTCTCACTACTACTAACCACCAACTCATACAATGGAGCTACACTGTCCATCGTCAGGTCTTATTGCAACTTATCACTCACTACAGGAACTAACATACTAGACCTATTGCTGACAACCATTGATAGTCACATTTCCAATCTATCCATATCTGACCCTCTGGGGGAACAGCGACCACATATTATTCAGTCTACCTTGTCATCAGTAATACTCTAGGAATAATATATTATTAAAGAATTATGACAAAGCCAATTTCAAACTAATAAATAACCATTTAAAGAACATACAATGAGAACATCTATTTTTACCTTTAACTTTGGAACAAGCGTGGAACAGCTTTAAGGAAAGTATTTTGGATTTAGAATTCAAGTTTGTTCCAACAAAAAATAAATACAAACATAAAGGCCATATTCACATATGGCTAAATAATAATATAAAGAAACTAATCAAGCAAAAAAAGGAAATCTTCTCCAAACTTATGAAAAATCCAAACAATAACATTTTATTACTATACACTGGCTCTGTAAAAATATTAAAAACAGCAATTTTTAAATTAAAGCGAAACCTGGAATTTAAAATAGCTGACTCTAAAGATGGACATAAATCTTTATTTTCCTACCTAAACAAAAAAAAGGGGAATGTTAGACAAGTAGGACCACTAATAGTTGATGACACACCAATAATATAAGACAAAATTACAGCTGACAAATTAAACAAATATTTTTGTTCTGTCTTTTCAAAAAAAAGACACATATCCCCTTCAAACAGCCAAACTAATAATCAGACCCAGTTATTGCAGAACAACTAATCACACAAAGGATGTATTAAAAACACAACAAAAAAGGAAGTCTAGGACCAGATGGGATTAGCCCCAGGCTTCTGTCAGAAACCACTAATACAGTCTGTCTCCCCTTAACTATCATTTTTAATAAATCACTTAAAGAATCAGTAGTCCGCACTGACTGGCTGACAGCCTATGTGACACCTGTCTTCAAAAAAGGGAGTCGATCAAATCTAGAAAACTATCGATCTATTAGTCTAACCTTACTATCCTGTAAACAACTGGAAAAAAATATCAAAACCATACCAGAAACAGAACTTCAAACCTCAAAACTTTGTGATATCACCCAGTACTGTTTCAAACAGGGCTACTCAACAACTGCCAACCCAATAGCCTTTTATAATCACATACACTATGAGATGGATGTTAGGACTCCCATGGACATTTTTCTCCTAGACTATAACAAAGTATTTGACCGTGTATCACACACAAAATTAATTAACAAACTTACACACTTAGGGATTTCCACCAACTTAGTAAAATGGATGGACCATTGGTCGACAAACAGGACACAACAGGTAAAAATTTACGGATTATTGTCCAACTTTGGTGAAGTGACAAGTGGAGTTCCACAGAGCTCCATTCTTGGACCTATTCTGTTCAGTTTATTTATTTCTGATATGCAGACTAGTTCAAACACCCTCGTATCAAAATTTGCCGATGACACCAAATTGGGAGGGAAGGTAGACTCACTGGATAGCAGAAATCAATTACTTATCCAAAATCGAGGAATGGACAAATATAAATAGCATGGAATTTAATATCAATAAATGTACTGCACTTCACCTAGATAACAATAATCCACTTCAGTCTTACAAATGAAACAATATTATACTAAAGGCAGCAAGCAGTGAAAAGGACCTTGGGATTACAGTCAACAATAAATTGTCCTCAGGAGACCATTGTAATAAATTGGCTAAACATTCTAATGGGCAGCTTAGAAGAATCGATCGCACCTTCGTAACTAAACTGGAACACTGCATCATTCCCCTTTACAGGACATATGTTAGGCCATACTCAGATTATGGGTCACCTTTTTGGAGCCCATACCTGAGAAAGGATATAGCGACAATTGAGGGCATTCAGAGGAGAGCAACCGGGATGGTACCTCATTTGGTGCAGTTATCCTACATTGACAGGTTAAAAAACTAAAACTTAATTCTTTAGAAACAAGGCGGCACAGGGGAGATCTCCTGTTCCTTTATAAAACATTACAAAATCCTACCTTTGTGCAACAATGTGGGATTAACTAGACAAACAGAAAACTTGTACCCAGACTACATTCTAAACAAATTGCTATCCCAAAGCAAACGCTTATAAGAGACTACATTTTCTTTACTGTAAGGGTTCCAAGGACGTGGAACAAGTTACCAGACAGCCTTGTTAACAGTACCAATTTTGAAATATTTAAAACTAACCTAGATCTCTGGTGGAACAGTAACATCAAACAATGATCCACAACATTGTGGGGAGCAATCTCGATGGGCTATCTGCCTTCTTATGCCCCACAGTACCAAATAATATACAGCTGAGCTGCACTATCTGTCTTTGGGTCTCACTACTACTCACCACTCTCTCATACAGCTGAGCTCCACTGTCATCAGTTCTCACTGCTACTCACCACCCTTTCATACAACTAAGCTGCACTGTCCATCAGCTGGTCTTAATGCTACTCACCGCACTCTCATGCAAATGAGTTGCACTGTCCATCTTTGAGTCACACTGCTACTCACCTCCCTCTCATACAACTGAGCTCCACTCTCCATCTTCAGGTCTCGCTGTTACTCACCACCCCTTCATACAACTGAGCTACACTGCCTGTCATCAGGTATCACTGCTACTCACCTCCCTCTCATACAACTGAGCTCCACTGTCCTTCATCAAGTTTCACTGCTACTCACCTCCCTCTCACAGAACTGAGCTCCACTCTCCATCATCTAGTCTCACTGATACTCACCCCCTACTTGTGCAACTGAGCTCCACTGTCTGTCATTGGGTCTTGCAGCTACTCACCACCATCTCATACAACTCAGCTTCTCTGTCCATCATCGGGTCTCACTGCTACTCACCACCATCAAATTCAATTGAGCTCTGCTTTCCATCATCAGGTCTCACTGCTGCTCACTACCCTCTCCTACAGCTGAGCTCCACTGTTAATTATCAAGTCTCACTACTACTACTCCGCACCCCCTCATACAGCTGAGCTCCACTGTCTGGTCTCACAGCTACCACCCTCTCACACAACTGAGCTCCACTATCTGTCATCTGGTCTCGATGCTAATCACCACCCTTTCATACAGCTGAACTCCACTGACCATCCTCAGGTCTCACTGCTACTCACCACCCTCTCCTACAACTGAACTCCACTATCTGTCATCTGGTTTCAATGCTACTCACCACCCTCTCATAAAAAAACAAAACTGAGCTGCACTGTCCATCATTGAGCTTCACTGCTACTCGACTCCCTCTCACACACCAAGCTCCAGTGTCTAGCATTGGGTCTCACTGCTACTCACCACCCTCTCATATAACTGAGCTTCACTATCCATCTTTGTATCTCACTGCTACTCACCACCCTCTCATACAACTGAGCTCCAGTCTGCCATCGGGTCTCTCTGCTACTCACCAGCCTCTCATACAGCTGAGCTCCACTGTTCATCCTCAGGTATCACTGTTACTCACCACACTCTCATACAACAGAACTCCACTGTCCATCTTTATGTCTCACTGCTACTCACCATCCTCTCATACAACTGAGCTCCACTGTCTGTCATCTGGTTTCGCTACTACTCACCACCCGCTCATACAACTGAGCTCCACTGTCCATCGTTGGGTCTCACTGCTACTCACCACCGTCTCATACAACTGAGCTCCACTGTCTGTCATCAGTTCTTGCTGCTTCTCACTACTCTTTGTATGGAGTAGAAGGACTCCAGCATCAGGTTCTTGTTAGAGATAAACAAGTGGAAAGAATGGCAGACGGTGACAAATCTTGTAATAAACAAGTTTATTACAAAAACACAGTCTTACGACCTGCAGTACAAAATACTGGGAGAAATACAAGTCTCCCTACATCTAGACGCAGCAATTCTCAGCAAACCTTTCTAGAACAGTGCTTCTTATAGTGAGATAAGGGAAAAGGTGTGACAGTTCTCATTGGCTGAAGCAAGTGGTACCACTACACTGCTGGATAGAAAGTGTAGAGTCAGCAGAAAGAAAAGCATTACATTATACAGAAGACATAACATTCGTTAGAACAAAGATGGCACAGAAGTTGTAGCAGGTGAAAGGTCATTATGGTGCAAAAGCAGTGTCAGCAGAAATACATGTGAAAAAGAATACTTTGGTAAAAAGATATGGTTAGGCGCAAAGCACGTATGCCTCATGTAAGCAAATGCATAACAGTAAAAATATAAGCAAATGAACATTACATATAACAGAAAACTAAGAAACAATGCTGTAAAATGAATGTAAACTGTATAATGTATACACTTAGCAAGCATGATCCTTAGTACCCACATTTGTACAGTGGATACCCATTACTGCATGTTAGTGCAATACAGCAGTATTACAGTAATGGTAAAACATCTGTCATTGGCATGTGCATGAGGGTGCAAGGAGTGTGGGACCCAGTGGACAAAATTACCCTCCTTGTTGCCTCAAAAGGGGCAACAAATCCATAGGGAAGTGGTTGGAATGTCCAAAGCATGAGCCTTGTAAAGGAATAAGTTATACATAGTGTTGCATAATAGTATGCCACAAACAGAAAGCATTAGTATTAATAATATATGATAAAAATGAAACATAGTTACATGTGTGATGGATAATCACAGATTGAAACCTAAATGGAGACAAAAAATTATGTAGTTTGTAAAAAGCAGACAGTCAGGGTTACTGTCAAAAATGGGCCTGTTGAGGAATTGGTACAAGGATGGTCACAGATGGAGCACAAATGGTGTGTCTGTAAAATATAGTGCAGAACTCTGGGATGTCAACACCACAATTGAGATACGTGAAAATATGTTAACATGTGATACCACATAGAACACAATATGACATAACAATGTCTGTTGATGAAGAGTTCATTGAATCCACTTTGAGTGTGGATAAGGTAGATGCTACCTGGTTTTGAGGAATGGTACACCCTTGGAGCTTGATTGAAGAATCTGTTGATAATGTCTCTTGACAGATAGGTCCTTATAAAACATATGACCGGTTTAGAAAGTTCATATGAATAACCATCCATAAAGTTCATCATTGGCAGAAAGGTGGTAGCCCCACAAGGCACATGGGGCTATGCAGATGGTAATTAAGAGATGAAACACCATCATAGTAAGAAAGTAAATGTTAATGTCGCTGGCTGCTGAATGGCTGGATTGGCAGAGGCCTTGGCAGGGTGTGCATTAGATTATGCACTGAGTCCTTTATTGAAATATCCACACACACACTGGCATAGCATTTGTGTTGTGGTAATTGATCACACCCTGGCACAAATATTAACAGTTGATAAGTGACAGTCTATAAAAAAAAAACATTCTGTTTGTACGAGGTGCCACCCAGGCTTGGAAAGTGAAGCAATGAAGAAAATGGATGTCTTGCTTGCAGATCAATTCAAGAAGAATCTTCTTGCTGAAGTCAGGGGATTGCCCCTACCCCAGGCTTAACTTAAACTATAGGCTTGATTGTAGAGCCTGAATTGGTTGGACCTTGCTTAGTTGATTTAAAGATCTACAAATAGGTGTAATTGCGCTGAAAACATTACACTTGCAGAGGTAATAATAACATGTTTTTATGCAGTAGTCCTTATATGGAAGCAGTCCGGCACAAAGATGGTGATGACACTGAAGCTGTGGCAGCTGTTTTATTTTCAGGAAAAGATGAATGTTTTTGCAGCTTAGATGAAAGTGTTACTGATGTTGTATGTGGAGATGTTGCATACCACACCATGGAAACCTGCAAACTTGTAAAATGTGTTAGAAACTGAGTTAAGGACACATAAATAACAATGTTTATACCAATTACCTTTTTGTTTTGTAAAGAGTGGTGTGAGAGCCTAAATTTCTGACAGTTATGGAAAGAGATAAAAATGGGGTGTCGACCACACACCTGGGGTGTTCAGGCTGAGGTCCAATATCATTTGACCGTCTGTGAATCCATGACAATGTCATGTTTTAACATAGAAACATAGACTTGGTCGACAGATAAGGACCGCTTGGCCCACCTAGTCTGCCCATTTCCCTACCTATTAGATAAGCTGCAGATCCTAGTTAACCAGCAGCCTATTTCTTCCTACCCCCCCACAAGAATTGCCTTATGCCTATCCCATGCATTCTTGAATTCTCCCACAGTTTTAGACCCCACAACCTCCTCAGGAAGGTGGTTCCATGCGTCCACCACTCTCTCTGTGGAAAAATACTTCCTCACATCATCCCTGAGCTGTCCCCCCCTCTAGCTTCAAATTATGTCCTCTTGTTCTTGCACATCTCTTTTTCTGAAAGATGCTACCTTCTTGGACTTTGTTGATTCCACTGAGGTACTTAAAAGTTTCTATCATGTCCCCCCTTCCTCCTTTCCTCAAGGGCATACATATTAAGCTTCTTTAGTCTCTCCTCGTATGGCTTCTCTTACAGACCCTGCACCATTTTAGTTGCCCTCCTCTGGACTGCCTCCATCCTGTCTATACATAGATACATAGACAGTGTTGGCAGATAAGGGCCTATGGCCCACCCAGTCTGCCCATTTGAGCTTGTAAGTTCAGTTTGTTTTCCTAGAAGTCTGTTGCCCCTTACCCCTGACCTCCAGAATTCCTTTATGTCTATCCCATGCATTCTTAAATCCCGTGATTGTTTCAGCCCCCACCACTTCCTCTGGCAGGGTGTTCCACTTGTCCACCACCCATTCTGTGAAAAATTCTTTCTCATGTTTCCTCTGAATCGTCATCCCTCCAACTTCATCCCATGCCCTCTAGTCCTGGAACATCTTTTTCGCTTAAAAATAGTGTTTTCCTGCACCCTGTTCCTCCCTGTAAGATACTTGTATGTCTCTATCATATCCCCTCTCTCCCTCCTCTCCTCCTGGGAGTACATGTTCAGTTCCTTCATAGGAGACATAGGGTCTATGTCCTAGTGGAGATGGGGTCTCTAGAACTGGACGCAGTACTCCAGTTGGGGTCTCACCAGCAGTCTGTACAGAGGGATAACAACTTCCTGTTTTCTGCTGGAGATGCTTCTCCCTATACATCCCAGTATCCCCCCAGCCCTCCCTACTGCCTTCTCATATTGCTTTCTAACCTTAAGGTCATCTGATATGATTACCCCCAGGTCCCTTTCCATTTTTATTGTTACTACCTCCCCCCAATTGTGTGCTGTTCCCCTGGATTTTTGTTTCTGAGGTGCATTATTTTGCACTTCTTTGCATTGAATCCAAGCTGCCATACTACTGACCACTCCTCCAACCTTGCCAAGTCCTTCTCATCCTTTCCACACTCACTTGTGTATCAACCCAGTTGCAGATCTTTGCGTCATCTGCAAAGACGCATACTTTTCCTTCCAGTCCCTCTGCAATGTCACTTATAAAGACGTTAAAAAGGACGGGACCCAGTACTGAACCCTGCAGTACCCCACTAGTAACCCCCCTTTCTTCAGGGAGGACTCTGCTTACCTTCTGTGTTCTGTTGTCCAGCCAGTGTTTTACCCAGGCTACCGCGCTGGGACCCACTACCAGGCTGGCTATTTGTTTATTAATCTTTCATGTGAGACTGTGTCAAATTCCTTGCTAAAGCCTGGGTAGGCCATGTCCACAGCCCCTTCCTGGTCTACTACTTTGGTAACCCAGTCAAATAAATTGATTGGGCACAAAGTCACAAATGGGGTACCTCAGGTATCAGTCCTGGGGCCAGTCCTCTTCAACATCTTCATCAGTGACATTGCAGATGCAGGGATTTATTTAACTCCAAAAATTGATTAGCGTTTTGCTCATAAAAGTGCTAAAACATTGTGAAAATGCATAGCACTTGCCTCACTGTGTTTAGCAAACATAATACTTCTAGAAAACATATATAAATACTTTCTGTACAGTTAGCATTGTCCCAAGAAAAAAACTGCTAATCAATTATTTAAAACCCTGAGATGGACTAGAGGGTAAGGCTTGTCTGTTTGCAGATGACACCAAGATCTGCAACAGAGTAAATGATCCAGATGGGGTGGGCCGAATGAGAAGAGATCTGGATAAACTAGCAAAATGGTCAGAAGAGCAGCAACTGGGATTTAATGCAAAAAGTGCAGAATTATACATAGGGAAGAGAAACCCTGAAGCCACCTATAGGCTGGGAGGAGTTGCTAGCAGTCACAAAGGAAGAAGAGACTTGGGCATCATCATCACTGATGACCTGAAATCATCAACAGACCTCTAAAGCAGTAGGTAAGGCTGGAGTGTTAGAAGTGTATTAGTAGGGGTATCACAAGTCGTAAGAGGGAGGTAATAATCCCTCTTTACAAGACACTGGTTAGGCCCCATCTGGAGTACTGCGTGCAGTATTGGAGGCCACACCTTCACAAGGACATTAACCAAATTGAGGCAGTCCAGAGAAGGACAACCAAAATGGTGCAGGGACTGCATCAGAAGACATATGAGGACAGATTAACAGAGCTCAATATGTATACCCTTGAGCAAAGGAGGGAGAGAGGTGATATGATTGAGGCATTCAAATACCTTAAGGGCATTAACAAGGTGAAAGAGTCTAACATGTTTAAATATAAGGAAAAATAGCAGGACAAGAGGACACAGCATGAGATTAGAGGGAGGCCGATTAAGGGGGAATGTGAGGAAATTCTTTTTCACAGAAAAGGTGGTGGATGCATGGAATGGCTTACCACAAGAAGTGGTGGCTATGAATACAGTGCAGGGCTTCAAACAGGCATGGGATAGGCATAAGGGAGCAATACAAATAACTATGAATAGATAGGCCACTGACAGAGCAAAGGCCAATGACACATTTATAAGGTAGAAAAAGAAATGGGCAGACTGGATGGGCCTTGTAGTCCTTATCTGCCGTCAACTTCTATGTTTCTATGATTAGAATCATCTGACATGACCTTCCTGCTGTGAATCCATGCTGCCTTGGGTCCTGTGCCCCACTGGCCTCTAGGTACTCAACAATTCTTTCCTTCAGAAATGATTCCATCATTTTCCTAGCACAGAGGTCAAACTGACAATCCTGTAGTTTACTGCCTCTGTCTTACTCCCACTTTTGTTAAGACAGTCTTCAGATACCACACCATCCTCCCATGATTTGTTAAAAAGGGTAGTCATTGGTGTCGCTAGTTCTCCCCTTAATTCTTTTGGAATTCTGGAGTGAATCCCATCAGGCCCATATGCATTGTCCACCTTCAGTTTTAGGAGTTCTTTCAGAACTCTTTCTTCTGTGAAAGGACTGGGATCGACCCCCCCATTCAGAGTGCTTCTGTTAATTGGATTAGGTACCTCCACCTCCTCTTTTGTGAATACTGAGCAGAAGTATTCATGCAGTATCCCTGCTTTTTCACTGTCCCTCTCTGCCCACCCACTGTCCATTCTATTCAGCCTCATTATCCCTCCCTTTATCTTTCTATGCTCTCTAATGTACCTATAAAAGGTTTTATCCCCCTTCTTGACCAAGTTGGCTATCTTTTCTTCAGTTTGGGCCTTTGCTATTCTGACTATCCTCCCTGCTTCCTTCTGCCTTAACTGGTACAGTTCTCTGTCCTGCTCCTTCTGTGTTTCCTTATACTTCCTAAATACTATCTTTTTCTCCCTAACCTTCCCTGCCTCCTCTTTTGAGAACCATGGTGGCTTTTTCTTTCGTTTTGATTTATTTGCTTCACACAAAGGCTTGTTGCCTCTGATGGCAGTTTTGATGTTTCCCCATTATTGCTCCACCCCCTCCTTTTTGCCTGTTTGCTAGTACTTTTCTAAGGCATTCTCCCATTTTGACAAAGTCAGCCTTCCTGCATTCCAGTACCCTCACTTTTGTATGCCTTGACTCTGCAGCTGAGTTTATCGTGAACCACACTGTTTTGTGGTCACTTGTTCCTAGATGGCTACCCACTTCTAGATCTGAGATCCTCTCACTGTTGTCATTTGAGAGTACAAGGTCTAAGATTGCTCCCTCCCAGGTGGGTTCCAACACTAGCTGTCTAAGGCATGCCCCCTAAAGGGCATCGAGAATGGCCTTCTCATGGATGTGGCTGCAGCAAAGGTGCTTGAGTTAAAATCTGGTATATTCAGGTCCCCCATCAATAATATCTCCCCTTTCTCTGCCATTCTAAGGATGCCTTCTGTCGTATCCTTATCCATTCCCTCCCCTGAGATGGGGGATCTGCATACAACCCCTCTATGGATTGTGGTGCCATTTCCATTCTCTAAGGTGACGCATAGTGCCTCCTCACCTCCCTGTTTACTCTTTTGTTCCATGCTTTTAATCTCTTCCCTTACATAGAGAGCTACTCCTCCCCCTCTTCTACCCTCCCTCTCCCTCCTGTAGGTTGTGTACCCTGGTATGTCAACATCCCAGTCATGGTTCTCTGTGTGCCATGTTCCTGTGACTGCCACGATATCCAGGCATCCCTTTTCCATCAAGGCCACCAATTCGGTGAGCTTACACCGTGCTTTCAGATCACAAGAAGAGGCTATGACAGTGATTAACATGATTTCCCTGTTTGTGTGTTGCTGACAGGCCTGAGGCCTGTGTTATAAAATAATGGACTTTAAACATGTAGCTTATGGCAATATGTCTGTTACACTATTTATTAGTGGGACAAATATATATTGCTGGCCTATACCAACTGATGATAGTGCCTATTGCACCTGTGACAATTGAAAGGGTCTATCTTCTTTACATTATATAGTGAAATACTCCAAAGTACTGAGTGAGGTTGGGCCTACTATGGAACCTTGAAGCATAGGTTCTGGAGCAGAATCTAAATTCTGCCATATTATAACTGTTACGATTTAAAATCACAAGACGTGCATGGAGTACACTTTGTTTTCCATGGGTACTTGGGAATGATGAGACAAACATAGCATTAATTTGTCTGGAGTTTTGCTTGTAACATAGTGTAGTGGTGGGTCAGCAATGCTGGTCCCAGTATCTAGGTTTGGTTATGGGTATTAAAAACATTCATAAATGTGGAGCAGTTTTCTGAATACACACTTGATAAAGTGTAGCAATATGTATATCAAATTGTAATAGCATAAACATGAAACATAAACTATTTATTTGCAATAGAACAAGGTCAGTATTGAGTTTAATGCATAAAATACATTTTAAACAGAACAAATGTAGTCTGCGGGACAGATATTCAAACTGCGCTATTTTGTGGTGCAAACCCTTGTGCTGCACAAAATAGTTGTACTGGGGTGTGGCCAGAGCGATATTCTTTGAATATCACCCCCCAGCCACAGCCACTGTGCACAGTGGAACTTGCGCCACCGCAAGTGGTCAGAGTGGAGCATTCAACTTGCGGTGGCGCAAGTACCATTGCGCCATGTACAAATTTCTGAAATTCAAAAGGTGACATGCAAATGGGGCCATAATTCATGCAAGGCGCAGGGGGGGCCATTTGCATCTGTTTATGACCCCATTTGCATGCCATTAGCATGCAGATGTATGATCCCGAGACTTGTGCCTGGCACCCTGCCAGGCAGCAGCCATCGAGGACTGACACCTACAGCCCGATCGTGGGCAAATGGCCTCCCGGTGGCCGATCGCGGGCATAGCTTCATCCGCCCACCAGCCCAGTGCGGGCAGCAAAGTGCCCCCAACATATCCCTGGTGGTCCAGTGGACGATAAGTTTGATCTCAGGCTGAAGAGTTATAACCCCTGAATGTATCCTGGTGGTCCAGTGGACGATAAATGTCCTGGCGCGCGAAAGTGTTAACCCGAGCGTATCCCTGGTGGTCAGTGGATCGATAAGCAATTCGTGGGCTGCATAATGCATAGTCAAAACCCCCAAGACCATATCCTGGTGATCTAGTGTCCCCCACCCACCCACGAAGCCCCACCACCTCCCCCACAGCCGTCGGGTGGCAGCATCCCACCCGCCTGCCGCCGCCCTTGACTGACTGCCAGTAGGGCTGCACACCATTGGTGCAGAGCAAGAGCCAGTGGGCGTGCAGCCCGGCCGTACAAAGGCAGTCAGATATGTGAATGAATGACTTCATTCACATATCTGGACACAACTTATCGCAGTACAAACTGCAGCCATGGCTCTTGCTCCTCCAGTGGCGTGCAGCCCTACCGGGCAGATTAGTCGGCCGGGCAACAGCGGGTGGGATGCTACCAGCATCAACTGCTGGGGAGCGAAAATGATGAGGCTCATGGTGAAAATGAACACTAGAATTACCGAGATATGATCTTAAGCCATGCCGCGTATGCGGCCCGTGATCCGGCAGCCGGTCACTAACCACAAAAGTCGATAGAAATTACCTCTTCAGCCCGCGATGAGCTTATCGGTCACTGGTCTCCAAGACTACTGGGGGTTATAACTCTTCAGCCCGTGATCGAGCTTATCGGTCCACTGGACCTGAAGACGATATGTTGGAACACTTTGCCTGCCGCGATCGAGCTGGTGGGGGATGTAAGCTATGCCTAGCGACGGGCCAGTCAAAGTGGGGATGTTTTTCACTTTTGCCCACGATCGGGCTGCAAGGGGCACAGGGAAGTGGTTGAGGGCCAGCCACAGGTGGCAGCTGCTGTTTGCACTCTGCAATGTGGCAGCTCACCTCTGGGTGGCCCTCGACTTGATCCTTTTTTTTTTGGCTCAAAGTTGTGCAGGCGCAGGTTGGGGGTTGCGCCTACACAACTCTGCACAGCCCGGCTGAATATCGGGCTGTGCAGTTTATGCATGGTTCCTCCACCTCCAGTTCAGCATGCATTCATTTGCATTGCGCTGTTGCTCAGCATGTTTTCAGTGGTGCAACTGTCTCCTGCTGAATATCGCAGAATGGCGCAATTTCGGACTTGTGCAGGTGCAACCCTATTGTGCATGGCGCAACCTTTTTGAATATCTGGGTCTGCAAGTTTAGTTCAGAGTCCAGGAATCTTAGAGCATTGTGAATCCACTTGTGTTGACCACAACCATGGAATAAGTTGCAGAGGGTGGGGCACAGTTTTAAGTTTGTAAATTGCAGTCCTTGGAAAAGATTACTTAGTTTTGGTTGAAAGAATTACTTGAGCAAGCCACCACTCTGTTTTTTGTTAACTTGTAGAGAAACCTGTTTGTGCTTATAGATGGCAGATGATTGCATCCATTGCTGTAAGACTATGGAAAGTTGGTTTGTATTTGTCTGAACAGGATAAGAAAGCTGAAAAGTCAATCAAAAGATATGAATATGTGGAATTACATACACCATCCCCACTCCAGCTTGGCTGATTACTTGTTGAGGGCAGTAGCCCTTGTACCAATTATTGTTTTGTGTGGTTTAGCTGTTTGCACTAGAAAAAGCAGAGGGACTGAGCTGGGTTATACTGTTAGAATACATTAGGTCTTTTCCAAGCCTGTAAACAACAAATAGTTATTAGCAAATACACATTTCCTTTTTTTACCCCATGGGGAGAAAGTGTTGTACCTTGCAACCTCTGTGGACATTGCACTGGAAGGAAGGGTATGGCGCCCCCTCGAGCTCCTACTGTGGTAAAAGAAGCAACTCAAGCACTTTAAAAAAATGTACACTGGATAGATAGTAATGAGGTGGCTCCATTGCTGTCCTTAATAAATATAATTTCTAAATGATAACAAAAGTATATCGCAATTATTTTAGGAAAGGTGGCTTCATACGTTACCAGAAGATGGGGAACTTTCTTTTTCCTGGGAGAAAGAAAGAAGGAACAAAACATCATACACAACCTGAAAATAACATTATTTTGATTGGGGTAATACCATACGTACAAATATCTTAGAATGCATTCTCAAAAAACATTTGTTTTTAACCGTAGATGGTAAACTCTCTTAAAAACAGTTGTAATCTTTCTTTTTAATAGTATACTGAATAATAAAAAAAAAAACACTGGTGGTGGTGAGTAGCCCCCTGGAGTGCCTTGCATAGTATGGGAATCGTGATATTGTTCAGGAACAAAGAAACTGTGTTATAACTAAACCTTTGTGAAGGAAGACATTGGGCTTGGTGGTGTTGGCTGCAAACTCGGAAGAAAATGTCTGTCCTTTTTGCTCAGAGTGCAAGTACAGTAAAAAAAAATTTAAAAAGTAAAATTGTAGGGTTTATGCTTATTTTGTGTCTATGAAAACATACATTTTATTTTGAAAATGGGTGCTTTAGGTAGGGACACATATCCAGTTTGAACTGGTAGTGGCATAGTATTTTGAAATACAAGGTCATGTTACTTGCTAAAGGTCATTTGGTATGAAAATGATGGCTGTTGGGAATGAAACACAACCATTTTAGGTTGGAAACAGTGCAGTCAAGCATGGAGTTGCACTAAGGTATATACCTTTTGTGAGAGAACAAAAATGAATATATAGGATGTGAATTAACACAGTTATAGTACTGTATCATAAAACAAGTGGCCATCAAAATGCAGAGCATTATAAAATGGCTCAATATGGAAATGGGTGATAGAAATTACTTGTTCCATGAAATACAGTGCAATGGTTACATCGCAGTGACACCAGGAGCAAAGAAAAATGGATATGTATGTGTTTATGGCTCACAAACTATAACTGCAGAAGTTTGAATCGAGTCATGAATAGGGTTAAGTAAGTGGTTGTCAGCCCAGAGGAGCTGGCATGAGTTGGTAGGACACACATGGGTGTGTGAAAAAGAGTTTCTCTTTGCAAGGAAAAACTGAATGAGACATATGGTGAAATGAAATGTTAAAATAACTGTTGTCTTCTGATTCCAAACTAACATTGACCAGTTATAATAAACACACTTTCAAAATGCAGTACAGTACATATTCTAGTAAACTCTTATTCAACTTCAGTAATCATTCTAAACAAAAGATTCTCAATGCCGTTGTGTCTTCTTTCTCAAACACCGTCCATCTTCACCTACACAATCAACACATACGATATCCAGCTTAAAATCTATACTCAGGAATTAGCTGAAACATCAGGATTCTAACCATAAGGAAAATCTTGTACACGAACCCCCTATATCACAGATAGTGAAAACAACTGGCTAGCAATGATACTGAAACGTGGATGACCACACCAATAATGAGGCACAGAGCACAAAACAACCGTAGTATATACCACTGAGTCCGAATGCATCCGAAAGTGAAAAGTAATAACAATTGAGTAAACCGTGTATATCTCACACCCAACCTGTTGCAGATGACGTTATAACAGCTTTAAACATTTACCCAAGGTAAGCAGTGATTCTTGAACCATAAAAAAGGGTGGGAGACAAAAATAGGGAATGAACTATAAAAACATTTACCAGATATCAAGTTGAGAAAAAACACATCTGCTTGCCCTCCAGGATCAAATGGGGCAGTTTTTCATTCCAAAATCTCTGATTGTTTGCCCACAAATTGAACAGCAGGCAGTACATTTGATGGCAATGTTCTGGGTGTTTGAATAGCTAGCATAATGAAGACGCTGCTTGTGCTGCATGACTGGAGATCTGTCTGCATTTCACATTTACTGTGAGGCATCCCCGATGTCTGTAAATCCAATATTTTTGTTAGAAAGGAACTGTGTAGGGCAAGCAAATGCTGACTTATCTCTAATGCTGGTAGAGCAGCATATGTAGAGCACTGGGCAGAAATGCAGAGTACAGAATTTTCTATTGACCTTGTGTGCACCACAGGTCTGATTAAACCTCTGTAGGGAGTAGATATACTGACAAACAACATAAAAGTAAGCACATGTGGAAAACTTGAAAATTAGCCCAGAGCTGTAACTTACTGCTTTCCAGTCCCCGGTAGGTGATCAGTTACCACGAGAGGTTCACTGTGACTTGGTGTGAGTCTGCCAGAGCAGAGAACAAACGCAGTGTGCCTTTGCCATTCCCACTACCACTGTAAGTATGAGCAGGTACCTTTAGGCAAAATGAAGATTGCACTACACTGATCAACATTCGAAATTAATTGAATGCAAAGCTTCCCTTGTTTAATCTCTTCCTTTTCTCGGACGCCAGTATGTAGGGAGTAGATAGACTCCAGCATCACGTTCTTGTTAGAGATAAACAAGTGGAAGGAATGAAAAACAGTGGCAAATCATGTAATAAACAAGTTTATTACAAAAACACAGATGTACAACCTGCAGTACAAAATACTGGGAGAAATACAAGTCCCCCTACGTCTAGATGCAGCAGTTCTCAGCAAACCTTTCTAGAATAGTGCTTCTTATAGTGAGATAAGACAAAAGGTGCGGCAGTTCTTATTGGCTGAAGCAAGTGGTACCACTACATTGCTGGATAAGAAGTTTAGAGTCAACAGAAAGAAAAGCATTACGTTATACAGAAGACATAACATTAGTTAGAATAAAGACAGCACAGAAGTTGTAGCAGGTGAAAGGTCATTATGGTGAAAAAGCAGTGTCAGCAGAAATACATGTGAAAAGAATACTTTGGTAAAAAAATATGGTGTGGCCCAAAGCATGTATGCCTTATGTAAGCAAATGCATAACAGTAAAATATAAGCAAATGATCATTACATATAACAAAACTAAGAAATAACGCTGTAAAATTAATGTATATAATGTATACTGTATAGTGTATACACTTAACAAGCATGATCCCTAGTACCCACGTTTGTACAGTGGCTACCTATTATTACATGTTAGTGCAATGCAGCAATATTACAGTAATGATAATACATCTGTCATTGGCATGTGCAAGGGGTGTGGGACCCAGGGGCAACATCTCTCATGCAACTGAGCTGCACTTCCTGTCTTTGTGTCTCAATGCTACTCACTGCCCTCTCATACAACTGAGCTCCACTGTTCATCATCCGGTCTCGCTGTTACCACCCCTTCATACAAATAAGCTACACTGCCTGTCATCCGGTCTCACTGCTACTCACTGTGACGTGGACAGCCAGTTCTGAATTCGGAATCATTTTATTAAATATAAAATGTATTCCTCACCGTCTCTGCTAAAACTCTGGTGCTTTAGGAGTGGGCTCGTGCCCCCCCCCCAGGTTTCAGCTGAATGATAAAAGCCATGAGAAAATGCTGAAGCAGCATGTAAGATCACACACACACCGGTTTTAGTTACCAGGTGTTACGTGGAAGGCCTGAAGCTAATTACTGAGTGGAAGAAGCTTGAGTTGAGCATATCCATTTTATGATGCTTCCAGAGGAAGAAAAGCAGGTTGTGATGTATTAGTGCGAAATCGTAAAGATGCTTTCATGTCCTGGAAGGAGGAAGCTTATCATGAGATCACAGAGATGTCATTTGAAGATCATATGAGTAATGCTGAGGATTGCAGAATTTAATTCTTGAAAGACATCCTGTTTTTTTATTAGATTTTTTTTTATATATTCTGACAGAGGAGGAGCTAGGTGACCTCACACAAAAAAGGGTTGGCAAATACAGTTTGCTTTAAGGAATATTCTGTTTTACTTTGGACACTTTTATCTAGACTCTGACAACAAAACATCTGTGAGCACTTTAAACACGTATTTAGAAAGAGAGATAAATCTAAATATTGTTGTAGAAATGTGCACTGTTTAAACCTTGTTCTTGTAAAAGATTTGTATGTCTGGTGATACAAGAGTTCTGTATTTTGTGTTATACATATTTTTATCTATTTAAGTAAAACTCTTTTTAGAGCATATTTGGTCTGTCTTTGATTTCTTTTCATTTGTAAGAAAAGTATATATGGTTTTAATAGACACGAGGCATAAGATTGAAAAGTGATACCAAACTGGAAAGAGAAGCATTTAAATATTAAAGTTGTTAAGGGTTCCTCTCTGTATACCTGGTTAGCTGCCTGTAGGCAAAGATATCTGGCCCCCTGAAGACAGAAATATCTGAGCCTGTGCATTGGGTATGCTAGCAAGAGGTTTACAGTTTGAATCCCTCCAAGACTTGAGACCAAAGGTTGAACCAAACTCACAAAACAGACAAGAGGGTTACCTTGTTCTGTTAAACTGTTCACAAGACTGCGCTCAGAAGTTGGCACTTTTTGAAGTAGAGGGCCTAACCTGCTGAGTGGGTTTGTGACAGATTGGTTGGCAGCGGTGGGATAATTTTGGTATCACAAGCTTTTATTGTTCTATGTCAGCTGAGACAGTAAGCTCTCTTGCAAAGAAAGAAAAATATAGAGTTTTATTTATTTTAAAAAAGAAACAGAACTATATATCACTTGGCTTACAGTCAAGTTCCTACACAATTTATTTTTTTTCCTAAAGTTCAAGTCAGAGTAGTTGTAGCCAGGGAAGAAGATGGCTTCCGACTACAGCAGCCATACTGTAGATTACTTGAAGCAGTTGTGCGGGGACAGAGGATTCCCGTTCAAGGTGATAGACAAAAAGCAGAACCTCAGAGACGCCCTGATGGTAGCAGATACCCAGAGCAGCAAGTCACAGACCATGACTGAAAGGGACCAAAGCTCAAGTGTGGCAGGACTAGCAGCCAGTGCTGTGTCCAAATCCGGTGAGAAGGACAGCAGGGCCACTGTCAGTGAAGGGCCACAGCAGCAGGGGAAGGTCACCAGTATCCTGAATCCAGAGGTACTCAGGCAGCAAACTGAGTTGCGCAGGATGGAGCTGGAGTTCCAGAAGAAGAGAGAGTGAGAACACCATGAGGCATAGCGAGAATGCAGAGAGGGAACAGTGAGAGGCAGAGCGACAACAGAGAGAGGCAGACCGTGAGGAGCGTGAGCACCAGCTAGCTGCAGAGGAGAAAACATGAATGCCAAGACGCAGACCGTGAGGAGCAGAAGCACCAGAGGCAACATGAACTGGAGAAGATACAACTCTGACCAGCGGCACCAGAGCAGGTAAGTGGCTTGGGTTTAACTGGGACTGCAGGACTGGGTTACAAATTGAATTCCAAATTATTAGCCAAGTTTAAAGAGGGTGAGAATATGGATGCCCTTTTAAACTCTTCTGAAAAAGTTTGTATTCAGGCTAAAATTCCTAGAGAGTCCTGGAGCTTCCAGCTATCCCCGCTACTTACCAGGAAAGCTCAGGATGCATTGGGTCAAATGGACTATAAGGACAGTAATAATTACAGCAAATTAAAAGCTGCACTGTTCAAAATGTTTGAATTAACTGCTGAATCATACAGAGCTAAATTCCGTAAGCTCAGGAGAAGCCCTGCTATGAGCTACAAGGAGATAGCCATGAAATAACGTCAGTTTTTGAAATGTTGATGGGAAGGAATTGAGGCAAACTGTTGATAAAATTGAAAATGTGATTTTATTAGAACAGTTTTATTGGACTTGCCCAGCAGAGCTAAAACCCTGGCTAGAGGACCGAGATCCCAAAACAGTGCAAGAGGCTGCTGAATTCTTGGACCGCTATGCCAAGAGCAGACCTGCTGTGAGAGCGAATGGGGCAGGCGGGGCAGCGCAGAAAGGGAAAAGCGTGCCTTTTGGGCAGCTAAAACCCTCACTGCCTCCACCAAAACTGGTTAGCCCCAGGTTTCAGAGAAAAGATTTTTCTTAGAGAAGAAATGAATGTTGGTTGTGCAAAGAAACTGGGCATATTGCCAGACAGTGTCCCAAAAAGAAAAGCAATAATACACAACAGGGTGCTAGAAAGGAAGTAGTTTGTTTGTGTGTCCCTGGAAACATGCCAGTGCACATGAGGGAACACATGCACCCAGTCATGGT
The DNA here is from genome assembly GCA_016271365.2 of Neoceratodus forsteri. NCBI lineage: Eukaryota > Metazoa > Chordata > Ceratodontiformes > Ceratodontidae > Neoceratodus > Neoceratodus forsteri. The sequence goes on along the minus strand of CM057457.1, from coordinate 387,300,146 downwards.
GAATGGTGGCCAGATGTAAAGGTTAAGGGACACAGGGGTATTCTTGACCGTGGTAAAGGGGGGATCTGGTAGAGCCTGGTCAGCTTATACCCAATAAATGCGTCACTGTACAGGACTTCACTAGTGAGGCAAAAACATTGCCCCTCACTAGTGTTCTCTTAGACTGGGGTGAAACAGTGGGACTTGTGCAACAGGTGGCTGTAGCCAAAACATTAGCAGTGAATGTGGCCCTGGGCAGCAATCTAAAACAGGGGATGGTATGTGCAGTTACCCGTAGCCAAGTGGCAATGGAACATTGTAGTTCCCTGAACCCCACCAAAGCCATTGTGGAAACCATTGAGAGGCTGGTTCCCCAGCCTGTGTATCCTGATATGGAGACTGATAAAGAGGGGGTTAAAATTTCCCCAGTAGCAAGTAACCACACAGCTATGGAAGGTTACTCCAAAGAGGGAGGAGTGACTCATTGTCAGAGGGTTGGGATTGACAGTGATCCTGAGGGCCCTGACGCTGGTGCTGGGGATCCTAGTTTAGCGACTGAAGGAGACCTGTCCCATGCCTTGGGAATGTCTGAGGGGTTTGCAGCTGCTCAGAGAAGCAAGCCTAGTTCAGAGAAGCTGAGGACTTGGGCAGACTCTGACGGAGCACAGGGAGGTGATGGCCGACATCATTTTTTGGGGGGGAAATAGACTTGTGTATACTCAGGCAGTACAGACAGAGGGAGGAGAGTTAGGCAGGCAGCTTGTCATTCCCCAGGGGTATCATGAGCAGTTGCTCAAAATCGCACATGATATTCCCTTGTCTGGTAATCTGGGAATGGCGCGCACTACACAGCGGTTATCCCAGAATTTCTATGGCCTAAATTCACCCAGCAGCTGAAGGAGTATTGAAGGTCCTGTCACCAGTACCAAGAAATAGGGAAGGTGGGGAAGAAAACCCTGATACCCTTGCCCATAGTGGAGGAGCCATTCCAGAGGGTAGGAATGGATATTGTGGGGCCTTTAAATACCCCCAGCTCCTCAAAGAAGAGATTCATCCTGACTGTGGTGGATTATGCCACCCGGTACCCAGAGGCAATCACCCTATCCTCCTCACTGAGGAGAGACAAAGTGGCAGATGCCTTACTTGGGATTTTCTCCCGTGTTGGGTTTCCGCAGGAGATAATCACCAATCGAGGGGGTTCCTTCATGTTGGACCTGTTGAAATGTTTATGGGAGAAGTGTGGGGTGGTGCAGAGATGCATGACACCGTATCACCCACAAGCCAGTGGGCTTGTGGAGAGATTCAATGGTACCCTAAAGTCAGTGCTCTGGGCATTTGCTGAACAGCATGAGAGGGACTGGGAGAAATACCTTCCCCACCTGTTGTTTGCATACAGGGGGGAGCCCCAAGAGTCAACAGGATTTTCCCCCTTCAAACTCTTATATGGACGCCGGGTATGTGGGCCCCTAGACTTGATCTGGGAGGACTGGGAAGACAAGCACCCAGGGAACTCCCATTGTGGATTACGTCCTTAAGTTTAGGGAAAGGCTGAAGGAGCTTTTGGGGACAGCCCAGAGCAACCTGGCAGCTGCCCAACAGAAACAAAAAGTATGGTACAACCGCAGAGCCAGAGCTCGCTCGTGCATGGTGGGTCAGGAAGTCATGGTCCTTATTCCGGTCTGGAAAGACAAGCTGCAAGCTGAGTGGGCAAAGTGATTAGGAAGGTAAATGATGTGAACTACATTGTGGAGTTACCTGACAGAAGACAGACAGAAAGGATGTACCATGTCAACATGATGAAGCCACATGCAAATAGGGCTGACATGGTGTTTGCAGTGTGTAGTCATGGGGAAGGGATGGACGAAGGAGACGCCCTTCTGGACTTGCTGGAGGAAAGCAAACTGGAGTCCTCTGTGGAGGCAGTTAAACTGTCTCCCCAGCTGGCCCCGGACCAGATCCAGAAAGTAAAGGAGGTTTTAGCAGACTTTGCCTCGTTGTTTAGCGTCAAGCCTGGACTAACCCCCTTAGCGACACACAATGTGGAGACAGGGACACAGACGCCCATACGGCAGACAGTGTATTGGGTGTCAGAGGCTGTCCAAAAGGACGTTAGGAGGGAATTTGAGATGATGCTGGATTTAGGTGTAATCCAGAGATCCCACAGCCCCTGGGCCTCACCCATAGTCCTTGTACCCAAGCCAGATGATGCAACTTGTTTCTGTGTAGACTATCATGGACTGAATGCAGTCACGAAGTCAGACACCCACCTGATGCCCCAGACAGATGAACTCCTGGTCAAGTTGGGAGGACGACCTACCTTACGACTATTGACTTGACTAAGGGGTATTGGTGGGTAGAGTTGACAGACAGAGCTAAGGAGAGGTTGGCCTTCATCTCTTTGATAGGCTTATTTGAGTTTAAAGTAATGCCTTTCAGAATGAAGAACGCCCTGGCCACTTTCCAAAGGTTGGTGAACCAGGTGTTAAATGGTGCTGAGAAGTACGCCGTGGCGTATCTGGTTGACATTGCCATCTTTAGTACCAGCTGGGAGGAAAACCTATCCAACCTTAGGGAAGTGCTGGACAGGATACAGAGGGCTGGGCTCACTGTCAAAGCCAAGAAGTGCCAGGTGGCCATGGGAGAAGTGGCATACCTTGGGAATATGGTAGGCTGGGGATAGCTCTGTCCTAACCAAATAAAGATAGAGGTGATCCAGGCGTGGCCCAGACCAAAAACCCAGAAGCAGGTTAGGAGCTTTCTAGGGACAGCAGGGTACTACAGGAAATTTGTACCCAATTACAGTGCCCTGGCCTCTCCCCTATCTGACCTGACAAAGAAAAGAATGCCCAAGAAAATTACCTGGGGCCCAGCCTATTAGGAAGCCTTTACCAGACTAAAGGAGGCACTGTGCAGTGCTCCTGTTTTGACAAGTTCTGACTATAGCAAAACCTTTATAGTTCAGACGGATGCCTCAGACATGGGTATTGGTGCAGTACTAAGTCAGACGTCCAGCCAAGGGATAGATCACCCAATAGTGTACCTGAGTAGGAAGCTACTTCCCAGGGAGCAGACGTACTCCATGGTGGAAAAGCAGTGTCTTGCCATAGTGTGGGTCCTAAAGAAATTAGAGCCATACTTGTATGGGCAGCATTTTGTGGTGCAGACTGACCACAACCCCCTGGTTTGGCTGACGCAGATGAGGAAAAACAATGGCAGACTGCTAAGATAGAGTCTTGCTTTACAAGGGTATGATCTAAAAATCATACATCGGGCTGGAGCCAAAAACCAGAACTCAGATAGGCTGTCTAGGGTCTATGAGGAGTGAACTGATTTGGGAAGCTCATCCCATGTAGGGGATAGAACCCCCAAATTCAGTCTAGGTGGGAAGGAATTGTGACGTGAACAGCCAGTTCTGAGTGCTGTATCATTTTTTTAATATAAAATGTATTACTGACTGTCTCTGCTGAAAATCTGGGGCTTTAGGAGTGACCTCGCTCCTCCCCCCCCAGGTTTCAGCTGAAGGATGAAAGCCATGAGAAAATGCTGAAGCAGCATGTGAGATCATACGCATACCGGTTTTAGATACCAGGTGTTACATGGAAGGCCTGAAGCTAATTACTGGGTGGAAGAAACTTGAGTTGAGCATATCCATTTTATGACGCTTCCAGAGGAAGAAAAGCAGGTTGTGATGTATTAGTGCGAAATCATTAAAGATGCTTTAATGTCCTGGAAGTGGAAAGCTTATCATGAGATCACAGAACTGTCATTTGAAGAACATATGAGTAATACTGAGGATTGCATAATTTAATTCTTGAAAAAGACATCCTGTTTTGTTTTTTTTTATTTTATTAGATATATTTTTTATATATCCTGACAGAGGAGGAGCTAGGTGACCTCACACAAAAAGGGGTTGGCAAATACAGTTTGCTTTAAGGAATATTCTGTTTTACTTCAAACACTTTTATCTAGACTCTGACAACAAAACATCTGTGAGCACTTTAAACAGGTATTTAGAAAGAGAGATAAATCTAAATATTGGTGTAGGAATTTGCACTGTTTAAACCTTGTTTTTTTTAAAAGATTTGTATGTCTGGTGATGTAAGAGTTCTGTATTTTGTGTTTGACATATTTTTATCTATTTTAGTAAAACTCTTTTTAGAGCATATTTGGTCTGTCTTTGATTTCTTTTAATTTGTAAGAAAAGCATATATGATTATAGCAGACACAATGCATAAGCCTGAAGGGTGATACCAAACTGGAAAGAGAAGTGTTTTAAATCTGAAGTCTTTATTAAAGTTTTTATGGGTTCATCTCTGTATACCTGGTTAGGTGCCCATAGGCAAACATATCTGGCCCCCCCCCCCGAGGACAGAAATATCTGAGCCTGTGCTTTGGGTACGCTAGCAAGAGGTTCACAGTTTGAACCTCTCCAAGATTTGAGAACAAAGGTTGATCCAAACTCACAAAACAGACAAGAGGGTTACCTTGTTCTGTTAAACTGTTCATAAGACTGCACATGGAGGTTGGCACTTTGGGAGTAGAGGGTCTGACCTGCTGAGTGGGTTTGTGACACTCACCACCCTCTCATACAACTGAGCTCTACTGTCCTTCATCGGGTCTCACTGCTACTCACCATCCTCTCATAGAACTGAGTTCCACTGTCCATCATCAAGTCTCACTGCTACTCAGCACCCATTCATGCAATTGAGCACCACTTTCTGTCAGCGGGTCATACAGCTACTCACCACCATATCATACAACTCAGCTTTTCTGTCCATCGTCAGGTCTCACTGCTGCTCACCACCCTCTCCTACAACTGAACTCCACTGTCCATCATCGGGTCTCACTACTACTCACCACCTTCTCATGCAACTGATCTCCACTATCTGTCATCGGGTTTCAGTGCTACTTACCACCCTCTCTCGTAAAACTGAGCACCACTGTCCGTCATCGGGTCTCACTGCTACTCATTGGGTCTCGCTGCTACTCTCCACCCTCTCATACAACTGAGCTCCACTGCCTGTTGTTGAGTCTCACTGCTACTCTCCACCCTCTCATACAACTGAGCTCCACTGTCCGTCATCGGGTCTCACTGCTACTTGCCACCCTCTCATACAACTGAGCTCCACTGTCCATTCTCAGGTCTTGCTGCTACTCGCTCTGACTAGTTCTGTTACATGTTAGCCACAGGCAGAATGAAACAAAAGAAGCTTTTTTCCAAACTTACTTTTTTTTTGTTGTAATGGCTCACCTGACCTCCCTCCATAAGTGACTTCCTCTCAAGACATTTTGGCCATGTCCCACTGACAGAAATTCTATCAATGATCTCACAATAAAAATGAAACGAAATTTAAAGTGGTCTGGGAGAGAGACTATTGGAGTCATTCCCCCAGCTGTGCTTCAGTCTCAGGTGGGGGGGGGACACGAGGTAACCATAACAACAAGGTCAGAAGTTAAAACTATCGAGGCTGTACTAGGACATAAGTCCTCTTTGGACAAGGACCTCTTCTCCCTCTACTATTAATTTGTCTCCCTCTCCCTCCCTTTACCAGTGCTCCACCATTCTCTCTGCACTCGCTCCATTTCCCTCCCCTTTCCTCATCTCTCTATCCCCATCACCTCCTAAGCAACTCCTCTCGTTCCCCCTCCACCTCCTGCAGAATTTTTCCTTCCTCTTTCTCATTTCTCTATCCCCCCTCACCTTACACTCCATAACTTTCTCTCCTAGATTTTGACAAGGCCACCCAGGCTGCCCACTCCTGTAGACTCCTTTACTGTTATATTGAGTAACATTCAAAGCTATTTTGATTGCTTTCAGCGTATTCTTTTTTTAAAGTATTTTCTTGATGTCTGCTATTTACTTATCTATTGTTTACCTTGTTTTGTTTTTGTCTTACCAACGTGGAACTTTTGTAAATGAGTTGTATTGCTCATAGGTGTTGTAATTTGTCAGTGTCAGTGGCTCAGTAGGTAGCACACTCGCCTCTGAGGCCGAGAGATCGGAGGGCTGTGGGTTCAGTTCCCACATCTGGCACTTGGGTTAATATCCCAGTACTGACACTGTAGTGCAGCATGAGAGGGGTGCTGCATTTCTGAGGTGCCGTCTTTCGGATGAGACGTTAAACCGAGGTCCCATCTGCCTGGATTGGTGGTAGTTCAGGTGGATGTTAAAGATCCCATGGCACTTATCGAAAGAGTAGGAATTTCCCGGTGTACTGGCCAAATTTCCCTCATTCACTAAAAATACCACCAACAGCTTAATTTGGTTCAAGGTCAGTTGCCATTCATCTGTATCCCCCTTCCCCGGGTCTTGCCTGAAAATAGGCAGGATTTGTCTACTGCGCTTAACCGGTCAACAAAAGCTAAATAAATAAATCCAAGACTCAATAAATAAATAGTGAAAAAAAAACCCACAAGATTCAAATACAGGCAGAGGAACTATTTTATTATAAAATAATTGAAACATCTAAGAGTTCAAACATCTAAGCATAAACCCATATCAGACATATAAAATACAGCGCCTATTTTTTAAGTGCAATAATACCTTCCAGGGTGGGCAGTTTTAGGCAATACCAGACCTTCCAGGGGCTAGAAGACCCTCCACCTGCAGCATCAGGCTTTATTGCACCCCTGAGTGGTCTGATATTGCTCAATACCGCCCACCCTAGCAGGTATTATTGCTTATATAATACCAGGTTGTGAAACTTGAGTGCATTCTCAAATCCAGAGCTCCCTGATGGCAGAGCAGGTAACTATGCCTGCATCACTGGTATAATAGCAGGATGGGAAACCTGAGTCTGTTCTCCGACTAGAACTCCCAATTGGCAGTGCAGGGGGTTATGTCTGTATCACTGGTCTAATTGCAGAGTGTGAAACCTGAATCCATTTACAGACTGTGTTCTACACAGTTGCAGTGCAGGGGTTATGTCTGTTTGATTGGAATAGTACCAGTGTGGGAAACCTGAGACTATTCTCAGACTCTGATCTCCCCAGTTGCAATGCAGGGGGTTATGTGTTTGTCATGGGGTTAATGCCAGCAGTCATGTTCTTACTTCTGATTGACCTCTAATTTCAGAAGCAGAATTTCCAGTCCTAGAAAACTATACGAAATTGATTGTGAAAGATGAGGAATCCTCACTACTGGAGTCAGGGAACAGGACTGAGACTGTTCACCAGCAGTCTCCCAGGGAAAACACTATCAATGGTAGGTAGATGGCCTGGTAAATGTTACATTTATAATATTTTAAAATGGGTCAGGAGAATCTTACATCCGATTGGTTGTTACCTGAGCATTGGATCTGTCTAATGCCCAGATAAAAACAAGTACTGCAAACGTGAACAGAGTGCATGCAACACACACAAAATCATTGTGCCCAATTTTGAATGTTTTGTTTTTTTAGAATGTTAAGGTACTAGCATTTGTACTGTAATTTAAAAAGAAAATGAACAGCGTAACAGACACACAGGCAACATCCTTTATACTTGGTACCTGTCAGCATCTCTTCATATAGCTTTCCCTTGCTGGAAGATATATATATGTGTGTATATATGTGTGTGTGTGTGTGTGTGTGTGTATATATATATATATATATATAAAATGTTGTATGTATCTGTGTGTGTGTATATATATATATAATGTTGTATGTATATGTGTGTGTGTGTGTATATATATATACATAATGTTGTATGTATATGTGTGTGTGTGTGTGTGTGTATATATATATATATATATATATAATATATGTATGTGTGTGTGTGTATATATATATATATAATGTATGTATATGTGTGTATGTGTATATATATATATATATATATAATGTATGTATATGTGTGTGTGTATATATATATATATAATGTTGTATGTATATGTGTGTGTATATATACACACACACAACACTATAACGATTTTTGCTCCAGATCATCCTGTCCATGCTTGCGGCCAACCACTCTGCTCGAGTCAGCCTCTGAAAATTGCTTTGCTCTTTAGTCGCACTAAAACACTCATGTTTGGAAAGTAATAGCATTAAAATTAAACCATTTTCTTTCTTAGTCATCTTGCGTAGCCTCCCCTTATGTATCTCTGTTCTGCCTCTCCATGTCCCTCCTGCCTGATGACACTAATCTTTGAAAAATGATGGCAGTGTAAAACAATTACCGTAAATCATTTTGCTTCTTACTCTTCGTGAACAACCCTTGTATTTCTTTACATCGGCTTTATCAAGGGTTTAACATTTTCTGTGTTGCTGTCCAAGGGAAGGAGGGTGAAATGCTATCACTGGCTATGTAGGAGCTAGAATTGGGAAGGGGTGGAAGTCTCAGAGGTTGTGCTGCTCGAGGTTGTACTCTGTATTGATGACATTCGTCAAGATTTCATTCTAATTTTACTATTGCTGTCACTGGCTTGCTTCCTCCTGAACAAATCAACAAATAAAAAAATATATCTCTATAAGGAGAAGGTGGGCATGCAGAACTACAAGACTGGAGTAAAAAAAAATACAGCTACAGAGGCAACTGCAGTGTCTTAAGTCAAAATAAAAATGAATCAATCTTCTGTAGACGTAGGAAGTACTTCTGGAAAAAAATAAGTGAAAGAACTTATTTTAAAAGTATCTAAACCTCACCGTTTTAACTTTTCCAATTACTATATTTAAAACACAGACCCATTTTATAAGTGCAATAGAACACTCTTGAAGTGTCCATTGGACACCAGCAAGCACCTCAGTATTTAAAAGACCACAGTTAAAGAGACAGTCACATTTAGACAAAAGTGCAATAGTGCAAGAAAGTGCCAACAAGTAAGCAATGTGCTCTTGGCCAAATATATACATAGACCAAATAAATATTTGGACAAGACAATAACTATTAAATACCCAGACATATAAATAAACAATGTATGTGAAAAAAGCTGAATTTGTTTTCAGTTTACTATAGATCTTGTTTCTAAAAATGGAGGAAAAAATAGGGTAGGCAACGTACAAATACCTTTACTGTCAGTCATTTAAGGTTGTGCAAAGAAACAAAGTTGTTAAGTCCATGAGATTTAACTGTGTCCAGAGTTACTATCCAGAATGCTTCTCTACTTAAAGTTTGTCTTTAAGGCTTCTGCCTCTTTGATCCAGTTACTCTTTCTGTGCCAAAAAATTGTAGTACTGCTGAAGATGCATGACGTGCTGTTTTGAAGTGTCTTGCAACTGCATAAGCTTAATTGTTTGTTTCAATTGCATTTTTGTGCTCAGCTATCTGAAGCTTGAGTGCTGTTTTTGTTTGGCTGACATAATATATTCCACATGAGCAAATATTTATTTATTCTATGTACGTCTGTGACCAAGAGCACTTTAATTGTATGTTTGCACTTTCCTGCACTATTGCACTTTTGTCTAAATGTGACTAAAGGAATAATGCATTACAGGGTATGTGTCGTGCTGGGATAACCCCACGCCTGGGGGGGTTGGGCACGAGGCTGTAGGCTGAGTGCATCCAGTGCCCGAGGCATGGGGTTATCCCAAACGACACACACCCTGGAATCCATTATTCCTATTATACAATGGCTCATTGTTATATATAAAATAAAATAATTTTAAAGAATGTTTTCATTAGTGTGGAAAAATATTTTTGTTTCTTAAGAGGAGATGCAAAAAAACAAAACTCAGGCTCCCAAAAAATCAAGTTCCAATAGCTCATCTACAAGTTCACAGTGAGGCTGAGACTAGACCCGTGGCATCATGCTGGGATAACGCCATGGGTCCAGCCCTAAACTGACCAATCACAATCCAAAATTCTTTCTTGCCATTGTATAATGTCTCTTCAATTATGGTCTTTTAAATATTGAGGTGCCTGTTGGTAACACTTGTTCTGAGGAAGGCATCATTGGTGACACTGAAATGTAAACTACGTGTGTTGAACGTTAGGCAGGCCAGGAAATCTGTGGAGCTTAATGTGTTTGAAACTGCTTATTTTGGAGCCGTAGTTGCCAACATTCTGATGCTGCTGCATGATTGGGTTTGATGAAATGAAAAGAAAAAAAACGTGCTTCTAAATTTGCAGCTTTGAGGAGTGCTAGCCTCTTTTACTTTTGGAAGTGTGCTGTAGTATTGACTGTCTTGGTAAGGTGTAACGTTTCGTTTATGCATACTAGTAACAACTTAAGTAAGCAAATAAGCATTGTGTTCAGCAGTGCCCTGTCTGTGTTTTACAATATGTGTTTTATTTACTGCATGTATCTGTTTAGGATTCTGCATCTTTCATATACTGTATTACAGTATATGTCTCCTATTTTTTGTATACTGTTTACCCTCCTCCATTTCCCTCTTCTCCCACAGGATACATCTGTAAATGAGCTGTTAGAAGCTCAGTATTTCTTTCCTCATGAAACTCTTGAAATAAATATATGGAGGATAGGTGCTGAGAAACCCTGATGATCCCAGACTGGAAAACTTGAGTTAGTTTTCAAAACCTGGACTCACTGGAGGCAGTGCAAGGTGTTATAGGTGTATGACTAGTATAATGCTAGTGTGGGCAACACAGGTCAGTTCTCAAGCCTGGGGCTCCCTGGTGGCAGTGTAGGGGGTTATCTGTGTATCACTGGTATAATGCCAGTATGGGACGCCTGAGTCTGATCTCAATCCCAGGACTCCCAGGTGGCAAGGAAAGGGGTTGTGTGTGCATTATTGTTACAGCATAAAATATGGTGGGAAACCCGAGTCTGTTCTCATTCCTGAGACTCTCTAGTGTCAGCACAGGAAGTTATGTGTGTATCATTGTTATAATACAGGGTGGGAAACCTGAATCCATTCTCAGAGCAAGGACTTCTAAGTGGCAGTACAGGAAGTTATGTCTGCATCAATGGTATGAAACTAGGGTGGGAAACCTGAGTCTGTTCTGAAATCTGGGACTTCTAGGTGACAGTGCATGGGGAATTTTCTGTATGACTGGTGTAAGAGCAGGGTGGGAAGTCTGAGTCGGTTCTCAAATCCAGGACTCAAGTGGTAGTGCAGGTTGTTGTGACATTACTGGTGTAATAATAATAATTGATTTGAGTAAATTTTAATAGTTTATATTTGTGTTTTACTGTATTTATAATGTGTACAGCACCTTGTTTTTTTGAAAGGCGCTTTAAAAATGGATTGATTTGATTTGATAATATTTATACCATGTCTTTCTAAAAATCAAGACACTTTAACAGAAAATTAGAATAAAACAATATAATAAAACACACATACAGTAAGTGCTAGTTCATAAAAACAATAAAATAACATTGTTATATACACTTGATACCACAGATGGGTCTTCAGGGCCTGTTTAAATTCCTCCATGGACACACACTCCGAAAGCAGATGGGGTAGAGAATTCCAAATAGCTGGGGCCACATACATAAAAGCAGGGGCCGCCGAAGATTTTAATGAAACCCTTGGAATCTCTAGCAATCACTTGTATGCCGAGTGGAGCAATTGCTTGGGATAGTAGGATACCAGATGCTCTTTCAGGTAGTCCAGGCTAAGTCCATGTAGTGCTTTATATGTCAGAAGTCCGACTTTAAAGGTGGTCCACCACTGTATTGGCAGCCAATGCAGTTCGCGCAGCATGGGAGAAATATGACAGGTACAGGGAGTACCCATCAATAATCGGGCCACAGCATTCTTCACTAGCTGCAAGTGGCAGATATCAACCCCTGGTAGCCCTAGATAAAGGGAGTTGCAGTAATCAAGGTGTGAGGTTACAAAGGCGTGGACCAAAGTAGGCAGATCACCAGATGGAACAAGGTGCTGAATCCTGGAGATGTTCCTTAGATGGTAAAAGGAAGATTTGACGACCACCAACACCTGCGATCGCCGTGTCAGCCCACCATAAAAATCACCCCCAGATTTCACACCTGTTCAGAAGTAGAGAGCTGGGAGCCACCAAGAAAAAGTCCTGAAGGTAAACCAGCTCACCTCCCCTTTGTCCGGCGACCCGGGTCCACAACCAACACCTCCGTCTTCTCCGAGTTCAAACTCAGCCAACTCGAATTCATCCAATTCTGGATTTCAGTGAGGCAGTTGTTAAATGTCGAGAGAGCTATATCCTGGTCAGGTGCAAAAGAAAGGTAGAGCTGGGTATCATCAGCATAGCAGTGAAACCTCAGCCCATACATTCTTACAATGTCTCTGAGGGGCAGCATATGCACTGCAAACAACATGGAACCCTGAGGTACCCCACATGACAGAGGGACTGAGACAGGATGGGAAACCTAAGTCTGTACTCAAACCCAGTTGACAGTGCAGGGGTTTATGTCTATATCATTGGTATAATACCAGGGTTGGGAACTTGAGTCTTTTCTCAGTCCTGGAGGTCTCAGGTGTCCATGCAGGGAGTTATAGGTGTATCACTGGTATAATATCAGTTTGGGTAACCTGAATGTGTTATCAAACCTGACAATCCCAGATGGCAGTGCAGAGGGTTATATTTGTATCACAACGCTAATTCCAGTGGCTGTGCACTTTTCTCTGATTTACTTTTATTTGCTTAACAGCAGCAGACTTTCTAGTTTAAAAATACACAATGTGGCATTGATTGTGAAAAATGAACAACCCTCAGATTTGCAGTCAGGGAACAGGAATGATACTATACGCCAGCAGTCTCCTGAAGAAATCGCCATCAACAGTAAGTAGAAATCACCACCAACAGTAAGGAGATGGTCTAGTAAATGTTGCACGTAGAATAGATGCTGAGAAGTCCTGATGATCTCAGAGTGGGAAACCTGATCTTGTTCTCAGACTCGCATCTCTGAGGTGGCAGTGCAGGGAGTTATGTTTAGGACTTTGCAAACACCACAAAGTTCGACTGCAAGAACTCTGGCAGTGAACCACATAAAGTTCACCAAATGGCGGACTATTTTGCCTTGGTTCGTCAAACACTGTTATTTGACACTTAGCAGAAGGGAAGCCCAGCTTAATCAACAAAGGGCAGCAGTTGCTGCAGAAACACCTGAATAAAGTAAGATTTTTAAGTAGAAGTACCTGTTTCAGTTTAAGTATCTTCAGATGTTGTATTTCTTGCTCTATACACCATAAGCCGATTAGGCCACTCTATGTCTGCAGGCTTATCAGTAATTAATACATGACTATTAAGGCTATGAGACTTCAACAAAGTCAGTGATGGAGTACTCAGCTTGTGGTGGCAAAGCCAGTTGTCTACCCTCAGGTGGGCAGATCCCTCCCACAGGCTCCTCAGACTAAGTCATTGTATTAGATAACTCATTCTGGTAGGTATCTTAGATTGTGGTATGGATACAAAGGCTTAGTTGGTTATTATTTTGAAATACCCACACAGGCCATCATGTCACTGAGCTGCCTGCCACCACCTTGTGCACACCAGGTGGCTTCTAGCGTGAGGGAGAAGCTAATGAGTGCTACAAACTCTACAATTAGTGGGTAGCCCTCATTAGCATATCCCGCATGCTGGAAGCTGCCTGGTATGCACAAAATGGTGGCAGACGGCTCGGCGACATTACGGTCAGTGCAGATCTTTCAAAATAATAAAAAAAAAAATAAGAAAGAACATCTGAAGACTGAAACTGAAAGAAGTACTAATACTTAAAGGGGAACTGTCATCTGCAGGATTTCGTAATGTCTGAAAGCCCATAAAAAGCTAATCTGAGTGAACTATTGTGTTTATCTGTGAGTCTTTGCAGTCCGGAGTTATCCATATGTAAATCAGCCTGTAATTAAGGGCTGGGGGCAGCCATGTGTTTTAGGCTCCTGGCAGGGAAATGTCACCGAGGGATCTGGCCCTGCTTTGACAGACAATCCAACAGGTTAATCGGAAATGATCTGCTTTATTAAGTGTGTTTTAAGGTGTTATTACAACACTTTCTACATTTATAATCATTGTGTATGTGCATTCAAATTAGTGAGTTATCATCTTTACATTTTAAACTGTTAGTAAAAATATCCATCTTCAGGATTGCTGTAACATCTAGGCTATACTGCCAGCTGATCATAAAAAACTACACATCTCAAGGCTGGCTCTGTGGTGTCAATAGGTATTGGGGTCCCATATCAGGATTTCTAAACCCTGGCTGTGTTCATGTCAATAAATATTTCTGGGGCTGCCACAGCACCAATTTCTGTCTTTTTTTCCATTCTGTCTCTTACAGCATTTTCTCTTAAAATTTTGCGTGTAAACTCAGGTCTGCAAGATGCAAATGTGGTTCCGTACCTACTGGCCTGGCATCATCGGCCAGCCTTGAAGTGTGTAGTTTTTGATTATCAGCTGGCAGTACAGCCTAGAGGTTAAAACATAGAGCTGTAAACAAGCTTTATTCATCCAGCAGAATGGGTTTTGATTCCAATATGCTCTACTTGTATACTGTGTGACCAGAGCAAGTCATTTAACTTCCCTGTGCTCCCAAAACACACCTGGGAACAAGCTGTAGCTCAGTCTGCCTTTCCTGGACAAAGACAGTAAACTATCTGAGCTTGTGATATGATTCTGAAAATATTATTCTCTTTCTAGCTAGATTTGATTTGAAAAGAAAAAAAAGGACACAATTACTTGTTTATTAATTGCAAAAATACATAGATGGACAATACTCTTAAAACATGCATAACCTGAAATGCATTATTAAGAGTATTTTACTTCCTTTGATAAAGTTAAACGTGTAACAGTTTCTTACTGAAATACTTTGGATGTAATTGGATTTTATACCGTAACGATGCCAGAATTCTGTTGGATTATTTTTATTAACCAGTGAACAGGAGGAGGAGCTATCTCTACAAAGCAGTGTGCAAAAGATGGAGATAGGCATCTGGGGTGGATAGATGGAAAGGGTGAAAATACAACAGAAGTGCGGACAACAGGGAGAACCACAGATAAAGGACAACTGGGGGGGGCTGGAGTAGAACAGCTAAACAGTATGACTGGAAGCTCCTGCTACTCTTAAGGACCGACCTTTTTTTAAATCTGTTGCAACAGTTCTTCTATTTCTTAGCCTAATCTGTTCTTTTTTTTTTTTGTTAGCTATTTCTTTTTTGTTGGCAGTCTGCATCTGGTGGGCACCCCCAACATCGTCCCCCCATCCGGCACTGACCCAGCCCCAGGGCTTGTCCCGGCCAGCGGAGCCGGTGGGGTTCTGCAACCCCCACCAGGAAACATATTCAAGGGGCTAGGGCCATGGCTGGCTGGAAGCGGAGCCTGTGAGGCGTCCTCCACCATTCTGCTGTGGCAAGGATTTTCAGGTTACTCCCCTAGGAGTCAAGGCATGCAATGATGCCTGTGGAGTGGAGCACGCACTCATTTGCACGCACTCCCTCCAAGCATCTGTCCCAACTCCTCCCCTTGTCTTCAGTGCAGCAGCCATGTCCCCTAGCCTCCACTAGGGTGCAGACATGCGCCGACAGCTGGAACTCCCCCTTCCCGGAGAAGGAGAGCAGTCCATCACAAGCTCAATCTTTCTCCACCCCTGCCGACCCCCGGTGACCCTGCTCATTCCCAAACACAGGTCACCAGTGTTGCACAAGGTAAGGTGACCAGCGCCTCAGCCCTCAGCACCACCAGGCTGGCACCTGATCTGTTCTTTACAATTTCTAGTCCAGAAGGTTGGCCACCTGTGGGCACACCCTTCCCTTTCTTGACTATACTGTAGTGTCCTCTTTAAATTTTCCTTTTCCCTCTTAGATACGCATATAGGGAGGTTATCGTTGTGACCTCTGAGCTGATCTAAAACATCCTAGGCGGGATATTCAGCCTGCACCAGGCTGTGGCACAAGCCTGGGCGCAGCACAACTGGGATGCACATGGGCATTGACAGAATGATATTCAGTGGAGCTGTGCCATGGCACAGCATCGCTGAATATCGCGCCTTGGCCACCCGCAGTGTGCATGGTGCAGTGGCACTGCACCAGTGCAAGTGGCCAGAGTGGAGCAGGGGGATGCGCTAGCGTAAGTTCTGTTGCGCTAGGTGCAACAACCACGATATTCAAAAGTGCACATGCAAATGGGACCATAATGTATGCAAGGCACAAATGAGGCCATCTGCATGTCATTATGGCCCCATTTGCATGCAGGTGCGCCAATCCCCAGTGACTTGCACCTGGCGCCCTGCCAGGCTGCAGCCGTCGGGGACCGACGCCCCCTGTACATCGCAGCAAAGTGCCCCAATGCCAAATCGCGGGCATGTGTAAATGTAAGAACACGTCCAATATCCCTGGTGGTCCAGTGGACCGCTTGCAGCCGGATCACGGACATAAGCATATTTAAAACAGTCAACACTATCCCTGGTGGTCCAGTGGACCGCTTGCAGCCCGATCACAGGCATATGTAGTAAATATATTAGTCCTATATCCCTGGTGGTCCAGTGGACCGATCGCGGGCATATGTAGGAAATATTAACAGTCCTATATACCTGGTGGTCCAATGGACCGTTCACAGCCCGATTGCGGGCATAAGCATGTTTAAAACAGTCAGCACTGTCCCTGGTGGTCCAATGGACCGATCGCAGGTGTCAGTAATATCCCATGATGATCCATTCCACCCTGGTGGTCCAGCGGTACCCCCTCCCCACCACCCACTGGGCCCCACCGTCCCTCCCCGGTCAGCGGTGGCGGCAGCTCCCACCCACTTGCCGCCCGCCGACTGACTCTATGCAGACAAGGGCTGTCGCCCGATGGTCCACAGCATGAGCCAATGGGTGTGCAGCCTGCATTATTAGCCATACAGTCCAGATATGTGAATGGATCCATTCTATATCTGGACTGTGTATACAATATGGGCTACGCCTATTGGCTCACGCTGTGGATCAATGGAACTTACAGCCCTACCGTATGGAATAGTCGGTGGGCGAGGCGGGCGGCTGGGTGGGGAGCTGCCGCTGCCGCTGACCGGGGAGGGGCGGTGGGCTCAGTGGGCGGGTGGGAGGAGAAAACCACTGGACCACCAGGGTTGGATTGGATCGTCATGGGATATTACTGATGCCCACAATTGGGCTGCGAGCGGGCCACTGGACCACCAGGGATATAGGACTAATAGTTTTACTACATATGGGGAGGGGGAAGGGGAAATTGTTTAACCAGGAAAGGCACACTAAGCTGAAGCTTGTTTCCAGGTGCGACCTGGGAGCACAAGGAAGTTAAGTGCCTTGCTCAGGGTCACACAGTATGCAAGTGGGGGCTGTGGGATTCAAACCCTGGTCTGGTCTGCTGGATGTCACCAGATTTGCAGCTCAGAGCCATAAATCACTGCGCTATACTGCCTCCTGCGCAACCCTTCTGAATATCCCACCCTCTGTGTTCCTCATTGTTGGATTTAGTATGCAATTGCACTATGTCATAAAATACTTTAATGTATATTATCTTATGTGTATAAAACCTGTAAATGTTAAAAATATCATGGCACTAGGTGTTTTTGATAAAGGTAAAAAAGTTACTAGGGGACTGTATGATAAAAATTAAGTTAGTTGTGCTATTTAAAATGCATGTAAATTGCTGTAAAGTGAACACTTCTGAAATTTCATGGTGATTTGCACATATCCCATGATGCTTTGCATTATGGAAATATGTATGAGTTGTGTTTCTTTGAAACTTCACTTATTGTCAGTGCCATTTGGGGTAACCCAAGTTTCAGTGCTTCTCCACTGAGGTTCTTTGTCTATAGCTTGCTTTACTTTTTTTTTCTTTTTGAGCCCCCACCACCCAAGCAAATAAGGCAACCATAGGGATGAAGGGTTTTCAGTAAAAATGTTTAGATCAGAGATCTCAGGTGTCATCCTCCGTCAAGACCTCATTTTACCATTTGAGCAATATCGCCCGGATTAAACATTTAGTTCCACCCGGTAATTTCCCAACACTGGTCCACACCTTTGTGACCTCCCTCTTTGATTACTTCAACTCTCTGTACCTAGGGCTTCCAGCGGTTGATATTCATCGCTTGCAGCTGTTGCAGAACACTGTAGCCAAGTTGTTGACTAGGCTGTTTTGATCTAGCCATGTTACACCTGTGCTGCGTGGACTGCACTGGCTGCCAATTCAGTGGTGGAGCACCTTCCAGGTTGGCTTGCTGACCTACAAGACCTTACATGGACAGGGACCGGGTTACCTGAAAACTCCCCTGTCCCTACTGCCCCCTCCGACCACTCCGCTATGCTGATGAAGAATTGCTGGAGAGTCCCAGGGTCCGTTTGAAGACTTCTGGAGCCTGTGCATTTGTTTTTGTGGCTCTGACCCTGTGGAATTCTCTACCTCATCGGATAAGGGGGTGCCTGACTATGGAGAACTTTAAATCTGCTCTTAAAACATTTTTATTCTCTCTTGCTTTTCCTGTTAATTCTTGGAAGTGTTGTTATTTAATGTTTTTTTAAATTGTTATTGTTTTTAGGTCTTTTGTAAAAGCACTTTCATATTTATTGAATTGTGATTTCAATAAATAAAGATTATTATTGTTATTGTCAGTGAGTCAGTAGGTGCTGACAAGTTCAGGGAAAGGACATGAATAGTCTGTTGCTGCAAACTGATGTCTGAAGAAGGGATAATCCATTTCTGAAGGTTATCCCCTCTGTTTTGAAAAAAACATCACACAGAGATTGTGTATTGAACCTGAAGTTCGGAGTCTGGTCCATCTGTCATCCCCCAACCCCTCCACAAATAGTCCAGTCCACATCATGGAAAGTCATGTGTGCCAATGCCAGGAGCCTTAGCAGCAAGATAGAGTATCTGGAGGCTACCATGGTGCAGTTGGCCCTGGACACTGTGACCATTACAGAGACCTGATGTAATGATAACCACAACTGGAAGATGGCCATACCGGCTACAGGATACTCAGAAGAGATAGGGCAGGCAAGCAGAAAGGAGGAGTGGCACTTTATGGGAAAGACGGCATAAAGGCCACAGAGATCCAGAAGGAACAAAATGGGGGGACGATACTGTGGGTTAAGCTGGAAAGGAAAACGGGGTCAGACATATGCACTGGGTGGTCTACAGACCACCAGCCCAGGAGGAAGAGACTGATAGGGAGTCAATGCTAGCCATCCAGAACGATGGCACACAAGGAGGAGGAGGTGGTGCTGGTTGGAGACATCAGTATTTCTGACGTAGACTGGAGCCTTCCAGCAGCAGCATCAACCACAAGCAGATTTATCCTGGACTCCATTCAAGGTGCCTTTCTTAAGCAACTGATCATGGAACCATCTCGTCAGAAGGCAATACTGGACCTTGGCTCAGAAATGGGGACAATGTGATGGGGTAACAGTCAGGCAGCACCTTGGGAACAGGGACCACTGGTCACTGTGGTTTGATATCACAGAAGAAGCAGAACCAAACTACACAACAACATGCATCCTGGATTTTAGGAGGGCAGACTTTGGGAAAATGGGGACATGCTTCAAATATGCACTAATAGGAAAAGGGGAGGGAATCAGAGGTGGAGTAACAGTGGGCAATATTTAAAATAAGGATCACAAGAACAACAGAATTATATGTTTAAGTAGGTTAGCTAGGGGAAAAGGAAGAGGAGGACATTAAGGTTTTCCAAGGAGGTAGCACAGAAAGAGAAAGCCAAAAAGATTGTATTCAGGCAATACAAATACAGTATATGTAGGCACAAGAGTACAGGGAGAAGTACCAGGAAAAGCAAAGGGAGGTCAGTAAGGGAAGCCAAAGCTCAGACAGAAGAGTGCATCACAAAATCAGTCGGTAGAGGGGACAAAACCTTTTACAGGTACACAAGTGAAAAAAGAATGGCAAAGGGAGGGATAGTTGACAACGTGGAGGATGACAACAGTAAAGCTGACATACTGAACAGATATTTCTGCTCAGTCCTTGCTGAGGAATGGGAGGGTAATGGGCCTGAAGGGAGTACAAGGGGTGGGAAGGGCACAGAAATGGACACAAGCCCCTTTACATGGGAAAGGGTCCAAAAGAAACTGGAAGAAATAAGAGTTGATAAAGCAATGGGGCCAGATGGGGTGCACTGCAGAGTCCTAAAAGAATTTAGAGAGGTGGTGGCTGAACCTCTGGCAATCCTGTTTAGCTGATCACTGGAAACGGGGGAGGTACCCAAAGACTGGAGGACAGCAGATGTCCCCTTACACAAAAGCGGCAGCAAGGAGGAAGCAGGGAACTACAGACTAGTTAGCCTGACCTTGTTAGTGGGGAAGATCATGGAAGCACTTCTGAAGGAGAGATTGGTGGAACATTTGATTGCCAACAGACTGTGGGACCCAAGGCAGCATGGTTTCACTGGGGGGGAAGGTCATGCCAGACCAGCCTCTTTGAATTTTTTGACTGGGTGACAAGGGAGGTGGATCAGTGGTGGGCAGTGGATGTGGCCTGTCTGGATTTCAGCAAGGCTTTTGACTCTGTGCTGCATAGAAGGCTATTAAATGAACTGGGGAGCATGGGAGTGGACAGCACAATAGTGCAGTGGGTGGGTAATTGGCTGGGCGGCAGGACACGGAAGGTAGTGGTAAATGGCTGTCACTCCACAGTGGGAAGAGTGACTAGTGGGGTACCGCATGGATCAGTGCAATGACCGGTCCTATTTAACATCTTAATCAATGACATTGCTCAAGATGTGGAAGGCAGAATTTCCCTTTTCGCTGATGATACAAAGCTCTGTAACAGAGTGGGCATGCCATAGGGTGCAGACAGAATGAGGAGGGACCTGCAGAAGCTAGAAGAATGGTCGAGGGTTTGGCAGTTGAAATTCAACGCAAAGAAGTGCAAAATAATGCATATGGGTCACAAAAACCCTGGAACAATGTATCAATTGGGGGTGAGGATATAGCATGCACCAAGTAGGAAAGGGACCTTGGGGTTATCATCTCTGATTATCTCAAGGTAGGGAAACAGTGCGACAGGGTAGCAGGTAAAGGAAATAGTATGCTGGGATGCATAGGCAGTGGCATCACATGCAGTAAAAGGGAGGTCATAATTCCACTGTACAAGACACTAGTGAGGCCCCACCTGGAGTACAGTGTACAGTTCTGGAGACCTTACATACATAAGTACATAGACAGGGTAGAGAAGGTTCAGAGGAGGGCAACAAAGATGGTGCAAGGATTGCATCACAAGTCCTATGAGGACAGGTTGAAGAACTTGAATATGTACTTCCTAGAGGAGAGAGACAGAGAGGGGGGATATGATAGAGACATACAAGTACCTTACAGGGAGGAACAGGCTGCAGGAGTACGTTATTTTCCAGTGAAAAAGATGTTCCAGGACTAGAGGGCATGGGATGAAGTTGGAGGGAGGGTGATTCAGAGGAAACATGAGGCAGAATTTCTCCACAGAATGGGTGGTGGACCGATGGAACACCCTGCCAGAGGAAGTGGTGGAGGCTGAAACAGTCATGGCATTTGAGAATGCATGGGATAGACATAAGGGAATCCTGGAGGTAAGGGGCAACAGACTTTTAAAAAAACGTAAAGGTAACTTACAAGCTCAAACGGGCACACTAGGTGGGCCATAGGCCCTTATCTTTTGACAGTATCTATGTATCTGTATGTAACAAAGTAAGGATTTTTTAAACAAGAAAAGCAGGTCCATGTGTTTTTTGTTCACTGTTCCACATTACTCCACACGTGCCCCAATACATCCACTAGATACCGTAAGCAAATGGGTTCATCCACCTTCAAGCTTACTTTTGAAATAAAAAAATTAAAAAACAAACAGGCTAATAATAAATTAAATAAGAAATAATGATTGCCAGAACCCCTCCGCCCTCCTCATTCCCCACTAAATCCCCCTAGGTATGAAAAAATCCAGAACAAATGGTTTGATATCTCTTATTGGACCAACACAGATGTTACAAAAAGAACACATAGCTTTAGTTTTCAGACCAGCAAGTTATTCTTTGGATGTTTAATTAGAGTTATTTAGAAAATCCCATATTATTAACACTTAGAACACGCAGAAAAAAAAAACCAGAAATAATTCTCATTCATTTAAAACAGGCCTTCAGAACATAATTAAAGTAACGTCAGAGTGCTTGAATATCTGAAATGTGCTTTCAGCTGAACCAAACTTAAAGGTCAAAGGTTGTCCAGAGATAACAGCAGGCAGAGAGTTCAACCCACATGTATTATACCATGTATCAGTCTAATGAATAGCCAAACACTAAGATTCTCTACTCACTAAATTACAGTATATGTCAAGGGAGAAAACATTCCGAAGGCACATACTTCAAAAGTGAGGTAACAGTACACCAGTAGAAGCCAGCTTCAGCTCCCCTCAGAACTGTTAGTTTGTGAATACGGCCTATGACAATAGAATGACCCTGGAGAAAACAACTGCATGCCTAAATGTAACATATTAGCAAGTAAAAAATAAAAAAATTAAATTAAACCCCAAAAATACAACAAAAGACATTATCTTTACTTAGCATATAGAAGGATGAAAGTGATGTTTACCCAAAGTGAGTAAGTGTATCACACTGATGAAAGTACAGCTGGCAGGAGATACATTCCCAACATACTCTCAACCAGCTATTATGTTCCAGAAACCTTAAGGCCTTAAGTGTTGTAACAAGATTTTATACATGATAATGTCAATTGTCAGTGTAAATGCCAGATACAAAGAAGTAATAGTCAAAGACCTCCAAGAAATTGAGACTATGCAGTCTGATATGTACAGACGTTAATAAATTGTCAGTGTATAATCAAAATACATATATAGAAATAGTCCTAGGAATCTAAACAAAAATTTCTGGAGGTGGGGGGGTAGTAACTACTTAAAATGAAATATGAGTACATGAATTCTAATACACCATCAGTTGCACCAATCACTACAATAGTCACCCAAAAAGGAATTACACCTGTCATGAACCCCCAAGTAAATGAGTCAATGTGTCCTAATAAGTAGAGGATGTAAACACATAACAGTATATACACAAACTACAGAACTAGTGGAAGGAAGTAAATATCCACTATAATGAGTCGAGTCCTAGCCACTATGACACCATAATGTCATGTACCTGAACATAAGTTTACCTCAACATCACCACAATATTCACATCCACTATACCTACATAACCACCCCCATCTCAAATACCCATATTAAAAATCCAGTGTGCCACACCACTTCTTTCCCCGCAACACACACAAAAACATATTCACAAACACATACACATATACACACACATACACTCACACAATACTAATGTGAGATGCCAACCTGTAGATAACCAGTTAAGAGAGAGATTGTTTAAGTATAAAAGTCAATATCCAAGGCTAACTGAAAACCTAAAATATACATGTCCATCCTTTGAAGTAAAGGTCCGTGTAAGTTTATGTGTAATGTGTGATATATCCAACATCAATGTTCAAGCCATCTTCCACCATATTAAGAAGTAACATAAGTCTGATCTCACAAGCTTATCTCTATTGTGTACTGTTAAAATGTCCTTTCAAGACCATCACAGACATATCTCAGATTGAGTGGTCATCCTGAGAGATGTGTTGTGCCACTGGTTTGTCAGTCATCTTCCTATGAATATCATAAATGTATAAATTCTTTCCAGTGAAGAGTTGTCATTTTCGTCTCCCCCACATACCCTGTGCGAGGACATTTCAAGCATTGAATAAGATAAACAACATCGCTTGATGTACATGTATAATTACTCAATATCCTGAATTGTCTGTTTTGTGAGGTAACCACACAGTGTGAAGTGGAAATCTGCTCACAAGTTTTACATCTGCATTTATTACAGGGTCCATAGAATTATAGAATCATAGAATGTATTGCGAGTTCTAGAGGCAAGCCTATTATGAACTCACCACCATTTTACTGGTCAAAAAATAATTTTTGACTTCCCATATGGTCATCCAATCTAATTTTGAAAATAGACATAGTCTCACATATCACAATTTCAGATGGCAGATTGTTCCAGGTACTAGCTATTCTTTGCGTGAACCAGGAATTACACTTCCTAGTCTTGTTGGTATCTGCTTTTATCTTGTATTTGAGATTTTGTACTATTGGTATTTGTTTAGCTTGTTGTTCCAATTGTTTCAAACAGTACATCATCGTGCATTGCTTTATAAGTTAAATATAAGT
Organism: Neoceratodus forsteri; assembly: GCA_016271365.2. Classification (NCBI taxonomy): domain Eukaryota; kingdom Metazoa; phylum Chordata; order Ceratodontiformes; family Ceratodontidae; genus Neoceratodus; species Neoceratodus forsteri. The sequence continues at coordinate 387,276,141 of CM057457.1, read as the reverse complement.
CACCTCTCAATCACCTGTAGTTCATTGAAAATAAACCTAAATTATGTAATCTATCGGAATGAGTTGGGTCTCTTTGGTTTCTGATCTTTTTTGTAAATTTTCTTTATATTCCTCAATTGATCTTTGTCCTTCAATAGTCTGAGGTGCCCAGAAGAGGACACAGTACTCCACATTTGGTCTAATAAGACTGGTGTACAATGGTAGTATAATCTATGGTTCCCTACTTTTGATATTCCTTAGTATGCAACCCATCAGACTATTACATTTATTGATTGTATTCCTAGTATGTTCTTTAAATGTTAATTTTGATTAAACCAGTACTCCCAGATCTTTCTCACATACAGTTGTACACAGAACTGAGTTGTTTAGCTTATATTGATGATATAAATTCTTATTTCCCAGGTGCAGCACTTTACATTTTGTAATATTAAACTGCATTTTGTTTCTTTTAGCCCATGATTCCAACTGATTTAGTGCTGTCCAAATCTCAAGGGCTGACTGATGATCATTTATAATCCCTCCCAATTTGCAGTCATCAGCATATCTAGTGAACCATACATGATCTAGTGATTGTATAGATGCCATAATGATGTTGGAAAGGGTAGGGCCCAGCACTGAGCCCTGAGGCACGCCACTGGTTTTCATCGCAAAAGAAGATAAGTTACCTCTTATAGCTACACACTGTGCTCTATTATCAAGCCAGGAGATTATCCAGTTAATAATACTAGGATGTATTTGCAATCTAATAAAATGCTCTACTAATATCCTATGGGACACAGTGTGAAAAGCCTTTGTGTAATCTAAAAAAATTACATCGACCAGAAAGCCACTATCTAATACAGCACTCACAGGTTCTTAAAATTGAAACAGGTTAGTAAGGCATGACCTGCCCACAACAAACCCATGCTGTGTGCTATCCATGAGTCCATTTACTGATAAATATTTAATTATATGCCTCTGAATCAGTTTCTCAAGGAGTTTGCCTATAACAGAGGTCAGGTTGATTGGTCTATAATTCTGGACAGCATTTTTACTACCTCCCTTATAAATTTGGGTTATGGTTGCTGTTTTCCATTCATTCAAAATCCTTCCCTCTAATAATGAAGCATTAAATACCACTGCTAATGATCCTGATAATTCAGTTACCAGTTCTTTTAGGAAGATAGCTACTATACCATCAGGGCCAGGGGCACTGTTGTGTTTCGTGTTTGATATGACTTCAACTACATCGACTTCACTAATAACTAATGGTGTATAGTCTTTATTAACTTTTATTGGAGGGATAGCCTTTTTTATCTTGAAACACACTGAGGAAATATTTTTAGACTGCCAACATAGTTATAAAAACATTTTTAATTATCTCACACTAATGTGACACGTTTAAGCTCCATATTTTTCTTAGCATTTGAAAATCGAAGGTTTTTTTTGTGCCATTTTTATACCTATTTTTTTGCATGAGAGGTCTGTTTTTTTCTGTATATAGAGTACAACCTCCTTTTTTTATTAATATTCCTTTTCATTGATTGGTTCCACCATGTTGGCATCCTTGTATTGTTTTTGTATTTTGTCCGATCAGGGACCCAGCAGTTTATACAATGTTGGATTTTGGAATCTATCCTATTCCAAATATGGTCAAAACTAAGATCTTGTAATTCATCCTGCCATTTCCAACTCTGTAAAAATTGTATTCTACAGTAATTGGCTCTAAAAAAATCCCTGAACTTATAGTTACCCATTAATAATCTGTCAGGTTGAACTTTAATATTCACATGAACCATATTATGATCACTATCTCCTAGTGGTGCAAGGAGTTTAGGTTCCTCAATACATTCATCTGAATTAGTAAAAATTAGATCTAATGTGTTTTTTCCCCTCGTAGCTTCTTTTACCATCTGCACTAGATCATTCTGGGTTATTATATTGGTGAAATCGTTGTCGAGTTTTGCAATGCCTTCATTATTGTCCCAGTTTATACCCGGAAGGTTGAAATCTTCCATAAGGATATACCTATCACTTATCTCTGTATCAGCAAGTTCTGACAGAAAGCTGTTATTTTGCTCCAGATCTAAATTAGGAGCCCTATATCCCAGGCCAACAACTAGAGGTTGGTATTTTGTATGAATTGATATCCATATGAGCTCATCTTCAGTATTCTTGTAATCTTTGCTAAATATCTGATTTGGATAAGGTGGTTCTCTTTGCCTCCTTATCCCACTCTAGGAGCCACCACTGTGAGACGTTAGTGAGGCTCAACTGGCCATCTTTTGAAGCTCGCCTCAGGTACCCTGTACTCTGCCTGGCAAAAAAGCTAATTAGCCCCATGCCTCCCCCTGAGTCTCGATGGACTCCTAACAGTAAAAAGAAACCTGCGCAACCTCAGATCCTTGGGCCTAATGCTACTAGAGGTCCCCAAGGTCAGGACTAAGGCAGGCTACAAATCCTTCTCACATGTTGCCCCTTCCCCGTGAAACAACCTCGCTTTGGAGGTGCGAGAAACCCCATCATTACCATGCTTCCACACAAGACTCAAGACCCATCTGCTGTCAACGAGCAAATGACAATGCTACCATACCTGACACTACAACAATGACCCTGGGTCAGCTCACTTACCAAACTAAAATCTCCAACCCCTGAACAGGTAGCACTAACTCCTCCTCCTCCTCTCCCTCACAGAACCTATCCTATGGCTCTTAGAAGTATGTTACCTAAAGAATCTACAGTACTGTCTCTCTCCTTTGTATGACTGACGTAGGATCAAATGAACAACAACTTATTAATTAGATATACAAAACCCATTGAAAAGACTGTTATGTGTAAACTGCCGAATACTGTATACCCATGACCTGTATATGTATCACTGTCTATTATTTCATGTACTGTTATTCCCAGGTCGCCCCTGAAAAAGGGACCTCCGGGGCCCAGTGGGCCTACCTGGTCATCAAAATTCAGTAAATAAATAAATAATATAAGTAATTAGCACAATATAGTGCAACACCTCCACCTTTTTTATGTTTCCTGTGTTTCAAAATGCTGGTGTAACCTGGTATATCTGTACACCATGCATTACTAGCATGACACGTTTCAGTAACACCGCAAATATCTATGTTTTGTTCAATTAAGATTTGTTGTAATTCCCCCATTTTATTGTTTAGGCTGCGGGCATTAATCAATAGTACTGATAGGTTGTGGTTTAATATTTCTGCATGCTATTTTCCCCTACTGTTTTTATCCCTTTGAGAGAGTTTCTGTATAGATGCCTCTGCTACAGACATCACCCCCCATGGTTTTTAGTTTAAAAAACTGTTAATGACTGATTTTAATTTCCTCCCAAGAAGGGTGCTACCTTTTTTACTTGGGTGTAACCTGACCCAGCAGTATAATTCATTATGATGTTCAAAATCTTCCCAATTAGTTATACATGTTATGTTTTGTCTGTGACACCACTTCCGTAAACACTCATTTATATATTTTGTCTTTGCATTGATATATTCTGTTGCTCTTGGGATGGGCAGTATTTCTGAAATGGCAATATCACAGCCCATTTCTACTAACTTGTTTACTAAAGACTGGAGGGTAAGGTTTGTCTGTTTGCAGATGACACCAAGATCTGCAACAGACTAGATGATCCAGATGGGGTGGGCAGAATGAGAAGAGATCTGGATAAACTAGCAAAATGGTCGAACGAGTGGCAACTGGGGTTTAACGTAAAGAAGTGCAAGATCATGCACATAGGGAAGAGAATCCCTGAAGCCACCTATATGCTGGGAGGGGAGTTGCTGGCAGTCACAAGGGAAGAAAGAGACTTGGGCATCATCATCACCGATTACCTGAAATCATCCAAGCAGACCACTAAAGCAGTAGTTAAGGCTAGGGGGATGTAGCGGTGTATTAGGCGGGATATCACAAGTCGGAAGAGGGAGGTAATAATCCCTCTTTACAAGACACTGGTTAGGCCCCATCTGGAGTACTGTGTGCAGTACTGGAGGCCACACCTTCACAAGGACATTAATCAAATTGAGGCAGTCCAGAGAAGGGCAACCAAAATGGTGCGGGGACTGCATCAGAAAACATATGAGGACAGATTAACGGAGCTCAATATATATACCCTAGAGCAAATGAGGGAGAGAGGTGATATGATCAAAACATTCAAACACCTTAAGGGCATTAACAAGGTGAGTTTAACATGTTTCAATATCAGAAAAATAACAGGACAAAAGGACACAGCATGAGATTAGTGGGAGTCTGATTAAGGGGTAATGTGAGGAAGTTCTTTTTCACAGAAAGGGTGGTGGATACATGGAATGGCCTACTTCAGGAAGTGGTGGATATGAATACGGTGCAGGGTTTCAAACAGGCATGGGATAGGCATAAGGGAGCAATACAGATGAGTATGAATAGATAGGCCATAGACAGAGCTAAGGCCGATGGCACATTCATAAGGTAGAAAAAGAAATGGACAGACTGTATGGGCCTTGCAATCATTATCTGCCGACAACTTCTATGTTTGTATGTTTCTATATTTCAATCAATGATGTATTTGCTGATACTTGCTTAGACTGCTCATCCTCCTTGGGGGTCTGACAAAATACTATTTCCTGTAATAATGCTGAGGGGCCATCATTAAGTGTTATAGTTTTTTGGACTAAGGGGTCAAATCTGTTTTGGGTGATTATAGAGAAGGTTTCTGCCCACCTATCCCTACGTGTTGTTTTAGATGCTTGTACTAAGTACCCGTCATTATCAATATCCGAGACAATTTCCTCTTCTCTAACCCTTTTCTTTGATGCCAGTGTTTTGTAAATCAATTTGTAGGGGGTGTGATGGCAGTATAGTGCAGTGGTTTAAGGCTCTGAGCTGCAGATCTGGAGACCTGGGTTTGAATCTCACAGCCCCCCACTTACATACGTGTGTGACCCTGAGCAAGTCACTTAACTTACCTGTGCTCCCAGGTAGCACCTGTAAAACAAGCTTTCAGCTTAGTGTCTCTCTCCAGGTTAAACAATTGGAAAAAAAAAAAGATGTAGTTGTGGGTTCAATAAAAGCTTTACCAGCTACTACAGAGCCCTCAGTATTAGGTAGAAAAGTCAACCTGTTTGCTTCCTTGTATCTTTTACATAGATCCACGTGACTATCCTCTAGTGCTTTTAATCTGGTACTAGACACAGCAATTTCCTTACTCATGTGTGCATTCTGTACACATTTTATGCATTTAAACGATTCATTTCCTTCAGTTCATGGCCTTATATCATACATGCAGCATGTGTCACACCTGACTGCAAACTCCCCCTCACTTGCTTTTATATACTGTGCCATTGTATACTTTATATGAATGCTTCATTTTGTTTTTATTTATGTCAGTGTGCTTATGGAAATTAAACCTTAGATCACCATGTAATTGTATGTTGTTTGTTTTGTATTTTTGTTACCTTGGCTAAACTCATACACTGATTCAACTTTGGCAGTACACTGGGACCAATACCAGTCTAGTAGTCCCTATGGAAAGTTGATCTGAATCTGTCTTTCACAGCAACGCAGATAGCTTACCTAACTTTTTTGTTGTGTTTGTTCCTTCCAACACCTTACTGGATCACTATTTTCACTCCTTCCACGCATAACACACACACCAAGATGCACATGTTTCTACACACGGTCCCACGCACACTCGCTATAGCAGGCCTTTTCAGCAGCCGGGACCAGAAGCAGGAAAAGTGTCAACTTCTGGTTCCGGCGCAAGTTTTAAAACATGTAAAAAGTGCCTACAGGACACTAAAACAATGCTCTGGTGTATATCTGCCTAGATACAAGATATTTCATCTCCTGAAATACGTCTGTGAACTCTCTGAGGAAATACAACTAGCTTAGGTGCCGAAATGAACCTCCACTATCCCACAACACTTAGCCTTATTGTTTGGTATCAGCCACCTAAATAGCTAATCTTCCAATGAATGCTGTAAGACTTAATGCAGAACTAAGCACAAAAGCACAATAAAATGTTTACTTTAGATAGCAATTAGACTCGGGACCACCTCTCTCCAGAGGCATGCTTACTCCAGCACTTAAAAGGGTTGTGTGCCATATGATGTCATGGCACTCTGTTCAGGTTCAGCTGTACTCTAAATCTGGTTGGCTAAATTAAGTGGTTGTTTAAAATATGGTAGTGGCAGTTTCGAAAAATACAACTAAGGGTTTTATCCTCACTGATTATTGGGTGTAGGTCCTTAATAATCTTATGTAGAAGTTCAAGGTCAGGATGATGCATGACTACTAAGGATACACTGTTAGTAGTGGTCCTTTCATTTTATTGCAGTAGGTGTTCTCTTGGTACTTGATTAGCACGTTCCACTGCTCTGTCAGTTTCTCTGGAAGAGTGTCCCTGCTCAATAAAGATGTTTCTCAACATAGCTAAATGTTTATCTCTGTCTTCCTCATTTGAACAGAGATGGTGGTACCAAAGTGCTTGACTATACATGACAGATTTTTTTGTGTGACTCGGCTGATTACTTTTCCTGTGTAAGTATCTCTGTCTGTCTGCCTGTCTCCTGTAAATACATGTACGTAGGGTTCCATCCTTGATGATGATAGCGGTATCCAGAAAATTAACACTGGTGGCAGAATATTCCAGGGAAAGTTTAATGGTTGGGTAGAGATTATTAAGTTCTTGATGAAAATCCTTAAGTGTGTCAATGCCCTCTGTCCAAATTATAAGCAAACCATCAATGTAACAGAAGTAAGTGCTTGGTTTGTGTGTACAGTGCCTTACAATGTAATCGTCCAAATTGGCCATAAAGAGAATAGCAGACTGTGGAGCCATCCTGGTGCCCATTGCTGTTCCCATAGTTTGAACATAATGTTTCCCATTAAAGCAGAAGTTGTTATGTGTCAGAATGAATTTAGTAATTTCCCCCCACAATGTCAGGGTCAATGTTGTAATCCAGTCCTTTCTCATACATGTACTTAAGGCAGGCTGAAATGCCATCTGTATGCGGTATATTAGTGTAGATCAATGTTACATCCATCATGGCTAAAAGGGTATCGGGTGGTAAGTCCTTAAAACCAGAACGTTTATGCAGGAGTTGAGTAGTGTCCTGAATGATACTGTCCCTTTGTATAACCAGTGGTTTTAAAATAGCTTCTACAAAACCTGAGATCCCCTCTGTCAGGGTTCCATTACCAGAGACTATGGGTCTTCCTGGTTTCACAAGTTTATGTATTTTAGGTAGCACGTAGAATGTCCCAGGCTTGGCTTCATCAGAGAGGATGGCATTTATTCTGTCCTGGACATGGTCTGGAAATAATGTAACCAATCCCTGTAGTTCTCTTTTATATTTTGATGTGGGATCACTTTCCAGTTCTCTGTAGTAGCTATGGTCACTTAACTGTCTGATACGTACAGATTTCAATAAATTGTCAGTGTATAAAAAAGGTATGAAAAGGATCGTTTTGCCAAAAGAAGCAGGCTCATAAATAATTACATTTTAAAAAAATAAGGACTGCGTCACTGATTGTAGTACTACACACAAAACTATCCTTCTGTTACTTCTGCAGTGTGCATTTTCAGAAACAGGTGGTCCATTGTGATAGGGCCCCTTTTATAACAAGAGCTGCATCATGCTTTTACATCTATATACCCACTCACCCCCCAAAAATGATCAAAATAGCTAGTTTTTGCCAAAGAAAGCAGTCTTACATATCTTTATATATTTTAAAAGTATGGATTGCTTCTGAGACTGTAGTGTATAAACTCTCAGGAGTATGCAATAACCATAGCTGCGTCACAGCTTCACATCTGTACACCCACCCCCAAAATCATGGAAATACTTGTGCTACTGTTCTACTGAAGACTTAACTATTATCTTGGGACCCCATCTATTTAATACACTCACCACCATTGTCTGGGATTAAACAGGTCCTGTTGTATGCACAGCAGTCGTTCGCATCATTGGATCCGCACTCGCCCGCATCCTTGCTCCTATGCAACACAAAACCAACAAAATGTACAATGTCACCTAAGGGAAGAAGCCGCAAGAAGAGCTCCAATTTATAGGGGTTCATGGGAATGCACAGAATGGAGTGTGTCATTTCTGGGTCTTGGCTTTGTGGACTGAGACCAACGTTACCACCCACGTGCATCACAGCCAAACACAGAGAAAGCAGCCAGAATGTCTTTTTCTCAAACTGCTATTATACAATGGCAAGAAAGAATCCTGGTCTCTGATTGGTCAGTTTGGGGCTGGACCTGTGGCATTATCCCAGCCCGACACCACAGGTCTAGTCTCAGCACTGTGAACCAATATGGATGATGACCAGCATGATCACCACCAGCATGATGATCTCTTGTTTGCATCTTCTCTTGAGAAACAAAAATATTTTTCCACACTAACAAAAACATTCTTTAAAATTATTTTTTTGTTTTATATATAACAACAAGCCATTGTATAATAGGAATAATGCACTCCAGGGTGTGTGTTGTTTGGGATAACGCCACACCTGGGTGATTGATACCTCAGCTCATGCCCTCGCGCCTGTAACCCTCCCAGGCGCAAGCATTATCCCAGCACGACACACACCCTGTCATGCATTATTCCTTTAACAGGCACTACTAGAGGGGAAACTTAAATAATGTTGTTTGGGGAACATAACAAAATAAATGTAAATGGCAAATTTCAGTACAGCCAGTAACAGAAGCACTAGAGCGATCGTGAGCAGCTAACTAAAAGAAGCTACATTTTCTTGTTAATTTAAAACTTATATCTCAGCAGGAGTCAGTGTCTGTTAAGATTAAGTAGACAGATAACTTTATTAGAAGTAGAAGGGGTCTTATTTAGGGTTAAAAAAAAGAAAGAAAAGAAAGAAAGTCAGTGTGTGTTCTGTGCTGGGAAGGGTATTGTATCAGATGACTTTGCTAAACCAGTAGGAGGAAAGAGAGCTTAATTGGGGGTGTGGTTTAGACACTATAAAAACAGGTGAGTCAAATTACAACTTCCTGTTGCTAGCCTTTTTTCTTACTAATTGCCCTCCATCCCACCCACCCAAAGCCAGTTCTACTTTTATAGCCACTGGATTTGACTGTCAACAGGAACTTTCTGTTTGGCAGTAGGAAGGGAAGGATCATGGAGAAACATTGGTTTTGTTAACCCTAAAGGAAAAAAGTAGCTCACTGTCCCCCACTAGCTGCTGGTGGTCTGATATTGAGCAAGGAAGAAGGAGGCTACTGAAGAAGATAGGAAGTTGCTGTCCCAGAACAGGAAGGGTGAGAGTTGTAAGGAGAGGAGAGAGTAATCATCCAGAGAAACAGTAGAGGGGACACAAAATAAGACATGATAGGAGTGGTGCAGTGCAATGGCTGTGGGGCAGCAGTGTTCTGGGAGACATTCTGGAGGCTGCGATGCTGCCCTATTTGCAGGCACCTCTCTGGTCTGAGAGAGGAGGTTGCCCGTCTCCAGGCTGACCTGGCTAGGATTCGTGAAACCTCCTCCCCCACCCAGGGACCACCAGGGCCAATGCCACTACCTCAGAGGTTGCCAAGAAAGAGGAGAGGCTGGACCAGGGTGGGCTCAAGGAGGGAGAGGGTGGTGGAGCAGAGTTGCATCCCTCCAGCTGTACCTCTCCACAATTCATTCGCTCTTCTGGTGGATAGTGGTTCCTCTATGGAGGCACCTGCAGTGGAGACCAAGGAGGATGCTGGGAACCTTCACAAAGGAGACCCACAGGAGGGTGGCATGGGACCCCACAGGGGAAGGAAACAACTCCTGGTGGGGACTCAATCATTAGGGGGTAGAAATGGGGAGGAAGGGAGAGAGGTAGGTGCCTTCCTGGCGCCACAGCTTGGAGGGACAGGAAGGAATCCTCAGGATCGTGGGAGGAGCTGCACGAGGAGGGGCTGGATGTCATTGTCCACCTAGGGACAAATGACCTGGCTAGGAATGGGATCAGAGCACTGCAAGAAGAGTTTGTAGAGTTGGGAAGGGGCCTTAGACAAGTAGCGCATACGTGTAACCTTCTGGAGGTGCTGCCTGTCTATGGCAAAGGAGATGCATGCACTCCTCACCAGGGAATTCAATGAGTGGTTGAAAACTGGTGTGGAGCTCAGGGTTTTGGCTTCATTGGGGACTGGGGAGCCACCTGGAGGGATGCAGACCTATACTGGAAAGCGATGGTCTGCATCTGTCCGGGGAACCAGGATCCCAGGAGAGGTTTAAATGCTTCATTGGCAAGCATTTAAACAGCTAAGGGGGAGGCACTGAAAAGGAGCAGGGAAATCCCAGCCTCCCCCACAAAACATGGTGATTAGTGAGGTAAACACCAAGGTACAGAAGTTATTAGGGAGCAGAACAGATTTAAATGTAAAAAAGGCAAAGGCAGTAAGGACAGAAATGGGGCTAAAAGGGGTAAGGCTATCAAAAAGTGGAGGTGATGAGTACCAATGCCCGTAGTCTGTGTAACAAGCTCCCTGAACTAGTGGCCTTGATGGAAGAGGGTTGCCTGGATATTGTGGCAGTCACAGAAACATGGTACACAGGGAACCATGACTGGGATGTCAACATACCAGGATACACAATCTACAGGAGGGACAGGGAGGGTAAAAGAGGAGGAGGAGTAGCTCTCTATGTAAAGGAAGGGATCAAAGCAACAGAACTAAAGAGTAAACAGGGAGCAGATGAGGCACTTTGGGTCACCCTGGAGACAGGAAATGGCACCACAATCCGCATGGGGGTTGTATACAGACCCCCATCTCAGGTGGATAGAATGGATAAGGAAATGATAGAAGGCTTTCTTAGAATGGCAGAAAAAGGGGAGATATTGTTGATGGGGGACCTGAATATGCCAGGTGTTAACTGGAGCACCTTTGCTGCAGGCACATCCAAGAGCAGGGTCATTCTTGATGCCCTACAGGGGGCATGCCTCAGACAGCTAGTATTGGAACCCACTCCGGAGGGAGCAATCTTAGACCTGGTACTCTCAAATGGGGATGGAGAAAGAATCTCAGATTTAGAAGTGGGTAGCCATCTGGGAACAAGCGACCACCAAACAGTGTGGTTCACAATAAACACAGCCATACAATCAAGCCATACAAAAGCAAGAGTACTGGACTTTAGGAAGGCTGACTTTGGGAAAATGAGAGAGCGCCTCAGAAAAGCACTAGCAAACAGGCAAGAAGGAGGGGTGGAGGAACAATGGGGAGTGATCAAAACAGCCATCACAGAGGCAACAAGCCTTTGTGTAACGCAAATCAATAAAACACAACGAAGGAAAAAACCACTATGGTTCTCAAAAGAGGAGGCAGGGAAGGTTAAGGAGAAAAGGACAGCATTCAGGAAATATAAGGAAACACAGAAGGAGCAGGACAGAGAACTTTATCAGTTAAAGCAGACAGAGGCTGGGAAGGCAGTCAGAATAACAAAGGCCCAAACCAAGGAAAGGATAGCCAATTATGTTAAGAAGGGGGATAAGACCTTTTATAGGTACATTAGGGAGCGAAGAAAGACCAAAGGAGGGATACTGAAGCTTAATAAAGGGGAGGGAATGTGGGTAGAGGGTGACATTGAAAAAGCAGGGATACTGAATGAATATTTCTGCTCAGTATTTACAAAGGAAGAGGAGGGGGAGTTACCTAAACCAAACAAGAGAAACACTCTGAAGACGGGGGTCAATACCAGTCCATTTACAAAAGAAAGAATTCTGAAAGAACTAATAAAATTGAAGGTGAACAAAGCAATGGGGCCTGATGGGATTCACCCAAGAATTCTAAAAGAACTAAGGGTAGAACTAGTGACACTGCTGACTACTCTCTTTAACAAATCATGGGAGGATGGGGTGGTACCCGAGGACTGGAGGAGGGCAGATGTGATTCCTCTTCACAAAAGTGGGAGCAGGACAGAGGCAGGAAACTACAGACCAGTTAGTTTGACCTCAGTGGTAGGAAAATGATGGAATCACTTCTGAAGGAAAGAATTGTTGAGTACCTAGAGGCCAGTGGGGCACAGGACCCAAGGCAGCATGGATTCACGATGGGAAGGTCGGTCAGACGATCTAATAGATTTCTTTGACTGGGTGACCAAAGTAGTAGACCAGGGAGGGGCTGTGGACATGGCCTACCTAGATTTTAGCCAGGCATTTGATACAGTCCCACACAAAAGATTAATACACAAGATAGCCAGCCTTGGAGTGGGTCCCAAGATGGTAGCCTGGATAAAAAATTGGCTAGACAACAGGATGCAAAGGGTAGTAGTAAATGGAGTACACAGTGAAGAAAGGAGGGTTACTAGTGGGGTACCGCAGGGTTCAGTACTGGGACCGGTCCTTTTAATATCTTTATAAGTGACATTGCAGAGGAACTGGAAGGAAAAGTATGTCTCTTTGCAGATGACACAAAGATCTGCAACAGGGTTGATACACAAGATGGAGTGGAAAGGATGAGAAGGGACTTGGCAAGGTTGGAGGAATGGTCAAATGTATGGCAGCTCAGATTCAATGCAAAGAAGTGCAAGGTAATGCACATGGGAAACAAAAACCCAAGGGAAGCGTACTCAGTGGGGGGTGAGATACTGACAACAGTAAAAATAGAAAGGGACCTGGGGGTAATTATATCAGATGACCTAAAGGTGGGCAAGCAATGTGAGAAGGCAGTAAGGAAGGCTGGGGGGATACTGGGATGCATAGGAAGAGGCATCAATAGTAGAAAACAGAAAGTTGTTATCTCTCTGTACAGACAGTTGGTGAGACCCCATCTGGAGTACTGTGTGCAGTTCTGGAGACCCCATCTCCGCAAAGACATAGACAGAGTGGAGGCTGTCCAGAGGAGGGCAACCAAAATGGTGCAGGGTCTGCACCAGAAGACATATGAAGAAAGACTAAAGGAGCTTAATATGTATATCCTTCAGGAAAGAAGGGAGAGAGGGGACATGATAGAAACTTTCAAGTACCTCAAGGGAATCCAAGAGGGTAGCATTTTTCAGAAAAAAAGATGTGCAAGAACAAGGGGGCACAATTTGAAGATGGGGAACGGCTCAGAGGTAATGTGAGGAAGTATTTTTTCACAGAGAGGGTTGTGGATGCATGGAACAGCCTCCCTGAGGAGGTCGTGGAGTCAAGAACAGTAGGGGAATTCAAGAATGCATGGGACAGGCATAAGGCAGTCCTAGTGGGGGGTAGGAGGAAGTTAGCTGTTGGTTAACTAGGATCTGCAGCTTATCTGTTAGGTAGGAAAATGAGCAGACTAGGTGGGCCAAGCGGTCCTTATCTGCCGTCAAATTCTATGTTTCTATGTTTCTATGAAAGCAGTACCACTAAGACACCACATGTTATGCACAGTAGTAAGATATTACATGTACTGCCATGTGCATATTAATAAAACAACATTACATCCAAACACACAGGGCAATAGCTGGACATGTATTGTAACAATACCCCACAATACTGTTAGGCTTCCGATTAAAGTAGAGCCTTATCAATGGTCACATAGATATGTAGTAAATCCATGTCACAAAATCACTGTGTTTGTAAGGGGTATTTTCGGGGTGAAAAGAGTGCCACCATAAAATCAAAAGACATACACTGTTTTTTCTGTGCATACCATCTCTTTAATATGTGCACAACATAGCAGGACACAAAATCAATATTTTTATACATTTTTAGTAAAATAATGACATAAATGTAACAATAGATAAGTCTCTCAGATGCTGTCCTCACAATTCTCTCTCATATACATACACATACACAGATATATAGATACAGATATATCTATCTATCTATCTATCTATCTATCTGTCTATATATATATATATACATATGTGTGTGTGTTATTTTTTTTTCTGAGAAAATCACTTGACTCCTTGCTGGCTGCCAGAAATCCTCTATCTCAGCAGCCTATGCGCCAATACAGGTCACCTCTCATTTTCCTATGGGCCAGCTGGAAAGGGTTCTCCTTCGAAAGCCTCTACTCCACAATTTTTTGGTTTTCTGTAAGAAGGTGGAGAGTTTGACATTGAGTTCACTAAGAAGTCAGGTTCTGCTATTGCAGCCCAGGGGTCTTTGGCTTAGGAACTCATAGGCACATGTTTGTTGGACACACCTGCTCTCGAATCTGGTTTGCTGTGGGATCTCAGGGTATGGTATACACTGCAAACCCATTAGTCGGCAGGTCCAATAATGAGCTTCCAGGTGTACAGTAGCTGTTATTCACAGGCAGCTTTGTTGGCAAGTGGCCATGGTGGCATGCTGGTGGGTTGAGCTGCCCGCCAACATTAGGACCATGCTGGGACAGGGGTGCCTGAGGGGGTGAGGGGTCCGCTGGACCACCTGGTTGACTTGGGGGATAACAGTGATTTTGTGATCGGGTCGGGGGAGTAGGGGGTGTTGAGTTATTATTTCATTACCACCGTATCATGCAGCATATAAACGGGGATCTGGGCAAGGAGGGGGTGTTCAATTATCATTTCATTACCACCACAGCAAACAGCACACAAACAGGGATTTGGGCAGGGAGTATCTGTTATGATTTATTTACCGCCACAGTGTGCGGCATATACATGGGGATTCAGGCAGGGAAGGGGACCACAGGACTACCAGGGCTCCTTTGTGGGCATCCACACAGCCAGAGATCAGGCTGGGGAAGATTGGGGGTGCACCTTGCCTCCCTGTGGCTATGTGTGTGACCTGCAGTCCTTGTGGGGCACCCAGCGCATACTGGTGGGTGCATCCCTGCAAGACTCATGCAAATGGGACCATAATGACATGCAAATGGCCCCATTGTGCCTTGCATGCCTTATGGCCCCATTTGCATGTTGATGGCTCTGAATGGCAACTTTGGGTGCAGCGCATTGCTGCCCCATTGGATTCCCAGCCTGACCACAGTGTTGTGCTGGTGCATCCTTGGCTGGGCGCAACTGTGGTATTCACAGAGGGGATTCGCCGGGAGTATCCCCCGATGCATCTTCTGTGAATACCACAGTTGGTGCTCAGCGAGTCGGCGTACCTCATTTGTGCTGGGGTATCCAAGATGCACTGAGCATAAGTGCTTTGAGAATCCTGACCACCATGTGTAGCTCTCATGGTGCTGCGAGGTAAGTAGTAACGGGGTAGTTGCTGCTAGTGCATGGAATTCTCATGTGCTCAACATTCTAAAGCTTGGGCTGTGCCATTACCCTGGTAGGAGTGCACTATACCTCAGTTGTTATGATTTCCCATAAACAGTGTTGGAGCTAACAGAAAAGGAAAGTACAGAAAATATGCAGTTAATTTCTTCTGTGTGTGTGTCTTTCGCTCTCTCTCCTGGTTCCTTGTGATGGACCAACAAGAATTTTAAAGAATGTATTTATTTGTGATTTCTGTGACTATATTATTTGGCCCCCAGTAATGTGTGTGTCTCTCTCTCTCTCTCTCGATTGAAAAAGAATAAAGTCAAAGATTTATTTTGCCTGCCTGCCCTGTAATATATAGTCCCAGCAGGCCACTAAGTCTCTCTTTCTGTGTTAATGTTTTTGTTTTTTTTAATTTGTGATTTCTGTGACTGTATTATTTAGTTTCCAGTAGTTTCTTTCTCTGTCTTACTCCTGGTAACTCCTCTGGATGGCACCAAAGTCAAAGATTTATTTTGCCTGCCTGCCTTGTAGCCCCACAGGCAACTAAGTCTTTCTCTGTCTTTCCCTCTCTCCCTCTCTCTCATATGGCTCCTCTTGATTGACCAACAATGTTTTATTTTTATCTGTGATTCACTGATTTATGTGACTGTAATTTTTGTATTTTGTCCCCCACACCCAGTAATCTATTTCTCTGTCATAGTGACTCGATCCTCTCCTTATCCCTCAATGACTATTTCTCTCTGCCCCCAGTAAGTCTCTTTCTCTCTCTCTCTCTCTCTCTCTCTCTCATACTCACCTCACCTCAGCCCAGAAGTTCAGCCACACAAAAATTCCCTGTATTAACATTAGCAACTCAAGAACACTCTCGCTTACTCCTGCACCTCTCAGCCTCGTTGCACACTCACCGTGGTTATACACTGTGAGTGACTGCATCACATAATTTTGCCCTTGCAGCATCACATGACTGATGCCTGATTGGATGCTGCCAGCCTCCTGTACTTGATGTGTGTGCCAATGGCATCTTCATGGCAACAGTCAAAGCACAGAAAGTCATACTCTGGCTTACCACAAACCTGGAACCGGCCTTCTGCAGTGACGTCTGTATTTATCCAGGTCCATGGATAAGCACTTGGATCTGGGGGGTTCAGATTTGGGGTGAAACAGTCTGCCCATAAAGACTCAGCTGTATGAAGGCAAATAGAATAAAATCAGTAGGAATAAGCCACAACAAGCAGTAAATGGTGAAGCTGTTGTCTCTTATATGACTCACAGATTGAGCTGTCCATCTGCAAGGAGTCCCTCTTGTTACCTAAACAAGCAGTAAAATACTTTGCAGAAGCAATCATCTAAATCTTAAAGCTTAATCTGATTCAAGGTCAGTTGGCATTCATCTGTATCCCTCTCCCCCGGGTCATGCCTGAAAATAGGCAGGATTTGTCTAGTGCACTTACCCGGTCAACAAAAACTAAATAAATAAATGCCATCACTGCCCCAGAAGTATAAAATTCATGTTGGGGAGCCAGAGTTCCAAGGCAAAGCCAATCCTCCCATCTCCTGTCTGCTGGAGGAGTTAGCCCCTCCCAATGGACTAGTGCCATTTTAATTTTTACAAGAGATAGCAGGTGTCTTCAGGTTTCTGGCCGCCATCTTCTTTTTTCAGGGTGAGTGTCCTGCCAAGACCTCCAGGGCTGAAGTACCTCTTCTTCCTGCCCTTCCAGGCAATTGCCAGCTTCTCTTTTCCAGTTTGATAATTTTGTGGGTATCAATCAATTTATCCACTGCTAGCCCCCATTTAGAGAGAGAGTCTTTTCACCTCTAGCAAAGTTTGAAAGATGTGCATGCCTGCATCAGGTGTGACCCACAGGACTGCAGGATAATCTATACTGGCCTTCATACCCTTTTCCCTTAGTGCTCTCGCTATGGGGAATAACAGTTTTCTTTGATGCATTGTGAGTGGCACATAATCATGCTTGAAATAAAACATGCCTGTCCCCAAACACAACCTTCTTTTTTGTCCCAGGCTCTTCTCAGCATGTCTTGCTTTGTCCAATAGTCCAGAAATGCTAGGATCACAGACCTGGGTCTAGCATTGGGACTGATGGGCATAGCAACCAGTGCAGATGATGCCTTACTATACTGAGTTGGTAGGATGGCTGTAAAATAAATTGAGGAGCTCCCTTAGTAGGCTGTCCATTATAGTCCACCATATTGCCTGTCTCTCTTTTTTCAGGAAGGCTGTGAATTATAATGTTTCTTCAGGATCAGTTTTGAAGGTTCTCTAATTTTTGCTGCTGGATTAATTCTCAATCACAGAGCTGTAAGAGAACCCTATTGTGTAGATCCACCATGTCTGTCATCTCCATGATATGTGCCTCCACCAAAGCCATATTTTTTTATTTCCTGCTCTATTAGCTTCCGGTGTTTGTCAACCACATAATTTTGGATCTCCATGAGGGTGTCCCCCAGTCTGTGTAATTTCTTGAACAGCTTTTTAGATGTGATGGTAAATGAGACATACACCTCCTCCACAGTTGTTGCTCAAAGCTGTGTGGGGGAGTAATCCTCTGTGTAGACAATTGGCTGGTGCTGTGGGTCTGGTCGGGACCGGCTTGTTTCTGCTGTTTGGGGTCCCTGCTACAGACTCTAACAGCTGCTGTTGAGTAGACAAAATTACTGCAGTTAAACCCCTTTTGCTGTCTGTTTGCTACAACATTGGGTGCAGGGGGAGGTGGGTTTTGTCATGGCCGGGGGGGGGGCTCTGAAACCGTAGTACACCATGAAGGATAAAGTCACCTGATGTCCTCATGGATCATAGCTTTTGACCTGGACTTCCTCTCTGCCTTAAGCACACCTTTCAAATCTGGTACAGGAGAGGCCTGAGACACACTTTCTCTTTTTTATGGGAATGAGGTACTTAAGCCCTTTAATCAGCTACAGATGGAATATCACCTTGTACCACTGGAACAGTATAGATATGTTCAAATACATCACCAGCTACAGTCCATTATTGAACTTAGGGTGGACAATTCCAAAGTACCACCAATAATCTGTTTTGCCTGAGAGGTTCTGGGGGTGCTAATAATTTCTTTCTTTAAACAGTCCACTGGAGTATTATTGGTAAATGAGAGGATTTTTTTTTACGGGCTTTGTCTTTTGCTTCTTCTGGAGGCAGTATAGCGTAGTGGTTAAGGGCACTGAGCTACTGTACAAATCTGGAGATGTGTTTGAATCCCATTAGCCCCCACTTGCATACTGTGTGGCCCTGAGCAAGTCACTTAACTTCCTTATGCTCCCAGGTCGCACCTGGACGCAAGCTCTGGCTTAGTGTGCCTATCCTGGTTAAACAGTTTCCCTTCCTTCCTTCCATTTCTTTAGTGATCCTTTGTAAAGAGGAGTGGACCTCAGTATAGTAATGACAACATAAAATTACAGGATCTGACCAGTGGAGGGAGTTCACTTGGAAAACCACAGCAGGACTCCACAAATTACAGCAAAATGTCACCAAACTCAGGACAACTTCTTCTGGGGAAGATGCAAAATTGGTATGACTACACACACATCCTTCAATCCTGCCCAGTGCTAACCCCATTCTGGGGAGTAGTCAGGAAGAACTGAATGTGCTGTTCCCAACCAATAACATTTACCCCCAAATATCTGAAACAATACTCACATCTATCCCTTAAATATTCTATTTTCAGCAGCCAAAAATAAAAAAAAATTACTTATCATTGGCTATACCCAGAACCCCCACCCAAGACCCAGTGGGAGGATACAGTCTGGGACATACACAGAATGGAAAAACTCATGACAGAACTGCAAAAGAAACTGGTGAAATAGAACAGCTGGAATAGCTGGATCATCCTTATTATGGACCTCAGGCCAGATATTATCTCCTGAACACTACCAAGGAAAGAGGCCCAGGCTGATTCCTCTGGAGGGAGGTGGGGTGAGACAATTTTGATCAGATGCAGATGGCTGGGCTGGACAGTCCACATGACTTAATCAGACACACACCTGCCCTGTGATACTCTCAGTGACTCCTGGAGGGAGGACTAGTTCCTCAATCCCGACATAAAGACTCTCTCTCCCAGACTTGTACCCTATACCTAGAGAAATGTGCATTTTGTTTCATTTTTCCCTCAATTTCTTGCTATTTTTAAATAAATTCTTATTTCTTGTTTTTTTTTTTTTTATAAATTTCTTTTTATTTGTTACTATTTTAAATGAAGGTTCACCAATACAAAACAAGTTAAAAGTCATCTCTAAAACATTGCAATTCATAAGCACACACACCACCAGTAACTGTCATCTTAGTTTTAGTAGCTGAATGCTAGCATACAGCAATATTCAATATTTTCCTTTTTCATGTTTTGCCTTCTGTCATTTACGATCAGTGTGTACCGGCTGAAAAATCTTTCACAGTCTACACTCACAACAGCATACATCAAGCAACAAATAACAATGTTAGATATGTTTGCATTTTGGCACCCCAGTCCATGAAGAACTTTTATAATATCAACCGCTTCATCCAAATTGTGCATTACAGCATCTTTAACACTGTCTGTGAATGACATATACCACAAACAGAAAATCATTTATGTCAACATCTCTCCACAAAGGCACATTTGAAAGTAATTTTGAAATCACTTTTTTTCCCCATTCTCTGATGTGTGCTAACCTCTACAGGGTGAAAGAGACAGTTAACAGCCATCAGGAACTGCATTAGTGGTGAATTAACTGGCATATGTTTCTCAATTATTTTTTTTTTACAGATTTCTGAAGTGCCATGTTAAGTTGCAGAATTGCCCTGTTTTTCACCTGTTGCCCCATCCCATCCACTTGGTCTCAGCCTCAGCAGTTGTCATAAGAATCTTAAAGTTTCTTTTTAACATCTGCATTTTTGCTAGTATTAAATGAGACCAAGGTTGTTTTTTTTGTGTCCTCTAGTTGTGTTGTTAGGTCTGCTACTGTGATGCAGTGTGACTTGATGAAACTACACTGGAATTTAACAGCTAAGTAAAAATAATTATCGCCCAGTAAACTATTCAGTGCTACCATGGTTGCTGGTTTCATTTCACTTTGTGCAAAAAATATTTTAAAGCTTCTAGATAATCATGAAGATAAAATACTGCCCTAAACCAGGAGTTCCACCTGGTCAGAACAGGCTGTGGATACAGAACTGCTGGTAGTTCAGGATGATTTGTTCTAAGGTAGGCTAAATAGGCTGCCTTCAGTTTTCTTGAGAATGAAAACTGTGTTTTTATTTTGGCCACCACAGAGTTCAATTCTGACAAATTGTCAGCAAATACATTGCCAACCAAGTAAAGTTTATGTGCCCAGCATGTCATATGCAAAACCTGGGGCCCCAACAATATTTCCAACGCACTAAAACATTTAATCATGTAAGCTGCTGAGTCACTAACAATTGCTAGCACATTAGAATGCTCTACATTGTAGTTTTTTAAATCTCAGTTATTGCCTATTGTAGCATTTGCTGTCTCCAGGAAATACAATATACTGCTGCAAGGTGGATGCTGGTACAAGATTCAGGTGTTTTAAACAACACAGCAAACACAGAATGTCCTGCACTGTCTGTTGTCTCGTTGCAGATAACAGCAATTCTTTTCCCTGCCACTCCGGAGAGAACTTCATCTTTTGCAACCTGTCCTGCTCTGGGTAAATATTCTCTCCACAGGCAGTCTGTAGTGGGAAGGTCACCGGCACCTAAAATTAACTATACAGTCTCTGTTAAACATCAATTTAACATTAAAACTGTATGTTGAGCAAATGTAGCTTCAAATACATGTAGCTTTTTCTCACCTTGAATGTACTTATTTAAATATTCTCTGGATGGTCCAGCTTTTCGAGAGGAATGTTAGCTGCAGAGCACATTAAAACTGTTTCCTCAATGAATGAAGCCTTGTCAAGTTTAGCTTTCTTCCATCACTGAACTGATTCTCCGATTGTGGACTGCATTAAAGCTTTCTTGGCACTGTCAGCAGCAGAACTTGTTTTTTTTCTCATTGTGGCTAACAGAACGACTATGTTTAACCAGGGTATCTCTGGATTCCCACTCAAGGCGGCAGTTACAATACCTACACATCAAAATACTACCCTCCAATACATACATCCCCTCTGTGGCAAACTCCTTGCATCATTGGGTTATGTTTATGTGGGGTTTAGGCATCTTTCAAATCAAAAGAACAACCTGCTTAGAAATGGACAGCGTTCAACAGATGCACCGGCAGCCTATGATTGCAATGCCTGAAGGTATGCACTAAAGTAGTTTCCAGTACATCATTCTTTAAATTCTTACCAGGTGTAAGCAATCATGGCACAGGAAGGTATTTTAATTGCTGATTTAGAAGCAGGTAATTGGGGCTAACGAGCAAGTGGAGAAGCGTGTAGGTGGAATTGAAGCTAGCTTTGGGTTACGAGGCTAACAATGGGCTAATTGGACAAACTGAGATCAAACCGAGCATGTAAATGCTAGTTAGCGGTTTGTTAATTGCCAGGGCAGACTTATACTGAGAACGCAGCACTAAATGAAGGAATTTCATTTTATTTCGCGTTTATGCGCCAAAATATTTTTATGGTGTCAGTTTCATTTTATTTTGTGCTATTTCACAAATATGAACTGCACGGGTCTCTACCTATACCTATCTACCTTGAAAATAGTGAATAAAACCTTTCTTTGGAAATAACTACACTGTGACCTGCTATATACTGAAATACTTTCTATGTAAAAACTTATTGCGCTGTACCCTGGATCCATTTATTGGATTGCATAATGAATAGATGGACACAAAACTATATTAATAAAAATAAAGTTTAAAAAACTGTGATTGGTGTGGGAGGGTTGGGTGGTCTGGGAGTGGGAAGATATTTTTCACAAAAGGGGATCAGATTGGGAGGGTTTGGTGAGCTGCGAGTGGGGAGGTATTTTTCACAAACCTGGATTGGGTTGGGAAGGTATGGTGAACTGAGAGTACAGAGGTATTTTTTTTACAAACTGGGCATGGGTCGGATGTAATTTTCACAAACTTTGATCAGGCTGTGAGGGTTCGGCAAGCTGGGAGTAGGGAAATATTTTAAGTCACAAATGGGAATTGGGCTGGAATGCTTTACTGAGCTGTTAGCAGGGAGTTTTTTTTCTGTAAAAAAAATCAGCCTGAGAGGGTTTATTCAGCTGGGAGTGGAGCTGTTGTTTTTGTCACAACCAAAGATCAGGCTTGGAGGGTTTGGTGAGGAGGAAGGGGAATGTCCTTTTGTCAGAAACAGAGATCAGGTTGGATGGGTTTTGAAAGCTGATGGCTGGTAGGTATGTTTTCACAAATGGAAGGGTTTGGTGAGCCGTTAGTTGAGAGGTATTTTTCAGAATCATGGAGTGAGGTGGGAAGGTTTGATGAGATGGGAGTGGGGAGGTGGTTTTCATAATCAGTGATCAGGCTAGTAGGGTTTGGTGAGATGGGAGCAGGGAGGTATTTCTTTCATTAATGTAGATCATTGACTTTCAGAAATACTTTACTGATTTTCTGGCATAGGCTGATATTTTGTTTTATATGGAGACGACTTGAGCCTAGACTTAAACTTTCACTCTTACATCTCCCACCGCTCAAGTCAGAATAATCCTGCCCAGCATTTGTTTATATGCACTAGCATGTCAGCTCTGTTTATTCTGTCTAGGGACTTCAGTGACCTTTCAAGCTCATTGGAAAGACAAAGTAAACTTGATGATCTTCTTGATGTTAGTTGTGTTCTCCCCCTTCCCCGGCTACTTCCCATTTTCTAACCTTTTCTGCTATACTGCAGAGACTGTATGGGTATGGCATATGAAGCCCCTATCTTAGATGCCCTAGCATGGATGCAAAACAATACATTAAACACCTCATATCCTTTCGTACAGAGATGGGCCCAATTGGGCTTTCTTATCGCCATCAGATTTTAAACTCTGAGGGAGTCCACACCTTCTCTGAGTTACGTACCACATACTGTTTACCATCTACTGACCATTACCAATATTTACAACTCCCTACTTCCTGCTGGCAAATGTTTTTTGGACTCACTTCTGGCGTTAACCTGCCTTAATTTTACTCCAGCAACAGGGCAGCTTATAGGAACATCTGACTGGTAATATTTATTATATCCTTCATGATCAATCAATAGATTGTACCCTATCTGTTTTAGACCAGTGGAAAAAAGACTTGCATCTAAAGAGTGATCCTGCCCTGTGGGGACAAATACTCCCTCATTACATGCAAACTTTTTATGGTAACCCAAGAATTCACTTGGAAATGTTGAATGAGATTCATTAAGACACTAGCACTCTCAACAGAATACTTAAGAGCACATGCAGACACCTGTTGGTGGGCTTGTGGTGAGTCCAGGGATGGTCATGCTCTTAGTTTTTTAGTTTTGCCTCCACTTGTGACTCTACTGGATAGCTGGTGCAAATGTCATATCCCCAAAATTTGATATCTCATTACCCCTTTCCCTTACACTGGTGCTTTTACATATACACCCTGATAAGTCAGATGTATGAGGTGGGCAACTTACTGTATTGATTTTTTTTTTGGTATGTGCAAAATAAACTATTACCCAATTATGTTTTGGTAATAGTTTATAGAAGGACTCATGTGATCCTGTGCCACAAGAGTGGCAGCAGGAAGGAGGCAGGGAACTACAGACCAGTCAGTCTTACCTCAGTAGTGGGCAAGATTATGGAGGTACTCCTTAAGGAAAGGATAGATGCACCAGGATCCAAGACAGCATGGGTTTACAACAGGAAGGTCCTGTCAAACTAATCTCATAGATTTCTTTGACTGGGTAACTAGAGTGGTGGACCAAGGGGGAGCAGTTGATGTCACCTACCTTGACTTCAGCAAAACTTTCAATACTGTTCCACATACTGTAGAAGATTGATTAATAAGCTAGGTAGGTTTGGGGTGGGTCAGAAATCAGTCAGTTGGGTGGCAAACTGGTTGGCGGGCAATAAACAGAGAGTGGTGGTAAATGGTATACAGTCAGAAGAGATGCAAGTCACAATTGGGATACCTCAGGGAGCAGTCCAGGAGCCAGTCCTTTTCAATATCTTCATCAGTGAAATTGCAGATGGACTGGAGGGTAAGGTTTGTCTGTTTGCAGATGACACGAAGATCCGCAACAGAGTAGATGATCCAGATGGGTGGGCAGAATAAGAAGAGATCTGGGAAAACTGGCAAAATGGTCGAAAGAGTGACAACTGGGGCTTTTAATGCAAGGAAGTGCAAGATCATGCACATAGGGAAGAGAAACCCTGTCGCTACATATAGGTTGGGAGCGGAGTTGCTGGCAATCACAAGGGAAGAAAGAGACTTGGGAATCATCATCACAGATGACATGAAATCATCCAAGCAGACCGCTAAAGCAGTAGGTAAGGCTAGAGGGATGTTGGGGTATATTAGTAAGGGTATCATAAGTCATAAGAGGTTGATAATCCCTCTTTACAAGACACTGGTTAGGCCCCATCTGGAGTACTGCATGCAGGACTGGAGGCCGCACCTGCACCAGGACATTAACAAAATGGAGGTAGTCCAGAGAAGGGCAGCCAAAATGGTGCAGGGATTGCATCAGAAAACATATGAGGGCAGATTAATGGAGCTCAATATGTATTCCCTAAAGCAAAGGAGGGGGAAAGAGGTAATATGATCAAAACATTCAGATATTTTAAGGTGAAAGAATCCAACATGTTTCAATATAAGAAAAATAGTAGAACAAGAGGACACATCATGAGATTAGAGGGAGGCCAATTAAGGGGTAATGTGAGAAAGTTTTTTTTCCCAAAATGGGTGGTGGATGCATGGAACAGCCTACCTCAGAAAGTGGTGGATATAAATAAAGTGCGGGGCTTCAACCAGGCATATGATAGGCATAAGGGAGCAATACAGATGAGTTTGAATACATAGGCCATTGACAGAGTAAAGGCACATTCATAAGGTAAAAAAAATGGGTAGACTGGATGAGCTTTGTGGTCCTTATCTGCCGTCAACGTCTGTGTTTTTATGCTTTCAGACAGGGTCCCCTCAGCTATCCCAATGAATAGCAATAGTTGATAGACTTTACCACCTTGAAAAAGGTACATATTATTTCTCATACATTATGCCAGCATTTGAAGAAATCTGGAGATGTTTGGTGCTTTAAAAACTACAATCCATTCCCACTTTTATTCATAATTTTTTTTTCATATGTATTTTGTGGTATTTCTGGTTTTCTCTCCCCCCCCCCCCCGAGGCCATGGCCTACACGTGTGTGTGCCTGTGGAGGTGCACGTACACGCCAGGATCCAATTTTCCTTTCTGCCCCACCCCAGACTTACATTGCCACTGTTAGTCGCCTGCGCATCCTACCACACCTCCACCCGGTGGGAGTGAGACTATGGAGGAGCAGGCATCCACCCCTTTGGAGGGGGGGGAGAGACAGGTTGCGGCTCAATCCTGCTCCAGCCCTCCCCCTGAGTCGGTTCCCCGGCAACCCAAGGTTTTTTCAGAACCCAGGTCACTAGAATAGCGCAAGGTAAGGCACCAGTGCCCGCCACCGGGCCTGGCTTCTATCATCTTTTTTTTTTTTGTCATTTTATGGGTTGGTTTTTTAAGTTGTTGATAAGTTGCTTGACAGAACTCTTCTATGTAGTTTTGTATTCATTGGGTTTTACCCATGTCCTGCTTCAAAGTCCATAGTATTTTTGTTTACCTCACTTTCTTGGTTAGAGTCTCTGTAATTATTAAGTTCTCTATGAATTTTTTATTTTTTTTATATTTTATTAATCTTTGTACACTTTATTTTAACGTGGTATTTTGTAAAACCATGTAATTTATATTTTGGCTTAAATCAGAATTGTGGTTATTCTGGATGTTCATTATATTGTGACTGTATCAGCTTCCTTCTTATATAATTCATAATAAGACAATTATTATAAAACAAAGGAAAGAAATACTTTACTGGTTTCAGTGATGTTGGGAGAGGGAAGAAAGACCAAGACAAGGAACGTAGTGGAAGGGACATTAGTGCACAAAACAGTGTAATTAGAATTCAGAATGGCAAAAGACAACACAGTAACTGGTTCTACATAACCCATTTGCAAACTGTACTTGAGCATCTGAGATATCATATGACAGCTCCAACATCATTGGCTGTAGGTTCATGCCATCATCTCATTGGCTTCCAGCCATACCTTCAGAATGTGCTTTTTTTGACAATCCCAAAATATGTTTGGCTTGTTGCATTCTGCAGCAGACATAACAAATGTCCAAGCTCATCACTTTGTTAATAAAATAACTGCTGGAGTTACCTTGCATTATGCAGACTTGACTATTGCCTCCATTTAAATCCTTCACAGGTTGGTCGTCAACCTACCAGGTCAGAATGTCGTACGCTTACTATCATACGACATTCCAGCTAACCCAGAATAGCACCGTAGTTATAAGCGAATGGTGCAATACCGCTAATGCTGCTGTACACAGTATTGCACAATCCACACTATCCCAGGCAGAGGATATGACCTCTGCTAGGACTGGGTTCTGCCGAGCAGCTGCCGTGGCTCAATGGACTAAGCCACTGTAGCAAGGAACCCAGGTGCTGCTTCTGGGACCGGGTTTGATTCCTGGTCCCAGAAACTTTTATTTTTTGCATGTTTTGTGCAATGTCGAGTTGAACCCCCCCGGAGTTGAGAATCATTATTGGGGGGATTCGGTGGCATGGTGGGCTGAGCCCCCCACAGAAAAACAGACTTATGTCGCATGGCAGAAATCACGCTGTATTGGCGGCGTGATTTTACCATGTTGCATAATGTCTTGCAACATTATGACCCTGTGCTGGTGGTAGAGGGGTTAGGGTGTGCTGATCCTCATATCAGAAGTAATGTAAGAGGATGTGAGTGTTTCAATGGTTAATTTGAGGAGGGCTAATCTGTTCATTGTGAAGCACAGGGAAACCAGTTGGGAAGGAAGTTTGGATAGGCTATGAAGGGCTTATTTGGGGATTCATCCTATTATAAGTATCTAAGCAGGGACTAGCTAAAGCTCAATGAGAGCTATACATGTAAGTGCTAGCTTATGATTTTGTTCCTTTGGCAGATTGGAGATTGAGGAGTCTGGGCATGCTGCTTATCAAGTCCGAGTCAGTGTGGGGGATGTGTTTCAGGGACTAAATCTGAGTGCTACTCTGTAAATTATGAGAGCCTCTTTCTGGATGGTACAAAAATCTGCAAAAGGAAGGGGTGGTGAGAATGGAAAGGGATCTAGGGAAACTAGAGGAGTGGCCAGTGGGGTGGAAACTGGGTTTCAGTGCCAAAAAGAGCAAGGATATGCACCTATGGCTGTGTAACTTGGGAGTATAAGATGGGAGATAAACCACATTCACCAAGCAGGAAAGAGATCTCAGGGTCATCATATCTAATTACCTCAAGGTGGCTGGTCAGTGTGACAGAGCAGTGGGAAAGGCTAGTAGGATGCTGAGGTGCATTGGAAGAGGAATTTCTAGCAGGAGGAGGGACGTGGTGCTGCCTTTTAATTGCTCACCTGGAGTAGTGGATTTCTAGAGGCCCCATCTCTGCATGGACAATAACAGGGTGGAAGTGGTACAGAGAGGGCAGTCAAAATTGTCTGAGGGTTGTATGAAAAGCCATATGTGGAAAGGCTGCAGGAACACAACATGTACTTCTGGGAGGAGAGGAGAGTGAGAAGGGACATGATTGAAACTTACAAGTACTTCATAGGTGCAAACAAGGTGCTGGTGAGGGTATGTTTCAGTGAAAAGAAGGCCCAAAACATGGCATGCAGAAAAGCTATAGGGGGAAGTTTAAGAGGGATGTGATGAAATTGCTTCTTCAGAGAAAGGGTGGCAGATGACTGGAACAGCTTGCCAGAGGTGGTAGTGCAGGCAGAGACTGTCGGGGAGGTTAAGGCATGTGTGGGATATGCACAAGGACCTACTAGATTAAGGAAAAAGTGAGGGTGGGACACCAGTGACCACATGCAGTCAGTAGCGGTGATGGAACAGGCAGGGAAAAGGAGCAGACTAGATGAGCCCACCTGTCTTTTTTTTTCTGACAAAGTCGGTGTTTCTAGGATGTAGACCTTCACCCTCTAGAGGTCTGTAACTGGGTACTGAATTCCCCTGTCAGGTTTTTGGTGGAATGGTACAAACGGAGGAGACAACAGACAAGTGGTACTCATGTAATAAATGAAATTTATTACAGATTGGATGATACAGACTTACTACCAGTACAGTGTAAACACTGGGAAAATGCAGCTTTCCTTTCCTAGGCAATTTAGACAGTCTCTCTAAGATCTACATGTTACACGGGGTCTTATGCCCTTATAATAACTATAGTAATGGCTAAGGAAAATATATAAAATGAATATAGTTGGACAAAAACAGGTGGTCTAAGTAACTGTCCTAACTAGTGTGAAAATGTTTCATAGCTAACGTAAACAATAGCACATTAGGACTACTCTTCCCCGAGGTCAGTTGCAATAATGTACAATTGCTAAAGATGGCACTGTTGCCTCACATATGAAAATACAGTAAAAATGGAGCAAAAAGCATCTCTTGTAGCTGAATATCAGTGAAGCATAATAGAACACAGATCCTAACATGTATACTTATACGATGAGTGTCTTCACCCTAAGGTTAGTACATATACCTACATTTAAGTTGCTGTCCTGAGGTGGGGGCACCATCAGGGGTTCTGGACCATGGATAACAGGTCCATAACCACAACAAGCTGGCCCCCAGTCTCCAATGTAGCTGAAGCCTTTCTCCCTGCACCATTCTTTCAACCAGGTGTTGAAGGTCCTGCTGCAGAGTGCTCTATTCTCCCCTTGGCCATACACATGTAACAACTCAATAAGTGCCACTGTACATGCTACCTGCTTAACACCCCTTCACAGCTGCTGGAATTTACCCTGCACTATCCCATCCCTTGCCAAGTCCCCAGGTGGACAATAACATTTATCTTCCGCCTGCGACCCGTTGGCTTAGCAATCCACTGGAGCAGCTCACTATCCTGCCAAGCTGAAGTGCCACAAGGCAGTTTACCTGTTTGCTGTTTAGCCCTCTCTCCCAAGTCTGTCCCCCTAATGACAGAGACCCCTACCAACAGCTGCTTCCTCCTGGCTGGTGGCCTGTTCCTCCAACCCTGGGGTCTCCCCTTCTGAGAAATCCCGCATTCTTCCTAGCCATTATTTTGGATGCTTTCTCCCAGCTGTCCTGTCCCACCAGTATGGTGAAGGAATTTTGTACTGGCACAGGCTTAGAAGTGTGTACCCTAACCATCACCCCTACTCTTCCAGGGCCCACAATGGTACAGCCATTATACTTCTGTTTAAGCATACTCTGATTTAGTGGTGGCAGCCTTCGTGGCCTCCAAGTGGTGGAACGGGGCTTCTGAATCCTTACCAGCTTGTCATGGAGTCCAGCATCCTCTGCTTTCAACACAGAGAGGTGAGTGCAAATGGAGCAGCATCACAGTCTCCAGAAGGTATCCCCGGTAACTGTGGCTCCACAGCTGTTACCCTGTATCACTCCCATGTTATTGTCTGCTTGACCTTTTTTCTACTGAAGCTATCTTGTCTGCTTCTGCCTTCTATCTGTGCTTATTAACTACTTCCCCTTCCTTAGAGTATCTGAAATGGATTGTTACCTTACCCTGGCTAAGGTGTTTCCTGTTTTCCCATCTAGGCAAATTGGCAAGGCAAATTTTATTTAAGAAATTGCCCATCCCAGAGGCTCTGGGCACCAAACATATTTAAATTTCATTATACAAATCATGATAAATACATAAACAACATACTATTAAACATAAAATACTTTATTCCCACAATTAAAACAAAATTGTGTATGAATACTACCCTCAACGGCAGCAGCTAAACTCAGAATAGCCACAGGTTAATTTACACATAAACTTCTGAGACCAGGTATGAGCTATAAGACGCAGGCCTGATTATACAGGAAGGCCTTGAGGTGGGCTTTGAATACCTCAACAGAAGGCCTCTCTAACAGCTGGAGAAAGCGAATTCCACAGGATGGGGGCAGGGACTTTGAATGCTCTGTCACCTGCTGTTTTTAACCTCATCCGGGAATCGTGAGGAGGCCCCTAGAGGAAGAGCGAAGGGAACAGACCGAGAGAGCAGGTGTTAGAAGGTCCTTCAGGTAGCCAGGACCCAGGTCTTGTAGGGCCTTAAAGGTGAGCAAACCCACCAGTATTCTTGTGAGCTGCACTTCCACAGTACTCTACTACCTCCTTTTATGTCTGTCTCCCTTCTTCTTTTCCTCACCCTCCTTAAAATGAATTTATCACATTACCCTAGATAAGGTGTCTCTTGCTTCTCTGCTCCTTGCATCTACTTGTCCTTAAGTCTCGCTGTTTTAAATAGGATAAGTGTACACGTTACTGTGTTTTATCCTATGTGTTCTTGTGTCTCCCCGGCAAAGCCTCTGCAGTCTGTGGTGGATCTGCAGACACCTGTTGACACCTTAAATTCAATATTCTATGCAAAAACCTGTGTGAATGCACCAGTTATGGTTCAGCTTAAAGCAGCAAAAGTAGGGAAATGTGATGTTAGGGTTCCAACCTTAACTCCCCACTTCCACCCATCAAGCAACAAAAGGAATAAAATTTCGGTTTTGACTGTCCTGAATCTTGGTGAATCAGGGGTGAGCTCTTCTGTAGGGCTTTCAACCCTAACAGTCATCCCACTGCATGATCAAATAACATCAGATGTGATCTGTTTTCTTCAGGCAGAGCTCACAGTTTGTTGGCAGCATGTGAGGAGACACAGTTCTGGCATTTGAAGACAATATTGAAATAGGGTAAGCGTTAGGACTGAGATCCCCAAGGAAGGGCCCTACCGTGATTTGCCAAGACTCAGGACAGCTAAAACTGCACTGTTTTTAACTTTTTCTGCTTGGGGGTAGTGGGCACGAAGTTAGAGTTAGAAACCCTAACACCACATTTCCCTACTTTGTTGCTTTTATTGAAATCCTAACTGGTGCATTAACACAATCTTTCTGAGATAGTAGAATCATATCCTCATGTGAACCTGCATGAACACATCCATATCACTGCAGAAGCTCAGGGCGCTGTAGGCCCTGTTCTGTCATGCCTCCATAGATGCACACATCAATGTGGGTTTGCAAGCAGAGGGCCCAGGTTTCATTCTCTGAGGAAACCAGTTTATCAGCTTTATTGTAATTGTTTTATGTGGAGCTTGCTTCAAAGGAAAAAATATCTGAAGTGTACATCTTAGCTTATGACTTGCTTGTATATGGGCAAAATGTGTGTTTTTTTTTTTTTCATAACAGTACATTTTTGTTGGTTTGGTATCAGAGTTGCTATGGATTCACTGCAAGGGGAAATATACCATTGGTGCAGTTTTGATGATGATCATGATCAAATTTTAATTGTGGATTTGGCACCATGTTGAAGTTGGGAGGTAATTTAGTGGAGCTGTGCAGACCCCATGAATTTCTGGGTGTTTTATATGCTAACCTTGTAGTAGATTGTCCCTTAACTCCAAACAGTAGAGTTATGACTTTTTAAAGTTACAGTGTTTTAATTCTTATGTTTTTATATGGCTCATACATATTGGGGGGGTATAGTATGCGTCAGTGCTGAGGTACTGATACCTTTTATTGGATATATAGCTTGTCCCTTAACATCAAGTTTTCATGGAATTATGGCTTTTTTTATGTCCTAGTTTCTACTCCTTTCACCTGGACAGCCCCCATTTTACCGACCCCCGGAATTACTGGGACTTACCTTATGCCTGGCCTGGGAGTAGTGTCTGCGGAGAGTCAGTCGTCATCCTGCCGCTGGTGATGTTTTTTTTTTTTTTCTCGCTCCTCCATTTTTCTCCCAAGAGCCCCGGGAGTGGGTAAGCATGTACATGGAGGCACGCTTTAGTCCCACAGCCCCAGTAACAGACCCTTTCCTCCCACCCCATTGGTCTAGTGCCTGGCTCCTCCCCAGGCCTATGCCATCCCCAGCCTCCACCGGGTGGCAGCCATTAGCTGGGAGTTGCCACCACACCACCCTGGAAAGAGAGCTAGCCTGCTGGCAGCTCCATCCAGCTCTGCCTCCCCACCCCTGCCGGCCTCCGATGGTCCAGGCTTATTCCCGGACCCAGGTTGCCAGCATGCCGTGAGGTTAGGCATCCAGCACCTTATCCCTCGGCACCACTGGGCCAGCCGTAATTATGGCTTTTCAGTTCTGAAATGTGAAAAAACTAAGTCCAAATTCTTTTTTTCATATGAACTGATCTTTCATGAAAGTTTGGTGAGCTCAGAAAAGAGGATTGGTTCATATGATCCAAGAATATGAAAAAAAGGATATACACATTCTTATTTCATAGAAAGGCATCTTCTTTTGTGAGATTTTCAGAAGTGACCAGAAGATGCCTTAATACAAGAGAAGACTGTGAAAAAAAATAGGTCCAAATTCTTTTTTTGTATGAAAGCATCTTTCGTGAAATTTTCATGAGCTCACAGAAGAGGATGCCTTCATACAAGAGAAAAATCTGATATAAAAAAGGTCCAAAATCCTCTTTTATATGACCTAATACTCTTTGGTATCTTCTTTTCTTCTTTTATATGGCAAGAAAATCATTTCACAAAAGAAGAATTTTTATCAACTTTAAAAACACATTTCTCGGTCATTATTCAAAAACATTTTTCAGAATGGAGCTGAGTCCTGTTTAGATGGAGACACATATTGGTGTCTCTGCAGGGTATAATTTTTATGGGTTTTCAAAAAATTAGGAAAAAAAAACAGAGACAATATGGTCACCATACGAAAGACTCATTGTTTTCTCACAACAGAGGATTCCACCCTCGTGAAAGAAAATTCTGTTTCAGATGGACAGGTTCTTTTTTGTATCAAACATCTATCCAAAACACTCTTATGAGCTGGTTCAGAACTAAAATTTCAAATTCTTATAACTCTGGAAATGAGTAATATTTTTTCATCAAGCCAATGAAAGAAACCATGCTGGGATGGACCAGTTTCAACTTGAAAGTTCTGGTCCAAAATTCCAAACCATCAGTGTTGTTGGATGTGACAAAAAAAGCAGCAAAAACCCTGTTTTTGTTTCACTTTTTGTACTATTCAGATTTCAGAATCTACACATCTAACTGGAACAAAACTTGGTAGTTCAAGAGACCTTGCCCCCCCAACCCCCAATTGTACAAGTAAACGTTTGTGCAATTCCATTGAACAGGATCAAAGCTACTAAAGTGTGAAACTAGGGGTTCAGCATTAAACAACCCACTGAACCCTAACTATAGTGGTGCCACCATGACACTATGATTAAAGACAGCTACTGAACTAGTTGTGATAAGGGATTACATGCTATCAAGCCCATAATGAACATGCAAATGGCTTTTAAATCTTTGCATGCTCAGTGGTCACATTAGCATATTAGGGCTTAATATGGCTGAGTACCCTAGTGCTATCCTGTTTGTGCTGTGCATTCCTCATTGTGCTACTGTGGGCCCTGTTCTGTCTAGGACTATGTTAGCAAAGTGAATAGCCAGGACACACTGTGTCGACCTGGCCCCATATTCAAACACTTAGCAGTCTCTTGTTGGAATGCACTAATTGTCTGGATGTTTCCCCTGAGCTGGCTGCACAATGATTGCTGAACAGTGCTCCTGTCAGCTCAGTGCACACGACTGGCTCTGAATATGGGGACCTATATCACTTAGCTTGGTGGATTCCAAAGTCCACAAGACAGTGGTTAATGGAACTAGTAACATCATGTAAGCAAACATGTTAAGCACTGATGAATGCTTGTTTAGTTAGGTGGGATATTTGCAGTTGTACTGTCTGGCTTTAGTGACTTGTTAATTGTATTCTAAAAAGCACTGAACCAATGTTGTGTGCTTGTTTTGATTACTGTTTCAATATACTTACATTTAGAACTTGTTTTTCCTGTGTATACTTTAGCCTTTAGGTAACTATTCCTGCCGGACTATGTTAAGCTGCTGCCCACTGCTATTCTGCCTGTGACCCTCATGACAATGAGATGCTGTATCTCATGAGGTTATCCTACTTGGAGTAATTTCAGATACATAAAAAAAAACTGTGATTTTGTTTGTTACTCTCACTGTGATACCTGTTTGTGTTTTTAAATGCAATTTTGTTTTTTACTCTGGGGAATCATATTTTTATAATGCAGATGGTCACTAGAGTCTGTCAGAATACAGTTGTATTGTACTATACCCGCAGGCTCAGGTGACCATCTGTATTACAAAAATGCGATTCTTGCTTTTTGCCTGGAGTTGGGGTATCTTCAGTTGCATTGTATTCTGACTGTCTCTGCTGATTGTCTGCATTTTAAAAATGTGATTTTGTTTATTATTTGAGAGTAGCTGCTTTGTGCACTCAGCATATTTATATGGTTGCTTTGTGTTCTAACTGGCTCTGATAACTACCTGCATTAATAAAATTTTTATTTTTTTTACTCGGAGAAGGGTGTAGCTGCCATGATATTGTGCTCTGTCTGGCTTTGGTGACTGCCTGCATTTAAAAAATTTAAATATTTTGCTTTTTTTTTTTTTTCACTTAGGGAAGGTGTAGCTGACACATTGATGTTTTATTCAGTCTGACTCTGGTTACCGTCTGCATTTAGAAAATGTAATTCATAATGTTTCTCTGCTGGAAATGTTCCATGTTCTGTTTGAGTTCGTTAATAATCTTTTGTCCTTCATTATTACAGTTTTTGGTTAACATACCCCTCCCACCATGTTTTATTTGCTGTCAACATACTCCATTGTGATTAGGTGTTGACCAATGAAAAGTTGGAATTGGTCAGACCCATTCTGTGACTATCTATAAAAACAATAAATTGAAATGTTGCAGAAAGAATACAGTATTTTAAAATCAGAATGTCTGAAAATTATATTTCTGAGATTAAATCTCAGGAAAGATGATGGAGCTCTCGTAAAAAATTAAGATAAGACTGACACGTTTGTTTCTTTATTGCAAGAACATACTAATTAAATATCCATTTTCAGTCAGCAGGACATTTGAATGCAGCAAGAGTTGGAGCAACCAGTCATTGCTTGAGAATTGCTATCCATGTCACACAACACAGAAATTCCATCAGTATCCTCAGCACAGGAAGAGTCTTCATTACCTACATTTCATCACTCTAAAACAACAGATTCATGAAAGAGAGGGGCAATTTGAATGTGCCAAAAGTCCAAGAAAGTTAAGCAAACTAAATGCAGTTAAAAGAACTGACTTGAGCTTTACTGTTCAACAAAAAAGTATAACACACCAAATCCACAAGGAACCATATAAATGTGCTCAATGTGACAAGAGTTTTACAGCCCAGAGTATTTTCATAAGGCATCAGAGAAGTCACACAGGAGAGAGACCATATAAATGTGCTGACTGCTACAAGAGTTTCGCCCATAAAGGTCACTTGACATTACATCGAAGAATTCACTCTGGGGAGAGACCATATACATGTGCTGAATGTGGCAAGAGTTTTGCCCAGAATAGTACCCTAATAAAACATCAGCAGATTCATTCTGGAGAGAAACCATATAAATGTGGTGAATGTGAGAAGAGTTTTAGGCTGAAGGGTAACTTGATAAAACATCAGCGAATTCACTCTGGGGAGAAACCATATAAATGTGCTGAATGCACCCATAGTTTTGCCCAGAAGAGTACCCTGATAGTACATCAGAGAATTCACTCTGGAGAAAAACCATATAAATGTGCCGAGTGCAACAAGAAGTTTTCCCACAAAAGTTACCTGGAATTACATCAGAGAATTCACTCTGGAGAGAGACCATATACATGTGTTGAATGCAGCAAGAGTTTTGCCCGGAAAAGTACCCTGATAGTACATCAGAGAATTCACTCTGAAGAAAAACCATATAAATGTGCCGAATGCGACAAGAGTTTTACCCAGAAGAGTAGCCTTTTATTACATCAGAGAATTCACTTTGGAGATAGCCCATATAAATGTGTTGATTGCAGAAAGGCTTTTGGCCAGAAGAGTGACCTAATAAAACATCAACAAATTCACTTGGATTCCTGATTTTTACGGCTGCATGGTGATGTCACCATGTTGACATATTGCCATCAGTGGCAGGGGAAAGGACTGACAGGAATGTGAGACTGTGGGCTTCCACTGAGTAGTTTGGCTCACATTACTCCACTGTTTTTTCTATTTACTACAGTGGTGTGCACCCTTGCCTACAGTAGATAACACTATTTCTAGAGCCCGTTTAATAGTTGTGCCTGTTAAACAAGCTTAAAGCAATAATTGCTGTAATTCCTATTGAAACACATTCCTCATTTTATAGCTAGCTAATTTCCATAAACATTGAAAAGATATTCTTTCAACAGTACGTCTCAGTCTGTAAATTATCTTGCCTTCCACTGCAGTCTTCTGCTCTCAGATTACCTTGAATCACATTGCAGTCTTAACCTTTGACTATCTCGATAGTAAATCTTCAGCCTTCTTGTGTGAGATACATAGCAGCTGACACTTTATTGTACCTGTCTGTTTAGCAGAGGCCTGGAAATTTTTTTTTTGTCTTCACAATAATTATGAGCAAAGCCTCCTACAGAGTGCAAGTTCACTCACTGCCCCTTAAGAATATGATATCTGTTGGTCCATTCCCAACACCAAACAGCAGGGAACCCCAGGATGTTTGGGTCACAGAGACAGGAAAACAGCATCAGACCATGTTTTAAGATTGGCTAATTCAGTT
This sequence comes from Neoceratodus forsteri, assembly GCA_016271365.2. Taxonomy (NCBI): domain Eukaryota; kingdom Metazoa; phylum Chordata; order Ceratodontiformes; family Ceratodontidae; genus Neoceratodus; species Neoceratodus forsteri. Next base: position 387,239,293 of record CM057457.1, on the reverse strand, counting down.
CACAAATGGCTAAAATACTGGGTGCATTTTAGTCAGTGGCAAATTTTCAGACAGTAGCATTTACTCAGCTGGCATGAAGCAGCATTGTACCTTATGCTGGATGTGTAAGGAAAATAGATTGCTGCCATGTTACAAATGATTTCCCAAAAATTAATAAAATGGTTAAAACAAAATCCAAGGTCTCACATTGTAAACAGCATCATTGTGTGTTATTACTGTGTAGACAATATCTGGGTTATTAAAAATAATTAAAATCTCATGTAGATTTTTCAACATTGCTATGTATCGGGATACCATCATAACACAGTAACTTCATATAGCATATACCTATCATGTTGTCACCACTCTTTGAATAGTACAGTATATTGCTTCACACATGTTCCCCTTGATTTTTTCTCCCTTGCTCAATGCACATGTTATTACATAGACAATGACAGCAGGAAAAGACCAAAGGTCCATCTAGTCTGCCTAGACTTCTCTATCTGCCCCATGACCTATTGTCCACACAGAGCACACCATGCTCCCCTCCTTAATGCAGCTGACCTGAGCAACCACCACTCCATGCCAGCCATGCCTAAAACTATTTATGGTCTTGATACACACCACCTCTACTGGTAGACTGCTGTTCTATAGTTTTACCACCCTTTCCATAAAATAGAACTTCCTCACACCCCTTTTAAACTTTCACCCATCCAGTTTCAACTCACATTCTCAAAGGTTCTTGTTTTTTAAAATATGTTTATTTACAGTCCTTGATCAACTCCCACTGCATCTTTATTGGACTTGGGACCCCCTGCCAAATAAAACATCAGTACACAGCAGGAAGGGAGGAGAATATGGCTACATGAGTAGCTGCATTGGGCATGTTGCAAAAGTTCAGGGAGTATGCTGTAACAGTAGGTCAAGAATCTGAAACAAATCATCTCTGGGTATACTGTAGTAACACTTTTATTTTATTTATTTATGACTTTGTTAAGCAGGTAGGCGCACTGATCCCAGGTACAGTTTTCAGGCATGACCCGGGCCATGTAAGGTGGTACAGAGTAGAAATAGAATAACTAGAAACGAGCAGGTAATACATAGTGAAAGGTTACAGTTGTTACATTTGGCAATACATGGTGGCAGTAGCTGAGGGATAACAAAGTAAAGTAAGGCTCATGGTGGTACAGCTTCAGTAAATAAGAGAACCTATTTGGCCCTACCCCTGGAACCTATGGGGTGGGGCTAGTCATTAAAGCAGTGACAGGTTAATACTAACAGAAGCCAGTCTTTGAGGCAAGTCTTGAACTGGCGGTGAGTGTTTATAGTGCACAGTTCAGTGGGCAGCTTGTTCCATAGTGTGGGGGCTGCTACAGACAGGGCTCTAGTGCCCATGTTCATGGCTATCCTGGGGATTCTCAGGGAGGGGATACTGGAGGAGCATAGGCAGTGGTGTGAGGTTTGGACAGTGTGAAGGGGAGCAAGAGGGGATTTCTTGCCAATACAGATGGCCGAATCAATAAAACTGTACAGTGCAAGGTCAAAACAGGCCTGTAGTGGGAGCCACCCCAGTGTAGTATAGAGTGTACAGTGTTGTATGGAGAAAGGGGCCAGCAGGGAGAAGCAGCAGGCACTGTTGTATGCTACTGATAGTTTTGCCATAGTGGATGCAGAGGTCCTGGAGATGATGGGAGAGAAATAGTCCAGGATAGGTAGCAGGTTTCCCTGGATGATGGCATGGCAGGCCTCAGGGGGAGGTATTGCCAGTATCTATGGGCAGCCCCTAGTTTTTGGTGAAATCTTAGAACCAGGGAGTTGATGTGCTCTGTAAAGGAAAGGGAAGGGTCAAGCACAACTCCTACATATTTGAAATGTTTGACATCCTCTAGGACATGGCCATCAGGGGACGTGATGATTAGGGGTGGGTTTTGTTAGAAAGGTCTTAGATGCCGGCCCGCCGGTGCAGCGGTTGGATTTCCGCTATGGCTGGCGACCGGGTTCGAAGCGAGGACTCAGAGTCGCCGGAGGGTCGGCTGGGGAGAAGGATCGGCGTCTCACGACTGCTCTCCTTCTCCGGGGAGAGATGCGGTGAGTCACCGGTGCGGAGGACTCTGGTGGAGACCAGGAGGCCCCAAGCACTCGGGACCTGGCGTCAGAAGGGGGGGGCAGGCGGCTGGTGTCATTGCTGCGCCACCCCTTTAAAGGGGAAAAAAACTCTGCCCACCTCCAGATGCCTCTATGATGCCCATCCCTCGGGCTGCAATGGGCTCCCCAAGAGCACGGCTCCCATCCTATTCCATCGTTCGTGGCACCCTAAGGGTTGTCTCTGAATTGTGGGTCCCCAGCTTTATTAATGGGAATGACCTTTGTGGTTTTCCATGTATTGGGCATGGAGGAAGTGGTCAGGGCGAGGTTGAAAATTAATATTAGGGGGTGATGATGGCAGGGGAGATAAGTCTAAGGAACACAGGGAATAATCTGTCTGCTCCAGGGGAGCCTTGGTTTGGGAGGTTCTTTAGGAGTTTAGCTATGTCAGCGTGTGAGAGTATTTTGAAGAAAAAGGGGGGAAGTGGAAGTTGAGAGGTAGGCCCGGCAGGAGATGTCATGGAGACATGCAGGGGGATGCATTTCAGTTGTACTATGAAAGGAGCAGATAAAAGAACCAGCAACATTGATGAATTTTAGAAAAGATAAGCAATTTGAAAATACAGGGTTTCAGCTAGAAATAATTTGATGCAAAAGGTCTGACAGTGACCCCTTTAAAATTTAAATTATGAAAAAAACACAGAGGTCCTGTTCCTTATTTATCTTCGTCATTAATTGGCATCAATTTTTATTCTTCCTGGTACTGAGTGTGCATCAAGGATCACCACCATCACCAATGGCTACTGTAAAAGCAATGTGACTAATAAAATCCCATAGGGCAGCTTATTCAACATTGTTGTACAGCAGAATACCATCATAATAGAGTAACTTTATACAGTATGTACCTATTATGGTGTCACCACTGTATGAGTAGTGTATTGCTTCACACATATCCCCCTCACTTTTTCTCCCTTGCTCAATGCATATATTTATTATATAGACAATGACAGCAGAAAGAGCACAAGGGCCAACCCAGTCTGCCTAGACTTCCCTTTCTACCCAGGATGGACTGTCCATATAAAGTGCCCCAGCTCCCCTCCTTAATCCTGCTGACCTGAGCAACCACCAAGCTCTTAACTCCACCCCAGCCATGCCTGAAACCATTTATGGTCTTGCGCTCACCACCTCCACTGACAGACTGTTCTACAGCTTCACCACCCTTTCCATAAAATAGAATTTCTTAACATTACTCTTAAACCTTCACCCCTCCAGTTTCAACTCATGACCTCATAGGTTCTTGTTTGTCAAAACATGTTTGTTTAAAGTTCTTGATCAAACTCTCACTGCATCTTTACTGGACTTGGGACCCCCTTCCAAATAAAACATTATGCAGCAGGAGGGGAGAAGAATATGACATCCTGAGTGGCTGCATTGTTGTTTGGTGTGTCCCTAAATTTGAGGGAGTATACTGTAAGTGTAGTTCAAGGATTTGAAACAAAACTCTGGGTATAGTAACACTATCGACATGCATTTCAATTCTAATATGAAATGAGAAGATAAATCAGCCAGCAACATTAATACATTTTAGAAAAGATAAGCAATTAGAAAATTAGTTTTCAACTAAAAATAACACGATGCAAAAAGTGCTGACAGTGTCCCAGTTAAAACAAGCATTTGTCAATGCTGAATGTTTGCTTGCTGGTATTAGCATTGGAAATGCAGGAGTTAGACAGATGCAGAATAGGAATGGCAGTGAAGGATTAAACTTCACGCCAACCCCATCTCCACCCAGCAGAGACGGACAGGTATTGGGGTATGCGTTTGGGTCATCGCCCATAATGTTCATGCCATTTCACTTCATCTTACCTTGCAGGCACCGACATGTGTTGAGGTGTGCCTTGGGGTGTTTGGCTTTACAGTCATTCCATTCCATAAGGATATACGCTGAAATGCGTGCAGTATAAGAGAAGGGGAGAACTCTGGGGATGAAGAGTCCATGGCACACCTTGATGCCTGTGACTGGCTGGGGGATGGGGGTGGGATGGTATGAGCATTACAGTCGGCAATCCAAAGGCACATCCCGATGCCTGTCAGTCTGTACACGGTGGGACATTATGGTTAAACCTTAATGCCCTGGGTGTTTGTTGGCATATGCACTACAAATTTTCAGCATGTCCCTTTTGTGACCACACCTCATGAAATTATATGGGACTTCTTCTCATGAAGCGTGGCAGTGTGATTTTGTTAATGTGTCCTGAACTTTGAGTTCCAACAGTGACTGTGCCATTCTGTGCCAGATTTATAAAAACACAGATCGGGCAGGATGTGAAGAATGACAGCTGTACCATCCATAGGAAGGTGTGAAGAGATGGCAATGTTGAAAATTTGCAGTGGGAATATTAAAAATGCTCGCACTTCAGAGCATATGTGGAAACTGCGCAATGCATGCGTGTAACACAGTCATTTTATGGATTTTCATCACCAAATTTTCAACATAGGCATTTTAGGACCTCTGCTCATGAACAGTGTCACTGTGATTTTCTTAATGTGTCCTGAACACTGATTTCCCACAGCGACTGCGCTATTCTGCGCCGGAAGTGCAAAAACACATTTTGGCCACAGTGTGGAAAATTACAGCTGTACTTGTCATAAGGAGGTGTGGAAAAATGCCAATGTTGAAAGTCTGGCGTGAAAATATTACAAATTCTTGAAGTTATGGGCATGCGTGGAAACTGGGCAATGCACGCTCATAAAACAGTAATTTTTTTGATTTTTCCCACCAAATTTGCAACATAGGCTTTTTGAGAGCCCACCTCATGAACACTGGCACTATCATTTTGTTAATCAGTCCCGAAAGGTGATTCCACGCAGTGACCACAAAATCACCTTGCAGGACCTAATAATGCCATGACAGTGGCTGAATTCATGAGGAGGGGTCCCAATAACCCCAAGTTGAAAATTTGGTGCCAAAATTCCCAAAAATGTCTGAGATATGCACCAAAGTTGAAAACCCCCTATTTATGCCATTATACAGCTTACCGGCATCTCTTCAGTCTGCGGTCAGCTTTGAAGAGTGCAATCATGTTCCCGGTCCACCGAAGATTGTCGTGCTGGGCTCTGGAGTTAAGTATGGGGTGAGGGGGGTGTGTGGAGGCAGGGTGCGTGCGGGTTGGGGGAGGGGCCAGTGGACTCTACGAGGACCGTTTTCTGTTTACAGGTTACAGAAAAAAAAAATTGTGGCATTTTTTTACAGGGACATTGGCATGCTGGGGTGGGCTCCCAGCATGCCACAATTCGATCTGTGGGGCCAGCCAACAGAGTATTGGGCACCCCGCCAGCATGATAACGAGTGGGGAGCTAAGGGGATTGGGCAACCCTGTTTGGCACATAACACATTTTTGGGTGGAACATTATGCCGATGAGAGTGGGCTCCCCATCAGCAAATTTACTGGGAAGGATGGGAACTGAAGCTGACGGGGATTGGGCCCCCCATCAGCAGAGAAAGACTGTTTGGGGGGGCTCATGATGCTGAGGGGGATTGGGTACCCCCTCAGCACACAACAGATGGGGGAGGGGGTCACAGTATGCAGACGGAGAGTGGGCTTCCCCATCGGCAATTAAACTAGTGGGGGCATGACGACAAGGTACCGCTCTGCAATGATGAGGCGGCCTCTCATTGCAGCGGTGAAAACATTTCAACTTGGCACTTTTGGAAACCAATATCATTGGCACAGTGTGCCTGCATTGGTCCATCAGTGCCAAGCCCCCAAATACAGTGCAGTGGTTGGCTGCCACAGTGCCGCACCTCCACAACCTGCATCTCTCCTAAGCTGCCGCATGTTTCTTGCGTATGCGTGCAAGCAAACATAATAAAAATTACAGGAAAAAGAGACGGGTCCTGTTCCTTATTTATCTCGGTCATTAATAGGGGTCAGTTTTTATTCTTCCTGGCACTGGGTGTGCAGGAAGGATCACCATCATCACCAATGGCTGCTGTAAAACAAATGTGGCTTACATTTCTAGGCTCCCTTTCACTACTGTGGATGAAAGTAACTGTATATGACTGGCTGTCACACCACACCACCGCAGGCTGACACTGTCACATCCATCAGTATGTTGGGCAATTGGTGCCATGCAATAGCACAACTTTTTTTGTCTTCACAAAAGTCATGAACCAAGCCTGCTAGAGAGTGCAAGTCCACTCACTCCCACTTGTCATAAGTGTTTACTTTATTTGATTGGTCCAAGACCTTTACAATCACAAATACACCATAAATATAATGCATAGAAAACATCAACAAAATGTATACAAATTTGTAGTTTGAAAACATATAGGATACAATTTACAATTCATTTGAACCTAGTCTAGCCATATAAAATCACACTTGTCTACATGATATGTACAAAGATGGTAACACATGGGAAAGGTCTGCCACTTAACAAAATCACAGTCAGTGTGACTTTCTGATTCTTTTGCATATTTTGTCAATATTGAGCAGGAAATGATCCACTGAATATATAACTTCCTCAGCTTGAACTGTTAAAAATAACTTCAATAAAAGATTCAAATCCAAAGTGAGCATCATATTATAAATAGGTTCTATCCACCTTTTTCTAGAGAAACTGTACCGGGGCAGCTAAAAAAATTCATGCAAGAGATCCTCATTGCTATTTTTCTTACATGCACAATACTTTGCTTGTATAGATGTATTTCTACTGAACCTTGCAGTCAGAATATTACTAGGGAATACCTCATATCTAAACCTTGTATAAACAATTCTCAATTTGTGATCCAAAAGTTCATCTAGATAAACCCTGTAGTGTTGTAAATTGTTTCTTGCTAGCCAAGACGAAGTGCAGATCATGGTGTTGTTCTGGAGCTCTAACTGTTTCTAAGAGTCAATCAACTTATTGGTGACTACAGATTGGTATTTCAAACTGAAGTTAATCCCTTTGGTTATGTAGTTATTTAGTGTCCCAAATCCCAGTGATTGTTTTATCTTGTTGATGGATGATAACAAAGCAGATCATAAGTGGCCTAAGCTATTCCAATTATCTTTTTCTTTTAAACATAGAGCTGTTAGCCAGCCCACCAGTGCAGTGGTAGGGCTACCGATTGTGACATCAGCGACCTGGGTTCGGTAGCAAGCCTGGGCTACTGGAAGGCCAGCCGGGGGAAAAGGATTAAGCACCCAGAGGGCTGTTCTCCTTCTCTGGGTGGGAGGGTTGCAGGGTCCCGCTGCTATACCACCACCTAGAGATTTTGAGGTAGTCAGTGCAGTCGGGGAGCAGCAGCAGACATGGGAAGGATGGATGTCAGCTGGGTTGGAGGAGAGAGCACGCCTCTATGTGCTCTTATTGCCTTGACCCCGCTGCGTGCTGATGCTGGAGGGAAGGGATCCAACATCAAAAAGGGGAAAATGCCTGCCCTGAGTCCTGGAGATGGGCCCCGGCACTGACATCTATGCGGCCGTGGGGAGCTCTGAAAAAGACAATGCCTCATAGTAAGGTAAGAGGGGCTTGAGGGGAGCCTCCCCCCACCTGGGGGGGTAATCCGGGAGTATTAAGGGTTCAGCGAGGCAAGTCTGAGTAGGGAGCAATATCATCCACCCAGGTCATTCAGGTACATAGGGACCCTGAGGATAGGAGTCGGGGCAGGAAGTGAGGAGCATAAATACAAAGATAAAAAAAAAAAAAACATAGAGCTGTCAACCCTTCTGGCTTATGCTGAAGAATTTTCAGCCAGGAATTCATTTTTTTTTTTTTTTGTAGCAGGAACAGAATTGTTAAGGTCCAAACTACTTAATAATTTATTTAATGGTATATCTAATTTGTTAAAGTTACCTATATCCCAGATTTCACTGCCATATAGAGCTTGTGAATAATATTTAGCTTTGAGTGCTTGTAATTATTGCCGGATTGAATTCCCACCATATTTCTTATTGAAGAGAGAAAGGGAAGCAGCAGCCTGTTCTAAGTATCAGTAATTGTACATGTGTGTTCCGTGTCCCATCACAGGTTAGTGATAGACTCAAATAATCACAGCTTTTAACAGATTCGAGCTTATGGTTTCCCAGCCTGCAAAAATGTTTAATTTTATTAGAACCAGAAGTCAGTATCTTGCTTTTTTGTTTATTCACGTTAAGGTTATACTGGTTTGCATAACTGTTTGATATGTTTAATTTAGCCTGAAGGCCAGCTTGTGTCAAGGATAATAAGACCACATCATCTGCGAATGCTAACACACCACAATATTTGTACAAGATCTTGGGTGACTATCTGGAAATTACCCGTCTCAGTACTTCATTGATATAGAAAGAAAACAGTCGTGGAGCTAGCACACAGCCCTGCCTGACACCCATATTCATGTCAAACATTGCAGATAGTTGACCGTCCTTCCCAGTCCTTACTTGTGCCCAGGTATTTGTATGCAGTTCTCTGATTATTGCAATAAGATCTGTAGAAAAGCCCCTTTCTAGGGACATGGATATGTTGTTCATCCACACTTATTGGCAGGTTCCTTGCCACTTTAAATCTTGCCGGAAGGTCTTCAAGCTGGCTCCTCCCACCCACCTGGGTGGTAAAACTCTCGGCTCCGCCCCATGACGCTAGATCTTCCTTACCGCTTGGAAGCTCAGGTTCCCTCCTTAACGCTCTGCGATTAAGACTGGTTCCTAATTCTTCGAAAGTTCGAAATCAAAAGTTTTTTGCTAAAAAGACTTCGGTCTTCTTCTCCTCGTGGCTGCGATGGACAAATCGACTCCCGGTTTCGGAGGTGCCCTTGCGGGCAGAAGATGTCTAGGACGGATCCGCACTCCACGTGCGTCTACTGCCTGGGCCTTGAGCACGACCCACAGGCCTGCGACTTGTGCTCTTCTTTTTCGGCCTACGTCCTTGAAGACCGTGCTGCCCGATTACAACTGGGGCGCCCAGAGAAAAGAATTCCACTGGTGAAATCTAAAGAGGCCCGGTTGGCGGTGTCCGCGGCGGCGGGCTCGGCGGATCAGCTCGAGCAGATGATCACCCTCGAAGAGGAGGCAGTGCAGGCCGCTTCTACCTCGGCTGCGGCGTTCCGCTCTCTCTCGGTGCCTCGTACTCAGCTTCTTTTAAGGAGCTTTGTCTGGCCCTCTCGACGAAAGGTGAGGGTCCAACTTCTTCAGGACCTTTTTCCAGGTCCAAAAAGAGCAAAAGTAAGTCTCTCCGTCGGCGCGCTCTTGGGAGGCCGGAAAGATCCTCCCTTGTCGACAGTCAACCCGATCGACCCCTCAACCCGGCCACTGGCTTCACGGTGTCCCGTCAGGCCAGTTGACCGAGACCCGACACAGCGGTCGAGATTTTTCTTGACCCATTAGACGGATTGTCGGCTGGAGAAGCTGAGAATCCCCTCTCCCCGGTTCCCCCGGTAGGAGTTGAGGATCCCGTCGGCTCGTCTGTGCCTCCGGTTCCGGAGCCTTCGGTGGGATCGTCCGAGCCGAGGGGAGTGCCGATTTCCAACACTTCTCCTCGCCTTCCTCGGCCTAGTGGAGACTCTCGGTCTCGGACATCCTCGCAGTCCAACCAATCCCGCCGCCATAGGCGGTCTCGGTCTCGGCACCGCGGCAAGCGGCGCCGCCGCTCTTCCTCTTCCTCGGACGAGGGGAGGCTTCGGTGCAAGTTGCGTCGGAAGTACGAGGAACTCATGTGGCAACAGCTCCTGACTGGGAATAGGCCGACCCAGTCGTCTTCCCCGGCCATTAAGTGGCTGTCACCGGAGCGGCCGAAACAACCCCTCGCTGTAGCCGAGGAGCCTGTTCCCAGGCCGGTTGTTCGGCCAATTCCAGCTGCCCCACCGATTCTGGTGGAACTTCCGCCTCCACAGCCATTAGTTGGGGCTCCGACCAAAAATTCTCGGTCGGCCTTGGGTTTGCCCCATAGGCTGTCTGTCACCCTCACTCCCGATAAACCTCGGCAGGTGGAGGGTGGCTCAGGCCCGAGGCAGCTCTTTGAGGACTCTTCCGAGTCTGATGATGGTTCCTCCCTCTTCTCCAAGCGCTTGGACTTGGAGTCCTCGGGAGGGCAGTCAGTGGACGATAGCCCTTCATCCTTCTTAGGGTTGCTTTGACTCATCTCGGAGTCCACCGGGATGAAGCTCGAACCCGTTTCTAAACGGGCCAGGTATCCCCTCACGGAGATTCTGGACCGAGGGGATTCTCCTACGGAGGCCTTTCTGGTGGCCGAAGCCATAGTGGGTCCGGCCTTGGAACTTTGGCAGCGTCCTGCTTCCTGCCCTTCACCTTCGGCCAGGATGGCCAGGAAGTATGCGGTCCCTACCGGTTCCCTGTCCAGTTTTTCGGAACACCCCTCGGCCGAGGGGTTGGTTACCGACAGCGTTTTCCGGTGTGCTGGGAATGCCAGGGATGTAGACAAACCTCCTGACAAGGAATCCAAGAAATTGGATTATGCCGGGCGAAAAGTCTATGCTGCGTCCTCTCTCGGCCTTCGTCAGGCCAGTTCGGCCATCCTCATGGCATATTTTTCTCACGCCCTGTTGGGCTCCCTGGATGAGGTTGTCCCTCATCTTCCCACAGATCTGCAGACTACGGTCAGGCAGGTGCGGGACCAGGGCAGGGCAGTGGCAAAACAGCAGCTCCAGACTGTGTTAGACATCGGGGACTCATGTGCCAGGTCTGTGGCGGCCATAGTGGCCATGCATCGTCGGGCTTGGCTGAGGATATCCACCTTTACCTCGGATACCCAGCACAAGTTGGTGGATGTTCCCTTTTTGTGGACTGACCTCTTCGGCCCTGGGGTGGAAGGTCACCTGCAGAGGATCGAGAAGTCCAATGCTACCTTGGACTCGGTCTCTTCCGCTCAGAAGGACAAAGGCCGCAAGCCACAGCCTAAGCCCTTTCGTCCTTCTGTGCCCGCGGCGCGCCCGGCCCAGCAATGTCAGGGCCAGCAGGCTCGAGCTTGGCATCCCAAACCTAAGCCATTGGTTTCCTCCAACAGGAAGCAGGGAGAAAAAGGCCCAGGTGGTCCCTTGGCCGGTCCTTCCTCCAAGCCTGCCCAGTGACGGGCTGAGGGGTGTCGTCCCCATCCCTGTCACCTCACCCCCGGTTCCCCCCCGTGGGGGGACGGCTCAGACACTTCCTTTCCGCCTGGTCCGCTGTTACCACGGACAGGTGGGTACTGGAGGTGGTGGGAAAAGGCCTACCTCTAGAATTCGAGCAGGCCCCGCCCTTCAGAGCCGTCGCACCTCGGGGGCCTTGAGTCCGCCCAGCCTCACTGGCGGCTCGCCGAGCCGACATCACTCTCCTCCCTCCAAAGGAGGTGATCACGCAGGAGGGACCCCCCTTCAGACCAGGGGTTCGTGTCCAGGTATTTCCTGGTTCGAAAGCAGACGGGGGCTGGCGCCCATTCTCGACCTACGACCTGAACAAGTTCCTAAGGTCTTGAACCTTCAGGATGGTCACTCTGGCGCAGATAATACCACCTCTGGAACACGGCATGTGGTTCTGCTCTCTGGACCTACAGGACGCGTTCTTTCACGTCCCTATCCGTCCGTCACATCGGAGATTCCTCCGCTTTCAAGCGGAGGGATCCCTCTTCCAGTTCCGAGCCATGCCCTTCGGCTTATCTCCAGCTCCCAGGGTCTTCACCAAATGCATGGCAGTGGTGACAGCATTCCTGCGGCGCCGAGGGGTCCGGGTGTACCCTTACCTGGACGATTGGCTGATAGCAGCCCCCTCCAGACGGGAGGTGGAGCAGTCCAGAGATCTGGCCCTCCAGGTTTGCTCTCAAGTCGGCCTTCTCATCAATGAGGCCAAGTCGGAACTCGAGCCGAAGCAGGTGATCCTGTTCATTGGGGCAGAGCTCGACTCTCTTCGAGCCAGAGCACGGCTCCCGGCGGACAGGGCCGAGGTTCTTACCTCCTTTGCCCAATCATTTCTGGTTGGGCAATCGCTCCTGCCGGGACTTCCTGTGCCTCCTGGGTCTCATGGCAGCCTGTACCAGCGTGGTCCGTTGGGCACGCTGGCACATGCGCCCCCTTCAGTGGGGACTGGCCAGCCAGTGGTCACAACGCTGTGATCCTTTGGACCAGCTAGTGATAGTGACCCAGGAGATGTGGAACGCTCTCCAGTGGTGGACCGTTCCATCCCATCTGCAGGAGTGCATCCCGTTTGTCCGCCCCGAGCCGACGGTCTCTCTATCGACCGATGCCTCTCTGATGGGTTGGGGTGCCCATCTGGGGGAACACCGAGTGCATGGCCTCTGGTCCCCGCAGGAGTCCCAATGCCACATCAACCTGCTGGAGCTCTGAGCGGTCTGTCTAGCTCTCACTGCCTTTGCTCAGTTTCTCCGGGGTCAAGTGGTCCGAGTCCAGACGGACAATACCACGACCATGTACTATCTAAACCGCCAGGGCGGGATGCACTCCATGCTTCTATGCAAGGAAGCTCTCCGCATTTGGTCACTCGTGCACAGCCTGGAGGCGGATCTCCTAGCCATTCATGTGCAGGAGCCTCCAACACCCTGGCCGATGCCCTGAGCCGGATAGGGGCTGCATCTCACGAGTGGTCTCTCCTGCCGGAGGTAGTACAAGATCTGTTCTCCCACTGGGGCACACCTCAGGTGGATCTGTTTGCCTCCAGGGAGAATGCGAAGCTGAGGCTGTTTCATGCCCGCCCCCCTCAGCAGGGCTCTGCAGGGGGATGCCTTCTCGAGGCTGTGGACCCCGGGCCTCTTTTACGCCTTTCCCCCATTTCCCTTGATTCACAAGGTGCTTCTCAAGACGAGGGACAAGGCGCAGGTAATTCTGATAGCCCCAGACTGGCCCCGCCAGTTCTGGTACCCAGATCTCCTCAGCCTCAGCTCCAGGCTCCCGAGGCAACTTCCAGCTCGCCCGGACCTGCTCTCAGTCAATCAGGGGAAGGTGTTCCATCCGGACCTTCAGTCCCTGCACCTGACGGCCTGGTTCCTGAGCGGCTAGAGTTCCAGGCCTTGGGTCTTTCTGACGAGGTCCTCAATGTTGTTGAGGCATCCCGTAAGGAGTCGACCAGAAAATGCTACGCCTTCAAATGGAAGAGATTCTCCATTTGGTGTCAGGGCAAGGGCTTGGACCCTTCCTCCTATTCTGTGGCAAGCATTTTGGACTATTTATGGTCCCTTTCTAGTCAAGGGCTTAGGTCGACGACCCTAAAGGTGCACCTGGCAGCCATCTCTGCTTACCGGGCGCGGGCCGGGGAGCAGTCGGTGGCACAGGAAAAGGTGGTCAGCGCTTTTTCAAAGGCCTTGATCACATTTTCCAGAACCTCCACCTCCGTGGGATTTACTGCTGGTACTGGCAAAGCTCATGGGCAAGCCATTGAACCAATGCACAGGTGTGATCTCTCTCACCTGTCATGGAAGACCGCCTTCTTGGTGGCTATCACGTCAGCCAGAAGGATGGGAGAGCTCCAGGCGCTTTGCATCGAGTCTCCTTACCTGGTCTTCCACAGGGACAAGGTTGTCTTGTGCCCCCACCCGAAATTCCTTCTGAAGGTGGTGTCGGAGTTTCACCTTAACCAGGTGTTGACTCTGCCGGTGTTCTACCCCAATCACACCTCGAGGCCGAATACAGGCTCCATACTCTGGACCCTAGAAGGCGCGCTATTATAAGGAGTGCACGGTTGAAATTGGGAGAGGTTGCCAGCTTTTGTCACCTATGCTGAAGCCGCACCTGGCAGACCTGCAGCCAAGCGGACGATAGGCAGGTGGGTCACCTCCTGCATAGATCTTTGCTATAAGTTGGCGGGCATGGAGCCTCCCAGAGGGATAAGAGCTCATTCTACCCATCATACTGCTGCATCGGTGGCTGCTTCCAGGGACGTCCCTATCCAGGAAATCTGCAGGGCTGCTACCTGGAAGTCAGCACACACCTTTATTACCCATTACCACATCGACCTTGAGTCACGCCGGGATGCTGGTTTTGGGGCCTCGGTTCTCCAGTCTTTATTCCCTAAGTAGGGGGTGTGCGCCTTGCCTCCCTCCTCCCGGAGAACTGCTAGGAGTCTGCCAATAACTGTGGATGAACAACATATCCATGTCCCTAGAAATACAGGTTACTCACCTGTAACAGGAGTTCTAGGAATGGTATATGTTGTTCATCCACACGACCCACCCGACTCTCCCCAAGCCTGACGTGACAACCTGAGCTTCCAGCGGGCCAGATCTGGCGTCATGGGGCGGAGCCGTGAGTTTTACCACCCGGGTGGGTGGGAGGAGCCAGCTTGAAGACCTTCCGGCAAGATTTAAAGCGGCAAGGAACCTGCCAATAAGTGTGGATGAACAACATATACCATTCCTAGAACTCCTGTTACAGGTGAGTAACCTGTATTTTCTGCATTAAGTCCCAGAGTAGCTCCCTCTGTACCATATCAAAGGCTGACTTAAAATCTGTAAAGGCGGCATAAAGTTCTTGCCTGCGTATAACAACATATTTTTCCTAAGGGTGTCTGAAACAATTATCTATGGTACAATACACAACATGGAAACCAGTCTGGAACTCTGTAATCCCCCCCCAAACTCTCTAGTTGTTCAGTTAGCCTAGACGGTATTAACTTGGAAAAGATTTTCCACAGATTATCAAGGAGTGAGATGGGTCTATACATAACCGGATCCCTTTTGTCACCCTTCTTAAAGACTGAAATAATCAGAGAACCTTTCTGAGAAGTTGGGAAGCTTATGTTTTTGCAACATTGGTTAAAGCATTTTGCAAGTATTGATGCCCATAAGGCTGGTCTTATCCAGTAGACTTCTGGTGGGACTAAATCCGGACCTAGTGCCTTTCTACATTTCATGGAAGCTATGGCCAAATATACCTTGGCAGTGGTAAAATATCTCAACAACATCATGTCAATAATTTTTGCATCTTTTGCTATCACAAGGTCTGGATCATTTTTTAGAATGATGGTCTCTCCAAGTCTCAATAGAAATATGTGTATCCACTTCATATTTTAAGTTATTTGTTCCCTTGTCTATGAGTAGCCAGTAGGACTGACTGTTCTGTTCATTGATAACCTTTAGCATGTTAACCCATTGTCTATGTTTGAATTCAATGTTTGTTTGTTTTTTTTTGCTAAAAATTATTTATATTGCTGTCTAGCCTTGTTCCACGTTTTGTACGATTTCCCCCAACTATCATGTTTTATTTGTATTTTTGGTTTAATGCTTTCTTGGCTAGATGGCACTGATTATCAAACCAAATTTTCTTACCCATATCGTCCCTTCCATAACTGTTACATATGGCAAACATGGATCTAATTTGTGTTGAGCAGGCAAAGATCTGGCGTTCCAGAGTTGCAGAGTCCTTCTGTTCTAAAGACAGCTTAGGGAGTCTGCTCCAAGAATTTTCTAATTTGCCTTCCTCTGGCTTCGGATCATTTAGTTCTTATATTATTTTGTATTTCAATTGGGGTATATGTTAGGGATTCAATAATATTGGACATCAGTTTCCTTGATGTTAAAATAACTGGGAAGTGGTCACTCGCAGCTTTACTAGAGATGCTAAAGGAATCCCAAATGGATATAACACCGTTCCAAAACACTATGGCCTAGATATTCAGAGCAGTTGCACATGGTGCAACTGAGTTGCGTTGGCACAACTCCGGACATGTGTCGCCGAGCGATATCCAAAGAGAGCGGCTGCGCCGCACAAGTACCATTGCGCCATGGCACAAATATAATGTATGCAGCGCAACTGTAGGGGGTGTTCCCATGACTATTCCATGCAACGGGATATTCAACCGTGAAGCCATGGTGCATGTCCGAAGCAAACCCAAGATGCACTGGCCAGACTTGTTCCTATAAAATCATGGCTCAAAGACACAGACAGCAGATGCGCAACCCCGTACCCACAGAGAGAGAGACAGGGAGGGAGAGAGACAGAGTGAGATAGAGAGAGAGGGGGGAGAGAGAGACACACACACACACAGTCAAACAGAGAGACACAGAGTCTGACAGACAGGCACCCAGTCACCCAGGGGGGACAGACACACAGACAGAGGGATGGAGAGTGCCCCATTCCTAATAGAGGCAGTAATGAGGGGTGTGAGGAGGCAGAAGAAACAGCTACATGTCTGATGAAGGGCCCAGCAGTGGTATGCCCAACACAGGTGGTACCGTGCCCACATCACATTCGAGAACTATAGTGACACCAAGATCATAGGCCAGTACCACCTGAACAGGGTCATTCTGAAGCAGCTGTGCAGTGAGGAGATGCAGGTACTCACCAGTCATACTCATGCCATGTCCATGGAGACCAAGGTGACCACCATCATGTGCTTGCTTGCCACAGGCACCTTCCAATGACCAACAGCGGACACCACTGATATCACCCAGTCGGCCACGTCCTGCCTCCCCACCCAGTTCCTCAACGCCCTGCTGCCACATGCTTCTGGGTTAATACAGTTCCTTAGCACATAGGTGGAGCATACAGCAAACATGCAGGACTTCCATAGGGTTGCACACATGCCTGGCATGATTGGGGCCATTGACTGCACCCATGTGGGCATCAGCATGCCACCTGGCCCTGTGGGTATGGCATACATAAACAGGAAGGAGAACCCGACCATCAACTGCCAGGTGGTGTGCGATGCCATGGAATGCATCATCAGTGTCTGCGCCACACACCCTGGGAATGCACATGACGCATTCATCTGGCACAGCTCTGCACTGTGCCACAGGTTCGAATGTGGCAACATCCTCACGGGCCACCTTGTGGTGAGTATGGCACAGGCCAGTGGTGAGGGGTGTTGCAGACCTGGGGATGGGGAAAGACAGGGCGTACATAGTGGAGTGGGTGCCAGGGACGGCATGGAGTGCAGAACAGTATAGCACAGGACTAACCATGTCAATCTCCACAGAGGTGACAGTGCGTACCCGCTGTGGCCCTGGCTGCTCACCCCCTACTGGTGACCGGCATCACCAGCAGAGGAAAGGTACAATGAGGCACACGCTAGCACGCGCAACATCATCGAGCATGTCTTTGGCATGCTGAAGGTGCAATTTGATTGCCTGCACAGGTCTGGTGATGCCCTACAATACAGCCCCTCAAAAGTCTGTGGCCTATTCCTGGCCTGCTGCATACTGCACAACATGGCCATTGACTGTGGGATAGCTGTCGAGGCTGATGAGGGCGACAGTAGTGAGGACGATGGTGACAATGGGCCAGAGTGGGGGAGACAGCCACCCCCTGGGCAGAGGGACTCCCGATCCTCATTTTAAGCTTGCTTTCAGTCTTTCCAATATAAAAGGCCCCACAGTCACATAAAGCCAAATATATGACCACTTCTGTATTGCAAGATATAAAATCATTGGTGTACAGTTCCTAGCCATTGTGTGATAAAGTGATTTGGTTACCTGCTCTCAAAACCTCTCAGGCTGCACAGTTGCTACACCTGAAGTTTCCCACTGGCAGTTTTTGTTGTTTAGTCCCATCATGTTCTTCTCTGCTATCATAGCTCCACACCAGTAGGTCCTTCATATTTTTTCCTTTTCTGTACATAAAAGTAGGATATTTCTGTAATGTTCCACTTAATACCAGATCAAGTAGCAAACAGTGCCAATTCTTCTTTATAATTTTCTCTGATTCTTTAGCCTGTATGTTAAAGATGGTAACAAAACTGAGATTATGTTTCTGAACATCACTTTCTCTTTCTTTACACTCAATAGCTCATTCCTAGACATTCCATCAACTTTCTCTCATTTTTTTTGTATACATTTTTCACAATAGCCCCTCTTCTGAAATCTTTTATTTAAAATTTCACAATTTTTTAAGTATGCATCTCCTTCATTACAGTTTCTCTTAGCCCTCATATATTGGTCCAGAGGAATATTATGGGCAATATGTTTAGGATGACAACTAGAGAAATGCAAAATACTATTTCTATCTGTATTCTTTCTAAATAGATCAGTTGCTAACCCCCATTCTGATCCTTATGAATTAATACATCCAAGAAAGGTATTTG
This sequence comes from Neoceratodus forsteri, assembly GCA_016271365.2. Classification (NCBI taxonomy): domain Eukaryota; kingdom Metazoa; phylum Chordata; order Ceratodontiformes; family Ceratodontidae; genus Neoceratodus; species Neoceratodus forsteri. Next base: position 387,221,243 of record CM057457.1, on the reverse strand, counting down.
TTTTTCACTTGCTGTTACTGTAAACTGTAGATTCCAAATATCATACAAACTGGTCTAGTTCCTTTCCAAATAAAAAAAATGCCATCCAAAAATCTCTTGCAAAAATCCAATTTTTCCAAAAATGAATTATTTTCTCCATTATAAATATACATATTTTCCCATTGGGCCAAATATATGGTTGCATAACTGGGGGCCATGGCCTCCCCCATGACTGTCCCCTTAATCTGATGAAAAAATTCCATCCCAAATAGAAATACATTTTTTGTTAAGATCAATTCTGTTAACCCAACTAGAAATTCAATAAATCTACATGAAAGTATGGCTTTCTCACATAAAGCTTCCCTAAGGGCCTCAAGACCCCCTTTATGAGGTATATTTGTATACATAGAGAAGATGTCCAGTGTTACCAAAAGATCATTGGGCTCTATAGAAATGTCATTAATAAATCCCAAGAACTGCATTCTATCCCTGAGAAAAGATCTTGATTTACATGCTACCTCTTAAATGTATGCATCCACATATTGTGCTAATGGTTCCATTATTGAACCATTACTGGATACAATCAGCCTAGTAGGTGGATCTTGTAGTTGTTTATGGATCTTAGGAAGACCATATATAACCGGTCTAACCAGTGCATCAGTTCTTAAAAAATCACTTATTTGTTGTGTGATTAGCCCATTTAAATCCACTTCATGTATGTACATATCAATTTCACATTTAAATCTTCTTGTGGGATGAAACAACATTATTTTTTATAAAATACACCATCTGAAAGATGATTTAAAATTGCCTGTTTATACTTAATTTTATCCATTACTACTACCACCCCATCTTTGTCAGTGGGCTTGATAGTGATGGAGGTGTTGTTGCATAGCCCTTTGATTGCCTCACGCTGATCAAGCATACAATTCCAGAAGCTAGGTTGTAATCCATCTTTCACCAGATTTTCAGTGTCCCTCTTACAGGCTTTTACAAAAAAATTCACTGAGTTCATTGGTGGAATGAAGCTAGATGGTCTCTTCCACTGGTTCACTGTTTCACCTATTTCCTCATATGTTGCATCCACTGATACGTTCTCTAGTTCAGTCTCACTCATATTGGATTCCAGTTCTCTATTTCTCTTTTTGGCAAACAGAATCTTAAGATTTAACTTTCGTGCAAAGGTATGGAGATCTACCACGGTCTGAAAAGGATTTAATGTGTTTGTGGGAACAAATGAGAGCCCTTTATTCAATAAGCCCCTCTCTGCTTCTGTGAGTGTATATGAGGAGACATTACCCACAAAATCATCTTGGTCCAGGCAATCCTTATTTATATTTATTTGCCCCTTCAATGTTGAGTCCTGCCTCTGTAATGACTCCAGGTAGTCTTATATCATCCCATTATTCCTCTTCCTCTGTTCCTCCCCCTTCTCCCCCTTCCCTTGCCTATTGTGCCCCATCTTGAACATGTACCAGGTGTGGGCTGCATCTGAGGCCTCTCTGGGGAAATATGGGAAGTTGGGGAAAGAGATTGGTCAGATCCCCCTTCCCCTGTATAATGTTTTGTTCCAACTCCTCTGGTAGCTGTTATTCTAATTTCAAACCCTGTTGGTTGGGGGTGGGGTATTTAAACTGACATTTTCTATAGGGCTAGGTATGGGAATAATATTCCGGATAGTTCTCTCTTCCTGCACTCTGTTGTTCCCCCCACTCATAGATAAAGTTGTTCCTAATTGCTGTGTCATTCTGCGTGGCAATAAAAAAGGCTGTGACTGTACCTGAGTATTACTTAATTCTATGCCTTCCTCATCAGTTTCTGAGCCACTGGTATAAGTATCACTGTCTTGGGGATATTTCTTTAAAATTGGCCGTATAGAATTAGCCCCCTTATTCCATTGAAAAATATGACCGTTTTCATAGTCCTTCCTATCTCGCTCAAATTTTTCCATCTTGGACTTCTTAATTTTTTCACTGTGGAATAGCACCACTTCCTTTAATTTGTTTCCATAGGTCTGGTACATGTTATGCATTTGAAAGGAATTTGATAAAGTCTCAGGTCTGCTTAATTCCTGTTTCATAGACTTTTCCAAAGGTGTAGCATATTTTAAAATAATTTTAATCAGGCCTGCCGATGCCTCCTATAAATGTGTTTGCCAATTTTTTTAAAAACTCTACTTGGTCAGTCCCAAAAGCAGGTTGCATTACCCATCTCAGGCCCCGAGGTATTCTTTTGACCTGTAGATATGCTTCCGTTGTAACTGTGTGCCAGTATAATCTTCTGGCTTTAAGAGCACTCCGTTCTAAAAGTACATAGGCTTGCTCAATGTCTCCTATGTTGATTTGTCCACTTTGAGCATTCTGATGTCCGCTATTTCACATATCACTATGTGTTCTGCTAAAATGTAATAATAGTGGATTCTCATCAATTGTTACTGAAAGAATGTCCTCCAAAAATGGTACTTCTACTGTTTTCTCTCAAATCTGGAGCTCCAACATCGGCAGATACATTCACAATATTAAGCGGGGGGAGGGGGGGTTGCTACTCACGATTCTGGCATCCTGAGATACACCCAACGTCATTCTGGATCATCACATAAATCCCCACATAGTAAGATTTCTCCACACACAGTGACTTCCCAGCAAGTCTGTATTAAATGATTGCGAGCAGTCCAAAGGCCAGGATCATAAAGTTTGGCATTGATTGGAGGCATGTAAAGTATTGATTAAACAAGTGGAAAAAAAAGTTTTATAAGGAATATTTGGATGTTATTATTATTTAGCACTGAATCAACTTTAATTCCATTACCTATCTCGAACCACGTGACCAATCCTCCAGCCAATTCATAATTTTGGCAGTTTTTGTGGCAGGTACCTGGAAGGTTACATAGCCATTTAAAAAAAAGTCAAAATTTTTGGAATCTCTTGTATGCATATTATAATATAATTGGCTATATATCATATCATGTCATATTTATTAACAAAATTAAAATTTGTCTTTACAATATTTAAAAAGTAGGTAGTATCAATTTTTCCAGCTCATTCATTAATTAAACCATCCAAAATATAAATATCTCTGCTATACATCAGTTACTTAAAATCAAGCATTTAGACTTTCTTATAAATGTGGTTTAAAAGCTAATAATTTTTACTACATATTTTTGCTTTCTTTCTATAATTCTGGTTAATCGAGACACTTTTTCTAACCAGACAGTATTGTGAGATTTCAACAAACAGTTGTACTGATCTCTTGGTTCCACATCCAATTATTTTAATACAGCTGTTAAAATCTTATCTCTTTCATATCTGTACGGTGGGCATACAATAAGTAGGTGTATTGGGGTGTTATCACCAAGTTCACAGGCACATAGTTTTGTTTTTGAAACTTTGTAAAATGTCTTAAGGGTTTGACTGTTTATATATCCAAATTTGGTAAGTGCCTTTCTGTGCTTAGGATTTTGTATTTTATACAGATATTGTTCCAATCCCATCAAAATCTTTTCATATTTACCCCAACCAGTTACTAAGTTGACAATTCCTTGCTAAATGCATATCTTGATTGAAATGTATATCTCAAATTCTAGTTTTAATTTGTTCCTCTAAAATCTTAAGGGGTACTCTTGAAGTTTCAGAGGTACACTCCAATAAACCATATGGTTTAACCAGTTTTTCTAGAATATACATACTTGGGCATAGAAAGCCTCTTTGACTGTAACTCAGTGATTCTTCCAAACTCTTGCTGGCTAAACTCTTGTCTTGTTTAGTATACACCTTCAACCAATATACACATTGTCTCTGTTCTAAGCACTGTTTTATACTAGGTTGCCCTAATTCCAGCCTCACTAAGCTTGATGATGCAGATTCTGGAAGTCCCAGTAGCCTTTTATATATTTTATTCATACAGGCCTCTAAATGATTTACTTTAGTAAAGCCCCAAATTTCAGCTCCACACAGAAGTTGTGACTTAATTTTGCATTGATTACTGTTACATTTCCTTTTACAGATTGCCCACCATACTTATATGAAAATCTTTCAACAATTAGATAAAACCTCCTGATTGTTTCTTTTAAGTAATTTATATGTTCCTGCCATTTCAGGTTAAAACCAAACACTGTTCCTATATAACAAAATGTCTTTACTAATTCTATTTTTTGATTATTGCACTTAAGAACACATACTTTCCCCCAACGAATCAGATGTTCATTGAAAATCATATATTTAGTTTTTACGATGTTAATTTCCATTGATGCCTTCTTGCATACTTCTGAGAACTTCTACAGGCTTCTTTTTATTCCTAGCAAGCTAATTGAAATAAGAACTACATCATCTGCATATGTGAGAAATTGGCTATATATTCCAGTCATTCCTTGTCCACTAGCTTGCTAGCCAATCCTGCAATATTCAAAAAAATATGTAAAAAATCAACTGACTTAACTTCATTGACTACAGCCAAAGGGCCAGTCAGTCAATTGACTGATGTATCCAGAACATCATACCTATTTTTTGTTTCAATATTGAACAGAGGCATAGTTGGATTCACTTCTAGCGGTGAGGTGTCCTTGTGTTTACAAGGAGACTTCTTGCTATTAGTCAACTTGCTAATGGACATCGGTTCATTCTCAGTTGTAATCTGGACTAGATGATATCCTAAAGCATCCAGTTTACTCATATTTTCTACTATTTTTTTATACAAACTCTTATAGCCTACTTCAACAAGTCCAGTCCAAATTATTTCCCTGTCTTTTTACTCTAATAGCACTTTCTTTTTTCTTTAGTCATTATCAGTCTCTGTGCCAGATTTCACTGCTTATACCTGGACTAGTGTAATCTGTTTCCTAATTATTTTCTGCTCTTTAACTCTGCTGCTTTTTCCCAGTTAATTAATCTCTACTTTTTTAACTCTGCTGTTTTTGTTTCGCTGTATCTTGATTTGATCTCTGCTCTTCAGACTCGATCAACCCGCAGACTGCTGCTTTTTCCAGAATAGCTTAATTGATCGCTGCTCTTTTAATTCACTGTACCTGTAGACTGCTACTATTGCCACAATATTTTATGCTGCACCTTTGCTGTATCCCTGATTTTGTTTCCAACCTTCTGCCCTAAATTCATCTTTTTATTTTCCCCACTAACAGCCCCTCACCCACTACTTTCTCCCTCGGTCCTTTCAAGGAAAATCCCTCCCTCCACTTAAGCCTGATCATTTCTGTCTCCTTTCTTGGATCTCTGTGGCCTCTCTGTCTCCTGCTTGTCCCTCCACTGTCACAAACCCATCTGGCAATTGCAAATAAATTAATTAGCTCTCCCCTTGTCCTCCATAGTCTCCTGACCATCTCTGCAGGGTGGCATGGATTCCTTAGCTGCCACGCACCTGCCCATTGGACCCAGATCCCCAAGCAAGATATGCTAACTGAGAACTATGGTTTGAAACTTCACACTCTCCAGATTGCAGCATTTGATTGGCGACTCACATCAGCTTCCTGGAGCAGAGCTTCATTGACTGGTGTCTAGCGATGGCGCATTAAGTGTAGCTCCTAGCCTGGATCTATTGTTTGAATTTTTCCCCACCCACCCACCCCAGCACTCTTTAAATGGGCTTTTTAACCTGGAGGAAGCCACCCAGTTAACGTACCATACCAATTAGCATTACAGCCCACACTCCAATTAGGATGAATAACCGTATTGGATTAAATTAGGTCCTTATAGTCCACTGCCACTAGAGGGATGACTCAGCTCTCTTACTGTCACTCTTGAAAAGTAACTACCCAAGCTCACCATATCTTATTATTTAGAGTAAATCTCTATCCTTTCCCTCACTGAGCCTGGACATCTGCCCAACATTTACACCACACTTCTGATCTCTTACTTCACTCAAATTATGAAACATGTTGGTTGCTTCTGTGCTGTCCTGTACATCTCCTCAGTTTATCATGTGACCTCCTAATATCCTACTGTAACTGGGATCACCACAATGGTGACTTTTCCCTCTGCAGCCCACCACAAGCTTTTACCCAAGTCTCCTCACAACACCTCTAAACTCTCCTTTACTGTTCAAAACAAGATGTTGTCAGCCTTGGGGTTGGCTACATGACAACCTGTCTGTGCCTATCCTCAAAGCTAGAATATTATTGAACCCCACTCTCACTCCCCCTGGAAGCATGCTGTTATGCTTATTCTCTCACCTCCTACTAGCTGGTGATGTGGAGCCCAATCCTGAGTCTATAGCCCATCTTAATCCTTCCCAAACCTCCTGGGCTTCAAACTCAATCCTGGGCCCATGGCCCATCTTAATCCTTCCCAAACCTCCTGGGCCTCAAGCCCAATCCTGAGCCCATGGCCCATCTTAATCCCTCTCAAACCTTCTAGGCCTGAAACCCAATCCTGGGCCCATCTTAATCCCTCCCAAACCTCCTGGGCCTCAAACTCAATCCTGGGCCCATGGCCCATCTTAATACTTCCCAAACCTCCTGGGCCTCAAACCCAATCCTGGGCCCATGGCCCATCTTAATCCTCCTAAACCTCCTGGGCCTCAAACCAGTGTAACTCCAAAGGTCTTAAAATAGTACATCTAAACTGTCAAAGCCTGTGATCTACAATGGTGAAACTCGAGACATGGGTCCGTACCCTAAAACTGACTGTACTTGGGATCACAGAAGCTTGGCTTAGACCCTCTATCCTTCCATATAAAGTAGCCCTACCAGGGAACACCATATTCAGGTGCAACAGGGTTGGTAAAGAGAGGTGGCGGTGTGCTCTTATACATCAAGTCTGACCTCACAGCTACTGGCATCACCCCACTGGTCACTTCTTCATTAGTGGGATCACTGTTCGTCTCCATAACCGTAGAAAACATAAACAAACAAACAACCAATAGTCAGGTGCATCTATTTACCACCTAAAACTGCTTCTGCTGCCCTCTCACAACTCATGTCCTCCCTCTTTGGTCTTCCACATCAGGAGATGATCCTGTGTGGTGACTTCAGCATTGATTGGAAGTCCCATAGTACAAATAATGTCCACTTCTCGTTGGCCAATGCCAACCTAACTCAGCTTATTGCTGAACCCACCAGAAGGAACTTCAGGATGGGCAATCATACCAACCTTGATTGGGTCTTGTCCAACTGCACACACCGAATCTCAGCTGCAGGGTTCTGCCAGATAGCACAAGTGACCACTCACCAGTATACTGCATTTGGAGAAACAAAACTCCAACCCCACTTCCTAAAATTGTTGAATCCCAAAACCAATCTACCTTTGATCAATCCTCCTTTCTAAACTATCTTTGTAATATCAACTGGGACCCAGTATATACCCGGTCCACTATTGACCAGGCACTGGATTACCTAATCGACTCTTTTACTGCCATCATAAAACTGTCATGCCCCTCTCACCCACCACCGATCAAAAGGGAATTCTCCTTGGCTGACTAAATATATTAGGAAACACATGTCTGAGCATAACGCTGCCTGGAAAACTTTCAAGAAAACTGGCCTCACCTCACACTGGCACTCCTATATGTGCCTTAGAAACACCTGCAATACTACAATAACAAATGCTAAGAGGAGGTATTATTGTACTATACAAACGAACAAACTCTGTAATCCCAAAGACTTTTGGGCTGAAATAAATTCCCTACTAAAGGGAAAAACCTCCACCCTTCCTGACTCACTAGTTGCCAAGGATAAAATATTCTCTAACCCATCTTATATAGCTAATGTCCTTAACAACTTCTTCACTGACCTCAGCACATATGCATCTCATTTCAACATACCACAACTGCCCAACCTCTCATGTGACACCCATCCCCCCCTCAGTACCACTACTGGGCTTTTCCACATCAAATTAACTTCCGACAAAGAAGTTTTGAAATTATTGAGTAACCTTAAGGAACATGGTTCACCTAGCTATGACTCTCTTGAGCCCCGGTTTCTAAAATGGGGAGCCTGTGCAACGACCACTTCAGCCAGGGATCTGATCAACAGATCCTTCATTGAAGGTACAGTCCCCACTAAATGAAACTCAGCCTTAGTCATCCTTATTTTTAAGGGGGGATCGACCTCACCTGTTGAAAATTATAGGCCCATCTCAATCATTTGTCACCTCGCCAAAGTACAAGAATGAATTCTTTGCAATCAGTTATAAAATTACCTAGAACAGTACCAACTTCTGTCCCCCTGCCAAGATGGATTTCATAAAAATCACAGTACCCTCTCTGCTGTCATCAAGGTCACCTCGGTCATTCAACTTGCCTTCAACCTTGGCCAGGCAACTGGGGCCACCTTTGTGGACCTCACCAAAGCTTTTGACTTGGTGAACCATGAACAGCTTATACTGAAATTAAAATAGCTGGGGCTCAATCAACACTCTGGGTCAAAACTACCATGGGGACACTACTTTTTTCACTATTCATTAATGAGCTGCCTAGCTCCTGTGGAGGGGCAGCCATTTAGTTTTACGCAGATGATACCATCATATAGTCCTCTGCTGACTTCTCATGGCTCAGCCATCATTTGGATTCTGGCTTCCATTAATTGAAGGCATGGTTCCTTACAAATAACCTGCTCCTGAACACTAAAAAACTAAAATAATGCTTTCCACCCACACACCTGCAGAACTGAACTCCACCCCCCCCAGCTTTCTGTTACCACTTGTAATGGTGAACTCTTAGAATAGGTACACTGTTTTAAATATCTAGGCATCCTCCTCGACCCTAGCCCTTTGAGGCACAAGTCAACAAAACCATCACTACTGTTCACCAAAAGCTGGGTTTGCTCTACCGGCTCTGCTCACCACTATCTAGAGTATCTTGCCTGAAAACTGCAATGGTCTCTCTCCTTTCTCTACTTTCCTATGTCTCTCCATATTCCTGTCACTTAAGTCCTCTCTTCTGAACCAACTAAAGCAAGTATATCACGGAATAGGGTGCTTTGCCTCAGGAGCTTCCCCTCGCCTGCATCATTGCACTGTACTGGCATCTCTGGGCCGGCTCAAACTGGAACAAAAATTCCACTATTCCTCCCTCTGCCTGATCTACAAGCTCACACACCTGTGCAGTCCTCCAAGACCATCTAACATTGTTATCAGAAACTCTGCTAGCAGGATTCACTGCTCCTCCTCTCTCCCACTGTAATCTGTGTTGGTGGCATGTCTAACTGTTAATAGAAGATCCTTTGCTCATGCTGCACCTTCGGCCTGGAACTCCCTCCCTCCATCTATCCTCTCTTGCCCTATCCTCCCTAGTTTCAAACGTACTTTGAACAACTATCTATATGATCTAGGAACTTGCACCTGCCTAACCTAAAAAAAAAAAAAGAACTCTGTAACATTCTGCACTCTTGTCCGGTCATCTCAACTAGCCTACCCCAACTATACTGAGTTTGTGATGATGCACAGCTGACCTACACTGTCTTGTATACTTGCTGTACTTACAGAGGTTTCATGAGCAGAGAACTACCTTATATATTTTACCCCATTTTTCCTTGTCTATGGGAACACTGCTCTTTACCTTGTGTGAATTAAGTGATCGCTTCTGTACATGGATTTGTTTTATAAATTTCTGTATTTCTTTTTATGATATCAGTGTCTCACATTATGTGTATTGTATAGCACTAACTACTTTTGTACGTGACTTTGTATTATACATTTTGCATTCCTTTATCCTTTATACATTCCCCCGGGTTGCCATTGAAAAAGGGTCTCAGTGGGCTTACCCAGTTACCAAAATTCAAATAAATAAATTAAATGACTAACCAGTAAAACAGAGTTACTGAAATAATTGTGTAGGAGATAAAGGTCTTAGGCCCATGTCTTCTTACTGTGCAAATTAACTTTGGCCTGAAGCCCTCTAGTAAAGTCAAGTTCTAGAAGTCCAAGGGTCCAGTATTTGCCCCCAATGTGTAAGATGCCCACATCCATCAACTCCAGTAGACAGTCAAGCAACCATGCTGTTGAGTACAAGAGATTCACAGTGAGTAGCCCCACCATATACCCCTAGACACAGGATTCCCCTAGGTTATGCTCACCCTCATCCAGGGCAGTGATGCATGTTGGTCCTAGTGTTGCATGCAGGGGGCTGAATTTGCATTCTTCACACAGTTTTAAATGGCTTCAAATGGGACAAAGTAATGTTAAATATCAAACCTAGGCTACAAATGCCGACTTTCAGTGCAGCGGGAGTGCTTCTGCTTGCAATGCCAAAGATCCAGTTTAGGTAACATACCTGAATAGCCAGAGGCCAGCATCAGGAAGGAGGATCAAGCATCTCAGAGGGCACTCTTAGGGCAGCTAGCACCATTGCTATACTACCACCTCTAGGTGATCACAGGTGGCAGTGAATCTGGAGTAGCTTAAGGTGAGAAGGAACGATAGCCAGGCTACACACTCTTATGTCCCAAGGGAAAGGAATGAAGAAAAGTAGAAAGCCCTGACCAGCAGCAGGATGATGATCTGGCCATCCACAGGTCTTACTCCAATAAAGTGGCTGTCCTCCAAGATAGATCCTAAATTGGACTTGATGTTGGGGAGCTCTGCCACCTGAGTCACAGGGACAAGAACTGACAGGTGGAATACTGGTAAGCCAGTGAGAAGCTGGATGGCAGGGCTGGGGAGGATGGACTAGAAGGGAACATGATGACTGCACAGGGGCACTAACACAGCTACCAAAAAGCTAAAGCAACTCCTAAAATCATCTATTACAGCTGTCCGTAGGCTACATTTGTATGGAAGGATTTGTAAAACACTGGAGACCCATAAATTCCATGTTTAGGTGTCCTTTAAATGCCTAGACAAGAGTCATAAACAATAAAAGGACACTGTCAGCTTTGCCTAATTTTTTTTTCCACATTTTATCAGTGTGTCTCTAAGTACATACTTGTAAAACAGTTACTCTACAATGCCATTGTATAACACAAACATAATCCATTTACCTTTTTCTAAAGTTTTCATTACTTTCTTTAGGAGAGGTCCAGACTTAAATCATCTACCCACCAGAAGCAAATTCATGCTGAGAACGTGCATCTACTGGCAAACACTGTCCTGAAGTACACCTTTTTACATCCCTATTGCAAAAAACATTTAAAATCCAATACATTGTCCCATGCTGACTTGTCCCTGGCATCTTTAAAGGAAAACTGTGCTTTGCAGAGGTTCCCACCCTTGCAAAGCTTGGCCTCTGGTTTAGATTTTATCAGAAAAGTGTCTGTTTCCTCATGCCGCAAACTTGTTTAATTAAATTATCAAAAGTCCACTACCCAGAAGTATTGCAGATGCTGGAGTGGCTCCATTAAGTGTAAAGGTGCAGCGCTGTACTGTGCACTTCAATACAAATGCAATGAAGTGCATGGTAGGGTGTCGCACCTTTACAGTTAATGGAGCTGCTCCAGCATCCACAATACTTCTGGGCAATGGACATTTGATCATTTAATTAAACAAGTTTGTGGTGTGAGAGAACAGCCACTTTTCTGAGAAAGGCTAAACTGGAGGGCAAACTTTGCAGGGGCAGGAGCCCCTGCAAAGCACAGTATTCCTTTAAACAAAAACCAAGCCCTCGTTAAGTCACAAAATACATTTTAAACCTGATACCAAAATCCTGTGCATGGGCAAGAATGTGCCACTCTTGTAAATGTGTGGGATTTTGGCACCGGGTTTAAAATGTATTTAGTAAGTAAGTAAGTAAAAACCTCTTTTGTTATACAGGAAGATTGATCTATACATTGTTAGATCCATGGGACCTGTTTTCAAGGTGATCCTGTTATACAGTTGTCTCATCCAAGTTTCACATAAAATACAAAACAGACACACAGACATGCTTAATGAAAGATTACAATAAAATCATTCCGGATTTATGTCCTCTTTAGAAATACTATCTTTGGATATCATGCTGTTAGTGTGAAAATTTTAAATTAGATGGCCTCCCTTAACCTATTTAACCCTTATTGACAATTAAACCATTTAATACCAGGTTGTACACACAGTATACACTGGCATCCCTTCCAGGGTTCTTTACTTCTTTGTAAGATAAAAGGTTTAGGGGTTATTTTGTGTCTCAGTGAGAGCTCAGTTTTTGTTTAAAGATGCCAGGGTCAGTTTAGTATGAGACAATGTATTGGAGTACATGTCTTTTGCAATGGGGATGTGAAAAGGTACACTTTGGGACAGCGTTTCCTGGTAGGCGCACATTCTCCACATGGATTTGCTTCTGGTGGGCAGCTGATTTAAGTGTGGACCACTCTGAAAGAAAGTAATGAAAACTATAGAAAAATAGGTAAATGGATTGTTTGTGTTATACAGTGGCATTCTAGAGTAACTGTTTTACAAGTATGTGCCTAAAAACATAGAAACATAGACATTTGCTGGCAGAAAAGGACCCCTTGGCTTATCCAGTCTGCCTGAAGTACCCCCCCGCTCAGTTTATCTTATACCCTCTGTTTTCTACCTTTCCACTTTTATTTAGCCTCATGTAGATGTCCCAAGCTTTTCTGAATTTGTTCACTGAATCTACCCCCACAATACATTTTTGTAGCCTGTTCCATGGGCCCACAACCCTCTCAGTGAGGAACTCCCCCCTTACATCCCTTCTAAATTTACCCCCTCCAGCTTGAATGCATGCCCCCTAGTGGATTTATTCTCACTCTTCCTGGAAATGCTGCCTTCCCTCAACCTGTCCATTTCATTCAGGTAGTTGAAGGTTTTCACCATATCCTCCCTTTCCCTCATCATCTCCAGTGGGTGAAAGTTTAGTTCCTTCAGCCGTTCCCCATCTGCCTAGAGGCACACTGATACAATGTGACAGAAAAATGAGAGACAAAGCTGACAGTGTCCCTTTAACTTCTTAGCATTCAGATGGATAATTTGGACAAGCCAGTAAGCCCCCAACTGCTTGCTTGAGGTGGGGGGTTTATACTCGTATTTATTATCTCAAAATGTACCTGTTTAACATATATTTATTGACTTACTTTGACAGCCTGATGTACGTTTAATAATGAAATTATGTTTATTTATCATTTTGTGTTACCACTGGATCTTTGGCATAGACTATACCCAGAAACTTGAAAAGATACAGATGCAAGATCAGTCAAGTCAGGACTAAGAATGGAAACATAGTTAAACATCTGAAAAAGAATCAACACCTCTGAAATGTCACTGTCTCTATACAAATGAATTCAGTTTGATATGCAATAAGGTTAAACTAGCCCCACATGCCCAATTTGTGCTATTTTTAAGCACAATCCTATACAGTAATTTCTTACCTCCAGCTTCATGATCCTCTGTTTCAGTTTCCAACATCACAATAGGAAACCACACTGTTTAGAAGTGTGAGCAGATGTAACTCTTCAGTGTTTGTAAGCCTTTGGACATGGAAAATAATTACTATTCACCAAAAAATGATTCCCTGTGCAGCTCCCTTTGTGCTTAGCTCTGTGCTCTTGACTCTTCCTGCTCTGGGAAACTAAACTGCGCTTCCTGTCTGCCTCTGGAATGTCTCCTACCCTTCATACCATCTAAATAATATTCATAGTGTACAGCAGCAGGGGAAGGTCCAGGAAAGGAGTTTCTAAGAATGGCAATCGCTTAAGCTGGCAGGAGCATACTGTAATGTTTAAAGGAATGTGTCTGTGTCTCTTTGATCATGGAGGCTTTCAATAACTTGTGCCCAAGTCTGCCCCTTTGTGCAAAGAAAGAAACCCTCTAACTTTTGGGTTCAAAAGACTTCAAACCTATTTTATTCAGAAATCAAGCCACACAATTACATACACAGCAGATTATTTTCACAACTGCCACTTTTACCATAAATCATTGGAAATCCAACCCATGTCAGGGGAACCTCAGAGACAGATACACCCTTGAGCCAATCCACCCCAGAAATGTGCCTGTATACTGTATTTTGTATTCTGTACCTTTGCACATCAGTGTTTAGCCTCTTTAACTCCCCCTTCCCCAAGATGGTAACTTTATTTATGTAATACTATTGTGCTCTGTTGGGAGATTTTTCTTCTTTTGGTGCCTATAATGGTTTTAAACCCTGTGGCTTTGCTCTGTATACTGATATGAGTGTGACACCCTTGCATTGCTTGTCTGTTGCTCCTATTTGTTTCATTTATTGACTCATTTTTGCCTGCTGTACTCTCGTGATTCATACCTGTGAACAGACTTTTATTTGCCTGGTGTATCCTACTGGGTAAGCAAAACTCCAAATAACTAAATAAACCAGGGAGTCACCAATTCTGGAGGGGCCTTTCCGCTGTCACCACCTGTGAAGATTATGCATGCTCCCTCCAGCTGCACCCTCCACCCCTGACAGGGTGGGACTCCAGCCCCTCCCTCTATTTTTGTTCAACCCTCAGCTTCACAGTTTTGGGCTTGCAGGGGAATGAGGTACATATTTTAGTTGATCACCCTGAAGCATGCCTACTCACCACAAGGGAATCACAAACTACTCTTGTCTGTGACCATTCTGACCAACAAAATCTCCTTGTCACCCTCAAAACTGGCTGCAGACTTTCAAGTGCAAAATGGATTCTAACTGTTCTGTATTGAGAGGTTAAATCTGTTGCATCTGATGTAGGACAGGTGGACTTTGTTCCTCTGATAAGGCATTGAACATGCTGTCAGATTTCCCTTGCATGCCACAGCTGTGCTGCCTGTACAGCATATAACTGTGCCACCTGTCCAGTGTATAAATTTACACATGTCCTTATTCAAGTTAACCCATGCCTAGTCAAAGATTTATGCTTCAGATTATGGCACCAAACCAAGTGTGACAGCATGTCTGACCCACCAGGGGCAATGGAGCCCACTGGGCAGCCCAATCCAACTTTATGGACAGCAAGAGCTCCATAATGGCCTGTGCCCCCATGTTGTTCATCTAAGAGGTCCATTACCCACAACATTTTTTCCTAAATAAATTCTGGGTGTGACCACCAGGGAGCAGCAGGAATGGGGCAGAGATGGATTCAAGTCCATTTTTAGAGGAAAGAGTCCCAAAGTGGCTTGCAGTTCTGAAGGAGAAAAGGGCTATGAGACCAGACAGGATACATCTAAGGGTAATGAAAGAACTCAAGAGGATGCTGGATGCCCTCTGATGGCCTTATTCAACAGTTCACTGGAATCAGGCATGGTTCCAAAGGAGAGCGAATGTGGCCCCTCTACATAACAGCAGCAGTAGGGAAGAGGCTAGTAACTATAGGCCAATGAGTTTCACCTCAGTGGTGGGGAAATTACTGGAAACAGTGTTAAAGGAAAGGATGACAGGGTATTGTATTGTATCCACTCAGGTAGGTACATCACTGCACTCAGAAACCTAGCAGGAGAAGGGACTCTAGGATGCTTCTAGGGAGAGGAGGTGCATTGGGTTCTGTCGCATCTTCTGTGTCCTCTGTGCTGTTTAGTTTTGGGAGTGACAGCCCCACATACAAATCAAGACAGTGTAATAACTTAATGATATGCCACATTTTTGGGGGAAGGGGGAGTGTGCACCAGACACTTTGTTTTAACATATCTATGCCATAACTGGTAGCTCCCCAATGAGACAAGCAATTTGGAGTTTGTGAAAGTGCTTGGGGTGAGCTGCTAGTCTTGGATTTGTTAATTATTTAGAAATATGTGGCTGTCACCATTAGCTGACTCCACAGCATTCGCCAGTACATTGCCTGGGGACTGCACATTGAGCCAAGGCTCATTTCTGGTTGCAACCCGAGGAAATGGGAGTAGAGAATGCAACTGCAAAGGAATACAAATCTGGCTGATATGAAGTTACAAGATCAAGTGCATCGTGATGAGTATAGTACAGACAGTTATTTAAGGCAACTGGATGCCAAATAAATCGTATACAAAAATTAAAAATAAAGGTGTCAAATAAAGTAGAAATCAAAAAGTGCAGGGAACCCAGATAATGGGCTACTGAAATCAGTGCTGAGGTGGGGGGTTAGTTAAAGTAAGGAAGGACACAGGAAGAGTGTTGGCAGGAACAAGAGAGAGGAGGGTGTCTGAGGGAGGGAAGGGAAGGAGAGAGACACATGGTAGAGGGAAACTGATTCCAGATGGAGGGGAGACAGTATGAGAAAACAGATTTCCTAGTTGCTGAGAGAGGGTGATGGAGGAAGAAAGTGTGCTGATATCTGGAGTTCAAGGAGAAGGAGGAAGAGGTGGAGGAGGGTCTGGACAGAGGAGATGGGATAGGTGGTAGAGGTGTGATCCAAACCAGTATTTAGGGATGAGGGAAGAACACTGGAACTGGCTACATGTGGGGAGCGGGAGGATGGATAAGGAATAAAGGGAGCAGTGGTGGGACTGGCTACATGTGGAGAGCAGGAGGATAGATCAGGAGTAGTTAAGGGAGCAGTGGTGGGACTGGCTACATGTGGGGAGTGAGGGGATGGATAGGGAGGAGTAGAGGGAGCAGTGGTGGGACTGACTACATGTGGGGAGTGAGAGGATGGATAGGGAGGAGTAAAGTAAGCAGTGGTGGGACTGGCTACATTGTGGGGAGCAGGAGGTGGATAGGAAGGAGTAAAGGGAGCAGTGGTGGGACTGGCTACATGTGGGAAGTGGGTGGATGGATAGGGAGGAGTAAAGGGAGCAGTGGTGGGGCTGGCTACATGTGGAGTATGGGAGAATGGATAGGGAGCAGTGGTGGGACTGGCTACATGTGGGGTGAGGGAGTATGGATAGGGAGGAGTAAAGGGAGCAGTGGTGGGACTGGCTACATGTGGAGAGTGGGAGAATGGATAGGGAGGAGTAAAGGGAGAAGTGGTGGGACTGGCTACATGTGCAGAGTGGGAGAATGGATAGGGAGGAGTAAAGGGGGACGATGGGAGGATGGAGGATGGAGGAGAGTAAAGGGAGCAGTGGTGAGACTGGCTACATGTGGAGAGCAGGAGGATGATAGGAGGAGTAAGGAGCAGTGGTGGGACTGGCTACATGTGGGGTGAGGGAGTATGGATAGGGAGGAGTAAAGGGAGCAGTGGTGGGACTGGCTACATGTGGAGAGTGGGAGAATGGATAGGGAGGAGTAAAGGGAGCAGTGGTGGGATTGACTACATGTGGGGAGAGGGAATATAGATATGCAGGAGTAAAGGGAGCAGTGGTGGAACTAGCTACATGTGGAGAGCAGGAGGATGGATAGGTAGGAGTAAAGGGAGCAGTAGTGGGTGTGAGAAAGAGAGTTCATAACAAAGGGGCAGAAGGCATTGCAGAGGGTGTCCAGTCTGGTCAGGAAAGTTTACAAGACAGTGTAATAGACCACATCAGCATAGTCAAAGACTAGGAGAACCAGTTTGATGACTAACTCCTGGTGGGCCAGTGCAGAGAGACATTCCTTGTGGTGGTACAGGGCACAGAGTTTGGGGCAGCACTTGGCATGGATGGCATTGGTGTGAGTCAAAATGTTGACTCAGCTATCTAACCACACATGGACATACTAGAAGGATGGGGCAGCCTTCAGTGGGACCCATCAAGCATGGAGAAAATGGGGAGGGTGGTGATACATTCTGTGCCTACACTGCTCAGGGCTGCATAGGATCCACAGGAGACAGCGCACCGAAAATGGGATTGCACTAGGACTTCTGTAGACCATAATCAGCCCAGGCATGCAAATAAGCTTACTGGGCATGCAATGCATTAAGAGACCATCTGCATGCCCATTATGGCTCTTCTGATTGGGGCACAACAGACCACTAACACCACTACAGGGTGGCAGCAGTATAAGTTCTATGGTTGTCTAGTGAACCCCATCCCCCGATCCCCATCTATGTATATTTCCATTTTCCCCCATGGTCTAAAATTGCCCCTGGTCTCACGTGCAGTTAAGATCGCTTCTGGGATAACATTCCTCCCACATTGAGTATCACCAACCCACCCATGTGAGTGCTGACCCCCACTCACAGGGCACCCATCACCTGCACCCCCCACCCCAGTCATCACTCACCTAAAACTCTGTATCAGATTGGTTGTTAGCACAGCTCTTCACTCACCTCCTGGGTTGGCTGCCACCTGACAGTCACAGAGCATGATCACAACTACTGTACTAACTTAAAATTGCACTTTGTGACTTTCAGATGGTGGTTGGCTGAGAAGGTGTGCAGAGAGCAGTGTCAGCCACTGATATAGTATGAAGTTTTAGGTGCAGGATGACCAGGGAGAGGAGGCTGCTGGCAGGGGGTCTTCAGCAGGTAGGTGGCTGTGGGTGTCATTCACATGGAGATGTTAACAGCATTTGATGGGGGGGACACTAGCCTACCCAAGATCTTAGTTTATACATGGGTCCCAGGGGTAGGAGTTCACAAGACAGAGAGATGGGAAGCAGTATAGCATAGTGGTTATAGGCACTGAGCTGCAAACCTGGAGACCTGGGTTTGAATCCCAACAGCTCCCAGTTGCATACTGTATGACCCTGAGCAAGTCATTTAACTTCCTTGTGCTCCCAGGTTGCACCAGGAAACAAGCTCCAGGTTAGTGTGTCTTTCCTTGTTAAACAATTTCCCTCCGCCTTCCTCCCAGACCACCTGGGACAATGGAAATATACAAAGACTGGGTGATTGTGGAAGGGACTCACTAGATTATCATACAGCTACTAAACAAATGTAGAACAGACAATTGGAGGCAGGCAGTTCACTAGATACAAGAGTAGGAGGCCCCAGTACACCAGCCCTTCCTTCAGAGGCAGGGGGGTGTCCTTATGCTGCATTAAGCCATGTTTTTCAGTGGCAGTAAACAGTGCCATGCTGTGGGCTGTTTAGCACCACTGAAACAGTTTTAATATACTGCTGCAAATTATTAATGTGGGAGACACATTCAGTGATACAGTTAGCAGGCTCATGCTGACAGATTTGGGCTGTACTTCAGGGGCCTCTAAATATGGCCCTTTCCAGAGCAGTGGCACTGTTCCAAGTTAGTGCCATGCTGATCTTTTATAAATAGGGCCTTTAATCATTAGATTCAATTCAGCAAATGTAACCAGGTCATCATAGATGTTGCAGTTGGTACCCTGCCTGGTAAACTCAAATAAGATTGAAGGGCCTGGATTGTTAAATTCCTGATTGTGATTCATTTCCAGATAACTTTGAACTGTGCAGTGCTTTCTCCCAGAGACTAGGTCTAAATGTGCCTGGTATCAGAGTGGTACAACTTCCCGGGATACAGTACCTACCCACCTCCTCACATCACCCTACACATGCAATTCAGTAATACAGCAATAATTTGTAATACAATTCAATTAATGACTCTCTACTAGTAATATACTCACAAGTCAAAATTCAAATAGATAAGAGTTATTGGATGATACTCACAAAGGGATGGAACATCAATAAAACTATTGTAACAATGTAACTCATGAATGCTTTGAACCTGGCTGAAGAAAGGTGCTTGACTAGGCTCAGCCAATGAAACAACCACGCAGAACTGGTTCCACTATACTGCAATGACATCCATGATAGTGACATCTCCCATGGTGATGGAACCATGGTGACATCCCCAACAGTGATGGAGCCACGGTGCAACCCCCGACAGTGACATCTCCCACGGTGATGGAACTATGGTGACATCCCCAACAGTGACATCTCCCACAGTGATGGAGCCAGAGTAACATCCCTGACAGTGACATCTCCCACAGTGATGGAACCATGGTAACATCCCTGACAGTGACATCTCCCACAGTGATGGAACCACAGTGACATCCCTGACAGCGATGCATCCCGACAATGTCCAACAACATGGTGGCACTGACAAACACACTTGTAGGCAGTAATGCACGCCCCTCCGTATCCCCATGCAGGTGGCAGTGCTCCCTCACATTCCCCCTACTTTAGATATCTAACTCCACATCACTGCAAAGTCTGTCATTATGCAACACCCATCACCACAACGTCCATAGAAACATAGACTTTGATGGCAGATAAGGACCGCTTGGCCCACCCACTCTGCTCATTTCCCTACCTAATGGATAAGCTGCAGATCCTAATTCACCAATAGCCTACTTCCTCCTACCCCTCACTATATGTCTGTCCCATGATTCCCCCACCATTTTTGATTCCACTACTTCCTCAGGAAGGCTACTCCATGTATCCACAACCCTCTCAGAGGGCAACAATGCTTACAAAAGAGGCCAGGAAGACAGTGGAGCAAAATAAAGACACAGATAGCCAAGATACTCATGATCGCTCAAATAAGGAAAACCCAACAAGCCTAAATCAAGATCCTAACAGAACCAACACTCTAGAAAAAGAAGAGGCAAGTACAATGAAAAAGGTACTTAATACAAATGGGGCTTTAGAAGCAGAAAACAAAGGAGCAAATGTTCCAATAGAAGAACATGCATCTCAAACAGACAGTGTTTTAGCATCAGTTACTAATTTAGGGGAAGAAATGCTTAAGGCCCTTGGAGACATCAAAAACACTTTGAATACAATTACAGGCTCATTAAGTGAACTAAATACTAAATTAGAAAAACTTACTTTGCATACAGAAGAACTTGAGAACCGGGTAGCCAAAGTTGAACATACCTCAATTCAAATGTCCAAATAATACCTTCAATTAGAAAGGCAAGTACAGTACAAGCTTTATTTTATTATTTTTATTTAGTTTTTGTTCATCGGGTAGGTGCCATAGCCACAAAACGACTATTTTCAGGCATGACCTGGGAGATTACGAACAATGAAACATTTTGTCATACAGATCAGGGAATACAATGTGACAAGCAGAATCCAGGAAACACATATTACAGGTAACAAGAGAAAAGTATGTACACAAGTAAAGGACCCAACTGTTTTCTTGCAGGAGGATGGCAAAACTCTGCAGTTATCAGGAGCATAGTTTCGCAAATACTTTTGCAGACACGAAAGTGTTTCAAACACAAGACACAACACTTTAGCATTGTGAAAAGCATATAAAATGCATTCATAAAACAGTTTTGCAAACAAAAGTGTCGCAAATGTAAAGCACAACACATTTGCATTCGCAAAACTGTTTTATAAAACTATTTTCGGAAAATTTCCAAAATGCTGTTTTAGGGCTTGTAAACCCACCAAAAAAGCATATGTGTAGCCTGTGTTGTGTGTTGGTGGCAACGTGGGGCCCAAGGTGCCTAGTTGTCCATAATGATATGTGTTTGGCAGACCATGAAACCTCCAGGTTGAGAGTTAGCAGTGATGACCCCATTCCACACCCTGACATCTGTTGGTGTGTGGAGTATGGTAGCATGGGGGTGGGGTTTTGTGGTTTAGATAGTTGTATGTTATTTCTGTTACCTGCTACATGTGATTGGTTGTGTTGCCTTGGTCCTTCCCCTACTTGCACGTATATAGGTGTGTGTTGTGGTGGTGGGGGTAGGGGGAATGAGAGTCAGGGTTTTGAACTCTAACACTAAATTTCCATGCTTTTGTCACCGTGTAACAACCCTAACTGATGCATTAATGGAGGTTTTTTGCCATGAATTTCCCTTCTTTTTGAGAATGTGAACTATAAATAGTGAATGGTATGTCTTGATGAGGCCCTGCACTCCCACCAAGCTGCCCAATCCATCGTAATCACATGAGTTTGTGGGAGCACAGGCCCTCTGGGCCCTGTGCTCTCACGTACACAGAAGTAGGATGCCATAGCGAAGCCCTGTAGTGTAAGAAAACCTTGTAACAGTGATTTTCCATGCTAAGGGTGACAGTAATGGTAATGCTAACACTAATGATAACTGTAATGTTAACGGTAACACTAGCACAAACGGTAACGCTAATGGTAGTGTAATGGTAATGCTAACAGTAATGGTATCACAAATGTGAATGGTAATGCTAACAGTAATGGTAATACAAGAAGAAACACAAACAGTAATGCAAATGAAAATGCTAATGGTAATGCAAATGGTAACGCAAATGCAAGCAGAAATGGAAACACAACCGGTAATGGTATTGTAAACGTGAACACAAATGTGAACTGTAATGGAAATGCTAACACAAATGCAATAGCAAACACAAATGGTACTGTTAATGGTAAATCTAATGGTAGCAGTAACGGTACCTGAAATGCAAACAGTAATGATAACACTAACAGTAACACTAATGCTAACGATAATGCTAGCAGTAATGTAAACACAAATGGTATTGCAAACAGTAATGGTAACACTAACAGCGTTAATGGTAATGCAAACACAAGCGCAAACAGTAATGCAAACAGTAGCAAAAATGATAACACAAATGTAAATGCAAACACAAACGCAAATACTAACGATAACACAAATGCTAACAGTAACGCTAATGGTAATGGAGATACAAATTCAAATGTGAATGCTAATGGTAGCACAAACAGTAATGCTAATGGTAATGCCAACACAAATGTAAACACAAACACTAACGGTAACAGTGTTGCAAACACAAAAGCAAATGGTAATGGTAACAGTAACATAAATGCAAACAGTAACGCAAACGGAAACACAAAAACAAATGGTAATGCAAATGCAAGCACAAATGCATATGGTAACACTAACGGTAATGCTAACGGTGATGCAAATGGGAATGCTAACATAAACGATTATGGGAACACAAGCGCAAATGCTAACTCTAACTGTGCCGTGAACGCTGATGCAAACACAAACCGAAATGCTAGCAGTAAAGCTAACACACACGCATCATGTCTGAGACAGGTGCATCAATAAGCACAGTGAATACGAAGAATGTGGGCATAATAGTGGGCCTCAGAAAGGAAAATGAACAATTGGAAGACAAAATTGCTTATATCTCAGGAACCGTATGAAGTAGGAAAGAAATTAACATTTCATATTATTTACGGCTTTCCAGGCTAGTTCTACACTTAGAGGTTTTGCGACATAAAGTCCATATGTCAGACTGTTTTCGAGATACAGGACCCAAAAGGCACAGTGGTTGCTATAAAGTTATCCTTTGGGAGCAATTGGGAACTTTGGAGTGCTGTAACTTTGGACCCCTATAATATTTTGGCTCCAAACCACCATGAGACACATCTATAGGATCTGGGTTTTCAACACTACAAATTTCAGCCCAATGAATCAAACCATTGTCTTGCAGGAGGATGACAAAGATTTTCAGTTATTCTAGCCATACTTTCACAAATTACTTTGGTGATTTGCGACAGTTTCTCAAAAAAAAAAAAAAACTTTTGCATTTGTGAAAGTATTTTGCGAAAGTATTTTTTCCAAAAATTGTAAAAATGCATTTCTGGGAGACTTAACTCCCCCAAAAAGATATACCTAGCATCCTCAGGACCCCACTAGGTAAACACAACAAGAACTGTGTTCCTAGAGGGTCCCAATTTTAAACAACAGGCATTTTTCTGAGCTGTAACTGACAAATAAAATGGCCAACTCATGAAAGTAAAAGAACCATTTGTGACAGTTAAAATGTCCATTTGTGAAACTTTCGTGATTTTGTTAACTTTCCCGTAGACTATAATGGGAAACTTGTTTTTTGAATAACTTTTTAACTGTTTAATATTTTTTCCAAAACTCTTCGAAAGGCACATAGGTGACCCTGACTGCATGCTCCCTGAAATTTTCAGACCAAACACCCAAAGCCTGTGGCTTGTAGGTGTGAGTAAAGAAACTCACAAAAAGTCTGGATTTTTTTTGCATTTTTTGGCATTTCTGTAGCTCCGCAACCATACTTCCAACTGTAACACAACTTAGCAGATCCAGAGATCTATGGTGCCAGACTGTGCATGCTAAATTTCAGGCAATCTGTTGTACAGTGGCAAAGTTATGAAGGTGCAAACTTTGAAGTTTTGTATCTAAGTGGCTCCTCAACCCAAACTATAGTGGCACTACCATCCCACTATAATATATACATATATATATATAGGTATATATATATGGAGAAAGATATATATATATATATATAAAATATATAGATATAAATAGCTCTGTTTAGTGCATCAGTTAGGATTGTTCCACAGCAACAAATGTGAGGAAATTCAGTGTTAGGGTTGCCACCCCTACCATCCCACCACCACCATCAACAGCCATTGGGGTGTGCGTTGGGGTCACCATGTCTCTCACCCCATTCTCCTATACTGTACCACCTTAGCTTCTTGACACATGGAGTGGGGTGAGAGTTAGGCACACCGACCACAACGCACACCCCAATGGCTGTTGTTGGGGTGGGGGTGGGATGGTAGGAGTGACAACCCTGACACCGAATTTCCTCATGTTTGTCACTGGAACAACCGTAACTGATGCATTAAACAGAGTTTTTTGTCATGAATTTCTCTTCTTTTTGAGAACATGCACTATAAATAGTGAAAGATGCGTGGTGGGGCCCCGCGCTCCCACCATGCTTCCCATTTGTGTGTAATAACCCTTACAGTAATGGTAACATTAATAGTAACAGTAACAGCAATGGTAATGGTAATACTAATGGAAACGTTAATGCTAACAGTAATGACAACGCTAACGGTAACAGTAATGAGAACAATAATGATAACGAAAATGCACATGCAAATGGTAATGCAAACGGTAACGAAAATGCAAATGGTAATGGTAACACAAATGCAAGCAGAAATGGTAACGCCAGTGGAGACACAAAAAGAAACAGTAATGCAAACAGTAATGCAAATGCAAGCACAAAAGCAAATGGTAATGGAAACGCAAGCGCAAACGTGAGCACACAGATGGTAACATAAATGGCAACAAAAACGAAAACTTTAACCGTGCCACTATAGTGAGG
Source organism: Neoceratodus forsteri (assembly GCA_016271365.2). Classification (NCBI taxonomy): domain Eukaryota; kingdom Metazoa; phylum Chordata; order Ceratodontiformes; family Ceratodontidae; genus Neoceratodus; species Neoceratodus forsteri. The sequence goes on along the minus strand of CM057457.1, from coordinate 387,196,594 downwards.
GTTGAGTATCCCAATTATGGTTAAATCTGAAATTTGGCAGTTTAATAACTTTGCAACCATACGACCGATTTGCCTGAAATTTGGAATGCACAGTCTGGTACTATTGCTTTACGATCGGATGTACAGTTGTGGAGCTACAGAGTGCCAAAAAATGTAGAAATTTTGGGTTTTTGCATGTTTCTTTGCTCGTGCCTACAGCCTGCACATTTTGCACAGTTGGTCTGAAAACTTCAGGGAATATGCAGCCAAGGTTCCCTTTGTGCCTTTCAAAGATTTCGTGAAAAAATATTAAACAGTTCAAAAGTTATTAAAAAAAACTGAATCCCATTGTAGTCAATGGGAAAAGTCAACAAAACATGCGAAAGTGTTGCAAATGCACTTTTTACTTTCATAAATGACCCTTGTAGTGTTGCAAATCAGCCATCTTGTTTTCAGTTGGTGGTTGCAGAAATGCTTGGCATTTAAATTTGGGACACTTTAGGGACACAATTCTTGTTGCATTCACCTAGTCAAGCCCAGAGGATGATAGTTGCGACACTATGCCCAAAACAATAAGAAATCTTTGCCACCCTGCTGCAAAACAACGGTTTGGTCTTTTGGGCTAAAATTTGGAGGGAGGAAGGCTAAGATACAACAGATGTGCCTTTTCATGGTTTGGTGCCAAAATATATTAGGGCTGTGAAGTTATGGCACTCTGAAGCTGATGATTTTTTCCCATAGGATAATATTATGGCGTCTGCCACACCTTTCAGGGCCCGTATCTAGAAAATGGTTTCGAGATATGGACTTTTCGTCAGAAGAATGCTTAGCCCCCCACTAAGGGGCTAAGTGTAAAACTAGCCTGGAAAGTTATAAACAATATGAGATTTTAAATTTTTTTCTATGTCATACGGTTCCTGAGATATAAGGAGTTTAGTATTCCAAGTGCTTATTTTCAGCTCCGATGGCCATTATTATGCATACATTCTTTGTATTCACTATGCTTCTGCATGCACCTTTTTGGGAAAAAAGGGTGTGCATTTGTGTTATTGTTACCGTTAACCTTACCGCTTGCATTTCCGTTACCATTTGCATTAGCGTTTCCGTTTATGCCACCGTGCACGTTACCATTTGCATTTACATTACTGTTACTGTTTGCATTTCCATTGCCATTTTTGTTTGCGCTTACTTTTTGCATCACCGTGTGTGTCACAATTTGCGATTGCATACACATTTGCATTTGTGTTTCCTTTGGCATCATCGTTGGTGTTACCATAACTGTTTGCATTTCCAATTGCATTACCATTACCGTTTGTGCGTTCGTTACCATTTGTGTTTCTGTTGCCCTTAGAGTTTGCATTTTTGGTAGGTGTTACCATAACTGTTTGCATTTCCAATTGCATTACCGTTACTGTTTGCATGTTCGTTACCATTTGTGTTTCTATTGGCCTTAGTGCTAACAGTAATGCAATGTAATGCCATGTTGGCCTGAGTTTGCATTTTCGGTAACATTTCCGTTGTCGAGTGTGTTACTGTTTCCTTCTGCATTGCTGTTGCCATTACTGTTAGCATTTCTGTTTGCGTTTGGTGTTAGCGCTTGCATTTTTGCTACTGTTTTCGTTACCGTTTGCATTTCTGTTGCTGTTTTCATTCTCGTTACCATTTTCAGAACTGTTTGCATTACCATTTCTGTTTTCATTTACATTTGCACTTGTGTTTCTTTTACTGTTTGCTTTAATGTTTCTGTTTGCATCACCGTGTGCATTGCCATTTTCGCTTGCATTTGCGTTACTATTAGCATTACTATTTTCTTTTACCTGTTTTCATCACTATTTGCATCAACGTTACCGTTTGTGTTTTTGCGTTTGTGCAGTACAGTTCAAAACGTTTTTGCTATTTTTCTGCACTGTCTTCCATGGCACATAACGCAGCCAGTGTGTGGTTGTTTGATCTGAAACTTGGCATGTAGAAAGACCTTTACTCAAGGAATATGCCAGTTTTTGTTTGGTGAAAACATGTTTTTCCGTTCTAGAGTGATTGCCTTTGGAGTTGCCCTGCTTTGCAGTTACTGATTTTTCGGTGCCAGGTCCGCCATTTCAGTGCATTTTAGGCCTCAATTTCTGCAATTTTGTAGTGGAAGACTTCTTAAAGGTGTAAAAATAGAATATCTTTGGAACAGTTTGTTTTTTTCACATGAAATTTGGAGGGTGTTGAGTGGATGTCCTGGGGATGTGAATAATGATGTTTACATGTTGAAAAAATAATTTGCTGCAGAGATACTGTGTGACACAGTTAATGTTTTGCACATTGCATTCTGCATGGTACTACTGGCTTGAAATTTATAGTGTAGGTAGCCGTAGTGGTACGGAGGTGCCTTGCAGTGGTTTGGTGTGCAAAACATTAACAGGTGCATAATTATGCCACTCCGACAAATGAAAATTTAGTTCATTATGCTTCAATAACTACTGAACCATGTGCCCAATTTGCCTGGCATTTGGAATGTACAACGATTTATAATTCATCTTTCACTGTGCCAATGATTGGGTCACTGGTACTTACAGTTGCTGAATTATGCATGTTACATAGTTACTCATGGCGCTGTGCGACTGTTGAATGGATGTACACACAATTATGTATACACTGTGTGCTATGGTACATGTCTTCTTTTTACAATTTTTGGTTCCATTGGATATATGGTTCTTGTGTAGTGGAGTGGCAAAAATTTTATTTTTGGCACTCCTGTGCAGTTTTCACAGCGTGTTCACTGTGCAACTGTTGAACAAATTCAAATAACATTTGTATACATGTTGTGGTATGGTACATGTCTTCATTTACTGATTTTAATTTCTGTCAGTCATGCAGTTTTAGTGCAGCAAAGTGACAAAAATTAACATGGTGTTCGGGCCCCGCGCTTTCACCACTACATTCCATTGATAGTGCACATTTTCAAAAAGATGGGAAATTCTTGGCAAAAAACTCCATTTAATGCATCAGTTAGGGTTGTTTCTACAGCGACAAAAGTGAGGAAATTCGATGTTAGGGTTAAAACCCTAACTCCGCATTCTCCCTCAGCACCACACACACACACACACACACATATATATAGTGGGGGAGGACCAAGGCAACACAACCAATCAGAGACAACCAGCAGAAGGTAACAGAAATAATATACAACTGTCTAAACATACTACAAGACACATCCATCATCATGGGTCCCCTGCTCTTTTCCATATTTCTAAATGACCTCCCACTGGTATGCCCAAACTCAGCTATACAAATGTACACGGATGATACCGTCCTGTACGCCTCTGCTCCATCTTGTGAGGCCTTAAACTCTACCCTACAGCAGGACTTTGATGCCGTCCAAACCTGGCTTAACTCTAACCAACTCCTCCTAAATGCAAATAAAACCGTCTTCTTAACTTTCGGCATGCAACCACGACTCACCTGACTAGCTACACCCCCCACTTTCCACACACTAGATGGTACCACTCTGGAATCATGCACCTCCTTCAGATACCTGGGTATGTGGCTTGATCGCCACCTAGACTTCGCCATCCACATCGACTCCCTCCAGAAAAAACTATATCCAAAACTAGGAGCACTCTACCGTAACAAAGGTTGCCTACCCACCTCAGTCAGGCGTGAGCTAGTACTCAAAATGATCATCCCCACCTTCGACTATGGTGATGTGGTCTACAGTGCAGCTCCCCCCAACCACCCTGGCAAACCTGGACCCCCTTTTTCATTCTTTCTGCAGGCTTATCCTAGAATTCCTCCCCCTCCACCCATCACTGTGATTGATATAAAGTCCTAGATCTCCCCTCACTGCACTCCAGGTGCCAGCTACATTGTGAAAATCTCATAGCGAAGTACTGGTCCAACTCCATCCCCACATATCTCAGCTCCACCCTGTCAGCTCAATCCTCCCCGGCATACTTCCTGAGAGGTTCAGACTCGAGACTCTTGCTTATCCCTTTCATGCATACCACAAAGGGCCAATCTGCTTTCAAATATAGACTGCCCAAACTCTGGAATGACCTTCCTGCTGATATTAGGCTGTCTGCTACCCCTAGGACCATAAATACTCTCCTTCGGGGCCATTTCACTGTCACATGTAACTGCAACCTGCTGCCCAGTTCTGCTAACAAGAGGCTTCGTTCCATGCCTTAAACTGTAAAAGTGACCTAAACTGCTGTCTCCACCAATGGATCTCTGCCTGCTCATGCTTTAAGTAACCCAGGTACTCTGAATTAAGCTAGAATGTAAGTTCCCAATGCACAGTCCAGCCTGTAACTTTTCCTGGACCGCATTGTACCACCCTCTATTGCACTCATTTCTGTACCTACTGTATTGCAACATTGCCTATGCTTAAGTTGTATGTATGTATGTCCAGTCCAGCCTGTAACTTTTCCTGGACCAGATTGTACCACCCTTTATTGCACTCATTTCTGTACCTGCTGTATTACACCACTGCCTATGCTTCAGTTGTATGTATGTATGTATGTATGTATGCATGTATGTAACTCCCAGGTCTCATCTGGAAACAAGTGGATCCCGCTCAGTATGCCTATCTGGTAAATCTCTTAAATAAATAAATGGTCCACCAACTGTAGGACTTCTGCTGCCATCCAAGTGACTTGGGGTATACAGTTATACTGGCCATGAGTTGTTGGTGGACCACATTAAACAGTTTTGTATTACCCATACATTTTGTATCTCTTCTGAATGACAGCATATTGCTAATGCATCAGTCTAACACATGCAATGTCAGCCAATGGTTTTGGAGACCTTTGTTCACTGTTAATCTCTTCTGATGTTACACCACTATAAGCCAATGATGTATCAGTACACTGTTATCTGCATAGTCCTGCTGCACCATTATCTTGCATTGCACAGGAGCAGATCTCTGCAGGATTCTCAGACACAAAAAGTCATATGGTCACACTACACTATATCTAAATTGTGGACAGTTTCACATTTGAAACAGGTAAGTGTTTTCTCTACTAATTAATATGTTGCTGACAGTAAGCAGGTTAAAGTGCCTCATGCTCACAGATTTCTGTTTCTGACCATGTAGTATCACAGAGGATTTTCAACACCCTTTCACCTGTGTAAATACCTCCTGATCTTAGCCTGGCATAAGGAAATAATGGATTAGTACAGTACTATGTGAAGATATCTTCTGTACTGTTCTCTGAACTTGTACAGCAGCAGACTGTGTGACCAAAAGTGTTCCTTGGTAACAGTTTCTCGGTTCAAACACATGTCTCTGTTTCTGTACAAATTCCTACTTTGGTGGTATCGGGGGTGGAAAAGAGCCCATGCTACTACTTTTGTAGCTATGAATGCATAATATGAGACTGCATTTTCACTGGTCTTTCATGTGTGTTAATGGTTGCTCATGCTATAGTGACATTAGTAAATTATGTATCAGAATACAATTATAAACAGAGTGCTGCTGCTGCACTGTGATCTTATCCTGTATGCTTGGGCAGCTGAGTGGTACTCTATGACACTAAGGCCCAGATATTCAAACTGCGCCAGGCTGTGGCACAAGCCTGGGTGCAGCTCAACTTTGTTGTGCACGGGTGTGGCCAGGGCGATATTCAACAGAGCTGCGCTATGTCGCAACTGCTTTGAATATCGCACCCTGGCCACCCCCACTGTGCATGGTGCAGTGGCACTGCGCCAGTGCAAGTGGTCAGAGTGGAGCATTGAGATGCGGTGGTGCAAGTGCCACTGTGCCATGCACAGCACCTGTGATATTCAAAGGGGGACATGCAAATGGGGCATAATTTATGCAAGGTGCACAGGGGACCATTTGCATCTGATTATGGCTCCATTTGCATGCCATTAGCATGAAGGTGTGCCGATCCCCGATGACTTGGGCCTGGCGCCCTGCCAGGCAGCAGCCATCAGGGACCAACCCCCCCCTGCAGCCCGATCATGGGACGTCCCATAAGGGACAAAGAATGTCCATTATCCCTGGTAGTCCAGTGGACCACACGGAACCTGATCGCGGGCAGTATGCATCCCCCCAAAGTCCAATATCCCTGGTGGTCCAGTGGACCGCACAGAGCCCAATCGCGTGCTGCATTCATCCCCCCAAAGTCCAATATCCCTGGTGGCCTAATGGACTGTGATGAGCCCGATCATTGGCATCACTGTATCCCCCAAGTCCGATATCCCTGGTGATCTAGTGGACCCCCCAACCCACTGAGCCCCACCACCCTGCTCCCCCATCAGCTGGCGGCGGCGGCACCCACCTGCCTGCCGACTGACAGCTTCGGTAGGGCTGCACAGTGGTTCAAGTATGAGTCAATGGGCTTGCAGCCATACCGCCACTAGTCAGTCCAGATATGTGAGATGAATTCATTCACATATCTGGACTGACTAGTATGATAGGACTGCAGCCCATTGGCTCATGCTCTGAACCAATGGGCGTGCAGTCTACCGAGCTGTCAGGCGGGTAGCTGATGGCAGGTGGGTGGGGTGCTGCTGCCCATCGGCTGACAAGGGAGCAGGTGGTGGGGCCAGTGGGTGGGGTGGGGTGGGGGTCAACTGATCACCAGGGATATCAGACTTTGGGGAGATACAGTGATGCCCGCGATTGGGCTCATCACGGTCCACTGGACCACCAGGGATATTGGACTTGGGGGGGATACAGTGATGCCCACAACCAGGATCCATGCGGGCCACTGGACCACCAGGGATAGCGGACTTGGGGGGGTGACTGATGCCCACAATCGGGGCATGGGGGTACTGCCAGGTGCAGCAGGAACAGGTGATGGCCACCCACAGATGGCAGCTGCTGTGTTGCGCCCTGCAAAGCGGCAGCTCACCTCTGGGTGGCCATCGACTTGTTCCTTTTTTTTTAGGCGTAGCTTTGTGCAGGCGCAGGTAGGGGTTGCATGTGAATAACTCTGCATGGCCCGGACTGAATACTGGACTGTGCAGGTTATGTATGGGCTCAGCCCCCCCACCTGCGCCTGCTTACATTACTGATGTGCCCCGGTGCATCGAGATTTGTGCGGCGCACTTTTCCCTTTTAAATATCACACTGGGGTGCATCTGTGGGTTGTGCATGGTGCAACAGCATTGCGCCATGCGCAACACTTTTGAATATCTGGGCCTAAGTGTTTAATATCATCATGGCCCATGCTTGACATTATTACAGAGATGGTTTGAGATATTGAAAACAATATCTTGGGTATTGTGTGAAGAGTACTCCTGTTCTGGTATCTTATCTGTGCAAATCACTAGGATGGGTGTGTACTCACATGCCAGCAAAAGTCCTATAGTTAGTGGACCATGATGATGGATGTGTCTTGTAGTATGTTTAGACAGTTGTATGTTATTTCTGTAACCTGCTGCTGGTTGTCTGTGATTGGTTGTGTTGCCTTGGTCCTCCCCCACTACTTGCATGTGCATGTGTGTATACATGCATGTGTGTGTGGTGCTGGGGGGGAATGTGGAGTTAGGGTTTTAACCCTAACAATGAATTTCCTTGCTTTGTCGCTATGAAACAACCCCAACTGATGCGCTAAACAGAGTTTTTTGCCATGACGATAGATAGATAGATATAAGCATTAGTCTCTGAGACAGGAGGGCATTGTTAGGGGCGCACGAGACCGAAGGCTGAGTGCTTCCCACCACCCAACCATACATTAATTCCTGGGAAATGTCTTCCTGTCTAAGGGATTAAAGCACTTGTAACATGACAAGTGCAAAGTAGCAATTCCTGAGATTGGTGATGTGACTAGCAGAAGTCATGAGTTCGTTAACGACGCTTGCCGACTGTGAATAATTGAACAGTAGTGCCGCTGACACATAGCCTCTTTCTGTGATACTGCGTGTTGGTTTTGTTCACTTTCAAAAGTAGCCATGCATATCTAGGGAATTAATACACAGCTACGTTTAGGTCATGTTACCTCTTTCCTCCAATCAGTGTGTAGTATTTATGTACTATTAATGCCATGTTACAAATATATATATATATATATATATATATATATATATATATATATATATATATGTATATATATATATATAGAGAGAGAGAGAGAGGGACAAAGAGACAGAGGGGGAGAGAGAGAGAAATTATAGAGGCACGATAGTGGTTCTATAGTTAAGGTTGAGCATCTGTTTCTGTGTTAAACTGGAAATGGTGCACCTTAATAACTTTGCAACTGATCAATGGATTTGCATAGAATTTGGTATGCACTGTCCTGTGGGTAGATCTCTTGACTAGAAAGTTTTGTTCCAGCCAGATGTACAGATTTTGAGATGCAGACAGTGATAAAAAGTAGAAAAAAAATGCTTTTTTTTAGATTTTCCTCATCGCCTTGTGGACAGACAGAGTGGGATTTCTGCATGATTTGTGTAGGGTAGAAACAACTTTGGTAGCAGAACATTCAGTGAAAGTTTTGTGCAATAGTATTACTCCGTTGCAAAGTTATTAAGTGTTTTAGTTCTCATAATATATGGGACTTTCCTCAACCCTCCGTTTCTTGGATAAAGGTCTTTTTTGCAAAGGAGAATTTCATCTCACAAAGAAGGATTTAGTCTCATGACAGCATTCCTTCTTCATGAGATTTGGGATCCTTCTTGGAGAGAGAAAAAATCCTTTGTCATGAGTGACCATCCTGTTTTCCTTTTTTTTTTATTTGAAAATCCACAAAAAATGAAGCTACCAAGACACAACAAGGCATGTATCTTGTTCATCGGGATTCCCTTAGAGAGATTCCTAAGTGACTGCATGTAATGAGCCTGCAAGGGTGTTTTGTTAACAGTTTAGATTCCTTTTTCATGACTTGCTAACTTCCTTTTTTGCCAGCTGGGAGTTAGCGAGTGGTGAAATGGAATCCTTTTTTGCCACTCTCTGGCCACTTTCCGCATATTTAAAAAAATTCTGCTATCAGGTGCCCAGTCCTGATGCTGGTTGTAGAATCCCCTGTGATGACAGCCATCTGCTTGTTGATATTTGTGATATAAATATATGTTTAGACTTCTGATTAGAAATACAAGATCAGCAGAAAAGCTTCATGGAGTATCATATATTCCTTTGAAATACCTGCTGGGATTTCCAGCAGGGACCTCTGACCAATGTTTTGAGAGATGGGACAAACTGGGTAGTAAAAGATTGGGACAACTTACTAGAGGGGAGAATATCACACATTTTTGCTTATTACAAGTTGAGATCAAAATCCCTAAACAAGAAGTTTATAGATATCTGCAATGCAGGCACTATAACATCTGTGCCAGGGTTGATTGCTTTAACGAGAGGTCTAGACCCAGGAGCTACCCTCATCTGCACTAAAACTACTTTATGGGACACTAAGATTATTTCACAAACATATAAATTACTACAGGAAAATCTAGAGACCCTAGATATCTAGCATATACAGGACAAGTGGGAAAAAGAGATGGGAGCTGGCTGCAGGACACTTGGGTCTCTCACCCCTCCTTCACTCCTTTCCACACAAAATCCACTCTATCACAACAGCCCACACATAGGCTTCTCTTATTTAATTTACTTTAAGATAATTTTCTTTGTATTAACTTTTTTCTTTTTAGTTTGGGCACTGTAGTAAGTACAGTTTGCCCTTAATTGCTGTCTTTTGTTTTTTTGGTCTTTCAGTTAGTTACACTTGTTTTCTGTCCGGTGCCCTTTACTTAGTTTCTAGGCAGCACTGCAGAAAACCCAACTCTCTGATTTGCCTCTACAGCTTTTACTGTTGCAGGTTCTCAGTGGTCCAGCTGGCCAGCCTCAGCCTTACTTCGGTATTTTATTTTAATGTACAGCAGCAATCAGAGTAGCAGACACAAAGTTAAGCCACTCTCTATTTTGTTTCTCCAACTCCCAGTAGTTAGGCCTTTGTAGTGTGTGTTATGCTCCCTAGTTATTTTTGGGCAGGGTTTGTTTTATTCATTCAATCCAAAGTTGTATTTGTAATAATGGATTATGTCCTTCTGTTAGGGGGACACAAAAAAACCCTGGCCTTCTCTCCTAAATATTTACCCTATCACTCCTTCATTTAGTCACCTTTGGCACTGCTTTGGCAGGTAGATGATTCTGTTTGAGAAGCCTGAAGGCAGTTACTTCAATGAATCAAACCGCTGCCGCCATGCTACAGCTCCCACCCTTCCCGTCCCCCATCACAGCGCTTCATTGGCACACTGACTACTGCCCTAGTGCTCGTCCCCACACTCATTTGTATAGCTCAAGTCGGGGAAAACATTTATTTTTTTTGCATGCTGCTGCGTTACACAAACAAAGATTGTAACTGGCAGTGGTCTGGTCTCAAGCTAAGAATAAAATTCAGCACAATCCTCCCACCGATGACCAACACAGAAAACAATCATTCCACAAGTCCTTAGCACGTTCTTTCTCCTTCTAACAAGATTCTGAGTGATGAGCATGTCTCCGATCTACTACGCCAAATCACCATCATGGCCATGAGCATCACTTACTGATGTGAGCCTGATTGTCAATTTAGTGCCACACCTGCCACCAGTCCGATGACTGGCTCCTCCTCCATTTCCTTGCGGCTGCCACCCGCTCCCTAACCCACTGATCACATAAGCACTGCTCCAGTGGGTCAGACGACAACACAGACAGCTGGAGTAGTGAGCGAGCAGGGATCACCCTACTGGAGGAAGCTAGTACTGCATCCAAAACCTGTTTTTTTCAACATTAAAGCAGTACTAGCCCGTGGACAAGTGGATGAACAGAAAATGCTTGTCCGTGGATGAAAACTTGTAGCCCGGGACGTCAGGATATAGGATATGTCGAACCCTGCTTCAGACCACACTCTGACTGATCCCTGGCAGAAGCCGGCTTCTGCTTTTTGATTTTAAACCCTAAAAATGTTTATGTTGGGACAAATGTTAAAAAGCTGAAGTGTTAACCCAATCTGTAATTGAAAGGACTTGAATTGTGGTTTGGGAAAGAAATCTAGTGTCTACAGCCCTTTCCCTGCATACGTGCACTGGCCCTTGACACTTTTGGGTGCCAAAGTAATACACATTTGTTCTGCAAATTTTGGACTCCCTGCTGTTCTGTCTAACCCTTTATGTGAATCCCCTTTATTAACCCTCACTTTCCTTCTCTCTCTCAGCCGAGGAACTGTCGCCCAGGCTCCCTGCTCCTGAGCTGAGGGATTCCCAGCTACTGGGCAGTCGGTGCCCCTCTAGCCGACGCTCGAGATCGCAGACACGGACCCAAGGCCCTACAAGGTACGGCAACTGCCGCAACTTTTTTGACCACCCCCCCGACCTCTGCTGATTATTAAATAAGTACCTCCTGCCAAAATATTAGTCCACGTCCCCTGGTGCAGTGCCCCACCAAGAAAGACTTAGCTCGTGATCCCCCTCTTCTCTGTCCAGCCTACGGGATCCAGCTGTCAGGGCCTCACCTTACTAAAATGCATAGGCTCTCCTTGGCTGTGCCTTCACCACTAAATATTTTTAATGCTATCAAATGTGGGTCGATCTGGATCAGAAAGCTACTGATAAACTGCATTAATCCAGCAAACCCACTGGCCCCTGGGCTAATTGAGTGGCTCCTTTTTTGAGGTACCATCATGTTGGGCCCTATATGGCTCCTTATACTGTCCCTTCTTCTGCTGATACCAGCTTCCCAGCATTGGACACCTGAACTACCATCATGTTTGGTCTACAATGGCACCTTGTGCTGTATACCACATGGCAACTTATTCTTTAATTGCCTCCGTGATTCCAAGTACAAATACCTTGAACCCTGCTCTTGGACCACACATACCAGTAGTACTTATAACACTCCCCCACCACAAGGCCCACCTCCCACCACGCAGACTTCTATCTCCTCCCCGCCTATTGTGGTAGGGGTACTAGCTCTTGCTACAACAGATCAGCTCTTCTATGGTGGCTACTTTCCAGTCCCTAAAAACATCAGATCTCCTAGACGGGAGAAAGGCAGGAATTACAAAATTATAATTAGCACTCTTAGAAAAATCCTACTTATCCTCCTGCTATGTTCAGGCAACTTAGAACTCAACTCTGGCCCCCCAGAAGCTATTGCTTTGTCAGCAGAACTAGCAAATTTAAAAGGAATAAGCTTCTTGCATATTAACGTATGTAGCCTCCTTAAAAAGATAACCTTAATACAAACCTAGGTAAATCACACCTCTCCTGACATACTTGTGATTTCCAAAACTTGGCTTAGACCCAGCACCACTGATAGAGAAGTAAACATACCCAACTACGCTTGTTCAGGGCTGATAGGCATGCCAGAGGAGGAGGGGTAGCTATCTACATTAAAGATAAATTTTCTGCCTTCTGCTTATCCTCGGCATCTGTCGCCAGCGAATTCGAATGCCTAATTCTCAAAGTGGAAACTACACAGATTACTGCAATCTGCATAATAGGATGCTACAGACCATCATCTGCTGGCCTACAGCATGTGTTATATCTAAGTGACAAGCTGGGACAGGGGCTGCCAGAAACTATTATTTTAGGAGACCTCAACTTTGGCTCTCTAACACAGCTGCCCCCCTTGCATCCTTCTGTGATGAACATGGGCTGACGCAACTTATTACTGAACCAACATGCCCAAACGTGAAGAACCCCAGTAAAAGTACACTTTTGGATGTGATAACGGTGAGCAAACCTGATTTCTTCTCCCAAGCTGATGTCTTCTTCTCAGACACCAGCGACCATTGTTTTATTGCGGGAGTAAGATCCACCAACCCAGCACCGATCAGCAAGTTCTCTATGAAGAGATCCAGGTGCAACTTCAATGAACATGCCTACCTAAACGAGCTTAAGTACTCCCCTGAGTGGCAAGATTTCTACCTGGCCAAAACGATTACATCAGCTTACAATATCTTCCACAACATTCTATCAAGGGCCCTTAATAAGTATGCTCCCCTGATTAAAGTTCGAACTAGGACCAAAACCTGTAAATGGTTCACTCCTCAGATCAAGTCCTTGCTTCTAGAAAGAGACAAGCTCTGGAAAAAAGCGCGCAGACTGAACACTGCAGAGGACTGGAACCAGTTCAGGAGACTACGAAATTTATGTACCAAAACAATCAGAGAATCGAAGGCCACCTTCTTCAAATCCGAACTCGACTCTGCCACAAAGAGCCCAATCAAGCTCTGGAACACAATCAATGATCTGCTAGGCTACTCCCCAGGATATTCACTCCCAACTAAGATTACCTCTGGCAGCTTGACTATAACCGAAAAGATGGGTATACTTGACGCACTCAATAACCACTTTGCTACCACAGGCATGGCATTTGATAACTCCCCTGCAAACATACTTCACTCCCAGACTGCCAGCCAACTGCCTGAAACTCCGACAGTTTCGCCGCCTTTCTTGCTTCAACCTCCCTACTGAAAAAGGTAGAGGACCTCTTGCTTCAGTTGGATACTAGAAAAAGTGCTGGGGCCGACACCCTTGACCCTTACTTCCTAAAAATTGCCTACCACATACTAGCAATACCCGTCACCCACCTTTTTAACTTACTCCTGTCTCAGGGCACCCTACCACCTATATAGAAGAGAGCACATGTCATACCACTGTTCAAATCAGGTGACCCAGGCAATCTCAACAACTACAGGCCAATTTCACTGATTCCAGTCCTGTCCAAGCTCTTAGAGAAAATTATAAATGCACAGCTGAGGACTCACCTTGAGTATAGGGAACTGTTAAATCCTATGCAGTCCAGATTCAGAGCTAAACATAGCACTATCTCAGCCCTCGCCAAAGTTACTAATGACTGGCAGTGTAATCTTGAGAGCAAAAACTTTATTTGTGCTGTTTTCCTTGATCTAAGCAAGGCTTTTGACACCGTCGACCATAGTCTGCTTCTCTCCTCTCTTCGCACCATAGGTGTGGACCCCTTCTCTCTGTGTTGGTTTACTGACTATCTTATAGTGCGCCTTCAACAAGTTAAAGCCAAAGAAGGCCTATCCCCCTTAAAAACTCTGCAAAGAGGGGTACCTCAAGGTTCTATATTAGGGCACTTACTTTTTGCAATCTACATTAATAACATTGACTACTGTATAAAAGAAGCCAACATCCATCTGTTTGCAGATGATACAGTTCTCTACGTGAGTCACCCAACACCTGAAGCTGCCTGCAATGACCTAAAATCAGAATTCAACCTTTTGCAAAGCCAACTCCTCCAAAAAAAGCTACTCCTTAATGCCAAAAAAACTAAAGCGATGATCCTCTCCCCTTTTATCCATGCAGCTAACCCTGTGTCCAGTGGGACAGTTCCCCAAATTACCACAGTTCTAGGTGAAAAACTAGAACTTGTTACAAAATTCAAGTATCTGGGAGTTTGGGTAGACCAAAGACTCTCCTTCATTGAACATATCGAGGACTTGCTAAAATGACTTCGGCAAAGGCTTGGATTGTTTTTTACAATCAACCAATTTCTCACCAGAGATGCCAAGAAACAACTGGCTCAATCCATTTTCTTATCATTGGTTGATTATGCTGACTTCCTCTACAGCCAATGCCCCAACTCTTACATGGCTACACTGGACACACTCTTCCATCGAGCACTGAGGTTTATAATGGGACTCCCCTTTGACATGCATCACTGCACCCTATATGCGGCAGTTGGGTGGACATCACTAAAGTTCAGGTGCCACAGAAACGCTACTCTCTGGACCTATAGAGCCATCTCTAATAAGCTGCCTTACTATATCTCCTGCTGTCTTCCCCTGAGTATAATTGGGAAATACGCGTTAAGAAGTTACTCAGCTATTACACTTAAAGTATCCAAAGCAAAATCCCACTTCGGCAGGGCAGCCATAAGCTTCATGCTACCTACCTTACGGAACGATCTACAAAAAAAACTCAAATTAAGCACTCTAATTGGTATAAATGCCTTTAAGACACTTTATTTCCATACAATCAGAGAAGTATGTAACTGCTTCACCCACTCAGACCCAGTACACCCACTCAGACTCTGCACTGGTATATAGCCATGCCTAGACCCAATTTTTAGTACTGACCCCCCAGTTTGTTCCTTACCAGCCTAATTGTTCTCTCTCTCTCTCTTATCCCCTTATCATCTCTAGGCCCATCCATCCCCTTATTCTTCCTTTCCCAACCTCGGATAGGAGCTCACTACCCTGGGTTGTGACATCCTACCATGCCCCGTACTTTATATCATTCAATCCCGGGGCTCACACATACTCCTTTTCTCCATCCACCTTCTCTACATCCCATTTTACCAACTCCTTTCTGTGCACCGTGCCATCCTAGCCTTTCTCCCCTACCTCCTTCCTTCCCCCTACCTTCACCTCTACCTGGTGTATATTTTATTTTTTCTTCTTATTTCCTCCTGCAACCTTAGATAACCTGCTTTATCTTCCTATAGACACTTCTATGTATGTAAATACCATGTAATCTGTATAATATCTGTATAATTCTATATACATATGAACTTCTTTTTCTTCCTCTCTGTAAAGAGTATTATCTGTATTGCCTTGTAAATACCTGTGTTGACCTGTATATACAATTGTTCGTGCTCCACTCAGGTCCATCTTGCAAATGAGCTTCTGCTCAATGATGAATGCCTGGTTAAATAAAGACTTGATTGATTGATTAAAAAGAATAGATAGTGGGCCAGCAAGTTGATAGGCCAGTTCTTTCAAGAAGTTGAATGTTATGCCATAAAGCCCTGCTGAACTATTATTTTTAATAAGCTTTATTGATTCAATGATGTCAGTAGGGCTAAAAACCAGGTGATCAGCTTGTAGGGTAGTAGTTCTTCAGATAACACCTCTGTTCTTGTGGATGGTAAGGAAGTATTGATTAAAAGTTATTGCCATTTCCTTTTCCGAGCTTATTATGCCATTTTCTGTTAATATAGATCCTGTTATCTTAGTATTATTTTTTTTCAAGGAATCTATATAGTTGTAGAATTTCTTTTTATTATCTCTGACTGTTGTGGCTAACTTTCTTTCAACATCTTTTTTTGCATTTTTAATTCTTAACTTTACTTCCTTAGTAATTTTTTATAGGCTGTTATTTTAACATTAATGGGAAATGTCTTTTGTCTTTTATATAATTTTTTCTTTTTCCTGATGACTTTTTTTTATTTTCCTGGACCACCAGATAGATACCCTGTGATTATTTGTGTATTTAATTCTTTCCGGGATCCAGGTCTCAATACATGTATTCAGTTTAATGGACAATTTCTCCCAAATCTGTTCTGCTTCAAGGTTCTTTAATTCTTCAGACCAGTTCCAGTTTTCTAAACATTTTTTTTATGTTGTAGTAATCAGCCTTAAAAAAGTCTCTGAATTTAGTAATGCCTTTTATAGGCTTATTAACTGTTAACAGGATGTCTAGCTGGATTACATTATGATCACTACTGCCCAGTAGTGGAAATAACTTAGGGCCTGAGATACTTAGTTCTGCATTTAGAAATACTAGATCTAATATATTATTTTTCTTAGTGCCTTCATGCACCACTTGATCTAAATTTACTTGGGTTATTTCAATAAAACTTTTTTTTCCAGAGAGTTTACCCCAGTTAAACTATTCCAAGCAATAGCTGGGAAATTAAAATCACCCAGAAGTATGTCTCCATCTGTAACCTTATCCTCAATTTCATCTAGGAAAGTGTGCGTATCCTCTGTTGTCAAGTTAAGTGATCGGTAGCCTAGACCAAAGACTCAAAATTCAGCAGAAATATTTGGGATTTTAACCCAGATTATTTCATTTTGACTGGTTGCATTATCATCTTGTGCAAGTTCAATGGGTTTAAATTCTTCTTTTATGTAAAAGGCCACACCACCGCCCATCTTATGTATCCTCTCCTTACTAATCAAGGTATATCCAGGAATAGTAACTCCCAATTCTTGTTCAGAGAACCAAGTTTCTGTGATTCCACAGACATCAATATTATTATCATGCAGTAATATGCTCAGTTCCTCAATTTTTATTTTTTAAGCTTTGAGCATTAGTTAATAAGAGTTTTAGTTGACTGGTTTCATTTGATTTATTAATACAGGAGGATTTTTGTTGTGGTAATGGAGGAATAGTAACAGTTGTTTTATCCCCTAATAGAGAGGTTGCTGAGAGTTCTCTCTCCTCCTTTTTATTCAATGTAAAGCATTGTGGACACTTGCTTTTATATATTTTCCTTGGGCAAAGCTTCCCTCTCTACTCAGATGGAGCCGATCATTGCAGTAGAAATCCCCATTATTTTCAAAATTTCCCAGTGCGCTAAGCACTATTTTCTGCTAAACAACAGCTTCTCATCCAGTTATTAACAATTCTGAGCCCTGAGTAGGGATTGAGGTTCTGGCCACCCCTTTCTCCCACCACTAGAACAGCCATCATTGCTGACCATTCATACCATTCCATGTCCCTCCCTGAAACACCAGGTCAGTTGACTGTTCAGTGCACCACTGTCAACAAAGTAAATAAATAAAATTCAGCACATTTATTTATTTTTATTTATTTAGTTTTTGTTGACCGGTAAGTGCACTAGACAAATCCTGCTATTTTCAGGCACGACCCGGGGGAAGGGGATATAGATGAATGCCAACTGACTTGAACCAGATTAAGCTGTGGTGGTATTTTGAGTGAATGAGGGAAATTTGGCAAGGACACTGGGGAAATTCTCTACTTTTTTCGAAAGTGCTATGGATCTTTAACATCCACCTGAACTACCACCAATCCAGGCAGATGGGACCTCGGTTTAACGTCTCATCCGAAAGACGGCACCTCAGAAGTGCAGCACCTCTCTCATGCTGCACTACAGTGTCAGTACTGGGATATTAACCCAAGTGCCAGATGTGGGACCTGAACCCACAGCCCTCTGATTTCCCGGCCTCAGAGGCGAGTGTGCTACCTACTGAGTCACTGACACTGTTTTACATGTATAGGGTGTCTCTCTTGGTTAGAGTCTCCAAATGTTCAGGGAATTAGAAACACAAAATCATAAAATCTTTTGGCAAATAAGGACCATACACCCCATCTAGTCTGCCCATTTCCCTACTCACTGCTGCAGCCCCAGCTCCTTTTTGATCTGCAGCTCTCTTGATTTGCACATCTCCATGGTACCATGATGTCTATCACATGCACTCTTCAACCCCCATATTGTTTTCACCCCTACCACTTCTGTTGAAGGGCTGTTCCATGGCTCCTCCACCCTTTCAGGGAAAAAGTACTTCCTAACATCACCCCTGAGCCTTCCACCCTTCACGTTCATATCATGCCCCTTTGTTCTCATGCAAAGTTTTTCTCTGAAATATGCTTTCTACCTGTATCCTGTTTATTCCCCTAAGGACTTTAAAGTCTCCATCATATCCCCCTCTCCCTTCTCTCCTCTAGTGAATAGATATTAAGTTCCTTAAGACTTTCATTGTTCAGTTTCTGGTGCAGTTTATGTGCTATCTTTGTTGTCCTTCTCAGGACTTTCTCTGTTTGGCAATGTCCTTCCAGAGATGTGGTCTCCAGAACTGGACACAGTACTCCAGTTGAGGCCTCACCGGTGATCTCTACAGTGGCATCACCACCTCTTTCCTTCTGCTTGTTATCCCCTTCCCTATACACATCAACATTCTGTTTGCTCACTCCACCACCTTTTCACACTGTTTGGTCACCTTCAGGCTGTCAGATATGATATCCCCAGGTTGCTCTCCAGATTTGTGGTGGCAAAAATGTCCCCACCCATCTTGTACTCCTCCTTTCAATTCCTGTGACCCAGGTGCAAGATCTTGCACTTTTTAGCATTGAATCTCCACTGCCAGCCACTCAACCACTCCTCTAATAGGCTTAGGTCCTTTCTCATTTTTTCTACCCCGTCCAGTGTGTCCACTCTGTTGCAGATCTTGGTGTTATCTGAGAAGAGGTACACCTTTCCCTTCAAACACTCTGCATTGTTGTTAATGAAGACACTGAATAGGACTGGAACCAGCACTGATTCCCATGGCACCCCACTGGTCACCTCCCTCTTCTTAAATTTCATGCCATTTACCAACACTCTCTGAGTCCTGTCTCTTAGCCAGTTCCCAACCCACTTAACTACTGTAGGACTCACTCCTAGGCACCCCAATTTATTTAGCAATCCCCTGTGCAGGATGATGTAAGAAGGCTTGCTGAAATCAAGGTAGGCCACATCCACCACCCCTCCCTAATCTACCGCCCTGGTTACCCAGTCAAAGAAATCTATAAAATTTGTCTGGCAGAACCTTCCTTCCTTCTGAGAATAAATGTTGCCTTGGATCCTGTACCCTGCTATCCTCCAGAAACTTCACAACCCACTCAACACAGAAACACAGAATTTGACAGCAGATATGGGCTGCTTGACCCAACTAGTCTGCCAATTTCCCCTACCAACGGACAAGCTGGAGATCTTAGTTAACCAATAGACTACTTCTTCCTAACCCCCACTAGAATTGCCTTAGGTCTGTCCCATGTATTCTTGAATTCCCCGACTGTTTTTGACTCTAAGACCTCCTCCAGAAGGCCATTCCATACATCCATAACCCTCCCTGTGAAAAAAATACTTCCTCACATTACCTCTGAGCCATTCCCTCTATCTTCAAATTGTGCCCCCTTGTTCTTGCACATTTCTTTTTCTGAATGATGCTATTCTCTTGGACTTCATTGACTTCCTTGAGGTACTTTAAAGTTTCTATCATATCCCCCCTCTCCCTTCTCTCCTCAAGGGTGTACATATTAATCATCTTTTGTCTCTCTTCATATGGCTGTTGGTGCAGATCCTGCACCATTTTGGTTGTTCCCCTCTAGACAGCCTCCATCCTGTCTATGTCCTTGCAGAGATGGAGTCCCCAGAACTGCACGCAGTACTCCAGATGGGGTCCCAACTGTCTGCACAGAGGAATAACAACTTCCTGTTTTCTACTGGTGATGCCTCTCTCTATGCATCCCAGTATCCCCCAGCTCTCCTTACTGCCTTCTCACATTACTTGCCCACTTTTAGGTCATCTGCTATACCTAGCCCCAGGTCCCTTTCCATTTTGTTGTTACTATCTCACTCTCCATTGTGAACTCTTCCCCTGGGTTTTTGTTTCCCAGGTGTATTATTTTGCACTTCTTTGCATTGAATCTAAGCTGCCATACATGTGACCATTCCTCCAACCTTGCCAAGTCCCTTCTTATTCTTTCCACCCCACCTTGTGTATCAACCCTGTTGCAGATCTTTTTGTCGACTGCAAAGAGGCATACTTTTTCTTCTGAATCCTCTGCAATGTCACTTATAAAGACATTAAAGAGGACCAGTCCTAGTACTGAACCCTGTGGTACCCTACTAGTCACCCCCCTTTCTTCAGAGTGGACTCCGTTTACTATTACCCTCTGTGTCCTGTTGTCCAGCCAATGTTTTACTCAGGCTACCACCTTGGGACCCACTCCAAGGCTGACTAACTTGTATATTAATCTATTATGTGGGACTGTGTCAAATGCCTTGCTAAAGTCTAGGTAGGCTATGTTCACAGCCCCTCCCTGGTCTACTACTTTGGTCACCCAGTCAAAGAAATCAATTAGATTCATCTGACATGACCTTCTATTGTGAATCCATGCTGCCTTAGGTCTCGTGCCGCACTGGCCTCTAGGTACTCAACAGTTATTTCCTTCAGAAATGATTCCATCATTTTCCCTACCACTGAGGTCAAACTATCTGGTCTGTTGTTTCCTGCCTCTGCCTTGCTACCACTTTCATGAAGTACAATCACATGCCCCCCTCTAGTCCTCAAATATCACCCCATCATCCCATGATTTGCTAAAAAGGGTAGTCAGTGGTGTCTCTAGTTCTACCCTTAGTTCTTTTAGAACTCTGGGGTGAATCAAATCAGGCCCCATTGCTTTGTCCACCTTCAGTTTTAAGAGTTCTTTCAGAACTCTTTCTTCTGTGAATGGACTGGTATCGATCTCCTCTATCCAGAGTGTTTCTCTTGTTTGGTTTATGTACCTCCCCCTCCTCTTCTTTTGTGAATACTGAGCATAAATACTCATTCAGTATCCCTGCTTTTTCACTGTTGCCCTCTGTCCACATTCCCTCCCCTTTATTAAGCCTCAGTATCCCTCCCTTGGTCTTTCTTCACTCTGTAATATACCTATAAAAGGGTTAATCTCCCTTCTTAACAAAGTTGGCCATCTTTTCCTCAGTTTGTGCCTTTGCTATTCTGACTGCCTTCTCTGCCTCCTTCTGCTTTAACTGATGTAGTTCTCTAACCTGCTCCTTCTGTGTTTCCTTATATTTCCTGAATGCTATCCTTTTTACTTTAACCTTTGCTGCCACCTCTTTTAAGAACCATAGTGGCTTTTTCCTTTATTTTGTTTTGTTGGTTTACTTTACACAAAGGTTTTTTGACTCTGTGAGGGCAGTTTTGATTTTCCCCATTGTTCCTCCACCTCTCCTTTCTGCCTATTTGCTAGTGCTTTTCCGAGGCATTCTTCCATATTGCCAAAGTCAGCCTTCCTAAAGTCCAGTGCTTTTGCTTTTGTATGGCTTGACTCTACAGCTGTTTATTGTGAACCATACTGTTTGGTGGTCACTTGTTCCCAGATGACTACCCACTTCTAAAATTGAGATCCTCTCTCCATCCCCATTTGAAAGTACCAGGTCTAAGACTGCTCCCTCCTAACACTAGCTGTCCAAGGCATGCCCCTGTAGGGCATTAAGAATGACCTGCTCTTGGATGTGACTGCAGTAAAGGTGCTCCAGTTAACATTTGGCATATTCAGGTTCCCCATCACCTCCAGAGTGTGCAAACTCATGGAAATGAAACTAAAGGAAAGACTGGTGTTGTACCTGGAGGACAATGGGCTCCAGGTTGTAAGTCAGCATGGGTTTGTTTCAGGGAAGTCTTGTCAAACCAACCTCATACAATAGTATGACTGGGTGACAGTTGAGCTGGATAAGGGTCATGCAGTGGATGTTCTTTACATGGACTTCAGCAAGGCCTTTGATTCAGTGCCTCAAGGGTGGCTTGGGGAGAAGCTAACTGGTGTAGGGGTAGGGGCAAAAATTATGAACTGGATTACAAGCTGGCTGAGTGGCAGGCTGCAACGGGTGGTGGTGAGAGGGGAGCTCTCAACTCCAAGGCCGGTGATGAGTGGGGTGCCACAGGACTCTGTGATGGGGCCGGTATTGTTTGGGCTGTTCATATCAGACATTGCACATGGGGTGGCAAGCCAGGTAAGTCTGTTCACTGACGACACCAAAATTGGAGCACTGGTGGATGGAAAGGAGGGATGGATGCAGCTGTAGGGGGACCTATGCAAGGTAGAGAAGTGGTCAGAGAGGTGGCAGCTGGGGTTCAGTGCAAAGAAGTGTAAGGTTATACACTTCAGGGTGAAGAACCCAAGGAGAGAATACTGGCTGCAAAAACGAACAAAATGCTGAGGTGCATAGTGAGGGTTTTTTCATCCGGGCAAAGAAAGGAGATCTTGCCCCTCTACAGGTTACTGGTAAGTCTGCACTTAGAGTATTGTGTGCAGTTTTGAAGGCCATACCTAAAGCATGATATCAGGCTACTGGAGGGGGTACAGAGGATGGCAACAAAGATGATATGTGGAATGGAGGGGAGAGACTGTGACAGACAGCTGGGAGACTTGAATATGTACACCCTGGAGGATAGAAGGGACAGGGGGCACATGACAGAGACATTCAAGTAGCTGAGGGGAATCAATAAGGATGGGGCAGATGGGATCTTTAAGTTAAGGAGGAGGAGGGTCACTGTGGGCATGGGCTAAGAATAAAGGGGGGAAGATTTAGGATGGAAATGAGGAGACACTATTTCACAGAGAGGGTGGTAGCAAAATGGAATGTCGTATCAGAATGGGTGATATCATGCAAATCTGTGAACAGCTTCAAAAGGGCAGGGAACAGGAGAGAGTGAGGGTAGAAGAGGTGGGGGTGGCATTGGGATGACAAAGGGGAGGCGGTGGGGCAGCTGCAAACCAGGGGTGTTGGCTGCACACTTGAGCAGACTTAGACCAGGTGGTCTGTTTGGCATATTCATATGTTCATAATATCTCAGGTAAAATCTCCACTAATTTCCTCACTACTTAAGAAAGACTTACAAGCCTTTAATTGTCTGCTCCCATTGTTGCAGAGAGACCAAATTTTGCTCTCCTCCAGTCCTCAGGTACTGTACCTCCCAGTCTCAAGTGATGCATTGAAAAGGGGCAGCTAGTGGTACTACCAGCACTTCTCCTGACTTCTTTTAGTACTGTAATTGCCTACCCCAGCACCTGTACTTTACTTTACCCCACCTGCAACCACCTGGCCCTGTCCCATCTTCTTCCTGTTCCCCTCCCTCTCACATACCACCTCACTGAGTTTCATCCCCTCCACTTACCAGTTCCTCACCTTGCACCACACACCCACCCGCCACCAACCCCCCATGACAAAGTGACCACGAGCCTGAGGTTACTGCCATACTTTTACACCCCTCAACTTCCTCTATCTATTCCCCCTTTCCTCTAATTAAGGCCTACTGTGCTGCTTAATAACCACCTCCACCTATACAAATTATTTGTAATCTCCAAGTACAAGTACAGTAACCGTAATGATTGTTCTACTCATTGTGATTTGTTTCCCTATAGCTCCTTCTGTGTTTTCCTGTTCTAATAGTGTTCTGTGAATTTTTTTCTTTTCTGCCTGACGTGGAACCTTTGTAAATGAGCTTGAAGCTCAAAGGTTGTAATCCTAGAGTTCAATAAATAAATAAACTTTCGGGTGGATCTCATCTGGCCCCATTCTCTTATCTGCTTTTATTTTCCTCGACTTCTTGGACTGTTTCCACCATGAATGGAATGATGTCTACCTCCCTCCCCTGAATATCCCTCTTAATAAGTCTTGGTCCCTCACCTTCCCTTGGTAAATACTGAGCAATATTTCTTGTACAGTATCTCAACCATTTCTAGTCCATCCTCAATCCATTCTCCTCCTTCCTTCTTCAACCTAACAATCCCATGTCTTGTCTTTTTCCTGTCACTAATGTATCTGAAAAAGGTCTCACTTTTGTTAGTAGCCTGCGCTATACCTTCTTGTATTTGTGCTTTAGCCCTTCTAATTATTTTCCCAGATCCCCTCTACTTCTCCAGATATTTATACTTGGTATGTATACTTGGTATAGAACAGTAGAAGACCATTGGTCCATATAAACTGTTCTCCACCTCAGTGGGTACACATCAACCTGTTCCCCAAGAGATATTTATCAATATTTACCTTAAATTCCTTTAAAGTTTTACTATCCACCACTTCTGCAGGCAAAGCATTCCACACGCTCCCTGCTAGTATATACCATTCTTTGTAACAATTTTCAATTTAATCTGCTTTTCATGACTTCTCAACCCTTTTGGCTTCTCCTGCATCTTCACCCCCATTTCATTTGTCAGTTCATTGTCATTTATTATTCTAAACATCATTAAATCTTCTCTTTCCCTTCTTTGTTCCAATGTAAATAATCCTGTCCTTTTTAATCTTTCACTATATTCATATCTATTTAAATTTCCAATCATTTTAGTATGTTTCCTCTGCACTCCTTCTACTCTCCCTATCTCTTTCTTTGCTTATGGACTCCATAACTGGGACCCAAAGACCAAATACAGGCTAACATATGACCTATATATTGGTACCAACATCCCACTGATTTATTCATGAAGCTATATTTTATGCTTCTCACCATGTTATTTGCTTTTTGTATGGCCACCATCTGTTGTTTATTATATTTCAGTTCTCTGTCAATTATTATCCCACAATCTCTTTCCTCCTCAACTTCCTTTAATTCTTTTCCATCTAATATATACCTGTTTCCCCAATTCCCCTTTCCTAGGTACATTACTCCTGATTTCTCTAAACTAAATTTCATCTTTCTAGTCCAGACTTCTATTTTTTGTAAATCCCTTTTTAGCCTTTTCTGCTACTCTGTTGCTCTTACTGGCCCTCCTACCTTAATATCATCTGCAAAGTTTACTACTTGATTAGTAACCCCCTGATGTAAGTCACTAATATATAGAGAAAACAATACAGGCCCCAACATGGATCCCTGAGGACCCACTTTTCACTTAATGGACCTAGATAGTTCACCTGTTATTCTTACTTTTGAGTCCTATCCTCAACTAATTCCTTATCCATAGTACAATTTGACTATCCAATCCCATTCCATTTAATTTCTCAATCAAATTGTCATGGTGCACCTTATCGAACTCTTTTTGAAAATCTAAAAATATTATGGTCCTGATTCTCAAACATTGTACCAAGATGCAAGGTGCATGTGCCAAGCAGCAGGACACAAGCAGTAAGCTGCGCCAAGATGCAAGCAAAATGGGATTCACAAACACACCATGCATGAATGCAAAGACCCAGTGCATCAAGCACCCCATGTGCCAGCACAGCAGCAGAAGACAGCTAGCACCATGATGCATGGTGCATTGCGACAGGGGTAAGATATGCAGGATGCAGGAGTGCAGTTCACAAAGGTGCACCAAACAGCAGATTTCAAACACCTGCTACACCACACATAGTTGATCTAAGGGACTTAGAAAAAGGAAGGAAAGAGGCAGAGTAGTGATAAAGGACTGAGACACAGGACTGCAGCAGGACAGAGACAGATGACTGCCAGGAGGATATTAGCACCACAGGCCCTACTGGGCATACAGCTGGCCAGGCAATGCCATAGGTGGCGATGCCCGCCATGCTGCACAACAGGGTGGTGCTACACAGCAGGTGCAGACAGCAACAACCCAGACACCGGAGGCATGCCATTCATTTGTACCAGCCACGCACTGCCCACATGGACCTGACTGAGGACCAGTGCATCGCATAATATTGACTTGGCAAAGCAGCCATAGCAGAGCTGTGCCAGGAACTTAATGCTGACCTGAGAAGCAGGACCCAGAGAGGCCATGCCATACTAAAAGATGTGAAGGTATGTGCAGCCCTACATCACCTCTGGCATTGCCTGGCCAGCTGTATGCCCAGTAGGGCCTGTGGTGCAACATTCTCCTGGCAGTCATCTGTCTCTGTCCTGCTACAGTCCTGTGTCTCAGTCCTGTATCACTACCTTGCCCCTTCCCTTCCTTTTTTAATGTCCCCTTAAATCAGCTCTGTGTGGCATAGCAGGTGTTTGAAATCTGATGTTTGGTGCACCTTTGTCAATTGCAGTCCAGCATCCTGCATGTCTTTCCCCTGCTGCAACATACTATGCATCATGGTGCTAGCTGCCTTCTGGTGCTGTGATGGCACATGGGATGATGGCCAGTGGTGGATTCCAGACACTGAGTGGTGACATCATGGGCATCTCACAGCACTCCATATCATGGTGCTTGAGGGCAGCCATGGATGCTCTCATACACAGGTCACACCAATACATCCACCTACCCACAGATACCCAGGAGCAACTGCCAATCAAGCAGGGATTCTACAGCACAGCAGGATTCCCACATGTGCTTGGTGTAGTAGACTGCACACACATCGCCATAAGGGCATCACTGGATGAACCAGAAACCCATGTCCACTGGAAGGGCTTCCATTCCATGAATGTACAGGTCATCTGTAACAGCAGGTGCAAGATTCTTGATGTTGTGGCACAGTATCCAGGGTACACACATGATGCGTACATCTACAGGAACTATGGAGTGTGTGAGGCCTTCTAGAGTGGGACACTTGCAGACAGCTGGCTGATTGGTAAGGCACACACAGACACATGCAGCATGGGTGGGCATGGGATGTATCTGGGTACAACACTAACCTACACCTCCCTCCCTCCCTCCCCACAGGTGACAGTGGATACACACAACAGCCCTGGCTGATGACACCAGTGAGGCATCCACAGAATGTGGCAGAGCAATGTACAATGATGCCCACACAGCAACATGCAGTGTGATAGAGCGCACATTTGGCATCCTCAAGAAGAGGCCTTGACAGATCGGAGGGTGCACTGCAGTGTACACCAATAATGGCATGCAAACTGTTCATAGCATGTTGTGTGCTGCACAACAAGGCACACCACTGGCAGAGGATAAAGAGGCACCCAGCGAGGATGGTGACACTGCGGCCGGAGAGGAGGAGGCAGCAGGGTCTGCCTATGACTGGCGACTGCAAGGCCAGGCACAACAGACATTAGCTGGACAATGAATGCAAGCGCAGATCATTGTGTCACACTTCAGATGAGCACACAACAGCATACGCAGTGTGCAGGGCCACAGGTATGCCAACACCACCATGCCGTGTGTTGGCTATGGACCACAGCCCTGAGACCATGGGAAGACCACATGCATGCAGCAATGGCACACACAACAGACACACTGGGCAGCAGTGCCACAGCATTGTGGGGAACAACAATGCAGTGCTAGGAACCTAGAGACCACCGTGGAGAGCACACACAGCAGATGGACTGGAACTGCTGTGGTGAGATGGAGATGTCGCTGCCTGGGCCACCACACAGGCAGTGGCAGCACAGTTTACACAGATGTGCCCATTGCCTGTGTGCCGCCCCAGATGGTGCAATGCACAGTGACACAGACAGCAGCATGGATGTCTGGGAGTCCATTGCTAGCAGGGGCAACATGTGCATGAGCAGTATGATGTAGGGATGTGTGGGGTCCCATGCACAGCAGCCACAGCACTAGGCAGCATAGACTGCAGGTGATGGGATTGGAACCATGGTCATGTGGCAAACAGTACACTAGTGCTGGTGCCAACATGCAATGTCAGTGTGCAGTGGGCACCAAAGGTAGGTGCAAGGGGGATATGGAGGACAGTGTGTATGGGAGGCTGCACACACCATGCAGCACAGTTGCAGGTGTTACACATGGGTGGGTACAGTGCACCTGAGGCTGCAGGACATGGATGTGTAATGGCACATTCATAGGGCATGCCATGAGGACTGGCACAGTGTCACTGGGCATTCCCCAAACACCAACCATGGTACCCTGCACAAGCATAGTGTCTTGATGTGGGGATGTGACTAATGCACCGCAGTTGTGTGCATCAACAATGGTGGACAAATGTCACACTGTGCGACAGCCACAGCAATGCTACTTGTGTACAGAGTTATCCCATATGCAACGTACAGTGTGTTGCATGCTGTGTGCCGATGCATGCTGCGTAGCATGTGGGTCACAGTATGTAACTTTTGGGGAAAGCAGGGAACACGTGGAGCTGAGCCACCAGCACGTTCAGGGCTTCAGTAGCACATGTTAGGCTGCACAGAACAGTGTAGCACAGGACACAGCTCCAAATACACTGCAGAGGGAGGCAAGTGAGTAAAGCAGTCTCAAGGACAAACAGCAGGTGGCAGTCCCAGTTGCAATGGCATGCTGGAGCAGGGCACTTAACTTCATCGATGATGAGACAGTGCTTCTCATCAGTCTGGCTGAGCAGTGAAGCAGGGTGCTGTTACCACAGGGGGCACAGAAGTCCAGCCTAGCAGACAGGGAGAGGGTGTGGTCCACCATAGGCAGCAGGCTCCAGGTGATGTCTGAAATCAGGAGAACCATGCGGAAGGTCAGACACTGATGGAATGACCTGGACTGGTGGGAGGGGTGGCTCCTTGCCCACCTGAGGAGGATGGTATGAGAGGCAGATGTCTAGATGCATGGAGGATGGTCACGCTGGTCAGGTATGTGTCACCAGTAACATGTCTGACACATAGCACATTACAGTAACCTCAACTGCACAGATGGGTACTGATGATGTCACATACCATTATGTCCCCACAGGAGAGGGCAGTGACACCGAAGGCCAGGGCAGACCCAGGTAACCTGGACTGGATGGACACAGCAGAGGACCCCACAGAGAGCAACATCGACAAGGTAGGTGAGCAGCAGTCATGACATGTATGCTGCTGTGTAGGCTACTGTGTGGGGACCAGCAGGCAGGAGGGATACAAACACACACACACACACACACAGGCAGGACCAGCACAGGTGGCCATGGCTGGTGGTTGTTGGTAGGGCACATGCACCATGGACACATGTGGGTGTGTGCCCCACACATGGTTGGTGCATGTCACAACCCATGCAGCATGACATGGCATGTTGGTGGCCTGCCAGGCTTGCATTGGTGGTTTGGGCAACATGCAGTGGGGCAGTGCATGGGTGTGTGGTGCACTCACAGGCTGTCACATTGTTTTCCAGGTGCCCATGGTGGTGTGAGGAGTGAGCAGCAGGGCCAGGATGCACAGTGGTGTACCCTGGAGTGGGTGATGTGATGCCTGAAGCAGAGCGACGCACAGGCGTACACAGCCAGGACCCAGATGATGGCCCAGGGCAGGCAACAGGTGGCACTACAGCAGGGTGTGGTGGATGCAACAGATGAGGAGGATATGGAGGAGGCAGAGGAGGATGTCCCGGCTGACTGACAGAAGAGTCGCCAGCATGCAGGGCCAGGTGACAGTGCTGTGGGACTGCCTGTGGCAGGTGACACGGCCGTCATGGCAACTGGAAGGGACACCTGTGGCACAGCTGGCTGGGTGGGTGCTGACCTGACTGGGGATGGGGATGCCCCAATGCATGGCGGTGGTGATGCAACCCCCGAACATGGTCCAGGGCAGCCTGGGATTGAAAGGGACACGTTGCCAGACAGGGACACGAGGAATGATGATGACATGCAGCCCCAGCTGCACACCCTCCGTGACTTTGCCCAGGGTCTTGGCCTGTGAATCAGGCCCATGGCAAAGCTGCTGACTGACCTACATGATGCAGTGCAAGCAAGCCCTGCTGGACTACCTGGACCAGACTGATGGACAGTGAGTGGCGGGCATGTGAGTGCAACATTATCCTGGCCCCAGTCATGCAATAGCAAACATGCCATGGACAGAGCTCATTGGGTAGTATGGACATAGATCACTGGGACATCAGGGACACTGTAGCTGTGCATGCAATGCAGTTAACTGCATCACTGTTGTAAGCCTATTGCTGTGTGTGGAGCTGTGCCCATTGCATTGTGTACCTCTTGGATCACCCTAACTGTTGATGTTGTGTGTTGCTTATGTGTTCCCAATACATTGTTGTTCCATGTGCAAGCTGTGTCTGTGTGTCATTCTGTACTGTGCATGCTCATCATCTGTCTATGCTGTATACTGGTCGGTGCCAGCCAATGTTTGGGTACCAGCCCACAGGACCTATGCAGGGCACCATGTGGATGACATGGACCGCTGTCCAGCAACATGTGGACTGCACCACATTGTGCCACAGGTTGTGTTGGTGTGACACGCTGTGCACAGTGTTAGGACACTATCCCTGTGGGCCTGTGCCACTCAGTGTAGGGGTCCTCTTAGTTCCACAGTGGCATGCCACAGTGAGTAAGCCAAACCATCAATCGACAAGGTGGGACCCCATGGTTTGGGCCTGCATGTGTCGTGCATGTGTCTTTACCAGATATGTGGGACTGGGTGGTGTGTCATGGTATGTGGCATACCACAGGGCCCACCCAGTGGACTGCAGTGTGCAGCTCTGTATGGCTGCCACGGTGGTATGCCCCATGAAGGGTACTGTGTGTGAGTGTTGGTGCTGGGTGGTATGTGGAGCTCCTTGTGTGGTGGGGAGGCAACAGTCCTACATAGGCCATGCACCTGGGTGTGGGATCATGCATGGCAAAATGGACAGGTATGGTGCCATGTTTGCCAGGGGCCATGCCTGTGCTGGTGCCCCACGCCATGGTGTGTGCACCCACTGTTCTCACTGGTCACATGGGGGGGCTCGTCTGGTTGGCGGTGGTTGGTGGTGCACAGGTGTAGGTGTGCAGTGTGAGCAGTCTATGGTATGCCATGGTGTACACACCCAGGTGCATGCAACTGCTCCCAGTGCTGGCTTTGGGGGCTGTGCAGGTGTCCAGTATGTGCCATCAGGGATGGCAGTGTGCCTATCACTAGCATGTGGGGGGGTGCTACTGTCTGAGGATGCAGGCTTGTGTGAGTGTCCCATGCTGCAATGCCATAGCGGGGTGCACCATGGCCATGGGCACTATACAGAGGATATGGGGTACATGTGCATGCAGCACAGGTATGCATGGCACATGCACCTGCACATCCATGTGTGGTGTGTGTTGTGTTGGGGTCCCTGCCCATGGACTGGTGTGCACACCGAACCACTGCATTGTGGTGGCCAGCATCGTTGGATGCCCCCCTTCTGATGCGTATGTCCAGCATGCTGCGTGCATCCTACCAGTGTGTGTGTGTGTGTGTGTGTGTGTGTGTGTGTGTGTGTGTGTGTATATATGTGTGTGTGCTGGCCTCCCCTTCCAGCCTACGGTGTCCGATGGCTCAGTCTGCACAGTGCATGGTGGCTGTACCACCGTGCTGCTGCTCTATGTAGCATCCTGCAGTATGGCACGCCCTTTCTACACCTCTGCCACAGGCAGCACTGTGTGCACCTTGTGCCTCTGTGACTGACGTCATGTCACTGGGGGTATCTGTTGTGCTGCAGCAGTCTGTGTCATATTGCAGCTGTTGTCCTCCCTACATCCGGTCCTGTTGCCAATTGCTGCCATCTGTGCAACGGGTGCTGCTGCTGGTGCTCCTTGCCCGGCCATCCACCCCTTACAGGCCAATCTACCTGCCATTGGGTGAGCCCTGTTGCAGCCTCGGGATCGGGCTGTCATGTGTTGTCCCAGCCTCCATGCAGCACTGGGTGTTGGCATGGCCATGATGTTGGTTATCACTGTACTGTTCTGTGTCTGTCCAGACTGCTCCACATCACTGACAGGTGGGTGGATGTCCTTCCCCCTGTGCCCGTCATGTTCCAGTACCCCATGTGCCTGTGCAAACCCTCAGCTGTGTTACTGGGTGTTTCGCTGCGGTTGTCTTCCATGCCCTATGTGACTGTGGCCCCCGGCAGTGTGTGCCCTACTGTGCCATGGCCATCTTCCACACCAGCATTGATGCATGGCTCCAGCCCGTCCCTGCTGTCTGTTGGGCCCACTTGTCTGTCTTCAGAGGCACTTGCATCCATTTGCTGTTTCCCATTGTCTGTGTGTGTGTGTGTGTGTGTGTGTGCCTGCCATGTCACCCACAGCCCTATCCTCAGGCATGGCTGTGCATGTCACATGCTGTGTGAGCACTGTGTCCCATAGGCATCAACGGCTGCCCTATGCCCTGTGCGCCCTTATGGCACTATCCCACATACTGTATGCTGGCTGTGTTCCCCATGCTGTGGTGGCTGTCTACTGCCCCTCTGTTGTGCCGCCACACATTGCAGTCCAGACATACCTGTGGGACTGGTGCCACACTGGCTGCCTGTTGGTGCATGCATCTTGCACTCTCCTGCAGTGCAGTTGCCATTGCCGTTGTTGCCTCTGTCTGGGAGATATGCTGCCCCATGTTGTGTTCCATGATCAAGGTCTGCCATTCTATGGCATCCATTTGGTGTATGACACACAGCCATATGTTCTGCAGTAACTTTGTTGCCTGTGTTGTTTGGCATGCCCCTTCCTGGATCCTATGTATGATGGCTGCATGGATGTCTGCCACTGTCAGCTGCAGCTGTTCCATGTGTGCAACGGTGGCAGTGGTGTGTTCTCATATGCTTTCTTGTATCCCTGCCAGCTCATACTGTGCTGCCTCCTGGGTGAGCAGGACATCCTGGCAGTATCGTGACAGGTCTTCCCCAAGGTCATCCACCAGTGGCAGTGGTGTTGCACCATGTTCGCCTTTCCCACCTGCACCTCCATGGTCTGGTGTGGCAGTGCTGTGTGCCTGGCTGTCACGGGCTACAGTGGTGGGTGCATTGTCCACCTGTCCCACCACAGGGCCATCCCCTCTGTCCCCCTTCTGCTACATGTCTACCATGGTCTGTTGCTGGTCTGTAGTTCTGGCCACAGGTGTGCTTTGCCCAATGGTTCTGCTGCTGTTGAACGGCATGGCATCGCTGTTGGTATCACTTCCCTCTTGGTCATCTGCCTCACTATCTGTCACCCTCCTGTGGGCCTGGCTCACTGTGCTGTCACTGGTGGATGTCTGTTGTTGTTCCTCATCACTGCTGCTGTAATTGCTGTGCTCTGCCGCTTCTCTGTAACTGTGGGTCACAGCATGGCATTGTGGCGGTGCTGCCTGACTGGCTGTGGCATGTTGTTTGGCCGCTGTGGTCCAGGCACCTGCTGGGTATACAGATGGATGTGTACAGTGCATTACCTCTGGTGCCCACGTGCCAGTATGTGTCCAGTGCCATGGTGCATGTCCAGCCTGTGGCACCTGGTGGGGGGTCACCTTCAGCATCTCCTGCTTCTGCATGGGGGTCCAGGCCACCCTATGTGTCTCTGCGCCTGACCCCTGGGTCTCTGCCCATTGTGGGTCCCTGGTGGCCCTGTGGTGCATTGGCCTCCATTGGTAGTGCCACATCAGCTGTCTACACAGTGCTGCCACCCACCACATGCATGCCTGGTACTTATCTTGTGCATGTTGTTGCTGATACAGGTCTAGCTCTGTGTCATCCTGTATGCTGCGCATGCTGATCTGTGCCACTACACGTTCCTCATGTCTGCTGAGGGCTGTGGTTGTGTGGGTCCTCCTCCTGTTGACATTATGCAGCACCTGTTGTGGGCTGCCTTCTCCTTGGCATGGCACTTGATGTCACAATGCCGCTTCTGCAGCTCCCTCACACTACACTTGCTTGGTGCCACTGCATTCGCTAGTCTGATTACTTTGTCCCATGCCTCCTGCCACTGCATCCGTACCTTCTGGTCCCCTCCCTGGGACAGTAGCAGGTCTACCTGTTGAGCGTCACACACAGGTCAGGGCCTTGCACCATTACCCATCATGCTCTTATCCTCCTGCCACATGTCACACCTACCTGGGCCTCTATTGCATCCAGGAGGATGTCTGTCTCCTGATCCGTGAAGTTCTTTTTCCTGGCGTGCCCAGTCTTTTTCCTCCATTTCCCTGGGGTTGGCTACCCCCTCTCTTCTTGCTGCGCCCTCCATGGTTTGACCATTCCTCCACCCCTTGTGTTTAGACACTGCCTACACCTTACATTTCACCTACGCTATTTATTTGATGCACTGTGCATTCTTACGCCATGTGCGCTGCATCAGGTGCATGGTGCGTTCCTTACAGAACAGGGTGCATTGCTGATGATGCAGGGGGCTTTGATGCACGGTCCGTCCAACGCACCTTGCACTGCTCTAAGGTCATCTTTGAGAATCAGGCCCTATATCTATAGGTGTATTATTAATTCCTGTTTAATGTTTTCATAGAAGCATAAATGATTTGTACCGCGTGCTCTATTTTTTTTAAATCCATGCTATTTTTTATCCATATAACCCAATAAGTTCAAACTTTCCACTATTTTTAATTTCAGTATACTCTCAGTGACTTTTCCCAGGATTGCAGTCAGGCTTACTGGCCTATAATTTGTCACTACTGATCTCTTTCCCTTTTTAAATAAGGGCACAACAAAAGCCTGCCTCCAATCTTCAGGCACTTCTCCTGTTCTAAAGGACTCATTAAATATCCATACCAAGGCATCTGATATTAATGGTAGCACCTCTTTAATATATCTTGGATGCAACAAATCAGGCCCAGCAGATTTGTGTACCTTTATCATATTTATTATTCTTTCCACTCCTTCCTTTGTAGTTACTATTTCTAGGCTGTTGATTTTTATTTACTTTCACGTTCTTTACATCTTTCCCTCCCTCAAAGACTGATACAAAAAATTAATTTAATACATTAACCATCTCATCAGAATCCTTAATTTCCCTACCATCAATGTTTAGTGGTCCTATGCCTTGTTTATCTTTCCTCTGTTGATTTATATATGTATAAAAACGTTTCCCATTATCCTTTCTATAGGCCAACTTAGCTTCCAATTTCCTTCCTTCCTTCCTTCCTTCTATTCTGTTTCACTTTCCTTAAACAATTTCTATAGTACAGTACCGTGTCCTCTGTTCCTAATATTTTCATTCTTTTGAATGCTTTCTTTTTCTTTAGACAAGCTTTTATTACCTTACTAGTTCTTTATGCTCATCCTTTTTGTGTTTCCTTGTATGTCTTGAAGGCTCTTTTTTTCCCCCTTACTTTCTCAGCCACTGCCTTCAAGAACCATAATGGTCTTTTACTCTTGCTATGCACTGTGAGACAGTGACCCGTTACTTTTGTTATGACTCTCTTGAAACTAGACCCCTGTTTTTCCATATCTCCCCCTGTACCTTCTGCTGCTAGGAGTCTTTTGAGATTTCTACCCATCTCCTTAAAGTTAGCCTTCCTGAAATCTAGGACCTTTATCCTTGTATGGTTGCCTCCCCCACTGTGGTAACCTTAAATCATACTGTCCTGTGGTCACTCGTACCAAAGGGAATGCCCACATCCTCATCTGTGATCCTGTCCCGTTGGTCAGGACTAAATCCAGTATAGCCTCCTTGTGGGTAGGTTCTGCTACAAGCTGTCTTAAGTTTGCCCCATTCAGTGGCATCATGAAGTCCCTGCTCCTTGTTGTACTTGCAGTCTGAGTGCTCCAAGCTACTTCAGACATGTTGAAGTCACCTATCAGAAGCAGTTCCCCTTTGGTTACCATTTTGTGGATGGTTTCCACAACAGCTTCATTGGATTCCTCCCCTTGCACCCAAGGCCTGCAGATCACTCCAGTGTGAATGGCTGTCCTTTTTCCCAGCTCCAGGGTGACCCACAGTGCCTCTTCTCCTTCTTTTTAACCCTTTAGTCTCTGTTGTTTTAAATCCCACCATCAGATACCTAGTTCTCCCCTTCTCCCTTCCCTATCCTTTGTAAAAAGTGTGTATCCTGATATGGCTATATCCCAGTCACGATTCTCTGTGTACCATGTTTCTGTAATAGCTACTATCTCCAGGTCTGCATCTTCCATTAATGCCATTAGGTCTGGGATGTTGTTCCTCAGAATGTGGGCTTTTGTGCACATTATTTTCCACATTGTGCACACACACCCTTTTCCCTTTTTTCTGGCCCTATGAGGTTTTTAGGTTCTGTCTTCTGTTCTCCACACAACTGTGTCTAATTTATTTATTGGTTTGATAGTGCCTTGTACTAATTGGTTTCTCCCATATTTCAGATATGTTATATGGGGGTGGGCTATCTTTATCCCCCTGACTGCTTCTGTCTCCCCCCTTGGCAAGTTCAAATGCTCATGGAGGAAGCATTTGAAATTTTCAGGGTGGATA
The DNA here is from genome assembly GCA_016271365.2 of Neoceratodus forsteri. NCBI lineage: Eukaryota > Metazoa > Chordata > Ceratodontiformes > Ceratodontidae > Neoceratodus > Neoceratodus forsteri. The sequence continues at coordinate 387,160,488 of CM057457.1, read as the reverse complement.
CCTTTGCACCCCCAGATAGATATAGGACATTTGGTGAATACAGGCCTTCATCGATCCAGGTGAGATCCCAGTTACCAATGAAGACATACCCTTCCTGTCTGCACCACTTCCTCAGCCATGTGTTGAATTCTATGGTGTGAATGTCTCGACCCTCTCCCTTGCCATGGACAGGTAGAACCTCTGAGAAGGTAACAGAATGCACTACTTGTCCAAGACTCCACCCCAGTTCCCTAAATTTATCTGCCACTTTTTCTACAACTGTCCCCTCACCTGACAGGTCATTTGTCTCCATGTGGACAATGACGGCCAGCTCCCCCCTCCTTGCTACTTCCCTAGCAATCCCTAGGATCCACCTGTCCTCCCTCTAAACTCTGTCTGCAACCATTCAACAAATTCTAGTCAGAGTCAATAAGACTGCAAAATGATGTTTAGTGAATGTTCATGATATCACGAATTAGTACAGTGTTTTGCTGTTAAAGGTTCTATTTAAAATTTGTCATATTACATGTAATATGGCATACAGTGTCATATATGAGTGACATTAGCATATGGCACAACCTCAGGATATGAGGAGACTCACAAAGTTACAGCTTGCAATAAAGGTAATGAAAAGTATAACATCAAACCTGGTATTAACAACCCACAAGGCACATTTTCATCAGTTGGTTAGTACATGTAATTATTTAAAAAAGCTTTACATATAAACCACAATCCCAGTAAGTATCCATTTATATATAAGTCCATTTTGCACAAGTTAGGGTGAAGGACTGAGGATATAACATTGTTCAGGTATTCATACATATATATTCCTTCTCTTGAGAGACATTTTCTCTAGAACAATGTACCAATGAACTTTGCAATATAAAATACAAATGGCAGGCATATATCATTAAAAAAACAATAAAAAGCAGAACATTAGTATATCAAATGTTAATGTAGTCATAATCATAATACAATAAAACACTTCTATTGCAAAGTATGCCATATTTATATGCTGGAAATACAGATTGTCTATATAAATCTTACAGAAAGTGCAAAAGTTTAAAGTAATCATTCACATCTGGGCTATCCCCCCAGGTATAGATCCATTATTATCATCAGTGTCAGTGGTTCAGTAGGTAGCACACTCGCCTCTGAGGCCGGGAGATCAAAGGGCTGTGGGTTCAGTTCCCACATCTGGCACTTGGGTTAATATCCCAGTACTGACACTGTAGTGCAGCATGAGAGGGGTGCTGCACTTCTGAGGTGCCGTCTTTCGGATGAGACGTTAAACCGAGGTCCCATCTGCTTGGATTGGTGGTAGTTCAGGTGGATGTTAAAGATCCCATGGCACTTATCGAAAAGAGTAGGGGAATTTCCCCGGTGTCCTGGCCAAATTTCCCTCATTCACTAAAAATACCACCAACAGCTTAATCTGGTTCAAGGTCAGTTGGCATTCATCTGTATCCCCCTCCCCCGGGTCGTGCCTGAAAATAGGCAGGATTTGTCTAGTGCACTTACCCGGTCAACAAAAGCTAAATAAATAAATAAAAATAAATTATGGCTGAGCATCGGATATAATAATGCCCTGCTTTTTAGAATAGATTCCTGACATTTGGAATCATTGTATTACAGAGTTCATTGGTTCCACAGTCCTAAAGAAAATGACTCACAAGAGAAAGGATATATAAATGAATACATGCACATTTTACATACTCAGTGCTTCGCTCCAGCATCCACAAAATGAATGTCTATGATGTTTATATTTCCTGATATTGTAGTTTATATGTAATGCTTTTTTTCTAATTACATGTACCAACCAACTGTGAAACTATGCCTTGTGGGTAGTTTATACAGGTTTGATATTATACTTTTCATTACCTTTATTTGCCGGTTTTAATTTTACAAGTGCCTTTTCGTATCCTGAGTATACATCACATTTGTTGTTTTAAATTTTTAATTTGCACACATCACTGGTGGTGGATACTATGGTAACTGGTTACAACAGAGCTACAAGTATAGCACAAGGAGAAACAGCAATGTCTGAATGGCATATCACGGACAGTGACAGGGATTAAACAGTGCTGTGCAGTATACGCTACCCAAGTCATTATCCATAGTGCTAGGACGAGGACAAGGGCTGGGGAATCAAGGAGGCCATCTGGGCTGCTCCTGTGGTGGAGACGACCGAGACATGGGGCAGCTTGGTCACAATATTGGTGGAGACCAGGGTTCTCGTCTTGGTCTCTGAAATCTTGTTTTTCCCCATAATTCAACTTGTACTCAGAGCTCATTATTGTAGTTAGGGGCATGGGGGGGCAGAGCCCCCCGCTAAAATAAAAATTTTGGACTGGTAGTGGTTATCAGTGTGCTTTGCAACTGCTTCGAATGGTGCTACCTTTACTTGTGGCATTTGTTCCTGCTGCTGTTCTGCATAGTTCTGTATGGATGGCACTGTTATTGCCAGCACTGTTCATACATGAGCTATTCAGACTTACTGCTGGGTAATATAAGGGAATTTCTGCATTCAGTAACTCTGATAAAGCTCTGCTTCTGGAGTGAACCTTTAGTTGATTTTGCCGCAATCTGGCATAGCATTGGTCCTTATACTCCAGTTCATACAACAGAGAATGAGGAGCAAGAAAGCTATAAGCTCATGATCGCTCCTATACTATCACATAAACTTAATACTATTTCAGGTTTGCATCTGTGAGCAGAAACGCATCCAGGCATTTTTTTAAATTCCATGGAAACATAGAAGTTGACGGCAGATAAGGACCGCAAGGCCCATCCAGTCTGCCCATTTCTTTTTCTACCATATAAATGTGCCATCGGGCTTTGCTCTGTCAGTGGCCTATCTATTCATACTCATCTGCATTGCTCCCTTATGCCTATCCCATGCCTGTTTGAAGCCCTGCACTGTATTCATAGCCACCACTTCTTGTGGTAAGCCATTCCATGCATCCACCACCCTTTCTGTGAAAAATAATTTCCTCACATTCCCCCTTAGTCGGCTCCCTCTAATCTCATGCTGTGTCCTCTTGTCCTGCTATTTTTCTTATATTTAAACATGTTAGACTCTTTCACCTTGTTAATGCCGTTAAGGTGTTTGAATGTCTCGATCATATCACCTCTCTCCCTCCTTTGCTCAAGGGTATACATATTGAGCTATGTTAATCTGTCCTCATATGTCTTCTCATGCAGTCCCTGCACTATTTTGGTTGCCCTCTCTGGACTGCCTCAATTTGGTTTATGTCCTTGTGAAGGTGTGGCCTCCAATACTGCACGCAGTACTCCAGATGGGACCTAACCAGTGTCTTGTAAAGAGGGATTATTACCTCCCTCTTATGACTTGTGATATCCCTCCTAATACCACCTAACATCCCCCTAGCCTTACCTACTGCTTTAGAGGTCTGCTTGGATGATTTTAGTTAATCGGTGATGATGATGCCCAAGTCTCTTTCTTCCTTTGTGACTGCCAGCAACTCCCCTCCCAGCCTAAAGGTAGTTTCAGGGTTTCTCTTCCCTATGTGCATGATCTTGCACTGCTTTGCATTAAATCCCAGTTGCCACTCTTCTGACCATTTTGCTAGTTTATCCAGATCTCTTCTCATTCTGCCCACCCATCTGGATCATCTACTCTGTTGCAGATCTTGGTGTCATCTGCAAGCAGAAAAGCCTTACCCTCTAGTCTATCTGCAAGGTCACTAATGAAGATATTTGGCCCCAGGACTGATCCCTGAGGTACCCTACTTGTGACTTGCATCTCTTCTGACTGTATACCATTTACCACCACTCTCTGTATTCTGCCCGTCAACCAGTTTGCCACCCAGTTGACCAACTTTTGACCCACCCCGAGCCTACCATCTTATTTATCAATCTTCTATGTGGAACAGTGTCAAAGTTTTGCTGAAGTCAAGGTAGGTGACTCCAACTGCTCCTTGGTTCACCACTCTGGATACCCAGTCAAAGAAATCTATGAGATTAGTTTGACAGGACCTTCCTTTTGTAAACCCATTCTGTCTTGGATCCTGTGCCCTATAGTTCAGATGTTGCACTATCCTTTCCTTAAGGAGTTCCTCCATAATCTTGTCCACTACTGAGGTAAGACTGACTGGTCTGTAGTTCCCTGCTACCACTCTTGTGGGCGGGGATCACATGAGCCCTTCTCCAGTCTTCTGGGACCTCTCCTGTGCTCAGAGACTCACTAAACAGTTCTGCTAATGGGTCTGCTAGTTCCACCCTTAGGTCCTTAAGTACCCTGGGATGTATGCCATCAGGTCCCATTGTCTTATCCACCCTGAGCTTAGCGAGCTTTTGTAGGACCCTTTCTATTGTGAAGGGAGTAGTGCTCACCTCCCTCCCCCCTGTGTCCATGCTGCTGAGCTGTGGGCCCAGCCCTACCTTCTCTTCAGTAAATACTGAGCAAAAGTATTTATTTAGGATAGATGCTTTGACAGGGTTCTCCTCCTCATGTGCCCCCTTTTCTCCATTGAGCTTAGCAATACCCCCTCTGGACTTTCTCCTTTCACTAATGTATCTGTAGAAAGTCTTGTCATCTTGTTTTACTATTCATGCTAGTGTTTCCTCAGTTTGGGACTTTGCCTGCCTTACTACCTTCCTGGCTTCCCTTAGGGCAGTTTAGTATGCCTCCCTATCTTCATCCCGCTGTGTTCCCTTATATTTCCTGAAGGCCAGCCTTTTGGCTCTGACCTTTTCTGCTACTGTATTTGAGAACCAAAGTGGTTTCCTTCTTCTTTTGCACTTCCTTTTCTAACACAATGGGATGTTGCTTTAAGTATTGCATCCTTAATGCTTGCCCACTTAGCTTGTACCTCCTCACCTGTGTTTCTTTTTGCCAGGGCTAGCTTAACTCTGTTGGCCATCTTATCAAAGTTAGCTCCTCTGAAGTCCCATATTTTTGCCTTGGAATGGGATGATTCAGATGTAGTTGCCAAATTGAACCATACCATGTGATGGTCACTGGCCCCCAGGTGACCTTCTACCTGGAGATCTGTGATCCCTTCCTTGTTAGTCAGTACTAGATCTAGGATAGCCCTGTCTCTTGTGGGTTGTTGTACCAGTTGTTTGAGGCCCTCCCCCTGCAGGGAATCTACCATGTGTCTAGTTCTGGCAGATGTTCCTGCTGGTATTGACCAATCTGTATCCGGCATGTTGAAGTCTCCCATTATCAGAACATCCCCTTTAGCTGTCATGTTTTTAATGTGTCTATGTCCTCCCCCTGGTCTGGGGACCTGTAGACAACCCCGGTTCTAATGGCTGTCCCATTTCCTGTTTCCAAGGCAACCCACAGTTCTTCTGGCTCCTTATGTGTATTCTGAATTTCTGTAGCTTTGATATTTTCATTGACACAGGCCACCTTCACCCCTTTTTGTACCTCGGTCTCTTCTGAACAATACATAGCCAGGTACTGAAGTCTCTCAAGTGTAGTTACTGGTAAACCACATCTCACTAATTGCTACTATGTCCAGTTTAGCCTCTGACATTATTGCCTGAAGGTCTGGGATCTTATTTCCCAGGCTGTGAGCATCTGTGTACATGATTTTCCATTGGCCAGATTTCAGTGTGTTGGTTGTTGGGTGAGGTTTGGCATTTCCCTGTGTGTCATATGGGGAGATGGATCTTCGTTCTTACCTGGTGATGTAAATGAACTGCAAACATGCTGAATCCCCGTTTGACCACTAGCTGAGGGGGGAAGGGTGTACTTCCCGTTCGACATATGGGGTGCTGCACCCCTCTCCCAATTTGCTAGTTTAAATGTTCTGCAAAGACGTCAAACTTCTGCCCCAATGCACTGACTCCCTCCTTAGTCAGATACAGTCTTTCAAATTGAAGGCACTTTTGCTCCCAGAACTGTTGCCAGTTCCCTACAAATGTGTCCTTTTTCCTAGCACCAGCTCTTGAGCCACATGTTTAGCTCCCCTATCTCCCCTTCTCTGACCTTCCATCCATCTGCCCCTCTCCCAGACTGGCAGGATCTCAGAGAAGGAGATGCCGGACGAAATGGATGATAGTTTGTCACCCAGCCTGGTCAGGTGTTCCTTGGTCTCCTCAACTGACCGGCTGGTGAGATCATTAGTCCCTATGTGTACCAGGATGTCAATGGTTTCTCCTGCTTTGTGAACAATTTTAGCAATGCGGTCAGTGTCACTCCATGCTGATGTACCTGGGAGACATCTGACCATTACCCCTGGCTGGAGATGGGTATCAACTCCCCGAATCATGGAGTCTCCTATGATCAGAAGTTTTCTGGATTTCCTTTTTGCTTTTTTTGTTTTGGTTACTGATTTGGGTGAGTTTTGCTGTGCTAGCTCCTGTGCTGCAGTGTCCTGCTCTGCAGTGTCCTCTGCCCCTGTTCCTGTTTAGTTTTGCCAATAATTACTTCTATGGGCAAATTGTTCCATGGTTTTATAACCCAAAAAGTAAAAAATAATTTTCTATTACTATTATGAAAATATTTTCCCTCCAGTTGTAGCAGATGTCCTCTAATGTTATACTTGCTGTCCTTAAAGACCAATCTGAGTTCAGATATCAGGTTTGGGTCATTTATAAGCTAGGAACAGTAAGTTCACTTAGTAAGTAACACTAAGTCACCAAGTTTCTAGTAACATCAGATTCAGGGTAATAAATCTGTCATTATATGATGTGTTATAAAGACCATTTAAATGTTTGCTGAATTTTCTTTGTACTTTCTCTAGTTGAGTACAGGTTGATTTCTTGTACAGGCACCATAACTGGGATACATATTCCAAATGCGGTCTGACATAAGCCCAACATAGAGTCATCAAAATATTGTGATCTCGTGACTTTATAGTACATAAACTGGAGCACATTACATTGTTGGTTTTACAGATGACCTGACTAACTTGATTTGAGTTTTCCATATTATTTGAGATAATAATTCCTAGATCTTTTCATCTGTTGTGATTAGTAGGGTAGGGTCACCTAGAGTATAGAGTGTATTTGGGTTTTAAGGCCCCAAATGCATAAACTTGCATTTTTGTTTACTGACTTACTTTCATACCCCATCAATTTACCCAATCAGAGAGTTTATTCAAATCTTGTTGTATTGTTTCAACTTTAGTTGGAGTAGCACATAGGTCACTACACCTGACATCATCTGCATTCTTGGCTGAAGTATAAATGCATTTTTGTGTCATATCTGAGATGAAAATCTGGCATAGTAGTTTTAAATCTATGTTTAAAACTTATTTATTTTCATTGGCCTTCCCAGACTAAATGATTGTTGAATAATTATGCTGCTTTTGGTTTTTATCTGGTTTTATATTTGTTGTAACAATGTGTGCAGCACCTTGACATTGAAAAGCACTATACAAATAAAGAGTGAATGACTGATTGAATAGACAGGGACCCAATACTGAGCCCTGCGGTACCCCACTAGACACAAGACCAATGTCGGAAAGTACACCATTTATCAGTATGCACTGTGTCCTGTTACCCAACCAGCTACATGTCCAGTTGGTAATTTGAATATTTAGATTAAGATCTAATAGTTTGACTTTTAATGCCCAGTGAGGCATAATGTCAAAAGATTTATTGAAGTCTATAAAAATTACATTATATGGGATTCTCTTATCAAGTTCAGAGCTAACAGTCTCATAAAAGCACATTATATTAGTGAGGCAGACTCTGTCTTGTTTAAACCCTGCTGGTCAGGGTCCTGTATATCTAGAATTGGAGTGATTAAATCCTTGATTAAACCTTCTAAATATTTTACAGACAGATGAGGTTAAACTAATTGGTCTGTAATTCTCCTGTACTGATTTTGTTCCATTTTTAAGGATGGGGACAACATGCCCATGTTTCCAGTCTTGTGGGACATGGCTATTTAATAAGCTTTTCTCAAAGTTTATTTTTAAGGGATGAGTCAGTCAGGCAGAATATATAATAGATGGCCATAAATCTTGTCAGGTCCAAAGCTTGTGTTATTTATTTGGGCTATTAGTTTGGAATAAATCTGGCCCCAATTAAAAATGATCTGACTAGAATCCACAGGATTAATGCCAGTTCTGCTCTGTATATTCTCATTATCTTTATAAAATATTTCACAAAATGTTATGTTAATTAGATTGGTCATGGTAAGAAGTGCCATTGTGTACAATGGGCCCTACTTGATAATTTATTCTTTTTTTATTTAATTTATATAACAGAAAATTATTTACTATTATTTTTTTCTGTTCTAGCCAGGTTGTGTTCCCAGCTGATTTTGCTTTCCTTGTCTTAGTTTTGCATTTTTTTCTGTATAGACTTCTCTTTACTTTTTGTAGTTTGGATTTTTAGATACAACCTATATTTTTTAATTTAAGTCATCTTTTTATTGATTTATTTAACCATTTAGGATGGTGTTCTATATGGGAATGCTTCTTGACTGGGTATATACTCTTCCATAAGACAATGTAATGTATGTTTAAAGCAATTCCAACTTCATATGTACCCCAGCAAATTGAATTTAGACATTCCTTCATGCTTAATTAATCAGCTTTGTCATATTGATATACTTCAGTCAACCCTATGTTGGGTATGAAATCCATTTGTAAAGTGAAAGAAACAGAATTATGGTCACTGTGAGGGACAGTGAAAAAGCAGGGATACTGAATGAATACTTCTGCTCAGTACTCACAAAAGAGGAGGGGGAGGTACCTAATCCAATTAACAGAAGCACTCTGGATACGGGGGTCAATCCCAGTCCTTTCACAGAAGAAAGAGTTCTGAAAGAACTCCTAAAACTGAAGGTGGACAAAGCAATGGGGCCTGACGGGATTCACCCCAGAATTCTAAAAGAATTAAGGGGAGAACTAGTGACACCACTGACTACCCTTTTTAACAAATCATGGGAGGATGGTGTGGTACCTGAGGACTGGAGAAAGGCAGATGTGATTCCCCCTTCACAAAAGTGGGAGCAAGACAGAGGCAGGAAACTATAGACCTGTCAGTTTGACCTCTGTGGTTGGGAAAGTGATGGAATCGTTTCTGAAGAAAAGAACTGTTGAGTACTTAGAGGCCAGTGAGACACAGAACCCAAGGCAGCATGGGTTCACAGTGGGAAGGTCATGTCAGATGAATCTAATTGATTTCTTTGACTGGGTGACCAAAGTAGTAGACCAAGGAGGGGCTGTGGACATGGCCTACCTAGACTTTAGCAAGGCATTTGACACAGTCCCACACAAAAGATTAATAAACAAATTAACTAGCCTAGAAGTGGGTCCCAGGGTGGTAGCCTGGGTAAAACACTGGCTGGACAACAAGAAACAGAAGGTAATTGTACATGGAGTCCACTCTGAAGAAAGGGGGTTACTAGTGGGGTACCGCAGGATTCAGTTCTGGGTCCAATCCTTTTTAATGTCTTTATAAGTGACATTGCAGAGGGATTGGAAGGAAAAGTATGCCTCTTGGCAGATGGTACAAAGATCTGCAACAGGGTTGATACACAAGGAGGCGTGGAAAGGATGAGAAGGGACTTGACAAGGTTGGAGGAATGGTCAGAAGTATGGCAGCTTGGATTCAGTACAAAGAAGTGCAAAATCATGCACTTGGGAAACAAAAACCCAGGGAAAGATTACACAATGGTGGAGAGGTAGTAACAATAACTAAAATGGAAAGGGACCCGGGGGTAATCATATCAGATGACCTTAAGGTTAACAATTAATGTGCGAAGACAGTAGGGAGGGTTGGGGGGGGATACTGGTATGCACAGGGAGAGATATCACCAGCAGAAAACAGGAAGTTGTTATCCCTCTGTACAGACAGTTGGTGAGACCCCATCTGGAGTACTGCGTCCAGTTCTGGAGACTCCATCTCTGCAAGGACATAGGATGGAGGCGATCCAGAGGAGGGCAACTAAAATGGTGCTGGTTCTGCAAGAGAAGCCATAAGGCAATTCTTGTGGGGGTATCCTAGGTCCTCTTGTTGGAGTAAGAATGTGCTGATATAACTGAAGTTGTTTGTAGGTGGAGATGAGTTTTTAACCATTTCTGAAACCAGCTGTTTTTTAGTCCAATCAATTGTGCCCAGATTAAAGTCACCAGTAACAATAATATCACCTAGCTCAGTGGCATTTTCAATTTCTGTTATTATGGTATCAGAATAGTCAGAAGAGGGGTCTGGAGGTCTATAACAAATACCAAGTGTAAGTCATTGTGAGTTTAGGGGTATAGTTAACCCAAACAGTCTTCTGTTTCAAGATCATGCTTTCTGATTTGATCTGAAAACTCTATTGTATGTATACAGTTATTAATTAACAGAGCCACCCCCTCCACCTTTCTTGATAGGACAATTTAATCTGTATAGATTATATCCAAAGATATGAGTATCCCATGATGCTTTATTGCCCCATATCTCAGAGATCGAGATAACATCAATATTATCTTGATCTGATTGGATTCTTAATTTGTCTAACTTGTTATTCAGACTTTTAACATTGAAATACATACAATTTAATTTAGTTTTATTATGAGTGAGTTTGACTTATTCCTTATTGGTAGTTACATCTGGTGTTTTTAGAGGAGGGGAAATGTTCCCCTTCTCCTGGTTTTATTAGTTTAAATGTAGTGAGGTTGTATTACCTATATGTTTGTCAAATAAAAAAATTCCCCTGTGGCTTAAATGTAATCTGTCTAAATTTAGGTCTATTTTAAATTCTTCCCAAAGAGTGATACATGTCAGACCCTGCTTCAAACACCATTTACGTAACCATTCCATTTACTGTATGGTTGTGATTATCTTTATTTGGTATTCAGTAGCCCTGGAATTGGTAGAATTTCAGATATACAAATATCACTTCCTAATTCTACAAGTTTATTTGTCAATGCAAACAAAGTCTTGCTTGATTTTATCCACAGGATAAGAAAGTACAGTTACGTAAGAACTTATTAGATCTTCGAGAGAGGCTCTTGCAGTAGGTAATTACATATAGGACTAATGCCGGCAGGCGGCAGGACCCCACAGAAAAATTTCTAGCTAGCAGTCCTGGCGAGGGACCACCCCCACATCAGGTGACCGGCGTCAGGAGACGTCGGTATAAAGGGGTGGTCCCTGACGCCCGCCTTCAAGTTTTTTCCCGCCATGGGCCAGAAAGGCCGGAGAGAGGAATGGATATTTCTCTCACTGGAAAAGGAGCGGAAAAAGCCTAGGGGGTTGGAGGCAGGAAAGTATTACCTACTGCAAGAGCCTCTCTCGAAGATCTACTGTTACGGTAAGTTTTTACGTAACTGTACTATCTTACTTTGAGAGGGTTCTTACAGTAGGTAATTACATATAGGACTGAATCCCAAACAGTCTGGGACAAAGCGAGGCACTGGGAGGAGGAACACTACTCCAAAAAGCAGTTCTAGCTGTGCAAGCCTCAATATAAGAGGCTTTGCAGAACAGCCAACCTGAAGCCTGCTCTACGGCGAGAGGCAACATCCAAACTGTAGTGTTTAGTAAAGGTATGGACAGAAGTCCAGGTGGCGGCAGCATAGATGTCTGCCGCAGACACATTCTTGAAACAAGCCACTGAGGCAGCTACTCCTCTTGTGGAGTGGCCTCTGACTTGACCCGGGAGGGTCTTGTTGTGTTTATCATAACAGAAAGTGAAGCAATGAGCCAACCACTTAGGCATTGCTTGGAAACAACATTGCCTTCCCTTTTGTGAGCAAAAGAGACAAACAATTGATTAGTCTTTCTGAGATCCTTCGTCCTGTTGGTATAGTATCTCAGAATCTAGTGAACATCCATAGTATGGAGTAAATACTCCCCTTGATTAGAGTACTGCATGAAAAAGGCAGGTAACTCTATGGACTGATTTAGAGTAGACTCTGCTATTCCTCTAGGAAGAAACTTAGGATTCGTGTGAAGAGCAACACATTCCTTGTGAAAAATCAAGTATGGGATTTAACACATCAGGGCCTGGAACTTAGAAATTCTCCAAGCAGAAGTAATAGCCACCAGGAAGAGAGTCTTCCATGGAAGGAACTTCAGATATGCAGAAGCTGCAGGTTCGAAGGGAGGAAGAGTAAGTTTCTCGAGAACAAAGTTCAAGTCCCAAGGGGGAGCAGGAGTACAGATGGGGGGTCTCAGATGGAGGACCCCTCTGAGAAAGGTCTTAGAGACCTCCAACTGAGCAAAAGTTCTGTCTGCAAAGGAAACATGATAGGCCCGAGATGGCCACCACGTGTACCTTCAGAGAAGAATGGCTGAGACCCAGGACAAACAGATGACGTAGATATTCTAGCAGAAGCCCCACTAAGCAGGAAAAGGGTTCCATGTTCTTGGAAGCGGCCCAGATAGTGAATCTTTTCCACTTTATGACGTAAGTGGATCTGGTGGAGGGTTTCCTGGCCTCCACCAAAATCTCCGCCACTTGGGGAGACACCCCAAAATGGAATTGAGCTAGATCTGCAGGAGCCATACATGCAGCTGAAGGGATTTGAGACCTGGATAGACCAGGGTCCCCTGATCCTGGGTCAGCAAACCTTGAGATAGAGGAAGAGGAAGATCCTCTGAGTATTGTAGAAAAGAGAACCAAACTTGCCTGGGCCAGAAAGGAGCAATCAGAATCATTTGTGCTCCTTCTGAAGCTAGTTTCTGCAAGACTTGTGGGATAAGTGGAATTGGGGGGAAAGGCATAGATGAATCTGTCCTTCCAGTCTAGAGACAGAGCATCGCTCCAAAAAGCACCTCGCTCTGGAACGAGCGAGCAAAATACGGGAAGTTTTGCGTTTTGAGAGGATGTAAACATGTCGACTTGTGGTGTTCCCCAAAGCCGGAAGATACTGTCTAGGACCCCTTAGTCCAGGTCCCACTCATGGGTCAGAGCAGAAGAGCGACTTAGCTTGTCTGCCAGGGTGTTGTCGACTCCCAGAACGTGAATTGCTGTGAGGTGAATGTCATGTTGTGTTGCCCAATCCCAAACCCTCACTGTCTCCCTGCAAAGAGGGTAGGACTGAGTCCCTCCCTGTTTGTTGATGTACCAAACCATGCACATGTTTTCTGTCTGGATGGCTAGGTGGCTGGAAAGAATGTATTGGTGAAGGGCTTGGAGAGCGTACAACACTGCTCGAAGCTCGAGCACACTGATGTGGAGAGCCTGTTCTAGCTTGGACCAGGAGCCCTGGGTCTGATGAGGGCCTAGATGGGCTCCCCAACCTTCGCCCAATGCGTCTGTCATTACAGTCTGGGAGGGGGGGAGGATGAAAGAAGGGAACTCCCCAAAGCAGGTTCTCTTGCATCATCCACCACTGCAAGTCTCGAAGCATCGTCAAGGAGACCAGAACTGGGTGATTTAGGTCATCCACTAACTGATCCCATTGGGAGCGTAGAGTTCACCGGGGAAATTCTCATGTGGAGTCAAGCGCGAGGAACTGTCGGGATAGCAGCCACCATAAGCCCAAGGAGGCAAAGAACCAACCTTGCAGTGACAGTCCTGTGGTCAGACAGCAGACTTATTTGGGTCTGGAGGGTGGACACCCTGTCCGGAGGCAGGAAGGCCTTGCCCGTGGTTGTATTGAGAATCACCCCAATAAACTGTAGTTTCTGGGATGGGAACAGATGAGACTTGGAATGGTTGATGGTAATACCCAGGCAGGCAAAAACCTGTTGGGTAAAGGAGAGGCAGCACAGAAGCTCCTTCCTGGATGAGGCCACCAGGAGCCAGTCGTCCAGGTGCGGGAAAACCTGCGCTCTCCTGGTACGTAGGTGGGCTGCCACCACTGCCAGGCATTTGGTAAATACTCGGGGAGCCAAGGATAGACCAGACGGGAGCACCTTGAACTGGTAATGGTCCCCCTGGAACACAAAACAAAGGTATCTGTGGTGGGACGGGCGAATGGAAATGGGCAGGTAAGCATCCTGCATATCCGGAGCACACAGCCATTGACCCAGCCAGAGAAGGGGCAGAAGGCTCTGCAATGAGAGCATCCTGAACCTTTTGTATTTTACGAAAAGATTCATGGAACTGAGATCCAAAATTGGTCTGAGATCTCCTGTCTTCTTTGGGACCAGAAAGAAATGGGAATAGTAACCTGTCCCTTGCAGATGAAGGGGAATGGGTTCTATTGCTTGTTTCAACAGGGAGCTGAAATTTCCTCCTGGACCAAGAGAAGATGTTCTCTTGAATACAAAAACTTCAGAGGTGAGTGACGAGGTGGTTTCTGAAGAAACTCTATTGAATGTTCTTCTGTTATGAGCTGGAGCACCCAAGAATCTGTGGTTATCCTCTCCCAGCCCGGAAGATGGAGGGAAAACCTTCCTCCTATCAGTTCCTCCAGGGAGTCCGGAGGCTGTGGGGGAGAGAGAAGGAGTCAGATGGTGTGGGGCAGTGCCACAGCTGAAGCACCCACTGCTTTTTTGGGTGGAGGGGCTTAGCAGTTGTGAGGGCCCGGCGTTTTGTGGCCTGCCTGCCCTGGAGTTTCGCCTTGGGCTGATTCTGTCTGCGAAAGGGATGGTGCTGTTGCTGATGGGGCTGGCACATGGAATCAACTGACTTCAGTGCCATCCCCTTCTCTTGCAAATTGATGATGATGTCCTTGACATCACCCCCGAAAAGGTCTGACCCCCGGAAGGGTGCTTCCTAGATAGCAGATTGCACTTCTGGGACCAACCCTGACATGCGGAGCCAAGCATGACACCTTAGACCTACAGCAAAAGCTGAGCTCTGTCCAGCAGGTCAGCTGCATCGTATGTCGCATGAAGCATGTGTCGACTGGCCAAACGAGCAGAGCGGACAAGATCAGCCAACTCCTGCTTGACTTGGGAGTCAGGCAGGGAATCCAATTTGGCTTCCACCTGGGTCAGAATGGCCTTCTGGTAGTCCCCCATATGGCCAACATAATTCAGGGCCCTGATCCCCAGCATGGAGGAAGTGTAGATCTTCCTCCCATACTGGTCCAGAAGGCGGGATTCCTTATCCGGTGGCAACAAGCTGAGTTGTTTGGGGTTGGCTGACCAGCCGTGAGTGGCGCTAATCACAACCGAGTTGGCACGAGGGTGAGAATCCAGGAAATCAACACCTTCTGGAGCCTGATATAGCCTGTTCAACTTCCTAGGAAGTGGGGCTAAAGCCGACGGCTGTTTCCATATGGTGGTAACAAGGTCGGCGTGAGGCTCTATCCAGGGTGGCACCAAGGTAGGAGCTGTCATGGGGGGATCCAGATGTTCAGTGAGTTTCAGACGCTGAGGATCTGGTTCCAAGGAGTGCTACTGATGAACCTCCTGGATTTTCCTGAGCAACTCTGTAAAAGGAGGATCTTCTGGAGGAGACTTCGGAGGAGTCCTTGGCCTGGGCTTTGATGGAAAGCATGGCTCGTCATCTCTCTTGGAGCAACTGTCGGAAGAATCCGAGGAGTCCGAGGGTGAAGAGGAGAAAGAAGAGGAAAAAGACTCTCGTTCCTGACCCGGGGGAGGGACGGACCCCTTAGGAATCCCCCAGAGAAGCATGTCCTGCCCCTCTCTGGATCTAGACAGAAGAGCCCTGGAGTCCAGAGGTGGTGAAGGAGTGTGCCACCTCCGACATATGGGAACCTGAGATGGTATCATCTTCGGAAGGTGGCTCTCGATCTCTTTGGTGAGCTGAGCCTTGGCCTCAGCCCACCAGGAGGCCAGAGTCTCCTGCAGGTCCACTGGCAGCTGTGGGGGTGGTGGAGGAGGAGGAGGAGGAGGTGGGTGATAAGGGTACAGGTTGTACCCATATGGAGAGTATTCAAAACCCGGCTGCGGAAAACGCAGCACCAGGTATTGTGGTGTCGGGTACTGCGGCATCGGAAAAACTGGCGCCAGAAACTGTGGTCCCGGTATGTCAGTTTTGGATAAGACAGAGGGTTCCTGGGAGCCAGGGGAACTGCCGGAGCAGACAGCTTGGCCAGCGACCTCACAGGCGGGTCCACATTGGAGGGCCTGGCAGAGGGGGGACATCCGGAAGTGGGATGTCTCCCGGAGTCGGAAGAACCGACATCGGGGCCGGCATTGAAGGCCCTGGTGTCAGAGGAACTGGCATCGGAGCCAATGTCCGGGGAGCCAACATCACATCTGGCGCATCAACCGGAGGACAGTCTGACAGAGGAGGGAGATCCCCAGTGTCGCCCGAGGAAGGAGGGGAAAAATCCCTGGGGTTGGGCTGGGGGGACTCTGAGTCCCCAGATGGCAGCGAAGGCTGTGGGGAACTGGGTACAATGGATGTGGGGATCCATCATTGGTTCCTTCGCCGGCTGGATGTCGGACGAGCCGACGTGCGGTTTGAGGGCGAGCTCCCAGAGGAGCCGGTGTCTGGCTTATGGGCGCCATCACTGGAGGCAGGCTGAGTAGAAGGATTGGCCTGGTCTAGTGGAGTGGAGGCAGCGCGCTGCCCCAAAGGGTTGTGCGCCTTACCGGCCTTCTCCGCGTGCGTGGACGTTGGAGGAGCCGACACCCGACTTACCGGAGTCGCTCACACCAGTAGGCCATGAGCCTGCAGCTGAACTGGGGGGTGGAGGCCTCCAATAGCCCGGAGGCACCCACAAGGCCCGAGCGCGAGCCAGATGGGCGGGCCGCCGCCACCTCAGAAACCTCCGAGGCAGCTGTTGAGGAGCGGTCCCCCAGAGAAGACATTACCTGTGTCCCAGCGGCTCCCGAGGGAGACATGGTAGAGGAGCCCTTGTCCCGGTGCCTCTCCTTATCCTTCTTCTTCTGATGGCCTTTGGGGGAAGTGGATGCCTGCCTCAGTTTTTTGAGCTTCTTCGCCATTGAACTCATCTTTTTCTTCAAAATATGGCCTTCCAGGGATTGCTGCCGCCTTTTCCAGGTAGTAGCATTGAAGCTGAGGCAGTGCTGGCACTTCTCGACCGGGTGATCGGGGCCTATGCAGAACAGGCACAGTGAATGGCCGTCTTTGTGCAGTAGTTGGGAGCCGCACGAATCACACTTATTTTTGTGCTCGGAGGGTGTAGGGGACAACATACACTGACGATGGTACCTGACATTAGTCAAAAAAACAAAGAATTTCGGTAAAACTGACAAAGATTGGGCTGATGAAGCACGAACTTTTCTGCAACGTGCTGCACAAGCTAATGGTGGGAAAGAACTGGAAGGCAGGTGTCAGGGACTGCCCCTTTATACTGATGTTTTCTGATGCCGGTCACCTGACGTGGGGGCGGTCCCCTGCCAGAGACTGCTAGCTAGAAATTTTTCTGTGGGGTCCTGCCCCTGCCGGCGTCAGTCCTATATGTAATCACCTACTGCAAGAGCCCTCTCGATGTAAGATGTAATATTATTTGCACCAACATGTATAACTGTTAGTGGGTCAGTACCACAGTCTTGCAAGATGTTGTCAAGCAGTAAAGTTATGTCTGAAATTTTAGCACCCCTGAAAGTTGAACATGTGCGGTTAGTGTTATCTGGATTACAAATGGCCCTATCCAGATATGTGAGTGAGTCCCCCAAGACATAAACTTATTTGTCACTATTTGAAATCAGGTAAGACACATTCTCCATATTAGGTGGGACAGACTGGCTAATGTTATTCATATTAATAGAACTGGTCTCATTTGTTAAGGTAAGAGGTGTGCTAGGAGGGTTAAAAGGTACAGAAATGTCCAACAGGGATATCAGGGGACAAGAAAATGTGGCCAGGTGAGAATCCATTATGAATACAATTTATAGACAAGTCTTGGGAGTCCCTAATGGTGCTTCTTCATGTTTAGTTAGGCTAGAATTAGGACAAACACCATTAAAATGTAGCACTGAACAGAGATTTTGCCTTTATTGGAGTAAGGTATTCATTATGCATGATAATAGACTTCTGTGTATATGCCTTGAGGATATGTTATATAACAGATAAAGGGGAATATTCTATCCAAGCATTCACGCACTCAAGGGAATTATCAAGCCATATGGTTTACTTAATTGTATTACAGAGAGTATGTATTCTTTTGTATAGATCAAAGCAACTGTGAAAACTAGAATTGAAGACATTTATATTCAACAAGATAGAGAATTAGCAACAGATTGTAAATTAAATAAATGGCTGTCTAATGACATTAATGGAATTTTTGAAATTCAGGATTATCTTGTAAAAATAAAAAAATCCTAAGATTACAAAAGCTTACACTAAGGTAAGATTTGGCTTTGTGGACAATCAAAATTTAAGAAAAACATATGTCTGGATATCCTGTAGTAGATGCACCTGTGGGTTGGATGATGTCACACCCTTACATTTACTATTACTCTGCCCCCTGAATATATCTGAAAGAAAAATATGTTTGAGTAGTATCCTACAGAATTTGGATATGGAAATTAAATATCAGTTTAATTACTTCATGAAAAATAACCCATGACAAGTGACAAAGATTGCTAACATGTAGGGTAATAGTAACCAAAAAAACATATCATTCAAACAATACATGTGGAAGAGTGATAAAAATAATAGGATAATTGTGTATCTATATTATAATACCAACTGATGACACCAAGAGATAAGGAAGCTAGGATTGAATCATGTAAAGAGAGTGATAAGGTTTTAAATAGTTAGCTGTAATATCCTATACAGGTAATGACTTATGGATTGTATAAGACATGTTATTTATTGTATTTATTGTAAATCATATTGTTATCTTAACATGACCTATTTTGTAATGACAATATTGTGTTTGTCAACAATACATTTTTTGATTAACATTTAAATTACCATGATTCAGATGATAAGTAGCTAAAGTTGTGCTAGAAAACAGCAAAACTGGTTGTGCAGGCATAATATTTTGCATATTTATATTCCTAGAATGTGCATAATCTGGTGGTGGTGGTGGTGGGGTGATTCATACAATTTATAATGTCTGAAGAGGCTGTGCTAGTCTCTTGAAAATCATCTCTAATAGGGTCAACCCAATTTGAAACAGGGAGGCAGAAATGATCAGCTATGTGACCTTTTTAAAGAACTGGTGCTTTGTATTTTATGCCAGTTTTTATCTGTCACATCACCTGTATCTCCTTCCCTATCCCTTTTCCTTTCTACATGAGACAAAGGGATAACAGCTGAGGGACTTCATTTGCTGACCGTGTGACACATGATCGTCTGTGATGTCTATACCATGTGTTATCATATTGTTGTGTGTATGCATGGGAGCAGTGGAAACAAAATCTATTTGTCATTTCTGGTTGACTGTTCTCTAAGGCAGCCAGCCTCATACCAAAGCAGCTTATTTCTTGTATCAGATCAGCATTTTGAATAAACATAGTGTTGGATGGGTGTAATCAGCTTGGGTGATAGTAAACATTGAGCAGCTGGTACATTTAGTGCCTTTTGCTATTCATCGCACTACTGCACTTTTGCTCTGTATTCATCTTATGAATTTGCGTATTTTTTTTATGATGCTGGTTAAAGCTTTACTGCTGGCATGGAATAAAACCTTTTATTTGATGTACAAGTGGCAAGTGTACAGAAGTGCAATAGTACAATGAATAGCAGGGAGCTATGCTACACTAGATTAGTGCAAAAAACAACTAACATTTCTTTCTAAAACATCACTGGAGTTGAGCTCCCATTATCTGCTTACTTTTGTTATTGACTCTTCTACCTGGGGGCTGGACACCTAGTGTCACAATGGAGGGCTGGCAGCACCAGAGTTTGGCTGTCATTGTCTGCTTTTTTTTCCTATTTACTGTCTAACTCCAGGTTTGGGCACTTGATATCAGAACTGGGGGAGTTTGGTGTTACCAAGGTTGAGCAGCAAATGGCTACTTACTTTTCATTTTAGTTTACCATCCAACCATGGAATTTGGCACCCAGTGCTGGGGTTGGGAGCAGAGCTGGGGTTTGGCTCCTGATGACCGCCTAGCTATAATCATAATGGCAGCTTCATGTTTTCAAACAGAAGACACATATATGCCTCTTGCTCTGTGTTCATGTCACAGATCCCCACCCATGCATTAACCAGCATGTCTCTCCCACCAGGCTGCCACGAACCCTCAACTGTGTTTGTCCCTCACCATTTCCTGTGCCCACATCAAGTTCTCTCTGTAAACCTGGTATGTCCTAGAGTCCTGCATAGTTGAAGCCCAGTCATCAGTCCCCTGCATCAAGCTGAGGCTGACTGCTCAAACCCCAGGTGAAATGTGTGCTTGGTTTTATACAATTGTAATCCACTCACTTTATTGCATAAGGAGGGACTAACTTTTCTTCAATTAATTAAAGCAGCAAGTCTCTTTTGGAATGCAGACACCTCCTGAGACTTACAATATCTCTTGTTAAACAGTGAGGGATTAGAAATGATGGACCTAGAGTTCTTTACAACCTTAAAGTAATATGGTACAGTGAGAGGTTGGACATGCTGGACCTAAAGTCCATTAAAACATTACATTACTGTATTACAGTGAGGGGTTGTACATGATGGATTAAGAGTCCCTTACAACATTAAATTACTGTGTTACAGTGAGATGTTGGACATGATGGCTCTAGAGTCTCTGGCAAATTTAAATTATGTTACAGTGAGGGGGTGGACATGATGGATCTAGAGTTCCTGACAACCTTAAATTACTATGTTACATTGAGGGACTGGACATGAGGGATCTAAAGTCCCTTATAACATTAAATTACTATGTAACAGTGAGAGATTGGACATGAAGGCTCCAGAGTCCCTAACAATCTTAAATTACTATGTTACACTAAGATGCTTGACATGATGGACCTAGAGTCCCACTACAATATTAAATTACTATGTTACAGTAAGGGGCTACACATGATGGCCCCAGAGCTCCTTACTACATTAAATTACTATTTTGCTGTGAGGGGTAGAACATGATGGACCCAAAATCCCTTACAAGCTTTTCCAGGACCTCTGTATTCAAGAAGGGGCAGTGAACTGTTTCAGAACTGCTGGGAACTCAGTATTCAGACTACTATAACTACAGCGGTGAACCTTCCTTCTTGCTAGCCTCACATGCTGTGAAGCTTGATCAAATAGAAATAAAAAATGTAAATGTGGACATTGGACAGCAAAATAAAACGAGAGATGAGGAATTAAAAAACTCTGTAAAAACATGATGTCTTTATGGGTCTGAACAAGGACTAAAGGCCAGGCAGCTAAAATAAAATGTAAACTTCTATGTATTTAGAAGCACACAAGAAGGCTGAAGATTAATGACCAGAATAATTAAAGATTTAGAATCAAATGAGTTGTAAGATAATTTGAGATCAGAGGGAGATCAACGCAATAAAAAAGCCAACTAGAAAAGCTGCATAACTACATTAACTATGTACTTATTATAGAAATATAGACTTGACAGCAGATAAGGACCGCTTGGCCCACCAAGTCTGCCCATTTCCCTACCTAGAGGATAAGTTGCAGATCCTATTTAAACAACAGCCTATTTCTTCCTACCCCCCCCCACAAAATTGCCTTATGTCTATCCCATGGATTCTTGAATTCTCCCACAGTTTTAGAGCCCACAACCTCCTCAAGAAGGCTGTTTCATGCTTCCGCCTTCCTCTCTGTGAAAAAATGCTTCTTCACATTGCCCCTGAGCCGTCCCCCCTTTGTCTTCAAATTGTGTCCCTTTGTTCTTGCACATCTCTTTTTCTGAAAGATGCTACTCTCTTGGACTTTGTTGATTCCACTGCGGTACTTAAACATTTCTATCATGTCCCCCCCCCCGTCCTCCAGGCTATGCATATTAAGCTCCTTTAGCCTCTCCTCGAATGGCATCTCTTGCAGACCCTGCACCATTTTAGTTGCCCTCCTCTGAACTGCCTCCATCCTGTCTATGTCCTTGCGGAGATGGGGTCTCCAGAACTGGATGCAGTACTCCAGAAGGGGTCTCACCAACTGTCTGCACAGGGGGATAACAACTTTCTGTTTTCTGCTGGTGATGCCTCTCCCTATACATCCCAGTATCCCCCTGCCCTCCCTTCTACCTTCTCACATTGCTTGCCAACCTTATGGTCAGCTGATATGATTACCCCAGGTCCCTTTCCATTTCTGTTGTTGTTACTACCTCCCCTCCATTGTGTAATCTTTCCCTGGGTTTTTGTTTCCCAGGTGCATTACTTTGCACTTCTTTGCATTGAATCCAAGCTGCCATACTTCTGACCATTCCTCCAACCTTGCCAAGTCTCTTCTCATCCTTTCCACTCCTCCTTGTGTTATCAATCCTGTTGCAGATCTTTGTGTCATCCCCAAGGAGGTATACATTTACTTCCCTTTGCAATGTCACTTATAAAGACATTAATAAGGACTGGGCCCAGTACCGAACCCTGCAGTACCCCACTAGTAACCCCTCTTTCTTCAGAGTGGACTCCATTTACAATTACCTTCTGTGTCCTGTTATCCAGCCAATGTTTTACCGAGGCTACCACCCTGGGACCCACTCCCAGGCTGGTTAATTTGACTATTAATCTTTTGTGTGGGACTGTGTCAAATGCCTTGCTGAAGTCTAGGTAGGCCATGTCCACAGCCCCTCACTGGTCTACTACTTTGGTTACCCAGTTAAAGAGATCAATTAGGTTCATCTGATATGACCTTTCTGCCGTGAACCCATGCTGCCTTGGGTCCTGTGCCCCACTGACCTCTAGGTACTCAAAAATTCTTTCCTTCAGAAGTGATTCCATCACTTTCCCTACCACAGAGGTCAAACTGATAGGTCTATAGTTTTCTGCCTCTGTTTTGCTCCCACTTTTGTGAAGGAAATCACATTAGCCTTCTTCCAGTCCTCAAGTACCACACCATCCTCCCATGATATGATTACCCCCAGGTCCCTTTCCATTTCTGTTGTTGTTACTACCTTCCCCCCATTGTGTAATCTTCTCCTGGGTTTTTGTTTCCCATGTGCATTACTTTGCACTTTTTTGCATTGAATCCAAGCTGCCATACTTCTGACCATGCCTCCAACCTTGCCAAGTCCCTTCTCATCCTTTCCACACCTCCTTGTGCAACAACACTATTGCAGATCTTTGTGTCATCTGCAAACAGGCATACTTTTCCTTCCAGTCCCTCTGCAATGTCACTTATAAAGACATTAAAAAGGACTGGACCCCGTACTGAACCCTGCAGTACCCCACTAGTAACCCTTCTTTTATCAGAGTGGACTCCATTTACAATTATCTTCTGTGTCTTGTTGTTCAGCCAATGTTTTACCCAGGCTACCACCCTGTGACCTACTCTCAGGCTGGTTAATTTGACTACTAATCTTTTGTGTGGGACTGTGTCATATGCCTTGCTAAAGTCTAGGTAGGCCACATCCACAGCCCCTCTCTGGTCTACTACTTTGGTCACCCACTCAAAGAAATCAATTAGATTCATCTGACATGACCTTCCTGCTGTGAACCCATGCTGCCTTGGGTCCTGTGCCCCACTGGCCTCTAGGTACTCAACAATTCTTTCCTTCAAAAGTGATTCCATCACTTTCCCTACCACAGAGGTCAAACTGATAGGTCTGTAGTTTTCTGCCTCTGTCTTGCTCCCACTTTTGTGAAGGGAAATCACATCAGCCTTCTTCCAGTCCTCAGGTACCACACCATCCTCCCATAATTTGTTATAAAGGGTAGTCAGTGGTGTCAATAGTTCTCTGCTTCTTTTAGAATTCTGGGGTGAATTCCATCTGGCCCCATTGCTTTGTCCACCTTCAGTTTTAGTAGTTCTTTCAGAACCCTTTCTTCTGTGAAAGGACTGGGCTCGACCCCCCCTCTCCACAGTGCTTCTGTTAATTGGATTAGGCACCTCCCCCATTTCCTCTTTTGTGAATACTGAATAGAAGTATTCATTCAGTACCCCTGATTTTTCACTGTCACTCTCTGCCCACCCACCATCCATTCTATTCAGCCTCACTATCCCTCCCTTTGTCTTTCTACACTCCCTAATATACCTATAAAAGGTTTTATCCCCCTTCTTAACCGAGTTGGCTATCTTTTCCTCAGTTTGTGCCTTTGCTATTCTGACTACCCTCCCTGCTTTCTTCTGCCTTAACTGGTACAGTTCTCTGTCCTGCTCCTTCTGTGTTTCCTTATACTTCCTAAATGCTATATTTTTCTCCCTAAGCTTCACCACCACTTATTTTGAGAACTATAGTGACTTTTTATTTTGTTTTGATTTGTTTATTTGCTTCACACGAAGGCTTGTTGCCTCTGTGATGGCAATTTTGATATTTCCCCATTGTTGCTCCACCCCTCCTCCTAGCCTGTTTGCTAGTGCTTTTCTAAGGCACTCACCCATCTTGCCAAAGTCAGCCCTCCTGAAGTCCAGAACCCTCACTTTTGTATGGCTTGACTCTGCAGCTGAGTTTATCGTGAACCACACTGTTTGGTGGTCACTTGTTCCCAAATGGCTACCCACTTCTAGATCTGAGATCCTCTCACTGTCTACATTTGAGAGTATGAGGCCTAAGATTGCTCCCTCATGAGTAGGTTCCAAAACTAGCTGTCTGAAGCATGCCACCTGAAGGGCATCAAGAATGGCCCTGCTTTTGGGTGTGGCTGCAGCAAAGGTGCTCCAGTTAACATTTGGCATATTAAGGTCCCCCATCAACAGTATCTCCCCATTCTCTGCCATCCTAAGTATGCCTTCTATCATATCCTTGTCCATTTGCTCCCCCCTGACATGGGGGTCTGTATACAACCCCTGTGCAGATTGTGGTGCCATTTCCAGTCTCTAAGGTGACCAACAGTGCCTCTTCTCCTCCCTGTTTACTCTTTTGTTCAGTTGCTTTTATCCCTTCCCTTACACAGAAAGCTACTCCCCCCTTTCTGCCCTCCCTGTCTCTCCTGTAGGTTGTATACCCTGGTATGTTAACATCCCAGGCATGGTTCTCTGTGTACCATATTTTTGTGACTGCTATGATATTCAGGCATCCCTCTTGCATCAAGGCCACCAGTTCAGGGAGCTTGTTGCCCAGACTACGGGCGTTGGTACTCATTACCCTCCATTTCATGATAGCCTTACCCCTTTTTGACCCATCCCTGTCCTTACTATAGTTCATATTTACAGCTTTAAATGGGACTGAATTAAAAGTAGTCACATTTTCACAACATCTTAAAATTTTATTTTGCAAGAATGTAAACTGCACGAACATACGAACATATGAACATACAAAATTGCCAGCAGATAAAGGCCTTATGGTCTATCAAGTCTGCTTGATTGTGCAGCTAGCAGCCCTTATACTGCAGCTCCCCCTCCTCCCCTCCTTCCAGTGACCAGCCCCCTTACCCTGTCCCATACCCTTTAAAGCAACTCACTGTTCTACAGGATACCACTTCCTTTGGCAATGTGTTCTACCCAGACACCACCTTCTCCATAAAAAAGTGTGTCCTCATTTCCCTCTTGAACCTTCTCCCTTCCAATCTCAGATCATGCCCACAAGTGTCCCTCCCCGTCTTTAATCTGAAAAGCCCTTCTGTGCCCATCTTGTTTCTTCCCTTCATGTACTTGATGGTTTCAATCATGTCCCCCATCCCTCCTCTCCTCCAGGGAGTACATGTTTAACTCCCTTAGTCTGCTGTCATAGGGTAAGTCCCCTAAACCCTGGATAATTTTTGTTGCCCTGTGCTGCACTGTCTCCAGTGACCTAATGTCCTTCTTCAGGTACAGTCACCAGAACTACATACAGTACTCTAGGTGTGGTCCAATCAGTGACCTATATACTGTAGCAGCAGGAGAACCTCCCCCCCCTCCTGGAGGACATGCCTCTGGCAATACAGACCAGTATCTTGTTGACCTTTGCAGCTGCCTAACTACACTGTGCTGAGTTGTTCATTGCTCCTGTTTTGATCACCCCCAGATCCTTCTCCTCCTCCATCTTGACTAGTTGAATTCCCCTCCTAAATGGTAGCTCCTCCTTGTTTTTTTTTTTGCACCAAAATGTTGCACCTTACCTTTCTTGACATTTTGAACCCCAGCTGCTAAATGTTCGACCAGGCCTCCAATTTTGCCAGATCATCTTGCAACTCCTTCCACCCTCCTAAGTCATCCATTACTGCTCCCATCTTGGTGGCATCTAAAAACAGACTGATCTTGCTCTTGATGCCTACTGAGATGTCTGCTATGAAGATCCCAAACATCACCGGTGCCAGTACAGAGCCCTGTGGCACCCCACTTGTCACCACCCTGGGAGATGAGAGCTCTCCTTCCACCACCACCCTCTGCTGTCTCCCTTACAGCCAGTTCACTACCCATCCCACCATCTTCGCCCCTGCCCCTGTGCTTTCAAGCTTACTTCCTAGCTTCCCATGTGGCACTGAATCAAAGGCCTTACTGAAATCCAGGTAAAGGACATCCACTGCATAGGCCTTGTCTAATTGCCTGGTTACCCAGTCATAGTACTCCACCAGGTTGGTCTGACAGGATCTGCCAGAGACAAACCCATGCTGTCTGCCGTCCTGCAGCCCATTAGCCTCTAGATGGGAAACCAGACACTTCTTCAGGAATGTCTCCATCAGCTTTCCCATGATGGATGTGAGGATTACCGAGCTGTAGTTTCCAGCTCATCCTTGGGGCCGCTGTTGTGGAGAGGTACCAAGTGTGCCATCCTCCAGTCCTAAGGTACACTCCCTGAGTCCGGGGAGGATTTGAACAGGTCTGCCAAGGGTTCTGCCAGGACTTCTGCCAGCTTCTTTAGCACCCTGAGTTGTATACCATCTGGCCCAGGTGCCTTGTCCACCCTCAGTGCCCTCAAGCCCTCCAGTACCCTGCCCACTTAGATTTCCTGGGATATCACCTCCTTCACCCTGTACCTACCCTCCCATTCCCTCTGGGTATTGCTCCCCCTTTTTCTTAAGTAAATAATGAGCAAAAATACTCATTTAATGCTTCTGACTATTCTGCCCATTTCCAACCCCCCTATCCCTCTTGACCCTTACTATCTGGTCCTTACACCTCCTTTTCTCCCTGATGTACCTGAAGAAGTCCTTCTCCCCCTCTTTGATGCCCTGTGCTAGCCTGTGTTCCCTGGATGCCTTGGCTGCACTGACTGCCCTTGTTACCTCCCTTGACTCTTTCAGGTATTCCTCCCTGTCCTCCCCCCTCTCTCTGTTTTTTTGTACCTTCTAAAGGCGGCTCTTTTCTTCCTTATTTTTTCCATGACCCCCCCCCCTGCTCACCCAGCTAGGCTTCTTGGCCCTCACCTTATTACTCTGGACCCTTGTACATGTTGCGGTTGCCACCACTATTCCCAATTTAGTGACCTCCTTCTTCTGGTTAGTGTCCATATTTGGATGGATCTTGGCCAGATACCCCTGTACTATTTCCCTCATCCTTCTGAAGTTGGCCCTCCTGAAGTCTAACACACTTGTGCCCTTTCCTGCTCCCCCTTTCCCCATGTTCATAGTGAACCACACTGCATGGTGGTGGTCATTTCTTGCCAGTGGTTCTTCCACCCCCCCAGCTCCCTCACAAACTCACCATTTGCCAGCATGAGGTCTAGGGTGTTCCCTAACCTGGTTGGCTCGTTGACCATCTGCAATAGGAAGCTGTCCTTGAAAGTAGCCAGAAGTGCCTGCTTCCTCCTATTTGTGGTGGCTGGGGTACCCCAATTCACTCACAACAGGTTGAAGTCCCCTACAGTCACTGTACTGTCCCCTGGCAGGTCCTTCTGATCTGTCCCGCTAGTTCCCTATCTAACTCCTCAGTCTGAGAGGGTGGCCTGTACACCACTCCCATCCTGAGGGTCCTATTTTTGGAGTCCTGGAGCTGCACCCATAATGACTCCATGCTGCCCTCCTCCCCATCTCCCTGACACACTTCAGTCCTTCCCTCACATACAGTGCCACCCCTCTCCTTTCCTTTTTACCCTGTCCCTCTGAAATAACCTATACCCCAGTACTGCCAGGCCCATGTCTAGTTGATGGCCGCCATGTCCACCTTTCCATCTGCCACGAGAGCCTGTAACTCTGCTGCTTTGTTCCCTAGACCCCTAGCATTGAAGGATACCATCTTCCACCCCACTTCCTTGCCCCCTTTCACTACTTGCTCTCCTTTTCTGCTCCCTCCTGACCTCTCCCTAAGTCCCATGCTGCTGGCATGGGGGTAAGCTCATTTGGCTTCCCTTCCTGTGGATCCTGCTTGACTCCTGCCCACCTGCCACCCCATCTTCTAGTTTAAATTCTCATTGTTTGGTAAGTATACCCCCAGTTTCTGTTTCAATACCCTCTTCCCTCCTCATGCAAGTGTAGCCTGTCCTTAACGTAGAGATCCTTACCCTCCTAGGTCCTTCTCCACCCCCACCAGCCCACATCCTTTGGACACTATTCTCTTAACCACTTGTTAAATTCCTCTGTCCTCAGCTTCCTTGCCATGCTTGCCTTGGGTACTGGAAGCACCTCTGAGAAAAGTAAGTGATCTTCCTGCCTCCTCACAAATCAGCCCCAGCTCCTCAAACTTCCTCTAGACTACATCTACCATATTTCCCACCAAGTCATTTTTTCCCCAATGCAGAACTATATGCAGTTTCTCCCTACCCCTCTTAGCATACTTCAGAAGAGATTGACCCACCCTTTCCACTGTCATGCCTGGCATGGCCTCCACCCATATGCGACTATGCCTCTCCCCCTTGCTTATAGAAACATAGAAGTTGACGGTAGATAAGGACCACAAGACCCACACAGTCTGCCCATTTTTCCTACCTTATGAATGTGCCATAGGCCTGTACTCTGTCAATGGCCTATCTATTCATACTCTTCTTTATTGCTTATTTATGCCTGCCCCATGCCCGTTTGAAGCCCTGCACTGTATTCATATTCACCACTTCCTGAGGTAGGGCGTTCCATGCATCCACCACCCATTCTGTGAAAAATGACTTCCTCACATTACCCCTTAATCTGCCTCCCTCTAATCTCATGCTGTGCCCTCTTGTCCTGCAATTTTTCTTATATTGAAACATGTTAGACTCTTTCACCTTGTTAATGTCCTTAAGATGTTTGAATGTTTTGATCATATCCGCTCTCTCCCTCCTTTGTTCCGTTAATCTGTACTCATATGTTTTCTGATGCAGTCCCTGCACCATTTTGGTTGCCCTTCCCATTTTGTTAATGTCCTTGTGAAGATGCTTCCCCATCTAATTCCTTTCAGAACTGAGTCTCCCAGCACTAGGATCCCACCCTTGTTTTAATGTGCTACTTGCCTTGCCCTTCCTTTTTCCAATCCCTTTCCTCTCCATTCCTCCTCCTCCAGTGCAGTTGTTCCACCTTCCTCTCCTGTTGTAATGTCCTTTTCCTCTGCCCTGCTCTTCTTCTCCCCTTTTTTTACGATTTTATCTCCCCTCTCCACCGGGCTCCACCTGTCTCCTCCCCTGATACATCCCCGATCCATCCCCTCCCCCGTCCTCACCACCCTCCTTACTCAACCAGTCCCCTATACCATATCACCTCAACCCCTTGACCCCCCTCCCATTCCATTCTCATCTTGTCTGTCATCAGCTCCTCCACCCTGTACTCCCCTCATCACATCCCCCAATCCTGACAGTACTTAAAACCGATTTTTTGATGTCCCTTCACTGCTGCCTAGTTCCTCCATCCTTCTGCTCGCCTCCTACCGCTGCTGACTCTGCAACTGTTTTATTCCTCCTTCCCTGCCATCCTCTTTTTCTCCTCTTTCCTGACCTCGTTTGTCCCCTGAACCAGGCTCCCCTGTGTCCTTCCCCACCTGCCCCTGTATTTCCTCTTCACCCCTTCCCTCTTTGATCTGTCCTCCCTTCACAGTTACCATCCTTCCCTCCCCAGCCAATGAGTTGTCCACCATCACAGCCCTCAGTCCCCTCCTAAGCTTTGTTTGTTAGCTGATCTCATTCTTAAGCTGCCTTATCTGCCTGCACACCAAACACCCACCCACTCTCCATGCAATATTCAGAAAGATTGCCGTTCTACAGTTGTTGCAGCCTACCACCCTTCCCATATCATTATTTGCTCACCAGAGCCCCCCTTGTTTTCGATAGAAAGATGACCACACCACCCCATGAACCCTGCCATCCACCTTTTCCAGTTGCGCCCATGATTTCCCCAGCTCCAAAACCTTACCCTCATGTAAAAGACAGCCAACTAACAAATCTTGCCCTCCAAATAAATGCAGTCTGCCTCCTAAGTCCTAAAGCAAGAAGGACACCCTCAATCATACCTACAAAAACCCTTTCCCCCTTAGGCTGTGTGCTGATGAAAACAGAAAGAAATCACAGTACCCTCCTCATTCTTCTACCTGTTTATGCCTCCTAATTGCTATCTGCTATCTCCTTTCCATGTTTTGTTTGGCTTGAAATGTCCTGTTTGGTTGCAGGATGTTTTAAGGCACTATGGGACCTGCCCTATAAATGAAGGCTGAGCCTTTGGGTGGGTGGGTTGCGGGTAGGTGAGTAGGATCAACCCCACAGGCTGCATCCAAAAACAATCAGCCAAGGAGTTCTCAGGCAGTAGCTGGTCCAGCCACACCCACTTGGAAGCTGCTAGACACTTCCACACCTGCAACAGAAACAAACAGTGGCCCCCCTAGTCAGACCAGCAGCCCGAAGCTACTGAACTCAAAAAGGTAGTGAAATTAACAAATTTTCACTCAGAAACAGTTCAGATCCTTAGCAACACTGATTACAGAACAGAATTGTGGTCAGAAATAGTTCAAATCCCAAACAGCACTGATTAAACCCCCAGGAACATACCCCTCCCAGTACAAATTAAGATGATAAAAATATATAAACCCCTGAAACCTAAAAACTAGATAACAGAATCACATTACATTTGTCAGGTTCTTAGACCTTACAAAGGAGACTCTGGGCCCAGAAAAGGTAGTCTTAACTTTGGGCAAGTCAGGCTTGCATGATTTTGTGGTTCTGCGTGGCTTTGCATGAATTTTGCATGGCTTTACGTTACTCTAACCAGTAAGTATGACACATACAAATAAGTCAGACAGAGGAAACATGCTGCTCACTGATGGCATCCATATGATGCCATCATCTGTCTCAGTCCCAGCCATGCCAGGCAGTAAGTGGTGACTCGGCTCCTGTAGACACCATGGCAGTGTGGTCATACAGCACACACCTGCAGACCACCTTCAGTGGACACCAACAGATGCCAGCATACATATGCAGCACTGTGGGCATGGAGGTGTTGAGGGAGGGTGTACAATTGGCAGGCTGCACCACAGACTGGGTGCAGCCACAAGGCTGGGACAAGCCACGCAATGCACATGGGCCAGTGTTGGGACTACTCCAAAACCAATGTGCCTGTCTGATGGTATGTGCCCCCAATGACATACCACACATCTGTATAGACACCACAGCACACACAGCCAGCCATGTATATGTCACTGTGAGCATCTCATGCCAGTGGTGCAGCATCTGTGGGTTGCACAACAGCATAACAGTAATGTCCACTGCCAGTAAACACCTGCAAGTTGGGCCTGTCACTCTGTACAGTGCAGTGGTCATTACTGCCCTAAACACTATAGGCATTGGTGTGTCCCTCACACTACTGGTCCCCTTGCTAATGTAGTGTCTGCTGTGCACTGTAGCATGAACTACAGTTTGACAATTGCATGCAGCACCACCACCTGTGCCTGTGCTGTGTAGTCCCCTGAGGCACAATATTCTATGCTGTACTGTACAAATGTAGCCTGCAGCTACCAGCATGCACTGCCAGACTAACCTACAGGTGGAGTTGTGGGCAGAACCAGCCAGCCCCTGTACTTCTAGACCAACCACAGGTGGAGCTGTGGGGCCCTGCAATAGAGCTGGGCAAACTGCATGCAAATCAGGTCATAATGAGCTGCTAATCTAAATGTTTGCCCACAGACTACCTAAGTAGGCTCATTTGCATGTCACTTTTGAATATAGCAAAGTTTTGCCATGGGCAAACGTGATTATGCTTGGGCAAATGGCTTAGCTCCTGCTAAACCTGCAAATGTGTGTGCCACCATACAGTTCAGAAACACTGCACATTTCTGCACAATGTAATTTCACATGCACTGTTGCTTGCAGCTTTACTGATTCCATTCCTTTGCTAGCACACACATTGGCCACATACAGTAGTTCACCGCTACCTTCCTTCACATCACTGTGAACTGGGATGCTGTTGTTGTTTGCACTTCCTGGTTGCTATATTCAGAGCTGTCTTATTCCTGGGCTATTTTTGTACTGCACTCCCAGCCCAGTTTACCTGGCTTCCTTAGCATGCTATATTCAGCAGGTTTAGCACTGGGGCTATCACTTTTGAATACAGCAGGCTATTGGCTAATTTAGCATGCCGGGCAGTGCTAATTTAGTCCTAGGGCAAAGTTTTGAATATCTGGCCCTCTGTGTGTTAATTTTATTAATTGCTTGCTGCCCAAGATTGCAAAATAATATCTGTACTTAAATTAAAATTCCACAAATCTTTGTGAAAATTGTAGAATTTCATGAAATTTCCATAAAATTTGAATTTGCTATTTCATCCACCTTATCAGGGATTCAAATTAAAGGATAGGGGCATGAGAGGCAGGTAATGCAGGGGGTTACCAGGTTCAGGAGTTAGATGCATAGTTTCACCAAGAAATGGACAGCTAAGCTGGGTAGCAGACCAGTGGTAGATCCCCTCAGTTGAAGCATAGAAACACAGAGTGTCAGCAATTACCTTTTTTGATAAATATTACATTAGATTATAAGTTGATTTTAACATCATATCCATATTACATATGTTATTACACGAAAAACATGCCAGATGTGACATATTTTACAGTTCCTTTACTATTGATAATATAGTTATGTTTTCTGTAATATGGTCAAAATTTCCAATTTTTAGTAATCTATACTGTAATAAATGCAATAAAGCATACCCCAGAGAGAGAACCCCCCACAACTACTTTTATATTTCTGTTCTTCAGCATATGTCTGCTTCTCATAATTTCATTAGGGGGTGGTAATAATACCATTAATTATTTCCATGATTTATTTTTATGGGCATCAGGGTCTTCAATCACATAACCCAATTTTTCAAAGAGCAATGTTCTTTGAAGTATACCACCATTTATGGTTAACACAGGTAGGGAGGCTTTGATAATTTCAGTATATTAGTATGACTCTTTTTAATGTTAAATATCCCAGGATAATTACCTTATGTGCTGAATTTAGTCTAAAAGTGTCATATAAATTTAGTAATAATATAGAAGGAATGCATGGAATGTTAATTCTGATTATTTTAGCTAGTTCAAGAGCAAGATTTTCCCACAATGTATAGAAGACTGGACATGTCCATAAGTGATGTAGCAGTGCACCTGAGTGATTACACAGGTGCCACTCAGCAGCCTTAATTGGCTGAACTCTCATAGCTCAGTTGGTTAAGTGCTAAAGCACGGATTGCTGATGTTCTGGGTTCAAATCCCAGTGAGAGTCATACTTTTCCTTTCATTTCTACAATAGCATTTAATAGGGTATGCTGGGTTAATTTTTGGCTAGAGCTCTGAAGTTATACATGCTCAATTAATTATTTGGTTGTATACTCCTGTTCTTTGCTGATATTATATTTTATTAGCACCCACTCGTATAGCTGTCCATTGATTATCTTGAAGAAAAATTCCTATTTCTTTTCCCCATGATTTACATTGTTTTATTTTTGGCACACTTATTGAATGGGTAAGTAAATTATAAAATATTGATACTCTTTTTTTTCTTGTTGTAATTATCTTTTTTCTATTTCTAAAGTCTTTGAATGTTTTTTTCATCTATTTTATATTTTTGACAAACTATTTTAAAGTCCATATTTAAAACTGTGCATGTGATATAATTTTTTTTTGGGGGGGGTTCTATGATGGCTCTGTATTCTGTGTAAGATGTAAATTTATTGTCCTTGATCAACTGTTTCAAGGTACAAATTACTTCTTTTTGAAGCAATTTGTGAACTTTGTTTATAGAAGAGTTGTTTTGGTCTTGATTAATATTTCATAGGGCATGTAACCAAGGAGCAGAGTTGTGTTTTAATCTTGCTTTTGCTTTTATAGCATAATCATATACATGGTGGAAAAAATCTTGCTCTTTCAATTTCCTATAATTTGTAAAGAATAACAGTTTTTTGATTTGAATTTGTGGAACGTTTTTTAGATCTCTTCTTGCAATATTAATGTCTCATTTTGAGGGTAAAATGCCCATTCCCACATTGATGCTAAAGTCTGTGCAAGTAGATAGAAGAAAGTGTTGTGGCAACCAAAGCCTCTCTCCTTAATTGGCAATATCATTGTACACCCGCAATCTGCCACCTCTCCACAAAAAGTTTGGGAATATTCTTTTAATGTCGACGAACCCTTGAATTCCTATCATTGGTTGAAGAATAAATATTAAATATGGCAGAACCATAATTTTAAGTTTTGAACTCTTCCCCATGGGGATATTGAAGAATTATTCCATGTATTAAGCTGCTCACTACCTTTTCTTTATCAATTTTGTAGTTCAACTTAATACTTTTTCCCCATTATGTTGGTAAGGATGACATTCAAATATTTTATTTGATCAACTTTATTAAATTTCTGTAATGTCTGAAAGTTATTGTCTATTTTATTTCTAGTTATTTGTATTATCATTGATTTTTGTTCATTTAGTTGATAGCTGGAAAAAGAAGAGAAAGTGTTGATAATTCATATTAATGCATTTATTGAATTATTAAGGTCAGAAAAATCACTAGTGTATCATCCGCAAATACACTAAGTTTTGTTTCCTTACTTTGGATACAGATCCCATTAATTATTGGACAGTTTCTTATTGTATTAAGTAGGGGCTCTAGACATAAAATAAAAATAATTGGGAACAGGGGACACCCCTGTCTTACTCCTGCCACCATGGAATATTCTGGTGCCGGAATGCCATTAATCAGTATACTTGCTGTTGGATTACTATATAGGGCCTGAATAATTTTGATTAAATTATGAGAGACTTTCCATTTTTCTAACACATAAAATATATAAGATTGATTTATTAGATTATACACTTTGCTGGCATCCAGTGCCAGAGCATAATAAATATCTTGTAAACCCTGCACATACTCTTATATTTGCATTTATTTATTGCAGAGGCTGCTGTCCTGTCTTGGACAAAGCCATGTTGGTTGGGCTGGATGTGGAGGGGAATCACCAGTAAAAGCCAATTAGCAATTGTTTTAGCCACAGTTTATAGTCACTGTTGAAGAGTGCAATCAGCATATAACTGCTTAGTTGGTCTTTGAGTTTAGCTTCCTTGTACAGTAGATCAAAATTAATTTTGCTTGCAGCATTGATTGAGGTATTTCCTCCTCCATATTCACCCACTCCTGCATCATTAGTAATATACAAGGAGCCAATAAATCACTGAATTATTTTATAAAATTAATTCATTAGACCATCTGGCACAGGGCTTTTATTATTTGGCAAATTATTTTTGGCTCATTTAATTTCATCTACTGTGAATGATTGATTTTACATTTTAAAGGGATCAGTATTGCTTTTTTGATATAAACTTCTCCATTTCTTCAAAATTTCTGATTGGGATGTTTTCGTAAATATTTATAAAATAAATTGACATTATTCATGTTAAGTCCAACCATTCTGTTTCTGTCTGGTTCTAAGTATTTTTAAATTTGAAATTATATTATTTTCTTTTCCTTTTTGAAGGTGGACTAATAATTTGCCAGATGTATCGCCCTGAAGATATTTTGCTTGTTTTACTTTTCTTATATTTTATTCTGTTTCATTATTTATCATCTTTAGGCATTTTATTTTACATTTATTCCACTCAAAGTGTATTTGTTATACTTTTTAATAACAATGTATCCAATTATTGTAGTCTTGCTTAGATTTTTTTGTTCTTTCTTGTTTTATATATCAAACTTGCTGAGAAATAAATATCCTTCATATCATAGCTTTCAAATTTATCCCATAATGTAGAAATAGATTTTTGTGCCATATAATTATAATACCAGAATTTTTGTATTGCATTTTGAATTTTCCTGATACAGTCTTAATTGATTAACAACTCATTGTTTACAGACCATGTTCTGGTTGAAGGTTTTTTTCTCTGAACAAAGTTAATTTGAATTAATGCCAGAGTATGCTCAGAAAGCAATATTTAGTTAATATCGATATTTCCAACTTTTCACATTAGATTTTGTGTTATAAATATATAATCGAGCTTTGCAAAAAAAGTTTTATCATGATATATATATATTGTTTTGATTTTGGATCCTCCAAGAATCTATTCAGTTATTTTCATCCAAGAATGTTTCAATATGCTAGATTTTTTTGTTTAGGCAAGGCAACATTTATTTAAAAAGACACCCAATCCCAGAGGCTCTGGGGCCAGTACAAACAAATGAGTACACATTTAAAAGCAAGATAGAAAGCAAAAGGAAAATATATAAACATAAGATAATTAACCCATATAAGAACATTTCCATAAATAAAACTAACCATCAATTATCAGTTGCAGTGTTTAAAACTCTAAATGAACAGCTTAATCCAAAAAGGCCTGGGCAAATAGGAGGGCTTTCAGGTGGGCTTTAAATACCTCCAACGTAGGGGCCCCCTTAACCCCAAGAGGCAACAAATTCCACAGGATGGGGCAGAGACAGTAAACGTCCTGTCACTGGCCAATTTCAACCTCGTCCTGGGAATCACCGGGGGGGCCCCACAGGAGGAACAGATGGGGTGAACTGAGAGAGCAGGTACAAGAAGGTCTAACAGATAACCAGGGCCCTGACTGTGTAGGGCCTTATAGGTGAGAAGACTCATCTTAAAGAGGATTCTTCATCTGACCAGCAGCCAGTGCAGCTCACGCAACACAGCAGTAATATGAAAGACTTTGGCTGCCCAGTAAGCAACTGGGCAACCACATTCTGCACTAGCTGCAGTCTACAGAGGGATCCTCCCATGACCCCGAGGTAGAGTGCATTACAGTAGTCAAGCCTTGATGTAACTAAGGCATGTATCAAAGTGGGGAGGTCCAGAGGTGGAACAAGGGGCTTTATCCTGGTGACATTTAAAAAACAGGATCAGACTGTGGAAGATATCTGCGCTTCCATCGTCAAACACCTATCCAGAATGACACCAAGATTTTGCACCCTAGAGGAGGCCTTCAATGGAATAGATCCCAGAACAAGTCCAGTCTCTGCTCCAAAGGCCATCCTATCACGCACTCTGTTCAACTCCACCACCAATACCTCCATCTTATCGGGGTTCCATGGCAACCAGCTAGAGGCCATCAAATCATTGATCTCAGCAAGGCAGCTGTTTAGCACATCCACTGTGTTGGATGTTCCTCGGGCAAAGGATAAGTATAGCTAGAGGCCATCCAATCATTGATCTCAGGAAGGCAACTGTTTAGCACATCCACTGCGTTGGATGTTCCTGGGGCAAAGGATAAGTATAGCTGGGTATCATCAGCATAGCAATGAAAACCCATGCCATACTTCCTAATGATCCCTCCCAGGGGGCTAGGTGTGGAGAAGAAATTCCCCATCACAACCCGTTGCCTCCTGTTGGTTAAAAAAAGATTCAAACCAACAGATGACAGTGCTGGTGAGTCCGCAGAGTTCCCTGAGGCAGTCAAGCAACACACAATGGTCCACAGTGTTGAATGCTGAAGAGAGAGATCAAGGAGAACAAGAATTGTCCTCTCTCCTTGATCTCTAGCCCTGAGGACATAATTCTATACCCGAACAAGTGTGGTTTCTGTGTTATGCCTCACTTGAAACCCTGACTGGAATTGTTCGTACAACTCACGGGTCACGAGGTGCTCCTCCAACTGAAATTTCACTATCTTCTCCACAATCTTCACCAAAAAGGGAAGATTGGAGATAGGTCGGTAATTTGCCCTAACCTCCAGGTCCAAAGATGGTTTCTTTAAGAGTGGTCTCACCAATACCTCCTTCAAGGCATCAGGAAAGACCCCTTCAGACAAGGAACACCGGACAATCAGAGTTTAGATATGTAATATTTTTATCCATGTCCATATGAGGGTCCTTAATGCATTGAAATCCCCCATCAAAATTACATTACTAGGATGAGTCTTGACCAATGCTTGAGTTATTGTTGCTGTAAAATTAGCACAGTTATAAAAGACCAATAGACTGAGCCTATAGTTAAATTAATATAATTAAATATGGTTCCTTTTATTATAGATATTCCACAGTACAAGTCACATTAAGCTGTTTCACCAATGAGTTGGTTTAGCATTGTTTTTTACTGTTGGAAATGCATTGGCAACTCATATTGTATTGTTTTTCAGTGCTCAGCCAGCTCAAGAGCAATATTTTTTTTTAAATATTTTTGCAGCTCAGCTGGAATACATCTGTAGTCCAGTCACAATGCAGTGCAAAACTGAGTTTTAACTCTTAAGAAACAGTTTGTGCAGGGCATTGTGCTGGACACAGAAACATTTTTGCAACTCAGTCATAAATGCTAAAACAACTCATTGGAGGAACAGTTTAATGTGACTTGTACTGTACCTTCTTGGTCAGTTCATTTGTCTTGTAACTGAAAATTAAGTTGTTTTCTTATTAAAATTCTGACTCCTGCAGATTTATTTGTTCCTGTAGAGAAAACGTTGCGAAAAAGACTGGAGCACCTCAATGTGTATACCCTGAATGAGTAAAGAGACAGGGGAGATATGATAGAAACCTACAAATATCTAATATGCATAAATAGGGTACTGGAGGGTAGCATCTTTCAGAAAGGAGATGTCCAGGAATGAGGGGCATGACATGAGGTTGGAAGGGGAAGACTAAGGGTGCGTGAGGAAGTATTTCTTCACAGAAGGGTGGTGGCTGCATGGAATAGCCTACCAGTGGAGGTAGTGGCAAACACAGTGGGGGAATTCAAGCATGCATGGGACAGGCATAGGGTAACCCTAGCATTAGGAATGAGGCTGTAAAACCAGAGATCAAGTAGGGTCTGTGGCTTTTACAGTTGGCAGGGAAAATGGGCAGACTAGATGGGCCTAGTGGTCCTTTTCTGCCATCAATATCTTTGTTTCCATGTTAAATCTGATTCTATTTTACTTTTTTTCATTTCTTAGTCATTCAGGTATGTCTTCTGTAATGCAATAATGTCCAATTTTAATTTATTTATGTATGAGAGTATCCTTGTTCTATCAACTGCTGTTTTTATCCCATTTACATTATAGGTGGCACACCTGATTATTCTTGGATTAGCCATCATTATATTTAGTAGAGACTAGAATATAGTTGACCCATAATAAAACAGACTTCTCTTTGTGACATGCCTTGGCATACATTTGGTTATTTACCAACTTTATGTTAACATCATCAAGCATTTTTACTTTTAGTGAGTAAAGTTTCCCTCTTTCCAGCAGACCCTCTTTGCTCCATATACTATATGTTTTTAGGGCTAGTGGGGGGTTGTTTCTTATGCGATAAGAATGTTATCTCGTGCTGGTTTGGGCGAGAGGACAGCGAAGCAAAGCTGAGTGGTTCTGTCAGCCCAAACCAGTACAAGATAACATTCTTATCTCATAAGAATCAATCCCCACTAGCCCTATAAATATATTATATAGCAGTGGAACTGCCTCTACCACAAAAAACTACAATTTTTGTGTTTAATAATGTCAGAAAAAGGGCTAATTGGGAGCATCAGTTCTGTGGTTCTGGTGGGGATCTTTGAGGTGGAGAGGAAGCTTTTCATCATCAGTGGAAAGAAAGCGCTGATTACAGGTTTTAATTTTTTTTAAGTTTTGTCTGTTTCTGCTTCACTACGTGTATTTATTTACAGCAAGATTCCCCTGGTAGCTGATTCAGCCATGGCGACTCCGACAGTAACATTCTGACAAGCAAGCATCACCACAGCGGGAATCAGTTGTGTGGAGTAGCACGAGTCAGCGACTGTACACTCAATAAGAGGTACAGTAATGCTGCACTCTGATTGGTGTAGGCAGTTCCACTGCTATATAATCTGGAATAATATTTTAGTTGTACATTAATTACTTGTTGTTTCATTGCTTGATTACCGAGAGTAAAACACTCCTCCCTCCCCTTAATACATTCACAACTCATATCTCCTCTCCCTGTTCCCCATTTTATTTTACTATAGTATAATTCTACTTCCAAGAGATCCCTATTATGCAGCCTAGTGAGTCTCCTTCCTACCTCCATAACAAATCAGCCTCCCCCCTTCCCGGAGCTTCTAACATTTTACCTTTTCCTACTATATTCTATTTCTGCAAAAAATTCAGCCCCTCTATTTTTCCTTCTCTATCTTAAGGAAAAATATGGCCAAACCAACAGGGGAGAGGAAGAAAGAGGAGTATCTTGTTCAACTCTATTATAGACATAGACTTAAAGTGGGAGGGATGAAAAACATGGAGAGCTTTGGGAAGGAAGGAGAATAGAGGAGAGAAACATAGAAACATAGAAGTTGACGGCAGATAAGGACCGCAAGGCCCATCCAGTCTGCCCATTTCCTTTTCTACCGTATAAATGTGCCATCGGCCTTTGCTCTGTCAGTGGCCTATCTATTCATAGCCATTTGTATTGCTCCCTTATGCCTATCCCATGCCTGTTTGAAGCCCTGCACTGTATTCATAGCCACCACTTCTTGTGGTAAGCCATTCCATGCATCCACCACCCTTTCTGTGAAAAAGAATTTCCACATTCCCCTTAATCAGCCTCCCTAATCTCATGCTGTGTCCTCTTGTCCTGCTATTTTTCTTATATTTAAACATGTTAGACTCTTTCACCTTGTTTATGCCCTAAGGTGTTTGAATGCCTCGATCATATCACCTCTCTCCCTCCTTTGCTCAAGGGTATACATATTGAGCTCTGTTAATCTGTCCTCATATGTCTTCTGATGCAGTCCCTGCACCATTTGGTTGCCCTTCTCTGGACTGCCTCAATTTGGTTAATGTCCTTGTGAAGGTGTGGCCTCCAATACTGCACGCAGTACTCCAGATGGGGCCTAACCAGTGTCTTGTACAGAGGTTATTACCTCCCTCTTACGACTTGTGATACCCTACTAATACACCTAACACTCCCTCAGCCTTACCTACTGCTTTAGAGGTCTGCTTGGATGATTTTAGGTAATCAGTGATGATGATGCCCAAGTCTCTTTCTTCCTTTGTGACTGCTAGCAACTCCCTCCGAGTCTATAGGTGGCTTCAGGTTTCTCTTCCCTATGTGCATGATTTTGCACTTCTTTGCATTAAATCAGTTGCCACTCTTCTGACCATTCTGCTAGTTTATCCAGATCTCTTCTCATTCTGCCCACCCATCTGGATCATCTACTCTGTTGCAGATCTTGTTGTCATCTGCAAACAGACAAGCCTTACCCTCTAGTCCATCTGCAAGGTCACTAATGAAGATGTTGAAGAGGACTGGCCCAGGACTGATCCCGAGGTACCCTACTTGTGACTTGCATCTCTTCTGACTGTATACCATTTACCACCACTTTCTGTTTTCTGCCCGTCAACCAGTTTGCCACAGTTGACCAACTTCTGCCACCCGAGCCTACCCAGCTTATTTATCAATCTTCTATGTGGAACAGTGTCAAAGCTTTGCTGAAGTCAAGGTAGGTGACATCAACTGCTCCCCTTGGTCCACCACTCTGGTTGCCCAGTCAAAGAAATCTATGAGATTAGTTTGACAGGACCTTCCTTTGTAAACCTATGCTGTCTTGGATCCTGTGCCCCTATGGATTCCAGGTGTTGCACTATCCTTTCCTTAAGGAGTGCCTCCATAATCTTGCCCACTACTGAGGTAAGACTGACGGTCTGTAGTTCCCCGCCTCCTCCCTGCTACCACTCTTGTGGGAGCGGGATCACATGAGCCCTTCTCCAGTCTTCTGGGACTCTCTGTGCTCAGAGACTCACTAAACAATTCTGCTAATGGCTCTGCTAGTTCCTCCTTTAGCTCCTTAAGTACCCTGGGATGTATGACATCAGGTCCCATTGCCTTATCCACCTGAGCTTAGCAAGCTCTTGTAGGACCCTTTCTTTTGTGAAGGGAGTAGTGCTCCCTCCCTCCCCTGTGTCCATGATGCTGAGCTGTGGGCCCTGCCCTACCTTCTCTTCAGTAAATACTGAGCAAAAGTATCTATTTAGGATAGATGCCTTACAGGTCCTCCTCCTCACATGCTCCCTTTTCTCCATTAAGCTTAGCAATACCCCTCTGGACTTTCTCCTTTCACTAATGTATCTATAGAAGTCTTGTCACCTTCTTTACTGTTCGTGCTAGTGTTTCCTCAGTTTGGGACTTTGCCTGCCTTACTGCCTTACCTGCTTCCCTTAGGGCAGTTTGGTATGCCTCCTATCTTCATCCGCTGTGTTCCCTTATATTTCCTGAAGGCCAGCCTTTTGGCTCTGACCTTTTCTGCTACTGTATTTGAGAACCAAAGTGGTTTCTTCTTCTTTTGCACTTCCTTTTCTGTCTAGCATAATGGATGTTGCTTCAAGTATTGCATCCTTAATGCTTGCCCACTTTGCCTGTACCCCTCACCTGTGTTTCTTTTTGCCAGGACTAGCTTAACTCTATTGGCCATCTTATCAAAGTCAGCTCCTCTGAAGTCCCATATTTTGCCTTGGAATGGGATGATTTAGATGTAGTAGCCAAACTGAACCATACCATGTGATGGTCACTGGCCCCCAGGTGACCTTCTACCTGGAGATCTGTGATCCCCTCTTTGTTAGTCAGTACTAGATCTAGGATAGCCCTGTCTCTTGTGGGTTGCTGTACCAGTTGTTTGAGGCCCTCCCTGCAGGAATCCACTATGAGTCTAGTTCTGGCAGATGTTCCTGCTGGTATTGACCAATCTGTATCCGGCATGTTGAGTCTCCCATTATCAGAACCTCCCCTTTAGCTGTCATGTTTTGTATCTTCTAACAGTAATGTGTCTATGTCCTCCCTCTGGTCAGGGGCCTGTAGACAACCCCAGTTCTTATGGCTGTCCCATTTCCTGTTTCCAGGGTGACCCACAGTTCTTCTGGCTCCTTATGTGTATTCTGAATTTCTGTAGCTTTGATATTTTCATTAACATACAGGGCCCTCCTCCCCCAACACACCTCGGTCTCTTCTAGACAATACATGCAGCCAGGTACTGAAGTCTCCCAAGTGTGGTTACTGGTAAACCACGTCTCACTAATTGCTACTATGTCCAGTTTAGCCTCTGACATTATTGCCTGCAGGTCTTGGATCTTATTTCCCAGGCTGTGAGCATTTGTGTACATGATTTTCCATTGGCCAGATTTTGGTGTGTTAGTTGTTGGGTGAAGTTTGGCATTTCCCTGTGCGTGTGAGGGGAGACAAACCTTTTTCTTACCTGGTGATGCAAATGAATGACAAACATGCTGAATTCCTGTTTGACCACTAGCTGAGGGGGGGGGGTTCTTCCCATTCGACGTATGGGGTGCTGCACCCCTCTCCCCATTTGCTAGTTTAAATATTCTACAAAGACATCAAACTTCTGCCCAATGCACTGACTCCTCTTTAGTCAGATGCAGTCCATCAAATTTAAAGAACTTTCGCTCCCAGAACTGTTGCCAGTTCCTACAAATCTGTGTCCTTTTTTTTGGCACAGCCCTTGAGCCATGTGTTTACTCCCCTATCTCCCCTTCTCTGACCTTCTGTCCATCTGCTCCCTCTCCCAGACTGGCAGGATCTCAGAGAAGGAGATGCCAGATGAAATAGATGATAGTTTGTCACCCAGCCTAGTCAGGTGTTCCTTGGTCTCACAACTGACAGGCTGGCGAGATCATAGTCCTTATGTGTACTAGGACATCAATGTTTTCTCCTGCTTTGTGAACAATTTTAGCAATGCGGTCAGTGTCTCTCCATGCTGATGTACCTGGGAGACATCTGACCATCACCCCTGGCTGGAGATGGGTATCAACTCCCGAATCATGGAGTCTCCTATGATCAGAAGTTTTTGGATTTCCTTGTGCTTGTTTTGTTTTGGTTCCTGATTTGGGTGAGTTTTGTTGTGCTAGCTCCTGTGCCACAGTGTCCTGCTCTGCAGTGTCTTCTGCCTCTTTATTTGATTTCAGAGATAGAGCAGATACCTGTTGTAGTGTTTATATGGTTTTGAGGTAATGCGTTGGAGTGCAGAGGTGATGGGGCACCTGATTTGCTCCTCTAACCACCTGCCAACCTCCTGGACCAACTACCCTCTGCGGTCGAGGTTTTCTGTTGGATGCTGGGAAATGGCGGGTGGTTCTTATAATGTATTTCCTCTTCAATATGAAATTTGAGGCGGCAATCTCTGCCCATGCTGCCCG
Organism: Neoceratodus forsteri; assembly: GCA_016271365.2. Lineage (NCBI taxonomy): Eukaryota > Metazoa > Chordata > Ceratodontiformes > Ceratodontidae > Neoceratodus > Neoceratodus forsteri. Next base: position 387,116,346 of record CM057457.1, on the reverse strand, counting down.
GAGCTGAGCTCTAAGATCTCAAAGGCCCAGCATGTGGGACAGTGTCCTAAATCCTGTAAGACTGTCCTTCTGAAAATTGTTCCACAGTACCTGCAGTTAAGGAATCCATTCCAAATAAGTTGCTGGGTTTGTAACCTAGTCAGAGTAATTAGAAGGAAAAAAAAGGAAAAAAATGCAATTAATGGTTTAATTGTCTTTGTTTAACTTGTTATAACAAGTTAAATTACTAGTGCCTGTAAATGAGATCACCTTGTGGAGCCCCACTGATCCGCTCCTTCCTGCTCTGCCACAGGAAATGTCACAACTGTGGTACCCTATAAAAGAGTGTGGCGTGGGGTGGTTGGGGATGGGGGTGGGTGGCTGGGCCCTTCCCCTGCCTAAAAAGAAGAACCACGGATGAAAGAACAAGGAGGTAAGAGCAGAAACAATCAGTCAACAACAAATGCAGTAACCCTGAAAGCTTATCCTAATGTTAGATAAAACTGTAAAACCTGTAAAGCACCACCTGTAATAATTTCAGAGAAGATATACGCGAAAGAAAGGAGAAAAAATACTAAATACAGTAATTAGTGTTACAATTCTTCCCCTTTTGCTCCCCCACCTCCCTTCATTTACTTATCATGCTTATTCATGCTCTTCCCCTCCATCCCACCCCACTCCCTAACTCCACTTCTCCTACACTCTGTTTTATAGATTTTTTTTTAATTCAGTCCTACAAATTGGGAATGTTAGGCCTTAAATCTTTTCTGCATCTTCCACAGTGTTTCAAATATAGCTAGAGTCATTTATGAACACTTTTAACTTAACTGGGTAAATGAAATTTGTCCTGTAGTTTTTCACCCATAGTTTCTTCCTTAGAAACACCTTTTTCTCTTTCTTGAACAATGTCTATGGGTAGATCATTATAAACTGATAGTTGCACCTATCAAGTTGAGATTTTTTGTAAATTGCTTGCATAAGTAAATCTTTATGTTCTGAACGAAAAACTTTGTCACAATAGAGTGTGGTGGGCCTTGTCCTTGGCCTCTATTAGCTTGAAATGTTCGATGTGTATATGATCAATGTTCAATTTAATCTCTGCAGGATCAGTGTCCATGAATGCAGCTGCAATCTGGGAATGATTCCTTCATTCCTTATGTGTATCCCAAGATTCAGACACCCTAAATATGCAAATATTTTTCCATCTAGATCTTGCCTAGAAGTCCGCAATTTTTCTTTTAATTCTTTTTGCCTTGTTCTAAGAGATATAATTCTCACATGGGGGAATAATATATCTTCCAAATCTGAAATTCAGTGTTGAGCTGTTTTGAGTTCACTTTTAATTTCTGAATTTTCTGTAATTAGTTGTTTGATTGTAATGTAGAAATGATCTATTTTTTCCTCCAAGGGCATAAGTCAGAATGTTAGAATCCCACTTCTCAATTTTCATGAGTACTGATAGAGCCCAAAGGAGGGGAGGAATCACTAGCCTCATTCAAAGTTCATTCCCATAGTGCCGTCCAGGTGGCACTGGAGGTTGAGTCCTGCTCGTTACACCTCGCACCATACCGTGACAGGTTTGGGAACTAGCCTGGGCCTCCGGGAGTTGGCAGAGGAGAGAGGTGAGTGTTCATAACAGTGCTCTCCTCTCTCTCGGGTGGAGGAGACTTGTTATCCTGCTTGTTGACTGCCCTCTGGCAGTGGCTGGAGGGCAGTATGGGTCAGGAGGCATGTACCAATGTCCTCACATTAATGAGGAGGGGGTCTTGAAAAATGAGGAAATGGAGCCAGGCAGGTTTTGTGATTGCCTGGAATCTCAAGGGTCATTCCTGGGTCTGGATTGGGTCTCTGGATGAAGGGAAAATCAATGCTGTCCTCCCTGGCCCTGCTGCAGGAGCAATGTGTGTGGAATTTCCAGGGTTGAGGGGTCACGAGGGACCAGAGGTGAGTTCCTCAAGAGGAGGACCACAGCCACCTGCCAGGGATCCTGGAGCAAAAAAATATAATAGAAAAAAAAATTAAAGTTAATTCCCAATACTTCTTCCTTGCAGTTTGTCTCTGCGGCAAACTCTGCTGTAAATCAATGCAGTCCTCCAAATTAAGCTCTTTAGATGCTTGTTCTTGTTGATTACCATTGTTTAATTCCCCCATACTTAAATCTCTTTTTGTATATATAGTGGCCCCCTCCTTAACTTGCATTTCAACACACTTTTTGAAAGCAAAGATTGGAGATAAAAGATTTTCAGCAGTACTTGGTGTGTCTGCAGTTTTCAGCGTGTTAGATACTTGGGTTGCTTACCCTCATACAGTCTCCATCTTCCACACTGTTTTCACCTTTGTGGTGTTGGATATCGGCCTGTGTGGTGGTTCCCATTTCCATTGTCACCTCTCCCTCACTCCAATAGCTCTCATTTGTGTGTTTAAGTAATAGTTGTTGAAGTAGAGTTCGAATTAGTAACCAATGGATTTACGTCTGTGTGGTTACTTTCCTCTGCTGTTCAGTTCCTTGTTTGAATTTCACGTCATTTTCCTCTCACCTTTGTGTGTTGTTCAGCTTCAGTGACCCATTTGCTGGCGTGATCCACTCAGACTTCTCCTTGAAAAGAATCTCTTGGTCTTCCGCTCATGAGATGTACGTTTAGCAGCATCAAAGTGCTTTTATTTTACAGATGGTATGTTGCTCGTTTTTTCACTTTTTAGGAATAAAATTGAAGCAGTTTTTTTTTCTGTATCTTTTCAGGAGACTTAGGCACTTTTCATTTAAATCGGGGGAAGACACAGGCATTGTGTTTGCTGCCTCCTTGATTTTGCTTTTATTTTGGCTGCTTTCATTCTGGTCTGCATTTCTGTTTTATTGATTTGCTAATAGGTTTCGATGTACCTGGTTGGTTAGTCCCATTCTGTGATTTTCGGGGCGTCATATTAAGTTTGATATTCAGAAAGCTTTTGCAGTCCTTTTTGCAAGATTATCTGACTCCTCTTGCAAATGGTAAGAGTTGCATGTTGTGTTCATCTAGCTTGAAAAAACATTTTTTTCAATTTTCCAAAACTACCGGTGCATGTTCAAACACGCTGGGAGAGAGGGTGTATGAGCTGTACTCAGCCAGTCACAATGATTGCTATGCTTCACCCCCAGGGTTTTAATAATTCCAACCTGAATGCAGGATATATAAGGATGACATCCAGTACATTGATGATCCAGGGAACCTGACGTACATGCAAGCAGATCAGTATTAGGTGCTGTGTGATTAGGCAGGGTCGCGAGTGCAACTACAAAGGATGACTAGCCTGATATATCAATCCAGTTCAAAGTAGACACCTCTTCCACTGGAATAACAGAACTATGTAGTCCTGTTATTCCTGTGGGAAGAGTGTGCTACACTTTGAAATAATGTTCATGCAAGTCTGGGACTTACAGGTACTCAAAAAGATATAGTGGAGGAAGACAATGTCTGGGGCACCAGGAGGGAAGAATTCTGGCTATTTCAACAGGATAGGTTGATAGGAAAATGAGTATGTGACTCTCATTTTAAGAGATTTTGTCACTGTAAAGAACAAAGAGGATATCAGTGGGATCAGTAGTTCTACTGAGTCAATCTGGCTATGCTAAGGGGGGGGGTATGCAAAATAGTCAGCCAGAGAGGACAGCAGGACTGCAAAAGTTCAACCAGCTTACCAAATGAAGTTGTGGTACCTGCATTGTGAATGTTAATTCAACAAGAAGAATTCTAGATGATTCTTCTATATGCTACCATATTTGAGAAATTGTTACCAATATTTTTTCACCATAAATTTAAAACTGCTAAACCATTTATCCATTTGTGTTAGGCACCAGGATACTCTGACATTGGATATGCATGTCTAATGGTAAGTCCATGCCTGCAGGAGCAGAGAAGTTACAAACACCCACATTTTGAGAGTTTTCACAAAATGGTGCAAATATTTACAATAAACTTTTGAATCCTGTAACTTAGAAATCTGTAATGCAGTTCTCTCCATATTTAGAAGAGTCTACAACCATTACAAAAGTTATTCATGTTAATTTACATGCCCAGCTCCAAAGGTGCCAGAGTTATATGCAGATACATTTTCATGAAATATCCAGCAAGAAATAAAATGATAGATTTTAAGCACATGTAATTTGAGAAGACACATCCTAATGTCCAGAACTCCTACCATCAAGTAATCATTCCAAATTTAAGATCTCTGGACCAACAGATGGCCGAGGTATATGCAGACACAAATTTTCATGAATTTTCCCACAATAAAATAAAATGACAGTTTTTGAGCGTGTATAATCTTAAGACACTCCATCCTAATGTCATTAAATGTGGTACATTTTTAGAACACATATCATCAAGTAATCATGCCAAATTTAAAATCTCTGGACCAATAGACAGCGGAGGTATATGCAGATAACATTTTTTATGAATTTTCCAATAAACAATAAAATGACAAACTTTGAGCACCTATAATTTTGAGGCAATCCATCCAAATGTCATGTTTGGCACACCATTAGAACTCCTCCCAGACATTAAACATGCCACAAGTCAGAGCGCTAGCTCAACAGATGGCTAAGTTATGATCAAATTAATACATTTTTAAAATTCCACAACATTTCAATGATATTCCACTGAATTTCACAAAATTTCATTGACATTATACAGATTTGGAATTTTCTCATTCCACACAGCTCTACTTTCTACTTACCCTCAACAACCTCCTTGCTCTGATAGCAAGAGCTAACTAAAGTCACCCCATACATGCATTTATTCAAGGGAGTCCAAACATATATCAGCATATATTTTAGTCCTTCAGGGTTTTCAGTTCGTATTTCTGGTGGAATGAGAAGGGTCTTAATATACGAGGTGGCTATGATGGAGCCAATAGATACCACCGTCTTTTTCAAAATATAAATAGTTCCTTGATAAAAACAGTTCTTCCAGAGAATATGATATTCATCGAATGGTGCATTTCACCTGCCTCCTCATTGTCTACTCTCTGTTAAGGATTGGAGTCTTGCACTGTGGAGTACTGCGGTGTAGTTCTCAAGGTCCCAGGTCACCAGTAAGCAATCATTTAGTTCTAATGCTTTATTGTTCAGTTTTGTTAGTTGCCCACTTGGAAGCAGGGGTGTGTAAGTAATGAATAGCATATAACGAATACCATGAATATTTTATTTATTTATTTACTTATTTGAAAATTAGTAACTGGGAGAGGCACACTGAATGGAAGTTTGTTTCCAGGTATGACCCAGGGGAGGAAAAAATAGGTAATTTGTTACTAGGGAAGAAAAATGAATAATTAGTGCTATTCTGTGCTTTGCTATTTGTCAGGAGTTCAAGACCTTCTGAGACTTCCAGTCCAATCAGAGGCCACTTTGAAAGCTCATTGAAGGTGATCATGTCACCCAACTCTCACAGAAGCTTCAGGCAGGAGAGAGAGAGAACTGAGCTGCTGCAGAGAAGGAATCGATCATCCACTTGTATTAAATTAGACAAAAACCAGAAATCTTGACATTTTTGTTCACTCTCTAAATCCCAAGATAGAGCAGGTTGATTTTTTTTTTTTACACTGTAGGGTGAAAATTGGGCTTATAAGAAAGGGAAAACTTTAGCATACCTCTCAACCTCTTAGCATTAAAATGAACAGCACCAGCCTTCAAAATTCAGAGCAAATTGTCAGAATGTGTAGCACTTTCTTATTTTAGAGAATAGTATGTCAACAATTTGGGGCTTACATGTTCAGTGTTAAGGAATGTTTCTGTCAAATTAGGTCAATGTTTTAATAGTTTGTCCCTCCAGAAATAGCTCCACTGCTATGAGGAACATCAGTAAACCTTCACAGAATGTGGGTAAATTTGAGTGTAAAAATCATACTGCTATGGAGCATTTATAGCATTTGAGAGACCTGCTGTTTCATATTTGTTGAGAGAGAAAGACAGGCAGACAGGCCCCAATAGTGTGCACGTATGTGTGTGTGGCTATGTGTACTAAATAAAAGAGATTTAAACCTGTGGTGTAGTGAAGAAGGCCAAGCTTAATTGAGTAAGGTTTTGTAGGGGTTTATTTTGATTAGAAATCTAATTTTGTAGTTCTCAGAAACAAAGAACACAGCAATTAGTCTAGCAGAAATGCAATTAGCTTAGGTACATTTGTTTCCTATTGTTAGTGGCTTGGCTTCATGCCCAAGAAGTCATTTAAAAGAATATTTTCTTTTCTCAGAATTTATTTAGTCAGGTTAAACTAGTACTTGACAGTGATACTTGTCAGCTCAGCATTGATGCAGTGGCTTAATTAAAAAATAAATATAATTTAAATTTAATACAAGACATTTTCCTGTGATGAACCCAGGCTTGGTTCCCTCCATGGTAACTTAAGTGTGAGCGTACCATAGCTGGTAGGTTGGGACTAGTCAGGTAACTCCTGCCACTTCAGTTAGTTGCTTTTCTGTTCTTTGTGTGTGCATGGCTGTGCACTCAAGACTTTCTTCTAAGTTTGTGACTGTGTGCCCAAGAACAGATTTAATGTTTTTTTCCTGAGAATTTAGTCAAGCTTGACTATTAGTTGACAGTGAGACTTGTCAGCTCAGCATTGCTGCAGTGACTTATGTGACTTGATTTCAAAATAAATATAATTTAAATTTAATATCAGAAATATTCCTGTGAGGAATCCAGGCATCCCCCCATGGCCACTTAAGCAAGTGCACTGTAGCTGCTACTGTTAGGGTGGGACTAGTTGGCTGACTCCTACCACTTCTGTTAGATGCTATTCTGTTCTGTGTGTGTGCATGGCTCTGAACTCAAGACAGTTTTTTTTAAGTTTGTGGCTGTGTGCCCAAGAAGAGATTAAAACAGATTTGAGAAACATTTAGTCAGGCTTGATTATTAGCTGACAACAATGAGACTTGTCAGCTCAGCATTGCTGCAGTGACTTGATTTCATAACAAACATGATTTAAATTTAATATCAGAACTCTTCCTGGGAGGAACACAGGCTTGGTCCCTGCATTGCCACTTAAGCAAGTGTGCTGAAAATTTAGTCAGGCTAGACTACTAGTTGGCAAGAGTGAGACTTGTCAACCAAACATTGCTGCAATGGCTTAAGTGACTGTATTTCATAATAAATTAATTGAAATGTAAGAAATATTAATGTGAGGAATACAACCATGGCAGACAGAGAACATAGTGCCAGAAAACAGTTGGTCCAGCAACCTCAGCAGAGCTGTAGCAGGTGTAGAGCAGCAAGCAACAGGAGATGGTAAGCATACTGCAGTGTGATGCTCAAGGCACATTCGCCATACAAAATTAGGCTTTACCCCATCATAGCCTGCAGCCTCTATGGCCATCATCATGGTATCATCTGACACCAGGGAAAAAAGTAAAAGTAGCATTCAAAGTACAAGTAGTGCTGCTAGGAGGACAATGTCATTAACTGGCACTGCTACTACCAATGTGAGTGTGTCCTCATCTTGCTTTGCCAGTGCCACTAGTACTTCCAGGATGAGGACATTGTCCTAAATAATCACCACTGCTCTGATCCATCACCCAACCATTAAGAGTACCATTATCCCAAATTCTGTTGCAACAATGGCCCTGCCAGCCACTGCTATTGTGACTGAAACCACTCCTGCCACTGTGATGCAGACCACACCTGCCAGCATAACCATGGTGACCATTAGTGTTGCTGCTGTGACATTGACCACTACTATCACTGTGCCCCAGCCAGTTGCACAACTATTTCCAGTACTGTGTCCACCCCTAGTGTTACACCTCATGTTTCTCAGCCTGTCTCCTCTACTGTAGAACTTTTCAGTGCACATGAGAAGGCACTCTCATCTGGGTCTGAGTATTTTCCAACAGGAGATTTGCCAACTGACACATCATCTGAGAAGGCTAACCTAAGCAGCTTTGAGGATGAGGCAGAGTATAGGGAGTACCTTGAGAGTCATAAAGCAAGAAAGTTGGGTGGCCAACAAAATTCAACCTCTCAGGATCACAGTGGCAGGAGAAAGGATATGACTCCCCATCAAAAAACCAAAAGTTTGACAAGTAACTCTTCAGCACTTTGTTTGGAAGGCTGCATCCCAGGTTGAAAAGCCAAGTAGAGGAGGTGCAGGGCCACCAGTGGTGCCAAGGGAAAACCTGCAGACACAGGTTCAAACAAGAAAGGCTAGAGGGGGCCAAAAGAGTGGTGGTGGCACTGATGATACTAGCTGCATGAGTGGTGTCAGGAGCAGTTAGAGCATGCTATGGTTGCTTTTCACATTACTAAAAGAAGATAACAGAAAGCAGTGTGCATACTATGAAGAACAACTATCAGCAGGGGGAATCTCTGGCAAATTTAACAACCACCTCCTTAAAGAGCTAGTGTACTGCCTAAAATGAATATTAATTTTTAAAAGCAGTCAACTATTACCTTTTATATCTGAGGGGTGTTTGTTCCCCTTTTGTTAATTAGAAGATTGTTTACCTGATGTTAGTAGGCATGATGTGTGGGATAGCACTCTGCCTGGCAGCTTATATATATATATATATATATATATATATATATATATATATATATATATGTATATATATTATATATATATATATATATATATATATATATATATATATTTTTTCAACTACATCATCAGCATTGTGACATCACTGTTGCTTAGAACAGCCACTCAATAGCTGCCAGGCCAGTCACCTGTGATGTCACTGTCAGTAAGATCACAATGCTGATGAAGTAGTGAGGGGGACAGAGAGAGATCTGTCAGCTGCTAGCTGTTACACACATCCAGCACAATATTATCACACAGAAAACTCGAATGAGCAAAAGGAAAAATAAAAGTACTTCAGAAATAAAAAGTTGGGACTGACTACTTCTTAAAATTTGTATTATTTTCCTGTCTGCTTGTTTTGGTTCCAATAGCTCATTAATGAACCACCTAAAGGTAAAGAATCTTTAGGTTTTAATATCATCAGGGCCTGTGACAGGGGTTCCATCACACCCATCCTGTGGTGACAATGCAGGCCATGGTGCTGGTGGCAGTGGCAATGGCTCAGAACGCTCTGCCTCCAAGAAACATGCTGCTACCACTCCATTTCCCTTAATACCAAAAAGTCCTCCATACACCCCAGGCACTCTCACCAGGCACCTGTCCCCTGCTGTTTGCACACCTTCTGGCAAGTGTGGAACATCCCTCCATCCATGGTCAGTGTCAATCGTGGAAGTGTTCTAGGCCAGAACTAAGTACCAGTCATCCCATCCAAAACCTTAGCACATCACACATTTCATAGATGAAATTATGGCGTTGGATCTGCAATCCTTTTCACTTGTGGAAGATACTGGCTTTCACAAACTTCTGCAGTACTTGCAGCCATTGTGCCAACTCCCATCATGTTCCACATTTTTATGCACTGTGATGCCAAAGATATATGAGGGTGTGAGACTGGCAACTGCCACACTACTCTCGGAGGCTGTGGTGTTTTCCACTGCACCTCAAACATCTACAGCAGTACAGACTCCATTCTTGCATATCTCTCCCTAACCACATGCTGGTGTGTGCAAAACCCTATATATCCTATTGTGGATTCCTCCTTCTCTCCATGTCACTGGGTCTCCCATCATCCCTCCACAACCTGGCACACACTCTCCATCCTCTACTAAATGCTGGGCTAATGGAGACAAACCACACATCACTGAACATTCTGACATTTATTGAAGACATGCTGTCATGGCAGTTGGTACCAATCTGCATGTTGTTTTTGTCACAAACAATGAGGCAAATATGGTGAAAGCAGTTGCTGATGGAAATTTTGCCAGCATTCATTGCTTTTCCCACACCTTGTATCTAATGGTCACATCTGTGCTATGTCACCGCACTCGGGTTAGCAAGCCTGTCTCCACAGCATGCTCTACTGTGCTCATTTTCACTGCTCTGTAAAACCGACTAACCAAGAGTAGCCATGATCCTGGTCCAAAACAGAACCCAGCCCATTACCTATCATGATATCTCCACCTGCATCCCTGAAAAGGACTTACTATGTGAAACCAATAAGAGTTGGTGTAGTTCTGCTGCTCTTTCCAGTCTGTACTTATACACGCTTTGAGGACAGCAATATTTGGTATGAATTAAAGTATGCTTCATTTTGCATCAACTTGAATTCTGGTGGTCTTTATAATGGTGGGTTGTGCTGGAGTGGTGCCTTTGACTAAAAATGGAGATACCTGCACTTCCCAACATAGCTACCCATTGGGCAGCCTATCCCTACATTTAACTGCATTTAGCTTACTTAAACTCCTCTGATATTCAATACAGTTATACTTCCTCTTCTTCATGAATCTTCTGTACAGAAATGAGATGCAGCCATGGAAACTCTTCTCACACTGAAGATGCTGATGCATCTTCTCTGTTGTTTGACACAGCTGGCACTTCTTAGCAATGACTGTTGACTGCAACTCACTGCACTCAATGCTCAATATGACTAAAAATAGGTACAGTATTTCATTAGTTTTTTCTTACCAGGAAAAAAAATGCCCAAGGTGTTTTTACTTAAACGTTTTGGGAGCTACATCAGTTTTGTTGAGAATTAAACTCCATTAAAAAGTTTATTTTTAATTAAGATGCAACACATGCTAGTCATCAGAATAAGCATCAAATAAGTATTCTTACAGTATTAAAATATAGTTATTAAGCAATACCATACAAATCAAGTATAACAATCAGGTATACTAACTTTTACATTCTATTAGGTTTTTAATAGGTTAGTCTGTTTTAATAACAAGTTAACAAGCAAAGAAATGTACAGCAGGTAGCATATAAATAGAGGAAGCTCTGAACTTATTGCTGGATCAATTATTAATGTTTAAAGGACTAACGGTCTTAATTCAACAGATACAACTGACACTGTCATATCAGATCATGGCACAGCTGAACAGTCAATAGCACTGGATAAAAAAAGAATAAAAGGCTTAATATAGAGACTTAGGCCCCGATATTCAGAGCTGCGCCCTGCAGTGGCGCATGTGGTGGCACAGCACAACTGTGTTGCACTGGTGCAACTCAGGGATATATTCAGAAGAGATGCACAATGGCGCATCATAGATACATAGATACATAGACAGTGTCGGCAGATAAGGGCCTATGGCCCACCTAGTCTGCCCATTTGAGCTTGTAAGTTCAGTTTGTTTTCCTAGAAGTCTATTTCCCCTTACCCCTGACCTCTAGAATTCCTTTATGTCTATCCCATGCATTCTTAAATCCCGTGATTGTTTCAGCCCCCACCACTTCCTCTGGCAGGGTGTTCCACTTGTCCACCATCCGTTCTGTGAAGAAATTCTTTCTCATGTTTCCTCTGAATCGTCCTCCCTCCAACTTCATCCCATGCCCTCTAGTCCTGAAACATCTTTTTCGCTTAAAATAGTGTTTTCCTGCACCCTGTTCCTCCTGTAAGATACTTGTATGTCTCTATCATATCCCTCTCTCCTCCTCTCCTCCAGGAGTACATGTTCAGTTCCTTCAACCTGTCTTCATAGGACTTGTGATGCAACCCATGCACCATCTTTGTTGCCCTCCTCTGAACCTTCTCTACCCTGTCTATGTCCTTACGTAGGTATGGTCTCCAGAACTGTACACTGTACTCCAGGTGGGGCCTCACTAGTGTCTTGTATAGCGGGATTATGACCTCCCTTTTCCTGCTGGTGATGCCCCTGCCTATACATCCAGCATCCTATTTGCTTTACCCTGATGCCTTGTCACACTGTTTCCCTACCTTGAGGTCATCATCAGAGATGACAACCCCAAGATCCCTTTCCTGCTTGGTGCATGCTATATCCTCACCCCCCAACTGATATATTGTGCCAGGGTTTTTGTGCCCCATATGCATTATCTTGCACTTCTTTGCATTGAATTTCAACTGCCAAACCCTTGACCATTCTTCAAGTTTCTGCAGGTCCCTTCTCATTCTGTCTACACCCTCTGGTGTGTCTACTCTGTTACAGAGCTTTGTGTCATCAGCGAACAGTGAAATTCTGCCTTCTATATCCTGTGCAATGTCACTGATGAAGATGTTGAATAGGACCGTCCCAGCACTGATCCTGTGGTACCCCACTGGTCACTCTTCCCTCTGTGGAGTGACAGCCATTTACCACCACCCTCTGTGTCCTGCCACCCAGCCAGTTACCTACCCACCACACTACTGTCCTGCCCACACCCATATTCCCCAGTTTGTGTAATAGTCTTCTATGTGGCACAGTGTCAAAGGCCTTGCTGAAGTCCAGATAGGCCATGTCCACTGCCCTCCCTGATCCACCTCCCTAGTCACCCAGTCAAAAATTCAATGAGGTTGGTCTGACATGACCTCCCCCTGGTGAAACCATGCTGCCTTGGGTCCTGTAGTCCATTGACAACCAGATGTTCCACCAATCTCTCCTTCAGTAGTGCTTCCATGATCTTTCCCACTACCGAGGTGAGGCTGACTGGTCTGTAGTTCCCTGCTTCCTCTTTGTTCCCACTTTTGTATAAGGGGACTACATCTGCTGTCCTCCAGTCTTTGGGTACCTCCGTTTCCAGTGATTGGCTGAACAGGATAGCCAGAGGTTCAGCCACCACCTCTCTTAGTTCTTTAAGGACCCTGGGGTGCACCCCATCTGGCCCCATTGCTTTATCAGCTCTTATTACTTCCAGTTCCTCAGGACCCTTTCTCGTGTAAAGGGACTTGTGTCCATTTCTGCACCATTCTCACCCTTGTTTTCCCTTCAGACCCATTACCCCCTCTTCCTTAGTAAAGATTGAGCAGAAATACCTGTTCAATATGTCAGATTTTGTTGTCATCCTCCACGCTGGCTCCCATCCTCCCCTTCAGTCTCACTATCCCTCCCTTGTCCTTCTTTTTTCACTTATGTACCTGTAAAAGGTTTTGTCCCTTTAACCACTGATTTTGCAATGTGTTCTTCTGTCTGAGCTTTGGCTTCCTTACTGACTTCCCTGCCTCCCTTTGTTTCTCCTGGTACTTCTCCCTATCCCCTTCTGCCTGTGTCTTTTGTATTGCCTGAATGCAATCTTTTGGCTTTCACTTTCTTTGCTACCTCTTTGGAAAACCATAATGGTCTCCTCTTTCTTTTCCTCTTGCTAACCTGCTTAATGCATAATTCTGTTGTTCTTATAATCCCATTTTAAATACTGCCCACTGTTCCTCAATCCCTGATTCCTGTCTCATTCCCTTAATGCCTCTTTCAAGCATCTCCCCATTTTCCCAAAGTCTGCCCCCCTAAAATCCAGGATACGTGTTTTTGTGTGGTTTGGTTCTGCTCTTTCTGTGATTTCAAACCACAATGACTGGTGGTCACTGTTACCCAGGTGCTCCCCCACTGTTACCCCCATCCCCCACTGTTACCCCCATCCCCACTGTTACCCCCATCTGAATACATCAGATAATGCACCCTGAGCAAATATGATGCACTGGCGCATCCCCCCAGACAGGGCTGAATACCAGGAATGGAACTGCGCCAATGCAACAGAGTTATGCTGTACGTGAAATTCCTGATATTCAGCCAGCAGTATGCAAATGGATCCATAATGTGTGCAGGTGCAAATGGGGCCATTTGCATGTCATTATGGCCCCATTTGCATGAGTTGTGCAGGGCAGGCCAGCAAAATGTACATGGCACCATGCACAGCATGTGGTGCTGCTATATATATATATATATATATATATATATATATATATATATATATATATGTATATATATATATATATATATATATATATATATATATATATATATATATATTTTCAACTACATCATCAGCATTGTGACATCACTGTTGCTTAGAACAGCCACTCAATAGCTGCCAGGCCAGTCACCTGTGATGTCACTGTCAGTAAGATCACAATGCTGATGAAGTAGTGAGGGGGACAGAGAGATTCTGTCAGCTGCTAGCTGTTACACACATCCAGCACAATATTATCACACAGAAAACTCGAATGAGCAAAAGGAAAAATAAAAGTACTTCAGAAATAAAAGTTGGGACTGACTACTTCTTAAAATTTGTATTATTTTCCTGTCTGCTTGTTTTGGTTCCAATAGCTCATTAATGAACCACCTAAAGGTAAAGAATCTTTAGGTTTTAATATCATCGGGCCTGTGACAGGGTTCCATCACACCCATCCTGTGGTGACAATGCAGGCCATGGTGCTGGTGGCAGTGGCAATGGCTCAGAACGCTTCTGCCTCCAAAGAAACATGCTGCTACCACTCCATTTCCCTTAATACAAAAAAGTCCTCCATACACCCCAGGCACTCTCACCAGGCACCTGTCCCCTGCTGTTTGCACACCTTCTGGCAAGTGTGGAACATCCCTCCATCCATGGTCAGTGTCAATCGTGGAAGTGTTCTAGGCCAGAACTAAGTACCAGTCATCCCATCCAAAACCTTAGCATCACACATTTCATAGATGAAATATGGCGTTGGATCTGCAATCCTTTTCACTTGTGGAAGATACTGGCTTTCACAAACTTCTGCAGTACTTGCAGCCATTGTGCCAACTCCCATCATGTTCCACATTTTTATGCACTGTGATGCCAAAGATATATGAGGGTGTGAGACTGGCAACTGCCACACTACTCTCGGAGGCTGTGGTGTTTTCCACTGCACCTCAAACATCTACAGCAGTACAGACTCCATTCTTGCATATCTCTCCCTAACCACATGCTGGTGTGTGCAAAACCCTATATATCCTATTGTGGATTCCTCCTTCTCTCCATGTCACTGGGTCTCCCATCATCCCTCCACAACCTGGCACACACTCTCCATCTCCTCTACTAAATGCTGGGCTAATGGAGACAAACCACACATCACTGAACATTCTGACATTTATTGAAGACATGCTGCCGTCATGGCAGTTGGTACCAATCTGCATGTTGTTTTTTGTCACAAACAATGAGGCAAATATGGTGAAAGCAGTTGCTGATGGAAATTTTGCCAGCATTCATTGCTTTTCCCACACCTTGTATCTAATGGTCACATCTGTGCTATGTCACCGTACCGAGGTTAGCAAGCCTGTCTCCACAGCATGCTCCTACTGTGCTCATTTTCACTGCTCTGTAAAACCGACTAACCAAGAGTAGCCATGATCCTGGTCCAAAACAGAACCCAGCCCATTACCTATCATGATATCTCCACCTGCATCCCTGAAAAGGACTTACTATGTGAAACCAATAAGAGTTGGTGTAGTTCTGCTGGCGTCTTTCCAGTCTCGTGTACTTATACACGTTTTGAGGACAGCACACATTTGGTATGAATTAAAGTATGCTTCATTTTGCATCAACTTGAATTCTGGTGGTCTTTTATAATGGTGGGTTGTGCTGGAGTGGTGCCTTTGACTAAAAAATGGAGATACCTGCACTTCCCAACATAGCTACCCATTGGGCAGCCTATCCCTACATTTAACTGCATTTAGCTTACTTAAACTCCTCTGATATTCAATACAGTTATACTTCCTCTTCTTCATGAATCTTCTGTACAGAAATGAGATGCAGGCCATGGAAACTCTTCTCACACTGAAGATGCTGATGCATCTTCTCTGTTGTTTGACACAGCTGGCACTTCTTAGCAATGACTGTTGACTGCAACTCACTGCACTCAATGCTCAATATGACTAAAAATAGGTACAGTATTTCATTAGTTTTTTCTTACCAGGAAAAAAAATGCCCAAGGTGTTTTTACTTAAGCGTTTTGGGAGCTACATCAGTTTTGTTGAGAATTAAACTCCATTAAAAGTTTATTTTAATTAGATGCAACACATGCTAGTCATCAGAATAAGCATCAAATAAGTATTCTTACAGTATTAAAATATAGTTATTAAGCAATACCATACAAATCAAGTATAACAATCAGGTATACTAACTTTTACATTCTATTAGGTTTTTAATAGGTTAGTCTGTTTTAATAACAAGTTAACAAGCAAAGAAATGTACAGCAGGTAGCATATAAATAGAGGAAGCTCTGAACTTATTGCTGGATCAATTATTAATGTTTAAAGGACTAACGGTCTTAATTCAACAGATACAACTGACACTGTCATATCAGATCATGGCACAGCTGAACAGTCAATAGCACTGGATAAAAAAGAATAAAAGGCTTAATATAGAGACTTAGGCCCCCGATATTCAGAGCTGCGCCCTGCAGTGGCGCATGGTGGCACAACACAACTGTGTTGCACTGGTGTGCAACTCAGGGATATATTCAGAAAGAGATGCACAATGGCGCATCATAGATACATAGATACATAGACAGTGTCGGCAGATAAGGGCCTATGGCCCACCTAGTCTCCCATTTGAGCTTGTAAGTTCAGTTTGTTTTCCTAGAAGTCTATTTCCCTTACCCTGACCTCTAGAATTCCTTTATGTCTATCCCATGCATTCTTAAATCCTGATTGTTTCAGCCCCCACCACTTCCTCTGGCAGGGTGTTCCACTTGTCCACCATCCGTTCTGTGAAGAAATTCTTTCTCATGTTTCCTCTGAATCGTCCTCCCTCCAACTTCATCCCATGCCCTCTAGTCCTGGAACATCTTTTTCGCCTAAAAATAGTGTTTTCCTGCACCCTGTTCCTCCCTGTAAGATACTTGTATGTCTCTATCATATCCCTCTCTCCTCCTCTCCTCCAGAGTACATGTTCAGTTCCTTCAACCTGTCTTCATAGGACTTGTGATGCAACCCATGCACCATCTTTGTTGCCCTCCTCTGAACCTTCTCTACCCTGTCTATGTCCTTACGTAGGTATGGTCTCCAGAACTGTACACTGTACTCCAGGTGGGGCCTCACTAGTGTCTTGTATAGCGGAATTATGACCTCCCTTTTCCTGCTGGTGATGCCCCTGCCTATACATCCAGCATCCTATTTGCTTTACCTGATGCCTTGTCACACTGTTTCCCTACCTTGAGGTCATCAGAGATGACAACCCCAAGATCCCTTTCCTGCTTGGTGCATGCTATATCCTCACCCCCCAACTGATATATTGTGCCAGGGTTTTTGTGCCCCATATGCATTATCTTGCACTTCTTTGCATTGAATTTCAACTGCCAAACCCTTGACCATTCTTCAAGTTTCTGCAGGTCCCTTCTCATTCTGTCTACACCCTCTGGTGTGTCTACTCTGTTACAGAGCTTTGTGTCATCAGCGAACAGTGAAATTCTGCCTTCTATATCCTGTGCAATGTCACTGATGAAGATGTTGAATAGGACCGGTCCCAGCACTGATCCTGTGGTACCCCACTGGTCACTCTTCCCTCTGTGGAGTGACAGCCATTTACCACCACCCTCTGTGTCCTGCCACCCAGCCAGTTACCTACCCACCACACTACTGTCCTGCCACACCCATATTCCCCAGTTTGTGTAATAGTCTTCTATGTGGCACAGTGTCAAAGGCCTTGCTGAAGTCCAGATGGGCCATGTCCACTGCCCTCCCTGATCCACCTCCCTAGTCACCCAGTCAAAAATTCAATGAGGTTGGTCTGACATGGCCTCCCCTGGTGAAACCATGCTGCCTTGGGTCCTGTAGTCCATTGACAACCAGATGTTCCACCAATCTCTCCTTCAGTAGTGCTTCCATGATCTTTCCCACTACGAGGTGAGGCTGACTGGTCTGTAGTTCCCTGCTTCCTCTTTGTTCCCACTTTTGTATAAGGGACTACATCTGCTGTCCTCCAGTCTTTGGGTACCTCCCGTTTCCAGTGATTGGCTGAACAGGATAGCCAGAGGTTCAGCCACCACCTCTCTTAGTTCTTTAAGGACCCTGGGGTGCACCCCATCTGGCCCCATTGCTTTATCAGCTCTTATTACTTCCAGTTCCTCAGGACCCTTTCTCGTGTAAAGGGACTTGTGTCCATTTCTGCACCATTCTCACCCCTTGTTTTCCCTTCAGACCCATTACCCCCCTCTTCCTTAGTAAAGATTGAGCAGAAATACCTGTTCAATATGTCAGATTTACTGTTGTCATCCTCCACGAGGCTCCCATCCTCCCCCTTCAGTCTCACTATCCCTCCCTTTGTCCTTCTTTTTTCACTTATGTACCTGTAAAAGGTTTGTCCCTTTAACCACTGATTTTGCAATGTGTTCTTCTGTCTGAGCTTTGGCTTCCTTACTGACTTCCCTGCCTCCCTTCTTTTCTCCTGGTACTTCTCCCTATCCCCTTCTGCCTGTGTCTTTTGTATTGCCTGAATGCAATCTTTTGGCTTTCACTTTCTTTGCTACCTCTTTGGAAAACCATAATGGTCTCCTCTTTCTTTTCCTCTTGCTAACCTGCTTAATGCATAATTCTGTTGTTCTTATAATCCCATTTTAAATACTGCCCACTGTTCCTCAATCCCTGATTCCTGTCTCATTCCCTTAATGCCTCTTTCAAGCATCTCCCATTTTCCCAAAGTCTGCCCCTAAAATCCAGGATACGTGTTTTGTGTGGTTTGGTTCTGCTCTTTCTGTGATTTCAAACCACAATGACTGGTGTCACTGTTACCCAGGTGCTCCCCACTGTTACCCCATCCCCACTGTTCCCCCATCCCCACTGTTACCCCCATCTGAATACATCAGATAATGCACCCTGAGCAAATATGATGCACTGGCGCATCCCCCCAGACAGGGCTGAATACCAGGAATGGGAACTGCGCCAATGCAACAGAGTTATGCTGTACGTAAATTCCTGATATTCAGCCAGCAGTATGCAAATGGATCCATAATGTATGCAAGGTGCAAATGGGGCCATTTGCATGTCATTATGGCCCCATTTGCATGAGTTGTGCAGGGCAGGCCAGCAAAATGTACATGGCACCATGCACAGCATGTGGTGCTGCCAGAGGGGATCTAGTGGTACCCCCTCCCTCCCCGTAGCCCGATCACCGTAAAATAACTTTTTACATATTCCCTGGTAGTCTAGTGGCATCCCCTCCCTCCCTGTAGCCCGATCACTGTAAAACAACTTCTTCATATTCCCTGGTAGTCTAGTGGTACCCCCTCTCTCCTCATAGCCCCAATCACCGAAAATAAAATAAAAATATATCCCTGGTAGTCCAGTGGTACCCCCCACTCCTCCTGATGCTCCGATCCCCATAAAAGACCAACTCTGTAACTCTCTGGTAGTCTAGTGTCCCCCCCCTCCTCCTGATAATACATTAAAGTCAGCTCCCTGGTGGTCCAGTGGCACCCCCACCCACAAAGGACCCCCGAGCCCACCTAGCTCCCCCTCCATCATTGGTGGGCAGCAGCATACCCACATGCATACCCCCATGGCTGCTTGCTGAATGACAGTGTACAGTATGGGCTGCAATCCCATGGGCTTGCAGTGCATACTGTAGCAGTCATTCACAAATATATGAATGAAGTCATTCATTCATATATTTGTGAATGATTATAACAGTATGCACTGCAAGCTCATCGGTCAACACTGTGGACCAATGGGATTGCAGCCCATACTGTATGCTGTCATTCAGCGGGCAGCCATGTGGGTGTCAGGTGGGATGCTGTGGCTACCCACCGATGATGGAGGCGGGCTAGGTGGCCCGGGGTCCTGTGAGGGTGGAGGTGCCACTGGACCACCAGGAAGTGACTTAATGCCTGATGTGGGCGATAGGGGTAACAGTGGAGGGGTGGGGAGCCACTAGACTACCAGGGAATTATAAAGTTGTCCTTTTACAGGGATTGGAGCATCGAGGGGTGGGGGTACCACTGGACTACCAGGGATATATTTTATTTTATTTTCGGTGATCAGGGGCTATGGGGAGGGGGTACCACTTTAGACTACCATGGAATATGTAAAAAGTTGTTTTATGGTGATCGGACTATGGGGAGGGAAGGGGTGCCACTAGACTACCACGGCTATATAATATAGTTTTTTTTTGGTGATCGGGGCTATGGGGAGGGAGGTCCACTAGACCACCAGGGATGATACGGGTGCTTCTGCACAGTGTACCAGGTGGGCGGGTGGCCACCTATGGCTGGTGGCAGCTGTGTTGCACCTTGCAGTACAGCAGCTTGCCTGTAGGTAGCCACCATTTGAGCCGTTTTTTTCAGACTCAACTTTGGCCATCAGTGTGCTGCACATCCCAGGCTGAATATCGGGATGTGCCGCATATGCAGGGGCACGCCCCCTGGGGATGCGCCGCATACATTATCTTTACATCTCAGCACATCAGGAATTGCGCTGCACAATTCCCTCTGTTGTATACTGCCCCAGGGTGCATTTCTGGGGTTGCACTAGTGCAACTTTATTGCACAAGATGCAACCCATTTGAATATCTAGCCCTTAATGTCTCCTTGATACAGGGTGAAACATCTAAGGAATTAAAAACGGACACAGTCAAAGATTTCTTAGAAATCAAAGTCAGTGGGGAAGTATAACTATCATGTCTGTGGGGTGCTTGTAAAACCCTTCTAAGAGAAATATAATTAGTTACTAGGTTAAAAAAGAAAGATGCTGAGAAGGAATTCATAGAAAAGGAAGAAAAGTTGAATCAACTAGAAAGGAACAATAAACAAAGTAAGTCAAAGCACCCATTCTGTTATACATTACCACTCTCAAATATGACATTAAGAAAATGCACTTGATAAAAGCAGAGTATGCTCTTTATAAAATGAAACAAACATTCTAGGATGCAGGGGGGAAGCAGAAAATTTACTTGCCTACAGGCTAAAAAAGATACAAAGCCAAAATATGATTGTAGGGATTAAAGACCAGCAAAATATAATGAGAGTTACTAGCATTCACATTAATAATGTATTTCAGGAGTTTTACAAAAACATGTATAAAAGCACAAGTACTGTAGCTGTTCCACAGTAAAACTTCAGAATTTCCCAACGTATCTAAAACTGCTAGAATTAAGTGACCAACACAATGTATTGCTTAATAAGCAAATTACCTTGGAACAAATTAACCAGGCCATAACAGAACTTCCATTAAATACAACACCTTGACCTGATGGTATGCTTGCATTCAGCACACATATATGGTCTCCGGGGGTTAGTGTCTCCAAATGTTCAGGGATTTAAAGTGCCATGATGAGAATGGACCCCATTCTTAAGCCAAGGCATATTCTCCACTGTGTGAATTTGTTGATGTTGTATGAGGCTTCTGTTATCTTTATAACTCTTGTCACATTCAGAACATTTATAGGGTCTCACCCCATGTGAATTCACTTATGTGCTATGAGGGTACCCTGTGCCTTAAAACTCTAATCACATTCTACACATTTTATATGGTCTCTCCCCATGTGAATTCACTTATGTGTTATGAGGGTACCCTGTGCTATACAACTCTCATCACATTCCGAACATTTATATGATTTCTTCCAATGTGAACCCTTGATGTCTGCTTAGCCAACCCTTCTGGACAAAACTCTTGTTACATTCAGCACATTTATATGGTATCTCCCGGGTTTAGTGTCTCCAAAGGTTCTGGGATTTCTAGTACCGAGATGAGAATGGACCCCATTCTTAAGCCAGGGCATATTCAAAACTCAGAAAATCAATACTATGTGAAACTGTCAATGTATTATTAGGGCACTGTTCCTGGCAAATCTCTTGCTACATTCAGTACATTTCTATGGTCTAAACCCTGTTTGAATTCACTGATGTATCATGAGGCTATTCTGTAATGTAAAACTTTTCCAGAGAGGGGGAATGGCAAGTGGTGGGGGGAAGGGGTTGGACTGAGAGTTGTGCAATAGGAAAGGGAATGTTCAAAGGGATGCCTTTAAAGAACAGATTTCTCCCACTGTCTGAAAGTGAGGAAGGGGGACAGGAGGTGGGGAGAGGGGTCAGGAACAGACAACAGGGTCAAGGTAATAGGACAACAGAAGGAGGTAGTACAGCACAAAGTAGTCATGGTGGGTGAAAAAGAGGGAACACAGAGAGTGGGGTAAGGGGAAGCTAAGGTGACTGGAGGAGGGGGAAGAAAAGGGTGTATATGGGTGGCCTGAAAGGAAAGGTGAGGAAGGGGTGAGAATGCTGACAGGGGCAGGTAAGAGCTGTAGGGGGGCTGTCAAGCAGGGCTTGGGGAGAATAATGGTGGTACCCATGATACAGGGGAGCAGAGAGCTGGTGAAGAAGCTCATAGGGCAGTCAGAGAATGAAAAAAGAGAGTCAGGAATGTGGGGGGGCAGGGGAGGGTAGGAATCCTGGGGAACTCCATAGTTAAGGGTATTTCACCAGGGAAAAAGGGGGACCCAAATATAGGGAGGAAGGTGATTTGCATGCCAGGGGTAACAGAAGATAGGGTGTGCAAAAAGACTGGGGAGTGGAGATGGCAGTTGGGGGAATCACATGTAGTTATATACTTAGGCACCAATGACCTAGCCAGGAAGGAAATGGTGGTAGTACAGGAAAGATTCAGGATGGTGGGGAAGACCTGCAGAGAGGTAGTCAGATTGCTTGCATTCTCAGAGGTGTTGCCAGTACCAAGAGCTAGCATGGTCAAGAAGAAAATGATAGAGGAGTTCAATGACATGCTGAAGGGTGATGCAAGAAGAAAAAGTACAACTGTATTGGAGGCTGGGGGAGACCTGGTTGGATAAAACATTTTTTGCACCAGACACACTGTACTTCAATAGAGGGAAGCCATGATTTGAACCCTCAAGGCAAGCTCGGGGTACATAAACAAAAAATGTAAACTACTGGAGGGACAAGTGAGCCTACAGACCCAGAGTCTCTGGGAGGAGGAGGTCAGCAGAAATCCCCCCATACCAGTAGAGGATGACTGAGGGATAGAAGTAGAGGGGGAACAAAAGGTTAGCAGTGGGGGTGTGGGGGTACTGGTAAAGGGGAGTAATGAGAAAGGTAGATGGGTGTAAGAGGAAGGAGGCTTTGACTCTAAGTGGAAGGTACTGTCTCTGAAAGCATCAAGTCTTAGAAACAAGATGGATGACCTGCAGGTGTTGGTGAAGAGGGAAGTGGAACCTGCAGTGGTCATGTAGTGATGGGCTGTGCCTTACCATAACTGGGACCTCTTGATCTCTGGGTTTAAATTATACAGGGGGGACAGGGAGGCAGGAAAAGGAAAAGGAGAAGGGAGGTAGTTTAAATCATGGAGGCTGTAGCTTGTATGAGGGAGAAGCCACAAGAGGGAAGCAATGTGGATTCAATTACTGTTGAATAGAGGGAGAAAGGTGAAGTTTGGGGTGGTTTACAGACCACTCAACCAGGAGTAGGAAAGAGACAGGGAACCAAACTTGCAAATAAAGACTGCTGCCAGGAATGCAGAGGTAGTAGTAATAATGTGAGACCTTAACCTGCCCAAACTGAATTAGAGGGTACAAGCCATGACCTGCGCCAGGAGTCAGGTTATCCTAGATGGACTGCAAAGTGGATTCCTGACACAATGCATCACAGAACGCACCAGGGAGGCGCAATCCTCCATCTGCTGCTGAAGAACAGGGACAACATTCAGAATATAAAGATCGAGGAGCCCCTCGGTGGGAGTGACCATCGCACAGCATGGTTCTGGTTAGAGATGGGCAGAGGAAGGCCCCCACTGAGACTAAAACCCTGGATTTTAGAAAGGCAGACTTCAAGGATGGGTGAGCTGTTAGAAGTCATCTGGCATGCATCTGAGTGGACAAAGAGGTTGATCAAAGGTGGTCCATTATCAAGGCAGGAATAATGGTAGCCACAGGGGAGTGTGTTAGGCCCAAAAGGAAAACATGAGGGCTAAAGCACCTAGCTGGTATAGCAAAGAGGTCACCCAGGCAGTAAGGGATAAGAGTTCAGCCAACAAGAAATTCAGGAGTACGCGGAGGGAGGAAGACAGGAAAGACTAGCTGAAGAGGGCTAGTGCAGCTGGGTGGGTAGACCAGTGGGCTGAAGCTCAGAAGGAACTGCAGCTAGCTAAGGGAATTAAAAAAGGGAAGGCCTTTTTTTGCTATATTAGTCAGAAAAGGGACAAAAAAGTTTGATTGTTGGGCTCAGGTAAGAGGACAGGTGGGTAGAAGAGAACTGGGGCAAAGCAGTAGTACTGAATGAGTTCTTTTGTTCCGTCTTCATCAGGGAGAGAGGTGGACTGGTGCCACTAGATGGAAAGAGTAGTGATGAATGGGGGGTGCATGGATATTTTTTGATAGAGATGAAAAGGGTGAGGAAAGGGTTACAACCATTAAGGGTAGAACCCCGCCCTGGAGAGTATACACCCAAAGGGGATGATGAAGCAAGTGGAGGAGTTTGCAGGTCCCTAGCTGACCTGTTCAACAGTTCACCGGAGACTGGTGTGATACCACAGATCTGGAGAAAGGCACATGTAGGGCCCCTCCATAGGAGTTGTCCTAAGGTGACCCAGGGAACTACAGACTGGTCAATTTGATCTCAATCATGTAAAAAGTCATGGAGACCATACTTAAAGAAATGCTAGCAGAGTATCTGGAAGAGAAAGGTCTCCAGGATGAGTAGCAACACTGGTTTATGGAAGAGAGATTGTGTCAAACAAATCTGATTCTTTGACTGGATCACTAAATAGCAAAAAGGCACCAAGCAGTGGACATCCTTTATCTGAACTTATGCAAGGCCACTGACTGTGTACTCCACATGACGTTGATCAGGAAGTTGGTAGATCAAGGAGTTGGTAAGAAGTTGATGGAGTGGGTGTAAAACTGGCTGAGGGGCATGACCTAGAGCACGGTGGTGGGAGGTGAACTCTCAGGGAGGTCACCAGTGGGTTCCACAGGGATTGGTGCTCGGACAGGTGCTTTTCAATGTCTTCATCAATGATACTAACTGATACTGGGGATGGTATTAAAGGAAACATTTACCTATTCATAGAAGACACCAAGCTTTGTGGGACTGTGGACATAGCAGAGAAGGTTACAACACCCAAGGAAGATGTGAAAAACTAAAGAGATCAGGATATAGCAACGGCTTCATAAAGTTATACACACGAGCTAAGAATCTGAGGACTTGGTACAACCTGGGTGAGATCCAGGTATCTGCATCCAAGGAGGAAAATGGACCACTGGGTTATGATCACTAGAGACCAGAAGCACTCCACACAATGTAGGAAAGCAGCAGCAAAGGCACATAAAATGTTGGACTGTATTGCCAGGGGATCAGCAGTAGTTGGGAGGCAGTACATACGAACATATGAATGTGCTAGCAGAAACAGAACACCTGGTCTAAGTCTGCTCGAGTGTGCAGCTAGCATCCCTAGTTTGCAGCTGCAGCTGGGAATCAAAACATGAGGGGACACAGTCTCAAATTGGTATGGGGAGGTTTAGGAGAGAGGCCGGGAAGCAGTTCTTCATGGATGGTGTTGTGGTGGGTTGGAATGAGCATCTTAAGGAAGTGGTTTCAGTGGAAATGGTAGGTAGCTTCAAAAGAGGCTGGGATAAAGTTAAAAGGAAAATAAGGGTCAAGGGGGAAAGGACAGAGGGAAAGAGCTGCTTGGGGAGGGGCAGGGTCAATAACTGGACGGAGGACCCTGAAATATGAGAAGACTCTAAAGACCTAATGGCCTTATTCTGCTGACTTTGTCAAAGGTTGTATGTCTTGTTATATTCAACTTATTTATATGGTTTCTCGCTAGGGGTTAGTGTCTCCAAATGTTCAGGGATTTCTAATACCATGACGAGAATGGACCCATTCTTAAGCCAGGGCATATTAAAAAAAAAAAAAAATCAGGAACCGAGTAGTGTATTAGCCGTTAATGTTTGCTGACATCACTCTTCTCAGCATACGCAACGTCCCCAGGATGGCTTCTTTTTGCAGTTTATAAGGTGTCACATGTATTGGTAGCATATTTTTTTTTATTAGTTTCTCTCCTGCTGCCAGCTATCTCTCAGGAGGGCATCCCCAGCCCCATCCCCCGGTGTCCACCAGCCGGAGCTGACCTGACCCCAGGGCTTACCCCCCCGGCGGGGTCAACAGGGGGGTCTCCAACTCCCCCACTGAAGTCTGGATTTAGTTTGGCCACACCGTGGCTAGCTGGGGGCAGAGCCTGCGAGGCACACTACGCCATCCTGCATGACAGCGTTCTTTTTCTCCTCCTTGTTTTCTCTCCAGGAGTCGGGGCTGTGCAATGTCGCCAATGGAGGGGGGCGCGCATGCTTCCACACGGGCCTCCTCCAGGTGTCTGGCCCGACTCCTCGCTAGCTTGTGGTACGGTGCCCTGTCCTCCAGCCTCGCTGGGGGGTGAACAAGACCGACCACCAGAAATCTCTCCCTGGAGAGAAGGAGAGCAGTCCTCTCGACGCTCAATCCTTCTCCTCCCTGTCAACCCCAATGGCCCATGCTCATTCCCTCAACACAGGTCGCAGGCGTGGCGCGAGTAAGGCACCAGTACCTCAGCCCTCAGCACCACCGGGCCATTGGTAGCATATTTTAAATGTGCTTGAACGTTCTTTTTGCTTAGTCCCGTTGCTCCAGGCACTATTGGAACAATTTGTGTGTCATTATTTCACATCAGTTTGGTTTCTGACTGCATATCTTGGTATTTGATGATTTTGTGTCTCTCTGTACGCAGGGCACTGTAGTCACTAGGGGTGGCTATTTTAATCAGCAATGCTACCTTTGTTTTTTTTTTTCTTGTATTACAGTATCTGGTTTTCTTGCTTCCACTTTCTTTACAGTTGGTATTGGGTGATCCCATGTAATCATTTCTCTTCTGTATGAACTTCTTGATGTCTTATTAGGCCACTTTTCTTTGTAAAACTCTTGCTACATTCTGTACATTTATATGGTCTCTCTCGGGGGTTAGTATCTCCAAATGTTTAGGGATTTCTAATACCGTGGCAAGAATGGACCCCATTCTTTAGCCAAGGCATATTCAAAACTCAAGAAATTAGTGCTGTATTAATCTTTGATGTTTGCTGAGAGCGCTCTTCTCAGCAAATTCTCTCTCGGGGTTAATGTCTCCAAATGTTTAGGGATTTCTAATACCGTGGCAAGAATGGACCCCATTCTTTAGCCAGGGCATATTCAAAACTCAAGAATTAGTACTGTATTAATCTTTGATGTTTGCTGAGAACGCTCTTCTCAGCACCAGCAACGTCCCCAAAATAGCTTCCTTTTGAAGTTCATAAGGTGTCACAAGTATTGGTAGCATATTTAAATGTGCCTGAAAGTTCTTTTTGATTAGTCCCATTGCTCCAAGCACTACTGGAACAATCTGTGTGTCCTTATTCCACATCAGCTTAGTTTCTGACTGCATATCTTGGTATTTCATGATTTTGTGTCTCTCTGTACGCAGCACACTGTAGTCACTAGGGGTGGCTATTTCAATCAGTAATGCTACCTTTATTCTCTTTTCTTGTATTACAATATCAAGTTTTCTTGCTTCCACTTTCTTGGCTGTTGGTATTGGGTGATCCCATGTAATCATTACTTCTTCATTCGCTGTGATTCTTTGTGGTTCATGTTTCCAGTGTCTCTCTGCTACCTGTATGTTATAGTGTTTGCACAGTTTCCAGTGGATCAATCTTGCTACATTGTTATGTCTTTCAGTATACAGGCCTTCTGCCATGAGTACTTCACATCCAGCCACAAGATGCGTAACTGTTTCTAATTCTGTACTACAGAACCTGCACTTGTCTGTTTCTCCTGTTTTTTCTATGGATTTTGTGAACCATCTTGTGCGTAGCCCTATCTTGGGCTGCCATTATTAGTCTCTCATCTCATGGCCTAAATTCACCTCTTTTTAACCACTCATGGGTCAGGGCTTGATTGACCTGTGGTTGCTCCAGTAGCTCCCAGTATTTTCCACTATAATTATGGACTTTCCAATTGTTTTTTCTTTTCTGTTGGTCTTTATCCTTATACTCCTTTTTCTGATTCTTTGCGTTTTCTGTTGCTGACACTTCCTTATCTACTTTTGGATTGACATCAATCTCTGCTACCCTTCTGAAGGCTTCTCCTAATTTGATGAGTGAAGTCATTTTAGGCTTATTTTCTTCATGATGCAAGACCTTGGCTATATTTGGGTCCAAGGATGTCAGTATGTATGTATGCAGCCCCACTATTGTGGATCTATCTGTGTAATCAATCTTAATGAGGCCCATGCCTTCCTCTGCCCTTGGGATGTATAATCTTGGCATGCACTGATTTTTGCATATTAATTGGTAGCCAGCTCGTCGGCGCAGCGGTTGGATTTCCGCTTGCGACGCCGGCGACCCGGGTTGAGGACGGACTCGGGTCGGACGGAAGGCCGAGTGGTGAGTAGGATCGAGCGTCCGTGAGACAGCTCTCCTTCTCCGGGGGCAGGCGGCGGTGCATGGGGACCCTGGTGGAGACCGGGATTCCTATGCAGACCGCGCTCAACAAGCTTACCGAGGCGGGGCGGGTGACGCTATCATTGCATCACAATCCCCGCCTCCCAGAAAACGGAAAAGATGAGCCTGCCTGCCGCCATGTATGAAGCTCTGCCAAGGCTTCAATATGTTCCCCAGGCCGGGTCCCCGACCTAATCCCAGTGCCTGCGGTGTATAAAGGGGGGTGCGCCGCGGGCCCCACCGTGGGGGGGAAGCCACAGGGTATCGGGGACAGCGGCCGATCTGGGGAACAGAGGCTGGCAGCCCGTGACCGGGCAGAGGATGCGGTGGCAGGTGGACTCGGGGGGAAAAAAGCATAATAAAAAAAATATATATATATATTAATTGGTGAGCATGAAACATTTTTCTTGTTTTTATATCTAGCTGGTTCAACACTTTCTGTGGCCAGTCTATCACACCAAAGCTGTATGATATCACTGGAAGGGCGAGTTGATTTATAGCTTGCACTTTATTTCGTGTTGTCAAGGCAGTTTTCAAAATTAGCTTTAACCTTCTAAAATATCCCTTGCTTACTTTTACTCTCATTTGTTCATGTTGTGCTGTTGCTCCTTCATCTATTCCCAGGTATTTATACACTCCCTCTTGCTCAAGTTCTTTTATGTCACGGACCTCCGCCAGATTCACGTTTTCTTTACTAGTTAACTTTCCTGCTACAAATGTTGAACTCGTTGATGTCTTATCAGCTGAATCTTTTGGGCAAAACTCTTGTTACATTGATCACATTTATATGGTCTTTCACCTGTGTGTATTCGCTGGTGTATTGTTAGGCTATTCTGTGCTGTAAAACTCTTATTACACTGAGCACATTTATATGACTTCTCCCTGCTGTGACTTTGCTTTGGTATAATTTTATTCTGCACTGTAAAACTCTTGTCTGTACATTTAACTGCATTTAGTTTGCTTAAACTCCTCTGATATTCAGTACATTTATATTGTCTCTCTCCTTCATTGATCTGTTGTACAGGAATGAGATGAAGGTCTTGGAAACTCTTCCCAGACTGAGGATACTGATGCCGCTTCTCTGTTGTGTGACAGCGCTGGTATTTCCTAAGCGATGATTGCTGGCTCCAACTCTCACTGCACTCAGTGCTCCTGCTGACTGAAAATTGATATTGTATTAGAATTTTCTTACAAAAAGGAAACAGATGCCTCATATATTTTTATTTAACCTTTTTGAGAGCTACATCAATTTTGTAGAGATTTAAACTTAGGAATGTGGTATTTAAAACATTGCCATTTAAACTACTTTGAATGAAATTATTCTTTCTATAACATTTTAATTTCTTGTTTTTGGATGATAATATTTATGGAATGGGTCTGACCATTTCTGACTCCTCACTTGTCAGAATGTGTTCACATGATGCATGTTAATAGCCAGATTTAAAATTGCAAGGGGGGGAGATATGCTAATGAAAAACAATAATAAAAGGGGACAAAAGATTATTATGTAAATCAAGCAGGACTACATGACGAATCCTCCCATGAGGGAAAAAAAAATCACTAATGTGGTGGCGAGTTTATTAAAGGGCCCCGGCTCTCTGAACTTGTACCCAACCTATGAACATTTTCATAATGTAGGCAGTAGCCAGAGCCAAACAGAGTAAAATATATATTGGTAGCTACTCCCTCCATCCCGTATAAAACAAAATCACATTATTGTAATGCAGGAAGTTGCCCAGTTGCCACAGCCAGACAGAGTAGAATGAAACTGTAGCTACAGTACCTCCCAAGTATAAAACAACTTTACAATTTTAAAATGCAACAGTAGCCTGACATAGAGTTAAATACAACTGCTGTAACCCCTGTACTGAGTAAAAAAAAAGTACTCTTTTAAATTGCAGGCAAATAGCCTAACATGTAATAAAATACAACTGCTGTGCCCCCCTACCCCAGTAAGTCTGCACTTTTAAAATGCAGGCAGTAAGCAGATAGAGTGAAATACAACTGCAGCTATCCCATCCAGTATAAAGATGTTTATATTTTTTAATTTTTTAATCCCTTTTAACTAGGTAAGGCTCACTAGGCACAAATGCCTGTTTCCAGGGGTGACTTGGGAGCCCTGGGGAGGTTAAGTAACTTGCTCAGAGTCATGAAATATGCAAGTGAAGGCTGTGGGACTCAAACCCTGGTCTGCAGGATGTACCAAGCTCATTCACATCATGTTACTCTAACCTCTAGGCTTTACTTCCAGCAGACAAAAGGCAGACAGGGAAAAGTACAACTGGAGCTATCCTCCCCCAATAAAACAGATGTTTAAATTTTTAAAATGCATGTGTAGACAGAAAAGTACAGCTTCAGCTATCCACCCCATGTGAAAAAAAAAATAGTTACCTACATTAACAGTAGATCTTCGAGAGACTCTCCTCTATTGAGCCACATCATGGAACTGTAAGTGGTTGGTGTCAGGACCACCTGAAAATATTTACTGGCTGGTGCTGTCCGCATTGATGCACCTCATCAGTCCCTATATAATGTGGGCATCTCCGGTACGCCTCAGGTCCCCGTGAGACACATGCTTGGGGAATCATCAGATAGGCAGGAACCGAAGTGACCAGCACCAAACCAGCCACAAGGAGAGGATATGGAAACCTGACTATAAATGCTATATTTAGACAGCACAGGAGAAGCAGCTTGTGAGAGCAGACAGTACTGTCACCCATCATCCGACAAGGGGGGAAGGAGGGAGGGAGAACTGTGGCTCAAAGGAAGAGATTCTTTCAAAGATCTATGGTTATGGTAGGCAACTGTTCTATCTTCTTTGAGGATATCTACCTCCATTGAGCAAAATTATGGAACAACTCCCAAGTAGTACCAAGCATAGAGGGAGGAGGGCAGGTCCTAATGATCCTGAGCAAGGAGGCCTTCTAGAACATTGAGGCCAAAGTCAGCATGTCTATGAGAGACGATGTCCAGACTGCAGTGTTTATTTATTTGTTTTACCAGGAAGACATGCTGAGCAGACTACTGCTCAATTCCAGAAGCGCCCTGGTGGTAGGGGGATAAGGAGAGTATACAAACAATACACAGTAAGGACAATTACCTGATACCCATACAAGGTGAACATAAGCAGAGTAGAGTGTTTAGTAAATGTAAGAACAGTACTCCAAGTGGCAGCTGCCCATATGTCAGTAGCAGATGCATTCTGGAAACAAGCCACAGAAGTAGCCATGCCACAGGTGGACTGAGCAAGGACAGGACCATGAAGCAGCTTACTGTACTTCAAGTAACACAGCATAACGCAACTGACCAGTCATTTGGGAAGGCACTGTTTGGAAACTGGAGGTATCACCATCCTGGGGACAAAAGCTACAAGCAGTTGCTCGGATTTTCTACAATTCTTTGTATGATCCAAGTACCAACACAGTATCCTCCAGATGTCCAACATATGCCAACAATGTTCCCCCACTATCCGTGGAAGATGAAAAAGAAACAGGAAGGTCAACAGTCTGATTCAGTGTTCTTTCAGACACTACCTTTGGAAGGAAATGAGGATTAGTGCATAATGTAACCCTATCCTTGTGAAAAATAATAAAAGGAGAGTCTGCAACCAGAACCTGCAACTCTGAAATGCATTTAGCAGACATCATGGTCTCTAGCAATAGTATCTTCCAAGACAAAGCACAGCTCACAAGTAGCAGCAGGCTTGAAAGGAGGTGCAGTCAGGGTCTCTGGGACCAAATGAAAGTCATACTCCAGAACCGGATCTCAGACTTGGGGGGGGGGGTGCAATAGCAGAATACCTATTAAGAATATATGGGAAACTTCCATCTGGGCCACTATCTTGCCCCTCTGTGAGGGCATGAAATGCTGACACTATGGCCAGGTGGGCCTTAATAAAGGAATACCTCAGTCCTGAGTCCTTTCCTTAACTTATTTAACTCAGTTCTTGACGGTGACCCCTCCTCCTGGTCATATGCAACTATATCTGTCATCCCTAAATTAGGAAAGAATCCACAACTTTGTGATTCATATAGGCCTATATCAGTGCCTAATCAGGACTATAAACTATTCATGAGTATTCTGGCACACAGGATACACCAACTTCTCCCTCAACTAATACACAAGGACCAAACCAGGTTTGTGAGATCCCGATCCACAACTGATAATATTAAGCATTCCCTTCATATAGTTCATCATATGCAGGCCTCTAAATCCCCCTCAGCCCTGGTCAACTTAGACACCAAAAAGGCATCTGACAGGGTTGCCTGGCCATTTCTATACCTCATACTTAAAAATTTGGATTCCCCCTTGCCCTCATCACGGTACTTCAAAACATATATTCTGCACCCAGGGTTGTGTGAAAGTGGATGGGCATCATGCCAATTACTTTCAGTTGTGAAGAGGCACCAGGCAAGGCTGCCCATTATCCCCCTACTGTTCGCAGTATTCATTGAACCCCTTGGCAGCAAATTTGGGAAACCCAACTAATTACAGGAGTACAAATAGGAGACACAGAACACCATATTGCACTATTTTAAGATGACATCTTATTATACTTCCAAAACCCTGAAAAATCCCTTCCTGCAGTGAAAAAAATCTTGGATAACTTCGGGCAAGTAGCAGGACACAAATTGAACCTAACTAAAACAGAGTTATTAACCTTCCAACTATAAGCCCTCCCCCCACACCCAAACTATCATCCCGGGTAGATGGAACTTGCAGAAGTTAAGATACTTGGGCATCCAGCTGTCACACTCCCACACAGCTTGTTATAAATACAATTATTTTCCTTTTTCAGCACTGTTAAAGGCAGACCTGGCCTCATGGGTGACTTTGCCTTTAAATCTAACAAGGAGAATTGATTTGATCAGAATGGTCATCCTACCAAGAGCATTATACCTATTTCAAAATTTACCCTTACATACACCACTAAAAGCCTTCCAGGAGTGGAACCACCTGATAACTAAATTTATATGGGCCAAACGAAGACCCAGAGTCCACCTAAAAATACTAATCCTTTTGCGTCAGAAAGGAGGACTGGCGTTACTAGACCTACGACTATATCAACAAGCAGTGACACTAACACATGTAATGGCCCGACAAAATAAGACAGCTAGTCTACACTGGTTAGAGATTGAGAGGATGATGTTAGATGACCATAGGTACTTCCAAACTTTATATCAATTAATGGGAATTCAGGTAGTGTCTCGTCCACCAAACCCCTGGCTCATACTTCAATTTAAAAACTGGCGAATCATTAAAACAAATCAGCATCTAACCTCTTTCCAGCCCCTTATATGCCCTATTTCTGGCCTCTGTGATTTCACCCCAAACAACTTGGATGGTGGTTTTCGTCCATGGGAAAAATACGGTCTAAAATATATAACACAAATAATGACACAGGGCAGCATATGGACATATGCAGAAATCCAGAGGAAATTCCCCCTACCCCACTGTGACTTCTACCATTACCTACAACTTCGCCAGTACAAAGAAAGCCTACTGATGACACTTTGGGACCCGGAACAATACCCAGCCTTAATTCATGGCCAAGTGCAACTTAACAGCACCTGAAACAGGATCATCTGGTTTCATTTTATTACCAGGTACTGAACTCACAGACAGACTCCCCTACTGAGAATATTCGTAGGCAGTAGAGACAGGAAACAGAGTACAGGATTACTCTGGAGGACTGGCAACGGGCCTGTGGCTATGTTGCCCAAGTGACAAGCTCACACCAATGGCATGAATACGCGTGGAAACATCTAATTAGATTTTTCAGGACCCCAGTGGTCACAAGCCACTACTCTCCTGCCAATTCAGCACATTGCTGGCACCTATGTGGTGAAAATAGGGCGGATCATTTACATATAATGTGGTCCTGTCTGAACCTTAAACCATTCCTTTCACACCTCCAGACTCACTTACAGGAAATATTCAACCCTCAACTCCAATTAACAATGGAAATGTTCCTGTTTTTCATTCTTTCCAAAGCATTTAGAAGTCCCAGTATTAGGTACCTACTTACCCTTCTTATTACTGCAGCAAAAAAGGCAGTCACTAAACTATGGCTAAATGCCAGGATCCCTACAATACAAAACTGATGGGATATTACAAAACAAATCTATAATATGGAGAGGATAACCCATAACCTGAATGAACAAAAAGAAAAATTCACCACCAGATGGATTCGATGGCAGATGTATTACATGGCGCATGCTAAAAGATGCTACCTTAGTACCCTAAGAAAAGATGCCCTCTGACCAGTGAAATCATCCCCCAGACTCAAGTAATTAAAACAACACCATTAAGCTATAGCGCTCATTAATCCAGCTCAAACACAGATAATCGGGGTCCTCTCCATGGAGGGACAAAGGCAATCAAAGGGTCAGAAGGGGGAATGCAGGGGTTTCATGAATAGATCGGGGTCCACTATCTATAGACTGTATCCCTAAATGGGAGGGAGTACACCGGAATACAAACCCACCCAACATATGGATCAGTTAAAATGAACACTAGTAAGACAAGTGTTATGAGACACCTAGACTGATCAATATATGAGACTGTGAATAAAATCAATAAGAAAAATGATATGTTTTATTAACATGAACTAACTGAGGGACAATAATTACAGTCACCCCATGAACAAGGACTCTCAAATTTGGAAAGACCAGTCTTTTATTAACCAGCACTTGAAAACATTAATGAACTAATCTTTCTGCATTGTATAAGAAAACTAAAGAATTTGTATGTAATTTTAGATAGCTCAAGATTTTCCTCCCTTTTTATGAAGCAATGTACAAAATAAATGGAATTTGTATGACCTGATGATGTATGTATATATACATTGGAAAATCTAATAAAAAGATATTTACAAAAAAAAAAAAAATCCTGAGTCCTTGATGGACAAGAGGTAGTCTAGCAGTTTAGAAACTGGACACATAAAGAGAGCCAGGACATACACTAAACCTTAAATTGTTTAAATTTTTGAGAGTAGGTGTGCCATGTAAATGACTTCCTAGCTGCCAGCAGAACATCAGCAACAGCCAGGGAAACACTGTATTGGGAAAGCTCTATGTCCTCGGGAGCCAGGTTTGGAGCTGCTTGGATCAAAGATCTGGGTGTACCTGAGCACCCTGCTCTTGTGTCAGAAAACCTGCATGCAGGGAGAGTGGGGCAGAAGATTCTACTATCAGTTGCTGGAGTAGAGGAAAATAAATGTGTCTGGTCCAGTAAGGGGGCACTAGAATCAAGGCAGCTGGGTCAGTCTGTAGACTGACCAGAATCTCTGCATTGAGAGAAAGGAGGAAAAGCATATAGAAACCTACCTTTCCAGCACAGGGACAATGCATCTCACTGAAAAACTCCAGGCCTTGGAACAAGCATTTTCAGAAAGCGCCAGGGGCGGGGGGGGCTGCCAGTAATGATCTGACCTTTTTTTAATGTGGCATGGGCACCATGTGGCAGATTTGCAGCTTGGGAAGTGGAAGGTTGAAGACTCTGAGAACCACATCCTGGGCCTCTTAAATAGCCTTGGCCTGTGAAAAGAACTCCCCCTTCTCAGGGTTTAGGGTTCAAAGTATGCAGGGATCTAAAAGACATTTTTGAGGACTGTAAATCCCTTAATGCATGTTCTATGTCATTGCCAAACAACTGTTTACCTCTGAATAGAGCATTCCTTACAGACTATTACACATCTGAGGCAAAACCAGCCACACTTTGCCAAGAATGGTGGTGAAGGCAGAGGCCAGAGGCAGCGGCCCAGTCAGCAACAAGATGGAGATGGATTTATTCCATACTTAAATGTCCTATAGCTTCTTTGGAATCATTCCATTTGGCACCAAGCAAATGCCATACTGAACATGAAGTAGAGTAAATTCACTATATGAACGTGCTACAGAGCTTTGCTGTTTACTATTCTGGAGCCGAGTTTTCTCCAGGTAGTCCACTAGGTTTTCTTTGACTAGTGTCTTCATCTGTTTTCCCACAGCAGAGAAAATACTGACAGGACTGTAGTCACGCAGCTGCTCTTTGTCCTCACCCTTGTGTATCAGAATTATGGTATATCTGCTTCTCGCTAGGCATTTGAAACCATCCTTGTTTGAATGGAGGTACTGAATAGCCCTACCAGGGGGTTCAGCTAATTCAGATACCAGTTCACTGAGCACCCTCAGATACTTCCCATTTAAACAACCACTAGAACACCTCAAAGCCTCTTATTGGCCAGAGCACACTACATAAGTACTAAAGCTGGGGAGTGGTTTCCCCACAAGACAAAGAGAAAGCAGGGGGACCTCAGCTCTGAATGGCAAGATAAAATGCCTTTTCCTGACTGATGGAGGTGGTCACCCTGTTGTGGTGGTCAGGCTTGATCATAATTCAGCTGGATGATGAGACTAAGAACGCCTTCAATAATTCATAACATGTAAGAATACTGGAGGTATTTGAAAACAATCACAGGCTTTAAAGCAGCAGAGTTGGGGGTGGGGGAGAGAGCACTGGTACCTTAACTACTTGCTTTTGTTTGGTCCCACACCAGGTGCCCCACCACAGATGTTACTAAGATGCATTGCAAATGCAGGGGTTGAGCTTGCCAGACCCTTTATGCTGATTTGAATGCAGGAGAATTGTGGCTTTCTTCTAACTGGTGATCTCTCCAGTAAACACCTGTGAGCCTCTTATTGGCCAGAGCACACTACATAAGTAATAATGCCATAGAGTGGTTTCCCCAAAAGACAGAGAGAAAGCAGGGGGACCGCAGCTCAGAATGGCAAGATAAAATGTTATGCTTTTTCCTGACCAATGGAGGTGGTCACCTTGTGGTGGTGATTCAGCTTAATCATAATTCAGCTCGATGAGGAGAGTAAGAACCACTCCAATCATTTATAACAAGTAGGAATATTGGAGTCACCCGAAAACATTGGGTGGGGGGAGCACTGGTACATTAATGATTTGCTTTTGTTTGATCATACACCAGGTGCCTCTCCACAAATGTTACTAAGATGCATTGTAAATGCAGGGGTCAAGCTTGCCAACCCCTTTATACCAACTACTGGAACAGACAGGACCTCAGTTTAATGTCTTATCTAAACGACAGCACCTAAGGAGTGCAGCACCCCCGTCATGCTGCACAACAATGGCAGTATTGGGATTTTACCCCTAGTTCTCCAGGTTCTGGGTGTGGGGTTAGAACCCACAGCCTTCCAATGTTTTGGCCTCAGAGGTGAGTGTGCAACCTGCTGTGCAACCTGTTGAGCTGCTAACTGCCAAAATTGTATAGAGAATGCGAGCATTGATTCTGCTACCTCTCGCATGCTAAGTGAGTGCTCTATCACTTGAGCTCATTTTTTCTGATAGGAGGTTTATGTTTTTTAACTGTTTAAACTAAACTATTTCATTTATTCATAACAACACAGTACACATGCCTGACCTTGACAATGTTTGGTTATGAAATTAAATATTTTAATCAGTTGTTTCACAGTATATCTGCAAAGTTTTTATTAGACTAGACATGTTTTGTTAAATGAAACAAAAATGCTTGTTTGGTTCTAAGAGTGGTTTGGACATTCTTCAATGGGTCTTCTACCTGTGGCCTATAATTTATTACAGACTATGTACATACAAAAAAAATGCAGTGGCATTGTCCCTTGTAGCTCAGAATTAGATCAAGAAATAGAAAATAAACAAAAGAGTTTGAATCTTTACCTACCTGGTCAGGAAATGAGGGTTACTCACCTGTAACCGTAGTTCTAGGAGGAGTGGTATATGGTGCACATCCACATTTCTGGCAATACTCCTTTCCCTTTAAATATCTTTCCAGAAGGTCTTCAAGCTGGCTCCTCCCATCCACCTGGGTGGTATTCTCGGCACTGCCCTGTGAAATCAGATATTACATGCTAGAAGCAAGAACCAGTATGCCAGTTGCCAGGGGAGGTCAAATGGGTCATGTGGATGTGCACCATATACCACTCCTAGAACTATGGTTACAGGTGAGTAACCCTCATTTCTAGGGACATGGATATGGTGCACTATCAATATTTCTGGCAGACTTCTAGCAGTTCTCTGGGAGGACGGGGGCCAAGGTGCTCACTCCCTATTTAGAAAAAAAGACAGGAGAACCAAGGCCCCAAAACCAGCATCCTGACATGACTCAAGGTCGATGTAATAATGGGAGATGAAGGTGTGTGTGTGCTGACTTCCAGGTGGCAGCCATGCAGATTTCCTGGATAGGGACATCCCTGGAAGCAACCACCAAGGCAGTGGTATGTATTCTGGAATGAGTCCTAAGCTCAACTGGAGGCTCCCTACCAGTCAACCTATAACAGAGGTCAATGCAAGAGACTGTTCACCTGCCAATCAGCTGCTTAGTAGTTGGTCTGCCAGGTGCAGCTTCAGCATAAGTGATAAAGAGCTCGTGAACCTCTCCCTGAACTCCAGCTGTATGCTCCTTTTAATAAGTGAGCATTTGCCTCAAAGTCCAATGAATGGAGCCTGTGCTCGGCCTCAGAGGGTAGGTTGGTGAAGTAGACTGGGAGGTTAATCACCTGGTTAACATAAAACTTTGACGTTCATGGTATCTTCTTGGGCTCCTCTCAATACAAATGATCTGTTTATGCGGACGACATTCTTCTGCATGTTACTTCCCCTTCTACTTCCTTACCGGTGGCTTTAGGGTAGCCCGTGTATTTGGCAACCATGACTGAGTGCTTTAAAAAAGGGAGATTCAATCACGGCGTACTCACACAGGGCTACCTGGCAGGGAGAGAGACTGTATAGAGGGTTTGGTGAAATAGAGACAGGATGTCACTATATGTACACGCGCAGGGGAGGAGGGACCATGGCATGCGATGGGCAGAAGGGAAGGGAGGGTTTGTAGGGTGTAGTGCGATGGTGAGCTGCTGAGCTGGCCGTGTGGTGTTGTGGGTTGGTGGTGGGCTAGGGTTGGGAGGGTGCCGGGTTCAGTTCTGGGCGAGTTTCTTTCAGCACTGGTCTGGGGAAATGTTTTTGTTTTGGTTTGCACTCCCCCGACATGCACCCCCCCTGGAGTTGAGAACCCTTAATTGGGGAGGGTGCGGGGAGCACAGCCCTCCACTTAAAAAAAGAACAGCTATGGCTACGGCACCATCTTGCTGTTCGCCGTGAATCTACATTGGCGAAATTCATTTTCAGCGATATAGACTCGCTTAAATGGCGTCACTATTACGCGGTCATCGACGGTATCACATGGAACCATTTTAGACATTATAACTCAGTTCGGTGCTCTCTCAAATTATAGGCTTAACCGTGCAGAAACAGAAGTCCTACCCCTCAATGCCATGACTACTCCTGCTAGTGTAGAACATTTGGGCCTCTTGTGGGTTAAGGATAAATTAAAATATTTGGGACTCTATCTTTGCACTGATCCCTCTAAACTAAAACGGTATAATCTGGAC
This sequence comes from Neoceratodus forsteri, assembly GCA_016271365.2. Lineage (NCBI taxonomy): Eukaryota > Metazoa > Chordata > Ceratodontiformes > Ceratodontidae > Neoceratodus > Neoceratodus forsteri. Next base: position 387,076,712 of record CM057457.1, on the reverse strand, counting down.
CATGTGCTTTCACAAATTCAGACCGAACTCAATCACTGGTCTCTATTACCACTGTCTTCATGGGGCCGACTGAATACCCTTACGATGAATATTTGTCCATGACTGTTGTACCCCCTCATTATGCTTGACCTGGCCCTGCCCAAGGCCTGGTTTCTCTGGGTTAACAGAATTTTTTCTCATTTTCTTTGGTGGAGGAAACCTCCTTGGAGAGCCCTCGTGAAGTTAATGAGATCTAAAGAGGCTGGCGGGCTGTAAGTTCCCAGTGTTTACTTATATTATCTGGCCATACATTGCTCCTGTATTTCATTATGGTTCTGTCCCACATACAAAGATCTGTCTCCTGTTTACCATCCTCAGTGGCTTGACATCAAACGCTCATTATGTGCTCATTTAGGACTGAATCCATGTGCTTTGTTGTATGTTCCCCTTAAGAAGATTTATGGCTCCTTAAAAAAATACCCCTGTTGTTTCTTCTCCTTACGTACAAAATCAGCTATGTCATCTGCTAAGACTGGATCCCTATCATGATTCTGCCCAGCCTATCTTAGGAAATCTGAACTTGAAGATTGCTGGGAAAATGTTGACTCTGACGGCTTGGCCTTTTTGGAACTTTTGTCAGCGGATCATTTATTATCAGATGGAAGGCTTTTCACCTTCGCCGAGGCCCAACAAAAATTTGGTTGGCTTCCATCTATGTGTTTTAAATATATTCAACTCCAGCATACGTTGTTTGAATATTTTGGTACTGGTATTTGGACTAAAGATTACAGGGCTGCATCATACCTCTCAACCTTTCTTCACCAAAATGTGTGACACGATGTGTGACAAATTATCAAAATGTGTGACATATCATCTAACATGGCACTGCAAGCTCAGAACACTATAGCTATCAGTGCACTAATGTTCATAAACATAGAAACATAGAAACATAGAAGTTGACGGCAGATAAGGACCGCAAGGCCCATCCAGTCTGCCCATTTCTTTTTCTACCTCATAAATGTGCCATCGGCCTTTGCTCTGTCAGTGACCTATCTATTCATAGTCATTTGTATTGCTCCCGTATGCCTATCCCATGCCTGTTTGAAGCCCTGCACTGTATTCATAGCTACCACTTCTTGTGGTAAGCCATTCCATGCATCCACCACCCTTTCTGTGAAAAGAATTTCCATATCTCTTAATCGGGCCTCCTCAATCTCATGCTGTGTCCTCTTGTCCTGCTATTTTTCTTATATTTAAACATGTTAGACTCTTTCACCTTGTTTATGCCCTTAAGGTGTTTAAATGTCTCGATCATATCACCTCTCCCTCCTTTGCTCAAGGGTATACATATTGAGCTCCGTTAATCTGTCCTCATATGTCTTCTGATGCAGTCCCTGCACCATTTGGTTGCCCTTCTCTGGACTGCCTCAATTTGGTTAATGTCCTTGTGAAGGTGTGGCCTCCAATACTGCACGCAGTACTCCAGATGGGGCCTAACCAATGTCTTGTACAGAGGGATTATTACCTCTCTTACGACTTGTGATACCTACTAATACACCCTAACACCCCCTAGCCTTACCTACTGCTTTAGAGGTCTGTTTGATGATTTTAGGTCATCAGTGATGATGATGCCCAAGTCTCTTTCTTCCTTTGTGACTGCTAGCAACTCCTCCCAGCCTATAAGTGGCTTCAGGGTTTCTCTTTCCTATGTGCATGATTTTGTACTTCTTTGCATTAAATCCCAGTTGCCACTCTTCTGACCATTCTGCTAGTTTATCCAGATCTCTTCTCATTCTGCCCACCCCATCTGGATCATCTACTCTGTTGCAGATCTTGGTGTCATCTGCAAACAGACCAAGCTTACCCTCTAGTCCATCTGCGAGGTCACTAATGAAGATGTTGAATAGGACTGGCCCCAGGACTGATCCCTGAGGTACCCCACTTGTGACTTGCATCTCTTCTGACTGTATACCATTTACCACCACTCTCTGTTTTCTGCCAGTCAACCAGTTTGCCACCCAGTTGACCAACTTCTGACCCACCCGAGCCTACCTAGCTTATTTATCAATCTTCTATGTGGAACAGTGTCAAAAGCTTGCTGAAGTCAAGGTAGGCGACATCAACTGCTCCCTCTGGTCCACCACTCTGGTTACCCAGTCAAAGAAATCTATGAGATTAGTTTGACAGGACCTTCCTTGTAAACCCATGCTGTCTTGGATCCTGGGCCCTATGGATTCCAGGTGTTGCACTATCCTTTCCTTAAGGAGTGCCTCCATAATCTTGCCCACTACTGAGGTAAGACTGACCGGTCTGTAGTTCCCCCTCCTCCCTGCTACCACTCTTGTGGAGTGGGATCACATGAGCCCTTCTCCAGTCTTCTGGGACCTCTCCTGTGCTCAGAGACTCACTAAACAATTCTGCTAATGGCTCTGCTAGTTCCTCCTTTAGCTCCTTAGTACCCTGGGATGTATGCCATCAGGTCCCATTGCCTTATCCACCCTGAGCTTAGCAAGCTCTTGTAGGACCCTTCTTTTTGTGAAGGAGTAGTGCCCACCTCCTCCCCCCTGTGTCCATGATGCTGAGCTGTGGGCCCTGCCCTACCTTCTTCAGTAAATACTGAGCAAAAGTATCTATTTAGGATAGATGCCTTACAGGTCCTCCTCCTCACATGCTCTTTCTCCATAAGCTTAGCAATACCCCTCTGGACTTTCTCCTTCACTAATGTATCTATAGAAAGTCTTGTCACCTTCTTTTACTGTTCGTGCTAGTGTTTCCTCAGTTTGGGACTTTGCTTGCCTTACTGCCTTACCTGCTTCCCTTAGGGCAGTTTGGTATGCCTCCCTATCTTCATCCCGCTGTGTTTCCTTATATTTTCTGAAGGCCAGCCTTTTGGCTCTGACCTTTTCTGCTACTGTATTTGAGAACCAAAGTGGTTTCCTTCTTCTTTTGCACTTCCTTTTCTGTCTAACACAATGGGATGTTGCTTCAAGTATTGTATCCTTAATGCTTGCCCACTTTGCCTGTACCTCCTCACCTGTGTTTCTTTTTGCCAGGGCTAGCTTAACTCTGTTGGCCATCTTATCAAAGTCAGCTCCTCTGAAGTCCCATATTTTGCTTTGGAATGGGATGATTTAGATGTAGTAGCCAAATTGAACCATACCATGTGATGGTCACTGGCTCCCAGGTGACCTTCTACCTGGAGATCTGTGATCCCTTCTTTGTTAGTCAGTACTAGATCTAGGATAGCCCTGTCTCTTGTGGGTTGCTGTACTAGTTGTTTGAGGCCCTCCCCCTGCAGGGAATCCACTATGAGTCTAGTTCTGGCAGATGTTCCTGCTGGTATTGACCAATCTGTATCTGGCATGTTGAAGTCAAAAATTCCCCTACTCTTTTTGGCAAGTGCCATGGGATCTTTATCATTCACCTGAATTACCACCAATCCAGGCAGATGGGACCTCGGTTTAACGTCTCATCCGAAAGATGGCACCTCAGAAGTGCAGCACCCCTCTCATGCTGCACTACAGTGTCAGTACTGGGATATTAACCCAAGTACCAGATGTGGGAACTGAACCCACAGCCCTCTGATCTCCTGGCCTCAGAGGCGAGTGTGCTACCTACTGAGCCACTGACACTGCTTTTTGTATAATGTTTTTGTATAACTAAGCATAATAGATTATTATGAATTTCTGCTTTAAAGCTTCAGTGAGGAATGTAGACTATCACCTTCCCCATGATGGACCAAGGGTTTCTGAGAGGTAAAATGAGTGATGTACCTCATAATGTGTGACAGTTGAGAGGTATGGGCTGCATTGCTCCCCTTGATATCAGTTGTCCCTACCTCCCATGCCATAGCCTTTTTTCATGCATGGTTATGGGAACTCCTTGCTGAGAGGGAGCCCAGCTTTTTTTATTCTTGGGATGTTTTATCTCCCCTGGGAGGCCCCCATGACTGGCCCCAAATTTGGAAGGACACGTATAAATATATTAAATGGGATAGATTTTGTCGCATGCAGTTCCAAATTCAACATAACATATTTTATACTCTGATTATACTATTAAACTTCACAGAATGGGCAAACTGACCTCGGATGTATGTACTCGGTGTTAGAAGGACCGAGGTTTGTTATTGCACATTTTTTTAACTTGTCAAAAGGTTACACCTTTCTGGGAGGAGATTAGACATCATTTGAATCCTTTACTAGGCTTTCACACCTGAAATTTGTATATTGGGAGAATTTGCCGGGGTTTTATTGGGTAGCCAAAAACCTTATATTGCATTAATATCACCCTGCACCAGCCTACTAAAGGATTCTCAACTCCGGGGGGGGGGTGCATGTCAGGGGTGTGTGTGCAAAAGATGAAAAAAACAATTCCTAGACAGGCATAAAATATGAGTGTGTGCCCAGAACCAAACCTGGCACCCTCCCAACCCTAGGCTGCCACCAACTCACCATGCCACACGGTCAGCTTGACAGCCCACTGCTGCACTACACCCATAAATCCTCCCTCTCCTTCTGCCCATTGCACGGCGTTGTCCCTCTTCCCCGTGAGTGTGTGTACATACAACGACATCCTGTAACTATATTCGCCGACCCCCCCATCCAGTCGCCATCCCTGCCAGGTGGCCCTGTGCACAGGTGTCGTGATTGAGTTGCCCTTTCTGAAAACGCTCAATCATGGTCGCCATTATCACAGGCAACCTAACGAGGGAGGGCACAAAACAGCCTCAGCTTTGCGTTCTCCCATGAGGCAAACAGGTTAACCTGGGGGGTGCTCCACTGGGACACTATTGACTAGTTGATCGACTACCTCCTGGGGAAGAGACCACTCATGGGACACCTCACTTACTCAGCTGAGGGCATCTGCCAGCTGCTTGGACACACCAACCATAAGAATCTCCAGATGGTCAGTGTCCACAGTGCAAATGAGGGTCCAGGTATGGACAGCTCACTGGCACAATTGGAGGGAGTGAGGTTTTGCTTGTTAAGGTAATACATGGTTGTCCTGTTATCTGTCTGGACCAGAATGACCTGACCCCACACTACAGGAGTGAAGGCTGTCAGAGCTAGATGCACTGCATGGAGCTCCACTAGGTTGATGTGACATTGGGACTCCATGGGGGTTCACAGCCCATGGGTCCTGTGGGCCCCCTGGTTGGATCCCTATTCCATCATAAAGGTACTGGTCATGACTGTGACCATCGGCTCTGGGCAGACAAATGGGACTCCTTCCAGCAGATGTTCTGGGATGAGGCACCACTGAATGGCGTCCCACATCAGCTGTGTTACTGTGACTGGCTGGTCGAGATGACCGAGGTGCTGAGACCACTGATGGGCCAGCTCCCACTGCAGGGGGGGGCACATCCTCCTGGGGGCCCACTGGACCACACTGGTGCAAGCCACCATGTACCCCAGCAGGTGCAGGAAGTCCCGAACAGGGCACAAATGCTAACCTGAAATGATCAGGCAAAAGAGGTAAGATTATCTGCCCTGCTGACTGGGAGTCGGGCATTGGCCCAAAGGGACTCAAGCTCCACTCTGATGAAATAAATGACCTATGAGGAACTGAATTCTGACTTGGCCTTGTTTACCAGGAGGCCCAAGGCTGAGCAGGTCTAAAGGGCCAAATCCCAGGACCGCTCCACCTCCGCTCTGGAGGAACAAATGTTCAACCAATCATTCTAGTAAGGGTACACCCAGACACCCAGGCACCGCAGGAAGGTTGCCACCACAGCTTTGCACCTGGTGAACCCCTGAGGGGCCTAGAAAAGGCTGAATGGCATGGCCTGGAACTCGTAAAGGATCCCTTCCAAGTGGAACCGCATGAACCACCGGTGAGATGTACAGATTGGAATGTGAAAGAAGGCATCCTGAAGGTCCGCAGAGAAGAATCACATGTCCTGCTTTGGGAACATTATGCTCTAATTCAGAGTGACCATCCAGAAGTTGCATGGCCCTAGAAACTGGTTAAGGTTGTGAGGATCCTGTAAGGTTCACCAACTCCCCCATCCGTTTTGGAACCAGAAAGTATCTGAAGATGACCCCTGGACTAGCTGAGGTGTCCCAGACATGGACCACAGCTTCCTTCTGAAGAAGCTGGGTGATGTCCTCATGAAGGGTGGATAATATGTCCGCAGATTCCATGTCCTTCTGTTGGGCACAGGCTCAGCTGGTAGGGAGAGCCTCGAATTCCAGAGGCAACCCTCGACCCACCATGTCAAGCACCCATTTGTCCAATGTGATGACAGACCAGGCGGAAGCAAAGTGGTGTAGCTGGCCCCCAAAGTGAGATCCCAGGCTGGACAGTATGGGCGTGAGAATGACACCCCGACCCATCACTGGGCAGGCTTGGAGATGGCTCCAGAGCTGGCTAAGGGAGCAGTGTCTCCTTGGCCCTTGGACTTCTTAACACCAGAGGTGGCTGGCTTAGACTTGGGCTGCCAGGCATTCTATTGACCTGCCTGGGGCTGAGGTGATCTGGGTGGAGGCATGGAGTAGGGCTGAAAACAAAAGGGCTTCTTTCACCATTTCTGGCTCTTGACATCCTTCTAGGAGGAAGTAACAGAGTCTAGGGTGGCACTGGACTTCTCTATGCAAGTGAGATGCTCGTCAACCCGGGGCCCGAACAGGTCAGTGCCCAGAAAGGGGATGTCTGCCAATGGCATGAGACAGAAGGCTGGATGCTGCCACAGCTCCAGAGCAGGACCAAGGGTGGCCTCCTCTACAGGGAAGGCAACCCCAGGAGAGTTATCACTGTCCAAGATCTCAGACAGCGAGTATTTATCCTGCTTTTGTACAGGTTCCAGTGGGATCTCCATTGACTCTGAGAACAGGCAGAGCAGGGCCCAAAGAAAGTCGGCCATTTCTTGATGGAGGGCTCCTCACCGAACTCCCAGTCAAAGCCTGAGTTCCGGAGGGAGTGCATGGAGGAGTCCTCCAAATCCGAGGACTCCTCGAACACTGCCTGAGGGTGTGGCACCCCACTGACAATGCGGGGCTCACTGGAGTGTGTGATTAGCACTGACAGCCTACTGAGAAGCCCGGGAGCAGAGGTGCAGTCTTGGACAGGGCTCCATGCAAAGGTGTGGAGGTGGTGATTCCACCCAAATGAGTGAGAACGCAGGTGTTGGCCCAGCTGGGGAAACCATCATGGGCCACGGCACCAGTGGCCAAGGGAGCACTGGTAGTTGTGGAGCACGGCCGTGGCCAAGAATCCACTGCTGCCAAACAAGCTCCTCATACTGGCACCTCAGTTTGTGATGAAGCCTTTCCTTACCGAAGGACGAGGAAGAACATGAGGAATGTCGACGGTGCCTTTAGGCATATGGTTGAGAACAGGAATGATGAGAACATTGAGAGTCCTAGGACCTTGACCGAGAGCTAGATCAGACCTCAATCAAGATCTCGACCGATGATGCGCCGGACATGGAGGAGGAGATGCAGGGGAAGGCATAGAATGCCAGGGAACCACTGAAGTTTCATCCTACCGAGGGGAGTCAGCCAACTAGACCTGCTGATCTGGCCCCTCCTGTGAGAGGGCTGTCAGATCCTGAGTCCTGGAAAGGGAGTTCTCCCTACCATCCTCTGACAATGGAATGGCAAGGTCGAGAAAGATCTCAACCGGCAGGTCGACCCATGTCTCAGCAAGCAAGCCTGATGGGTATACTATGTATCCAGCAAACTGGACTTGAGAAATAGAAGTGCTGACTAAGCTGACTGCTCAGCAGTCATCCAACCAGCAGAAGTGTGGGAACAGGAAGAGTGAGCCTGCTCTCAATCCCATGACTTGCGGTGGACTTTTGGGATTTAGAGTCTTGAGAAGATTTGTACCCATGGTAAGGCCCTCTCTGAGGGTAGGTAGTGACTGGCACAAGTCCCAGAATGCCCTGGTGAATAAGGTGCCCAAGTCCACCAGAACCAAGGTGGACAAAGTGCTCACAACAGCCGGGCTGCAGTTTCCTCGAAGGTGGCAAGTTATGCCACTAAACCGAATGCCCAGAGAGCACCTTGCGGGTGTCTTTCAATTTAACGGGAGGGTCCCATTGGTCTGGGTGACCCAAGAAGAGTTAGGCCTAACAGTCCTCCAAGGTGGAAGGCTGGAGAGTCTAGCACAGTATGCAAGCCTGTGGATCATGCTGGACCTCTAGGCAGCAGACACATGCAAAGTGTGGATCGGTACATAACATCTTCTGCATGCACATCGCGACCACTGCTTGAAATCAGGACCGATTTCAGGATCCTCTTGTTCCATTTTAGTCAAGAATGGAATGACATTTCAAATGCCTTTTGAAAAAAGATCAAGAAATGAGAGTTTTTGTAGATTAGAAGCTATACCTAGCAAGGAGCTGCGATGGAGAGAATCTGATATTTTCAGCGGAAAGGAAGCTCTGATGTCACGGGATGATGCCGAGGAGGATATCGCCCGGGTGAGTGGCTGAAGCCCACTTGAAGACCTTCTGGTCAGATCTTGAAAGAGAAAGGAGTATTACCAGAAATGTGGATAGTACACCATATCCATGTCCCTAGAATTTTTTTTTAATAAAGAAGCATCCCTGTTAAGGAGTAGTGAGGTTGATGGTTTGCACTTTCATTTAGCATTTGAACAAATGTATTAATCAACAGGACTGTTACATTACTCTGTCCCTCCCTACCTTTCTGACATATTATCTACCCCCTTCTTTCCTCCTACTTCCAAACCGAAGAATCTTGTGAAGTCGGGACCCACCAATATAAAAGATAAGGTGGTTACTAGCTTTTTGACAACCCCATCTAGGCAGCTCATTTTCTGGCTTCCTCACATTTAAATGGGCTGCAGTATGTACTGGAATTATGTTAAACACATGAAAATGTTCACAAATCCAAAGAATAGTAGGGAAGTTACTATAAATCATTTCATTAATTGTGAAACTTATGGTGTTGTCTACATATTGTTATGCTCCTGTTGAGCATATTACGTGGAGTGCACCATATTCCAGTTTAAAGTAAAGACTGGGGAACATGTCAGAGCAATACAGAAAGGGGATTCCACATATACAATAATGAGACACATGCAGAGTGTTGGTAGTAACCATGAGTTTACTTTTGTGGGCATTGAGAAAGTGAGTTTAGGTCAGAGGGGTGGCAATTGCAAAAGGAAGACCAGGCAGAGGGAGACTGCTTCTGATTTTATCAGCTTGGGGCAAGAGAGGACATGGGTCTTAATGAATCTATAGATCTGGTATCCTACCTATAATTTGACAGACTGCAACAAAAAGGTTTGGGAGTGTCTGTAGAATTATTGACAAATGTGGTTATTTAATGTGCTGTGGGTTCTATGTACAGTATGATGGATTTGTTTTTTTTATGGTTACTGCACTGGTTGCTGATATCTTGGTTGAGTCTAGTAAAAACCCGTTTATTTACTTGAGACTTCATAATTCCCCCCACTGTTTATGCTATATACTATATTTGTGCAGTTGAAGGTATTCTGTTCATAAACTTTCTGCCAACAATTATTCTTTTTACTCTCTGTAACTTTTCGTCCATGTTTAAGTTTGTACCTGCCTGTGGTTGTTCCCGGGCATGCTTTGTTTTCAATACATGTTGGTGCATTTCATCTCTATGATAATGGTACACTATAAAACCGGTGGTAAATGAATATGATGCTACCTCTGATGAAGATTGGCTGTGGCCAATTGAAATGTTAGGTGTTTCCAAAACTGCTTACATCACTGGTCATTGCCAGTGAGTTAACTGTGCTGAATGACCATGTGAATGCTTGTGTTTCATACTCAAGTACCTCAAGGGAATCAACAAAGTCCAAGAGGGTAGCATCTTTCAGAAAAAGAAATGTGCAAGAACAAAGGGGCACAATTTGAAGGTAGAGGGGGGAGGCTCAGGGGTAATGTGAGGAAGTATTTTTTCACAGAGAGGGTTGTGGATACATAGAACAGCCTTCCTGAGGAGGTAGTGGAGTCAAAAACAGTGGGTGAATTCAAGAATGCATGGGACAGATATAAACAAGTCTAGTGGGGGCAGGAGGAAGTAGGCTGTTGGTTAACTAGGATCTGCAGCTTATCCATTAGATAAGGAAATGGGCAGACTAGGTGGGCCAAGCGATTCTTATCTGCCATCAAATTCTATGTGTCTATGTTTCTGAGCACCAAATAAAAGTGGGCTAAAACTTTTTCCAGCCTCAGCTGTACAGTAATTTCTTGTCTTGGATGCTTATTGTTTACCTATTTTGTTATGTCCAAGTAATATAGCACTGAAACTGAGTCCTGGTGCTTGCCCAGTTTCTTTTTGCCTCCCTTTTACTAACCCTGATGCACTCATTTTCTGCCACCTCAGTGCCATCTTTGACAAAAGTGGCTACTCCCCCCCCTCTACCTCTTCCTCTATCCCTCCTGAGCAATGACAACCCAGGAACCATAAGTTCCCACTTGTTATTTTCCGAAGTCTGTTTCTGTGATAGCCACAAGGTCCACCTCAGTGTCTGCAATCAGTGCCTGCAGCTTGCTGATTTTGTTACCTTGGCTCCTGGCATTAATGCATACCCCTTCCATCTGACCCCCAATCCTCCATTGCTACTACCCTTGTGATTTCCTTGCCCTTTCTTCCTCATGCTTTTCCTGGTGACTGCACGCTTTGCATTCACCCGTTTTACTGGTCCCTGACCTAGTTCAGCCTGAGCCACAGCAAAGTGTTCTCAGCTGTGACAGAAGGGGCAGAAGGGGTGGGTCATTTGCCTTTGGTAAGGACCAGTGTACTGTGCGAGCAGTGGCTCTGGTGGGATTCAGACCTAGACATACCCTGAGTGAGGCTGTGGTTGAGTGGTAGCAGCATACCAAGGAAACCCTTTCTGGTGTCTGAATGGTTCTGAAAACTGCCAGCAGTGCAGACGGAGTTCTTGGAGAGAATAAGCTGTGACAGCTACCCACCAGATATACAAGGTGGTGGCATCTGACAATCAAAACCCTCTGTTTTTCTGATTCACCTTTTTCATATCTTAAGAATTTGTACTAAAGTGAATGTTTGTAAATTTGCCCTAAGGCTCATGTGTGATATTCTCTGTAGAGATGATTATGTTATTTGTAACTGTGTTGCTGTTTTGCATTTGTAACCCCTCAGAACTGATCTTGAAAATTGGGATCTTCATTGAGGATATCCCCTCCATTGAGTCATACCTTTGGAACTGTAAGCAGTTGGTGTCAGGAGAGCTCCAAAACTTTCATTAGCTAGGGGTCTCCCATGATGACATGCAAAGCCAGTCCGTATATAATCATGGGTGGCTCACTTGCTCCTTGGGTCTTTCTTTCACCATCAACCAGTTGTTGGACCTGCAGAGAAATAACTACACTGTTTCTTCAATGTTTTTTATTTTCCGAGTTAGCTTTACTTTTTGACTTTGTTCGTGAATGACGCTGTTGAAAGAAGCTTCATTTTGGTTTTGTACTTGCAGATACAAAATCTACAAGGATGATGCTCTCACTGTGTGCATTTGCTGTTTGGACCTGTTCCACTATGTGAGTGCCAGTAAGATCTGCCAAGGACGTAAGCAGGCCACAAGGAGACGCCATAAGAAGGCTCTGGAACCCTTCACTGCTATTAAAGCCATGAAACCCAAGCGAAGGCCACGGACTGCAAGCAGCTTCTCCCTCACACTCAACTGCAACAGGGAAAGATACACACCAGCGGTTGGCAACTCTATTTCTGACAAGGCTGGCTAGGATGAGGAAGAAACCCAAAGGGAAGGAAAAATTGTCATCAAAATCCTTCTCTTCCAGCCACCATAAGCACAGAGACAAATATGCTTCTCTGGTGGGGTCAAGGCCTGCATTAAAGGAGGGTAAAATGTTGTCCTTTTCCACCACAGTGACATTTACGGCCTCCCCCCCCCCCCCGACTGTCAATGAGACACCAAAGTCGGGCCTGGCTCTGACATGCTATAACTACTACATGCAGCATGCTGCCTCCATCACTGGGTTCTATCCCAACAACAGCAGTCACAAATCAACAATTGTGTGTTGTCGACTCCCAGGCTATGCTGGCATCATTTTATGAAATGTTAACTCAGCTGTTTCCATCACCAACAGCATCGGTGCCAGAAATCCTGTCAACGCCATCATCAGGACCACAAAGCATGCAAGTAGCTTCTCCAGTACAGCTGCTGGCTCCATCACAGGTTCCAGTTACTCCCGTCATCACTGAAGGGTGAGTTGAAACAAAAGGTTCTTGTCACCTCTCCCCTTCAAATGTCACTGCTGTGGTGGATGGAACCCTTGCACTTGTTGCACAGCATCCCATTTTGCTCCCTGACCCCAGTGCAGATCCTCACAACAGATGCCTCTGGGTCAGAGTGTGGTGCCCACCTGAGTCAGTTCAAGACTCAGGGGTAGCTAACTGGCCTAGACTGTTCTGGAAATGAGGGCTGTTCTTCTTGGTCTCCAGGCCTTTACAGAACACTTCAGTCTAAGCCCCTGTTGTTAAGAATGGACAATGTCAGTGTAATGCATACATCAACAAGCAAGTGGGCACTCACTCTTACCCCCTATGTAGGGAAGCAGTGAGAGTATGGCACTGGGCACCATCCCATGGCCTCCAATTGACAAAAGTGATTCTCCCAGGTGTCCAAAACATCTTGGCAGACAGGCTAAGTCAGTCCCAGTCACGGGTGCATGAGTCAGAACTGTTGACCTCCGTATTCAGGTAGGGTTGTCCAGAGCTGGACCTTTTCGCATCCCACACACAAGGCAAAATTGCTGCATTTCTGCTCACTTGCTCCAGGGCCTGGAGTTCTTCAGAAAGATGCATTGTCCCTCTTCTGGAAAGGGAGGCTCATATATGTATTCCCTCCAATCACTCTGATTTAGAGTGTGATACTCAAATTATGGTAAGAATGGGTTTATCTAATACTGGTTGCTCCATTCTGGCCTAACTAGATTTTATTCCCCCCCTGCAACTTCTAGTAGTGGAACCTTCTCCCTCTGTGTCAGTCTCCTGTCACAGGACAAGGGGTCTCTCACCTATACAGACCTACAGTCCCTGCATCTGCATGCATGACTCTTGAGGACATAGCCTTTGTATGTTTTAAGGTTTCTCCCCAGGTAGCTAATGTCTTGTTACCAGCTAGTAAGTCTTCCATGAGACACACCTACTCACTGAAGTGGGCGCACTTCTCTATACTGTGTGCTTCCCATTCAGACGGCCCATTTGCATGTCTTTTTAATATTATACTGACCTACGTCCCCATCTTTATCTGACTCCAGTCTACACTACTCATCCATTAGGGTGCACATGGCTGCCATTTCAGCTATCAATGCCCTATTGACAGATGCACGGTGGCAGAGCTAGAAGTGTGTTGTACATTTCTTGAAGGTATTTTACACATGCACCCCCTGATTTGTAAACCAGTTCTGCCTTGGGACCTTAATTTCGTCCTTGAAAAATTGACTCTGGCTGCATTTGAGCTTGCTGCAAATTTCGATATGTGCTTCATTTCTTGGAAGGCTTTTTCTGGTTGCAACAACTTCTGCTTGAAGGAATGTAGAACTTAAAGAGCTCGTGCATGAACCACCTTACCTGATTTTACACAATGACATGGTATCCTTGCATACTAATCCACATTTTTACCTAAAGCGGTCTCAGGCTTTACATGGAATCAGACTATTAATCTTCCTGTGTATTATTCTGAGCATGCTAAAAAAGGTGAGGCATTGTTTCTTATGCCTGATGTACACAGAACACTACATTTCCATCTTGATCGCACTAAGGACTGAAGAAAGTCCTGTCAGCTTTTTGTCTCATTTGCCACGGGAGAGAGGACATACCAGTCACTAAACAGTGCCTGTCCAATTGGCTGGTTTGTCGCACTGCATTTTGTTATAGGAAGTACAGTAATGAACTTCTGGTGCTGTGCATGACCACTCCACACACAGCATGGCCAAGTACGTACATTACTTGCTTTCAGAATGTTTTTTCAGCTGACATTTGCGGTGTTGCCACATGGAGCACTGTAAATAATTTCACTGAACACACTAAGCAAAACCATCTCGATATTGTCTCATGCAGACATTTATTTATTTTATTTATTGAGAAATCGGAGTTACAACCTTTGAGCTAAGAGCTCGTTTACAAAGGATCCCCATCAATAGGATGGAAATACAGGTTACTCACCTGTAACAGGAGTTCTAGGAATGGTATATGTTGTTCATCCACACTGTCTGGCAGGTTCCTTGCCACTTCAAATCTTGCCGGAAGGTGTTCAAGCTGGCTCCTCCCACCCACCCGGGTGGTAAAACTCGGCTCCGCCCCATGACGCCAGATCTAGCCCACTGGAAGCCAGGTTGTGCGTCGAAGGCAGGGAGGTCGAGTGGGTCGTGTGGATGAACAACATATACCATTCCTAGAACTCCTGTTACAGGTGAGTAACCTGTATTTCTAGGGACATGGATATGTTGTTCATCCACACTGTCTGGCAGACTCCTAGCAGTTCTCCGGGAGGAGGGAGGCAAGGCGCACACCCTCTACTTAGGGAATAAAGACTGAAGAACCGAGGCCCCAAAACCAGCATCCCGGTGTGACTCAAGGTCAATGTGGTAGTGGGTGATGAAGGTGTGTGCTGACTTCCAGGTAGCAGCCCTGCAGATTTCCTGGATAGGGACATCCCTGGAAGCAGCCACTGATGCAGCAGTATGGCGGGTAGAATGAGCTCTTGCCCCTCTGGGAGGCTCCATGCTCACCAACCTATAGCAGAGATCTATGCAGGAGGTGACCCACCTGCCTATCATTCGCTTGGCTGCAGGTCTGCCAGGTGCGGCTTCAGCGTAGGTGACAAACAGCTGGCGAACCTCTCCCCTGAACTTCAGCCATCCGCTCATTATAATAAGCGAACGCTCTTCTAGGGTCCAAAGTATGGAGCCTATATTCGGCCTCTGAGGTGTGACTGGGGTAGAACACTGGCAGAGTCAACACCTGGTTAAGGTGAAACTCCAACACCACCTTCGGAAGGAATTTCAGGTGGGGGCACAGGACAACCTTGTCCCTGTGGAAGACCAGATAAGGAGACTCGATGGAAAGCACCTGGGAGCTCTCCCATCCTTCTGGCTGACGTGATAGCCACCAAGAAGGCGATCTTCCATGACAGGTGAGAGATGTCACACCTGTGCATTGGTTTGAATGGCTTGCCCATGAGCTTAGCCAATACCAGCAGTAGATATAACGGAGGTGGAGGTTCATGCACCGGAGGGGATATGTGATCAAGGCCTTTGAAAAAGCACCCGACCACCCTCTCCTGCGCCACTGACTGCTTCCCGACCAGCACCCGGTAAGCAGAGATGGCTGCCAGGTGCTCCTTAAGGGTCATCGACCGAAGCCCTTGCTGAGAAAGGGACCACAAGTAGTCCAGAATGCTTTCCAAGGAACAGGATGAAGGGTCCAGGCCCTTGCCCTGACACCAAATGGAGAATCTCTTCCATTTGAAGGCATAGCATTTTCTGGTCGACTCCTTATGGGATGCCTCAACAACATTGAGGACCTCGTCCGAAAGACCCAAGGCCTGGAACTCTAGCCGCCCAGGAACCAGGCCGTCAGGTGTAGGGATTGAAGGTCCAGATGGAATACCTTCCCCTGATTGACTGAGATCAGGTCCAGGTGTGCTGAAAGCCACCTTGGGAGCCTGGAGCTGAGACTGAGGAGATCTGGATAACAGAACTGGCGGGGCCAGCCTGGGGCTACCAGACTCACCTGCACCTTGTCCCTCCTCGCCTTGAGAAGCACCTCGTGGATCAAAGGAAATGGGGGAAAGGCATAGAAGAGGCCTGGGGTCCACTGCCTCGAGAAGGCATCCCCCTGCAGCAAGCCCTGCTGAGGGGGGCAGGCATGAAACAGTCTTAGCTTCGCATTCTCCCTGGAGGCAAACAGGTCCGCCTGAGGCGTGTCCCAGTGGGAGAATAGATCTTGTACTACCTCCAGCAGGAGAGACCACTCATGGGACACTGCCCCTATCCGGCTTAGGGCATCGGCCAGGATGTTGCAGGCTCCTGCCACGTGAATGGCAAGGAGATCCACCTCCAGGCTGCGCACGAGTGACCAAATGCGGAGAGCTTCCTTGCACAGAGGCATGGAGTGCATCCCGCCCTGGCGGTTTAGGTAGTACATGGTTGTGGTATTGTCTGTCTGGACCTGAACCACCTGACCCCATAGAAATGGAGCAAAGGTGGTGAGGGCTAGATGAACCGCTCGAAGCTCCAGCAGGTTGATATGGAATCAGGACTCCCAAGGGGACCAGAGGCCGTGCACTCTGTGCTCCCCCAGATGGGCACCCCAACCCATCAGAGAGACATCGGTCGATAGAGAGACCGTCAGCTCGGGGTGGACAAATGGGATGCCCTCCAGCAGATGTGCTGGAACAGTCCACCACTGGAAAGCGTTCCACATCCCCTGGGTCACTGTCACTAGCTGATCCAGAGGATCAAAGTGCTGTGACCATAGGCAGGCCAGTCCCCATTGAAGGGGACGCATGTACCAGCGGGCCAAATGGACCACGCTGGTGCAGGAAGTCCCAGGCAGGGTGTGATTGCCCAACCTAAAATGATTGAGCAAAGGAGGAAAGAACCTCGGTCCTGTCCACCAGGAGCCATGCTCTGGCTAGTAGAGAGTCGAGCTCTGCCCTGATGAATTGTATCACCTGCTTTGGCACGAGTTCCGACTTGGCCTCATTGATGAGGAGGCCAACCTGAGAGCAAACCTGGAGGGCCAGTTCTCTGGATCGCTCCACCTCCGCTCTGGAGGGGGGTTGCAATCAGCCAATCGTCCAGGTAGGGGTACACTCGGACCCTTTGGCACTGCAGGAATGCTGTCACCACTGCCATGCATTTGGTGAAGACCCTGGGAGCTAGGGGAAGGCCGAAGGGCATGGCTCGGAACTCGTAAAGGGATCCCTCCACTCTGAAGTGGAGGAATCTCTGGTGGGATGGATGGATTGGGACGTGAAAGAACTCGTCCTGAAGGTCCAAAGAACAGAACCACATGCCTTGTTCCAAGGATGGGATTATCTGAGCCAGAGTGACCATCCTGAAGGTCCAAGACCTTAGGAACCTGTTCAGGTCGTGCAGGTCGAGAATGGGGCGCCAACCGCCCCCCCCCATCCATTTTGGGACCAGAAAGTACCTGGACACAAACCCCAGGTCTGGAGGAGGATCCGCCACCTTCCTGATCACCTCTATGTCAAGGAGCAGGGCAATATTGGCTTGGCGGGTCAACAGAGATGCCGTGGACCCCGTTGCCCCCCGAGGGGCGACGGATTGGAAGGGTGGGGCCTGCTCGAACTCCAGAGGCAGACCCTTTCCTACCACCTCCAGCACCCAGTGGTCCGTGGTGACAGCGGACCAGGTGGAAAGGAAGTGGTGGAGCCTTCCCCCCCAAGGGAAGCCCAGGGCGGAGTGACGAGGCTGGGGGTGACACCCCTCAACTCGTCACTGGGCAGGCTTGGAGGAGGGACCAGCCGAGGGACCTCCTGAGCCTTTACCTCCCTGCTTCTTATAGGAGGAAGCCACGGGCTTGGGTTTGGGATGCCAAGCACGAGCCTGCTGGCCCTGGTGCTGTTGCTTTTGGGCCGGACGTGCCGCAGGCGCAGAAGGGTGAAAGGACTTGTGCTGCTGCTGTTGGCGGCCTTTGTCCTTCCGGGTGGAGGTGACAGAGTCCAGAGTGGCATTGGACTTCAATCCGCTGGAGGTGACCTTTCACTCCAGGGCCAAAGAGGTCGGTCCCCAAGAAGGGGACATTTGCCAATTTGTGCTGGGTATCCGCTGTGAAGGTGGATATCCTCAGCCATGCTCTGTGGCGCATGGCCACTGCGGCCACAACCGATCTGGCACAGAAGTCTCCTATGTCAAGAGCCATTTGGAGCTGCTGCTTAGCCACTGCCCTACCCTGGTCCCGCACCTGCCAGACCGTGGTCTGCAGGTCGGCCGGGAGATGAGGGATCACCTCATCCAGGAAGCCCATGAGGGCGTGGGAGAAGTGTGCCATCAGCACGGCCGAGCTGGCCTGGTGGAAGCCAAGGGAGGACACAGCGTACACCTTGCGCCTGGCGTAGTCTAGCTTTTTGGACTCCTTGTCGGGGGGTTTGTCCACATCCCTAGCAATCCCGGAATGCCAGAAAACGCCGTCGGTGACCAACCCCTCGGCAGAGGGGTGTCCCCGAAACCCGCAAAGAGCTGGTAGGGACCGTGATACTTCCTGGGTCAAGGCGCTACAGAAGCAGGCCACTGCCAAAGCTCCTAGGGTTGGGCCAACAATGGCTAGAGCCACCAGAAAGGCCTCCGTGGGGGAATCCCCTCGGTCCAGTATCTCCGTCAGGGGATACTTGGCCCATTTGCATATGGGCTCGAGCTGCATCCCTGTGGACTCTGAGATGAGCCAAAGCAAACCCATGAAGGACGAGGGGCTTTCATCCAATGACTGGCCCCCGGAGGACTCTAGGTCAACAGGCCTGGAGAACAGGGAGGAGTCGTCGACAGACTCAAAGGAGTCCGTGAAGAGCTACCTGGGGCCTCAGCCACCCTCTACCTGTCGAGGATGGTCGGGAGTGAGGGTGACCAACAACCTGTGGGGCAGGCCTTGACCCAACCAGGAGTCCTTGGTCTGTGCCCCTGATTTCGGTTGTGGAGGCAGAAGTTCCACCACAATCGGTGGGGCAGCAAGTTTTGGCTGAACAAGCGGCCCAGGCTTGGGCACCTTGGCTACAGTGAGGGGTTGTTTCGGCCGCTCAGGTGACAGCCACTTGATGGCTGGGGAAGGTGTCGGCTTGGTCCTGGACAGAAGTAACTGCTGTCACATCAGGTCCTCGTATCATAGACGCAATCTGCGCCAAAGCCTCTCCTCTTCTGAGGAGGAAGGGGAGGATGAGGGATGGCGCTGCTTACCCCTGTGCCGAGACCGACCGCCATCACGCGGATCGCTGGACCGAGATGAAGTCCGAGACCGAGATCCTCTGTATTTCAAGGACGGTCTGGGAAGGGGCAGGGGACACCCACTCTTCTCTCGGCTTGAAGCTTAATCGGGACTGCTGCACCGGAGGCGCAGGCAGATCCTTGATCTCCACCGGGGGAACCGGTGAAGAATGGTTGTCAGCCTCACCAGTCGACAGCCCGTCCGACGGGTCGAGAAAAATCTCGACCGCGGCGACGGGTGTCTCGGCCGGCTGGCCTGACAGGGACACCATGAAGCCAGCGGCCTTAGCCGCAACCTCGACCGAAGTCAACAGTCAGCTGTCTGGGGAAGGAGACCTCTCCCACTCCCATGAACGCCGACGATGGGACTTACCCTTTGAGTCCTTCTTTTTGGACAGAGAGGAATGTCCCGATGGCCCCTCTCCCTTCGTGGAAAGGAATTGGCAAAGCTCCTTGAACGAAGCTGAATATGAGGTACCCAGACAGAGCTGGATAAATGCCGCGACCGAGGAAGCTGATGATGCAGCCTAGGCCGCCTCCTCCTCGAGGGCGGTCATCTGCTCGAGTTGATCAGCAGAGCCAGCCGCCGCGGTAACCACCCAATGGGCCTCTTTTGACTTGACCGGGAGGTAGCACTTCTCGGGACACCCAAGCTGTAACCGGGCAGCGCAATCCTCCAGGACGTTGGCCGAAAAGGAACGGCATGACTCACAGGCCTGTGGGTCGTGTTCTAGGCCGAGGCAGTAGACGCACGTGGAGTGCGGGTCTGTCCTGGACATCTTCTGTCCACAAGGGCACCGCCGAAATCTGGGAGTAGATTTGTCCATCGCAGATGCGAGGGAGAAAGATGACCGAAGTCATGAAAATTTTAAAATGAGTTTCGGACGAACCGAAGAATTAGGATCCAGTCTAGCATGCAGAGTGTTAAGGAGGGAACCTGAGCTTTCAAGCAGTAAGGAAGATCTATATGGCGTCATGGGGCGGAGCCGAGAGTTTTACCACCCGGGTGGGTGGGAGGAGCCAGCTTGAAGACCTTCCGGCAAGATTTAAAGCAGCAAGGAACCTGCCAGACAGTGTGGATGAACAACATATCCATGTCCCTAGAAAGATACATTATGTTGCAGCAGAACAGTTTTGACAAAGTAGTAACATCATCTAACATTGAGTCTAAGCAGGCTAGGGCACATGATACAAGTTATAAATGTACATGTCAGATATACATGTCATTTGTTAGCACCCTTTGCAAACTGTGTGAGAGGCCTTTCCGCACCATGCAATTCTGCTTAAAGTTGGACCAGCATAACATTCTGTGGTGATTTGCATATGCAGCCCATGATGCTTTGCATTGTGTAGGCATGTGTGAATTTTGTATTTTCTTGAAACTTGGCTTCCCAGCCAAATGCCCCTTGGGGTAACCCTTGCCTCAGTGTTTGCGCACAGAGGTTCTTTGTCTTTTAGATATACATGAAGCTGCCTGAGGCATTGTCAAATCTCCAGTAGTGGGGTCAACATGCTGGCTTTGGTCTTGCTATTCTGTAAGGCGTTCTGTCTTGATAATGTATCAGACTTGGCCATTCTCCCTGGGTACTTTGTACTGCTTGGGAATTATTCCAAAGGTGTGGCACAATGGAGGAGGATGTATACTTGATGAAGATAGAATAGTTACTGTAACAGTAGATCTTCAAGAGAATCTCCTCCACCGGGTGACAGGGCACCACCCTGTTTCCCCCTTATTGAGGTATAAGCTGGCAGAATATTCCATTACCTTGCTGAAGGTTTCCATAAGTGTCTTACCTGTTTCCAATCCCATGCCTCTCCTTGGGTGGCTGGTACTGAATCGATGTCTTTGTTCCTAACAGTAACTGGCCCTTCGAGCTCATCTGTAGTGAGTAACTTAGGAGCAAGGGGCCACCCACAATTATAAAGGTGTTGATTTTGCACATCATTGTAGGTGGCCCCCCGTTAGCAAATGTTTCCAAGTGGTCCTGATGCTGACAGCTTACAGATCCAAAGGTGTGGCCCAGTGGAGGAGATTCTTTCAAAGATCTACTATTACGGTGAGTAACTACTCTTTTTAATCACTAATCCACCTTTCTGGTGATTATGTTTTAAATAAACAGCATAAATAAACACTGAACATAAAACTATATATGTAGAAGGGGCAAGGAACCGTAGAGGATCAACAGTCCTCGCTTGCATGAAGGCCAGCATGATAAGTGTCCCCAGCAAAATAGGTGCACTTGAGGGCGAGATACAGTTTTTAGGCTTGGACAGAGCTGCCCCATGGAGACCTGGTGTGGGAGGAAAATATTGGGGATATCAATATAGAGCAATCATTGTAACTGGAAAACATGTGTTTGATCCTTCAAATCTGAACTATCAGATGCCACTAGCTTCCTGTACAGCAAAGGATTAATTGCAGTATTGTCTAGCTGACATAAATGTTTACACAAAACTAGCTCCGACTATTTAAAGGAGTTTTTATATATTTACTGAATGTTCCCCCTCATGATCCTCTTTCTAGAAATCATCACTTTTTTCAGTTTCAAAAGGTACACCGAAAACAGTAGGAGATTGGTCCTTTGTCGTCAAGAAAGCTACGTTAGGGGACTTCTGAGCACTGTACATTACATTGGTGGCCTCAATAACTGAAATTTATTCTCCACTGAAAACTTTTTTTTTATTCCAAATTTCTTAAAGGGGAACAGTCAGCACAAAGGGCCCTCACACCCAAGTGATGGCCTGGTCCCGATGTGCACTTTGTGTGCCAAAACATGTTCATTAACTTACTGTTTACTGTAGTATAGAAGATTGTGTGAGACTAATTTTGTTTAGTTCTAGGTAGACATCTTCTGCTACTGCAAACCCCAGAATCCCTTGCAGCTGACATCAAAACAGTAAGCAGCAATGGGAGATTCAAGGGCCAGTAGTGCAGTTTTGTTTTGTTTTGTTTTGTTTTACCTTCTTTTTCACTCCTGGTCACTGTCCTTAGAGACCGTCTCAGATGTACGGCTTGTCCCACCCAGCCGAAGATCCCCCACATCCATAGTCCCCCCCCCCCCGTGCTCCAATCCCGTAGACCACAGAACCCTTTCCTGCAGTGGGTGCACCTTGGCTTTTACCCCCAGGGCCGGGCAACCTTTCCTCTATAGTGCTCCTTAAACCATGCTGCTGCAGGCAGGCCAGGGGACTGGAGGATATTGGAGACTGGATGGGCATGGGGCTGTTGTCTTCGTCTACTCAGGCAGTGGGTGTTTCCGTCTACTTGCATGAGCGTGATTGCCCCCTGGAGATGCAGATGTGCAATGACATCCAGCATGAGCTGAGCATGCTCTTACACCTCTCTCATGGACATCTGCCGATGCCGACACCTCCATCCATTGCATGCGTGATCCCCCCAGGCACCACTGGGAGTCGCTACTGCCAGGGAGTCATGAATCCACCCTTCCCAGGAGAGGACAGCTGTCCTCCAGACGCTCGAACTTCTCCTCCCCTGCCAACCCCCGGCTACCCGAGCTCGCTCCAGAGCCCGGGTCGCCAGCATGATGCGAGGTGTGGCATCCAGCGCCTAACCTCAGCACCACTGGGTCTAGTGCAGGTTAGAGCTTTACAATCTCCAGTCAGTTGTTTTCTGGGACTGTTTTTCTCCAGGAGCCAAGTACAGTCCACTGCAACTGTACTTAGCCCAGGGAGGACAGCAAGACCAACAAACAAAAGATCAGAGCTTATATGAACTCTAACATGCAAAGCAGGCTACTGAATCTACTACAGTAAACAGTACATAAACCAAAATGCTTTTGCACACAAACTGCACTTTGGGACCAGCCCCACATTTGAGCGTGGGGCACTTGGCGCTAACTGTTCCTCTTTAACAGGACTTATAATGAACACTGTATTTTGCATATTATAAAGAGTGTACATTTATGTTAGACTATGCTGTATGGATATTACACATTTGTTTGGAGTATCTTTCAATGTAGATTTTACTGCATTTTAACATACTGTAGTAAGTGCCATAAGCATTTTTATAGAAAGGCAAGGTTTAAAATGATGTGATTGATCAATTTACTATCATTCTTGCAAAACTGCTTGTACTGTCACCTGCTAGACCCCTCTTCTGCTGAAACCGTTCTTCATATCCTCTCGTCTACAGCAATTTCCTCCTCTGCACACTACCCAAGCCCCTCCTAGCAGAATTACATGTTTATAACACAGATATTTGTTTGCTTAACCACTCCTGGAATTATGAAATGCGTGACTCCAGTCCTCAATCTAATTCTGTAGCCACAATAACATTTAAGGGTTTCTTTTTAAACTACTCCTTAGCTTTACTCCATCCAAGCTTTCTGACATCATCAGTGCCTTCTAATAATAACAATATTAATAGCCGGACCGTCGGCGCAGTGGTGGGATTTCCGCTTGCGACGCCGGCGACCCGGGTTTGGGAATGGATCCGGGTCGTTGGAGGGTCGGCTGGGGAGAGTAGGATCGAGCATCCGCTGGGCAGCTCTCCTTCTCCGGGGGGAAGGTGTGGGTAGCACTCGGTGCGCTGGGGACTCCTGGCGGAGGTCGGGAGTTCTCACGTAGCCGACGCTTGACGTGGGGGGGGGAGGCGGGGCAGACGCTGGCGTCATTGCACGTCCCTGCTTCCTCTGGGGAGAAAATAAGGAGGAAAAAGATGGTGGGGCAGGACCACCGATGGATGAAGCCCTCCCTGGAGAGCCTCGTATCGCCACCGCTGCTGCTGGACCCCAACCAGTCACAGTTCCGGGGTCACGAAGGTGGCCCGCGGCCCCACCCTCCGGGGGGCAAGCTGGGGATGACCGAGGGTCCTCTGCAGCTATAGGTGGTGGTAGAGATCTCCGGGGGCCGTGACCAGGGCGGAGGATGTAGCCGGTGGTCCTGCCAGGAAAAGGGTAAAAAAAAACAAAACAATATTAATAAACAAACTCATAATCTTCTTTGTTCTTCCAACTCTATAGACTGTTTCCTGTTCTTCCTAATTCTCTTTTGACCACAGTTAGAACAAACTCTAGCAAGAACCAGTATGGCTGCAGCCGAGATCCGGCTAAGTGGAGCATGACACTGTCCGTCATGTTCAAGATGGCCGAGTGGAGTTTTCCGCGTATGCGCGATGACTCGTGTATGCACATCGAACTCCAGCAGCACAGTCCACCATGTCCAAGATGGCCACTAGAGTTCTCTGCACATGTGTGACAAGTCGTGCATGCGCACTGTGCTCCAGCAGCTCTCTTGGATATGCAGACAGTGCCGTGCTCCACAGATACTGAAAGACAAAATAGTCCAATGAACGTGCAGTGATTGCTGTTCGCCTCCACTATTTAAAAAGTCAGTTCGGTATCTGGTGAGCTCCCTTTTCTCTATAGAGATTGCAGAGCTATGCCCACATCAGCCGTAAAAATGCCATATAAGCATATTATCTAACCATCTACTTTACTTACTGGTGGCAGTGACTTCAAGATTATCCTTTTGCTGTGCAGTCTCTTCCTCCTTCACATCAACAAAAGGGAGCCCATCATCCCTCTCAAACAGCAGTAACAATTGCTCCATTGGAATGTTGTAACCTGTAAATCAAAAACAGAAACAATACAAGTGTTAGTATGTTGCAACACAGTACCCCAAGAAAAGATGTATTGTACCTATTGTTGCTAGTATTTATAATTTTATGGATGATCTGTAACATAGAAACAGACACTCTGACGGCAGAAGAAGATGAAGGATACATCAAGTCTGCCCATACTATACTACCACACCCTACCAACCTACTGCACTGGTGGGTTGTTTCTTTCCGTGAAGTAAACCTTCCTCATGTCTTTCTCTTGAACTTGCCCCCTAGCATCCTCCAATCATGCATCCTAGTGGTGCTTCTCTACTCTTACAGATTCTTATTGTTCACCCTGTTTATAACCTCAGAATTTAAACATATGTTTCTATCATCCCCCTCCCCATGCCTGGCCATCAGCGAGTACACATTTAAGGCCACCAGCCATTCCTCATAGGATCTGCCTTACTGGCCCTTTATCATAATGGTGACGCTCCCATTCAACATACATAGAATCTGTCAGCAGATAAGGACTGCTTAGTCCACTCAGTCTGCCCATTTGTCCCTGCCTATACCATCACTGAAGACTCTACCTGATCTCTGACTACCTCATCCCTCCTTCTGCTTTTCTACCAAGGTTATCTTGTTCCTATAATGTGCATACTTGAAGCCCACAACTGTTAACCTGTACCACCTCCACAGGAAGACTGCTCCAGGTACCCACCACTGTTTCAGTGAAGAAATACTTCCTCACGTCCCTCCTAAATTTCCTTCTTCTACATTTGTTGCATGCTCCTTTTTCTTGCTCACATTCTCCTTTGAAAAATGCTCCCCTCCTGTACTTTAGTCACCCCATGCGGTATTTATAGGTCTCCATCATTTCACTCCCTCCCGTCTTCCAGGGTGTACATATCGAGATCACTCCCTCTGTCCTCACAGGTTTTTGACCTACTCCAGAGTGTCCAAGTCCTTCCTGAGGTGCAGACTAGAACTAAGCACAGTACTCCAGATGAGGCTTAACCGACGATCTGTGTAGGCACTATCACCTCACTTCTCCTACTATAAAAACTACTCCCTATATGCTCCAGCATCCTTGACGCCTTGCTATATGTTTTAAGTGTCACTGATGATGAAACAGAATTCGTTGGAAGAAAAGTACCGCTTGGCCCACCCAGTCTGCCCAGAAGAGCCATGCCTAGTCTGCCTCCACAGGCCCAAACCAGTCTTCTGTGACCCTCCCTGCTCCTTGCCAATTCACTAATATTACCTTATGTCTATCCCATGCATACTTAAGAGCCCCATACTGTTGGATATCATTTCCAGGCATCCACCACTCTTTTAGTATAGTACTACCTCACATCCATCTTTATCTTCATCTTTCCCAGTTTTATCGCATGCAATATGGTCCTGGTGCTCTTCCTCCTTTGAAAAAGATTCCCCTTTTCACCCTGTTGACCCCCATGAGGTACCTGTAGGTCTCCGTCATGTCGCCGCTTGCTCTCCTCTCTTCAAAGGTGTACATGTTGAGATCACTCAGTCTCTTCTTGTAGGGCTTTTGGTGCAACTTCTGCACCCTTTTAGTTGCCCTCATCTGGACTGCCACCACTCCATCTCCTTTCTGAGGTGTGTCCTCCAGAATTGGACACAACACTCCAGGTGGGGTCTCAACAG
Organism: Neoceratodus forsteri; assembly: GCA_016271365.2. NCBI lineage: Eukaryota > Metazoa > Chordata > Ceratodontiformes > Ceratodontidae > Neoceratodus > Neoceratodus forsteri. The sequence continues at coordinate 387,050,568 of CM057457.1, read as the reverse complement.
TGAGCTATACAGTGACAACACCACCTCCCTACTGCATCCCAGCATCGCACTAGCCCTTTGTCACACTGTTCTACTCCTTTGAGGTCATCAGATATGATAATCCCAAGGTTTCTTTCTGGCTTAGTAACTGACAAGGTAGCTCGTCAGGATAACGACACCCTGACAGCAAAAACCACCACTGCGACAAATCTCACCAAGTCAAGATCAGTTGCTGTGGTGGTCCGCTACATGCCGACATTGCACCTGCCGATGTTTTGCCATCACCCCGAACCAACTCTGACCTGGAGTTGGACATTTAGAAATAGGGGTGGGGGTGGGGGCATAGGAGGAAGCACAGCCCCCCAACAAAAAAACACTTTGTTTCAACGGGAACAATGTTGACAGTCGGCATTGTTCCCGTTGCTGTCAGAGATGACGACAACAATGTTGTGGATATCCTGACATGGAACCACTAACACTACCTCCCACCCAACCCAATACTGAGTTCATGGGTTCCCATGGTCTAGGTGCATTTTTATTATTTATTTATTTATTTATTTGTTTATTTTTACAGTTTTTGCCATTGAACCCTAACTAACGTTTTTACTACTTCTTTAGTTCCCCAAAATCCCTACCCATTTTTTCCACCCAATTACAGATTTTGGTTATCATCTTCAAAAAAAAAGCATATCTTGCCTTCCAGTTCATCTGCAGTGTCACTTATGAAGACATTTAAGAGGACCAGTCTCAGTACTAAGCCCTGCAGCAACCCGCTAGTCACTGTTTCATCCTTAGAGTGAATGCTGCTAACCACCACCCTCTATCTCCTATCTCTTAACCAATTTGCAACCCATTTCACCACTTTGGATCCACCCCTAGGCTGCACAGTGATTTAATCAGTCTCCTGTGAGACACAATGTTGAAGGACTTGCTAAAATCCAGACAGGCCACATCTACTACCCTCCCCTGATCTATTTCCCTGGTCATCCAATCAAAAAAATCAAGTTAATCTGGCATACCTTCCCCATGCATCCATGCTGTCTTTGATCTTGCAGCCCATTTAAGACACTCTACCAACCTTTGACAGTGTTTCCATTAGTTTCCTTACCACTAAGGCAAGGCTTACTGGCCTATAGTTGCTAGCCTCTTCTCTGCCACTGCTTTTATGTAGAGGGACCATGTCCACTCTCCTCCAGTACTACAGAACTACACCACATTCCAGTGTGCTGCTGAGTAAGGCAATCAGAAGGGCAGCCAGAACCTCCCTGAGTTCTTTTAGTTCCCTTGGATGTATTCCATTTGGTCCCATAACCTTGCCCACTTTTAAAGCTACAAGTCCCTTCTGGACTCTTTCCTCTGAAAATGGACTTGAATCTGCCTCACCTCCTTTTTTGTTCCTGCTAATCACAGATGATTTGTCTCCCCAGTCATCCTCTGTGAAGACTTAGCAGAAGTACCTGTTTAGGATGTCTGTGCCCCTTCTGCACAATCTTCCTCTGCCATCCTTCTTATCCTCACTATTCCTCCATTTGCTTTCCTCTTCTCACACATGTACATGGAAAAAGCCTTATCCCCATTTGCTATCCTTTCCTCGGGCTGTGCTTTTGACCTCCTCACTGCCTTACCTTCTTTGCTCTGTTTTACGTGGTACACCTCCTTGTCTTCTTCCCTCTTCTTTCCCTTATACTCCCTGAATGCTAACCTTTTTTTTACTTCACCACTGTGGCAACTTCCCAAGAGTACCATAACAGTGTTTTTATGGCTGCATAGTCAGAGCTACACTGACATAGTGCAATTACATTGAGAAGGGGGCTTTTGTAGCATGTGACTGCAATTGGGAGTTGCCTCTGACAGCATGTGATTGTGAATGCACCACAGGTTGTGTTCTTCCACCAAGTGGACATGAATGACATCTCATCGCGTTGTCTCCATTCAGTACAGTGTGGCTGCTTCCTTCCCCATCACTGCAGTTTTCTTGTTCATGACCCTGCTGCCTGCTTTCATCTAATATTCTGAACATATGAAATTGCCAGCTAAAACAGGCCTTACTGGTCTATCAAGTCCGCTCGAGTGTGCAGCTCAGCCTAGTTCCCTAGAGCTGCCCCCTTCCCCTATTACTCGTGCCGATTCCTCCCATTCTAATTTTATTTTTCACCCCATTCCCCCCCTTGAAACTGGCCACCGTATTCACTGCTGTTACCTCCTCCAGCACCTCATTCCACTCTGACACCACCCTTTCAGTGCAAAAGTGCCTCAATTCCTTCTTAAATCTATCACCCACTAGTTTCAGGCTATGCCTCTTGTTTTACCCTCCCCTCTTAAATTGAAGATGCTCTCTGATCCAACCTTGTTTATACCCTTTAGGTACCTGAAGGGTTCAGTCATGCCCCCCCCTTCCCTTCTGTCCTCCAGGGAATACAAGTTGAGTTCCTTCAGCCTCTCTTCATATGTTTTATCCCCCATGCCCTAGATCATTTTGGTCACCCTCTGCTGAACCCCCTCCAGTAGCTTGATGTCCTTCTTCAAATAAGGGCACCAGAACTGAACACAGTATTCTAGGTGTGGTCTCACCAGTGGCCTGTATAGTGGCATAATAACTTCTTCCCACTTAGAGGTGATTCCTCTGGCAATGCAGCCCAGCATTTTATTTGCTTTTGCTGCTGTCTCGAGACACTGCACAGAGTGTTTCATGTCACCCCTGGCCAACACTCCAAGATCCTTTTCCTTCTCTGAGATGGTCACCTGTATGCCCCAGCCAATGTCTGACCCCTGGGTTCCTAACTCCCAGGTGCTTGACCTTGCATTTCTTACCACTGAATTCCAACTGCCAGATGCCCAACCATTTCTCTAGCCTAGCTAGATCTTCCTTTCCTGTCTCCCCTCCTCTGTGTCCGCCCTCCCACAGAGCTTAGTATCATCTGCAAATAGGCAGATTTTACTCTTGACCCCTTCCACTATGTCACCAATAAAGATGTTGAATAGCACCAGTCTGAGTACTGAGCCCTGTGGGACCCCACTAGTTACAGGTCAAGGTTTAAATAGTCCCCCCCACTACCAACACCACTCTCCAATTCCTGTCCTGCAGTCAGCTCTTGACCCACCCAGCAGTTTATCCCCTATTCCCAGGTCCCTCCGCTTGCTAATTAGCCTGCCATATGGCACTGAATTGAATGCCTTGTTGATGTCCAGATATAGGATGTCTACCACCTGCCCCCTGTCCAATAACCTTGTAACCAAGTCGAAGAAGTCTATCATGTTTGTTTGGCAGGATCTCCCTCTGATAAACCCATGTTGCTGGTCATCCTGGAGACCATTTTCCTCAAGGAAGGACACCAGCCTTTCCTTTAGGATGGTCTCCATTAACTTGTAAACTATGGAGGTTAGACTGACCAGCCTGTAGTTACCTGGTTCATCCCTGGTACCACTCTTGTGGAGTGGTACCATGTATGCTGTCCTCCAGTGCTGCAGCATGCACCCCTTCTCCAGTGAGGTGTTAAACGGCTTCACCAGGGGGGCTGCTAGTACCTCCACCAGCTGCCTCAGAACCCCTGGATGCTCTCCATCTAGGTCCGGTGCCTTGTTCACCTGAAGGTCCCTAAGACCCTTAAGACCCTGTCAACCCCAACCACATCATCAGATTCACCCCCAAGTTTTCCACCAACCTTCCCCTATGCTAGGGAAAAGGATGTGCCTATGCCAAAGACAGAGCAAAAGTACTAATTTAGTGCCTCTGCCTAATCCTCACCATTTTCTGCCCATTCTCCTTCCCTCTTTAGCCTAACTATCCTGTCCCATCTGCTTCTTCTCTACGTCATGTACTGGAAGAAATCCTTTTCCTCTTCCTTGATCCTCTTCACCAGTCTTAGAACTTCTGCGGCTTTGGTTACCTGGATCACTCGCCCCTGCCTTTCGAGTGTTGTCTAAGTAGACCTCTCTGTTCTCCTCCTCAAGGTACGCTTATACCTCTAGAAGACAATCCTCTTTCCCCTCACTTTCTTTGCCACATTCTTGTTAAACCAGTAAGGTCTCTTGGTCCTGAAGATCTTATTACGAGCCTTCATGCAAGTGTCTGTGACCTTGTTTAACCCTACCTTAATAAGGAACAAGTTTTGATCCACATCCATCTCCAGTCGGAGCTTTGCAAGGTACCCAACTACTACAACACCCAGCCTATCGAAGTCCGCCTTCTTGAAGTCCACCACTCTTATTTTGGTCTTGGCTACTTCTTTTTTTTACCACGTTGATGTAAAACCACACCATGCTGTGGTCACTGACCACAAGGGTGTCCCTCACTTCTACCTCCTGGACATGCCCACCATCTGACAACATGACAACACTAGGTCCAGTATGGCCTCCTCCCTGGTTGGCTCCGCAACTCCCTGTGTCAGGAAACACTCCTGGATAGCAGCAATCAACATATTCAATGCGAGTTTTTTTAATAAAAAATACTGCACCTTGTAGGTTGACAAATGTTTTAGCATGCACTGAATGGCACAGTACCGTAATTTCAAATGTTCACCCCTCCTCCAATCCATCCATAACCACATATACACACACACACACACACACACACCCCCGCTTCAGGAGTACTGTTTAAGTCTGAGCTCAAGCAAGAAAACAGTGCAGCAGGTGGCCAGAGAGTCCAAAGCAACAACATAGTGCGGGGGGAGGGATATACCGGTACATATTCTTGCACCCCCATTCTCTCCATAGTTATATATTCCTGCATGCCTTGTTTTCGCCTTACTTATTGTGATGTATTCTGCCCCTTAGATGTACCTACATTGCTTTTCTGTTCTGAAGTCTTAAAATATTTTCTTCTTCATGTTAATATCCTGCATGCACTAGCCCCCCCATTCTCTCTATAGTTACTGTATATATTACTGCATGCCCAGTTCTCTCTAGTTACCTATTTGTAACATACTAACATACTAAAAGCCTGCAGATTAGGACCGACGGTCTTTCGTGTCTGTTCAGCAGCCAGCCCCTATTGGGCGCGTGCTCTCATACTATCATACTAAAATGCCAGCAGAATAGGCCTAACGGTCTTTCATATCTGCTTGTTTGGTCAGCCCCCACCCTGGGAGCTGACCTTGCTGCCCCCCCTTGCCTTCTCTGGCTTCTCCCTTCCCAGTTCCAGACATTCTCGCTGCATTGGATTTTGCTTCCAAAACCCTTCCCCTGTACCTGTCCCACCCCTCTTGAACCCCTCCACCGTCCCTGCCTCCACCAGCCCCTGGGCAGCGATTCCATGGCTCCACCACCCTCTCAGTGAAGTAGCACCTTCTCCTTTCTCCCCTAAATCTTCCCCCCTCCAGCTTTCACCCATGCCCTAGTTGCCCTCCTCCTTCCTTCGAAGCACCCTGACTGCTCCTTCCCTATTTACCCCCTTCATGTACCTGAAGACCTCTATCATGTCCCTCCAGCCCCGTCTCTCTTCCAATGTGTACATATTTAGCTCTTCAAGCCTTTCCCCATAGGTCCTGTCCCCTAAGCCCCAAATCATTTTGGTGCCCTCCTCTGGACCCTCTCCAGGAGTTTAATGTCTCTCTTTAAGTGTGGCCTCCAAAACTGCACACAGTAAATACTCAAGGTACGGCTTCACCAAGCAGTTATACAGAGGGAGTATCACTTCCTTTCTTCTGGAGGTGATCCCTCTAACGATGCATCCCAGCATCCTGTTGGCCTTGGCTGCTGCCCTCCTACAAGTCTCCGAGTTGTTCATCTTGACATCCACCACCACCCCCCAGGTCCCTCTCAGCCATTGAGACTTGTAGCATCCCCCGGTGTACACTTGGCCCGGGTTTCTGGCCCCCAGGTGCAGTACCTTGCATTTCCCTGCATTGAACCTCAGCTTCCACTTTTTAGACCATCTTTCCAGAGCCTCCAGGTTGTTTCTGCATGTCTTGTTTTCTCCTTACTTATTGTGATGTATTCTGGCCCCTCAGATTTACCTACTGTACTTTGCTTTTCTGTTCTGAAGTCTTAAAATATGCCTGCTTTCTCATGTTAATATCCTGCATGCACTAGCGAAACATGATGCTTTTACGAACATACAAAGTTGCCAGCAGAAAAAGGCTAAATGGTCTATCTAATCTGCTCATTGTGAAGCCCATATATTTATATTTCATAACACTCTGCCCCAATTTCCCTTGAACTCTTATTCTCCCCTTGATTCTGTCCAACCTTTTAAACCCCTCAACTATTTTTCTGATTGACTACCTTGTCTGGAGCTCTTTCAACCCTGCCAACACCTTCTCTGTAAAGAAGTACCCTGACCTCCTTCTTAAATGTGACACCTGCCAGTTTGCTGCTGTGCTCCCAAGTGTTCTTATTCTCACTGAATAGATGTAAAGATAAATAGATAGCTCCACCTTGTTTGTGTATTTGATGTATCTGAAGGTCTCAATTCTGTTCCCTCACTCCCTTCTCTCATCTAGTGAGTATGTGTTTAGGTTCTCTAGCCTTTCTTCATGAGAAGGACAGTGCTGGTCAGGAGTTATCTTTGTAGCCCTTCTCTGTACTGCCTCTGGTCTATGTCCTTTTTCGGTAGGGACGTCAGTACTGCGCAGAGTAGTCCAGGTGCAAGGGCACCACAGATCTGCACAACTGCAATATGACCTCCTTTCTTCTGCTTATAAACTCTCCAGTTATGCAGCCAGCATCCTGTCTGCTCTAGCTGCTGCCTTTCTGCATTGCATAGATGGTTTTAGATTACATGGGAGAGCTATTTCCAGGACCTTCTCTTCCTCTGACACCATGACCTTTACATCCCTTAATTTGTATTCGTCCCACAGGGACTTACATCCTATGTGCATGACCTTACTTTTTTTGTAGTGAAGCCCAGCTGTAATATCCCAGGCAACCTCTTTAACTTTGCCGGTTCCGATTTCAGATCCCTGATGCCCTCTTTTGTGTCCACACTCCCACAGAGTTTGGTGTTGGCCACAAAAAGACAGATTTTGCCCTTAATGCTGTCCTGAGTATCATTAAGCAATGCATTGAACAGCACCAGTCTGAGCACTTACCCATGCAGAACCCTGCTAGTGACCTCCATTAACCCTGAAAGCTCTCCAACCACCACCACCACTGCCCTTTAGGTTCAACCGCCTTCCAGTTGGCCACCCATGTGGTCAATTTTTTACCTGTTCCCAGGTCCTCCAATTTTGTAATCAACCTCATATGTGGTTGACAGAGTCAAAGGCCTTACTGAAGTCCAGGTACAGAACATCTACTGCGTGACCACTGTCCACCGCCTTTGTAACCCAGTTAAATGAGCTAACTAAATTTCTTTAGTATGACCTCCATGACACAAATACAGGCTGCATGTTATTTGGAGCCTAATTGTCTCAAGGAACTCAACCAACTGTTCCTTTAGGATGGTTTCCATCAGTTTGCCAACTATCAATGTCAAGCTGGCTGGTCTGTAGTACCCTGGGGTGCATGCCATTTGGCAGAGGAGATTTTCCCACCTTGAGTAACCCTAAGCCTCTAGAAGACACTGTCCTTTGATCATCTCCTCCCTCGTCCTCCCTCCCTTTCCCCCACCCCACCCTGTATCCCAAACTTCTGCTGCAGAACAGGTCCACCCTTCTCCTTCATGAATACAGATGTAACCCCTAGGTGGCACTATCCCAAGGGCTACTACCCCTGCCTGCGTGGCTAGTTGCAGGTTAAGGGGCCTGGGTACTGAAATAGGTGCCTCCACAAAGAGGTCAGGGTTGTTAGTGGTCAAGCTAACCTGGGCACAGCCCTCCAGGACACTGTAACCCCACTCTTTCCCTTCTAGTGGCCTGAACAATACACAATAATCACTTTCACAATGACCCTCATTCACCAGGCAATTACCCACACTGTTTGCACTTACCACCAGTGCTGGTCCCTCTAGCTCGACCCTAGAGACCCCCTGTAAAACAAGGTTATGCACAGCAAATAGCAACAGTACAGTACTTTTGGCACAAACTGGAACCACAGTCAGCTTAAATGCAAAAAGAGTTAGATCTGATTTATTCAGGGGACTTGAACAAGGAAGGGGCGTAGTCAGGTTATTGGCTTAAAGGTGATATTAATCATACAGTTATGCATGCACTTCAGAGTCCCTACACAGTTACACACTCTGGGTACCCAGGTAGGAAGATGGTGGGCAAGCCAGGAACATTACCTGGGATTGGCCAGCGTTGCAGCTGGTTGGGGCCCTGTGATGGAAGAAAGCAACATGCACAACACACACTATTTGTAATCTGGAGCCAGAAGGCTCAGTTTGTGACAGAAAAGACAACAAAGCAATCAGATGACAACACTTTAGATTTAGCTGTTGTTGCAGGGAGCTACCCTGATGTTTACTCACAAAACACAATACAGGACACAGGCAGGACAAAATCGAGACAGCAGGTTGTTAAGCTGGAATGCCAGGAGAAGCAGGGCCCACAGGAATCACCAAGGCATCGTTCCTGTTCAAAGCATTGAGCAGGGAGCTGATCCCCAGGCTGGTCTCTCATAATGACTTTCTCTGTGTAGTGGGCAGTCTGGCAGGGCCAGTGTGGCAAGGCCCAAGCCAAATGGAGATGCAAATGGTTTCAGCCCGTTGGAGCTGGATGCCACTTCCAGCAAGCAGAACACAGTTCAGCACACAGAGTGGGGAACCAAATCACGACCCACTATGAGCACACAGCACATTTAAATGTAAGGAAATTCCACTGCACCAGGCAGATGGCTCTCCAGTCACAATTACATAGCGTCTGCACAATCTGGGAGTTCAGAGGTGGCTGGAAGTCCTGACAGGCCGACTGCATTCAGCAAATCTTCAGTCTTCTTCAGGTAGGAGACTGGTCACAATTCGGTGGCTTAACTCGACCTCCAAATTCGGATTCAGTCAGAAAAAGGCACAGGTTCCCTCTCAGGGACAGCAGGCAGGCATGCAGGCCAAAACTCAGGCCTTTCCACAGTTCCCCCATGTGAAACTATGCAGGTTTGCTGCTCGACTATCTTGAGCTGTTACTCCTTCACTTCCCAACTCAGATCTGAACTGAAACTGCAAGCAGTCTGGGACTTTCCCCAGGATTCAAAAGGTTCAGTTGGCTGATTCCTCTGTCAGTCACAACAAGGGTTCCCCTCCAGGTTCATTTAGGTGCCAAAAGCCCAAAACTACAATTCCTATAGAATTTTGCTCTCACAAGCCCCTGGGGACAGGTTCCATTTTACAGTCCCAAAGGTACTGATTGGCCCATTTCAGCAGTCCAGGACCAAGATGGTGGAGATAAACAGAAATGTCCATGCTGCAAAGAAGGCAGGTTAGACAAACTGCAATATTACTACTATTCTAATAAATGATCAGCAAACAAGTACATCTTCTAACAGAGCTCCCTCTACGCTAATAGCGATGGCATGACGGAGCGATTATTTGACAGCCTGGGTGGGAATCGAGCATAGAAACACTCAGCCCCCACCCAGATTAATTATAACTGCAATCCAGGCAGCACTTAAAGAGACAGTACACAGAGGCTATACAGGCACTCTCTGGCAATACATTTAAACTGCTAAAACGCAGGACACCAGCCTGGCAGTGAGCATTTAGACAAGATCAAGGAAGACTTTTCAGGAACCCCCATTGAAGGGAGGTTACACAGAGCATAAGTATTCATTTATTAACTCTGCCAGTTCTTTGCAATCTCCCATCCACTCAAGAACTCTTTCAGCTTCATGATACTCTTCTTTCGTTGATCTTTTTTTCTCTAATGTACCAAAAAAGGTCTCATCTCCCTCCTTAACTCCTACTGCTATCCTTAGCCCGTCTCTGACTTGGCCTGCCATACCACCATGCTACTGTTTTACATTTTCCAAGAAATTGATCCTGTCCTCTTCTCTCTAGAACTTTTATATTTCTTATATGAAGTCCTTTTTTCTCTCACTGGTTTGCCAGCCTCATTCTTTAAATGAAGAATATTAAGGTAGCGACACAAAAGTTGATATTGGCTGAAAATGAGTTGTTAAGTGTAAAAGGCTCACATTGACATTACGAGGTGGTAGCCTAACTAACCCAGCATTTCACATCTTTGAACATGACGCTTTGTCAAGGGGCCCCCTAATGAAGTGTTACGGTAAAAGATGCGAAGCAATGGGGTAGTTAGGATACCACCTGTAAGGCAACTGTGAGACATTTTTTGCACTCAAATTATTTTTGCAGCTAATATCAACTTTTGTATGCATACCTGGAATGCACCTTTTTTGAGTTCTTGTGTTCATCCTTGATACTGATGCCACCTGTTGTGAGTCTGAAGTGAGTGCATGGTCCAAGTGTTTGTTTCTTAAACCAAAGTGGTTTCTGAAACATAAAAACATAGAATTTGTCAGCAGAAAAAGACCACTTAGCTGGCCCAGTGACGTATAGGGCTGAGGAATAATGTCTTACCTCCTGCCACGCCGACGACTCATGTCTGCGGTGCAAGCGGGCCACCAAAGGTCGGCCGGAGTGGGAGAGGATTGAACATCTGGAGGACAGCTCTCCTCTCCCAGGGAGGGAGAGATGCAGGGACCTGCATCAGCCTGACACCTTGCGGTGGCTCACTGCTGGCACACAAGGTCCCTCCAGCAAGCAGGGGAGATGGAACAGATGGCCAGTGTGCTGTGGGCAGACTTGCGCACAGCATGGCCATTGCCATTATTGTGCGTTCCACCTCACGGGGAACAAGAAAACAGAGGAAATACAGTTGGTGAGTCAGATGACTGCTGACCCTCGAGGCCCCACCTCTGTAGAAGCAGCCTCCCAGAAATCTGGATCTTTACTTGGCAGTGATATGGGGTCCATGCTACCCTGCCATGGAGGGTACAATCATGGGGATAGAAGGGAGTAGAGCTTGCCGTAGTCAGGGATGGGGCTGGAGGGTCAACAAGAATATGAGCCAACTGGTCAGGTAAGGAGGATAAAGAAATTAACATACAAAGAAAAAAAAGAGGCTGGCCCAGTGGCGCTGAGGGTTGAAGTGCTGGACGCCACACCTCGCGCCACACCAGCGACCTGGGTTTGGGAATGAGCCCAGGTTGCTGGGGGTCGGCAGGGGAGGGAGAGGATTGAGCATCCAGAGGACAGCTCTCCTCTCCTGGGAGGGAGGGGGGTTCCTGCTCGGCACTTGGCTGGCCTCTGCTGAAAGCTGAAGGCACAGCAAGCGCTGGAACGTAGAGAAGAGGCGGGAGTGGCAGACGTTGGTGGCAACGCCTTGACGTCAAGGTGCTAGCCACTCCCTAGAACAGGGGAAAATGCCCTTCAGCTCTGCAGAGATGGAGCACCGGAGCTTGCCCTTGATTTGCAGCCGCCCCTCTGGCACCCTCCCAACCGATGTCACCAGAAAAGTCTGGGGTGTTGGGGCCCACCTCGTCCCCACCCGGGGGAGGGGGTAAACTGTGGCTACATGGGCAAAAGAGGGTTGACCAGGTAGGAGCGGACCATAGAGAGATGACTCCTAGGTGCTCCTGAGGAGACCAGAGCTGGAGGGGAGAGGAGGAATAACTAGAAAGTAGAAAGAAAAAAAAAAAGAAAAACAAAGAAAAGGACCACTTGGCCAACCCAGTCTGCCTACTCTATTGCCATAGGCCCTAACTGATCTCTGGCGACCCTCCGCCATCTCTTATTTACAATTATTCCCCTAGGTCTATCCCATGTATGTTTGAAACCTCCCAACTGTTTTCCCCCTCACTATCTCTGATGGTGGCAAGCTGTTCCAGGCATCACCACACTTTCAGTGAAGTAATATTTCCTTACATGCCTCCTAAACCTTCCTCTGCTTGCTTCAGAAACATAGAAACAGAAATTATCAGCAGATAAGGACCACTAGGCCCATCCAGTCTGCCCATAGTTGTATGCATCCACTCACCCTAAGTGGTCAATGGCTTTTCATCACTCCCTTCCTGCCCAAGGTGTCCATGTGCTTGTTCCATGCATGTTTAAACCCCTCCACTGTGCTCGCCTCTACTACCTCTTGTGGCAGACTATTCCAGGCATTCACCAGCTTTGTTGCATGCCCTATTTTCCTGTTGCACTTCCTCATTTGAACCAAGCTCTTCACCTGTGCCCTGTTCACTGTCTTGAGGTACTTGCAGGTCTCTGTTAAGTCCCTGCTTTCTCTCCCCTCCTTCAGGGTGTGCATGTTGAGAAACCCCAGTCTTTCCTCATATGATTTCTCATGCAACCCTTGCACCATTTTAGTTACCCTTCTCTGGACCGTTTCCAGTTTGCCTATGTCCTTTCTGAGATGTGGCCTCCAGAACTGGACACAGAATTCCAGCTGTGGTCTCACTAGTGACTTATATGGTGGCATTTTACAACCTCCCTTCTCCTGCTAGTGATACATCTCCCTATGCACCCCAGCATCCCACTGACCCTGCCCACTACATTGTCACAGTGGCTAAATACTTTGAGGTCATCCTATATTATAACTCCAAGGGCCCTTTCCTGCTTAGTAACCAATAGTACCCCATCCTCCTTGTTATACTGTGCTCAGCTCCAGGGTTCCTGTACCCCAGGTGCATGATTTTGCAGTTTGGGGCACTGAACCCCAGCTGCCACACTCTAGACCATGCCTGTAATTTTCTAAGGTAACTTCTCATTCTCTGCACACCCTCATGAGTACCCACCCTATTATAGACCTTTGTGTCATCTGCAAAAAGGAATACTTTCCATCCAGCTCTTCTGCGAAGTCACATATGAAGACACCGAAGAGGACCAGTCCCAATACTGAGCCATGCGGCAACCTTACTGTTCACTATCCCCTCATTAGAGTAAGTGTAATTTACCACCACCTTCTGTCACCTATCCTTTAACCAGTTTTTCACCCAGTTTACCACTTGGGATCCCACCCCTAGGCTGTCCAATTTCTTTATCAGTGCCCTATGTGGCACAGTGTCAAAGTTGCTGCAGTCCAAGAAAACCACATCCATTGCACTTCCTTGATGTATTTCCCTGGACACCTAGTTAAAGAAATCAATGCGATTCATCTGGCATGACCTCCCCCTCACGAATCCATGCTGACTTTGGTCTTGCAACCCCTTGGACTCAAGATATTCCACTAGCCTTTCTTTTAGCAGGATTTACACTAAAGGGACATTGTCAACCTTTTTTGCATCATATCATTTTTGGTTGAAAACCTACATTTTATGATTGCTCACCTTCTCCAAAATTAGTTGTTGTTTCTAGTTGTTTTATCTGCTTCCTTTCTTAGTAGAACTGAAATGTATGATAATGGTGTAATTATACCCAACCTTGTTTTGTTTTAAATCCTTGATCAACACTTATTTCATATATCTGAACATAAGTAACACCCCAAAGAGCGCAGCCACTCATGATGCAATAGTCTCCATCTCCCCCACTGCATTACGAGTGACTAGCCTGTGTGGGGGTGTTCCCAAGTCAAGAAAGATGCAGTGGAAGTTTATCAAGGAATGTAAGCAAACATGTTTTTGTGTGAATGTACAAGCATACAAAATTTGCCAGCAGATAAAGGCCTAGTGGTCTATCAAGTCTGCTCGACTGTGTAGCCGGCAACCCCTTATTCCTGCAGCTGCCCTCCCTCCCACCCTTCACCTCCCTGACCTCCCTTGCCCTGTCCCAGCCCTTTGAAGCAGTCCACTGCTCTACTGGATACCACGGCTGCCGGTAACGCATTCCACCCAGTTACCACCCTCTCTGTAAAAAAGTGACCCATCTTCCTCCTGAACCTTCCTCTCTCCAGTCTCGTATCATGGCCCCGGGTGTCCCTCCCTCCCCCCTTACATTGAACAGCCCGATATGGAGAAGAGGTTTTTGCAGCGAGGCTACGCAATCAGTGATATATTGCTAGCTAGGAAACATGCTACTGAGTTGCAGGGACAACAGTTATTGGCAACAAATAGCCCCTCTATGCCTCTTCGGAGTGTGAATAATCAAGCTAGGCTTAATTTTGTAACAACGTACTCTATACAGGCCAAAAATATAGAGATGGTGTTAAGGCACAATTGGCATATTTTGCAGAATGAGCCAGAAATATTGCCCTATGTGAAAGTTTTTTCACGTATGGTTTATAAAAGACTACGGGACTTGGGAGATAGACTAACAAGTAGTTATCAGCCTAAGTGTCATTTGAAGGCATCAGATGAATTTCAAGCATCTTCCACTTCCTTTAATTCCTCTCTCTCCCCAAGTTCTTCAGGACAAAGATGTTTGATAGGGTCCAGACATACCAATAATTGGTTACCAGCTTTGCCGCCAGGTTGTCATAAATGCCATAGTAAGTTTTGCAAATACGTACAGATTGGGAAAAGTTTTAGAAATCCAGTAGATGGAAGTGTTACTAACATCCGTGTATTTATCAACTGTGATTCATGTTCAGTTATTTATTTAGCATCCTGTCAGTCTGGGGCATACAATGTGGGGCGGACTAAGACAAGATTAAAAGAAAGGGTTAGTGAGTATATCAGGGCGATTGCCAATAGGAACTTGGAACACGCTACTGCCCAACACGCTCATTGTAGTTCTGAACCTGCACTACATAATTGGACGTGTATGGGGATCGATAAAGCTAATTTAGGACCTCAAGGGGGAGATTTAAATAATGTTTTGGCACAAATTGAAAACTATTGGATTTTTAAATTACAGGCACTTTATGTGCCAGGATTAAATAAGACAGAGTTGCAGCATCATCTGTAAAATAAAATCAAAACAAAACACAATGAAATTCAGCCTGGTGTATATGCAGTTTAAAATCAATTATAGGATATTGTGGCAATCTAATTGAATGCTACGTGGATATTGATTGCTTTTCAATAAATTGTTGCACTTAGAGGGTTGAAACAAAATAAATAAACTTTTTTCCCCCTCCCCCCTTTTTTCATTTCTTAAATATTGGTAATACTGCTATGTGAGATTGTGTAAATAATATGGTATTGTTTCAAGGCAAAGATTGTTATTTAATTGTATAGTGTGTCACAGAAATTAGTGAATGGAAGCTATTATGTTATTTAAATTAGTAACACCTGATGGTGGCATTATAAAAACATGTAAGGTTGTATAGCACTTTATTCTCTTGATAAAACACAGGTGTGTCTGTGTGGAACATTGAGTGTGTTTTGGCTCTGTGGTTTTTGTTGTGAGGGTATGCTGAATTTGAATTAAAGACTATCTGCTTTTTTTAAAAATGCATTTGTCTTGGTGTTAGTGTGTGCCAGAGTTTATGTTATTTGCTTTGAACTGGTACTTTGTGCACCACATACTGAGTAGCAGCTCTGTTTTCTTCCATTCCCCAGTTCATCCTTGGGGCCGCTCTTGTAGAGGGACACCACAAGAGCTATCCTTATGTGGTAACATGAGTATGGTGGGCAGTCCATTTTTCACTTTTAAAAAGTAAAAAGGAATCAGAATCATACAACCAGCTACATCAGCAATCTTTCCGGAACAAAAGCAATTATAAAATGTGTTTTTTGAACTAGGAACAATTTGAACCCCATGGGGTTGAAAGCGACCCTTTAATTTCCCCACTACTGATGTGAGATTGACCGGTCTATAGTTGTAAGCCTCCTCCCTGCTGCCATTCTTATGAAGCCAGACTATGTCAGGTCTCCTCTAGTCCCTCGGAACTACTTCTGTTCCTAGTGATGTATTGAATAAGGCTGTTAGTGGTGCAAAACGTTCCTCCCTGAGTTCCTTAAGCACCCTTCGAAGTATCCTGTCCAGTCAGTCCCCATGGTCTTGTCCATTTTCAGGTTTGCCAGTTTCTTTTTTTTTCCATTCGTATATTGTCCTCCTAGAGCCCTGGCTGGTGGTTTCGGCCGTCCTGATGGACGGACTCCCTCTCCAGGCCAGTCACTCCCACAAACACTGACCCCAGACATTCCCTCGCGATTACCCCCTGCAGAAGAGCTAGGAAGGAGACCCAATCCAGAAGCCAGGGTCGACACTCAGGTGTAGCAGACCATCACTGAGCCCCGCCAGGCTGGTTTTCCTCCATTTTTTTTCCCGTCCCCCCTCCCTACCAATGTAAGTAGTCGGAGCATGCCTCCTGACCCGTACTGCCCTTCAGCCACTGCCACTGCCAGAGGGCAGTCAATGAGTGGGACAACAAGTCTTCCTCCCTCCCTGCCGAGAGAGGAAAGCAGTCCTCCAGATGGTCAATTCTCTCTCCCCCCCTGCCAACCCCCAGCACCCCAGGCTCATTCTCATTCCTGAACCTGGGTCGCTGGCATGCGCATGAGGTGTAGCGAGCAGCGCCTCAACCTCCAGCACCACCAGGGCAGTGGTTTGCCAGTTTCTTTAGGGCGCTTTCCTTTTGCTCCTTGTTGGTCCATCCCCTTCTCACTCTATCGTGAAGACTGAGCAGAAGTATCTATTCAGGATGTCAGCATTTCCCTGATCCCCCTCTGCAGTCAACATATACTGTCCTCCTTATCCTCACTATCCCTTCCCTTGCCTTATTCCTCTTCTCAGTTATGTACCTAACACAGAAATACAGAATTTGCCAGCAGATAAGAACCACTTGGCCCACCTAGTCTGCCCATTTTTCCCTGCCTACAGTAACACCGCATCTTCTTATCTTGTCCTGTACTGCCAACCCTTTGGTTATCCTTTTCTCTATTCTCTCCTTTGCTTGCCTCACTGCTCTGCTTGATTCCTCCTATTTTACCTGGTACTCTTCCTTATCCTCCTCCTTCTGTGTTTCTTGTGCCTCACAGAACAATAGAAACATAGAATTTGCTGGCAGATAAGGACTGCTTGGCCCATCCATTCTATCCATTTCTCCCTATCTACACTTTTACTGCAGACTGTACCTCATCTACAGCTTTTTTCCTCTCCCTCCATTTCCACTCTGATTCCCTTGTGCTTAGCCAATGCATTCTTGAACCCCACTATTATTTCCACCCCCACTAGCTCTGCTGGAAGACTGTTCCATGAATCCACCACTCTTTCTGTGAAGAAGTAAGCACTTCCTCACATCTCTCCTGAATCTACTACCCTTCAGCTTCATAGCATGTCTCCTTGTTCTTTAGCATCTTGTTTTCTGAAAAATACCTCCCTCCTGTACATTATTTACTCCATGAGGTATTTCAAGGTCTCTACCATATCCCCTCTCTCTTGCCTTAGTTTCAGGGTATACATATTGAGGTCCATCAGTCTCTCTATGTAGGGCTATTGATGTAGCCCTGCACCATTTTAGTTGTCTCCTCTGGACTGCCTCCTCCATATCTATGTCCTTCTGGAGATGTGGCCTCCAGAACTTGACACAGTACTCTTGGTGGGGATTTTACCAGCGATCTATACAGTAGTAACACAATCTTCCTCTTTCTACTGGTGATACCCCCCCATACATCCCAGCTTACCATTAGCCCTCCCTAATGCCTTGTTCCACTGCCTGACCACCTTTAGGTCTCTGCTATGATTACCCCCCAGGTCTCTTTCCTGCTTGATGGTTGTCAATACCACTCCCAGGGTCAATTTTAACATTGTTTTACTAGCCTAGGGCCTAGTGCAAATTGGCTATGGCAAGTGCACCTAACTCTCTACTTGCCCATCTTGATTAGCGCAGGCTTTCCATGGCTGTTAATGAAGTTAAAAAAAGTCCCTACTTTAGCAGGCTCTAGTCATCATACTAACCTTTCTCAGTTTCCAGCTGGCCTGCTGTTATTAACAGCTCTTTAAGGGCTGCAGTTATCTGGATCTTATAAAAGACTCAATGTGAGATATTATCACTCCATTGTTCAGGCTGTGAGCTAATGCCCAGGCAGTGATCAAGAGCAGAATGTTGTAAATACTCGCTCCAAATGTTCTGAACTTGTCTTTGTGTTTGATGACTTGTCCCACTTTAATTATTTATTTAGTTTTTGTTGACCAGGAAGGTGCATTAGGCAAATACCTATTTCCAGGTACTGTACAACCAAGGGAAGAAGCCAGAAGGGGAAGGAAGGAAACATATTCAATTCAGTGCTTTAGAGTAACTGGTAATTGCTATTTTTCTTTTAAACTTAGATTGTGGGCTTTTAGTGACACTATGCTTTCTTTGTTGTCTTTACTTCTAATTGTTTTTAGGCTGTTGAAAATTTAAAACATAGTGGTGGTGTAATTCTGTGCTGTCTTTAACTGCTGCAAATTTTATCTTGGCTTGTCTGACTGCCCTGTAGTTGAGTGAAGGGTGTTAATTGTCTGGCCTCTGACCTCAGCTACGTGATAACTGGAGGTGGGGCTTAGTCAGAGATGAAGTAGCAAGTAGAGTTTATTTTCTCAGAAGAAGCCAGAAGGGGAAGGAAGGAAACATATTCAATTTAGTGCTTTAGAGTAACTGGTAATTGCTATTTTTCTTTTAAACTTAGATTGTGGGCTTTTAGTGACACTATAATTTCTTTGTTGTCTTTACTTATAATTGTTTTCCCCCTCCCTTCCCCAACTCTTAATTATATGCCCTGTTAAATCTGATTGACAGGAGCTAAACACAGGGTATAGTAAGGGGTGTGAAGTAGGAGGGGCATAAGGGGGAAGAAGCCCACCCTCAGCACAAGTGTTTTTACTCATTTATTTATTGGTTTCTTTTTTTTTTTTTAAAGAAAATTATCTGAGGATCAGTGGCAGGATTTTTAGGACAGTAAATTAATAAAAAGGGAACTAGGAAAACTTCAGTAGCAGACAAGTAGTGGAATTGCAGTATAATGTGGGAGTGGTGCAATGCAGTGGCTGGGTAGCCATATTCAGGCAGACCTTCTGGACACTGAGGTCTGCCCTATCTGCATGCATCTCTGACTGCAGGATGAGGTAGCCAGACTCAGAGGAAGTAAACTGGGTCAGGAGTACCATCACTCTATCCAGAGACCACCCAGTCCAATGCAACTGCCTCAAAGGAGGCCGAGAACGAGGAGCACTTGGATGACAGTGGGCCTCAGGGAGGGTTAGAGCAGTCAGCAGAGGCACATCCCAGATCCTATTCCACTCAAGAACTCATATGCCACACTGGCAAACGAGGACAACCAAATAGAGGTACCCAGAGAAGTGGAAGGAAAGGATGTGGAGGTTAGCCAAGGAGGTGACCCAGCAGGGAAAGCAGTGGACCCTAGAGGAGGAGGAAGCGAATCCTGGTGAGGGACTCCATCATAAGAGGGATCCAGCTAGGAAACACAGGAGGGGAGGACAGGGAGGTAGGTGCCTACCAGGTGCCAAGGCATGGAGGGATGGAAGGAAGATCCTGGGGATCACTGGAAAGGCAAGACGGAGGGTGAGCTGGATGTCATTATCCACCTAGGTACTAATGACCTGGCAAATGGGAGCCAAAGGAAGTTCAGGAAGAGTTTAGGAAACTGAGGAGGGGTCTCAAGCAAGTAGCTACTTCTGTCACTTTCTCAGAAGTACTACCTGTGAGAGGCAAGGAGAGCATAGGTGCATGCACCAGTAACTTTAACTCATGGTTGAAGAACTGGTGCTGTGAGGAAGGGTTTGGATTCATTGGTGACTGGGGACCCACCTGGAGGGATGGAGGTTTGTTCAAGCCTGACGGCCTGCATCCATCCTGGAGGGGAATCCAAGCACTCAATGATAAGTTTAAATGCTACATTGACAAGCATTTAAACTAGCACAGGGGGTGGCAGGCCAGCAAGGAGGGTACCTACTTGCTCACCCCCCACAGCTAGCAGTGGAACCAGTGAACCAGAGGAGGGTTATCTCTGCAAAGCAGTGTGCAAAAGATGGAGATTAGTGCCCAAGAGGTGGATAAGCAGAAAAGGGGCAAAATTAAGCAGAAGGGCAGACAGCAAGGAGAACCAGGGATAAAGGACAACCAAGGAAGGGGCTGAGTAGAACAGTGAAACAGTCTAGGGAAGTCAAATCATGGAAAGCCATGTGTGCAAATGCCAGGAGCCTTAGCAACAAGATGGAAGATCTGGAGGCTGTCATGGTGCAGTCAGACCTGGACATTGTAGCCATCACTGAAACCTGGTGTAATGATAACCACAACTGGGAGATGGCCATACCTGGCTACAACATATTCAGGAGACAGAGCAGGCAGGAAGGGAGGAGGAGTAGCACTGTATGTGAAAAATGACATAAGGGCCTAAGAGATCCAGGAGGAACAAAATTGGGGAGAGATACTGTGGGTTAAGCTGGAAAGGAAAATGGGAACAGCCATCCGCACAGGTATGGTCTATAGACCACCAGCCCAGGAGGAAGAAACAGATAGGGAGCTGATGCTAGCCATCCAAAGGATGGCAGACAAGGGTGAGGTAGTACTGGTTGGAGACTTCAATATTCCAGACGTGGACTGGAGCATCCCAGCAGCAGCATCAACAAGGAGCAGATTTATCCTGGAATCCCTTCATTGTGCCTTCCTCAAGCAACTGGTCATGGAACCAACTCTGCAGAAGGCAATACTGGACCTTGTGCTCACAAACAGGGACAGTGTGATGGGGGTAACAGTGGGGGAGCACCTGGGGAACGGTGACCACCAGTCATTGTGGTTTGAAATCACAGAAAGAGCAGAACCAAACCACACAAAACACGATCCTAGATTTTAGGGGAGACTTTGGGAAAATGAGGAGATACTTGAAAGAGGCATTAAGGTAATGGGACAGGAATCAGGGGTTGAGGAACAGTGGGCAGTATTTAAAATGGAGATTACAAGAACAACAGAATTATGCATTAAGCAGGTTAGCAAAAGGAAAGGAAGAGAGACCATTATGGTTTTCCAAAGAGGTAGCAAAGAAAGTGAAAGCCAAAAAGATTGCATTCAGGCAATACAAAAGACACAGGCAGAAGGGTAGGGAGAAGTACCAGGAGAAGCAAAGGAGGCAGGAGGTCAGTAAGGGAAGCCAAAGCTCAGACAGAAGAACACATTGCAAAATCAGTGGGTAGAGGGACAAAACCTTTTACAGTACATAAGTGAAAAAAAAAAGACAAAGGGAGGGATAGTGAGGCTGAAGGGAGGATGGGAGCCCATGGGAGGACGCTACAACAGTAAAGCTGACATATTGAACAGGTATTTTGCTCAGTCTTTACTGAGGAAGAGGAGGGTAATGGGTCTGAAGGGAGTACAAGGGTGAGAATGGTGCAGAAATGGACACAAGTCCCTTTACCGAGAAAGGGTCCTAAGGAACTGGAAGTAATAAGAGTTGATAAAGCAATAGGCCAGATGGGGTGCACCCCAGGTCCTAAAGAACTAAGAGAGGTGGTGGCTGAACCTCCGCCATCCTGTTTAGCCGATCACTGGAAACAGGAGGTACCCAAAGACTGGAGGACAGCAGATGTAGTCCCTTATACAAAAGCGGAACAAAGAGGAAGCAGGAACTACAGACCAGTCACCTCACCTCGGGTAGTGGGAAGATCATGGAAGCACTACTGAAGGAGAGATTGGTGGAACATCTGGCTGTCAATGGACTACAGGACCCAAGGCAGCATGGTTTCACCAGGGGCATTCATGTCAGACCAACCTCGTTGAAGTTTTTGACTGGGTGACTAGGGAGGTGGATCAGGGGAGGGCAGTGGACATGGCCTATCTGGACTTCAGCAAGGCCTTTGACACTGTGCCACATAGAAGACTATTACACAAACTGGGGAATATGGGTGTGGGCAGGACAGTAGTGTGGTGGGTAGGTAACTGGCTGGGTGGCAGGACACAGAGGGTGGTGGTAAATGGCTGTCACTCCACAGAGGGAAGAGTGACCAGTGGGGTACCACAGGATCAGTGCTGGGACCGGTCTCTCTTCAACATCTTCTTCAGTGACATTGCACAGGACCTAGAAGGCAGAATTTCACTGTTAGCTGATGACACAAAGCTTTGTAACAGAGTAGACACACCAGAGGGTGAGACAGAATGAGAAGGACCTGCAGAAACTTGAAGAATGGTCAGGGTTTGGCAGTTGAAATTCAATGCAAAGAAGTGCAAGATAATGCATATGGGGCACAAAACCCTGGCACAATAGATCAGTTGGGGGTGAGGATATAGCATGCACCAAGCAGGAAAGGATCTTGGGTTATCATCTCATGACCTCAAGGTAGAAACAGTGTGACAAGGCAGCAGGTAAGCAAATAGGATGCTGGGATGTATAGGCAGGGGCATCACCAGCAGGAAAGGAGGTCATAATTCCGCTATACAAGACACTAGTGAGGCCCCACCTGGGTACAGTGTACAGTTCTGGAGACCATACCTACGTAAGGACATAGACAGGGTAGAGAAAGTCAGAGGAGGCAACAAAGATGGTGCATGGATTGCATCACAAGTCCTATGAAGACAGGTTGAAGGAATCAACATGTACTCCCTGAAGGAGAGGAGGAGAGAGGGATATGATAGAGACATACAAGTATCTCACAGGGAGGAACAGGGTGCAGGAATACACTATTTTTAAGCGAAAAAGATGTTCCAGGACTAGAGGCATGGGATGAAGTTGGAGGAGGACGATTCAGAGGAAACATGAGAAAGAATTTCTTCACAGAACGGGTGGTGGACAAGTGGAACACCCTGCTAGAGGAAGTGAGTGGGGCTTGAAACAATCACGGGATTTAAGAATGCATGGGATAGACATAAAGGAATTCTGGAGGTCAGGGGTAAGGGGCAACAGACTTCTAGGAAAACATAAACTGAAGTTACAAGTTCAAATGGGCAGACTGGGTGGGCCATAGGCCCTTATCTGCCGACACTGTCTATGTATCTATGTAAGGGGATTACATACATGAAATGCAATTACAAAAAAAAAATGGTACAAGGCAAAGCCAATTTAGGCAGAGCAAATCAGTGTACAAATCGGCATAAGTGAAAAAAAAAAACAGTATAGAAAACATTAAAACATAAACAAAAGAATAATAAAGATCTTGCACAGTTCCAAAGGAGGCCAGCAGAGATATACAGTAAAGATAAAGAGACTTAGCCTAACTGCATAAACTGAGTTAACTCATGAATAAGCAAATAAGAAGATACAGAAAGCAACCACAGCTTTAGCCAGAGTAAATATGAACTCTTACTAGTGAGGGCAGGCATTTCCAGTGCACCTCATTTCCCTACATTTTGAGTGTCCATACCCAACATTTCAGTGACAAAATGCTATGAGGTATACACAGTCTACTCTTCAGGGGGTGAGTTTTATCTCAGCCTCATCATAGATGCTCCCTCTCCCCTTCCAGTCTCCCAATTTGGTACTTTACCTGAACACCACTACAGACCAGGCAATGAAATGACCATCCATAGACCCATAGCTGCCATTACTGGTGGGTATAAAGGTCTACAGCTCTTTTTTTTGCCATGCTCCATTATTCTCCATTTGGAGGTCTGCTCCCATGCCCCATCTGCATCCTTTCCTTGCCCTAGGCTTTCCTCTTGGGTGGGGCCACCTGGGGGGGCTTCCATCCCCAATGGTAACTATAGGCTAGTCCTGGTTTGCCCCCCGGGTTGGGCCATAGGAGAGGGCCCACCCTGGCAGACAAGTAAGGCCGTTGAGGATGGTGGAAGAGCAGGGACATCATGCCAGGGGTCAGCGCTTATTCTTTTGCTGCTGCCCAGGGGGTAGGGACATGCAATGATGACCAGCATCCGCCCCACCCCCAACATGCTGGCGCCAGCACACGGCACCCCCAGCCTCTGCCAGGGGGCAACAAAGCACTGGATATTCTGCCCCTTCCTTCCACTGGAGAAGGACAGCAGTCCCATGAACACTCAATTCTTCTCCCCCCAGCCGGCCCTCCAACTCCTAGGTCCATTCCCAAACCAGGGTCACTGGTGTCGCAAGTGGAAATCCAACCCCTGTGCCAGTGGGCCAGCCTACAACTCTTCTTAATGGACCTTGTCAGTCAATGCCATCCATACGGTCCCACCCTTATCCCACTCAGAATGTCCTTTCATTCTAAAAACAAAGCGTTGGAGTAAGTATAATACAAAAATAAACCTTACTAATATATATCATGTGAAAAGTTAAAATAGGAAATCCTAGGGTTCATAGATTATCCAAAACAGAAATAAAGGTGGTAGAGGTTCATGCTTGGGCACTAGAGCATAAGAAAAAATTACTTAACACAGTAATCTTGTTTCTTCCAATGGAGTCTTGCTGTATTCTGACTGTATGCAGTTAGCCCTTCCAGTTGAACTACCCCGGAGATGAACGAGTTAACTCTACATAAATGCACAGAACGTTGAGCTCGAGCTCAGTTTTCAACCCCCTGTTCCCAGTTCATTTTAGGTAACCACCAGATTCTTACGAGCACTAAAATAGTGGCTACTAAACTATACTAAATAATAGTGAACATTAATAAAAATAAGTCAAATGACTAATAACTCAACAATGGGGCATATAAAGAAGACTCAAGTCATAGATGCCCAAGAAAATGCCACTCAGGGGAGCAGCACTTAAAAAAGAACAACTGTAATGCAGTGCCCCCCCAGGTTCTGGTAGGGGAGGCAGGGCATGAGGTCAGAATACAGCAAGACTCCATTAGAAGAAACAAGATTACTGTGGTAAGTAATTTTTTTCTTCAAACAACATGAAAGTCTTGCTGTATTCTGACTATATGCAGACTACCAAGCAGTGCCCCATGGAGGTGGGCAAAGAACCTACTTAGGAAATAGGCTCTGCAATACTGATGTGCCAAACCTGGCATCAGTTCTGGCCTGGGTGTCCAGGCAGTAGTGCTTAGTGAATATGTGAACTGTTTTCCAGATAGCTGCTCTGCAAATTTAGAGCAGGGGATTATCTCTGGCAGTTGCTATAGAGGCAGCGGCCCCCCTGGTAGAGTGGGGCACTAAGACCCACTGGTGGCTCTTTCTCCAGTTTACCGTAGCAGAACTGAATGCAAGACATAATCCACTGAGCAATGGTCCTCTTGGTGGCTGGCTTGCCATTTCCAGCTTCTCTATGGGTGAGGAACAGCTGAGTACACTTATTCCTATGGAGCTTTGTCTGATCCAGGTAGTAGCTAATAGCCTTCTTAACGTCCAGGCTATGCAGTCTGCATTCTCCTGAACTAGAATGTTCAGTGAAGAAGACAGGTAATGTCATGGACTGATTCAGATGAAAGTCAGAGACCACCTTTTGAAGAAATTTCCTTTTTGTCCTAAGGATGACCTTGTCCCTATGGAGTGCTCTGTAGTTGGGCTCCACTGACAAGGCCTGTAGCTCACTAATCCTCCTTGTAGAGGTTATGGCTACCAGAAAGACAGTTTTCCATGTCAGGTACTTGAGTTCAGCAGAAGACATGGGTTCAAATGGGGACTGCTTAGCTGTCCTATGCAAATACAGCGAAATATAGCAATTAAAGGGCAGTATAGCGCAGTGGTTTAAGGCTCTGAGCTACAAATCTGGAGACCTGGGTTTATTCCCACAGCCCCCACTTGCATACTGTGTGACCCTGAGTAAGTCACTTAGCTTTCCTGTGCTCCCAGGTTGCACCTGTAAACAAGCTTTCAGCTTAGTGTGTCTCACCTGGTTAAACAATTGGAAAAAAAAAATATTAAGATCCCAAGAAGGGGTTGGCTCCCTGTGAGAGGGGTGTAGGTGGAGTAGAACTTTAAAAAACTTCTTGAAGGGAGCCAGCCCGGTGGTGCTGAGGGTTGAGGCACTGGACACCACACGTCGCTCCATGCTGGTGACCCAGGTTTGGGAATGAGCCTGGGCCACCGGGGTTTGGCAGGGGGGAGAGAGGATCGAGCGTCCGGAGGACTGCTCTCCTGTCTCGAGGGGAGAGCCCCACATCATCCCACTTGCCAATTGCCCTCTAGTGGTGACTGGAGGGCAATATGGGTTGGAAGGTGTGCTCCAATGTAGTCATGTCTGTAGGGAGGGGGGGCCAGGAGAAACAAGAAGGAAAAATTAGCCCAGCAGGGCTCCATGATGGTCCGCCACACCGAGAGCTAACCCTGGCTTCTGGATTGGGTCTCCTGGGAGGGGACGCCACCTCCCCAGCCCCGCCATGGGGAGCAAACCATGGGGGAATCTCCGGGGTCGGCGAGCGCAGTGCGGTGGGACCTGAGAGAGTGTCCTTCCTCCGGAGGGCCAAAGCCCCTGACAAAGCTCGGGGAGCATAAATAACAAAATTTAAGGGGAAAAAAACTGCTTGAAGATTGCATGAGAGGGCAGAGAAGGGCTCTTACCTGCTGAAAGATAGGCAGAAACAGCTGCCAAATGCACCTTCAAAGTAGAAGGCTAAAGGCCTAAGGAATGAAGGTGGGCTAAGTAGTCCCACAGAACTGCCAATCCAGCTGTCTGTGGATCTATTTCCTTTTGTGTACACCAGATAGTAAATCTCTTCCACTTGGAAGTATAAGTCTGGTGGCAGGTTTTCTGGAAACCTTCAAAATATCCAGAACTCCTTCAGAGAGATGCAAGCCTGTATACTCTAGGTCCTCAAAAGCCAGGCCCTGAGCCTGAGGGACTTGAGGCTGGGGTACAGGATCCTCCCTTGAGAGGAGATCAGAAGACTATGCCTCCTGGGGAGGCAGATCGGACTGGTCACTGCCAGAGATAGCAGCATGGGATGCCAAGGTTGTCTGGCCCAATCCGGTGCAATTAGAATTATTGATGATGACTAGCTCCTGAGTTTGATCAGAACTCTGAAGATCAGAGGGAAAGGGGGGCAGGCATATAGAAACTTGCCTGTCCAGTCCACTATCGGTGCATCCAGAGGCACCAAACCCAGAACTGGAGGTCTGTAACAGTACTGGGGTAGCTGATGATTGTCTGGAGCTGCAATCAGATCTACCTCTGGTGTGCCCCATCTCCTGAACACTGCATACAGTACTTCCCTGTTCAGAGACCACATGTGATGGCTCTGATTTAGTCTGCTGAGGGCATCCGCCAAAACATTGTCCTTGCCTGGCAAGTGCACAGCTGAGAGACAGGTCTTGAGAGAATAAGCCAGACTCCAGCTCTTCATTGCCTCTGTACACAGGGCAGAGAACCTTGTCTCTCCCTGCTTGTTGATGTAGTACATGATGGTGGTATTGTCTGTCCTTACCTGAGCCCCCTTCCCTTGTACCATTTTAACAAATGACTGAAGAGCCAGAAACACTGCTCTGAGTTTCAACAGGTTGATGTGGAGAAGAGACTCCTGATGAGACCATGTCCCATGGGCATCCCACCCACCCAGAAGGAAGCATCCATAATCAGGACCACTCTTGGAGGTTGCTGGAGGAAAGGCACATCCTCTCTGAGGTTGTCTCTGTCCTTCTACCACTGTAATGCCTCTATCAAGGTGGCTGTGACTGATATCAACTTGGACAGGGGATCTTTTCTCTGGGACCAGAAGGACCGGAGGTGAAACTGAATGTCCCTCATCTGAAATCTGGCTCCTAGAACCCCTGCCGTGGATGCTGCCATGTGTCCCAGGAGCTGAAGAAAGTGTCTTGCCAGACAAGACACATGTAGGTGAACAGAGTCTGCCAGTTGTATGAGGTTGTCTATCCTTCCATCTGGCAGAAGAGCCTTTGCCTGAACTGTGTCCAGCTCTGCTCCTATGAAGTCCAAGATCTGGACTGGTTCCAGCATTGACTTTTTTAGGTTTAACAGGAATCCTAAGGATACAAGGGTATCCTGCACCACACCCGAGGTCCCCTTTACCTGTTGGGGAGAGTGGTCCACGGCTAGCCAGTCATCCAGGTAAGGAAACACAGGCCCTACCTGCCTTCTCAGATAAGCTCCCAATACTGCCAGGAATTTTGTGAAAGCTCTGGGGGTGAGGTAAGGCCGAAGGGCATTGCCCTGAACTGATTGGCCTGAGGGCAATTTGAACCTTAGATACTTTCTGTGAGAATGTCTGAAATATGGAAATAAGCATCCTTGAGATCCAAGGAGGCCAACCAATCTCCTTGCTTGCCTGAGTGTAGGAAGGATCATGGCTAGGGTAACCATCTTGAATTTGGGTTTTGTCAGGTGCTTGTTGAGATACTTTAGATCTTGGATGGGCCGCCACTCCCCGGTTTTCTTTAGGGTAAGGAAATATCTTGAGTACAACCCTTTTCCTTTGTGCAGAGGAGGAACAGATTCCATAGCCTTCTGTCCCAGAAGTGTGGTAACCTCTGCTTCCAGAAGAGTTGTCTCTGAACTACTGGCAGGTTTGAATGTTCTTGCTCTTATTTTTGGAAACTGTTTGAAACTTAGAACAAGTCCTTGGCTCACTACTTCCAGGCCCCACTTGTCCAAGGTAATGGCTTGCCAGGCCTGGAAGTAGTGAGTCAGCCTGCCCTCTACTGGCAACAGGGAGGCGGCCCTGACTGGCACATCAGGGTTTCTGCTTGGCAGAAGTCCTAGACTGAGAGGAGGATGCAGCCCTTTTCACACCTCTCCTGCCTCTACCTCTGAAATACCCTCTTGGCTACTGGTAAGCAGGGAACGCCAGGGCCTGATAGAAAGGCCTCTGAAAATGCTTGCCTCTACCAGGCTTAGCCTGCTGCTTCTGAGGGGTTGCAACCTTCTCCTTAGCAGCTGCACTCCTATATGTTACCCTGTACTCACCCATTTTTTTTCATGTACACCTCTGTTTGCTCCCCAAACAGAGTTCTGGACCACAGGGAAATCCATGGCTTTGATTCAGTATCCTGAGAAAGATTAGTACATCTAAGTCAAGAAAACCTTTTTAGGGAAACAGAAGTAACCATAACCCTAGAAGATACATCATTCGAATACACAGCTGAATGAAACTGAACCTTGGAGGCTTCAATTCCATCCTTGACTATTTGCTCCGAATCCATAGCCAGCTAGGATGGAGCAGTCTTTGCCAGTTCCAAAGCAGACTACCACCTAGACTTCTGATACCTGACTACATAAGCCATGTAAGAAGCTTGTCTAATCCCAATCTTTAGAGTCCTTTTCTGGAGGGTGAGAAGCCAGAGGGATGATAGCGTTATTACATGCAGCAGCTTAAACTACTCCTGCATGAGTACAATGGTTATATAGAAACTCTGTACCATTACCAGACAGCATATACCTCCTGTCCATCCTTTTATCAACAGAGGGAATGGAGGTTGGCATCTGCAGAATTTTATTTGTCTGATTCTTAAGAGACTTGTGCAGGGGTATTGAAAGTCTCTTGGAGTCACAAACATCCATCATTTTGACACAGTCAGTTCCTCCTCTTCCTCCAGAGTAGGCAACTGCAAAGTTTCAGCAACTTCCTTAAAAAATAGTTAGTGAGAGGAGGAATCCCCAGACTGCCTAGGAGGAGAAACAGACTCTGGTCTATCGGGACACATCAGGCTCGATGGGTGCACCTGGTCAGAAGGTACCTCCTCCGGTTCCCCAACTCCCTCAGGAGCCGAACCGGACGGCCATCTGGATCAGCAAATTTTTTGGCCACTCTTTCCTTAAGCCTAGACAAACGCTTATCTAGTGTAGCCTTAGGAACGTTTTTACAAATTTGGCAGACTTTTTTCAGATGGTCAAACCCCAGACAGTAAATACAGATAAGGTGGGGTTCAGCCTTGGCAAACGCTTCCCCACACTGTGCAGTGCTGAAACCCAGTGGGACCGGTTTTCTTCTTGGGCTTCTCTGACATGATGAGCACTGATAAGCCAAGTTACCCTCTGGTGGCGATTACGCCAGACTAACTACAAACTTTGTTTTCAGTAAACGACCGGTTCAATGGTCGCTTGAAAAAAAAAAACTGAGAAAAAGTCTTCTTTTTTTTTTAAACTGAAAACCACCAGATCCCAAGTTAAAATTTAAACAACCAGAATTTTACCTCAAGAGAAACAAAATTTCCTCAGTCTCCTCTCGGTTACGTGAACGACATAAAAAACTGAAAACTTACGGAAATTGAAGTAAACCTAGTCTAACCTGTACTGAAGGACAGAGGCATGAAGAACCAAAATTAACACCTGGTTTGAAGAAACCATCGAAAACCAACTCTTAACTGAAGCGAGTGAGGAGAAATCTCCAGAGCGACCTCACAGGCAGGTGGAGTAAAGAATCTGGCCTTTACATATGTTACATATTATTTATTTATTTTTTTTTATTTAGTTTTTGTTGACCGAGTAAGTGCACTAGACATATCCTGGCAATTTTTAGGCACGACTCGGGGGAGGGGGATACAGATGAATGCCAACTGACCTTGAACCAGATTAAGCTGTTGGTGGTATTTTTACTGAATGAGGGAAATTTCGCCAGGACACCGGGGAAATTCCCCTACTCTTTTCGATAAGTGCCATGGGATCTTTAACATCCACCTGAACTACCACCAATCCAGGCAGATGGGACCTCGGTTTAACGTCTCATTTGAAAGATGGCACCTCAGAAGTTCAGCACCCCTCTCATGCTGCACTACAGTGTTAGTACTGGGATATTAACCCAAGTACCAGATGTGGGAACTGAACCCACAGTCCTCTGATCTCCCAGCCTCATAGGCGAGTATGCTACTTACTGAGCCGTTGACACTGACGTTAATCTGTTGTACTCCTATATTGTACTGTGTCATCACAGTTTTTTTTCCTGTTGATGTTGTAACCTCCTGGGTCATGCCTGAAAATAGTCACTTTTGTGTCTAGAGCACTTACTCAGTCACCAAAACTAAATAAATAAAATAAATAAATGAACCAGGAACCGGGGTTTGAAAACCGAACTTGAGCTCAATGTTCTATGCATTTGCATAGAGTTAACTATTACATCTCCGGGGCAGTTCGAATGGAAGGGCTAACTGCATATAGTGAGAATACAGCAAGACTTCATCTTGTTTGAATAAGTAGAGGAAGGTGGGGACAGAGGGTCACCTGTGACCAAATAGGGTCCGGGGTGTAGTGATAGGCAGGAAAAATAGGAACAACTGGGTAAGCCTACTGGTCCTTTTCTGTCGACAAATGCTATATTTCAAAGTTTCCCTTGGGCTGATGAAAGGATAGTGT
Organism: Neoceratodus forsteri; assembly: GCA_016271365.2. NCBI lineage: Eukaryota > Metazoa > Chordata > Ceratodontiformes > Ceratodontidae > Neoceratodus > Neoceratodus forsteri. The sequence continues at coordinate 387,019,785 of CM057457.1, read as the reverse complement.
TTAATCAAATGCTATTATTGTTGGGACAGAGCATGCTAAAATATTTTTGTGCCTAGTATGGTATACATAAATAAAAATGTCACCAAGTTTTATATTTCCCAAGCCCCCTAGGTGTGTCTAGTCCCTCCCAAAGAAATCTTAGATCGGCCCCAGGCTCAACTGACACTGTACAAAACTTCCAGAAGTGCCAGTCTCCGGCTGATCACATGGTGGGGTCTGAGAGTGTCTATCATCTTTCTCTGCATAACTCTGTTCATTGCCCTGTGGGTGGTGATGAGAGTGTGGTGAGGTGCATGATGATGTTGGCTACTGCGTGCGCAGAGCTAGGGCTGCTTGATTAAACATTTGCTGTTGTGGGATCCTCTGGTTCAGCGGGGGTCACACAAACAGGAAAAAAGGGGACTACTGTACAAAACAATGTGGGGGCACATAGTGTCTGATTGCATTGCTGTCTTTGCTGGGCCAAGAAGCAATGTGGAAGCAGGAGAAATGAGCAATAAACAGAGTTTTTCTGGTCTTGCATTTTTCCTTGTATAAGTGATCATAATGTATCATTATAATTGTGGACTAGTGCAATAATCTATGGGCTAGTGCAATTTTGAGTCAACTTGTCCTGCTGGTTAATTCAAAACAAAGTTAAGGTTGACCCTGCACTCCACCCCTGGGTTTCTGTGCCCTAAGTGAATTATTCTGCACTTTTTCACACTGAAATTCTGCTGCCTTGACTACTCTTGTGGTTTCCTCAGGTCTCTGTTCATCTTTTCCATCCCCCCATGGAGTCTCCACCCTATTTAAGATTTTGATGTCACCCTCAAAGAGGCAGACCTTCCCATACAGCTCCTCTGCAATATCACTTATAAAGACATTAAAGAGAACCAGTCCCAGCACTGATCCCTGAGGCACCCGCAGTCACCCTTCCTTCCTTGGAGTGAACTCCATTTATCACCACCCTCTGTTGGCTATCCCCCAACCCATTTCTTATCTAGTTTACCACAGTTGAATCCACTCCTAAGCTACCCAGCTTGCTTACTAGTCTCCTCTGTGAAATGTTCTTCTGATTCTAGAACTCTGAGCTGAGTGGCTGTGTTTGAGAAGAGCTCCCAAAGCTAAGTGCTTTTTGCTATAATTTTCAGTTTAAAAATTGTTTTGTTTTATGTAAATTTAGGTGATTGTGAAAGACAACCCTGTAGGCTCCAGGAAGATATAAAATTTGTGTGGTAGATATTCGTTGGAAGTCAGAAGGATCAACACATTTATTTAGTGTGATCTTTCTACTCTGATGTGGTTAATTTTAACACTATAGTTTAAACCCTTTCTGTGTGTGCCTTTGGTGGTGTCTGATATTGAGAACCTAAGTGTCATTTGTGGGTATTCTGTCTGTTTTGGTGGGTACTTTGTTTTCTCTGTTGGACAACTGAGTATACTATGTAAGCATTAATCACCGACAGAGGAGGGCTCTACCAGTGGATTAATGCCCGCTGGGGGGGGGGCATTGTTGCATGAGAGCAAAGCCCGAGGGTTTCAACCCCCCAGTGGGCATTAATCACCGGTAGAGCCCGACGCTGAAGGTGATTAATGTCCTTGTAACACGGAGAAGGTCTAGGGCTCCCTACCTCTCTCTCCGTATGTGTGTCCTGCATTCCTGCGGCACAGTCTCGCTGCTCGCTGGCTCCATCCCCCGTTTCTCTCGCTAATCCCAGGCCGGCACAGCCACCTGCAACCCAGTGGCTGTCGTAGCATGCAGGAGCAATACGGCATTATGAGACGATCATCCGCCAGTTGGGCGTGAACGCTGCGCCAAAACATGGCATTATCGAGAAATAATGCCGTGTTGGGCTGGTGAACACACTTCCCACAACAGCAACATGGCATTATCGTCTCACAATGCCGTGTTGCTCCTGCACCACGTGACGCTGTTGCGCCTATCGCAGGGCGCCCTGGCACGGCTCTCCATAATGCCGTGTTACAATGCCTAATACTTTATAGTACATTGTATCTTTTTGTGCAGTCTCTGATTTTGTCTTCTTTCTCCAATGTTTTAGAACTGTTTGGTTATTGTGGCAGAGGTGTGGTACTGTGTTCTTTCTTGTGGTTCAAGGTGCTTTTGGGACTGCTGATTTCTACTGGTTTAAAAGATTACATTTTTTTTTCTATTTTAAAAAAGCTACATCAACTTGGTATGTTGTCACCTGTTTGTTGTTGCTAAGCAGCAGATGTTTTTGCATTGTGCTCTGGTTCTGTGATAGAATCTGTATTAATAGAAGGTAGAATATTGTGATTGTAGTTACCTTTTGATGGTAATGGTAAAGAGCTGAGATAGAAATGTTTATAATGTATGGTAAGTGCCCATTAACCACCATAATCAGCAGTTACACAGCTTTGTTATGCACTGTTTAGAATTTTAAAAGTTGTTAACCACACTTCAGAACTTCCAAACAGTGGTAAAAAAAAAAAGAATGCACCAGAGTTCCATAATTCTCACACATAGAATGCAAACCGTGTTTTTTTGACCATACACTATAAAAGATGATGGCTGGGGATCAGTGACAACCATGCTGAAATCACCTCTCTTGGTTGCTAGGGCGACAGTAAACCTCTCGAGCTGAGCTCTCGAGGTTTACCATGTTGCCCTAGCAACCACTCGAGGTGATTACAGCGTGGTTATCACCTGATCCCCAGCCATTATCCTCTATGTATTTTTGAATGTTATAGAAGCCAGAAGGGGAAGGAAGCATATTCAATTCAATGCTTTACAGTAACTGGTAATTGCTGTTTTTCTTTTAGACTTGGATTGTGGACTTTGGTGACACTGTGCTTTCTTTGTTGTCTTTACTTAGAATTGTTTTTGGGCTATTGAGGATTTAAAACGTAGTGGTGGTGTATTCTTTGCTGTCTTTGGTTGCTGCAAATTTTTGCCCCCCTTTCCCCAACTCTTGATTATATGCCCTGTTAAATCTGATTGACAGGAGCTAAACACTTGGTATAGCAGGGGGTGTGGAGTAGGAGGGGCATACCAGGAAAGGAACAGCAGCAAGTGAAGAGGTGACTGCTCTCTCAGTGGAAGGGAAGTAAATGCAAATCTAGGAGCTTTCATTATTACTTCTTCGCATTGTTATTGCATTGGTGAAAGGAGGAGTAGGAGTTTGAAGAAGGTTGTGCAATGGCTACTTAAAGTCTGTTTTTGAGTGTGGATAGGAAGGATAGGAATATAAAAAGCAGTTGCTCAATATATCTAAATGTGTGCAACAAAGGAGGTAAGGGAAATAAGGAAAATGTTTTGCACTGATAGAGGAGGGAGAGGAGAGACTTGGGAGAGTGTTTGGTATCCTGCATCTGGAAAGGTGGGGGTCACTGGTGGGCAACGACAGCAATGGGTAGGGTGGTAGACTGCAACAACTGCGGTGCACCAATCTTTCTAAAAGTTGCCTGGAGTGTGGGAGGATGTTTAGTGTGCAACCACATATAAAAACTTAGAAAGGAGATTGAAGGTCTGCAGGAGGAACTAAGACAGGCAAGGCAGATTGGGGGTGAGTTTAGCCCAGTACTGGAGGGAGGAAGAAGGGGAGATGCGGGAGGGCGATTTAAGCCAACAGTGGTGAGGAGAGGGTCAGAAGAAGGGAAACAGAGACAAAGGGGCCCAGGCCAGGAAGAACGATTGCCGGAGAATCCAGGTCAGGAGACAAAAGACAAATGGAAGGAGGAGATAGGGACTTGTGAGGGGAGGCGAAGAAGTGGCAAAAGTCATGGAGTGGAAAGGAGAGAACAGGTTACTATGAAGAGAGAGGGAGCGGGCATTTGTGAAGAGTCTTCAGAAAATAGTTGTGCTCTGCTAGAGAGGAAGAAGGTGGAGGAGGGAAATGATGAAATTAGAGAAGTAATTGATAAATTCCTGGACCAAACTGGAGCAGGGGGAAGTTCTGCTGGGAGAATTGCAACAGGGGTGGAAGGGGGAAATAATGAGCAGGAGGAAGAAGAGGAGCTGGAAATGAGAGAGGGAGATGAATGGAAGCAAGCAGGGAGTAAGAGGGGTGGAATCTTAGTGCTGGGCGACTCAATACTAAGAGGAGTTAGGTGGTGTAGCAAGGGGGAGAGACATAGTCGCATTTGGGTGGAGGCCATGCCAGGAATGACAGCAGAAAGGGTGGGACAGTCTGTTCTGAAATATGCTAGAAGGGGTAGGGACAAGCCTCATTTAATTATACATCTTGGGACAAACGACCTGGCTGACAAGACAGTAGATACAGTCCAGAGAAGGTTTGAGGAACTAGCACAATATGTGAGGTGGGGAAGATCAGTAACTTTTTCAGAGATACTTCGGTGCCAAAGGCAAGCACAACAAGAAAGCTGAGAATAGAGGAATTTAATGGATGGCTAAGAACCTGGTGTTGTGCTAAAGGATATAGGCTGTTGGGGGTGAGGGACCTGGGAGGACAGTAGTCTCTATGCCAAGGACAGACTACACTTGAGTGAGGAAGGAAAGAAGGTGTTGAAACAGAGGATGGAGCAGTACATAGAGGAAGTTGGGAATTTAAACTAGGAGTGGGGGGTGGCAGTTGGGGAAGAGATATGCACAGACCACAGGTTGGGAAACCATATGAGCTTACCCCCCCCATAACAGTGACAAAGGACAAATGGCAAGTACTGTTGGTGATGCTAGGAAAGGAGGACAGGATAGGAGGGGGAGAAAAGGGTGGAAGGTGGTTATCCTTAATGCTAGGAGCCTTGGGAGGAAAACTGCAGAGTTACAGGTTCAGGTTCTCATGGCAGAGGGAGAGGTGGACACTGCAGCCATCAGGAAACATGGGCCACCCAGTACAATGACTGGGACCTGTCTGTACCGAGGTACAGGTTATTTCATAGGGACAGGGTGATTGGGAAAGGAGGGGGGTGGCACTATATGTGAATGAAGGACTGAAGTGTGTAAGGGAGGAAGGGGAGGAGGGTAGTACGGAGTCACTTTGGATGCAAATCCAGGATTCCAAGAATAGGATTCTTAGAATGGGAGTGGTGTACAGGCCACCATCTCAGATGGAGGAGTTAGACAGGGAACTAGCTGAACAGATCAGGAGGACCTGCAAGAAGGGCAGTGTGGTGATTGTGGGGGACTTCAACATGCCAGGAGTGGACTGGAGCACCCCAACAACCAGGAACAGAAGGGAGCAGGTACTGCTGGATGCCTTCCAGGACAGCTTTCTGCTGCAAATGGTCAGTGAACCAACCAGGTTAGGGAATACCCTTGACCTTGTCTGGCAAATGGGGACTTTGTGAGAGACTACAGTGGAGGAACCGCTGTCAGGGAGTGACCACCCACCACTCAGTTGGCTCACATTGGATATGGGTAAGGAAGGAGTGGAATCTGGCACAATAGTGCTGGACTTCAGGAGGGCCGACTTTGGGAGGATGGGGAAGTGGTAAAAGGTACCTTGCCAGAATTCAACCCAGTATGGACACTAACCAGAGGTGGGAGCTCATAAAGCTGGGGATAGTGGAGGCAACCAAAACCTGCTGCAAAGCCCAGAGCAAGAAGGCTAGGCTAAGAAACCGATCTGGTTGAGCAAGGAGGCATGGAAAAGGTAAGGAGAAGAGCTGCCTTTAGGAAGTACAAGAAAACAGGGAGGGGAGGACAGGAGGAGTACTTGACAGAATCGAAGGAGGTGACAAGGGCAGTAAGGGGAGCCAAAGCATCAACAGAACTCAGGCTGGCACAAGGCATTAAGAACGGGGAGAAGGACTTCTTTAAGTACATCAGGGAGAAAAGGAGCTGTAAGGACCACATAGTAAGGATCAGGAAGGAGGGGGGTTGGGTGGAAGCAGGGTGCGATAAGGCGGAAGCACTAAATGAGTACTTCTGCTCAGTATTTACTAAAGAGAATAGGGGTGACACCCAAGGTGGGAGAAATGGCAGAGGGGGAAGTGGGTGACAGATGGGGAAATCATGGAGAGCAAAGTTCGAGAGGGTTTGAAGGCACTGAGGGTGGACAACGTGCCAGGCCCAGATGGCATCCACCCCAAGGTACTGAAAGAGCTGGCAGAGGTCCTTGCAGGACCTTTGGAGACCTATTAATGCCTCACTACATTGGGGTGTGTACCTCGGGACTGGAGGATGGCTCATGGTGCCCCTCACAGGAGTGAGCCCCAAGGATGAACAGGAAACTACAGACCAGTGAGCCTCACATCTATCGTGGGTAAGCTAATGGAGACTATCCTGAAGGAGGCTGGTGGCCCTCCTAGAGGCCAAAGGACTACAGGACAGCAGACAGCATGGCTTCATACATGGCAGATCCTGCCAAACCAACCTGGTCAAGTTCTATGACTGGGTAACTGAGCAACTGGACAGGGCCATGCAGTGGATGTCCTGTATCTGGACTTCAGTAAGGCATTCAACTCAGTGCCACATGGAAGGCTGGGAAGGAAGTTAGTAGGCACAGGGGCGGGTGCAAAGCTGGTGAGATGGGTAGGAAACTGGCTGCAGGGGAGGCAACAGAGGGTGGTGGTGGGTGGGGAGCTCTCACACCCAAGGGCAGTGACGAGCGGTGTTCCACAGGGCTCGGTGTTGGGACCAGTGTTGTTTGGGATATTCATTGCAGACATATCATGGGACATCAAGAGCAAGATCAGTCTATTTGCTGATGATTCCAAGGTAGGCACAGTGGTGGATGACCTAGGGGGATGGCAGGGGTTGCAGGATGATCTGGCAAAGCTTGAAACCTGGTCAGACACCTGGCAACTGGGCTTTAATGACAAAAAGTGCAAGGTGCTGCATTTTGGGATGAAGAACCCAAGGAGGAGTTACCGGCTGGGGGAGTGCAGCTAGCCCAGACAGAGGAGGAGAAGGATCTGGGTGTGCTCATTACAGGGTCAATGAACAACTCGGCACAATGTAGGAAGGCAGCTGCAAAGGCCAACAAAATGCTGGGTTGTATTGCAAGGGTTATATCCTCGAGGAGGGAGGAGGTGATTCTGCCACTGTATAGGTCATTAGTTAGACCACACCTGGAGTACTGCATGCAGTACTGGCGTCCGTATCTGAAGAGGGACATTAAGTTACTGGAGGGGGTTCAGCACAGAGTGACAAAGATGATCAAGGGGCTGGGGGACTTATCATACAGGAGGAGGTTGAAGAAGTTGAACATGTACTCAATGGAGGAGAGGAGAGACAGGGTGACATGATTGAAACCTTTAAATACATGAAAGGAATAAACAAGACAGGTACAGAGGGCTGTTCAAAGTAAGGAGGAGGGACACCAGGGGCCATGATATTAGACTGAGGAAGGTTCAGGAGGGAGATGAGGAGACACTTTTTTACAGAGAGGGTGGTGGCTGGGTGGAATGCGTTACCTGCTGAAGTGGTATGTAGTAGAACAGTGGACTGCTTCAAACGAGGATGGGACAGGACAAGGGGGAGGGTTAATGAAGGGGAAGGGTGGAAGGGAGGGGCAGCTGCAGAATAAGGGGTGCTAGCTGCACATTCGAGGAGACTTGATAGACCTCTAGGCCTTTATCTGCTGGCAAATTTCATATGTTCGTATGTTAAAAGCCTTACTGAAATCTAGGTGGGCCATGTCCACTGCTCCACTCTGATCTAGTTCCTTGGTCACCCAGCGAAAGAAATCTATCAGATTTGTTTGACATGACCTCCCCTCTGTGAAACTATACTGCCTCAGGTCTTGTAACCCACTGTATTCAAAAATTCCACAATCCTTTCACTCAGCAGTTTATACTAAGGCTCATACTAAGGTTGGAGAAGAGCAAGAAGGCCTTTTACATTAGTTATAATAATAGACTAAATTATATCCTGATAATAAGAGCTTATCAAGACTCTTTTTGAATTAATTTGTAGTTTTACTTATGATTACATCTAGTGGTAAATACTTCTAGGGGTTAACTTCTCTTAAGGTAAAAAAAAAAAAACATTTTCTGCTGAGATGGTTGAACTGCTTTCCCTTTAACTGAAGTGGATGTTTGCAAGCATTGTGAATTGAATCCTTAAATTCCAAACCAAGTTCTACCATTAAATATGGGTCCTGGGTAATATCAAATAGGAAAAGCAGGTCACCTATCAGTCTTCTGGTCTGTAAAGTTATTAAGCTAAGGGTATTTAGTTTAAACTCATACGGTTCATTATAAAGACCTGTAAGGTGTTTTGTAAACCTACATTGGATATTTTCTAGATTTTTACAACCAGCTTTCTTATATGGGCACCATAACTGTGAGGCATGCTCAAGATGTGGCTGCACACAGGATCTAAACAGAGGCATGAGAACGTTGCAATCTGTAGATATGATGTTACATTTCATAGACCATACTGGAACTGGGAAGGGAGAAGCCAGAGAAGGCGAGGGGGGCAGCAAGGTCAGCACCCAGGGTGGGGGCTGACCAATCGAGCAGACTCGAAAGACTGTTAGGTCTATTCTGCTGGCATTTTAGTATGTTAGTATATTAGTTTTTTTACCAAAGCCTAAATTTAGCAAGAATTGTTTAAGTCATTAGTGATAATTATACCCAGGTCTTTCTCGTTTGATGTTGATGCCAGGGTTGTATTCCCTAATGTGTAATTAATCATTTTATTGTTTTTCCCAAGACGCTTAACCTTACATTTTGCTGAATTTAGTTTCGTGTCCCATGTATTTACCCAAAAAAAAGATTTTGTTTAGATCATCTTGTATTGACTGAGATTGAATATCACATGGGCCACCAAGTTTAATGTCATCAGTGTATTTTATTGTAGGTGTGAGGCATTTGTTGGTCATATTTGAAATAAAAATCTGAAATAGGCATGGTCCCAGAACGGAACCCTGTGGCATGCCACTGGTAACCATACAAGAGTCCGAGTAACTACCATTTATGAAAACCTATGTGATTCTATTACTTTCCCATCACCAATGTCAGCCTTACTGGCCTTTAACTGCCAGCCTCCTCCCTGCTACCACTTTTGTGTGGTGGGACTACATTTGTCCTCCTCCAGTCCTCCAGAATCACTCCCATTTCCCGTGAGCTCTAAAACAAAACTGTCAGAGGTGCAGTCAGTATTTCCCTGAGCTCCCTCAATACCCTTGGATGCACCCCATCTGACCTCATTGCTTTGTCCACCTTCAGATTAGCAAGTCCTTTCAGGACTTTCGTCTCCAAAACAGGATTAGTGTCTCCCTCCCTAGTTTGGTTATTTTGTGGCCTCATGAATGCCACCCTTTTTTCCCCTTCACTTTCTTGTCCCTCCTCCCTAGAGTACCACGGTGGAGTTTCTTCCTCCTGTTTTACTCACTTCCTTTACACAGAGGCTGCTGCCTTCACTATGCCTACCCTTATTTTACTCCATTAGAAACAGAAACATAGAATCTGATGACAGATAAGGACCACTTGGCCCAACTAGTCTGCCCATTTCCCTACCTAACGGATAAGCTGCAGATCCTAGTTAACCAACAGCCTACTTCCTTCTACCCCCCCAGTAGAATTGCCTTATGTCTGTCCCATGCATTTTCGAATTCCCCCACTGTTTTTGACTCTACGGCCACCTCAGGAAGGCTGTTCCATGCATCTACAACCCTTTTTGTGAAGAAATACTTCCTCATATTACCTCGGAGCCGTCCCTCCTCTATCTTCAAATTGAGCCCTCTTGCTCTTGCACATCTCTATTTCTGAAAGATGCGACCCTCTTGGACTTTGTTGATTCCCTTGAAGTATTTGAAAGTTTCTATCATGTCCCCCCCCTCCCTCTTTTCCTCGAGGCTATACATATTAAGCTCCTTTAGTCTTTTTTCATATGTCTTCTGGTGCAGACCCTACACCATTTTGGTTGCCCTCCTCTGGACAGCCTCCACCCTATGTCTTTGTGGAGATAGGTTCTCCAGAACTGTACACAGTACTCCAGATGTGGTCTTACCAACTGTCTGTACAGGGGGCCAACAACTTCCTGTTTTCTACTGGTGATTCCTCTCCTTATGCATCCCAGTATCCCCCAGCCCTCCTTACTGCCTTCTCACATTGCTGGCCCACCTTTAGGTCATCTGATATGACTACCCCAGGTCCTTTTCCATTTTTGTTGTCAGTAACTCACCCCCCATTGTGTACTCTTTCCCTGGATTTTTGTTTCCCAGGTGCACTACTTTGCACTTCTTTGCATTGAATCTAAGCTGCCATACATTTGACCATTCCTCCAACTTTGCCAAGTCCCTCCTTTTCATCCTTTGCACCCCACCTTGTGTAGCAACCCTGCTGCAGATTGTTGTGTCATCTACAAAGCAACATACTTTTCCTTCCAGTCCCTCTGCAATGTCACTTATAAAGTCATTAAAAAGGACCAGCCCCAGTACTAAACCCTGTGGTACCCCACTAGTAACCCCCCTTTCTTCACTGTGGACTCCATTTACTATTACCCTCTGTGTCTTGTTGTCCAGCCAGTGTTTTACCTAGGCTACCACCCTGGGACCCACTCCCAGGCTGGCTAATTTGTTTATTAATCTTTTGTGCAGGACTGTGTCAAATACCTTCTAAAGTCTAGGTAGGCTATGTCCACAGCCTCCCTTGTCTACTACATTGGTCACCCAGTCAAAGAAATCAATTAGATTCATCTGGCATGACCTTCCCGCTGTGAAACCATGCTGCCTTGGGTCCTGTGCCCCACTGGCCTCTAGGTACTCAGTAATTCTTTTCTTCAGAAATGATTCCATCATTTTCCCTACCACTGAGGTCAAACTGACAGGTCTGTAGTTTCCTGCCTCTGTCTTGCTCCCACTTTTGTGAAGGGGAATCACATCCGCCCTCCTCCAGTCCTTAGGTACCACACCATCCTCCCATGATTTATTAAAAAGGGTAGTCAGTGGTGTTATTAGTTCTTCCCTTAGTACTTATAGAATTCTGGGGTGAATCCCATCAGGCCCCATTGCTTTATCCACCTTCAGTTTTAAGAGTTCTTTCAGAACCCTTTCTGTGAAAGGACTAATATCAACCCCTATCCAAAGTGCTTCTATTGACTGTTAGGTATCTCCCATGCTTTTCCATTGTGAATACTGAGCAGAAGTATTCATTCAGTATCCCTGCTTTTTCACTGTCGCTCTCTGCCCAACCACCTTCCTCTTTATTCGGCCTCAGTATTCCTGCCTTAGTCTTTCTTTGCTGCCTAATGTACCTATAAAAGGTTTTATGCCCCTTCTTTTCCTTAGTTTGGGCCTTTGCTATTCTGACTACCTTCCCTGCTTCCTTCTGCTTTAACTGGTACAGTTCTGTGTCCTGCTTCTTCTGTGTTTCCTTATACTTCCTGAATACTATCTTTTTCTCCCTAACCTTCCCCGCCACTTCCTTTGAGAACCACAGTGTTTTTTTCTTTCATTTTGATTTGTTTATTTGCTTCACACAAAGGCATATTGCCTCTGTGATGGCGATTCTGATGTTTCCCCATTGTTGCTCCACCCCACCTTCATGCCTGTTTGCTAGTACTTTTCTGAGGCACTCTCCCATTTTGACAAAATCAGCCCTCCTGAAGTCCAGTACCTTCACTTTTGTATGGCTTGACTCTACAGCTAAGTTTATCATGAACCACACTGTTTGGTGGTCATTTGTTTCCAGATGGCTACCCACTTCAAGATCAGAGATCCTCCCTCCATCCCCATTTGAGAGTATCAGGTCTAAGACTGCTCCCTCCGAGTGGGTTCCAAAACTAACTGTCTGAGGCATGCCCCCTGCAGGGCATTGAGAATGGCCCTGCTCTTGGATGTGGCTGCAGTAAAGGTGCTCCAGTCAACATCTGGCATATTCAGGTCCCCCATCAGAAATATTGCCCCTTTCTCTGCCAACCTAAGGATGCCTTCTATCATTTCCTTGTCCATTTCCTCCCCCCGAGACGGGGGTCTGTATACAACTCCTGTGCAGATTGTGGTGCCATTTCCAGTCTCCAGGGTGACCCACAGTGCCTCCTCTCCTCCCTGTTTACCCTTCAGTTCTGTTGCTTTGATCCCTTCACTTACATAGAGAGCTACTCCTCCTCCTCTTCTACCCTCCCTGTCCCTCCTGTAGATTGTGTACCCTGGTATGTTGACATCCCATTCATGGTTCTCTGTGTACCATGTTTCTGTGAGTGCCACAATATCCAGGCATCCCTCTTCCATCAAGGCCACTATTTCAGGGAGCTTTTTACCTAGACAACGGGCATTGATACTCATTGCCCTCCATTTTTTATGGCCTTATTTCTTTTTGCCCCATCCCTGTTCTTACTGACTTTGTCTTTTTCTCCATTTACCCCATCCTTCTCCCTGCTCTATTTTGGTGTTTACCTCACTGACTACCCTGATTTTTTTGGGGGGTGGGGCTAGGATTTCCCTTCTCCTTTTCAGCGCCTCACCCCTTGGCTAGTTTAAATGCTTGCCAACGAAGCATTTAAACCTATCACTAGGGATACTGGTTCCTCTAGTGGACAGATGCAGACCATCATGCCAGTATAGGCCTGCATCTCTCCAGATGGAGCCCCAGTCCCCAATGAAGCCAAATCCCTGAGCTCTGCACCAGTTTTTCTACCAGTCATTGAACCCCATGGTGTGGAGTACCCTAGCCTCATCCATGCCATAGACAGATAGCACTTCTGAGAAAGTTACTGTGTGTGACACTTGTCTAAGGCCCCTTCCCAACTCCACAAACTCCTGTTGCACTGCTCTGATCCCATTCTCAGCCAGGTTATTTGTCCCTAGGTGGATAATGACATCCAGCTCACTTCCCCTTGCAGTGGCTCCCACAATCCTGAAGATTTGCTTACTATCCCTCCAGGCCATGGCACCAGGCAGGCACCTTACCTGTCTTTCCCCTCAATCCCCCAGTTCTACCCCCCCAACTATTGAGTCCCCCACCATGAGTTGTTTCCTTCCCCTGTGGGGTCCTGTGCCACTCTCCTGTTGGTCTCCATTGTGGAGATTCCCAGCATTCTCCTTGGGTCTCCACTGCAGGTGCCTCCACATGAGGAACCATGCTCTGCCACAGTAGTGAATGAATAGTAAAGAAGCACAACTGAAGGGATGTGCTTCTGTTCCACCACCCCCTCCCTCCCTGACCCACCATGGTCCAACCACCTCTTCTTGGCAACCTCTGAGGTAATGGCAGTAGCCTGGGTAGTCCCTGGGTGGGGGAGCAGGTTTTCTGAATCCTTGCCAGGTCAGCATGGAGATGAGCAACCTCCTCCCTCAACCCAGAGAGGTGCCTGCAAATAGGGCAGCAACACAGTCTCCAGAATGTCTCCCACAAGACTGCTTCTCCACAGCCAGTGCCTTGCACCACTCCCTTCATGTCTGTCTCCCTTTCTGTTTTCAGATTTTTTTTTTTGTTCCTGCTTTACTGTGTGCAAGCCTGTGAGTGTCTCTACCCCCTATTTAGTGTGCTGTACCTTTAAGGATATGAACAGGTGTATGTTGTTAGCAATTTTAGGAAAGTGATGTCCGAACCCCTGATATAAAGGAAGTTATGCGCTTGGAGTGGGTGGGGTGAGGGGGCAGGGTGGGTAGGAGTAAACCTGTGCCCCCAGAAACAATCAACTACAACTCTGGCCCTCCACTCCGGGGAGTGCCTTCCTTCCTTTCAGATACCAGTTTCACAGAGGTTAAGTAAGAGATAGTCACAAATGACTGCAAATATCTCCCGGCTAGAGTCCCTTCCTGGCAAATAAAAGTTAAACTAAGGAAAGTCAACCCCAGAAACAGAATCAAAACTACTTACTTACAATTCAATTCAAAAATACAATTCAATGTAGTCTATTAAATTACCTCCTTGATTTAAGGAAGCTTGTGATCTCTCTCTCTCTCTCTCCTCCCTCCCTCCTCTCTCTCCAGTGTTCCTCTACCCCACCCTGGCAATCCACCGCTGCTAGGCTGCTTCTCAAGCAGTTTCCTATTTCTTTCACATCTGCCCTCCTAAAGACCAGGACCCTTGTCCTTGTGCGGTTTGCTTCTGTACCTGTCTCAATGCTGAGCCACACAGTACGGTGTTCACTGGTCCCCAGGGGACTGCCAGTTGTGATGTCTGCAATACTTTCTCTGTTAGTAAGCATCAGGTCTAGTATTGCCGTGTTTCTAGTGGGTTTGCTAACTAGCTGCCTGAGAAACGCCCTCTGCAGGGAGTCTAGGATTGCCCTGCTTCAAGTCCTAACATTTCAGTAGGAATGAGCACACACACAGTTCCATGCTGATTCAGAATTTTATAACAATTTTATTTATTGTATTATGGCGCTTGTTTTTAAAAGTTCATGTGACTTTGGCACTACAGATGAGAGCAACTTACAGAAAATATGTGCAGTTCCACAATGTATTGTTTGCTGCACTTTAGTCAATTTATTCTTAGGCATAACTGTCATGTTTATTTTTGTTTATATTTATGCCATTCTATGTATTTTACACTCTGTATTTTTATATCAGTTATCTTTTTACCCTTCCCCCAGGATGCATTTGGAAATGAGTTTTTACCAGCACAGTACATCTTTCCTGGTAAAACCCTTGAAATGAATAAATAAATGAATATCAGGCTCTACCTTCAGGGGCATGCATACAGTAAAGTACCTATGTAAGTGCAAATATGCTAGTGATTGTATAAAATCCCATTAATAAGCAGATAAGGGACGGACATTACCATTCAGCTCATCTATCTCCCACAGCCTTGGCACTTTGCTCACCAAAGGTCTTCTTCAGGAGGCATGGAAATTGCACCAACTCCGGCTGGTTTTTTTTTTTTTTTTTGCATAATCTATTTATCCACTTCCAACCAGGCCTCCCATTACTTCGGGCATCCAAGCCTCACCCTCCACCATTCCCCCATTCTGCTGTCCGTTGCCCCACCACCCAACTGTCCCAACATATCCCTTCACTGGGAGGCCCCCTTCCTATGGGCAGCATCTGGGAGGGGAGATTGAGATACCCTTCGGTACCCCCTTGCATCTTGGTCAGGCGTCAGGGTACAACTCGAGGGCTTCTCAGCTTCACAGCCAGGGGAGGTGGGCCACTGTCATCCAGCTAGCATGGGTGGCCATTTTCCTTGTTCTGTTTCCCTCGCCCCTGCTGAATGCACACCACAATGTCCTCTCTTCTTGCACATGTGGCGTGTGGACATCCACACTGCAAAGCACAAGGCCAAATCTGGCCACTGAAGAGTCACTGAAGGGTGGTGCATTCACAACCTTCCCTGGGAGGAAAGCATCCAAGGATGCTCTGAGCCTCCCTGCCGGCCCTGCTCCTGACGCCCCACGCTCGCGAGCAAGCCCAGTTTGCCAGCGTGCCAGGCGATCCCCTATCATCCGGAGCACAGAGCCAGCCCATCTCTGGCTGTTTAAGTAGCCCAATGGTTGTCATAGAAACCAGTGAAACATGCACATAGCATGATTATTCTGAAAGTGACAGTGCTAAAGTGTAAAAATGGTGCAAAATTAATGTGACTATTAAAATTGCCTGCTGCACTTAGAGTCAACAATCCTCCCCCATTTCTGCCTACAAATGTGTAGGTAACTGGCAAAAGTTTTGTGAGTAAAAGTTCTTTAAATTTGATGGACTGCATCTGACTAAGGAGGGAGTCAGTGCATTGGGGCAGAAGTTTGATGTCTTTGCAGAATATTTAAAGTAGTAAATGGGGAGAGGGGTGCAGCACCCGATATATCAAATGGGAAGAGCACCCCTTCCCCCCTCAGCTAGTGATTAAACAGGAGTTCCGCATGTTTGTAGTTCATTTACATCACCAGGTAAGGAAAAAGGTCCAGCTCACCATATGACATGCAGGGGAAGATTTGGACCTTGACCCACAACTAACACACTAAAATCTGGCCAGTGGAAAACCATGTACACAAATGCCTGCAATCTGGGAAACAAGATTCCAGACCTGAAGGCAACAATGACAGAGGCTAAACTGGACACAGTAGCCATTAGCGAGATATGGTTCACCAGTAACCACACTTGGGAAATTTCAGTACCCGGCTACGTACTGTTCAGAAGAGACCGAGGTGAAAAAAAAAGGGAGGGGGAGTGACCCTTTATGTCAATGAAAATATGAAAGCTACAGAAATTCAGAATACACATAAGGAGCCAGAAGAACTGTGGGTCACCCAGTAAACAGGAAATGGGACAGCCATATGAACTGGGGTTCTCTACAGGCCTCCAGGCCAGGGGAAGGACACAGGCACATTACTGTTAGAAGATATCCAAAAAATGCCAGCTAAAGGGGAGGGTCTGATAATGGGAGACTTCAACATCCGCCGAACTAGACACATAGTAGATTCCCTGCAGGAGGAGGGCCTCAAACAATTGGTACAACAACTCACAAGAGGCAGAGCTATCCTAGATCTAGTACTGGCCAACAGGGAAAGGATCATAGATGTTCAGGTAGAAGGTCACCTGGAGGCCAGTGACCATCACATAATATGGCTCAATTAGGCCACTAGAACTAAATCATCCTATTCCAAGCCAGAAATATGGGACTTCAGAGGAATTGACTTTGATAAGATGGCCAACAGAGTTAAGCTAGCCTTGGCAAGAAGAAATACAGGTTAGGGGGTACAGGGAAAGTGGGCAAGCATTAAGGATGCAATACTTGAAGCAACATCCCATTGTGTTAGGGAGAAAAGCAAGGGCAAAAGATGGAGGAAACAGCTTTGGTTCGCAAAAATAGTAGCAGAAAAGGTCAGAGTCAAAGGACTGGCCTTCAGGAAATATAAGGGAATGCAGTGGAATGAAGATAGGGAGGTATACCAAACTTCTATAAGGGAGGCAGGGAAGGCAGTAAGGCAGGCAAAGGCCCAAACTGAGGAAACACTAGCATGAACCGTAAAAGAAAGGAACAATACTTTCTATAGATACATTAGTGAAAGGAGAAAGTCCAGAGTGGGTATTGTTAAGATCAAGGGGGAGTGTGGAGGAGGATCAAGGGAAAACATCTATCCTAAATAGATACTTCTGCTCAGTATTTACTGAGGAGAAGTTAGGACAGGGCCCACAGCTCAGTGCCATTAACACAGGGGGAAGGGAGGTGTGCACAAGTCCTTTCACATAACAAAGGGTCCTACAAGAGCTCGCTAAGCTCAGGGTGGACAAGGCAATAGGACCTGATGGCACACATCCCTGGGTACTAAAGGAGCTAAGGGTGGAACTAGCAGAGCCATTAGCAGAACTGTTTAGTGAGTCTCTGAGCACAGGAGAGGTCCTAGAAGACTGGAGAAGGGCTCATGTGATCCCGTTCCACAAGAGTGGTAGCAGGGAGGAGGCAGGGAACTACAGACCAGTCAGTCTTACCTCAGTAGAGGGCAAGATTATGGAGGCACTCCTTAAGGAAAGGATAGTGCAACACCTGGAATCCACAGAAGCACAGGATCCAAAACAGCATGAGTGTACAACAGGGAGGTCCTGTCAAACCAGTCTCATAGATTTCTTTGACTGGGTAACCAGAGTGGTGGACTACAGGGGTGCAGTTGATGTCACCTATCCTACTTCAGCAAAGCTTTCGATACTGTTCCACATAGAAGATTGATTAATAGCTGGTAGGCTCAGGGTGGGTCAGAAGTTGGTCATTGGGTGGTAAACTGGTTGGCGGCAAGAAACAGAGAGTGGTGGCAAACGGTATACAGTCAGAAGAGATACAAGTCACAAATGGGGTACCTCAGGGATCAGTCTTGGGGCCAGTCCTCTTCAATATCTTCATCAGTGACATTGCAGATGGACTGAAGGGTAAGGTTTGACTGTTTTCAGATGACACCAAGAGCTGCAACAGAGTAGATGATCCAGATGGTGTGGCCAGAATGAGAAGAGATCTGGAAAAACTGGCAAAATGGTCTGAAGAGTGGCAACTGGGGTTTAATGCAAAGAAATGCAAGATCATGAACATAGGGAAGAGAAACCCTGAATCTACCTATAGAATGGTAGGGGAGTTGCTGGCAATCACAAGGGAAGAAAGAGACTTGGGCATCATCATCATCATCACAGATGACCTGAAATTATCTAAGCAGACCACTAAAGCAGTAGGTAAGGCTAGAGGGATGTTGGAGTGTATTAATAGGAGTATCATAAGTCATAAGAGGAGGTAATAATCCCTCTCTACAAGACAGCGGTTAGGTCCCATCTGGAGTACTGCGTGCGGTACTGGAGGCCACACCTGCACAATGACATTAACAAAATGGAGGCAGTCCAGAAAAGGGCAACCAAAATGATGCCGGGACTGCATCAGAAAATATATGAGGACAGATTTTAAGGTAACTCAATATGTATACCCTAGAGCAAAGGAGGGAGAGAAGTGATATGATTGAAACATTCAAATATCTTAAGGGAATTAATAAAGTGAAAGAGTCTGACATGCTTCAATATAAGAAAAATAGCAGGACAAGAGGACACAGCAAGAGATTAGAGGGAGGTCGATTAAGAGGTAATGTGAGGAAGTTCTTTTTCACAGAAAGGGTGGTGAATGCATGGAACAGCCTACCTCAGGAAGGAGTGGATATGAATGCAGTGCAGGGCTTCAATCAGGCATGGGATAGGCACAAGGGAGCAATACAGATGAGTATGAATAGATAGGCCATTGACAGAGTAAAGGCCTATGGCACATTCATAAGGTAGAAAAAATGGGCAGGCTGAATGGGTCTTGTGGTGCCTATCTGCTGTCAACTTCTATGTTTCTATGTTACATTATAAGCTGTCACAAAAATACTGCAGAAAAAAGTTTGGTTTTGACTACCTAAAGAGTCGTTACAGTGATAAACTAAAAAAATAATAATATTTAGTCTATAAAGATCTCAGACTGCCGAAGTATTGGATCCTTTTGTTTCAGGTGCTCCACATTTTTTTTCAACTGGATGCTCATCTTTATAGAATTTCAATCTGTTACTGCAGGTGAGTTTTCTATGTGATCCACTTCTTTGTCTGTTTTTCTTATGGTTTTTGACTCAGTACTGGACATGTAAACCTCCTTTCCTCTCCCCTTTCTGCCTGTGATGCTCCCAAGACTCTCCCTACCTCCCTCTTCCTTCATTGTTCCTTCTATTTCCTGTCCACTCTACATGTCTTCTTCTGCAGTTTTTGTTCTTACCATCATCTTCCTCCACCCTATCTACCCTCCCTTCCTCATGCACCCCTTCCATGTGGGAGTTTTCTCCCTCTGAGCTCTCCCTCCCTGTTGCTGTAATCTGTGTGTGTGTGGGGTTGGATTCATACCTCCCTAGGCAATACTGCCCCCCTTCCCACTGTTAGTTCATCTAAGAAACATTTAAAACCACCCACTGGGTACTGAGGTTCCCTTCCTAGAAGGATGCAGTCAGTCACCTCTCTTTAGGCCAATATTCTTCCCTGTCAGTCCCCAGTACCCAGTGAAGCCGAATCCCTGCTCTCTGCACCATGCCTTCAACCAGCTGTAGTGCCCTAACCTTCCCTTTGCTATATACAAGTAGTACTCTCAGTGAATACTACCATATGTGCTGTTTAAAACCTCTCCCCAGTTCCCTGAACTGCCATGTACTATTCATACTCCAGCCTTCACCAGATCATTAATCCTTAGGTGGATAATGGCATCCATTTCCCTCCCTTAGCCAATGGTCCGAGCAATCTTTAGGTTCTGCTCTCCATCCCTCAAAGCCAAAGCACCAAGCAGGCACCTTACCTCCCTCTCCCCTCCCTTTCCTGCTCTGAAGTCTATCTCCCTCAGTATCATGCCCCCCACCAGCAGCTGCATTCTCTTCTGCTGGGGTCCTTTTCCACCAACCCTGGGGCCTTCCCTTCAGAGGTCCACCACATTCTCCCTTGCTACCAGTTTGGGTGCCTCCTCCCAGCTGTCCCATCTCGATAGAACAGTGAAGGAATTTCTTAGTGGCATCCTATGCTTCTGCTTTTTTTGCTTCTGTTTTAGATAGGTTGCAGTGACTCCCTGTACGCCCTCATGAATCAAGGACCATTTTTCATCCACCCATGTTGCCCTGAGATTTCCCAGATGCCCTCCCAGTTAACCCCCATTTTGTTGAACTCTAGAATACATGTTTTAGTGTATGGCACCTCCATTCCAGTATCAGTATGGAACTATACTGCACCATTTCCCAGTGACTTTGCCACTGACATATTCACAGTTTGTCAGCACTAAGTCTAAGATGGCCCAATCCCTAGTCAGTTCCATCATCATCACCCTGGGTTTAGAACCCATCTTCGACTGCATCTACAAGTATTTAGTCCCCCTCTTGTACCTCATAGTTTCTACTTATCTTACCACCCTTTCCTACCCCATCTCTTACACATCTCCCCCCACACACTTTCTCCCCATGAGGTCTTACTACCTAAGTCCTTCCGACCTACTTGCTCCCTCTTTGGTGCCATATTCTTTATGATATACCCAGTTTTGTGGAACAGAGTTGATACTTAGATTGATAATCAACTGTTATCTTTGTTGTGCTTTGATATGTGACATGTACTATATCCTTAAATGCTATAGTATAATATGCACTTACTTTCACTTCTGTTACGAAGTACATTGGAATGTTTCTCCTGTCACCTCAAATTGCTCAAACTGTTATCCATTTTAATTGTATCCCTAATATGTTGTACTTTTACATTGTACTGTGTCATCACTGTTTTTTCCTGTTGCTGATGTAACCTCCTGGGTCATGCCTGAAAATAGTCACTTTTGTGTCTAGTGTCTGGTTATCAAAAACGAAATAAAAAATTTATGATGCTCCAATCCACATTGGCAGTTTGATGTTACCTGCTATTACCACCTCACCTTTCTCCTCAACGTTCCTGACCACTTCCATCAACTCCCGGTCTGTGGTTTCATCCAGATTAAGTGGCTGATGCATTACTCCCACTCTTATTTTCTTCCCTCGCCCTGTCTGGATCAGGACTCATCTTGACCCAGTGCCCCCACCCCATTGTCCTCCCTTGTGGCAATTATCCCTTCTTTAATGTAAAGCACCACCTCTCCCCCTAACCCTTTTCCTATAATTTCTGTAGAGGGTGAATTCTAGAACAGAGAGGTCCAAGTCATGGTTTGGGGTCACTCAGGTCTCAGTGACCACCACCAAGTCTATTTGGCCCTCCAGCATCATGGCCTGGAGGTCATCCATCTTGCTCCCCAAACTCCTGGTGTTGATGGATGCCACCCTCCCCCACATGCCCCTTTCCTTTTGTTCCCAACTTTCTCTGGTTGCCCTACTGACCCCCGCCCCCAGTTCTCCACCCAAGCCTTACCTCCATTGTGGGGAAGTTAATAGAGACCATTCTAAAGGAGAGATTGGTAACCTTTCTGGCTGATAATGGTCTCCAGGATGAAAGGTGACATGGGGTTGTCTCAGGGAGATCCTGTCAGACCAGCCTAATTGACTTTTTTGATTAAGTCACAAGGGCACTCGACAGGGGCCATGCCGTGGATGTCTTGTATCTGGATTTCAGCAAAGTCTTTGACTCGGTGCCACATGGAAGGTTGCTGGGCAAACTGATGAATCTAGGGGCCGGGAAGAAACTAGTGGGGTGGGTCAGGAGCTGGCTGCAGAACAGACAGCAGAGGGGTAATTGTAAGTTTAGTTTAGTTTATTAATTTGTTAGAGCACTGTATTTCATTATGACTCTAGGCACTTTACACATACCCAGATAACATAGACAGAATTTAAACGAAGATAAACATAAAAAAAAAAATTAAAGACCAAGCATAACCAGTTAAAAGGAGGGAAAGCTTTGCTAAATAAAAAGGTCTTCTGATCCCTTTTGAAGACACTAACTGTGAGTGCCTCTCTAAGCAACCAAGGCAGAGAATTCCACAGGGTGGGTGCTGCAGCTGAAAAAGGCCGGGCACCGGATGAGCTTAAATGAACCCTGGGAATCACTAGGAGGCCCTCCTTCGCTGACTGGAGGTGATGAGAAGGGTAGCAGGGCTGTAAGAGGTCTTGCAGGTAACCGGGCCCCGGACCATGTAGGGCTTTACAGGTCAGTAACCCACAGATACACAGAAGGTGATGGCTGATAAGGACCTTATGGCCTACTTAGTCTGCCCCTTTTCCCTACCTAATGCATTACTGCAGACCACAGTTGATCTGTGGCTTTCCTCTCTCTTCCCTATTGCTAGATTACTCTTATGTCCATCCCATGCATTCTTGAATTCCCCTACCATTTATGCCCCCCACAACCTCCACAGGGAGGCTATTCCAAGCATCCACTTCTCTTTCTGTGAAAAAAGTACTTCCTCAAGTTGCCCCCCTATAGCCTCATATCATGCCCCCTTGTTCTCTTACACTTTCTTTTCTGAAAGATGCTATCCTCCTGTACCTTGTTTATCCCCGATGTACTTGAATGCCTCTATCATAACCCCCTCTCTCCTCTCCTCCAGGGAATACATATTGAGGTCCTCTAGTCTTTGCTCATATAACTTTTGGTGCAGTCCTTGCACCATTTTTGTTGCCCTTCTCTGGACTGCTTCTATTTTTGTCTATGTCCTTCCAGAGATGTGGTCTCCAGAACTGGACACAGTACTCCAGATGAGGTCTCAATAGTGATCTGTACAGTGGCATAACCACCTCCTTTTTTCTGCTGGTGATACCTCTCCCTATGCACCCTAGCATCCCACTGGCTCTCCCCACAGCCTTCTCACATTGATTGGTTACCTTTAAGTCATCAGATATGATTACCCCCAGGTCCCTTTCTTGACTGGTGGCCGTTAGTACCTCCCCTCACCTTGCACTCCTCCCTAGGACTTCTGCACACCAAATGCATGATTTTACTTATCTTTGCATTGAATCTTAGCTGCCAAACTCTTGAACACTCCTCAAGCATGTTTAGGTCCTTTCTCATTTTTTTCACCCCGCCCAGAGTGTCGACCCTGCTGCAGATCTAGTGTCATCTGCAAAGAGGCATACATTCCCCTCAAGCCCCTCTCCAATGTCACTTATGAAGACATTAAAGAGGACTGGCCCCAGCATGGATCCCTGTAGCACCTCGCTAGTTACTTCCTTCTCCTCAGATTGAACGCCATGTACCACCATCCTGTGACCTGTAGTTTCTGACCCAATTTAGCACCCTAGGACCCATCTCTGTATCTGTGTATCTGTGAATCAGTGAATGCCTGCAACAAACACTGACCTGCCACTGGAAGTCCCCATGGACAGTGCAGACAAGATCCCAGATCTGATAGATGAAATCTTATCAGCAAAAAACAGAGCACACTCACCACATTTAGACTGTGAAAGGATCTAACCAGCTGAAGACAGGATGGTTTACACAACCTTTCGACAGTCCTGAAGAGCTGAGCTGGTTTCCTGGACAGGAACTCTGCCTTCTTTCAGAAAGTTGCCATTTGACATGCTTTATAATTAGACATCAAAACAAACTTGTCCCCATCAGACCGGGGGATCCCTGCCAGCAACGCTTCAACCTTCAGCCCTCATGTTCAACTTCTTTAGAGTCCCATCAAACCATGGAGATCCCTGATGTGAGGTGAGGGGATGAACATGGACTGGTGTGATGGAGTTGAGGGCATCGGTGACAGCCTTATTATAGGTTGACACCAATTCCCCTGGCTTCTTGCAAGCTCTCATCACACCTGATAAATCCAGCACCGCCATAAGACCTTCTGGGGTCAAACCCTCAAAGGTCAGTACTGAACCATCTCCATGGGGGAGGTCTATTGGGGGGAGTCTTCAAACAAGAACTTCATGGTATAGTGGTCCGGCCAAATGACCAGTTCCACTATGAGGTCAGTGACCTCTAATCCCAGTGAGAAGACGAGGTCCAGAGAGTTGACTATGTGAGTTGGTTGTAGAGGTAACCACCTGTGTCAGGCCTAATGATTGTATTAATCAGAGGAAGTGTTGTCCAAACAGAGAAAGTACATAGTGGATCCAAGCATTGAAGTCATCCAGAATGATCTGTCTGGGTGACTCCAACACCAGTCTGACCATAAGAAATTTCTTCTCATGTCCTGGAGGGCGATAAATGAGAAGGATCCTGCAGCCTGCATCTGCAATCTCTTGGACAGCCACATATTCAAAAGACCTTGTTGCTCCCGTTGAGACATCCGTGAAGTTCAAGTCTGACTTAAAACAAATAGTACCCCCAATCCTTTCTCAGGCAGTGAATCACTGAGAACCCAGCAGGAACCACCAATTCCAATACTGGGCCAACATTTTCATCCAACTAGGTCTCAGTGATGCAAGCCAGGTCAACTGTAGAGACCATATCAGCTATAATAGCTGCTTTGTTTCTAATGAACCTGGCATTGCCTAACACTGCCTGAGAAGGACAGGTAAATGAGGCTGGTCCTTTGGGTACCTGCCCACCAAATGTGGAGCCCTTGGATATGGGAACAAGTC
Organism: Neoceratodus forsteri; assembly: GCA_016271365.2. Taxonomy (NCBI): domain Eukaryota; kingdom Metazoa; phylum Chordata; order Ceratodontiformes; family Ceratodontidae; genus Neoceratodus; species Neoceratodus forsteri. The sequence goes on along the minus strand of CM057457.1, from coordinate 386,995,511 downwards.
AGGAGGGACTCTTATCATGAATTAATTTTTCTCCATGGCACCTCCTAGCTCTCACCACTCCTATCTGTCCCCCTCCTGCATCATTTCTGAAGACCGGCCTCATGGACCTCCTCAGCCTCCTTTTTTGGACATTGCCTAATGCCCTACAGCGTCCATAGACGTCAGGTGACAAAGAAAGGCAATCAAAGAGGCAAAGGTCCTGGAGCTTGGATGAGGAACAGCGCCTTCTAATGGGAGCCACTGGCCAACACATTCTAAGTTCACAACTACTCATATTATAAAAGTAAGTTAAAACAATTTAGACCTACACACTTCTAATCAGCTTCCCTCCTTAAAATAAGCACTACAGATACAGCAACCCAAACATAAAATACAAATCAAACAAAATAAAATACAAGTTCAAATTTACACAATAATATCTAGAGATAAAATATCCACTCATATATTGCACGCCCAATTACATGCGCGAGTGCAGACACACACACACACACACACACATTCAGTAACACAAACCACTCACCAGCACCTCACTCACTCCAACTGTATCTAATATATCACAAACAAATAATCCCTCCAACTGTATAGAATTATGCAAGATATCACACACAACAAATCGAGTCAAGTTTCAGGAAGTCCAAGATCCAAGGAACAATAGTCAATGTTCATATATTGGTTTAAGTCCCATAATGGACATAAACAGAAACCAGTCACCAGATGAAAGGTCCAGAAATGACTTTAGAATATTGGTCACCACAGGAAAAATCAGAACCCAGAGGAGCAGTTCCAAATACAGCAGTATAATACATGGTCTCTCACCCCCCACCACCACCACCACTGAACTACAGCACTTGAGGTAACCTAAGTTCAAAGTTACACAGCCAGCCTCCCTCATGGCCCCGTGCTCACCTCGGACTTCGGAATAGCCCCAAGATCACCAGTTCAGCACCTGCAGGAGATGAAATAAAGAAGTGCAGTTCAGTTTGCCATAGAGGTCCCAGTTCGGGTCATGTTCAGGGTCCTCTCATGGCCTTGTGTACACTTTCTGACATACTCCACAAAAGGAACAGCTCTTCTAACCTGCAGTGCTGGTCACTTCTAAAATTCCTCCTCCAAGGGCCCGATGTGGTAGCCTTCCGCCGCAGATCAAAGTCGCTGCAACCACAGACCATGGCTGCCCAAACACTCTCTCTCTCTCTCTCTCAATCAGGGAATGAAAAATTGAGCAGAAACTGACCACCAAAGCAGTCTGGAGAGACTCAAACCAAGACCTCGTGACCAGTGGGGTACCTCAGGGCTCAGTACTGACTAGTGTTATTCAACTTCTTTATCGAGAACATAGCAGAAGGGATCAAGAGCAAAATCAGCCTGTTTGCAGACGAAAAAAAACCTGTACAGCAATGGACAGTGAAGAAGGGAGGTAAGAACTCAGGGAGGATCTGGCAAAACTCGAGTACTGGTTAAGTATATGGCAAATGGGGTTTAACGCTAAGAAATGCAAGTTCATGCACCTAGAAGCCAGAAACTCCAGGACTAGCTACTGGCTGAGGGGAGTGCAGGTATCTATTTTGAAGGAGGAAAAGGATCTAGTGGTGCTAGTCACAGGGTACATGAAGCTTCTGGCGCAGTGCCGTAGAGCAGCAGCAAGAGCCAATCAAATGCTGGGTCGCATCTCTAGGAGGGTGGAAGTCATCCTGCCACCGTACAGGTCACTGGTGAGACCACATTTAGAGTACTGTGTGCAGTTCTGGTGCCCCTATTTAAACACGCATTTGTCAATGCAGTATGTTGGCTTTCTGGTATTAGCACTGGTAGTACAGGAGTTAGAAATGCAAAATAGGAATGGCAGTGAAGTAAAGAAGTAACACCAACACCCCCCCCACAGAGACTGAAAGACATTGGAAGTGTGGCTTTGGGTCGGCCATAATGCTTACGCCATTCCACTTCACCCCACCCTGCAGAGAGCGACAGGTGTCGGGCTGTGCACTGGGGTCTTCAGCCCTCATGCTCACCCCATTCCATAAGGAAATAAGCTAAGATGGGTGCAATATAGGAGAATGGGGTGAACATTAGGGTGACAGAACCCAAGGCACACCTCAATGCCCGTCAGTGGCTGTAAGGTGGTGGTAGAATTCTGAGAACATTATAACTGATGAATTCAAGTTACATCCCCGACGCCTGTCAGTCTCTACAGGGTAGGTGCATGGGTGGAAACCTTAACACCCTGGGTGTTTGTTGATATTTTCACTCCAAATTTTCAACATTGGCTTTTTGGGACCCCACCTCATGAACAGTGGCACTGTCATTTCATTAATCAGTCCTGAAAGGTGATTTTGCACAGTGACCACGAAATCACCTTTCGGAACCAAATAACAAAATGAAAATTACTAATTTCATGAGATGAGGTCCCAAGAACCACATGTTGGAAATTTGGTGCCAAAAGTCAAAAAAATGGTTGAGATATCCACCTAAATTGAAACCTCCCCCCACTGATGCCATTATACAGCTTACCGGCATTTCTTCAGTTCGCGGTCGGCTTTGAAGAGTGCAAACGTGTTCCCACTCTACCAAAGATTGTGGTGCCGACCTCCAGAGGTAAGTATGGGGTGAGGTGTGTGTGTGGGGAAGTGGGCGTAAGGGGCCGCAGACAATGAGGGACCATTTTCTTGTTTACAGATAAAAAAGAAAAAAAAACTTTGGGGAATTTTTTTTTTTTTACAGGTTACAGAACTACATCTGGGCACACTGGGGTGGGCTTCAATGTGTCACCTGGTTTTTTGGGGGACTGGAGCTGATGGGGATTGGGCACCCGTCGGCAAAGAAAGTGTGTCTGGTTTGGGGGCATGATGCAGAGGGGACTGGGCACCTTGGCAGTTCAAATGAAACTGGGGGACATTATGCTGATAGGGATTGGGCACCCTATTGGTAAAAAATTTAACTGGGGAAGGGCATGCCAACAAGGAGTTCGCACCCCCGGAGTCGGCTTTCTAGGAATTGTGAGAGGCGGACAGTGAGAGCTGCCACCATGTTTATTAAAATGTTTCACCAGGAATGGCATGTAATGGAGGCGTGTCAAATCTGCTGCTGCAATGATGAGCCTGTCTCTCATTGCAGTGGCAAATTTGTTTCAAGTTGGTGGCACTTTCTGCAACTGTTGTCTTCGGCAGCATGCTCACTGGTTGGCGGCTGAGGGACACACCAACTAAAACATCCCTGGATTCGCCACAACACTGACACACCTTTGAAAGTACTACTACAGTGCTACTACCGCAAGATGTTGCTTGCGCATGTGCACGCAAGCCAAGTTTCAAGTGTATTGTTCTTCCATTAAAATTTCATGACAAAACTTTATGGACATTACAATGAATACAAAGTGCATAAAAAACATGCAATTATAAAACAAGAGGAATGAAAAAAGGAATCAATCTAAAATACATTTTATAATAGAATTATGACTGGCTTGTATGGAGAGAATACAGGCACAGTCAAGGCTCTGTAAAGAACCTGTGGTACAATAAAAACAATATTTTTTTTATGTTCTTCTTAATCTCTTTAAATGAGCCTTTTTTTTATAACTTATTATAAATATTAAAAACATTCCAATCCTAATAGCTTCATCAACTGTCCCTGGGTGCATCAGGATAAAAACTGGGTCATAAGCTAAATCAATATATTTTGTCAGAAAATTCTTGAGGTATTTATTTCGTGCATAATCATATAAGGGGCACAGTATAATAACATGTAAAAGAATCTCTTAAGAACATCTATTGCATAAAACATTTTTTCTCATTTATGTCAAGTTGATTTAAAAATCATTTCAAATACATATATTTTGACGTAATTAATCCAAATCTTGCCCAGGTAATGACTTTCTGGTATTTACGGGCAAGGGGAATTTGGAGATAGACTTCTAAATTTGAATCTATTTTGTTTTAACTAAGCCATAAGGCTTGTCTTTGGGTGCGAACTAAGGACATTTTGCCTAACAGATGCTAAGTGAAATATTTTCCTTTTTACTGTAGCTTTGTAGGATTCGTGGATCTTTATGTTAAGGTGATGATCACGCCATAAGTGTGAGAAGTCAGAGTTATCTAAATTATATAGAAGTGCTTTTAACCATGGGGAATAAAAGTCCTCAGTATACCATGTTTCTTTTTCCTTAACACATAATAAGGGTAAGCCATTATTTTTATTATTTATTATTCTAAGCCAATAAACAATTAGCTTTAGTTTGATCAGTTCTGCCAGGGGAAGTCTACCTAATTCTGTCCTAACTATGGAACCAGTCTTAGAAGATGGAACTTGTAGAATGGCTTTATAGTAATAGAGTAGTGGCAATTCCAATTGTGGAACCTGTTTTATTCCCCATATTTCACCCCCATATAAGAGGAGGGGATTAATTGTTGCTTCCCCTGCCATAATTGCTGGTATTACTGAGGATCCTCCATAGTTATAGTTAAACCTTAGTAGTGCTTTAACTATGTGATTAGCTTTAGCAATTTGATCTTTTATATGCAGATTCCAAAAATTTTTGGCATGAAGCATTATAACTAAATATTTATAAGATGAAACAATTTCGATATATTTGTTTTTATAATAAATCCTTGGTTTAATTTTTTGATTCCCAAACGACATCAGTTTTGTTTTTTCCAAGTTTATTTCCAAATGTAGTTTGTCACATTTGGTTAACAATTGGTCAAATTTATTTTGTAAACCTTTAGCGGACAGAGAGAGAAGTATTAAGTCATCTGCATATGCTAAGGAGTGAACATGTAGATTCGGGCCCGGATATTCAAACTGCGCCACTCTGAGGCGCAAGCCCTTGCGCTGCTCAAAATAGTTGCGCAGGGGTGTGGCCGGGGCGATATTCAAAGGAGTTGCACTATTGAGCAACTCCTTTGAATATCACCCCCCAGCCACTGCCACTGTGCATGACGCAGTGGAACTTGTGCCACCGCAAGTTGTCACAGAGTTCAGCATTAAACTTGTGGTGGGCGCAGTACCATTCGCCATCTGAAATTCGATATTCAAAGGTGACATGCAAATGGGGCCATAATTCATGCAAGGTGCAGGGGCCATTTGCATGCCATTGCTGTCATAGATTGCGCCGATCTCGAGACTTGCACTGGCCGCCCACCGAGGCAGCAGCTGCTCGAGGGACGGCGCACCTACGCAGCCCGATCGCGGAGCATGTATGCAGACAACAGCCCCCAAACATCTCTGATGCCCGATCACAGAGCAGTATGTATGAAGACACCCCCCAAACATCTCCCAATGCCCGATCATGGGCGAGTATGTATCTGAACAACACCCCCAAACATCTCGATTCGATCGCGGGCAGTATGTATCAAGACACCTTCCCCCAAACACCTCCGATGCCCGATCGCGGGCAGTATATCAAGACAACCCCCAGTGCCCGATCGCGGGCAGAATGTAAAACAACCCCCAGTGCCCGATCGCGGGCATAATGTAAAAGCCCCCAACGAATATCTCCCTGGTGGACCAGTGGACTGTAATGCCCGATCGCGGGCAGAATGTCAGTGACAACCCCCACAAACATCTCCCTGGTGTCTCGTGTCCCCCCCACTCCACCCACCTGAAGCCCCTCCACCCGCTCCCCGACGGCGGCGGAAGCAGCATCCACCGCCTGCCGCGCCCGACTGACTGTCGATAGGGCTGCCGCCCATTGGTGCAGAGCTAGAGCCAATGGGCGTGCAGCCATACCGCTCTACACAGTCAGATTTGTGAATCATTCACAAATCTGGACTGTCATGTCTGGTATGGGCTGCCGCCCGTGGCTCTGCTCTCCGCAATGGTATACCGGCTGATCGATGGCGGCGGCCGGATGGCGGCGAAGTGGGATGCCGCCACGCGGCTGCCGGAGAGGCGGGGTGGAGGGCTTCATGGGTTGGTGGGGTGGGGACACTGAACACAGGGAGATGTTTGGGGGTTGTCACTGGACATTCTGCCATGATCAGGCATTACTGATCACTGGACCACCAGGAGATATTCGGCTGAGGGGCTTACATTCTGCCCGCGATCCGCACTGGGGAGTTGTTTCACATTCTGCCCACGATTGGGCACAGGGGAGGTTGTCTTGATACATACTGCCCACGATCGGCATCGAGCTGTTTGGGGGAGGTGTCTTGATACATACTGCCCGTGATCAGGCATCGAGCCGTTTGGGGGTTGTCTGATACATACTGCCCACGACTCGGGCATCGAGGCTGTTTAGGGGTTGTCTTGATACATACTGCCCATGATCGAGCATCGGGGAGATGTTTGGGGAGGTGTCTGATACATACTGCCACGCGATCGGGCATCGGGGCTGTTTTGGAAGTGTCTGCATACATACTGCCCTTGATCGGGCTGGTGGGGCGGCACAGGGACTGAGTTGGGGGCCAGCCACGGGTGGAAGCTGCTGTGTTGCACCCTGCAATGCAGCTCACCCATGGTGGCCCTCAACTGATCTTTTGACTCAAAGTTGGTGAGGCACAGGTTGGGGGTTGTGCCTGCACAACTCTGCACAGCCCGACTGAATATCGGGTTGTGAAGATTATGCATGGTTCCTCCCCCTCATGTTGAGCATGCATTCATTTGTGTTGCGCTGTTGCTCAGCCTGTTTTCAGTGGCGCAACTGCCTCCTGCTGAATATCGCAGAATGGCGCAATGTAGGACTTGCACATGCACAACCCTGTTGCGCATGGAGCAACCCTTTTGAATATCTGGGCCTCATTATTTTTGGGGAATCCAGATAACTATTTAAATTGAGGCTTGAAATGGAATCTATATAAATTGAATAATAATGACACCAAGAGGCAGCACTACTTAACCCCTTTCTTGGAAGGAAAATAATCAGAAATAGATCCCATTTGGTCATATCTCACTGCTGAAACAGTATCAGTGTGCAGAAGAAAAATGGGGAGTAACAAGGAGTAGGGGAGACCGCATTTCTCAAGAATTTCCCAAAGAATCCCCCTATCCACGGAGTCAAACGCAGCAGAGAATCAATAAATAAAACAATCAAATTCATTTTTCTAAATCGAACATATTTCTCCAGAAAATGAGCCAAAACTAACACATTATCAATGGTTGAAACCCCCTTTCGAAATCCTGCTTGAGAGTTAGAAAGGGGACTTTTTGTATCCACCCAGTGTTGTAGTTGAGTTAGAATAATGCTTGCAAAGATTTTACCTACAATGTCCAGAAGGCTTATTGGTCGGTAATTACTAGGTGAGTGGTATGAACCTTTTTTATGAATGGGGATTATTATGGGTTTTTTTTTTCCAAGAGGAGGGAATACATCTTTCTCTTGAACAAACATTGAACAAGTTTACTAAAAATGGAATCCAGAAGATGTGATTTTCTTCAAAGACTTCTCCTGGTACCTTGTCAGGCCCGGGAGCTTTGTTGTTTGCTAATTTAGAAATAGCTGATGCTACATCTCCAACTGAAATAGCCAGGGGAATATACAATAGTGAATAAACCTCACCAGGCATAGTCCTTTCCAAAATACTAACAGAATCGTTATTAAACAATTTAGAGTAGTAAGTTACCCAAGTTTCTTTGGGAATATATGTTGTCAGGGTGGTTTGATGAGATTTGACTCCCCTTGCAACCATGCTCCAAATCACTTTGGCATCAGTTTTTGTTATAATTTGGTGCATGGATTCCCATCTTTTTGGGGTAAACTCAAATTTTTTTAAGATTCAGGAATTTTTTATATGCTCTTCGAGCCCGAGTTAGGTTAACGTTATCTAAACAGGAGGGATTTTAAATATTCTCTCTGATTAATTTCCCCAACTTATGTTTTTCTTTCAAGCATTGTGAATCAAACCAAGTCAATGAAGAGGTTTGTTGAGTGATGTTGACATGAATTTCAGATGAGATGGTGGAGAGTAGCTCCTCAAATGTTCTTATAATAGTCTGACTAGAGATGTTTGAGTACAAGGAATTAGCTAATAAGGTTGAATTAGAGGAGTAAAGAATGTGTTCGACCTTCTTCATAGTCTTATAATTTATGCAAAGTCAATCCTTCCTTGTTGGAACTAAAGGAGCAGGGTATTTTTTCATCTATTACTGTTTTTTTATCTTTTAAAATGTCAAAACTAACCATCAGCACAGCATGGTCACTTTCAGGTTTTGCTATTATCAGAAAATTCTTTACACACTCATAACTTTCTAGTGAAATTAAAATAAAATCAATATCGCTATTCCCTTTCGGGGAATAGTATGTATGTGTCCCACCTGGGTCTCCCAATTCTCTTCCATTCAGGATCAGCAGGTTATTTTTTATAATAAAGTCTTTTAACTTATGCCCAGCCATATTTAAACATGTGTCTGCAGATTTTCTAGGTTTTAAATCACCCATATACATCAGAGATTGAAGAGATCGAAGATTGTCAAAATTTGAGATACGGGCACTAAAATCTCCTCCTACCAAAACAATATCAATATTTTGATTTACATATATGAAGTCAATAATTTGCGATAGTTGAGCCCATTGATTTTCCAAAGTATCTTCTGGGAGGCCTGGGGGAGCATATACATTTACGAGCAAGAAGGTGAGTAGGTCCCATTTTATTACATTTAATAGAGAGACGTTTCTGAAAGCAGCTTGATAGAGGACTTGAATACCATTTCTAATTCTAACAAAAGTAGTTAAACCTCCCTTTAATCTGCCATATTTTTTTACCTCTTAATGGTGGTAAACTGAAAGCCTCATAGCCGTTGAGAGATACTTCTGCCAGCATCCATGTTTCTTGGAATAACATAATTTAAAATTGTGTAACAAATTCACTCCAATGTTAAACTCTCTCTCCAATGTTTTATGGGGGAAGAAAGATATTGTGAAGGACATCATCATGAGACTTCGGTATTCTCCGGGTTAAAGTTATTGGTAATTACAGAAAAGTGGAGATCAATCAAATGTATGTGCACTCTATCTAACAGATAAGCCTTGGACAGTAATTCCCTAAATAAAGGTAAAGATTTTATTTCTGTGTCTATTTGGGTGTCAATATTTTCTATATGAGCTCTCCTAATAGACCCTAGCTCCATAGGGGAAATCTCGGTGCCTGTGCAAACCGTAAGAAGTGACTTGATAAAAAGGGAAAGTGACTGATTGTTTTCCCCATCAAATCTTTTGACCCCAAACAGGGACAGATAGTTAAATTGGGGCTTTCTATCAAAGTTCCAATTTAATATTGATAAAGTGGAGCTTACATATTCCAGAGTAAGAGAAAAAGGAGATACATTTTCTGTCCCATACACCTGTTTCCAAATGGTCGACCAGTTTACAGGAGAAGAGACTGAAATATCTAAACTGTTTAAAAAGTGTTGTTTAGCCCAGATTGTTTTGCTAAATCTATGTCAGATAAAATGACATACACTGGATAGTTAGGCACTGTTATGTGTCGATAGACACACCTAATACTATTCACTATCTCTGGGATTTCTAGCTCTGATTGAAACAAATAAGTCATTAATGCAAAGAGTGTTTCATTTGTTTCATAAGGTTTTAGATAAATATTTTCAAGTATGAAGACCACTTCATTCCCTGTGAAAATAAGATGATTACTAATGGAGGAGACAGGTGTAGGTGGATGATTGATGGGGTCATGTTGTAGAAAAAGTTTTGAATCTGCTCCTGAATTTGAATTACCCTTATTACTTACTGTCTCTTGTCTTTGTGTTTATTTAGATTTGTGTGTTCTTTTGGTAAGGACATTTTTGGTAAATCACCAGAATTGTCCCCGATCAATTTCCCCACAAGGTCTTATCAACCCTATTTAAGTTAATCTTGTTAGAAACTTTCCCTGATGTTTTCCGAGGTTTTTCCTTTTTGTTATGTTTAAATTGCTTTTTATTGGATTTATTAAAATGTCCATCTTTATTAGCTAATGATCCATTTTTGTTCTTAGTTGATTTCTTCTTTTTTAATTTTTGGTGAAAGGGGAATTAAAATAGGGGAGAAAGAAGGTCTTTGAGTTAATATATCATGTTTATTTTTCCCCAGACTTTCAAGTTTATTATTCAGATTGGATGTAAAATTGATTAGGAAATCAGATAATCTTTCAATGTGATGTTTTAGACAATTATAAGTCTCTAAAAGGACTATATTGGCCAGTATTGAATGAGTTAATGCTTTAATCATGTATTTTGATATCGTATCAGGGCATTGTTTTAAAAATTCTGGGTCTATTTCTATAGCTTCGACTTCCTTATATAATTTAATAAACATTTTTTCTGGAGATTCAGCCAGTAAAAGTGAATCTAATGAGTGACCCAAATATTTATCTATACTACTATGTGTTTCCCCTGGACTAAAAAATTAAATCTGTGTAGGATGCAGTGAAATTTCTGGGTCTTGGTTAAAAGTGTGAGTGACACAATCATTCGAAGATTGCATTTGGGGTTAACCTATTTTGTGAAAGTTCCAGCAGATTTTTCTTAAGAGTTATGTAAAAAAAAAATCAGTTATTTTTCCTTGATGGGTTTGCTTAATTTTTGGGCATGTTCCATTTAAGACTTTTTTCTCCCCTTTAGTTTTGGGTCCTATGTTAGGAAAAAATGAATTTGCGCATTTAATATTATTTCCTTCTTCATTTAAATCAAATTTCGGGGAATCATTTAAAAGCAATGAGTCAGAGATAGCTAAATGTTTGGCCCGCGTACTTGAGAGTTCGCTATGTTCTGTCTTTAGTTCACTACATTCCTTGTTAATATAAACATTTTCTGTTTTGGGTTTGAGCACCAATTCCTCCTTAGGCAGGTACGGGGAAGTTGGAGAAGAGGATCCCAATAAATCCTTAGGAGTGGAAGCAGAAATAACTAAGTCCTGCGTAAATACACAGCCATTTTTCTTTTTCTTTTGTAAACCATTTTGTAGACTATTGCAGTTTTGTAGTCCCTTGTTACCAATAACACTGTTACTTTCCTTATTTTCAGTGTGGGTAATAATCTTTCTCCTCTTTCCCCTCCCCTTGGAATCTTTATGTACTATCTTTCAACTGCGAGTATACATATTTAGGTATTAAATATAATTTGTACCTCAATATAGGATTTAAGGTTTGTTGCTTAACAGTAGGGAAAAAAATTAAAAAGTATACACTCAGGTCACGTGTCAAAAGTCCCAAATGTTTCCAAGGTTATTTAGATGATACTTAAAAGGACACTTTCTTTGTTTATTTCTAGATAAATAGTCCTTCTTAGAACCCCGCAAAGTCCATAGAGTCAATCTCAAATTGTCCAATATGTGTAGTCAATACGTAGAAAAGTCAATATTTTTTTTCACCTCGCGTCTGGAAGCAGCTCTGATTGAGTTCACTAAGAACAGAAGATCCACAGAAGGAATCAATTATTTTCAATGAAAATGACTACCAAAAGAGTAACTTGTCCACAACCAAATTCGGCTTTCGTCTGGAGTTTAGTGCTACTAGCCCTTCAATGAAATGTGAAATTTGGAGATTAAAGCTTCTTCTCAAGTTCTTTTGCCTTTTTTGTTAGTTTTGTTCCATGAAACTCAGTGGAAATCCATGGAAAACTCAATATAAATGTATATATATATATAAAGAACACAATAATAAGTAATGGATAGTGAAAGAGGGAGCACTTTAAGTTCAGACTAAAAAACAAACTTTGTGGTAAATTACACCCAAGTTTTTTAAAACTACCAGAAGGGCATAGTTACTTCTATGGTGAACTTTATAAAAGAGGAGTTCAAAAATAAAATAAATAAAATTTAAGATAATTCAAAGCTTACTTTCCATCATTAAACTAAATGGCTCTTGGCCTGACAAACTGGCTATAAACTCCAAGTGTTATGAGGGAGAAATAATCAATAAGCAGATGCTGGAAGTCAGGCCAAGTTTATTTCTAGCCATTAGGAGGACCTACACTTTCGCCGGTGCGATGGCAAGCAAACTGGAGGTCTGTTTAACAATTTAGGCAATGTTAAGAAAATGCACAATGCTTGGTAATGTAAAAGTCCAATCTTAAACAAAGGCTAAGTAAAAACTGCAGACCATTAACAACGGCCCACAAGCCGCAAGACGACACGCCAAAATGCAGGTAGAAAAAAAAATAACGAGCTTAATTATGGTACGGCTGAGTGTAACGTACAGGTAAAGGTGTGTTTATGCAAGGTGTTCACGTGACAGTATTAACATATGGCGTGAAAATTTAACTCATTTTTATAAGTGCAAACACAAACATTTAAATAAATTATTTATAAGTATAATTCATAAAACCAAAAATGCAATGGAGTTAGCACAAGGACGTGGTGCTTCCATACTCACTTCAAATCACAAAAACATAAAAAAGTAGAGCACACACCTTTAATAGCAAGGGCACAGGTCTGTTAGAAAATAACTTTATTCACATATGCCAAAAAACTTGACGCATTTCGGATGTAGACCCCTTTCTCAAACGTGAAACACCAACAGTGAATGGTCCCTTAAATACTCTAACTAATTAATTACAGCTAGTATCATTAATTGAAACACCACCGTGATTGATTAAAACTACATACTAATAATCTTAAATATACAACTTAAATACATATAAAACACTTAGTACTATAAGATTACAATTACTACACTGTTTCAAAATACATTAATCCAGACTTGTTCTTAGAAAATAATTTAAAATCTAGGCTTGTAACAATAAATATAAATCAAAGAGAACAAAACAAGAAGATAAAGGAAGGGGGGTTGGAAGAAAGGTATATTATAGAAAGGAAGAGAACATGAAAAGGGGGGTTGGAAGAAAGGTTTATATAGAAAGGAAGAGAACATGGAGAAACATATCTAACCCTAAAACCATGATTTTCAACAGCACCTTATGTTTTATCAAAAAGCTTACGATCTATCTTAGCATATCATTCAGAAATACACGTTATTCAAAAAAAATATATATCTTTAATGTAAATCAAAAAACATTTTTTTTAAAATATCTCCAAATAATATAAAGACGCCATCAGATCTCACATATTTTATCACTTATAACTAATAAAGAGGAAACAGATCATCATTAACCCCGATCACAAGGCGTATACCACTTAAACTTAATACAGAAGAAACAGCTCATCATTTTACCCTGATTGCAAAGCATTTACTACGACACTATATTATCTGCATCAATTGCGATATTAACTTCATAATAAACTATCTAGTGTTAGTATACCGGTAACATTCTTGTAACTTTATTACTTTTTAAATATCTAATGTCACTTCTTTTCTTTTATCTTTCCCACAAAGGAACAAACATTAATAAGCAAAACGAGGGAGGGGGGAAGGATTTGGAAAATTTAAAAGGATATTCAATCTCTACAGCTTTATGGTACTACGACTCGTATCCAAAGCTGCATATTCCAATACAACCTTACTTATTATATTCAAAACAACTTATTTTACAGCCCCGATCGCAGCCCCTATTCAATTCAATTTCCAATAATTCCTAACAATTCTTTTAAAAGGCATCACTACACTTAGGCTGTTTTTTATTCATTCTTCTTTGTTTAAGAAAGGGTTTTAAATCAAACCCCGTATTCAGTCCTTTGTTTTTTGTAGCATTCAGATTAATAATCCAGAATGCTTCCCGCTTAAGTAAAAAATCATTAAAATCCCCCCTCATGGTTTATGTTGTACTTTGTCTATTCCAACAAAGTGAAATACATGTTCTTCATTATTTTGAGCTGTAACTACATGTGCAGCTGTAGCATATGTCAAGTCAGCTTTCTCAATAGCATTTAAGTGTTCTCTCACTTGAGTTTTAAAATTGCGTTTAGTTTTTCCAACATAAAAGCTGTTACAATTGCAAACTGCCATGTATATTATCCCCTCCATATTGCAAGTAATTAACTGCCTGATCTCAAAAATTCATTCTATGTTACCACAAGTAAACTCTTTGCATTGTTTTATCACCGGACAAATCTTGCAGTTTTTACAGGGATAGCAACCTACTGTATCTTTATGTAGGCACGTTCCTATTCCCTTTGTAGTTTCATAGATACGTCTTTTGTTTTTTAAAATACCTCATGGGTTATTTTTCCAGTTAAAAACTCTATCATTAGCATAATCATTTTTGTCTCTAATGAATTTAATCTGTTTAGCTGCTTTAAGTTCATTATCCAATTTGTTGCTAGACTCTTTCAGTTTATTGTTCAAGCCTTCAAAATTCAAATTATCCTTATATTGTAAAAACAGATTAAATTCATTAGAGACAAAAATGATTATGCTAATGATAGAGTTTTTAACTGGAAAAATAACCCACAAGGTATTTTAGAAAACAAAAAAGACATGTATCCTTTGACTTAGTAGTGCTAGTGAATCTGAAGTTGAAGAAGAAGTTAACCAATACCATTTTCAACAAGAGAGACAGGAACCAGCACCTCCACATGTACCGCAGAGAAGCCTGAGATTTCAAGCCGGAAGAGAAGGGGGTTATGGCGACCAATCAGAAAGACACGGAGAATGCGGAGAGGAAGGAGGGTGAGGAGGACGCCGAGGACGGTATTTCACATTGAGCAGATACAACAGGAACAGGCGGTGGTAAATGAGACAGAAAAACAGGTAATAAATCTTTCTGATCACGTACTGACAGACATAGAGAGGAAAGTACTGGACAATGGTTTGGAGTTTGTACCCACTACGTCAGCAAGTAAATTTCACATGATGGTGAATTTAAACACTGCATGTAGAAATTTGAATTTGAAATCTTATTTTTTTACAAAAAATATATTAATGGAGAATGCAGTTAATAAGGACTGTGGTATTTGTAGACCAGTATCAATGTACAACCTGCCACCCTGTCCAGCTGTGAAAGTATTTAAACAACTTGTGGAAAATGATTTGGACAAGTTATTTAAAGATCCCCCAGTATGTCATTATAATAATTTAAGTAAAGAAGAAAGAGCAGCAATACATACGCTACAGAACAACACCGCTATTGAAATTAAAAAAGCAGATAAAGGTGGATGTGTGGTTATAATGAGCAAAGAGACTTACATGCGAGACGCTGAGGGAAAACTTGGAGACAGTAACTTTTATAAGAAACTAAGTTACGATCCAACTTATGAGTTTAAAAGCAGTATTGATGAGATTGTGAAAGAAGCTGCAAAACCGGGAAATTAATCAGAAAGAATTATAATTTTTAATTATGGAATCACCTATGAGAGCCACATTTTATCTGCTACCTAAAATACATATTTGATTAATCCACCAGGAAGACCAATTGTTAGTGGAACAGGTTCATTAATGGGAAGCCTCTCACAGTTCATTGATTTTCACTTAAATCCATTTGTTACCACTTTGCCATCATATTTGAAGGATACAACAGATGTGTTACGACTTGTGCAAGATATGGATTTGAGTGATAATGACTATTTGGTGACAATGGATGTTGAGTCGCTATATTCAAATATTCCACATGAGGGTGCCCTTGATGCAGCTGCCAGTTTTCTGAATCAGAGACATGAAACAGAGATTCCTAGTACTACATTTATTCTGAAGTTGTTAGAATTTGTGTTAAAAGATAATGTCTTTCTATTCAATAAAGAGTTGTTTTTACAAGTTAAAGGGACTGCTATGAGGGCTACATGTGCTCCCAATATTGCAAATTTATATATGGGGGTTTGGGAGAATGGTATAGTGATAAATTCAATGAGAAATAGATTTTTGGATAAAATCAATATATGGAAACAATATATTGATGATTTATGTTTTGTTTGGAGGGGTATTTTGGAAGAACTTGCACAGTTTGTAGATTTTTTGGAAAGTACAAATTTGAATCTGAGATTTACTTATACAGCCTCACAAGAAAGTATTTGTTTTTTAGACCTTAGAATTTATAAAAAGGTAGTTTGGGGCTAAAAACTGAAATATATAGAAAACCAACAGATGGTAACACTATATTATGAGCAGAGAGTTGCCACCCTTGGCACACAGTCAATAATACACCAAAAGGACAATTTTTAAGGACTTGTCGTAATTGCAGTGAAGTGGCGGGATTCGAGGAAGGAGCAGAAGAATTAACAAGATGATTAGTGAACAGAGGTTATAGTGATAGGTGCATTAAAGTAGGAAGACAGTATGCTGAAAGCACAGCTACAGCAGAACTATTAAGGGGAAGAAAAGAAGAAGTGCAGGAGAAACAAGAAGAAAGATTTAATTTTGTTACAACTTTTTCAATACAAGCAAAGGAAATAGAGAAGATCATTAAAACCCATTGGAATGTTTTATCTAGTGATATAGGTTTGAGAGAGATTGTTAAAAAGCCACCTAGAATGGCATATAAAAGAGCTAGTACCTTAGGGGATAGATTAGTGCATAGTCATTTTGTTGAAACTACAAAGAGAGTAGGAACGTGGCTACATAAAGATACAGTAGGTTGCTATCCCTGTAAAAACTGTAAGATTTGTCCGGTGATAAAACAATGCAAAGAGTTTACTTGTGGCAACATAGAACGCAATTTTGAGATCAGACAGTTAATTACTTGCAATATGGAGGGGATAACATACATGGCAGTTTGCAGCTGTAACAGCTTTTATGTTGGAAAAACTAAACGTAATTTTAAAACTCGAGTGAGAAAAACTTAAATGCTATTGAAAAAGCTGACTTGACATATGCTACAGCTGCACATGTAGTTACAGCTCAAAATAATGAAGAACATGTATTTCACTTTGTTGGAATAGACAAAGTACAATGTAAACCACGAGGGGGGATTTTAATGATTTTTTTTTACTTAAGCAGGAAGCATTCTGGATTATTAATCTGAATGCTACAAAAAACAAAGGACTGAATACGGGGTTTGATTTAAAACCCTTTCTTAAACAAAGAAGAATGAATAAAAAAACAGCCTAAGTGTAGTGATGCCTTTTAAAAGAATTGTTAGGAACTATTGGAAATTGAATTGAATAGGGGCTACGATCGGGGCTGTAAAATAAGTTGTTTTGAATATAATAAGTAAGGCTGTATTGGAATATGCAGCTTTGAATATGAGTCATAGTACCATAAAACTAGAGATTGAATATCCTTTTAAATTTTCCAATCCCCCCCCCCCCATTTTGTTTATTAATGTTTGTTCCTTTGTGGGAAAGATAAAAGAAAAGAAGTGACATTAGATATTTAAAAAGTAATAAAGTTACAAGAATGTTACCGGTATACTAACACTAGATAGTTTATTATGAAGTTAAGATCGCAATTGGTACAGATAATATAATGCCGTAGTAAATGCTTTGCAATCGGGGTAAAATGATGAGCTGTTTCTTCGGTATTAAGTTTTAAGTGGTATACGCCTTGTGATCGGGGTTAATGATGATCTGTTTCCTCTTTATTAGTTATAAGTGATAAAATATGTGAGATTTGATGGCGCTTTTATATTATCTGGAGATATTTTTAAAAAAATGTTTTTTGATTTACATTAAAGATATTTTGTTTTTTTTGAATAACGTGTATTTCTGAATGATATGCTAAGATAGATCGTAAGCTTTTTATAAACGTAAGGTGCTGTTGAAAATCATGGTTTTAGAGTTAGATATCTCCATGTTCTCTTCCTTTCTATATAAACCTTTCTTCCAACCCCCACATATTCTCTTCCTTTCTATAATATACCTTTCTTCCAACACCCCTCCCTTTATCTTCTTTTTTGTTCTCTTTGATTTATATTTATTGTTACAAGCCTAGATTTTAAATTATGTTCTAAGAACAAGTCTGGATTAATGTATTTTGAAACAGTATAGTACTTGTAATCTTATAGTACTGAGTGTTTTATATGTATTTAAGTTGTATATTTAAGATTATTAGTATGTAGTTGTTTTAATCAATCACGGTGGTGTTTCAATTAATGATACTAGCTGTAATTAATTAGTTAGAGTATTTAAGGGACCATTCACTGTTGGTGTTTCACCTTTGAGAAAGGATGTGGTCTACATCTGAAATGCTACAGGTTTTTTGGCATATGTGAATAAATACAGGTTACTCACCTGTAACAGGAGTTCTAGGAATGGTACTGTATATGTTGTTCATCCACACTGTCTGGCAGGTTCCTTGCCGCTTTAAATCTTGCCAGAAGGTCTTCAAGCTGGCTCCTCCCACCCACCCGGGTGGTAAAACTCTTGGCTCCACCCCATGACGCCAGATCTAGCTCGCTGGAAGCCAGGTTGTGCGTCGAAGCCGGGGAAGTCGGGTGGGTCATGTGGATAAACAACATATACCATTCCGAACAACATATACCATTCCTAGAACTCCTGTTACAGGTGAGTAACCTGTATTTCTAGGGACATGGATATGTTGTTCATCCACACTGTCTGGCAGACTCCTAGCAGTTCTCCAGGAGGAGGGAGGCAAGGTGCACACCCCTGATACTTACTTGAGAAACAAGGACTGAAGAATCGAGGCTCCGAAACCAGCATCCCGGCGTGACTCAAGGTCGATGTGGTAGTGGGTGATGAAGGTGTGTGCTGACTTCCAGGTAGAAGCCCTGCAGATTTCCTGGATAGGGACATCCCTGCAAGCAGCCACCAATGCAGCGGTATGGCGGGTAGAATGAGCTCTTATCCCTCTGGGAGGCTTCATGCCCGCCAACCTATAGCAGAGATCTATGCAGGAGGTAACCCACCTGCCTATCTTCTGCTTGGCTGCAGGTCTGCCAGGTGTGGCTTCAGTGTAGGTGACAAACAGCTGGTGAATCTCTCCCCGAACTTCAGCCATCCACTCCTTATAATAAGCAAGCACTCTTCTAGGGTCCAAAGTATGGAGCCTATATTCGGCCTCCGAGGTGTGATTGGGGTAGAACACTGGCAGAGTCAATGCCTGGTTAAGGTGAAACTCTGACACCACCTTCGGAAGGAATTTCGGGTTGGGGCGCAGGATAACCTTGTCCCTGTGGAAGACCAGGTAAGGAGACTCAATGGAAAGTGCCTGGAGCTCTCCCATCCTTCTGGCTGACGTGATAGCCACCAAGAAGGTGG
This sequence comes from Neoceratodus forsteri, assembly GCA_016271365.2. Lineage (NCBI taxonomy): Eukaryota > Metazoa > Chordata > Ceratodontiformes > Ceratodontidae > Neoceratodus > Neoceratodus forsteri. Next base: position 386,976,544 of record CM057457.1, on the reverse strand, counting down.
TCTTCCACGACAGGTGAGAGATGTCACACCTGTGCATCGGTTCGAATGGCCTGCCCATGAGCTTAGCCAATACCAGCAGTAGATCCCACGGAGGTGGAGGTTCTCACACCGGAGGGGATATGTGATCAAGGCCTTTGAAAAAGCGCCCGACCACCTTCTCCTGCGCCACCGACTGCTTCCCGGCCTACGCCCGGTAAGCAGAGATGGCTGCCAGGTGCACCTTAAGGGTCGTCAACCGAAGCCCTTGCTAAGAAAGGGACCACAGGTAGTCCAGAATGCTGGCCAAGGAACAGGAGGAAGGGTCCAGGCCCTTGTCCTGACACCAAATGAGAATCTCTTCCATGTGAAGGCGTAGCATTGTCTGGTCGACTCCTTACGGGACGCCTCAACGACGTTGAGGACCTCGTCAGAAAGACCCAAGGCCTGGAACTCCAGCCACTCAGGAACCAGGCCGTCAGGTGCAGGGATTGAAGGTCTGGATGGAATACCTTCTCCTGACTGACTGAGATCAGGTCCGGGCGAGCTGGAAGCCTCCTCGGGAGCCTGGAGCTGAGACTGAGGAGATCTGGATACCAGAACTGGCGGGGCCAGTCTGGGGCTACCAGAATCACCTGTGCCTTGTCCCTCCTCATCTTGAGAAGCACTTTGTGGATCAAGGGAAATGGGGGAAAAGCGTAGAAGAGGCCCAGGGTCCACGGCCTCAAGAAAGCATCCCTCTGCAGTGAACCCAGCTGAGGGGGACGGGCATGAAACAGTCTCAGCTTCGCATTCTCCCTTGAGGCAAACAGGTCCACCTGAGGCGTGCCCCAGAGGGAGAACAGATCTTGTACTACCTCCGGCAGCAGAGACCACTCGTGGGACGCAGCCCCGATACAGCTTAGGGCATCGGCCAGGGTGTTGGAGGCTCCTGCCACATGAATGATGAGAAGATCCGCCTCCAGGCTGCACACGAGTGACCAAATGCGGAGAGCTTCCCTGTACAGAGGCATGGAGCGCGTCCCACCCTGGCGGTCTAGGTAGTACATGGTCATGGTATTGTCCATCTGGACCTGAACCACTTGACCCTGTAGAAATGGAGCGAAGGCAGTGAGGGCTAGATGAACCGCTCGAAGCTCCAGCAGGTTGATGTGGCATCGGACTCCCAAGGGGACCAGAGGCCGTGCGCTCTGTGCTCCCCCAGATGGGCACCCCAACCCATCAGAGAGGCAGCGGTCGAAAGAGAGACCATCGGCTCGGGGCGGACAAACGGGATGTCCTCCTGCAGATGTGCTGGAAAGGTCCACCACTGGAGAGCGTTCCACATCCCCTGGGTCACTGTAACTAGCTGATCCAGTGGATCGAAGTGCTGTGACCATTGGCTGGCCAGTCCCCATTGAAGGGGACGCATGTACCAGTGGGCCCAACAGACCACGCTGGTGCAGGCCGCCATGAGGCCCAGGAGGCACAGGAAGTCCCAGGCAAGGCGCGATTGCCCAACCTGAAATGATTGGGCAAAGGAGGAAAGAACCTCAGCCCTGTCCACCGGGAGCCGTGCTCAGGCTTGTAGAGAGTCGAGCTCTGCCCCGATGAATTGTGTCACCTGCTTTGGCACGAGTTATGACTTGGCCTCGTTGATGAGGAGGCCAACCTGAGAGCAAACCTGGAGGGCCAGATCTCTGGACCACTCCACCTCCGCTCTGGAGGGGGCTGCAATCAGCCAATCATCCACGTAGGGGTACACCCGGACCCTACGGCGCCGCAGGAATGCTCTCACCACTGCCATGCATTTGGTGAAGACCCTGGGAGCTAGGAAAAGGCTGAAGAGCATGTAAAGGAACTCGTAAAGGGATCCCTCCGCTCTGAAGTGGAGGAATCTCTGGTGGGACAGACGGATTGAGACGTGAAAGAACGCGTCCTGAAGGTCCAGGGAACAGAACCACATGCCTCATTCCAAGGATGGGATTATCTGAGCCGGAGTGACCATCCTGAAGGTCCGAGACCTTAGGAACCTGTTCAGGTCGTGCAGGTCGAGAATGGGGCACCAGCCCCCCATCCGTTTTGGGACCAGGAAGTACCTGGACACAAACGCCGGGTCTGGAGGAGGATCCGCCACCTTCCTGATCACCTCTTTTTCGAGGAGCAGGGAAATATTGGTTCGGTGGGCCGACAGAGAGGCTGCGGACCCTGTGGCCTCCCGAGGGGCAACAGCTCGGAAGGGTGGGGCCTGCTCGAACTCCACAGGCAGACCCTTTCCTACCACCTACAACACCCAACGGTCCGTGGTGATAGCAGACCAGGCGGAAAGGAAGTGGTGGAGCCGTCCCCCCATGGGGGAACCCAGGGGGGAGTGACGAGGCTGGGGGCGACACCCCTCAACCCGTCACTGGGCAGGCTTGGAGGAGGAACTGGCCGAGGGACCTCCTGGGCCTTTACCTCCCTGATTCCTATTGGAGGAAGCCGTGGGCTTGGGTTTGGGATGCCAAGTGCGAGCCTGTTGGCCCTGGTGCTGGTGGGCCGATGTGCCACAGGTGCAGAAGGGCGAAAGGACTTGTGCTGCTGCTGTCGGCGGCCTTTGTCCTTCTGGGTGGAGGTGACCGAGTCCAGAGTGGCATTGGACTTCTCGATCTGCTGGAGGTGACCTTCCACTCCAGGGCCGAAGAGGTCTGTCCCCAAGAAGGGGAAATCCGCCAATTTGTGCTGGGTATCCGCCGTGAAGGTGGATATCCTCAGCTATGCTCTGCGGTGCATGGCCACCACAGCCGCAACCGATCTGGCACAGGAGTCTCCTATGTCCACAGCCATTTGGAGCTGCTGCTTAGCCACTGCCCTACCCTGGTCCCAGACCTGTTGGACCATGGTCTGCAGGTCGGCTGGGAGATGAGGGATCACCTCATCCAGAAAGCCCATGAGGATGTGGGAGAAGTGTGCTATCAGCACGGCCAAGCTGGCCTGGCGGAGGCCAAGGGAGGACACAGCGTACACCCTACACCCGGCATAGTCCAGCTTTTTGGACTCCTTGTCAGGGGGCTTGTCCACATCCCTAGCGTTCCCGGAATGCCGGAAAATGCTGTCGGTGACCAATCCCTCGGCAGAGGGGTGTTCCGAAAACCCGGGCAAAGAGCCGGTAGGGACCGCATACTTCCTGGCCATCCTGGCCGAAGGCGCAGGGCAGGAAGCAGGCCACTGCCAAAGCTCCAAGGCTGGGCCAACAATGGCCTCAGCCACCAGAAAGGCCTCCATGGGGGAAACTCCTCGGTCCAGTATCTCTGTCAGGGGATACTTGGCCTGTTTGGATACAGGCTCGAGCTGCATCCCGGTGGACTCCGAGATGAGTCGAAGCAACCCCATGAAGGACGATGGGCTTTCCTCTAATGACTGGCCCCCCAGAGGACTCCAGGTCAACCGACCTGGAGAACAGGGAGGAGTCGTCGGACTCGGAGGAGTCCGCGAAGAGCTGCCTGGGGCCTGAGCCACCCTCCACCTGCCGAAGATGGTCAGGAGTGAGGGTGACCAACAACCTGTGGGACAGGCCTTGCCCCGACCGAGAGTCCTTGGTCGGTGCCCCCAATTTTGGTTGTGGAGGCGGAGGTTCCACCACAATCGGTGGGGCAGCAGGTTTCGGCCAAACAACTGGCCCAGACTTGGGCATCTTGACTACTGCGAGGGGTTGTTTCGGCTGTTCGGGTGACAGCCACTTGATGGCCGGGGAAGGTGTCGGCATCGACTTGCTCCTAGGCAGAAGTAACTGCTGCCACATCAGGTCCTCATAGCATCGACGCAATTTGGGCCGAAGCCTCTCCTCTTCCGAGGAGGAAGACGAGGATGAGCGGTGGCGCCGCTTACCTCAGTGCCGAGACCGAGACCGCCAATGTCGACGGGATCGGCTGGACTGAGATGAAGTCCGAGACTGAGATCCTCGGTGTTTCCGAGGATGGGTCTGGGAAGGAGCAGGGGACACCCACTCTTCCCTTGGCTCGGATGCCTCAATCGGGGACTGCTGCATCGGAGGCGCAGGCAGATCCTTAGTCTCCACTGGGGGAACTGGTGAAGAAGGGTTGTTGGCCTCACCAGTTGACAGCCCGTCTGATGGGTCGAGGAAAATCTCAACCGCATCGACGGGTGTCTCAGTCGGCTGGCCTGACAGGGACGCAGTGAAGCCAGCGGCCTTAGCCGCAACCTCGACTGAAGTCAACAGTCGGGTGTCCGGGGAAGGAGACCTCTCCTGCTCCCACTAACGCCAATGATGGGACTTACCCTTAGAGTCCTTCTTTTTGGACAGAGAGGAATGTCCTGATAGCCCCTCTCCCTTTGTGGAAAGTGATTGGCAAAGCTCCTTGAACGAAGCTGAATACGAGGTACCCAGAGAGAGCAGGATAAATGCCGCGACCGAGGAAGAGGATGATGCGGCCTGGGCCGCCTCTTCCTCGAGGGCAATCATCTGCTCGAGCTGCTCAGCCGAGCCAGCCGCTGCGGTAACTACTGTGGGCCTCCTTCGGCGGGTAGGCGGCTATAAAATTGCCCCAGCTGTAACCGGGCAGCGCGGTCCTCCAGGACATTGGCCGAAAATGAATGGCATGACTCGCAGGCCTACGGGTCGTGTTCTAGGCTGAGGCAGTAGACGCATGTGGAGTGCGGGTCCATCTTGGACATCTTCTGCCCACAAGGGCACTGCCGAAAACCAGGAGTCGATTTGTCCATCGCAGCCGTGAAGGAGAAAGATGACCGAAGTCTTGAAAACTTTAAAATTAGTTTTGGGCGAACCGAAGAATTAGGATCCAGTCTATTATGCAGAGCGTTAAAGAAGGAACCTGAGCTTCCAAGCAGTAAGGAAGATCTGGCGTCATGGGGCGGAGCCGAGAGTTTTACCACCCGGGTGGGTGGGAGGAGCCAGTTTGAAGACCTTTCGAAAGATTTAATGCGGCAAGGAACCTGCCAGACAGTGTGGATGAACAACATATCCATGTCCCTAGAAAGTTCTTTTGTAACAGACCTGTGCCCTTGCTATTAGAGGTGCATGTGCTCTACTTTTTTATGTTTTTGTGTTTTTTATAATTCATAAAATTTAAGATATGTCACCCAGGTTTTAAATTTATGAAGCTGTATAGAAAACAGACCCTATAAAAAAAAAAAAAACTAAAAAAAGGGAAAAGGCAGAACACCGTTTATATTTTCCTTATGATTCTGGTTCTAAATCTATTTTTTCCAAAGAATCGTGCACGTGTCACAGGCTGGACTCTGGCGGGTCACTTCACTTTGAAACCAGTGCACCGTCTCCCTCTCCTGCAGCCGCTCCGAAGGCTTCCTCTTTTCTGCTCACACTCCGACTCCGTGACGAAAGCTCCCAGCCCTGGTCCACCCTCACAGTTCTTCCTCCTATGAGCAGAAAGAGAGCAAGAAGGAAAACAGCACACGACTGCGGCCAACAATAAGCTCGTCTGGAAAGGAGACTAGCTAATAAGGCAATGATGGCATACCTTTTGTAAATATTTGTTAGGCAAAGTCGCCCTGCTTCCCTATTCTTCTCCTCAAAATAGGGATTGCGTACTTGGGCATCCGTCTCTCACACCACCAACTCCAACAGCCACTCACGCGCAAGCCAACATAAAAAGGATGTCAAATTACTGGAGGGGGTGCAGCACAGGGTGACAAAGATGATCCTAGGACTGGGGAAAAACCCTATGAGGAAAGAGTGAGGGAGATTATCATGTACAGTGTAACCCATTTATAAGAACATGTAATTCCCCACCCTGCCCCTTCCTCCCTAGAACTGAAACCCACACGGTGACCTCCCACAATACCTCACACCGCCCCCTTGATTAATCCCTTGCCACTGGACCGGAAAGGCTCAGCACATCTTCCTTATCTACACGCACTCAGCCGGTTGCTACCCCTCTTTTCTGAGCCAGGCACTCTGTCCGGGTGTCATGCCCTGCTTGCCACCAACTCTCCCAGGTCATCTGGCGTGGCACTTAAGACAGATGTTACTCTGTCCGTTAGGCTTAAACTGCTCCTTATCAATTTGTAAAATGCAAACGACCTCTCCTTTGCACTACCACCTGTATTTCTCACAGTACCTTATTTTTTGCCATGCTTGTATAGCACATGTAAACAATGGCTGTTTCATCATCCATTGGTGTTTGTACAGTACAATTTCAAATATATACTGTTTGTACAGTTTAATCAAATGTGTATATTGTGTACACTATGATGTATCATGTCGCCGCATTGTGGCCCGGGTCGTGACTGAAAATGGTTCCCTGCATCAGTTCACCTACCAGGTTACCAAAAACATAAATAAATAAATAAAAATGTTCCTATAAAACGGACTGTTACTAAAAGCTGGCTTTGAAAAAAGCAATACCAACAAATGACCACTTGGTGGCGCCCGACTCCCACAGTGTAGAAAAATTGCAATACACGGAGTTCTCATTGTAATATCTTTATGTGAAAAAAAATGAATTACAAAGTTTAAAAACACAGCAATTGCACTGTCTGCGATACAGTATTGTATAAATGCAAACAGTGTTCTATGGCTTACTTAAAAAAAACAGCAGTCAGCTTGTGAAAATCAGATAGTACTGTAGCAAGCATAAAAACACACCAACAAAGCAATCAGTTTTTAAAAATCAGTACAGATCAGTACACCATACACTATGTTAAATTCATTGCAGAAAAAGCATAATTACCCCTGCAGTTTAGCAAAGTAGTCCGTGATTTTTTGTTGCCTGTTGCTACCAAGGGAAAGTTCATCTAGAAAGGCATCAAACTGATTGAATGCAATCAGGTTTTTTTTGTTTGTTTGTTTTTTTGCTGAGCACATATAGTCTGATTCATTCCATACATTTGTGTGTACCTGTCGTACGGATGGTGGTTTGACCACAGGCTGGTCTTCCTCCTCACTGCTATCATCATTTTGTTTATTAATGTCTCAGCAGATGTCTTCCTCAGTTATTGCACTGGAGCACTTCAGTCCATCGTCAATTGCTATGTCCTGCTCAAATTCTTCATTATTAAGGCCATCTACTGGAAAGCTCTCTTATGGCAGAGTTTGGCTGCTGCTTCCGGCACCATCAGAGGCATCCTGAGTTACTTGACTTTCCAGGTCTGTGAATCCAGCTTTTTGGAAACCGTGTGCTATGGCCCCCCTGGGTCAGGCCCTGCCAAAACAAAGCTGCTTGCCTGGCCTTCCCCACCCTCTGATTTAACTTGTCTTTTTCTTTGATAACCAGGTATGGCCCCAGCAGTGACCCAAAGCACTGGGGAGGTTAAGTCACTTGCTCAGACTCACACAGTATGCAAGTGAAGGTAATAGGAATCAAACCCAGATCTGTTGGATGTACCAGGCTCATTCACAACTCATTACTCTAACTGCTAAGCTATAATACCAGCCCAAACTTTTGTCAAACAAACTGTAAAATGGTCACAGAGCTGTCATACCTGATAATAGGGAGATAGCGCCTCTCATGCTGAATTTGTCTTTAATGGGGAACAGTCAGTACTATCAGCCCCACCCTTTCTAAATATTATAAGGGGCGAATTCCACAATGTGGCATCCTAATGATAGGCGCACTGCCACCAGTGCACAGATGGCTGGAAGGGGCTGCACAGACCAATTAGTGAGGATCAGGAAGGATGGGGGGTGGGTGTAGAAAAGGTCAGAGCAGGCAGAACCACTGAATTAATATTTATGTTCTATATTCATGAAGGAGGATGGGCAACTACCTCAGGGGATGGGAAAGGTGGGCAAGGGGGGGGAGGTGACGGATGAGGTAATCACAGATGGCAGGGTACTGGAGGGTCTAAAGGTACTAAGGGTGGATGAGACACTGGGACCAAACGGCATACACCGCAGGGTGCTGAAAGAACTGGCAGAGAGGGCCACTGGCAGACCTGTTCAATACCTCCCTGGATACAGGAAGCATACCACAGGACTAAAGTATGGCTCACATGGTGCCCCTCCACAAAAGTGTCCCAAAGGATGAACCACGCAATTACAGACCAGTAAACCTCACATGCACTGTGGGGAAACTAATGGAGACAATCCTGAAGGAGTGGCTGGTGTCCTATCTGGAAGTCAGTGAACTCCAGGACAGACAGTAACATGGGTTTGTCTCAGGAAGATCCTGCCAGATCAAACTGGTTGATTATTATGACTGGGTACTGAGGGAACTGTACAAGGGCCATGCAGTGGATGTCCTGTATTTGGACTTCAACAAGGCTTTTGATTCAGTGCCTCATGGGAGTTTGGGAGGAAAGTTTAAAATTGTGGGGGCAGGGACAAAGATGGTGAACTGGATCGAGAACTGGCTGTAGTGGAGACAGCAGAGGGTGGTGGTGGAGGAACTCATCTCCTAGGGCGGTGATGAGCGGAGTACCACAGGGCTCAGTACTAGGCCTGATGCAGTTTGGGTTATCCATAGCAGACATTTCACATGGCATCAGGAATAAGATCAGTCTGTTCACTGATGATACCAAGATAGGGCAGTGGTGGATGACATAGTGGGATGACAGGGGTTGCAGGACAACCTGCCTAAACTTGAGGAGTGGTCAGAAATGTGGCAGTTGGGATTCAATGCTAAAAAGTGCAAAGTACTGCACTTCGGAGCAAGGAACCCAGGGAGGAACTACCATTTGGGAGGGGTTCAGTTAGGTACCACCAAGGAGGAAAATGATCCAGGGGTGGTTATAACAGGGCAAATGAACAACTCAGCACAGTGGAGGAAGGTGGCAGCTAAAGCCAACAGGATGCTAGCATGTATTGCGAGAGGAATCTCCTCCAGGTGAAGGGAGGTGATCCTGCCCCATGTACAAGTCAGTGGTGAGGCCACACCTGGAGTACTGCATGCAATACTGGTGCCCATATCTGAAAAAGGATGTCAGATTACTGGAAGGGGTACAGTGCAGAGCAACAAAGATGATCCAAGGATTGGAGGACAAACCCTATGAGGAAAGGCTGAGTGAGTTAAATATGTACTCTCTGGAGGACAGAAGGGATCGGGGGGACATGATTGAGACTTAAATACATAAAGGAGATAAACAAGATCAGTACAGAGAAGGTATTTCAGTTGAGGATGGGGAGGGTATACAAGAGGACATGGTCTCTGATTAGAGAGGGAAGATATAAGAGAGAAATGAGGAGATACTTTTTCACGGAGAGGGTTGTGTCCAAGTGGAACACTCTGCCCCAGGAGGTGGTATCCTGTAGCGCAATGGGCAGTTTGAAAAAGGGATGGGCCGGGGGGGCTAAATATGAGGTGGGAAGGGTGGGCGGCAACTGCAATGTAAGGGTTGCTAGCTGCACATTTAAGCAGACTTGATAGACCACGTGACCCATTTCTTCTGGCAGTTTTGTGTGTTCGATTATAGTTGGGGCAGAGGTTAAGATTTTTTAATTCCCTTTGGGCCTGGTTGAGCACCTGAAAGTCTATTCTGTTCTACATTCCCTGTGCTACCAGTATGGAACTCCTGTGCCTTGTAAAACACTTAGGGATACAGTGTTTGAAAATCATGTTGGTTATGTGTTGCTCTGCAAATTGCCTCACCCTGGCTTCCCCCTCTTGTTCCAGCAACTGGTCTCCTCTCACCCATTATATTTTCTAGTCCTTGGCCAGGATACCTATACTGCCTAAAAGCTAAGCTGTTTTTTTATTATACATAGAGGTTGGAAGAGATATTTTCTCCCCCAATACTAACCTTCGCAACACTCGAAGCTCAAACTGTCCCCTATTTAAAATTCCCCACTGTCGCACCTCCTTGGGTCAAAGGTCCTTCGCTTTCCATGCCCCTGGGTGGCTAAACTCTCTACAGCCTGACATCTCCTTGCTAAGCTCGATTGGTCCTTCAAAAGACTGCTGAGACAGCAGCTAATAGAGAATGCCAGCTGTACCTGCTTCCAATAACGTCTTATGCATGTTCTCCAGACTTCCCCTGACCTTACACTAACCCACTCCTGCAGTGCCTTCTATTCTTGTGCCCCTCCCCAGCTTCTTATCATCTCACCTCTGCTCTCAGTTCCCTACACACTCCATCCACCCCACCACCCTCCCACCACCCTCTTCCACTCCCACCTACCCACATCAATTTCCTGCTCGCCCTCACCTCCTTCTCTCAGTTGTCCTATAACCTATTCTCCGCCCCAGCTTCCTCCCCCTGATTCTTTTTCCTTCTCTCCCTCACTCCTTCCCCGCACTTCAGCTGTCATTTATTTATTTACTGAAATCTAGGATTATAAATACCTTTGAACAGGAACTGCTCGTTTATAAAGGTTCCACGTCTAGGAAATGGTAGGTAAACATACATACAAAGGTTGAATAGGATAATACATGATTACATAGTAAAAATGAAGAAAAAAAGAGCAAGAGGCTGAGGCATAGTTTAATTACAGTACCTCAAAATGTGCAGGGGCAAACTTTGTGAATAAACTTAGAAGAAAACTTGGTAATAAGCGCTGTAGGCGTGTGGATAGGGAGGGCATGGGTATGCAGACAGGAAGGCCATTGTCATAGGGAAGGTGGGGACAGGTAAGAGTACAGTGGAAAGAAAGAGGCGGGATAGTTATCCGTAAGTGCCGGGGTGAGGAGGAGTGGGGAAGAGTAGGGAGGCTGGGGAGGGCATGCTAAGAGAGTAGTAGACCTGTCCAGGGCAGAGGCAGTGAAACAGGGGCCCCTGGTTAGGTGAAGCAGTCACATTGGCTAGCAGAGGTGAGATGAAGTCAGAGTTGGCTTTTAAATGGGCCAAGGGCAGTAAGTTTCTTTGTTGAGGGTATTGTATGACTGTGGAGCTCTGTGAGCAAAAGCCCTCTGTCCCATAGTAGTCAGACATCTGGGGACAAGGAAGGTTTGTTGTTGTGAACTTCTAGTCTGTTGTGGGCTGTAGTGGTCTATAAGGAGCTTTTCGACCCCTGGGGGCATAATTCCAAGGAGGACTTTTTGGCCAAGAGGCAAGTTTGATACTGAATCGCTGATGAGAGGAAGCCACTCTGCCCGAGCATACAAATCACAAGTATGTGTGAGTCATCTCTCCCAAGGTACTGCCTCTCTCCTCCTTCTCCCTCGCCTCCTCTCCCTCCTCTACTCTCTCTTCCTAAAACCTGTAACAATACCTAACTTAGTGTACTTGACTCGCTACTAACATAGCCTTTGTAAAATGCCTACCTACTGTAACTTAACAGACTCTGGCTACTGTGATCAACCAATGACCTTGTACATTCTGTGCTTGCTCTACTTTGTCATTTAAGCACAATTGTGTTGCAATTTACTTATGTTTTACGCTGTTTATAGCTTTTTGTCTAGATGCGGAACCTATTTAATGACCTTGTACTAAAGGTACTATTCAATAAATAAATAAATAATAAAATTCTAATTTCTACAAGCATCAAATGGTGCAACAACTATGCTATTCTGCCTTTTTGTATTGCAATAATTTAATAGCATGTAAACTCTGTTTATATGGGTGATTTCATTTTTCTCAGAAAAAAATAAAGGCTAGCTTTCCATTCACAAAGTTGTGCAGACTGGGAGTTTATTATGACTTCTTCCCTGAGCTCATTCATTGTCACTATGGGGCTAATCAACCGAGGACTACTTCTTCACTGCATTCTCCTTGCAGCCATTAGAAAGTTAGCAAGTCATTACAGACAACTGCAGGGAGTACTAGCAAGGCACAACACTAACTCACTGGCAACCACAGAATGGCGTGTCCCAGTCCCCAATGCATTTCAATGGGATAGTTGCTAAACACTTCCAGTCTTTGATCTATACACTGTAGGCACTGGTCTGCAATGCAGACTAACCCTAACACTGCACAAAGACTAGAATAAAATATTGCTTAGAAAATGAGGTAGCCTGCATGGCACAGCAGAGAGTGGAACTTTTGTTTGTGGACACGGACCTTAGAGACACCTGGGCAGGCAGGTAGGTAGGTTGGGAGGTAGCTGCCCAGTAGGGGTGCAGGGGGTAGGTAGGTAGGAGTTCCCAAGAAGAGGGTGGTTTAGGGTCCGAGGGAGAGGAATAGCCCATGAAAGTGACTGCACTTGAGAGGATCCTCTTTACCCTCTCCCTCAGGTCAGAAGATCATCAGGACTCCAGGCTCCAGGCAGATTCCAGGCTAGAGAGGCAATAGGTGCCAGGTCCTGGGGAGCAGATCTGGGTATGTGGCCACCCTTTATCCATTGGGCCACTGTCTGGGCACGCAGTAGTAGAGGTAACAAGCACCTATTCTGGTTCTTGACAGGCACAGGTGTATTGGATGGGATGCCGGGAGTGAGATGGTATGAGCTGCTACCATGGTTACAGGCCGAGACCGGCGGCAGGGCCATCCAGTATGCTGGTGATTCACTTGGGGAAACAATCTGGAAGCTGTTAAGTTGCTGGATCTGATGCAAGTGCAAAGAAGGGCTTGGCTTCTTTGAAGGGAATGTGGCCTCAAGTGCACAATATTTGGTCAGACATTTTCAACAGCAGCAGTGGCAGAATGCCCATAACCCTAGGGCTATCAAGAAATTGTGCAGACTACACAATGCAACCCTGTGATCATTTATGAACTGTATTTTTGGGGGGTCCTAAGGCATGATTAGATTTTGATTATGGGGCCCCATTTTTATGGTAAGGACAGGGTGCATTTATCAGAATTAGGACTAGACTAGGTTTTAGAGGACATACAAAGGGCAGTGGAGAAAGTGATAGTGTGAGGTGCTGGGGGGCGTTGAGCATGGTAGCAAATGCTCACTCTGCGGTAACACAGTAGTCTTGGAAGGCCTGTACAGTCCGGGGGGTAACAGGAGATCATGAGTCTTGAGCAGCCAGATCACCTGGTGATCATTGGTGAGACCTCATACAGAGTACTGTGTCCAGTTCTGGAGACCACATAGAGGCAGTCCAGAGAAGGACAACTAAAATGGTGCAGGGTCTGCACCAAAAGCTCTATAAGGAGAAACTAAAAGACCTCAATATGTACACCCTGTAGGAAAGGGAGGGGATAAGATAGAGGCTTTCAAATACTTTAAGGCTATATACAAAGTGCAGGAGGGAAGCATTTTTCAGAGAAAAAGTTTCCAAAACAAGGGTCATGCTATGAAGCTGGAGGAGGAGGGGTAGACTCAGGGGGAACCTAAGACAGTACTTCTTCACTGAAAGGGTGGTGGATGCATGGAACTGCCTCCCAAAGGAGGTGGTGGGGGCAAAATGGTAACAGAATTCAAAATGCATGAGACAGGCATAAGGAACCTTAGTGGTTAGGAAAGGAGGATAAAGTAGAAGATCAAGCAAGGTCTATGGTATTACAATAGGTATGGAAAGTGGGCAGACTGGGTAGGCCAAGCAGTCCTTATCTGCTGTCAGTTTCTCTGTTTCTATGTTTCTGAGGCTGGCAGGAGGTCTAGGCAGCATGGCTGGCGTTCCCCCCTTCAAGGGTGGCAGTCAGATGAGCAGCCTCTTCAGGCACTCACCTGTGGCATTGCGGAGTTCTCAGATGAAAAGGACACTTCCGCGCTTAGTAAAGAGCCATTCTTCATGCCTCCAGAGGAGAGTTACCCCACAGGGTTTCTAACTGGTTAGGCAGCCCCTGCTGGAGCGTTGGATGGCTGCCAGTAACTCTGAATTAGATGAATGACCAACCAAGACTACCTAGCTGTGCATGTCACGCTGATTTAAGCTATAACTGCTGAAGTATGTTAATAAACTCATGGCTGTGGCCATTTTTCTCCAAAGCTTATTGTCTGACTCAGTCTGTCCAGGTGGAACAAAAGGATGCGCCTATAAGACAAATGCAGGTATCAATTTTAACATTTCTATACTAGTCTAAGGCTACAGCTTGGTCAGGACTAGTGCAACTGATCCTCTGCTTTCCTGTCTTCAGTAGTGCAGGTGTTCCATGGTTGTCAATGAAGTTAAAAACGTCCCTGCATTACCAGGTTCTAGTCTTCATGCTAATCCCCCTCAGTGTTCCAGATGGCCTGGTGTAATTGATAGCTCTTTAAGAGCTGCAATTATCTGGCAGTTCAAGAGGAAGATTGCACAAAAGACTCGATGAGAGTCATTATCACTCCATTGTTAAGGCTTTCAGCTAGTGTCTAGGCTGTGCTCAAGGGTAGAGTGCTAACTCACTAGCTTCCAGTGTTCTGTGCTTGTCTGTATGTGTCCAATTTGCTCCTAAATTATTGAGACCAGTGCTCCTGATTTCCCTACATTTTGAGTTTCTGTATACAACACTTTAGTGACAAAACGGTCTTGTAATCTATGGAGCAGCCCCCATGTCCATGTCTTCGTTGAGCATGATATCCATTGCTCTGAACAAGGCACGCAGAGTACTCACAGGGTCCACACGTTTCACCCACACCTGTGATCTTTACGCGGAGACTGGTTGGCTACAGCTCTCCGGGAGGATCCAATACCAAACCTGTCTTTTAGCCAAAAAAGCACTTCTCAGCCTCCTGCCACCAGGCACCACAAACCTGCTAAGCTCCCATTGTAGTCCATAGCATACGCGAAGCTCAAACAGTCATCATCTTCATGTTCCTAGATGCCGAACAGCCTAGGGGCAACGTTCATTTGCCTACAGAGCACCTCACTGGTTTAATACTCTTCATAGTGATATAACAACCCTACCTAAATTGGGACCATTCAAATTGAAGTTATGCCAACCTCTTCCGGCCAACAGTACTTGTGACTGCTTCACCTGAGACTCCCATCTACTAGCATTCAATCTTCTCCTCACAACTGGATAACCCTGCATCTCTGCTGTTACCTCTATAATTCCGAGGTGACCCCCTTTTCACACTTTGACAAGGCCCCTGGTTACCCCCTGCCCCCACCCCTCCCACACCAGCTCAACAAGGCCTATGTCTGCCCCTTCCTTCCTCCCTCCCTCCCTTCCTTCCTTCTTTCCCCTCTCATCTACGCTTTCCTCCTGTTAGAACAATAAAACTGCGATAGCTACAAATCTATTTGCTCACTTTATTTTACTGTTTTGGAAACATTGTACTTTTACCCTTTGTATGTTTTGTCTCCTCCCACTGACGTGGAATCTTGTAAATGAGCTGTGTGCTCAGAGGTATTGTAATCCAAGAATAAATAAATAAAGTTTAAAAAATGCTAAGAGGTATACAGGTCTGCACTACAGGTGGTATTTTTTTATCCCAGCCTCATGGACACCACTGCAGACCAGACTCTGAAATAGCCATCCAGAGACCCAAATCTGCCCTTAATGGCAGGTGTAGGGGTCCCCAGCTCTTCCCAATGGACCATGCCAATTAAAGCCATCCATGCAGTACCACTCTTAACCCACCAGCATGTTCTTTCATCCTAAAAACAACCCTTTAGAGTATGTTAACATATATAATTTGAAAGACTGAAACAGTCATTCCTTGGGTGCCTAGAGACTCCTAAATGGAAATAGAGGTTGTAAAGATTCATGCTTGGGTATTGTTTTCCCTGTGGCTGATGAAAGGACAATGTTTAAAAAGATGCTGTTTACTGCTGGAGCACACCATGTCAATCAATCAATCAATCAAACTCTATTTATCCAGGCGAAACATCGTTGAGCATAACGATGGCAAGATGGACCTGGTTAGGTTAAGCTGTTACAAATATATGTGCAACCAGACAATGGAATACAAAACATACAACTATCATAGATAATCATACAGAGACATTCTTTGCAAGTGTATAGCAATACATCGAACAAGATCTATAATTGTCCAACTAGGCAAGATTATTCAATATGTAATTGTGAGATGGGCCTGTGGAACACGGTGGGTATAACAGAACAGAGTGGTGTGACTGAATACAGAAGTATACTTGAAAACAGGTCCATAGGAGTTAACAGATCATACAAGAACTAGTGTTCAGGCAATATTGTAAAGGGATGGCATATGTATATATTCAATCTGGAAACAGTAATGAGGGAGAGGAAAAGGGAAGAACGTGGAGGTGAGAGGAGGGGCAAAACTGGAGGGACCTAATGGGATGGGAAGAGAAAGAGTAGCATATAAGCAGAATTGGGGAATGTGAGGGGACGAGGAAATGGCTAGGGATGCGGAGAAGAGAGTGGCAGGGTAGTGGGCATGGAAATAGTCTCAACCAGAGGATACAAGCGGTTACTACCCTGATGATGGGAGACAGAGGCTAGGTGGGAGAGAGTGGGGCAGAGGTGGGGAACGAGGGGATGGAGAGACTAGGTCTTGGAAGGTCAGTGGACGGTATCAGTGTTTTATTTAGGTAATGTACTGTGCATGACAGGATGGGGTTCTACGAGAGACACAGACCCAGAGCGAGGGTGGCAAAAACAATTGCAGACTTCTTTGAATGATCGGGAGTATAGGCTCTTGAAGGTGGAGAAGCAGACAGGGGTGCACAGTTTAAGAGTTTTTTGTATTTTGTTCCAAAGTGCGGGCAGCATGTCACTTATGGCTGCTCTGCCAAAGTGAGATTTGGCCATAGGAACTTTGAGTGAGAGGAAGGATGAGCTTCGTAGAAGGCAGTTGGTGATGTAATGAGGTAATTTTTTTGAGATAGCTCTGAAGGTCCAAAGTGCAGCGTTTCTCTCTCTTCTGGATTTAAGGGAAGTCCAACCTACCGCCAAGTACAGAGAACAGTGATACGTGCCATGTGGAAGACCCTGAATGAACCTCAGGGCTCTGTGGTAGAGTGTGTCCAGTTTTGACAAACAATAGGTAGGGCAATGGCTATAGATGAAATCCATATAATCTATCAATGAAAGAAATGTGGATTGGACCAGCCGTAGAGCATATCTGGTAAGGAATTGGTTGATTCTAAAAAGATTCCCAGCCTCTGCCTTAGTCGCTTTAGCAGATCGCCAATGTGTTCAGTGAAGGAGAGTCTATGGTCTGGCCACACCCCAGGTACTTGAATTTTGGGACATAATCCAGTTTTCACCTAGTAAAGTGGTGATCTGAAGTACTGCAGTAAAGAGGCTGGGAAGACAATCAGAATAGCAAAGGCCCAAACCGAGGAAAGGATAGCCAATTCTGTTTAGAAGTGAGATAAGACCTTTATAGGTACATTATGGAGCTAAGAAAGACCAAAGGAGGGATATTGAGGCTTAAAAAGGGAGGGAATGGGTAGAGGGTGACCTGTGAAAGCAGGATACTGAACTGAAAATTTCTGCTCAGTATTCACAAAGGAAGAGGAGGGGAGGTACCTAAACCAAACAAGAGAAACACTCTGAAGACGGGGTTGATACCAGTCCATTTACAGAAGAAAGGGTTCTGAAAGAACTAATAAAATTGAAGGTGGACAAAGCAATGGGGCCTGATGGGATTCACCCAAGAATTCTAAAAGAACTAAGGTAGAACTAGTGACACCTGACTACTCTCTTTAACAAATCATGGGAGGATGGGGTGGTACCTAGGACAGAAGGAGGGCAGATGTGATTCCTCTTCACAAAAGTGGGAGCAGGACAGAGGCAGGAAACTACAGACCAGTTAGATTGACCTCAGTGGTAGGGAAAATGATGGAATCACTTCTGAAGGAAAGACTTGTTGAGTACCTAGAGGCCAGTGGGGCACAGGACCCAAGGCAGCATGGATTCATGATGGGAAGGTCGTGTCAGATGAATCTAATAGATTTCTTTGACTGGGTGACCAAAGTAGTAGACCAGGGAGGGGCTGTGGACATGGCCTACCTAGATTTTAGCAAGGCATTTGATACAGTCCCACACAAAAGATTAATACATGTTAGCCAGCCTTGGAGTGGGTCCCAAGGTGGTAACCTGGATAAAAAATTGTCTAGACAACAGGACGCAAAGGGTAGTAGTAAATGGAGTACACAGTGAAGAAAGGAGGGTTACTAGCGGGGTACTGCAGGGTTCAGTACTGGGACCAGTCCTTTTTAATGTCTTTATAAGTGACATTGCAGAGGAACTGGAAGGAAAAGTAGGTCTCTTTGCAGACGACACAAAGATCTGCAACAAGGTTGATACACAAGCTGGAGTGGAAAGGATGAGAAGGGATTTGGCAAGGTTGGAGGAACGGTCAAATGTATGGTAGCTCAGGTTCAATGCAAAGTGCAAGGTAATGCACATGGGAAACAAAAACCCAGGGGAAGCGTACACAATGGGGGGTGAGATACTGACAACAGTAAAAATGGAAAGGGACCTGGGGGTAATTATATCAGATGACCTAAAGGTGGGCAAGCAATGTGAGAAGACAGTAAGGAAGGCTGGGGGGATACTGGGATTCATAGGAAGAGGCATCAATAGTAGAAAACAGGAAGTTGTTATCCTCTGTACAGACAGTTGGTGAGACCCCATCTGAGTACTGTGTCAGTTCTGAGACCCCATCTCCGCAAGAAGACATAGACAGAGTGGAGGCTGTCCAGAGGAGGGAGAATCAAAATGGTGCATGGTCTGCACCAGAAGACATACTGAAGAAAGACTAAAGGAGCTTAATATGTATACCCTTGAGGAAAGGAGGGAGAGAGGGACATGATAGAAACTTCAAGTACCTCAAGGAATCAACAAAGTCCAAGAGGGTAGCATCTTTCAGAAAAAGAGATGTGCAAGAACAAGGGGGCACAATTTGAAGATAGAGGGGGACGGCTCAGAGGTAATGTGAGAAAGTATTTTTTCACACAGAGGGTTGTGGATGCATGGAACAGCCTCCCTGAGGAGGTCGTGGAGTCAAGAACAGTGGAGGAATTCAAGAATGCATGGGACAGACATAAGGCAGTCCTAGTGGGGGGTAGGAGGAAGTAAGCTGTTGGTTAACTAGGATCTGCAGCTTATCTATTAGGTAGCAAAATGGGCAGACTAGGTGGGCAAGCGTGTCCTGCGTCAAATTCTATGTTTCTATCTGGGCCAGCAGCTGCAGAGTTGAATAAAAGGGTAGATGGTGAGAAGAGCATGGTTTCCTTTTTGGCGTTAAGGAGGAGCTTTTTATGAATAAGTTGGTTCTAGAGAAGACTGAATTTGGATTGTAAATCTTCATAGGCTGCTACTGGTGTTGGTCGACTTAGGTATAAGACAGTATCATCTGCAAACAGATGAATACTAGCCTTGTTTATGCAGGAGTTGATGTTATTGACGTATATTGCGAACTGTAGCGGACCTAGGATAGATCCCTGGGGCACGCCCCGCTGGACAGGTTTGAGAGGTGACAATCCGCCTTTGGCTTTAACTTGCTGGAGGCATCCTGTGAGATAGTCAGTGCAAATTAATACTTTGTGTTTGGTATACAGTATATAAATGAAAACTGATGCAAAGTTTTCTATTTCCCAAGCCCCCTAGGTTTGTCTGTCCCGCTCCCCAGGAAATCCTAGATCTGCCTCTGGCTTGCCTGACACCATACAAAAACTTCCAAAAGTGCAGGTCTTTGGCTGATCACAGGGTGGAGGCTGAGAGTATCTTTCTCCGCCTTACTCTGTTTTTTGCCCTGTGAGTGGTGGTGAGAGTGTGGAGAGGTGCATGATGTCAGCTAATGTGTGTGCAGAGCTAGGACTGCTTGTTTGAACATTTGCTGCTGTGGGATCTTCTGATTCGGTGGTGGAGGGGGTGCAGAAAGAGGACGAGAGGAGTGATGGTATAAAATGGGGGGGGGCAAACTGTGTGTGATTGCATGGCAGTATTTTTGTTTTTGTTTGTGTTTTGCTGAAGCAAGAAGCAATGTGGAAGCTGAATAAATATGCAATACTCACAGTATTTCTTGGCTTGCATTGTTTCCAGTATAAGTGATCAAAATTCACCATTGTAATAGTGGCCTACTGTGATCATCTGTAGGCTAATGCAATTTATCAACTTGTCCTGCTGGTTAGTGTAAAAAAGGGTTAAGGCTGACCCCTGAAAATGTCAAATAGTCCCTCCAAAGATGGTTTCTACCTATCAGTCATTTCTCTTTCTACACATGCAGTAGATGGCTTGTTTACAATGATCATATGAATTCAATATTCTAACATACTAACATATTAAAAAGCCAGCAGATTAGGCCCTATGGTCTATTGAGTCTGCCTGGTGATCAGTGCCCACCCAGGGCACCATTATAGCCCCCCCCACCCTAACCCCAAGCGAGGCTGTGGGATGCACCCTCGGCCTATACCTATCCTAGCCTTTCTTGAACCCCTCCACAGTTGTAACAGCCACCAGCTCCATGGGCAGCGATTCCAGGGCTCCACCACCCTCTCAGTGAAGTAGCATCTCCTTGTTTCCTTAGTCTCCCCAACCAGCCTCATTGAGTGTCCCAGATGGCCCACCTCCCTCAGCTGAAGCACCCCTGTAGATCTACCCTATTCATACCCTTGAGATATTTGAAGACCTCAATCATATCCCTCTGTTCCTCCTCTCCTCCAGTGAGTACAGGTTGAGCTCCTCAAGTCTCTCCCAATAGGGCTTTTCTCCTAGACCTTGTATCATCCTGGTCACCCTCCTCTGACCCTCTCCAGAACAGCAATATCCCTTAAGTAAGGACGCCAAACTGCAAGCAGTATTCAAGGTGTGGTCTAATCAGGCAATTATACAGCGGAAGGAGCACCTATTGGCTCCTTGAGGTTATCCCCCTGGCTATACACCCCAGCATTTTATTTACTTGGGCTGCAGCTCTTCTACACTGCTCCGAGTTATTCATTTGGCATCCACTACCACCTCGAGGTCCTTCTCCCCCCAGAAACCTGCAGTGCCTCCCCTCCAAAGATGTATACATGAGCTGGGTTTTTGGCCCCCAGGTGAAGATCCCTGCATTTCCCAATATTAAAACTTTAGTTTCCTGGCACGTGACCACCTCCCCAGAGTCTCCAGGTCCTCCTGGAGAGCCAACTTCCCCTCTTCCCCATCCACCACTGCCCACAGCTTTGAGTCATCGGCAAAGAGGCTCATCCTGCTCCTGATACAGCTTCTGATGTCTGAGATATAGGCGTTAAACAGGTGTGGACCCAGCACCAATTCCTGTGAGACCCTGCTAATGACTCTCCTGGGGGATGAGATCTCCCTCCAACCACTGCTTTCTGTACACGCCTCTAGCCAGTTTCCTATCCACCTGAACATCTGCCTCCCCCACTCCCATATCCCCCTAGCTGCCTGGGATGTGGCACTGAGTCAAACACCCTGCTGAAGTCCAGAAAGAGGACATCCACTGGCCTGCCCTGATCCAGCGCTCTTGTCACCCCTTCATGGAACTCTACCAGGTTGGTCTGACATGATCTGCCCTGAACAAAGCCATGCTGGTGATCATCTAGGTGGCCCATGCCTTCAGAAACCCCTCCAGCATCTCCTTCAAGATGACCTCCATCACTTTGCCCACTACTGACATCAGGCTAACCGGTCTATAATTTTCCGGCTCCTCTTGGGAGCCGCCCTTGTGTACAGGCACGATATGGGCCATTCTCCAGTCTTGAGGCACCCACCCCAACTGAAGAGAGGGGTTAAAAAGGTCCACCAGGGGGTGTGGCCAGGATATCAGCCAGTTCCTTAAACACCCTGGGATGGATCCCATCTGGACCTGGTGCTTTTTCTGCTCTTAGGGCCTTGAGTGCTTCCCACACCCTCCCAATGAGGATTTCAACATCCATTGCCCCCACTTCATCTGCCGGTCCCCCTTTCCCCTCCCACTGCAGTGCCGCCCCCCTCCTGTCCTCCTTGTTGAAGACCGAGGCAAAAAAAATAATTTAGTATCTCTGCCTGCTCCCCTGCCCTCTCCCGTCCTCGGCCTACTACTCTGCCCCTTCCCTTTTCTTCTTTCTCTGATGTACCTGAAGAACTCTTCCCCTTATAATCCCCTGTGCCAATCTCAGCTCCACCTCCATCTTGGCCAACCTCACCACCCTGGTGACCCTCCTGGCTATCATATCATACCCCCTGGATATAACCCCACGAGAACATTTGTATCAGCTATAAGCAGCCTTTTTCTCCCTCACTGCACCTGGACCTCCCTTGTCCACCAGCTCGGCCTCTTAGCTTTGCCCCACTTGTGTCTCTCCTTCATGAAGGCCTTGGTAGCCTCTAGCAGCCCCTTTTAATAATTTTCCACTAAGCCTCAGTGCCCATACCTGGCCTGATCTCATCTAGGTAGCCCTAAGGATCCGCTCCATCTTCCAAAGTCCGCACCTTTAAAATCAACCATCAATGTTTTTATGTGATCTACCATCCCCCCCCCCCCAGGTCAAGGGAGAACAAGACCGTGGGATGATCACTTCCTGCCATTGGGTTCCCCAGGGAAGGAAACAACTCCTGGTGGGGACTCCATTGTTAGGAAGGTAGAACTGGGGAGGAAGGGAGAGAGAGGTAAGGTGCCTGCCTGGCGCCATGGCTTGGAGGGACAGGAAAAGAATCCTCAGGATCACAGGAGCAGCTGCATGGGGGAGGGAGCTGGATGTCATTGTCCACCTAGGGACAAATGACCTGGCTAAGAAAGGGATCAGAGCAGTGCAAGAAGCGTTTGAGGAGATGGGCAGGAGCCTTAGACAACTAGCACACATGGTAACCTTCTCAGAGTTGCTGCCTGTCTATGGCACGGATGAGGCTAGGGTGCTCCACACCATGGGATTCAATCAGTGGTTAAAAAACTGGTGCAGAGCTCAGGGATTTGGCTTCACTGGGGACTGGGGGTCCACCTGGAGGGATGCAGGCCTATACTGGTGTGATGGTCTGCATCTGTCCAGGACGGGAACCAGGATCCTAGGTGATAGTTTTAAATACTACATTGGGAAGCATTTAAACTAGCCAAGGGGAGGTACTGGAAAGGAGCAGGGAAATCCTAGCCCCCCCCAAAAAAAAAAATCAGGGTACCAAGTGAGGTAGACACCAACATAGAGATTCAATAGGGAGAAGCACAGGGGTAAATGGAGAAAGTGACAAATGCAATAAGGACAAGGATGGGGCAAAAAGGGGTAAGGCCATCAAGAAATGGAGGGTAATGAGTACCAACACCCGTAGTCTGGGCAACAAGCTCCCTGAACTGGAGGCCTTGATGGAAGAGGGATGCCTGGATATCGTAGCAGTCACAGAAACATGGTACACAGAGAACCATGACTGGGATATTAACATACCAGGGTACACAACCTACAGGAGAGACAGGGAGGGCAGGGGGAGTAGCTCTATATGTAAGGGAAGGCATAAAAGCAACTGAACAAAAGACTAAACAGGGAGGAGAGGAGGCACTGTGGGTCACCTTAGAGACTGGAAATGGCACCACAATCCGCACAGGGGTTGTATACAGACCCCCATGTCAGGGGGAAGGAATGGACAAGGATATGATAGAAGGCATACTTAGGATGGCAGAGAAATACAGGTTACTCACCTGTTACAGGAGTTCTAGGAATGGTATATGTTGTTCATCCACACTGTCTTGCAGGTTCCTTGCCGCTTTAAATCTTGCCGGAAGGTCTTCAAGCTGGCTCCTCCCACCCACCCGGGTGGTAAAACTCTCGGCTCCGCCCCATGACACCAGATCTAGCCCGCTGGAAGCCAGGTTGTGCGTCAAAGCCGGGGAGGTCGGGTGGGTCATGTGGATGAACAACATATACCATTCCTAGAACTCCTGTTACAGGTGAGTAACCTGTATTTCTAGGGACATGGATATGTTGTTCATCCACACTGTCTGGCAGACTCCTAGCAGTTCTCCGGGAGGAGGGAGGCAAGATGCACACCCCCTACTTGGGAAATAAAGACTGGAGAACCGAGGCCCCAAAACCAGCATCCCGGCGTGACTCAAGGTCGATGTGGTAGTGGGTGATGAAGGTGTGTGCTGACTTCCAGGTAGCAGCCCTGCAGATTTCCTGGATAGGGACGTCCCTGGAAGCAGCCACCAATGCAGTGGTACGGCGGGTAGAATGAGCTCTTATCCCTTTGGGAGGCTCCATGCCTGCCAGCCTATCGCAGAGATCTATGCAGAAGGTGACCCACCTGCCTATCGTCCACTTGGCTGCAGGTCTGCCAGGTGCGGCTTCAGCGTAGGTGACAAACAGCTGGCGAACCTCTCCCCGAACTTCAGCTGTCCGCTCCTTATAATAAGCGAGCGCTCTTCTAGGGTAGCATCTTTCAGAAAAAGAGATGTGCAAGAACAAGGGGACACAATTTGAAGATAGAGGGGGGATGGCTATGGGGCAATGTGAGGAAGTATTTTTTCACAGAGTGGGTGGTGGATGCATGGAACAGCCTTCCTGAGGAGGTTGTGGGGTCTAAAACTGTGGGAGAATTCAAGAATGCATGGGACAGACATAAGGCAATTTTTGTGGGGGGTAGGAAGAAATAGGCTGTTGGTTAAATAGGATCTGCAGCTTATCCTCTAGGTAGGGAAATGGGCAGACTAGGTGGGCCAAGTGGTCCTTATCTGCCGTCAAAGTCTATGTTTCTAAATTTCTATGTTTCTATGTAACAGCTAGGTCCACGATGAGCTCACCGTCTGAGAGGACCACATCCAGGATGCAACCCTCCTTCATTGGATCAGTCACCAGCTGGGCAAGAAACGCATTCTGGAAGATGTCCAGCAGGTGCTGCTCCCCGCCAGATGAGAACGCCATAGTTCCCCAGTCTGCTCCTGGCATATTCAGATCCCTCAGCAGAATATCCCTCAGCACCATAGTTCCGCCCTCTCCCCTACCACATTGGTCCCTAAGGTTTGCCTCCAGGCCTTCCTCCTGTTCTTCCCCTGCCCAGGTGGTCCTCTAAAAGGAATGCCCCCAACAAACCTGGAATGCATGAATTTTAAAATTCTACAGTATTCCAGTGACACTCATTCACAGAGACAGCCAGAGGCTCAATTTCATCTGTTCCAGGGTTAGCATCAGAGATTACTGGTTAGGCTATGAGTGTGATTGTTTCTTGGCTATTAAATAAACACCAGAAAGGAAAACTCTGAACAGTGCTTGATTTTTTTTTATTTGTTTATGTGTGTAATGAAGGGCTCATGAGTAGAATGAACATCCAGTTATGTATGTATTCTATTTTAAATTTCAGTGAATGTTATCTTTCAAGCCTAGTTGAAGGCTTTTATTTAAGAGTGAAGGTGGCAGTCATGTTGGTAATGGAAATCAGGAATGTGGAAATTAGCTTATGAATTCTGCATGTGATTGTCAAAATTCCAGATCACATCGTTGGACCCTTTTCTTCACAGAGTGGTATTGGCACATAAATACATGCCAAAGGAACTGCAACAGTCAATCAAAATAGTCACTGCACAATTTCTACATTTCCATACTCACTGTTCTTTCCATTCTTACTGGGCAGGCCCAGCAGTTTGCGTGCATGAGTGTAGCAAACAAAAAGCTTATTTTAGATCAAAGGAGCTCAGCAGATACTTAAAACACTATGTTTTAGATCAAAAGAGCTCAGCTGTCCACACCAAGCCTGCTTCCCCTCTGTGAGAACATAGAAATGCTCAAACAAAAGCCCATTCTAGCTGAAGTCTCTCAAGTCTGGGAAAGCAATATGAGAATGCCATTTCCAATTCTGCCCTATCTAGCCTCCAGCGACCCTCCCTTCTCCATGCCTGTTTTGTAATATACCCCTATGTCTATCCCAGTTATTATCTAACTAGTTGAAAATTGGTAACCAGGAGAGGCACACTAAACCAAAGCTCATTTCCAGGTTTAATCTGGGGAAGTGGAGAAAGAGTACTGTATTACAAAATTACACCAATTTATCAGATACAGTTACAATGATAAATACAAAAGTGCATAACAGTGTACAGATCAAAAGGTTATCAAAACCATGACACTGGAGGAACCATAAAATAGCTTTCAGAGCAGCATTCAATTGTGTCAAGAGCAAATAAAGTGTACGCCCATTCATGCATATAGCCTTCCATTGTTTTAACTTCAACCACTTCCATTGGCAGTCTGTTCCAGGGGCCCAGTTCATAAAGCTGAAAGTCTGATGCAAGGTGCCTGAGTCAAACAGAATTGACTCAGTTGGCACCTTGCCCCCAAAACTGTATAACCCATGATTCAGCAAGGCAGGCAGTGGCAATGCCATGTCCAGTTGTGGCAAACAGGGACTGCGCCAGCCATGTGTCATATCTGTAGGTGTGCCATGGTGCTAGGGGGACTTGTGCTAGACGCAAGCTGCAGTATCCCTTTCAGAGGGATTCTGTACCCCTCCACAGGTTGCATGGGCCAGGTCAGATAGACCAGCCCAGGGCTGGTCTAACAGGCCACTGCTCCACCCCCGGAGCGGTCGCTGTATAGGACTCATAGGAGGCATCCTGTGCTGCCACCAGACTGCCATATCCTGTGCCCCCACAGCATCCAGAGACATCTGCAGTGTGGTGCCTGCAGGGCCAACCCCCCCCCAATGCCCGGCACCGCCCAGGAAACCACACGTATGGCAGTGGCCATGCAGTGGCCCCACTGAGGGGCTGTTGCTGCCCCCCCACCACCCATCCGTCCCCTACATGTCCTCCTCTGCCCCTAGTGCTGCTTGCACAACCCCACAAGCCTCAAGGTGGGTGTCCAGTACTGGGCGCTGATGCTGCCCGACCTTGCTGCAGCTTGAGGTAAACCTCTCCCATGCACCTTAACTTTGGGGCTCTGTAACATTTTCTGCAAGCTGCAGGGGTTTGGCACCAGGACCCTTCCCAATAGTGAATCAGGCACAGGGTCCCTGGCGCACCAGAGATCGGCACAAGCTGCTGGTTGATACAGCTTGCACCAAACTCCCTGGACCTTCCAGAATCGGGCAGCAGGTGTCTACCACCCTATCAGTGATTAAATATTTTCTCACATCAATCCTGAACTTCCCCACTCCGGCTTCACTGCATGTCCCCTGGTCCTGGTGCTAAAACCTAGAAACACAGAATCTGTCGGCAGATAAGGACCATATGGCCCACCTAGTCTGCCCATTTCCCTACACACTGCTGCATCCCCAGATCCTAATTTATCTGTGACTCTCCTGCTCTGCACATCTCCAGGGTACCCTTATATCTATCTCATGCACTCTTGAACCCCCGTATTGTTTTCGCACCGCCCACTTCTGCTGGGAGGCTGTGCCATGGCTCCACCACCTTTTCAGTAAAATAGTACTTCCTAACATTACTCCTGAGCCTTTCACCCTTCAACCTCATATCATGCCCCCTCATTCTTGTGCAGAGTTTTCTCTGAAATATGCTTTCCACCTGTACCCTGTTTATTCCCCTAAGGTACTTGAAAGTCTCAATGATATCTCCCCTCTCCCTTCTTTCCACCAGTGAATAGCTATTAAAGTCCTTAAGTCTTTCCTCGTAGGGCTTCTGGTGCAGTCCGTGTACCATCTTTGTTGCCCTTCTCTGGACTGCCTCTATTTTGTCAATGTCCTTCCGGAGATGTGGCCTCCAGAACTGGACACAGGACTCCAACTGAGGCCTCACCACTGATCTGTACAGTGGCATCGCCACCTCTTTCCTCCTGCTGGTTATGCCCCTCACTATGCACCCCAACATTCTGTTTGCTCTCCCACCGCCTTTTCACACTGTTTGGTCACCTTCAGGTCATCAGATATGATAAACCCAGGTCTCTCCTGATATGGTGGCCAGAATTTCCCACCCATCCTGTTCTCTTCCTTGATTCCTGTGACCCAGGCACATGGTTTTGCACATTTTAGCATGAAACCCAACTGCCAGACACCCGACCACCCTCTAATAGGCTTAGATCCTTTCTAATTTTTTCCACCCTCTGTGTGTCCAATCTGTTGCAGGTCTTGGTGTCATCTGTGAAGAGGCACACTTTCCTCCAGCCACCTGCAATGTCACTAATGAAGACATTGAATAGGACTGCCCCAGCACCGACCCCTGTGGCACCCGCTGGTCAACTCCGCTCCTCAGATTTCATGCCATTTACCACCACCCTCTGAGTCTTGTCCCTTAGCCAGTTCCCAACCCACTTTACCACTGTAGGACCCACTCCCAGACTCTGCAGTTTATTTAGCAATCTCCTGTGCAGGATGGTGTCAAAGGACTTGTTGAAATCCAGGTAGGCTACATCCACCGCCCCTCACTGATCTACCACCCTAGTTACCCAGTCAATGAAATCTACAAGATTTTTCTGACAGGACCTTCCCACTGAGAATCCATGCCACCTTGGATCCTGTGCTCTGCTATCATCCAGAAACTTTACAATCTTCTCCTTAATAAAAACTCCATTAGTTTCCCCACTACAGAGGTCAGACTTACAGGCCTGTAATTTCCTGCCTCCTCTCTGCTTCCACTCTTGTGGAGAGGGACCATATCTGCCCTCCTCCAGTCCTCTGGTACCTCCCCATCTCTAGTGATGCATTGAAAAGGGTAGCCAGTGATTCTGCCAGCACTTCCCCGAGTTCCTTCAGTACTCTGGGGTGGATCCCATCTGGCCCCATTGCCTCGTCTACTTTTATCCCCCAGTTCTTCTACGACACTTTCCACCATGAATGGGCTAGAGTCTACCTCCCTCCCTCCCCTGAATAACTCTCTTACTGAGTTTTGGTCCCTCACCCTCCCCTTCCCTGGTGAATAATGAGGAAAAGTACTTGATCAGTATCTCAGCCTTTTCTAGGTCGTCCTCCACACTTTCTCTTCCTTTTTTCTTCAGCCTAACGATCCAATTTCTGGTCTTTTTCCCCTCACTAATGTATCTGAAGAAGGTCTTGTCACCTTTCTTAATAGCCTGGGCTATACCTTCTTCTGTCTGTGCTTTAGACCTTCTAACTATTTTCCCAGATTCCCTCTGCTTCTCCAGATATTATTCTCTGTCCTCATCCTTTTGTGTTCCCTTGTATCTTCTGAAGGCTCTTTTTTTTCCCCTACTTTCTCGGCCACTACCTTTGAGAATCATAATGGCCTTATCTTTCTTTTACTCTTGCTATGCATTTTAACACAGTGACCTGTTATTTCTGTTATGACTCGCTTGAGTCTGGACCACTGTTTTTCCACATTTCCCCCTGCACCTTCTACTGTTAGGGCTCTTTTAAAGGAAAACAGTCCAAAACAGCGGGGGCAATCACCATGGCTGCAAAAAAACGCCTGATTCAAACAACCTGTATGGTTTAAAATAAATGCAGCTAACCTTTCTTGAGTAATTTAGCCTTTTAATTTTGCTCCTGCATGCACCATGTCAAAAATGCCGCCGCATCGGAAGATGGAGTGTGCCCCTGGCATCCTGTCCTGTGCCTGATGGCTTGTAAAAATGATGACGAGCGAGGCGTATCTACACGGGAGAAAAAGAAACATTGTGGCATGTAGAGGTCTGTTAACTGAACCTCTAGAACCAATTTCCGGTGAAAACGGAGCAGTGTAATGTACTTAAAATCATTATTGGAGTTGCAGCTCTGAGTTCGGTCATGCGCAGTAGCACCTAGCTATACTCATGATGCCCCGAACTCTGAGTGCAAGGTGCTACCGCGCATGATCAACTCTGAGCTGCAACTTCAATAATGATTTTAAAGTACATTACACTGCTTTTTTTCACCAGGAATTGGTTCTAGAGGTTCAGTTAACAGACCTCTACATGCCACAATATTTCTTTTCCCATGTAGATACACCGCCATCATTTTACGAGTCTTCCAGCACAGGACAGGATGCCAGGGGCACACTCCGTCTTCTGGTGCAGCAGCACTTTTGACATGCACATCCATGAGCAACATTAAAATGCTAAATAACTCAAGAAAGGTTAGCTGCATTCATTTTGAACCATATAGGTTGTTTTAATCAGGCGTTTTGCAGCCCTGGTGATTGCCCCCACTGTTTTGAACTGTTTTCCTTTAAGATTTCTACCCATCTTCTTAAAGTTAGCCTTCCTAAAATCTATGACCTTTATACATGTATGGCTTGCCTCCTCCACTGTGGTTACCTTAAATCACACTGTCCTGTGGTCGCTGGTACCAAGGGGACAGCCCAGCTCCACATCTGTGATCATGTCCCCATTGCTCTTTCCCATTTGAAAGAGATTCTTCTACTGCACCCTGTTCACCCCTTGTAATTACTTACAGGTGTCTATTGTGACAGAAATGGGAAGGAAGGAGTTAATGTTTGGTGTAACCCCACTATAAATGGGGTTCCCAAAGTCATCCTTGGTTGTGCTTAAATGCCCACTGCCAGGCGGGCGTTCTGTGTCTTTACATGTGTAAAAGTGCTTCCATGCGAGTGTCATGTTAGCCTCTGTGCCTGTCCCTTTAAGAGACATTATTTTTGTAGTGTATAATTAATCAGGGTAGGAGCCGAGGGTTTCCAGGCTCGAGTCCCATCTGAGCTGTAATAATATTGCTCTGTTCTGCCATCGCTAATGGTGCAGAGGGAGCTCTGCTAGAACTGGTAATTGTTTGCTGATTAGCTGCTCTAATAACAATGGTATTATAATTTGTCTAACCTGCCTTTCTTTGCAGCATGGACATTTCTGTATTGCACCAATCAGTACCTTTTGGGGACCTTAAAATGAAGTCTGTCCCCAGGGGTCTAGTGGGAGTGAATTTCTGTAGGAATTGTAGTTTTTTCATTTTAGCACCTAAATGGACCTGGAGGGGGAGCCCTTGCTTTGACAGACAGATGAATCAACCAACCAAACCCTTTTTGGATCAGAAGGAAGTCCCAGTGCTGCCTGCAGCAGAGAGTCAGTCTGAGTTTGGAGTTGAGAGAGTGAACTACTCAAGACATTCGAGCAGCTGCTCCTGCGTAGTTGCGCAGGAAACTGGTGGGAAGGCTGTGTCTAGCCTGCCTGCTTCATCTTCCTTTCTGAGGGATCTGCTAGTGAAATTAATCGGACTGAATCCGAACCGGCTTGTGAAAAGAAATACCGAACTGTGACTGCCCTGTTACCTGAAGAAGACCGAAGATTTGCTGTAAGCGACTGGCTTGTCAGGACGTCTGAATCACCACAGAGATCACGGTTTTGCTCAGGAAAACTGAAATTGCAACTGGACTGTCATCCGACCTGTAGTATTTTGTTTTGCTTTACTATAAATGTGCTGTAAGCTGTCAGTAGGTCGAGATTTTGTTCCCCACTACTTAAGTGTGTCACGCTTGCTGGAAGCTGTCTCCAGCACCTATCGAGCTAAATCTGAACTGTTCACCCGGCCTGGGCACAGAGAAGGTATTTCAGTTGAGGATGGGAGGGTATACAAGAGGACATGGTCTCTGATTAGAGAGGGAAGATATAAGAGAGAAATGAGGAGATACTTTTCACGGAGAGGTTGTGTCCAAGTGGAACACTCTGCCCCGAGGTGGTATCCTGTAGCGCAATGGGCAGTTTGAAAAGGGATGGGCGGGGGCTAAATATGAGGTGGGAAGGGTGGGCGGGGCAACTGCAATGTAAGGGGTTGCTAGCTGCACATTTAAGCAGACTTGATAGACCACGTGACCCATTTCTTCTGGCAGTTTCGTGTGTTCGTATTATAGTTGGGGCAGAGGTTAAGATTTTTTTTAATTCCCTATTGGGCCTGGTTGAGCACCTGAAAGTCTATTCTGTTCTACATTCCCTGTGCTACCAGTATGGAACTCCTGTGCCTTGTAAAACACTTAGGGATACAGTGTTTGAAAATCATGTTGGTTATGTGTTGCTCTGCAAATTGCCTCACCCTGGCTTCCCCCTCTTGTTCCAGCAACTGGTCTCCTCTCACCCATTATATTTTCTAGTCCTTGGCCAGGATACTTGAACTGCCTAAAAGCTAAGCTGTTTTTTTCATTATACATACAGGTTGGAAGAGATATTTTCTCCCCCAATACTAACCTTCGCAACACTCGAAGCTCAAACTGTCGCCTATTTAAAATTCCCCACTGTCGCACCTCCTTGGGTCAAAGGTCCTTCACTTTCCATGCCTCTGGGTGGCTAAACTCTCTACAGCCTGACATCTCCTCGCTAAGCTCAATTGGTCCCTTCAAAAGACTGCTGAGACAGCAGCTAACAGAGAATGCCAGCTGTACCTGCTTCCAATAACATCTTATGCATGTTCTCCAGACTTCCCCTGACTTTACACTAACTCACTCCTGCAGTGCCTTCTATTCTTGTGCCCCTCCCCAGCCTCTTATCATCTCACCTCTGCTCTCAGTTCCCTACACTCCATCCACCCACCACCCTCCCACCCGCCCTCTTCCACTCCCACCTACCCACATCAATTTCTCTGCTCGCCCTCACCCTCCCTTCTCTCAGTTGTCCTATAACCTATTCTCCTTCAGCTTCCTCCCCTGATTCTTTTCCTCTCTCTCCCTCACTCCTTCCCCACTTCAGCTGTCATTTATTTATTTACTGAAATCTAGGATTATAAATACCTTTGAACAGGAACTGCTCGTTTATAAAGGTTCCACGTCTAGGAAATGGTAGGTAAACATACATACAAAGGTTGAATAGGATAATACATGATTACATAGTAAAAATGAAGAAAAAAAGAGCAAGAGGCTGAGGCATAGTTTAATTACAGTACCTCAAAATGTGCAGGGGCAAACTTTGTGAATAAACTTAGAAGAAACTTGGTAATAAGCGCTGTAGGCGTGTGGATAGGGAGGGCATGGGTATGCAGACAGGAAGGCCATTGTCATAGGGTAAGGTGGGGACAGGTAAGAGTACACAGTGGAAAGAAAGAGGCGGGATAGTTATCCGTAAGTGCCGGGGGGGGGGTGAGGAAGGGGAGTGGGGAAGAGTAGGGGAGGCTGGGGGAGGGCATGCTAAGAGAGGTAGTAGACCTGTCCAGGGCAGAAGGCAGTGAAACAGGGGGCCCCTGGTTAGGTGAAGCAGTCACATTGGCTAGCAGAGGTGAGATGAAGTCAGAGTTGGCTTTTAAATGGGCCAAGGGCAGTAAGTTTCTTTGTTGAGGGTATTGTATGACTGTGGAGCTCTGTGAGCAAAAGCCCTCTGTCCCATAGTAGTCAGACATCTGGGGACAAGGAAGGTTTGTTGTTGTGAACTTCTAGTCTGTTGTGGGCTGTAGTGGTCTATAAGGAGCTTTTCGACCCCTGGGGGCATAATTCCAAGGAGGACTTTTTTGGCCAAGAGGCAAGTTTGATACTGAATCCGCTGATGAGAGGAAGCCACTCTGCCCGAGCATACAAATCACAAGTATGTGTGAGTCATCTCTCCTCCCAAGGTACTGCCTCTCTCCTCTTCTCCTCGCTCCTCGTCTCTCCTCTCCCTCCTCTACTCTTCTCTTCCTAAAACCTGTAACAATACCTAACTTAGTGTACTTGACTCCGGCTACTAACATAGCCTTTGTAAAAATGCCTACCTACTGTAACTTAACAGACTCTGGCTACTGTGATCAACCAATGACCTTGTACATTCTGTGCTTGCTCTACTTTGTCATTTAAGCACAATTGTGTTGCAATTTACTTATGTTTTACGTTGCTTATAGCTTTTTTGTCTAGATGCGGAACCTATTTAATGACCTTGTACTCAAAGGTACTATTCAATAAATAAATAAATAAATAAAAATTCTAATTTCTACAAGCATCAAATGGTGCAACAACTATGCTATTCTGCGTCTTTTTGTAGTGCAATAATTTAATAGCATGTAAACTCTGTTTATATGGGTGATTTCACTTTTTCTCAGAAAAAAAAATAAAGGCTAGCTTTCCATTCACAAAGTTGTGCAGACTGGGAGTTTATTATGACTTCTTCCTGAGCTCATTCATTGTCACTATGGGGGCTAATCAACCCGAGGACTACTTCTTCACTGCATTCTCCTTGCAGCCATTAGAAAGTTAGCAAGTCATTACAGACAGCTGCAGGGAGTACTAGCAAGGCACAACACTAACTCACTGGCAACCATAGAATGGCGTGTCCCAGTCCCCAATGCATTTCAATGGGATAGTTGCTAAACACTTCCAGTCTTTGATCTATACACTGTAGGCACTGGTCTGCAATGCAGACTAACCCTAACACTGCACAAAGACTATAATAAAATATTGCTTAGAAAATGAGGTAGCCTGCATGGCACAGCAGAGAGTGGAACTTTTGTTTGTGGACACGGACCTTAGAGACACCTGGGCAGGCAGGTAGGTAGGTTGGGAGGTAGCTGCCCAGTAGGGGTGCAGGGGGTAGGTAGGTAGGAGTTCCCAAGAAGAGGGTGGTTTAGGGCCCGAGGGGAGAGGAATAGCCCATGAAAGTGACTGCACTTGAGAGGATCCCTCTCTTACTCCTCTCCCTCAGGTCAGAAGATCATCAGGACTCCAGGCTCCAGGCAGATTCCAGGCTAGAGAGGCAATAGGTGCCAGGTCCTGGGGGGAGCAGATCTGGGTATGTGGCCACTCCTTTATCCATTGGGCCACTGTCTGGCCGAAGCAGTAGCAAGGTAACAAGCACCTATTCCGGTTCTTGACAGGCACAGGTGTATTGGATGGGATGCCGGGGAGTGAGATGGTATGAGCTGCTACCATGGTTACAGGCCGAGACCCGGCGGCAGGGCCATCCCAGTATGCTGGTGATTCACTTGGGGGGGAAACAATCTGGAAGCTGTTAAGTTGCTGGATCTGATGCATAGTGCAAAGAAGGGCTTGGCCTCTTTGAAGGGAATGTGGCCTCAAGTGCACAATATTTGGTCAGACATTTTTCAACAGCAGCAGTGGCAGAATGCCCATAACCCTAGGGCTATCAAGAAATTGTGCAGACTACACAATGCAACCCTGTGATCATTTATGAACTGTATTTTTGGGGGGGGGGGTCCTAAGGCATGATTAGATTTTGATTATGGGGCCCCATTTTTATGGTAAGGACAGGGTGCATTTATCAGAATTAGGACTAGATAGGTTTTTAGAGGACATACAAAGGGCAGTGGAGAAAGTGATAGTGTGAGGTGCTGGGGGGGGGCCGTTGAGCATGGTAGCAATGCTCACCCTGCGGTAACACAGTAGTCTTGGAAGGCCTGTACAGTCCGGGGGGTAACAGGAGATCATGAGTCTTGAGCAGCCAGATCACCTGGTGATCATTGGTGAGACCTCATACAGAGTACTGTGTCCAGTTCTGGAGACCACATAGAGGCAGTCAGAGAGGACAACTAAAATGGTGCAGGGTCTGCACCAAAAGCTCTATAAGGAGAAACTAAAGACCTCAATATGTACACCCTGTAGGAAAGGGAGGGGATAAGATAGAGGCTTTCAAATACTTTAAGGCTATATACAAAGTGCAGGAGGGAAGCATTTTTCAGAGAAAAAGTTTCCAAAACAAGGGTCATGCTATGAAGCTGGAGGAGGAGGGGTAGACTCAGGGGGAACCTAAGACAGTACTTCTTCACTGAAAGGGTGGTGGATGCATGGAACTGCCTCCCAAAGGAGGTGGTGGGGGCAAAAATGGTAACAGAATTCAAAAATGCATGAGACAGGCATAAGGGAACCTTAGTGGTTAGGAAAGGGAGGATAAAGTAGAAGATCAAGCAAGGTCTATGGTATTACAATAGGTATGGAAAGTGGGCAGACTGGGTAGGCCAAGCAGTCCTTATCTGCTGTCAGTTTCTCTGTTTCTATGTTTCTGAGGCTGGCAGGAGGTCTAGGCAGCATGGCTGGCGTTCCCCCCTTCAAGGGTGGCAGTCAGATGAGCAGCCTCTTCAGGCACTCACCTGTGGCATTGCGGAGTTCTCAGATGAAAAGGACACTTCCGCGCTTAGTAAAGAGCCATTCTTCATGCCTCCAGAGGAGAGTTACCCCACAGGGTTTCTAACTGGTTAGGCAGCCCCTGCTGGAGCGTTGGATGGCTGCCAGTAACTCTGAATTAGATGAATGACCAACCAAGACTACCTAGCTGTGCATGTCACGCTGATTTAAGCTATAACTGCTGAAGTATGTTAATAAACTCATGGCTGTGGCCATTTTTCTCCAAAGCTTATTGTCTGACTCAGTCTGTCCAGGTGGAACAAAAGGATGCGCCCTATAAGACAAATGCAGGTATCAATTTTAACATTTCTATACTAGTCTAAGGCTACAGCTTGGTCAGGACTAGTGCAACTGATCCTCTACTTGCCTGTCTTCAGTAGTGCAGGTGTTCCATGGTTGTCAATGAAGTTAAAAACGTCCCTGCATTACCAGGTTCTAGTCTTCATGCTAATCCTCCTCAGTGTTCCAGATGGCCTGGTGTGATTGATAGCTCTTTAAGAGCTGCAATTATCTGGCAGTTCAAGAGGAGGATTGCACAAAAGACTCGATGAGAGTCATTATCACTTCATTGTTAAGGCTTTCAGCTAGTGTCTAGGCTGTGCTCAAGGGTAGAGTGCTAACTTACCAGCTTCCAGTGTTCTGTGCTTGTCTGTATGTGTCCAATAATTTGCCCTAAATTATTGAGACCAGTGCTCCTGATTTCCCTACATTTTGAGTTTCTGTATACAACACTTTAGTGACAAAACGGTCTTGTAATCTATGGAGCAGCCCCCATGTCCATGTCTTCGTTGCGCATGATATCCATTGCTCTGAACAAGGCACGCAGAGTACTCACAGGGTCCACACGTTTCACCCACACCTGTGATCTTTACGCGGAGACTGGTTGGCTACAGCTCTCCGGGAGGATCCAATACCAAACCTGTCTTTTAGCCAAAAAAGCACTTCTCAGCCTCCTGCCACCAGGCACCACAAACCTGCTAAGCTCCCATTGTAGTCCATAGCATACGCGAAGCTCAAACAGTCATCATCTTCATGTTCCTAGATGCCGAACAGCCTAGGGGCAACGTTCATTTGCCTACAGAGCACCTCACTGGTTTAATACTCTTCATAGTGATATAACAACCCTACCTAAATTGGGACCATTCAAATTGAGTTATGCCAACCTCTTCCGCCAACAGTACTTGTGACTGCTTCACCTGAGACTCCATCTACTAGCATTCAATCTTCTCCTCACAACTGGATAACCCTGCATCTCTGCTGTTACCTCTATAATTCGAGGTGACCCCCTTTTCACACTTTGACAAGGCCCCTGGTTACCCCCTGCCCTACCCTCCCACACCAGCTCAACAAGGCCTATGTCTGCCTTCCTCCCTCCTCCCTTCCTTCCTTCTTTCCCCTCTCATCTACGCTTTCCTCCTGTTAGAACAATAAAACTGCGTATAGCTACAAATCTATTTGCTCACTTTATTTTACTGTTTTGGAAACATTGTACTTTTAGCCCTTTGTATGTTTTGTCTCCCCTCCCCACTGACGTGGAATCTTTGTAAATGAGCTGTGTGTGCTCAGAGGTATTGTAATCCAAGAATAAATAAATAAAGTTTAAAAAAATGCTAAGAGGTATACAGGTCTGCACTACAGGTGGTATTTTTTTATCCCAGCCTCATGGACACCACTGCAGACCAGACTCTGAAATAGCCATCCAGAGACCCAAATCTGCCCTTAATGGCAGGTGTAGGGGTCCCCAGCTCTTCCCAATGGACCATGCCAATTAAAGCCATCCATGCAGTACCACTCTTAACCCACCAGCATGTTCTTTCATCCTAAAACAACCCTTTAGAGTATGTTAACATATATAATTTGAAAGACTGAAACAGTCATTCCTTGGGTGCCTAGAGACTCTAAATGGAAATAGAGGTTGTAAAGATTCATGCTTGGGTATTGTTTTCCCTGTGGCTGATGAAAGGACAATGTTTAAAAAGATGCTGTTTACTGCTGGAGCACACCATGTCAATCAATCAATCAATCAAACTCTATTTATCCAGGCGAAACATCGTTGAGCATAACGCATTTGCAAGATGGACCTGGTTAGGTTAAGCTGTTACAAACATATATGTGCAACCAGACAATGGAATACAAAAACATACAACTATCATAGATAATCATACAGAGACATTCTTTGCAAGTGTGATAGCAATACATCGAACAAGATCTATAATTGTCCAACTAGGCAAGATTATTCAATATGTAATTGTGAGATGGGCCCGTGTGGAACACGGTGGGTATAACAGAACAGAGTGGTGTGACTGAATACAGAAGTATACTTGAAAACAGGTCCATAGGAGTTAACAGATCATACAAGAACTAGTGTTCAGGCAATATTGTAAAGGGATGGCATATGTATATATTCAATCTGGAAACAGTAATGAGGGAGAGGAAAAGGGAAGAACGTGGAGGTGAGAGGAGGGGCAAAACTGGAGGGACCTAATGGGATGGGAAGAGAAAGAGTAGCATATAAGCAGAATTGGGGAATGTGAGGGGACAAGGAAATGGCTAGGATGCGGAGAAGAGAGTGGCAGGGTAGTGGGCATGGAAATAGTCTCAACCAGAGGATACAAGCGGTTACTACCCTGATGATGGGAGACAGAGGCTAGGTGGGAGAGAGTGGGGCAGAGGTGGGGAACGAGGGATGGAGAGACTAGGTCTTGGAAGGTCAGTGGGACGGTATCAGTGTTTTATTTAGGTAATGTACTGTGCATGACAGGATGGGGTTCTACGAGAGACACAGACCCAGAGCGAGGGTGGCAAAAACAATTGCAGACTTCTTTGAATGATCGGGAGTATAGGCTCTTGAAGGTGGAGAAGCAGACAGGGGTGCACAGTTTAAGAGTTTTTTGTATTTTGTTCCAAAGTGCGGGCAGCATGTCGCTTATGGCTGCTCTGCCAAAGTGAGATTTGGCCATAGGAACTTTGAGTGAGAGGAAGGATGAGCTTCGTAGAAGGCAGTTGGTGATGTAATGAGGTAATTTTTTTGAGATAGCTCTGAAGGTCCAAAGTGCAGCGTTTCTCTCTCTTCTGGATTTAAGGGAAGTCCAACCTACCGCCAAGTACAGAGAACAGTGATCGTGCCATGTGGGAAGACCCGTAATGAACCTCAGGGCTCTGTGGTAGAGTGTGTCCAGTTTTGACAAACAATAGGTAGGGCAATGGCTATAGATGAAATCCATAATCTATCAATGAAAGAAATGTGGATTGGACAGCACGTAACAGCATATCTGGTAAGGGGATGGTTGATTCTAAAAAGATTCCCAGCCTCTGCCTTAGTCGTTTTAGCAGATCGTCAATGTGTTCAGTGAAGGAGAGTCTATGGTCTGGCCACACTCCCAGGTACTTGAATTTTGGGACATAATCCAGTTTTTCACCTAGTAAAGTGGTGATCTGAAGTACTGCAGTAAAGAGGCTGGGAAGACAATCAGAATAGCAAAGGCCCAAACCGAGGAAAGGATAGCCAATTCTGTTTAGAAGTGAGATAAGACCTTTTATAGGTACATTATGGAGCGAAGAAAGACCAAAGGAGGGATATTGAGGCTTAAAAAAGGGGAGGGAATGTGGGTAGAGGGTGACCGTGAAAAAGCAGGGATACTGAACGAAAATTTCTGCTCAGTATTCACAAAGGAAGAGGAGGGGGAGGTACCTAAACCAAACAAGAGAAACACTCTGAAGACGGGGGTTGATACCAGTCCATTTACAGAAGAAAGGGTTCTGAAAGAACTAATAAAATTGAAGGTGGACAAAGCAATGGGGCCTGATGGGATTCACCCAAGAATTCTAAAAGAACTAAGGGTAGAACTAGTGACACAGCTGACTACTCTCTTTAACAAATCATGGGAGGATGGGGTGGTACCCGAGGACAGAAGGAGGGCAGATGTGATTCCTCTTCACAAAAATGGGAGCAGGACAGAGGCAGGAAACTACAGACCAGTTAGATTGACCTCAGTGGTAGGGAAAATGATGGAATCACTTCTGAAGGAAAGACTTGTTGAGTACCTAGAGGCCAGTGTGGCACAGGACCCAAGGCAGCATGGATTCATGATGGGAAGGTCGTGTCAGATGAATCTAATAGATTTCTTTGACTGGGTGACCAAAGTAGTAGACCAGGGAGGGGCTGTGGACATGGCCTACCTAGATTTTAGCAAGGCATCTGATATAGTCCCACACAAAAGATTAATACACAAGTTAGCCAGCCTTGGAGTGGGTCCCAAGGTGGTAGCCTGGATAAAAAATTGGCTAGACAACAGGATGCAAAGGGTAGTAGTAAATGGAGTACAGTGAAGAAAGGAGGGTTACTAGCGGGGTACTGCAGGGTTCAGTACTGGGACCAGTCCTTTTTAATGTCTTTATAAGTGACATTGCAGAGGAACTGGAAGGAAAAGTAGGTCTCTTTGCAGACGACACAAAGATCTGCAACAAGGTTGATACACAAGCTGGAGTGGAAAGGATGAGAAGAGGGATTTGGCAAGGTTGGAGGCGGTCAAATGTATGGCAGCTCAGGTTCAATACAAAGTGCAAGGTAATGCACATGGAAACAAAACCCAGGGAAGCGTACACAATGGGGGTGAGATACTGACAACAGTAAAATGGAAAGGGACCTGGGGGTAATTATATCAGATGACCTAAAGGTGGGCAAGCAATGTGAGAAGACAGTAAGGAAGGCTGGGGGATACTGGGATTCATAGGAAGAGGCATCAATAGTAGAAAACAGGAAGTTGTTATCCCTCTGTACAGACAGTTGGTGAGACCCCATCTGAGTACTGTGTGCAGTTCTGGAGACCCCATCTCCATAAGACATAGACAGAGTGGAGGCTGTCGAGGAGGAGCAACTAAAATGGTGCATGGTCTGCACCAGAAGACATCTGAAGAAAGACTAAAGGAGCTTAATATGTATACCCTTGAGGAAAGGAGGAGAGAGGGACATGATAGAAACTTCAAGTACCTCAAGGAATCAACAAAGTCCAAGAGGGTAGCATCTTTCAGAAAAGAGATGTGCAAGAACAAGGGGCACAATTTGAAGATAGAGGGGGACGGCTCAGAGGTAATGTGAGAAAGTATTTTTTCACAGAGAGGTTATGGATGCATGGAACAGCCTCCTTAGGAGGTCGTGGAGTCAAGAACAGTGGAGAATTAAGAATGCATGGGACAGACATAAGGCAGTCCTAGTGGGGGTAGGAGAAGTAAGCTGTTGGTTAACTAGGATCTGCAGCTTATCTGTTAGGTAGCAAAATGGGCAGACTAGGTGGGCCAAGCGGTCCTTATCTGCCGTCAAATTCTATGTTTCTACTGGGCCAGCAGCTGCAGAGTTGAATAAAAGGGTAGATGGTGAGAAGAGCATGGCTTTCCTTTTTTTGGCGTTAAGGAGGAGCTTTTTATGAATAAGTTGGTTCTAGAGAAGACTGAATTTGGATTGTAAATCTTCATAGGCTGCTACTGGTGTTGGTCGACTTAGGTATAAGACAGTATCATCTGCAAACAGATGAATACTAGCCTTGTTTATGCAGGAGTTGATGTTATTGACGTATATTGCGAACTGTAGCGGACCTAGGATAGATCCCTGGGGCACGCCCCGCTGGACAGGTTTGAGAGGTGACAATTCGCCTTTGGCTTTAACTTGCTGGAGGCATCCTGTGAGATAGTCAGTGCAAATTAATACTTTGTGTTTGGTATACAGTATATAAATGAAAACTGATGCAAAGTTTTCTATTTCCCAAGCCCCCTAGGTTTGTCTGTCCCGCTCCCCCAGGAAATCCTAGATCTGCCTCTGGCTTGCCTGACACCATACAAAAACTTCCAAAAGTGCAGGTCTTTGGCTGATCACAGGGTGGAGGCTGAGAGTATCTTTCTCCGCCTTACTCTGTTTTTGCCCTGTGGTGGTGGTGAGAGTGTGGAGGTGCATGATGTCAGCTAATGTGTGTGCAGAGCTAGGACTGCTTGTTTGAACATTTGCTGCTGTGGGATCTTCTGATTGGTGGTGGAGGGGTGCAGAAAGAGGACGAGAG
Organism: Neoceratodus forsteri; assembly: GCA_016271365.2. NCBI lineage: Eukaryota > Metazoa > Chordata > Ceratodontiformes > Ceratodontidae > Neoceratodus > Neoceratodus forsteri. The sequence goes on along the minus strand of CM057457.1, from coordinate 386,935,060 downwards.
GAGTGATGGTATAAAATGGGGGGCAAACTGTGTGTGATTGCATGGCAGTATTTTTGTTTTGTTTGTGTTTTGCTGAAGCAAGAAGCAATGTGGAAGCTGAATAAATATGCAATAGTCACAGTATTTCTTGGCTTGCATTGTTTCCAGTATAAGTCAAAATTCACCATTGTAATAGTGGCCTACTGTGATCATCTGTAGGCTAATGCAATTTATCAACTTGTCCTGCTGGTTAGTGTAAAAAGGGTTAAGGCTGACCCTGAAAATGTCAAATAGTCCCTCAAAGATGGTTTCTACCTATCAGTCATTTCTCTTTCTACACATGCAGTAGATAGCTTGTTTACAATGATCATATGAATTCAATATTCTAACATACTAACATATTAAAAGCCAGCAGATTAGGCCCTATGGTCTATTGAGTCTGCCTGGTGATCAGTGCCCACCAGGGCACCATTATAGCCCCACCCCTAACCCCAAGCGAGGCTGTGGGATGCACCTCGGCCTATACCTATCCTAGCCTTTCTTGAACCCCTCCACAGTTGTAACAGCCACCAGCTCCATGGGCAGCGCATTCAGGGCTCCACCACCCTCTCAGTGAAGTAGCATCTCCTTGTTTCCCCTTAGTCTCCCCCAACCAGCCTCATTGAGTGTCCCCAGATGGCCCCTACCTCCCTCAGCTGAAGCACCCCTGTAGATCTACCCTATTCATACCCTTGAGATATTTGAAGACCTCAATCATATCCCCTCTGTTCCTCCTCTCCTCCAGTGAGTACAGGTTGAGCTCCTCAAGTCTCTCCCAATAGGGCTTTTCTCCTAGACCTTGTATCATCCTGGTCACCCTCCTCTGGACCCTCTCCAGAACAGCAATATCCCTCTTTAAGTAGGGCGCCAAAACTGCAAGCAGTATTCAAGGTGTGGTCTAACCAGGCATTTATACAGCGGAAGGAGCACCTATTGGCTCCTTGAGGTTATCCCTGGCTATACACCCCAGCATTTTATTTACTTGGGCTGCAGCTCTTCTACACTGTTCCAAGTTATTCATTTTGGCATCCACTACCACCCGAGGTCCTTCTCCCCAGAAACCTGCAGTGCCTCCTCCCAAGATGTATACATGAGCTGGGTTTTGGCCCAGGTGAAGATCCCTGCATTTCCCAATATTAAAACTTTAGTTTCCTGTGCGTGACCACCTCCCCAGAGTCTCCAGGTCCTCCTGGAGAGCCAACTCCCCCTCTTCCCCATCCACCACTGCCCACAGCTTTGAGTCATTAGCAAAGAGGCTCATCCTGCTCCTGATACAGCTTCTGATGTCTGAGATATAGGCGTTAAACAGGTGTGGACCCAGCACCAATTCCTGTGAGACCCTGCTAATGACTCTCCTGGGGGATGAGATCTCCCCTCCAACCACTGCTTTCTGTACACGCCCTCTAGCCAGTTTCCTATCCACCTGAACATCTGCCCTCCCCCCACTCCCATATCCCCTAGCTGCCTGGGATGTGGCACTGAGTCAAACACCCTGCTGAAGTCCAGAAAGAGGACATCCACTGGCCTGCCCTGATCCAGCGCTCTTGTCACCCCTTCATGGAACTCTACCAGGTTGGTCTGACATGATCTGCCCTGAACAAAGCCATGCTGGTGATCATCTAGGTGGCCCATGCCTTCAGAAACCCTCAGCATCTCCTTCAAGATGACCTCCATCACTTTGCCCACTACTGACATCAGGCTAACGGTCTATAATTTTCGGCTCCTCTTGCAGAGCGCCCTTGTCTACAGAGGCACGATATGGGCCATTCTCCAGTCTTGAGGCACCCACCCCAACTGAAGAGAGGGGTTAAAAGGTCCACCAGGGGTGTGGCCAGGATATCAGCCAGTTCCTTAAACACCCTGGGATGGATCCCATCTGGACCTGGTGCTTTTTCTGCTCTTAGGGCCTTGAGTGCTTCCCACCCTCCCAATGAGGATTTCAACATCCATTGCCCCCACTTCATCTGCCGGTCCCCTTTCCCTCCCACTGCAGTGCCGCCCCCCCTGTCCTCCTTGTTGAAGACCGAGGCAAAAAAAATAATTTAGTATCTCTGCCTGCTCCCCTGCCCTCTCCCGGTCCTCGGCCTACTACTCTGCCCTTCCTTTTCTTCTTTCTCTGATGTACCTGAAGAACTCTTCCCCCCCTTATAATCCCCTGTGCCAATCTCAGCTCCACCTCCATCTTGGCCAACCTCACCACCCTGGTGACCCTCCTGGCTATCATATCATACTCCCCCTTGGATATAACCCCCACGAGAACATTTGTATCAGCTACAAGCAGCCTTTTTCTCCCTCACTGCACCTGGACCTCCCTTGTCCACCAGCTCGGCCGCTTAGCTTTGCCCCACTTGTGTCTCTCCTTCATGAAGGCCTTGGTAGCCTCTAGCAGCCCCTTTTTAATAATTTTCCACTAAGCCTCAGTGCCCATACCTGGCCTGATCTCATCTAGGTAGCCCTAAGGATCCGCTCCATCTTCCAAAGTCCGCACCTTTAAAATCAACCATCAATGTTTTTATGTGATCTACCATCCCCCCCCCCCCAGGTCAAGGGAGAACAAGACCGTGGCATGATCACTTCCTGCCATTGGGTTCCCACAGGGGAAGGAAACAACTCCTGGTGGGGGACTCCATTGTTAGGAAGGTAGAACTGGGGGAGGAAGGGGAGAGGAAGGTAAGGTGCCTGCCTGGCGCCATGGCTTGGAGGGACAGGAAAAGAATCCTCAGGATCACAGGAGCAGCTGCATGGGGGAGGGAGCTGGATGTCATTGTCCACCTAGGGACAAATGACCTGGCTAAGAAAGGGATCAGAGCAGTGCAAAGCGTTTGTGGAGATGGGGAGGGCCTTGAACAACTAGCACACGGTAACCTTCTCAGAGTTGCTGCCTGTCTATGCACGGATGAGGCTAGGTGCTCCACACCATGGGATTCAATCAGTGGTTAAAAAACTGGTGCAGAGCTCAGGGATTTGGCTTCACTGGGGACTGGGGGTCCACCTGGAGGGATGCAGGCCTATACTGGTGTGATGGTCTGCATCTGTCCAGGACGGGAACCAGGATCCTAGGTGATAGTTTTAAATACTACATTGGGAAGCATTTAAACTAGCCAAGGGGGGAGGCACTGGAAAGGAGCAGGGAAATCCTAGCCCCCCCCAAAAAAAAAAATCAGGGTACCAAGTGAGGTAGACACCAACATAGAGATTCAATAGGGAGAAGCACAGGGGTAAATGGAGAAAGTGACAAATGCAATAAGGACAAGGATGGGGCAAAAAGGGGTAAGGCCATCAAGAAATGGAGGGTAATGAGTACCAACACCGTAGTCTGGGCAACAAGCTCCTGAACTGGAGGCCTTGATGGAAGAGGGATGCCTGGATATCGTAGCAGTCACAGAAACATGGTACACAGAGAACCATGACTGGGATATTAACATACCAGGGTACACAACCTACAGGAGAGACAGGGAGGCAGGGGGAGTAGCTCTATATGTAAGGGAAGGCATAAAAGCAACTGAACAAAAGACTAAACAGGGAGGAGAGGAGGCACTGTGGGTCACCTTAGAGACTGGAAATGGCACCACAATCCGCACAGGGGTTGTATACAGACCCCCATGTCAGGGGAAGGGAATGGACAAGGATATGATAGAAGGCATACTTAGGATGGCAGAGAAATACAGGTTACTCACCTGTTACAGGAGTTCTAGGAATGGTATATGTTGTTCATCCACACTGTCTTGCAGGTTCCTTGCCGCTTTAAATCTTGCCGGAAGGTGTTCAAGCTGGCTCCTCCCACCCACCCGGGTGGTAAAACTCTCGGCTCCGCCCCATGACACCAGATCTAGCCCGCTGAAAGCCAGGTTGTGCGTCAAAGCCGGGGAGGTCGGGTGGGTCATGTGGATGAACAACATATACCATTCCTAGAACTCCTGTTACAGGTGAGTAACCTGTATTTCTAGGGACATGGATATGTTGTTCATCCACTAGTCTGACAGACTCTAGCAGTTCTCGGGAGGAGGAGGCAAGCGCACACCCCTACTTGGGAAATAAAGACTGGAGAACCGAGGCCCCAAAACCAGCATCCCGGCGTGACTCAAGGTCGATGTGGTAGTGGGTGATGAAGGTGTGTCCTGACTTCAGGTAGCAGCCTGCAGATTTCCTGGATAGGGACGTCCCTGGAAGCAGCCAACGATGCAGCGAGGCGGGTAGAATGAGCTCTTATCCCTTTGGGAGGCTCCATGCCTGCCAACCTATCATGAGATCTATGCAGAAGGTGACCCACCTGCCTATCGTCCACTTGGCTGCAGGTCTGCCAGGTGCGGCTTCAGCGTAGGTGACAAACAGCTGGCGAACCTCTCCCGAACTCAGCCGTCTGCTCCTTATAATAGCGGCGCTCTTCTAGGTAGCATCGTTCAGAAAAAGAGATGTGCAAGAACAAGGGGACACAATTTGAAGATAGAGGGGAGGCTCAGGGGCAATGTGAGGAAGTATTTTTTCACAGAGTGGGTGGTGGACGCATGGAACAGCCTTCCTGAGGAGGTTGTGGGGTCTAAAACTGTGGGAGAATTCAAGAATGCATGGGACAGACATAAGGCAATTTTGTGGGGGTAGGAAGAAATAGGCTGTTGGTTAAATAGGATCTGCAGCTTATCCTCTAGGTAGGGAAATGGGCAGACTAGGTGGGCCAAGCGGTCCTTATCTGCCGTCAAAGTCTATGTTTCTAAATTTCTATGTTTCTATGTAACAGCTAGGTCCACGATGAGCTCACAGTCTAGAGGACCACATCCAGGATGCAACCTCCTTCATTGGATCAGTCACCAGCTGGGCAAGAAACGCATTCTGGAAGATGTCCAGCAGGTGCTGCTCCCCGCCAGATGAGAACGCCATAGTTCCCCAGTCTGCTCCTGGCATATTCAGATCCCTCAGCAGAATATCCCTCAGCACCATAGTTCCGCCCTCTCCCCTACCACATTGGTCCCTAAGGTTTGCCTCCAGGCCTTCCTCCTGTTCTTCCCCCTGCCCAGGTGGTCCTCTAAAAGGAATGCCCCCCAACAAACCTGGAATGCATGAATTTTAAAATTCTACAGTATTCCAGTGACACTCATTCACAGAGACAGCCAGAGGCTCAATTTCATCTGTTCCAGGGTTAGCATCAGAGATTACTGGTTAGGCTATGAGTGTGATTGTTTCTTGGCTATTAAATAAACACCAGAAAGGAAAACTCTGAACAGTGCTTGATTTTTTTAATTTGTTTATGTGTGTAATGAAGGGCTCATGAGTAGAATGAACATCCAGTTATGTATGTATTCTATTTTAAATTTCAGTGAATGTTATCTTTCAAGCCTAGTTGAAGGCTTTTATTTAAGAGTGAAAGTTGCAGTCATGTTGGTAATGGAAATCAGGAATGTGAAATTAGCTTATGAATTCTGCATGTGATTGTCAAAATTCCAGATCACATGGTTGGACCCTTTTCTTCACAGAGTGGTATTGGCACATAAATACATGCCAAAGGAACTGCAACAGTCAATCAAAATAGTCACTGCACAATTTCTACATTTCCATACTCACTGTTCTTTCCATTCTTACTGGGCAGGCCCAGCAGTTTGCGTGCATGAGTGTAGCAAACAAAAAGCTTATTTTAGATCAAAGGAGCTCAGCAGATACTTAAAACACTATGTTTTAGATCAAAAGAGCTCAGCTGTCCACACCAAGCCTGCTTCCCCTCTGTGAGAACATAGAAATGCTCAAACAAAAGCCCATTCTAGCTGAAGTCTCTCAAGTCTGGGAAAGCAATATGAGAATGCCATTTCCAATTCTGCCCTATCTAGCCTCCAGCGACCCTCCCTTCTCCATGCCTGTTTTGTAATATACCCCTATGTCTATCCCAGTTATTATCTAACTAGTTGAAAATTGGTAACCAGGAGGCACACTAAACCAAAGCTCATTTCCAGGTGTAATCTGGGGAAGTGGAGAAAGAGTACTGTATTACAAAATTACACCAATTTATCAGGTACAGTTACAATGATAAATACAAAAGTGATAACAGTGTACAGATCAAAGGTTATCAAAACCATGACACTGGAGGAACCATAACATAGCTTTCAGAGCAGCATTCAGTTGTATCAAGAGCAAATAAAGTGCGCCCATTCATGCATATAGCCTTCCATTGTTTTAACTTCAACCACTTCCATTGGCAGTCTGTTCCAGGGGCCCAGTTCATAAAGCTGAAAGTCTGATGCAAGGTGCCTGAGTCAAACAGAATTGACTCAGTTGGCACCTTGCCCCAAAAATTGCACAACCCATGATTCAGCAAGGCAGGCAGTGGCAATGCCATGTCCAGTTGTGGCAAACAGGGCCTGCGCCAGCCATGTGCCATATCTGTAGGTGTGCCATGGTGCTAGGGGACTTGCGCTAGACGCAAGCTGCAGTATCCCTTTCAGAGGGATTCTGTACCCCTCCACAGGTTGCATGGGCCAGGTCAGATAGACCAGCCCAGGGCTGGTCTAACAGGCCACTGCTCCACCCGGCGGTCGCTGTATGCTATAGGAGGCATCCTGTGCTGCCACCAGACTGCCATATCTTGTGCCCTCACAGCATCCAGAGACATCTGGAGTGTGGTGCCTGCAGGGCCCAACCACCCCCACGGTGCCGCCACTGCCCAGGAAACCACAGGTATGGCAGTGGCCCCATTGAGGGCTGTTGCTGCCCCCCCACCACCCATCCGTCCCCTACATGTCCTCCTCTGCCCCTAGTGCTGCCACAACCCCACAAGCCTCAAGGTGGGTGTCCAGTACTGGGCGCTGATGCTGCCCGACCTTGCTGCAGCTTGAGGTAAACCTCTCCCATGCACCTTAACTTTGGGGCTCTGTAACATTTTCTGCAAGCTGCAGGGGTTTGGCACCAGGACCCTTCCCAATAGTGAATCAGGCACAGGGTCCCTGGCGCACCAGAGATCGGCACAAGCTGCTGGTTGATACAGCTTGCACCAAACTCCCTGGACCTTCCAGAATCGGGCAGCAGGTGTCTACCACCCTATCAGTGATTAAATATTTTCTCACATCAATCCTGAACTTCCCCACTCCGGCTTCACTGCATGTCCCCTGGTCCTGGTGCTAAAACCTAGAAACACAGAATCTGTCGGCAGATAAGGACCATATGGCCCACCTAGTCTGCCCATTTCCCTACACACTGCTGCATCCCCAGATCCTAATTTATCTGTGACTCTCCTGCTCTGCACATCTCAGGGTACCCTTATATCTATCTCATGCACTTTGAACCCCTGTATTGTTTTCGCACCCCACTTCTGCTGGGAGGCTGTGCCATAGCTCCACCACCTTTTCAGTAAAATAGTACTTCCTAACATTACTCCTGAGCCTTTCACCTTCAACCTCATATCATGCCCCTCATTCTTGTGCAGAGTTTCTCTGAAATATGCTTTCCACCTGTACCCTGTTTATTCCCCTAAGGTACTTGAAAGTCTCTATCATATCTCCTCCCTTCTTTCCTCCAGTGAATAGCTATTAAAGTCCTTAAGTCTTTCCTCGTAGGGCTTCTGGTGCAGTCATGTACCATCTTTGTTGCCTTCTCTGGACTGCCTCTATTTTGTCAATGTCCTTCGGAGATGTGGCCTCCAGAACTGGACACAGGACTCCAACTGAGGCCTCACCACTGATCTGTACAGTGGCATCGCCACCTCTTTCCTCCTGCTGGTTATGCCCCTCACTATGCACCCCAACATTCTGTTTGCTCTCCCCACCGCCTTTTCACACTGTTTGGTCACCTTCAGGTCATCAGATATGATAAACCCCAGGTCTCTCTCCTGATATGTGGTGGCCAGAATTTCCCCACCCATCCTGTTCTCTTCCCTTGGATTCCTGTGACCCAGGCACATGGTTTTGCACATTTTAGCATGAAACCTAACTGCCAGACACCCGACCACTCCTCTAATAGGCTTAGATCCTTTCTAATTTTTTCCACCCCCTCTGGTGTGTCCAATCTGTTGCAGGTCTTGGTGTCATCTGTGAAGAGGCACACTTTTCCCTCCAGCCACTCTGCAATGTCACTAATGAAGACATTGAATAGGACTGGCCCCAGCACCGACCCCTGTGGCACCCCGCTGGTCAACTCCGTCTCCTCAGATTTCATGCCATTTACCACCACCCTCTGAGTCTTGTCCATTAGCCAGTTCCCAATCCACTTTACCACTGTAGGACCCACTCCCAGGCTCCGCAGTTTATTTAGCAATCTCCTGTGCAGGATGGTGTCAAAGGACTTGTTGAAATCCAGGTAGGCTACATCCACCGCCCCTCACTGATCTACCACCCTAGTTACCCAGTCAATGAAATCTACAAGATTTTTCTGACAGGACCTTCCCACTGAGAATCCATGCCACCTTGGATCCTGTGCTCTGCTATCATCCAGAAACTTTACAATCTTCTCCTTAATAAAAACTCCATTAGTTTCCCACTACAGAGGTCAGACTTACAGGCCTGTAATTGCCTGCCTCCTCTCTGCTTCCACTTGTGAGAGACCATATCTGCCCTCCTCCAGTCCTCTGGTACCTCCCCATCTCTAGTGATGCATTGAAAAGGGTAGCCAGTGATTCTGCCAGCACTTCCCGAGTTCCTTCAGTACTCTGGGTGGATCCCATCTGGCCCCATTGCCTCGCTCTACTTTATCCCCGAGTTCTTCTACGACACTTTCCACCATGAATGGGCTAGAGTCTACCTCCTCCCTCCCTGAATAACTCTCTTACTGAGTTTTGGTCCCTCACCCTCCCTTCCTGGTGAATAATGAGGAAAAGTACTTGATCAGTATCTCAGCCTTTTCTAGGTCGTCCTCCACACTTTCTCTTCCTTTTTCTTCACCCTACGATCCAATTTCTGGTCTTTTCCCCTCACTAATGTACCTGAAGAAGGTCTTGTCACCTTTCTTAATAGCCTGGGCTATACCTCCTTCTGTCTGTGCTTTAGACCTTCTAACTATTTTCCCAGATTCCTCTGCTTCTCCAGATATTATTCTCTGTCCTCATCCTTTTTGTGTTCCCTTGTATCTTCTGAAGGCTCTTTTTTTCCCCTACTTTCTCGGCCACTACCTTTGAGAATCATAATGGCCTTATCTTTCTTTACTCTTGCTATGCATTTTAACACAGTGACCTGTTATTTCTGTTATGACTCGCTTGAGTCTGGACCACTGTTTTTCCACATTTCCCCCACCTTCTACTGTTAGGGCTCTTTAAGGAAAACAGTCCAAAACAGCGGGGCAATCACCATGGCTGCAAAAGCAGCCTGATTCAAACAACCTGTATGGTTTAAAATAAATGCAGCTAACCTTTCTTGAGTAATTTAGCCTTTTAATTTTGCTCCTGCATGCACCATGTCAAAAATGCCGCCGCATCGGAAGATGGAGTGTGCCCCTGGCATCCTGTCCTGTGCCTGATGGCTTGTAAAAATGATGAGCGAGGCGTATCTACACGGGAGAAAAAGAAACATTGTGGCATGTAGAGGTCTGTTAACTGAACCTCTAGAACCAATTTCCGGTGAAAACGGAGCAGTGTAATGTACTGTGCATAAAATCATTATTGAAGTTGCAGCTGTGAGTTCGGTCATACGCAGCAGCACCTAGCTATACTGCGCATGCCCGAACTCTGAGTGCAAGGTGCTACTGCGCATGATCGAACTCTGAGCTGCAACTTCAATAATGATTTTAAAGTACATTACACTGCTTCTTTTTCACCAGGAATTGGTTCTAGAGGTTCAGTTAACAGACCTCTACATGCCACAATATTTCTTTTTCTCCCGTGTAGATACACCTCGCTCATCATTTTTACGAGTCTTCCAGCACAGGACAGGATGCCAGGGGTACACTCCGTCTTCTGGTGCAGCAGCACTTTTGACATGCGCATCCATGAGCAACATTAAAATGCTAAATAACTCAAGAAAGGTTAGCTGCATTCATTTTGAACCATATAGGTTGTTTTAATCAGGCGTTTTGCAGCCCTGGTGATTGCCCCCACTGTTTTGAACTGTTTTCCTTTAAGATTTCTACCCATCTTCTTAAAGTTAGCCTTCCTAAAATCTATGACCTTTATACATGTATGGCTTGCCTCCTCCACTGTAGTTACCTAAATCACACTGTCCTGTGGTCGCTGGTACCAGGGGACAGCCCAGCTCCACATCTGTGATCACTGTCCCCATTGCTCTTTCCCATTTGAAAGAGATTCTTCTACTGCACCTGTTCACCCCTGGTAATTACTTATAGGTGTCTATTGTGACAGAAATGGGAAGGAAGGAGTTAATGTTTGGTGTAACCCCACTATAAATGGGGGTTCCCAAAAGTCATCCCTGGTTGTGCTTAAATGCCCATTGCCAGGCGGGCGTTCTGTGTCTTTACAGGTGTAAAAGTGCTTCCATGCGAGTGCCCTGTTAGCCTCCGTGCCTGTCCCTTTAAGAGACATTATTTTTGTAGTGTATAATTAATCAGGGTAGGAGCCAAGTGTTTCCAGGCTCAAGTCACATCTGAGCTGTAATAATATTGCTCTGTTCTGCCATCGCTAATGGTGCAGAGGAAGCTCTGTTAGAACTGGTAATTGTTTGCTGATTAGCTGCTCTAATAACAATGGTATTATAATTTGTCTAACCTGCCTTTCTTTGCAGCATGGACATTTCTGTATTGCACCAATCAGTACCTTTTGGGGACCTTAAAATGAAGTCTGTCCCCAGGGGTCTAGTGGGAGTGAATTTCTGTAGGAATTGTAGTTTTTTCATTTTAGCACCTAAATGGACCTGGAGGGGGAGCCCTTGCTTTGACAGACAGATGAATCAACCAACCAAACCCTTTTTGGATCAGAAGGAAGTCCCAGTGCTGCCTGCAGCAGAGAGTCAGTCTGAGTTTGGAGTTGAGAGAGTGAACTACTCAAGACATTCGAGCAGCTGCTCCTGCGTAGTTGCGCAGGAAACTGGTGGGAAGGCTGTGTCTAGCCTGCCTGCTTCATCTTCCTTTCTGAGGGATCTGCTAGTGAAATTAATCGGACTGAATCCGAACCGGCTTGTGAAAAGAAATACCGAACTGTGACTGCCCTGTTACCTGAAGAAGACCGAAGATTTGCTGTAAGCGACTGGCTTGTCAGGACGTCTGAATCACCACAGAGATCACGGTTTTGCTCAGGAAAACTGAAATTGCAACTGGACTGTCATCCGACCTGTAGTATTTTGTTTTGCTTTACTATAAATGTGCTGTAAGCTGTCAGTAGGTCGCGATTTTGTTCCCCACTACTTAAGTGTGTCACGCTTGCTGGAAACTGTCTCCAGCACCTATCGAGCTGAATCTGAACTGTTCACCCGGCCTGGGCCCTGCCACCTTGACCCAGCCAGCTACTTTAAATGCAGAGATCACCATTGATGAGAGATTCACCTGGGGATCGGCCCCCTGCTCAACATCTTGAACAGGAATGACACCTCGGTGAATCGTGTGGGCCCTGCTTCTCCTGGCATACCAGCTTGTCGACCTGCAGTCTCCATTTCATCCCTCCTGAGTTTCGTATTGGGTAGCATGAGTAAACACCAGGGTAGCTCCCTGCAACATCAGCCATATCAAAAGTAGTGTCATCTGATTCAATTGTTTTCTTGAAACAAACTGAGCCGCCAGGCTCCGGATTACAAATTGTATGTGGTTGTGCATGCTCCTTCTTTCCTTCACAGGGTCCCGACCAGCTGCAACACCAGCCTACCCCGCGGGCAACGTGTCAGGCTAGCCCACATTTTTTCCAACTGGGTATCCAGAGTGTGTGACTGTGAAGGGACTCTAAAGTGCATGCATGATTGCATGATTGAATCAGTTACAGAACTAATCAGCCATATTACGCCCCTCCCTTATTCATTCCCCCTGAATAAATCAGATATAATTCTTTTTGTATTTAACTTGACTGAGGTTCCATTTTATACAAGAAGCACTGTACTTTTGTTACCTGGTGTGTCTAACCTTATTTTGCAGGGGGTCTCCAGGGTGGAACTGGTGGAATCAGTCATAGTGGTAAGTGCAAACATAGTGGGGATTTGTATGCTGATTTGGGGTTATTGTAACTGTGTCTGCTGTTCATTGCTAAGGCCACTAGAGGGGAAAGAGGGGGGGGTTACACTGTCCCAGAGGGCTGTACCCAGGTCAGCTATGCTATCAATAACCCTGTCCTCCAGGTGGAGGCACCCATTTTCAGTTCCCAGGTCCCTTAACCTGCACCTAGTCATGCAGGCAGGGGAAGTAGTCCTTGGGATAGCGCCACCTAGGGGTTACATTTGGATTCCCCTGCAGATACTTTTTTAGCAGTCTGAAAAAAAAAAAAAAACAGGCTGGGATTCCACTGTCCAGCAGCATCTGGCTAGGTGAGCCATAAATCTCAGACACACAGACACAGTTTAAAGGGACTGGTTTACTCAAATATAAACTTAAAGTTAAAAGGGAATATAATTGGTCACTAATAGGCGTTCAATCTGATTGGGACAATTAAATACATACATGGTAGATGGTTGGTGCATTCAAAGGGGGAATAAGAATTACCTATAAGGCTCTACACGCCAGGGAACTAGTTACCTGCAAGATCTCCTTCACCCCTACTGCCCCCCCCGCTCTCTCTGATCCACTGACGAGGGATTGCTAGAGATTCCCAGGGTCTGTTTGAAGACATCTGGAGCCAGGTCATTTAATTTTATGGCCCTGACCATGTGGAATTCTCTGCCTCTTCGGGTGCGAGATTGCCTGACCGTCCAAAGTTTTAAAGTTGTTCTTAAAACTTATTTATTTAGTATAGCCTATTCTGATTTTTAATTCTGTTTTGTATTGGTTTTAGTTTGTCATATTTCCCATTCATGTATTTTGTTTATTTATAGTATTGTACAAGCGCCTTGGTTTTAGAAAGGCGCTTTTTATAAATAACGTTTGAATTGATTTACATAATCTCAAGAGAGAATATAACATGCTGAAAGACAGTGAGTAGGGAGTTACTCTTGGAGTGGAAGGAAGAAACCGTCCAAGAGACTAAGCTTGGGCCTACCCTTCTAGCTATGTCCGTGGGAGCTGGCAGATAGTATAGGGTCCAATGTCTCTTGAAAGGATAGGGAAAGGGTAGGAGTGATACTAGCATATCTCAGTAATAGCCTTTTTCTGTTTTGTCATCTGTTGTTTAAAAACATTTGTTTACGTTTCTTGTAACAGTGTTATTCTCTTATGTTGAATATAGAACTCCTATAATGCTTCTTTTGACCCTCTGTTAAGGAAAAAGCTATTTTGTTTACTCAACAGTTGTGGCTGATGTCATTCTCTAAGGTAATTCATGGTCATCGAGAGAGACACACTACCAGGCTTTGATCTGTGCAATCGCACGTTTGACTACCCAGTTTTGTAAACTTGGGAGGCTGGTGCTGGTCGAACCCAGGTGGTGGCAGCGAATACCTGAGGACAGACACCTCTCTAAAAGCTGTTCCACCCCAGAGAGAGAGGTGGGTTGTCACAATTGGGTGGCAGTGGTGGGGTGATGATAGCGGACTGTTTAGCGCACTGACATATAGAGTGTGCCAGTGGAACATTTACCTTAGCAGCTGCAAAACAGGACATATAAGAGAATACACTTGTACAACTGTTTTTTTTTTGTTTTTAGTTAGCATAGTGTAGTGTAGGGTTAGAGAATGAGCTCTGCGGAGTATGACTCACTTACTATGCAACAGCTTTGTGAAAAGTGCCAGGAAAAGGGGGTTTAGCTTGAAGGCCTAACACACAAGAAAAAGGCAGACCTCATAGCCACCCTGGTGGCACGTGGAAGCACCACAGGTTGCCGACAGCTACACTGCCGACATCCCCTGCAGCAACACCAGGAAACCACCGCAATCAATCCCGAAGCGCTCCACACAGACCGCCGGCAACCCGACACTGCAGCCACAAGGGACACACTGATGGACTGGGAGGCGCACAGCCACTGGACCGACACCCCGGCAATGACCATCACTGCGGCACTGGACTCAGTGACATTCCCCCCCACCATGGAGGATCCAACGGACAGCGGCGTGATAGTATGGGATGTGAGCAGGGGCCACCCATAGCCAGGCATATCTTCTACACAACATTGGTGACAGGGTCTGCAGCATGGATCCAAGCACTGGGACAAGGAATGCCTCCAACACAGCCAGACGCAGGTCTGGACGGCTGTCCTGGCATGGGGCAGAGCACACACACCACAGGGGGTAGAGGTGGCCCACCCAGTGCACCCAGGTTTGCAGGTGCAGTGGTCGACCTTATAGTCGCTGCTGGTGGACCTGCTACAGCTGTGGGGGGGGTGTCGGCTGCTGTGGCGGGTTGCCGTTGCGGCGGCCAGAATTTCTGCAGTCGCTTTGCCGGTGTCAGAATTGTGGTGTTGCTCTGACACCGTGCTTCTGTGGCACATGACCAGAAGCAGACAATCCTTGGGGGTGAGTCAGGAACTGATGTAGCAGACTCCCAAACCAGCTTGATGCACTGCGACTGCAGCTGTTGCTGTAAGACAAGGTGCTGGAGGCAAAAAGACTAGAAGCAGAAGCAGAAACAAGATGGTTGGAAGCAGAAACAAGAAGACGGGAAGCAGAGAAAGAACTGGAAGAAAAGAAGCAGGCAGACAGAGAAAAAGAACATCAGGAAAAAGAAAAAGAATGCCAGGACAGAGAGAAGGAACGACAGCATGAAGGCCAGAGACAGCAGCACGAGAAGGAGATGATGACCTTGCACAGCCAGCAAACCGTGAGTAATGGTGGAGTGAGTTCACCTCATGAAGCTAAAATTAATTCTAAATTGTTCCCTCAGTTTAGAGAGGGAGATGATCTTGATCTATTTTTAAGGTAATTTGAGAGAATATGTGAGCAATTCCAATTGACTAAGGCTTCGTGGTCAACTCATCTCACACCCTTACTTACGGGGAGGGCTTTGCATGCATTTCCTAAAATGAGTGATGAAGACTATGCTGATTATGATAAGGTTAAGAGAGTATTGTTGAAACATTTTGAATTAACTCCTGAGGCTTACAGAAGGAAATTTAGGGAGTTAAAGAAAAGCCCAGAAGACAGATAACTTATGTGGAACTGCAGGTTCAACTGTGTACTTACCTTGATAGGTGGGTGGAGAGGGCTAAAGCAGACACTGTGGAACTAATCAAAGATTGGTTTGTGAGGGAACAATTTCTTAAAATTGTACCGGAGGATATGCGTGTATGGCTCCTAGACAGGGCATGCACCTCCTCAAAGGAGGTGGCAGCAAGTGCTGACATGCACATGTCTAGCAGGCCATACACACACCGTAAGTCTCATGGTGGGGGGGCAGCACATGGCTATAAGGGGTCCCATGGGGGCAGCCCAAAGGAACCCAGCCTGCACTGGAGCCCAAAGCAGAACCCTCAGATTCTAAAGGGATCCAAGAGACAGGACCCCAAAAATATCATATTTGCAATCAAGTGGGGCACTTGAGATATAACTGCCCTCAGAAAATGGTTAAGGGGCAAAGGCATGGGGAAGGGGGTGATCAAAAGAGCACTGGCGTGTTTGTGGGGTGTGTCCAGCCTCAAGAATCACTCTCCTGTGATGTGAATATGCATCCCATTGTAGTTGATGGAACAGTAACACAGGGACTGAGGAACACAGGCGCTTACATCTCCCTGGTGAGGCAGAATCTCATCCAGGGACAGCAGATGTTGCCTAGGAAATATTCCAGGATCCAGAGAGTCACAGGGCCAGCAGTCCAAATACCAATGGCTCGAGTGTTCCTGAGCTGGAAGGGCGGCCATGGAGAAAAGGAGGTGGGGGTCGTAGAGGACCTCCCTGTAAATGTTATCATGGGAAATGATTCTGACCACAGGAAATCACTGGTGTGTGTTGCAACTTGTAGTTGGGCAAAAGGGCCAGCTTCTGAGGGCGAAGAGGGGGTGACTCAAGGAGGTCCAGCCCCTCCCTTAGTAGCTGAGGAAGTGGCTAGTACAGGGGAAGGGTTGGCTAGAAGCAGCAGTCCTGAACCCCAGTCACAAATAGAGACGCTCACAGGACTTCCTTCTGAAGGGGTGCAGGGAAGGGTCAGACAAGGTCAGGTGAGCACTGCACAGTGAACTGACCCTACCTTGCAAAAACTGAGGGAACTAGCTAATAGGGCTGAGGGTCCTCAGGCGGGTAAAGAAGTCCATTTACTGGGACAATGGGCTGCTGTCAGAATGTACAACAGAGGACGGACTAGATGGTGAGGTGCTCCAGCAGCTAGTAGTCCCTAAAGTTCACAGCCAGCAGCTTTTGGCCCTTGCCCATGATATCCCTTTTTCAGGCCACTTGGGGGTGAGGCGCAAGAAAAAGCAGCTGACCAACAATTTCTTCTGGCCTGGTATTGGCAAGAATGTGGCAGATTATTGCAGGACTTGTCCACAGCACCATCGGGTGGGAAAAATGGGGGACAAGGCCAAGGCAGCTTTGGTGCCCCTGCCCATTACTGATGAACCCTTCAAGAGGGTATCTGTGGACATAGTGGGGCCACTAAGCACCCCGAGTCACACTGGCAAGCAGTATATCCTGGTGGTAGCTGTCTAAGTCACAAGATACCCAGAGGCAGTGGCCCTGTCTTCCTCCGAGGCGGAACCTGTGGCTGACACACTGTTGGGAACATTTATCCAGGAGGTCTTTCCCCAGGAGATACTGACAGATCAGGGTGCCAATTTCATGTCAGGGTTAATGAGTAGTTTGTGGGAGAAGTGTGGGGTAAAGCAGCTCAGAACCTCCCCATACCATCCCCAAGCTAATGGTCTGGTGGAGCAATTTAATTGAACCCTTAAGACCATGTTAAGAATTTTTGCAGACCAGCATAAGAGGGACTGGGAGAAATATTTGTCATCTCCTATTTGCATACAGGGAAGTCCCACAGGAGTCCAGCTTTCGAGCTCCTGTTTGGTCATAGGGTGCAGGGGCCCCTAGATTTGATTCAGGATGAATGGGAGGGTGACCGTGCTTCCCAAGGGGAGTCTGTTGTGGAGTACGTCCTGAGATTCAGGACCCATCTTAAGGAGCTCATGGGGCTTGCTCAGGAGCACTTGGCCACTGTGCAACAACGGCAGAAAGTCTGGTATGACAGCGGGGCTCGAGCCAAAGAATATGAGGTGGGACAGCAAGTGATGGCACTCATCCCTGTCTGACAGAATAAACTAAAGGCAACATGGGAGGGGCCATTCTCCATTGTCCAAAAGGTTAGTGATGTCAACTACATGATAAAGCTACCGGACAGGAGATGCAGGCAAAAGGTGTACCATGTTAACATGCTGAAGCCCTACTATGACAGGGAGGAATTGGTCCTTGCTGTATGCAGTGGACCAGAAGAGGAAACTGAGATGGATCCACTGGTGGACCTGCTCGGTGAGGCCCGGGTTGCATCCTCCGTGGACAACCTTACCCTCTCTGAACAGCTGACACCAGCCCAGGTGCAGGAAATTCGGGGTATGCTGAGAGAATTTAAGGATATGTTCACAGGGAAACCGGGGTACACCACGATAACAGAGCACCATGTGGATACAGGGATTCAGGTGCCCCTGAAACAGTCTCCCTACAGGGTATCTGAGCAGGTTAAGCAGACTGTGAAAGAGGAGCTCAAGGAGATGCTAGAGCTGGGAGTAATCCAGGAATCTAGTAGTCCCTAGGCATCGCCCATGGTATTGATCTCCAAAAAGGATGGCACCACACGATTCTGCGTTGACTACTGGAGGCTTAATAGCTACATGGAGTCTAACACCTATCCCATGCCCAGAACAGACGAGACCTTGGAGCGACTTGGGGGAGCCAAGTATCTGACTGCAACAGACCTAACAAAGGGCTACTGGCAAGTACCTCTGACCCCTGCAGCCAGAAAGAGATCAGCTTTTGTCACTCTATTTGGTTTATACGAATTCAAGGTAATGCCATTTGGAATGAAGAATGCTCCTGCAACCTTTCAACGGCTTGTGGATCATATTCTGCCTGGGGTAGGTGAGTTTGCATTGGCTTATATGGATAATATAGCCATATACAGCCAGACCTGGGATGAGCACATCAAGAATGTACGGAATGTGTTCCACAGACTGAAGAACACAGGTCTGACAGTCAAGGCGGAAAAGTGCCAGATAGGTATGGCAGAAGTGTCCTACCTTGGGCACCGGGTGGGTAGCGGACACATCCGCCCGGAGCCTGCTAAGGTTGATGCCATCCTGGCCTAGCCTACTTCTACCACCAAGAAACTGGTGAGGGCATTTCTGCGGACAGCAGGGTACTACCAGTTTGTTCCTCGCTATAGTAATCTGGCTAAGCCTCTGACAGATCTAACCAAGAAGGGAAAGCCAGATAAAGTGTAGTGGTCGGAGGGCTGTGAGGTCGCCTTTCAGGAGCTAAAGAAGGCCTTAAGCAGCCCAGCTGTATTGGCCAGCCCCAAGTGCAATCTAAAGTTTATGGTCCATGTGGATGCCTCAGATCATGGGCTGGGAGTCGTGCTGAGCCAGATTACCCAGCAGGGGGAGGAGCATCCAGTTGGGTACTTCAGCCGGAGGCTTCTGCCCAGAGAGGAGGCATATGCCATAATCGAGAAAGAATGCTTGGGAATAGTGTGGGCCCTTCAGAAGCTGCAGCCTTACCTATGTGGGAGAGAATTTTCTGTAGTCACAGATCATAATCCCCTGATTTGGCTTCATAGGGCAAGCAGGCAAAATGGAAAACGACTACGTTGGAGTTTGGTATTGCAGGCATAAAACATAACCATCCAGCATCGCAATGGTAAACAAAATGCCAATGCAGATGGACTAGCTAGACAGGTCTAATGGCATGGCTGGATACTTTGGGCACTTCCCAGCAGTTGCATGGACAGCTGTGTCACTTGGGGTGGCCCAAGGACACACCTTATCACTGGGGGAGGATGTACAGAAATGGGAAGGAAGGAGTTAATGTTTTGGATTCTCCGCAAACACTTTTTAGCAGTCTGAAAAAAAAAACACAGGCTGAGATTCACTGTCCAGCAGCATCTGGCTAGGTGAGCCATAAATCTCAGACACACAGACTCACAGTTTAAAGGGATTGGTTCACTCAAATATAAACTTAAGGTTAAAAGGGAATATAATTGGTCACTGATGGGCATTCAATCTGACTGGGACAATTAAATACATGCATGATAGACGGTTAGTGCATTCAAAGGGGGAATAGGAATTACATAATCTCAAGAGAGAATGTAAGATGCCGAAAGACAGAGTAGGGAATTACTCTTGGAGTGGAAGGAAGAAACTGCCCAAGTGACTAAGCTTGGGCCTACCCTTCTAGCTATGTCTGTGGTAGCTGACAGATAGCATAAGGGTCCAGTGTCTCTTGAAAGGACGGGTACAGGGTGCAGGGTAAGACTGATACTAGCATATCTCAGTGATAGCCTTTTTCTGTTTTGTCATCTGTTATTTAAAAACATTTGTTTACTTTTCCTGTAACAGTGTTATTCTCTTATGTTGAATATAGATATCCTGTAATGCTTCTTTTGACCCTCTGTTAAGGAAAAAACTATTTTATTTACTCAACAGTTGTGGCTGTAATGTCATTCTCTAAGGTAATTCATGGTTTCCACCAGCTGAGGTAAACTCTGTTTAGCACCCGCCATCTGAGAGAGACATATTACCAGACTTTGATCTGTGCAATTGCATGTCTGACTACCCAGTTTTGTAAACCTGGGAGGTTGGCGCTGGGCGAACCCAGCTGGTGGCAGAAAATACCAGAGGACAGACACCTCTAGAAAAGATGTTCCTTCCCAGAGAGACAGCGGTGGGTTGTCACATCAATCATGTTCAGTATTAGTGGTTTTACATTGCATGTTCTGTCCTTATTTACATATTCATATATCCCTGTTCTCTGCTTACTTACATGTAAGCAACAAAACCGGACAAGGTGTGGGGATATTGGAGGATAATCACATGCCCAGGGGTGTACTAAGACCCGACTCTGTAGGCAGAGGGCTTTATAACCCCTAGAAGTGTAAGTATCCACCAATACACCACAGTCTGACAGGTCTTAATGAGCTTACAAAATGTGTTGGGCAAATTAAAAAAAAAAATCAAACAAGATTTGGCTGGTGTCAACAAGGCTGGTCTTGCTTTTTAATTTTTATTTAAGTTTTATTTAGAAGTATGGGTACTGCAAATACATTCCACACACAAAGGATAAAATCTGGGTATTTGACAGTCACACAATTGTCATGACTATCACATAATATATTACATATTGTCAGTATCACTTTATTCTAACAGCTCCCCATACATGATGATACAGGGAGGAGGATGCCGTGCATTGGGGATTGTTAGGAGAAGGTATAGGGGTGGTGGCCGCAGACCTCTCGGGAGAGTGGAACCAAGTGGCTGGATTGGAGTAGTGGGGACTAGGAGACACCCTGGGATGAAATTGGCTCCCGATAGGGGTTTTCCCTGTCTGGTTCCCATACCCAAGGGTTCCACTGTATGTGGGCGGATGACTCGGTCGACCTTGGGGCCTCATCCAACTCGGGTGATGTTATGCAATGCCAGGTCTATTAAAAACAAGATGGCAGTGATGGCTGATCTTCTTGGATCATCTGACCTGGATTGTATCACCGACACCTGGCTGGATGAAACTTCTGGCCCAATTCTGGAGTAAGCAATTCCAGCTGGGTTTTTGGTTATACACCGCCCAAGGTTGGATCGTAGGGGCGGGGGAGTGGCCATTGGTTTTAGATCAGAATGAGCCTTGTGGAGGTGCCAGTGGGGGGGACTCGGTCCTTCAAATGTATCGTGGGCGCAGGTGTGGAGTGCAGGATTCTTCTCATCTACCGTCCATCTGGGGGCAAGAAGCAATTCCTGCAGGAAGTCACAGACTTCATCATTGACATGGTGTTGAGAGTCCCCCAGATGGATGGTGCTGGGGGACTTCACTGCCTGGGTCGATGAACTCTAGCAGTTTGGTCAAGACTTACTCCAGTTGATGAATTCGCTGGGTTTCTCACAGGTGATTACCTCTGCGATCCATAGTCATGGTCATTCCTTGGACCTAGTCTTCCTTCTGGGTATGGAGTCCTCTGATTTGGTGGTGGAGCCAGTCAGCTGGCCAGACCATTACACCATAAGGTTCAATTTCCAGCCCCCAGTATAGGCTTACCCCTATGGAGATGGTCCGGTACCGCCCTTTAAGGGGTTTATCCCTTGATGGCCTGTTGGCAGTGCTGGACCTACTGGGGCTGCCGAGGAATAGCAGTGACCCAGAAGCCCTAGTCCGGGGTTATAATGACGCTGTGACTGGGGTGGTGGATTGTCTCTCTCCTGTCCATGTTCGCCCCCTTACCCAGTGCCCTCGGTCCCCTTGGTTTGATGGGACCTTAAGGGAGCTGAAGAAAGTGGGATGAAGGCTGGAGCATCGCTGGTGCAAATCGGGCCTCGATGACAACAAACTTAGATTGTTAGCCCATGGTAAGGGCTATCAATCAGCTATCTCCCATAAGAAGGCAGAGCTCCTGTCCAGGGAGATTGCTGTGGCACAAAATCGACCGGCTCAACTCTTCTGAACTGTAAACAAACTGTGCAGTCCAGCCTGTCTGCAGTCTCAGAGAGCATTGTCGCAAGAGAAATGCGACAAGTTTGTTCACTTTTTTGCTGATAAGGTTGCTGACATCAGGTCTGAGATTAGCAAAGGACACCCCAATGGGGCAGACAGTGATCGGTGGGAGGTGGCAGCTCCTCGGTCTGTCTGGTTTGATGAAGGCTGGCAATCAAAGATGTCGTGAAGATTATCCAGCCTCTGCAGATGCCCTGCTGTGGTTTGGACCCTGGCCCAACACACCTCCTTGTGGGGTGTGTTGAGACCATTGGCCTGGTCCTTGCCGAGATAGTCTGGTGCTCGTTAGATTCTGGGGTGTTTCTGAACACCCTGACGGAAGTGGTACTGATACCCCTTCTTAAGAAACCATCTCTCGACCCACACTGTCTTGCTAACTACAGACCTATCTCTAACCTTCCCTTTGTGGGTAAGATTATTGAGAAGGTGATCGCACTACAGCTGGAGGATCATTTGACCATCCATGACTTCTACAAGCCTCTCCAGTCTGGTTTTCAGAAATGACATAGTACTGAGATGGCCCTTGTTTGGGTCCTCAATGATCTCCTAACAGACAGAGATTGGAGGAGCTGTTCCATCTTGGTTCTTCTTGATCTCCCAGCGGCATTTGGCACTGTGAACCATGGAGTGTTGGTCGAGTGCCTGCGGTCAATCTGTGGACTGTCTGGTACAGTCCTCAGATGGTTCCTTTCTTTCCTCACTGGCAGGTTTCAGAAAGTTGTCTGTGGGGTTTACTCCTCTGACAAGGTCTACCTGCCATGTGGAGGCCCGCAGGGCTCTGTACTGTCCCCATGTTGTTCGCAGTGTATACGCTGCCATTGGGAGACATTGTAAGGTGGCATGGGCTGATTTTTTACTGCTATGCAGATGATACTCAGCTCTGCCTGTCTTTTGTGCCTGACCAGGGGAAGCTATCTCGGATTTTAACAACTGCCTTTCCGAGATTGAGGATTGGATGAGTGCCAGCTGGCTGAGGCTGAATCTGGACAAGACTTGAGGTTTTGGTGGTGGACCCGTGTCGTCGGGTAGATGGGCCATTAGAGAGGTGAGCTTCAGGTCTTTGGCTAGGTGGTCACCAGCTGACGACCTCTGAACGGGTGCGAGATCTGGCTGTGATTCTCAATGATGGATTGATGCTTAAACATCAAGTGTTGTCCGTTGTCAAGACTGCCTTTTACCATCTAAGGAATGTAGCCCGGATCAAGCACCTAGTTCCGCCCGACGACCTACCAGTTTTGGTTCATGCCTTTGTAACCTCACGCCTTGATTACTGTAATGCCCTGTACCTAGGGCTTCCAGGGGTTGATATCTACTGCTTGCAGCTCATGCAGAATGCAGCAGCTAGGCTGTTGACTGGACTACCTCATAGCTGTCATGTCACGCCAGTGCTGCGTGATCTGCACTGGCTGCCTATTCAGTGGCGGATCACCTTTAAGATCAGTTTACTGACATACAAGACCGTACAGACAGGGACCGAGTTACCTGCAAGATCTTCTTCATCTCTATTGCCCCTCCCAGCCACTTCACTCCACTGAAGAGGGATTGCTAGAGATTCCCAGGGCTCGTTTAAAGTCATCTGGGGCCCGTGCATTTGAATTTGTGGCCCCATCCCTGTGGAATTCTCTACCTCGTTGGATTCGACAGTGCCTGACGGTGGAGAGCTTTAAATCTGCGTTAAAAACTCACTTATTTACTTTGGCATTTCCTGATTTTATCTGAGCTACTGCAGTTGTTTTTATATGAACTTTTTATTGCTGTGTACTAGGGCTATGGTTTTGGAATAGCTCTATTTTATAAATAAATGATGATTTGATTGATAGATTGATTGAGGTCTGTGCATAAGTCATGGTTTCTAGGCCCTCATCCTCGGTCATGCCACATATGCGCTCTCTGGTGAAAAAAACGGTGGGTCTGTTAGGGATCAACCCCATATGAAGTCCTATGGGTGCCCCCCCCGTCTGCATAAGATGCAGGCTTAATGTCCCCTCAAGATGGGTCCAATGAGAGGGATCCTTTCCAGAGCTCCCAACGCGCCCACCTCCAGGTGAAAACAGGAAGTTTCGGGTTAACTTTGTGTGTCAACTCCTCCATCATTTGTATTTCTTTCTGTAACCCCCTACAAATTGGGGTTTACTAAGATGTCTTCCTGGGCTGCCTAATGCCCACTGTCAGGATGGTGTCCTCTGTCTGCAGTAGCTGTGTGTGTCTGCATGAGAGTGCTATAGAAAGCCTCCGTGCCTGTCTCTTTAAGAGAGTCATTATGCTGTGTTAGAAATTAATCTGGGTAGGGTATGAGTAGTTTAGGGCTTGTGACCGGCCAGGAGAGTGATATTTCTGCTCCATTCTGCAGTCGCTATATGCGCAGAGGGAGCTCTGTTAGGAACTGTGTTCATTTACTGTTTCTCTGCCTTATTGGTAATGGTATAGAAGTTTGTTTAACCTGCCTTCTCTTGTAGCTTGGACTTTTTGCATAAGAGCCACCATTTTGGTTCTGGATTGCCAGAGATGAATCAATCGAACCTCAGGGGGCCTAAAATGGAGACTGCCCTCAGAGGTCTTGTGGGATTGAAATCTGTAGGAATTGTAGTTTTTAAGGTCTGGCAACATTATGCTCAGCAGCAATGCCAAGAATGACTGTAACCTATTACTTACCTTTATGTACTCTGTAACCATTTCCCTGCCTGTACTTCTCCATGTAATATCTGTCCAGGTCACCCCTGAAAAAGGGACCTTCAGGGCTCAGTGGGCCTAATCGGTCATCAAAATTTAACAAATAAATAAATGGATGGGGGGGGGGCCCTTGCTGTGAGAGACAGTTCCCTCAGCCAACCAAACGTTTTGGATCTCAAAGGAAATCCCCAGAACTGCCTGCAGCAGAGTCAGTTGTGAGCTGGAGTTTAAAGAGTGAACAGCTCGAGCCATCGAGCAGCTGCTCCTGCATAGGAGCACTGGAGGATCGGTGGGTAGGCTGCACTGGCCTGCCTGTCACATCTTCCAGTGAGAAATCCTGTGAATGTGAAAGCTGGACTTAAACCTAATTCCTTTGTTTGCGATCTGAAGCCTGAAGAGAAAGAGAGTGATCATTGCCTGAGTTTGGGACTGAAGACTTGCTCCAGAAGCGAGCGGCCTGCCTGGTACCGAAGTGAGTCACGGATTGAGGGCTTTACGCAGAACTTCTGCTGAATTGCAACCAGACTTTACCCAAACTGTGACGAAGAGTTGTGTTGCTTATAAGTGTGTTGAATGTGCTGTATGGGTCATGATTTGGTTCTCCACCTTCAAGTGTGTTATCATAACTGGAAGCTGCTCCAGCACTTGCTCAGACTAAATCCAAACTACCTGTTCTGGGTTGGGCCCTGCCGCTCCCATCGCAGAGATATTTCCAACGAAAGACACACTCAGGGATTCTGCTCCCTGCTCAACACCATCGAACAGGTAGCAACCACCTCGGTGAGTCGTGTGGGCCCTGCTTCCCCTGGCAAACCAGAACACCATCCAGAGGTCTTCATCTCATCAGTCCTGCCTCCTGGTCTGGGTAGCATGAGTACTAAACAGGGCAGCTCCTTGCAACAAAGCTGCAATCATTGTGTGTCATCTGATTTATTTATTTGGGTTTATTATCACAAACTGAGCCACCCGGTTCCGGATTACAAATTTGGGTTACAGTACATGTTACTTGCCTTCTTTCCTAAGGGCCCCAACAACGGCTGTAACACCAGCCTACCACGGGCAATGTGTCAGGCTAGCCTACATTAACAACTGGGTACCCAGAGTGTGTGATTGTGATAGAGGGACTCTTAGTGCATGCATGCTCAACCTAAATCAATCAGAATTAATAAATCACTTGCTAAATTATTGCCCCACCCCTGTCAAAGCCCCTGAATAAATCAGAATTTGTGCTTTTGCATTTAACCTGGCTAAAGTGTGCCTTCGTGGTGGGGGTATTGTACTACCATTGAATTGTTGTATAACGGATCCTGTTTTACAGGGGCTCTCCAGGACAATTGCAGCTGGTCCAGCCCTGGTGGTAAGTATACAGAGTGTGGGTTTAAAAGTGTTATCATATGGTACATGTGACTGTTTATTTGCTGCTATACTGTTTAGGCCACTAGAGAGATTGGTGGTGGGGGGGGTTATAGCATCCTGGAGGGCTACACCAACAGCAGTTACGCTACCCCAGAACCATTCCTCCAGGTGGAGGCACCTGTTCACCGAACTCAGGCCCCTCAACCAGTGCCTAGTCTCGCATGCAGAGGTAGTAGCCCTTGGGACAGTGCCACCTAGGAATCACACTTCACTATCTTCACCCATTGCAGAAAGAGCGGGGGGTCCTCCTTCAACCAACTGAGTGTGATGGCTTCGTGGGCAGCTGCCAACAAAATGTTCCAAAGGTACAGGAGGTCCCACCTTGAAACCTCAGGGGGTGGTAGACCTAATATCATGTGTGGCATGCCCAGGGGATACTTCACAGCAAAGAGATCTTGTAATACTGTCATTATACATTGCCAAAAGGGCTGAAGAAGTGGGCAGTACCAGAAAATGGTCTTGCTTTTTTTATGTTGTTATCCTTGTTTATTTTTGTAGCAGGCTTACTGTCTCACCAGCCTCACTGTTACATGACGGCCACACCCGATGTCAGTTTTACAGATTATTTTTGTATGTACTGCCCAGAGGAAGGGCTTTGATGCAGTCGTACAGCCTTTGAGTAATGCTTACTACCCAGTGGTTCAGGTCCACCCTACACCCAGCTATTAGTTTCATCCTCCCAGCACCAAACTCACTTATAGCTCCCTCCATAGGACCATTTTGTTTTTAATTCCCGGATGGTCCAAGTTACACACCCGACTATCAGGTAGTTGGGGACAGGGGCAGATTTTTTTTAAATTCCCTGATGGGTCAGATTAGGCACTGGACCTGCCTGGTACTTGGGGGAGAGGGCCTAATATAGAAACATAGAAACATAGAATTTGACAGCAGATAAGGACTGCTTGGCCCACCCAGTCTGCCCATTTCCCTACCTAATGGATAAGCTGCAGATCCTAGTTAACCAGCAGCCTACTTCTTCCTACCCCCCACCCCCTAGAATTGCCTTATGACTGTCCCATGCATGCTTGAATTCCACCACTGTTTTTGACTCCACAATCTCCTCGGAAGGCCGTTCCATACATCCACAACCCTCTCTGTGAAAAATACTTCCTTAAATTACCTCTGAGCCGCCCCCCCTCTATCTTCAAATTGTGCCCCTTGTTCTTGCACACCTCTTTTTTTGAAAGATGCTACCCTCTTGGACTTTGTTGATTCCCTTGAGGTACTTGAAAGTTTCTATCATGTCCCCCCTCTCCCTCCTTTACTTGGTTTACTTGGTTTCAAAGGACAAAAGAAGGCTACTGCCCATCGAGATTGTCCCCCACCACACTGGTGGGATAATTATACCTTGAAGTTGTTAGACTCGAGCCAACAATCCAGCCCATTTTTGAAGACTGTATTAGAGCTACTGTTTACTAAGTATTGTGGAAGGAGATTCCACAGTTTGGGGGTTCTTACTGTAAAGTAGTTTAACCTTTTTGTTGTTTTAGCTTTAGATACAAATATCTGGTTGTTATGATACCGTGAGGAAGTCCAGCTGGAAGAGAAATGTAAGCCACAGTGGTGCATTAACTCCTGAGAATTCTTGATTTTGTACAATAGGAGAAGGTCACATCTAGTACGTCTTGTGCGTAGTGAGTGTAACCCTGTAACTCTTAATCTTTCCTTGTAGTCAAGTTCGGATAAATAAGGGACCATTCTTGTGGCTCTTCTCTGCACCCTCTCAACCCTGTCAACGTCCTGCCCCAGGTAGGGACTCCAGCAGGGGGATCCATAGTCCAGATGGAGCCTGACATAAGCTCTGTACAAGGGGATTACGCATTCCTGTGTCCTAGACACAAACGAACATTGGATTTGAGTGAGCAAGGTGTTAGATTTCTTAGCTATCATCCTGCAATGATAACTAGAGGATAGTTTATTATTAATGATTACCCCGAGATCACATTCTAATGGTGACACATGAAAGGCCACACTGTTCAGAAAATAAGTCTGCCTAGGGTTGTTCTTACCAAAGTGTACAACATGACACTTGTCTGAGTTGAGTGTCATTTTATTTAAAACCGCCCATTCTTCGATGGATTTTAAGTTATTCCTCATGGTTTCTCTGTTTGCCGATGTAAGAACAGAGCCACACAGCTTGGTGTCATCAGCAAATTTTGAGAGAACATTTTCAGGGCTAGCCTGCAGATCACTAATAAAGATGTTAAACAGGGTGGGTCCCAACACAGACCCCTTGTGGGACCCCGCTGGTCACACTCAGTGGGTGGGAAAGTGAGCCATTAATTCTGACTTGCTGATATCTTCCATTCAACCAACCTGACACCCAGTTGATTATGTAGTAAGAGAATCCCATATCATTAATTTTGTCAAGTAGGATGTCATGAGGGACTTTGTCGAATGCTCTACTGTAGTCGAGAAGTATCACATCCATAGGGATGCCATTATCCAATGCCGTACTGACATGATTATAAAAGGAAACCAAGTTAGTAGTACAGGAGTATCCCTGTCTAAAGCCACATTGTGTAGTGTCAGTCAAGTTACCCCCAATAGATTCGTGCTCTAGTAGATTCTTAATAACTTTCTCCATGATCTTGCTTATAACAGAAGTCAGACTTATCGGACGGTAATTTTCTGGTCTAGAATGGTTACCCTTCTTAAAGATTGGGACTACAATAGCCATTGTCCAGTCCTGAGGGATAATTCCCTCGTATAAGGATTTATTGACTATAATTGAGAGTGGTTTAGTAATAGCAGCAGCTGTCTCTATTAGAAATCGGGGGCTGATGTAATCAGGACCTGGACTGGAATTAGGTTTTAGAGATAAAATTGCTTTTAGTGTATCATCCTCGGTGATGATGTAAGAGGGTGAACATTGTTCGCAGGTTTGAATCGTTTAGGAACCTCTTTATTGGTAAATACTGAGCAGAATTGCTTGTTAAATGTGTCTGCCATAGCTCTGTCTGTAGATATAATTGTGTCATGTATGCATAGGGGCCCCATGTGTCTATTATTTATCTTTTTATTATTAAGGTAGGAAAATAGTGATTTATAGTTGTTTTTGGTATGGGCCAGACAAAACTCAAGTTTCTTTTTGGATTGCAGAATAGCTTGTTTTAGTGATTTTAGAGTTTCCCCTGTATTGAGTGAACAATAATTTTCTGGTGTCACCCTTACTGTTTTTAACTCATGCAAATAGCCTCTGCTTCTTCTTAATTAGAGCTTTGATAGTTTTGTTAAACCACAGGGGTATTTTCCCCTTTTTATTATATTTTTTTGTTGTAGGAACATATAATTTTTCTGAGTTATAAATGAAAGTTTTAAAAAAGTCCCAGGATTCTTCCATGGTAAGAGAGGATAGTGCTGTATCCCAAGGAATTGAGTTTAATTGGTTATTAACAGCATTGAAATTAGCTTTTTTATAGTTTTTCAATTCAGTACAGTTGGTGATATGATGACAAAATGACACTGTAAGGGAAATGGTGTAGTGATCACTTGATCCTAGTGGGGCACCAATTATAACTTTGGATATTAAGTTCCCCTGTATTAGTAATAACCAAGTCCAGTATATTGTCACCTCGTGTTGGTTCTGTAACGATTTGTTCAAGGCCCATATCAACCATGAGTGGCATTAAGTCTTTCTCGGCCTGCGATTTCCAGTTAAAGAATACCAATTTATAGTAGGCAGGTTGAAATCACCCAGTATAAGGATTTTTCCTTTAG
Organism: Neoceratodus forsteri; assembly: GCA_016271365.2. NCBI lineage: Eukaryota > Metazoa > Chordata > Ceratodontiformes > Ceratodontidae > Neoceratodus > Neoceratodus forsteri. The sequence continues at coordinate 386,905,634 of CM057457.1, read as the reverse complement.
AGGCCATATCTAAGATTTCATTATTTAAGCAAGTAGAATATTCTTTATTTGATGTCGGGGCCTGTAGCATGTCCCTACCATCAGCTGTGGGTAACCCTTGAACTGGATGTTAACCCAGATTGATTCAGTATCGCTTGTTGAGGGATTTGAAATGAGGATATGTCGCTCTAACATATAGACATACCCTCCCCATTTGTCCCTGGCGGTCCTTATGATACAGTTTATATTCCTGGGATGTGCTGGATCCAAGAAGTATCGATCCCACCAAGTTTCTGTAATGGAGATGAGTCCATATTTATTCAGTTGACACATAGCTTCTAATTCAGCCATTTTAACCTGATTTAAAGATCTAGCATTTAAACTAAGTACCTCACACTCAGAAATGTCCGTAGTAGGTTTCTTTAGAGAACAGGATCTTCTGTCACTGATCTCTCCCCCGGGTTTTAGTTTAAAAGTTTGTTAATGGCTGTTATAAAGCTTTGGCCCAGGAGTGAACTACCCCTGCGACTGAGGTGGAGTCCATCCCAGCAGTACAGTGAGTCTCTTAGATAGAAGGTTCCCCAATGTGTTAGACAGAGAATGCTCTGTCGGAGACACCATCGTCTGAGCCAGTCGTTAAAGGCCTTAATCTTTGCATTAATAATATCAGGTGTTCTCGGTAAGGGTAGAATCTCTGAGAAGCAAGCTATGCTATTTTTTTCTGCTAGTACATTATTGAGAGCTATAATGTCCTGTTTAAGTTTGTCAATACTACCTCTATTTATATCATTTGTACCTGCGTGTACTATGAACACTTGATTTTCACCAGCCCCTTTCAGTATATTTTTTGCAGTAGCAGTGATGTCGGAGACACGAGCATCTCGCAAGCTAGTGCAGGTACAGTTGAATTTGTCCATGTTACATATAGGGCGATCCAAGTGTTTAATAATTGAGTCACCAAGAACAAAGATTTGTTTAGTTAGTGGGTGAGATTCTATGTTGCTAGAATTTGGTGGTAAAATAACTGAATTGTGATTTTGGTCTTTTGTTCGGGATTTATTTTGTTTGGGTGTGGGGAACACCGTACAGTTATTCTCTCTCTAATTACAAATGGTGCTACGGGGAGGACTACTGACTAGGGGTCATTGCAGGTGGTATTGATAGTGACATCATGGGATGGAGCATTTATGTCCTGCTTGAGTGGATCATATTTGTTGAATAAGGGTAGGGGTAACATATTGCATCCAATCTGTCCCCCTCGTTGTGATTTACCCTTGGGTACCATTGCCCAACTATCAGACTCCTCTTGAAATACAGCAGGAGTAGAGGAGGTAATGACATTAGTACTTATAACAGTTGCTGTCTCGTCGCAGATGGGGAACTAAAGATAAAGACTGTCCCAACATAGAGTCAATATAGTCCTCCAATGCTTCAATCTCGGGACCAACTGTTGTGGAAACTCAATAAGCAGTCAATTTCTTCCTGGAGGGCTTCCACCATTAAACATTTATTACATACAAAGTTGGTAGTCTGGGGACCAATGGCATACATAGCGCATGACAGGCAATAGTTATTTGGAGCCTCCATGTTAGTATGTCAGGCAGAACACCAGGTGAAGTTACTGTGTATTATAGCAAGGATGAGTTTACTTACAGTTTCGGGGCCCTGCTCCCTGCAGTCTCGGCGGACACGGCAGACACGCACGACGCATGACTTTCCTTGAGGCTATACATATTAAGCTCCTTAAGTCTCTCTCTTCATATGTCTTCCGGTGCAGACCCTGCACCATTTTAGTTGCCCTCCTCTGGACAGCTTCCATCCTGTCTATGACTTTGCGGAGATTGCGTCTTCAGAACTGCACGCAGTACTCCAGATGGGGTCTCACCAGCTGTCTGTACAGAGGGATAATAACTTCCTGTTTTCTACTAGATGCCTCTCCCTATGCATCCCAGTATCCCCCAACCCTCCTTGCTGCCCTCTCACATTGCTTGCCACCTTTAGGTCATCTGATATGACTAACCCCAGGTCCCTTTCCATTTTGTTGTTTAGTATCTCACCCCATTGTATACTCTTCCCTGGGTTTTGTTTCCCAGGTGCAGTACCTGCACTTCTTAGCATTGAATCTAAGCTGCCATACATTTGACCATTCCTCTAACCTTGCCTTGTCCCTTCTCATCCTTTCCACCCCAACTTGTGCATCAACTCTGTTGCAAATCTTTGTGTCATCTGCAAAGAGACATACTTTTCCTTCCAGTCCCTCTACAATGTTGCTTATAAAGACATTGAAGAGGACCGGTCCTAATGGTTTTTGTTTCCTGATGGGCCAGGCTGGGCATCAGACCCATCAGGTAGTTTGAGCGACAGAGACAGTTGTTTTTTTTAAATTCCCTGACAGGCTGAGTTGGGGTTGGGCTTCATCAGGTTGTTGAGTGGAGGGGAACAGATTTCATTTATACCCTAATAGTTCTGGGTTTGCTCTGCACTCATCAGGTAGTGGGTGAGGGAGGAGAGACAGATTTTTTTATTCTCCAACAGATCATGTCGGGCAGTGGATCCATTAGGTAGTAGAGGAAGGGGGCTGAATTTATTTTTATTCCCTGCTGGGTTGGGCACTGAACCCATTGGGTAGTTTTGGGAAGGGAACTGTGCAGGAGGCTAGGTTGGAGCGTGCATGGAATTACGATCCCTGTCTGTATATTGGAAAGAGTGTAGAGCTGAGACTGAGGTTTGAGAGAAAAAAACAGCAAGAGAGGGAGAGGGGCAGAGGATCTAGAATCACTGGCATTTGAAGTTACAGCCAAGGAAGTGTGCACCATTGGCCCCCACCAGCCAGTCTCCCATGCTTGTGTAATGTGGGCTGAAGAAGGTGGAGATGCCTGCACATGGTGGACAGTAGCAGTAGTGCAACAGCAGCCCCAAACCTCCTGTGCAATGTTTTGAGCCCTTCACTGTGACCCGAGTGAATGGGCATGGGGAAGGCAGTGTTTTACTACTCTGCCAATTCCACTTCCTGCTTACCACTTTGCTACTGCTTCTGCTCATCTTGTTTTGGCTTAAATGCATGGGCCAAGTTCGGCACGGGACCCATCAGATAGCTAGAGGGAGAAGCACAGATTGTTTTATTCCCTGATGGACCAAGTTGGGCCCAACGATTGGTAATATTTTTTTTTTTTTTTTTTACTTTTTTTTGCCACTGCGGACCTGACAGGGGCTATGACCCTCCCTCAGAGGGGTACATCCTCCAGCCTTTGACAGTCAAATGTATGGCAGCTTAGATTCAGTGCTAAGAAGTGCAAGCTAATGCACCTGGGAAACAAAAATCCAGGGGAAGAGTACACAATGGGGGGTGAGATACTAACAACAACAAAAATGGAAAGGGACCTGGGGGTAGTCATATCAGATGACCTAAAGGTGGGCAAGCAATGTGAGAGGGCAACAAGGAAGGCTAGGGGATACTGAGATGCATAGGGAGAGGCATCACCAGTAGAAAACAGGAAGTTGTTATCCCTCTGTACAGACAGCTGGTGAGACCCCATCTGGAGTACTGCATGCAGTTCTGGAGACCCAGTCTCCGCAAAGTCATAGACAGGATGGAAGCTGTCCAGAGGAGGGCAACTAAAATGGTGCAGGGTCTGCACTGGAAGACATATGAAGAGAGACTTAAGGAGCTTAATATGTATAGCCTCGAGGAAAGGAGGGAAAGGGGGGACATGATAGAAACTTTCAAGTACCTCAAGGGAATCAACAAAGTCCAAGAGGGTAGCATCTTTCAAAAAAAGAGGTGTGAAAGAACAAGAGGGCACAATTTGAAGATGGGAGGGCAACTCAGAGGTAATGTAAGGAAGTATTTTTTCACAGAGAGGGTTGTGGATGCATGAAACGGCCTTCCGGAGGAGGTAGTGGAGTCAAAAACAGTGGTGGGATTCAAGCATGCATGGTATAGTCATAAGGCAATTCTAGGTGGTGGGGGTAGGAAGAAGTAGACTGCCGGTTAACTAGGATCTGCAGCTTATCCATCAAGTAGGGAAATGGGCAGACTGGGTGGGCCAAGCGGTCCTTATCTGCCATCAAATTCTATGTTTCTATGTTTCTATGGGTCCTGCCGGATCCCGGTATTTTCCATTTGTCTCCTGCACCCACGTCCATGCACTGGGCGGGCAGGCCATCTCCACCTCTGTGAAGGCAGCCGATTGCCCTGGACATTAGGGGTGTCGTGGTATACCGGTAAGAAACGTTATCGCGGTATGAGATGCCTGCGATATCAATATTGTGCCCTTTTCTCTCAACAGCGATAACCGTTTCATCCGATAAACCGTGATATTTCTTCATAAAGCTGCTGCTAGCCTGGTACTGCTGCCTGCTGCATAGGATTCCACCATGCGGTCTTCTGTAATCAGCACATACATTTTTCCCGCTGTTTTACTGTTGGGGGGGGTAGCCTATCCAGACGAAATGTGCTGCCTGTCAAAAACAATGTGGCCAATCCCTTTCTTAGATGCCTCTCCGTCAGCGCGCTGTTAAATAGGGAGAGGCATCTAAGAAACGCCCTTTTCCCTCTGTAACTGAGACAGACAGCATACATGTGCTAGCCAGGCTGTGACAGAGTTAACATTACAGACGGGAAGTGCGATGGTCAGCTTTTTATTCGAGGCCTGACTGCATGCCATTGCCAGCGCGAGAGTAGACCCACCTGACCGATCGATAAATCTCCCTGGGTGGACCCCTGCCCTGATAGCTTAAAGCTGAGGGAGCACTTTATTTTTTTTTGCACTGTCGAGTCCGATTACGAACTGAAGGCCTTCTCCTTCAAGTAGGTTAGCCTGTCTGCTCACTAGTCTGCACTGCAGTGCATGCAAGTTTTGCAACTGACTGTCCGACGACCCCAACCGAGTTGCCAGTTGCTGGCACTGTCCAGTCCTTCGGTGTCCAGATTGGAATTGAAGTAATCAATTATCAGCCTGAGCCTAATTTGTCTGTGGTGTGGAACGTGGAAGGAGACCTGACTTCATTTGATTGATCCAGCCACTTCATCCGATTGAACCCAACCGACACCAGAGCCGCGTCACCGAGATACCGACCCTCACCCAACAACCCAGTCCCAGACTCGAGATGAGGAGAAGAGACAGATTCCAAGGCGGGAGCGGAGCAGGCATCGTTTCACCTGCTGCCATTTGCCTGGCCTGCTACTAGTACTACTACTAGCCAGCAAACGACGGTGAGTGCATAGTATTGTGTTTAATTTGTGTAGCAGCGACAGCAATAACTGTACACTATTACTAATTACTAAAATAATTCTGTCTGGTGGGGGTTGGGTGCGCAGGCTGAAAAACGTTAGCATCACATTATCATCGTGTTTTTAGAAAGATGCAATCGTTATGTCTGTGTCACTCGCTCCACGCTTGTCATGATTTGCTTGCTGATGCCTCAGCGCCTCTCTCGAGTCGACATGATGACTAAACTGGGACGGGACCAGACCGGACTAAGTCTGGACTCGGAGTCTCTGGATGGAGTGAGAGTAAGTAGCGGTAGTACTCCTCCAGTCCCTCTTCTGAGTCCAGATCCCGAGTCCCTCCCAGACAGCTCCCCCTGTCAGCCCCTTGGTGTGTTAAGGACGGTAATAACTTGCTCAGGCAGGCCTGCAAGTAAATGATTTTTACAGCCAGGTGGAAAGGAAATTACATTTTATGCCCCTCCTCCCCCATGTGCATGTCTGCCTGGGGTTCTGTCTGCTACCCATTTAGGGTGACTGTTTTCTTGTCAGCTGGGTTAGTGGGTATTAAGGTCAAGGTGCACACTTGACCATGCATGATGCATAGACTGTGAGTGATTCTAGAGCAAACTTGTTGTGGGGCGGGGGGGTACCGCCAATAGGAAGTGAAGTCAAAGTCAAGCAACTACTGTATTTTTTTTTTACAGTGCATTTCCCAGGATAGCCCAGCAGCAGCCTGAGCCCAGCTGAGATCACTGCAGTGCAGAGTGGCCCAGGACAGTTCTGACTGCTGGTGGTTAAGTTAGTAGTAAGTACAGGGTGAGGGTCCCAAAACAGTCCCAATTCCCAGATGCACATTTGAACAAACTGACTATGTGGCTGTGTACTAACATACTAAAATGCCAGCAGAATAGGCCTAATGGTCTTTCGTGTCTGCTCGTTTGGTCAGTCCCCAGCCTGGATGCTGACCTTGCTGTCCCTCTCGCCTTCTCTGGCTTCTCCCTTCCCAGTTCCGAATATTCTTGCTGCATTGGATTTTGCTTCCAGAACCCTTCCCCTGTACCTGTCCCACTCCCTCTTGACCCTCCACTGTCTCTGCCTCCACTAGCCCCTAGGCAGTGCATTCCATGGCTCCACCACCCTCTCAGTGAAGTAGCACCTCCTCCTTTCTCCCCTGAATCTTCCCCCCTCCAGCCTCCACCCATGCCCTCTAGTGGCCCCTTCCTCCTTCCTTCGAAGCACCCTGACTGTTCCTCCCCTATTTATCCTCTTCATGTACCTAAAGACCTCTATCATGTCCCCCCGGTCCCTTCTCTCTTCTAATGTGTACATATTTAGCTCTTTGAGCCTCTCCTCATAGGTCCTGTCCCCCAAGCCCCAAATCATTTTGGTTGCCCTCCTCTGGACCCTCTCCAGGAGGTTAATGTCCGCTTTAAGTGTGGCCTCCAAAACTGCACGCAGTACTCAAGGTGCGGCCTCACCAAGCAGTTATACAGAGGGAGTATCACGTCCCTCCTTCTGGAGGTGATCCCCCTAGCGATGCATCCCAGCATCCTGTTGGCCTTGGCTGCTGCCCTCCTACAAGTCTCAGAGTTGTTCATCTTGACATCCACCACCACCCCAGGTCCCTCTCAGCCATCGAGACTTGTAGCATTCCCCCAGGGTGTACACTTGGCCTGGGTTTCCTAGCCAGGTGGAGTACCTTGCATTTCCCTGCATTGGACCTCAGCTTCCACTTTCTAGACCATTTTCCAGAGCCTCCAGGTCCCCTGTAGGGCCACCCTCCCCTCCTCCCCATCCACCACTGCCCCCAGTTTCGAGTCATCTGCAAAGAGACTCATCTCACTCCTGATTCCTGTCCTTATGTCAGATACGTAGGTGTTGAACAGAAGGGGCCCAAGGACTGATCCCTGTGGGACCCCACTAATGACCCTCCTTGGGGATGAGACTATCCCACCAACTACGACCCTCTGGGTCCGGTCCTGGAGCCAGTTGCCTATCCATCTGATCATCTGGTTCCCCACCCCCATTTCTCCCAGCTTATCCAACAGGCCCATGTGAGGAACAGAGTCAAATGCCTTGCTGAAGTCTAGAAAGAGGACATCCACTGGTCTACCCAGGTCCAAGGCACTTGTCACCCAGTCATAGAACTCCACCAGGTTTGTCTGACACGATTTCCCCAGGATGAATCCATGCTGTCTATCGTCCAGGCACCCTGACTTATCCAGGTCCCCCAGCCTCTCCTTGACAATGCCCTCCATCACCTTGCCCACCACCGATGTCAGGCTGACAGGCTCTGTAGTTCCTCACCACCTCCTTGATCCCCCTTGTGGATAGGCACTATGTGCACCACCTTCCAGTCTTGGGGCACCCACCCTGTCCTCAGAGAGATGGTGAAAGCTCTGCCAGGGGTTTGCCAGGACATCTGCAAGTTCCTTCAGCATTCTGGGATGTAATTTATCGGCCCGGTGCTTTCTCTGTCTTAAGGGAGCTGAGGGCTTCCCTCACTCTCTCTGCTGTGATTTCCACTTCCGTACCCCTTCTCCCTGCTTAGCCCTCCCCCCACCTGCCAGTGATGCCTCCCCCTCTCCCCAGACCTGCCGATCGGTAAGGGTCCCCCCCTCCTCAGTATCTCTGTCTCCTCCCATGTATGATGCAGCACCCCCATTTTCCCTGGTGAAAACTGAGGTGAAGTACTCATTTAGTACCTCAGCCTGCTCCCCCGGGTCTTGTGCCCATCCCTCCCCTGATTTAATCCTGCTAATCTGCCCCTTCACCCTTCGTTTTTCCCCAATGTATCTAAAGAACCCCTTGTTCCCTCTCCTAATCTCCCTGGCCAGGTTCTGCTCCTTCCTTGCCTTAGCCGCCCTCACCACTCTAGTGGTCCTTCTAGCCATCAGCTCGTACTCCCCTCGATCCCTTTCACTCCTTGAGCACTTGAATTGCTTATAGGCTGCTTTCTTTCCCCGCACCACCTCCTGGACCTCCCTGGTCCACCAACAGGGTTTTTGGGCCCTACCGCATTTTCATCTTACTCTTGCACAGGTGCTGGTAGCATCCTGCACCCCTCTCCTGATGATTTCCCACCTACTATCAGCGTCCATGTCTGACCCAATCCCATCCAAATGCTCCTTAAGGATCCTTCCCATTTCCTTAAAATCCGCCCCTGAAGTTGGTTACTTCCGTCTTTGTGCAGCCTTCTACCCCTCCTAGGTCCAGGCAGAACCAGATCGTGGCATGGTCACTCCCTCGCCAATGGGTCCTACCTCCAGGCCCCCAATCTGGTCACTGTCTGCCAGGACCACATCCAGTACCCGCGCCTCCCTGGTCGGTTCCCTCACCTGCTGAGTTAGGAACGCGTCTTGAAAGACATCCAACAACCTCTGTTCCCTGGTCACAGAGGATGTCATAGTCTCCCAGTCTGTTCCTGGCATGTTTAAGTCCCCCAACACCACCACCGTTCCTCTGCCCAGTCTGCAGTGTCTCCCAACATCTGCCACCAGACTGTCCTCCAGCTCCTCCGCCAGGGCAGGGGGTCTATACACCACTCCTATTTTTACTCTCTTGCCCCCCCTTGTTATCAAGGTGACCCAAATCGCCTCCACGGTTCCCTCCGCCTCCTCTACTCCCCCTATGCCAATGCAGTTTTTGACTATCATTGCTACCCCTCCTCCCCTTCCCTCTCTCCTGTCCTTCCTGAACATAGTGTATCCCTCCAGGTTCAGGTCCCAGTCATGTCTTGCAGTGGCCCAAGTCTCAGTGACCGCTGCCACATCCACTGCTCCCTCAGTTAGCATTGCCTGGAGCTCAGGCATTTTGTACCCAAGCTCCTGTCATTTAGCAGGACTACCTTCCACCCTTTCCCTATAGTTCCATTTCCCTGCTTGTGTTCCTCATGGGGATTCTGTTTCCCTGGTCTGCACTTTGCCAGTTGGCCTTTTCCTGCAATCCTCCTGGTCCCCAGGGGGGTGGAGACAGAGTCCCTCCTTTATCGGCACCCCCTTGACAGCCTTTTCTCCCATCCCACCCCCCTTCACAAGTTTAAACCCCACTTTTCACCAATGAACCCCTCTATTTTCAACTTAAGGATTCCCTTCCCCTCCAAATTGAGATGTAGTCTATCTCTAGCATACAGCTCCTTATCCTCCCAGGTCTCCCCCCAATCCCCCATCAACCCATACCCTCTGGCCTCACACCACTCCCTGAGCCACTGGTTTATCTCCCTAATTTTCCTTTTGTGTTCCCCACTAGCCCTTGGCACTGCAGGATTTCTGAGAAGGAAACTGCTGCATCCTATGTCATGACAGACCTGGCGAGCTCCTGAATCTTGCCTGTATCTCTAGCTCGCTATTTCCCTCAATGTCATTTGTACCCAGGTGGACCAGTATGTCTGGGACCCCCACAATCCTTTGCCAGCTGATATACCTGTGCTTAGCCCTGTGCACCATTAGTCCAGGAAGCATCTTGTTCTAACTGGCCAGGCTTCTCCCTCCCTATCCCATTTGGATACCCCTAATCATAGAATCCCCAGCAGGAGCACTCTGACCACTCCTTTTCCTCCATTCCCTCCCTTCCATGTCCCTCACCCTTTCTACAGGCCCTCCACCCAGCTGGCTCCGTGTTCCTCCCCTTTCTGGGTGCCACATACCACCCCTCCTTATTTACCATGGCCACCCTCCCCTCAATCCTATACCTCTCCTCCTCCTGAGTATCCTTCTGTTCCTTGCTAATTCCCCCTCACTGCTCGCAAACTGGTCCTTCTCCCCATCTGCTAAACTAGCCTGGCTCATCCTCCCTTCCTTCCTGTCTCCATTTAGTTCCTCCTTGCTAGTCGTGCTCCCTGGCCTCAAACCTCAGCTCCCTTTACTGAATCCTCCTTGTGCTTCTGGTCCTTCTCCTTTCCCTTTCCTCCCAACTGGTCCTTCTCCTTGCGCTTTCCTCCCTCTTCCCCTGCCCCTCCTGCTCTGATTCACTGCTCCCCCCATTCTCCTGCATTCCAGGTCCCCCCCTGTTCTTCCTGCTATCTGGCCCCTGCCTTCTGCCTCCCACTCCCACTCCCTTTCCATCTATAACTACCCCTGTCATGGCTACATCATCCCCCTCATCCTTGAGCAGAAGAAGAGAATTGAAGCGGTTACTGAGTGTAAGGTCTGATCCACCTCCCCGCCTTGCTTCCTTCTGTCCAGCCCTGGCCATCTGCCTACTTCCCTGAGAATGTTGTCCCTCCGTCCCCCCTTTGTGAGGGTCCCCAGTTACCTGCCTGCTTCCTTGGTAGTGTCCTTTTGTACCCCCTCTGCCAGGTTCCCTTTGTGACCCCTGAGTATTCTCTGTACTCCTTCCCTATGCCCCCACTCCCAGTGTTTGGTGCAACCTTGTGGAGAATTCAGCCTTCCCCAACCATACCACCCCTTCCCCAGCTTTCTCTAATTCCCGCAACCCTCCCTAAGCTGTGCTAGCTGGTAGCACACTGGGCAACCACCGAACTTCCAAGCCCAGTCCAGTATCATGGCTGCTCCACACCCTGTGCACCCCACCACCCTCCCAAAGATGCCGGCCCTAAGGATGTGTGGTTCCATCCCCTTCCAAAAGGTTTCCTTGGGTGAGCCACCAGGTTCCCCCTAGTCCAAGATACCCCTACTGCCTAATCAGGTCACCCACTAATCTTAGAGACAGTCCCACTGTACACCAGTAACCCCGTTACTAGGTGCAGTACAACACATTAAACTTATAAGGGAAATGAACAACTCCCAAAGCTCCTCTCTCCCAGCCTTTAAATCCAACCCCAGTGGCTAGAACTACATAGGCCGCACCTCCCAGCCTTTCCTCAATTGCAGGGCAGGTGTTCCCCTATAAATCTGCAGACTTCTGGGAGAGGAGGGTGGGGGAGGGTGGTCTTGGGCAGACACCTGACTCGAGAGAGAGTGTATCAGCCCTGTGTCTCCTCTCCAAGCCCAGCAGCCAAAGAACCAGGCCCAAGAAAATCCCACCAAATAGGTTTTAAATCAGAAGAAATAGGCCTCTACCAGTGCAGCCTGTTACACAGTGAAACATCCACAAAATAAGCCCCACTTACAGCCACCAAATCAGTTTACAAACATCCAGCATCACCCAAAACACTACCCTGCTAGCCCCTTAGAAGTAAGAAAGAAAATAACTAACCTACCAAATAAAATCCACAAGAACCCTGTGAAAACAACAGCAGCAGCTACTGTCCTGGAACACAACTGATCCTGTCCCCTTCCAGTTCTTTCTGCAAGGTAGTCATCGTCTTCATCATCATCAATTAACATTGCAAATGATGAAGATGACTACCTTGCAGTGTAGTGATGTTTGAATTTCCAGGCCAGCTGTGTGTGTTCTTTGTGATGTGGGGGGGGGTCACTCTCAGTCTCTCTGGCAAACAATGCATGTGCATGACTGCATGTGCAAGTGGGGGGTGGGGGCTGTGTGGGATTGTTCAAACCCTCAACCCAGGTCTCCTGGATTGCAGCTGAGAAACCTGAAACCTACTACACTTGCCTGCCAGACTTGCAGAGTCCAGCCAGAGCCAGACCAAAAGTGGACCTAGAAAAAAGACAATCTTCTCCATCCCGATTCCCACTGATTACTCCCACCCCATTATGGTGGGTCCACAGGGGATGTTTGTTGTCCTCCTTCCTGTATGTGAGGTTGCGCTGGGCTGGGTGGGGGCAAAGACCGTGTCATGGGCCGAGCATCATGCCTGTCTTTTTTTTTTTTGTAGTGTGCTGCGGCTGCCTCACCTGTGCTCTACCTCCGCCACTACAGATGCACAGATGGCATGGCAGAATGTGTACGTTGATGCCTGTGCAGTACAGAATGGATGGTCATGTGCAATAACTGTGACACAGTCTCGACTCCCAGTCCCAACTCCCATCCATTGGTGTTTCTGACCCATACCCCCGCCCCAGCCCCCGGCCCCAGGCCCAGACCTCCTGTTATAAGGGGGTGGGCATGCTCCCCGATGTCAAGGCATCTCTCTGCTGATGTCACTCTGCTGCTCCCTACCTGCCAAACCCTCTCTGTATCTGTACACTCCTGTGCTTACTGTGCTTCTGCCAGAGACCAGCCAAGTGCAGAGCAGGCACCCCCCTCCCTCCCAGGAGAAAAGAACTGTCCTCGGACGCTTAATCATCTCTTTTCCCTTCCCTGCCAACCCCCGGCCCTGATGCATCATATTCATTCCCAAACCTGGGTCACACTCACTAGCATGAAGCGAGGTGTGGTGTCTGTCTGTCACTGTCCAGACCAGCGCCTCAACCCTCTGTGCCACCGGGTTGGTGGGGGTGGCATGTAATTTTTTATTATGTTTTTTACTATGATGCCTTGAAGTTAAAAAACTGTATGGACAGTTTGGACACAGTGGTGGACAATGGACACACAATTTACTTCTGAACTTTAATGCACAACATTTTGTTTTCTAGGGAATTCTGTTGGCCTGCTAAAGAACAGAATTTGCAGTTATTTGCAGCAGAGCAGACTCTGTCATCTTGTGCACAGTGTTCAATAAAGTATATCGAAGGTAAGTGTACTACTTTGACTTGAGAATTTGCAATGTTAATTGATGATGATGACGATGACTACCTTGCAGTACTTGGGAGCGGGTCTTGCTGCTATTCTGCCACCTGGCAGCAGTGTGCAAAGAGGTTCTAGGAGGTGAGGGCACGGGATGTGTGGCTGCTCTGGACCTCAGCCAGTGTCCTCTTGCTCCCTTCCCCCCTCCCAGCTACTCTGCTGTCCTGATGCTGCACCTGTCCTCCACCCTATGTACTGAAGTAGGAAGGCAAACTGGGCTTGTTCTCTGATTGGTAAGTATTATTTTTAGTCAGTGCTGCATTGAAGTGCACACCAGTGTCCTCAGGGCCGGGTGGGACAGAAAACGTGAAACATCCCTGATCCCTTCGGATGCTGCTGTAGAAATGGTCCAGCTCCCAGACTCCACAAGCTGGCTCTTGTGGGAAGCCGTTCAGAATGCCCAAATGATGACATTCACTAATGGACTGCATGGGGATGGGAAGTCCTGGAATCCCCATCCTCCCCACCTAGGGGGAAGGCTGGAGTCAGCATGGAGGTAAGATTTGGCGGTCTCAGACTCCCAGATAGTTACAGTACCTTACCAGTGCCAGGCAGGCGGGCACTGGCAGCAGAGAGTAATGTATAGGATACCTGGCTGGGAGAGAGAGCGGCTTCCATGGATAGAAGGGGGGCATAAACAAACAATATTAAAAAAAAACATAACTGACATATATATCATATGGACGGGTTATAAAAGTGCCAATTAAATATGTTGACGGCACGTGTGTGGGAAAAATTTCCTTGCTAACAGTTACAAAATCATCATGGCGGTGTGAAAACCTCTCAACGTTGTAATGGCAAAATGATTGTTTGGGTAGTACAGTGCAGTCCCACTTTTAGGGACTTATTTACGCATGCATGATACAGATTTCTCACATTTGCTGATACAGTAGCCTACATTTTATAATAATAATAATTGTGTGAGAAGTTTACAAACTGCGTTTTATATTCATCATGATGACCTCATCTATTCTGAACAGTGTAAGTATGTGAGATGAAAGAAATGAAAAACACCCGACCTATTTAACTTCTTCAGGGTAGCCGGAGATTTGTAAAGCTACAGACGCTGTGAAGGCCATCAAGACGCAAGCAATTAAGCTGAAGATCAGTGAAGAAGTGGATGACACCTGGACTGGTTGCGGCCTTCAGCTAAGTGATTGATGATTTGCAAGAAATAAAACAGATCCATGTTTATTTGTTTTGTACATGGGGATTGTTAATAGTGAACTGTAAAGCCATTCTATTTACTGCCGAGTGCCGATATACTCATGAAAAATACAGTGAATGGATGACAAACCGTGACATTCCTTTCTGTATGTACTATAGATTAGTTAGTGTTTGAAAAACTGAAATACAGTGAGTGCCTAAGACTTCCACAGTCATTGTCCCTGTATAACATCCTGTACTTATGGTATTGTTTGTGAATGTGAATGCTTTTGAGGTTTTATGACACGTTTTAATTAGCACAGAATACTACTCGCATGAAGCAGGTGTTTTTTATTTAGTAATAGCAAATGAGTTTGTTTTAAATTTCTCAAGCTTATAGCAGGAGATGTGCAGCACAGCATACTGTCTGAATGGTGTACTGCGGCTTTATAATACTAGTTTGTATAATTGAAGCTGAAGGCAAGCCACCCTGTGTAAAGTACAAGTAGAGCTGCAGTTTCTACAGGTTTAAACTTTCTTAATCTACAGCTACCAAAACTATTCTTGTTATACACAGCACAACTCAGAGTTACAGATTTGCACTGCAATCTGTCTCTTTGCTGTTGCTTGCTCAGTTCTTCTGTTACCCACCTGTCTTACTTTGGTATAGTAGGCTAGGTGACGACTGACGTAGTTGCAGAATTAATTCAAGGAAACTACTAATCGCACTTTTTCACAGTAGTGTGCGCAACACTGATGTGCTTTATCTTAAACATAACACACGTATTGAGAGTTAGCCCTCCTCTCCTCCTCCTCCATTCTAAAATTTCAGCTCGGTCGGTCCTCCTGATCCATGCACTGTGCGACATCTTAATCACAGTGTGATTAAAGTCTGTTTCATAGTTATATCTAGAGTTAGTTAGACCAGTCTAATTGGTACTGGTAGCAGTCTTACTCCATACTGATCCCTCCGAGTCCTCAGTGATCTTGTATCTGCCAGCCTCTGAATAAGGTACAAAAAATGGCAGCATCCGGCGTTGAAGAAAAAGATACATTACAAGGAAAAGATAATGAAGTAGTATTGTATTTGGAAGAAGTGATGGAAGCAGACGAATCAACAGAAATAACACCTCCTGATGAGTGCCTCCACAGTCAACCTGTTCCCCATTCAGATGCCATGTGTAGTACTCCTCCAAATGTAAAAAGAAAACATCACAGCCAACAACAACAAGCTAAAGATGCATTGCCTGCAATTTCTAAAGCGGGTTCAGTTGCTGTATGCAGTGGTGGCACATCACATTATCAAAATGATAGCCAGAATGACATGACCACTTTACTATACCCACCATCGAAGAAGGTAAAATCATCTGTGTGGGTGTATTTTGGGTATGCCAAAAAAGATGGAATAGTCCAGGAAGATGGGAGACCAATTTGTAGAACTTGCCGAGTCCACATTTCTGCAAAGGGTGGTAATACATCCAATATGTTTACTCACCTCAGGGATCATCATCTTGCTTTACATTCTGAGGCCAGCTTGAAAAATAGGATGGTAAGGATTAAGGAAAGATACAGTAGTGCAGTGTGATCAATCATAGAAACATAGAAACATAGAAGTTGACAGCAGATAAGGACCGCAAGGCCCATCCAGTCTGCCCATTTCTTTTTCTACCTTATAAATGTGCCTTCGGCCTTTGCTCTGTCAGTGACCTATCTAGTCATAGTCATTTGCATTGCTCCCTTATGCCTAGCCCATGCCTGTTTGAAGCCCTGCACTGTATTTATAGCCACCACTTCTTGTGGTAAGCCATTCATGCATCCACCACCCTTTCTGTGAAAAGATTTCTCACATTCCCCTTAATCGCCTCCCTCTAATCTCATGCTGTGTCCTCTTGTCCTGCTATTTTCTTATATTTAAACATGTTAGACTCTTTCACCTTGTTTATGCCCTTAAGGTGTTTGAATGCCTCGATCATATCTCTCTCCCTCCTTTGCTCAAGAGTATACATATTGAGCTCCGTTAATCTGTCCTCATATGTCTTCTGATGCAGTCCCTGCACCATTTTGGTTGCCCTTCTCTGGACTGCCTCAATTTGGTTAATGTCCTTGTGAAGGTGTGGCCTCCAATACTGCACGCAGTACTCCAGATGGGGCCTAACCAGTGTCTTGTACAGAGGGATTATTACCTCCCTCTTCCAACTTGTGATACCCCTACTAATACACCCTAACACCCCCCTAGCCTTACCTACTGCTTTAGAGGTCTGCTTGGATGATTTTAGGTCATCAGTGACGATGATGCCCAAGTCTCTTTCTTCCTTTGTGACTGCTAGCAACTCCCCTCCCAGCCTATAGGTGGCTTCAGGGTTTCTCTTCCCTATGTGCATGATTTTGCACTTCTTTGCATTAAATCCAGTTGCCACTCTTCTGACCATTCTGCTAGTTTATCCAGATCTCTCTCATTCTGCCCACCCCATCTGGATCATCTACTCTGTTGCAGATCTTGGTGTCATCTGCAAACAGACAAGCCTTACCCTCTAGTCCATCTGCAAGGTCACTAATGAAGATGTTGAAGAAGACTGGCCCCAGGACTGATCCCAGGAAGTACCCACTTGTGACTTGCATCTCTTCTGACTGTATACCATTTACCACCACTCTGTTTTCTGCCGTCAACCAGTTTGCCACCCAGTTGAACAACTTCTGACCCACCCCGAGCCTACCCAGCTTATTTATCAATCTTCTATGTGGAACAGTGTCAAAAGCTTTGCTGAAGTCAAGGTAGGTGACATCAACTGCTCCCCCTTGGTCCACCACTCTGGTTACCCAGTCAAATCTATGAGATTAGTTTGACAGGACCTTCCTTTTGTAAACCCATGCTGTCTTGGATCCTGTGCCCCTATGGATTCCAGGTGTTGCACTATCCTTTCCTTAAGGAGTGCCTCCATAATCTTGCCCACTACTGAGGTAAGACTGACCGGTCTGTAGTTCCCCGCCTCCTCCCTGCTACCACTCTTGTGGAGCGGGATCACATGAGCCCTTCTCCAGTCTCCTGGGACCTCTCGATATTTATACTGTATGTAATGCTGTATTCTAGGGACATGGATATGTTGTTCATCCACACTGTCTGGCAGGTATCCTTGCCACTTTAAATCTTGCCGGAAGGTCTTCAAGCTGGCTCCTCCCACCCACCCGGGTGGTAAAACTCTCGGCTCCACCCCATGACGCCAGATCTTCCTTACCGCTTGGAAGCTCAGGTTCCCTCCTTAACTCTCTGCGTATAAGACTGGTTCCTAATTCTTCGGTTTTCTGAATTTAAAAGTTTTTTGCATTTCTAGACTTCGGTCTTCTATCCCTCGTGGCTGTGATGGACAAATCGACTCCCGGTTTTCAGAGATGCCCTTGTGGGCAGAAGATGTCTCGGACGGATCCGCACTCCACATGTGTCTACTGTTTAGGCCTTGAGCACGACCCGCTCTCAGTCAATCAGGGGAAGGTATTTCATCTGGACCTTCAATCCCTGCACCTGATGGCCTGGTTCCTGAGTGACTAGAGTTCCAGGCCTTGGGTCTTTCCGACGAGGTCCTCAATGTAGTTGAGGCGTCCCGTAAGGAGTCGACCAGAAAATGCTACGCCTTCAAATGGAAGAGATTTTCCATTTGGTGCCAGGGCAAGGGCCTAGTGGACCCTTCCTCCTGTTCCTTGGCGAGCATATTGGACTACCTTTGGTCCCTTTCTCAGTAAGGGCTTAGGTCGATGACCCTTAAGGTGCACCTGGCAGCCATCTCTGCTTACCAGCGGGCCAGATCTGGTGTCATGGGGCGGAGCCGAGAGTTTTACCACCCGGGTGGGTGGGAGGAGGAGCCAGCTTGAAGACCTTCCGGCAAGATTTAAAGCGGCAAGGATACCTGCCAAACAGTGTGGATGAACAATATATACCATTCCTAGAACTCCTGTTACAGGTGAGTAACCTGTATTTATTTACCTT
Source organism: Neoceratodus forsteri (assembly GCA_016271365.2). NCBI lineage: Eukaryota > Metazoa > Chordata > Ceratodontiformes > Ceratodontidae > Neoceratodus > Neoceratodus forsteri. The sequence goes on along the minus strand of CM057457.1, from coordinate 386,887,728 downwards.
ACAATCATTCTAAGGTTTTCTGTAAAGTGCTTTTGTCACATGATCACAATTTTTTCTATAAGAATCAACTTCTTACGTACTCCCTTGATCACTAAACAATGTTGCTAAACTCATCCTATCCGTAACATTTGTAACTGTAATTGCAGTGCCTGTATTTATTCATTTTAGAACAGATTTCATTTTGCAGCAGTCCCAGCACGAAAGCAGCAGCCAGCAGTGAGCACATTCATTTACTTTCTCATGCAATTGAATACACCCCGTGCTGACGTCCTGCAAGTGAGAGCGCAGGGGCGTATTCTCATTGAGGTGAAGGTGGCTTGATAAAGTAAAGAAATTTACTCACTGTTGATGCTGGATGGTGTTTCTTTTTTTTATCAAATATGCAATCTGAAATTTCTACATACAGCTATTGCATTACACATTACAAATGGGTCGGACTCGGGAAGGATGCCTTAAGTTCCGCAAGAATGCAGCCTTTGTGTATCAGTCTGTTAAGTTGATTCCTATAGAAAGAATGTGACAAAATCAATAAATAAAATGTCCTGGACGGGTATATGGTATCACACTGTGTCACACACAATGTCTAATATGCAGTGTGTGTCACTGTGTGTTTTTTTGGAGGGGTGGGGTGGGGTCAGGGGATCTCAGATTGAGACTTTGTGTTCTAGTCAATATTGCAGTCCCTGAATAATTAGCCATTGGAATATCTGATATGGTATATTTTCAACCCCAAAACAGCAGCCCAGTGGCACTATGGCTGTCCTGCGTGCCCCACCATGACACCTTCTATTTGTCATGGTTTTACATGGACTATGGTCCACCCAGTCTAATCTGGCATGGAATTTCATGATGACTGACCACTGCACTGACCAGTGGCCATATATTAGCCACCTGTCTTAAGTTTATGGCTGGCCTTCATCCAATACTGTGCTTCAGCTCCAGTCCCAACATGGTCTCTGGTTATGTGCCTGTCCCTCCCACCCGGGCCCACACCCACATACCTCCACCATACCACCCTCAACTTGTACTGGTTCTCCACGGACTATGGTTTGATTCCCCACGGCTAATCTGGCATTTCATGATGGTCCACCTGTCTTAAGTTCATTGCTGGCCTTCATCATCCAATATTGTGTTTAACTTTCAGCTCCTAACAGCATTCTTGCTGCATGAGCAGGCTGCAGGCCTATCATTTCCATGCCACTGTGTGTCATATTTCTAATAGTGTGTGAGTCCACAAATGGCAGCCTTTTGGGGTGTTACTCCTCCTGGCCTGGATACATGTCAAAATGACTGGGTGGGCACTGGCAGTGCTACTTGCTTTCAATTTGCTCACTAGAATGTCCCGCATGTTAAAGAGCAGGACAGGTGTTTAGTTATTTAATCTCTCTCCCTGTTAACAGGCTGGATAACTTACCCCTCGATTTAAAAGTTCTTCAGGGAGCCATGATTTTTACATCAATAAATTTTCCAACAAAACGCTTGTAAAATCCAAAATGATGATAGTTCCTAAATTGGAGGCACGCCCCCATGCTGGCACGTTTTATGATGTCAGGCCTAGAATAGCATGGGGGGCCACTCCATAGACTCTAATGGGGCCAGAATTTACAGGTTTATTTAATGACTTTTAAATGCCAGGTTTGACATTTTTTTTCTATTAGACAGAATGTGACAGAATCACTTTAAAAAAAAAAAATTCCTGGTATGGGTATGACACAATGTCTAATAGGCAGTGTGTCACTGTGTGTGTGTGTGTTGGGGCCCGGGGGGGGGTTATCTTACATTGAGAGTAAGACATTGTGTTACTATTGGTCAATACTGCAGTCCCTGAATAATTAGCCATTGGAATATCTGATATGGTATTTTCTACCCCAAAACAGCAGCCAAGTACTGAAGTACATTCATGTACTTTCTTCTCATGCAAGTATTGAATACGCCCAGCCCCCCGTGCCATGACGTCATGCAAGGGAGAGCATTGGGGCATATAATTATTGTCATTGAAGTAAATGAGGCTTGCTTGATGTTGCATGATACAACATGTAATGGACAGTGTTACTAGTCTCTGAGATTCATGAAGGGCATCGCTTCACTAACTAGGCCCTTGTTATTGGAGTGAACCCCTTCGTTAATTTTAGACTGGCCATTGTATGTTGCATTACATACCACACAAAATCATCTAGCTATATTCACTTCAATGGGAACAGCCCTTGCGTTCTCCCTTGCAAGATGTAATAAGGTGTAGGAGTAATCTTGCATGAGTAATTTAAAGAATGTGTGTGCAGTGCACGCACCACTAGCTGGTGATTTTAGGGCATTTCATCAAGGTTAATATAAACAAAAAAGAAAAATATGATGCATGCTATCATGACATATCACTTGAGGTTGACTGTGGAGGTAAGGATGGAGGGAACTGTTATTGGCATTGGCACTAAGCCTTCGTGATGCTCACTGGCACCCATCCCCCATACAAAATGTACAGGCTCAGCAGCAGCAGTAGTGGATGTGGCGGTGGCGCACAAGTCCTTACAAAACTTGGCACCATGGCAGACAGCACTGTGGCAGTGCATACATATTTTCATTCTAGTTTGCATTCCTCAGCTCTTCATCTGTGTAATTGGGTTGGTAGCCTCAGCCTGCCTCTCCAGAGTCCAGTTATGAGTGTACGCTTCTGGGACGGTTTTTTTCTGTCCACTATTTAGTGGCAAACAAATGTACTCCCTCAAACATACAGGCAACAATTCTGTTCTAGCAGCAAACCCCCAGGTTACCAACATTAACTGAAAAACTATAATAATAGTGAAGAAAGAAAGTCAGAGTATAATGTCAGTCAGTCAAAGAAACAGAAAGAACTCACAGGCTTGGCTGTCAGCGGATCAGGCATGGTGAATAAGCTGAGCATTGGCACACTCAGCTTAAAATGTCAAAAACACCTCTAGTAGAGTAGCACTCCAGTTCACAAGTGTGTGGAGGACCACAGAAGGTGAAGATTCCAATAACACAGTTTGTAGTACTGGAACTTGATTGCAGCACCAAAATGTAAGCCCAACACATATCCACTGTTAGAGCCTTAACAAAAGCTAGGTATGGCCATTACCTAGCACCTGCAGTATCTGCTTAGCTCATATAAGGTTCATCAGAGCCTCCTACTGACAAACCTCATATAAGCTAAGCAGATGCTGCTGGTGCTAGTTAATGGTCATACCTAGCTTTTGTTAACACTCTAACAGTGGATATGTGTTGGTCTTACATTTTGGTGCTGCAATCAGGTTCCATTATTCTACAAACTGCGTTATAGGAATGGAATCTTCACCTTCTGTGGTCCTCCACACTTCTGGACTGGGGTGCTACTCAATTCAGGTGTTTTGGATGTTATGTAAGTTAAGTCATTATGGCCTGCATTCATCAAATACTGTGTTTGCGACAGCTCCTCCAGTCCGAACGGTACGCTCTGCGCCTGGCCTGCCCACCACACACACCACCTTATATTTGGTCTCCCCACATGGCTACGGTCCCTCAGACTAATTTGGCATTTGGTGTTGGCCACCTGTCTTAAGTTTAGGGATGGCCTTCATCAAATACTATAATATTGTTCCCTAGTCCTATGCCACTGTATTTCTCAAGGTGTTTGGTACAGCTGGCAACCTTTGGGGTTTATTCCTCCTATCCTGGATCCATCCTTGTAAAGAGGACAGGGAGCGCTATTTGGTTAGCATTTACTCACTCGAGTGACTGTCACTCGATCCTCCCCTATGTTAAGTCAAAAAGTACAAATGTGTGTGGTCATGTGCAGTCTTCTGAACACAGCAACATAAGTCACCATAGCATAGGGACTGCAGCACAAAGCACAGCTTGAAGCATGAATGTACACAAGAAAGATGATGCCTTAATTAAAAAGGAAAAAAAAAGTAGTACACAGTCAAAGGTGAAGTGAGTGACAGTTTTTTTTGTAATGTGAATATTATAATTTAATTTAGATTATGTTATAGGTTAATGTTACATTTAACTGTAATTAATTCATTTCAGACTCAGAGTCAGTGTGAGAAAGGCAGTAAAGGCAAGGCATCATCATCATTATCCGTAATGAGCTCACCAGATCAAGAAAGAAAAAAGTGTAGCACTCAGCCATCAATTCTGATGGCATTAGAAAGGGGGAGGAAATTTGAACCAGCTTCACAACAGGCACAGGAGTTAAACTCAGCTGTAGCATCTTTTATTGCAAAGGACATGCAACCATTCCAAATTGTAGATAGGCCTGCTTTCCTAATCTAGTAGAGAAACTAAATCCCAGATATTCGATGCCTGGTAGGTCCTATTTCTCTGCTAAAGAAATCCCGAGAATGTACAATCTGGTGAGAAAACAGGTGGAGGCTTCAGTGGCAGGGGCACAGTGGTTTGCTGCTACAACTGATTTGTGGACCAGCAGTGGAGGAAGTGGCAAGCCTTACATGAGTCTAACAGTACATTACATAACAAGCGAATGGGAGCTAAAGACAAACTGCCTAGAGACACTCTTTCTTCCAGATGACCACACAGCAGAGAATATTGCTGAATCCTTTCAGGAGCTTCTTGAGGAATGGGCACTAAGCATTGAAAATATGTCTGCAATTACCACTGACAATGGAAGCAATGTTAAAAAGGCATTCAGAGATGTGATGAAAGTCAACTGGTTGCATTGCTTTGGCCACAATCTCAATCTGGCAATTGGAAAAGCATTAAAGATCAATAAAGTTGAGAGTGCACTTAGAGCATGTCGGCACCTGGTGCAAGGGTTCACTCACAGCTGGAAGAAAAAGAGAGAGTTAAAGAAAAAACAAGCAGAACTAAATGTGCCACAACATTCTCTTGTTCATGATGTAGTTACAAGATGGGGTTCCACATATGCCATGGTGGCCAGGTTTATACAGCAGCAGCAGGCTGTGTGTGCAGTGTTGGTTTCAGACCGAAATACATGGCATTTGATGCCAAAGGACTCAGATGTAGGTGTGCTTAGGACATCAATCAAATATTGGGCCCTTTGAATACATTCACTGACTCTTTGCAGCAGAGCAATATGTAACAATGTCAGCACTGAAACCGTTTCTGCATTACCTAAAATCAAAGTCCTAATCCCAAAGACAACAGATGGACCACTGGGTAAGCAAATGGAGAAGCTATATATGATGACCTGTTCAAAAGGTATCAGGAATTGGATCAAATTGAACGTACACTCGAAATTGAATGTTTTATTGATCCACGATTCAAAGCTAATTTTACAGAAGATACTGATTTGGTTATATCCATGGTAATACAAGAAGCCGTCAGCCTTGGTATTGTGCCAGAACCAACACAAACACACAGTCTGCTGCTGCCTGAGTGTAGAGGTACAGGTACCACATTACCAAATACTACTACTGCTGCTGCTGCTACTACGTTGCCTGCAACGTCTGCTTCCATGGATGATGACGATGACCATATGTTGTCAAATGACAATGAACGTGTGGCTGAAGACTCTTTGTCCCCCTTCTCTGGTGGTATCACAAACAATGTGTATCATTCATCAGCACAGCACAGATTGTCAGAAAGTTCTTCATGCCCTGGGATTTCCACGTTATTAAAACGCATCACTGAAATACGAAGAATTCAGGTTGAAGGACCAAGAGAAGAAGAAATTCCACTAGAGAGCAAAGTGAGAAATGAGATAACTCATTACATGGCCCTGCCATATCTGAATACAGATTTGGATCCTCTTCTGTGGTGGAAAGGCCATGAAGTAGAACTACCATTTTTAGCAAATGTTGCTCGCAAAATGTTATGCATTCCAGCAACAAGTGTACCATCAGAAAGGGTATTTAGCGCTAGTGGTCTGGTCCTAACGCCAATGAGGTCTAGACTAACACCAGAGCATGTAAACATGCTTGTGTTTCTGAACAAAAATTTACAGTGATTTTTTTTTTTTTTTAAAGATGCCAAGGCACTTCATGCACGGTGCACCACCATCAAAAGAATACCACCAGTGGAGGGGGGCAAAGGGTGTAGATGGACTCATCTTGTTCACTCACTTTCAGATTACATCATAGTGGACTACTATCAAGAAGAATTACTTGAGGAGGAGAAGGAGGGCTTCACTCACGTAGTACACAGATCATCGCAGGCAGTCTGAACTTAATAACAAACACATCACACAACACTTGATAGAAAAAATAACACCTTTATTGCATTTTGAAATACTTATGCATTGACTACAAGTTGAAACTTGTAACACTAAAATACAGTTCCCATTCAACATGACTGGTAGATATATTGATGCTAGAGTCTTATTTTCACTATTGAGATGCTAGCAGCAGTATACGTTCCTTAACTACAGTCACAAAACACAAAGAAGACTACTTGTTTACAGCGAGTTTGTACATCCATCTCTCTGCTAGAAGGAATATGAAACTATTTCTTAATGTCTCTATTTTGAACTGATTATATAGAGTGTCAGCCACTCAGTTCAGATGAGCAGATGTGGCTCCAAGATAGCATGACTCTGACACTGATGATTCCTTTCATTCGGGTTTTGTGTGTGTAGTCCTCTCTACCCCAGCCATGACTTCTTTGAACTGTTTAACTCTTTGTTCTTCCTGCTGTCTTGAATCTATTCAAAACTCATCTGATAAGCTTAATTCAAGTCCCTTCAGTAAGTGGCACCATATCGGTGTTAATTCTGGAAGGAATACAGCAATAAATTCAGTTGATAATAGGCTCCAAAGCAAATGGCGTGCTGCTCTAAGGAAACTAGGGAAGAAACACTGTCTCATTATATGCTGCCTGTTACACCTGTGTCACTATCCCTGATCCACTTTAAAGGGACACATTCGTGTACAGTGGCACTGGCAGACACAGAAAGACCATGGAAAAGCTTATTTAATTGAGGTATTGTGTGTATACTCAACCTGTGCTGCATGAAGTTCAAAGATATAGATGACGGACTCTGTGCAACATAAATACTACATCAGGACTGGGAGCCATTTAATTTCTTAGAACCTGTGATGTCAGTGACAATCGAGTAGTGCTTAACTTAATGTACTTAGGCACTACTTGATCGTCACTGACATCACAAGGTTCTAAGAATGGCTCCAAAGTAGTATTTATGTTGCACAGACTCATCTATATCTCTGAACTTCATGCAGCAGTAGCACAGGTTGAGTGTACACACACACAGTACCTCAATTAAATAAGATATGGGCTATCTAACTGTGTCTGCCTAGTGCCAGTGCCCCATGAATGTGTCCCTTGAACATACAGTTCAGAGGCTGTTTATGTTGACAACTTGAGTAACTTTAGGCTGTGTTGTGTAACTTCTGTAACATGCCTGTATTTGTAAATTAATGTAGTCAAGTCAGTTCAGCCTTGCATATTGTTTACATGATGTAATGTAATAACTCTTATTCTTATTGTTCAATGTTTCAATTCTTAATTGTCCTTCCTTTTGGAGTGGACACTGATTTTGCCTTTCAGTTCTTAGAGTTCGTACATATTGCATTCGAGTTAAACACCTTGCTTCAAGTCATGTGTGCCATGGCTACCACTAGCGTACAAATTCTGTGTACACCTCCAGCTAACTGTGTATTTCTTGCAGGAGGACAGGACAACCAAGCAGTACCTGAGATTACTGTGAACTTGTTGTAAACAAGCCATTAAATAGAAAATAATGGATAGGCAAGTGTAATTTTTTTTTTTTTGCACACCTGAGGTGTGTGTAATGATGAAGGCCAGCCATAAACTTAATACACGTGGCCATCATGAAATGCCACATTAGCCTGGGGGACCAGACCGTAGTACATGGAGAACCAATAAACTTGAGACTGAGTGGTGTGGAAATGTGTGTGGGCCCGGGTGGGTGTAATGATGATGATCCATAAATCTCAAGAGATTTATGTGGTCATCACACCACACGCCAAAGGTGTGTTGAAAAAAAAAAAAATAAATAAATCCATCAATATATACTTGCCTATTCTTTATCTTTTATAATTGCTAGTGCGTAGCTTTCCTTAAGTTTCAGTTTTCTGCAGTTTCCTGCTGGTGATGTGACTGAGCAGTGTTCAGTCTTCTAAACAATATTGTACAAGTTGTAGAAAAAGAGCACAGTTCAGTATAAAAATGTCAGCTTTGTTCTTTCAGCTTACATTTTTTGCTTCCTGGGGAAAAAAGCTGAACAGTGCAGAGCGAGGAGAGCTATAGCAACACTCGCTAACGCTTGCATCGAGTGTTCTGAAGCCCCCAAGCCACTCTCTCTCTCCTCATCACACTATGCTACACTTCGTGGCTTCTTTCCCAGGAAACTACAAAAGTAAGCTGAAAGAACAAAGCTGACATGTTTTTTTATACTGAACTGAACAGTGCTCTTTCTCTACAATTTGTACACAATATTGTTTAAAAGACCAAACACCACTTGGTCACCTCACACTACAGTCAGCGGAAAAAGTGCAGGAAAGTGAAAGTAGTTTGGAATGCTGCAATAGCCAGATTATGGGTTATTATGGTGTTACTTTTGAAGACACCCCTACTCAAGCTGATAAATAGGGGGTCACCATTAATTATAATATGATATTTCACATTTTAAAAATGAATGTTACAATGACTTTAGTTTGTAGAACTTAAAGTGTATAACACACATGTATGTCTTTGTAATGCAATTGTGCAACGTGCACAGCACTGAAACATTTTTACATAAAAGAAAAAGCAATTTTATAAATAGCAGAATTTTAACTAAATAAACAAAATATTTAACTACAAAAGTTGCGCTCTCCTTGTATTTTTTCACCTTGCAGACTTTGTATAATGCAGATAATTGTATAACATAGAATGGAATAAGCAAAATATGTAAATTATGTGCACAAAAGTGAATTTAAATAATATTTCTAACTTTGTTACAAAAGTTGGGAAATTATCGCGATAACAAGGTTATCACGATAATTTATTCAAGGTTATCGTACCGTCGCAATTTCATTATCGTGGCACCCCTACTGGACATTGGCCAGCCTCCTTAGCAACTGCGTGCATGTGCGACCCCCAGCCACCACCAGGTGTCAGCCAACAGCACACTGCGCAAATCCCCACCCCCACCCCTAAGAAAGGAGAGCAGTCCTCCGGACGCTCAATCCTTCCTCCCCCCCGGCTGACCCCCGAGTGACCCAAGTCTGTTCTCGAATCCGTGTCGCCAGCGTGGCAAGATATGTTTTATTTCATGATGGGTTGGGCTGGGCACTGGACCCATAAGTTTGGTGGGGGAGGGAGATACATTTTTTTAGTTATTCCCCAACTGGCAGCGCTGCTCACTGGCCCATCAGGTAGTTGGGAGACAGGGTTGAGATTTTTTAAAAATTCCCTGTTTGGGCCAGGTTGGGCACCAGCAGTTCTATTCCATTCTACATTCCCTGTACTACCAGTATGGAACTCCTGTGCCTTGTAAAACACTTTGGGATACAGTGTGTGAAAGTCATATTGGTTAAGTGTTGCTCTGCAAATTGTCTCACTCTGACTCTTCCTCTTGTTCCAGCAATGCCCCCCCCATTAGATTTTCCAGTCCTTGGCCAGGCTCCTTGGACTGTCTGAAAACTAAGCTGTTTTTTTTCACTATCAGAAACCTGACTGCAATTTTTCTGTCTTTTCTTCTATCCATTTCACTTCTATTTCTTAACCCTACTTTACTGTCTCATCAAGATAAACTCCTATTCATCAATGTGCTAGACATGCTGTGACGGTTACATACGCCTATGCTTCACACTAGAGACACTCTATAATTACCAGTACTGCCTATCGATTATTTTTTGTTTTAATGTCTCTATGTACCCTGTATGCTACTTGCGCTGCTCTGGTTATTGTTAAAATGTTGCACAGATCCTCTGCCGGCGTTTCTCGCTGGGATTTGCCATCTGTTTTAATGTCTACCATGTAATCTACTGCAATTTGCCATCTGTTTCAACCTGTAATGTCTACTTTGTAATCTCCCGGGTCATGCCTGAAAATAGTCATTCTACGGCTAGTGTACCTCACCCAGTAAACAAAAGCAAAATAATAAAAAAATAAAAAAATTATACATAAAGGCTGGGAGGGATATTTTCTAGTTCCTACAAGCATCAAAGGGTGCCACAGCTATGCTACTCTGTGTCATTTGAATTGCGGTGATTTAGTACTGTAGCACATAAACTCTGTTTATATAGGTGATTCTTTTTTTTTTTTCCCAGAAAAAAAATAAAGGTTAGCTTTCCATTCACAAAGCTGTGCAGACTGAGAGTTTATTATGACTTCCTCCCTGAGCTCATTCATTGTCATGGTGGGGGGTGGGGGGGGGAGACTTCTTCAGTGCATTACCTAGGTCAGCTGCATATTCATGAGAGTAGCACCACTTGTTCAATAGGTTCTCAAGCATTCTTCTCCTTGCAGCCAACAGAAGATTAATAAACTGAAACTGTTACAGACAGCTACAAGGAGCAATAGCAAGACGCAAGACTAACTCATTTGCAGCCATAAAAAGATGTATCCCAGTCCCCCAGTGATTTGAATGGGACAGCTGCAAAACATTTTCTGTCTTTCATCATAATAGGAATTGATCGGCTATGCAGACTAACCCTAACAATGCACAAATATAATAAAAACATTGCTTAGAAAAATGTCAAATGGCATCGCCACACATCGTTTCTACCTGTGTCAGTCATTTGTCTTTCTATACATGTGGTAGAAGACTTGTTTACCATAACCATAAGAATTCAATATTCTGCAGTTTTCTTCTCATAGAATGCCCCCCCCAACAAACATAAAACGCATGAATTAAAAATTCTACAGTATGCCAGCAGCAAACACATAGATGCACACAGGCTTCATTTGGAGCCAGAGGCTCAATTTCATCTGTTGCAGGGTTAGCAGCTGTTGCTAGTTGGGCTATGAGCAGGATTTCTTCACAGCCATTAAAGAAACACCAGAAATTTAAACTCTTCATAGTGCTTGATTTTGCAAATGTGCATTTGTGTGTAAAGAAGGGCTCATGTCATGAGTAATATTCAATTTGTATGTATTTTTTTAATTTCAGAGAGTTTTCTGTTTCGGGCCTAGCTGAAGGTTTTTATGTAAGAGTGAAGGTGGCAGTTATATTTGTGATAGAATGTGTGAATTGGTGAATTTAACATGTAATTGTCAAAAATTCTAGATCACATGGTTGGACCTTTTTCTTTACAGGGTGGCACTGGCACATAAACATATGCCAAAGGATATGGCTGGCAGTATAGCCAAGAGGTTAGGGTACAAATGAGCTATGAATAAGCTTGGAACATCCAGCAGAAAGACATGGGTTTGATTCCCACATCCTCCACTTGCATACTGTGTGACTCTGAGCAAGTCACTTAACCCCCCCCAATGCTCACGGGTTGCCCCTGAAAACAGTCACCTATGCCTAGTGGGCCTTACCCAGTTAATAAAGAATAAAACAAAAAAAAAATGCAACAGCCAATCAGGATAGAGTCTTTAACTTGACCATTTTCTAAATGTACATACCCACTGTTCTCTCCATTCTTGCTGGGCAGGCCCAGCCACATAGCAAACAAAAGCCTTTTTTTAGATCAAAGGGGCTCAGTCATTTGTTGATACTGAAAACACTGTGTTTTGATCAAAACAGCTCAGCTACCCACACCCAGCCTGCTTCCCCTCTGTGAGAACACAGGAGTGCTCAAACAAAAGCCAATTCTAGCTGAATGCTCTCAAGCCTGGGACAGCAACAGGAGAATGCAATTTCCAATTCTCCCTAAACCTGCTAACTTATTTTATAGAGAAATATAAAAAAGAAAGGCTGTATCCTTGTATCACTGTGTCCTTCACATTCATGCTGTGACACCTAAAAGAATGATGTCATTTATTTAAAAGTTTGTAGCCAGGAAAGGAAAACTGAGCCAGGGCTCCTTTCCAAGCCACCCATCTGAACTGACTGCTGATGACCAGAGAGATACAATCGAAACAAACTGAAAGCTTCTCTTCAGAGGCTGGCAGAGCACTTAGGGAGGAGGGGGTGAGACACTGAGTTGAAGGCTTTGAGCAGATCAATGAAAATAGCAGAGCTGATGTGGCCCTGACCCATCCCTGTAAGGAGGGATTCAGTAACCTGCAGTAGGGAGGATATGGTACAGTGGTGCTTTCTAATGCCAGACTGAAACAGTAAGAGGAAGTCAGAGGAGTGTAAGAAGTTGACAAGTCTGGAGTAGATGAGGGATTCCTGGAGCTTGGCAAGGGGGGGGTAGGCTGGTAGTTGCCAGGGCAGGAGGAGTCTCCCCCTTTATGTAGGGGAAGTGCGTTTGCAATTTTCCAGGCCTGTGGGACCATGCAGAGGGAGAATGAGAGGTTAATGATGTGAGCTGGGGGGAGGTAATGGCTGGGGCCAAGATGCAAGGAAGCCTATGGTCCAACCCATCGGAGTTCGACTTGGAGGGGCTGAGGGAGGGGAGGGTGAGGAACATTTTACGGGGGGGAGGGTGACTGAAGGGAAGTGATAACCATGTAATGATGACATGGGGTGGGGGAGTGTAGGGAGCGGGTGGTGAAGAAACAATTTAAATGGCTAGCAACTTAGGTAAGTCTGAAACTAAGGAGCCATTTACCAGGAGAATGGGGCAGGATTGGGCAGGAGGGTCAAAAATGGAGTGGATTATGTTTCAGAATTTAGTAGAGGAGCCGAGGTTGAATTGGAGGTGTTTTCTTAAGTATACGGCTTCAGCAGCTCTGGTAACCTTGGTGCAAGAATTTCTACAAGATCTGTAGGATAGAAGGTTGGGTAGGGAGTTGGAGGATTTGAAACAGGTCCAGGCCAGGTCACATGATCTGCATATGGCAATAAGGTTGTGAGTGATCCACAGACGGTGGTCACATCTGACTGTCAATTTTCTAAGGGAGGGCATTCATGTTCTATATGTGGGAGAGAATGGCTAGGAAGTGGGATAGGGCAGTTTCAATCTCCGGGGTGTGGCAGATAGGGGACCAGTCTGAGGTAGAAAGGTCGTGGACGAGGGCATGAGTGTCAAACAATCTTAGGGATATAGTTCAAACAAATGTGGGTGTGAAATAGGCAGGTTTCACTTTTCTGATGCAGTAGGTCATGTTGCGATTACTGAAAGCATCCGGCAATGTGCCAGCAGTAACAATGCAATGAGGGTGGGAAGCTAGTATCCAGTCCAGCAGGGAGTGACTGGAGAAGTGTGGGTTTAGTCAGGTTGGTTTGAAATTAAGTGGGTGAGGTTAAGGGACTCTATGCATCAGATCGCGGGTTTGGAGGAAGGGGACAGCCAGTTTAGGTTGAAATCACCCAAGAGGATGAGTTCACCTAAAGTAGTATGGGAGACCAGGGAGGATATGATTTCAAAAAAGGGAGGGGTAGAAGATCTTAGGAGAGGCATAAAGGACACTTACAAACATGGGGAAGGTAGAGGGGAGGGAACGTTTGTTGAGTAAGAGTTTGTATGACGATGGGATTGATTCCTTCAGGACAATAGAGCCAGACAGGTTTTGGCACACACATAGCGTGACCCCCTCCACTGTGCTTGTCACGGTCCTAGTGGAAGAGGTGGAAGTTTGGGAGTGCCAAGTTTGAGTCAGACACCCTTGAAGAGAGCCATGACTATGCATAGGAGACTACTGAGAGACCCACACTTTAAGATGGTCAAACTTTGGGAGGAGGCTCTGAGCATTTATATGAAAATATTAAGGCCTTTAGGGACAGTAAGGGTGGGCAGGGTTTTGTTCAATGTCACCAGCCAGTAGGGGCAGCATGAAGAGGGAGAAAAGGAGGGAGTGTGGTTTCCTCCCCCTAGAGTGAGGAGAGGCAGAGGGAGAGCTAAAGGAAGAGAGGAGGAGGATGCAGTGAAGAACTTCCAGATTGAGAGACGGGGAGAGAAGGAGTCCGGGATGTAAAGCTATTGTGTAGTGCGGGAGGATGAGTGGAGAGGAGAGAGAAGGAGGGTGGCAGAAGATTGGGGGGAGAAAGAGAACAGGAGATTGGGGAGAGAGAACAGAAGGGTATACAAGGAGAAAATGAGGAGTGTTTGACAGGGCCAGGGGAATGGAAAAGGAGGAAGTGGGAGGGAGGTGGAGGGAATGGGAAGTCTAGAAGGAAAACACAGTAGGGTAGGTGGTGGATCATAGTGAGGCAGAGTTGGAGGCACTCCAGAAGAGTTTGGGGTGCCTGTTAGTGAGAGGGAGACAGCAGCAATACTGAGGTATTAACTTTAGTAGGAGAGTAGTTTGGAAATATAGTTAAGCAACAGGGTATCTAGATTTAGAGGCAGGTAGCAGTCTGCTAAACTAAGGACCCCCAAATGGTGGAGCAGCAAGCGAAAGCAGGTTCAATACCTAAGTTATGCAAGCAGAAAACTAGCGTCTATTTAACAGGCTGGGTAACTAGCAAGCAGGTGGTAGGCAGGCACTGTAAAATTAGGCAGGTAGACACAAAGTGTATTTGTAAGCACTCAGAGTAGCAGGATGGATAACTGTTCTTAAAATAGTTGGAAACCAGGTCAGTAAACTATGGCTAAGTACACTGATAAAACAAGAATAATGGAATCAATTGTAGTAAACTGATGCAGGGTACAACATTGTAAAAAGTAGGCTAGTAGGCTAAATTTGTGAGCACTCAGGGTAGCAGGCAGAATAAATGCAATTTAAGTTGTAGGAAACTATGTAACTGTGATCCCAGGCTATAGTTAGGGTGCTTGGCAACAGTTCAGTCCATTCAACAGTCAAATGTTGCAGGAGTTATCTAGGTAGAGTCACAAGCAAGTACAGCTCACAAACCTTGAAGAACAAGTGAGAACACAAGTGTGGAGCAGAGACCAAGTATATGAGGCTGAGGGTGCACTGAAAAGGGTAGTGTGCCTGGCCAGTGGCCAACTCCCCACAGCTATATAAAATAATCTAGCTATGGAAAATAATCAGACATCTTATGGATTTTCCATAAAAGACACTGTCTCATTATGTAACTTTGGAACATGTATAGCAAACCATGTTTTTGTTGTGGATTTTAGATGTTTAGGTGGCCATCATGTACAGAGCAAAAAACAATAAATTCAATATGGGGTTGCTGAAACACCAGGAAACACCTTTAAGATGTACTTGCTAGAAACCAGCAGAGAGAAGGGGTATAACAGAAACATTCAGGTCTCTACAAGGCATAACCAACTTGGACAGCAGTGCATTGCTCACCTTCAGTGTAAACACAAACAGTGGAGGTAACACAAAGAAGCTGGTACATGGTGCCCTGGGTCACATAACCAAACTGGATTGCAGTGCATTGCCAACGTTCAGTGCAAACACAAACACTGAAGGTAATGTGAAGAATCTGCTACATGGCACCCGGATTACATAACCAAAGTGGATAGCAGTGCATTGTTCACCTTCAGTGTAAACACAAACACTGGAGGTAATGCAAAGTAGCTGGTACATGGTGCCCGGGTCACATAACCAAACTGGATTGCAGTGCATTGCCAATGTTCAGTATAAACACAAACACTGGAGGTAATGTGAAGAAGCTGGCATGGGGCACATTTAAGAAGGAAGTCAGGGCATACTTTTTATGGAGAGGGTGGAGGACAGTTGGAATAAATTGACCAATAAGGTGGTCTGTATAAACTCAGTAGTAGAGTTCAAGCATAGGCAGGATAGACACATGGGTTTAGTGAGGGGCAACAGTGGGAAGGGATGAAATAGAATGGAGAAGGAAAGTGACCCCCTAGGGGGCTCAGTCTCATAGGTTAAGCAGCGATAGTGACAGACTGTATGGACAATTTGGTCATCTGCTGTCAATTTAAATTTTTCTATGTTTCTCTTTTCTGTAATGTCCTTCCCTCCAGTAACAACACACAGTAAAATGGAGGTGGAGGGGTAAGAGGAATGAACTTTACATACTGCTTCAGTTTCCAGAAAGTTACAAGAATGTGACAGCACATCCCCTAAGCTAGTCCATTCATCCAATCCCCTACTGCTGACATGCTAGGAGTTGAAATAGTTATAAGTCAGACCAGTCTCTTCTCATAAAGATTGTGTCTGTTCTTACCTACTGAGACCATAGTTTCAAAATTCTGCACCATCACTTCCCTGTGAAGCTCCTTCTCTTGTTTGCTTAACAGCTTCCACTCTTCATCAGAAAAAGCAACCGCAACATCATCAAAGGCTTCTGGAACCTGAAAGGGAATGAAACATGTTTAATTGTGTTTGAATTCACAGAATGCACTGAGAAATCTAAAACTTTTCAAAAGGAAAGGGGTTAAGGATACAATGTGCAGTCTAAAAGACTAAGAGGCCTTCCTGGCACTCCCTCGGCTATCCTGGGATATGCCTGCTTAGTAGGAACATAGAAAAGGCCACACTATAAACTGAGACCACATGAAAGCATAAGAGATGATAATGTGGGAGACGGGTTTATAAAATGTAGGTTCTGCTAGTAGTTAAATGGAGAGAAGAACCTCAGAGTAGTGGTGGTTGTCTAGAGACTACCAAACTACCTGGGGGGACAGGGCACTACAGATCCATTCCAAATCAGAGGAACAACCACTGTGAATAGCATGGTCCTGATGTGTTCTAAACCTATTAGAGGTAGATGGGGGAAACTGGGGGTAGGAGTGCCAGGAAACAAGTTCTTGTAGATTCAATGCAGGATTGTTTCCTTATAAAATGGGTGAAGGAACCAACCAGAGATGGGGACATCCTCAACTTGGTACTGTAGAATACAGCAGAAGGGCCCATAGTAGAGGAGCCCCTGGTGATGAGTGATCACAACTTGGTGTGCTTCAGTATTGCCCTAGAAATATAGCACCCCATGACAAAGACCATGATTGTGGATTTTAGGAAAACAGACTTTGTAAAAATGGAACAAATCATCCATGGCAAACTGAGGGAGTGGAAGGCATAGAGAAAGGGAACAAAATTGGGAAATCAAAGGGAATCTGTTAGACGGCACCAAAGCTTGTCTGAAGCAGTTAGGGGGAAAAATAAACAAAAAAGTATAAAAATCCAATCTAGGATACCAAGGAAGTAAAAGAAGTCATAAGAGCAAAGAGGGTAGGATTCACAATGCACATTCAGTCTAAGGACAAAAGGAAGGTATACCTAGGCAATCCAAAGCAAGCCAACAAAGTTCTCAGGAAGGTAAAAGCAGAAACAGTGCTGAGGATGGTGTTAAAAAGAACAAGAGATTCTTTAGGTATATCAATAAGAATGTGAAGTCAAAAAGGTTATAGTGAATATGCAATCAAGGAGGGACTGGGTAGAGAAAGATGGGAAGAAAACTGATCCTCTGTGGATGCTACTTCTTGGTCTTCACAGTAGATGGGGTTCCACTTAGTGTGGAGGGCATCTGAACAGAAGGGTTATGCAGAAGCTGGAACTGGGTCAGCAACAGGGAAAAGAGTTCTTCACCAGCTTTGTGCATGGGTGATGGACCAGTCTCTGGAACCAGACAGCTTGCACACTAAAGTGCTGAGGGAAATGGGGAAGGAACTTGCAGTGGCTCTAGCAGATTTGATCTCCTGTTTTATGAAGATTGGGGTGGTTCTGGTCAACTGCATCACAGTGGCAGAGACATTTTGTAACAAACTAACCAAACAGTTCTTCAACTCAGCTACGTGAACAGCTAGCTAAGGTCAGGTGATGGATATCCTGTATCTGGATTTCATCATGGCCATTGATTCAGCACCACATACTGATATTAAAGAAGCTATGGTGCCTAAGGATAGGTGAGAAACTAATTAGGTGGATAGCAAGTTGGTTGAGGGCAGAACCCAGCAAGTTGTACTAAAAAGAGAGCACTATGCAATCAGAGACGAGCAAGTGGTGTACCACAAAAGGTCATTACTGGAGGTGGTACTTTTCAATGTTTTCATCTGTGACACTGAGGGAGGGATCAGGGAAACATGTTGCCTCTTGCATATGACATCAAACTGGAGGTAGGGTAGACAATGAGGGATCAGGATATCAGGAGTGCACTCAAGAAGATTCTAGAGGTGATTGAAGGTTTAGCAGCTAAAGTTCAATTCCAAGGACTGCAACATTATGTTCATAGGTGGGGAATCCAAAATAAACTATGGGATGGGGTACAAAAATCAACTAAATCACTGAGGAACGGGACCGGTGGGGTGAGGTCATCACTAGTCTCAAACCAGCACATCAGGGCATTTGAGACAGCCAACAGGATGCTGGGGTGTATGAGGAGGGGCTTCCTTGGTAGAGAAAGAGGTACTGTTGCCTATCTATAAATCCTTGGTGAGTGTACACCTCAGTACTGCATCCAGTTCTGGTGTTGACACCTGAAAAATGGATAGGGATCATACACAGTCAGTTCAAAGGTGTGCTACAAAATGATTCAGGGACAGCAAGGAAAACATGAGAAGGGTCTGGCCAGTTTAAACATGCACTTAATGGAGGCCAGAAGTGAGAGGTGACATGAAAGAAACATTCATATCCCTGAAGGGATTAAATAAGGTAGATTGTAAGGACTTGTTCAA
The DNA here is from genome assembly GCA_016271365.2 of Neoceratodus forsteri. NCBI lineage: Eukaryota > Metazoa > Chordata > Ceratodontiformes > Ceratodontidae > Neoceratodus > Neoceratodus forsteri. The sequence goes on along the minus strand of CM057457.1, from coordinate 386,869,237 downwards.
GGACACAAGGAATCAACTACCTGGGGCATGATTATAAGAATTTTTTGGGTGTGCTGCAAGAAGGATGTGAAGAAAGGTAGCCAGTGAGGATAGCGATTATAAATGAGCGACTGTAAAATAGCGACTCATTTATAGCGCTTATCATCATCAGCTACCCCTAAGCGGGTAGCTGACGCTGTAGCAAGGAAAATGACTGGAAGGAGGGACAGGGAGATGTAGGGGAGGAAGGGAGAGGGAGGGCTTGTATGGGTAGGGGATCCCATTGCAGCCGAGCCAGCCCTGTGGTGTGCTGGTGAGGGTGTTTGGTTAGCCGTGCAGCAGGCACTGGGTTCGGACCTGCTGGGGAGATTGTTTTGCCGCTGCTTGTGGCTCTGTTTTGGTTTTTGTCCGTGTTTTGCCCCCTCCTATATGCACCCCTGAGCAAAATCCTGTTCAGGAAGGTGCAAGGAGGGGCTATAGAATAGCCAGAAGTCAGGTCGCTTATAGCTTGTATATCGCCAAAATGCTTTTGGCATATACATTCGCAATGATAGAGATCGCTGTTTTGCAATTGCTATCATCACATGGAACCGTGAAGAAATATTTCTTCACAGAAAGGGTGGTAGATAAATGGCGCAGCTTACCCAGGAGGTAGTAAATGCTGAGACAGTGTCAGGTTTCAAAATAGGGTGGGGCAGATATAAGGGCTGGTGACGGTAGATTCAGGGAAGAGCTAGGAAATAGGCAAACTGTTACTAGGCACTTGGCCTAGGCCACACCATCAGAAGAGTAGAGTAAATCAGGGCAAATTCGATGAACCATGGGATCTTTTTTCTGCAGGCAACATCCTATGCTTCAATACTACCTTCAGTAACACAAACATAGATTTTGAACCCAACATAGGCAAAGAGTTGTAACATAAATATAGGACCTAGTTAGAAGCACAGAAACACAAGTAGTTTTTGTGCCCACCACCTCAGCTGGTTGTCGCTTTTTTGGCTCAATTAGTGTCATCTGCAAAGAGACATATTTTGCCCTGTATTCCTTCTCCTGTAATGGGAGCAGACTCAAAAGACTGTTAGGCCTATTCTGCTGGCATTTTAGTATGTTAGTATGTAAATACCATCTCTGTAAAGTAAAACTTTCACACATCTCTCCTGTATCTCCCCCTCCTGTCAGCATCTACCAGTTCTCGTGTTATTTGATGTGTCCCTCTTGTTGAACAGTTCATCCCCACTCAGTACACATCAACCTTTTAGTCTTCTTGCTGCCATATTGCATTGGCCTAGATTGTTTGAGGCAGTCACCTATGGCTAACAGATCCCTTTCCTCAGAAGTAGTGCCCAGTTGAACCCATCCCATCTAATATTCTGTCCTGGGGTTCATTATCCCCAAGTTTACCACCACACACTTTTTGGCATTGAATTTCAACAGCCAAAATTTGGACCAGCTCTCTTGCCTTTGCAGGTCCTTTTGCATCTCCTTTACCCCTCTTCATTGTTTACCCTGCCACATGGCTTAGTGTCATCTGCAAAGAGACATATTTTGCCTTGTATTCCTTCTCCTGTATCACTGATGAACAAGCTGCACTAAGACGGGCACCATGCACAGGCAGGTCTCTGAAAGAACAGGGATTTCTATGTCACAATGGGATGTTTCCTTGCCCTATTTTCAATGGGAGCTATCAGAAGCCCTGGGCACTTGTAGCACAGTATGCAAACTTGTGGTGGGGAGGACTGTAAAGTTCCCATTGTGCACTTAAACCTATGGGAGCTGTCACACAGATGTCCATGTTCTCACTAGGTGATGAGGCATGGATATCATCACAATAGCCAGAATTAGTGCAGTGTTCGACGGTACATAGAAAATATGGCTTTATGATACAAGTTCCCTTTAAATATTTATATGTCATATTCTCTGATGTTACAGCATTTTATGGGACAGGTAGCTATCCATTTCTTTTGAGAAAGCTCATGTTCCACAGCAAAACAGCACATCAACCAAGGACAATGTAAACTGTTTCTGATACAGAGGGGGTAAGTGGTACTTGGGAATGACTGAGGTGGCGGTTCTGAGTCAAAAGTAAAAGTGAGGCCTTGCACTAGGTGAGCAGTGGCCAGCAGTGGGACTAGAACTGGAGTGAGATACCCCAGCAGTCAGCCAGGTGGTGGCAGCATTAGAATACACGAATTGTCCAGGCATCTGTCTGCTCTTGTGTGTGTGTGTGTGTGTGTGTGTGTGTGTGTGTGTGTGTGCATTAAGCAGACTTGTGACAGCAAGGTCAGAGGTTTGTCACACCCTGTCTAAATATTATTCATTAGCAAGTAAAAGTATGGGGATTTTACAAGGGTTGCAAGGCAAGAACCAGGAGAGAGGGAGGGCATAGATGAATGGGGCTGCTGTCACTAGAACACTTAAGGCAGCCTCACTAAAGCACTTCGTAGGCTCAACAACCAGAAGGTTGTTATAACTCAGGTAGTGAACTAGGTAGACATGATGGAGCTCAGCTCTTGTCTGCTGGCAATTTTCTGTGTTTCTATATTACCCTGTTTAAATATTATTCAGCAGAAAGTAAAAGCACTGGGAATGTTAAAAGGAGGCTGGTAAAGGCAGAAACCAGGAAAGGGTCAGGAATGGGATGCATGGGGCAGAACTGTCATTAGACCCCTAGAGCCTCGACTAAAGGAAGGTTGGTACTGCCCGAGTAGAAAACTAGGCAAGCATGATGGACTGCAGATGTTTTTCTGATGACAGCTTTCTATGTTTCTCTGTTTTTAAACAAATGCAGGCAGGGTAAAAACAGAAACTCACTTGCAATGCATTTCAACAATTTTAGGCTTAGGAAAATGAGACACGCTAGAACCAGTAAAATGGAAAATTGTCAATGTTAACTAAGCTTTAACTGAAGCAAGGTAGTATATATCAACAAATGCAGGCAGAGTGTAACCTAGACTTTGATATGTACTGCAGCATACTGTAGACCTATTATACTGTTAAAGGGCCATGTCAGAGACTTAGTTGGGAAATATTTTCTGACATATTCATCTCAAGTAATCATAAAGGGTAAATGATTTTCACAAAGCCTGTTTGAGTGTGAAGTTCTGATGGCTGCAAAGGACTGGTTACCTTGAGCCTTGACTTGAAACGAAAGCTACTCTCCCATGTGCCCTCAGAAGGTGTTGGAAAATACAACTGATTGATATCAATTCCATAATGGCCTGTTTTAGAGGGTTCTACAAAAGATCCAAACAATTGAAAGGCAAGTAGACTAGCTGCCCTCTGATTACTTGTGCAATCGCCCAGGGATGCAGTCAGATGTTCTTGTTGACCATGACTGATACGGACCTGGTGTCATGCCAAAGTGGCAGAGTATAAGGACACATCAGAATAAAATGTCTTTGACCTGTCCAGATTCTCCTGGAGTTTGCATGTGGCTTTGTCTACTAGGTAGAGCTACAAAGGCCATGTCACAGTAGAAACAGCCATGTAGGCTGAATACACTGCTATACACAAGGACAAGGATGTCAGCTCATTAGAGTGACACAACATGGATCCCACATCTTCTCAAAGGAATCTTTTGCACCTTTTGCAATGGCATGGATGTTTTTGACTGGAGTACTCAAGACTAGCTCTGGGGAGGGACCTGAAAAAATACTTCAATAGCATCCCTATCAAAGAGATACAGTCTAAAAAGGGACCACAGTACTAATGGGATGCACACCGTTTGGTTCCCCTCCTTCGTAAACCTTTGGATAAGATTTTTACGGACCAAAATTGCTTGGGGGGGGGACATGGAAAGGACTTGATAGATTTCCAAGTGTGCCAATAGGTGGCCCAGTGATTTCAAATCAAGGGCCACAGACATGTGTTAGATTAAACCTGTGAGGTCAGCAGTCCTTAAAACCCTTTTCCAGGCTAGGATCTCCTCCTCTGAGGTGGAGGACTGAGACAGTGTGGGAAGTATTCTGCTACACCTCCTCCCATTGTTGCTGATGGAAACCTTGACCTAGACCAGGACACGTGCAATTCTCACTTTGTGGCTTTTTCGACCACAGGAAAGGACATGCCATTGAGGAACCCAAGTTCCCTCCTGATGCAGTTTCTCCTTCAAAGGGCTTGCACAGCTCCTTTAGAGCCCTGAGGCATTTCTGTACCCACATGTCTCTCAGATGGGAGCAGGGGAGATAAGATCACAACTTCTTACCACAAAAGTTTGCCCCACATCCACCCCCATGGGGAATCTGACCCAGCACTTGCAGCATCCCCTGCTTTGAAGGCAAGGTAACCTGATTAATAAATTCCATGGGTCCTGGAAATTGAATCCCTCTAAGGACGGAGCACTAGAACCCCCTCCTCACTTTCCTGGCTCTTCCTTCTGCCATCTATGTTCCTCCAAGCATTGTCAGCAATATGAGCAAGCACTTGATGCTGACATCAGAGCCCCACACAATCATGGCACTTGCAGCCATGAGGTTTGATGACTCCTGTTGCACCCCTGGCTAACTACCAATACCAACAGAAATTACTCTCGCCAGCATTGGTGGAGGACTATGTACCAGCATAACTAGTATATGTAATGCTAATTGTGCTACTTAGTGTCAGGGTACAGTATGGTTAAAATGTTTCTTTCTTAATTTGTTTGAGTTGGGGGTCTCTGCCCCAAAGCCTACCATTTGCTTTATTTAAAATATAAGGGTGGGGTCTAGCCCTCCCAGCTCTACTCAAATTTATAAAAGAAACATTGCAGCCCTACCAGCTAATTCTAAATAGCACATGCAGTGTAGCATATCAGTATGCTACATTACATTAGCCTGACGCTAGTCCATAGTCCTCCACTATTGCTCCCTTGCCTGCCTAAAGATACACTCTCCAAGCAAACTGGTAAAAGGGCATCCTCAGGCATACCTTGCTGTTCCTGCCAAGGAATCAACAACTTAGGCTTAGTTTTTCAAAGGATTCTGCAAATGTGCACATTGGTTGATTCCTTTTATACACTTTCTCCTGCCATTTCTTAATCCATGCCCACATCCCTTTCCCTTCCTCCCTCCCTTAACCCATACCTAACCTCCACAATGCTACTTTGCTTCCTTTTGCTCCTGAGCCTCGCATCTCACCCAATCCCTTATGATATTAATGTTATGCCCAGTGTCAAGATAAATAACTCAGTTAATACGATCTGCCCACTTCTGCCATCCACAATGGCCAACCACGGATTCCTTATTCACCCCGAACCACATTTACAATGCAACCTCTGGGATATCCCACATAAGGCCACCCAACAATTCAGCACAGCCCTGGCACCTTACTTGTATCATGGCTTTTATTAACCCACTATGCCTGTCCATTAAATTATTATGCTATGATAAAATTGCACCTATATACCAGGACCATCACTCATCTCACAACAGGCACCCAGGATTAGGAGGAAATGCTCTGACCACTCACTATCCCTGTCCCTTGGTGCCCTCCTCAAATTAATCTTCTACCTTCTGATCTGTTTTGGTGCCATTGAAATAAATCCTGCCCCATTGAAAGTTTATTTTCCCCTGCTGATCTATCCTCTATAAATGGCCTAAGCTTCCAACACTTCAATGCCTGCAGCCTCTTAAAAAAATTCCTCCGTAATACAGGCCTGGGTGGCACATACCCTGCCTGACTTTCTGGTCATCTCTGAATCTTGGCTCAGACCTTGACCAAAGACAGTGTTGTAAACCTTACCAACTATCAGCTCTTCCAGAGCAGATCGCCCTTCCAGGGGGGTGGTGGGGTGGCCATATACATTAAGGACACCATCTCTGCTACCTGCCTCATCAACACATCCGAACCAAGGAATTTGAATGTTTGTCAATCAAAATATCCCTTCTAACTTGTCTTCATTTAAATTGATTGGCTGCTATAGGCCCCCTCAGCAGGCCTCAAATTGCTATCTCACCTGGGGTCAATAACCAATCTAGGCCCTGAAGATACCATCATCCTTGGTGATTTGAATTTAAACTGGCTATCTAATGCATCTGCTCCATTGGTAACCTTTTGTGACACCTATGGCTTTACACAGCTAATTAAAGACCCAACCAGGGTTAACCTAAAAAATTCCAGCAACAGCTCACTCCTGGATATTATGTTGGTAAACAAGCCTCACTTATATACGCATGCAGGAGTACTACCAAATGATGTAAGTGACCATTGTCCCATAGCTGGCATAAGATCTTCACTCAAACCACCCAACCCTGCTGAATTTGTCCTCAAAAGGTCAAAAAAGAAGTTCAACATACCAGGATACCTCCATGACCTGAGTAACACAATATATTGGCAAGATTTCTACCTTACAACCTCAGTGGAAACAGCTCTCCAGATCCTAAAGGACATTATCACTAATGCTCTCAATATTCATGCACCATTCACCAATATCAGAACTAAAGCAAGGTCCTGCCCCTGGTTCACCACTGATCTTAAAACAGCCTTGCTAGCCAGAGACAAACTGTGGACAAAGGCAAGAAAAACTAAGGATTCCAGAGACTGGCTAAATTTCAGAAAAGCAAGAAACTCTTGTACAACACAAATAAGATCTGCCAAAGCTGCCTATTATAGAGCTGAATTGGATGCCTCCTATAATAACCCAACCAGGCTCTGGGGAACTATAAAGGGTATCTTGGGCCAAAACTCTACTCCTGCCTTAACCTGCAAACTGCTACTAAATAACACAGAAATTACGGACAAACAAGAAATCCTAAATACCTTCAATGACCACTTCACCACAGCTGGACTAGCATTTGACTCTTCACCTGCAAATCTCCTGAGAGCTTCCTTGAACCTTCAATCCACCGTGGGTCAAAGGCTACATCAACCTTCTCCTTCAACCTAATATCCTTGAAAAGTGAAGATCTCCTCTCAATTTAGATACTTCAAAAAGTGCATGTACAGACTCCCTGGACCCCTACTTCCTCAAAATTGCATCTCAAGTCTTATCTGCCCCCCTCACTCATCTCTTCAATCTTTACCTCACCACTGGATCCATTCCCTCCACTTGGAAAACAGCTCAAGTAGTTCCTTTACTCAAATCTGGTGATCCCATGGACCTCAATAATTATAGGCCCATTTCCATCCTATCAGTTCTATCCAAGATGCTCGAAAAGTTAGTAAACTCACAATTAAGGGACTACCTGGATAACAATAACCTCCTAAATACAGCACAATCAGGATTTAGATCAAGGCATAGCACCATTTCGGCCCTAGCCAAAGTAACCAACGACTGGCAGATTGCTATGGATAAGAAGAACAGTACCTGTGCTGTGTTCCTGGATTGAGCAAAGCATTTGACACAGTGGATCATGAATCATTAATCACCTCCCTTGGCTCACTAGGGTTGGATTCCCTTCACTCAATTGGTTCAAGTGCTATCTATCAGATAGATCACAACTGGTAAAAATGGAATCTACCTATCCACCTTAAAACCACTGTTAAGAGGTGTACCGCATGGCTCTATTCTTGGCCCCATCCTCTTTGCCATCTATATTAATAATATTGATGCCAACCTCACTCAATCCAACATCCATCTGTTTGCTGATGATACTGTATTATATGTTAGCAATCCTTCATTATCTAAAGCCTGTGAACTGCTACAATCTGAATTTTCCATCCTACAACACAACCTACTGGGTAAAAAACTACTTCTAAATGCCAAAAAAACAAAAGCTATGTTCTTTACCTCAAAGAGTTGCTCTGCCACTACCCCACCATCCACCACCCTACAACTAACCACCTTACTTGGAGAGAAGCTGGAATTCGTTGATAACTTCAAATACCTTGGAGTCTGGATTGATAACAAGCTCGACTATTCTGTCCATATTGAGGAGCTACTAAAGAAACTGAGACAAAGGCTTGGTTTATTTTTTAGAATAAAGCACTACCTCAACAGAGACTCCAAAAAAAGATTAATCCAGGCTTCATTCCTATCCCTCATTGACTATGCTGACTTTCTGTACGGACATTGTTCACTCTCTAATAAACTGGACACCCTATACCACAGGTCCATCAGATTCATTCCTTCAGCACCCATCATTGCTCCCTTTATAAGGCAGTTAACTGGACATCATTACAACACAGAAGAAATAGGAATGCTGCAATTTGGATATTCAAAGCCTTATCAGGCAAGCTACCTACCTATATCTCAGACTGTTTTACTCAAATTACTTCTAGGCCATACAACCTAAGGATCAGCAAAATTATCATTCTTAAGGTCCCCAATGTCTGCACCCAGTTTGGGAGGGCTGCTATCAGCTACTCACTAGCAATTGTTTGGAATTCACTCCAAAAACCATGAAGCTAAATAACCTCCTACCCTTAATATCCTTCAAAGATTATTCACCACCCTATTCCCAGAACTCTGCAACTGCTTCCACAAGGCGTAAACCTGTTCTTATATGCTGATAAAACTCCATTTCCAGTCCCAAGATTCACCCTCAAAATGCCTGCTAGGTCCTATAATCTACATATTACTCCTGATGTGCCCATTACCTTCTGTCTCACAGATTAAAAGTTTTAATGTGCCTTGTACATATGTATATTGTTATATATTAGCACTTATGTCATTGTATTACTGTTTATGTTACCCCTGTCATTGTATTACTGTTTATGCTACCCTTGTCAATGTAATAACACTTGCACTTCTTGACCACTCAGGTCCATCTTGTAAATGAGCTATGCTCAATGATGTTCGCCTGATTAAATAAAGATTTTGATTGATTGATTGATTGATTGATGCAGTTAAAATGCTACAGGGGCTGGGGGGGGGTCTCTTGCACAACCACAAGTTATTCCACAGGTACTGCCTTTATGTGAGGATTTCTGTGATTTATAGCAGCCTGTGCACATTATATATGTGTATCTGTGCCAAATTGGTTGCCTGGTATTACTGGGTGTAGCACTCCTCTTTGCATGACCATGCCTGGATATTACTGCCCATAATACACAGAATGCATTTCTGCCAGTGCAGGGATTTTGCCTCACACTGGTGAGTTGTGCACCTGGACTATGTTTCTGGAGTGGATATGTCCTTTATAAATTGGGCAACTTGTGTTTTATCAGGAACAGCCAGCTGTTATGCCATAGGAGAGTTCCTCCTACCTGTCAATATGTTAGGCTAATTTAGGTGTTCCTCCATTGCTCAGAGGAGGGGGCTGAATCCCTAAGGTTACTTCTGCCAGGATGGAAAGATGTGGAAACGATAGGAAAATGCAGATGCAGTAACTCCCTCCTCATAGAAGGAATAAAGTTGTTACTAACGGTGCCCATCAGATCACTCAGGGAGTCTTGCCACCTTTGCTCTGTCCTTAGTGGGTGGGGAAGAGACTAAGTACAGAGATATTATGCGTAGGATTAGGTGGGAAGTTTAGTGCAGCTCTGTGGGAGCCATCAAGAGGTTCTTCTGTGCTTAGGGCAAAGGTTCAACAGGCTCCACTACAAGGTTGGCTAGAGGGACCCAGTCTGGCCCTGTAAGGTGGCAGGGTCACAGGACATAGGTGACCAAGATACCCTCTAGCCCCCAGCTGCCCACATCATCAGAGAGGGGTTGCTTGGTGCTTTGTCTTAGAAAGCCATGTGGGGTCTTGCTGAGGGGGACTTGGACAATGTTAGCTGTGTGCCTCAAGGAGCAGGGGTTCCTTGTGCAGGCATCACCTGCTTAAATGCTGGATGACAGGGGAATTGGGTTGTGCTGTAGGGGCAAGCATCTGAGGTGTCCCTGTAGTGGCAGCACCACTGAGGCCAGGGTGGCACAGCTCCCAAATAACAGAATCTTCACCCATGGTTAGGGGTGTGTGGGTTTCTAATGGGCAGAAGCATCAGAAGCTGTAATCCCTGGCTAACAAGGACCATAACGGAGAAGCAGAACCAAGTGTGTTTCCTTGGTGGGCATCCCCTCTAGAAGCATGCAATGATGGCATTCAATATAGAGAGATTCCCTAAAGATTCAGCTACCTGCATCTAAAGGTACAGTAGCAGTACCCAAGAGGGAAAGAGATCTGAAGGTGGTAACTATCCATGAACTCAAAGGTCAAGGTAATGAATGTACTTCTGAAATGCACTGTTCCCATAGAGTGGTGCTGGCTGGTTGCAATGTGCAGCTGGGTGGGAGATCCTAGAATGCAGGTCAGCAGGGTTGGTACCCTTCATCCTACAGATTTGGCTACAATACCTCATGTATCAGGTGGGGAACTGGGATCCCTAGGCCATCAGGGTGTGGCAGAGAAGACAAACATGGTGCATGGGCTAAACAGTGGACATTCTGGACATTGGGGCATGTTTCAGATGTTCTGTTTTATCCTTATAGTGTATACCAATTGAGCAGGTTCACTTCTGAGCCTTGTATGAGTTATGCATTAAGCAGGGGTTCAATGTTTGTGGAATAGCAATGAGGAGAGATGAGATATATATGCTTGTATAACTTTGTGGTACTTTTTGTGACTTTACTCTATTCCCACCCTTGCACAGTAGTAGGTAGGTAGGTAGTAATTTGTAGGGAATAGAGGGTCCAGGAGCAAGGGCGAAAAGAGTACCAGAGAAGGAGGAGGAGGGGATGGTGGTAGATGAAAAACGCTCCCTAAGCAAGGGAGGTATGTCAACGGAGGGCTTAATATAGAGGGTGTGGGAGGAGCTATTCCCCACATTGAACCTTAGGCAAGCCCTCCCATTCAATGTTTGTGGAATAGCAATGAGGAAAGATGAGATAGATATGCTTGTGTAACCTTGTGGCACTTTTTGGGGCTTTACTCTATTCCCACCCTTGCATAGTAGTAGGTAGGTAGGTAGTAATTTGTAGGGAACAGAGGGCCCAAAAAGAAACCTCCTCCAACTCATGGAGAGTATGATCCCCTGGCACTCAGGAGATGAAAACCCCCCCAGGTGGAGGGAACCTCTTAAGGACCCATGGCCGGAGGTCTGCCTGTCCTTCTGGGCGCACTAAATGGAGAAGGATCTAGGTTCTTGTAACCATAACTAATTCGAGGTTGGTGAGTTGTTTGGAGAGATGATAATCCATCTTTGATCCATGGATGATGCTGATCGCATGAAGATCCTGTGGCTAAAGACGAGATCCATTCTGGATGAGCAATGGCAGCCTGAGTATGAAGTAAATCCAAGTGAATGAAGACAAAACAAAAGTCCAAGTATTCGAGATGATGAATGATGCTTATCCAACTGAATTATAATAGGCAGAGGGACATGAGTGGATCAATAAGATACTAAGCTGGAAATGGTGGGACTGTAATGGTAGAAGAAGTAATTAGTGAATAATCCAACTTGTGAGAGGCTCGAATGTAAGGGTATGGTCTGGAGGCTAGGAATTCTGTATTGAACAAGGAGTTGCTAAGGAAACATCCGTAGAAGAGTCTTTGAGTGCCATGGAGGTGACGGTTCGTTCTTGATCTGAGGATGATGCAGATTGAATGATGATCCTGAAGACAAAAGGTACATCTGTCCGCAGGGACAGTAAAATCCTATGTGTAAATCAAATCCTAATTAAAGAGGGGCTAATGTAGACCAAATTCCAAGGTGATAAAGGATGGATGTCCGAGGAATTGTATAGAAGTTATGAGGAGGGAGAGTAAGATGAGATTGATATGAGACTAGATGATACGCTGGGATAGTTATGACGATTATTAAAGTTAAGAGTGACTGATCCAATTCAAATAAGGTTCGATGTTTGAGGTAGTCTGAAGGTAAAGAATTGCTTAGAGAGTGAAAGTCACTAGGTAAGCATCCCAGATTAAAATGAGTAAAGGAGTTCCAGTGCCTGATATGAGTAATACCATAAGTACTTAATGAAGTCCAGAAGATAATTTGCATAGCATCCAGATAGTAACCTAGTGTATATGAGAAATGATTGGACCGTGGTATAAGGAAGTGCTGGCTTCTTTGGTCATGATGTTTATGACTTTATGCTTAATCATTTGCTGGTACTCTGCTTGAAGTACGTGTGGGTATTCCTGTGGTGAGGTCATATAGAAGATGCATTGACGTGGCATGGGTGGTGAAATTGACAGGTAAACCTGATGCTGAAGTACAAGAGAAATGCTTGAGGTGGATGAGGAAGATTCTGTAGGCTGGATTAGTAGTGATATCAATAAATGCAGGGTGCCATAGGATTTAGTGTTACAGCAGATAAATGCCGATCGGTATGCAAGACTGAGTTGGTGAATTTGACTTGGCTGTTACGGATACCAGATAAAATTCAGGAGAGCCAGTTCTCAGTGACGGTCTTTACTGTAGAGATTAATGAAGGTACTTAGAGAAGGAGAGGCTGAATGGGCAGCTGGAAAAGTGACCACCCTTGTGGAAAGTACTAGGTGAACAGGTGTGGATAATAGTATAAGGAAGAATGGCATCCAGGAGTGAAATCTAAGGTGTGGATGGCGTGGAATCAAGAATCAGCTAGGCAAAGGAGATCCCACAATGAATATTCTGGATGATATCTATACAATTCTTAAAATTAGCAATGGCTGTTGAAAAGTAGGAGTTGAGTAAGGTGGTCATCAGCATCAATGTTGAACTAAGAGGCAGCATAAGGGAAAATGGATGCCATAGTTGAATGGATTATCTTGTGAATCCCCGATATCTGTGGAGGTAATGTCGATTATGGAGTCTGAACAGAACTGAGGGTGGGCCAGACGCTGAGGCGCCACAGGACCCCCCCCACAGTCCTTTGTAGTGCAGATTTGGTTAGTGACACTCAGAAAAAAGCTTGCTACTGCCCTTATTAATTGCTGCACCCTCCTCTGTCTCTCTCCAGCCTGCTTTCTTCAGCCCACAGTAACCAGCTCAGCGCCGGGGCTTCGCCTCGCCAGCAGGCGGTCGGCGGCACCTAGCCGAACTTGGGAACCATGAGGCCGGGAGGAACAGCGAGGGAGCAGTCGGGAAAGGCGCAGCCAATCGGTAAGCGAGCGCTCCACCAGGCACAGCAGCCGATTGGCTCTCCTGCCCCATTGACTTACACTGGCTCAGTTTGCATTGCTGAAATCTGTGTGGGACTTGAAAATGTGTTTTTCTTTTTTGTCTTTTACTCTTCCCCTGGTGTTGTACTGCAAGTTTCCCAGAAGAGCTGCTTCCACTCTGGTGAGACATCTATAGAGAGCAACTGCTGTTGATTCTGTTGAATTCTGCTAGACTCTGTTAGCAGCAGTGGGCCAGACGCTGAGGCGCCACTCTCTTTCTAGTTTTATATGGGTAAATCATCAAAAAAGTGCCGTTACCCGCTATTGTATCATAAGGGGAAACTACCGTTTTGCTGCTCTTAAGGTAATTGCAGCTCCTTGTCTGAATATGTAAGGTGGGCCAGATGCTAAGGCGCCACAGGAACCCCCCCCCACAGTCCTTTTTAGTGCAGATTTGGTCAGTGACGCCAGAAAAAGGCTTGCTACTGCCCTTATTAATTGCTGCACCCTCCTCTGTCTCTCTCTAGCCTGCTTCCTTCAGCCCACAGTAACCAGCTGAGCCGGGCTTCGCTCTCCGCCAGTGGGCGGTCAGGCACTCTAGCCGAACTTGGGAACCATAAGGCTGGGAGGAACAGCGAGCAGTCGGGAAAGGCGCAAAATTTTCCCACCCGCCCTTCCCCTCTTGTGTGTTAATATATAGGCATCTTCCCACCAAATCTCTTCCCCGCCCCACAGCACTTTTCTCTAAAACCAACAGAGAGTCACACCAGCTTGCTGATCCAACCAATCAGCAACTTCGCTTACCCCTTTGCCAACTATCAATATCCCCTCAGAATGGGGAGCTTGCTACTGATACTCCTGTCACTATCAGCCATAGGGTTCCACAATGAAGATGACCCTATTATACAATCTAAAGTGGTCAACCCGCCTAGTTTCTCTGGAACATACCCCGTGGCTGACACCCATACCTTCATATATGCCTTGCCATTGCTGCATCGACTGCAGTGGTACAATCACCATAAAGTTACACATATCACCACATATATGTCTCAGCCAAGGCCCCACTGCTGGGTATATAGATCCCCACTAAGCCTAGTCGTCAAACTGCTAATTGGTATCCCGACACACTACCTTAAATCCACAAAAACAAAGAGTGGCAACGGAATAAAAAAAGGAGGACCAAAGACAGCCCCCTCTCCCTATCACTGGCAGCCCTTATGAAATTACTGCTCTTCCTATTGCTCTGCACTGGTAATGTGGAAATCAACCCTGGACCTCTTGAAAGCATCACCTCTCCATCAGACCTATCCTCAACTAAAGGCCTCAGTTTCCTGCATGTTAATGTATGCAGTCTGTTGAAAAAATTTACATTGCTACAAGCCTGGGTTGCCCATACCTTGCCAGACTTTCTTGTGATAACTGAGACATGGCTCAAGACCACCACAATGGACAGGGAAGTTAACCTACCTAACTATCAGCTATTCAGAGCTGATCGCCAAACAAGGGGAGGCGGATATATGTAAAAGCTGGTTTAGCTGTATCCTGTACTGCTGCAACATCTATGCCCAAGGAATTTGAGTGTCTATCTCTAAAAGTCTCTCTCCCCAATACAGCAGCTTTCCATTTAATTGGATGCTACAGACCCCCCTCTGCTGAACACAAGCTCTTATCCCACCTGGGAAACCTGGTCAAGTCCTGTACTGAAGAAGACATTATCATAGGGACCTGAATTTCAACTGGCTCACCCAGGCAGCTACACCTCCGTATCATTCTGTGACACCTAGGGCTCACACAGTTAATTAATGAACCAACAAGACTAAATGCAAGGAATAGTAAGTAATGTACTCTACTTGACATCATGCTAGTGAGTAAACCACATCTATTCACAATGCTGGAGTGCTCCTATGCGACATAAGTGACCACTGCCCCATCGCGAGGTAAGATCCAACAGCATTAAAACAGATCCTGTAAAATTCCTCATGAGGAGAGCCAAGAAAACATCAATATTGAAGGATATCTGCATGATCTAGCCTAGTCTCCACACTGGCAAAAGTTCTGTCTTGCACATTCTATAGAAAAGCTCAGCAGGTGCTAAATAGCATTATATTAAATGCCCTAACACCCATGCCCCAATCTCTAGTATCCGAATAAAAACAAATCCTGTCGCTGGTTTTCAGCTGACCTCAAAGCTGCACTGCTGGAGAGCGATAAACTTTGAAAGTAGCAAGAAAACTAAGAATATCATGGACTGGGTGATCTTTAGGAAAGCAAGGAATAAATGCACTAGGAAAGTTAGGGATGCAAAGGCTGCCTACTACCTGGCACTAGTCGACTCTCCTACCATAATACTGTTAGATTTTGGGCACCATCAAGGGTATGATGGGCCAGGATGTTAACAACCCCCTTCCAACCCAATTACACAGTAACTATGGCCCCATTACTGGCACATTGGAAATCCTGGATGCATTCAACAACCACTTCACAACAGCTGGCCTTGCCTTTGACTCCTCCCCAGCTAATCTATTAAGGGATCATTTAAGCTCCCACTATACTGGTGAACAAAGAGTTGACTCCTCCTTTAGCTTCAAACCTATACTGTTGAAACAAGTTGAGGATCTATTATGGCATCTGGATACCAAAAAGTGCAGGAGCAGATCTTCTGGACCCATTCTTTCTAAAGATTGCGGTCATGTGCTTGCAGTCCCCTAACTCACCTCTTTAACCTTTCCTAAACTCTGGCTCTATTCCCACACTGTGGAAGACAGCCCAAGTGATCCCCTTCTAAAATCAGGGGACCCTTATGGATCTTAATAACTACAGGCCCATTTCCATCCTACCTGTGTTATCCAAGATGCTGGAGAAATTAGTGAGTATTCAGTTAAGGGAATATCTGGACAATGTTAATCTATTAAATCCAGCTCAATCTGGATTCAGGGCCAAACATAGCACTATCACTGCATTAGCCAAGGTCACCAATGATTGGCAAACCGAACTGGATAAAAAGAACAATATCTGTACAGTATTCCTGGACCTGAGCAAAGCATTCGACACTGTGGACCATGAACTGCTACTCTCATCCCTACACTCCATTGGCCTAGATCCATCCTCCCTTAAGTGGTTCAGATGCTACCTGTCTGGTAGATCACAGCAGGTAAAAGCTGAAGGTGACCTCTCCCATTAAGACCACTGTCAAGAGGAGTCCCCCAAGGCTCTATTCTGGGTCCTATCCTTTTTGCCATTTATATAAATAAAATTGATTCAACCCTTACCAAATCCTCAGTACATCTCTTTGCTGATGATACTGTACTGTATGTCAGCAACCCTTCGCCTAAAGTTGCTCATGAAATCCTACAAGCAGAATTCTCCCTGTTACAACATCAGCTACTCGAGAAAAGCTTCTGCTAAATGCAAAGAAAACCAAAGCAATGATGTTCACAACCCAAAACTCCACCAACACATCCTCTTCAATCAATCTCCCCAGCTATGCACTATACTTGAGAAAATCTGAGTATTTTGAAAATTTCAAATACCTAGGTGTGTGGATTGACAACAGACTTGACTTTACTCAGCATCTAGAACAACTGCTGAAAAAGCTTCGCCTAAGGCTTGGCCTCCTCTACAGATTAAAACCCTTCCTTAATAGAGATTCAAAGATGAGATTAGTCCAGGCCATCTTTCTATCAGTCATTGAATATGCAGACTTCCTCTATAGGCACTGCCCCACTCCCTACCTTCAAAAGTTGGATACCTTATATCATAGAGCAATAAGGTTCATTACAGACCTGCCATATAATACTCACCATTGTTCTCTCTATGACGTAATTGGATGGGTTTCCCTTCAGGTCAGGAGGAGCAGAAATGCAGCTCTATGGATCTACAGAGCTTTATCAAAAAAACTCCAAAGCTACATCTTGGACTGCTTCAACCTGATCACTCCCAGCTCCTATGCCCTAAGAAGCAACAATATCATCCTGCTCAAATTGCCCAAAGTCAACACCAAAATAGGGAGGGCAGCAATCAGCTATTCTCTAGCCATAGCATTGAACACCCTACAAAAATCCCTAAAACTGTCCATTATCATTCCATTTACATCCTTCAAGCAGCACTGTACAGCCTTCTTCACACAGAAATGCAGTTGCTACCACTAGAGATAGAATAGTCATCCCACAAAACCATATACCAATCACATACGGCATATTCCTTCCAGCCAGACACCGCCAGTATGGCACCCAATATTCCCTTCACCATCCTTGTACTCATTATGTGAGTGACTGTCATGGCCCTCATTGTGATATATATGTACTGTACATATTGTAGATGTTAGTTTAACTTTCTCTTAGCCAAGCTTTAACATGTGAATTCTCTGTATATTATTGTGTTATAAATAACATTTTCTTTTTTCTGTATGTATAACTGTCTCATAAGTATGTGATGTAATTGCTGTGCATCAACTCGAACCTTGACCTTATCAGGTCCATCTTGTAAATGAGCCTTGCTCAATGATGATCGCCTGAATAAATAAAGATTTAATTTGATTTGATTTGATTAAGTCCTTTCTATGTATGAGGATGGCTGATGAGAAGAGGCATCCGAGGAATGATGGTGATTGGATAGACAGGAATTGGAGGGTATATCCAAGGTGAACAGCAGCGAAATGCAGGAAAGTTGAAGCAAGGCATCAGATGCTGCTCCACAGAAGGCCAAAGAGCCAAGCTAAGCACCATGAGCAACGGGAGTCCCACATCTGACAAAGGCTGGAAGCAACCAGAGAAATTATGGAAGGTGCTGGAGTGACGAAGGACAAGGTTCCATATCTGCAAAGAAAACATGTGTGTACAGCAGCCGAACGGGGAGCATGCAGCAAGGAAGTCCATGAAGCAGTCGACCTGGAGAGAGAGAGAGAGAGAGAAATTGAACAAGCCAGAAACCATATGATGAGGGCAGTTGTGAGGTCCTGGTTCCATGCTCGAAGTCTCAGGCAGAGCTGAGAGGCGGAAAGGTGGAGGAGTGAAAGTGCCTCGGTCCTGAAGGGAAGCAGCACCCTGCAGTAAGGAAAGAAGCAGACAGTGAACATGGTTTTGTGAACTCAGGCTATGGACCAGGCAAGGTAGATTCTGCATTGCTTGAATGGTGAGACTGGAAGAACTACTGCAGCAGGCAGAAGTGGAAACCACCCAGGAAGATGTCCAAGTCCAGGAAGGCCATGGCATCGGGCAACAGGCGAAGAAACACATGTGAAGCAGCAGAATGGAAGGACATGGTCCAGATGAGTCGTTTGAGGCAAAATGATCCAGGCTGGATTCGCTAGGGAATGTGAACAACAAGATAACGTAGTTGGAGAAGTCCTGTTCCAGAAGAAAATTGGCAATCGACATCAGCGTAGACATAAACGGTGAAGACAGTCTATTGAAGTCAGGCTCCAAACCAAGGAAGCCGTCTAGGTCACAGATGAGATAAGGTGGAGGAGCAAGATGGGCAAAGTCCTATTCCTGAAGCGATGCGGCAGCCAGGTATCAGGCTGAGAACACAGCAAATGAAGCAGTAGACTGGAGACCTAAGCAACTGTCAGGGACAGTAGATGAATGGTAGTGACCAGAAGCAGCAAAGTCAATGAGGATACGCAGAGAGTGAAAGCTCCGTTCCCAAAGGGAAGCAGCAACAGGCATAGTGAGAGAAGGCATGGTATGAGTCTGTAGAATGGAGACATGGCTCCCATCCCTGGTAGTTGTGTTGAACTAACCTGCACTTTATGTTGCTAAGCAGAGTTAGGGACGAAGGATGTCGAGTTGGCAAGTAGAAGATAGTTCTGTTCCCGGAGGGAAGCGGCAACAGGTATAAGATGGAGAAGGTATGATAATTGTAGATGGTAGACATGACTCCTATCCCTGGTAGGCGGGGCGAGCTAACCTTCACTCAATGCTATCCGGCAGAGTTAGGGATGGAGAATGTTGAAGTGGTAGTAGGATGAAATGCCGTTCCCGAAGGGAAGCGGCAACTGGTATGGTTAGAGAAGGTATGATAACAGTTCGTAGCTGGGAGACATGACGCAGTGACTTGGCATGAGGTAGACAATTGGTATGAGGTACAGAAGGGACTGTAACTGTCTGTAGATTGCAGACATGGCTCGCATCCATGGTAGTTGGCAATAGATAGGAGACAAAGTAGGTATGGTATGATGGGGCTGAATGCAGAGATGGCTCGGTATGGGCTGTCCAATGCACACCACTGCTGTAGTGAGAGTAGAGAAGTGAAGGAGCAAAGGTAAAAGAAATAGGAGCCAAAATGGTAGGTTGAGAGGTAAATGGATGGAATGCAACATAGTGTAATGAGGTTTGGTGTTGAAAGGAGATAGCAAGAATAGGAGCTCAGTATTAAGGGAAGAAGGTGAACTAGATCTGGTATACAATAGGAGCAGTGAAACATAGTAGCAGATTTGGGGCATATTTCCATGCTTGGGAAATGCATTGCTGCATAACAGAGCAGGTCAGAATGATAATTAATCCGAGGTGACCATTGACAATACATAATAGAATGGGATAGTGCTGGCAGAAAGCGCATGAGCCGGGAAGCTGTGAGGGCACAAATCACTGAACGAGGTGCAGCAGGCACCATAAGAAAGACAACCATCCTTGTGGCGGTGCCCCCCCCCCCCAGAAGCAAGTACGTGAGAATGGTAGGGGGTATAGAACAGGCATGGCTGAAGTGAGATGAAATACTACTGAGAAAGGAAGTAGATGTTTTGTTAACCCTGGGAAGCTGGAGCGCCACATATGAACATGCAGGGTATGGATAGATAGATTCCAGTGAGTATCCTGGAAACCAGCAGACACCAGCATTTGTGGTGAGTGGTGGAAGTTTAGTGATAGAAATCAATGGAATAAGGGCAAGTTTTAGACAGAAAAAACCTCGGAGCTGGGAAGGTGCAGGTAATATAGCTGAGCACTGAATAGAAATATGCCACCAATAGCAATGTAACAGTTCACCTTGTAGCAGAACAATATTGCAGAAAGCAGGCAACCCAAAAGAACCCTTAGTGAGACTCATACATTAATTCAGTGTTTGTCTGCGGGCTTCTCCAAACTACATGCATGCACTGTAAATCCTAAAACTTAGTGCAAACCATCATGGATATGGAAATCCTTGTGTGGTGCAGACTGACAAAACTTCACCAGAACAAAAGTTCATTGAAACAGACTGGTACGTTATCCCACTTTAACCCGAGAATGGCAAATGGCAGACATGTGTTTCAAATCTAATTGGATTCCTCAGCATAATGCACTCCCTGTCTCAGCCATCCTCTTTCTTGGTACATCACAAAATTCAATGAAAGCTAAGCATTCTGTACCTATATGAATAAACTGTCTCAGTCATTTACAAGGTTAAACAAATTAAATAAAATAAAATAAATAAATAAGACTGACTCCATTCATGGATTTGGGTCTAACCACTTTGAAAGATTAATTGTGAAAGTAATATCTGGTGTATAGGGAGTCTGGACCAGGCTGAGATGGGCACACAGTAATGGAGTAATGTGGCGTTGTGGTGGTAGAAAGAACCTCAGGTTCATCTCGTTTGCCCCTCCTGCCTCTTAGTAGTCAGTATACGCTGCCGGAGGCGCATGAGGGAAGCTGTGGCATGGCTGCAATGATAAACAGAGAGAGGAAAGGAAGATGAAGTCCCATGGTGGGTGGTCTGGGTTAGCATCAGGTCCTGTCAGCCTGATACAGAGGAGCACGGGGAGTCAGAGGAGGGGAGATGGTGAGATGCTTGCCGACCAAACTGGGCCGGAGCCGAAAGGGGAGAGGTGTTAAAGAGAGTGCAGGAGAAATGGAAAGAGAAGGCATTGTAAACACGGGGCACAGAGGAAGCCCAAAAAGAAAAAACAGGATGGAGGAAAGAGAATGGGAAGGTGAGCAGAAAATAAAAACAGCAGGGAATGGAGCAGAGGAGAAGAACAAACAGAAAGTGGGCGGGGCGGGGGAGAGGAAGGGAAACACGAAAGCAGCTACACAAGCCACACAGGAGCACCAAAAAAATGCTCCCTAAGCAAGGGAGGTGTGTCAATGGAGGGCTTACATAGAGTTTGTGGGAGGAGATATTCCCCACATTGAACCTTGGGCAAGCCCTCCCAATACAGATGGGATCCTTTACAGGCTACTGAGCTGGGGCTCAGATAGAGGTAACGGAGTATCCAAAAATGTGTACTGCAGGGGTTGAAATTAGCACTAGCCCACTAGCCAAATGCTGGTAGATTTTGCATCAGGCTACTAAGATTTTTTTTTTAACTAACCCTGTAGCCTTGTATTGCAGAAGGTAACATTTTAATAAGTACATCAGCTGTGCCAGTGGAAAAGTCTCTGGGGCTAGTGGATTTTCCCAGTCATTAGCCCTGCTGGCTAGTGGCTGCAGAACTTAATTTTGACCCCTGGTACTGGGGTAAGGGGGTCCTGAGAAACCAGTCCCACTGTCCTCAATATTACCATAATGAAGGATATGAGAAATGATGACTTGCCAGAGTTTCTGAGCATTATATTCTCTGTGATGACTTTGAACCTAACCGAACTGAGGGTGGTGGAGAAATGGAACACTCTATCCGAGGAGGTGGTATTCTGTAACACAGTGGGCAGTTTTAAAGGGCATGGGACAGGGTGCGAGGGGGGGGTACAGGAGGGGGGGCAGCTGCAATATAAGGGTGCTAACTGCGCATTCGAGCAGACTAACTTCATAGACCATAAGGCCTGTTTCTGCTGGCAGATTCGTATGTTTGTATGAACAAATCACTACAGCAGAAGACCATGCATGACGTGCCACCCTGGATTTTGGGTAATCATTTTTGCCTGGTTTTCCCAGCCTCTGCCTCAGTGGTAGAATGAAGGTAATGGTAGCTGTATCACAACTGTTCAAAGAGGGCTCTCAATGAGCTGTGACACTAATATATCCATAGAAACAGAGAATTATTTTGCCGAAAAGGACCAATTGCCCCACCCAGTTTGTCCAAGCCTAGTCTACATCTGCAGACCCTATCTGGTCTCGGACATCACCCCCTCCCTTGCTCAGTTCTAATATACCCTTGTCAGAGCTCTTGAGGACACAGGTGCCCATGTCCTTTACGCACATTTTGTGCTTCGGGACGCTTGGATTTATTTATTTATTATTTTTTTTAAGTCCCTGAGATGCTCACTTACAAGGCCCCAGGAGTCCATCCACTGCCCTATACTGAGCCATGCCCCCACGCTTGCATGTTTCATGATACAAGAATCTGAAGAGACTGGGGGAGTGCTCCACTGGTTTCTATGGGGGCTGGCATTTTAACTCTAATTTCTAATGATTTAGAGGGCAAATTCAAACAAATGAAAGACACTGCTCAACTAATAATGGCTTTGTTAATTGAGCGGTGACCTTAATTTGTTTGACTTGGCCTCGTAAAACATTAAAAATTGGATTTAAAAATACGTCCCCATAGAAACCAATGGAGCATGCCCCTGTGTTCTTCAGATTCTCACATCACAAGACATGCAAGCGTGGGGGCGTGGCTCATATTCATTTCAATGAGGAACCCCAAAAATTTTAGGGGAACTCCTACTTTTTAGCTGTGGACCCCCATTTGTTTTTCTAGAATGTCCTGGACCCCCAAACAAAAAATTCTACTGAGAGCCATGCCTTATGTTTATCCATGCGTACCTGAAGCCCCCCGCCATTCTAGCCACCTGCACTTCAGCTGGCAGTCTGTTCCAGGCATCTACATCCTGTAGCTTTCAGTGAATAAATAATTCCTCACATCTTTCCTGAACTTCCCCCACTCCTTCAGCCTCAACACATGCTCCCTGGTCCTGGAGCTGGTCCTCATTTGAAAGAGACTCCCCACGTGTCCCTGTTCAACCCTGTGTGGTACTTGTAGGTCTTGATCATGTCACCTCTCTAGTGTCTCTCTTCCAGGGTATACATGTTGAGATGCCTGAGTCTCTCTGCTTAGGGCTTCCCTTGCAAACCCAGCATCATCTTAATTTCCCTCCTCTGGATCGCCTTCACCTTGTGTGTATCCTTTCTGAGGTGTGGTCTGCAAAACTAAACACAGTACTCCAGGTGGAGACATAGCAGGGAGCGATATAGTGGTGGCACCACCACCACCCTCCCCCACTCCCCGCTGCACATAACCCTCTCTATTCACCCTTAGCATCTCACTGCCTCTGCCCATGGCCTCATCACACTGTGCTGCCAAATTGAGGTCCTCTGATACAATAACCTCAAGATCTCTTTCCTGTTTATTGACTGTCAATATTTCAGCTTCATCCTATACTAAGCACCAGGATTCTGATGCCCTAGGTGCATGATTTTGCCCTTTTTGGCACTGAACGCCAACTGCCACGTCTTTGACCACTCCTCAAGATTCCATAGATCCTTATGCATTTTTCCACCCCTCTTGAGTGCCCACCCTATTGCAGACTTTGGTGTTACCTGCAAAAAAGCATACCTTCACTTACAGTTCTGCAGTGTCCACTCTGAAGACATTTGAAAGGACTGAATCCTGTGGTACACCACTGGTCACCCTCCCATCCTTAGAGAGAGAGCCATTGACCACTACCTTCCATTTCCTATCCTTAAACCAGTTTTTAACCTAATTTATTTATTTATTTGCTTGCGTTAACCGGGTAAGCACACTAGACAGCCAAGTGCCTATTTTCAGGTGCGACCCGGGAGATTACAAGGTACATACATGAACATGAGGCAAAAACAAGTGAAGGATTACATTAAAGAGAATTAGCACACAGGGATAATACAAGCAACAGTACCAGCAGGGATTTACATTGCAGGCAGTAGGAAGAAGTACAGTATGGTTTCATCGTTCCAGGCAGCAATGTTGTAAGGCTTGCAGGTAGGCAAAGAGGAGTTACGCTGGGATAGAGTGGGCCCAGAGCAAGATAAGGGAGTGCACAGTAATAATGCTCACCCTGTTGGGCAGATGGGCCTAAGTGGTCTATTTTTCTAGTAAGCTGTGAGTACAGGAGGAGGTGTATTTATAAATCAGATTCCTCTGCAACAAGGGGATGAAGGGATTGCTAAAGTCCAGAGAGATCAGGAAGGGCAGTGGACATGGCCTATTTCCCATGTTGCCCAGTCAAAGAAATCTATCCAATTCTTTTAGCATGATCTTCCCCCTGTTAATCCACACTGCATGTGGCCCTGTAGCCCATTGGATTCTAGATGCTTAGCCAGTCTTGTTTTAGCGTTCCCATTAATTTCTCCACCACTAAAGTAAGACTGACTGACCAATAGTTACCAACCTCCACCCTACTGCCACTCTTATATAGAGGGACCATGTCAGCCTTTCTCCAATCCTCTGGAATCATGCCTGTTACCACTGAGCTGTTGAACAAAGTTATCAGTGGGGCATCTTGCGCCTCCTTTAGTTCTTTCAGTACCCTGGGGTGTATCCCATCCAGTACCATAACACTATCCACCTACAGGGCTGCAAGTCCTTTCAGGACTATTTTCTCTGAAGATGGACTAGTGTCCACCCCCCCCCCCAATTCTTGCTTCTGCTTGGTGGTCTGTCTCCTCCCCTCCTACTATAAAGACTGAGAAGTAGTATCTGTTTAAGATACAAAGAACCTCTATGCGCAAGCACTGAGGCAATGGTTACCCCAAATGGCATTTGGCCGGGAAGCCAAGTTTCAAAGAAATACAAAATCACACATGCCCCCACAATGCAAAGCATCATGGGCTACATATGCAAATCACCACAAAATATTATGCTGGTTCAACTTTAAGCAGAAATGCACGGTGCCAAAAGGCCTCTCACACAGTTTGCAAAGAGTGCCAACAGAAGACATAGACACGTGTTTCATCCTACCAGGACTCATCAGTATGCCACATCTGTTTGGCACCCCAGTGGAATGAACCAGCTATCCTAAGATGGTCTATCTGGGTTATGTTGTGGGGAACCCAATTAAAACAAAAAACAATTTAAAAGACAAAGAATCTCTGTTCGCAAGCACTGAGGCAATGGTTACCCCAAAAGGCATTTGGTCGAGAAGTCAAGTTTCAAAGAAATACAAAATCACACATGCCCCCCACAAAGCAAAGCATCATGGGCTGCATATGCAAATCACCACAGAATATTATGCTGGCTCAACTTTAAGCAGAAATGCATGGTGCTGAAAGGCCTCTCACACAGTTTAAGATGTCTGATTTTAAATGGTCCCCTTTTGCACAGTCTCCCCTTCCTCTCTTCTTATTCTCACTACCTCTCCCCTTGATTTCTCTTCCTGCTTACAAATCTGAAAAAAACATATCCCCTTTAGCCACCCTTCTAGCAATCCTCTCTTCTGTCTATGCCTTTACTCCACTTAACACCTTACCTACTTCCTTCTGCCTTGCTTGGTACACATCAGTCCAAATCGACCCAGCACTCAAGGACTATTTGACTTAGATGTGAAAAAAATTAAAAATTAAAAAACAACGTGTGCAGAATGACTTCTTTATTGTTTCCAAACATCCAAAACAGCAGTGTAAATACAGTGACAAACAGCTACCACACCAACTCCCGAGCGCTTTGTTAAAAGTCCTCATCAGGGGGTGCTATACTATATGGTGATCACTGGTAGCTAAGCGACTGCGCACTGTGACATCTGCAATGCTTGCCTCTTTCATGTAGAGGATTGTTCCCATAATTATATCTTCCTTTATTCTTCCTCAAGATGCCTTTAGTCCTCTCTCATGATACCTCTACTCCTCTCTGACAATCCCCATCTTTAAGGCAATTCTTTAGGCATGCTCCCATTTCTTTAACTCCACTCTCCTGAAGTGCAGGATCCTCATCACCACGTGGCTCATCTCTGCTCCTTTCCTTATGTTGAACCACACTGTATAGTGATCACTAGTATCTAGGAACTCCCCACTGTGATGTCTGCAACATTGTCCCCATTTGCTAGCACCAGTTCCCATACTGTCTCATCCCTATTAAGCTCATTAACTAGCTGCCTGAGAAAAGCCCCTTGTAGGGAATCAAGAATGACCCTGCTCCTTGACAAGGCTGCAGCTGGAAGGTTCCAGTCCACATCTGGCAGACTGAAGTCTCCAACTAGCAACATCTCTCCCTTTCTAGCCATCCCAATGATGGCCTCCCATAGTGCCCTGCCCCATCACCAACCCTTGTGCTGGAGGCCTGTACACTACCCTGGTATATATAGCAGTCCCACAGCCTGTCTCCAGGATGACCTACAGCACTTCCAACCCCTCCTCAACGTGGCGCACTTCTACCTCCATGGCCTTAATTCTCACCTTCACAACTAATGTCACCCCTTCTTCCCACCCTGTCCCTCCTAAATAGAGCATAGCACAGTATGGCCATGTCTAAGTCATGTGCTCAGTAATCCTTATTTCTGTCATGGCCACTAGTCCAAGTTAGCCTATGCCATTCATGATAGCCTCCAAGTCTGGTATCTTATTTACAAGGCTCCTGGTGTTAACAGGCATGGCCCTCCACACCTTCTTTCCCCCACCTAATGCCCTGCACCTCCCTCCCTTTCCTGCCTATAATGTTACCCGACTCCCTTCCCCCCCGACTGACATTTTTCTGTTTTCCTTTCTTTGTCCAAGGTCCCTTTCGATCCACTTTACTCCCCTATCCAAGTTGTGCTCCCTTTTATTTATTTATTAGCTTTTGTTGACCAGGTAAGTGCATTAGGCAATTAGACCTGCCTATTTTCAAGCATGACCCGGGAGAGTACAGAACACAAAGTTACAAAGTAGAGAACAAAACAGTAGTAATAGGACATGTGACAGGCAGGACCCCACGCAGGAGGTCAGAATACATCAATCCATTTGTACAGAAAGACGCCCACGCAGGAGTGTGACTAGAAGAAAAACATGTAAGTATAAACCAGCACAGGACCCCAACACAGGAAGGTCAGGCAAAACGGCATACATATAAACAAAGGACACTCAGAGTAAGAGAGAGAACAGCAGCAGGGAGTATTATAGGAGAGCTCAACACAAATGATAACTGCAGACAAGACAGGCAACAGATGCACAGGGTTAAGGGCAGTTACAGACACCACAAGTCCGTAGGTGAGAGAAGAGTACTTTCTTGAAAGAGCTGTGAGATATAGAGCTCTGAATCTGAGGAGGAAGAGAGTTCCAAAATTTGGGAGCAAGTGGGAGAAAGCTTATTCACCCATTTAAGCAGAGCAAGTCTGGACGAAGAGCAGAGGAGAAGCAGAGGACCTAAGGAAGTGAGAATAGGTTACAGGGGTCAACATAGCTCCCAGAGATTGGGGATGGAGTATTCTAGTTAGATAGTCAATAAAGTATCCAAGGGTGTAAGAGCACAAATCATAGGGAACAGACAGTTTAAGAAGGAGTAGAGTAAACAGTGGTTGGTGAGTCGAGGAGCAGACAAGGCAAATCTACAAATATTATTGTAAGTGACATCCCACTTATGGAGAGCACTGAAATTGGCCTGGGACAGGACAGGTAGAGCATATTTGAGCCCAGGGTGGAGGATAACTTGGGCTACAAAAATCCTGGCAGAGGGAGTCAGGGAATGGCGAATTTTGTGGGCAACTCCAATCTTTTAATGTTGTTATGCTTACAGACCTCGTTTATATGAGAGGAAAAATTAAGAGAAGGGTCAAGCATCATTCCCTGGTATTTAAAGGAGTCAGTACAGGCTATAGTTGATCCATCAAGGCAGCAGATCAGCAGGTGGGGGGTAGCAGTCTGGACTTTTCTTTTCACTCATCTTGTCCCACACCCTGCTTTCCTGTTCCTGTCTATTGAGTGTTTTCACCCCTATGGCCCACCTGTTATTTTACTATCTGAGAGGGCAATTGTTGCCTCCCTCATTTTTTTTCTGCCTTTCCTGGCTAGTTTAAATACTCAAATTAGCATCTAAACCTCCAACCAAAGACTGTGGTCCAATTTCTAGAAGGGGTGCAGGCCATCCCGCTTATAGAGGCCCATATCTTCCCAGGTTGGTCCCCATTCCCCGATTTAGTCAAAGCTCTCCTCCATGCACCGTGCCTTCAACTAGTCATTGAAGGTCCCAGTGTGCAGTAATGCCCATCCCCTGCCCTTTAAAGGCAGCACCTTGGAAAAAGCTACCATGCGGAACAGCCTTCCGGAGGAGGTTGCGGAGATAAAAACAGTGGTGGGATTCAAGCACGCATGGGACAGTCATAAGGCAATTCTAGGGGTTGGGGGTATGAAGAAGTAGGCTGCTGGTTAACTAGGATCTGCAGCTTATCCATTAGGTAGGGAAATTGGCAGACTGGGTGGGCCAAGCGGTCCTTATCTGCCGTCAAATCAAATTCTATGTTTCTATGCTGACCATCTGCTTGATTCTCCTCCCCTGATCCCTGAAGTTTCTCTGTGCTACCCTTATCCTCTCCCTTGCTAGGTCATTTGTCCCAAGACAGACAATAATGCCCAGTTCCCTCCCAGCTCACGCTTCCCTAGCCATCTGCAGAATCCACTCCTCATCCTATGAGGCCGAGGCACCTATAGGGCACCTCACCACTTTATCCTTCCCCTCCTCAGCTCCCAACTCTATAGTTCCTCACTATAGAGATCCACACCAGCAGCTGCTTCCTCTTGGGCTGGGGGTCTCTCCCTCCCTCCCTCCTACCTAGAGGCATCCATTTCTGAGGACCACCTCCTCTACTCCCACTGCAACAGGAACCTCTTCCTGGTTGCCCTGTTCTACCAGTGTGGCAAAGGTGTTTTGCAGTTGTATCTGTGGAGGAGAATGAATCGTACCCCTCATCCCCGCTCTCCCAGAGTCCACCAGGACCCATCCACTCTATCTCTGTCTAGGCATCTTCTGGCAGAGTGACAGCAGACTTGGTGGCCCCTAGATGGGACAGAAGATCTACTGTATGGTTGGTGGTTCACCTCTGAGTCCAGAAACATGTGTCCACAACTCAGAGAGGTGAGTACAGATGAGGGTAGCACCTCAGTCTCCAGAAGTTCTCCTGAAGACTGCAGCATTCATTACACTGCACTACTCCGATGATCACCACCCTTTCCTCTGTCCTCACATAGTACCTAGACTAGTTTGGACTATCCCTACATCCAATCCATACATCCGTGGTACCCCTCTGTTCTGCTTTCTCCTGCAGTTGCTTATTACCCTACCCCAGATAGGGTTTACCCTGCTTTCCCTTTCCTGCTCTTACTTTCCCTTCATATTTTAGTATTTCAGGGCTTGCAGTACAGCCTAGCAGTTAAAGTTATGAGCTGTGAATGAGCTTGGTATATCCAGCAGACCTGGGTTTGATTCCTACAACCTCCACTTGCATACTGTATGACTCTGAGCAAGGCACTTAACCACCCCAGTGCTCCCGGGTTGCCCCTGAAAACAGGCACTTGTGCCCAGTGGGCCCCACCCAGTTACCAAAAAGAATAAAATAAAAAAGAAATCTCTGTTCTGACTTCCCTAAGACAGGGTGTACTCTGCTTTTCTTGTCCCAACTCTATTAAGAAACATAGAATCTGACAGAAGATAAGGACTGCTTAGCCCACCCAGCCTGCCCATTTTTCCCCCTGCCTATACTAACAATAAAGACCCTCCTTGATCTCAGACTTCCTCCCTCACTGCTTTCTACTAAGATTCCTTTATGCCTTTTATAGCTGCTACACAGATTAATTAACTGCCTATTTGCTGGATGTCAGAGTGTAACAGTAGATAGCTAAGGGGTCATCTCCTACCTTGTCCTTATCTCACCTCCAGAGTCCCTGGGAGACCTGTGGTATTTCTATAGATGCTCCAGAGTCACATGACTCACTCCTGCTCTGTTCCACTCATGCAGCATAGACATGGGAGTCACCCTGGGACAAGCCCACCCCCATTAGGACATATGCACTGCAATAATCCTGCTACTATAGCCAACTCTTTTAACCACCTTTTTTCTGACCTCACCAGCTACCAGGCCTCTTTCCCTAATACTCACGCCTTTTCACCCAACGGCAATGATAAACCCCAATCCACACACCCCCCCCTTTCCGTTTCTGGAGTATTACAAAAACTGAAGTTCTGAGACTACTCCTCTAAGCTCCAGACAATACCAGTTCAGGGTTCGATGGGCTGGAACCCAGGCTTCTAAAAATTGCTGCCTCGCTTATAGCCTCTCCCCTAACCAAAATCTTCAATCTATCTCTACGTCATGGCTCGGTCCCCAGCATCTGGAAAATAGCCAAGGTCACACCCATCCTAAAAAAGGGTGATCCCAAATTAATCACAAACTACCGTCCTATAGCTATCCTCTCCCTTCTTAGTAAAATCCTGGAAAAACTTGTAGCAACCCAAACCATAGACTACCTGCAGAAGTATAACCTTTTGTCCAGCTCCCAACACGGTTTCCGAAAGGGACACAGTACGTCTACCGCCCTCCTCAAACTCACTAATGATATCTTTTCTGCTATGGACTCTGGCCTCCTAACAGGTGCTATCTTCATCGACTTAACAAAAGCTTTTGACCTGGTAAACCATTCTCTCCTTCTTACTAAACTTCGCTTCTTAGGTTTCTCTACTGATGTAGTGGCCTGGTTTAACAGCTATCTGTCCGGTAGGAAGCAGGCCGTTGCTTTCAATTCAGCCACATCCGATCCCTCATCTATCCATGTTGGAGTGCCCCAGGGCTCCATACTCAGCCCCTTGCTCTTCTCTATTTTCATAAATAACATTCCGTTGCTTGCTTCAGCCTGCTCAACCTTGCTTTATGCAGACGACCTAGTGATCTATCACAGTGCGAGGAACACACCTGACCTCAACCTACCTCTTAACTCTGACTTCTCTGCTATTCAGTCTTGGCTAATGGAGAACAACCTCGTTCTTAACATTAGCAAGACTCACTCCATGCTCTTTGGATCACTCGCCAAACTTAAAACAAACACAGATGCCCTAAAAATCACCTGTGCTGATGGCTCCACACTGATTAGCACGAAATCCTTTAAATACCTGGGCATTACTGGGATGAATCCTTAATTTTGACTACACATAACTAACACCTGTAAATCTGTTAATCTAAAATTAGTGCTGCCTACCACCAGCTATGCCCCTTACTCCCCTTCGGCTAGACTAGCTGTGGCTCAAGGCTTTCTTCTCCTGCCCTGGCTTATGGATCAGTTACGATCTCATCTGCCTCCAAATCCTCCCTTCACAAGTGGGACACCACCTATAACAATATCTGCCGTATGCCTCAGCATCCCCTCGTTTCACACACCATTGCCAACTCTATTCTGACCTAAACTGGCCCTGCCCTTCTGCCCCTCGGCTCCAGTCCCTTGGGTCACTTATAGATAACACTGTCCTGGCATCCCTTCATCACTGCCTGTCTGCTCCACTCCCCTCTCTCTCCTATGGGCTCCGATCTGCTGACCTAGCCCCTTCCACATTCCCAGATGCAAAACTAATATGGGCACACGCTGCTTGCACATATGGCCCCAAAATACTGGGACTCGCTACCTCCAATTGTTCGTGAAGCACCTACCCATACTAGCTTTAAATCACATCACCGGGAACATCTGCAAACAATTAGCCAATGTACCTGCTTTAATCCGCCTTAGACCACTTCATCTCTCCACCCTCTCTTCCATTAAACTACCTTCCTCCTGTATGCCACTTCCCTCCCTCTACAACTTCCTAGCTCTCATGTTTCTGTTTCTCTCATCCCTACCTTTTACTTCCCTCTCTCTCTCTCTCTCCCCCACACTTCCTCTCCCTCTCCCTCTCTCATCTCATCCTCAGTTTTGCACTTACTGTACTTTGCTGTGTGTTACCTTTATTTGCAAATGCCTGTTTCACTTATGGTTTTAACTTTAGTTGTGTATTTTTAACTACATGTTTTTCCTGTTTCAGCCTCTTACTGTAACATTACCTCTTACATTCAAATGTGGCTTACTCTTTGAATTAACTGTTTAGTTGACTTGTTACTGGTCACATTCAAATTGTGTTCACCATTCTCATGTGCTGCGTCACATGTATGCTCTTTTTGTATGTTTCAACTGTCTCTCTTCCGGTCGTGCCTGAAAATAGGCATTGCTATGCCCAGTGCACTCACCAGTTACCAAAAAGCAAATAAATAAATATGCAAAACTGTCTGGCAGGCTGATGGGGGAGGTGCACATGTAGCAATAGTGGGTTCATCACAGACTGGTCCTCCCAGAAATCAATCTGCACTTTGTTACCAATTCTCACAACCCTTCAGATGCCTGAACGATCACCTTGATATTCCTCCACTACCCAGCTTGACTCTCAGCGTATCATTGGGCCAGAATCGCACCATGGTCACTGCTCACACAGTACAGTGACCTTTATGAAAGGACACATGACTCATCCCTTTTATCACAGCTGGGACTACTCTTTCACCTACCCTGTGCTAGACACAGGTGGGCTTTGGACAGTTTAGTAGCCAGCCACAGAGACCATGAAGTACTGTATATAAAAATAATATTTCACAATATATATTAACATATGGTCCAGAAATATACACGTGAAAGACTGACTAGCTTGGTCATTTGTTAACAGTAAACAACTAGCCTATTTTAGATAAAATGGGCTCAGTTGTTTGTTGACACCCAAAGCATAGAAACCTTTAGATCAAAAGAGCTTAGTTGTCCACACCCAGCCTGCTTCTCCTCTGTGAGAATACAGAAATGCTCAAACTAAAGTCCTTCTAGCTGAATGCCCTCAAGCCTGGGACAACTAAAGTGAAAAGACAATGCATTTCCAGTTCCTTTCATATCTCCCACATCAGCTAAAATATTTTATATAAAAATAGATACATGAAAACAATTGCATTGCATGACACCAGGCAGGGAGGAAAGCAGGTGTGAAGAGCCGTGAGTCCTAAAGTAAGGAGCCTTGGAAACAAAATTCCCAGATGTGAAGACCATCATTTATTTATTTATTTGTAACCCCTAGGTGGTGCTATCCCAAGGGCTACTACCCCTGCCTGCTTGGCTAGTAGCAGGTTAAGAGGCCTGAGTTCTGAAACGAGTGCCTCCACCCAGAGATTA
The DNA here is from genome assembly GCA_016271365.2 of Neoceratodus forsteri. Lineage (NCBI taxonomy): Eukaryota > Metazoa > Chordata > Ceratodontiformes > Ceratodontidae > Neoceratodus > Neoceratodus forsteri. The sequence continues at coordinate 386,836,313 of CM057457.1, read as the reverse complement.
GGGTTGGTAGTGGTCAAGCTAACCTGGGCACAGCCCTCCGGGACACTGTAACCCCCCTCTTTCCTTACTAGTGGCCTGAACAATACACAATAATCACTTTCACAATACCCCCTGATACCCCACACAAGTACCCACACTGTTTGCACTTACCACCAGGGCTTTCCTCTGGCTCGGCCCTGGGGATCCCCTGTAAAACAAGGTTATACACAGCAAATAACAGCAGTACAGTACTCTTGCACAAACTGGAACCACAGTCAGGGTAAAGGAACTGTTAAGATACGTTGCACCACTCCCACTGCTGCAAGCAGAGATTGGACCCCGATCCCTTGTTACTGCCTCAGTCCTTCATGCAATGTTCTCTCCAAGGATGACCCAGGAGTCTATCATTTGTCACAACTGTGGGAGGGATGGCCATATGAAGAGAGAGTACCGGTCTCAGAAAAACTTAGAAAAGGTAGCAAACAGACTCCAACAGGAGTTCCGAAAAGCAACTCAATGGCCGAGGAGTGCCCGTAATGACCGCAGTGAAGGTTCAAAAAATACTAACTCAGATTTCTTTGTGGCTAAATCATCTGTCCATGCCTCCGCCACTGCCTCTCCAGACTGGTCCAGAATAGTGGGCCCTTCAATGGAGACTTCTGTGACTGTCAATGCTATCCATGCTTGGGCTGTGCTCAATAGCGGGTCGCAAGTGACCACTGTATTTCAGGACTGGTATGATAAACACTTATCTGATGTGCCATAACAATCTCTGGAAGGCCTACATGTGTGGGGCCTGAGCGACAAGTCATCCCTACCTAGGGTATGTCTGCCTCTGGTTGTCTTTACCTGTAACTGTAACTGGTGCAGAGGAGCAAGTAGAGAGGCCCTAGTGTGCCCCCCCACAGGACTGTAGGATGGGGTCCCCCTGCTAACTAGGACAAATGCCCATATGTTTGGGAAACTGGCACAACTCTGTCATGAGAAACAAGGGCGATGGACTGGGAGGGCCCTGAGAATTCTGGCTCCGATTAAGCAGGCCTATGATTTGCAACAGAAACCTGAAGAAGTAGACCAGGATGAACCGGTGGGGATCGTGTGGAAGAAGGATCTCGATTCAATGGTACTGGCCTCTAATGCCCAGTGTACCATTCAAGGGGAGGTCCGCCTCCAGAAAGATGTCAAGAACAAAATAATGATGTTGGATGTGCCAGACGATGGAAAATTGCCAGAAGGATTATTGGTCAAGCCCAGCATCTTGCCTACTCGTGCTCATGCCTATGCATGATGAGTGATGGTCCAGATTCACAATGTGTCAGATCGGGAGATCCGGGTGAACAGAGGGTGCATCCTAGCTATGGTACACTGTGCAGACACTGCAGTATTGCCCAGCAACAAGTACCCTGGTGAGAAGGAGAAAGTGATCCCAGACTTGTTTGACTTTGGTGACTCCCCATTGCCAGCTGAATGGAAGGCTAGAATTAGCAAGAGATTGCCCAGAGAGACCAAGTGTTTTCGTTGAAGGAATGGGATGTGGGATGTGTCCAGGGTGCGGAGAATCACATACGCCTGCACAATGAATGGCCATTTCGAGAGAGGTCCTGACGTCTAGCCCCAGCAGACATAGATGATGTGAGAAGACACAACCAGAGCTCCTCTGCACTGAAACAACGCAGTCGTCTGCATGCACCACAAAAGAGGCGGCTAACCTCCACAAAATAAAGCAGTCCAAAAGTATGTGGTGCGCAAGGAATACAAGACACAGTATTGCTTTTAAGCAAACATTTTACTGCCAAAGTGTTATACAAAAGTAGACAAGCAAAAACATGGGTAATCACTCGTCACATTTTTGCTTGTCTACTTTTGTATAACACTTTGGCAGTAAAATGTTTGCTTAAAAGCAATACTGCATCTTGTATTCCTTGTGCACCACATACTTTTGAATTGCTTGATGTGAGAAGACACCTGCAGGAAATGCTCACTGCTGGTGTGATACAAGAATCCAGGAGCCCATACGCCTCTCCCATTGTGGTTATGTGTAAGAAGAATGGGTCTGTGAGGATGTGTGTTGATTATCGAACCCTGAACCGTCGGACCATCCCAGACCAATACACTATGCCTCGTATACAGGATGCCCTGGACTGCTTGAATGGGAGCAAGTGGTTCTCTGTGTTAGATCTTCACAGCGGATACTACCATATCCCGATGGCCCCGGAAGACCGTGAGAAAACAGCCTTCATCTGTCCATTGGGGTTCTATGAATTTCTGAAAATGACACAGGGGATATCGGGCGCTCTGGTCACCTTTCAGTGACTGATGTAACGTGTGGTGGGAGATATGAATTTGCTGGAATGCCTGGTGTACTTGTACAATGTCATTGTGTTTGGAGGCACCTTAGAGGAGCATGAGAATCGACTGTTTAAAGTCCTAGACCGACTGGAAGACTTCGGGCCTCAAGCTGTCCATTGACAAATGGCAGTTTTTCCAAACTTCCATGAAGTATGTGGGGCACATAGTATCTACAAAAGGGATAGAGACTGATCCCAGTAAGGTTGAAGCACTGACTACTTGGCCCCAGCCCCATAATCTGAAAGAACTACAACGTTTTCCTGGGGTTCTGTGGCTACTACCGCAGGTTCATAAAAGACTATTCCAAGGTGATTCGCCCTTTCTTGAACCTTACCCAGGGTTACCCTTCTACCAATCGTAAGTACAAAAAAGGGTCAGTAAAGGAACCAGAAAAAGTATACTTCCACCCAGGTGAACTCTTCAGGCCCCGCTGGATGCCAACTGTGAAGCAGCCTTTCATGAGATCATATACCAGCCCCCCATCCTCACCTATGCTGACCCCACCAAACCCTATGTGCTGCATATGGACACTAGTCTGCAGGGTCTAGGAGTGATGCTGTATCTAGACCATGAGGATGGCCTGAGACCAGTAGCTTTTGCCAGTAGGAGCTTGACCCTGTCCGAAAGAAACTACCCTGTACATAAGTTGGAGTTCCTTGCGCTAAAGTGGGCCATTGTTGACCAGTTTCATGAACACTTCTATGAGGCAAAGATATTGGTGAAGACTGACAATAACCCGTTGACCTATGTACAGACTTCAGCTAAGTTAGACGCCACTGGGCACTGGTGGCTTTCTGCATTATCAACCTATGATTATGCTGTCGAATACAGACCGGGCCTGAACCATATTGATGCTGACGCCCTATCACCAAGGTCCACTTCCAAGAGTGATTGGGTCAGGCTGTCTGAACCTGACATTCGAGCATTGTGCCAAAAGTTTGATAGAGATGAACAGATGTCTGCGGACCCAGTGGACTGTTTAGTAGATTGCTTGAGCCCTTCTGACACCTGCATACCAGCTGCTTATTGCCACTTCTTGCTCTAGATATTAGTGCACTACCTCAGTTTGACAATGACAGCATTCAGTGGGCTCAATCCCAAGATCCTATGATTCAGCCAGCACTTGATGCCCTGCGTGCGGGGAAAGATGTGTCTAAGTTACGTTCCACTGACTTGCGAACTGCTTTATTGTTTAAAGAAGGCCCCAGATTGAAGTTGCTCAATAAGTTGTTGTATAGAGAGACAGTAGATCGTAGTGGCAAAGTAGACAAGCAACAATTGGTCCTGCCCACGGCCTTTAAAGATTAGGTATTGAGGTCCCTCCACAATCACATGGGGCACCTCTGTATTGACAGAACCCTTGACCTGGTACGATCTCGCTTTTACTGGCCCAGTGGATTGTTCACTTGGGATCATAAGCAGGAGACTGGTAAGGACAGAGGTCTGGGGTTATATTCTGTTTTAACTGAAATATTTGAATAGTTTTGTGCGTGAAATTAGTTCTACGTGTTAAAAATTACTACTTTAAGTTAGAACTGTTACTTGGGCTGTGATATTGTAACTTTTGAGGCATGGGAACACTTGTTTGGCAGTGATAATTAGAGTGTAATTTAAATGTGATGTTTGCCTGGTGCTAGGGGAAGGGGAAATTAGCAGAAATCACCTTGTCTTTCATTGTTCACTTGGGATCATAAGCAGGAGGCTGGTAAGGACAGAGGTCTGGGGTTATATTCTGTTTTAACTGAAATATTTGAATAGTTTTGTGCATGAAATTAGTTCTATATGTTAAAAATTACTACTTTGAGTTAGAACTGTTACTTGGGCTGTGATATTGTAACTTTTGAGGCTTGGGAACACTTGTTTGGCAGTCATAATTAGAGTGTAATTTAAATGTGATGTTTGCCTGGTGTTGGTAACAGCCCTGCCACCCACCCTGTTTTATAGGCTTTCTTAAATACTGAAAAGTCACTGGGGGTTGGGATTGAAGGGCTGTGTATTTCTGTTTGGGACTGAAATTCGAAGCAACAGGAACTGGTGGGCCTGTGACATCATAGGGTACCAGATGTCTGCATACACACACTGTTAGTGAGACTGGACACACACTAAACTGTATGTGTTTGTGAGACTTGGGAACTTTATTGGTGGGGTTAAAATTGGGTTTGTAAGTAATTGCAGTCAGTATAGAGAGAAACTGTATTCCAGGTGGAAGGGACTGAGAAAAGGGGGTGTGCCATTATAAACAGAGGGGGACAAACAAGGTGGCCATATTCCACCATGGCAGACATCTTTGGAAGGGTTGTAGGCTGCATAGGCTGTGGGATGGCAATAATTCTCAACTGGTCCTGGAGAGAGGGAGGCTGCCCACTCTGTAGTCAGCTATCTTGTATCAGGAGTGAGGTACATTGGTTAAGGAGTAAGCTGGGGAGCTGGGGGGTGTTCAAGGATAAGGGGTGTGGATATGGGCAGCAGAAGGGTGGGTCTGAGGGGAGGCTGAGACAGCACTCTGAAATTACAGGACGTTATGTTACAGCAAGCAGGAGGGGGATGTGAGGACAAGAGAACCCTTAGATAGGGATGTTGGCGCTAAGGGAAAGCGATGCGGGTAAACATTCCAAATACAAAGAGAGTGGAGAGGAAAGAGTCAGGAGAGGCTGTTGTGGGGAAGCCTAGTAGAGCAGACATTGAGAAGGGAGGGGCTGTTGTGGCGAAGCCTAAAACAGCAGACTGGGATCGGAGCTCCTAAGGAGAACAGAGCAAGAGGGGAAGAAGAGGGGCAGTTTAGAGGTGCAGTCAGGGGAAACTCGGGTTACTTGATGGAGGCTAACATAGAGTGTCACAATAAATTTGAGCTACTAAGCAACCTAGAGGGGAAGGAAGGGGTTGGTGGAAATGAGGAAACTGATACAGAGGCCAGGGGAAGGGAATTGGATACCCACAGGGCATCACAGACCAGCAATGGAAAGGATAGAAATAGTCCCAGAGGGAGAAGGGGAAACATAAATGTTAAGCAGATGGGGTAGATGCAACATATTGCAGACATGAGGGAGGGGAGCATGACTGGAGAGAAACTGGGAGACAAGGAGGTGGGAGAGGAGCTCCCCTTCAGCAGGGGGTCAGTACCAAGGATGGGGCCCTAGCTAAAGGGGACCCACAGAGAGCCTCTGGAGGCAGGGGTACTATTACAAGAGGGGAGTATGGTGGTGTGGGGGAAGGGGAAACCATCAGGGACAGGATAAATGGTTCGGATAAAAGAGGGTTAAAGGGGACACCTATACAGAGGGGGTCTGAGTTAAGTGGGCAAAATAACGAGGGAGGCAGAAAGGAGAGGGTGACAAGGGGGTCTCTAACAAGGCAGGAAGACTCCCATGGAATTGAGATCACGAATAAAGGGGGGATGGGGGGCTGAGAGGACATAGTGGAGGTAACCATAAGGATGATGGTGGTGTTAAGGTTCTGTTATTGGGAGACTCGACGATTAGGGGTATCCAGTGGGAGGGACGGAGAGGATGGATGCCATAGCCAGGTGAAGGTAGCAAGTATCTCTGGGCTGACAGTGCACAGAGCAAAGTTCATAGTGTATGAACTGGTTAGGGATTGTGGAGGAAACTTGGTTCCTGGTGCATCTGGGAACTAACGATCTAGAGGAAATAGTGTTTGGAAATCAAAGCAAGGTCCAAGAACTTGCCAGAGTCTGTCGGGATAATGGATGCAACATTTCCTTTTCAGAAATATTGCCAGTACCAAAGGCCTCAGTGGAGAAAAAAATGAAGATCACAGAGGTTAATGACTGGCTCAGGAAGTGGGGTGAAGAGAGTGGGTTGGGTGGGAACTGGAAAGGAGTTTGGGAGATAAGGGACTGTATGCAAGGACAGGCTTCATCTTGCCCCATTAGGGAAGAGTCCTTAAACAGGTGATGGCTGACTACATTCAAGAAAGGTGGGGTTTAAACTTGTGGGGGTAAGGATAAGGGAGGCTGACCAGAAGCCCTCTCCTCCAGATGAGAGGAATAGCCTTCAAACCCAAGGGGGAGGGAAACAGACTAGGGTTGGAGGTTTCAGGAGGAGCAGAGGGAGGATGGAAGTATAAGGAACCTGTGAGGGTTCGACCAAGGGATCAGGGATAAGGGTGGGGTGGTGTTAGTAAATGCCAGGAGCTTAGGAAACAAGTTGCCAGAGTTCCAGGCCATGCTGTTCGGGGGCTGGATGTTGCTCATGAGTCATGGGCAGTGGGCCAACAAAAACCCAAGACTGGGACCTAAATCTATGGAGGTACACTATGCGTAGGAAGGATAGAAAGGAGGCACAGGGGTGGAGTGGCTATGTTCATTAGAGATGACATAGAAATTGCTAGGTAGAAGAGGCAGAGGGAAGCGTGGAGGCCTTATGGGTCACCTTATGATCCCCAGCAGGAGATAAGGTCAAGCTGGATGTAGTATATAGGCCCCTGGGAGGAAGTGATGTTCTAGAAGATGGTTTGCTGGACAACATTATGCCAGTGTGTGGACCAAAAGGGGAAGGAGTGGTGTTGATCGGGGACCTTAATATGCCAGGTACTAACTGGGGAACCATGTCCTCTAAGGTGGCCAAGGAGCAGAGGCTGCTGGACAGTTTCCAGGATGTGTTCTTAACACAGCAGGTGATGGAGATCACAAGGGAGGGGCATGTCCTGGACATGGTTCTAGCAGATGGGGATCTGGCAAGAGACCTGGTTGTAGAGGACCCCCTGACTGGAAGCGACCACAATACTGTCTGGTTTCAAATAAGCATTGGGGAGATCTAGGACACTGGCAGTGGACTCAGGGGATAGACTTTGTGGGCATGGGAAATATTCTCAAGGATCACTTGAAGGGGATTACATCAACGGCAGTGTGGAAGGGAGATGGGTGGTCATAAAATGGGGACTTCATGAGGCAGTCAGGATCTGCACTAAGTTGAAACATAAGGGAGCAAGGTCACATAAACCATGCTGATGGTCCAGTGAGGTACAGGTAGTGGTCAGAGAAAAGAAGGCAGCCTACAAAAAATATGAAACAACAAGAGGGGATAGGGATAAGGAAATGTACCAGCTTGCATCTAGAAAAGTCACCTGGCTGGTGAGGGGAGCAAAGTCCAGTAAAGAGCAGCGCTGGCACAGGGATACAGCATGGAGGGAAAAGGGTTCTTCTGGTACATTGGGAGAGGAGAAAAATCAGGGCCATCTCAGCAGATTGAGATCAGAAGGAGGGTGGGTGGAAGAGCCGAGGGACCAGGCAGAGGTATTTGAGTACTTTGCCTCTGTGTTCACTAGGGAGGGGGATGGGATATCTACAAAGCAAGGCACGATGGGGATAGAAGCGGCAGTGAATGGGATCAGGGGAGCAACAGAAATGGAGCAAGAGGGAGGAAGAGGTACCCCAGGAGTGTCACATCTGGACAAGGATAAAAAGGCCAGTAAGGTGGAGGGGATGGATGATGCTATCTCTGCCAAAAGGGTGTGGTTAGCCCTCAAGGCCCTAAAGAAAGACAAATCTCCTGGGCCGGATGGCATTCAACTGAGAGTACTATGGGAATTGGCGGACATACTGGCTGCACCCCTGGAGAAGCTCTTCAACAGGTCACTGGAGACGGGAAGGGTACCTAGGGATTGGTGAGGGGCACATATGGTGCCAATCCATAAAGGGGGGGTCGAGGGAAGTACCAGGTAACTATAGACCCATCAGTTTGACCTCGGTGGTGGGAAAATTAATACAGAGTTTACTAAAGGAACGATTGGGGGTGTACTTGGAGGAGATGGAGGTCTGGATAGTCGGCAACATGGGTTTGTGCCAGGTAGATCATGTCAAACCAATCTTGTGGAGTTCCATGAATGGGTAACATCAGAACTGGACAGGGGAAAGCCTGTGGATGTGTTATTCTTGGACTTCAGCAAGGCATTTGACTCTGTTCCCCACAATGGTCTGGTTGAGAAACTAATGGGGTTAGGAGTAGGCCCTTTGATGGTCAGATGGATTGAAAACTGGCTAGCTGGATGCACCCAGAGAGTAGCGGTCTGTGGGGAGCTCTCGAACCCTAGAGAGGTTGGTAGTGGGGTACCACAGGGCTCGGTCCTGGGTCCGATCCTGTTTAATGTATACATATCTGACATCAGGGAGGGTATAGAGTGTGAAATGAGTCTCTTCGCTGATGACTCCAAGATGGGAGCAGTAGTTGAGGGAGAAGAGGGGAGGTTGGCCCTGCAAGGGGACCTGAACACCCTGGAAAGCTGGGCTCACATATGGAAATAAAATTTCAATATCACCAAGTGCAAGGTGTTGCATCTTGGGCGGGCAAACCCTAAACACAGGTACACCTTGGGAGGGGAGGCACTGGAAGCCTCAATAGTGGAAAAAGACCTAGAGGTCATGGTGGATGCATGTATGAATAACTCTGAGCAGTGCAGGAGAGTGGCTAGCAAGGCAAACAGAATGTTGGGATGCATCTTAAGGGGGATCACCTCTAGGAGCAAAGAAGTGATTTTGCCGCTGTACAATGGACTGGTTAGACCACACCTTGAGTACTGTGTGCAGTACTGGAGACCACACTTGAAGAGGGACATACAGCTCCTGGAGAGGGTAAAGAGGAGGGCAACTAAGATGATACGAGGGCTAGGGGATTTGACATATGAGGACAGACTGGAGGAGCTCTGCCTGTTTTCATTGGAGGAGAGGAGGCGAGGACATGATTGAGATCTTTAAGTACCTCAAGGGAATAAATAAAGGTAAACATAGAGGGATCTTTAGACTAAAGCAGGAAGTATTACCGAGGGCATGGTTTGAAGTTGGAAGGAGGAAGGGTGAGGGGAAGAGGAGGAGGTTTTCACTGAGAGGGTGGTGGACCCTTGGAATGCACTGTCTGGCGAGCTGGTTCAGAGATCCACAGTGGAGGGCTTCAAGAGAGGGTGGGACAGACACAGAAAGTGGATGTATCAGATGGTGGCCTGTCCCAGGGGGGTGGGGATGGATGATAGGGGTTTCTGGAACACAAGGGAGGGGAAGGCCTCGGCACCCAACTAGGGATCTGAGGTTCGAGCAGACTCGATAGACCGTAAGGCCTAATCTGCTGGCAAATAGTATGTTAGTATGTATAATGGGGGCCGATGTTGAGCACCATGTAAAGACTTGTAGTCTCTGCCTGCAAAGAAAAGCCCTGCCTCACAGGGCTGCCCCCCCCTCTTGTTAATATTACTACCAGCACCCCCATGAAACTAGTCTGCATAGACTTCTTGTGTTTAGAACCTGATCAGTGGAACATTGGAACGTGTTAGTGGTTATGGATAATTTCACACGGTATGCACAAGCTTTTCCCACCAAAGATCAAAAAGCATCTACCGTGGCCAAGGTGCTAGTGGAAAATTTCTTCATCCACTATGGTACCCCCAGCGGATCCACTCTAACCAGGGCAGAGACTTTGAGAGTCAACTAATCAAAGAAATGCTCTCTATGGGTGGGGTTGTGAAAGTCAAGAACCACGCCTTATCACCCGTAGGGAGACCCTCAGCCAGAATGTTTTAACCGCACTCTTCTAGACATGCCGGGCACCCTCCACCCAAAAGCAAGCATAAACGAAGCCAGCAGATTAGCACCTTGGTACATGCATACAAGTGCACGAAAAATGATGCTACTGGGTTCTCCCCCTACTGCCTCATGTTCGGGAGAGAGGCCCGACTGCCAGTTGATGTCTGTCTTGGGGTCTCTCTCCAGATGGGGTCCGAGCCAAAAACTACTTGCAATATGTACAGAAACTGAAAGCTCAATTGAACCATGCCTATCAACTGGCCCAGACAATGGCTGCCAAGAGAAATCTAGCCAACAAAGAGAGGCATGATAAAAAAGTAAAGGCTCAAGAGCTTCGACCTGGAGACCGTGTGTTGTTACACAATTTGGGACTGCATGGTAAACACAAACTTGCTGGTTGGTGGCACCATCTTCCCCATGTAGTGGTTGGAAAGTTGGATGATTTACCTGTGTACAAGGTGCGCCAAAAGCCCCAAACTACAATTCCTACAGAGTCTGACTCCAGACAGCTCCTGTAGTCCAGCTCCATTTTAGCTCCCACCAGAACTGATTGGTCCAATTTGTAGTCCAGGACCAAAATAGTGGAGATAAACAAAACAGTCCTTGCTGCAAAGAAGGCAGGTTAGACAAACTACATTATAATTACCACTCTAAATGATTTTCAGAAAATAGTTACATCTTTCAACAGAGCTCCCTCTCAGATTACTTATGACTGCAATCCAGGCAGCTCTTAAAGAGACAGTACACAGAGGTGATACAGGCAGTCTCTGGCAATCACATTTAAACTGCTAAAACGCAGGACATCAGCCTGGCAGTGAACATTTAGGCAAGCTCGAGGAAGACTGTTTGGGAACCCCCATTTGTAGGGGGGTTACATATTTATTTACAGTCTGGTAACTGGGAAAGGCACACTGAGCGTGAGGCTCGTTTCCAGGTGTGACCCAGGAAAGGGAAAACAAAACATACAAAGGGAAATTACATAATGATAATAATCAAGTGCAGTATACAGACTAAACAAAGTTACGCAGAGCAATATAGATTCTTAACACAGTTGTTCAAGATCATTAAGAGGCTAGAGGCTCAAAAGGTTGAGGGTCACAGCAAGGAGCAACAGGTGTGTGTCTGAGCAGGCACTAAGGGTAGGAGAGAGGGTTAGATGGATGGTAGAGGACAGTTAATTCCAGAGGAGGGAGGTAGTAGGAGAAGGCAGACTGACCGATGGTTCAGTGGGGATAGGGAAGGAAAGGAGAGGATTCCTGGGTGCAATGTGTAGGAGGTAGGAATGGCAGAGGATGGGCCAACTACCATGATTTCAAAATTGCACACATCAACATGTGTAGCCTTCCTTCCAAATTCCAGGAGCTTGAAGCCTGGGTAGCCCTCTACAAACCCATGTCATAGGTATTTCAGAAACCTGGTTACAGCCATCCATCCCGAATACCTTGTACCAACTGGCTGGCTACACTTTTCTTCACCACGATAGGCCAGGAAAGAAAAAGGGTGGGGGTGCAGCTATTTATCTAAGCATAGCACACCTGCCTCCATTTCCCTCGGCTCAGGTCCTTCCTCCCCAAGCAAGCTGCTCATTGCTGAGGTGACCTTGGGATCCTCTAAAAAGCGCTTTCTGGGGTGTTGCTACAACCTTCCAACAGGGGGCACTGTTGGCCTCCAAAACCTCCTGACCAACTTCAGTTCTCTCTCCCCCGACAGAAACACCATTGGTTGGGCACCCACAAACCTGATTATGCCAACCTACTACTATCACTCAACCTGGTTCAAACCATCTCTATCCCTACCAGGCATAACACGTGTACCTCCTCTCATACCCAGTTAGACTGAATCGTCACCAGTTGGGAAGACAGTGTAGCTCATGCTGGGATGCTCATCCATTCCATAAGTGACCATTCTCCCAACTACATTATCTGGTCCTCTCTAGACATCCACCCCCCAAGTACCTCTCCTTCCAAACTTTCCATTGTCTGGATGCCACAGCCATCCTGGTAGAAGTAAGGGCCATCAACTGGTCATGTCTTTACTAACTAACCAATGTGAACGCAGCTGTGACCTTGTTCAAAATGCCATCCTGAGAATACAGGACCACCAATTCTCCCTTAAGACAAAGCGAGTGGTGAGGTGTATGCCATTGGATCACCAAGGAACTCTAACCCTTATGAAAGTCCAGGTTGGAAGTGGGCTGATCGCAAATCATCCCCTCACCTTCTCTGTGGAATGAGTATAGGTGTCTAAGAAAACAATGTAAACAACTTGCCAAGTTCCTAAAAGCATAACTGTTTTACTAAGTTTCAGAATGATAACCATGGCAATCCAGGAAATTCTGGGGATCCATTAGCTCTGATAAATCCCCCACCAGAAACCCTATTATAAAACTGAACTTGCCTCAGGCCCCATGATGGGCGTACTGAGGTAGCCCGAGCTTTTAACTAAAAGTCACAGACCTGTCAGTCCACCTCCTAAGCTTACCAGGAGCCCCATCCAACCTGGGAACCAACGTAAAATGCACAATGATCCGCCTCCCCCATAGACATCCCCCTTTCATTTCAGGGCCACATCCATCCACCGACACCACCAAGTTATTAAGAAATCTCCTGAATCAGGGTAGGCCAGCTCTGATGACCTCTCACCCATCCTGCTCAAATTCATCTCCCCTGCATCTCCAAGCCTCTCACTTTTATTCTTAACTGGCCCTGCCTACTTCCTCCATGCCAGATACTTGAAATCTGCAAAGTGATACCTGTCTTCAAAGCTGGGGACCCCCACGCTGACAGATAATTGCACATATCTCTAGCCTCCCACATCTTAGCAAATCCTTGAAAAAATAGTCTACAACCAGCTGCTGGAACTTATCAACAAAAATAATCTTATATAGCCAACAACATGGTTTTTGAGGAAATCACAGCACTGCCTCCGCACTTGCACTCTTTACTGATCATGTCCTCACCAATATGATTGGGGGAATGTTACAGAGGCCATCTTTGTGGACCTCACTAAGGCCTCTGACATGGTCAACCATGCACTCCTCCTCTCCAAGCTGCATGCACTTGGCTGCTCCTCTTGGACCTCTGACTGGTTCAAGAGCTATCTCGTGGGCCGCTCCCAATCTCTGGACATAGGTTCTACCATCTCCCAGCCCTTCCCATCTCTACTGGTGTCTCACAGGGTTCCATCCTGGGCCCATACTTTTTCTATTTTCATCAGTTCCCTCCCACTGAATGCAAATCGCTTCTGTACACAAAGCGATCTTGTTATCTATCACAGGATAAGTCCCTTGCTCAGGTCTCCTCTGTCCTTTCCCAGAGCTACAGCAACACCCTAAACTGGTTCACATCTAACTTGTTGCTCGGTCAGCATTAAAAACAAATCCATACTATTGCATCTAAACCAAAGCTTGACCAAATTCTAAGCTCAGGCTCCTCCCTCCAAATCCTATCCCAGATGGCATGGTCCTAGATGAGAGTTCCTCATTTCAAATGCCTGGGGTAACATAACCCTGCACTAACTTCTCTGACCACATCAACAATGTGGTTCTAAGGGTAAATCAAAGCTTGAGGGTCACCTGCCAACACAATTTACTATCCCCGAGGCCTGTTTAGCAATAGCTCCAGGGTAACCTACTCCCCAATCATTGACTACTGCTCCCCTATCATGCATAAGCATCCACTGCACTCAAAACTAGGCTCACATCTGTATACAACTCAGTGCTTGCCACTTTGCCTCTTGGCACCTCACTCAACCCATCCAGTGACCTCTATAGCACCCTTAGCAGGTTACCCTTCAAGGCCACTTGACTATTCTCTTGGCTGCATGGTGGACAGCATCATCAGGGTTGGTATCATGTCCCTCTGGCCCTTACTACAGGCAAGAAACACTGCCCAGGAGACTGCGCTCATCCACTGTCCCACCACTTGAAGTACTCAGGGTCTCCACCAACATGAGGAGGAAAGCCTTATCAGTCACAGCTCCTCTCTGCAGAATAGGATCCCTGCACTTTCATTCATCAAGAACTCACACAGCCTTCAAATCCTTTTAAATCCTGGTTGATGGACAGCACTCACTGCTCCTGCGCACCCGGGTAGCACCTCAGTCTTGCTCACAGTCAATCTACCACTGCATTTCTTGACTCTGAGTGGGGTTTTTCAATTCACTCTCACTGTCTTAGCCTTATCCTCTCTTCTTCCCTTCATTCTTCCACATCTTCTGAAGAAATGTTGGGGGGGCATATGACTGTTTGTTGCATCTGCTGTTGAATCTGGTTGCCTACCATGAATAGTATTCAGCCTCTATCTGTATATCCACTGGCAATCTACTATGTGTATATCTGTTGACTCCACTGCTTTGTATACTGATATTTCTGTACTGTAATCAGCTGTTTTGGTGTTTTCATAAACCCTATTGATTCAAAATTGTACTTTTGTTTCTGTGCCATCTTTTATGACCTGGGTTATGCTGAAAACAGTCCCTTGGATCAATGCACTTACTAGTAATCAAGGCCGACATTCATAAATAAATAAATGATGAAAGGTCCCAAACCAGTACTCAGTGATGAAGGCTAGCAGTAAGTCTGTCAGTGGTGGGTAGGTGTGATAGACAAAGAGGAGTAAAACAGCAATGATGTGTGGCAAAAGGGAGTTGGTGGTGAAACAACAAAAGGCATTTAAGAGGTTGGCCAGTCTGGGAGGGGCTGAGCAGGAGAGCGGTGCCACAGATTATATCAGTGTAGTCAAAACACCAGCTTCATGATGAACAGGAGGAGGCAGTCTTTATTTCGATACAATGCACAAGTTTAGGAGGAGTTTGGAGTGGATAGCAACAATATGGACCAAGAAGTGAAGACTGTTATCCAGCCAAATCCAAAGGTATTTAAAGGTGGGGACCACGTCAAGGGGGGTGCTTTCCAGGATGGTGAATACTGGAGGTGTTGAAAGCCTTGCCAGTTTTCGTCTGGTGCCGAAGGTCATTGAGACTTTTTTTTAGTATATACCCTTAATTTGTTTGCATGGAACCAGTTCAGCACATCATTAAAGTCTTGCTGGAGAGGGGCTTCCCCATCTAAAGTTGATGGGCAGGAGGTGTGGATGATCATGTCATCCGCATACATGTGGATGTAAGGGTTGTTGCATACAGGGAGAAGGTCATCAATGAATAGAGAGCAGAGGATTGGGCCAAGAATGGAACCTTGGGGGACCCCAGCAAGAACTGGAAAGGGAAGATTGAACATTCCCACCTGTACAGACAGCATGTGAGGTAGAGCTGAACCATTTCAGTTAGAGCTCCAAAACCAGCAAAATACAGCTTATTTAGAAGGTGTGAGTGGGACACAGAATCAAAGTCCTTGGCCACATCAATGAATATGATGTGATCCTGATCCAACTCAGAGAGGACGGAGTCAGTGACCCGCAATAAGGAGGAGTTTGTGGAGTGACATTTTCTAAAGCTGGATTGAACAGGGGAGAAATTATTGGCAGAGGTAAGAAGCTCAGCATGCCTGGAGCAGACAATGGACTCCTGGAGTTTAACTAGAGGGAGGAGAAAAGATATAGGCTGGAAGTTACTGGAGGAGGAGGGGTCTCCACCTTTATGAAGGGGCAGGACTTTAGCAGCTTTCCAGGCTACTGAAACCATTCCAGATGAGAAGGAAAGATTCAGGAAGTGTGAGAGGGGAAAGGACAACGGCTGGTGTGAAGATATGGAGGAGTTTCAGGTCTAGGCCATCAGGACTGGTCTTGGCAGATTTTAGGAACTTTAGTGCACAATAGACTTCCTGAGGGGAAATGGGGGATGATGTGGTAGCCTCCAGTTGTGGTGAGCAGGAAGTGGTGGCCTCCAGGTGTGGAGGGTGGGAAGTGGTAGCCTCCAGGTGAGGTGGGTGGGAAATGATACCCTCCAGTTGAGGTGAGTGGGATGTGGTAGCCTCCAAGTGAGGTGGGTGGGAAGTGGTAGCCTCGAGGTGAGGTGGGTGGGAAATGGTAGCCTCCAGGTGAGGCGGGTGAGAAGTGGTAGCCTCCAGGTGAGGCGGGTGAGAAGTAGTAGCCTCCAGGTGAGGCGGGTGAGAAGTGGTAGCCTCCAGGTGAGGCGAGTGGGAAGTGGTAGCTTCCAGGTGAGGTGGGAGGGAAGTGGTAGCCTCCAGGTAAGAGGGGGTCTTTGAGAGTCAATAGGGGCTGGAGAAGGGTGGTCAGGAAGAGCACACGTTAGGAAGAACTTATTGAAAATAGTCACGACAGAGGAGGGATCCGAGACTGGTGCACCATCCTCTATGAGGATGGGTGGGGGGTGAAGGACTTTCCAGAATTTGAAGGTGAGTTGAGATTTGTAGGAAGGTGGTGACTGAAGTATTCACAGGAGTTCCTTAGTAATCTGTACACTTGAAGATTTATCAGTGAATGGGAGGATTTAAAATTAGCCCAAGCATGATTCCGTGATTTACACAAAGCTATAATGTTGGTTCTGACCCAGGGGTGATGAAAGTGTTTGACCCTGGCTTTTCTGAGGGGCATGAGAGTTCCAGACATGCATGACAGTGCCTGTGAATAGGCCAAGAACTAAATCAATGTCAAGGGCTGAGAAAACAGGAACTAGTCAGAGTCAGAGACTTTGTAGCAGGGCATTTGGTTTCAAGTGCCCTGAGAGATTGGTACTAGATTTATTTAGGGGCCAATTGGGGGGACGCATCTTTCTGACACAATAGGTCAGGCAGTGGTCACTGAACCAATCCAGAAGGGAGTGGTTTAGGGAGTGTGGGTTGAGTCAGGTGGGTTCGGTTATTAAGGGAAAGGGAAAGGGAACATTGTTTAACCAGGAGTAACACACTAAGCTGAAGCTTCTTTCCAGATGCAACCTGGGAGCACAAGGATGTTAAGTGACTTGCTCAGGATCACACAGTATGCACTCAGGTGGCTGTGGGATTCCAACTCAGGTCTCCAGATCTGCATCTCAGAGCCTTATCTCATATTAAATGGGTACGGTTAAGTGATTCGATTTTGTGTAGGGTAGATGTGGAGGTAGGGGCAGCCAGTTTAAACTAAGGTCCGCGAGTAGGATGAACTCACTCAAGATGGCGTAGGTGGCATCAAAGTGATGCAGATGGGCAGGGAAGTGAGAGAGAGCCTAAGGGAAGTATATAATACTCCAACCAAAAATTGGAAGAGTGGAAGGGAGGGTTCATTTGGCAATAATGAGTTGATGAGAGGAGGGGAGAGTTTCATGCAGAGAGATGGAGCAGGAAAGGGACTGTCGAATGTACAGTGCTACTCTCCCACTGCATTTGCTTCTGTCTTGGCAGAAGCGATGGAGATCGGGGACAGTGAGGCAGGAGTCGGAGGCCTTGGAGGATAGCCAGGTTTTGGTGATACACAGGACACCGGGGGAATGCTGGTCAGTCCAGACATTGACAGTATCAAGGGAGCAGGCTCCTGGCATTCAGATGGAAGATACTGAGGTCTTTTGGTAAAGCAGATGGGGAGGAAGGGGAAGGTTGGCCGGGGTTGAGTTCAATGTCACCAGAGAGAAGCAGGAGGAAAAGAAGTAGGGAGTGTAGAGAGAGTCTCTTTTGCCCTTTATGATGGCAGGGAGAGAGGATGTGGAGGGAGAAAAAGTAAGGTGGCAGAATCAGCGAAGGGATTTAAGGTTAAACAAGGGGGAAACACAGCACTCTAGCCATCTCGGTGTGCTCCCTCCACTCCTCCACCAAGGCCTCCTGGCGGTTCTGAGGGCAAGGCTGAAACCCCGGGTGACTGTTCTTTCGAGGTACAGCCCAGCTCTCTGGAACTTGATACCCAAACCCTTGAGGAGACTCAATCCACGAGGAGTGGGCATTCAAAAGGGTCTAAAGAACTATTTTTTTAATAAGGCAGTTTTATAAAGTTTTTAAAATGTGTTACTGTGTTTATTGTATTAGATTTTTTAATGTTTTATTGTTATTTACACTGCCATGCTCTGTTTGATGTAATGGCACCCAGAGCCTCTTTGATTGGGTGCCACATACAAATAAACACTTACTTACCCTAGATAGAGGGTATTAGCAGGATCAGGAGAAATTGCAGTTTTAAAAAGTCTTGGATGCACTCACAATAAATTGCTAGAACAGCAGTAGACGGAGGATAAGAATGCAACATGGCATAGGCTAACCTGGATTTACTGGCTATGATGGAACTATGGTGCCCTAAGCACCACAACTGGGACATATCAATACCGGGCTACTCTCTGTTTAGGAAAGACAGAGTGGGGAGGAGGGGTTGCATTATGAGAAGAAAGACATTAAAGCTATGGAGGTACAAGGGTACAAGGAGGAGGAGGTGCTGGAAGTGATGTGGGTCATCCTGGAGAGAGGATCTGAGACTACTATCCATATCAGTGTAATGTACAGACCTCCAGCACAAGAGGAGGGGGAGATGGACAGGGCACTAGAGGAAGCTAACATCAGGATGGCAAGTGAGGGGAAGTGCTGCTAGATGGAGACTTTAATCTGCCAGATGTGGAGTGGCATGCTCCGGCTGCAGCTTTGGCAAGGAGCAGGGCCATCCTTGATACCCTAAAAGGGTTTTTCCTCAGGCAGCCAGTCAAAGAAGCTACTAGGGACAGGACATTGTTTGAGCTGGTGCTTACAAAGAGGGGCAGCATTACAGACATCACAGTGGACAGTCCCCTAGGTTTCAAACTCTTTGGTTCTAGTGATCACCATATCAACATAAGGACAGGAGCAGAGACAAGCCACGTTAAGAATAATGCAGGGTATAATTAGGACAACAAACCTCTGCATGACAAACGTAAGAAAAGGCAGAAGGAAAAGACTATTACGGTTATTAAGGAGGTAGTGAATGTGGGTGATGTTCAAGAGGTACAAAGATACAGGATACCGGAAGATCTCAGGGAGGTACTTGCTGCCCCACTGACAGCCTTGTTTAACAATTCACTGGAAACGAGCATGGTTCTGCAGGACTAGTGAAGGGATAATGTGGTTCCTTTAGATCGGTGGTTGCAGGGAAAAGGCTAGCAACTATAGGTTGGTCTGTTTAACATCCATGGCTGGGAAACTAATGAAAACACTACCAAAACAAACACAGGTGGAGTATTTAAAGTCCAAAGGGCTGCAGGACCTTAGACAGCAAGATTCATGGAAGGAATGTCATGCCAAAATAATCTGGTAGATTTCTTTGACTGGGTTACTGGAGAAATTGATCAGGGGAGGGCAGTGGATGTGGTTTATCTGGACTTGAGCAAGGCCTTTGACACTGTACTTCACAGGCAGCTGATAAAGAAAGTGGCAGCCTAGGGTGGATTTCAAAGTGGCAAATTGGGTTAGAAACTGGTTAATGGATGAAGATAAGATGCAGTAATGGCTAATGCACCACCTCTAGAGGATAGCAGAGTGACCAGTGGAATTACCACAGGTTCAGTTCTTGGACCAGTCCTCTTCAATGTCTTCATAGGGGACACTGCAGAGGAACTGTAGGGGAAGGGATGCCTTTTTGCAGATGACACAGAAATTTGTAAAAGGGTGGACACTCAGGAGGAGGTCGAGAAAATGCACAGAGATCTTGAGAAACTTGAGGAGAAGTCCCAGACATGGCAGTCGAGGTTCTGTGTCAAAAAGTGCAAAATCATCTACCTAGGACAAAGGAATCCTGGTGGTGAGCAGGGGATGGAGGTACTCATAGTTACTGGACAGAAAAAGAACCTAGAGGTTAATATACCAAAGGACCTCAAGTCGGCAGCACAAAGCGGTAATGCTATTGAAATGCTGGTTTGCATAAAGAGGGATATTTTCAGCAGGGGAAAGGAGGTGATGCTGCCATTATATCGCTCCCTGGTACACTCTCAGATGGAGTACTGTGTCCAGTTTCAGTAATCATACCTCAGAAAGGACACAGATGGTATGGAGGTTGTCCAGAAGAAGGCAACTCAAATGATGCAGGGTTTGCATGGGAAGCTGGATGGGGTGAGGATGAGAGATCCCAACAATACCCTGGGAGAAGAGAGAGAAACAGAACGTGAGAGATATCACGTGATAAAGACCTACAAGTACTTCACAGGGATGAACAGGGCTCAGATAGAAGTCTCCTTGAAGTAAGAACGACCTCCAGGGTCAGTGGCATGTAGTAAAGCTGGAGGAGAAGTTCAGGACAGATGTGGGGAAATATTTCTTCACAGAATGGGTGGTAGATGCCTGGAACAGACTGCCAACAGAAGTGGTGGAGGCTAAAATGGTGGGGGAGAGTTCTCGCGTGCATGGGATAAACATACGGATATATTAGAAAAGAGGCAAGGAGGGTGGAGGGTCACCGGAGACCAGATAGGGTATCAGAAGATGGAAGAGGTAGGCAACACTTGGGCAGGCTCTGGCAGGCCAAGCGGTCCTTTTCTGCCAACAAAGACAAATTCTTTTGGTATCACAAGCAGGTACAGAAAAAAGAGGGATGGGGAGATTAGATCAGGACAGGATTATCTCCGCTCTAAAAGGCAAAGGACAGGGACAACTAAAGAATCTATGGTACCAGACAGACTTTACAAAATCAGGGCAGGATTAAAGGGGAACAGTCACCACAGAGGGCCCCACACTGAAATGTGGGTCTGGTCCCAGTGCACACTTTGTATAGAAAAACATTTGGTTCAAATTACTGTTTACTGTATTACAGTAGATTGTGTCAGACTAATTTTGCTTACTTCTAGGCTGATATCTTCTTTTACTACAAATCCCAGAATCCCCTGCAACTGAAATCAGAGCAGTAGGCAGCAGTGAGAGATTCTGTAACCTGCAGTGCATGTTAGAGTTTACATAAGCTCTCATCTTTCATTTATGGTCATGCTTGTCACTCCTGGGCCCGTTTAGCCACTCAGAGACGATACTTAGCCCCTGGAGGAAAGCAGACTCAGAAGATATTTGATCAGAGATTATAAAAGTTCTAACACAGACCGCAGGCTATAGAATCTCCCACTGCTGCCTATTCCTCTGACGTCTGCTGCAGGAGATTCTGAGATTTGTAGTAGAAGAATATGTTAGCCTAGAACTAAGCAAAATTAGCCTGATACAATCTAATTAACCAGAATGTTTTTGCACACAAAGTGTGCCATAGGACCAGCCCCACACTTGAGTGTGGGTCCCTTTGTGCTGACAATTCCCTTTAACTCCACGTTAAATGGTGGTGTACAGGGACAGCTAAGAAATCTTTAGTACCAGGCAGAGTCAATGAAGAGGTACAAAGATAGTCTACGAAATCAGGGCTGGATTAACACAGCTCTAAATGGTGAAGTGGAAGATAGCTCAGGAAGCTATGGTACCAGGTGGAGATTACAAATCACGATAGAATTAACACAGTTCTAAATGTTGGAGTACAGGGATAGCTATGGAATATACAGTATTGGACAGAGTTTACAAAATCAGGGTGGGATTAAAGATGAACAGTCACCACCAAGGGCCCAAACTGAAGTGTAGGGCTGATTCCATGCAAAGAAAAAAAAAATTGGTTTAGTTACCATTTACTGTAGTATAGAAGACTGTATCAGACTAATTATGCTTAGCTCTAGGCTGACATCTTCTTTTACTACAAATCCTAGACTCCCCTGCAGATGAAATCAGAGCAGTAGGCAGCAGTAAGAGTTTCAATCACAGAACTTGAAAGATAGACTAGAATGGCAACGCCCCCTTCTGAGGCACGAAAAAAACACCGCCATCTTCTGGATGGCAAAAACACTGTGCCTCAGGGGTGTTGCCGCTGGGCTGCATAAGGTTTTCACAGCTGTGCGTGTAGCTGTTTTTCCCCAAAAGAAACTATATGTAGGCCATATTCCTGCTTTCTAGGCCTCCAATCAGGACCAGGGAGCACTCCCAGTGCCGCATCATTGGCTTGGTGCAGTTAAAATCAGCATCTATTGTTCGCATCCCAGCTGACCCTCTTCCTAACTGCTGAACGAGCTGGGAGCACAAACAAGCCTTTAAATTACACTGACAATGAGGTACAGACTCGGGGGTGGGGGTGTTGAAATGAGCTGCAGGAAGGGTCTTGCTGAAGAGATAGAGTGGCTGGTCCCACACACTAACTGTCTCCGTATGAGTGATGACCCTAATTTATCACCATCCCTCTCCCCAATTCAAATTAGGCCAGAGGAGAACACAGTCAACTGGGGGCAGGTGTTCCATGGGGGGGGGGGGGAGGAGATGAATGTCCATGTAAAAGATGCTATCCACACAAAACATGCTGTGAACTCAAGACTTTGAACCACAAAATTAATTATTTATTTTTTCTTGGACCCTCCCTCCACCTACATCAACTCTAATCCCCCCATTGTATTGGTCCAGGGCAGATGCTCAGCTTAGCAAAGAATGATGGTCACCCTTGGGGGGAGAGGAGTCAGTTGGGATGGTTTGTAGTTACAGGAAGGAAGGAATGGTGGTAAAGTTGCTGGGAGGGGGGATGGTGAGTGTTCCAGCTACAGGATGGGTTTGGGCATCTGGTCTGTTGACAGGAAAGGTTGTATGGGGTGAGAGTCCTGCTGTACAGAGGGTTGTCAGTTGTGGAGGATGCAGGTTGGGGGGGGGCTGCATTGGGCCAGGATGGGTGCTCGGTTGAGGAGAGTGTGGTCAGCTGGAAGGGGGAAGTGTTCTAGCTGTGTGGAGAGTGACGGACATGGTGTGGGTGACTGGTCCATTGGTGTGATATGTGGTCTAGAATGGGAGGCATCCAGCTGCAGAGAGGGTCCGGGGCTGTGGTATGATCCAGGGAGGGTGATCAGCTTTGTAAAGGCTGGTTTGTGGAGAAAGGTTGGTACAGTTACAGGGATGATGCAGGGATGTGTTCTAACTGTAGGGAGGCTGTCAACAAGGTGAATGGTCCATAGGTGTTAAGAGTGGTCTGTGGGAATTTGTCTAGGGGGTAGAGGTTGGTCTGAGTGCTAGAGGGTGATTCAGTGCATGCACATTTCTACACAAACTCATTATCTTGTAGCACACTAATCCCCCATTCACTGCTATCAGTATGCAGTGCATGCAGTGCAAAGTGTCTTACTACCGCACATTGGCATATGCGATGGCACCACTGCGCATCTACCCATTCACAGTGCCTCCACTGTGTGGTGCCATGTACATTACAGCTATGTAGTTGCTTGTGTACTGCCAACACCACCCAGTACGACTGTTACCACAGAGTGCTATGTACACCACCATCAGTATGCACTGCCACATGCACTGCTGCCACTATGCAGTGCCACATGCACTGCCACCAGTTCGCTGTTCCAGACACACAACACACACACACACACACACTGCTACCACAGCACTGTTCAATGCACAATGCTGCCACTGCATTGTGCCATGAGCACTGCGGACATTATGCTTTGCCACGAACACTGCTGTCATTGTGTGTTGCCATGTGCACTGCACCATGTGCGTTGCTGACACACACAGCACTGTGTCATGTGCACTGCCGACATTGCACTATGCCACATGCACTGCTGGTTCTGCACTATGCCATGTGCACTGCTGACACACACAGCACTGTGTCATGTGCACTGACAACACTGCACTATGCTACATGCACTGCTGACTCTGCACTGTGCCACATGCGCTGCTGACACCTTATTGGCCATTTGTGTTATTTAGTTTTATCTGGTTGATCCTGCCATCCCTACTGTCCAACATTTTGAAACAAGCACTCTAGGAACATCTTGGAATCTCACACAGCTAACATTGGACCTGGGAATCATCCACGCCAGAGTGTACTGTAAATATTAATAATAACTGTACTAGCTAGTCAAAGCTCAGCTGTGAGTTCAATCAGTTTGCCTTACCAAATGTTACTATTGACTACACAGTCTATACTTAGCCTAGGGATGTCTCCTAGATCTGTAACTCCTGGAGTGGAGTTAATAGTTACACAGTTCTGCCATCCACTGCGGAAGGTACTGGGATGTACTCCTAGAGGCTCTTACTACAAAATGTCTGTTGGGAGGGACAGCAGGATCAACCAGATAAACAAAATACTGCAAAAAGCAAATAAGGTAAAATGTTTAATTTGGGTAAGAAGCTTAATCAGGAGTAGACCACACTGAGAGTTAGGTGGCAACACAGCGGGGCACACTCAATGGGAAGAACTGCTGGATATTCTGGCACGTATGCCAGCATGCATGCATGCTTGCTACCAGCACACGCAGCACCCCTGAGGAGAAACCCTGAGAGATCTACTGCTGCTGGGTCCCACCAACCAGATGCTGCTCTTATGCCAGACTGGATCATCAGGTGAGGGGAAGGACACACCGTAATCCCAAGCCCACCACCGCGGACCACCCGCAGCCAACGCACTCGAGGGAAATGAAAAAGGCCACTGACTACGGAGTGTGGGGGGGGGAGCTGCAAAGAAGATACAAGCAGTTGGGGTGGCTGCCTCCAAACAGTCCCCTATTTTACCCCTTAAAACTGCTCTGTCTCTCATGGAAAAGGAACTACCACACAGAGAAGGTGCTGTGAACTCACACTTCAAAGCAGAAACACATAATGCCGTATGGCAATAAAGCAACATTTAACTTGCACAAAGGCATAGGTTTCCATAGTGTTCAAAGTTTGTATCTTCATGTCTGAAGATGGCGCTCACATTTTTTCCTGCATTTGGAGTGTCAGTGTCTCATATTATAGTTTCATTAAGTTGAGAGGTACGGGGATCACAGCGGAGAAGGGTGGTCTGGGGATGGGGTTACAGCTGCTGGGAAGGTTGTCTGGCGGGTTGGGTATGGTCAACATGGAAACTGGGAAACTGGGACCAACTCCCCAGAAGGATGGCCATCTGGGGAATGGAGGGGGTCCAACTCCAGCGAGGTAGGCCTGGGAGTTTGCTACACCGGAAGTAATGCTGTTGTACGCGAGGCCACTACTAACCATGATAGCAGGCTCCTGAGTTCCACCACCAACCCCTGTCCTCAGGATTCTCAGTCTCCATGGCCATGTCCCCAGGTTCTAAGTGCCCACAGTCATTACAGCATGCTCCTTAACCCATCTCTTGTTCATGTCCTCCAGTTCCCAAATTCCATCGCTCTCAAGCCATGGCAGCATATCCAAGGTTCCCACCACCACCAGTCCTGGTGGCAGGCTATTGGGCCATTCCACCAGCCCTAGCCTCAGGCTTCTTAGCTCCTGTAGCCACATCCTGAGGCTCTGGAGCCTCCATTCTGGTAGCAGCTCCTGATCCCCACCCAGGGCTTTTCCCTGGGGGGCCCCAAAACATTGAGGCCATGGCTTTGGAGTAGGGGCCAAGGATAGTGTTTGGGGGGGGGTGAAAGCATGCAGCCAGCGCTGGGTGCTGCCATGGTTAAGGAGTCTTTTGTTTTGTTTTTGTATTGGTCTTATTTTTATTTTATAATATTTATTTTGTATTGGGAGCCTGTCACATGGGATGGGGGGGGATTAGGCATAGGACCCTGATGCAAGGCAGGGGAATGGAGCACTTGCCAAAGGGAAGGGTAAGAGAACTACATCCTGTATATCTTATAGACCCTTTAAGCAGACAGTCTACACTGTCATCCTTGCTCGTCTCTTGAATACCAGCTCAGCAGGATATTAAAATGTTTTCAGTGGTGGTAAACAGCTTCCCAAGCAGAACTGTTTACTGCTGCCCAAAAAGGCACTAAGCCCCTGCCCCACAAAGGTGAGGGGGGGCTGCGGCCACCTGCCCCATTTGCCCAGTCCCTATCATGGTGCAGTACTCTGTTGGTCCAGTGCTCCTCCCAAACAGCCCCTTCCTTACCCACCAACTCACATCCCAAAACGCTGCCCTAACCCCCTTTCCCTAGCGTTTAGCACGCTGGACAGCTAGGTACCAGGACGGCACAGGCCTCTTCTCAGCTCATAGAAGGCCACCATATGAGCCTGCTGTACTGTTTTTTTTTCCATTCTCCCACAACCAACACTACCACCCCTCGAGGCTCGGTCATGCAATGGTTTAAGGCTTATCAGGCTCGCTCCAGTGAGTGGTCACACTGACGCCCACCGAGCACCACATCTGCACTGCATAGGATGTGTCCACTGCACTAGCTCCAGGCTGCCATCAGGAGTCAGACTTTTACAAACATCCACACCTGCCCACCCCAGAGTAGGAGAGCAGTCCATTGGATGCACGTCTTCCTCCCCCAAGCCAACCCTTGGATGCCCCTTTCTCTTTCATGAACCCATGTGGTAGGTACCACAAGCAATACTGTCCCCACTGAACTGTGCACCTATGCTTCTCTAGCCTGTGAAAAAAACATAGAAAATGCTGGACCATGCGAAAAATTAGAATTTGTCTTTCATCGGGCTATCAATAGTAAAAACATTATAAACTTTCAGATACTGCAGTTCCACTGTACTATTATGGATAAAATCAGGACCAAAATTGCAAGCAAGATACTGCATTTCTACTGTCATGTATCCTCCATCTATTATAGCTACAGGTTACCATGCTACCTCCAAAGAAATGGGGAAGCATATTGAGGGACACCATCCTTCCCAAAGGTCCCAATCCCTGACAGCCCCCCAGAGTGTCATTACTGGGCCCAATGAATCAAGATACAGATATACATATAATAGATACATAATTTATTTATTTCCTGTCATCTGCATCAAGATAGACAGATATTAAAACACATACTATAGATATATCATTTATTTAACTGTCATCATTCCAATTATCCCTGAAGACAGATAATACACAGTTGCAGCAGCTCACATACTGTGATCACAGCATGAATACTATTTATTAAAATCAAAAAGCTCTAACAGTGAAGTGCAAAGTTGCCATAGTGATGTACAGTGAAATAACTTGTATCAATAGGTCATGAAATGCATGCAAGACATTTTTTTTCAATAAAATTAATGTTTGTTTTTTTGTTTCTGTTTATCCCCCTTCGACCTGGCACTGTCACCAGACTAACACCTTGGTTAGGCAGTCTCAAGGGATGCCCCATCGCACAATTGTTTGGGCCCAGGCGGTGACGGTGTGAGAATGAGCAGTCTGCTACCTTCTTCCAGCCACCCCCCCTCCCCCGTCTCACGTACCATCAAATCTCATCGGGTCCCTCACGAGTCCTGCTCCACCAGAGGCGAGGGCCTATCGACTCACTTGTTGGTGTCCTCGCCGGCTAGTGTTTTTTCTTACTATATGTCCCCACCCCACATATGAGCGTGATGTGTGCATGGCAGCCACGACCAGTCACTGATATCTGTTACCTCAGCCCCGAACAAGGTGCTTGGACATGCAAACCTCCAGCTGCGTAGAGATTTGCCATGTAACAAGCTGAGGCACCCTTTAGTGAGGAGCGGTGGTCCCATGGACGCCAAGCTTCCCTCTGCCAACCCTCCAGCAACCGGTTCGCTCAAACCCGGATCGCAGGTGTATATGTTTTATTAAAGAGTTGGTGTCACATTCAGGAGAACATTAACAAAATGTAGTATTTGGACACAGTCCAGCTTGTATTTCCCATTAGTTTTATG
Organism: Neoceratodus forsteri; assembly: GCA_016271365.2. Classification (NCBI taxonomy): domain Eukaryota; kingdom Metazoa; phylum Chordata; order Ceratodontiformes; family Ceratodontidae; genus Neoceratodus; species Neoceratodus forsteri. The sequence continues at coordinate 386,808,990 of CM057457.1, read as the reverse complement.
TTCCTACTCCCCATTATTTATTACTTAGGTTATTTGCATGAAAACAGGGTCTCTGCTCCTGAGGAATTAATCTATTCCTGCTGCTATTTTCTCCCTGCCTGAAGACCTAGAGCACTGCTTGTGACCTCACAGTTACTTCCATGGCAACAGCCTGTGATGTCACAGCAGAGGATTATGACTAGTGTTGCTCGGATAGTGCCGCCGTGGATCTGCCAGTGATCTGGGCTAGTGGCACTATTCAAGTGGGATCTGGCCTGGAATCCAGCTGAATATGGAGGTCATATCCTGGGTTGTATCCTGTGTTATCTGGTGCTGGATTTAGGGATCCAACGCCGGATCCCTGGATCCAGCCATCGGATAACGCGGGATCCAACAGCTGGATCCACAGGCAGATAGGGGTGGTATCTGGCAGATCCACTATTCTGCCGCAAAGGGCAGGTATTTTGTGGATCCGGATTGGCGCAGATCCATCCGATCACCACTAGTTATGACTTGAAGTAAGGAGTAAGCTACAGAAGCAGATGAACTCAAAATGAACTCTAAAGGACAAAGATCATATAGTCATACACATTTCCTTAATGGAATGCAAGCAGAATTGTACCTAATTATTGCGTTTTCAAAACTTTGCTTTGAGGCGTCAGTAGCTCTTTAATAACTCAGTACTCACAAAGCATAGGACAGCAGTGCTGAGTGCTGGCGCCCAGCACGTTTTGCCATCCACAACGTGGCACCACGTTCAACACACTCTCGCTAGGCATCGCTGAGGGGCATTGCCACTCTAGTCTTTCTTTTGTGTTCTGTGCTTAGGGAAGATTGCTCCCCTGCAAGCTAATCTGTGGCCAACTTCACAGCGCCACATCAGCTCCACCTACCCTTCCTCCAAGCACCCACATGCTCACATGCTTTGTGGCACTGGTCATGCACCCTCACATGTGCACTGATGTGGCTAAATCCACCAATTGGGAATTTCAGAGAGGTAGGGTAGGTGAAGCTGAAGGTGGAGCTAGAACCTGCCCGGATCAGCTCACAAGAGTGCATTGTTGATTTAGATATTATCAAGTTTTGAGCTTTGTGCTCACAGAACTTGGAGAAAGGTAACTGAAAAGTTAAATTATGCTTAAAACCCTAATTGTGTGATTTTACCGCAACAGGCACAATGACAGCCTTTTGTGCAGTTTCCCTTTAAATAAAGAAAAGCTGAGCACCCTCATACAGACATAGACTTTGTCGGCAGAAAAGGACCGACTGGTCCACCCAGTCTATGGGTGCCTAGTCAACATCCACAGACTCTATCTTGCCCCTCCCCCATTGTAGTATACTCATGTGTTTATTTCATGCATGCTTGAAGCCCCCAATCAGTCTAACCTCCACCTCTTCAGTTGGCCATCTGTTCCAGACTTTTACCACCCTTTCAGTGAATAAATGTTTCCTCACATCTCTCCTGAACTCCCCTCAGCTTCATCACATGCTACCTGATCTTGGTGCTGGTCCTCATTTGAAAGTGACTCCCTATCTGCATGCACCCTGTTAACCCCTGTGAGGAACTTCTAGGCCTTAACCATGTCACCCCTCTCCTCTCTTTCACGGTGTACATGTTGAGATCCTCCCGACATCCACCTAACCCCTGAATCTGCATCCTCCCAGATGACTATCCTCCTGCAGCTGGACCCTCCACCAGCATCACCCTTCCCACCCACTCCTGCCAACCAGTCTCCCTGCAGCAGAGACATCCCCTCAGCTGACACACTCCTGCAGCTGGACACACCTTCAAAACCCCAGCCCAGCATCCCCTAGGCTGAATACACTAAGGAGCTCAGCCCCACCCATCCCCTGACTAGCCTCCCCAAATGACCACCTACCAGAACAGTCTCTCCCCAGATGACCACACCCTGTGCTGCTAGACCCTCCCTTTCCTGCACACAGACCAGAACTCCATGACAAATCAGAGCATACCACACAGGCCCAGAAATCACACTCCACAACTTTACTGTACAGAGATTGTAAGGTGTTTTCAGAGGGATTATCTATATAAATCTGATTAAATCTCCAGTACACATGACACACACATTATTTTTTGTAGTGTATGGTCCCAAGAAAAAGGGAAAACGGCTCCTTACTGTTCGATACATAGTCACCACCGCAGTCCTTCCCTTACCGCTGCATGCATCCCTCGGTTCCCGAGTGTAAAAAAAGGCACGCACATGTGCAGACCGATCCCTGTTGTTAACAACATAACGACATCACGTCGATAGTATAATAACAACCTTAGGAAACATGATTTCCTGTTAACAGCGTCACCATACATTATATGCATTGTAATGACTAATGTCCATTCTTCTATGTAATGTATCTTGCCTTTTGTTGTAATTTTCACCTTTGTTATTATGTTCATAATTCGATGATTATCCTTGTCTTTGCTGCACCTTTACATAGTTTGGTATTTTACCTTTGTAACCTCCCGGCAGAGACAGCACTAGATAGAGCACAAAGGGAAAAAGTTGCAGCCTGCCCAGGAATGACCCATTTTCCACGTGTCAGTGGGTCCCCACTGGTGCACCTGTCTGCGACAATAGATGAAAGATGAAAAGTCAACAACAGGAAAGCAATTTTACTTGACAAGTTTAAGCTTCTGTACTGGTGAAATTTATACTTCTGATTAGGTTTTGACCCAGTTGTCTCTCATTTCGACCCACATTTTTTTACACCAGTGGGTCTAATTTACTAACATCCTAAAACGCCAGCAGAATAAGCCTAATGGTCTCTCCAGACTGCTCGATTTTCAGCACCCACACTGAGGGCTGATTTTGGTGCCCCCTTGGGTTATACTGTTCCCAGTCCCAGATGTTCCACCTGTATTGGACCTGGTCAGATTTACCTTCCCCCTGTACCTGTCCCATCCCCTCTTAAACCCGTCCACAGTCTCCACCTCTATCAGCTCCCTGGGCAATGCATTCCATGGCTCCACCACCCTTTTAGTAAAATAACATCTCCTCCTCCTCCTCCCTCTGAGCCTGCCCCTTCCAGCTTACACCCGTGACCTCTTGTTGCCCCACCCTCTTTCCTTTGGAGCACCCTGACTGGGCCTCCTTCATTGATCCAATTCATGTACTTAAAGACCTCTATCATGTCCCCCTGTCCCTACTCTCCTCTAGGGTGTACATGTCAAGCTCCTTGAGCCTCTCCTCATAGGTCCTCTCCCCCAGGCTCCAGATAATTATGACTGCCCTCCTTTGGACCCTCTCTAGGAGTGCAATGACCTCTTTAAATGTGGTCTCCAAAACTGTACACACACTTTAGATGTGACCCAACCAAGCAGCTGTACAGTGAAGGATCACTCAATTTTCTGGAGGTAATCCTGGGGATGTATCCCAGCATCCTATTTGCCTTGCTGCTGCTGCCTCCCTCAGGTCTCTAAGTTGTTCATTTTGACATCTACCACTACCCCAGCCCTCTCACCCTCAGTGACTTGAATCATGTCCTCCCAGGTATACCCCTGGCCCGGGATTTCTGACCCCAGGTTGCAGAACCTTGCACTTCCTCATTGAATTTTAGTTTCCATTTTCCTGACCACCTTTCCAGAGCCTCCAGGTCCTGCCCGCCACCCTCCCTTTCTCCCCATCCACCACTGCACCCAGCTTGAGTCATCTGCAAAGACCATCTCACCCTGATCCCCTCCTGATTCCTGAGATATAGGCACTGAACAGGAGTGGCCCCAGCACTGACCCCCGAAATCGCACAATGTCACCTTTGGGATGAGGCTAATCACTCCAACCACCTTCTGAGTACGCTCAAAGAGCCATTTCCTATCCATCTTAACAACTGTCTCCCTACCCCTATTTCCTTCAGCATAGCCAGCAGGCGATTGTGGGGTACCGAATTAAACACCTTGCTAAAGACCAGAAAGAGGACATCCACTGGCCTACCCTGGTGCAGGGCCCTCATCACCCAGTCATAGAATTCAACAAGATTTGTCTGGCACGATCTTCCCGTGACAAAGCCATGCTGCCTATCATCCAAGTACCCAGTTTGCTCCAGTAACTCCCCTAGCCTTTCCTTGACAATACCCTCCATCACCTTGCCAACTACTGATGTCAGGCTAACGGGCCTGCAACTTTCTGCCCCCTTCTTGATCCCTCTTGTGGATCAAGCACGACATGGGCCAGTCTTGGGGTACCCACCCAGTCCTCAGAGAGATGCTGAACGCCCACCAGAGGGACTGCCAGGACATCCGCCAGTTCCCTCAGCACTCTGGGATATATCTCATCTGGTCCAGGTGCTTTCTCATCTGAAGGAACCTGAGGGCCTCCCTTATTCTCTCTACTGGGATTTCAGCCTCCACGTCCTTCCCCCTTTTCACTCTACCCTGCTGGACCCACCTGTCTGTGGTGGCTACCTCTCCCCAGACCCATCAGGGCCCCTGGTCTGTACCGGTCCCACCTCTGTTGGCTCCCGCCCCTTACAAGACATAGCCCTCCACCCCCGGTAAAAACTGAGGCAAAGTACTCATTTAGGACTTCTGCCTGTTTGACCCATTATTTGAAACCCCTAGCGCTGTCACTGCCTCCCAGATCGTACCTGTAACTAGGCATTTTTTGTCTAGTATGCTTACCTGGTAACCAAAAGCTAAAACAAATAAACAGTGGTACCAGCCCTACACTTGACTGTTGGGCCCTCTGTGCTTAGTGTTCCCTTTAACTTATCTCTAAGTGATGGAAAGCAGGGACGACTAAGCAATCTAAGTGTAACCCCTACGTGGCGCTATCCCACAGGCAACTACCTCTACCTGCTTGGCTAGCAGCAGGTTAAGGGGCCTAGGTTCTGCAACGGGTGCCTCCACCCGGAGGGCAGGGTTGGTAGTGGTCAAACTAACCTAGGCACAGCCCTCTGGGACACCGTAACCACGCTCTTTCTCTTCTAGTATCTGAGCAATATAAATAACCACTTTCATAGCACCCTTGTACACCATAAGTAACTATACTGTTTGCATCTTACACCACCAGGGCTGGTTCCTTCTGTCTGACCCTGAGGACCCCCTGTAAAACAAGGTTATACAGCAACAGCAACAGTACAGTACTCTTGGCACAAACTGGAACCTCAGTCTGTGTTAAATGTAAAAAGTCAGATCTGATTTATTCAGGGATTTGAACAAGAGGCGAATCAGGTTGATTTTCGCTTAAAGGCATATTAATCAAACAGTTATGCATGTGCTTTTAAGTCCCCACACAGTCACACCTCTGGTGACTCCAGGAAGATGATGGGCTAGCCAGGAACGTTGCAGCTGGTTGGGGCCCTGTGATGGAAGAAAGCAACATGCACAACACACACTATTTGTAATCCGGAGCCGGAGGGCTCAGTTCACGAAAGGAAAAGCAACCAGACAATCAGATGACAACACTTTAGATTTAGTTGTTGTTGCAGGGAGCTACCCTGATATTTACTCATGATACCCAATACTGGACACAAGCAACACAGAATCGAGACTGCAGGTTGTTGAGCTGAAGTGCCCAGAGTAGCAGGGCCCACATGAATCACCAAGGCATCATCCCTGTTCAAGTGTTGAGCAGAGGACTGATCTCAGGCAGGTCTCTCATCGATGGCTTTCTCTGTGCAGTGGGTAGTTGGGCTGGGCCAGTGTGGCAAGGCCCAGGCCCAATGGAGATGATTTTGGATTCAGTCTGTGGGGCTGGATGCAGCTTCCAGGAAGCAGAATACAGTTCAAACCACAGTGGGGAATCAAATCGCAACCCACTAGCAGCACACAGCACATTTACATGTAAGAAAATTCTAATGCAGCTTCCAGCAAGCAGAACACAACTCAGACCACAGTGGGGAACCAAATCACAACCCACTGTAAGCACACAATACATTCACATGTAAGGAAATTCCACTGTACCAGGCAAAAGACTTTTCGGTCACAGTTACAGAGTATCTGCACAATCCAGGGGTTCAGAGGTGGCTGGAGGTCCAGACAGGCCAATCTCATTCAGCAAAATCAGTCTTCTTCAGGTAGGAGCCGTCACAATTCAGTAGCTTATTCACTCCCCCAAGTTCGGATTCAGTCCAAAAAGGCACAAATCTCTAAAGGAAAGCAGGCAGGCAGGCATGCAGGCCAAACTCGACCTTCCATTAGTTCTCCCGCGCAATCCACTATGGATTGCTGCTGAACTACCTTAAGCTGTTACTTCTTCACCTCCCAACTTAGATCTGAAACTAGCTGCAAGCAGCTTAGGAATTTCCCCAAGATCCAAAGAGGTTCGGTTTGCTGATCTGTCTGTCAGTCACAACAGGGCTCCTCCAGGTTATTTTAGGTGCCAAATCAAAACTATAACTCTACAAGTTTTGATCCCACCAAGCCCCTGTAGCAGGCTCCATTTTAGTCCTAACAGTACTGTTTGGCCCATTCTGACAGTCCCAGGCCAAGTTGGTGGAGACAAACAGAACAGTCCTTGCTGCACAGAAGGCAAATTAGAACAACTGCATATATTATTACTACTCTAATGATCAGCAACAAGCAATGCCTTCTAAACAGAGCTCCCTTAGATTAAGATTGCAATCCAGGCCGCTCTTAAAGAGACAGTACACTGAGGCTACAAGGAACTCTCGGCATACATTTAATCTACTAGAACACAGAACACCGTCTGGCAGTGAGCATTTAGGCAAGCTCAAGGAAGACTTTTCAGGAACCCTCATTTGTAGGGGTTATATATGGTACCAGGCAAAGATTACAATATCGTGGTATTATTAACTCAGCTCTAAATGGTGGAGTGTAGAGAAACTATGGAATATGTGGAGATAGATGGAGATTAGAAAATCAGGGCAGGACTGACTATCTGTCAAGTGTTGATTGCAGGACAGCTAAAGCATGCATGGTAATTGGAGGAAGAAAGATTACAAAATCAAGGTAGAATTATCTCAGCTGTAGAGACAGACTGCAGGAGAGTAATGTTGCTCGGATAGTGCTGGTGTCCGATCTAGGATCAAGCAAATGGATCCGTGGTTGATCCATCGGATCAAACTTGATAGCTGGATCTGGTGATCAGATCCATCGGATCCACCGCCATACCTGGATCCAATGGTTGGATCCATCGGATCCCTGGCCAGATCCATCGGATACTCACAGTGAATCCTGGCAGGTCGAATCCTTGGTTGGATGTCTATGCCATCTGAGGCTATATGATATCCAACCAAAATGATGGTATTCAATGGTATCCAGATTTGTAGGATACTATCTAAGCAACACTACAGCTAAGGAATGTATGGTACCAGGCAATGATTACAAAATCACAACAGAATTATATCAACTATAAATGGTGGAGTGGAGAGATAAATGATGAATGTAGAGAATAGCTTGGCAGAAGACACCAGGAGAAAGGACAGCTGTGAGACTGAATTTCTCTGCTGGGACTAAAGTAGAAAAACTTTTGTACTTGGACCTTTAATTTAGGGTAAAAAAAAAAACTAACATACAAAACGAAAAAAAAAAAGTGTGTGTTTGGGTTAACTGAACTGAATGGGTATCTGAAGAGTTATCTCGGTGTAAATCTCAGGTGACTGACAGGACTTAACTGCTGTGAGGTTTAAATTACTTGAGAAAGATCTGTAGTAGGGGAGGCTAGCTAGAAGGCAAGCACTTTAAAGACTGCCTTACAAAGATTCTGCTAATAGCTTGGCAGAAGACACCAGGAGAAAGGACTGCTGTGTGACTGAACTTCTCTGCTAGGAACATATTACCCTCCTTCCCTCCACTCTAGCCCCCCAAAGCTAGTTCTATTTTTTATAAGTACAGGATTTGACGGATAACAGGAACTTCCTGTTTAGGGGCAAGGAAGTAGTGATCACAGAACCACCAAGGACCCACCATCCTAGAAGGGCAGAGTAGCTCTCCAGCTCCTCTAGCTGCTGGAGGTCTGCCCTGAGCAAGTAAGTGGTCTAGTGAGAAATGTAGATATTCCTGTCTCAGAACTGGACAATCAGGAGCTTAAAGGGCACAGGCAGAAAGTAAGGAGAGAGAGAAAAAAACAGAGGAAAGAGTAAGGATTGCAAACAGTTAAGAGGCCAGAAAGAAATATGATTGAGTGGTGCAGTGCAGTGGCTGTGGAGCAACAGTCTTCGGGAGATGTTCTGGAGGATGCGGTGTTGTCCCATCTGCAGGCACTCTCTGGGCTGAGGGAGGAGGTTGCTCATCTCCAGGCTGAGTTGGCCAGGATTTGTGGGGCCTCCTCTTCCATCCAGGGACCACCAGTGCCACTGCTGTTGCCTCAGAGGTTGCCAAGAAAGAGCAGCGGTTGGACCACAGTCGGCTCAGGGAGGGGGAGGGTGAGGGTGGTGGAACAGAGGTGCATCCCTCCAGATGTACCTCTCCACAATTCCTATGCCATTCTGACAAAGTTTGGTTCCTCTATGGAGGCACCCACAGTGGAGACCAAGGAGGATGCTGGGAACCTCCATAAAGGAGACCCACAGGAGGGTGGCAGGGGACCCTGCAGGGGAAGAAAACAACTCCTGGTGGGGGACTCCATGTGTTAGGAAGGTAGAAATGGGGAGAAAGGGAGAGGAGGTATGGGTGCCTGCCTGGCGCCATGGCTGGAGAGGACAGGGAGCGAATCCTCAGGACTGCCAGAGCAGCTGCACAGGGGAGGGAGCTGGATGTCATTGTCCACCTAGGGACAAATGACCTGGCTAAGAAAGGGATTAGAGAAGTGCAGAAAGAGTTTGTGGAAGGGGCCTTAGTCAAGTAGCACGCACGGTAACCTTCTCGGAGGTGCTACCCATCTATGGCATAGGAGAGGCTAGGGTGTTCCGCACCATGGGATCTAATCAGTGGTTGAAAACTACTGTGGAGCTCAGGGATTTGGCTTCATTGGGGACTGGGGTCCACCTGGAGTGATGCAAGCCTGTACTGCATGATGGGCTGCATCTGTCCGGAGGGAACCAGAATCCTAGGTGATAGGTTTAAATGCTTTATTTGCAAGCTTTAAACTATCCAGGGGGAGTGCACTGAAAGGGCAGGAAAATCCAGCCCCCAAAATAATCATGGCAGTAGTGCGAAACACCAACATAGTGGTGTCGATAGGGAGAAGGGCAGGGAAAATGGAGAGAGTGACAAAAGGCAAGAAGGGATGGGGCAAAGGAGTAAGGCCACCAGGAAATGGAGGTAAAGAGTACCAATGCTCAGAGTCTGGGGCAACAAGTCCCTGAGCTGGTGGCCTTAATGGAAGAGGATGCCTGGATATCGAGTAGTCACAGAAACATGGTACACAGAGAACCATGACTGGGATGTTAACATACCAGGCACATACTACAGGAGAGACAGGCAGGGAGAAGAGGGGGATGAGTAGCTCTATGTAAAGGAAGGGATAAAGCAATTAAACAAAAGAGTAAACAGGGAGCAGAGGAGGCACTGTGGGTCACCTTGAGACTGGAAGGGCACCACAATCCGCATAGGGTTGTACAGACCCATGTCAGGGGAAGGAATGGACAAGGATATGACAGGGCATCCTTAGAATGGCAGAGAAAGGGGAGATACTGTTGATGGGAGACCTGAATATGCCAGATGTTAACTGAAGCACATTTGTGCAGCCCCATCCAAGAGGAGCTATTCTTGATGCCTACAGGTGACAGGCATTGAGACAGCTAGTTTGAACCCACTGTGAGGAGCAATCTAGACCTTGTACTCAAACGGAGGCAGTGAGAGGATCTCAGATCTAGAATTGGGTTGCTATTTGAGGACAAGTGACCATCAAACAGTGTGGTTCACGGGGGCGGCGCAGCACGTACAGCAGAACAGCAGCATCATAAACAGCTCCTGAATCGAATTCTATAATTATTAAAACCCCTTTAACCATCGGAATTAACCCTAATAAACGGTACCACTCGAAAGAGGATCCCTCTAAATATAAAAATGGGTAATCCTCGTAAGGACAGAGGTGGAGGCACAGGCACTAAAACAGCTGGTTCATCTCAGCATTCAAGAAATCTTACCAAGATGCAGGCCACACCACAACAGGAGTCCGAAGAAACAATGGCTTCCTTAGGCCTTAAATTGAATAGACTGATTACATCGGTGTCCGATCTGAATAACAAGATAGATTCTTTTGGAACGAGAGTTACAGTTATTGAAAAGATCGTGGAGGACTTGCAGATCGAAGTTGGGGACATTAAGAAGCAGACTGAAGCATCGTCGGCAGCAGCATCACTGCTGGTTAAGGAAAATACGCACTTGAGGGCCAGGCTTGAGACTCTCGAAAATCAGGCCTGCTCTTCGCACATTCGAGTACTAGGCTTGCCAGAGGGAATCGAGGGGCCACCCTTGATGTTTATAAAGGAATGGCTGGTGAAAAAACTAAGCCCCAGAAGCTCAAGAAACCTCATTTGACTTACAAAAAGTGTATAGAATTACCCCTCGAGGACATCGAGAAGACACAGAAACACCACGTACCCTGTTAATTGTAACAGATGGAATAGGCACAAGAGATACGATCCTCCGATATGCTCGTCAAGCATGTCCTATTCTACAGGATGACCGAGCTATCTATCTATTCCCAGATATCAGCTACGCCACCCGCGCCAGACGGAAAAGGTTTGATGGAATCAGAAAACAGATTAAGCAAGCGAATATTACTCATTCAATGGTATTTCCAGCTCAGCTGAGAATAGTGCACAGGAGGAAAATATGGGTGTTTTCAGACCCTACTGAGGCTGGCAAGTGGGCCACATGTTTCGTTGAATCCAGTCAGAAACGACGAAGAGATCGTGGCGAGGAATCCAGCGAGTCAGAAGACCATGAGGATGGCTGAGGAAAGCATGGACAGGTCAGAACTTGAATTTATTTTCTAAGACATTTTATACTCGGAATTGACTGTTAGAAACACAAGGCTTACGATTGCCTTTACAATAACTGTATTTGATGGGGAGAAGCATTTAATTTTATGCAGCCTATTTAGGTGTTACAGGGTTGTAATAATTACTCTGCACAGTACAATCAATGCTGCCGGTAATAGTGCCTTTGTCCACCTGTTTTTTTCTTTTTAAGGGGTGTAGTAGTTAGATTGGATGAGGCTGGGGATGCTGCCTTTATTGTCTTGTTGTAATTAGACTTATAGTTATATAGTGTGACAACAATAGTCCCAGATCAGGACGCTTTTGTTTTCTTGGACATTAAATCCTAGTTCTTAGAGAGCTTAAATAGTCACACTGCTCATGGGCTCATATAGGTAAGCTTTAATACACCAATGTACTTGTAAGTGAAATGTTTAGTAACCCCTCCTATGGTATCAAAATATTTGGGAACCACTAATCCTACGATTAATGAGAGAGTTTATTTCTCTCTCTTTGCCTTGTATCAATACCTTTGGTATGTCCTAAATATGGTAAAACTATCTGTAAGATGATATGAGATAACTTAAAAAATAAAGTATAAAAAAAAAAACAGTGTGGTTCACGTTAAACTCAGCTACAGAGTCAAGCTATACAAAAGTGAGGGTACTGGACTTTAGGAGGGCTGACTTTGGCAAGATGGGAGAGTGCCTCAGAAAAGCACTAGCAAACAGGCTAAAAGGAGGGGAGGAGCAACAATGGGGAATTATCAAAACTGCCATCACAGAGGCAACAAGCCTTTGTGTGAAGCAAATAAACAAATCATAATGAAAGAAAAGCTACTATGGTTCTCAAAAGAGGTGGCTGTGAAAGTCAGGAAGAAAAAGATAGCATTCTGGAAGTATAAAGAAACACAGAAGGAGCAGGACAGACAGCTGTACCAGTTAAGGTAGAAGGAAGCAGGGAGGGAAGTCAGAATAGCAAAGGCCCAAATTGAGGAAAAGATAGCCAACTCAGTTAAGAAGGGGATAAAACCTTTATAGGTACATCAGCGAGCGAGACAGACAAAGAGAGGACAGTGAGGCTGAATAGAATTAGCAGTGGGTGGGCAGAGGGACAGTGAAAAGCAGGAATACTGAATGAATATTTCTGCTCAGTATTCCTAAAGAGGAGGGGAAGTGCCTAATCCAATTAACAGAAGCACTCTTGATAGGGGAGTCGATCCAGTCCTTTCACAGAAAAAGGGTTCTGCAAGAACTCCTAAAACTGAAAGGTGGACAAAGCAATGGGTCCTGATGGAATTCACTCCAGAATTCTAAAAGAATTAAGGAGGAACTAGTGAAACCACTGGCTACTCTTTTTAATAATTCATGGGAGGATGGTGTGGTACCCGAGGACTGGAGGAAGGTGGACATGATTCCCCTTCACAAAAGTGGGACCAAGATAGAGGCAGGAAACTACAGACCTGTCAGCCTGACCTCTGTGGTAGGGAAAGTGATGGAGTCACTTCTGAAGGAAAGAACAGTTGAGTACCTAGAGGCCAGTGGAGCACAGGAGCCAAGGCAGCATGGGTTCACAGCGGGAAGGTCATGTCAGACAAATCTAATAGATTTCTTTGGCTGGGTGACCAAAGTAGTAGACCAGGGAGGGGCTGTAGACATGGACTGCCTAGACGTTAGCAAGGCATTTGACACAGTCCCACACAAAAGATTAATAGTCAAATTAACCAGCCTGGGAGTGGGTCCCAGGGTGGTAGCCTGGGTAAAACACTGGCTGGACAACAGGACATAGAAGGTAATTGTAAATGGAGTCCACTCTGAAAAAGAGGGGTTACTAGTGGGGACACGCAGGTTCAGTATTAGGTCCAGTCCTTTTAATGTCTTTATCAGTGACATTGCAGAGGGACTGAAGAAAAGTATGCCTTTTTCAGATGACACAAAGATCTGCAACAGGGTTGATACACAAGGAGGTGTGGAAAGGATGAAAAGGGATTTGGCAAGGTTGGAGGAATGGTCAGAAGTATGGCAGCTAGGATTCAATGCAAAGACATGCAAAATAATGCACCTGGAAAACAAGAACCCAGGGAAGAATACACAATGGGTGGGAGGTAGTAACAACAAAAGGAAAGGGACCTGGGGTAATCATATCAGATGATCTTAAGGTTAGCAGCAATGTGAGAAAGAAGTAGGGAGGGCTACGGGTATAACAGGATGTATAGGGAGAGGCATCATCAGCAGAAAACGGAAGTTGTTATCCCTCTGTACAGACAGTTGGTGAGACCCCCATCTGGAGTACTGTGTCCAGTTCTGGAGACCCCATCTCCTCAAGGACATAGACAGGATAGAGACAGTCCAGAGGAGGGCAACTAAAATGGTGCAGGGTCTGCAAGAGAATCCATATGAGGAGAAACTAAAGGAGTTTAATATGTATACCCTTGAGGAAAGAAGGGAGAGGGAGGACATGATAGTTCAAGTTCAAGTTCAAGTTTATTGCAGGAAAACTCCATTGAGCAAGCTCATTCACAAGGAGGTCCTGTGACATAAACACTTAAAGTACAAACACAGATAGGTAATAACAGTATATACATGAAATACATGTTACATGATACAGGCTGGATATACATACAAGGGTACCACATAGGGTGACCGCAGGTGGTAAACATTGATATGAGACAGGGAAGCGACTTATAGGTCGCATACTGATAAATGAAACATGATGACTGGTGTGATTTGATTTAATCAAATCAAATCAAATCAAATATACAGTATTTTGGCAGCTAGAACAAACAACAGTCTACAACTGATATGGGAGGGAGGAGAGATTTGATAGAGTAGCAGTGGAGCGTAAGCAAAGATAAAGCCAGGAGTAGAAGGAAGGAAAGCAGTTAATATGACAAATCAATTATACCTTACCAGTGGATAAATATGGCACACATGGTGAAGGAGAGACTTAATGACAGTTACAGGTGTGTCTTTATTTTGGCTGAACTTAGCAACTTGTAGAAGTTTATTGAAACTGTGCTAGTTAGTTTCAGTATGGTTTGTAATTGGTTCCAAATGGAGGGAAGGGCATATGCAACAGCACGTTTACAAAAGGAAGTCACGGCCTTGGTATGTCAAGCATAATAAAGTCAGATTTTCTAAGCAGTATGCACTATGTGAGATACTAATAAGGGAAGAGAGATAGCTTGCGATTTCTGCAGGAGCAGTTTAAGAGTCCATAGCCCAGCATGGAGCAGGCGCTAGAGTAGTAAGGATGTCCAACCAACAGCTGCATATAAGTCACAGTGGTGCAATACGTAAGGAGTTGGTAATGAACCGTAACGCACGGTGATAAAGGATGTCCAGTTTACTTAGATTTGCAAGAGTGGTGGAGGAATAGATTACATCGCCATAGTCGAGTAGGGGGAGAAAAGTGGCCTGTACAAGCTTGTTTCGAGTTTCAAGGGGGAAAAGGGGCCTATTTCTGTAGAAGAAACCCTAACCTTGCTTTTAACCTTCTAGAGACATCTTCGATGTGGTCACTGAAAGATAATTTATTGTCGATCCAGATACCTAGATATTTAAATTTGGTTATAACTTCCAGAGGCTCGTTTAGCGTGGTGACAATGAAGTCTTGGGCAAGAGTATTGGGGGTGCCTGAGACAGCACTGCGAGAGAATATCATCACTTTAGTCTTCTTGGCATTGAGCAGAAGCTTTGCCTTTATTAAATTATGCTCAAGTTGTGCGAAGTCCGCTTGAAGCACTCCCTTGACTTCAGATAACGATGAGCCAGAAGTATACAACACAGTATCATCTGCAAAAAAGTGCAGATTGGACGTAGATATGTTAGCATCTAAGTCATTGATGTACAGAGAAAACAAGATAGGGCCTAAGATGGATCCTTGGGGGACTCCTCTTGCAACTGGCAAGGCAGCAGAAAAGCCTTCCGCCTTTACTTTTTGGAATCTTCCAGTTAGGTAGCTAGAGAACCACTGGGTGGTATGGTATGTGGCACCCAACTTTGCAAGGCAATTGACTAATAGTTTGTGATCAACAGTATCAAAAGCTTTGCTGAGGTCCAAAAGACTGCACCAGTTACCTTCTTAGCATCTATAGCAGAGATCCAATCATTGGTTACTTTTGCTAGTGCAGTGATTGTGCTATGATTAGCCCGGAAGCCAGATTGAGCTGGGTTAATGAGAGAGAAGGTTTCAAGTGAGATTTTAACTGAATATGGATCAGTTTTCGAGAACTTTAGAAAGGATAGGCAATAGAGATAGGCCTATAGTTTACATCGCATGGGTCACCAGATTTAAATAGAGGAGGATATGTGCTGATTTCCAGGGACTGACACAGCAGCAGATGTAATGGAAGGATTGAAGATGTGGAGAATTGGGGCAATGAGATGGGCATAGCCTGACCTTAGGAAAAAGGTTCACAAGCCATGCGTCCCTCGCGCTTTTTTGGTGGTCTAAGTTAAGAGAATCTTCTACTTCTTTATAAGTTATCTTGTGCAGTTGGAAGGGACTGGTGCAGGACTAGATGTGGCGGGAGGGGTATGCTGGCTCACACGCAGCACCAGCATTAGGTGACGAGTCAAAAGCTAATCCAGCTGTGGCAAAGTGGGAGTTAAGTTCCTCCAGGATTGAGGACTTGTTTTCCACAATCTTGCCACTTGCATTATCTTTGTTGGGACAGAGAGGCCATGGGCCGTCCTTCTATAACACTGATAGTCTTCACATATTTTATGAGGGTTACCTTAGCTTGTTCAAGAGTAGAAATATAATAGTTAGCTTTAGCAGAGCAAGTTTTTTCACACAGTTATTCCTGGCTGTTCTAAAGGCCTGCCAATCCAAAATTTTTTGAATGTCTAGCTTTAGCCAGAGCTATATCTCGAGCTATAAGGGCTGCCTTGAGATCCGAGGTGAACCAGGGTTGGAATTGTTCCGCACCCTTTACTTTGATGAAAGGCGTGCTTATTTATTATTGTAGTGAGTTTGTCATTAAGGATGCAAGCTGCCTTGTTGACATCTTTGGCTAGGTAAAGATCTTGCCATCTGATCATGCTCAGGTCAGATAGGAAGTTTACTGCACTGAATTTGGCGAAAGGATCTTTTGTTATAAAGATGGGTTGAGGCCGGCCTTAATTTGAGATCTTATGCAAGCAACAATTCCATGATCGCTCATAATCGTTGTGAAACACTGCCAAATGAGATATTTTGTGTGGATGGGTGGTTAGTACCACATCTAGAATGGAACTGTTGGCAGTATTTAGAGTGTTGTTCCTAGTAGGTTCTCTGACTAATTGCCCAAGACCTAGCTATCACAAAGGGATTTGAGGCCATGTGATTTAGGTGACAGCCAGTCCATATTTAGATCTCTAGAAATATTGTTTCAGTTTTGCATCTACGAACATGGTTTCAAAGATTAAGGACTTCATCACCACCAGACGGGGTCTATAGCCACCTAGGATAGTGATACATTCCGAGGAGGATGAAATCGGCCCGAAAACTAACTCAAATTCCTTGGCTAGAGATTGCAACTAATATTGGTGACCAAGTACTTAGATTTGGCATAGATAACCACACCCCCCGCCTAGACTCTCTATCTGCTCTAAATAAATTGCAGCAGTGCAGTGATATTTGTTGATCAGTGTTCGTTTTTTAACCACGACTCAGTAATTATGATGAGGTCTGGGTTAACGTGTGCAGCACCAGGCTTGCAGCTGTACAAGTTTTTAGGCAGGCTTAAATGTTGACACATCATTTTGAGACCTGTGGCCTCAGCAAAATCGATAGGCAAGGTAAGTTGTAGGGGGGGGGCCAGGGTTGAGATCCACATTTCCTGAGCAGAGAAGAAGCAGAAGTATAACTTTCTTTAAGGAGCTTATAAGAATGGAGACTGCTTTTTTATTTCTTTGCGGCAACCCATATCGTGCTGCGAAAGAGGCGGCGCCACTGATAGAAACTTTTAAATACCTCAGTGGAATCAACAAAGTCCAAGAGGGTAGCATCTTTCAGAAAAAGAGATGTGCAAGAACAAGGGGACACAATTTAAAGATAGAAGGAGGCGGTTCAGAGGCAATGTGAGGAAGTATTATTTCACAGAGAGGGTAGTGGATGCATGGAACAGCCTTCCTGAGGAGGTTATGGGGTCTAAAACTGTGGGAGAATTCAAGAATGCATGGGACAGACACAAGGCAATTCTTGTGGGGGGTAGGAAGAAATAGGCTGTTGGTTAACTAGGATCTGCGGCCTATCCTGTAGGTAGGGAAATGGGCAGACTAGATGGGCCTAGCGGTCCTTATCTGCCATCAAAGTCTATGTTTCTATGTGTAATCCCCCCCACCCTCTATGTGGGACTTACCTCTCTGAGCTTTAGCCTGTTGATGCCCCACTGTTGTTGTCCTCTGCCTCTGGTCCCCTGCACAGCTGAATGGGACTGGAAGGCTATCCTCAGGGTCCCCTGGTGGGATTTGGGCCAGGGTTCCTTCCAGATGCTGTGCAGCAGCTGCTGCTGGATCTCCCTGTTCCTCATCCCTATGGTGATAAAGGGGTCGAGGTCCTTTCTGCAGTTAGCACCTCACGGCACTGTGGCGGATGTTCTGCCAGGTACAGGGATAGTCCTAGGGCCAGACCAGGCGGTAAACCAAAACTGCCGCGCATGCTAAGTACTGCGCATGCGTGGCCCTAAGTCTTAAAGGAGCCTCGACTCCCTAAAAAAGTATGTGGCAGAGCAGCCATAATTTAAAAGGTTTCCCGGCTCCTGGGCAGGCAGCGGAGTTGGGATACAAGTATAAAATGCCTCAGGGCATGGTATTGATGGGTTCCTGGTCCCCAAAGAGGCAGTGGGACCAGGAAGAGTATAAGTAAAATGCACATGCACACTCAGAGCCTAGAAGGCATGAAAAGGGCACCTTCTCTTCCTGGGGCCCCTACAGCCAAACAGGGTTCCCCCAAGCAAATAAAGGGTTTCCCTGGCCCAATCAGAGAAAGAGGGGCCAGGGCAGTTGATTATCTGCCCCTAAGTGGGCATATACATAAAGCGGGAGGCTGCCAAAGCATGGCAGCAGTTTTGTAAATAAACATGATGGACCCCTGTAAGTTTCCATGTCATCAGGGCTGTTGGGAAGGGGTAAAGGGCACCTTCTGTGAGCTCAGGAAAAGACTGGCCAATCAGGTGGGGAGAGAAAGGCTGCTATGTAATGGGCTGTGCCCTGGATTCTGGGAGGAATCCAGTCAAGTAATGAGAGGAGGAGACTACTTTAGGAGGGCTGCATGAGCCAGTAGGCTAGCCCTGGGTGCAGATAGGCACTCCAAGACCCCAAAGGTTTAGACTGAGTGCCTATTATTTATTTTATTTATTTATTTAAAAGTTGATAACCAGGAAAAACATCAATGAACCAAGGCTCATTTCCAGATGTGACCCGGTTTAGGGGGTATAGGAGTCAAAACAGAAAATACAGCAATGGTAATACAGTAAACAGTGAAAATGCAAACACAGGAGTTATGTACAATGTTGAGGGTACAAAGAACAAAAGAGGACAAAGTGCAAAATAAATATTTACAGTGTTTCAAAACTAACTGTGAAACAGCATATATAAAAAAATATTTACAGTGGTTCGTAGTAGATTACAAAGTAGTGTATTTACAGTGGTACTCAGCAATAAAGAGAATAAACATACTGCAGAACGCGATGGCTTGGAAGGGGAGCAGATGCAGGAGGTGAGTTGGTGGGTCTGAGCAAGTGTTTAAGTGCAGGGAAGAAGGGAGAGAGACCAGTATGGGAGTGGAGGCTGTACCAAAGGTAGGGAAATCTATAAGAGAAGGAGAGTTTACAAGCTATGGTTCGGACATGAGGGAGGGTAAAGGTGCGGACGCAGTTAGACCTTGAGTTATAGGGTGAGGAGGACGCGGGAGTGAGGAGTGAGGTGAGGTAGGACGGAAGGGATTCAAACCAGAATTTGGCAATGAAGATGGAACAGTGAGAGAAGCACCTCTGAGCAAGAGGAGAAAGGTTGTAGTGGTGGGTTAAGTGTGTGTGTCGGGGGGGGAGAGTTCAAGGTAAACCTACAGAAGGCATGGAACAGGGCATTCAGCTTGGTGAGAGAGGTGGCAGGGGCAGCACCGTAGACTGTGTTGGCATAACTGTGTGAAAGGAGGATCTATTTGACAACAAGATCACGTCTTACATTGAGGGAGAGGCTGGCCTTGTGTCAGTAGAGAAGTCCTAATTTAGGATGCAGTTTGGTGTGTAGTACACTAAAGTGGGAGGAGAAGTCAAGGGAGGGGTCAACCCTGTCACCAAGGTACAGTAATTGTATGAGGGGACATTATTGAGAAGAGTGTTAGCCACAGAGGAAAAAGACCAGTAATCAGGGAAGCTTGGCTAGCTTCTGTTTGGGGCCAAAAGTCATGACTACTGTTTTTTTGGTGTTTAATTTTAGTGAGTTATTATCAAACCAGGCTGTTACCACAGAGAAATAATTGTGGAGGGAGGTTTGGACTGCTAGTGTGGATGGACCGGACAGGAACAGGAAGGTGTCGTCCACACACATATGTATACTGGTGCATGTACAGACTGATGGAAGATTATTTATAAAAAGAGAAAAGTGTATGGGCCTAAATATAGAACCTGAGACACACCAGCGAGTATGGGAGGAGAGGGATAAGACTTTGCAAATAGACACTGACTGAGAGTGAACGGTAAAGTAGGAGCTGAACTAGGACACTGAGGTGGGGGAAAGACCAATGGAGCAGAGTTTACATAAGGGGAGATGGTGAGAAACCAAATCAAAGGCCTTTGGAAGCTCTATGAAAATAGCTAAGGTAATGAGGCCAAGATCCATGGCAGAATGGATGGCGCTGGTGAAGCAAAGGAGGGAGGAGGGAGGAGGAGGTTGAGTGAGCTTTCCTGAATCCTGAATGGAATGGGGAGAGAGTATTTGAGGTGATAAGGAATTCGTTTAGCATAGAGAGGATAGGGATTCTTGCAAAGGCAGGAATAAGGGAGATGGGGTGATAGTTTCCAGGGATGGTGGGATCCACACTTTTGAAGACAGGGAGAACTGTGGCTGATTACCTGGCTAGAAGAACAGTGGCTGAGGAGAGTGGGAGATTTAGGATGTAAGTTAAAGGGTTAACTATGAAGGGGGCTGAGATTTTGAGGAGCCTAGGGTGGAGGCCATCCGGGCTGGACTTGGAGGGATTTAGTGCATGCAGTAAGAGCTCTCAGGACTTCGGATGGCAGGATTGGGGACAGCTGAAAACCTGAGGGCTGAAGGGATGAGACAGGGGTGCAGGAGAGGGTCAGGGGACCAGAAGTAACTGCACAGGAAGTGAAATACTTATTTAGGGCTGCAGCAACGCAAGAGGGATTGGGGATTAGTGTGCCACCCTCACTGATTGAGAGAGGGGAGGTTCAGAGTGGTGGAGTAGGAATGAGCGGAGATCTTGCCAGAAAGAGGATGGAGAACTGTTTGAGGGGTACAGACACGATCTGAAAAAAAAAAAAAATCAGCTATTGCATGGCGGATACTGATGGTGCAGCTGTTTCGCAGGGTGATAGGCTTGGAAGGAGAGCTGGTTGCCTGAAGAGTTATAGCAGTGCCAAGCATGATCTCGAGCTCTACAACCGGCTAGGAAGGAAGGGGTACCCCAGGGGAGGTGGGTATGTATAACCCTTGTAGTTTGAAGCAGTGCTTGAAAGTCCCGAAAATCAGACAGTTTTTCCAACAGGGAAGTGGAATTGGACTGATCACCCATTTTCCTAGTGAGGGAATTTATATGAACTGCCATTTTCCAATTTTCAAGCCTATAAATCTTTTGGAACTGCTAGAACTTTTTGCCAGCCAGGCAGAAAAGTGATTTGAGCTGGGCTGGAGAATGTTAGACGCCCATCTGTGTTTAAGTGACTGCAGAATCTGTGTACCAGCTGGATGTCCAGGGTGGCCACAAGCCTGCTAGGTACCCTGGTCCAACGAAAGGCCCGAGGGGCAAAGACGACAAAAGGCTCATCATAGCCTTATCTCTCTTTCTGATCTGCCTCCCTACATGCTCTGCACTTCTCCTCTTCTATTATCTCCCCCAAGACAACTGTGCAGTTTCCTTATTAGTGCTGGTAATGGTCTTTCTGTAGTATCTTTTCCTCCTCAAGGTACTCTGTGGGGAGATTTTAATTATTGTATGGCTCCAGATGAGCCAATCTTTGTTTATTTTTGTTTGACAACCTGATTGTAAACTGTTGTAAAAAAATCTCTGTTGAGCACTGTATATGTGTACCACACCTTGTTAGCAAACACCTGCTTGGACACTGTTGTAAATTACGTTTATTGTACCTGTATCTGCATGTCTTTCTTGATTCATTGTTCTGTATCCTCCCGAGTCGTGCCTGAAAGTAGTCATTGTTATGGCTAGTGCACTTACCTGGTAAACAAAAACTAAATAAATAAATAAAAGGGGTCAAGAATTCTGCACCTGCTTAAAATCTCCAGCCCACAGCTGTTGTTCCCTGAGAGACTTTCTGCTGATTTCAGAGCAGTACCGCCAAGCCTTATCCTTCAACAGCACCACCCCAAAGCTTTTAGAAACTGAGCACCTCTGGGCTGCGGCCCTGAGGAGTTCTTTTCACAGTTAGTTAGCTAGATATATATAATGGGGGGGGGGGGTGAAGTCATGGGCAGGACTTTGTCAATTTGCAGGATAAGCCCAGGCAGAACATTGAAAAATTACTTGAACACTTGTTTTAGAAGCCAGTTGGGGCCCCTGACCAAGTTCTGCCAGTTCAAGTTCAAATGACTGTTGTTCCCACTGTATCCCCAGATTGTCTTCACTTTACGTCATCTGGTTGGCCACCAGCAACCCGGGTAAGGTACCCACCACAACAGATAGTAACAACTCTTAGAGCAGTTGGGGAAGCTGGATGCATGGAGGGGGTAGGGGGACAACTGTTAACCTGTTGTTTTGTGCTTTTTTCTTCCTCTTTAACCCCTACCATTAATAAAGCTGAGGTTATTTCATGTTCTAATTATTGTTCATGGTTATTGCTTGGTATGTATTACTTCTGTGTGGGGAAAAAGTTACCAGCGTTTGTGGACAACATTGGACCGCGGGTGTGTATTAGGTTATTTACGGTACCAGACACCCATAGCATTATGAAGAGCGTATCCATGTGAACAGAAGCACAGTATTGTAAACCACGCATAGACATGCACATTATTGGAATTACTGTTATTGGACAAATGTGAATTGTTGTAAATTGTAAATAGTTGCCTTCTGGTATCGGTGTCATGGAATTTGAATTAATGTTGTAACTGGGGGGCTCTGTCCCCCATACCCCCCAAATAATGTGTATTGTGGTACATTATACTGATACAGAAGCGATTCATGTTAAATTGTTGACGAGGGTGGTGCGGGTGGCAGAGCCCCCCAATTACAACAATAATTCAAATTCCATGACACCATACCTGAAGGCAGTTATTTATTAGTATACCCAGCACAGTGAAACCCATAATAATGTAACTGCCTCTGAACTTTGGGACCCCAAATAGCAGTGGTGTCCTGTGTGCTGAAGTCGGATATTGTGTTGTAATATTTTGTGATATTATCATTTTGTGAGGGTGTGCTTCCCCCCACACCACCTGGGTAAAAAATACAACTTCACTGGTGCACCCGAGGGTGTGTGGGGGGGGTGGAGCGCCCCCACAGAAAGAATAATATCATGGAATATTCCAATACATAACACCAGAAACAACACAGAACTTAAAGCATTCTTGTAAATGTACTCCGTGCTTAGCTTTCACTCTGCTCTACAGTTCCGTCATTACTAGTTTTCAGAGATTGTGGAGGACGTTGGTCTTTGCAACATGAGCACGCCCACAGCGTGTCACGTCTCCACCAGAGTATGTGGAATTTTCAGAAAAGCGCACCAGTGGACCAACATTCTCCACAAATGCCAAGTTACCTGTATGTGGGAAGGGAAAATAATATTTGTACCTGTAGGAAAGGTCACGGCTACATTGTGTAGCTTTTTATACCCCTGCCCTAGGTGGAGGCACTAAAACCTATTACTGGTATTCAGTTTGTGTACTGGACCCAAGAAAACCCAGGCCAACCCCAAGGTAGATCGGTGTGAGAGGGGACATCAGGGGGCACACAACAGAGAGAGACCCCCCCCCCCCATAAAGCTACCAACTTTCTGAGGTCTAAAACTGGGACAGTTCATCCTGATCATGACCCCCCCCCCACCGTGTCACTTCCACGGACCCTGCATGCAATCAGTTAAATTTTGCTGCTTGCTCTGGCCATGCCACCCCACAGTAACACCAGTACTAAACATTCAGATTAAAACAATACATCATTCTGCTGCAGCAAGTTCCAAACCATGATGTTCAGAAAGTTCATTAGAAGCAAACCTGCATTAAATTGTGATCAGATATTTGAGCTGCACATATTGTTCCTCCTGACAGTCCCATCCAACCCGCTTGCACTCACCTCATGTGTTGATCAAACTTCACTTCAGTGACTTCCACCACCACCCCAGATTGTTTTCACACACTTCCCTACAGCTGACCAGGTTTGGGTACCTTAGTTCTTCTCTGTCTGGAGTCCCTCTAAACTGCTGGCAGACAGATGTCCACATGTGCTTGTTTGCACTACTACCCATTCTAATATAACAGGAAGGAGCATGCTTTACTGTGCTCCCACTGACATGCTTGCAGTGCAATACAGGCCCAGGGACTGAAGTTGCAAACTGCTGTCCAGCCCGAGCAGCGCCACAGTAGTGCTCAAATAACTGTCACTCACGGATTAGCAGTAAGCAGCGAAAAAAAAAAAGGGGGGGACAAAACTGGGACAAGTAAGCAAAAACTGGGACAAAAATGACATTATGCAAAACTTGTGAGGACACTGGGACATGCTGCCTAAAACAGGGACTGTCCTGGGAAAATCAGGACAGTTGGTAGCTTTACCTTACCATGCAGAGATTATAAAATCATGATAGTTAAAGGAGAACTGCACAGAATCTGCAGGTCATTTTCCTAGTAAAATCTGTTTTTAAGAACAGGTTCACTTTCTGTTATTGTTTCATCTTTACAGGCCTCTCAGTAACCACTGTAGACATTTCTAAATTACACACTGCTGGTAAGTACCATTTTGGAACTGTATGATGCAGTTTATGTCTCTTTCCAGCCACAGACTTCTATAGTAAAACATAGCTGCATTGTGCCAACAGTAGAGCAGAGCAATGGACATAATCCACACCATACAGTTCTAACATGGTACTTGCAGCTGTGTGTAAACCAGAAACATTCACAGGGATAACTAAACAGCGTGTATAGACAAAACAATAACATACTTTGAACCACTGTTTAAAAAACGGTTTCTGCTGGAAAAACGACCTGCAGATCCAGCACAGTTCTCCTTTAAATTTCTCTCTTTATTTTTCAGCTAAAAACAACCTTTACAATAAAAAGTATCAGCACAAAGAATACATATATGATAATTACAGTTCACAATTGCAATAGATACAGTAAATCTGCAGCGATTAAAAATGCAGAAACACTCAGGCCCAGATATTCAAAGGGGTTGCGTACCCAATGCGCCCTGGTGCAATATTCAAAGGAGCAGGTTACGGGGCCCAACTCCCCATGTGCCGGAGCGTACTGGTAATGTATGCGGCACAGATGCAGGAGGTGTGTCCATACATAAGCGGCACATCCCTATATTCAGCCCAGGATGTGCAGCGCATACGCTGGCACAACCCCTTAGTGCACCTCATAGGGGGCTCAAAGTTAAGCCCATGAGGAGTGGGAACAATTCCCAGCCACCCACAGGCCGGCTGCTGTACAGCAGGGTGTAACATAGCAGCCGCCAGCCGTGGGTGCCACCCGCCCACCTAGAACACCATCCACAAGCACACACATATCCCTGGTAATCCAGTGGACCCCTCTTCCGAGTCCCTGATGCCCAGATGAATGCAAGGATAGACTTTCCCTGGTAGTCTAGTGCCCCCCACCATGTCCCAGATCACCGGAGTAAGCCCATCATGTAATTCCCTGGTGGTCTAGTGGACAGTCCCTGCCCATTGCCGTGATCGTGATACAGTGCCAGATCACATATCCCTGGTGATCTAGTGGCTCCCACCCCTCCCACCACACAGCACCCCTGACCCACGCCACACACCCCTCCATCATCGTGGAGGCTGCAACTCACCTGCATACCGTCCGGCTGCCTGCCGAATAACAGGCACAGCATGGGTTGTAAGCCCATTGGTCCACAGTGTGGAGCAATGGGCTTGCAGGCATACTTGTACTAGACAGTCCCAAATATGTGAATGACTTCACATATTTGGGACTGTTAAAATACAATGCCCTGTGAAGACTACTGGTCCACACTGTGGACCAATGAGCTAACTGCCCATACTGTACCTGTCATTCAGCAGG
Organism: Neoceratodus forsteri; assembly: GCA_016271365.2. Classification (NCBI taxonomy): domain Eukaryota; kingdom Metazoa; phylum Chordata; order Ceratodontiformes; family Ceratodontidae; genus Neoceratodus; species Neoceratodus forsteri. The sequence continues at coordinate 386,783,752 of CM057457.1, read as the reverse complement.
CTGCCAGGTGGTGTTGGGTGGAGCCAGGCTGCCCACCAATGATGGTGGGCAAGGGTGGGCAAGGGGTGCTGTGTGGGTGGGAGGGTTGGGGAGCCACCTATCACCAGGAATATGTGATATGGCACTGTACTGCGACTGCAGCAACGGGCGGGGGGGTCTGCTACACCACCAGGGTATTACATGATGGACATATTCTGGCGATCAGGGACACGGGAGGGGGGTCCACTAGACCACCAGGGCAGGTCATCTGCACATGTATCGGGGAGCCAGGTGGGAAGGGGGACCACTAGTCCACCAGGGATGGTCATATTTCGGGGACTGGGGGGGCCACTGGACTACCAGGGTTTCCTTTGAAACATATACCGCGCAATCACGGATATGGGGCAGGGGATGCCCCGGTATCCCCACAGCACACATTATGCTGTGCAGGACGCCAGGTGCAAGTCACCAGGCTGCCCTGCGCAAGGCATGCAAATGGGACCATAATGACATGGAAATGATCCCATCTGCGCCTTGCATATATTATGTCCTAATTTGCATGCCCCTGCTGAATATCGCAGGTGATGCACCTAACGCAACTTAACTTGTGCTGGTGGATCCCCGTGCTCCCTAGCAGTGGCTTGCTCCAGAGCAGTGCCACTGCATCATGCACAATATGTGCACTGGCCCTGTGCCATAGTGCATCTCCGTTGAATATCGCCTGATTCTGGCCCTGGCGCAGCCCAGTTGTGCTACACCCAGGCCTGAGCCACTGCCCGTGCAGTTTGAATAATCTGGGCCTCAATCTGAAATGAGAAGTAAAATGTCAACCCCACACAGCCAATGTTACTGCATATAATTAGGTGCCAGCCCATCTCTTCACTGCCAGCTGGATCTAGACAATGCTGCTCATATAATGCTTTCTACCAAGCATGTAATCAAAGGGAAAATAAACCTTTGTAATAAAAAACATGATAGAAATATACCAACTCTTAATGGTGGGCTGCCCCGGTATCCCCACAGCACACATTATGCTGTGCAGGATGCCAGGTGCAAGTCACCAGGCTGCCCTGCGCAAGGCATGCAAATGGGACCATAATGACATGCAAATGACCCCATCTGCGCCTTACATATATTATGTCCTAATTTGCATGCCCCCTGCTGAATATCGCGGGTGATGCACCTAGCGCAACAACTTGTGCTGGTGGATCCCGTGCTCCCCTAACAGTGGCTTGCTCCAGAGCAGTGCCACTGCATCATCGCAATATGCGCTCTGGCCCTCGCCATAGTGCATCTCCGTTGAATATCGCCTGATTCTGGCCCTGGCGCAGCCCAGTTGTGCTACACCCAGGCTTGAGCCACTGCCCGTGCAGTTTGAATCATCTGGGCCTCAATCTGAAATAAGAAGTAAAATGTCAACCCCACACAGCCAATGTTACTGCATATAATTAGGTGCCAGCCCATCTCTTCACTGCCAGCTGGATCTAGGCAATGCTGCTCATATAATGCTTTCTACCAAGCATGTAATCAAAGGGAAAATAAACCTTTGTAATAAAAAACATGATAGAAATATACCAACTCTTAATGGTGGGCTGCCAGGACAATTAAGGAATTTATGGTACTAGGAGGAGAGGAGATTACAATATAAGTGCAGTTAAATCGTACCTTTCAAAGGCAGAGTTCTGAGGGACAAAAATGAAACTGAGGGTTCTAGGGGTGGGGAAGATTACAGAATCTGGGCAGAATTAACTCAGTTCTGAAAGGCTGCGTGTAAGGACAACGTTAGAGAATTCAGTATATGAGAAGGGGTGGCTGTAGACAGGTCAGCAAAATTGCTGTCAGAGGATTCAAAAGTGTACATGGTGGGGGGATAGTTGTACCCAAAGTGAAAGTAAAGGTTATATTCTGCAGCTAAGGCTAGTGAGGGTTAAGGCAAATGCAGCCAGAATGCTCAGAAACAAAGCGAGAGAAAGTGGTGCACACAGACAGTTTAGCCATTTGCTAATCAGATGATGTATGCTTTGTATGCTTCTCAAATTGTTTGAATATAAAGTAGTACTTAACTCTGTAGGAACTCATGGGGCACAGTAGGTAAGTGAAGGTGCTGGGACTTGCAAGCCGGACCTCACAAGGGAGCCATAAGACATAGCTAGACAGACCAGGGCACCAGTGCACGGGTGCACCCGGCTGTAAAGGCTAGGCAGGCAAGAAAAAGAAGATAAGAAGAATGTGTATGGAAACAATCATAGGTCGTTTTCTAGGAAAACACCTAAAGGGGAAAAGCATACAAACCAATGCCTTATGATCAACTGGTACAACTGTATTTTATGAGTATGGAAACATTGATAGGTTGTTTCTAGGGGAAACACCTAAAGGGAGGAGCATACAAACCATGATTAACAAGCACAGTAGTATTTTTAATTAAAAAATAAAAAAGAGTAACTAGCAAATACTGTATAAAGTCTGTGATAATATAGCCAGGTGGTAATTCGATAACACATGAGATTTTTAAAAAAAGGTAAGCTGCAAGAACAGTAAGATGTAATAATTCAGCTACAGTCAGAGATAGATACTTTAGAAATGCAGAATAAGTCAAGAGCCAAAATCCCTGCAAGAAAAAATAATTAGTAAAGGTACAGGGAGACCTTTGTTTTTTTAGATAGGGATAATTCTCTTTTATTAATTGCAATATAAACTATGACACAGCTTCGGTAGCACGTTTGTAAAATGTAAATGTCTTAAAATCTAAAAAAAAACACTTTACAGTGTGTTAACTCCTGTATAGGAGCAGTTAAAATGTGGGAGTAAAAAGTAAGAGGTATTGGCAAGGCATACTAACTAAATGCCCAAAGATCTTGCCTCTTCTAATGTTAAAGAGTTTGATTCTAAATACTCTTAGCATGCTGTGGGGTGGACTAGAGCAAATGCTAACCACTCGTTCTTCTGTGATTGCTACCATAACCAAACAAACCACAGTTTAACATGATTAATAATGTTATCAGTAACACTAGAGTTTCTAAAGGACAAAAGATTCTCATTAAAAATGATGTTGGCATATTTTTAAATATGGTATTCAAGTATTCTTGGATAAAAAATGTTTGAAAGTTCTTTTTATTTCCTGTGCAATGTAACATTAAGATATTTTTAATATCAGTAGTGTTCAAGGCCACTACAAAAATAACTGGGTTTGAGCGACCCTTACATGCACACTATGTGACCTTTTGACCTTCTTGTGTTGCAGCAAACATAGTCAATCAACATTTAACTGTAAGCAAAACTACTTTGTTATAAACTCAGCTGACATTTTGTCATGCTTAGGATAAGAAAACCCAGGGACACCTGGCTTCTTTTATCCTATGGAAATAATCTTGTATTACAGTAGTTGCCAGTAGAAGTTCGGGGGGAGGGGGTAAGCTACCCTTCCTTCCAGTGTAATGTTCACAAAGGTTGCAAGGTACATTGCTATATCTCCATAGGGGTAAATAAAAAAAATGTGTATTTTGATTCTTCTTCAAAAACATATGCTTCAAGAATTAGTTAAGCTGGAGTGGGAGTTGTGTATGTACTTCCACATAAAATTGTTCTATTGCAAAAATGCTTGTTTTCTAATTGGTTCCACATAAGTTCTATTGCATAAATCAAGTCATTATTACCTCTGCAAGTGTAATATTTTTAGCAAAATTACATCTATTTGTACAACTTTAAATCAACTAAAAAAGGTCTAGTCAGTTTAAACTCTACAATCAAGCTTATTGTGTCTACTTACTGTGAAGTAAAGTCTGGGGTAGGGGCAATCCTCTAACTTTAGCATGAAGATTTTCTTCTTCAATTGATCTTCAAGCAAGACATCCATTTTCTTCACTGTTGTTTATTCCAAACATGGCTGATAACTTTATGCAAACCTTTTGCTTTACTATGGACTGTTTAAGGACTGTTAATCTGTGTGCCAGGGTGTAATCAACTACCACAACACAAATGCCATGCCAGTGTGTGTGTGGCTACTCCTTGAGCACTTGAATTTCTTATAGGCTGCTTTCTTTCCCCGCACCACCTCCTGGACCTCCCTGGTCCACCAACAGGGTTTTTGGGCCCTACAACATTTTCGTCTTACTCTTGCACAGGTGCTGGTAGCATCCTGCACCCCTCTCCTGATGATTTCCCACCTACTATCAGCGTCCATGTCTGACTCAATCTCATCCAAATGCTCCTTAAGGATCCTTCCCATTTCCTTAAAATCCGCCACCCTGAAGTCAGTTACTTCCATCTTTGTGCAGCCTTCTACCCCTCCTAGGTCCAGGCAGAACCAGACCGTGGCATGGTCACTCCCCGCCAATGGGTCCCTTACCTCCAGGCCCCCAATCTGGTCACTGTCTGCCAGGACCACATCCAGTACTCATGCCTCCCTGGTCGGTTCCCTCACCTGCTGAGTTAGGAACGCAGTCTTGAAAGACATCCAACAACCTCTGTTCCCTGGTCACAGAGGATGTCATAGTCTCCCAGTCTGTTCCTGGCATGTTTAAGTCCCTAACACCACCACCTTTCCTCTGCCCAGTCTGCAGTGTCTCCTAACATCTGCCACCAGACTGTCCTCCAGCTCTCCCATGGAACAGGGGTCTATACACCACTCCTATTTTTACTCTCTTGCCCCCCCTTGTTATCAAGGTGACCCAAATCACCTCCATGGTTCCCTCCGCCTCCTCTACTCTCCCTATGCCAATGCAGTTTTTGACTATCATTGCTACCCCTCCTCCCCTTCCCTCCCCCCTGTCCTTCCTGAACATAGTGTAACCCTCCAGGTTCAGGTCCCAGTCATGTCTTGCAGTGGCCCAAGTCTCAGTGACTGCTGCCACATCCACTGCTCCCTCAGTTAACTCAGTGCACAATCTAATGCACCCCTGGCCAGTGCAGTGTGTCTGCTATCCAACAGCCAGCAATACGAACACTGACTTTTACATACTAAACAGCTGGTATAGCAGCTGTACCTCAAAGCTCAAGACTGGATCACCGCAAAGCTACATGGACGGGGAACAGAAAAATGTGTTTCTTGTTATAAACAGAGCCACACCAAAGGACAATGATGTTTATGTGTTAACTCTGTCCTACTGTTTTTGGGGTAATAATAGTGTTTGTAACTATGCTAGTTTAAGCAACTCATTATGTTGTGTAGTCTCAAATGCCATCTACTTAACTGTAACACCAACCGAATGCCTAAATGTGATAAAAGGGCCAGAGAGTGGATTTAATCAACACTTATTGATCAAGTGATTGTGAATAATGTAAAGTACATAATGAGATGTACATGCTTCGAGGAGTTGCATTGTTGCATAAATAATAATTAGGCAATTATTGGGCCAAAGGGGGGCTTGTAATAAGGGATAAAGAAATGTATCCCAATATTGCAGGCAGACCTTATTTTGGTCTGAAACATAAGGTGTTTGTGTAACAAATGATTGGTCTATATAATTAAATCATATCAAAAGTTGCAAGGTTACAAGTTAAACTGAGCAACAACTTGTAATATTCAAATGTCTTTTGATATTTGTACTAATCATGTGAGTAATAGAAAACAGGTGTCTTAAGTGTCTGCACAAACAGAAATACAGGGAGAGAGTTCAAATTATCCCTTCAGACTATTTTTAGTGTTTATTATTAGGACGGGCCAGAGTGCCTGTGTGAACATTCTTAAGTGCAAACCTATTTCTTCTTCTTAAGGTCTTAATAACTGGTAATGACAATTATTATTATCCTTATATAGTAGTATAATTTACACTATCAATACATTTGTGCTAAGTAAGGATTAGGTCATGCAAGAACTAAAAAGAGCATTGCCTTGTAAGCTAATGTTTGTACTTATTTTGTACCAATCATAGACAACCATAGTACTGTCTTCCACTATATAAGCAAGCCACTATACACTGATAGTTTGAAGAATTAAGAATGAAGGATGTACCACTTGTAATCTCTTGCTGTGATTATTATTTAATCATTAAATTCTTCCGCCATCAAGCACCATCTCCGTTCGTCTCCTTTCTAAGTATCAGTAATAGATAATTTACAAATGTTTTTTTTTGCCCTCCTTTACACCTTTTTTAACTGTCCCCCCTTTTCCTAACTGAAACACCTGCCTGTTCCATCCCTGATTACAACTGCTGACTGATTTGGCCTGCACCACTTAATCTGGTAGCTGAATCCACTCTATCTGTACCCCTTTCTATGAAGAGTCCTTTTTGAATCTTCCCCATCAGCGTTACTAAATTCCCTCTCGCCCCTGTGTCTGAACTCAAGGAGAACAGTTTCTTGGTGTCTGCTCTATTTATCCCAAGCATGTATGTCTCAATCATAGAAAGATACAGACAGAAGATACAAGATCTATCAACTCAGGACACAGAAATGAAAACATGGTAAAACATTTCAAAAGGAACAAAAAAAAAAGACAAAACATTGAAATGCCACAGACCTCATATAAATAACTTCAGTTTGATGTTAAATTATATTAGACTAAGCCCATGTGCCCAGTTCCTGCTATGTCTTTGTTTATTCATCACACTCTCATACAGCTTCTTACCTCCAGCTTCATGATCCTGTGTTTTAGTTTCCGGCACCACTTCCTGACAATATGAGTCCACGCTGTTTAGAAGTGTGAGCAGCTGCAGCTCTTCAGCATCTGAAAGCCTTTACAACAAGATACATATATCCACAGAATATTTCCTCTGAAGCTCCCTGTGTGCTCTACTCTGTTCTGCCCCTAGCTGCTCTCGGAGACTAAACTACGCTTTCTGTCTGCCTTTGGAATGTGTCCCTACCATTCATACTATCTCATTAATATTCATAGAGTGCTGTAGCAGGGGAGGGGCCAGGAAGGAAATTTCTAAACATGACAATATTTTAAAGTGACAGGACTACACTACAGTCTTAAGAGGAATTTGGTTGTTTCTTTGTTTACAGAGGTGTCCAGTACCCGACCCCACTCATTCTGTCCCCTTAGTGGAAACAAAGACACACACCACCTTTTGGATTCAAAAGGCAACAGAACAATTTTATTTAGAAATCAAGCCACAAAATTACATGCCTGAGACATTATTTTCATAGCTGTCATTTTTACTATAATTAAATAGGCAGTGTTAGTGGACTTGACCAATGGCATTCTACCTGGTGGATTACTCCCCCCTGAAGTTACAGCTGAAGTAAATAGGCCTTAGGAGTAGGACACCAGTGGTAAGTTGGGGTGGGCTTATCTAACAGACAGATTCCAGTAGGTTAGGGTAAATAAAGTTTGTTTATATCCTATTTATTTACTCATTAATTGGAAACTTCAGAGATTACCTTTGAACACAGGTACTCATTTACAAAGCTTCCACATCAAATACATAGTCACAATATATACAGTTCCAGAGGAAATGCAGTCGAGTCAAGCTCAAAACACTTAAAAGGGCAAGTCCCTCCACCTATTTTCTGTATACCTGTGTAGTTTGTAGGCATGAACAATGATTCCCTCTCTTGCATTCCCTAATTTCATCCTAATTTAAATATAAATAAGGTTCCTTCACTCTGTTTTGCACTGATGTAAAAACCTGTTTGTCTCCATTGCAAAGGCCATGAGTCCAGTCCCGTAAAGCATCATAACAGTTGATGATTTGTACCTGCACAAGCCAGCAGAAGTTATTCTCTCAGTCAGTTCTGTTACATAGAAAAGAACACTAACGTACTTACCATAACAGTAGATCTTTGAGAGAATCTCTTTCATCAGGCCACACCTATGGAACTATGACCATTAGGCACTAGGACCACACAGAAATGTTTTGCAAGCAGTCCATTAGGGGCCACCAACAATGATGTCCTACCTTGGCTCTCCCTATTTAAAATGTGGGAGGCCTCTTCCCTCCTCAGTTACCTGCTGAAGATCATGCTTGGAGGACCTCCCTATAGGGAACCAGGAGGGGAGCTATAACTCTGCAGACCAGGTGAGGCAGAAAAACCACTGGAAAAACCTTATGGAGATGGAGCCCCCTCAGGACATAGGGGTATGGAGGGTAGGATGGCATGGCCCTGATGAAAGAGATTCTCTCAGGATCTACTGTTACATACGAACATCTGAAATTTGCCAGCAGATAAAGGCCTAGAGGTCTATCAAGTCTGCTCGAATGTGCAGCTAGCACCCCTTATTTTGAAGCTGCCCCTCCCTTCCACCCTTCCCCTTCATTAACCCTCCCCCTTGTCCTGTTCCATCCTCGTTTGAAGCAGTCCACTGTTCTACTGCATACCACTTCAGCAGGTACTGTTGCAGTAAGTACATAACTGTTCTATCTTCTTCGAGGCTATCTTCTTCATCAGGCCACACCTATGGAAAAAGTACCAAGCAGTGCTGGCAGAGAAACAGTGTGGGTGGCTAGAGCCTACAGGCTTAAGAAAGTAGGCCTTGCAGTACAGCTAAGGCAGATCCTGCCCTTTTTCTTGAGGTGGTGTCCATATTATTATGTTTAGTGAAGATGTGTACTGTATTCCAAGTGGCTGCTGCACATATCTCAGCAGCAGACACATTCCGGAAACAGGCAATAGAAGTAGCCATGCCTCTAGTCAAACCACCAGGAACAACCCCAAGACATTCCTTACCATACTTCCTATAACAAAAAGTAATGCAGTTAGCCAACCATTTGGACAAACACTGTTTAGAAACTGGAACGTCCTCCTTCCCAGGAGTGAAGGAAACAAAAGCTGTAAGGACTTCCTGCAGTCCGCTGCAGGGTATATATAGTATCTGAGTATTCTGTGTACACCTAAAGTATGGAGCAATGCTTCCCCTGGATTGGCAAACTCAGGAAAATAAACTGGCAGGTGGATGGTTTGGTTTAGAGTAAACTCAGACACCACCTTTGGTGGAAACTTAGGATTGATACATAAAGGCACCCTGTCTTTGTGAAAAATCAAATAACGAGGCTCACACATTAGAGCCTGAAGCTCTCAAATTCTTTGAGTTGAAGTGATAGCAACCAAAAATAATGCTTTCCACGACAGAAAGAGTAGGCCACAAGTTGCAGCTGGCTCAAAAGGAACCAAAGTCAGCTTTTCTAACACAAAATTCAGGTCCCAAACCAGGACAGGATTGCAGACAGAAAGCTTCAAGAGCACAATGCCTCTCAAAAATGTACTGTCCGCCTCCAGCTGAGAAACCGTTCAACCATCAGTAGGCACATAAAAGGCTGAAATGGCAGCCAAGTGCACTTTAATGGAAAAGTATTGTAGGCCTGCATCAGATAAGGGAAGTAAATACTCTAGAACCTGGTTTACTGGACAGGTAAAGGGGTCCAGTTGGTGAGAAACGATTCACAAAAGCACTTCCACTTCATCAAGATCAATGGCTCTGGTGAAGGGTTTTGTGGCAGCCACCAAGATGTCAGCCACCTTTTGGGACACTCCAAACCTGGCAATGGCTATGGATTCAGGAGCCATGCATGAAAATGGAATGACTTGAAGTCTGGATGGACCAGTTTTCCCTGCTCATGTGACAGAAAACCCTGGCATAATGGCAGGGGTGCTAGAAGTTCCACTGCCAGTTGCTGTAGTAAGGTGAACCAAATCTTATAAGGCCACAGTGGGCCAATGAGTATCACAGTTGCCCTCGCCATTTGAAGCTTGATTAGTACTCTCTGGATTAGAGGGAAAGGAGGAAAGGCATACAGGCACTTCCCTTTCCAAGAGCAGGACAACGCATCTCACCAAAAAACTCCAGGCCCTAGAACAAGCAAGCAGAAAAGTGGCAGTTTTGCATTGTGTAGGGATGCAAAAAGGTCCAACTTTTGATGACCCCATCTGTTGAACAGATCTTCTATGACCGAAGTCAGCAGCTCCCACTTGTGCATCCTGGACTGTGACTGGCTGGAGTCTGCCAAGACATTTTGGGTCTCCGGAACATGTACTGCTGATAGTTCTAGGCCTTGTTCTAGAACCCCGTACCAAATTCTCATTGCAAATCCTGCATAGAGGATAGGAATCAGTCCCCCCCTTGCTTGTTGATGTAGTGCACACACTTATGTTGTCTGTCTGAAATTATCAGAGGACCCAGGAAGAGATGGGACTGGAAGGCCTGTAGGCTGTAAAGAACAGCTCTCATTTCTAGGACATTTATGTGGAGGGTGCTCTCCACTTTCATCCATGTTCCCTGTGTCTGATGAGGCCTTAGATGTGCCCCCTAGACCATCCCAGAGGCATCTGTGGTGAGAAGTGGACGAGGAGAAGGGATGAGGAAGGAACCCCTTCAGCAAGTAGGTGGGTTCCATCCACCACTGAAGCACTTTTCTGACAGGAAAGCTTACTAGAACATTTTGTTCTAGATCATCTGTGTGTTGGACCCACTGGATTCTTTTTGTGCATTGTGGGATCCCATGTGCAGGCTTGCCAGCAGTACAGTGGTAATGGCCACTTCCATCATGCCTAGAAGCCTCAGGAATGTCCTGGCTGTGACATACCTGTTGTTGTAGACCATCTGGGTCTGTGCTGTCAGACGCTTGGCCCTGTCCTGTAGCAGAATGGCTAGGCCTTGGGCTATGTCCAGGACTGCCCCTATGTACTGCAGATGTTGGCAAGGGGTCAGGACTGACTTTGATACATTGACAGTAATCTCACGAGCATTGAACAGGTGTCCGGTATGGTCTAGGGTGGAGGATAGCTGCTCCTTTGAGTGAGCTTTGAGAAGCTAGTCATCCAGGTATGGAAAGAAATACAGGCCGTCCCTGCAGAGGGCTGCTGCCACCACTTCTAAATATTTGGTAAATACCCATGGTGCAGATGACAAACCAAAGGGCAATACTCTGAACTAGTAGTGTTCTCCCTGAAACAGAAATCTTAGATATTTCCTGTGTGATTTCAAAATCTTGATGTGCAGATCAGCATCCTACATATCTATGGAGCAAATTCAGTCCCTGGCTTGCAGCAGTGTAAGCAGGCCTTGCAGTGTGACCATTCTGAACTTCTTGTATTCTATAAAAAAGTTCAGATCTCAGAGATCTAGAATGGATCTGAGGTCTGCTGTTCATTCTGGAACTAGGAAGTTCTGAAAATAGAATCATGTGTTCCTTTGCTCCAAGGGGACAAGTTCTACTGAATTTTTTGGAAGAGGGGGGTGAATTTCCTCCAGGAATATGTTCTGGAGGGTAATAATAAGGCACTAGTGGATGGTCTGGAGATAGTTCCAGAAGCTCCAGAACATGGTCTTGTGCGATTATCTGCAGGACCCAGATATTTGAAGTTACTGTTCTCCATTAGTCCAGGTGGAGGGAAAGACAACCCCCACCACCACCCCTGGAGGCACAGGTGTAGGAAGGAGTCAGGCAGAGCTGGTTGCTGTGGCTGCTGCCACATTACCACCTCTAGGGGCTTTTGAGTGGGTACCTGGGGTGGAGCCTGGCAGGGGTTAGGTTGCTGCTGCTCTACCCTTGCCCTGCTGTTTGGTTGCAAATCAACATCTGGTAGTGACTAGGAAAAGGACACTCTTTGTTAGGCTGGGTATGACACATGGAATGTACTGATTTCAGGGTTTTACCTGAAACTGCAGAAATGGAAAGAATGTCTTGCTCTGCTCCAAACAGCTTGTATCCCCTGAATGTTGCATTGAGGATGGACTGCTGAACATCATTAGCAAAGCCAGCATCTCTGAGCCAGCAATGCCTTCTGAAGTAAACAGCAGAAGCAGCTGCCCTGGCAAAGCCATCAGAAATATCATAGATAGATCATAGGAGATGTTTACCTATGTTGGCACCAAGCACATTGTTTCTGACTGACTGGAGGCTGAGTGAGCAGCTGTATGCTGTGTCATTTGTCTGAACAGCAAAAGCAGGAGCTTGATGATAGGCATTTTTACCTCCTAGAAGAAGTAAACCACCATTGCCTGAATAACCTTAACTGGAAGGAGAAAAGAGTGTTTCTCAGAGGCTTACCGAGCTCTTTTAAGGCCAACTTGTGCTCCTTGGTTTTGGTAGCAGTTGGACATTTGTGACTGTTCTTTGACCTTCAGTGCTCAGCTGGAGTTCTGACACTGGGGGTAGACCATCAGTGTTGAAGCCCGGAGAAGTAGCCCTACAGAGAGCTGTACACTTCACACTGCTTTTTGGAGCATCCCCATTTGTATTAGTTGTTTTGCTCAGGCTCAGCAACCCTTTTAATGGATATTTTGTCTAGATAAGATATTCAGGAAGTGTTGTTTTGGTCCTTTTACAATTAAGAAATGAATGCAGATCAGTCAGCCCAGTGGCATGGAGGGCTGCGGTATCATGCCTCACCTCCTGCTATGCCGACGACCTGTGTTTGTGGTGCCAGTGGGTCATCAGGGTTGGCTGAGGAGGGAGAGGATGGAGCATCCAGGAGACAGCTCTCCTCTCCCGGGGAGGGTGGGGACCATGGACCGGCATTTGCCTGACACCTAGTGGAGGCAGGGTGTGGGCATGCTGAGTCCCACAAGTTATGGCACATAGGAGAGCAGCTGACTGGCATGCAGCATGCAGACATGCATGCTGCATGCCATTATTATCCAGCATGCACTCCCTCTCCACAAGAGAGAAATGGAAAAATTGGACCCCAACTGAGCAGCATGAAACCATCCTCCACAGGCACCACCCTGAGATGGCACCTCCCCAAGAGCTGGATCCGTTCGGGTGGGTTAAGATGCTCCCACCACCCTGCCATGAAGGGTAAGTCATGAGGGCTTCAGGAGAAGAGGTCTAATGCTCACATGATGGCTCTGGGGGGACAGTAGAAGGAGAGAGGAGAGAGCCAGCCAGGTCCATGTGGAGAAAAGTGAAAGAGAAAAAAAAAGAAATTAATGTAGATTGATTGTAGTGCTTTTTGTAATTTAGCAACGAGTACTAAAAAACAGGTATACTTCACAGCAAGCTTTCCTAGGTACAGGTGTGCACAGTTGAGCTCCCAGAGCATAAAACTCTGTTATTGTGTTTTACATTTTGTCTCCTCACACTGCCTTTAGCAGATACAGCTGCTTGGATAGATAGCAAGTAGCTCTGTGGTGAATGGTTCCAAATAACCAGAAAGTAACCAGAAAGCGTGATTAAAATCAGAGCAGTCTGTGTAGTACAGTTTAACTGGGCTCAGAGTTTTGTATTTGACTTCTGGAGATTTCAAGCTGGTTGTGAAGTTGGCTGTGAAGGGTTGCAAAATTCTAACTGGCAGGCAAGAGTCACAGACTGTCTCTGTCAACAAGTGTTTCCTTCAGACTGTCAGGTAATTTATTAAACTATCTAAATACATCTAGCTTTTAGTAATATAAGTTCACGGTCTTTCTTTCAAGGAATTGGCCAGGCAGATTTTACTAAAGTGAGTAATGAAAGATTGTAAGGAAATAAGGTGGTGGGGAGCCTTTTTTCAGTGTTCCACCACCTAAAATTTATTTTATTTTTCACTACAGTGCACCAGGATACTACCCCTTATCCATTGTGTGTTTTCTGTGGAAGAGGAAGGAAGAAGAAGTCTATTGTGACATACCATCAGTGAACTTCATCGTCCTCCATATATTGCAATCTACTAAACCTTGTTACTTCCCGAGCAAGACTCATGGCTAGGACCTGTTCCCTGGAAGAAAGTTCAGTATTAATGATAGCTGAGTGAGACAGGCTGCACAAGCCTGGCATCCTGGAGCTGTGTTGCTTCAGGTTACATTGGAGCCATTCGATGTTTTTTAATATCTTATAAAAATTTTAATTTCTACTTTCCAGTAATGATCTGCAGTTTCATAGTAATTTTAATTACTGATGTTTTACAGTTTTATTGTACAGGGAAAATTGAGTTGCTTATGTTTCTGACTTTCCAATTGTTAAAAACCTGCTTTTGTTTTGTAAAGCTTAGTGCAATAATTAAGAGTTTAGTGCAATAATTAAGAGCTTAGTGCAATAATTTTGATGGTGCTAACCAGAAAACAAGCATCAGAGTCTGTAGTAGAGTTGGAATCTAACATAGCATGTTCGGGATCAGTTAACAATGACACAATGATTATTGACCAAATTGATTCTAAAAGTCTACAGGAAGAACAGGCAGAACCGGTAGAACTGGATTATATCAGTTCTAATACAAGTCAGTGTAGAACCCCAGAAGTGTATGGGAAAAAAATATATGAAAACAAAACAGAAATTAATTTAATTCAACCAATCACACAAAACAAATTAAACAAACTAAACAGGTCAGAAACAAACAAAAATAAGTGAGCATTTTGGGAGAGTAGGGCAATTAACTGAGGGCAAGCATTTGGGAAATAAGGAAAATCCCTGAAAAGGAGTGACTAATGTGGAGAAAGATCAGACAATCGAGTTTGCTTGTCTGATCTTGACTCCAAAAATATTTCAGCCCTCTGATTTATGTCCCCCTCAGGATGAGTCTTACGAGGCTTCTAAGTTCAATAATAATACAGAAAGGAAACAAATGTTAAAGGGTAATGTTGTTAAGGATGTTAAAGATGGTAACAATATTCATACTAATTATGTGGCTGATATAATTAACATTAGTTCAGTCACATAAAGGGGTCTTTGATTCTCTTTCATATACCCCATCCCTGTCACTGGATTTTTCACCTGATGGGTCCAACTCAAATCAACAAACAAGATACCCAATTGCCTCTCCCAGAATTGGAAATTCAAATTTAGCAGAGATAATTGAAGAGCTTCAAAACATTATCAGCGGCTTAAAAAATTAGATTTGGTAAATAAAAAAAAAAAGATCTATAATGCTTCTTTTAATGAAACTGTAACGTCTGAATTTTATCTGGATATACATCCAGATTCTGTAAAAAAAATACCCTTTTAGTTTAAGTGAAGATTTAAAGAAATTCATGTGTAATCCTCATGCTGCTCATCTGATGTTAATGGGTCAGCTGCTAGTAGTCAAAAAAGAGATGGAAACAATTAAGGAAAATATTGCACTTAGCAGTTTTAGACTGGAGGATATCCTAATTAAACTTAATAAAAATCATACCAGAACAAGGCTCTCCATCAATTGTATGGGAGGGTTCTGATTACAACAGACTTGATTTTTCTTCTATTATAATTCTTGCTTCACCTGTTAAAATTAAAACCAAATCTAAGAAAATGGGAAAATAAAAAAAATAGAACTCTTCTAACTGCAAAAGTTCAGCCAGAGTCTGAAGAACAGGATAACCCAGTTAACTCTTTTACAAACTCCATAAAAGAAAATCAAGGTGAACTAGTCTGCAAAAGCACACTTACTGCTAATTTTACAGGGAAATCAATGACTAGAGAGCAAGAGATCCTCACAGGGGTATTTAAATCTGTAAGCTTTCCTGAAACTAATGCAGATACTGATGATAGTACTGAATTACAGAAAGAACTACCAATGTATCAATTAGTCAGCATTATTGGTCCCTTCTGTATAGATTTAAATGTATTAAGAAATTACGTGAATAACTGGTGTGAAGTTTGTGCTATTAAAACTTACAGACTGAACAAACACAGTCTATTGGAAAAGGCTTGATTCAGGGTTATAATAATTCTACAAGGAGTGGTCACAAGACTGATTCTAATCTAATTGACATCAATAAGTGTGCAATGTAATGCTTATACGGTCTTAAATGAATCCTTCAAACAATCTAGGGGAACTCAACAACAAGACTGTGCACCTTTTAAGGACAGAAACAGGGGTTGACTTGGTGGAATCAGATATTGTTAAGATCTTGAGTGACAAAAATGTAGATGGAGTGGAATGAAGATGAAGTGGAATATTTATATGTCTTTTGCATCTCTCCTAGAATTGCTAATCAGACATGGATAACCAACACCACACTCAGCAAATTGGGCCTTAGACTTAACTATGTCAATGGGGATAAGTTGGATATAACAAATAAATCTATGTGAGACAAAGTTTCCCAAATTAGTATTTTGGATTTAAAGGATTGCTAAACAAAATCCAGGAACACTCAAAAAACATTATATATTATCTTTAAGCATGCTTTGAAAGTGTCCCTTACAGAAGCACAAATTCTAAAAGTTTATAGGTGGGAAAGGGAGAATAAGGCTGGTCAGATAGATGTCTTACTCAAGGGCCAGAACTTATGGTGAAATAATGCAAAAAGCCCTATCTTAGATGAGATACGTGTCTGCATTGTTGAAAGTAATATTTTGGACAGTGTCCTAATAATAGAGCAACACAGAGGGCAAGGCAAAAGAGGACAATTTAAGCAGTTCATTTTCTCTGTTTGATCTAAAGAGGTTCTCTCAAGAAAGTAACATCAGATTTAAATTTATTATAAAAGATCTTTTTTAACAATTGTTAAATATCCCTATGGAAAAGATAGCCTTGCTTTTGTCACTTGAATTGGGATGATGTTGGCTGTGACAAATATTAATCACAGTAAAATCCAGTGATTTGAATAGCAAAATAAATGGAGGAGTTCAATATCTTAGATAGAATGGGTACAAATATTGTTGAAACAACCCAAGTAAACACTCCCTCAGAGATACACTGTGCTGAGATTGATCAAATGAATTAAACAACTCAGTGTAATATTGAATGAAGGACATCTGAATTTCAACAACACCAGACTCAGCAGCCAGAATTTAATATACTGGTTAGCAATAAATACGGTGAGCTGTACAATCTGGAGGGCTGACTAGAAGACCAGGAGCACACTGACACCAGCAACTACATAGAGGAAAATTATAAAATCAGTCTACTCTCATGGAATATAACAGGTTTAATATCAAGATATGCGGATAGAGATTGGTGTTATTATATTAGAAAGCATCATATTGTATAATTTCAGGAAACTTGGCACTCACAAGATATGGATGTTTCTTTTAATGTTTTTTGTAGATATCAGCTGCCAGATAAAAAAAAAATTAAACTAGGGAGAGCCTCAGGAGGACTTGTTGCCTTGGTCAGGACTGATAAAGATATAGCAATCAGACATATCTCAAGTACATCTTTTGCCCAGGCATTTGAGGTACAGGTATGGAAACTACAATTTTGTCTAGTAAATGTTTCTATTCCACTCTGAAATTCTAAATATTATAATGAAGCAGCATGGAAGACCTTGGTAAGTTTATTTCAAAACTGGAACAGTCATCCTGCAACAATATTCTTCTATGTGGAGATTTAAATGCCCAAATTTAGTTTTTTGATGGCTATGCTGACAACAATATTCATAAGTAGTTTAATCCTGAAGCCTCTAAATTCCCTAGGGCCTCCTTTGATCCTAAATCTAATAATTCTGGTAAAAAGTTGATAGATCTGCTAATGACAAACAATCTAGTTCCTATGAATTGTAGATTTAAGGGGGATACATTCAGTAAATATACACATTATAACTCAAGAAGACCTTCAGTTCTAGATTTTATGTATTGGAATGAATCTATGTCAAGGTGATACTCTTTTAAAGTTCTAAATAGAGGAGAAAGCAATCACTTTCTGATAGTTCTGTACTGGGGTGATACTACAGATGTTGATTCTCAAAATCTGCTTCCCAGCTTGTCACAAAGGTTTGAAACAAAGAATCTAACCAAAGTAAAGTAGGATGTGGGTTTGAGGAAAAGATTGGTTATTTATACAAGAATTACTGCTTCCAAGGTGATACAGCCAATGTATATGTAGTATTATATTGAATTACAAAAGACACTGATGGAGTGTTATGACAAGATTAGAACACTCCTTTATAAACCAATGACCAAGGCATGAGCAACAAGATTTACTACATGGTTTGATCAAGAATGCAAAAGAAAAAAAGCTCTCAAGCAGTTCATGAGATTACTTATAAATTCTAGGACAGGAGCACTTTAAAGGTTTAAATAAAGCCAGAGAAGAGTATAAACATTCACAAAGGGTAAACAGAAGGATTTTCAACTAAAGCAATGGAATCAAATGGTGCATATAATAAATAATAATGATTAGCAGTCATATTGGCTCTTGGTGGCAAAAGGTACCAACAGCAGTAAATTTGAATTAGATTCCCACATCCCCATAGAACCATGAGGAAAATAGTACACAGAAATATTTTATGATCAAGAAATTTCTGAATTGATCCCACAATGGGAAACTGAATTGAATATAACCCAGTTTACCCTTATTCACTATAAGTGAGTTATACCTTGCAATTGCGTCCCTACAAAAAGGAAACGCACCTGGTCCTGACTTGATTCCACCAGAAGTTTTCTTGGAATCCCCATCTCAGTAGCCTTAAATACTCTTACCATATTTTAATTTAAGTATAGTAAATAGAACTATCCCCAATGCCTGGAAAGGGGCTACTATCATTTCAATTTATAAGGAAGTGGACAAGAGTAATCCAGAAATGTATAGGCAAATTTCCCCTTTTGGACATTACTGGAAACATCTTCTCAAAAATTATTCTAACCAGACTATTGGAACAAACTGAACATCTAGGAGGGCTGTCAGAATTTCAATCTGGTTTTCACGCTGGATACTCCACTTCTGATGAATGCTTTACACTCAGACATCTTTAAAAAAAATACATAGCTGTAAGAAGACAGAAGCCTTATGTTGCTTTCATTGACTTTAGCTCTGCGATTGATACAATTGCTAGAGCTTCATTATGGCAAATAATGTACCAGAAGTGAGTGGATTCCATTCTTATACGTATTGTTAGAGAGCTCTATTCAAATACCTGGACCCAGGTCAGGATTGGGAATAATGGTCAATATTCAGAAAAGATACCAACAAACAAGTGCATCAGTCAGGGTTGTGTGCTAACACCATTGTTATTCTGTGTTTACATTGATGATCTTCTGATTCAATTATTAGAATCTACATCTGATTCTCCACAAATTGGTGACATGCCCTGCCCGGCATTGGCATATGCTGATGACTTGGCCTTGATCTCAGTCTGATATTCCAGCCTTCAGAAAAAGCTAGACATTCTTAACATATGCAAAAAATATAATATAAGGATAAATGAAGCCAAAAGTCAGCTGCTTATCTTTGGCTCTGACAATTTGGGAATAAAATGGAAAATTGAGGCTAGAAAACTTATTACTGTAAGTGCATATGTTTATTTAGGTTTAACCTTGTCAAATAATGGTACTTGGGCAAAACATATAAAAGGATTAACTATGAAGCACAAGTAAACAGCAGGATCATTAACAAGTTTTAATAAAATATATGGTGGTAATTTAATAAAGCCCCTATTGAAAGCAGTTAAGGCCAAATGTTTCTCTCAGGGTCTCTTACAAGCAGAGATATGGGATATGGGTTTCTAACAATATGGATTCACTGGAAATTCCATTAAATAAACTCTATAGGTCAGCTCTAGGGGTTAGCAATTCAGTCCCGGCCTCTCTACTAAGAGCAGAACTTGGAATGACTAAGTTAAAATCACAGATGGAGACAAGAAAAATCATTACTTGGATTAGACTGACTAGACTGGGTGCTCATGGTCTTCCACATAAGTATCAGATGGAGAAAATAAAATGGCAGACTCTAGCCTGTAATCAGTCATGATGGTTAAGTAATGTTTTTCTGCTCTTAAGAGCATATGATTTGGAATTTCTAGGAGAATATGCTAAATATAGAATAAAGTATGGGGTGGTGTATGTAATGAGAAGTTTACACACACGTGAGGGGTTAGATGCTCATAAACCCCGAGAGCAAAGCTTGAGGGGTTTAAGTTAGCATCTAACCCCAAGACTGTGTGTAAACTTTGAGTTTAAACACACTACCCCATATTTTATTCTTTATAATTGCTGGGTTTCCCTTTTTGTCTCAAAAATTATATAAAATAAAGATGTTTCAGTGCGGCCACAGTTCGGCTTAATCTTACTTATGGTGCTCATATCTGAATCAGCAATGTTTTAAAAAAATGTTTTCTTTTTTTTTCCACGGTTCCAAAGTTTCTGGTATTGAAGAGGCTTCACAAAATAACTTACTGCTGAGTTCTTAAAGTGGTGCTGTTTCAGGCTAGTTGGAAGCAGTGAGTGATCAGGTGCGGTCGAGCTGTGGCATATGCACGTGCAGAGTGTGGAATACCATGCGCATGTTTGCCGTTATAAACACTCCTTTATAATGAAAAATGACACCACAGTTTCCCTATGGGAAAAAGGGAAAGTCAGTTATTATAAAGGGAATTATGATCAGTTTAAAATATAACATGTATATAACCAAGAAGATCACTAATATTAATAAGTTAAAGGACATTGTGATGATATCCCCCTTGAAAATTTCTCCTTGGCTTATTGTTAATGATAACAAACATATATAGATATTATCTACAGTAGATGTCTTAACAGACTATTCTTATAGGAAATGGCATACTAAATTCCTCTTTGAATTGTTCCACAGTAATGTTTTAAAAGCTAGGTAACTAAAATTAAGAGAGCCTTCAGAGAAATTGTGTGCCTGCATATGGAAAGAAGGTGAGAATCTATACCACGTTATTTTGTACTGTCATTGGTATAATAACTCCAAGGGTTCAGTGGCTTCATCCTATCTGGGAAACAATTCAATCAATAAATAAGAGGTTTTGTTGAACATAATATTTTACAGTGGAAGACGAGCAAATAATTAACCCGAGTTGCTTTTTTTTTAAATGCAATTACTAAAATTCTTCTGAAATATAGTACTGAATAGAAAATGGCAAAGGCAGAATTATTTTAAGCCTGTACCACATAATTTAATGACAATACACTGTATATTGACTTTATATTAAGTTTAGAACTTGTAATATATTAGGTTTTTAGACTGTTAGACTTAAACAACCTGGTGTTATCTTACCCTGTGCAAAATGTTAAGGTGTTGTTATAAACTGCTGGACAAGTTGCAAATCATTTGCATTTATTAACATAAATGTGTTTTATGAGTGTTCTGTGTCATACTGTAATGGTCTGTGACTGAACAAATCAAATTTTGAATGGAACTATATTGGCACCTGCAGAAAAGGCATTCAGTGTCTCTTGTTTAGCAGTGCTATCTGGGAGGATCTGCAGCTGCACTGACCTTCCACCAAAGAGTATTCTGATATTTTACCATGTGTATTTGGTAATTTGCAATCTTCAGCCCAGAGAAGCTGAAGCAAAGTCCTTTGCCAAAGACATCAAGTTTCTAGACTCCTTGTCAGGAGGAAGGAACCAAGGTGCTTTGGAACCTAGACCCATCGAGGCTACAATGATGACCACGGAGCCTACCTTGGGCTAGCCTGCAAAAAATGGCTTACCCGAGAGGGCCTGGTACAGCTTATCTACCTTCCTTGGTATGGCAGGAATTATGTTAGGTCTGTGCCATGCAGCCAAGGTGCCACCCTCTAGGACTGGCAGGAAGGGAGGAATAACTATTGGTGCTGTATCAGGCAGTTGTCTAAGAAATCTACAAAGTTCTTCTTAGTAATATCCTGCTCCTCTGCATCAGACCCCATTGCAGATTGAGGTTCCTGCATCACTGTAATAAAGAAGGGGTCATCAGGGGAAGGCACAATTTTAATTTAGGAGTGCTTCCTGTTACCAGGTAGACCCATCCTGCTAGGCAAGTCAAGTCAAGTTTAGTTTATTTGTTCAACTACAAGTCATTATGAAACAGCACAGAACAAGAGAATAGCAGAATATGCTGGAGCCCCATTCCCATGTAGGAGTGGCTCAGGTTGTCAGGGCTGTGGAGACTGTGGCAGGGTTCCCACAGGAGACAGGCCTGTGGCAGAGGTCCGCTCTTGAACCCAGAGTGGCAGGGCAGCCCAGGCATGGAGGCAGCCCAGGTACTGAGGGAGCATGGAGTGTCCTTCACCCATAAAACGGAGCCTGCATGGAGAGGCAGGTCCTGTGGTGCCAGCATTTCAGGGCCGGGTGGGTCACAGGTCTTTAGAACAGGCCTTGGAAGGCAGCTTCTGGTTGGAGCTTAGTTCAAGCCCAGAATGTAAAAGCAGGGATGCAGAGAAGAGGCTGGGGCCATCTCAGGATGGTCCTCTGGGGGCATCTTAGAAGAAGAGGATGCCATGGGTGCAGAAGAGGTATGTGAGCTGTTTGGAGGGTTTGGGTGGTGGCGTGTCCAGGTCCGTCTCGTGGCAGGGCTTCCCAGAGGTGCAGCTTGGGCATTGGGGCTGGGCTCTGCTAGAGGTCTGAGAGCCAGTGGAAGTGGGAAACTGAGGATGACAGAAGTAATAGAATCGGTGTAGTATATGGTACACCAGTGGGTTCAGACTCGAAGTAGAAGGGAGAAGATAAGGGTTACAGGGCCTGGGTTGAAAGGAAAATTCCTGGAATGCCTTGAGATTTGGGTCAAGATCCAGGGGCCAAGTGGGTGAAGCAGCTCACTTCTCCATGCCAGAGACAGAGCAGCCAACCAGTGCCAGTAAGGAAGATTAGGAAAGGGTAACCAAAGAAAAGAAAAAAAGGTTTGGCTTACCAGTGTCAGTGAGGCAGAAGTCTGACGATTCTCCAGGTATGAAGTATCCACTTGGGTAAAACAGTCGAGCTCCAAGGAATGAAAACAGCCTGCTTGTACTGCCTGCATTCCATCTTGTCTGCTCGATAGTTCCAGCATGGGGGAGCTTGTATAAAGTTTTAATAGCCCCATGGAGTTGCTGTATTTTTTCTTGGAGTAAGATGAACCCCTGTACCGCTGAAATCATTTGCAGTGCAGACGAAGGAAATAAAGAGCTGTTTGGGAAGAAATTCAGTGATTTTTCTTTATTTAAGTTAAAATGGGGTAAATGAAATGAAAGGCCCCTTTTATTTATTTTGTTCCATAAGTTGTAATTTCAGAAGTTGACCATCAGTTTGCACTGGGATCGTTGGGCTCAGGGGCCCAAGGGAACTGAAGGCTGCAGATTGATTGGAGGTCCTGATCCGGCAGTGAGAGGTTTGGAGCTGAACCAGAGTACAGAGGTAGAGATCAAGAGTGCACTGTGTGCTGAAGTCATCAAAAGGTAGGGCATATGATTTCCTATCTTTGTTGGGTACACTAGCTCTAAAACATCATAAAATTCCAGGATGCCTTACATGAGTCAGGTCATGTCCTTTGCAGTGAAGTCAAGCAGGTTTTCACAACAGGGCAGAAGAGAGTGAAGCAACCTCGTTTATACTTCAATTAGGATGAAAGTAGGGGAAATCAAAAGATGGGATCATTGTTCATGCCTATAGACTACACATGTATACATAAAATAGGCTGAGGGGACTTTCCCTTTAAAACAGATCAATTATACACAGTTTTGAAAAAAAAAATCCATAGAGATTGTTGTATAAAAGTTGCAGGATATCTGCAGAGAGAAACCAAATAAAGCAGTTTAACAGTTAAAATTGGGGCGTGTGGCTTGGACACCAAAAGAAACAGGCGCACGTTAATTCAGCTCTCGACATGGGCTATTTACACTACATTATTGCTCCATGTTATAAGGTGTTTTGTACTCCAGAATTAATATTTTAGACATCAGTACAGTGGCCAACTTCAAGAAATGGGTCAACCAAAAAGTTCTGGTCTACAATCTGACTTTTTCAAACCAAACTCTAACTGGTCAAGAATAGGCAAACAGACTGCGAATCCGCCATCTTCATAACAGCAGGCTGAAGAGGAAATCACATTGGCAACTATGAACCATATCCTAATGCAACTCTGTAAATTGGTTCAAGAAATTGACAAAAAAACTAGATGGTGTAATGGGTAAAGTCATCCAACTGGAACAGTGAATGGACACTGTCCAAGAAAAAGCAGATATGGCTCAATCCACAGCCAAGAAAGCCTGTGAAGTCTCTGTCAAGTTGTTTCAAGAAAACCAAGCTCTGCAGCAGAGACTCAAGGCCATGGAGAACCTTACTCGGGCCAACAATGTTAGAATAGTGCATCTTCTCGAAGGCATGGAGTAGGAGATGACTCCAAAGGTTTTGTAGAGGCTTGGCTGGGCAGTGTTCTTAAGTTAGATTCATCTGCTATCCCTCTACACTTTGAAGTATACAGAATCACCCCTTGGTGAATGGTTGCTCGAGCAGAGGGTCCTAGAACACTCTTACTGGTATGTGCAGGAGTCAGTGTGAAAGAAATACTTCTTCAAGCAGCCCAGCAGCAACATGGGGCCAAATACAAATATGTGGCCATCTCTCTGTTCTCAGACTGGTGTATAGCACCGGAATATGAAGGAAGCAGTTTGACCCGATTTGCAAAGATCTTAGGGAACTGAAGATATACCACCAACTACTCTTTCCCACTAAGCTACTGATCATTGTTTTAATTGGATACTAGGATTTAATGCCTTTACGCTAACAGCTCATTTACAAAAGTTCAACGTCAATTTACAAAGGTTTACAATTTACAACAGGTTTACAATTTACAAAGGTTCCGCGTCAAGAGGAGAGCACAAGCGGAAAATCAAACAACTAAGCAATATACACAATTCCTTAATTACAACAAGTTATAGAGTATAACAATAAGGACTTATCTAAATACAGTACAAATAGGTACCGAAGTCAAATGGAGGTACAAGTATGCAATACAGTAAGCTCTTCCAAGTTAAATGTCCGAAGAGCAAGGGAGACAAAGTAATTAGGTAGGGAGATGGAAGGAGGGGATATATGGGAGTATGGGGGAGGTATAGGAGTTTGAGATGTTGCAAGGAGAAAGGGATGAATGGGGGAAGTAGCTAGGAAGACCTTGTAAGAGCAAAGGAGGAGGTGGGGGTGGGGAAGGGGGTGAAAGTCTGTAGTAAGAGGGATTAAGTGGGTTAAGGGGTTGCTCGAGCAGAGGGTCCTAGAACACTCTAAGTATGTGCAGGGGTCAGTGTGAAAGAAATACTTCTTCAAGCAGCCCGACAGAAACATGGGGCCAAATATGAAGATGTAGCAGTCTCCCTGTTCCCAGACTTGGTGTATAGCACCAGACTACAAAGGAAGCCATTTGATCTGATTTGTAAGGAGACCAAGCGTATGTTTTTTTTCTGATCCTAAGGAGGTGGCTAAATATGTGGAGAAAAGGATGGCCAAAGTACGACAGGGTGAATATGAAGGGATGGGCAGTTCGGGACCCGAGGACTGAATTTTGGTCTATAGGCAGTGAGTACAGATTATAGGGGAGTCCAGAGTTCAACAATATCAGTAGTTCCATAAATATTTGTTCAGTTTACCTTTGCATAAGGACTAAAAACTTGCAGTTTAAGAAGACAATATCTGTTGTGTTACAGCTTGTAAGTGCACATGGCATTGGAGAGAGGGACAGAGAGAGTGAGAGACAGACAGACACACCGCCAGGCAGTGCACCAGGGTGGCACACAGCCAGCAGCAGCCAACTGCCCAGGGGGATATTGGACAGCAAGGGCCATGACAGTGTGCCCTTCATGATGGAGGCCGTAATGAGGGGTATGAGGGGTCAGGAGGAACAGCGACGTGGCTGAGGAAGGGCCCGTCGGCAGTATGCCCGACACAGGTGGTACCGTGCCCGCATCACCATCAAGAATTACAGTGACACAGAGATTGTGAGCTGGTACTGCCTGAACAGGGCTATTCTGAGGCAACTCTGTGAGATGTGCAGTGAGGAGATGCAGGCACCCACCAGATGGAGACACGCCATGTCCATGGAGACGAAGATGACAGCCGTCATGTGCCTACTTGGCACAGACACCTTCCAGAGACCAACAGGGGACACCACAGGCATAACCCAGTCAGCCACGTCCCACCTCCTCACACAGTTCCTCAATGCTCTACTGCCACGTGCTTTGGAATTTATCTGTTTTCCCAGCACACAGGTGGAGCATACAGCAACCATGCAGCACGTCCACAGGGTTGCACGTATGCCTGGCATGATTGGGGCCATTGACTGCACCCACATGGCCATCTGTATGCCACCTGGCCCCGAGGGTGTGGCATACATAAACAGGAAGGGGTGCTCGAGTGTCAACTGCCAGGTGGTGTACGACGCCACGGGGTGCATCACCAATGTCTGCACAACACCCCGGGAGTGCAGATGATGCATTCATCTGGCACAGCTCTGCGCTGTGACACAGGTTTGAATGTGGGGACATCCGGGTGAGTATGGCATTGGCAAGAGGCGATGGGCAGAGCAGACCTTGGGATGGGGGACGACAAGGTGTGCATGTTGGCATGGGTGCCAGGGACAGGTAAGGCGCACAGCAGAGAATAGCAGAGGGCTAACCATGTCATTATCCACACAGGGGACAGCACTTATCCACTGAGGCCCTGGCTGCTCACCCTCTACTGGCGCCCATCGTCCCTAGCAGAAGAACACTACAACGAGGCACATGCCAGCTCACACAACATCATCGAGCGTGTCTTTGGCATGCTGAAAGCATGTTTCCATTGCCTAGACAGGTCAGGCGGTGCCCTACAGTACAGACCCTCAAAAGCCCGTGGCCTAATCCTGGCCTGCTGCATACTGCACAACATGGCCATTGACCGTGGGATAGCTGTTGAGGCTGATGAGGGAGACAGCAGTGGGGGTGATGGAGGCAATGGGCCGGAGGGTGGTGTACAGCCACCCGCTGGGTGGAGGGATCCCCGGCTGTTACAGTAGGCATGACGACACCGGGACACCACTGCACAGGAGCACTATGGTGCACATTGGTAGGTGGTGTGATACACATGCATGGGCCACACAGAAAGGTACAGCACACATGCAGGGGCATGTATGGCAATGGGCATGCACACAAAGAGGCATGATGTAGGGGTAGGGGAGTCAGGGGCACGCAACCACTCAGAACCACACACACACACACACACACACACACACACACACACACCAGGCATTGGTATGTGACGTGGATCAGATTCACTGCACCGGTGCACAGTCACAACCGGTTCTAGACTGCCATTATCACACCCACGCCACATGGTCCAGTGGCCAGGCAAGCACGCACAAAGGCACTGTGTGACACGACACAGAGGTGCCACACCAGTGATAGGCACACACACACTGCCTATGTATGCACAGGGCAGCAGCTGCAGACTGAAGGCAGGGTGGCCCACACATCATGTCCGCTGCATGGAACCATGGCCACCACGGCCATGGGGGCAGCTCCACCTGGGCTGATTGGCAGCCACAGGTTGTGCATCAGCCATGGAGAGGTGAGCAACAGCTCCCCGGGCTTGAACCACCAGACCGCGACCGTGTCACTGCAGGGGTGTGAAGGTGCCCAAACAGGCCAGCCCTGGGCATGCCTGTGATGCCTACATCAGAGCCTAGCGTCGACAGTGATGGGCTGGCCCGATGCCAGGTTTGTAGGGTGGACAGCGTACTGCAGGGGGGTCATCTGTGCTCGGGCATGCCCTGTGGCAGCCAGCAGCGCAAAACCATCTGTGATCGCAGTGGCAATGCGATCCAGGGATGCAGTCATGGCCTCCTGCATGCACTGAATCCCCACCAGGATCTGCGCAATGCCCCTCTCCTGCTGCTTGGCTAACTGTTGCACCTCCTCCCACAGTGCTTGCACCCCAGTGGCAAGCAGCACTTGTTGCTGAATGGATGCGCACAGCAAACGGGTGTGCTCAGCCAGCAGGTTGGCGTCCTGGGGCTCCCAGGTGGGACGCCGATCCTCATGTGGTGACTGGCCATGCTGCACAGCCCCCCCTCTCTGGTGGACACTGCACAGTGGGGTCTTCAGGGGCAATGGCCACTGCAGGTGCACCAGCAGCAGACCCTGTGTCCAGCTGCCCGGTGGCACCTGCAGCCTGCTGCTGTGACCCGTCTGGCCTCTGAACACCACCCAGCACATGCGCAGCTGCACCACCACCACCAGAGACACAGCCATGGCAATGCACTGCTGCACCCACAGTGGTGGCAGGCAGCTCTTCCACCACTGGCAGAGCACTGGGCGCGGTGCCTGTGATAGCTGCCAGCAGGGTGACACAGCCACACTGTTGCCCATGCTGTCCAGGAGCTGACTGTAGTCCTCATCGAGTCAGACCCTGCCCTGATCTGTGTCTCCACACACAGGACACCAAGGCAGGCATCCTGGAGGATCACATCCAGGGCCTCATCCAACCACAGGTCTAGAACCTCTGCCTGCACCGTGGTGCTGGGCTGCAGCCAGTCAGGCCTCCGGATCCCAGTGGAGGTGGATGGCTGGTCCTCCATGGCTGTATCAGTGCCCACGGCAGCTGCAGGTGCCCCATCATCCACACGGAGGCGTGCTAGTGATGCAAGAGGAAACAGGTGAGTAAGTAATGCAATGCCCACATGTGCCCCCCCCCCCACAGTGCCACTGCATGTATCCTGCAGCATGGCATGCATGTGGGAGCGCACACATTCACATGACATGCATGCCAGCTGCATGCATGCCAGAAACATAGAAACATAGAAACATAGAATTTGACGGCAGATAAGGACCGCTTGGCCCACCTAGTCTGCCCATTTTCCTACCTAACAGATAAGCTGCAGATCCTAGTTAACCGACAGCTTACTTCCTCTTACCCGCCCCTAGGACTGCCCTTATGCCTGTCCCATGCATTCTTGAAGTCCACCACTGTTCTTGACTCCATGACCTCCTCAGGGAGGCTGTTCCATGCATCCACAACCCTCTCAGTGAAAAAATACTTCCTCCACATTACCCCTGGGCGCCCCCTCTATCTTCAAATTGTGCCCCTTGTTCTTGCACATCTCTTTTCTGGAAGATGCACCCTCTTGGACTTTGTTAATTCCTTGAGGTACTTGAAAGTTTCTATCATGTCCCTCTCTCCTTCTTTCCTCAAGAGTATACATATTAAGCTCCTTTAGTCTTTCTTATATGTCTTCTGGTGCAGACCCTGCACCATTTGGATGCCCTCCTCTGGACAGCCTCCACTCTGTCTATGTGTTTGTGGAGATGGGGTCTCCAGAACTGTACACAGTACTCAGATGGGGTCTCACCAACTGTCTGTACAGAGGATAACAACTTCCTGTTTTCTACTATTGATGCCTCTTCCTATGCATCCCAGTATCCCTCCAGCCTTCCTTACTGCCTTCTCCATTGCTTTCCCACCTTTAGGTCATCTGATATAATTACCCCAGGTCCCTTTCCATTTTACTGTTGTCAGTATCTCACCCCCATTGTGTCGCTTCCCTGGGTTTTGTTTACCAGGTGCATTATCTTGCACTTCTTTGCATTGAATCTGAGCTG
Source organism: Neoceratodus forsteri (assembly GCA_016271365.2). Taxonomy (NCBI): domain Eukaryota; kingdom Metazoa; phylum Chordata; order Ceratodontiformes; family Ceratodontidae; genus Neoceratodus; species Neoceratodus forsteri. The sequence continues at coordinate 386,754,735 of CM057457.1, read as the reverse complement.
CCATACATTTGACCATTCCTCCAACCTTGCCAAGTCCCTTCTCATCCTTTCTACTCCATCCTGTGTATCAACCCTGTTGCAGATCTTTGTGTCATCTGCAAGAGACATACTTTTCCTTCCAGTTCCTCTGCAATGTCACTTATAAAGACATTAAAAAGGACTGGTCCCAGTACCGAACCCTGTGGTACCCCACTAGTAACCCTCCTTTCTTCACTGTGTACTCCATTTACTACTACCCTTTGCGTCCTGTTGTCTAGCCAATTTTTTATCCAGGCTACCACCTTAGGACCCATTCCAAGGCTGGCTATCTTGTGTATTAATCTTTTGTGGGGGACTGTATCAAATGCCTTGCTAAAATCTAGGTAGGCCATGCCCACAGCCCCTCCCTGATCTACTACTTTGGTCACCCAGTCAAAGAAATCTATTAGATTCGTCTGACATGACCTTCCCATTGTGAATCCATGCTGCCTTGGGTCCTGTGCCCCACTGGCCTCAAGGTACTCAACAATTCTTTCCTTCAGAAGTGATTCCATCATTTTCCCTACCACTGAGGTCAAACTAACTGGTCTGTAGTTTCCTGCCTCTGTCCTGCTCCCACTTTTGTGAAGAGGAATTACATCTGCCCTCCTCCAGTCCTTGGGTACCACCCCATCCTCCCATGATTTGTTAAAGAGAGTAGTCAGCGATGTCACTAGTTCTACCCTTAGTTCTTTTAGAATTCTTCTATTCTAGAATTCAGAATGCCCATGTATGCACCGGCTGTGCCACCAGCTGTGTGAGGCTGACGTACTTATCATGCAGTGATGGGCTGCCACCCATCTGAATACCACCTCCAGGCACACCCTCCACCATGCTGCGGTGCATGGTGGCTGCCTCCAACTCCTCCTGCGCCGTGAGTGTTGTCGAATACACAGGCTCCCCCTACTGGTGGCATTCCAGGAAGCACAGATGGCTGCCACCTTCTCTTTAATGCGCCTCTTGTCTCTGTCCACCTTCTTCCGGCACTCCTGCGCTGACCGCTGGTGGCGGCCATGCTGGTTGACGTATGCTGCCACCTCCTTCCAGGCCCCAGCCGTGGCCTGTGGCACCATTCAGCAGGGGCTCCCTGTTCAGGTATGCATTGAACAAGGCCTCTGTCTCTGCTTTAGTGAAATTGGACCTGCGCTTCCAAGCAGGCCCATGCTCCTCACCCTAATGTTCTGACATGTCACTTCCTGTGGACATGGACAGCACAGTGTGTCAGTGGCAGCATCTCCTTGGTCCTTCCCACCCTGCTGTGCTGTCTGCTCCCAGAGAGCTGCAGCGGCATGTGCAACTTACCTCAATGGGATGCAATACCGGTCCATGGCCTGTGCTGTTCCATGGTGTTTATAAGGCACAATGCATGCAAATGAGGTCTGGCACAATAGTAATGACATGCTGATGCACCCAGTGCACCACACATTGGCTGATGAGCTCATCTGCATGTAGTTTCTGAATACTGCAATTTTGCACCATGCGCAATAGGGATACATCAGAGCAACTTGCGACGCGATGTGCACACATGCGTGGTGCACAGGCCTGCAGTGCGCATGCGCCTAAAGGTATCATGGTGTCAATTGTGCACCATGCACTGACAGCGTGATGCAGTGGCATAGTGCATGATGCACCAGGCCTGCTACATGCATGGTGTACCGTGCCCTATCATGCACGTGCGTACTGTGCAATTGCGGGTGACTTCTGACCCCTGGGGAGATCTCTGACCCCTGGGTCAGTCCCCTGACTCGGTGACTCTACATAGCCATACCCACTCCGTGCATCTTCAGCAGCACGCATGTCCCCTCGCATTGCACATCTGACACATGCCATGGACACATGCACCTCCTGCCGCCATTTTAGTCCCCAAATTTGCAGTTGATGAAATGGCACAGGGATGTGTCCATTGTGCAGTGAACTGGTCACAGGTGGAGCTTGCTAACCTGGTGGCCTGTGTCCATCCCCATGTCCCCCAACTATCTGGCCAGGTGCCCCTGCAGCAGGCAAGGGTCACAGTATGGCAGGGGATTGCTGTCATGCTGCAGCAGAGAACTGAGGTGGCCAGATGGGGGAGCAATGCCGCCACCGGTAAGGGGACCTAAAGTGGCAGGACCCGGAGCACCTGAGGAGGCTTCAGGCATGCCTCAGGTGAAGGGCTGTGCCACAGCCAGGTAAGTCTGCCCATATTGCATGTGTGCCCTGGTGCTGTACCGTGGTGTTGGCTAGGCTACCTGGCATGCCCTGTAGAGGGGTACACTGTAAACATGCACATTGCGGAGTAGCATTGCCAGCCACCACTTGTGTTGTGATGCAGCCGTATGGGATGTGTCGGGCATGGGCTCACCCTGTGCAAAGGGGATGGTGGTGGGCAGCTACTGTGGCTGATTCCTGATGTGTACCTGTCTTCTTTCCATTCCCAGGGCCTGAGGATCGATGCCAGGCAGCAGCAGCACACCAGGCTGCGGCAAGCCATGGAAGAGTGGGACCAGCACTGGTGGGGCCGCAGAGGGCAGGTAGGCACTGTCATGGTCCTTTGCACTTTACATGGGGGGTGGTGGGGGAGTGGTTGCGGCCATGGCCACCAGTGGCATGTGCCGTAGCAGCTGTGTGTGTTGCACTGTGTGTGGTGCATGCCACTGTCGCGCATCCATGGGACACATGTATCAACTGTTGGTGGGGTGTGTCTGTGTGCCCGGCTGCAGCTGTTGTTGCTGTGGTGCTACCGGTGCACTGTGCCATGTCACTGTCCTTGCACAGCTGGGTGGCCATTGTGCGGTGGGGACCACCTCTGTGCAGTGTCGTAGTGCGCCGAGTTGCTGGCAGGCATTGGCCCATCCCCCTGCTGGTGGCCGGCATGGGCCCTCCAGCATGAGTGTGTTTCTACTGCCCATTGCGCACTGTGGGTGGGCATGGTTCCTTGGAACATTGCACTGATCACCTGTCCTGTCCCTTGTTATAGGTGTCCAGTGGAGACCTGGGAGGCCGTTGTATGGCAGACTGCTTTGGTTGCTGATTCTGATCACCTTGACCACCATGGAGGCAGTTCTACAAGTTCGACGCATGCTGCTGGTGGAGCAGAAGCAGTGCATATGCCAAGAGGCAGCAGAGCATGGTCGCCGATAGTTGGCCCCAGCTTTACCCTGTTTCCCCTGCTGTACCTCCCCCTATAGTCCCCCTTTCCACTGTACAGTCCCTGTTCCCTGTCACCTTCCCTCGCTTTACCTACCCTTTCCCACCCCTTTGTTATTGTACTTAGTTTTCTTCATAAATTTATATTGTCTGACATACCTACCTGTGTCAGTATCTGCTTTGCAGGTAGCATGAGGAGTCATGCTGCAGTGGCCCAGTGTCTGTCCGTGTGGTGTGCAGGTGTCAGGGTGCATGTTGTGCTTCTGTAGTTCACTGCTGTGTGCTGTGGTGTGGCCTCTGTGGTGGTGTCCTTCCCCTTGGTCAGTGGCTGTGTCTTGTGGTGCCCATGGGGTGTCTGTCAGGGGTGTGTGGCCGGTGTGTGTGTGGTGGTGGCACACAACCATGGTCATTGGTTGGGTACTGGCATCACACTGTGTTGGGGCCTCTGCTTGGCATTGTGTGGCCTGTCCCATGTGGTTTGCCATGCTACCTGCCTCCTGGCACATTCAGTGCCTACTGTGTAGGCTTCCTGTGTGCCTGTGTGGCGTGTGTGTGTGTGCTTGGCTGCATGGCCCTGGGTGTGGCCTGCTATAGTCAGGTGGCATGGCTGGTAGCCTGCAAAGGGGCTCCCTTGGTGGCCCTCCATTGGCTATTTGCACTTCCTGTTGCCTGCTATCTGTGCCACTGTTGTCTTCTAGGGTGGGGTGTCTGGGTGCCTGTGTGCACCCTGCTGTGCCCTGCTGGTGGAGGCCTCCTGTGGCCTGTCACTGTGCTTTCCAGGCTCTGTCCCTGGGTCTGTTCTCTGTGCCATGCTCCCCTCTGTTGCTTTGCTGCTGTGCTCCCACAGATGCGCTGGGGCATCTCTTTCTGTGCCATGGTGCAACTGTGCCGTATTCAGCCAGGTTGCGCTGGTGCAGCTCAGCCTGTGCAACCTCTGAATATGGCTCCTGTTGCACCATGACGCATCAGATTTACGCTGCGCCAGACTTGCGCCAGCCTTTGGCGCATTTCTGAATATCTGGGCCATGGAGTACAATCACTGGAAAAGTATAAGTAGGTACTTGTTATAATCTCTTACAAAATTAACACTAACAAACTATCTGTACACCTACAATGTTTTTTACACTTTAAAACAGGGGAAAACTCTGTATTTGCATGTTGCTTTCTTTGTTTAAATGTGCATAACTATCTTGTGATTATCAGATAGATTGACCTAATCATTCCAATTTGTGGGTCTATGTATCCATTGCATATAACAAATAAGATTAGGAAGCCGTTTATTTTACCACATTTGTGATCTATGGAATAGGTCCATTTCAGGAGCACAAGTTAGCAGAAATACTGCTGTTTCTGCTCAAATTTATGGTGCTTATTTGGCTGCTAGAGCCTCATTGGTTGAAGGGGTATCCTTACCTATTTCTTAACACGCTAGGCACTTAGGGTTCTATGTGTTCATAAGCATTTAGTAATAAATTATTCATTCTTCTCATCTATAGGCATATCCCCAATGGTGTTATGCCAGGAAGAGACCATTTTCTTTGTTTTGATATGGCCTTACATCTCTGTACTATATGTATCTTCCACTTTATAAAATGGCAAAGAACAATGGAGGAATCTGATTTGTTATTTATAGTGCAATATAGGACAATGTTGCACTATAAATAAATAATCCCAATAAAACTGCTGGAGCACAGAATCTGACGCCAGTGATTCCTGTTTAGGCAGTCTGATTAAAATTTGCATTTTATTGAAGTAGCCGTTTGTTTTGCCCAGTAACATTTTACAAATGTGGCAATAGATTAAATGAGTGAAACAGCTGCCCTTACAGAAACATTGTAAAAAGTGATTAAAGTGGTTTATTTTCTTCCAGCAGCCATTTCTGGAATTCAAGTGTGGGGCAATATCAGCAGCGCAGACTGTGAACTAAACAGCCTCCCCAAAAACAAAAAGTGGCCCTGGCATACCTGTAACATCATCTTTCTCTGAGGAGAGCCATCTGTACCATCCAACATCCTGTGCTCTGCAGAGGTAACTGTTTCAGTAAACACAACCGGATCCTCCCTCGCACTAGCCCGAGCGGTCATGGCAGCAGGTCTTTTATCCTTCTACAGAAGCCGTTAAGACTGGAATTCAAAGCAGTAAAAAAAACATTTGGTCAGCTTCTATTTTGTGCTGTGTGACACCCTGTCTTGACAATTCCTTCCCATCGCTGTTCAGTCAAGTTCCACCCCTCATCCCAATGCTAATATGCAGTTGTATTTTCACAATAGCTGAGTTGCAGGATGTCAGATAGTACAGGTGGCTCTCTACAGACAAACACGTCCTGCTACCATGACTGCTTAGGCCAGTGCGAGGGAGGACCCGCTCGCTTTTATCGAAACAGGGAGTTATCGCTGATGAAATGCACTGAAGCTACACTTTTCACACTGGACACCCAGTATTAAAAAAAAATAATAATATGGAGTGAGAGAACAAACTAACACTCATCAAGATGTTCATTTTTTATTTACCATACATTTGGACAATGATGGTCTTCGATTAGTACAACACAATAATGTAACAAAAAAAACTACAACTATGGAATCCATATTAGGTCAAAGGACCTCAAGCAAATCAGTAAATTCAGTGTAGTCCCAGTAGGCGGAAGGACTACTTTAGCTTATAAACATGTAATTATTTTAACCTCTACATATAAAAAAATTTAATCCTGTTAATAAACCATATTTAAAAAAATAGAGGACATTTTATATGTGCATGTAACACTCCGTGGAGTGCATTATGGTGTGATAACTGCACTCCTAGGGGTAACTGACACTCAGCCTTCAGTCTCATGCCTAACTATCCCTGTAGGAGTGTGGTTATCACACCGTAATGTACACCCCATTGTGTCTTATTACTTATGTAATGTTGATGTGTATGGTTTCATGCAAAATCAATAAATAAAGTAAAAACAACGTTACAATTGCATTGGATTGCAAGGGCAGACCACAAATATCTCTTAAACTGGTTCATCTTTGGGAGATTCAGCAGAGTATCAGGCAGTTTGTTTAGCCACTTGGCAGTGCTAACAGCAAATGATCACTTGTCCAATGTGAGTACACAGGAAAGGAGGCTTAAGGGCATTCCTGGTGTTGCATTGGTTAGAGATGGCATGGAAGCATTTCTTTAAAGTGGGCGGTGTTAGGACCAGGAGTGCCTTTTTGGCTAGCACACAGGTCTGGAGCTTTATTCTGCAGGGCAAAGGTAACCAGTTAGTGAGTGTGTAAACGGTACAACTACGAGTGCTGTTATCTGCACCAAGTAGAAAGCAGAACGCCTTATTACAGACCAGCTTTACTTTGTTTAGCACCGTGTCACAGGCAGCTGCGTAGGCAAGGAGGCCAAAATCTATAAGTGGTAGAATGCAGCTAGTTACAATAAGACAGGGAGGCCATAATCAGTAAGTGATAGAATGGTGCTAGCTTCAATATTTATTTAGTTATTTATTTTTGTTAACCGGGTAGGGCACACTAGACAGCCATGTGCCTATTTTCAGGTGCGACCCGGGGGGGTTACAAAGGTAGAGGCATACATACAAACAGTGATGAAGTCAGGTTACATACAGATAATGCAAACGGCTTAACATGAGTTGTATAGGCAGCTGAAATTACAGGTTACAAATTTACAAAAACAGGAAAACAACAGACATAGCCTGGAAGGAATAAGGAAGCAAGACATTGTTAGAGTTCATTAGGCAATAAGGGACGGGTGTGGGACATATATTAGGTGGGTTTAGGAGTGCGCCACTGGAAACATAACTGGAACAATAAGTGCAAAGGAAGTAAGTGCCAGGGAAGGGAAGGGAGAGGGCAAGAACAGAGAAGACAGATGGCGGGGGTAACAGTGGGGTGAAGGGGGCCAGATAGAAAGAAATGGGAGAAGCCAATTTGGGAGGTGGGAGGTAAGGAGGGAAAAAAGTGAGCTGGTGTCCACCACCAATTTTGGAGGGTAAGTGCAGTGGGTGCTGAGAGCCCTCAATATACAGGTAGGTCAGGTGTATTACGAGGTACAGGGACATGTGGAGGAAGAACCCAACAAGCACCAGAGAGAGGTGTTGAAGTGGCGAAGGGAGGGGGGAGATCGAGTAGGTATGGTGTCAAGCATCTGCAGTGAGATTGTTCTGGTAATGGTACAGGGCACCCCGTCTTCTGTTAACTATGGCCACTAGACTGTCAATATGGCGGGGGGGGGCAAAAGATAAGTATCATCCAGACTTACTCCAAGGTACTTGAAGGTCTTCACCTGTTCAAGGTTTGACCCTGGTCATTTGAGTGACAAAGGGTGAAACTTTCCTCTTCTGTGGGAGGCTAGAGAAGAGTATGGTCTTTGTTTTTTTCCAATTGAAGACCAGTTTGTTATTGGAGAACCATCTTTCTAGTAACTCAAGTTTCTTTGCAGAGGGTGGTGAGGCTGTCAAGGTCAGGATTTTTGAATAGATGACACTATCTCACCATAGAGGAGTATGCTGTCTGTCTAACAGGCATCGGGTAGTTGAATTATTTAGAGGCCAAATAGAGTGGGGCCCAAGGTCAAGCCCTGGGGACACCAGTAAATACTCTTCTAGTGCTGGACAAAGATTTATTGAGCTCCACACACTGGGAGCAATTGCTGAGATACCTATAAAAGCAATCAACTGTGCTCTGTGACAAAGCAGACTAAGGAATTTAAGTAAGAATTTAAAGGAGTACACCAGAATTTGCAAAAACAGATGTTGAGCAGAGTGTTTTGATTTGTGTGTGAAGTCCTAGTGTGTCCTTCCCTCTGCATGCTATTAGGAGTTTTTCCTAAATTAGTCTGCTAGCTTTATGGTAGTTTTACAACCCCTGGGGATCTCCATCTCAGTTAAGTTTATTGCGTTCCTTGTTCCTACAATGCATCCTTTCTCATGTGACAGTGATGTAGGTAGGACTATACATTCAGCAGCATCAATGTTCTACAATTAGTTCACAACAGTCGAGGTGGCTGTATTTTAAAAACTATACAGAGTTCAGCTTGATGACTACCCTCATAGTAAAGGTCATTTTGTTGTGAACAATTGTGACACTGGTTGAGTATGTGTAACTTGTATGGTTTTCAAGATATTGACATTTGTATGGCATATCTACTAGAGTGTTCACTCAAAGAAAAAAAAAGCATCTGCTGTTTGCAAGTGTATCTCTACACATGCCAAACAAACCTAAATAGCATGGAAACTTTACAAGTTAGACAAAACTGACCAGCATTAAATGTGTTCAGGACAAAAAAAACTTTACAATGAGGGTGGTCACTAAGCTGAACTTTCTATACTTTTTTTTTAAATATAGCCATCTAATTAACTCAATTTCCATGTTTTGTTTTACAAATTCCCACTTTGGATGACAAATATTTTAAAAACTGTAAGGAGTTCAACAGTAACTACCCTCGTTGTAAAATTATTTTGTCTCTAAACAGCTTTGCTGGTTGCAGTTTTAATGTAGCTTGTATAGTTTTCAAGACATTTAGATTTGTTTGGCATGTTCACATATGGACTTTTTTCTTGGAGTGCACACCTAGGAGACATGCCAAACAAATGTAAATATTTTGAAACAACAAATTACCATACACAACCAGTGCTACAGTTTACAATGAGGGTAGTCATCAAGCTGAACTCTGTATAGTTTTAAAATACAGTAATACCATCTCTTCTGTTGTGAAATAATTGTAAAGCAGTGCTTAGAGACATAGAAGCATAGAATTTGATGGCAGATAAGGACCGCTTGGCCCCAGTCTGCCCATTTCCTACCTAATGGATAAGCTGCAGAGCCTAGCTAACCAACAGCCTACTTCTTCCTACCTCCACCCCTAGAATTGCCTTATGCCTGTTCCATGCATTCTTGAATTCCCCACTGTTTTTGACGCCACGACCTTCTGCTGAATCTATAGTCATAGCTACATCACTGTCACATGAGACAGAATACATTGTAGGAACAAGGAAAGCAATAAACATAGCTCAGATGGAGATCCCTGGGGTTGAAAAACTGCTATGAAGCTAGCAGGCAAATTTAGGAAAAACTCCTAATAGCAGGCAGAGGGAAGGACACACTAGGACTTCACACACAAATCAAAACACTCTGCACATGTTTTTACAAATTCTGGGTGTACTACTCCTTTAAGGTTGACCAGGTTGAAGGTCTTAGTAAGTCTGATTTATATAGCTCTGATGAGGTCACAATTGTCAAGGACCTCATCAACACAGCAGGTCTATTCCAACAATGTTGTGTTGGTGTTGTGTAGCTTCCAGAAGCCATGCTGCTGAACACACTGGACACTGTATTTTTCGAGGTATGTGACAAGGTGGTCAAAGGCTATTCTCTAGAGGGCCTTGGACAAGGGGGAGAGAATAGAAATGGGTCTGTTATTGGCAATGCTAGTGCGGTCACTGCTGAGAACTATGAGTAGCAGAGGGAAACGTTAAAGATTCTTGAGATGGGGTTGGAAAGTTACTCTACTGCCTGCAAAGTTCTGTTGGAGCCTAGAAGAGTGGTGTATAGCGTACCACAGGGCTCAATGTTAGGGCCTTCTTTTTGTTTGTTTGTAGCAATCTTCCACAGCTATGTTCTATTATAAAACATATATGCTGATGACATAGTGCTGTATGTTGCTGCTAAAGATACATCTTTCAAAAAGTTGCTGCTAAAGATACATCTTTCAAAAACAAGAACTGAAACTGGAATACAAGAATCTGGCTGATAATGATTTAAAAAACCTTTGTTCAATAATAAAAACAACTAAGGCCATGGTGTCCTGAACAGCTCAGAAAAAACTGTTAGTTGCAGATGCATTTCAGGTACATTGGAGGGGATTAGATATAGTTAATGACTGCAAGTAGCGGTAGTTGGGCATTTTATTAAACTCACTATTAAATTTCAAAAGGCATACTGAACAGATGTCTATTCAACTAAATAGAAAGCTGTGAGCTTTATATGCTATCAAGGATTTCTCAACTGATGAGACTAGGAAAATGACAGCCCAAAGTTGGCTATTAACTGCAGTGGACTATGGGAGTATAGTAAGGGGAAGGGTATCAGAAAAAATGTTAAAGAAACAAATCCATAGGTACAACTCAAAATACAGATTTGCACTTAGAGCCCGGTATCAAGAACACCATTATAGCTTACATGAGACATTAATGTGGCTACCATTAGAACAGCGACATAAACTGTACAAAAGTTGTTTTGTGTTTTAAACCTTACATAAGGGTATAGAATGGTCGACTAGCCAATATGTTTATCCCTAAAATCTGTGTAAGATTGCTGAAATCGGATGACTCAGACACTGTACAAATGCCCTTCTGCAAAACTTCTAAAAATCTAAAATTCTTTAAATACACAGCAGTCAAACGCTGGACCTGTATTGACCCTGTGATTAGAAAAAACGAATCGCATTCATCACTTCCATCTCAGTATGAAGAAAGCCTATTAAGGGATGGTACTCTTGTTTTTAGTGAAACTGTAATATTTAAATTTGTATATGAAGTTATTGTGTGTATACTGTATGTTTATTGTCCACTGTGATAATACCCTGTTTTGTAGAATGTATGTTTGAACATGCAATAATGTATTGTTTGTAAGTAAGGCGCATTACTGTAATGCCTTGTAATGTGTCTGTACCTGGGTGATGCCTGTAAAAAAGGCAGTGTGACTCAGTGTTTTTTTACCCAGTTAACAACATTTTACATAAAAAAATAAAATAAAATAATTAGCTGTCCATCCCAATGGCTGGGGAACTTCAGAGAAAATGCACTGTTTAACCAACCAACTGCGCAGTGCACTTGAATTCTACATTTTGTATTCTGTACCTTTGCACACCTGTGTTTAGCCTGTTAAACTCCCTCCATGGGATGGTACCTATTTGTGTAATATTGCTGAGCTCTGTTGAGAGTTTTTTCTTCTTTTGGTGCCAATAACTGTTTTATTTTTTTTTTTTTTATTTTCATCTTTATCCTCCTCCTTTCTACCTCCGGTGCCCCCTCCTTCCGTCCGCTCATGTCCCCCGGTACCTAACTTAGGGATCTGCCCCATAGAGTGCCCATCCTCCTCTCCTCACACAGTGGGGTCTGTCCTGTAGGTGGTCTGGGTGGACTTAGGGCGGCCTTCATCTAGTGCTGCTGGAGGGGATTTTCCGGTTTTCTCCCCTTACGTCCCCACTCCCCCAGGACGCCTTGCGCTAGGGACGTGCGTCCCCGAGTGGTAGCATGCTTACGCACGCAGACCCTCATGTGCCGCGGCGTCCCCCCTCCCCGGCTCCGACAAGCGAAGCCGCCTCCATCCCTTCCCACTGCCGGTGCTTCCACCGGCTACGGAAGGAAGGCAGAGCGCAATGCGCTCTTGGTAACCCGCCCTGAGGGAGGAGAGCATCCGTTGGGACGCTAGATCCTCCCTCTCCCCGCCAACCCCCGGCCACCCGAGTGCGTCCCTGAACCCGGGTCGCCGGTGCAGCGCGAGGTGTGGCGTCCAGCGCCTCAACACTCAGCGCCACCGGGCCAGCCCCAATAACTGTTTTAAACCCTATAATTGTGCTTTAGTTTTGCTCTGTATACTGATACGAGTGTGACCCTGTTGCATTGCTTGTCTGTTACTCCCACTGTTTCATGCATTGACTTGTTTTTGCTCTGTATACTGATACGAGTGTGACCCTGTTGCATTGCTTGTCTGTTACTCCCACTGTTTCATGCATTGACTTGTTTTTGCTCTGTATACTGATACGAGTGTGACCCTGCTGCATTGCTTGTCTGTTACTCCCACTGTTTCATGTATTGGCTTGTTTTTGCTCTGTATACTGATACTAGTGTGACCCTGTTGCATTGCTTGTCTGTTACTCCCACTTGTTTCATGTATTTACTTGTTTTTGCCTACTATACTTTCCTAGTCATAGATGTAACAATTATTTGCCTAGCTTTCCCTACTGGGTAACCAAAACTAAAAAAATAAATAAAACCAGAGGGGCTACTGAATCTGGACAGGCCTGTCCCACCTTCTCTGCCTGTGAAGATTATGTAAGCTTCCTCCAATTGCACCCTCTGCCCCCACACACATACATACACACACGGTGGGAATCCATGCACTCTGTCCCCCTCTTCCAACCCCTAGCACTACAGTTTGTGACTGCAGGGGGATAAGGTACCTATTTTAGCTGATCTCCCCAAGGTTCCCCTATGGAAAGCACAAAAAAGTCTTGTCTGTGCTCCCTATCACCCATCAAATCTCTTTGTCACCTTCAAAATTGGCTGCAAATTTTCCAATACGTAATGGAGTCTAACATATCCTACAGGAAGAGGTTAAATATGTTAGATTTGATGTCCAGCAGGTAGACTCTATTCCTATGGCAAAGAACCAGTCATGATATCAGATTTTCCTCATGTGCCACAACTGTGATGCCTGTATTGCATATTAATTTACACAGGTCTTTATTCAAGTTAACCCATGCCCTGTCAATGGCCTTAGGCTCCAGGCCATGGCACCAAACCAAGTGTAGCAGCATGTCCAACCCCACCAGGGGCAACAGGGCCCACTGGACAGTCCAATCCCACTTTATGCACAGAATGAGCTCCACTATGGCTTGTGACCCCAGGTTGAGGCACTGGCTATGCTGGTTGCTTGCATGTTAGTGGCAGCTGGGCTTCAATGCCAAAAAGTACAAAGTCATACACTTGGGACAAGGAAGCTGGGGCTGTGTATAACAAGGGGTGTACTTATAGTCACCAAGCAAGAGTGAGACCATGGGTTAATCATATCAGATGATCTCAAGGTGGCAGGGCAATGTGACAAGGCAGTAGGCAAGGTTAGTGAGATGCTGTTGTGCATAGAAAGTTTCTAGCAGGAGAAGGAAGGCGGTGTGGCCACTGTATCACTCACTAGTGAGGCCTCACCTGGATTGTGTGTCCAGTTCTGAATGCCACACCTCCACAAGGGCATTGACAGGGTAGAAGCAGTCAGAGGATCGCTAACAAACTGATGCAGGGGTTGCACAAGAAACTATCTCGAGGAGAGACTGCTGGAGCTCAGCATGTTCTCCTTGGAGAAGAAGGAGAGTAGAAAGGGACATAATTGAGACCTATAAGTACCTCACAGGGGTGAACAAGGTGCAGGAGGGAGTCTTTTCAGAGGAGTAGGAGAAGCACCAGAACATGGTGGGTATGCAATGAAGACTGAGGGGAGTTTAAAAGGTAAGTGAGGAATACTTCTTCCCAGAAAGGTGGTGGATGCCTGGAATAGCCTACTGAAAGAAGTGGTGGGGCACGAAGATAGTGGGGAGCTTGAAGCATGCAAGGGATACATACAAGGAAATAATAAGTAGAGGAGGGACACGGTGACCAAACAAAGGTACAGGGTGTATTAACAGGTAGGGAAAAATAGGGCAGACTAGATGGACCTACCAGTACTTTTTGCCAACAAATTCTATGTTTCATTGTTGATCATCTTAGGTATCCATTACCCACACATCTCTTTTGTTTGAACAACAGAAAGGCTACTTGCATTAAGGCAAGATAAAGGCAGAGTATTCTGAAGTTTAGCTGCCTACACAGAATACGCATGTTCCCCCATGGTTGTTGATATCTTTGGGATTGATAACCGTGAACTGGATGAAGATCTTAAGACTACTTTCTTTTCTAAGTTCTAAATGACTAAATAAAGGAGATGAGTGTTTTGTTATTATTATTTTGTCTAAACTTAGCTGTGGTGGTAACCACCCAGTTTATATATTTATGACTTTGTTGACCGGGTAGGGAGAACTGGTCTGATACAGGCGTGACCCGAGCCTAGTAGGCACAAGCAAGTAACAGTAGCATATAACAAAAGTATAACAACATCACTAGGTTAAGACACAATTTCAAAGTATACTGAGTACAGGCATGACAAGCAGTCAATGGTAAACAAACAGTTTAATTAAATACAGCCCAGTAAGGGAGACAATACAGTTTTTCAAATTCAGTACAGTGGTAGTGAAAAATTAGTTGCACTTAAGGCACAGTGAAGAGTTAACCTATTCCCCCCCCCTCACCTTCCAGATACCGAAGATGTCTTGAACAGGCTATTGCAACACAGGAAGGTGAAAGAAAATAGGCATCCGGTCCAAGGGAGAGTTGAAGAGTGGCTGTTACCTGGGGGGACAGGCGCAGCTCTCCCTAATGAGGATCCAAGTTTAAAGTTACGCTTAAAGGCATGATGCTTGTTTCATTAAAGAGAGGCATGATAAAAAAGTAAAGGCTCAAGAGCTTCGACCTGGAGACCGTGTGTTGTTACACAACTTGGGACTGCATGGTAAACACAAACTTGTTGATTGGGGGCACCATCTTCCCCATGTAGTGGTTGGAAAGTTGGATGATTTACCTGTGTACAAGGTGCGCCAAAAGCCCCAAACTACAATTCCTACAGAGTCTGACTCCAGACAGCTCCTGTAGTCCAGCTCCATTTTAGCTCCCCAAGCAGAACTGATTGGTCCAATTTGTAATCCAGGACCAAAATAGTGGAGATAAACTAAAACAGTCCTTGCTGCAAAGAAGGCAGGTTAGACAAACTACATTATAATTACCACTCTAAATGATTTCAGCAAATAGTTACATCTTTCAACAGAGCTCCCTCTCAGATTACTTATGACTGCAATCCAGGCAGCTCTTAAAGAGACAGTACACAGAGGTGATACAGACTCTCTGGCAATCACATTTAAACTGCTAAAACGCAGGACATCAGCCTGGCAGTGAGCATTTAGGCAAGCTCGAGGAAGACTGTTCGGGAACCCCCATTTGTAGGGGGGTTACATATTTATTTACAGTCTGGTAACTGGGAAAGGCACACTGAGCAGAGGCTCGTTTCCAGGTGTGACCCAGGGAAAGGGAAAACAAAAACATACAAAGGGGAAATTACATAATGAAAATAATCAAGTGCAGTATACAGACTAAACAAAGTTCACGCGGCAATATAATTCTTAACACAGTTGTTCAAGATCATTAAGAGGTTAGAGGGCTCAAAAGGTTGAGGGTAACAGCAAGAAGCAACAGGTGTGTGTCTGAGCAGGCACTAAGGGCAGGGAGAAGGGGTTAGATGGATGGTAGAGGACAGTTAATTCCAGAGGGAGGGGAGGTAGTGAAGAAGGCAGACTGACCGATGGTTCAGTGGGGATAGGGAAGGGAAAAGGAGAGGGATTCCCTGAGTGCAATGTAGGAGGGTAGGAATGGCAGAGGATAGGGCCAACTACCATGATTTCAAAATTGCACACATCAACATGTAGCCTTCCTTCCAAATTCCAGGAGCTTGAAGCCTGGGTAGCCCTCTACAAACCCCATGTCATAGGTATTTCAGAAACCTGGTTACAGCCATCCATCCCGAATACCTTGTACCAATTGGCTGGCTACACTTTTCTTCACCACGATAGGCCAGGAAAGAAAAAGGGTGGGGGTGCAGCTATTTATCTAAGCATAGCACACCTGCCTCCATTTCCCTCGGCTCGGGTCCTTCCTCCCCAAGCAAGCTGCTCATTGCTGAGGTGACCTTGAGATCCTCTAAAAAGCTCTTTCTGGGGTGTTGCTACAACCTTCCAACAGGGGGCACTGTTGGCCTCCAAAACCTCCTGATCAACTTCAGTTCTCTCTCCCCCGACAGAAACACCACTGGTTGGGCACCCACAAGCCTGATTATGCCAACCTACTAATATCACTCAACCTGGTTCAAACCATCTCTACCCCTACCAGGCATAACCACGTGTACCTCCTCTCATACCCAGTTAGACTAGATAAAGTCACCAGTTGGGAAGACAGTGTAGCTCATGCTGGGATGTTCATCAATTCCATAAGTGACCATTCTCCCCACCTACATTATCTGGTCCTCTCAGACATCCACCCCCAAGTACCTCTCCTTCCAAACTTTCCATTGTCTGGTACCACAGCCATCCTGGTAGAAGTTAGGGGCCACCAACTGGTCATGTCTTTACTCACTAACCAATGTAAGGCATAGCTGTGACCTTGTTCAAAATGCCATCCTGGAGATACAGGACCACCACTTCTCCCTTAAGACAAAGCGAGTGTGGTGAGGGTGTACGTTGGATCACAAAGGAACTAACCCTTATGAAAGTCCAAGATTGGAAGTGGGCTGATACTGCAAATCATCCCCTCATCTTCTCTGTGGAATGAGTATAGGTGTCTAAAGAAAACAATGTAAACAACTTGTCAAGTTCCTAAAGCACGAACTGTTTTTATTAAGGTTCAGAATGATAACCTTGGCAATCCCAGGAAATTCTGGGGATCCATTAGCTCCCTGATAAATCCCCACACCAGAAACCCTATTATAAAACTGAACTTGCCTTCAGGCCCCATGATGGAGCGTACTGAGGTAGCCCGAGCTTTTAACTTAAAGTTCACAGACCTGTCAGTCCACCTCAGCAAGCTTACCAGGAGCCCCCCATCCAACCTGGGAACTAACGCAAATGCACAATGATCCGCCTCCCCATAGACATCCCCCTTTCATTTCAGGGCCACATCCATCCACGACACCACCAAGTTATTAAGAAATCTCCTGGATCAGGGTAACCCTGGCTCTGATGACCTCTCACCCATCCTGCTCAAATTCATCTCCCTGCCATCTCAAGCCTCTCACTTTTATTCTTAATCTGGCCCTGCCTGCTTCCTCCATGCCAGATGCATTGGAAATCTGCAAAAGTGATACCTGTCTTCAAAGCTGGGGACCCCCATAGACAGATAATTGCACACATATCTCTAGCCTCCCACATCTTGGCAAAATCCTTAAAAATAATAGTCGACCAGCTGCTGGAACTTATCAACAAAAATAATCTTATGTGCAGCCAACAACATGGTTTTGAGAAATCACAGCACTACCTCCATTGCACTCTTTACTGATCATGTCCTCACCAATATAGTTGGGGAATGTTACAGGAGCCATCTTTGTGGACCTCACTGGGCCTTTGACATGAGTCAACCTGCACTCCTCCTCTCAAGCTGCATGCACCTTGGCTGCTCCTCTTGGACCTCTGACTGGTTCAAGAGCTATCTAATCAGGCGCTCCCAATCTCTGGACATAGGTTCTACCATCTCCCCAACCCTTCCATCTCTACTGGTGTCCACAGGGTTCCATCCTGGGCCCACTACTTTTCTATTTTCATCAGATTCCCTCCCACTGAATGCAAATTGCTTCTGTACACAAACGATCTTGTTATCTGTCACAGTTATAAGCCCCTTGCTCAGATCTCCTCTGTCCTTTCACAGAGCTACAGCAGCACCTATAACTGGTTCACATCTAACTTGTTGCTGGTCAGCGTTAAAAAACCAAATCCATACTATTCGCATCTAAACCAAAGCTTGCCAAATTCTAAGCTCAGGCTCCTCCCTCCAAATCCTATCCCCAGATGGCATGGTCCTAGATGAAGTTCCCTCATTCAAATGCCTGGGGGTAACACTTGACCCTGCACTAACCTTCTCTGACCACATCAACAATGTAGTTCATAGGGTAAATCAAAAGCTTGATGTCGCCTACTGGCAACACAATTTACTATCCCGGAGGCCTGTTTAAGCGATAGCTCAGGGTAACCTACTCCCAATCATTGACTACTGCTCCCCTATCTATGCATATGCGCATCCACTGCACTCAAAACTAGGCTCACATCTGATACAATAGTTAACTTGCCACTTTGCTCTCTTAACACCTCACTCAACCCATCACTGCTGACATCTATAGCACCCTTGGCAGGTTACCCCTTCAAGGCCACTTTGACTCATTCTCTTAGCTGCATGGTGGACAGCATCATCAGGATTGATATCATGTGCCCTCTCGCTTCCTCTACAGGCCAGAACACTGCCCAGGAGCTATGCTCATCCACTGTCCCACCACTTGAAGTACTCAGGGTCTCCCACCAACATGAGAGGAGGAAGCCATATCAGTCACAGCTCCCTCTCTGTGGAGATGGGATCCCTACACCTCCATTCATCAAGAACTCACACACCTTCAAATCCTTTTTAAATCCTGGCTGATGGACAGCACTCACTGCTCCTACGCACCAGGTAGCACCTCATTCTTACTCACAGTCAATCTACCGCTGCATTTCTTGACTCTGAGTGGGGTTTTTCAATTCACTCTCACTGTCTTAGCCTTATCCTCTCTTCTTCCCTTCATTCTTCCACATCTTCTGAAGAAATGTTGGGGGGGCGTACGACTGTTCATTGCATCTGCTGTTGAATCTGGTTGCCTACCATGAATAGTATTCAGCCTCTATCTGTATATCCACTGGCAATCTACTATGTGTATATCTGTTGACTCCACTGCTTTGTATACTGATATTTCTGTACTGTAATCAGCTGTTTTGGTGTTTTCGTAAACCCTATTGGTTCAAAATTGTATTTTTGTTTCTGTGCCATCTTTTATGACCTGGGTTGTGCTGAAAACAGTCCCTTGGATCAGTGCACTTACCTAGTAATCAAAGACGTACATTCATAAATAATTAAATGATGGAAGGTCCCAAACCAGTACTCAGTGATGAAGCTAAGCAGTAGTCTGTCAGTGGTAGGGTAGGGTGTGATAGACAAAGAGGAGCAAAACAGCAATGATGTGTGCAAAAGGAGTTGGTGGTGAAACAACAAAAGGCATTTAAGAGGTTAGCCAGTCTAGGGAGGGGCCGAGGCAGGGCGGTGTCACAGATTATATCAGTGTAGTCAAAACACCAACTCGCAGTGAACAGGGAGGGAGGCAGTCTTTATTCGAGCACAATGCTGCAAGTTTAGGGTGGAGTTTGAGTGGATAGCAACAATATGGACAAGAGAGGAAGACTGTTATCCAGCCGTCAAAAGGTATTTAAAGGTGGGGACCATGTCAAGGTGGTGCTTTCAGGGTGGTGAACACTGGAGGTGTTGAAAGCCTTGCCAGGTTTTGTCTGGTGCAGAAGGTATTGAGACTTTTTAGTATTTACCCTTAATTTGTTTGCATGGAACCAGCTCAGCACATCATTAAAGTCTTGCTGGAGAGAGGCTTCCCATCTAAGGTTGATGGGCAGGAGGTGTGGATGACATGTCATCAGCGACACATGGATGTGAGGTTGTTGCATGCAGGGGAAGTCATCAATGAATAGAGAGCAGAGGATTGGGCCAAGAATGGAACCATGGGGACCCAACAAGAACGGAAAAGGGGAAGATTGAACATTCACCCACCTGTACAGACAGCATGTGAGGTAAGGCTGAACCATTTACAGCTGGAGCTCCAAAACCAGCAAAATACAGCTTATTTAGAAGGTGTAGTGGGACACAGAATCAAAGTCCTTGGCCACATCAATCAATATAGATGTGATCCTGATCCAACTCAGAGAAGCACAGGTCAGTGACCAATAATAAGGAGGAATTTGTGGACTGACATTTTCTAAAGCGGATTGAACAGGTGAGAAATTGTTGGCAGAGATAAGAAGCTCAGCATGCCTGGAGCAGATAATGGACTCCTGGAGTTTAACTGAAGGAGGAGAAAAGATATAGGCTGGTAGTTACTGGAGGAGGAGGTCTCCACCTTTACGAAGGGCAGGACTTTGACCTTCAGGCTACTGAAACCATTCAAATGAGAAGGAAAGATTCAGGAAGTGGAGAGGGGAAGGACAATGGCTGGAAAGAAGATATGGAGGAGTTTCAGGTTAAGCCACAGGGCCAGTCTTAAGATTTTAGAGCTTAGTGCACAACAGACTTCTGAGGAAATGAATGTAGTAGCCTCCAGTTGTGGTGGCAGGAGTGGTGGCCTCCAGGGGTGGTGGGTGGGAAGTGGCAGCTCCAGGTGAGGTGGTGAAATACCCTCCAGATGAGGTGAGGGATGGCCTCCAGGTGAGGCGGTGAGAAGTGGTAGCTCCAGGTGGGCGGGTGAGAAGTGGTAGCCTCCAGGTGAGGCGGTGGAAGTAGTAGCTTCCAGGTGAGGTGGGAGGAGTGGCAGCTCAGGTAGAGGTCTTGGAGAGTCAATAGGGGCTGGAGAAGGTATAGGAAGGCACACGTTAGGAAGAACTTATTGAAAATAGTCACGACAGAGAGATCCGGACTCGAGCACCATCCTCTATGAGGAGGTGGGGGTGAAGGACTTTCCAAATTTGAAGGTGAGTTGATTTGTAGGAGGTGGTGACTGAAGTATTCAGGGTTCCTTAGTACCTGTACCTTGAAGATTTATCAGTGAATGGAGATCAAAATGAGCCCAAACATGATCCGCAGTTACACAAGCCATACGTTAGTTCTGACCCAGGGTGATGAAAGTGTTTGACCCTGGCTTTCTGAGGCATGAGAGTCAGACATGCATGAGAGTGCCTGTGAATAGCCAGGACTAAATCAATGTCAAGGGCTGAAAAACAGAGACAGTCAGAGTCAGAGAGGCCTGCAGCAGGCATTTGCTCAGCGCCCTAAGAGATCGATATAGATTTATTTAGGGCCAATTGAGGCATCTTTCACACACAATAAGTCAGGCAGTGGTCACTGAACCAATCAGAAGGGAGTGGTTTAGGAGTGCGAGTTGAGTCGATGCGCTCGTTATTAAGGGAAAGGGAACATTGTTAACCAGGAAAAACAACTAAGCCGAAGCTTGTTTCCAGATGCAACCACGGACAAGGATGTTAAGTGACTTGCTCAGGATCACACAGCATGCACTAGCTGTGATTCAACTCAAGAATCTCAGATTGCATCTCAGAGCTCATCTCATATTAATGCAATGTTAAGGATTCGATTTTGTGTAGGGTAGATGTGGAGTGGAAGCCAGTTTAAACTAAGTCCACGAAGGAGATGAACTCACAAGATGGCGTGGGTAGCATCAAAGTGATGCAGATGGGCAGGAAGTGAGAGAGGCCTAAGGAAAAGTACATATAATACACCAAAATTGGAAGAGGAAGGAGGTTCATTTGGCAATAATGAGTTGATGAGAGGAGGGGAGAGTTTCAAGAGAGATGACAGGAGGGACTGTCGAATGTACAATGCTCTCCTGCATTTGCTTCTGTCTTGGCAGAGCCGGAGATCGGGGACAGGAGGCAGGAGTGAGGGGCCTTGAGGATACCAGGTTTGGTGATACAGGACACCGGGAATGCTATGTCAGCGCGACAGTATCAAGGAGCAGGCCCCTGGTTCAGATGGAAGATACTGAGGCCTTTTGCAAAGCAGATGGGAGGAAGGAGAAGGCTACGGGGTTGAGTTCAATGTCACCAGAGAGAAGCAGGAGGAAAGAAGAGGGTACAGAGAAGTCTTTGCCCTTTATGATGGCAGGAGAGAGGATGTGGAGAGAAAAAAAGGTATAAGAATCAGTGAAGGTTTAAGGTTAAACAAGGAGAAACACAGCACTCTAGCCATCTCGGTAAGCTCCCTCCACTCCTCCACAAAACCTCTAGCGGTTCTGAGGCCAGACTGAAAACCCCGGTGATGCTCTTCGAGGTAACAGCCCAGCCTCTGGAACTTCTTCCAAAACCCTTGAGGGAGGCTCATCACTGAAGCTTCAAAAGGGCTAAAGCAATTTTTAATAAGGCAATTTATAAAGTTTCAAAAATGTGTTACGTATTTATTGTATTAGATTTTTAATGTTTATTATTATTTATACTGCCATGCCCAGTTGATATAATGGCACCCAGAGCCTCTTGATTGGGCACACAACAAACACACTTACTTACCTAGATGGGGTATTAGCAGGATCAGGAGAAATTGCAGTTTAAAAGTCTTGATGAACTCACAAAATTGCTAGATAACAGCGTAGCGGAGGATAAGAATGCAACATGCATAAACTACCTGGATTTACTGGCTATGATGAAACCAGTGCCCTGAGCACCACAACTGGGACATAGAACACGGCTACTCCCTGTTTAGGAAAGACAGAGTGGGAGAGGGGTTACATGAGGAAAAGACATTAGCTATGGAGGCACAAGGCTAAAGAAGGAGGAGGAGGAGGTGCTGGAAGTGATGTGGGTCATCCTGGAGAGGATCTGAGACTACTATCCATATCAGTGTAATGGGCCTCCAGCACAAGAGAGGAGATGGACAGGGCACCGAGGAAAACATCAGGATGGAGTGAGGAAGTGCTACAGATGAGACTTTAATCTGCCAGATGTGAGTGTGCATCCTCGGCTGCAGCTTTGAAGGGCAGGGCCATCCTCGATACCACATAAAGGGTTTTTCCACAGGCAGCCAGACAACAGCTACAAGGGACAGGACATTGTTTGAGCTGGTGCTTACAAAGAGGGCAGCATTACAGACATCACAGTGGATAGTCCACGGTTTCAAACCTTGGTTCTAGTGATCACCATATCAACATAAGGACAGGAGCAGAGACAAGCCACGTTAAGAATAATGCAGGGCATAATTAGGACAACAAACCTCTGCATGACAAACGTAAGAAAGGCAGAAGGAAAAGACTATTATGAGCAGTAAGGAAAGTGGTGAATGTGGGTGATGTTCAAGAGGTAGAAAGATACAGGATACAGGAACTCACGAGGCACCTGCTGCCCACTGACAGCCTCGTTTAATAATTCATTGGAAACGAAAGCATGGTTCTGCAGGACTAGTGAAGGGATAATGTGGTTCCTTTAGATACGGTGGTTGCAGGGAAAAAGGCTAGCAACTATAGGGTTGGTCTGTTTAACATCCATGGCTGGGAAACTAATGAAAACACTACCACAACAAACAAGGTGCAGCATTTAGAGTCCAAAGGGCTGCAGGACATAGACAGCAAGATTCACGGAAGAAGTATGTCATGCACAAATAATCTAGTAGATTTCCGTTGACAGGGTTACCGAGAAATTGATCAGGGGAGGGCAGTGGATGCGTTTATCTGGGCTGAAGGCAAGGCCATTTCGACACTGTGCTGCACAGGCAGCTGATAAAGAAGTGGCAGCCTAGGAGTGGATTTCAAAATGGCAAATAGAGTTAGAAACTGGTTAGTGGATAGAAGATAAGATGGTAATGGCTAATGACACTCACTCTAAGGATAGCAGAGTGACCAGTGGGGTACCACAGGGTTCAGTTCTTGGACCAGTCCTCTTCAATGTCTTCATAGGGGACACTGCAGAGGAACTATAGGGAAAGGGATGCCTTTTTGCAGATGACACGGAAATTTGTAAAAGGGTGGACACTCAGGAGGAGGTCGAGAAAATGCACAGAGATCTTGGGAAACTTGAGGAGAAGTCCAAGACATGGCAGTCGAGGTTCTGTGTCAAAAAGTGCAAAATCATCTACCTAGGACAAAGGAATCCTGGTGGTGAGCACGGGATGGGGGTACTCATAGTTACTAGACAGAAAGGAACCTGAAAGTTAATATACCAAAGGACCTCAAGTTGGCAGCACAAAGCGGTAATGCTATTGAAATGCTGGTTTGCATAAGAGGATATTTTCAGCAGGGAAAGGAGGTGATGCTGCCATTATATAGCTCCCTGGTACACCCCTCAGATGGAGTTCTGTGTCCAGTTTCAGTAATCATACCTCAGAAAGGACACAGATGGTGTGGAGAAGTTGTCAGAAAAGCAACTCAAATGATGCAGGGTTTGTATGGGAAGCTGGATGGGGTGAGGATGAGATCAACAATACCCTGGGAAAGAGAGAAACAGAACGCGAGAGATATTCACGTGATAAAGACCTACAAGTACTTCACAGGGATGAACAGGGTTCAGATAGAAGTCACCCTTGAAGTAAGAATGACCTCCAGGGTCAGTGGCATATAAAATAAAGCTGGAGGGAAGTTCAGAGATGAGATGTGGGAAATATTTCTTCACAGAATGGGTGGTAGATGCCTGGAACAGACTGCCAACAAGTGGTAGAGCCTAAATGGTGAGGGAGAGTTCCTACGCGTGCATAGGATAAGCACACGGATATATTAGAAAAGAGGCAAGGAGGGTGGAGGGTCACGGAGACCAGATAGGGATATCAGAAGTTGAAGAGGTAGGCAACACTGGGCAGGCTCTGGTAGGCCAAAGCGGTCCTTTTCTGCCAACAAAAGACAAATCCTTTTGAGTATCACAAGCGAGGTACAGAAAAAAGGGGATGGGAATTAGATCAGGACAGGATTATCTCCTCTAAAAGGCAAGAGACAGAGACAACTAAAGAATCTATGGTACCAGACAGACATTACAAAATCAGGGCAGGATTAAGAGAACAGTCACCACAGAGGGCCCCACACTGAAATGTGGGGCTGGTCCCAGACACACTTTGTATACAAAAACATTTTGGTTCAAATTACTGTTTATTTACAGTAGATTGTCAGACTAATTTTGCTTACTTCTAGGCTGACATCTTCTTTACTACAAATCCCAGAATCCCCTGCAACTGAAATCAGAGCAGTAAGCAGCAGTGAGAATTCTGCAACCTGCAGTGCATGTCCAGGCTTACATAGCTCTCATCCTTTGTTTGCTGGTCATGCTGTCCTCCCTAGGCTACGTTTAGCCACAGAGGACGATACTTAGCCCCTGGAGGAAAGCAGACTCGAAGAGAATATTTGATCAGAGATTATAGAAGTTCTAACACAGACTGCAGGCTAGAATCTCCCACTGCTGCCTATTCATCAGGACGTCTGCTGCAGGGATTCTGGGAATTGTAGTAGAAAGATATGTTAGCCCAGAACTAACTAAAATTAGCCTGATACAATCTAGTAAACCAAGAATGTTTTGCACACAAAGTGCGCTCGACTCAGACCCACACTTGAGTGTGGGTCCTTTAGTACTGACAATTCCCTTTAACTCCACGTTAAATGGTGGTGTTCATGGACAGCTAAGAAATCTTTAGTACAAGCAGAGTCAATGAAGAGATACAAAGAAGAGTCTCACGAAATCAGGGCTGGATTAACACAGCTCTAAATGGTGAAGTGGAAGATAGCTCAGAAGCTATGGTACCAGGTGGAGATTACAAATCACGTTATAAATAAACAGTTCTAAATGGTAGAGTACAGGAATAGCTATGGAATATACAGTATTGGACAGGTTTACAAAATCAGGGTGGGATTAAAGATGAACAGTCACCACCAAGGACCCAAACTGAAGTGTAGGGCTAATTCCAAACAAAAAAAAAATTGATTGGTTACCATTTACTGTAAGTAAGAAGACTGTATCAGACTAATTATCTTAGCTCTGGGCTGACATCTTCTTACACCAATCCAGAACTCCTGCAGATGAAATCAGAGCAGTAGGCAGCAGTAAGAGATTCAATCACAGAACTTGAAAGATAGACTTAGAATGGCAGCGCCCCGCTCTGAGGCAGCAAAGAACACCGCCATCTTCTGGAGGCGAAAAAACAGCTATGCCTCCAGGGTGTTGCCGCTAGAGCTATAAGGTTTTCACAGCTGTGCGTGTAGCTGTATTTCCCCAAAAACAAACTACATGTAGGCTATATTCCTGCTTTCTAGGCCTCCAATCGGGACAGAAGAGCATCCCAGTACCGCATCATTGGCTTAGTGCAGTTAAAATCAGCATCTATTATTGCATCCCAGCTGACCCTCTTAAAGTAGCTTTGCTGAGCAGACTCGGGCACAAAACCTTAATTACACTGACAATGAGGGTGCTGAGCTGCGGGGTGGGGGTGTTGAACTGAGCTGCAGGAAGGGTCTTGCTGCAAGGATGGAGGGACTGGTCCCACACACTAACTGTCTCTATATGAGTGATGACCCTAATTTATCCACAACCCTCTCCCCAACTCAAATTAGGCTAGAGGAGAACACAGTCAACTGGGGGCAGGTGTTTCATCTGGGAGGGGGATGAATGTCCATGTAAAAGATGCTATCCACACAAAACATGCTGTGAACTCAAGACTTTGAACCACAAAATTAATTATTTTGTTTTTCTTGGACCCTCCCTCCACCTACATCAACTCTAATCCCCCTATTGTATTGGTCCAGGGCAGATGCTCAGCTTAGCAAAGAATGATGCTCACCCTTGGGGGGAGCGGAGTCAGTTGGGATGGTTTGTAGTTACAGGAAGGAAGGAATGGTGGTAAAGTTGCTGGGAGGGGGGATGGTGAGTGTTCCAGCTACAGGAGGGGGTTGGGCATCTGGTCTGTTGGCAGGAAAGGTTGTATGGGGTGAGAGTCCTGCTGTACAGAGGGTTGTCAGTTGTGGAGGATGCAGGTTGGGGGAGGGGGCTGCATTGGGCCAGGACGGGTGCTCGGTTTAGGAGAGTGTGGTCAGCTGGAAGGGGGAAGTGTTCTAGCTGTGTGGAGAGTGACTGACATGGTGTGCGTGACTGGTCCATTGGTGTGATATGTGGTCTAGAATGGGAGGCATCCAGCTGCAGAGAGGGTCCGGGGCTGTGGTATGATCCAGGGAGGGTAATCAGCTTTGTAAAGGCTGGTTTGGGGAGAAAGGTTGGTACAGTTACAGGGATGATGCAGGGATGTGTTCTAACTGTAGGGAGGCTGTCAACAGGGTGAATGGTCCATAGGTGTTAAGAGTGGTCTGTGGGAATTTGTCTAGGGGTAGAGGCTGGTCTGAGTGCTAGAGGGTGATTCAGTGCATGCACATTTCTACACAAACTCCATTATCTTTGTAGCACACAATCCCCCATTCACTGCTATCAGGTATGCAGTGCAGCATGCAGTGCAAAGTGTCTTACTACCACTGCATTGGCATATGTGATGGCACCACTGCGCCGTACCATTCACAGTGCCTCCACTGTGTGGTGCAATGTACACTCCTGACTATGTGTTGTACCTTGTGTACTGCCAACACCACCCAGTATGACTGTTACCACACAGTGCTATGTACACCACCATCAGTATGCACTGCCACATGCACTGCTGCCACTATGCAGTGCCACATGCACTGCCACCAGTTCGCTGTCCAGACACACACACACACACACACACACACACACACACTGCCACCACAGCACTGTTCAATGCACAATGCTGCCATGCATGTGCCATGACCACTACGGACATTATGCTTACCCGAACACTGCTGTCATTGTGTTGCCATGTGAACTACGCCATGTGCGTTGCTGACACACACACAACTGTGTCATGTACACTACCCGACACTGCACTATGCCACATGTACTGCTGGTTCTGCACTATGCCATATGCACTGCTGACACACACAGCACTGTGTCATGTGCACAACAACACTGCACTATGCTACATACTGCTGACTCTACCATGCCACCGCCTGACACCTTATTGGCCGTTTGTGTTATTTAGTTTTATCTGGTTGATCCTGCCATCCCTACTGTCCAACATTTTGAAACAAGCACTTCTAGGGGCACATCCTGGAATCTCACACAGCTAACATTGGACCTGGGAATCATCCACGTCAGAGTGTACTGTAAATATTAATAATAACTGTACTAGCTAGTCAAAGCTCAGCTGTGTGAGTTCCTAATCAGTTTGCCTTGCCAAATGTTACTATTGACTACACAGTCTATACTTAGCCTAGGGATGTCTCCGAGATCTGTAACTCCTGGAGTGGAGCTATTAATAGCTACAATACAGTTCTGCCATCAGCCGTGGAAAGGTACTGGGATGTATTCCTAGAGGCTCTTGCTACAAAATGTCTGTTGGGAGGGACAGCAGGATCAACCAGATAAAACAAAATACTACAAAAGGCAAATAAGGTAAAATGTTTAACTTTGGTGTAAGAAGCTTAATCAGGGAGTAGACCACACTGAGAGTTAGGTGGCAGCACAGCCAGGGGCACACTCAATGGGAAGAACTGCCGTGGGGTATTCTGGTACGTATGACTGCCACAGCACGCATGCATGTTTGCACCAACTACCGCAGCACCCTGAGAAAACCCTGGAGAGATCTACTGCTGGGTCCTGACCAGATGCTGCTATGTCAGACTGGATCATCAGGGTGAGGGGAAGGACAACTGTACTGTAATCCCACTTACAACAGCCAAGCACTCGAGGGAAAATGAAATGGCCACCCCACTACGGAGTGTGGAGAACTGCAAAGAAGATGCAAGCAGTTGGGGTGGCTGGTCATTGGTCCATGCCTCAAACAGTCCCTATTTCACCCCTTAAACTGCTCTGTCTCTCATGGAAAATTAACTACCACACAGAAGGTGCTGTGAACTCACACTTCAAAGCAAAACACATAATGCATTATGGCAATAAAACAATATTTAACTTACACAAAGGCATAGGTTTCCATAGTGTTCAAAAGTTGTATCTTCATGTCTGAAGATGGCTCACAATTTTTCCTGCATTTGAGTGTCAGTGTCTCATATTATGTTTCATTAGGGTTGGAAGTGCACGAGGACCACAGCCGGAGAAGAGTGGTCTGGGGATGAGGTTACAGCTGCTGGGAAGGTTGTCTGGCAGGGTGGGTATGGTCAACATGGAAACTAGGACCCAACTTCCCAGAAGGATGGCCATCTGGGGAATGGAGGGGGTCCAACTCCAGCGAGGTAGGCCTGGGAGTTTGCTACACCGGAAGTAATGCTGTTGTGTGCAAGGCCACTACCAACCATGATCTCAGGCTCCTGAGTTCCACCACCAACCCCTGTCCTCAGGAGTCTCAGTCTCCATGGCCATGTCCCCAGGTTCTAAGTACCCACAGTCATTACAGCATGCTCCTTAACCCATCTCTTGTTCATGTCCTCCAGTTCCCAAATTCCATCGCTCTCAAGCCATGGCAGCATATCCAAGATTCCCACCACCACCACCAGTCCCGGTGGCAGGCTATTGGGCCATTCCACCAGCCCTAGCCTCAGGCTTCTTAGCTCCTGTAGCCACATCCTGAGGCTCTGGAGCCTCCATTCTGGTAGCAACTCCTGATCCCCACCCAGGGCTTTTCCCTGGGGGGCCCCAAAACATTGAGGCCATGACTTTGGAGTAGGGGCCAAGGATAGTGTTTGGGGGGGGGTGAAAGCATGCAGCCAGCGCTGGGTGCTGCCATGGTTAAGGAGTCTTTTGTTTTGTTTTTGTATTGGTCTTATTTTTATTTTATAATATTTATTTTGTATTGGGAGCCTGTCACATGGGATGGGGGGATTAGGCATAGGACCCTGATGCAAAGCAGAGAATGGAACACTGCCAGAAGGGAAGGGTAAAAGAACTACATCCTGTATATCTTATAGACCCTTTAAACAGACCTCCACACTACATCTTGCTCATCTCTTGAATACCAGCTCAGAGGATATTAAAATGTTTTCAGTGGTGGTAAACAGCTTCCCAAAACAGAACTGTTTACTGCTGCCCAAAAAAGCACTAAGCCCCTGCCCAAAAGGTGAGGGGCTGTGACACCTACTCATTGCCCAGTCCCTATCATGGTGCAGTACCCTGTTGGTCAGTGCTCCTCCCAAACAGCCCCTTCTCACCCACAACTCAACATCCCAAAATGCTCCTTTCTTCCCTTTCCCTAGCGTTTAGCACTCTGGACAGCTAGGTACCAGGACTGGCACAGGCCTCTTCTCAACTCATAGAGGCACCATATGAGCCTGCTGCTACTGTTTTTTTCTATGCTCCACAACAACACTACCACCACCTCGAGGCATCGGTCATGCAATGGTTTAAGGCTTATCAGGCTCGCTCCAGTGGTGGTCACATTGGCGCCACAGGCACCACATCTGCACTGCATAGGATGTGTCACTGCACTAGCTCAGGCCGCCATCAGGGTCAGACACACAAACATCACAACCCACCCCAGAGTGGGAGGCAGTCCATTTGGATGCCGTCTTCCTCCCAAGTAACCCTTGGATGCCCTTTTCTCTTTCTTGAACCCATGTGGTAGTACCACAAGCAATACTATCCCCACTGAACTGTGCCTGTGCTTCTCTACCCTGTGAAAAAACATAGAAAATGCTGGACCATACAGAAAAAAATTAGAATTGGTCTTTCATAAGGATATCAATAGTAAAAACATTATAAACTCTCAGATACTGCAGTTCCACTGTGCTATTATGGATAAAATCAGGACCAAAATTGCAAGCCAGATACTGCATTTCTACTGTCATGTGTATCCTCCATCTATTATAGCTACAGTTACCATGCTACCTCCAAAGAAATAGAAACATGTTGAGGACACCCATCCCTCCCAAGGTCCCAATCCAGGCAGCCCCAGGTGTCATTACTGGGCACAATGAATCAAGATACAGATATATATAATAGATACATAATTTATTTATTTCCTGTCATCTGCATCAAAGATGAACAGATATTAAAACACATACTATAGATATATCATTTGTTACTGTCATCATTCCACTTATCACAAAGACAGATAATACACAGTTGCAACAGCTCACACTGTGATCACAGCATGAATACTATTTATTAAAATCAAAAGCTCTAACAGTGAAGTGCAAAAGTTGCCATAGTGATGTACAGTGAAATAACTTGTATCAATAGGTCATGAAATGCATACAAGACATTTTTTCAATAAAATTAATGTGTTTTTTATTTCTCGATTTATCCCCTCCGACCTGGCACTGTCACCAGACTAACACCTTGGTTAGGCAGTCTGGAGGGATGCCCCACGGCACAATTGTTTGGGCCCAGGCGGTGACCAGTGTGAGAATGAGCAGTCTGCTACCTTCTTCCAAGCCTCCCTCCCCGTCTCACGTACCATCAAATCTCATGGGTCCCTCCAGTCCTGCTCCACCAGACGGAGCCCTATCAATCACTTGTTGGTGTCCCACTTGGCTAGTGTTTTTCTATACTGTCCCACCCACACGCCCAGGCGTGATGTGTGCATGACGCCACGGCCAGTGCTGATATCTGTACAGCAGCACACCAAACAAAATGCGTGGACATGCCAAACCTCAGCTGCCGTTAGAGATTTGCCATGTAACAAGCTGGAAGCACTTAGTGAAGAGAGGCGGTGGTCCTAGAGCGCTCAAGCCTCCCCCTCTAGCCAACCCTCCAGCAACTCGAGTTAAGCTCTCAAACCGGATCGCAGGTGTATATGTTTTATTAAAGGTTGGTGACACATTCAGGAGAACATTAACAAATGTAGTATTTGGACACAGTCCAGCATATTCCATTAGTTTAGGTTCCTACTCCCATTATTTATTACTTAGAGTTGTTGCATGAAAACAGGGTCCTGCTCCTGAGGAATTAATCTGTTCCTGCTGCTATTTTCCCCTGCCTGAAGTCCTAGAGCACTGCTTGTGACCTCACAGTTACTTCTGGCACAGCAGCCTGTGATGTCACAGAGGATTATGACTAGTGTTAGCTCGGATAGTGCACGCCGTGGATCTGCCCAGTGATCTGGGCTAGTGGCACTATTCAAGTAGGATCTCAGCCTGGAATCCAGCTAATATGGAGGTCATATACTGGGTTGTATCCTGTGATATCTGGTGCTGGTTAGGGGATCAGCGCGGATCCTGGATCAACCATCGGACACCTTGCGGGATCCAGCAACTGGATCCACAGGCAGATAGGGTGGTATCTGGCAGATCCACTATTCTGCCGCAAAGGGCAGGTATTTTGTGGATCCAGTTGGTGCAGATCCATCCGATCACCACTAGTTATTGACTTGAAAAGGAGTAAGCTACAGAAGCAGATGAACTCAAAATGAACTCTAAGACAAAGATCATACAGTCATACACATTCCTTAATGGAATGCAAGCAAAGTGTACCTAATTAACTACGTTTTAAAAACTTTGGCTTTGAGGCATCAGTAGCTCTTTAATAACTCAGTACTCACAAAGCATAGGACAGCAGTGTTGAGTGCTAAGCTTCCAGTCGTTTGCCATCATAGCAGTGCACACGTTCAACACATCTCGCTAGGCATCGCTGAGGGCATTGCCATTCTAGTCTTTCTTTTTGTGTTCTGGGCTTAGGAAGTGCTCCTGCAAGCATAATCTGTGGCCAACTTCACAGCGCCTCAGCTCCACTACCCTTCCATCCAAGCACCCACATGCTCCACATGCTTTCTGGCACTGGTCATGCACCCTCACATGTGCACAGTGTGCCAAATCCACCAATTAGAGATTTCAGAGGTAGGGAGGTGAGCTAGTGAGCTAGGAACCTAACCGGATCAGCTCACAGGGTGCATTGTTGATTTAGACATTATCAAGTTTGAGCTTTGTGCTCACGAACTTGGAGAAACGGTAACAGAAAAAGTTAAATTATACTTAAACCCTAGAGTGTGATTTTACAACACGAGCACAATGACAGCCTTTTGTACAGATTCCCTTTAAATAAAAAAAAGCTGAGAACCTCAAACAGACATAGACTTTGTCGACGAAAAGGACGACTGGTCACGCAGTCTATAGGTGCCTAGTCAGCATCCACAGACTCTATCTTGCCCTCCCCCATTGTAGTATACTCATGTATTTATTTCATGCATGTGAAGCCCCAATCAGTCTAACCTCCACCTCTTCAGTTGTACGTCTGTTCAGACTTTACCACCCTTTCAGTGAATAAATGTTCCTCCATCTCTCCTGAACTCCCCCCATCAGCTTCATCACATGCTACCTGATCTTGCTGCTGGTCCTCATTTAAAGTGACTCCTATTTGCATACCCTGTTAACCCCTGTGAGGAACTTCTAAGCCTCAACCATGTCACCCTCTCCTCTCTTTCACGGTGTACATGTTGAGATCCCTCGACCCACCCACAACCCTGAATCTGCATCTTCCCAGATGACTATCCTCCCTGTGTGAACCCTCACCGGGATCACCCTCCCGCCCTCCTGTAACCAGTCTCCCTGCAGCAGAGACATCCCCCTCAGCTGACACACTCCTGCAGCTGGACCACCTTCAATACCCACACCAGCATCCCTAGGCTGAACACATGAGGAGTTCAGCCCCCACCCATCCGATGGCTAACCTCCCCCCAAATGACCACCTACCAGAACAGTCTCCCCCAGATGACCCACACACCTGTGCTGCTAGATCCCCTCCCTTTCCTGCACACAGACCAACAACCCCCATGACAAATCTCTGCATACCACAGGCCCGAATCACACTCCACAACTTTACCGCACAGAGGTGTAAGGTGTTTTCAGAGGATTATCTATATAAATCAGATTAATCTCCAGTACAAATGACACACACAAATTTACTAGGGCTCATTATTGGGCACAGTTGGACATTTAAATATATAAAACAATACAATACATATAAATATGGGCACTATTGTATGGTATAAAACACGAGTTGCATACTAGTCCAATCATAGTATAGCTCCGTTTTATACAGGTCCCAAAACCTTTTATTATGCAGAATACATGACTCATAATGTCCACTGCAAGCTCTTGTGCCCTACCCAAAAACTACTGTAAATACAAGACTGTTGTTTCTTAATTGTTGTGCCTTTTATTCCAGGTTCAGTGCTTGCAGCTACACATTACTATGTTGAGCAGACTGCTTCAGGCACAGTTTACAATCCACAGCATGGCACTGTGCTCAATGTACTCACATTAGGCACCATCGAGGGACTTTACCATTCTAGTCTTTATTTCAAATTCTGTGGATTCAATAGCATACAGCTAACGTTAGAGTATATACAAGCTCTGATCTTGTGTTTATGGCTCACACTGTCCTCCCTGGGCTATGTACAGCAACAGAGGACTGCACGTAGCCACTGGAGGAAAGCAGACCTGGAAAACATCGGATTCAGATTATATAAACTCTAACCTACACTGCAAGCTATTGGTCTCACACTGCCTACTGCTCTGAGGTCAGCTGCAGAGCTTCTGGGATCTGTAGTGAAAGAAGATTTTCAGCCTAGAACTAAAAGCAAAATTAGGGTGTTACAATCTACTATACTACAGGGAACAGTAAGTACACCAAAGTGTTTTGCACACAACATAAGAGGATAATGTATGGTCCTCTATCAGTAACTGGTCTGTTAACAGTCGAGAGAGGTTGCCAGGGTGACTGTGAAACCTCGAGGAGGCGAGCTCAAGAAGTTTACTTCGCCATGGCGACCTCGAGATGATTGAAATGTAACTGGTTGCCAACAGAAGGACACATTATTTTTTGTAGTGTATGGTCCCAAGAAAAAGTGAAAACGGCTCCTTACTATTCAATACATAGTCACCACCGCAGTCCTTCCCTTATCGCTGCATGCATCCCTCGGTTCCCGAGTGTAAAAAAAGGCATGCACATGTGCAGACCGATCCCTGTTGTTAACAACATTACTGCATCACATCGATGGTATAACAACCTTAGGAAATGATGATTTCCTAAGGTTAACAGCGTTCTACCATACATTATATGCATTGTAATGACTAATGTTCATTCTTCTATGTAATGTATCTTGCCTTTTGTTGTCATTTTCACCTTTGTTATTATGTTCATAATTTTCTGATTATCCTTGTCTTTGCTGCACTTTACATAGTTTGGTATTTTACCTTTGTAACCTCCCGGCAGGGACAGCACTAGATAGGGCACAAAGGGAAAAAGTTGCAGCCTGCCCAGGAATGACCCATTTTCCACGTGTCAGTGGGTCCCCACTGGTGCACCTGTCTGCAACAATAGATGAAAGATGTAAAAGTCAACAACAGGAAAGTAATTTTACTTGACAAGTTTAAGCTTCTGTACTGGTGAAATTTATACTTCTGATTAGGTTTTGACCCAGTTGTCTCTCATTTCGACCCATATTTTTTTACACCAGTGGGTCTAATTTACTAACATCCTAAAATGCCAGCAGAATAAGCCTAATGGTCTCTCAGACTGCTCGATTTTCAGCACCCACACATGAGGGCTGATTTTGGTGTCCCCTAGAGGTTATACTGTTCCCAGTCCCAGATGTTTCCACCTATATTGGACCTGGTCAGATTTACCCTCCCCCTGTACCTGTCCCATCCCCTCTTAAACCCGTGCACAGTCTCCACCTCTATCAGCTCCCTGGGCAATGCATTCCATGGCTCCACCACCCTTTCAGTAAAATAACATCTCCTCCTCCTCTCCCCTCTGAGACTGCCCCTTCCAGCTTACTCCCGTGACCTCTTGTTGCCCCACCCTCTTTCCTTTGGAGCACCCTGACTGGGCCTCCTTCATTGATCCAATTCATGTACTTAAAGACCTCTATCATGTCCCCCAGTCCCTCCTCTCCTCTAGGGTGTACATGTCAAGCTCCTTGAGCCTCTCCTCATAGGTCCTCTCCCCCAGGCTCCAGATAATTTTGATTGCCCTCCTTTGGACCCTCTCTAGGAGTGCAATGACCCTCTTTAAATGTGGTCTCCAAAACTGTACACAATACTCGGGTGTGACCTAACCAAGCAGCTGTACAGTGGAAGGATCACTTCGACCTTTCTGGAGATAATCCCCTTGGGGATGCGTCCCAGCATCCTATTTGCCCTTGCTGCTGCCCTCCTCAGGTCTCTAAGTTGTTCATTTTGACATCTACCACTACCCCCAGGTCCCTCTCACCCTCAGTGACTTGAATCATGTGTCCTCCCAGGGTATACCCCTGGCCTGGATTTCTGACTCCCAGGTGCAGAACCTTGCACTTCCTCACATTGAATTTTAGTTTCCATTTTCCCGACCACCTTTCCAGAGCCTCCAGGTCCTCCTGCATGGCCACCCTCCCTTTCTCCCCATCCACCACTGCACCCAGCTTTGAGTCATCTGCAAAGAGATTCATCTCACTCCTGAGCCCCCTCCTGATTTCTGAGATATAGGCACTGAACAGGAGTGGCCCCAGCACTTGACCTCGGGAACACGCACTAGTAACATACCTTGGGATGAGCTAATCCTCCAACCACCCCTTCTGAATCGCTCAAAGAGGCCATTTCCTAACCATCTCAACTGTCTTCTACCCTATTTCCTTCAGCATAGCCAGCAGGAGATCGTAGGTACCAAATTAAACACCTTGCTAAAGTCCAGAAAAAGGACATCCACTGGCCTACCCTGGTGCAGGGCCCTCATCACCCAGTCATAGAATTCAACAAGATTTGTCTGGCACGATCTTCCCGTGACAAAGCCATGCTGCCTATCATCCAAGTACCCAGTTTGCTCCAGTAACCCCCTAGCCTTTCCTTGACAATACCCTCCATCACCTTGCCAACTACCGATGTCAGGCTAACGGGCCTGCAACTTTCTGACCCCTTTCTTGATCTCCTCTTGTGGATCAGCATGACATGGGCCAGTCTTGGGGTACCCACCCAGTCCTCAGAGAGATGCTCAAAAGCTCCACTAGAGGGACTGCCAGGACATCCGCCAGTTCCCTCAGCACTCTGGGATGTATCTCATCTGGTCCAGGTGCTTTCTCCATCTGAAGGAACCTGAGGCCTCTTATTCTCTCTACTGGGATTTCAGCCTCCACATCCTTCCCCCTTTTCACCCTTACCTGCTGGACCCCACTTGTCTGTGGTGGCCCTCCCTCTCCCCAGACCCATCAGGGCCTCTGGTCTGTGCCAGGTCCCACACTCTTGCTCTGGTTTGCCCCGCCTCCCTTACAAGACATAGCCCTCCACCCCCGTAAAAACTGAGGCAAAGTACTCATTTAGATTTCGCCACTTTGACCCATTATTGAAACCCTAAGCGCTGTCACTGCCTCCCAGATCGTACATCTAAATAGGCATTTTTTTGTCTAGAAGTGCTTACCTGGCAACCAAAAGCTGTAAAACAAATAAACAGTGGCACCAGCCCTACACCCTGACTGTTGGGCCCTCTGTGCTTAATGTCCCTTTAACTTATCTCTAAGTGATGGAAAGCAGGGACGACTAAGGAATCTAAGTGTAACCCCTAGGTGGCGCTATCCCACAGGCAACTACCTCTACCGGCATGGCTAGCAGCAGGTTAAGGGGCCTAGGTTCTGCAACGGGTGCCTCCACCCGGAGAGCAGGGTTGGTAGTGGTCAAACTAACCTAGGCACAGCCCTCTGGGACACTGTAGCAACGCTCTTTCTCTTCTAGTGGCCTGAGCAATATACAATAATCACTTTCACAGTACCCTTGTACACCATACAAGTACCCATACTGTTTGCACTTGCCACCTGGGCTTGGTTCCTCTGTGGTTCGACCATGGGACCCCCTGTAAAACAAGGTTATGCACAGCAAATAGCTAACAATTACACAGTACTCAGCAACAAACTGGAACCACAGTCAGGTTAAATGTAAAAAAGTCAGACCTGATTTATTCAGGGGACTTGAACAAGAAAGGGGCGTAATCAGGTTGACTGGCTTAAAGGCTATATTAATCAAACAGTTATGCATGCGCTTTAAGTCCCCACACAGTCACACCTCTGGGTACCCAGGTAGGAAGCTGATGGGCTAGCCAGGAACTTGCAGCTGGTTGGGGCCGTGATGGAAGAAAGCAACATGCACAACACACACTATTTGTAATCTGGAGCCGGAGGGCTCAGTTCATGAAAGGAAATGCAACCACACAATCAGATGACAACACTTTAGATTTAATTGTTGTTGCTGGGAGCTACCCTGATATTTACTCATGATACCCAATACTGGACACAGGCAACACAGAATCGAGACTGCAGGTTGTTGAGCTGGAGTGCCCAGAGTAGCAGGGCCTACATGAATCACCAAGGCATCATCCCTGTTCAAGTGTTGAGCAGAGGATTGATCTCAGGCAGGTCTCTCGCCGATGGCTTTCTCTGTGCAGTGGGTGGTTGGAGGCTGGGCCAGTGTGGCAAGGCCCAGGCCCAATGGAGATGATTTTGGATTCAGTCTGTGGGGCTGGATGCAGCTTCAGGAAGCAGAATACAGTTCAAACCACGGTGGGGAACCAAATTGCAACCCACTAGCAGCACACAGCACATTTAATGTAAGAAAATTCTAATGCAGCTTCCAGCAAGCAGAACACAACTCAGACCACAGTGGGGAACCAAATCACAACCCACTGTAAGCACACAATACATTCACATGTAAGGAAATTCCACTGTACCAGGCAAAAGACTTTTCGGTCACAATTACAGAGTATCTGCACAATCCAGGGGTTCAGAGGTGGCTGGAGGTCCAGACAGGCCAATCTCATTCAGCAAATCTTGGTCTTCTTCAGGTGGGAGCCGGTCCACAATTCAGTAACTTACTTACTCCCAAGTTCGGATTCAGTCCGAAGAAACAAATTCCCTCTCAGGAAAGCAGGCAGAGCAGGCATGCAGGCCAAAACTCGAGACCTTTCACAGTTCTCCTACTTAAATCCACTATGGATTGCTGCTCGAACTACAACAAGCTGTTACTGCCCGTCCCAACTTAGATCTGAAACTAGCTGCAAGCAGCTTAGGAATTTCCCCAAGATCCAAAAGGTTCGGTTAGCTGATCTGTCTGTCAGTCACAACAAGGGCTCCTCTACAGGTTATTTTAGGTGCCAAATTGCAAAAACTATAATTTCTACAAGTTTTGACCCCACCAAGCCCCTGTAGGCAGGCTCCATTTTAGCGTCCCAACAGTACTGATCGGCCCATTCTGACAGTCCCAGGCCAAGTTGGTGGAGACAAACAGAACAGTCCTTGCTGCACAGAAGGCAAATTAGAACAAACTGCAATATTATTACTACTATATTGATCAGCAAACAGCAGCATCTTCTAAACAGAGCTCCTTTTAGATTAAGACATGCAATCAAGGCCGTCTCTTAAAGAGACAGTACACAGGCTATACAGGCACTCTCTGGGCAATACATTTAATCTACTAAAATGCAGAACACCGGCCTGGCAGTGAGCATTTAGGCAAGCTCAGGAAGACTTTCAGGAACCCTCATTTGTAGGAGGGGTTACATATAGTACCAGGCAAAGATTACAGTATCGTGGTATTATTAACTCAGCTCTAAATGGTGGAGTGGAGAGACAGCTATGGAATATGTGGAGATAGAGGAATTACAAAATCAGAGCAGGACTGGTTTTATCTGTCAGAGTGTTGATTGCAGGGACACCTAAAAAGCATGCATGTACTTGGAGGAAGAAGATTACAAATCAAGGTAGAATTATCTCAGCTGTGAGAGACAGACTGCAGGGACAGTAGTGTTGCTCGGATGGTGCTGGTATCCGATCTAGGATCGAGCAAATGGATCCGATTAGTTGGATCCACTAGGATCCAAACTCGGATAGCTGGATTTGGTGATCAGATCCGCCGGATCCACCTTGATACCTGGATCCAATGGTTGGATCCATGGATCCTAGCCAGATCCACCGGATACTCACAGTGGATCTGGCAGGTCGAATCCTGGGTTGGATGTCTATGCTATCTGAGGCTATACGATATCCAACCAAAATGATGGTATTCGATGGTATCCAGATTTGTAGGATACTATCTAAGCAACACTACAACTAAGGAATGTATGGTACCAGGCAATGATTACAAAATCACAACAGAATTATATCAACTATAAATGGTGGAGTGGAGAGATAAATGATGAATGTAGAGAATAGCTTGGCAGAAGACACCAGGAGAAAGGACAGCTGTGTGACTGAACTTCTCTGCTGGGACTAAAGTAGAAAAACTTTTGTACTTGGACCTTTAATTTAGGGTAAAAAAAAACTAACATACAAAACGAAAAAAAAAAAGTGTGTGTTTGGGTTAACTGAACTGAATGGGTATCTGAAGAGTTATCTCGGTGTAAATCTCAGGTGACTGAAAGGACAACTGCTGTGAGGTTTAAATTACTTGTAGAAAGATCTGGTAAGTGAGGGGGGAGTGGCGTTGAAGGAAGCTACGTTTAAAGACTGCCTTAGAAAGATTCTGCTAATAGCTTGGCGAAGACACCAGGAGAAAAGGACTGCTGTGTGACTGAACTTCTCTGCTGGGACATATTACCTCCTTCCTCCTCTGGTCCCCCAAAGCTGGTTCCATTTTTATAAGCACAGGATTTGACGGACAGGAACTTCCTGTTTAGGGGCAGGAAGTGAGTGATCACAAACCACCTAAGGACCCACCATCCTAGAAGGGCAAAGTAGCTCTCAGCCCCCTCTAGCTGCTGGAGGTCTGCCTCTGAGCAAGTAAGTGGTCTACTGAGAAATATAGAGATATTCTCTTGTCTCAGAACTGGACAATCCAAGAGCTTAAAGGACACAGGCAGAAAGTAAGGAGAGAGAAAAAAAAAAACAGAGGAAAAGTAAGGATTGCAAACAGTTAAGATGCCAGAAAGAAGACTGAATTGGAGTGGTGCAGTGCAGTGGCTGTGGAGCAGCAGTCTTCAGGAGATGTTCTGGAGGATGCGGTATTGTATCCCATCTGCAGAGGCACCTCTGGGCTGAGGAGGAGGTTGCTCATCTCCAGGCTGAGTTGGCCAGGATTTGTGGGACCTCCTCTTCTCCAAGGACCACCAGTGCCACTGCTGTTGCCTCAGAGGTTGCCAAGAAAGAGCAGCGGTTGGACCACAGTGGGCTCAGGAGGGAGGGTGAGGGTGGTGGAACAGAGGTGCATCCCTCAGTTGTGCCTCTCACAGATTCTATGCCATTCTGACAAAGTTTGGTTCCTCTGTGGAGCACCCACAGTGGAGACCAAGGAGAATGGGAACCTCCAAAGGAGACCCACAGGAGGGGTGAGGGGACCCTGCAGGAGAGAAACAACTCCTGGTGGGGAACTCTATTGTTAGGAAAGGTAGAACTGGGGAGGAAGAGGAGAGGAGGTAAGATGCCTGCTTGGTGCCATGGCTTGGAGGGACAGGGAGGCGAATCCTCAGGACTGCAAGAGCAGCTGCACAGGAGGGAGCTGGATGTCATTGTCCACCTAGGGACAAATGACCTGGCTAAGAAAGGGATTAAGAAGTGCAGGAAGAGTTTGTGGAATTGGGGAGGGCCCTTGAGTCAAGTAGCATGCGGTAACCTCCTCGGTGCTACCCATCTATAGCAAAGGAGAGGCTAGGGTGTTCCGCACCATGGGATTCAATCAGTGGTTGAAAAACTGGTGTGGAGCTCAGGGATTTGGCTTCATTGGGGACTGGGGGTCCACCTGGAGTGATGCAAGCCTGTACTGGCATGATGGGCTGCATTTGTCCGGGAGGGGAACCAAGATCCTAGGTGATAGGTTTAAATGTATTGGCAAGCTTTTAAACTAGCCAAGGGGGGAGGCACTGGAAAGGGGCAGGAAAATCCCAGCCCCCCCCAAATAATCACGGCAGTAAGTGCGGCAAACACCAACATAGAGGTGTCAATAGGGAGAAGGCCAGGGGAAAATGGAGAAAGTGACAAAGGCAAAGAGGACAGGGATGGGGAAAGGAGTAAGGCCACCAGGAAATGAAGGGTAAAGAGTACCAATGCCCGTAGTCTGGGCAACAAGCTCCCTGAGCTGGTGGCCTTAATGGAAGAGGATGCCTGGATATCGTGGCAGTCACGAAACATGGTACACAGAGAACCATGACTGGGATGTTAACATACCAGAATTTACACATAACTCAGGAGAGACAGGCAGGGAAGAAGAGGAGGTAGCTCTCTATGTAAGGAAGGGATAAAAACAATTGAACAAAAGAGTAAACGAGAGACAGAGGAGGCACTGTAGGTCACCTGTGGAGACTGGAAAGGGCACCACAATCCATACAGGGGTTGTGTACAGACCCCCCCATGTCAGGGAAGGAATGGACAAGGATATGACAGAAGGCATTCTTAGAATGGCAGAGAAAGGAGATACTGTTGATGGGAGACCTGAATATGCCAGATGTGATGGAGCACATTGCTGCAGCCCCATCCAAGAGTAGGGCCATTCTTGATGCCCTACAGGTGGCAGGCATTAGACAGCTAGTTTCGGAACCCACTCGTGAGGGAGCAAGCTTAGACCTCGTACTCTCAAACGGAGGCAGTGAGAGGATCTCAGATCTAGAATTGGGTTGCCATCTGAGGACAAGTGACCATCAAACAGTGTGGTTCACGGGGGGACACTGTGAAGCCCGAGCAGAACAGCAGCATCTAGCAACAGCTCCTGAATCGAATTCTATAATTATTAAAAACCCCTTTAACCATCGAGATTAACCCCTAATAAGCGTTATTCACTCGAAGAGGATCCTCTAAATATAAAAATGGGTAATCCTCGTAAGGACAGAGGTGGTGCACAGAGCACTAAAACAGCGGTTCATCTCGGCATTCGAAAAATCTTACCAAGATGCAGGCCACACACAACGAGTCCGAAGAAACAATGGCTTCCTAGGCCTTAAATTGAATAGACTGATTACATCGGTGTCCGATCTGAATAACAAGATAGATTCTTTTGGAGCAAGGTTACAGTTATTGAAAAGATCGTGGAGGACATGCACTGATCGAGTTAGGGACATTAAGAAGCAGACTGAAGCATCATTGGCAGCAGCATCACTGCTGGTTAAGAAAAATATCACTTGAGAGCCAGGCTTGAGACTCTGAAAATCAGGCCAGCTCTTAGCGATTCAGTACTAGACTTGCCAGAGGGAAATGGGGACCACCCTTGATGTTTATAAAGGAATGGCTGGTAGAAAACCACGAAGCTCAGAAACCTCATTTGACTTACAAAAGTGTGAGAATTACCCCTCGAGGACATCGAGACACAGAAAACCTGCGATACCCTGTTAATTGTCACAGATGGAATAGGCACAAAGTCCCCGATCCTCGATATGCTTGTCAAACGGGTCCTATTCTACAGGATGACCGAGCTATCTATCTATTCCCAGATATCAGCTACGCCACCCGCATCAGGCGGAAAGGTTTGATGGAATCAGAAAGCAGCTTAAGCAATGAATATTACTCATTCAATGGTATTTCCAGCTCAGCTGAGAATAGTGCACAGGGGAAAATATGGGTGTTTTCAGACCTTACTGAGGCTGGCAAGAGTGGGCCACAGCACCGTTGAATCAGTCGGAAATAGCCGAAGAGATCGTGGCGAGAATCACGAGTCAGAAGACCATGAGGATGGCTGAGGAAAGCATGGACAGGCCAGAACTTGAATTTATTTCTAAGACATTTTATACTCGGAATTGACTGTTAGAAACACAAGGCTTACGATTGCCTTTACAATAACTGTATTTAATGGGAGAAGCTTATTTTAATTTTATGCAGCCTATTTAGGTGTTACAGGGTTGTAATAATTACTCTGCACAGTACAATCAATGCTGCGGCAATGAATGCCTTTATCACCTGTTTTTCTTTTAAGGGGTGTAGTAGTTAGATTGGATGAGGCTGGGGGGGATGCTGCCTTTATTGTCTTGTTGTAATTAGACTTATAGTTATATAGTGTGACAACAATAGTCCCAGATCAGGGACGCTTGTTTTCTTGGACATTAAATACTAGTTCTTTGAGGGCGAAATAGTCACACTGCTCAAGGGCTCATATAGGCAGCTTTAATATACTAATGTACTTGTAAGTGAAATGTTAAGTAACCCCTCCTATGTGGTATCAAAATATTTGGGAACCACTAATCCTACGATTAATGAGAGAGTTTATTTCTCTCTCTTTGCCTTGTATCAATACCTTTGGTATGTCCTAAATATGGTAAACCTGTCTGTAAGATGATATGAGATAACTTAAAAAATAAAGTATATAAAAAAAAAAAACAGTGTGGTTCACGTTAAACTCAGCTACAGAGTTAAGCCATACAAAAGTGAGGGTACTGGACTTTAGGAGGGCTGACTTTGGCAAGATTGGAGAGTGCCTCAGAAAAGCACTAGCAAACAGTCTAGAAGGAGATGTGGAGCAACAATGGGGAATTATCAAAACTGCCATTACAGAGCAACAAGCGCTTTGTGTGAAACAAATAAACAAATCAAATGAAAGGAAAAGCCACTATGGTTCCAAAAGGGTGGCTGTGAAAGTCAGGAAAGAAAAAGATAGCATTCCGGAGTATAAAAGAAACACAGAAGGGCAGAACAGACAGCTGTACCAGTTAAGATAGAAGGAAGCAGGGAGGAAGTCAGAATAGCAAAG
Organism: Neoceratodus forsteri; assembly: GCA_016271365.2. Lineage (NCBI taxonomy): Eukaryota > Metazoa > Chordata > Ceratodontiformes > Ceratodontidae > Neoceratodus > Neoceratodus forsteri. The sequence goes on along the minus strand of CM057457.1, from coordinate 386,710,894 downwards.
GCCCAAATTGAGAAAAGATAGCCAACTCAGTTAAGAGGGAGATAAAACCTTTATAGGTACATGTAGACGTAGACAGACAAAGGGAGGATAGTGAGGCTGAATAGAATGAGCAGTGGGTGGGCAGAGGGGACAAGAGAAAAGCAGGAATACTGAATGAATATTTCTGCTCAGTATTCACAAAAGGAGGAGAAGTACCTAATCCAATTAACAAGCACTCTTGATAGGAGGGTTGATCCCAGTCCTTTCACAGAAGAAAGGGTTCTGCAAGAACTCCTAAAACTGAAGATGGACAAAGCAATGGGTCCTGATGGAATTCACCCCAGAATTCTAAAAGAATTAAGGGAGGAACTAGTGAAACCACTGGCTACTCCTTTTAATAATTCATGGGAGGATGGAGTGGTACCCGAGGACTGGAGGAAGGCGGATGTGATTCCCCTTCACAAAAGTGGGACCAAGATAGAGGCAGGAAACTACAGACCTGTCAGCCTGACCTCTGTGGTAAGGAAAGTGATGGAGTCACTTCTGAAGGAAAGAACAGTTGAGTACCCTAGAGGCCAGTGGAGCACAGGACACAGGCAGCATGGGTTCTGGCAAGGGAAGGTCATGTCAGGCAGAATCTAATAGATTTCTTTGGCTGGGTGACCAAAGTAGTAGACCAGGGAGGGCTGTAGACATGGACTACCTAGACTTGTAAGGTATTTAACACAGTCCACACAAAAGATTAATAGTCAAAGTAACCAGCCTGGGAGTGGGTCCCAGGGTGGTAGCCTAGATAAACACTGGCTGGACAACAGGACATAAAGGTAATTGTAAATGAGTCCACTCTGAAAAAGAGGGGTTACTAGTGAGATACCCATGAGGTTCAGTATTGGGTCAGTCCTTTTTAATGTCTTTATCAGTGACATTGCAGAGGGACTGGAAGAAAAAATATGCCTTTTGCAGATGACACAAAGATCTGCAACAGGGTTGATACACAGGAGGTGTGGAAAGGATGAAAAGAGTTTGGCAGGTTGGAGGGAATGGTCAGTATGGCAGCTAGGATTCAATGCAAAGAAGTGCAAAATAATACCTGGAAACAAGAACCGGGAAGAATACACAATGGGTGGGAGGTAGTAACAACAACAAAAAAGGAAAGGGCCTGGGGTAATCATATCAGATGATCTTAGGTTAGCAAACAATGTGAGAAAGGCAGTAGGGAGGCTGGGGGTATAATGGGATGTATGGGAGAGGCATCATCAGCAGAAAACAGGAAGTTGTTATCCCTCTGTACAGACAGTTGGTGAGACCCCATCTGGAGTACTGTGTCCAGTTCTGGAGACCCCATCTCCGCAAGGACATAGACAGGATAGAGGCAGTCCAGAGGAGGGCAACTAAAATGGTGCAGGGTCTGCAAGAGAAGCCATATGAGGAGAAACTAAAGGAGTTTAATATGTATACCCTTGAGGAAAGAAGGGAGAGGGGGACATGATAGAAACTTTTAAGTACCTCAGTGGAATCAACAAAGTCCAAGAGGGTAGCATCTTTCAGAAAAAGAGCGTGCAAGAACAAGGGACACAATTTAAAGATAGAAGGAGGCGGTTCCAGAGGCAAGTGAGAAAGTTTATTTCACATAGGGTAGTGGATGCATGGAACAGCCTTCCTGAGGAGGTTAGTAAGGGTCTAAAACTGTGGGAGAATTCAAGAATGCATGGGACAGACATAAGGCAATTCTTGTGGGGGTAGGAAGAAATAGGCTGTTGGTTAACTAGGATCTGCGGCCTATCCTGTAGGTAGGGAAATGGGCAGACTAGATGGGCCTAGCGGTCCTTATCTGCCATCAAAGTCTATGTTTCTATGTGTAATCCTCCCCACCCTCTATGTGGGACTTACCTCTCTGAGCTATAGCCTGTTGATGCCCCACTGTTGTTGTCCTCTGCCTCTGGTCCCCTGGACAGCTGAATGGGACTGGAAGGCTATCCTCAGGGGCCCCTGGTGGGATTTGGGCCAGGGTTCCTTCCAGATGCTGTGCAGCAGCTGCTGCTGGATCTCCCTGTTCCTCATCCCTATGGTGATAAAGGGGTCGAGGTCCTTTCTGCAGTTAGCACCTCACGGCACTGTGGCGGATGTTCTGCCAGGTACAGGGATAGTCCTAGGGCCAGACCAGGCGGTAAACCAAAACTGCCGCGCATGCTAAGTACTGCGCATGCATGGCCCTAAGTCTTAAAGGTGCCTCGACTCCCTTAAAAAGTATGTGTCAGAGCAGCCATAATTTAAAAGGTTTTTCCCAGCTCCTGGGCAGGCAGCGGACTTGGGATACAAGTATAAAATGCCTCAGGGCATGGTATTGATGGTTTCCTGGTCCCCAAAGAGGCAGTGGGACCAGGAAGAGTATAAGTAAAATGCACATGCACACTCACAGCCTAGAAGGCATGAAAAGGGCACCTTCTCTTCCTGGGGTCCCTACAGCCAAACAGGGGTCCCCCAAGCAAATAAAGGGTTTCCCTGGCCCAATCAGAGAAAGAGGGGCCAGGGCAGTTGATTATCTGCCCCTAAGTGGGCATATACATAAAGCGGGAGGCTGCCAAAGCATGGCAGCAGTTTTGTAAATAAACATGATGGACCCCTGTAAGTTTCCATGTCATCAGGGCTGTTGGGAGGGGTAAGGCACCTTCTGTGAGCTCAGGAAAAAGACTGGCCAATCAGGTGGGAGAAAAGGCTGCTATGTAATGGGCTGTGCCCTGGATTCTAGGAGGAATCCAGTCAAGTAATGAGAGGAGGAGACTACTTTGGGAGGGCTGCATGAGCCAGTAGGCTAGCCCTGGGTGCAGATAGGCCCTCCAAGCCCCAAAAGGTTTAGACTGAGTGCCATTATTTATTTTATTTATTTATTTAAAGTTGATAACCAGGAAAAGCATCAATGAACAAGGCTCATTTCCAGATCGTGACCGGGAGGGTATAGGAGTCAAAACAGAAAATACAGCAATGGTAACACAGTAAACAGTGAAAATGCAAACACAGGAGTTATGTACAATGTTGAGGGTACAAAAGAACAAAAGAGGACAAAGTGCAAAATAAATATTTACAGTGTTTCAAAACTAACTGTGAAACAGCATATATAAAAAAAATATTTACAGTGGTTCATAGTAGATTACAAAGTAGTGTATTTACAGTGGTACTCAGCAGTAAAGAGAATAAACATGCTGCAGAACGCGATGGCTTGGAAGGGGAGCAGATGCAGGAGGTGAGTGGGTGGGTCTGAGCAAGCATTTAAGTGCAGGGAAGAAGGGAGAGAGGCCAATATGGGAGTGGAGGCTGTACCAAGGGAGGAAATCTATAAGAAAGGAGAGTTTACAAGCTATGGTTCCGGACATGAGGGAGAAAGGTGAGGCGCAGTTAGACCTTGAGTTATAGGGTGAGGAGGAGGCGGGAGTGAGGTGAGGGTGAGGTAGGCGGAAGGACCCAAACCAGAATTTGGCAATGAAGATGGAACAGTGAGAGGAGCATCTCAGAGCAAGAGGGAAAGGTTGTAGTGGTGGGTTAAGTGTGTTGGGGGAGTTCAAGGTAAACCTACAGAGGCATGGAACAGGGCATTCAGCTTGGTGAGAGAGGCGGCAGGGGCAGCACCGTAGACTGTGTTGGCATAACTGTGTGAAAGGAGGATCTGTTGACAACAAGATCACGTCTTACATTGAGGAGAGGCTGGCCTTGTGTCAGTAGAAAGTCTAATTGGGATGCAGTTTGGTGTGTAGTACACTAAAGGTGGGAGGAGAAAGTCAAGGGAGGTCAACAGTCACCGGTACAGTAATTATATGAGGGACGTTATTGAGAAGAGTGTTAGCCACAGAGGAAACAGACCAGTAATCAGGGAAGCTTGGCTAGCTTCTGTTTGGAGCCAAAAGTCATGACTACTGTTTTTTTGGTGTTTAATTTTAGTGAGTTATTATCAAACCAGGCTGTTACCACAGAGAAATAATTATGGAGGTAGGTTTGGACTGCTAGTGTGGATGGACCGGACAGGAACAGGAAGGTGTCGTCCACACACATATGTATACTGGTGCATGTACAGACTGATGGAAGATTATTTATAAAAAGAGAAAAGCGTATGGGCCTAAATATAGAACCCTGAGACACACCAGCGAGTATGGGGAGGGAGAGGGATAAGACTTTGCAAATAGACACTGACTGAGGTGAGCAGTGAAGTAGGAGCTGAACTAGGACACTGAGGTGGGGAAAGACCAATGGAGCAGAGTTTACATAGGGAGATGGTGAGAAACCAAATCAAAGGCCTTTGGAGCTCTATGAAAATAACTAAGGTAATGAGGCAAGATCCATGGCAGAATGGATGGGCTAGTGTGAAGCAAAGGAGGAGGAGGAGGTTGAGTGAGCTTTCCTGAATCCTGAATGGAATGGGGAGAGAGTATTTGAGGTGATAAGGAATTCGTTTAGCATAGAGAGGATAGGGATTCTTGCAAAGGCAGGAAGAAGGGAGATGGGGTGATAGTTTCCAGGGATGGTGGGATCCACACTTTTGAAGACAGGGAGAACTGTGGCTGATTACCCGGCTAGAAGAACAGTGGCTGAGGAGAGTGAGAGATTTAGGATGTAGGTTAAAGGGTTAACTATGAAGGGGGCTGAGATTTTGAGGATCCTAGGGTGGAGGCCATCCGGGCTGGACTTGGAGGGGTTTAGTGCATGCAGTAAGAGCTCTCAGGTCTTCGGATGGCAGGATTGGGGACAGCTGAAAACCTGAGGGCTGAAGGGATGAGACAGGGGAGCAGAAGAGGGTCAGGGGACCAGAAGTAACTGCACAGGAAGTGAAATCTTATTTAGGGCTGCAGCAGCATAGAGAGGGATTGGGGATGAGTGTGCCACCCTCACTGATTGAGAGAGGGAGGTTCAGAGTGGGGTGTAGGAATGGCGGAGATCTTGCCAGAAAGAGGATGGAGAGACTGTTTGAGGGGTACAGACACAATCTGAAAAAAAAAAAAAATCAGCTTTGCATACTGATGGTGCAGCTGTTTCGCGAGGTGATAGGCTTGGAAGGAGAGCTGGTTGCCTGAAGAGTTATAGCAGTGCCAAGCATGATCTCGAGCTCTACAACTGGCTAGGATGGAAGGTATCCCAGGGGAGGTGGTATGTATAACCCTTGAGTTTGAAGCAGTGTTGAAGTCCCAAAATCAGACAGTTTTCCAACAGGGAAGTGGAATTGGACTGATCACCCATTTTCCTAGTGAGGAATTTATATGAACAGCCGTTTCCAATTTTCAAGCCTATAAATCTTTTGGAACTGCTAGAACTTTTTGCCAGCCAGGCAGAAAAGTGATTTGAGCTGAGCTGGAGAATGTTAGGCAGCCCATCTGTGTTTAAGTGACTGCAGAATCTGTGTACCAGCTGGATGTCCAGGGTGGCCTCAAGCCTGCTAGGTACCCTGGTCCATCGAAAGGCCCGAGGGGCAAAGACGACAAAAGGCTCATCATAGCCTTATCTCTCTTTCTGATCTGCCTCCCTACATGCTCTGCACTTCTCCTCTTCTATTATCTCCCCCCCCAAGACAACTGTGCAGTTTCCTTATTAGTGCTGGTAATGGTCTTTCTGTAGTATCTTTTCCTCCTCAAGGTACTCTGTGGGGAGATTTTAATTATTTTACGGCTCCAGATGAGCCAATCTTTGTTTATTTTTGTTTGACAACCTGATTGTAAACTGTTGTAAAAAAATCTCTGTTGAGCACTGTATATGTGTACCACACCTTGTTAGCAAACACCTGCTTGGACACTGTTGTAAATTACGTTTATTGTACCTGTATCTGCATGTCTTTCTTGATTCATTGTTCTGTATCCTCCCGGGTCGTGCCTGAAAATAGTCACTGTTATGGCTAGTGCACTTACCTGGTAAACAAAAACTAAATAAATAAATAAAATGGGTCAAGAATTCTGCACCTGCTTAAAATCTCAGCCCACAGCTGTTGTTCCCTGAGAGACTTTCTGCTGATTTCAGAGCAGTACCTAAGCCTTATCCTTTAACAGCACCCCAAAGCTTTTGAAACTGAGCACCTCTGGGCTGCGGCCTGAGGAGTTCTTTTCTGATTAGCTAGCTAGATATATATAATGGGGGTGGGAAAGTCATGGGCAGGACTTTGTCAATTTGCAGGATAAGCCCAGGCAGAACATTGAAAATTACATGAACACTTGTTTTAGAAGCCAATTAGGGCCCTTACCAAGTTCTGCCAGTTCAAGTTCAAATGACTGTTGTTCCACTGCATCCCCAGATTGTCTTCACTTTACGTCATCTGGTTGGCCACCAACAACCGGGTAAGGTACCCACCACAACAGATAAGTAACAACTCTTAGAGCAGTTGGGAAGCTGGATGCATGGAGGGTAGGGGACAACTGTTAACCTGTTGTTTTGTGCTTTTCTTCCTCTTTAACCTACCATTAATAAAGCTGAGGTTATTTCATGTTCTAATTATTGTTCATGGTTATTGCTTGGTATGTATTACTTCTCTGTGGGGAAAAAGTTACCGGCGTTTGTGGACAACATTGGACCGCGGGTGTGTATTAGGTTATTTACGGTACCAGACACCCATAGCATTATGAAGAGCGTATCCATGTGAACAGAAGCACAGTATTGTAAACCACGCATAGGCATGCACATTATTGGAATTACTGTTATTGGACAAATGTAAATTGTTGTAAATTGTAAATAGTTGCCTTCTGGTATCGGTGTCATGGAATTTGAATTAATGTTGTAACTGGGGGGCTCTGTCCCCCATTCCCCCCGCAAATAATGTGTATTGTGGTACATTATACTGATACAGAAGAGATTCATGTTAAATTGTTGACGAGGGTGGTGCGGGTGGCAGAGCCCCCCAATTACAACAATAATTCAAATTCCATGACACCATACCTGAAGGCAGTTATTTATTAGTATACCCAGCACAGTGAAACCCATAATAATGTAACTGCCTCTGAACTTTGGGACCCCAAATAGCAGTGGTGTCCTGTGTGCTGAAGTCGGATATTGTGTTGTAATATTAAGGGTGTGCGGCCCCTCACACCACCTGGGTAAAAAATACAACTTCATTGGTGCACCCGAGGGTGTGTGGGGGGGTGGAGCGCCCCCACAGAAAGAATAATATCATGGAATATTCCAATACATAACACCAGAAACAACACAGAACTTAAAGCATTCCTGTAAATGTACTCCGTGCTTAGCTTTCACTCTGCTCTACAGTTCCGTCATTACTAGTTTTCAGAGATTGTGGAGGACGTTGGCCTTTGCAACATGAGCACGCCCACAGCGTGTCACGTCTCCACCAGAGTATGTGGGATTTTCAGAAAAGCGCACGAGTGGACCAACATTCTCCACAAATGCCAAGTTACCTGTATGTGGGGAGGGAAAATAATATTTGTACCTGTAGGAAAGGTCACGGCTACATTGTGTAGCTTTTTATACCCCTGCCCTAGGTGGAGGCACTAAAACCTATTACTGGTATTCAATTTGTGTACTGGACCCAAGAAAACCCAGGCCAACCCCAAGGTAGATCGGCGTGAGAGGGGACACAAGGGGCACACAACAGAGAAGACCCCCTTACCATAAAGCTACCAACTTTCTGAGGTCTAAAACTGGGACAGTTCATCCTGATCATGACCCCCACCGTGTCACTCCCACGGACCCTGCACGCATAATCAGTTAAATTTGCTGCTTGCTCTGGCCATGCCACCCACAGTAACACCAGTACTAAACATTCAGATTAAAACAATACATCATTCTGCTGCAGCAAGTTCAATCCATGATGTTCAGAAAGTTCATTAGAAGCAAACCTGCATTAAATTGTGATCAGATATTTGAGCTGCACGTATTGCTCCTCCTGACAGTCCCATCCAACCCGCTTGCACTCACCTCATGTGTTGAGCAAACTTCACTTCAGCGACTTCCACCACTACCCCAGATTGTTTTCACACACTTCCCTACAGCTGACCAGGTTTGGGTACCTTAGTTCTTCTCTGTCTGGAGTCCCTCTAAACTGCTGGCAGGCAGATGTCCACATGTGCTTGTTTGCACTACTACCCATTCTAATATAACAGAAAGGAGCATGCTTTACTGTGCTCCCACTGACATGCTTGCAGTGCAATACAGGCCCAGGGACTGAAGTTGCAAACTGCTGTCCAGCCCGAGCAGCGCCACAGTAGTGCTCAAATAACTGTCACTCACGGATTAGCAGTAAGCAGCGAAAAAAAAAAAAGGGGGGGGACAAAACTGGGACAAGTAAGCAAAAACTGGGACAAAAGTAACATTATGCAAAACTTGTGAGGACACTGGAACATGCTGCCTAAAACAGGGACTGTCCTGGGAAAATCGGGACAGTTGGTAGCTTTACCTTACCATGCAGAGATTATAAAATCATGATAGTTAAAGGAGAACTGCACTGAATCTGCAGGTCATTTTCCTAGTAAAATCTGTTTTTAAGAACAGGTTCACTTTCTGTTATTGTTTCATCTTTACAGGCCTCTCAGTAACCACTGTAGACATTTCTAAATTACACACTGCTGGTAAGTACCATTTTATAACTGTATGATGCAGTTTATGTCTCTTTCCAGCCACAGACTTCTATAGTAAAACATAGCTGCATTGTGCCAACAGTAGAGCAGAGCAAGGGACATAATCCACACCATACAGTTCTAACATGGTACGTGCCAGCTGTGTGTAAACCAGAAACATTCACAGGGATAACTAAACAGTGTGTATAGACAAAACAATAACATACTTTGAACCACTATTTAAAAGATGGTTTCTGCTGGAAAAATGACCTGCAGATTCAGCACAGTTCTCCTTTAAATTTCTCTCTTTATTTTTCAGCTAAAAACAACCTTTACAATAAAAAGTATCAGCACAAAGAATACATATATGATAATTACAGTTCTCAATTGCAATAGATACAGTAAATCTGCAGCGATTAAAAATGCAGAAACACTCAGGCCCAGATATTCAAAGGGATTGTGCACCCAATGCGCCCTGGCGCAATATTCAAAGGAGCAGGTTACGGGACCCAACTCCCCATGTGCCGGAGCGTACTGGTAATGTATGCGGCACAGATGCAGGGGGTGTGTCCATACATAAGCGGCACATCCCTATATTCAGCCCAGGATGTGCAGAGCATACGCTGGCACAACCCCTTAGTGCACCTCATAGGGGGCTCAAAGTTAAGCCCATGAGGAGTGGGAACAATTCCCAGCCACCCACAGGCCGGCTGCTGTACAGCAGGGTACAACATAGCAGCCGCCAGCCATGGGTGCCACCCGCCCACCTAGAACACCATCCACAAGCACACACATATCCCTGGTAATCCAGTGGACCCCTCTTCCGAGTCCCTGATGCCCCGATGAATGCAAGGATAGACTTTCCCTGGTAGTCTAGTGCCCCCCCCATGTCCCAGATCACCGGAGTAAGCCCGTCATGTAATTCCCTGGTGGTCTAGTGGACACTCCCCGCCCATTGCTGTGATCGTGATACAGTACCAGATCACATATCCCTGGTGATCTAGTGGCTCCCCCACCTCTCCACCCACACAGCACCTCTGGCCCACACCTCCCCTCCTCCATCATCGGCGAGGCTGCAACTCACCTGCATACCGCCCTGCTGCCTGCTGAGTAACAGGCACAGCATGGGTTGTAAGCCCATTGGTCCACAGTGTGGAGCAATGGGCTTGCAGGCATACTATACTAGACAGTCCCAAATATGTGAATGACTTACATATTTGGGACGTGTAAGTACAGTATGCCCTGAAGACTACTGGTCCACACTGTGGACCAATGAGCTAACAGCCCATACTGTACCTGTCATTCAGCCGGGCGGCCGGGTGGTGTTGGGTGGAGCAGGCTGCCCACCAATGATGGTGGGCAGAGGGTGGGCAAGGGTGCTGTGTGGGTGGGAAGGTTGGGGAGCCACCTATCACCAGGAATATGTGATATGGCACTGTACTGCGACTGCAGCAACGGGCGGGGGATCTGCTACACCACCAGGGAATTACATGATGGACATATTCTGGCGATCAGGGACACGGGAGGGGGGTCCACTAGACCACCAGGGCAGGTCATCTGCACATGTATCGGGGAGCCAGGTGGAAAGGGGGACCACTAGACCACCAGGGATGGTCATATTTCGGGGACTGGGGGGGCCACTGGACTACCAGGGTTTCCTTTGAAACATATACTGCGCAATCACGGATATGGGGCAGGGGATGCCACGGTATCCCCACAGCACACATTATGCTGTGCAGGACGCCAGATGCAGGTCACCAGGCTGCCCTGCGCAAGGCATGCAAATGGGACCATAATGACATGCAAATGACCCCATCTGCGTCTTGCATATATTATGTCCTAATTTGCATGCCCCCTGCTGAATATCGTGGGTGATGCACCTAGCGCAACTGAACTTGCGCTGGTGGATCCCCGTGCTCCCTAGCAGTGGCATGCTCCAGAGCAGTGCCACTGCATCATGCGCAATATGTGCACTGGCCCTGTGCCATAGTGCATCTCCGTTGAATATCGCCTGATTCTGGCCCTGGCGCAGCCCAGTTGTGCTACACCCAGGCTTGAGCCACTGCCCATGCAGTTTGAATATCTGGGCCTCAATCTGAAATAAGAAGTAAAATGTCAACCCCACACAGCCAATGTTACTGCATATAATTAGGTGCCAGCCCATCTCTTCACTGCCAGCTGGATCTTGGCAATGCTGCTCATATAATGCTTTCTACCAAGCATGTAATCAAAGGGAAAATAAACCTTTGTAATAAAAAACATGATAGAAATATACGAACTCTTAATGGTGGGCTGCCGGGACAATTAAGGAATTTATGGTACTAGGAGGAGGGGAGATTACAATATAAGTGCAGTTAGATCGTACCTTTCAAAGGCAGAGTTCTGAGGGACAAAAATGAAACTGAGGGTTCTAGGGGTGGGGAAGATTACAGAATCTGGGCAGAATTAACTCAGCTCTGAAAGGCTACGTGTAAGGACAACGTTAGGGAATTCAGTATATGAGAAGGGGTGGCTGTAGACAGGTCAGCAAAATTGCTGTCAGAGGATGCGAAAGTGTACAGGGTGGGGGATAGTTGTACCCAAAGTGAAAGTAAAGGTTATATTCTGCAGCTAAGGCTAGTGAGGGTTAAGGCAAATGCAGCCAGAATGCTCAGAAACACAGATACTGTACATGGCACTGACGGCAGAAAAAGGCTCTTGTCCCATCCAGTCTGCCCACTCTGCCTAAAAATTCTGCCTTGCCCCAGTGGCAATCCTTGCCTTTTGTAATAAGGGATAAAGAAATGTATCCCAATATTGCAGGCAAACCTTATTTTGGTCTAAAACATAAGGTGTTTGTGTAACAAATGATTGTCCTATATAATTAAATCATATCAAAAGTTGCAAGGTTACAAGTTAAACTGAGCAACAACTTGTAATATTCAAATGTCTTTTGATATTTGTACTAATCATGTGAGTAATAGAAAACAGGTGTCTTAAGTGTCTGCACAAACAGAAATACAGGGAGAGAGTTCAAATTATCCTTTCAGACTATTTTTAGTGTTTATTATTAGGACGGGCCAGAGTGCCTGTGTGCACATTCTTAAGTGCAAACCTACTTCTTCTTCTTAAGGTCTTAATAACTGGTAATGATAATTATTATTATCCTTATATAGTAGTATAATTTACACTATCAATACATTTCTGCTAAGTAAGGATTAGGTCATGCAAGAACTAAAAAGAGCATTGCCTTGTAAGTTAATGTTTGTACTTGTTTTGTACCAATCATAGACAACCATAGTACTGTCTTCCATTGTATAAGCAAGCCACTATACACTGTTAGTTTGAAGAATTAAGAATGAAGGATGTACCACTTGTAATCTCTTGCTATTATTGTTATTTAATTCATTAAAATTCTTCCGCCATCAGCATCATCTCCGTTCGTCTCCTTTCTAAGCATCAGAAATAGATCATTTAAAAATTGTACTTTTTTTGCCTCCTCTACAATTGGTGCCTTTAAGACTCAGATCGCTGGGGCTGCATGCTGAGGAGGCTGCCTAACTATTGGCTGGTTAGTCTGCAAGCCTTAATTTGAAGGTGGCGACGCTCAGAGAAGGTGCTAATGGCTTAAAGCGAGAGAAAGTGGTGCACACAGACAGTTTAGCCATTTGCTAATCAGGTGATGTATGCTTCTCAAATTGTTTGAATATAAAGTAGTGCTTAACTCTGTAGGAACTCATGGGGCAGAGTAGGTTAGTGAAGGTGCTAGGACTTGCAAGCCGGACCTCACAAGGGAGCCATAAGACATAGCTAGACAGACCAGGGCACCAGTGCACAGGTGCACCCGGCTGTAAAGGCTAGGCAGGCAAGAAAAAGATAAGAAGAATGTGTATGGAAACAATAATAGGTCATTTTCTAGGAAAACACCTAAAGGGAAAAGCATACAAACCAATGCCTGATGATCAACTGGTACAACTGTATTTTATGAGTATGGAAACATTGATAGGTTGTTTCTAGGGGAAACACCTAAAGGGAGGAGCATACAAACCATGATTAACAAGCACAGTAGTATTTTTAATTAAAAAATAAAAAAGAGTAACTAGCAAATACTGTATAAAGTCTGTGATAATATAGCCAGGTGGTAATTCGATAACACATGAGATTTTTAAAAAAAGGTAAGCTGCAAGAACAGTAAGATGTAATAATTCAGCTACAGTCAGAGATAGATAGTTTAGAAATGCAGAATAAGTCAAGAGCCAAAATCCCTGCAAGAAAAAATAATTAGTAAAGGTACAGGGAGACCTTTGTTTTTTTAGATAGGGATAATTCTCTTTTATTAATTGCAATATAAACTATGACACAGCTTCGGTAGCACGTTTGTAAAATGTAAATGTCTTAAAATCTAAAAAAAACACTTTACAGTGTGTTAACTCCTGTATAGGAGCAGTTAAAATGTAGGAGTAAAAAGTAAGAGGTATTGGCAAGGCATACTAACTAAATGCCCAAAGACCTTGCCTCTTTTAATGTTAAAGAGTTTGATTCTAAATACTCTTAGCATGCTGTGGGGTGGACTAGAGCAAATGCTAACCACTCGTTCTTCTGTGATTGCTACCATAACCAAACAAACCACAGTTTAACATGATTAATAATGTTATCAGTAACACTAGAGTTTCTAAAGGACAAAGGATTCTCATTAAAAATGATGTTGGCATATTTTTAAATATGGTATTCAAGTATTCTTGGATAAAAAATGTTTGAAAGTTGTTTTTATTTCCTGTGCAATGTAACATTAAGATATTTTTAATATCAGTAGTGTTCAAGGCCACTACAAAAATAACTGGGTTTGAGCGACCCTTACATGCACACTATGTGACCTTTTGACCTTCTTGTGTTGCAGCAAACACAGTCAATCAACATTTAACTGTAAGCAAAACTTCTTTGTTATAAACTCAGCTGACATTTTGTCATGCTTAGGATAAGAAAACCCAGGGACGCTTGGCTTCTTTTATCCTATGGAAATAATCTTGTATTACAGTAGTTGAGCTGTATCTTCTGCCAGTAGAAGCTCGGGGGGAGGGGGTAAGCTACCCTTCCTTCCTTCCTTCCAGTGTAATGTTCACAAAGGTTGCAAGGTACATTGCTATATCCCCATAGAGGTAAATAAAAAAAATGTGTATTTTGATTCTTCTTCAAAAACATATGCTTCAAGAATTAGTTAAGCTGGAGTGGGAGTTGTGTATGTACTTCCACATAAAATTGTTCTATTGCAAAAATGCTTATGTTTTCTAATTGATTCCACATAAGTTCTATTGCATAAATCAAGTCATTATTACCTCTGCAAGTGTAATATTTTTAGCAAAATTACATCTATTTGTACAACTTTAAATCAACTAAAAAAGGTCTAGTCAGTTTAAACTCTACAATCAAGCTTATTGTTTCTACTTACTGTGAAGTAAAGTTTGGGGTAGAGGCAATCCTCTAGCTTTAGCATGAAGATTTTCTTCTTCAATTGATCTTCAAGCAAGACATCCATTTTCTTCACTGTTGTTTATTCCAAACATGGCTGATAACTTTATGCAAACCTATTGCTTTACTATGGACTGTTTAAGGACTGTTAATCTGTGTGCCAGGGTGTGATCAACTACCACAACACAAATGCCATGCCAGTGTGTGTGTGGCTACTCAATGCACAATCTAATGCACCCCTGGCCAGTGCAGTGTGTCTGCTATCCAACAGCCAGCAATACGAACACTGACTTTTACATACTTAACAGCTGGTATGGCAGCTGTACCTCAAAGCTCAAGACTGGATCACCGCAAAGCTACATGGACTGGGAACAGAAAAATGTGTTTCTTGTTATAAACAGAGCCACCCCAAAGGACAATGATGTTTATGTGTTAACTCTGTCCTACTGTGTTTGGGGTAATAATAGTGTTTGTAGCTATGCTAGTTTAAGCAACTCATTATGTTTTGTAGTCTCAAATGCCATCTACTTAACTGTAACACCAACCGAATGCCTAAATGTGATAAAAGGGCCAGAGAGTGGATTTAATCAACACTTATTGATCAAGTGATTGTGAATAATGTAAAGTACATACTGAGATGTACATGCTTCGAGGAGTTGCATTGTTGCATAAATAATAATTAGGCAATTATTGGGCCAAAGGGGGGGCTTGTAATAAGGGATAAAGAAATGTATCCCAATATTGCAGGCAAACCTTATTTTGGTCTAAAACATAAGGTGTTTGTGTAACAAATGATTGGCCTATATAATTAAATCATATCAAAAGTTGCAAGGTTACAAGTTAAACTGAGCAACAACTTGTAATATTCAAATGTCTTTTGATATTTGTACTAATCATGTGAGTAATAGAAAACAGGTGTCTTAAGTGTCTGCACAAACAGAAATACAGGGAGAGAGTTCAAATTATCCCTTCAAACTATTTTAGTGTTTATTATTAGGACGGGCCAGAGTGCCTGTGTGCACATTCTTAAGTGCAAACCTATTTCTTCTTCTTAAGGTCTTAATAACTGGTAATGACAATTATTATTATCCTTATATAGTAGTATAATTTACACTATCAATACATTTGTGCTAAGTAAGGATTAGGTCATGCAAGAACTAAAAAGAGCATTGCCTTGTAAGTTAATGTTTGTACTTGTTTTGTACCAATCATAGACAACCATAGTACTGTCTTCCACTATATAAGCAAGCCACTATACACTGATAGTTTGAAGAATTAAGAATGAAGGATGTACCACTTGTAATCTCTTGCTGTGATTATTATTTAATCATTAAATTCTTCCGCCATCAAGCACCATCTCCGTACGTCTCCTTTCTAAGTATCAGTATTAGATAATTTACAAATGTTTTTTTTTTTGCCCTCCTTTACACCTTTTTGAACTGTCCCCCCTTTTCCTAACTGAAACACCTGCCTGTTCCATCCCTGATTACAACTGCTGACTGATTTGGCCTGCACCACTTATTCTGGTAGCTGATTCCACTCTATCTGTACCCCTTTCTATGAAGAGTCCTTTTTGAATCTTCCCCATCAGCGTTACTAAATTCCCTCTCGCCCCTGTGTCTGAACTCAAGGAGAACAGTTTCTTGGTGTCTGCTCTATTTATCCCAAGCATGTATGTCTCAATCACAGAAAGATACAGACAGAAGATACAAGGTCTATCAAGTCAGGACACAGAAATGAAAACATGGTAAAACATTTCAAAAGGAACAAAAAGAAAAAAGACAAAACATTGAAATGCCACAGACCCTATATAAAAAACTTCAGTTTGATGTTAAATTATATTAGACTAAGCCCATGTGCCCAGTTCCTGTTATGTCTTTGTTTATTCATCACACTCTCATACAGCTTCTTACCTCCAGCTTCATGATTCTGTGTTTTAGTTTCCGGCACCACTTCCTGACAATATGAGTCCACGCTGTTTAGAAGTGTGAGCAGCTGCAGCTCTTCAGCATCTGAAAGCCTTTACAACAAGATACATATATCCACAGAATATTTCCTCTGAAGTTCCCAGTATGCTCTACTCTGTTCTGTCCCTAGCTGCTCTCGGAGACTAAACTACACTTCCTGTCTGCCTTTGGAATGTGTCCCTACCATTCATACTATCTCATTAATATTCATAGAGTGCTGTAGCAGGGGAGGGGCCAGGAAGGAAATTTCTAAACATGACAATGTTTTAAAG
Organism: Neoceratodus forsteri; assembly: GCA_016271365.2. Classification (NCBI taxonomy): domain Eukaryota; kingdom Metazoa; phylum Chordata; order Ceratodontiformes; family Ceratodontidae; genus Neoceratodus; species Neoceratodus forsteri. The sequence goes on along the minus strand of CM057457.1, from coordinate 386,694,694 downwards.
TGACAGGACTACACTACAGTCTTAAGAGGAATTTGGTTGTTTCTTTGTTTACAGAGGTGTCCAGTACCTGACCCCCTTCCCATTCTGTCCCCTTAGTGGAAACAAAGACACACACCACCTTTTGGATTCAAAAGGCAACAGAACAATTTTATTTAGAAATCAAGCCACAAAATTACATGCCTGAGACATTATTTTCATAGCTGTCATTTTTACTATAATTAAATAGGCAGTGTTGGTGGACTTGACCAATGGCATTCTACCTGGTGGATTACTCCCCCCTGAAGTTACAGCTGAAGTAAATAGGCCTTAGGAGTAGGACACCAGTGGTAAGTTGGGGTGGGCTTATCTAACAGACAGATTCCAGTAGGTTAGGGTAAATAAAGTTTGTTTATATCCTATTTATTTACTCATTAATTGGAAACCTCAGAGATTACCTTTGAACACAGGTACTCATTTACAAAGCTTCCACATCAAATACAGTCACAATATACAGTTCCAGAGGAAATGCAGTCGAGTCAGGCTCAAAACACTTAAAAGGGCAAGTATCCTCCACCTATTTTCTGTATACCTGTGTAGTTTGTAGGCATGAACAATGATTCCCTCTCTTGCATTCCCCTAATTTCATCCTAATTTAAATATAAATAAGGTTCCTTCACTCTGTTTTGCACTGATGTAAAAACCTGTTTGTCTCCATTGCAAAGGCCATGAGTCCAGTCCCGTAAGGCATCATAACAGTTGATGATTTGTACCTGCACAAGCCAGCAGAAGTTATTCTCTCAGTCAGTTCTGTTACATAGAAAAGAACACTAACGTACTTACCATAACAGTAGATCTTTGAGAGAATCTCTTTCATCAGGCCACACCTATGGAACTATGACCATTAGGCACTAGGACCACACAGAAATGTTTTGCAAGCAGTCCATTAGGGGCCACCAACAATGATGTCCTACATCAGCTCTCCCTATTTAAAATGTGGGAGGCCTCTTCCCTCCTCAGTTACCTGCTGAAGATCATGCTTGGAGGACCTCCCTATAGGGAACCAGATGGGAAGCTATAACTCTGCAGACCAGGTGAGGCAGAAAAACCACTGGAAAAACCTTATGGAGATGGAGCCCCTCAGGACATAGGGGTATGGAGGGTAGGACGGCATGGCCTGATGAAAGAGATTCTCTCAAGGATCTACTGTTACATACGAACATACGAAATTTGCCAGCAGATAAAGGCCTAGAGGTCTATCAAGTCTGCTCGAATGTGCAGCTAGCACCCCTTATTTTGAAGCTGCCCCTCCCTTCCACCCTTCCCCTTCATTAACCCTCCCCCTTGTCCTGTTCCATCCTCGTTTGAAGCAGTCCACTGTTCTACTGCATACCACTTCAGCAGGTACTGTTGCAGTAAGTACGTAACTGTTCTATCTTCTTCGAGGCTATCTTCTTCATCAGGCCACACCTATGGAAAAAGTACCGAGCAGTGCTGGCAGAGAAACAGTGTGGGTGGCTAGTGCCTACAGGCCTAAGAAAGTAGGCCTTGCAGTACAGCTAAGGCAGATCCTGCCCTTTTTCTTGAGGCGGTGTCCATATTATAATGTTTAGTGAAGATGTGTACTGTACTCCAAGTGGCTGCTGCACATATCTCAGCAGCAGACGCATTCCTGAAACAGGCAATAGAAGTAGCCATGCCTCTAGTCAAACCACCAGGAACAACCCCAAGACATTCCTTACCATACTTCCTATAACAAAAAGTAATGCAGTTAGCCAACCATTTGGACAAACACTGTTTAGAAACAGGAACGTCCTCCTTCCCAGGTGTGAAGGAAACAAAAGCTGTAAGGACTTCCTGCAGTCCGCTGCAGGGTATATATAGTATCTGAGTATTCTGTGTACATCTAAAGTATGGAGCAATGCTTCCCCTGGATTGGCAAGCTCAGGAAAATAAACTGGCAGGTGGATGGTTTGGGTTAGAGTAAAGTCAGACACCACCTTTGGTGGAAACTTAGGACTGATACATAAAGGCACCCTGTCTTTGTGAAAAGTCAAATATCGAGGCTCACACATTACAGCCTGAAGCTCTCAAATTCTTTGAGTTGAAGTGATAGCAACCAAAAATAATGCTTTCCACGACAGAAAGAGTAGGCCACAAGTTGCAGCTGGCTCAAAAGGAACCAAAGTCAACTTTTCTAACACAAAATTCAGGTCCCAAACCAGGACAGGATTGCAGACAGAAAGCTTCAAGAGCACAATGCCTCTCAAAAATGTACTGTCCTCCTCCAGCTGAGAAACTGTTCAACCATCAGTAGGCACATAAAAGGCTGAAATGGCAGCCAAGTGCACTTTAATGGAAAAGTATTGTAGGCCTGCATCAGATAAGGGAAGTAAATACTCTAGAACCTGGTTTACTGGACAGGTAAAGGGGGTCCAGTTGGTGAGAAACGATTCACAAAGCAAACTGCTTCCACTTCATCAAGATCAATGGCTCTGGTGAAGGGTTTTGTGGCAGCCACCAAGATGTCAGCCACCTTTTGGGACACTCCAAACCTGGCAATGGCTATGGATTCAGGAGCCATGCATGAAAATGGAATGACTTGAAGTCTGGATGGACCAGTTTTCCCTGCTCATGTGACAGAAAACCCTGGCATAATGGCAGGGGTGCTAAGTTCCACTGCCAGTTGCTGTAGTAAGGTGAACCAAATCTTATAAGGCCACAGTGGGCCAATGAGTATCACAGTTGCCCTCGCCATTTGAAGCTTGATTAGTACTCTCTGGATTAGAGGGAAAGGAGGAAAGGCATACAGGCACTTCCCTTTCCAAGAGCAGGACAACGCATCTCACCAAAAAACTCCAGGCCCTAGAACAAGCAAGCAGAAAAGTGGCAGTTTTGCATTGTGTAGGGATGCAAAAAGGTCCAACTTTTGATGACCCCATCTGTTGAACAGATCTTCTATGACCGAAGTCAGCAGCTCCCACTTGTGCATCCTGGACTGTGACTGGCTTAGTCTGTCTGCCAAGACATTTTGGGTCTCTGGAACATGTACTGCTGATAGTTCTAGGCCTTGTTCTAAAACCCCGTACCAAATTCTCATTGCAAATCCTGCATAGATGATAGGAATCAGTCCCCCCCTGCTTGTTGATGTAGTGCATCACACTTATGTTGTCTGTCTGAAATTATCAGAGGACCCAGGAAGAGACGGGACTGGAAGGCCTGTAGGCTGTAAAGAACAGCTCTCATTTCTAGGACATTTATGTGGAGGGTGCTCTCCACTTTCATCCATGTTCCCTGTGTCTGATGAGGCCTTAGATGTGCCCCCTAGCCCATCCCAGAGGCATCTGTGGTGAGAAGTGGACGAGGAGAAGGGATGAGGAAGGGAACCCCCTTCAGCAAGTAGGTGGGTTCCATCCACCACTGAAGCACTTTTCTGACAGGAAAGCTTACTAGAACATTTTGTTCTAGATCATCTCTGTGTTGGTCCCACTGGATTCTTTTTTGTGCATTGTGGGATCCCCATGTGCAGGCTTGCCAGCAGTACAGTGGTAATGGCCACTGCCATCATGCCTAGAAGCCTCAGGAATGTCCTGGCTGTGACATACCTGTTGTTGTAGACCATCTGGGTCTGTGCTGTCAGACGCTTGGCCCTGTCCTGTAGCAGAATGGCTAGGCCTTGGGCTATGTCCAGGACTGCCCCTATGTACTGCAGATGTTGGCAAGGGGTCAGGACTGACTTTGATACATTGACAGTAATCTCACGAGCATTGAACAGGTGTCTGGTATGGTCTAGGGTGGAGGATAGCTGCTCCTTCGAGTGAGCTTTGAGAAGCTAGTCATCCAGGTATGGAAAGAAATACAGGCCGTCCCTGCAGAGGGCTGCTGCCACCACTTCTAAATATTTGGTAAATACCCATGGTGCAGATGACAAACCAAAGGGCAATACTCTGAACTAGTAGTGTTCTCCCTGAAACAGAAATCTTAGATATTTCCTGTGTGATTTCAAAATCTTGATGTGCAGATCAGCATCCTACATATCTATGGAGCAAATTCAGTCCCTGGCTTGCAGCAGTGTAAGCAGGCCTTGCAGTGTGACCATTCTGAACTCTTGTAGTCTATAAAAGTTCAGATCTCAGAGATCTAGAATGGATCTGAGGTCTGCTGTTTATTCTGGAACTAGGAAATTCTGAAAATAGAATCATGTGTTCCTTTGCTCCAAGGGGACAAGTTCTACTGAATTTTTTGGAAGAGGGGTATGAATTTCCTCCAGGAATATGTTCTGGAGGGTAATAATAAGGCACTAGTGGATGGTCTAGAGATAGTTCCAGAAGCTCCAGAACATGGTCTTGTGCGATTATCTGCAGGACCCAGATATTTGAAGTTACTGTTCTCCATTAGTCCAGGTGGAGGAAGACAACCCACCACCACCCCTGGAGGCACAGGTGTAGGAAGGAGTCAGGCAGAGCTGGTTGCTGTGGCTGCTGCCACGTTACCACCTCTAGGGGCTATTGAGTGGGTACCTGGGTGGAGCCTGGCAGGGGTTGGTTGCTGCTGCTCTACCCTTGCCCTGCTGTTTGGTTGCAAATCAACATCTGGTAGTGACTAGGAAAAGGACACTCTTTGTTAGGCTGGGTATGACACATGGAATGTACTGATTTCAGGGTTTTACCTGAACTGCAGAAATGGAAAGAATGTCTTGCTCTGCTCCAAACAGCTTGTATCCCTGAATGTTGCATTGAGGATGGACTGCTGAACATCATTAGCAAAGCCAGCATCTCTGAGCCAGCAATGCCTTCTGAAGTAAACAGCAGAAGCAGCTGCCCTGGAAAAGCCATCAGAAATATTATAGATAGATCATAGGAGATGTTTACCTATGTTGGCACCAAGCACATTGTTTCTGACTGACTGGAGGCTGAGTGAGCAGCTGTATGCTGTGCCATTTGTCTGAACAGCAGAAGCAGGAGCTTGATGATAGGCAGTTTTACCTCCTAGAAGAGGTAAACCACCATTGCCTGAATAACCTTATCCTGGAAGGAGAAAAGAGTGTTTCTCAGAGGCTTACCGATCTCTTTTAAGGCCAACTTGTGCTGCTCGGTTTTGGTAGCAGTTGGACATTTGTGACTGTTCTTTGACCTTCAGTGCTCAGCTGGAGTTCTGACACTGGGGGTAGACCATCAGTGTTGAAGCCCGGAGAAGTAGCCCTACAGAGAGCTGTACACTTCACACTGCTTTTTGGAGCATCCCCATTTGTATTAGTTGTTTTGCTCAGGCTCAGCAACCCTTTTAATGGATATTTTGTCTAGATAAGATATTCAGGAAGTGTTGTTTTGGTCCTTTTACAATTAAGAAATGAATGCAGATCAGTCAGCCCAGTGGCATGGAGGGCTGCGGTATCATGCCTCACCTCCTGCTATGCCGACGACCTGTGTTTGTGGTGCCAGTGGGTCATCAAGGGTTGGCTGAGGAGGGAGGATGGAGCATCCAGGAGACAGCTCTCCTCTCCCAGGGAGGGTGGGACCATGGACCGCATTTGCCTGACACCTAGTGGAGGCAGGGTGTGGGCATGCTGAGTCCCACAAGTTATGGCACATAGGAGGAGCAGCTGACTGGCATGCAGCATGCAGACATGCATGCTGCATGCCATTGTCAGCATTGTACGCTCCCTCTCCACAAAGAGAAATGGAAAAATTGGACCCCAACTGAGCAGCATGAAACAGTCCTCCACAGGCGCCACCCTGAGATGGCACCTCCCCAAGAGCTGGATCCGTTCGGGTGGGTTAAGATGCTCCCCACCACCCTGCCATGAAGGGTAAGTCATGAGGGCTTCAGGAGAAGAGGTCTAATGCTCACATGATGGCTCTGGGGGGACAGTAGAAGGAGAGAGGAGAGAGCCAGCCAGGTCCATGTGGAGAAAAGTGAAAGAGAAAAAAAAAGAAATTAATGTAGATTGACTGATTGTAGTGCTTTTTGTAATTTAGCAACGAGTACTAAAAAACAGGTATACTTCACAGCAAGCTTTCCTGGGTACAGGTGTGCACAGTTGAGCTCCCAGAGCATAAAACTCTGTTATTGTGTTTTACATTTTGTCTCCTCACACTGCCTTTAGCAGATACAGCTGCTTGGATAGCTAAGTAGCTCTGTGGTGAATGGTTCAAATAACCAGAAAGTAACCAGAAAGCGTGATTAAAATCAGAGCAGTCTGTGTAGTACAGTTTAACTGGGCTCAGAGTTTTGTATTTGACTTCTGGAGATTTCAAGCTGGTTGTAAGTTGGCTGTGAAGGGTTGCAAAATTCTAACTGGCAGGCAAGAGTCACAGACTGTCTCTGTACAACAAGTGTTTCCTTCAGACTGTCAGGTAATTTATTAAACTATCTAAATACATCTAGCTTTTAGTAATATAAGTTCACGGTCTTTCTTTCAAGGAATTGGCCAGGCAGATTTTACTAAAGTGAGTAATGAAAGATTGTAAGGAAATAAGGTGGTGGGGAGCCTTTTTTCAGTGTTCCACCACCTAAAATTTATTTTATTTTTTGCTACAGTGCACCAGGATACTACCCCTTATCCATTGTGTGTTTTCTGTGGAAGAGGAAGGAAGAAGAAGTCTATTGTGACATACCATCAGTGAACTTCATCGTCCTCCGTATATTGCAATCTACTAAACCTTGTTACTTCCCGAGCAAGACTCCGGCTAGGAACTGTTCCCTGGAAGAAAGTTCAGTATTAATGATAGCTGTGTGAGACAGGTTGCACAAGCCTGGCATCCTGGAGCTGTGTTGCTTCAGGTTACATTGGAGCCATTCGATGTTTTTTAATATCTTATAAAAATTTAATTTCTACTTTCCAGTAATGATCTGCAGTTTCATAGTAATTCTTAATTACTGATGTTTTTACAGTTTTATTGTACAGGAAAAATTGAGTTGCTTATGTTTCTGACTTTCCAATTGTTAAAAACCTGCTTTTGTTTTGTAAAGCTTAGTGCAATAATTAAGAGTTTAGTGCAATAATTAAGAGCTTAGTGCAATAATTTGATGGTGCTAACCAGAAAACAAGCATCAGAGTCTGTAGTAGAGATGGAATCTAACATAGCATGTTAGGGATCAGTTAACAATGACACAATGATTATTGACCAAATTGATTCTAAAAGTCTACAGGAAGAACAGGCAGAACCGGTAGAACTGGATTATATCAGTTCTAATACAAGTCAGTGTAGAACCCAGAAGTGTATGGGAAAAAATATACGAAAACAAAACAGAAATTAATTTAATTCAACCAATCACACAAAACAAATTAAACAAACTAAACGGGTCAGAAACAAACAAAAATAAGTGAGCATTTTGGGAGAGTAGGGCAATTAACTGAGGGCAAGCATTTGGGAAATAAGAAAAATCCCTGAAAAGGAGTGACTAATGTGGAGAAAGATCAGACAATTGAGCTTGCTTGTCTGATCTTGACTCCAAAAATATTTCAGCCCTCTGATTTATGTCCCCCTCAGGATGAGTCTTACGAGGCTTCTAAGTTCATTAATAATACAGAAAGGAAACAAATGTTAAAGGGTAATGTTGTTAAGGATATATATTAAAGATGGTAACAATAGTCATACTAATTATGTGGCTGATATAATTAACATTAGTTCAGCCACATAAAGAGGTCTTTGATTACATTTCATATACCCCATCCCTGTCACTGGATATTTCACCTGATGGGTCCAACTCAAATCAACAAACAAGATACCCAATTGCCTCTCCCAGAATTGGAAATTCAAATTTAGCAGAGATAATTGAAGAGCTTCAAAACATTATCATCGGCTTAAAAAATTAGATTTGGTAAATAAAAAAAAAAGATCTATAATGCTTCTTTTAATGAAACTGTAACGTCTGAATTTTATCTGGATATACATCCTGATTCTGTAAAAAAAATACCCTTTTAGTTTAAGTGAAGATTTAAAGAAATTCATGTGTAATCCTCATGCTGCTCATCTGATGTTAATGGGTCAGCTGCTAGTAGTCAAAAAAGAGATGGAAACAATTAAGGAAAATATTGCACTTAGCAGTTTTAGACTGGAGGATATCCTAATTAAACTTAATAAAAATCATACCAGAACAAGGCTCTCCATCAATTGTATGGGAGGGTTCTGATTACAACAGACCTGATTTTTCTTCTATTATAATTCTTGCTTTCCCTGTTAAAATTAAAACCAAATCTAAGAAAAATGGGAAAAACAATAAAAAAATAGAACTCTTCTAACTGCAAAAGTTCAGCCAGAGTCTGAAGAACAGGATAACCCAGTTAACTCTTTTACAAACTCCATAAAAGAAAATCAAGGTGAACTAGTCTGCAAAAGCACACTTACTGCTAATTTTACAGGGGGAAATCCGTGACTAGAGAGCAAGAGATCCTCACAGGGGGTATTTAAATCTGTAAGCTTTCCTGAAACTAATGCAGATACTGATGATAGTACTGAATTACAGAAAGAACTACCAATGTATCAATTAGTCAGCATTATTGGTCCCTTCTGTATAGATTTAAATGTATTAAGAAATTACGTGAATAACTGGTGTGAAGTTTGTGCTATTAAAATTTACAGACTGAACAAACACAGTCTATTGGAAAAGGCTTGATTCAGGGTTATAATAATTCTACAAGGAGTGGTCACAAGACTGATTCTAATCTAATTGACATCAATAAGTGTGCAATGTAATGCTTATACGGTCTTGAATCCTTCAAACAATCTAGGGGAACTCAAGGACAAGACTGTGCACCTTTTAAGGGCAGAAACAGGGGTTGACTTGGTGGAATCAGATATTGTTAAGATCTTGAGCGACAAAAATGTAGATGGAGTGAAATGAAGATGGAGTGGAATATTTTTATGTCTTTTGCATCTCTCCTAGAATTGCTAATCAGACATGGATAACCAACACCACACTCAGCAAATTGGGCCTTAGACTTAACTATGTCAATGGGGATAAGTTGGATATAACAAATAAATCTATGTGAGACAAAGTTTCCCAAATTAGTATTTTTGGATTTAAAGGATTGCTAAACAAAATCCAGGAACACTCAAGAAAACATTATATATTACCTTTAAGCATGCTTTGAAAGTGTCCTTACAGAAGCACAAATTCTAAAAGTTTATAGGTGGGAAAGGGAGAATAAGGCTGGTCAGATAGATGTCTTACTCTAAGGGCCAGAACTTATGGGTGAAATAATGCAAAAAGGCCCCTATCTTAGATAAGTACGTGTCTGCATTGTTGAAAGTAATATTTTGGACAGTGTCCCTCATAATAGAGCAACACAGAGGGCAAGGCAAAAGAGGACAATTTAAGCAGATCATTTTCTCTGTTTGATCTAAAGAGGTTCTCTCAAGAAAGTAACATCAAATTTAAATTTATTATAAAAAGATCTTTTTTTAACACTTGTTAAATATCCCTACAGAAAAAGATAGCCTTGCTTTTGTCACTTGAATTGGGATGATGTTGGCTGTAGCCAAATATTAATCACAGTAAAATCCAGTGATTTGAATAGCAAAATAAATGGGGGAGTTCAATATCTTAGATAGAATGGGTATAAATATTGTTGAAACAACCCAAGTAAACACTCCCTCAGAGATACACTGTGCTGAGATTGATCAAATGAATTAAACAACTCAGTGTAATATTGAATGAAGGACATCTGAATTTCAACAACACCAGACTCAGCAGCCAGAATTTAATATACTGGTTAGCAATAAATACGGTGAGCTGTACAATCTGGAGGGCTGACTAGAAGACCAGGAGCACACTGACACCAGCAACTACATAGAGGAAAATTATAAAATCAGTCTACTCTTATGGAATATAACAGGTTTAATATCAAGATATGCGGATAGAGATTGGTGTTATTTTATTAGAAAGCATCATATTGTATAATTTCAGGAAACTTGGCACTCACAAGATATGGATGTTTCTTTTAATGTTTTTTGTAGTTATCAGCTGCCAGATAAAAAAAAATTAAACTAGGGAGAGCCTCAGGAGGACTTGTTGCCTTGGTCAGGACTGATAAAGATATAGCAATCAGACATATCTCAAGTACATCTTTTTGCCCAGGCATTTGAGGTACAGGTATGGAAACTACAATTTTGTCTAGTAAATGTTTCTATTCCACTCTGAAATTCTAAATATTATAATGAAGCAGCATGGGAAGATCTTGGTAAGTTTATTTCCAAAACTCGGGAACAGTCATCCTGCAACAATATTCTTCTATGTGGAGATTTAAATGCCCAAACTGAGTTTTTTGATGGCTATGCCGACAACAATATTCATAAGTAGTTTAATCCTGAAGCCTCTAAATTCCCTAGGGCCTCCTTTGATCCTAAATCTAATAATTCTGGTAAAAGATTGATAGATCTGCTAATGACAAACAATCTAGTTCCTATGAATTGTAAATTTAAGGGGGATACATTCAGTAAATATACACATTATAACTCAAGAAGACCTTCAGTTCTAGAGTTTATGTATTGGAATGAATCTATGTCAAGGTGATACTCTTTTAAAGTTCTAAATAGAGGAGAGAGAAAGCAATCACTTTCTGATAGTTCTGTACTGGGGTGATACTACAGATGTTGATTCTCAAAATCTGCTTCCCAGCTTGTCACAAAGGTTTGAAACAAGGAATCTAACCAAAGTAAAGTAGGATGTGGGTTTTGAGGAAAAGATTGGTTATTTTTTACAAGAATTACTGCTTTCCAAGGTGATACAGCCAATGTATATGTAGTATTATATTGAATTACAAAAGACACTGATGGAGTGTTATGACAAGATTAGAACACTCCTTTATAAACCAATGACCAAGGCATGAGCAACAAGATTTACTACATGGTTTGATCAAGAATGCCGTAAAAAAGAAAAAAGCTCTCAAGCAGTTCATGAGATTACTTATAAATTCTAGGGACAGGGAGCACTTTAAAGGTTTAAATAAAGCCAGAGAAGAGTATAAACATTCCCAAAGGGTAAACAGAAGGATTTTCAACTAAAGCAATGGAATCAAATGGTGCATATAATAAATAATAATGATTAGCAGTCATATTGGCTCTTGGTGGCAAAAGGTACCAACAGCAGTAAATTTGAATTAGATTCCCACATCCCCATAGAACAATGAGGAAAATAGTACACAGAAACATTTTATGATCAAGAAATTTCTGAATTGATCCCACAATGGGAAACTGAATTGAATATAACCCAGTTTAGCTTATTCACTATAAGTGAGTTATACCTTGCAATTGCGTCCCTACAAAAAGGAAACACACCTGGTCATGACTTGATTCCACCAGAAGTTTTCTTGGAATCCCCATCTCAGTAGCCTTAAATACTCTTACCATATTTTAATTTAAGTATAGTAAATAGAACTATCCCCAATGCCTGGAAAGGGGCTACTATCATTTCAATTTATAAGGAAGTGGACAAGAGTAATCCCAGAAATGTATAGGCAAATTTCCCTTTCGGACATTACTGGAAACATCTTCTCAAAAATTATTCTAACCAGACTATTGGAACAAACTGAACATCTAGGAGGGCTGTCAGAATTTCAATCTGTTTTCATGCTGGACACTCCGCTTCTGATGAATGCTTTACACTCAGACATCTTTAAAAAAAATACATAGCTGTAAGAAGACAGAAGCCTTATGTTGCTTTCATTGACTTTAGCTCTGCGATTGATACAATTGCTAGAGCTTCATTATGGCAAATAATGTACCAGGAGTGAGTGGATTCCATTCTTATAAGTATTGTTAGAGAGCTCTATTCAAATACCTGGACCCAGGTCAGGACTGGGAATAATGGTCAATATTCAGCAAAGACACCAACAAACAAGTGCATCAGTCAGGGTTGTGTGCTAACACCATTGTTATTCTGTGTTTACATTGATGATCTTCTGATTCAATTATTAGAATCTACATCTGATTCTCCACAAATTGGTGACATGCCCTGCCCGGCACTGGCATATGCTGATGACTTGGCCTTGATCTCAGTCTGATATTCCAGCCTTCAGAAAAAGCTAGACATTCTTAACATATGTAAAAAATATAATATAAGGATAAATGAAGCCAAAAGTCAGCTGCTTATCTTTGGCTCTGACAATTTGGGAATAAAATGGAAAATTGAGGCTAGAAAACTTATTACTGTAAGTGCATATGTTTATTTAGGTTTAACCTTGTCAAATAATGGTACTTGGGCAAAACATATAAAAGGATTAACTATGAAGCACAAGTAAACAGCAGGATCATTAACAAGTTTTAATAAAATATATGGTGGTAATTTAATAAAGCCCCTATTGAAAGCAGTTAAGGCCAAATGTTTCTCTCAGGGTCTCTTACAAGCAGAGATATGGGATATGGGTTTCTAACAATATGGATTCACTGGAAATTCCATTAAATAAACTCTATAGGTCAGCTCTAGGGGTTAGCAATTCAGTCCCGGCCTCTCTACTAAGAGCAGAACTTGGAATGACTAAGTTAAAATCACAGATGGAGACAAGAAAAATCATTACTTGGATTAGACTGACTAGACTGGGTGCTCATGGTCTTCCACATAAGTATCAGATGGAGAAAATAAAATGACAGACTCTAGCCTGTAATCAGTCATGATGGTTAAGTAATGTTTTTTCTGCTCTTAAAAGCATATGATTTGGAATTTCTAGGAGAATATGCTAAATATAGAATAAAGTATGGGGTGGTGTATGTAATGAGAAGTTTACACACACGCGAGGGGTTAGATGCTCATAAACCCCGAGAGCAAAGCTTGAGGGGTTTAAGTTAGCATCTAACCCCGAGGGTGTGTGTAAACTTTGAGTTTAAACACACTACCCCATATCTTATTCTTTATAATTGCTGGATTTCCCTTTTTGTCTCAAAAATTATATAAAATAAAGATGTTTCAGTGCGGCCACAGTTCGGCTTAATCTTACTTATGGTGCTCATATCTGAATCAGCAATGTTTTAAAAATGTTTTCTTTTTTTCCACGGTTCCAAAGTTTCTAGTATTGAAGAGGCTTCACAAAATAACTTACTGCTGAGTTCTTAAAGTGGTGCTGTTTCAGGCTAGTTGGAAGCAGTGAGTGATCAGGTGTGAGTCGAGCTGTGGCATATGCACGTGCAAGTGTGGAATACCATGCATGTTTGCCGTTATAAACACTCCTTTATAATGAAAAATTACACCACAGTTTCCCTATGGGAAAAAGGGAAAGTCAGTTATTATAAAGGGAATTATGATCAGTTTAAAATATAACGGCCCAGATATTCAAAAGGGTTGCGCCATGCGCAACAGGGTTGCGCCATGCGCAAGTCCAAAATGCGCAATTCTGCGATATTCAGCAGGAGGCAGTTACGCCACTGGCACCAGGTTGTGCAAGACAGCAATGCAAATGAATTCATGCTCAACAGGAGAGGAGGATCCATATGTCAGACATGATGTCCAGATTGTGAATGATGACCACAATCTGACTGTCATGTACGGTATGGGCTGGTCGCCATTGGCTGTAGTCGCACTACTGGCGGCAGCCCTACCGACAGTCAGTCGGCGGGGGCGGGCGCAGGCGGTGGATGCTGTCGCCCACCGCCGCGGGGATGGGAGCGGGTGGAGGGGCTTCGTGGGTGGGTGGGGGGACACTAGACACCAGGGAGATGTTTGGGGGTTCTGCTGCGACGCTCTGCCCGCGATCGGGCTTTACGGTCCACTGGACCACCAGGAGTTATTCGGGTTGGGGAGGGTTACATTCTGCCCGCGATCGGGCACTGGGGGTTTATATAGGTTCTGCCCGCAATCGGCACTGGAGGTGTGGGCGACATGTATGTGTTCTGCCCGCGATCGGGCTGTGGGAGTGTGGGGGCATGTGAACGTGATGCCCGCGATCGGGCTGTGGGAGGTGTGGGGGGCATAACTGTGATGCCCGCGATCGGGCTGTGGGAGGTGGGGGGCATGTAACTGTGATGCCCGCGATCGGGCGCTGCAGTGATGGCGCCGGTCCCCGACGGCTGCTGCCTGGCAGGGTGGCCAGGAGCAAGTCCTCGGGATCGGCGCACTCCACATGCAAATGGCATGCAAATGGAGCTATAAAGAGATGCAAATGGCCCCTGCACCTGTATAAATTATGGCCCCATTTGCATGTCACCTTTGAATATCGGAAATTTGCGCATGGCGCAATGGTACTTGCGCCACACAGTTGAATGCTCAACTCTGGCAACTTGCGGTGGCGCAAGTTCCACCTCGCCATCTTAAGTGCTAGTGTGGTTCGGGCGAGTATTCAAAGGAGTTGCTCAACAGCGCAACTCCTTTGAATATCACCCCGGCCACACCCCTGCGCAACTATTTTGAGCAGCGCAGGGGCTTGCGCCTCAGACTGGCGCAGTTTGAATATCTGGGCCAACATGTATATAACCAAGAAGATCACTAATATTAATAAGTTAAAGGACATTGTGATGATATCCTCCTTGAAAATTTCTCCTTGGCTTATTGTTAATGATAACAAACATATATAGATATTATCTACAGTAGATGTCTTAACAGACTATTCTTATAGGAAATGGCATACCAAATTCCTCTTTGAATTGTTCCACAGTAATGTTTTAAAAGCTAGGTATCTAAAATTAAGAGAGCCTTCAGAGAAATTGTGTGCCTGCATATGGAAAGAAGGTGAGAATCTATACCACGTTATTTTTGACTGTCATTGGTATAATAACTCAAGGGTTCAGTGGCTTCATCCTATCTGGGAAACAATTCAATCCTTAAATAAGGAGTTTTTGTTGAACATAATATTTACAGTGGAAGACGAGCAAATAATTAACCGAGTTGCTGTTTTTTTTAAATGCAATTACTAAAATTCGTCTGAAATATAGTACTGAATAGAAAAATGGCAAAGGCAGAATTATTTTAAGCCTGTACCACATAATTTAATGACAATACACTGTATATTGACTTTATATTAAGTTTAGAACTTGTAATATATTAGGGTTTTAGACTGTTAGACTTAAACAACCTGGTGTTATCTTACCCTGTGCAAAATGTTAAGGTGTTGTTATAAACTGCTGGACAAGTTGTAAATAATTTGCATTTATTAACATAAATGTGTTTTTATGAGTGTCTGTGTCATACTGTAATGGTCTGTGACTGAACAAATAAAATTTTGAATGGAACTATATTGGCACCTGCAGAAAAGGCATTCAGTGTCTCTTGTTTAGCAGTGCTATCTGGGAGGGTCTGGGCAGCTGCACTGACCTTCCACCAAAGAGTATTCTGATATTTTACTATGTGTATTTGGTAATTTGCAATCTTCAGCCCTAGAGAAGCTGAAGCAAAAGTCCTTTTGCCCAAGACATCAAGTTTTCTAGACTCCTTGTCAGGAGGAAGGGAACTAAGGTGCTTTGGAACCTTAGACCTATCGTAGGCTACAATGATGACCACGGAGCCTACCTTGGGCTAGCCTGCAAAAGAACGGCTTACCCGAGAGGGCCTGGTACAGCTTATCTACCTTCCTTGGTATGGCAGGAATTATGTTAGGTCTGTGCCATGCAGCCAAGGTGCCACCCTCTAGGACTGGCAGGAAGGGAGGAATAACTATTGGTGTTGTATCAGGCAGTTGTCTAAGAAATCTACAAAGTTCTTCTTAGTAATATCCTGCTCCTCTGCATCAGACCCCATTGCAGATTGAGGTTCCTGCATCACTGTAATAAAGGACGAGTCATCAGGGGAAGGCACAATTTTAATTTAGGAGTGCTCCCTGTTACCAGGTAGACCCAACCTGCTAGGCACGTCAAGTCAAGTTTAGTTTATTTGTTCAACTACAAGTCATTATGAAACAGCACAGAACAAAAAAGATGTTTTACAATCTTTAGACAAAATGTAAAAAAATATGCAAAGCATATGTGATTAAAATACAGTCCTCCATAAAAACATTTGTGCAAACATTTTTCCTAAGGGTTACCAAAAAATACTCAATATCTGATTATTGGTTCTGATAAATATCACAGTCACAAAAAGATGCAGCTTAATTCAAAACCAAATTTCCATTTAGGTGTGAAAATCCACCATACCTACGCTTATGGATTTAATCCGGGAAAAAAATGTTAGACAATCTGAAAAAGCCATGATTTAAAGAGGCAAGCTGAAATTACCCATTTTTCAGGTCACAAAAGCTCTCTTCCAACACTCTGTAGGAATACTGCCGAAATACTAAGGTACCCTCCATAAGGCTCCACCAAGCATAAATCCAATTTAAAAGGTAGCTAGGATTCGGAATACCTCTGGCACAACCAAGTAATGACAAGTAGGGACAAAGCCCTCATGCTTGCTACCTTTGGATTTGATAGATTTTCCTTTTGGTTCATACAGCCATCCTGACTCATTGTAACCCCTGTCAATGGTAGTTTTCAGGGAGGAATTACTTCTGAATCTAACCTTCCAGATACTGGTGAATGTCTGGTCATGCCCTTAATTTTGTGCACCTGCACGTCAAACTTAAAATTCCATCCAGAGGTTTTATAATAAGCAATCAGTGCCTATCCTATGGATTAATTCCTGGATGTCCCCCATCATTAATATGTTTTTAGCAAAAGAGGCACCACCAGTTCCCAAATCTTCCTAGAGTATTCTATAGGTGAATCACCTACCAGATGTGACTGCATAAAGCCAAACAGCAAAACAATCTTAAAGCTACCAGACTGGGAGAAAATTACTGGCAAACTCGATCTCTTATAGGTGCTTGCAAGTTATACGACAGCTAATGGGCTTTTGATGGCACAGATCTATGGTAGCCCAATATATCAGACACAGGATATTAACATGCACATTTAATAGAGACTGTTCATCATAATTAATATGTAAAACAATGAAACACAGCATACTGCTAATTTAAAGTAAAGGAGTCCAACTATGCAACACAGCACAGCAAAATAATGTATTTTTGCTCCTGGTTAATGCGATACTATGCTGTTAATTTAACAGGCCACAGCATTCCTCAATCAGGTGTCCAGCTGCTTAATGCTTTTAAATCGGAAGTATGAATAATCTTTTAAATTGTACCAGTATGCATGTGCTGCTTAAATGCCCATACTATGATCCACCTCCAGGCCTATATTTAATCTTCGGCCATAGTTTAATTCAAAACTAACTTAGTGCACCATGAAACACCTTTTTTAAATTTCTTGTCAGAACCCTGGTGCCAAAATCAGGCTCTTTAACTAGCACCGGGATATGAAATAAGAGGACTCAATGCAGAGACACTCAAGTTGAACTAATTCAGCTGTGTGAAGTTGAGGCTCCATTGTGAATGAGAGGCGACTCATTTTTAAGACCAGCATTCAGGCTCCATTAGCTCAGGAGCCCATAAATTATTATACGAGACTAAAAGTCCCCATTCTTGATCAAGAATATACTCTTTTACTAGCAGTGACAAATACTTTTGATTAGGTAAGGTATGGAGAGAGATTACGCCAGCAGTAAATGTTAGGCCCAGAATTCATATGTGGCAAAACCGGGGCAGCCAGACTACATCCCAGTGTATAAATTTTTAAGTTCATGAATTTGAGGAGTATAACTGTCGGCTCCCTGCCTAGGAGTCCTCAGTGACTCATCTTTAATTTCTAAAATCCTGTTTATAACAATGGACAGTTTGGTGTTTGACAATCAAAAGTTAACGTACACACCTTTAAGAATTCAACCTCCAAGAAAACATAACAAAGCACCCTTTGGAGAATTATAATCCCTTAATCAGACTCCACGGGTCACTAAAATCACTAAAAGTGTCCTTCTGAGACCCAGAGAGAAGGTATAACATATAAAGTGATAAAAAAAAGAATACCTATTAAAGGAAATACTTCCTACCACAGTCCAACTTTTGCTGTTACAGCATCCTTATATGCATTTTCCAAATGAAGTCACCATTTACAGTGCTCAAGCGAATTTTGCTCCCTCTTTCCTTTTACTCTGTCTGCGGGTTTGAGACCGCTTTGATTTCTGACCTTGAGCAGAACTGGCCACAAATCCTCCTCTTGCACGTAGTCCAGCTTTACTGCCTGCCGCTATTCTCCACCGCAGCAACAGAGTAAAAAAAAGACGAAAAACACTCCTCTAAGTGTAGCAATTATTTTCAAATATAGCCCCCTTCACCCTACAGTAGCATACCTTCAAAAATTAATATTTAGGCATATAAACAGTTATCTCATTCCCCTGTTGATTCCTGCTGGTCTCACCCGGCAGTACCATCCCCAAAAGTTCTATGGCATCCTGAACTCCTGATTGTAGGAAAATTTTCCATTTTTACTATTTGTCACTCACTCACTCACTCACATTGAGTCACTCCGAACTGTCAAACAATGCAGAGAGAACGCAAAAATACACAACGACCGTTAAAAAGATTCTCAAGCAAAAAACTGTTCACAGCTGCAAAAAGAGTAGTGCATCACAGAGTACTAGTAAAAACAATATGAGTTTGTTTCATAAAAATTTAAATTAAACAAAGCTTTTTCCAACAATCAACAAGAAGGTGCTAGGAGCGGTGCAGCAGGGAATGGAGTGGAGCAGCGCAATGGCCATCTTGCCACCCTGTCCAACCTGCTATGCAGAATTGCAACCCCAGGACTAAAGGCTAATTTTCCTCTTCAGACAAGCTTGATAGATGTTTCCCCTTCGATGGCACAGCTAAGAATGGAGAGTTGCTGCTGTCCAGAATCCTCATGTGCTTAACATTCTAAGCCTTTGAGCAGTGACATTACAGTGCACAATACCCATTTGAAATTACTGCTCATTAACAGCATGGAGTGCTACAGAATGCCCTTTTTTGAAGCAGGGCATGACTTTCCCCCAGGAGTAATGGAATGTGTTCTGAGGGTAATGGGAAGGCACTGATGGATGGTATGGAAGTAGTTCCAGAAGCTCCAGAGCATGGCCTTGTGCTATTATCTGCAGAACCCATGCATCTAAAGTTACTTTCCTCCACTGGTCCAGGTGGAGAGAAAGGCAACCCCTGTAGGCACAGGTGGTGGTATGAGTGCAAAGGACTCAGAGCCAGTTGCTGTGGCTGCTGCTGCAGTGCCACCTCTAGGGGCTTTTGAGAGGGCATCTGGAATAGGACCTGGTGGGAGTAAGGTTGCTGCTACTTTAACCTTGCTCTGCTGTCTGGTTGCAGATCTATGTCTGGTAGCGGCTAGACGAAAGGGCACCCTCTGCCTAGTCCTAGGCTGGGTATGATACATGGAATGCACTGATTTTAGGGTTCTATCTGAAGCCTGCAAATTAAAGAGCATGTCTTGCACACCTGCACCAAACAGCTTATATCCCCTGAAAGGTGCACTGAGTATGGATTGCTAGACATCATTAGCAAAGCCAGCCACTCTAAGCCAGGAGTGCCTTCTAAAACAAGCATTTGTCAGTGCCGAATGTTGCCTTGCTGGCATTGGCATTGGTAGTGCAGGAGTTGGAGAGATGCATAATAGGAATGGCAGTGAAGTATTGAACTGATGCCATCCCACTCCCACCCTGCAGAGACTGACAGGCAATGGGGTGTCCCTTTGGGTGTTGGCCATAGTGCTCATGCCATTTCACCTCTCCTTATCCTGCAGACACTGATAAGTGGCGGTGTGCATTGGGGTCTTTGGGCTTTATGCTCACCCCATTCCATAAGAAAATACACTGAGATGGGTGCAGTATAGGACAGTGGGGTGAACTTGGAGCCAGAGCATCCGAGGTACATCTTGATGATTGTCACTGGCTGCAGGGTGAGGGTGGGGGTGGAATGGCGTGAGCATTACGACCGACAATCCCAGGTCACACTCCTGACAACTGTCAGTCTCTACATATGGGCGTTCGGCACCAAATTTTCAACATAGGCATTTTAGCACCTCTGCTCATGTACAGTGTCACTGTTATTTCCTCAAAGTGTCCCAAGAAGTAATTTCGCATAGCGACCACACTATTCTGCACTGGAAGTGCGAAAACACATTTTGGGCAGGATATGTGAAATGACAGCTGTACTGTTCATCAAGATGCGTGGAAAAATGGCAATGGTGAAAATCCAGAGTGAAAATATCACAGATGCACGACAGTATAAGCATGCGTGCAATCTGCCAATGCACGCTTGTAACACAGTCATTTTATGGAGTATCATCACCAAATTTTCAACTTAGGCATTTTAGGACCTCTGCTCAGGAAATGTGTCACTGTCATTTTCATAATCTGTCCCAAACACTGATTTCCCACAGCGACTGCGCTATTGTGTTCCGGGAGTGCAGAAACACATTTCGGGCAGGATGTGGAAAATGACAGCTGTACTGTTCACAAGGAGGTGTACAAAAATGACAATGCTGAAAATCTGTCATTAAAATATTGCGAATTCGCAAAGTTACGAGCCTGAGTAGCAACTGCGCAATGCACGCTCGTAAAACAGACATTTGTTGGATTTTTCCCACCAAATTTGGAACATAGGCTTTTTGAGAGGCCATCTCATGAACACTGGCACTGTCATTTCCTTAATGGGTCTCGAAAGGTGATTTTGAGCAGCGACTGCAAAATCACCTTTCGAGGCTGATTAACACCATGACAGTGATATAATTCATGAGGAGGGGCCCCAAAAACCCCATGTTGAAAATTTGGTGCCAAAAGTCCAACAAATGCCTGAGATATGCATCAAAGTTGAAAAAACCCTATTCATTCCATTATACAGTTTATCGGCATTTCCTCAGTTCGTGGTCGGCTTTGAAGACTGCAGACATGTTCCCGGTCCACCGAAGATTGTCGTGCCGGACTCAGGAGGTAAGTATGAGGTGAGGGGGTGTGGGGCGGCAGGGTGCACAGTGGGTGGAGTGCGGGTGGGGGGGCAGGAGACTACTGAGGACTGTTTTTATATTAGAAGAAAAAAAAAAAAAACAACT
This sequence comes from Neoceratodus forsteri, assembly GCA_016271365.2. Lineage (NCBI taxonomy): Eukaryota > Metazoa > Chordata > Ceratodontiformes > Ceratodontidae > Neoceratodus > Neoceratodus forsteri. Next base: position 386,673,827 of record CM057457.1, on the reverse strand, counting down.
AACATCGTGGACAGTTTTTTTTTTTCAGGAGACGGGTACACTAGGGTGGGCTCCCAGCATGCCACCTAACTGTTTTGGGGCGGGGTGCTGCAGCTGACGGGGGATTGGGCACCCTCATCGACAGAAAATGGGGAGGATGAATTTATGCCAATAGGGATTGGGCACCCCCATTGGCACATAATGAAAGGCGGGGGGAGGCAAGAGCCAGGGATTGGGCACCCCCCTCAGCATATAAGAAATGCGGGGATGGCTGATTTATACTGATGGGGAGTGGGCTCCCTTGTTGACACACAATGAAAGCAGGGGGGAACACAAGAACCAAGGGGGATTGGGCACCCCCTCAGCATATAGGAATTGGGGGGGCTGCTTGTGCAGCCACAGTAAGCTGCTGGGGGATTGGACACTCTCGAAGTCGGCCGTTGGGTGGCCGCCTGCCTTGCTGCTCATGTGGCAAGCATGCAGGAAGGATCTGCTGCATCTGACAAGCTTTGTTCAGATTGCGGCAGACCTTTCCTTAGATATGCTCACCACATTAGCATGCATGGGGCATGCACACTGATTGGGGGAATGGGGGACGCACCTACTGATGCATGCCCTGCATTCGCCCAACAGCGGCCGCGCCTCCAAATCTGCACTAACAGAAGATGTTGACTTACGCACAAGTGCGGCAAGCCAACATAAAAAAGAGCAAAGGCAGCTGCCCTAGAAGAGGCATCAGAAATATCATAGGTGGATCAAAGAGATGTTTACCTATGTCGGTATCTGCAGATGGGGCATTTAGTATCTCCTGTTTAGCTTTGCTCTTTGGGATGGCATGGGTAACTGCCTTGGCCTTCCTCCAAAGAGTATTTTGCCATTTATGCTTCATAATTTGCATTCCTCAGCCCTAGAGATGCTGAAGACAAGGGCATTTTGCCCAAGACATCACGTTTTCTGGACTCCTCATCAGAAAGGAAACTAATATGCCTTGGAACCTTAGACATGTCATGGGCTATGTTGATGACCACAGAATCTGCCCAGTACAGCTTATTTGCCTTCCTTTGTATCTCAGGTATCATGTCAGGCCTGTGCCAGGCAGCAAAGGTGTTATCATCTAGGACTGGCAGGAGGGGAGGAAAAGCTATTAATGGAGTATCAGGCAGTTCTAAGAACTGTAATGTTCTTAGTAATATCCTGCCCCTCTGCATCAAGCTCCACTGCAGTCAAAGTTCCCGTATCATTATTATAAAGGAGGGGTCTTCAGGGGAACACCTGGGATATAAGCCACCGAGTTGTCACTCTCAGTAGAGACTGTGGAGCTGGTTCTCTCATTGGTGTCCACAAATTCCTCTCCCTCTTCCACTTCTCAGCCAGAATTAGTTCTGGATTATATTCCTGGTCCTCATCGATGTGGTCTGGAGGACACAGTGGTGGAGCTGTAGAAGTCTTCGACGGTCAGAAAAGTATCTGGCACATCAACTTGGTAGGCGTCATTGTATGGGGTTGTTGTGTGGGCCTCATTGTATGGGCCTCGTTGTGTGGGCTGCATCAATGGAAAGCTCATCATTGTAGGAGGAGGAGGTAACAGGTGTTTAAGAATGTCTGTAAAAGATGCTAGAACCATCTGTACATAAGTCCCCTTGTTTGTGTTGATGGGAACTCTGGCAGATGTCGATGGGGAAGGCAATGGCCCTAATGTCAACTGTGACACACCAGCTATAATAGACCTGAAGGCACTAGAGGTCAACCCAGCCATGTTGATGGTCTGGGAGATGGGTTGCATTGCTGCCAGAGCTGTCAATGGTCCAGGGGAGATTGTACCTGAACAAATTGGTGACCTAGAATGTGCAGAGGATGTCCTTGCCTTTTCTTTTGGTCTTTCCTTGTACTTGTGATGGTAAGACCCACACATCTACTCCCAGGACTTGGATCCCTTTGATCCAGAAGCATAGGTCGGCAATGTGGCAGGGGTTTCCTGGTAGAGTTCTTTCTCCATTCAGGTTAAGTGCTGTTTCAACAGATACTTTTCTGAAACTCTCTTTCTGCATCATCAGGTGGCCGTATTAAAACCCTTACAAATGAGGCATGCCTTGATGTCATGGTCCAAGCTAAGACATCACACATAGACGTTGTGAGAGTCTTTGTAATAAATTTTCTCACTGCACTCACAATACCTAAAGAGTTTGGATGACGATGGCTTTGGAGATGACATATATGCCACCAAAAATTACTTAAAAAAAGTAATTACATTTATTGTGAGAAAAAAATGATATCAGCAATGTAGCAGGGTGCAAATAAAATGGTCGATGGTGGGAAAAGAGCTAAGGAGGGAAGAGACTGCCCACGTTTATATAGAAAGAGCCGACGTAGAATGTCGACGTGCTTAGCCCCTAGTGTACTGCTTGCAAAAAGTTTCCTTGTGGTCTTAGTGCCTGTTTGCTTAGATCATGGTTTGATACTCAAAATGAATGTATTTGTTCATCAGCTTAGAAAATTTACTCTTTTTCAGCCTGGATATATTTGATATTGTCTTTGAGAATGTTTGTTTTAATTGTGATTGTTTGTATCTATAGTTGATATTTTGTAAGACTTGTCACTTGTGAAAATGAGCAGTATTGCTCATCTTGCCTATAAGTGTAAAAAATAAAAATGAAAATGAACTGAAATGCTATAGTTCCATAGGTGTGGCTTGATGAAAGAGACATTCTCAAAGAAGATAATAGAATCTAATGGCAGATAAGGAAAACTTGGCCCATCCAGTCTACCCATTTCTCCCTACCTACACTATTACTGCAGACAGTGCCCAGTCTACAGCTCTTCCCTCCCCCCTTTCCTTTACACTATGATTTCCTTGTGCTTATCCCATGCATTCCTGAACTCCACCACTGTTTTCACCCCCACCACCTCCGCTGGAAGGCTGTTCCAAGAATCCACCACTATTTCTGTGAAGAAGGACTTTTCTCACATCTCTCCTGAATCTATTCCACTCCAGCTTCATAGCATGTCCCCTTCTTATTGAGAACCTATTCTTCTGAAAAATACTTCCATCATGTACCTTATTAACCCGTGTCAGGTATTTAAAGGTCACTAACATACGCACCCTCTCCCTCCTCTGTTCCAGTGTGTACATATTGAGGTCCTTATATCTCTCCTCATTGGAGCTTTTGATGAAGACCCTGCACCATTTTAGTTGCCCTCCTCTGGACTGCCTGCACTCTGTCTGTGTCCTTCCAGAGATATGGTCTCTAGAACTGGACACAATACTTCAGGCGGGGTCTTACCAGCGATTTATACAGTGACAACATCACCTACCTCTTGCTGCTGCTGATATCCCTCCATATGCATCCCAGACTCCCACTAGCCCTCCCTACTGCCTTATCACACTGCTTGGCCTCCTTTAGGTCATCCACTATGATTACCCCCAGGTCTGTTTCCTGCTTGGTGGTCGTCAATATCACTCCACCCATTTTGTACTTTGCCCCTGGGTTTCTGTGTCCTAAGTGCATTATTTTGCAATTTTTCACACTGAAACCCAGTTGTCATATGCCTGACCATGTTACATGTCTTATGAAGTTCCTGTATGTTCTAAAAGCTTTTTTATTTTTTTTTGGGGGAGGGGGCATGGCTAGCAGCCTAGCAAGATACATGCACTTTTTGGAGCTCTGTGGGCATCACAATTTTAAACTCTATTTCAGCAAGGTTCCAATATAAATTTCAAACTAGACTTGCAGCATTTGATAACTTCCATTGGCAGAAGCCAGATTATAGTATCAGTTGACAAAGGGGAGAATGAGGAAAACAGGGAAAGGAGATGCTGTAGAAGTTGGAGTAGGCCCATCTAAAACATCGAAGGAACAGCAGCCGGGGGACTCGTATGGAGATCAACCTGCAACACTAGAGTCATTACAGAGAGCACTTAATAGGTTTACTGCTATGATCCACCAAATTAATAAAAAACTGGACTTACAAAATTAAAAGATTGTTTTGTTGGAGTGGAGGGTGGACTCTATGACAGGGTTCATGGCTGAAGCCAAGAAAAAGGCGGGGAAAGCATTAGGAGCCTCAGCCACCATGATCAAAGAGCAGGAAGTTCTACGGTCTTGTCTGGAGCAGCTTGAGAATTTAGCCAGATCAGTAAACATTCTCATTCTCGGCATGCCAAAAGGCACAGAAGACAGGGATCTGACTGTGTTTCTGGAGAGGTGGCTAACCAAAGCGCTTGGTCTTGGGTTTGCTGTTCTAATTTTGAGAGCCTACCACATCAGTCTTAAATGGGCTATGGACTCCGGGAACGACCCAAGGACACTCGTATTTACAACAACTACCTCTACTCTCCAAGATCAGATCCTTAAAGTAGCAAGAGAACAGTCGCCAGTCATGATCAGAGACTAAATTGTTATTTTTCCAGGGCTAATCTTATGCCACGTGGCTTTGACACAAAGCATTTGAAGGGGTGGCTGCTAAATTGAGAGCTGCAGGAGTTTCATATTGAATTCTGTTTCCAGCTCATCTGCAGTTTATCTACCATGATAAAATATACAGCTACATGGATCCTAAGGCAGCTGGAGAATTTGTAGCAAAACTTGGGGCAAAGACCGAAGTTGCAATTCCTGAAGATCACTAGGACAGTGAGTAAACTGTTGGAACAGATAAAAACTGATGGTTGAAGAAATGACCCATTTATGACCATTGACACTGACATATGATACCTTTTTTGTTACTCTCTGACGAACAATTTGTGACAGTGTCCCCCTTACCCTCTTACTCACTACCTTTTATTATTACCTTGGTGATATATCTCTGTAAAATGTTTAAAATGTTATGTGAGGGAATGTGGGTTATGGTCAGATTGGCAAGGTCACTACAGGCAGTGTGAGATGGGTTTATTCAAAAAAGCAACTGTTGCATAGAGGTTAAATTGGCTGCGTCCAACACGGAGTCATTTGTTTTAGGATGCTTACTCCTATTTTGTCCTCTTGTTGAAGGCTCAGTGGTTCATGTTTCTATATTTAGTATTTCCTTATGCAGAGTTTGAAATGCTATAACGGAATTTCATGCAGGATGGGAGATTGAAATCGCTTCTAAGCATAACTTTTCTTTTTTCTATTGTAATGTTTCTGGAAACAGGACACTATGACTTATAAGCCATTTGGCGTATGTATGTTTACACTAACTTTTAATATTTGGAGTATTTGTCCTAATAGGCATTAGTTGCAGTTTTTGGCCATCTTGTGATATAAATGATAAATACCTGGTGCTGTTCCCCAAAGTGGTTAAAGAATAAAAGTATCACAACACTGTCTACGTTTAATGTAATGGTGTATGATTAACCGTTCCTAATGCTTGGCATTTTCTTAGTCGCTGTTACTGGATGTAACCAGTTCTTTGAAAATCAATAAAAAGAAAGTTCAAAAAAAGTCATTTTTTTCTAACTCAGATACATTTTAACTATAGTAGACAGCAGGACAAGTACTGTACTTTTGTAAGCCCACTCTCTTCAGAGCCGGCTTATGCTCCCACTAGGGACCCCATTCTACCTCCTATCCCCTAGAGCTTAGGATTTGATTAGTGCTCTAGGGGTTAATCCCTCTTGGATGTCAAAAGATGGCTGCAGAGGGCAGTTTAGGAAGGGTATATAAGGCAAAGAAACAGGAAGTTTTGGGTTCTTCCAGCCTGGGCAGTAGGCCTGAGGCTGGAGGGGCTGCTGGGAAGAGCAGGAGAAGCAGGCAAGGAGGGATTTTGATGGTCTGGGTTGGTCCTGTGGGAGGACCAACCCAAAGTCAGCAGATAGGGATGGCTTCTTCCGTAATGTGGTGTCAAGAAGCAGGGACGGGAGCTGCACAGTGAGGATGGTCAGCCAGTGTACCTGTGTCATCAGGACGGGAGAGGCCTAGGTAGAAGGAGAATGGCAGAGTAGGCAGAAGCCCCATTTGGATCCCCTGTAGGTGAGGCTCGGGCTGTCAGGGCTGTGGGGACTGTGGTAGGGGTTCCACAGTACAGGGACCTGTGGCAAAGATCCCCTCTTGTGCCTGGAATGGCAGGGCAGCCCAGGTGTGGAGGGAGCCTGGAGTGTCCTTCACCCATAAAAAGGGGCCTGCATGGAGGGGCAGGTCCTCAGGTGCTGGCATTTCAGGGCCAGGCAGGTCACAGGTCTTTAGACAGGCCTTGGAAGGTAACTCCTGGTTTGAGCTTAGTTCAAGCCCAGGATGTGAAAGCAGGGATGTAAGAAAGAGGCTGGGGCCATCTCAGGATGGTCATCTGGGGGCACATTAGAAGAAGAGGATGCCATAGGTGCAGAAGAGGTATGTGAGCTGCTCAGAGGGACTGGGTCAAGGCAATGCCCAGGTCCCTCTCATGGCAGGGCAGCTTGGAGGTGCAGCTTGGGCATTGGGTCTGGGCTCCGGTAGAGACCTCAGCACCAGTGGAAACGGAAACTTGAGGATGGCAGAAGTGATAGAACCGGTGTGGTATATGATACACCGGTGCGGTCAGGTTCAAAATAGAAGGGAGACCATAGGGGTTACAGGCCTGGCCAGGGACCAGGTGGGGGAAGCAGCTCGCGTCTCTGCACCAGAGATAGTGCAGCCGGCCAGTGCCAGTAAGGGAGATCAGGAAAGGGTAGCCAAAACAAAAAAAAAAGATTTGGCTTACCAGTGCCAGTGAGACAGATCCAGATGATTCTCCAGGTATGAAGTATCCACTTGGGTAAAACAGCCGAGCACCTAGGAATAAAAACAGCCTGCTTGTACTGCCTGTATTCCATCTAGTTTGCTCGATAGTTCCAGCATGGGGGAGCATGTATAAAGTTTTAATAGCCCCATGGAGTTGCTTTATTTTTTTCTTGGAGTAAGATGAACCCCTGTACCCCTGAAATCATTTGTAGTGCATACAAAGGAAATAAAGAGCTGTTTGGGAAGAAATTCTGTGATTCTCCTTTATTTAAGTTAAAGTGGAAATGAAAGGCCCTTTTTATTATTTTGTTCCATAAGTTGTACATACGAACATATGAAGAAGCCAGCAAAAGAAGGCCATTTGATCTATCAAGTCTGCTCATATTGCAGGGTCCACAGCTTGAGCTACTGTACCTGCCCTCCTTTCCCACTCCTCCCATCCTGCTTACCCATGATGCTTACCTTCCGTCGATGCCTAACCCAGCCTCTCTTAAAGTTGCCCACTGTCTTCAACAAGATTACCTCTTCTGACAGCGCATTCCAAGTGTCCACCACCCTTGCTGTGAAGAAGTGCTTCCTGACCTTCCTCCTAAACCTCCCACCCTCCAGCTTAAGACTGTGCTCCCTTATGTTATGGTTGCCACTCAGCTTAAAGAGACTCTCCTTATCAACCTTATTTATCACTTTCAAGTACTTGAAGGTCCCATTCATGCCCCCCCCCCTGTATTCGGGGAAGTAGTTTCAGAAGCTGACCATGAGTTTGCACTGGGATCATGGTGCCCAGGGGGAGCTGAAGGCTGCAGATTGATTGGCAGTCCTTGATCTGGTGGCAAGAGGTTTGGCATTAAACCAGAGTATGGGGTAGAGATCAAGAGTGCACTGCGTGCTGAAGCCGTTAAAAGGTAGGGCATATAATTTCCTATCTTTGTTGGGTGCACTAGCTCAGAGTTGTTTCGCATTGGTGTGGTTCCTTCCATTTTCGCCTGGTACATCTGCACTTGATACATGCCCTTAGACAGAGGGGGAAGGGGGGGTAGATGTGTGGGTTCATCCAGGATGTTCCCTGTGACCTGAAACTGCGCCGGACCCCGAGTCCCTGGATCCAAGGTATTGGCAGGCATTTGGGCCTAAGTAGGCCCTGTTGCAAAGTAAAAATGAGTTGTGGGGCAGGCCTAAAGAAGAAGTAGGCATGAACAGCTGGTCACATGACTCTCTGACAGAATCCGATTGGTGAATGGCAAAGAAGAAGCTTGAGCAGCCGCTGAGGGAGCGATGCTGAGAGAGAGAGAGAGAGCAGGTGAGCAGAAAAAGAGAGAGTCAAACATTGCACATCCACACTGGTCATTTCGGGCAAAGAGGAGGGTGGAGAGGAGGCATACTCTCAAGAGGAACCACTTGCCATGGTTTCCGCAACGTTGCTCTCCGGGCTATGGAAGTCAGGGGGAAAAGAACAGGCTAAAGAGAGATGCGTGAGGTGTGGATATTGAGGGAATGCTATTGCCAGGTTGTCTGTGTGAAGAGTTTGTGCCAGTTCAGCACTGGGAGAACACTTAAGTTGAGCATCGCCCATCCCAAGTTGGGGGCTCCCTTCCAGTATCACAGAGGGCTCCTACGTGTTGCGGTCACCAGCTAGTGGGGATTCAGGAGCATTTGATAGACTCTCCCTTGGGGAGAATGCCCTGGGCCAGATGACTAAGGCCAGGAGCGTATCCCTGGATATCATAGTTGAAGTAATGGGAGAAGAAGGTGCAGAAGTCAAACCAAGATTAGGAGGTGACAGGGAGCACAACTGTCTGCCCAGCTCCTGCCACTGGCTACCAACTATCCCCATGGCAGACGGAGGGGCAGTGGTCTCAGAAAACCAGCAGGCAATACTCTAGGTCCTGGGGAGTCCCTGTCCTGGCCCCTGTCCAGCAGTAGCCCACTGGCTTTGTCCTCTAAGCCAGAGCCTGCATCTGGAGCAGAGTCAAAAAATTCTAAAGCCCAGTGGGCTTGGCTCCAGATCTCTTGCTGCACCACCAGTGGCCAGGGAGGGTGCTGAGGCTCAGGAAGAACCAGATGAGCTGGATGAGGAGAACTTCACTAGTAAAAGGTTCCCGTTCCAGGACTACCAGGTGTATAAACACATCCCCAGGCCTTTCCATCAACCAGTGATCACCGTGGCAGAATGTAACCCACAGGTCCCGGTCTATGCTAAAATCCTCCAGACCCATATGGACAGATCAAATACTAGTGACCTGTTGAATGTCGAGTACAGGAGGGAGATGTGGTTGTCACCTAGGCAAGCCAGGATGACCAGTGTGAGAGACCTGCCAGAATGGAGTTAGGCAGAAAGATGGGTCCACAGGAGGCTGCGTCTGCAGTATCCCCCACAAAGACTATCCATATGTGCCCAACAGAATATGGGACATTATTGAGGATATGAGGGAGGAGTGGATCTTCAAATAACAGATGGAATGATTGAAGAACTGCCCTGGATGTGGAGGAGACCCATCTCAGCAGTTGATCCAGCAGGCTTGGACGATGTGCCGCACAGGCACTTGGTCTGGTTTGACCCTTTTAAGAACTTTGCTCTGGTCCAGGACTTGACTGGGACACAGATGAAATATTACATCTTAGACCATGATTCCATTGGGGATGTGACCACCAAACCAGACCCGGAATACTATTTCCCACTGGGAGGGGGGCCTGCAACTTAGGCCTTTTGCATAACAGAATTATGGACTGCACCAGGACTTTTGCTCTATGGAGCAGGACATGGTGACTGTATATAGTTTTCTTGTAAGAAAAGAAAAGTGGGACTTGAAATTACGTTTATTATTATCGGAAATTGTTTTTTCTCAAGATCATGGATAATTAATGGTGTGGATGCTAGTTGAAAGAGGTGTAAGAATATGATAGAGAGTGAGTGTGTGAGAGAGTATGTCAGGGGATTGTACACAGTGTAACCTGTTTCTATTTGGTGGGAGGTACTGTATATTGGGGGTTTGCTAAAATTTCAGAACTACATCATTACTGTTGTTGCAATGTTGATGGTAAAGTTAAATCATTAAGAAATCAATGATTATGATTGTCTAATGACAGAGTGATAGTTTGGACCATTCAAAAATTTTTTAGTGATCTCCTGGCACAGGTAAGTTTTAGGTATTAGGGCAAACTTGGGTTTAGTGAGGCAGGTTTGGGTAGTGTTTGTGGCCGGATAGGGTGTGTTTGTTCTCAGAGAATTGGGGAGTGCACATACCCAGTTCAGTGAGAAAAGACCATCACTGGACCCTTGCCATCATTCCCAGGAAGGAACAATTTCTTGGGTGGGTAAAGAATGTAAGCCACCACTCTTCAGAGATGCTTATGCTCCCACTAGGGGGTCCCTAATAAGGGTCCTTTTCCAGCTCCTACCCCCCCAAGTTTAGGATTTGATTAGTACTCTGGGGGTTAATCTGTCTTGGATGCCAAAAGACAGCAGTAGAGGGCAGTTTAGGAAGGGTATATAAGGCAAGGAAACAGTAAGTTCTGGGTTCTTCCAGCACAGGAAGTAGGCCTGAGGCTGGAGGGGTGGCTGGGAACAGCAGGAGAGACAGGCAAGGAGGGAACTTAATGGTCCGGGTTGGTCCTACGGGGGGGACACCCCAAAAGTCAGTAGATAGTGATGGCTTCTACCACAATGTGGCATTGAGGAGATAGGAAGGGAGCTCCACATGGAGGATGGTCATCCAGTGTATCTGTGTCATTGGGATGGGAGAGACCTAGGTGGTAGGAGAATAGCAGAATATGCTGGAGCCCCATTCCCATGTAGGAGTGGCTCAGGTTGTCAGGGCTGTGGAGACTGTTGCAGGGTTCCCACAGGAGACAGGCCTGTGGCAGAGGTCCGCTCTTGAACCCAGAGTGACAGGGCAGCCCAGGCATGGAGGCAGCCCAGGTATTGAGGGAGCGTGGAGTGTCCTTCACCCATAAAACGGAGCCTGCATGGAGGGGCAGGTCCTGTGGTGCCAGCATTTCAGGGCCGGGTGGGTCACAGGCCTTTAGAACAGGCCTTGGAAGGCAGCTTCTGGTTGGAGCTTAGTTCAAGCCCAGAGAAAATAAGCAGGGATGCAGAGAAGAGGCTGGGACCATCTCAGGATGGTCCTCTGAGCATCTTAGAAGAAGAGGATGCTATGGGTGCAGAAGAGGTATGTGAGCTGTTTGGAGGGCTTGGGTGGTGGCGTGTCCAGGTCCGTCTCGGGGCAGGGCTTCCCAGAGGTGCAACTTGGGCATTGGGGCTGGGCTCTGCTAGAGGCCTGAGAGCCAGTGGAAGTGGAAAACTGAGGATGACAGAAGTAATAGAATCGGTGTAGTATATGGTACACCAGTGGGTTCAGACTCGAAGTAGAAGGGAGAAGATAAGGGTTACAGGACCTGGGTTGAAAGGAAAATTCCTGGAATGCCTTGAGATTTGGGTCAAGATCCAGGGGCCAAGTGGGTGAAGCAGCTCACTTCTCCATGCCAGAGACAGAGCAGCCAACCAGTGCCAGTAAGGAAGATTAGGAAAGGGTAACCAAAGAAAAGAAAAAAAGGTTTGGCTTACCAGTGTCAGTGAGGCAGAAGTCTGACAATTCTCCAGGTATGAAGTATCCACTTGGGTAAAACAGTCGAGCTCCTAGGAATGAAAACAGCCTGCTTGTACTGCCTGCATTCCATCTTGTCTGCTCGATAGTTCCAGCATGGGGGAACCTGTATAAAGTTTTAATAGCCCCATGGAGTTGCTTTATTTTTTCTTGGAGTAAGATGAACCCCTGTACCACTGAAATCATTTGCAGTGCAGACGAAGGAAATAAAGAGCTGTTTGGGAAGAAATTCAGTGATTTTTCTTTATTTAAGTTAAAATGGGGTAAATTAAATGAAAGGCCCCTTTTATTTATTTTGTTCCATAAGTTGTAATTTCAGAAGGTGACCATCAGTTTGCACTGGGATCGTTGGGCTCAGGGGCCCAAGGGGAACTGAAGGCTGCAGATTGATTGGAGGTCCTGATCCGGCAATGAGAGGTTTGGAGCTGAACCAGAGTACAGAGGTAGAGATCAAGAGTGCACTGTGTGCTGAAGTCATCAAAAGGTAGGGCATATGATTTCCTATCTTTGTTGGGTACACTAGCTCTAAAACATCATAAAATTCCAGGATGCCTTACATGAGTCAGGTCACGTCCTTTGCAGTGAAGTCAAGCAGGTTTTCACACCAGGGCAGAAGAGAGTGAAGCAACCTCATTCATACTTCAATTAGGATGAAAATAGGGGAAATCAAAATATGGGATCATTGTTCATGCCTATAGACTACACATGTATACATAAAATAGGCTGAGGGGACTTTCCCTTTAAAACAGATCAATTATACACAGTTTTGAAAAAAAAATCCATAGAGATTGTTGTATAAAAGTTGCAGGATATCTGCAGAGAGAAACCAAATAAAGCAGTTTAACAGTTAAAATTGGGGCGTGTGGCTTGGACACCAAAAGAAACAGGCGCATGTTAATTCAGCTCTCAACATGGGCTATTTACACTACATTATTGCTCCATGTTATAAGGTGTTTTGTACTCCAGAATGAATATTTTGGACATCAGTACAGTGGCCAACTTCAAGAAATGGGTCAACCAAAAAGTTCTGGTCCACAATCTGACTTTTTCAAACCAAAATCTAACTTGTCAAGTATAGGCAAACAGACTGCGGATCTGCCATCTTCATAACAGCAGGCTGAAGAGGAAATCACATTGGCAACTGTGAACCATATCCTAATGCAACTCTGTAAATTGGTTGAAGAAATTGACAAAATAACTAGATGGTGCAATGGGTAAAGTCATCCAACTGGAACAGTGAATGGACACTGTCCAAGAAAAAGCAGATATGGCTCAATCCACAGCCAAGAAAGCCTGTGAAGTCTCTGTCAAGTTGTTTCAAGAAAACCAAGCTCTGCAGCAGAGACTCAAGGCCATGGAGAACCTTACTTGGGCCAACAATGTTAGAATAGTGCATCTTCTTGAAGGCATGGAGTAGGAGATGACTCCAAAGGTTTTGTAGAGGCTTGGCTAGGCAGTGTTCTTAAGTTAGATTCATCTGCTATCCCTCTACACTTTGAAGTATACAGAATCACCCCTTGGTGAATGGTTGCTCGAGCAGAGGGTCCTAGAACACTCTTACTGGTATGTGCAGGAGTCAGTGTGAAAGAAATACTTCTTCAAGCAGCCCAGCAGCAACATGGGGCCAAATACAAATATGTGACCATCTCTCTGTTCTCAGACTGGTGTATAGCACCGGAATATGAAGGAAGCAGTTTGACCCCGATTTGCAAAGATCTTAGGGAACTGAAGATATACCACCAACTACTCCTTCCCACTAAGCTACTGATCATTGTTTTAATTGGATACTAGGATTTAATGCCTTTGCGCTAACAGCTCATTTACAAAAGTTCAACGTCAATTTACAAAGGTTTACAATTTACAACAGGTTTACAATTTACAAAGGTTCCGCGTCAAGAGGAGAGCACAAGCGGAAAATCAAACAACTAAGCAATATACACAATTCCTTAATTACAACAAGTTATAGAGTATAACAATAAGGACTTATCTAAATACAGTACAAATAGGTACTGAAGTCAAATGGAGGTACAAGTATGCAATACAGTAAGCTCTTCCAAGTTAAATGTCTGAAGAGCAAGGGAGACAAAGTAATTAGGTAGGGAGATGGAAGGAGGGGATATATGGGAGTATGGGGGAGGTATAGGAGTTTGAGATGTTGCAAGGAGAAAGGATGAATGGGGAAGTAGCTAGGAAGACCTTGTAAGAGCAAGGAGGAGGTGGGGTGGGGAGGGGTGAAAGTCTGTAGTAAGAGGATTAAGTGGGTTAGGGTTGCTCAAGCAGAGGGTCCTAGAACACTCTAAGTATGTGCAGGGGTCAGTGTGAAAGAAATACTTCTTCAAGCAGCCCGACAGAAACATGGGGCCAGATATGAAGATGTAGCAGTCTCCCTGTTCCCAGACTTGGTGTATAGCACCAGACTACAAAGGAAGCCATTTGATCTGATTTGTAAGGAGACCAAGCGTATGTTTTTTTTCTGATGCTAAGGAGGTAGCTAAATATGTGGAGAAAAGGATGGCCAAAGTACGACAGGGTGAATATGAAGGGATGGGCAGTTCGGGACCCGAGGACTGAATTTTGGTCTATAGGCAGTGAGTACAGATTATAGGGGAGTCCAGAGTTCAACAATATCAGTAGTTCCATAAATATTTGTTCAGTTTACCTTTGCATAAGGACTAAAAACTTGCAGTTTAAGAAGAAAATACCTGTTGTGTTACAGCTTGTAAGTGCACATGGCATTGGAGAGAGGGACAGAGAGAGTGAGAGACAGACAGACACACCGCCAGGCAGTGCACCAGGGTGGCACACAGCCAGCAGCAGCCAACTGCCCAGGGGGATACTGGACAGCAAGGGCCATGACAGTGTGCCCTTCATGATGGAGGCCGTAATGAGGGGTGTGAGGGGTCAGGAGGAACAGTGACGTGGCTGAGGAAGGGCCCGTCGGCAGTATGCCCGACACAGGTGGTACCGTGCCCGCATCACCATCAAGAATTACAGTGACACAGAGATTGTGAGCTGGTACTGCCTGAACAGGGCTATTCTGAGGCAACTCTGTGAGATGTGCAGTGAGGAGATGCAGGCACCCACCAGATGGAGACACGCCATGTCCATGGAGACGAAGGTGACAGCCGTCATGTGCCTTCTTGCCACAGACACCTTCTAGAGACCAACAGGGGACACCACAGGCATAATCCAGTCAGCCACGTCCCACCTCCTCACACAGTTCCTCAATGCTCTACTGCCACGTGCTTTGGAATTCATCTGTTTTCCCAGCACACAGGTGGAGTGTACAGCAACCATGCAGCACGTCCACAGGGTTGCACGTATGCCTGGCATGATTGGGGCCATTGACTTCACCCACATGGCCATCTGTATGCCACCTGGCCCCGAGGGTGTGGCATACATAAACAGGAAGGGGTGCTCGAGTGTCAACTGCCAGATGGTGTACGACGCCACGGGGTGCATCACCAATGTCTGCACAACACCCTGGGAGTGAAGATGATGCCTTCATCTGGCACAGCTCTGCGCTGTGATACAGGTTTGAACGTGGGGACATCCGGGTGAGTATGGCATTGGCAAGAGGCGATGGGCAGAGCAGACCTTGGGATGGGGGACGGCAAGGTGTGCAAGTTGGCATGGGTGCCAGGGACAGGTAAGGCACACAGCATAGAATAGCAGAGGGCTAACCATGTCATTATCCACACAGGGGACAGCACTTATCCACTGAGGCCCTGGCTGCTCACCCTCTACTAGCGCCCATCGTCCCTAGCAGAGGAACACTGCAACGAGGCACATGCCAGCTCACACAACATCATCGAGCGTGTCTTTGGCATGCTGAAAGCATGTTTCCATTGCCTAGACAGGTCAGGTGGTGCCCTACAGTACAGACTCTCAAAAGCCTGTGGCCTAATCCTGGCCTGCTGCATACTGCACAACATGGCCATTGACCGTGGGATAGCTGTTGAGGCTGATGAGGGAGACAGTAGTGGGGGTGATGGAGGCAATGGGCCGGAGAGTGGTGTACAGCCACCCGCTGGGTGGAGGGATCCCCGGCTGTTACAGTAGGCATGACGACACCGGGACACCACTGCACAGGAGCACTATGGTGCACATTGGTAGGTGGTGTGATACACATGCATGGGCCACACACAAAGGTACAGCACACATGCAGGGGCATGCATGGCAATGGGCATGCACACAAAGAGGCATGATGTAGGGGTAGGGGAGTCAGGGGCACACAACCACTCAGAACCACACACACAACACACACACACACCCAGGCATTGGTATGTGGCGTGGATCAGATTCATTGCACCGGTGCACAGTCACAACCGGTTCTAGACTGCCATTATCACACCCACGCCACATGGTCCAGTGGCCAGGCAAGCACGCACAAAGGCACTGTGTGACACGACACAGAGGTGCCACACCAGTGATAGGCACACACACACACTGCCTATGTACGCACAGGGCAGCAGCTGCAGACTGCAGGCAGGGTGGCCCACACATTATGTCCGCTGCATGGAACCATGGCCACCACGGCCATGGGGGCAGCTCCACCTGGGCTGATTGGCAGCCACAGGTTGTGCATCAGCCATGGAGGGGTGAGCAACAGCTCCCCGGGCTTGAACCACCAGACCGTGACCGTGTCTCTGCAGGGGTGTTAAGGTGCCCAAACAGGACAGCCCTGGGCATGCCTGTGATGCCTACATCAGAGCCTAGCGTCGACAGTGTTGGGCTCGCCCGATGCCAGGTTTGCAGGGTGGACAGTGTACTGCAGGGGGGTCATCTGTGCTCGGCCATGCCCTGTGGCAGCCAGCAGCGCAAAACCATCTG
The DNA here is from genome assembly GCA_016271365.2 of Neoceratodus forsteri. Lineage (NCBI taxonomy): Eukaryota > Metazoa > Chordata > Ceratodontiformes > Ceratodontidae > Neoceratodus > Neoceratodus forsteri. Next base: position 386,657,743 of record CM057457.1, on the reverse strand, counting down.
TGATCGCAGTGGCAATGCGATCCAGGGATGCAGTCGTGGCCTCCTGCATGCGTTGCATCCACACCAGGATCTGCGCAATGCCCCTCTCCTGCTGCTTGGCTAACTGTTGCACCTCCTCCCACAGTGCTTGCACCCCAGTGGCAAGCAGCACCTGTTGCTGAATGGATGCTCACAGCAAACGGGTGTGCTCAGCCAGCAGGTTGGCGTCCTGGGGCTCCCAGGTGGGACGCCGATCCTCATGTGGTGACTGGCCATGCCGCACAGCCCCCCTCTCTGGTGGACACTGCACAGTGGGGGTCTTCAGGGGCAATGGCCATTGCAGGTGCACCAGCAGCAGACCCTGTGTCCAGCTGCCCGGTGGCACCTGCAGCCTGCTGCTGTGACCCGTCTGGCCTCTTAACACCACCCAGCACATGCGCAGCTGCACCACCACCACCACCACAGAGCACAGGCATGGCAATGCACACTTCTGCACCCACAGTGGTGGCAGGCAGCTCCTCCACCACTGGCAGAGCACTGGGCGCGGTGCCTGTGATAGTTGCCAGCAGGGGTGACACAGCCACACTGTTGCCCATGCTGTCCAGGAGCTGACTGTAGTCCTCATCAGAGTCAGACCCTGCCCTGATCTGTGTCTCCACACACAGGACACCAAGGCAGGCATCCTGGAGGATCACATCCAGGGCCTCATCCAACCACAGGTCTAGAACCTCTGCCTGCACCGTGGTGCTGGGCTGCAGCCAGTCAGGCCTCCGGATCCCAGTGGAGGTGGATGGCTGGTCCTCCATGGCTGTACCAGTGCCCACGGCTGCTGCAGGTGCCCCATCATCCACATGGAGGCGTGCTAGTGATGCAAGAGGAAACAGGTAAGTGATGCAATGCCCACATGTGCCCCCCCCCACAGTGCCACTGCATGTATCCTGCAGAATGGCATACATGTGGGTGCGCACACATTCACATGACATGCATGCCAGCTGCATGCATGCCAGAATGCCCATGTTTGCACCGGCTGTGCCACCAGCTGTGTGAGGCTGATGTACTTATCATGCAGTGATGGGCTGCCACCCATCTGAATACCACCTCCAGGCACACCCTCCACCATGCTGCAGTGCATGGTGGCTGCCACCAACTCCTCCTGCGCCGTGAGTTTTGTCGCATACACAGGCTCCCCCTACTGGTGGCATTCCAGGAAGCACAGATGGCTGCCACCTTCTCTTTAATGCGCTTCTTGTCTGTGTCCACCTTCTTCCAGCACTCCTGCGCTGACCGCTGGTGGCGGCCATGCTGGTTGACGTATGCTTCCACCTCCTTCCAGGCCCCAGCCGTGTGCCCGTGGCACCATTCAGCAGGGGCTCCCTGTTCAGGTATGCATTGAACAAGGCCTCTGTCTCTGCTTTAGTGAAATTGGACCTGCGCTTCCAAGCAGGCCCATGCTCCTCACCCTACTCATGTTCTGACATGTCACTTCCTGTGGACATGGACAGCACAGTGTGTCAGTGGCAGCATCTCCTTGGTCCTTCCCACCCTGCTGTGCTGTCTGCTCCCAGAGAGCTGCAGCGGCATGTGCAACTTACCTCGATGGGATGCAATGTGCTGTTCCATGGTGCTTATAAGGCACAATGCATGCAAATGAGGTCTGGCACAACAGTAATGACATGCTGATGCACCCAGTGCACCACACATTGGCTGATGAGCTCATTTGCATGTAGTTTCTGAATATTGCAGTTTTGCACCATGCGCAATGGGGATACGTCAGAACAACTTGCGATGCGATGTGCACACATGCGTGGTGCACAGGCCTGCAGTGCGCATGCGCCTTAAGGTATCATGGTGTCAATTGTGCACCATGCACTGACAGCGTGATGCAGTGGCATAGTGCAGAATGCACCAGGCCTGCTACAAGCATGGTGTACCATGCCCTATCATGCACGTGCGTACTGTGCAATGGTGGGCGACCTCTGACCCCTGGGTCAGTCCCCTGACTCGGTGACTCTACATAGCCATACCCACTCCATGCATCTTCAGCAGCGTGCATGTCCCCTCACATCACACATCTGACACATGCCATGGACACATGCACCTCCTGCTGCCATTTTAGTCCCCAAATTTGCAGTTGGTGAAATGGCACAGGGATGTGTCCATTGTGCAGTGAACTGGTCACAGGTGGAGCTTGTTAACCTGGTGGCCTGTGTCCATCCCCATGTCCCCCAACTATCTGGCCAGGTGCCCCTGCAGCAGGCAAGGGTCACAGTATGGCAGGGGATTGCTGTCATGCTGCAGCAGAGAACTGAGGTGGCCAGATGGGGGAGCAATGCCGCCACCGGTAAGGGGACCTAAAGTGGCAGGACCCGGAGCACCTGAGGAGGCTTCAGGCATGCCTCAGGTGAAGGGCTGTGCCACAGCCAGGTAAGTCTGCCCATATTGCATGTGTGCCCTGGTGCTGTACCGTGGTGTTGGCTAGGCTGCCTGGCATGCCCTGTAGAGGGGTACACTGTAAACATGCACATTGCGGAGTAGCATTGCCAGCCACCACTTGTGTTGTGATGCAGCCGTATGGGATGTGTCGGGCAGGGGCTCACCCTGTGCAAAGGGGATGGGGTGGTGGGCAGCTACTGTGGCTGATTCCTGATGTGTACCTGTCTTCTTTCCATTCCCAGGGCCTGAGGATCGATGCCAGGCAGCAGCAGCACACCAGGCTGCGGCAAGCCATGGAAGAGTGGGACCAGCACCGGCGGGGCCGCAGAGGGCAGGTAGGCACTGTCATGGTCCTTTGCACTTTACATGGGGGGTGGTGGGGGAGTGGGTGCGGCCATGGCCACCTATGGCATGTGCCGTAGCAGCTGTGTGTGTTGCACTGTGTGTGGTGCATGCCACTGTGGCGCATCCATGGGACACATGTATCAACTGTTGGTGGGGTGTGTGTGTGCCCGGCTGCCACTGTTGTTGCTGTGGTGCTACCGGTGCACTGTGCCATGTGACTGTCCTTGCACAGCTGGGTGGCCACTGTGCGGTGGGGACCACCTCTGTGCAGTGATGTGGTGCGCCGAGTTGCTGGAAGGCATTGGCCCACCCCCCTGCTGGTGGCCGGCACGGGCCCTCCAGCATGTGTGTGTTTCTACTGCCCATTGCGCACTGTGGGTGGGCATGGTTCCTTGGGACATTGCACTGATCACCTGTCCTGTCCCTTGTTATAGGTGTCCAGTGGAGACCTGGGAGGCCGTTGTATGGCAGAGTGCTTTGGTTGCTGATTCTGATCACCTTGACCACCATGGAGGCAGTTCTACAAGTTCGGCGCATGCTGCTGGTGGAGCAGAAGCAGTGCATCGCTCAGAGGCAGCAGGGCATGGTGGCCGATAGTTGGCCCCAGCTTTACCCTGTTTCCCTGCAGTACCTCCCTATAGTCCCCCTTCCCACTGTACAGTCCCTGTTCCTGTCACCTTCCTCGCTTTACCTACCCTTTCCCACCCCTTGTTATTGTACTTAGTTTTCTTCATAAATTTATATTGTTGTATACCTACCTGTGTCAGTATCTGCTTTGCAGGTAGCGTGAGAGTCATGCTGCAGTGGCCCAGTGTCTGTCCGTGTGGTGTGCATGTGTCAGGCTGCATGTTGTGCTTCTGTAGTTCACTGCTGTGTGTTGTGGTGTGGCCTCTGTGGTGGTGTCCTTCCCCTCGGTCAGTGGCTGTGTCTTGTGGTGCCCATGGGGTGTCTGTCAGGGGTGTGTGGCCGGTGTGTGTGTGGTGGTGGCACATAACCATGGTCATTGGTTGGATACTGGCATCACACTTTGTTGGGGCCTCTGCTTGGCATTGTGTGGCCTGTCCCATGTGGTTTGCCATGCTACCTGCCTACTGGCACATTCAGTGCCTACTGTGTAGGCTTCCTGTGTGCCTGTGTGGCGTGTGTGTGTGTGCTTGGCTGCATGGCCCTGGGTGTGGCCTGCTATAGTCGGGGGGCATGGCTGGTAGCCTGCAGGGGGGCTCCCTTGGTGGCCCTCCATTGGCTATTGGCACCTCCTGTTGCCTGCTATCTGTGCCACTGTTGTCTTCTAGGGTGGGGTGTCTGGGTGCCTATGTGCACCCTGCTGTGCCCTGCTGGTGGAGGCCTCCTGTGGCCTGTCACTGTGCTTTCCAGCCTCTGTCCCTGGGTCTGTTCTCTGTGCCATGCTCCCCTCTCTTGCTTTGTTGCTGTGCTCCAACAGATGCGCTGGGGCATCTCTTTCTGTGCCATGGTGCAACTGTGCCGTATTCAGCCAGTTTGCGCTGGTGCAGCTCAGCCTGTGCAACCTCTGAATATGGCTCCTGTTGCACCATGACGCATCAGATTTGCGCTGCGCCGGACTTGCACCAGCCTTTGGCACATTTCTGAATATCTGGGCCATGGAGTACAATTACTGGAAAAGTATAAGTAGGTACTTGTTATAATCTCTTACAAAATTAACACTAATAAACTATCTGTACACCTACAATGTTTTTTAAGCTTTAAAACAGGGGAAAACTCTGTATTTGCATGTTGCTTTCTTTGTTTAAATGTGCATAACTATCTTGTGATTATCAGATAGATTGACCTAATCATTCCAATTTGTGGGTCTATGTATCCATTGCATATAACAAATAAGATGAGGAAGCCGTTTATTTTACCACATTTGTGATCTATGGAATAGGTCCATTTCAGGAGCACAAGTTAGCAGAAATACTGCTGTTTCTGCTCAAATTTATGGTGCTTATTTGGCTGCTAGAGCCTCATTGGTTGAAGGGGTATCCTTACCTATTTCTTAACACGCTAGGCACTTAGGGTTCTATGTGTTCATAAGCATTTAGTAATAAATTATTCATTCTTCTCATCTATAGGCATATCCCCCAATGGTGTTATGCCAGGAAGAGACTCTCATTTTCTTTGTTTTGATATGGCCTTACATCTCTGTACTATATGTATCTTCCACTTTATAAAATGGCAGAGAACAATGGAGGAATCTGATTTGTTATTTATAGTGCAATATAGGACAATGTTGCACTATAAATAAATAGTCCCAGTAAAACTGCTGGAGCACAGAATCTGACGCCCAGTGATTCCTGTTTTAGGCAGTCTGATTAAAATGTTGCATTTTATTGAAGTAGCCGTTTTGTTTTTGCCCAGTAACAATTTACAAATGTGGGCGCAATAGATTAAGCACGTGAAACAGCTGCCCCTTACAGAAACATTGTAAAAAGTGATTAAAGTGGTTTATTTTCTTCCAGCAGCCATTTCTGGAATTCAATGTGTGGGGCAATATCAGCAGCGCAGACTGTGAACTAAACAGCCCTCCCCAAAAACAAAAAGTGGCCCTGGCATACCTGTAACATCATCTTTCTCTGAGGAGAGCCATCTGTACCATCCAACATCCTGTGCTCTGCAGAGGTAACTGTTTCAGTAAACACAACCGGATCCTCCCTCGCACTAGCCCGAGCGGTCACGGCAGCAGGTCTTTTATCCTTCTACAGAAGCCGTTAAGACTGGAATACAAAGCAGTAAAAAAAAAAATTTGGTCAGCTTCTATTTTGTGCTGTGTGACACCCTGTCTTGACAATTCCCTCCCATCGCTGTTCAGTCAAGTTTCACCCCTCATCCCAATGCTAATATGCAGTTGTATTTTCACAATAGCTGAGTTGCAGGACGTCAGATAGTACAGGTGGCTCTCTACAGACAAACACGTCCTGCTACCATGACTGCTTAGGCCAGTGCGAGGGAGGACCCGCTCGCTTTTATCGAAACAGGGAGTTATCGCTGATGAAATGCACTGAAGCTACACTTTTCACACTGGACACCCAGTATTAAAAAAAATAATATGGAGGAGAGAACAAACTAACACTCATCAAGATGTTCATTTTTATTTACCATACATTTGGACAATGATGGTCTTGATTAGTACAACACAATAATGTAACAAAAAAAACTACAACTATGGAATCCATATTAGGTCAAAGGACCTCAAGCAAATCAGTAAATTCAATTAGTCCCAGTAGGCGGAAGGACTACTTTAGCTTATAAACATGTAATTATTTTAACCTCTACATATAAAAAATTTAATCCTGTTAATAAACCATATTTAAAAAATAGAAGGACATTTTATATGTGCATATAACACTCCGTGGAGTGCATTATGGTGTGATAACTGCACTCCTAGGGGTAACTGACACTCAGCCTTCAGTCTCATGCCTAACTATCCCTGTAGGAGTGTGGTTATCACACCGTAATGTACACCCCATTGTGTCTTATTACTTATGTAATGTTGATGTGTATGGTTTCATGCAAAATCAATAAATAAAGTAAAAACAACGTTACAATTGCTTTGGATTGCAAGGGCAGACCACAAATATCTCTTAAACTGGTTCATCTTTGGGAGATTCAGCAGAGTATCAGGCAGTTTGTTTAGCCACTTGGCAGTGCTGACAGCAAATGATCACTTGTCCAATGTGAGTACACAGGAAAGGAGGCTTAAGGGCATTCCTGGTGTTGCATTGGTTAGAGATGGCATGGAAGCATTTCATTAAAGTGGGCATTGTTAGGACCAGGAGTGCCTTTTTGGCTAGCTACACAGGTCTGGAGCTTTATTCTGCAGGGCAAGGTAACCAGTTAGTGAGTGTGTAAGCGGTACAACTACGAGTGCTGTTATCTGCACCAAGTAGAAAGCAGAACGCCTTATTACAGACCAGCTTTACTTTGTTTAGCACCATGTCACAGGCAGCTGCGTAGGCAAGGAGGCCAAAATCTATAAGTGGTAGAATACAGCTAGTTACAATAAGACAGGGAGGCCATAATCAGTAAGTGATAGAATGGTGCTAGCTTCAATATTTATTTATTTATTTATTTATTTTTGTTAACCGGGTAGGGCACACTAGACAGCCATGTGCCTATTTTCAGGTGCGACCCGGGAGGGTTACAAAGGTAGAGGCATACATACAAACAGTGATGAAGTCAGGTTACATACAGATAATGCAAAAGGCTTAACATGAGTTGTATAGGCAGCTGAAATTACAGGTTACAAATTTACAAAAACAGGAAAACAACAGACATAGCCTGGAAGGAATAAGGAAGCAAGACATTGTTAGAGTTCATTAGGCAATAAGGGACGGGTGTGGGACATATATTAGGTGGGTTTAGGAGTGCGCCACTGGAAACATAACTGGAACAATAAGTGCAACGGAAGTAAGTGCCAGGGGAAGGAAGGGAGAGGGCAAGAACAGAGAAGACAGATGGCGGGGGTAACAGTGGGGTGAAGGGGGCCAGATAGAAAGAAATGGGAGAAGCCAATTTGGGAGGTGGGAGGTAAGGAGGGAAAAAAGTGAGCTGGTGTCCACCACCAATTTTGGAGGGTAAGTGCAGTGGGTGCTGAGAGCCCTCAATATACAGGTAGGTCAGGTGTATTACGAGGTACAGGGACATGTGGAGGAAGAACCCAACAAGCACCAGAGAGAGGTGTTGAAGTGGCGAAGGGAGGGGGGAGATCGAGTAGGTATGGTGTCAAGCATCTGCAGTGAGATTGTTCTGGTAATGGTACAGGGCACCCCGTCTTCTGTTAACTATGGCCACTAGACTGTCAATATGGGGGGGCAAAAGATAAGGTTTCATCCAGACTTACTCCAAGGTACTTGAAGGTCTTCACCTGTTCAAGGTTTGACCCTGGTCATTTTGAGTGACAAAGGGTGAAACTTTCCTCTTCTGTGGGAGGCTAGAGAAGAGTATGGTCTTTGTTTTTTTTTTCCAATTGAAGACCAGTTTGTTATTGGAGAACCATCTTTCTAGTAACTTCAAGTTTCTTTGCAGAGGGGTGGTGAGGCTGTCAAGGTCAGGATTTTTTGAATAGATGACACTATCTCACCATAGAGGAGTATGCTGTCTGTCTAACAGGCATCAGGTAGTTGATTTATTTAGAGGCCAAATAGGAGTGGGGCCCAAGGTCAAGCCCTGGGGGACACCAGTAAATACTCTTCTAGTGCTGGACAAAGATTTATTGAGCTTCACACACTGGGAGCAATTGCTGAGATACCTATAAAAGCAATCAACTGTGCTCTGTGACAAAAGCAGGCTAAGGAATTTAAGTAAGAATTTAAAGGAGTAGTACACCCAGAATTTGCAAAAACAGATGTTGAGCAGAGTGTTTTGATTTGTGTGTGAAGTCCTAGTGTGTCCTTCCCTCTGCATGCTATTAGGAGTTTTTCCTAAATTAGTCTGCTAGCTTTATGGTAGTTTTACAACCCCTGGGGATCTCCATCTCAGTTAAGTTTATTGCGTTCCTTGTTCCTACAATGCATCCTTTCTCATGTGACAGTGATGTAGGTAGGACTATACATTCAGCAGCATCAATGTTCTACAATTAGTTCACAACAGTCGAGGTGGCTGTATTTTAAAAACTATACAGAGTTCAGCTTGATGACTACCCTCATAGTAAAGGTCATTTTGTTGTGAACAATTGTGACACTGGTTGAGTATGTGTAACTTGTATGGTTTTCAAGATATTGACATTTGTATGGCATATCAACTAGAGTGTTCACTCAAAGAAAAAAAAGCATCTGCTGTTTGCAAGTGTATCTCTACACATGCCAAACAAACCTAAATAGCATGGAAACTTTACAAGTTAGACAAAACTGACCAGCATTAAATGTGTTCAGGACAAAAAAAACTTTATAATGAGGGTGGTCACTAAGCTGAACTTTCTATAGTTTTTTTAAAATATAGCCATCTAATTAACTCAATTTCCATGTTTTTGTTTTACCAAATTCCCACTTTGGATGACAAATATTTTAAAAACTGTAAGGAGTTCAGCTTAGTAACTACCCTCGTTGTAAAATTATTTTTGTCCTAAACAGCTTTGCTGGTTGCAGTTTTTGTGTAGCTTGTATAGTTTTCCAAGACATTTAGATTTGTTTGGCATGTTCACATATGCACTTTTTTTCTTGGAGTGCACACCCTAGGAGACATGCCAAACAAATGTAAATATTTTGAAAACCATACAAGTTACACATACACAACCAGTGCTACAGTTTACAATGAGGGTAGTCATCAAGCTGAACTCTGTATAGTTTTTAAAATACAGTAATACCATCTCTTCTGTTGTGAAATAATTGTAAAGCAGTGCTTAGAGACATAGAAGCATAGAATTTGATGGCAGATAAGGACCGCTTGGCCCACCCAGTCTGCCCATTTCCCTACCTAATGGATAAGCTGCAGAGCCTAGCTAACCAACAGCCTACTTCTTCCTACCTCCACCCCCTAGAATTGCCTTATGCCTGTTCCATGCATTCTTGAATTCCCCACTGTTTTTGACGCCACGACCTTCTGCTGAATCTATAGTCATAGCTACATCACTGTCACATGAGACAGAATACATTGTAGGAACAAGGAAAGCAATAAACATAGCTCAGATGGAGATCCCCTGGGGTTGAAAAACTGCTATGAAGCTAGCAGGCAAATTTAGGAAAAACTCCTAATAGCAGGCAGAGAAGGACACACTAGGACTTCACACACAAATCAAAACACTCTGCACATGTTTTACAAATTCTGGGTGTACTACTCCTTTAAGGTTGACCAGGTTGAAGGTCTTAGTAAGTCTGATTTATATAGCTCTGATGAGGTCACAATTGTCAAGGACCTCATCAACACAGCAGGTGTATTCCAACAATGTTGTGTTGGTGTTGTGTAGCTTCCAGAAGCCATGCTGCTGTACACACTGGACACTGTATTTTTCGAGGTATGTGACAAGGTGGTCAAAGGCTATTCTCTAGAGGGCCTTGGACAAGGGGGAGAGAATAGAAATGGGTCTGTTATTGGCAATGCTAGTGCGGTCACTGCTGAGAACTATGAGTAGCAGAGGGAAACGTTAAAGATTCTAGAGATGGGGTTGGAAAGTTACTCTACTGCCTGCAAAGTTCTGTTGGAGCCTAGAAGAGTGGTGTATAGCGTACCACAGGGCTCAAATGTTAGGGCCTTCTTTTTGTTTGTTTGTAGCAGTCTTCCACAGCTATGTTCTATTATAAAACATATATGCTGATGACACAGTGCTGTATGCTGCTGCTAAAGATACATCTTTCAAAAACAAGAACTGAAACTGGAATACAAGAATCTGGCTGATAATGATTTAAAAAACCTTTATTCAATAATAAAAACAACTAAGGCCATGGTGTCCTGAACAGCTCAGAAAAAACTGTTAGTTGCAGATGCATTTCAGGTACATTGGAGGGGATTAGATATAGTTAATGACTGCAAGTAGAGGTAGTTGGGCATTTTATTAAACTCACTATTAAATTTCAAAAGGCATACTGAACAGATATCTATTCAATTAAATAGAAAGCTGTGAGCTTTATATGCTATCAAGGATTTCTCAACTGATGAGACTAGGAAAATGACAGCCCAAAGTTGGCTATTAACTGCAGTGGACTATGGGAGTATAGTAAGGGGAAGGGTATCAGAAAAAATGTTAAAGAAACAAATCCATAGGTACAACTGAAAATACAGATTTGCACTTAGAGCCCGGTATCAAGAACACCATTGTAACGTACATGAGACATTAATGTGGCTACCATTAGAACAGCGACATAAACTGTACAAAAGTTGTTTTGTGTTTTAAACCTTACATAAGGGTATAGAATGGTCGACTAGCCAATATGTTTATCCCTAAGATCTGTGTAAGATTGCTGAAATCGGATGATTCAGACACTGTACAAATGCCCTTCTGCAAAACTTCTAAAATCTAAAATTCTTTAAATACACAGCAGTCAAGCGCTGGACCTGTATTGACCCTGTGATTAGAAAAACGAATCGCATTCATCACTTCCATCTCAGTATGAAGAAGCCTATTAAGGGATGGTACTCTTGTTTTTAGTGAAACTGTAATATTTAAATTTGTATATGAAGTTATTGTGTGTATACTGTATGTTTATTGTCCACTGTGATAATACCCTGTTTTGTAGAATGTATGTTTGAACATGCAATAATGTATTGTTTGTAAGTAAGATGCATTACTGTAATGCCTTGTAATGTGTCTGTACCTGGGTGATGCCTGTAAAAAAGGCAGTGTGACTCAGTGTTTTTTTACCCAGTTAACAACATTTTACATAAAAAAATAAAATAAAATAATTAGCTGTCCATCCCAATGGCTGGGGAACTTCAGAGAAAAATGCACTGTTTAACCAACCAACTGCGCAGTGCACTTGAATTCTACATTTTGTATTCTGTACCTTTGCACACCTGTGTTTAGCCTGTTAAACTCCCCCCTCCATGGGATGGTAACCTTATTTGTGTAATATTGCTGAGCTCTGTTGAGAGTTTTTTCTTCTTTTGGTGCCAATAACTGTTTTATTTATTTATTTTTATTTTCATCTTTATCCTCCTCCTTTCTACCTCCGGTGCCCCCTCCTTCCGTCCGCTCATGTCCCCCGGTACCTAACTTAAGGATCTGCCCCTAGAGTGCCCATCCTCCTCTCCTCACACAGTGGGGTCTGTCCTGTAGGTGGTCTGGGTGGACTTAGGGTGGCCTTCATCTAGGGCTGCTGGAGGGGATTTTCCGGTTTTCTCCCTTACGTCCCTACCCCTAGGGCTGCGCTGGGACGTACGTCGCCGAGTGGTAGCATGCTTACGCACGCAGACCCTCATGTGCCGCGACGTCCCCCCTTCCCGGCTCCGACAAGCGAAGCCGCCTCCATCCCTTCCCACTGCCGGTGCTTCCACCGGCTACGGAAGGAAGGCAGAGCGCAATGCGCTCTTGGTAACCCGCCCCTGAGGGAGGAGAGCATCCATTGGGATGCTAGATCCTCCCTCCCCCCGACAACCCCCGGCCACCCAAGTCCGTCCCTGAACCCGGGTCGCCGGTGCAGCGCAGTGTGGCGTCCAGCGCTCAACACTCAGCGCCACCGGGCAGCCCCAATAACTGTTTTAAACCCTATAATTGTGCTTTAGTTTTGCTCTGTATACTGATTGAGTGTGACCCTGTTGCATTGCTTGTCTGTTACTCCCACTGTTTCATGCATTGACTTGTTTTTGCTCTGTATACTGATACGAGTGTGACCCTGTTGCATTGCTTGTCTGTTACTCCCACTGTTTCATGCATTGACTTGTTTTTGCTCTGTATACTGATACGAGTGTGACCCTGTTGCATTGCTTGTCTGTTACTCCCACTGTTTCATGCATTGACTTGTTTTTGCTCTATATACTGATACGAGTGTGGCCCTGTTGCATTGCTTGTCTGTTTCTCCCACTGTTTCATGCATTGACTTGTTTTTGCTCTGTATACTGACACGAGTGTGACCCTGTTGCATTGCTTGTCTGTTTCTCCCACTGTTTCATGCATTGACTTGTTTTTGCTCTGTATACTGATACGAGTGTGACCCTGTTGCACTGCTTGTCTGTTACTCCCACTGTTTCATGTACTGGCTTGTTTTTGCTCTGTATACTGATACAAGTGTGACCCTGTTGCATTGCTTGTCTGTTTTTCCCACTGTTTCATGCATTGACTTGTTTTTGCTCTGTATACTGATACGAGTGTGACCCTGCTGCATTGCTTGTCTGTTACTCCCACTGTTTCATGTATTGGCTTGTTTTTGCTCTGTATACTGATACTAGTGTGACCCTGTTGCATTGCTTGTCTGTTACTCCCACTTGTTTCATGTATTTACTTGTTTTTGCCTACTATACTTTCCTAGTCAGAGATGTAACAATTATTTGCCTAGCTTTCCCTACTGGGTAACCAAAACTAAAAAAATAAATAAAACCAGAGGGGCTACTGAATCTGGACAGGCCTGTCCCACCTTCTCTGCCTGTGAAGATTATGTAAGCTTCCTCCAATTGCACCCTCTGCCCCCCCACACACATACATACACACACGGTGGGAATCCATGCACTCTGTCCCCCTCTTTCCAACCCCTAGCACTACAGTTTGTGACTGCAGGGGGATAAGGTACCTATTTTAGCTGATCTCCCCAAGGTTCCCCTATGGAAAGCACAAAAAAGTCTTGTCTGTGCTCCCTATCACCCATCAAATCTCTTTGTCACCTTCAAAATTGGCTGCAAACTTTCCAATACGTAATGGAGTCTAACACATCCTACAGGAAGAGGTTAAATATGTTAGATTTGATGTCCAGCAGGTAGACTCTATTCCTATGGCAAAGAACCAGTCATGATGTCAGATTTTCCTCATGTGCCACAACTGTGATGCCTGTATTGCATATTAATTTACACAGGTCTTTATTCAAGTTAACCCATGCCCTGTCAATGGCCTTAGGCTCCAGGCCATGGCACCAAACCAAGTGTAGCAGCATGTCCAACCCCACCAGGGGCAACAGGGCCCACTGGACGGTCCAATAGCACTTTATGCACAGAATGAGCTCCACTATGGCTTGTGACCCCAGGTTGGGGGCACTGGCTATGCTGGTTGCATGCATGTTGGTGGCAGCTGGGCTTCAATGCCAAAAAGTACAAAGTCATACACTTGGGACAAGGAAGCCTGGGGGCTGTGTATAACAAGGGGGGTGTACTTATAGTCACCAAGCAAGAGTGAGACCATGGGTTAATCATATCAGATGATCTCAAGGTGGCAGGGCAATGTGACAAGGCAGTAGGCAAGGTTAGTGAGATGCTGTTGTGCATAGAAAGGGGGATTTCTAGCAGGAGAAGGAAGGTAGTGTGGCCACTGTATCATTCACTAGTGAGGCCTCACCTGGATTATTGTGTCCAGTTCTGAATGCCACACCTCCACAAGGGCATTGACAGGGTAGAAGCAGTCCAGAGGATCGCTAACAAACTGATGCAGGGGTTGCACAAGAAACTATACGAGGAGAGACTGCTGGAGCTCAGCATGTTCTCCTTGGAGAAGAGGAGAGTAAGAAAGGGACATAATTGAGACCTATAAGTACCTCACAGGGGTGAACAAGGTGCAGGAGGGGAGTCTTTTTCAGAGGAGTAGGAGAAGCACCAGAACATGGTGGGTATGCAATGAAGACTGAGGGGGGAGTTTAAAAGGTAAGTGAGGAAATACTTCTTCCCAGAAAGGGTGGTGGATGCCTGGAATAGCCTACTGAAAGAAGTGGTGGGGACGAAGATAGTGGGGAGCTTGAAGCATGCAAGGGATACATACAAGGAAATAATAAGTAGAGGGAGGGACACCGGTGACCAAACAGGGTACAGGGTGTATTAACAGGTAGGGGAAAAAATAGGGCAGACTAGATGGACCTACCAGTACTTTTTTTGCCAACAAATTCTATGTTTCATTGTTGATCATCTTAGGTATCCATTACCCCACACATCTCTTTTTGTTTGAACAACAGAAAGGCTACTTGCATTAAGGCAAGATAAAGGCAGAGTATTCTGAAGTTTAGCTGCCTGCACAGAATATGCATGTTCCCCCATGGTTGTTGATATCTTTGGGATTGATAACCGTGAACTGGATGAAGATCTTAAGACTACTTTCTTTTCCAAGCTCTAAATGACTAAATAAAGGAGATGAGTGTTTTGTTATTATTATTTTGTCTAAACTTAGCTGTGGTGGTAACCACCCAGTTTATATATTTATGACTTTGTTGACCGGGTAGGGAGAACTGGTCTGATACAGGCGTGACTCGAGCCTAGTAGGCACAAGCAAGTAACAGTAGCATATAACAAAAGTATAACAACATCACTAGGTTAAGACACAATTTCACAGTATACAGAGTACAGGCATGACAAGCAGTCAATGGTAAACAAACAGTTTAATTAAATACAGCCCAGTAAGGGAGACAATACAGTTTTTCAAATTCAGTACAGTGGTAGTGAAAAATTAGCTGCATTTAAGGCACAGTGAAGAGTTAACCTATTCCCTCCCCCTCACCTTCCAGACACCGAAGATGTCTTGAACAGGCTATAGCAACACAGGAAGGTGAAAGAAAATAGGCATCCGGTCCAAGGGGAGAGTTGAAGAGTGGCTGTTACCTGGGGGGACAGGCGCAGCTCTCCCTAATGAGGATCCAGGATTTAAAGTTACGCTTAAAGGCATGATGCTTGTTTCATTAAAGAGAGGCATGATAAAAAAGTAAAGGCTCAAGAGCTTCGACCTGGAGACCGTGTGTTGTTACACAACTTGGGACTGCATGGTAAACACAAACTTGCTGATTGGGGGCACCATCTTCCCCATGTAGTGGTTGGAAAGTTGGATGATTTACCTGTGTACAAGGTGCCGCCAAAAGCCCCAAACTACAATTCCTACAGAGTCTGACTCCAGACAGCTCCTGTAGTCCAGCTCCATTTTAGCTCCCACCAGAACTGATTGGTCCAATTTGTAATCCAGGACCAAAATAGTGGAGATAAACAAAACAGTCCTTGCTGCAAAGAAGGCAGGTTAGACAAACTACATTATAATTACCACTCTAAATGATTTTCAGCAAATAGTTACATCTTTCAACAGAGCTCCCTCTCAGATTACTTATGACTGCAATCCAGGCAGCTCTTAAAGAGACAGTACACAGAGGTGATACAGGCAGTCTCTGGCAATCACATTTAAACTGCTAAAACGCAGGACATCAGCCTGGCAGTGAGCATTTAGGCAAGCTCGAGGAAGACTGTTCGGGAACCCCCATTTGTAGGGGGGTTACATATTTATTTACAGTCTGGTAACTGGGAAAGGCACACTGAGCAGAGGCTCGTTTCCAGGTGTGACCCAGGGAAAAGGAAAACAAAAACATACAAAGGGGAAATTACATAATGAAAATAATCAAGTGCAGTATACAGACTAAACAAAGTTACGCACGGGCAATATAAGTCTTAACACAGTTGTTCAAGATCATTAAGAGGCTAGAGGGCTCAAAAGGTTGAGGGGTAACAGCAAGGAGCAACAGGTGTGTGTCTGAGCAGGCACTTAAGGGCAGGGAGAAGGGGGTTAGATGGATGGTAGAGGACAGTTAATTCCAGAGGGAGGGGAGGTAGTAGGAGAAGGCAGACTGACCGATGGTTCAGTGGGGATAGGGAAGGGAAAAGGAGAGGGATTCCCTGGAGTGCAATGTGTAGGAGGTAGGAATGGCAGAGGATAGGGCCAACTACCATGATTTCAAAATTGCACACATCAACATGTGTAGCCTTCCTTCCAAATTCCAGGAGCTTGAAGCCTGGGTAGCCCTCTACAAACCCCATGTCATAGGTATTTCAGAAACCTGGTTACAGCCATCCATCCCGAATACCTTGTACCAATTGGCTGGCTACACTTTTCTTCACCACGATAGGCCAGGAAAGAAAAAGGGTGGGGGTTCAGCTATTTATCTAAGCATAGCACACCTGCCTCCATTTCCCTCGGCTCAGGTCCTTCCTCCCCAAGCAAGCTGCTCATTGCTGAGGTGACCTTGAGATCCTCTAAAAAGCTCTTTCTGGGGTGTTGCTACAACCTTCCAACAGGGGGCACTGTTGGCCCTCCAAAACCTCCTGATCAACTTCAGTTCTCTCTCCCCCGACAGAAACACCACTGGTTGGGCACCCACAAACCTGATTATGCCAACCTACTAATATCACTCAACCTGGTTCAAACCATCTCTATCCCTACCAGGCATAACACGTGTACCTCCTCTCATACCCAGTTAGACTGAATCGTCACCAGTTGGGAAGACAGTGTAGCTCATGCTGGGATGTTCATCAATTCCATAAGTGACCATTCTCCCACCTACATTATCTGGTCCTCTCTAGACATCCACCCCCCAAGTACCACTCCTTCCAAACTTTCCATTGTCTGGATGCCACAGCCATCCTGGTAGAAGTTAGGGCCACCAACTGGTCATGTCTTTACTCACTAACCAATGTGAACGCAGCTGTGACCTTGTTCAAAAATGCCATCCTGGAGATACAGGACCACCACTTCTCCCTTAAGACAAGGCGAGTGTGGTGAGGGTGTACGCGTTGGATCACCAAGGAACTCCTAACCCTTATGAAAGTCCAGGATTGGAAGTGGGCTGATCGCAAATCATCCCCCTCACCTTCTCTGTGGAATGAGTATAGGTGTCTAAGAAAACAATGTAAACAACTTGCCAAGTTCCTAAAACGCAACTGTTTTATTAAGGTTCAGAATGATAACCTTGGCAATCCCAGGAAATTCTGGGGATCCATTAGCTCCCTGATAAATCCCCACACCAGAAACCCTATTATAAAACTGAACTTGCCTTCAGGCCCCATGATGGAGCGTACTGAGGTAGCCCGAGCTTTTAACTTAAAGTTCACAGACCTGTCAGACCACCTCAGCAAGCTTACCAGGAGCCCTCCATCCAACCTGGGAACTAATGCAAATGCACAATGATCCGCCTCCCCCATAGACATCCCCCCTTTCATTTCAGGGCCACATCCATCCACGACACCACCAAGTTATTAAGAAATCTCCTGAATCAGGGTAGCCCTGGCTCTGATGACCTCTCACCCATCCTGCTCAAATTCATCTCCCCTGCCATCTCCAAGCCTCTCACTTTTATTCTTAACCTGGCCCTGCCTACTTCCTCCATGCCAGATACTTGGAAATCTGCAAAAGTGATACCTGTCTTCAAAGCTGGGGACCCCCACTCGACAGATAATTGCACACATATCTCTAGCCTCCCACATCTTAGCAAAATCCTTAAAAAAATAGTCTACGACCAGCTGCTGGAACTTATCAACAAAAATAATCTTATGTGCAGCCAACAACATGGTTTTTGAGGAAATCACAGCACTGCCTCTACACTTGCACTCTTTACTGATCATGTCCTCACCAATATGATTGGGGGAATGTTACAGAGGCCATCTTTGTGGACCTCACTAAGGCCTTTGACATGGTCAACCATGCACTCCTCCTCTCCAAGCTGCATGCACTTGGCTGCTCCTCTTGGACCTCTGACTGGTTCAAGAGCTATCTCGTGGGCCGCTCCCAATCTCTGGACATAGGTTCTACCATCTCCCCAGCCCTTCCCATCTCTACTGGTGTCTCACAGGGTTCCATCCTGGGCCCACTACTTTTTTCTATTTTCATCAGTTCCCTCCCCACTGAATGCAAATTGCTTCTGTACACAAACGATCTTGTTATCTATCACAGTTATAAGCCCCTTGCTCAGATCTCCTCTGTCCTTTCACAGAGCTACAGCAGCACCTATAACTGGTTCACATCTAACTTGTTGCTGGTCAGCGTTAAAAAACCAAATCCATACTATTCGCATCTAAACCAAAGCTTGCCAAATTCTAAGCTCAGGCTCCTCCCTCCAAATCCTATCCCCAGATGGCATGGTCCTAGATGAAGTTCCCTCATTCAAATGCCTGGGGGTAACACTTGACCCTGCACTAACCTTCTCTGACCACATCAACAATGTGGTTCATAGCGTAAATCAAAAGCTTGAGGTCACCTACTGGCAACACAATTTACTATCCCCGGAGGCCTGTTTAGCGATAGCTCAGGGTAACCTACTCCCAATCATTGACTACTGCTCCCCTATCTATGCATGCGCATCCACTGCACTCAAAACTAGGCTCATATCTGTATACAATAGTGCTTGCCACTTTGCTCTCTTGGCACCTCACTCAACCCATCACTGTGACATCTATAGCACCCTTGGCAGGTTACCCCTTCAAGGCCACTTTGACTATTCTCTTAGCTGCATGGTGGACAGCATCATCAGGGTTGGTATCATGTGCCCTCTCGCTTCCTTACTACAGGCCAGAACACTGCCCAGGAGACTGCGCTCATCCACTGTCCCACCACTTGAAGTACTCAGGGTCTCCACCAACATGAGAGGGAAAGCCTTATCAGTCACAGCTCCCTCTCTGTGGAATGGGATCCCTGCACTCCTCCATTCATCAAGAACTCACACAGCCTTCAAATCCCTTTTTAAATCCTGGCTGATGGACAGCACTCACTGCTCCTGCGCACCCGGGTAGCACCTCATTCTTGCTCACAGTCAATCTACCGCTGCATTTCTTGACTCTGAGTGGGGTTTCTCAATTCACTCTCACTGTCTTAGCCTTATCCTCTCTTCTTCCCTTCATTCTTCCACATCTTCTGAAGAAATGTTGGGGGGCTGTACGACTGTTCGTTGCATCTGCTGTTGAATCTGGTTGCCTACCATGAATAGTATTCAGCCTCTATCTGTATATCCACTGGCAATCTACTATGGGTATATCTGTTGACTCCACTGCTTTGTATACTGATATTTCTGTACTGTAATCAGCTGTTTTGGTGTTTTCGTAAACCCTATTGGTTCAAAATTGTATTTTTGTTTCTGTGCCATCTTTTATGACCTGGGTTGTGCTGAAAACAGTCCCTTGGATCAGTGCACTTACCTAGTAATCAAAGATGTACCTTCATAAATAATTAAATGATGGAAAGGTCCCAAACCAGTACTCAGTGATGAAGGCTAAGCAGTAAGTCTGTCAGTGGTGGGGTAGGGGTGTGATAGACAAAGAGGAGTAAAAACAGCAATGATGTGTGCAAAAAGGGGAGTTGGTGGTGAAACAATAAAAGGCATTTAAGAGGTTGGCCAGTCTGGGAGGGGACGAGGCAGGAGCGGTGCCACAGATTATATCAGTGTAGTCAAAACACCAACTCGCAGTGAACAGGGAGGGAGAGGCAGTCTTTATTTCGATACAATGCTGCAAGTTTAGGGTGGAGTTTGGAGTGGATAGCAACAATATGGACCAAGAAGTGAAGACTGTTATCCAGCCAAATCCAAAGGTATTTAAAGGTGGGGACCATGTCAAGGGTGGTGCTTTCCAGGGTGGTGAATACTGGAGGTGTTGAAAGCCTTGCCAGTTTTTGTCTGGTGCCGAAGGTCATTGAGACTTTTTTTTAGTAGTTACTCTTAATTTGTTTGCATGGAACCAGCTCAGCACATCATTAAAGTCTTGCTGGAGAGGGGCTTCCCCATCTAAGGTTGATGGGCAGGAGGTGTGGATGATCATGTCATCCGCATACATGTGGATGTAAGGGTTGTTGCATACAGGGGGAAGGTCATCAATGAATAGAGAGCAGAGGATTGGGCCAAGAATGGAACCTTGGGGGACCCCAGCAAGAACTGGAAAAGGGGAAGATTGAACATTCCCCACCTGTACAGACAGCATGTGAGGTAAGAGCTGAACCATTTTACAGCTGGAGCTCCAAAACCAGCAAAATACAGCTTATTTAGAAGGTGTGAGTGGGACACAGAATCAAAGTCCTTGGCCACATCAATGAATATGATGTGATCCTGATCCAACTCAGAGAGGACGGAGTCAGTGACACGCAATAAGGAGGAGTTTGTGGAGTGACATTTTCTAAAGCGGGATTGAACAGGTGAGAAACTATTGGCAGAGATAAGAAGCTCAGCATGCCTGGAGCAGACAATGGACTCCTGGAGTTTAACTGAAGGGAGGAGAAAAGATATAGGCTGGTAGTTACTGGAGGAGGAGGGGTCTCCACCTTTATGAAGGGGCAGGACTTTAGCAGCTTTCCAGGCTACTGAAACCATTCCAAATGAGAAGGAAAGATTCAGGAAGTGTGAGAGGTGGAAGGACAATGGCTGGTGTGAAGATATGGAGGAGTTTCAGGTCTAGGCCATCAGGACTGGTCTTGGCAGATTTTAGGAACTTTAGTGCACAATAGACTTCCTGAGGGGAAATGGGGGATGATGTGGTAGCCTCCAGTTGTGGTGGGCAGGAAGTGGTGGCCTCCAGGTGTGGTGGGTGGGAAGTGGTAGCCTCCAGGTGAGGTGGGTAGGAAATGATACCCTCCAGTTGAGGTGAGTGGGATGTGGTAGCCTCCAGGTGAGGCGGGTGAGAAGTGGTAGCCTCCAGGTGAGGCGAGTGGGAAGTGGTAGCCTCCAGGTAAGAGGGGGTCTTGGAGAGTCAATAGGGGCTGGAGAAGGGTGGTCAGGAAGAGCACACGTTAGGAAGAACTTATTGAAAATAGTCACGACAGAGGAGGGATCCGAGACTGGTGCACCATCCTCTATGAGGACGGGGGGGGGGGTGAAGGACTTTCCAGAATTTGAAGGTGAGTTGCGATTTGTAGGAAGGTGGTGACTGAAGTATTCACAGGAGTTCCTTAGTAATCTGTACACTTGAAGATTTATCAGTGAATGGGAGGATTTAAAATGAGCCCAAGCATGATTCCGTGATTTACACAAAGCTATAATGTTGGTTCTGACCCAGGGGTGATGAAAGTGTTTGACCCTGGCTTTTCTGAGGGGCATGAGAGTTCCAGACATGCATGAGAGTGCCTGTGAATAGACCAAGGACTAAATCAATGTCAAGGGCTGAGAAAACAGGGAACCAGTCAGAGTCAGAGAGGTCTTGTAGCAGGGCATTTGTTTCAAGTGCCCTGAGAGATCGGTACTAGATTTATTTAGGGACCAATTGGGGGGACGCATCTTTCTGACACAATAGGTCAGGCAGTGGTCACTGAACCAATCCAGAAGGGAGTGGTTTAGGGAGTGTGGGTTGAGTCAGATGGGTTCGGTTATTAAGGGAAAGGGAAAGGGAACATTGTTTAACCAGGAGTAACAAACTAAGCTGAAGCTTGTTTCCAGATGCAACCTGGGAGCACAAGGATGTTAAGTGACTTGCTCAGGATCACACAGTATGCACTCAGGTGGCTGTGGGATTCAAACTCAGGTCTCCAGATCTCCATCTCAGAGCCTTATCTCATATTAAATGGGTACGGTTAAGTGATTTGATTTTGTGTAGGGTAGATGTGGAGGTAGGGGCAGCCAGTTTAAACTAAGGTCCGTGAGTAGGATGAACTCACTCAAGATGGCGTAGGTGGCATCAAAGTGATGCAGATGGGCAGGGAAGTGAGAGAGAGCCTAAGGGAAGTATATAATACTCCAACCAAAAATTGGAAGAGTGGAAGGGAGGGTTCATTTGGCAATAATTAGTTGATGAGAGGAGGGGAGAGTTTCAAGCAGAGAGATGGAGCAGGAAAGGGACTGTCGAATGTACAGTGCTACTCTCCCACTGCATTTGCTTCTGTCTTGGCAGAAGCGATGGAGATCGGGGATAGTGAGGCAGGAGTCGGGGGCCTTGGAGGATAGCCAGGTTTTGGTGATACACAGGACACCGGGGGAATGCTGGTCAGTCCAGACGTTGACAGTATCAAGGGAGCAGGCTCCTGGCATTCAGATGGAAGATACTGACGTCTTTTGGTAAAGCAGATGGGGAGGAAGGGGAAGGTTGGCCGGGGTTGAGTTCAATGTCACCAGAGAGAAGCAGGAGGAAAAGAAGTAGGGAGTGTAGAGAGAGTCTCTTTTGCCCTTTATGATGGCAGGGAGAGAGGATGTGGAGGGAGAAAAAGTAAGGTGGCAGAATCAGTGAAGGGATTTAAGGTTAAACAAGGGGAAACACAGCACTCTAGCCATCTTGGTGTGCTCCCTCCACTCCTCCACCAAGCCCTCCTGGCGGTTCTGAGGGCCAGGCTGAAAACCCCGGGTGACTGTTCTTTCGAGGTGGCCAGCCCAGCCCTCTGGAACTTGCTACCAAAACCCTTGAGGGAGGCTCCGTCGCTGGAGGCATTCAAAAGGGGTCTAAAGAGCCATTTTTTTAATAAGGCAGTTTTATAAAGTTTTTAAAATGTGTTACCGTATTTATTGTATTAGATTTTTTAATGTTTTATTGTTATTTATACTGCCATGCCCTGTTTGATGTAATGGCACCCAGAGCCTCTTTGATTGGGTGCCACATACAAATAAACACTTACTTACTTACCCTAGATGGGGTATTAGCACGGATCAGGAGAAATTGCAGTTTTAAAAGTCTTGGATGCACTCACAATAAATTGCTAGATAACAGCAGTAGACGGAGGATAAGAATGCAACATGGCATAGGCTAACCTGGATTTACTGGCTATGATGGAACTACGGTGCCCTGAGCACCACAACTGGGACATAGCAATAGCGGGCTACTCTCTGTTTAGGAAAGACAGAGTGGGGAGGAGGGGTTGCATTATGAGAAGAAAGACATTAAAGCTATGGAGGTACAAGGGTACAAGGAGGAGGAGGAGGAGGAGGTGCTGGAAGTGATGTGGGTCATCCTGGAGAGAGGATCTGAGACTACTATCCATATCAGTGTAATGTACAGACCTCTAGCACAAGAGGAGGAGATGGACAGGGCACTAGAGGAAGCTAACATCAGGATGGCAAGTGAGGGGGGAAGTGCTGCTAGATGCAGACTTTAATCTGCCAGATGTGGAGTGGCATGCTCCGGCTGCAGCTTTGGCAAGGAGCAGGGCCATCCTTGATACCCTAAAAGGGTTTTTCCTCAGGTAGCCAGTCAAAGAAGCTACTAGG
This sequence comes from Neoceratodus forsteri, assembly GCA_016271365.2. NCBI lineage: Eukaryota > Metazoa > Chordata > Ceratodontiformes > Ceratodontidae > Neoceratodus > Neoceratodus forsteri. The sequence goes on along the minus strand of CM057457.1, from coordinate 386,634,494 downwards.
GACAGGACATTGTTTGAGCTGGTGCTTACAAAGAGGGGCAGCATTACAGACATCACAGTGGATAGTCCCCTAGGTTTCAAACCCTTTGGTTCTAGTGATCACCATATCAACATAAGGACAGGAGCAGAGACAAGCCACGTTAAGAATAATGCAGGGTATAATTAGGACAACAAACCTCTGCATGACAAACGTAAGAAAAGGCAGAAGGAAAAGACTATTATGGTTATTAAGGAGGTGGTGAATGTGGGTGATGTTCAAGAGGTAGAAAGATACAGGATACTGGAAGATCTCAGGGGGAGGTACTTGCTGCCCCACTGACAGCCTTGTTTAACAATTCACTGGAAACGAGCATGGTTCTGCAGGACTAGTGAAGGGATAATGTGGTTCCTTTAGATCGATGGTTGCAGGGAAAAGGCTAGCAACTATAGGTTGGTCTGTTTAACATCCATGGCTGGGAAACTAATGAAAACACTACCACAACAAACACAGGTGGAGTATTTAGAGTCCAAAGGGCTGCAGGACCTTAGACAGCAAGATTCACGGAAGAAGTATGTCATGCCGAAATAATCTGGTAGATTTCGTTGACTGGGTTACCGGAGAAATTGACCAGGGGAGGGCAGTGGATGTGGTTTATCTGGACTTGAGCAAGGTCTTTGACACTGTGCTGCACAGGCAGCTGATAAAGAAAGTGGCAGCCTAGGAAGTGGATTTCAAAGTGGCAAATTGGGTTAGAAACTGGTTAATGGATAGAAGATAAGATGGTAATGGCTAATGACACTCACTCTAAGGATAGCAGAGTGACCAGTGGGGTACCACAGGGTTCCGTTCTTGGACCAGTCCTCTTCAATGTCTTCATAGGGGAAACTGCAGAGCAACTGTAGGGGAAGGGATGCCTTTTTGCAGATGACACGGAAATTTGTAAAAGGGTGGACACTCAGGAGGAGGTCGAGAAAATGCACAGAGATCTTGGGAAACTTGAGGAGAAGTCCAAGACATGGCAGTCGAGGTTCTGTGTCAAAAAGTGCAAAATCATCTACCTAGGACAAAGGAATCCTGGTGGTGAGCACGGGATGGGGGGGGTACTCATAGTTACTAGACAGAAAAGGAACCTAGAGGTTAATATACCAAAGGACCTCAAGTTGGCAGCACAAAGCGGTAATGCTACTGAAATGCTGGTTTGCATAGAGAGGGATATTTTCAGCAGGGGAAAGGAGGTGATGCTGCCATTATATCGCTCCCTGGTACACCCTCAGATGGAGTACTGTGTCCAGTTTCAGTAATCATACCTCAGAAAGGACACAGATGGTGTGGAGGTTGTCTAGAAGAAGGCAACTCAAATGATGCAGGGTTTGCATGGGAAGCTGGATGGGGTGAGGATGAGAGATCTCAACAATACCCTGGGAGAAGAGAGAGAAACAGAACGTGAGAGATATCACGTGATAAAGACCTACAAGTACTTCACAGGGATGAACAGGGTTCAGATAGAAGTCTCCTTGAAGTAAGAATGACCTCCAGGGTCAGTGGCATGTAGTAAAGCTGGAGGAGAAGTTCAGGACAGATGTGGGGAAATATTTCTTCACAGAATGGGTGGTAGATGCCTGGAACAGACTGCCAACAGAAGTGGTGGAGGCTAAAATGGTGGGGGAGAGTTCTCGCGTGCATGGGATAGACATACGGATATATTAGAAAAGAGGCAAGGAGGGTTGAGGGTCACCGGAGACCAGATAGGGTATCAGAAGTTGGAAGAGGTAGGCAACACTTGGGCAGGCTCTGGTAGGCCAAGCGGTCCTTTTCTGCCAACAAAGACAAATCCTTTTGGTATCACAAGCAGGTACAGAAAAAAGGGGGATGGGGAGATTAGATCAGGACAGGATTATCTCCACTCTAAAAGGCAAAGGACAGAGACAACTAAAGAATCTATGGTACCAGACAGACATTACAAAATCAGGGCAGGATTAAAGGGAACAAGTCATCTACAGAGGACTCCACACTGAAATGTGGGTCTGGTCCCAGTGCACACTTTGTATAGAAAAACATTTTGGTTCAAATTACTGTTTACTGTATTACAGTAGATTGTGTCAAACTAATTTTGCTTACTTCTAGGCTGACATCTTCTTTTACTACAAATCCCAGAATCCCCTGCAACTGAAATCAGACCAGTAGGCAGCAGTGAGAGATTCTGTAACCTGCAGTGCATGTTAGAGTTTACATAAGCTCTCATCTTTTGTTTGCTGGTCATGCTGTCCTCCCTGGGCTACGTTTAGCCACTCAGGACGATACTTAGCCCCTGGAGGAAAGCAGACTCAGAAGATATTTGATCAGAGATTATAAAAGTTCTAACACAGACTGCAGGCTATAGAATCTCCCACTGCTGCCTATTCCTCTGACGTCTGCTGCAGGGGATTCTGAGATTTGTAGTAGAAGAATACGTTAGCCTAGAACTAAGCAAATTTAGCCTGATACAATCTAGTAAACCAGAATGTTTTTGCACACAAAGTGCGCCATACGACCAGCCCCACACTTGAGTGTGGGTCCCTTTGTGCTGACAATTCCCTTTAACTCCACGTTAAATGGTGGTGTTCATGGACAGCTAAGAAATCTTTAGTACCAGGCAGAGTCAATGAAGAGATACAAAGATAGAGTCTACGAAATCAGGGCTGGATTAACACAGCTCTAAATGGTGAAGTGGAAGATAGCTCAGGAAGCTATGGTACCAGGTGGAGATTACAAATCACGATAGAATTAACACAGTTCTAAATGGTGGAGTACAGGGATAGCTATGGAATATACAGTATTGGACAGAGTTTACAAAATCAGGGTGGGATTAAAGATGAACAGTCACCACCAAGGGCCCAAACTGAAGTGTAGGGCTAATTCCATGCAAAGAAAAAAAAAATTGGTTAAGTTACCATTTACTGTAGTATAGAAGACTGTATCAGACTAATTATGCTTAGCTCTAGGCTGACATCTTCTTTTACTACAAATCCTAGACTCCCCTGCAGATGAAATCAGAGCAGTAGGCAGCAGTAAGAGATTCAATCACAGAACTTGAAAGATAGACTAGAATGGCAACGCCCCCTTCTGAGGCACGTAAAGAACACCGCCATCTTCTGGATGGCAAAAACACTGTGCCTCAGGGGTGTTGCCGCTGGGCTGAATAAGGTTTTCACAGCTGTGCGTGTAGCTGTGTTTCCCCAAAAGAAACTACATGTAGGCCATATTCCTGCTTTCTAGGCCTCCAATCGGGACCAGAGAGCACTCCCAGTACCGCATCATTGGCTTAGTGCAGTTAAAATCAGCATCTATTGTTCGCATCCCAGCTGACCCTCTTCGTAACTGCTGAACGAGCTGGGAGCACAAAACAAGCCTTTAATTACACTGACAATGAGGGTGCTGAGCTGCGGGGGGTGGGGGGTGTTGAATGAGCTGTAGGAAGGGGTCTTGCTGCAAGGATGGAGTGGACTGGTCCCACACACTAACTGTCTCTGTATGAGTGATGACCCTAATTTATCCACAACCCTCTCCCCAACTCAAATTAGGCCAGAGGAGAACACAGTCAACTGGGGGCAGGTGTTTCATCTGGGAGGGGGATGAATGTCCATGTAAAAGATGCTATCCACACAAAACATGCTGTGAACTCAAGACTTTGAACCACAAAATTAATTATTTCATTTTTCTTGGACCCTCCCTCCCCACATCAACTCTAATCCCCCATTGTATTGGTCAGGGCAGATGCTCAGCTTAGCAAAGAATGATGCTCACCCTTGGGAGAGAGGAGTCAGTTAGGATGGTTTGTAGTTACAGGAAGGAAGGAATGGTGGTAAAGTTGCTGGGAGGGGATAGAGTGTTCCAGCCAGGAGGTTGGGCATCTGGTCTGTTGGCAGGAAAGGTTGTATAGGTTGAGAGTCCTGCTGTACAGAGGTTGTCAGTTATGGAGGATGCAGGTTGGGAGGGGGCTGCATTGGGCCAGGGCCAGATGCTTTCGGTTTAGGAGAGTGTGGTCAGCTGGAAGGGAAGTGTTCTAGCTGTGTGGAGAGTGACTGACATGGTGTCGTGACTGGTCCATTGGTGTGATATGTGGTCTAGAATGGGGCATCCAGCTGCAGAGAGGTCCGGGCTGTGGTATGATCCAGGGAGGGTAATCAGCTTTGTAAAGGCTGGTTTGGGGAGAAAGGTTGGTACAGTTACAGGGATGATGCAGGGATGTGTTCTAACTGTAGGGAGGCTGTCAACAAGGTGAATGGTCCATAGGTGTTGAGTGGTCTGTGGGAATTTGTCTAGGGGGTAGAGGCTGGTCTGAGTGCTAGAGGGTGATTCAGTGCATGCACATTTCTACACAAACTCATTATCTTGTAGCACACTCAATCCCCCACATTCACTGCTATCAGTATGCAGTGCAGCATGCAGTGCAAAGTGTCTTACTACCACTGCACATTGGCATATGTGATGGCACCACTGCGCCGTACCATTCACAGTGCCTCCACTGTGTGGTGCAATGTACACTCCTGACTATGTGTTGTACCTTGTGTACTGCCAACACCACCCAGTACGACTGTTACCACACAGTGCTATGTACACCACCATCAGTATGCACTGCCACATGCACTGCCACCAGTTCGCTGTTCCAGACACACACACACACACACACACACACACACCCACCACAGCACTGTACAATGCGCAATGCTGCCACTGCATTGTGCCATGAGCACTGCGGACATTATGCTTTGCCACGAACACTGCTGTCATTGTGTGTTGCCATGTGAACTGCGCCATGTGCGTTGGTGACACACACAGCACTGTGTCGTGTGCACTGCCGACACTGCACTATGCCACATGTACTGCTGGTTCTGCACTATGCCATGTGCACTGCTGACACACACAGCATTGTGTCATGTGCACTGACAACACTGCACTATGCTACATGCACTGCTGACTCTGCACTGTGCCACATGCGCTGCTGACACCTTATTGGCCGTTTGTGTTATTTAGTTTTATCTGGTTGATCCTGCCATCCCTACTGTCCAACATTTTGAAACAAGCACTTCTAGGGGCACATCCTGGAATCTCACACAGCTAACATTGGACCTGGGAATCATCCACGTCAGAGTGTACTGTAAATATTAATAATAACTGTACTAGCTAGTCAAAGCTCAGCTGTGTGAGTTCCTAATCAGTTTGCCTTGCCAAATGTTACTATTGACTACACAGTCTATACTTAGCCTAGGGATGTCTCCGAGATCTGTAACTCCTGGAGTGGAGCTATTAATAGCTACAATACAGTTCTGCCATCAGCCGTGGAAGGTACTGGGATGTATTCCTAGAGGCTCTTGCTACAAAATGTCTTTTGGGAGGGACAGCAGGATCAACCAGATAAAACAAAATACAAAAGGCAAATAAGGTAAAATGTTTAACTTTGGTGTAAGAAGCTTAATCAGGGAGTAGACCACACTGAGAGTTAGGTGGCAGCACAGCCAGGGGCACACTCAATGGGAAGAACTGCCGCGGGATATTCTGGTACGTATGACTGCCACAGCACGCATGCATGCTTGCACCAGCACACGCAGCACCCCTGAGGAGAAACCCTGGAGAGATCTACTGCTGCTGGGTCCCACCAACCAGATGCTGCTCTTATGCCAGACTGGATCATCAGGTTGAGGGGGAAGGACACACTGTAATCCTGCTTCCACCACTGCGGACCACCTACAGCAGCCACAGCACTCGAGGAAATGAAAATGGCCACCGACTACGGGTGTGGGGGGCTACCAAGAAGATGCAAAGCTTAGTTGGGGTGGCTGGTCCATTGGTCCATACATCCAAACAATCCTATTTTACCCCTTAAACTGCTCTGTCTCTCATGGAAAAGGAACTACCACACAGAGAAGATGCTGTGAACTCACACTTCAAAGCAAAACACATAATGCCGTATGGCATGAAAGCAACATTTAACTTGCACAAAGGCATAGGTTTCCATAGTGTTCAAAGTTTGTATCTTCATGTCTGAAGATGGCTAACATTTTTCCTGCATTTGGATGTCAGTGTCTCATATAGATTTCATTAGGTTGAGAAGAGTACGGGGACTACAGCGGAGAAGGGTGGTCTGGGGATGGGGTTACAGCTGCTGGGAAGGTTGTCTGGCGGGGTGGGTATGGTCAACATGGAAACTAGGACCAACTCCCCAGAAGGATGGCCATCTGGGGAATGGAGGGGGTCCAACTCCAGCGAGGTAGGCCTGGGAGTTTGCTACACCGGAAGTAATGCTGTTGTGTGCAAGGCCACTACCAACCATGATCTCAGGCTCCTGAGTTCCACCACCAACCCCTGTCCTCAGGATTCTCAGTCTCCATGGCCATGTCCCCAGGTTCAAAGACACAGTCAGTACAGCATGCTCCTTAACCCATCTCTTGTTCATGTCCTCCAGTTCCCAAATTCCATCGCTCTCAAGCCATGGCAGCATCAAGAGTTCCCACCACCACCAGTCCTGGTGGCAGGCTGTGGGCCATTCCACCAGCCCTAGCCTCAGGCTTTAGCTCCTGTAGCCATTATCCTGAGGCCTGGAGCCTCCATTCTGGTAGCAGCGCTCCTGATCCCACCCAGGGCTTTTCCCTGGGGGGCCCCAAAACATTGAGGCCATGGCTTTGGAGTAGGGGCCAAGGATAGTGTTTGGGGGGGGGTGAAAGCATGCAGCCAGCGCTGGGTGCTGCCATGGTTAAGGAGTCTTTTGTTTTGTTTTTGTATTGGTCTTATTTTTATTTTATAATATTTATTTTGTATTGGGAGCCTGTCACATGGGATGGGGGGGGATTAGGCATAGGACCCTGATGCAAGGCAGGGGAATGGAGCACCTGCCAAGGGAAGAGTAAGAGAACCACATCCTGTATATCTTATAGACCTTTAAGCAGACAGTCCTACATCAGTCATCCTTGTCTCTTGAATACCAGCTCAGCAGGATATTAAAATGTTTTCAGTGGTGGTAAACAGCTTCCCAAGCAGAACTGTTTACTGCTGCCCAAAAAGGCACTAAGCCCCTGCCCCACAAAGGTGAGGGGGGGCTGTGGCCACCTGCCCCATTTGCCCAGTCCCTATCATGGTGCAGTACCCTGTTGGTCCAGTGCTCCTCCCAAACAGCCCCTTTCTTACCCACCAACTCACATCCCAAAATGCTGCCCTAACCCCCTTTCCCTAGCGTTTAGCACTCTGGACAGCTAGGTACCAGGACTGGCACAGGCCTCTTCTCAGCTCATAGAAGGCCACCATATGAGCCTGCTGTACTGTTTTTTTTTTTCTGTTCTCCCACAACCAACACTACCACCCCTCGAGGCTCGGTCATGCAATGGTTTAAGGCTTATCAGGCTCGCTCCAGTGAGTGGTCACATTGGCGCCACAGGCACCACATCTGCACTGCATGGGATGTGTCACTGCACTAGCTCCAGGCCGCTATCAGGAGTCAGACTTTTACAAACATCCACACCTACCCACCCCAGAGTAGGAGAGCAGTCCATTGGATGCACGTCTTCCTCCCCCAAGCCAACCCTTGGATGCCCCTTTCTCTTTCATGAACCCATGTGGTAGGTACCACAAGCAATACTGTCCCCACTGAACTGTGCACCTATGCTTCTCTAGCCTGTGAAAAAAACATAGAAAATGCTGGACCATGCGAAAAAATTAGAATTGGTCTTTCATCGGGGCTATCAATAGTAAAAACATTATAAACTCTCAGATACTGCAGTTCCACTGTGCTATTATGGATAAAATCAGGACCAAAATTGCAAGCAAGATACTGCATTTCTACTGTCATGTGTATCCTCCATCTATTATAGCTACAGGTTACCATGCTACCTCCAAAGAAATGGGAAGCATATTGAGGGACACCCCCCATCCCTCCCAAAGGTCCCAATCCCTGACAGCCCCCCCCAGAGTGTCATTACTGGGCACAATGAATCAAGATACAGATATACATATAATAGATACATAATTTATTTATTTCCTGTCATCTGCATCAAGATAGACAGATATTAAAACACATACTATAGATATATCATTAGTTAACTGTCATCATTCAATTATCCTGAAGACAGATAATACACAGTTGCAGCAACTCACATACTGTGATCACAGCATGAATACTATTTATTAAAATCAAAAAGCTCTAACAGTGAAGTCAAAGTTGCCATAGTGATGTACAGTGAAATAACTTGTATCAATAGGTCATAGAAATGCATACAAGACATTTTTTTCAATAAAATTAATGTGTTTTTTGTTTCTGTTTATCCCCTCAGACCTGGCACTGTCACCAGACTAACACCTTGGTTAAGGCAGTCTCGGAGGGATGCCCCATCGCACACTATTGGGAGCCCAGGCGGTGACGGTGTGAAATGAGCAGTCTGCTACCTTCTTCTAGCCACCCCCCACCCCCTCCTCCAATGCACCATCAAATCTCATGGTCCCTCACGAGGTCCTGCTCCACCAGAGCGAGGGCTCATCGACGCACTTGTTGGTGTCCCGCTGAATAGTATTTTTCTTACTATATGTCCCCACCCCACATAAAGGCGTGATGTGCATAACGCACAGCCAGTACTGATATCTGTACACTCAGCCCCGAACAAGGTGTGGACATGCCAAACCTCAACAGCCGTTAGAGATTGCCATGTAACAAGCTGAGGCACCCCCATCACTGAAGGCGAAAGTGGTCCTATGGACGCCAAGACTCCCCTCTGGCCAACCCTCCAGCAACTCGAAGTTAACGCTCCAAACCCGGATCGCAGGTGTATATGTTTTTATTAAAGTTGGTGACACATTCAGGAGAACATATAACAAATGTAGTATTTGGACACAGTCCAGCTTGTATTTCCATTAGTTTTATGTTCCTCCCCATTATTTATTACTTAGGTTATTTGCATGAAAACAAGGGTCTCTGCTCCTGGGAATTAATCTATTCCTGCTGCTATTTTCTCCTGCCTGAAGTCCTAGAGCACTGCTTGTGACCTCACAGTTACTTCCATAGCAGCAGCCTGTGATGTCACAGCAGAGGATTATGACTAGTGTTGCTCGGATAGTGCCGATGGATCTGCCAGTGATCTGGGCTAGTGGCACTAATACAAGTGGGATCAGCCTGGAATCCAGCTGAATATGGAGCGAACATCCTGGGTTGTATCCTGTGTTATCTGGTGCTGGATTGAGGATCCAACCCCGGATCCCTGGATCCAGCCACCGGATAGTGAGATCAACAGCTGGATCCACAGGCAGATAGAGGTGAGCATCTGGCAGATCCACTATTCTGCCATAAAGGGCAGGGCATTTTGTGGATCCGGATTGGTGCAGATCCATCAAGGCACCACTAGTTATGACTTGCAGTAAGGAGTAAGCTAAAAGCAGATGAACTCAAAATGAACTCTAAAGGACAAAGATCATACAATCATACATTTCCTTAATGGAATGCAAGCAGAGTGTACCCTAATTATTACGTTTTAAAAAACTTTGCTTTGAGGCATCAGAAGCTCTTTAATAACTCAGTACTCACAAAAGCATAGAGACAGCAGTGTTGAGTGCTGCGCTTCCAGTACGTTTTGCCATCCACAACGTGGCACCACGTTCAACACACTCTCGCTAGGCATCGCTGAGGGGCATTGCCATTCTAGTCTTTCTTTTGTGTTCTGTGCTTAGGGAAGATTGCTCCCCTGCAAGCTAATCTGTGGCCAACTTCACAGCGCCACATCAGCTCCAGCTACCCTTCCTCCAAGGACCCACATGCTCACATGCTTTCTGGCACTGGTCATGCACCCTCACATGTGCAGTGTGCAAATCTACCAATTAGAGATTTCAGAGAGGTAGGGTAAATGGAAAGCAAGTGGAGCTAAGACTAACTCAGATCAGTTCACAGGGTGCACTGTGATTTATTATCAAGTTTTGAGCTTTGTGCTCACAGAACTTGGAGAAAGATAACTGAAAAAGTTAAATTATACTTAAACCCCTAATTGTGTGATTTTACAGCAACAGGCACAATGACAGCCTTTTGTGCCGTTTCCCTTTAAATAAAGAAAAGCTGAGCACCCTCCACACAGACATGAAACTTTGTCGGCAGAGAAAAGAACCTGGTCCACCCAGTCTATGGTGCCTAGTCAACATCACGACTCATATCTTGCCCCTCCCCATTGTAGTATATCAACTATGTTTATTTCACCCATGCAAGCTTTAATCAGTCTAACCTCCACCTCTCTCAGTTGGGCGTCTGTTCCAGACTTTACCACCCTTTCAGTGAATAATGTTTCCTCACATCTCTCGAACTCCCCCAGCTTCGCCACATGCTACCTGATCTTGGTACTGGTCCTCATTTGAAAGTGACTCCCTATCTGCATGCACCTGTTAACCCTTGTGAGGAACTTCTAGGCCTCAACCATGTCACCCCTCTCTCTCTTTCATGGTGTACATGTTGAGACCCTCCCGAACCACTCCACAACCCTGAATCTGCATCCTCCCAGACAATACCTCCTCCTGTAGCTGGACCCGCCACCTATCACCTCCCACCCAGTCGCAAGCAGTCTAGCCCACAGCAGGAAGACATCCCCCCCACCTGGACACACTCCCTGCAGCTGGACCACCTTCAATACCCAACCAATATCCCTAGGCTGAACACACTTGAGACCTCAGCCCCACCCATCCCCTGGACTAGCCTCCCCAAATGACCACTTACCAGAACAGTCTCTCCCCAGATGACCACACTCTGTGCCAGATCCCTCCCTTCCTGCACACAGGACCAGCCCCCCATGACAAATCTCTGCATACCACACAGGCCCAGAAATCACACTCCACAACTTTACTGTACAGAGAGTGCAAGGTGTTTGCAGAGGATTATCTATATAAATCCGATTAAATCTCCAGTACACAGCACAAAAAATTGCTAGGGCTCATTATTGGGCAAAGTTGGACATTTAAATGTATATAAAACAATACAATACATATAAATGGGCACTTTATTTATTCAATAGTATAAAAACCACAGCAACTGCATACCCTAGTCCAATCATAGTATAGCTCCGCCTTATACAGGTCCCAAAACCTTTTATTATGCAGCGAATACATGACTCTGTAATGTCCACTGCAAGCTCTTGCCCTGCCTAAAAAACTACTGCAAATGCAAGACTGTTGTTTCTTAATTGTTGTGCCTTTTATTTCCAGTTCAAGTGCTTGCAGCACACATTACTATATTGAGCACGAGCTAGCTGCTGAGCACAGGTTACAATCCACAGCATGGCACTGTACAATGTACTCACATTAGGCACCATCGAGGGCTTTACCATTCTAGTTTTATTTCAAATTCTGTGGTTCAATAATACAATAGCATTGAAATAATATACAAGCTCTGATCTTGTGTTTATGGCTCACACTGTCCTCCTGGGCTATGTACAGCAACAGAGGGACTGCACGTAGCACTGGAGGAAAGCAGACCTGGAAAACATCGGATTCAGATTATATAAGCTCAGCGTACACTGGCTATTGAGTCTCACACTGCTGCCTACTGCTCTGGAGGTCAGCTGCAGAGGCTTCTGGGATCTGTAGTAAAAAAGATTTAGCCTAGAACTAAGCAAAATTAAAGTGTTACAATCTACTATACTACAGGGAACAGTAAGTACCAAGTTAACAGCGTTCTACCATACATTATATGCATTATAATAATGTTCATTCTTCTATATAATATATCTTGCCTTTTTGTAAAATTTTCACCTATTTATTAGCTTCATAATTCTGATTATCCTTGTCTTGCTGCTTTACATAGTTTATTCTACCTTTGTAACCTCCAGCAGGAACAGCACTAGAAGGGCACAAAGGGAAAAGCCAGCCCGAGGAAGACCCATTTCCCGTGTCAGTGGGTCCCCACTGGTGCACTGTGCGACAATAGATGAAGATGGAAAGTCAACAACGGAAAGTAATTTTACTTGACAAGTTTAAGCTTCTGTACTGGTAAATATATACTTTACAGTTAGGTTTGACCCAGTTGTCCTCATTTCGACCCACTTTTTCAGTGGGTCAATTTATAACATCCTAAAATACCAACAGAATAACCTAATGGTCTCTCCAGATCTAGATTTCAGCACCCACTGAGGGCTGATTTGGTGACTCCCATAGGTTATACTGTTCCCAGTCAGATATTCCACTGTAATGGACCTAGTCAGTTACCCACCCCTACCTATCCCATCCCTCTTAAACCCGTCACTCCACCTCTATATCGCTCCTTGGCCAATGCATTCCCATAATACACCTTTCAGTAAATAACATCTCCTCTCTCCTCAGGCCTGCCCTTCCAGCTTACACCCGTGACCTCCTGTTGCCCAACCTCTTCCTTTGGGCACCACACCGGACTCTTCATTGATCCAATTATGTACTTAAACCTCTATATCATACCCGTCCCTCCCTCTAAGGTGTACATGTCAAACTCATAGAGCCTCCTCATAGGTCCTCTCCACCAGGCTCAGATAATTTGACTGCCTCCTTTGGACCCTCTGGGGTGCAATGACCCTCTTTAAATGGTCTCAAAACTGCACACAATACTCGGTGTGGCCTAGCAAGCAGCTGTACAGTGGAACACTTCACCTTTCTGGTATAACCTGGGGATGCATCCCAACATCCTATTTGCCTTACTGCTGCCTCTCAGGTCTCTAAGTTGTCATTTGACTCTACCACTACCCCAGGTCCTCTCACCTCAGGGACTTGAATCACGTGTCCTCCAGGTATACCTGTGGTTTCTGACTCCAGGTGCAGAACACTTACACATGAATTTAGTTTCATTTCCCGACCACCTTTCCAGAGCTCAGGTCTCCTGCGGCCACCTCCTTTCTCCATCACTGCACCCAGCTTTGAGTCATCTGCAAAATTCATCACTCTGATCCCTCCTGATTTCTGAGATAAGGCACAGACAGGGTAGCCAACACTGACCCTGAGGAACCGCATAGCAACCCAGCAGGATGAGGCGAATCCTCCAACCACCCTTCCACATGCGCTCAAGGCCATTTCCTATCCATCTGGCAACTGTCTCCACCCTAATTTCTTCAGCACAGCCAAGGCAAGTACGGCACCGACAAACACCTTACAAAGTCCAGAAAGAGGACATCCACTGGCCTACCCTGGCAGGCCTCATCACCCAGTCATAGAATTCAACAAGTTTGTCAGCACGATCTTCCGTGACAAAACATGCTGCCTATCATCCAAGTACCCAGTTTGCTCCAGTACCCCTAGCCTTTCCTTGACAATACCTCCATCCTTGCCAGCTACGATGTAAGGCTAGCAGACCCACAGCTTTCTGCCCCCTTGATCTCCTCTTGTGGATCAACGACATGGGCCAGTCTTGATACCTGATCCTCAGAGATGCTGAAAAGCTCCATAGAGGACTGCCGGACATCCGCCAGTTCCTCAGCACTCTAGGTGTATCTCATCTGGTCAGGTGCTTTCTCCATCTAACAGAAACTGGGGGCTTCCTTATTCTCTGGGATTTCAGCCTCCGTCCTCCCCTTTTCACCCTACCTGCTGGACCCCTTGTCTGTAGGCGCCCCTCTCAACCCATCAAGACTGGTCTGTGCGGTCCCACCTCTTGCTCTGGTTTAGCTCCTTACAAGACATAGCCCCTCTCGGTAAAACTGAGAAAAAGTACTCATTTAGGACTTCTGCCTGTTTGACCATTGAAACCCTAGCACTGTCCTGCCTCAGATCATACCTGTAAATAGGCATTTTGTCTAGTAGAGCACCTGGTAACCAAAGCTAAAACACATAACAAGTGGTACCAGCCTACACTTGACTGTTGGGCCCTCTGTACCAGTGTTCCTTTAACTTATCTCTAAGTGATGAAGCAGGCGACTAAGCAATCTAAATACCCTAAATGGCGCTATCCACAGGCAACTACCTCTACCTGCTGGCTGCAACAGGTTAAAGGAGCCTAGGTTCTGTGGGTGCCTCACCCAGAGGCAGGGCTAGTAGTGGTCAAATAACTAGGCACAACCCTCTGGGACACATAACCAACTCTTTCTCTTCTGATGGCTGGGCAATATACAATAATCTTTCACAGGACCCTTGTACACCATACAAGTACCCATGTTTGCACTCACCACAGGGCTGGTTCTCTGGTTCGACCCTGGGGACCCCTGTAAAACAAGGTTGCACAGCAATAGCAACAGTACATACTCTTAACAAACTGGAACCATAGTGGTTAAAAAAAGTCAGATCTGATTTATTCAGGGACTTGAACAGAGGTAATCAGGTGTTAAAAAGGCCATATTAATCAACAGTTATACCTGCGCTTTAAGTCCCACAGTCCCTCTGGAGACCCAGGTAGGAAGCGATGGGCTAGCCAGAATGTTGCAATAGTTGGGCCCTGTGATGGAAGAAGCAACATGCAACACACATATTTACAATCCGGGCGGGCTCAGTTCATGAAGGAAAAACAACAGACAATAGATGATACACTTTGATTTGGTTGTTGCGAGGAGCACCCAATATTCTCATGATACCAATACTGGACACGGCAACACAGAATGGACTGCAGGTTGTTGAGCTGGTGCCAGGAGGGCCCGTGAATCACCAAGGCATCATCCTGTTCAGTGTTGAGCAGGACTGATCTCAGGCAGGTCTCTCATCGATGGCTTTCTCTGTACAGTGGTGGTTGGGCTGGGCCAGTGTGGAGGCCCAGGCCCAATGGAGTGATTTGGATTCAGTCTGTGGGAATGGATGCAGCTGCAAGCAGAATACAGGTCAAACCACAGTGCAGAACCATCGCAACCCCTAACCCACACAGCACATTTACATGAAAATTCTAATGCAGCTTCCAGCAAGCAGAACCAACTCAGACCATAGTGAGAACCAAATCAAACCACTTAAGCACAATACATTCACATGTAAGGAAATTCCACTGTACCAGGCAAAACGACTGGTTCAGTATCTACACAATCAGGGGTTCAGGGTGGCTGGAGGTCAGACAGGCCAATCTCATTCAGCAAATCTTCATCTTCATAACAGTGAGCCGATTAAATTCAGTAGCTTACTTCACCCCAAGTTGATTCAGTCAAAAAGACAAAGTCCTCTCAGGAAGCAGGCAGGCCAAACTCGGACCTTCCACAGTTCTCCTCGCCAAATCAATATGGTTGCTGCTCGAACTACCATAGCTGTTACTTCTTCCGTCCCAACAGATCTCAAACCAGCTGCAAGCAACAGAATTTCCCAGATCCAAAGGTTCGGTTGGCTGATCTGTCTGTCAGTCACAACGGGCTCCCCTCCGGGTTATTTTAGGTGAAAATTGCAAACTATCATTTCTAAGTTTGGACCCACTACCCTGTAGGCAGGCTCCATTTTAGCGTCCCAACAGTACTATTTGGCCCATTCTGACAGTCCCAGCCAAGTTGCAGGAAACAGAACAGTCATGCTGCACAGGCAAATTAGAACAAACTGCAATAGTATTACTACTCTGATCAGCAAACAAGCATCTTTAAACAGAGCTACCTTTTAGATTAAGACTGTCAGGCGCAAAAAAAGAGAGACAGTACGGAGCTATACAGGCACTCTCTGGGCAATACATTTAATCTACTAAAGCATGAAGTACCGGCCTGGCAGTGAGCATTAGGCAAGCTCAAGGAAGACTTTTCAGGAACCTCATTTGTGGGGGTTACATAGTACCAGACAAGATTACAATATCAGTGGTATATTAACTCAGATCTAAATGGCGAAGTAGAGACAGCTATGGAATATGGAGATAGATGGAATTACAAAATCAGGGCAGGACTGATTTATCTGTCAAGTGTTGATTGCAAGACACCTAAAGCATGCATGGTACTTGGAGGAAAGATTACAAATCAAGGTAGAATTATCTCAGCTGTAAGACAGACTGAGGACAGTAGTGTTGCACCGGATAGTGCTGGTATCCATGGATCAAGCAAATAGATCCGATGGTTGGATCCATCAGATACAGCAGATCAATGGGATACTCACAGTGGATCCTGGGGTGAACCCTTGGTTGGATGTCTATGCTATCTGAGCTATCGATATCAACCAATGATGGTGGTCTATACAGATTTGTAGATACTATCACAACACCACAACTAAGGAATGTATGGTACAGGCAATGATTACAAATCACACAAATTATATCAACTATAAATGGTGGAGTGGAGATAAATGATGAATGTAGAGAATAGCAGCAGAAGACACCAGGAGAAAGGACAGCTGTGACTGAACTTCTCTGCTGGGACTAAAAAGAAAAACTTTTGCTTGGACCTTTAATTTAGGGTAAAAAACTACAAAACGAAAAAAAAGTGTGTGTTGGGTTAACAATGAACTGAATGAATCTGAGCTATCGGTGTAAATCTTAGGTGACTGAAGGACAACTGCTGTGAGGTTAATTACTTGTGAAAGATCTGGTAGTAGGGGGTAAACAGCTAAAAGAGCTACATTAAGACTACCTTGATTCTGCTATAGCTTGAGAAGACACCAGGAAAAGACTGCTGTGTGACTGAACTTCTCTGCTGGGACTATACGCCTCCTTCCCTCCTATCCAATAGTTCTACTTTTATAAGCACAGGTTTGACGGACAACAAGACTTCATTTAGGGGCAGGAGTAGTGATCACAGAAACACCAAGGACCCATCATCCAGAAGGCAGAGTAGCTCTCCAGCTAGCTGCTGGAGGTCTGCCTCTGAGCAAGTAGTGGTCTACTGAAATATAGGATATTCTTGTCAGAACTGGACAATCAGAACTTAAAGGGCACATAGGCAGAAAGTAAGGAAAAAACAGAGGAAGAGTAAGTTGCAAACAGTTAAGAGGAAAGAAACACGATTGGAGTGGTGCAGTGCAGTGGCTGTGGAGCAGCAGTCTTCCGGGGAGATGTTCAGGAGGGTGCGGTGTTGTCCGATGCAGGCACCTCTCTGGGCTGAGGAAGGAGTTTTGCTCATCTCCAGGCTGGTTGGCCAGGATTTGTGGGACCTCCTCTTCCATCCAGGGACCACCAGTGCCACTGCTGTTGCCTCAGAGGTTGCCAAAGAAAGAGCAGCGGTTGGACCACAGTGGGCTCAAGGAGGGTGGGAGGTGAGGAGAACACAGGTGCATCCCTCCAGTTGTACCTCCACAATTCATATACCACTCTGACAAAGTTTGGTTCCTCTATGGAGGCACCCACAGTGGAGACCAAGGAGGATGATGGGAACCTCACAAAGGAGACCCACAGGAGGGTGGCAGGGGACCCTGCAGGGAGAAACAACCCTGGTGGGGACTCATTGTTAGGAAGGTAGAACTGGGGAGGAAGGGAGAGGGGTAAGGTGCCTGGGCGCCATGACTTGGAGGACAGGAAGAATCCTCAGGACTGCCAGAGCAGCTGCACAGGGAGGAGCTGGATGTCATCGTCCACCTAGGGACAAATGACCTGGCTAGAAAGGGATTAAGAAGTGCAGGAAGAGTTTGTGGAATTGGGAGGGGCCTTGGTCAAGTAGCACATGCGGTAACCTTCTCGGAGGTGCTACCCATCTATGGCAGGAGAGGCTAGGGTGTTCTACCATGAGTTCAATCAGTGGTTGAAAAACTGGTGTGGAGCTCAGGATTTAGGCTTCATTGGGGACTGGGGGTCCACCTGGAGTGATACAAGCCTGTACTGGCATGATGGGCTGCATCTGTCCAGGAGGGAACCAGGATCCTAGGTGATAGGTTTAAATGCTTTATTGGCAAGCTTTTAAACTAGCCAAGGAGGAGGCACTGGAAGAGGAAGGAAATCCTAACCCCCAAATAATCAAGGTGATAAGTCAGCCAAACACCAACATAGGTGTCGATAGGGAGAAGGGCAGGGTAAATGGAGAAAGTGACAAAGCAAGAAGGACAGGGGATGGGCCAAAGGAGTAAGGCCAACAGGAAATGGAGGTAAGAGTACCAATGCTCGTAGTCTGGGCAACAAGCTCCCTAAGGCTGGTGGCCTTAATGGAAGAGGACTGGATATTGTAGCAGTCACAGAAACATGGTACAGAGAACCATGACTGGGATGTTAACATACCAGGGTACATAACCTAGGAGAGACAGGCAGGGAGAACAGGGGATGAGCAGCTCTCTATGTAAAGGAAGGATAAAAGCAATTGAACAAAAGAGTAAACAGGAACAGAGAAGCACTGTGGGTCACCTGGAGACTGGAAGAGCACCACAACCCGTACAAGGGTTCTGTACAGACCCCCATGTCAGGGGGAAGGAATGGACAAGGATATGACAGAAGGCATTCTTAGAATGGCAGAGAAAGGGGAGATACTGTTGATGGGAGACCTGAATATGCCAGATGTTAATTGGAGCACATTTGCTGCAGCCCCATCCAAGAGTAGGGCCATTCTTGATGCCCTACAGGTGGCAGGCATTAGATAGCTAGTTTCGGAATGACCGAGCTATCTATCTATTCCCAGATATCAGCTACGCCACCCGCGTCAGACGGAAAAGGTTTGATGGAATCAGAAAATGGCTTAAGCAAGCGAATATTACTCATTCAGTGGTATTTCCAGCTCAGCTGAGAATAGTGCACAGGGGGAAAATATGGGTGTTTTCAGACCCTACTGAGGAAGGCTAGAATGGGCCACATTCCGTTGAATCCAGTGGGAAATAGACGAAGAGATCGTAGGCGAGGAATCCAGCGAGTCAGAAGACCATGAGGATGGCTGAAAGTAGCATGGACAGGCCAGAACTTGAATTTATTTTCCTAAGACATTTTATACCGAATTGACTGTTAGAAACACAAGGCTTCGATTGCCTCTACAATAACTGTATTTGATGGGAGAAGCATTTAATTTTATGCAGCCTATTTAGGTGTTACAGGGTTGTAATAATTACTCTGCACAACACAATCAATGCTGCCGGTAATAGTGCCTTTGTCCACTGCTTTTTCTTTTTAAGGGGTGTAGTAGTTAGATTGGATGAGGCTGGGGGGGAAGCTGCTTTTATTGTCTTGTTGTAATTAGACTTATAGTTATATAGTGTGACAACAATAGTCCCAGATCAGGGACGCTTGTTTTCTTGGACATTAAATCCTAGTTCTTAGATAGTGAAATAGTCACACTGCTCATGGGCTCATATAGGCAGCTTTAATATACTAATGTACTTGTAAGTGAAATGTTTAGTAACCCCTCCTACGTGGTATCAAAATATTTGGGAATCACTAATCCTTCGATTAATGAGAGAGTTTATTTCTCTCTCTTTGCCTTATATCAATACCTTTGGTATGTCCTAAATATGGTAAAACTGTCTGTAAGATGATATGAGATAACTTAAAAAATAAAGTATAAAAAAAAAAACAGTGTGGTTCACGTTAAACTCAGCTACAGAGTCAAGCCATACAAAAGTGAGGGTACTGGACTTTAGGAGGGCTGACTTTGGCAAGATGGGAGAGTGCCTCAGAAAAGCACTAGCAAAACAGTCTAGAAGGAGATGTGGAGCAACGATGAGAATTATCAAAACTGCCATACAGAGCAGCAAGCCTTTAATGTGAAGCAAATAAACAAATCAAAAATGAAAAAAAGCCACTATGGTTCTCAAAGAAGTGGCTGTGAAAGGCAGGAAGAAAAGATAGCATTCCGAAGTATAAAGAAACACAGAAGAGCAGGACAGACAGCTGTACCAGTTAAGGTAGAAGAGCAGGGAGGGAAGTCAGAATAGCAAAGGCCCAAATTGAGGAAAAGATAGCCAACTCAGTTAGAAGGATAAAACCTTTTATAGGTACATACAGCGAGCATAGACAGACAAGGGAGGGATAGTGAGGCTGAATAGAAGGAACAGTGGGTGGGCAGAGGGGACAACAAAAAGCAGGAATACTGAATGAATATTTCTGCTCAGTATTCACTAAAGAGGAGGAAGTGCCTAATCCAATTAAAGAAGCACTCTTGATAGGAGTTGATCC
The DNA here is from genome assembly GCA_016271365.2 of Neoceratodus forsteri. Taxonomy (NCBI): domain Eukaryota; kingdom Metazoa; phylum Chordata; order Ceratodontiformes; family Ceratodontidae; genus Neoceratodus; species Neoceratodus forsteri. Next base: position 386,614,606 of record CM057457.1, on the reverse strand, counting down.
AGTCCTTTCACAGAAGAAAGAGTCCTGCAAGAACCCTACAAAACTGAAGGTGGACAAAGCAATCGGTCCTGATGGAATTCACCCCAAATTCTAAAAGAATTAAGGAGGAACTAAGGAAACCACATAGCTACCTTAATAATTCATGGGAGGATGGTGTGGTACCCGAGGACTGGAGGAAGGCGGATGTGATTCCCTTCACAAAAGTGGGACCAAGATGAGGCAGGAAACTACAGACCTGTCAGCTGACCTCTGTGGTAGGAAAGTGATGGAGTCACTTCTGAAGGAAAGAACAGCTGAGTACCTAGGGGCCAGTGAACAGGACCCAAGGCAGCATGGGTTCACGCAGGAAGGTCATGTCAGGACGAATCTAATAGATTTCTTTGGCTGGGTGACCAAAGTAGACCAAGGGAGAGGCGCAGACATGGACTTCCTAGACTTTAGCAAGGCATTTGACACAGTCCCACACAAGATTAATAGTCCGTTAACCAGCCTGGGAGTGGGTCCCAGTGACCAACCTGGGCCAAAACACTGGCTGGACAACAGGACAAGAAGTAATTGTAAAATGGAGTCCACTCTGAAAAAGAGGGGTTACTGGAGTACCCCGCCAGGAGTTCAGTATTGGGTCCAGTCCTTTTAATGTCTTTATCAGTGACATTGCAGAGGGACTGGAAGAAAAAGATGCCTTTTGCAGATGACACAAAGATCAGCAACAGGGTTGATACACAAGGAGGTGTGGAAAGGATGAAGAGTTTGCATGAGTTGGAGGAATGGTCAAAGCATGGCAGCTAGGATTCAATGCAAAGAGTGCAGAATAATGCACCTGGAAACAAGAACCCAGGGAAGAATACAATGGGTGGGGAGGTAGTAACAACAACAACAAAAAGGAAAGGGACCTGAGGTAATCATATCAGATGATCTTAAGTTTGTAAGCAATGTGAGAAGGCGTAGGGAGGAGGGCTGGGTATAATGGGATGTATAGGAGAGGCATCATCCAGAAAACAGGAAGTTGTTATCCTCTGTACAGACAGTTGGTGAGACCCCCATCTAGAGTACTGTGTCCAGTTCTGGAACCCCATCTCCATAAGGACATAGACAGGATAGAGGCAGTCAGAGGGCAACTAAAATGGTGCAGGGTCTGCAAGAAGCCATATGAGGAAACTAAAGAGTTTAATATGTATACATATGAGGGAAAGAAGGAGGGGACATGATAGAAACTTTTAAATACCTCAGTGGAATCAACAAGTCCAAGAGGTAGCATCTTTCAGAAAAGGAGCGTGGCAAGAACAAGGGACACAATTTAAAGATAGAAGGGCGGTTCAAGAGGCAATGTGGGAAGTATTATTTCACAGAGAGGTAGTGGATGCATGGAACAGCTCTCAGGGAGAGTATGGGGAATAAAACTGTAGGAGAATTCAGAATGCATGGGACAGACATAAGGCTATTCTTGTAGGGGTAGGAAGAAATAGGCTGTTGGTTAACAGGATCTGCGGCCTATCCTGTAGGTAGGGAAATGGGCAGACTAGATGGGCCTAGCGGTCCTCATCTGCCATCAAAGTCTATGTTTCTATGTGTAATCCTCCCCACCCTCTATGTGGGACTTACCTCTGAGCTATAGCCTGCTGATGCCCACTGTTGTTGTCCTCTGCCTCTGGTCCCCTGGACAGCTGAATGGGACTGGAAAGCTATCCTCAGGAGCCCCTGGTGGGATTTGGGCCGGGTTCCTTCCAGATGCTGCAGCAGCTGCTGGATCCCCTGTTCCTCATCCTATGGTGATAAAAGGTCGAGGTCCTTTCTGCAGTTAGCACCTCACGGCACTGTAGCGGATGTTCTGCCAGGTACAGGGATAGTCTAGGGCCAGACCAGGTGGTAAACCAAAACTACCGGCGCATGCTAAGTACTGCGCATGCGTGGCCCTAAGCCCAAAAGACCTCGACTCACTAAAAAGTATGTGGCAGAGCAGCCATAATTTAAAGGTTCTTCCAGCTCATGGGCGAGCTAGCGGAGTTGGGACATAAGTATAAAATGCCTCAGGGCATGGTATTGATGGGTTCCTGGTCCCCAAAGAGGCAGTGGGACCAGGAAGAGTATAAGTAAATGCATGCACACTCACAGCCTAGAAGAGGCATGAAAAGGCACCTTCTTCCTGAGGCACCTACAGCACAAACAAGGGTCCCCAAGCAAATAAAGGGTTCCCTGGCCCAATCAGAGAAAGAGGGGCCAGGGCAGTTGATTATCTGCCCCTAGGTGGGCATATACATAAGCGGGAGCTGCCAAAGCATGGCAGCAGTTTTGTAAATAAACATGATGGACCCCTGTAGTTTCCATGTCATCAGGGCTGTTGGGAAGGAAAAACGCTTCTGTGAGCTCAGGAAAGACTGGCCAATCAGGTGGGAGAAAGGCTGCTAATGTAATGGGCTGTACCTGGATCTGGGAGGAATCCAGTCAAGTAATGAGAGGAGGACTACTTTAGGAGGCTGCATGAGCCAGTAGGTTAGCCTGGGTGCAGATAGGCCCTCCAAGCCCCAAGGTTTAGACTGAGTGCCTATTATTTATTTTATTTATTTATTTAAAAGTTGATAACCAGGAAAGCATCAATGAACCAAGAACTCATTTCCAGATGTGACCAGGGGAAATTATAGAGTCAAAACAGAAAATACAGCAATGGTAATACAGTAAACAGTGAAAATGCAAACACAGGAGTTATGTACAATGTTGAGGGTACAAAGAACAAAAGGACAAAGTGCAAAATAAATATTTACAGTGTTTCAAAACAAACTGTGAAACAGCATATATAAAAATATTTACAGTGGTTCTAGTAGATTACAAAATGAGTGTATTTACAGTGGTACTCAGCAGTAAAGAGAATAACATATGCTGCAGAAGCGTGGCATGGAAGGAGCAGATGCAGGAGGTGAGTGTGTGGGTCTGAACAAGCGTTTAAGTGCAGGGGAAGAAGGAGAGAGAGCCAGTATGGGAGTGGAGGCTGTGCCAAAGGGAGGAAATCTATAAGAGAGTTTACAATATGGTTGGGACGAGAGGGAAAGGTGCGGATGCAGACCTTGGTTATAGGGTGAGGATATGAGGCTGAGTGAGGTGGTGAGAGTAGGATGGAAGGGATCAAGCAATTTGCTTAGTAAGATGGAACAGTGAGAGGAGCACCTCTGAGCAAGAGAAAGGTTGTAGGGGTTAAGTGTGGGGGGAGTTAAGCAAACCTAGAAGGCATGGAACAGGGCATTCAGCTTGGTGAGAGAAGTGGAGGCAGCACCGTAGACTATGTTGGCATAACTGTGTGAAAGGAGGATCTATTTGACAACAAGATCACGTCTTACATTGAGGGAGAGGCTGGCCTTGTGTCAGTAGAGAAGTCCTAATTTAGGATGCAGTTTGGTGTGTAGTACACTAAAGTGGGAGAAGTCAAGGGAGGGGTCAAGCCAGTCACCGAGGTACAGTAATTGTATGAGGGGACGTTATTGAGTAGAGTGTTAGCCACAGAGGAAAAAGACCAGTAATCAGGAAGTTATTAGCTTCTGTTTTGAGCCAAAAGTCATGACTACTGTTTTTTGGTGTTTAATTTTAGTGAATTATTATCAAACCAGGCTGTTACCACAGAGAAATAATTGTGGAGGGAGGTGGACTGCTAGTGTGGATGGACCGGACAGAAACAGGAAGGTGTCGTCCACACACATATGTATACTGGTGCATGTACAGACTGATGGAAGATTATTTATAAAAAGAGAAAAAGCGATGGGCCTAAATATAGAACCCTGAGACACACCAGCGAGTATGGGGAGGGAGAGGGATAAGACTTTGCAAATAGACACTGACTGAGAGTGAACGGTAAAGTAGGAGCTGAACTAGGACACTGAGGTGGGGGAAAGACCAATGGAGCAGAGTTTACATAAGGGGAGATGGTGAGAAACCAAATCAAAGGCCTTTGGAAGCTCTATGAAAATAGCTAAGGTAATGAGGCCAAGATCCATGGCAGAATGGATGGCGCTGGTGAAGCAAAGGAGGGAGGAGGAGGTTGCGTGAGCTTTCCTGAATCCTGAATGGAATGGGGAGAGAGTATTTGAGGTGATAAGGAATTTGTTTAGCATAGAGATGATAGGGATTCTTGCAAAGGCAGAAAGAAGGGAGATGGGGTGACAGTTTCCAGGGATGGTGGGATCCACACTTTTGAAGACAGGGAGAACTGTGGCTGATTACCCGGCTAGAAGAACAGTCGCTGAGGAGAGCGAGAGATTTAGTATGTAAGTTAAAGGGTTAACTATGAAGGGGGCTGAGATTTTGAGGAGCCTAGGGTGGAGGCCATCCGGGCTGGACTTGGAGGGATTTAGTGCATGCAGTAAGAGCTCTCAGGACTTCGGATGGCAGGATTGGGGACAGCTGAAAACCTGAGGGCTGAAGGGATGAGACAGGGGTGCAGGAGAGGGTCAGGGGACCAGAAGTAACTGCACAGGAAGTAAAATACTTATTTAGGGCTGCAGCAATGCAAGAGGGATTGGGGATTAGTGTGCCACCCTCACTGATTGAGAGAGGGGAGGTTCAGAGTGGGGGTGTAGGAATGAGCGGAGATCTTGCCAGAAAGAGGATGGAGAACTGTTTGAGGGGTACAGACACGATCTGAAAAAAAAAATCAGCTTTTGCACGGCGGATACTGATGGTGCAGCTGTTTCGCAGGGTGATAGGCTTGGAAGGAGAGCTGCTTGCCTGAAGGGTTATAGCAGTGCCAAGCATGATCTCGAGCTCTACAACTGGCTAGGATGGAAGGGGTACCCCAGGGGAGGTGGGTATGTATAACCCTTGTAGTTTGAAGCAGTGCTTGAAAGTCCCGAAAATCAGACAGTTTTTCCAACAGGAAAGTGGAATTGGACTGATCACCCATTTTCCTAGTGAGGGAATTTATATGAACTGCCGTTTTCCAATTTTCAAGCCTATAAATCTTTTGGAACTGCTAGAACTTTTTGCCAGCAAGGCAGAAAAGTGATTTGAGCTGGGCTGGAGAATGTTAGACGCCCATCTGTGTTTAAGTGACTGCAGAATCTGTGTACCAGCTAGATGTCCAGGGTGGCCACAAGCCTGCTAGGTACCCTGGTCCAACGAAAGGCCCGAGGGGCAAACACGACAAAAGGCTCATCATAGCCTTATCTCTCTTTCTGATCTGCCTCCCTACATGCTCTGCACTTCTCCTCTTCATTATCTCCCCCCCCCCCCAAGACAACTGTGCAGTTTCCTATTAGTGCTGGTAATGGTCTTTCTGTAGTATCTTTTCCTCCTCAAGGTACTCTGTGGGGAGATTTAATTATTGTACGGCTCCAGATGAGCCAATCTTTATTTTTGTTTGACAACCTGATTGTAAACTGTTGTAAAAAAAATCTCTGTTGAGCACTGTATATGTGTACCACACCTTGTTAGCAAACACCTGCTTGGACACTGTTGTAAATTACGTTTATTGTACCTGTATCTGCATGTCTTTCTTGATTCATTGTTCTGTATCCTCCCGGGTCGTGCCTGAAAATAGTCATTGTTATGGCTAGTGCACTTACCTGGTAAACAAAAACTAAATAAATAAATAAAATGGGTCAAGAATTCTGCACCTGCTTAAAATCTCCAGCCCACAGCTGTTGTTCCCTGAGAGACTTTCTGCTGATTTCAGAGCAGTACCGCCAAGCCTTATCCTTCAACAGCACCACCCCAAAGCTTTTAGAAACTGAGCACCTCTGGGCTGCGGCCCTGAGGAGTTCTTTTCACAGTTAACTAGCTAGATATATATAACAGGGGGGTGAAGTCATGGGCAGGACTTTGTCAATTTGCAGGATAAGCCCAGGCAGAACATTGAAAAATTACTTGAACACTTGTTTTAGAAGCCAATTGGGGCCCCTTACCAAGTTCTGCCAGTTCAAGTTCAAATGACTGTTGTTCCCACTGTATCCCCAGATTGTCTTCACTTTACGTCATCTGGTTGGCCACCAGCAACCCGGGTAAGGTACCCACCACCACAGATAGTAACAACTCTTAGAGCAGTTGGGGAAGCTGGATGCATGGAGGGGGTAGGGGGACAACTGTTAACCAGTTGTTTTGTGCGTTTTTCTTCCTCTTTAACCCCTACCATTAATAAAGCTGAGGTTATTTCCTGTTCTAATTATTGTTCATGGTTATTGCTTGGTATGTATTACTTCTGTGTGGGGAAAAAGTTATCGGCGTTTGAGGACAACATTGGACCGCGGGTGTGTATTAGGTTATTTACGGTACCAGACACCCATAGCATTATGAAGAGCGTATCCATGTGAACAGAAGCACAGTATTGTAAACCACACATAGACATGCACATTATTGGAATTACTGTTATTGGACAAATGTGAATTGTTGTAAATTAATAGTTGCCTTCTGGTATCGGTGTCATGGAATTTGAATTAATGTTGCAACTGGGGGGCTCTGTCCCCCATACCCCCCGCAAATAATGTGTATTGTGGTACATTATACTGATACAGAAGCGATTCATGTTAAATTGTTGACGAGGGTGGTGCGGATGGCAGAGCCCCCCAATTACAACAATAATTCAAATTCCATGACACCATACCTGAAGGCAGTTATTTATTAGTATACCCAGCACAGTGAAACCCATAATAATGTAACTGCCTCTGAACTTTGGGACCCCAAATAGCAGTGGTGTCCTGTGTGCTGAAGTCGGATATTGTGTTGTAATATTTTGTGATATTATCGTTTTGTGAGGGTGTGCCGCCCCCCACACCACCTGGGTAAAAAATACAACTTCATTTGGTGCACCCGAGGGTGTGTGGGGGGGTGGAGCGCCCCCACAGAAAGAATATCATCATGGAATATTCCAATACATAACACCAGAAACAACACAGAACTTAAAGCATTCCTGTAAATGTACTCCGTGCTTAGCTTTCACTCTGCTCTACAGTTCCGTCATTACTAGTTTTCAAGATTGTGTGGACGTTGGCCTTTGCAACATGAGCACGCCTACAGCGTGTCACGTCTCCACCAGAGTATGTGGGATTTTCAGAAAAGCGCACGAGTGGACCGACATTCTCCACAAATGCCAAGTTACCTGTATGTGGGGAGGGAAAATAATATTTGTACCTGTAGGAAAGGTCACGGCTACATTGTGTAGCTTTTTATACCCCTGCCCTAGGTGGAGGCACTAAAACCTATTACTGGTATTCAATTTGTGTACTGGACCCAAGAAAACCCAGGCCAACCCCAAGGTAGATCGGTGTGAGAGGGGACACCAGGGGGCACACAACAGAGAGAGACCCCCCCACTTACCATAAAGCTACCAACTTTCTGAGGTCTAAAACTGGGACAGTTCATCCTGATCATGACCCCCCCCCCACCGTGTCACTCCCACGGACTCTGCACCAATCAGTTAAATTTTGCTGCTTGCTCTGGCCATGCCACCCCACAGTAACACCAGTACTAAACATTCAGATTAAAACAATACATCATTCTGCTGCAGCAAGTTCCAAACCATGATGTTCAGAAAGTTCATTAGAAGCAAACCTGCATTAAATTGTGATCAGATATTTGAGCTGCACGTATTGCTCCTCCTGACAGTCCCATCCAACCCGCTTGCACTCACCTCATGTGTTGAGAAAACTTCACTTCAGTGACTTCCACCACCACCCCAGATTGTTTTCACACACTTCCCTACAGCTGACCAGGTTTGGGTACCTTAGTTCTTCTCTGTCTGGAGTCCCTCTAAACTGCTGGCAGGCAGATGTCCACATGTGCTTGTTTGCACTACTACCCATTCTAATATAACAGGAAGGAGCATGCTTTACTGTGCTCCCACTGACATGCTTGCAGTGCAATACAGGCCCAGGGACTGAAGTTGCAAACTGCTGTCCAGCCCGAGCAGCACCACAGTAGTGCTCAAATAACTGTCACTCACGGATTAGCAGTAAGCAGCGAAAAAAAAAAAGGGGGGACAAAACTGGGACAAGTAAGCAAAAACTGGGACAAAAGTGACATTATGCAAAACTTGTGAGGACACTGGGACATGCTGCCTAAAACAGGGACTGTCCTGGGAAAATCGGGACAGTTGGTAGCTTTACCTTACCATGCAGAGATTATAAAATCATGATAGTTAAAGGAGAACTGCACTGAATCTGCAGGTCATTTTCCTAGTAAAATCTGTTTTTAAGAACAGGTTCACTTTCTGTTATTGTTTCATCTTTACAGGCCTCTCAGTAACCACTGTAGACATTTCTAAATTACACACTGCTGGTAAGTACCATTTTGGAACTGTATGATGCAGTTTATGTCTCTTTCCCGCCACAGACTTCTATAGTAAAACATAGCTGCATTGTGCCAACAGTAGAGCAGAGCAAGGGACATAATCCACACCATACAGTTCTAACATGGTACTTGCCAGCTGTGTGTAAACCAGAAACATTCACAGGGATAACTAAACAGGGTGTATAGACAAAACAATAACATACTTTGAACCACTATTTAAAAAACGGTTTCTGCTGGAAAAATGACCTGCAGATTCAGCACAGTTCTCCTTTAAATTTCTCTCTTTATTTTTCAGCTAAAAACAACCTTTACAATAAAAAGTATCAGCACAAAGAATACATATATGATAATTACAGTTCACAATTGCAATAGATACAGTAAATCTGCAGCGATTAAAAATGCAGAAACACTCAGGCCCAGATATTCAAAGGGTTGTGCACCCAATGCTCCCTGGCGCAATATTCAAAGGAGCAGGTTACGGGCCCAACTCCCCATGTGCCGGAGCGTACTGGTAATATATGCGGCACAGATGCAGGGGGTGTGTCCATACATAAGCGGCACATCCCTATATTCAGCCCAGGATGTGCAGCGCATACGCTGGCACAACCCCTTAGTGCACCTCATAGGCGGCTCAAAGTTAAGCCCATGAGGAATGGGAACAATTCCCAGCCACCCACAGGCGGCTGCTGTACAGCAGGGTGCAACATGCAGCCGCCAGCCGTGGGTGCCACCCGCCCACCTAGAACACCATCCACAAGCACACACATATCCCTGGTAATCCAGTGGACCCCTCTTCCGAGTCCCTGATGCCCCGATGAATGCAAGGATAGACTTTCCCTGGTAGTCTAGTGCCCCCCATGTCCCAGATCACGGAGTAAGCCCGTCATGTAATTCCCTGGTGGTCTAGTGGACCTCCCTCCATTGCCGTGATCGTGATACAGTGCCAGATCACATATCCCTGGTGATCTAGTGCCCCCCCCCACCCACACAGCACCCCTGGCCCAACACACTCTCTCCTCCATCATCGGCAGGCGGCTGCAACTCACCTGCATACCGTCTGGCTGCCTGCCGAATGACAGGTACAGCATGGGTTGTAAGCCCATTGGTCCACACTGTGGAGCAATGGGTTTGCAGGGCATACTGTACTAGACAGTCCCAAATATGTGAATGACTTCACATATTTGGGACTGTTTAGTACAGTATGCCCTGCTAGACTACTGGTCCACACTGTGGACCAATGAGCTAACAGCCCATACTGTACCTGTCATTCAGCGGGCGGCCGGGTGGTATGGGGGTGGGTTGCAGCTGCCCACCAATGATGGTGGGCAGCAGGGTGGGCAAGGGTGCTGTGTGGGTGGGAAGGTTGGGGGGAGCCACTCTATCACCAGGAATATGTGAAATGGCACTGTACTGCGACTGCAGCAACGGGCGGGGGGTCTGCTACACCACCAGGGAATTACATGATGGACATATTCTGGCGATCAGGGACACGGGAGGCGGGTCCACTAGACCACCAGGGCAGGTCATCTGCACATGTATCGGGGAGCCAGGTGGGAAGGGGGACCACTAGACCACCAGGGATGGTCATATTTCGGGGACTGGGGGGGCCACTGGACTACCAGGGTTTCCTTTGAAACATATACCGCGCAATCACGGATATGGGGCAGGGGATGCCCCGGTAACCCCACAGCACACATTATGCTGTGCAGGACGCCAGTGCAAGTCACCAGGCTGCCCTGCGCAAGGCATGCAAATGGGACCATAATGACATGGAAATGACCCCATCTGCGCCTTGCATATATTATGTCCTAATTTGCATGCCCCCTGCTGAATATCGCGGGTGATGCACCTAGCGCAACTGAACTTGCGCTGGTGGATCCCCGTGCTCCCTAGCAGTGGCTTGCTCCAGAGCAGTGCCACTGCATCATGCGCAATATGTGCACTGGCCCTGCGCCATAGTGCATCTCCGTTGAATATCGCCTGATTCTGGCCCTGGCGCAGCCCAGTTGTGCTACACCCAGGCTTGAGCCACTGCCCATGCAGTCTGAATATCTGGGCCTCAATCTGAAATAAGAAGTAAAATGTCAACCCCACACAGCCAATGTTACTGCATATAATTAGGTGCCAGCCCATCTCTTCACTGCCAGCTGGATCTAGGCAATGCTGCTCATATAATGCTTTCTACCAAGCATGTAATCAAAGGGAAAATAAACCTTTGTAATAAAAAACATGATAGAAATATACCAACTCTTAATGGTGGGCCGCCGGGACAATTAAGGAATTTATGATACTAGGAGGAGGGAGATTACAATATAAGTGCAGTTAAATCGTACCTTTCAAAGGCAGAGTTCTGAGGGACAAAAATGAAACTGAGGGTTCTAGGGGTGGGGAAGATTACAGAATCTGGGCAGAATTAACTCAGCTCTGACAGGCTGCGTGTAAGGACAACGTTAGGGAATTTAGTATATGAGAAGGGGTGGCTGTAGACAGGTCAGCAAAATTGCTGTCAGAGGATGCAAAAGTGTACAGGGTGGGGGATAGTTGTACCCAAAGTGAAAGTAAAGGTTATATTCTACAGCTAAGGCTAGTGAGGGTTAAGGCAAATGCAGCCAGAATGCTCAGAAACACAGATACTGTACATGGCACTGACGGCAGAAAAAGGCTCTTGTCCTATCCAGTCTGCCCACTCTGCCTAAAAATTCTGCCTTGCCCCAGTGGCAATCCTTGCCTTTTTTAACTGTCCCCCCTTTTCCTAACTGAAACACCTGCCTGTTCCATCCCTGATTACAACTGCTGACTGATTTGGCCTGCACCACTTATTCTGGTAGCTGATTCCATTCTATCTGTACCCCTTTCTATGAAGAGTCCTTTTTGAATCTTCCCCATCAGCGTTACTAAATTCCCTCTCGCCCCTGTGTCTGAACTCAAGGAGAACAGTTTCTTGGTGTCTGCTCTATTTATCCCAAGCATGTATGTCTCAATCATAGAAAGATACAGACAGAAGATACAAGGTCTATCAAGTCAGGACACAGAAATGAAAACATGGTAAAACATTTCAAAAGGAACAAAAAAAAAAAAAGACAAAACATTGAAATGCCACAGACCCCATATAAAAAACTTCAGTTTGATGTTAAATTATATTAGACTAAGCCCATGTGCCCAGTTCCTGCTATGTCTTTGTTTATTCATCACACTCTCATACAGCTTCTTACCTCCAGCTTCATGATCCTGTGTTTTAGTTTCCGGCACCACTTCCTGACAATATGAGTCCACGCTGTTTAGAAGTGTGAGCAGCTGCAGCTCTTCAGCATCTGAAAGCCTTTACAACAAGATACATATATCCACAGAATATTTCCTCTGAAGCTCCCTGTGTGCTCTACTCTGTTCTGTCCCTAGCTGCTCTCGGAGACTAAACTACACTTCCTGTCTGCCTTTGGAATGTGTCCCTACCATTCATACTATCTCATTAATATTCATAGAGTGCTGTAGCAGGGGAGGGGCCAGGAAGGAAATTTCTAAACATGACAATATTTTAAAGTGACAGGACTACATACAGTCTTAAGAGGAATTTGGTTGTTTCTTTGTTTACAGAGGTGTCCAGTACCTGACCCCCCTCCCATTCTGTCCCCTTAGTGGAAACAAAGACACACACCACCTTTTGGATTCAAAAGGCAACAGAACAATTTTATTTAGAAATCAAGCCACAAAATTACATGCCTGACACATTATTTTCATAGCTGTCATGTTTACTATAATTAAATAGGCAGTGTTGGTGGCCTTGACCAATGGCATTCTACCTAGTGGATTACTCCCCCCTGAAGTTACAGCTGAAGTAAATAGGCCTTAGGAGTAGGACACCAGTGGTAAGTTGGGGTGGGCTTATCTAACAGACAGATTCCAGTAGGTTAGGGTAAATAAAGTTTGTTTATATCCTATTTATTTACTCATTAATTGGAAACCTCAGAGATTACCTTTGAACACAAGTACTCATTTACAAAGCTTCCACATCAAATACATAGTCACAATATACAGTTCCAGAGGAAATGCAGTCGAGTCAAGCTCAAAACACTTAAAAGGGCAAGTCCCCTCCACCTATTTTCTGTATACCTGTGTAGTTTGTAGGCATGAACAATGATTCCTTCTCTTGCATTCCCCTAATTTCATCCTAATTTAAATATAAATAAGGTTCCTTCACTCTGTTTTGCACTGATGTAAAAACCTGTTTGTCTCCATTGCAAAGGCCATGAGTCCAGTCCCGTAAGGCATCATAACAGTTGATGATTTGTACCCGCACAAGCCAGCAGAAGTTATTCTCTCAGTCAGTTCTGTTACACAGAAAAGAACACTAACGTACTTACCATAACAGTAGATCTTTGAGAGAATCTCTTTCATCAGGCCACACCTATGGAACTATGACCATTAGGCACTAGGACCACACAGAAACGTTTTGCAAGCAGTCCATTCGGGGCCACCAACCATGATGTCCTACCTCGGCTCTCCCTATTTAAAATGTGGGAGGCCTCTTCCCTCCTCAGTTACCTGCTGAAGATCATGCTTGGAGGACCTCCCTATAGGGAACCAGGATGGGAGCTATAACTCTGCAGACCAGGTGAGGCAGAAAAACCACTGGAAAAACCTTATGGAGATGGAGGCCCTCAGGACATAGGGGTATGGAGGGTAGGACGGCATAGCCTGATGAAAGAGATTCTCTCAAGGATCTACTGTTACATACGAACATACTGAAATTAGCCAGCAGATAAAGGCCTAGAGGTCTATCAAGTCTGCTCGAATGTGCAGCTAGCACCCTTATTCTGAAGCTGCCCTCCCTCCCACCCTTCCCCTTCATTAACCCTCCCCTTGTCATGTTCCATCCTTGTTTGAAGCAGTCCACTGTTCTACTGCATACCACTTCAGCAGGTACTGTTGCAGTAAGTACGGAACTGTTCTATCTTCTTCGAGGCTATCTTCTTCATCAGGCCACACCTATGGAAAAAGTACCAAGCAGTGCTGGCAGAGAAACAGTGTGGGTGGCTAGAGCCTACAGGCCTAAGAAAGTAGGCCTTGCAGTACAGCTAAGGCAGATCCTGCCCTTTTTCTTGAGGCGGTGTCCATATTATAATGTTTAGTGAAGTTGTGTACTGTACTCCAAGTGGCTGCTGCACATATCTCAGCAGCAGACACATTCCTGAAACAGGCAACAGAAGTAGCCATGCCTCTAGTCAAACCGCCAGGAACAACCCCAAGACATTCCTTACCATACTTCCTATAACAAAAAGTAATGCAGTTAGCCAACCATTTGGACAAACACTGTTTAGAAACAGGAACGTCCTCCTTCCCAGGGGTGAAGGAAACAAAAGCTGTAAGGACTTCCTGCAGTCCGCTGCAGGGTATATATAGTATCTGAGTATTCTGTGTACATCTAAAGTATGGAGCAATGCTTCCCCTGGATTGGTAAGCTCAGGAAAATAAACTGGCAGGTGGATGGTTTGGGTTAGAGTAAACTCAGACACCACCATTGGTGGAAACTTAGGATTGATACATAAAGGCACCCTGTCTTTGTGAAAAATCAAATAACGAGGCTCACACATTAGAGCCTGAAGCTCTCAAATTCTTTGAGTTGAAGTGTTAGCAACCAAAAATAATGCTTTCCACGACAGAAAGAGTAGGCCACAAGTTGCAGCTGGCTCAAAAGGAACCAAAGTCAGCTTTTCTAACACAAAATTCAGGTCCCAAACCAGGACAGGATTGCAGACAGAAAGCTTCAAGAGCACAATGCCTCTCAAAAATGTACTGTCCGCCTCCAGCTGAGAAACCGTTCAACCATCAGTAGGCACATAAAAGGCTGAAATGGCAGCCAAGTGCACTTTAATGGAAAAGTATTGTAGGCCTGCATCAGATAAGGGAAGTAAATACTCTAGAACCTGGTTTACTGGACAGGTAAAGGGGGTCCAGTTAGTGAGAAACGATTAACAAAGCAAACCGCTTCCACTTCATCAAGATCAATGGCTCTGGTGAAGGGTTTTGTGGCAGCCACCAAGATGTCAGCCACCTTTTGGGACACTCCAAACCTGGCAATGGCTATGGATTCAGGAGCCATGCATGAAAATGGAATGACTTGAAGTCTGGATGGACCAGTTTTCCCTGCTCATGTGACAGAAAACCCTGGCATAATGGCAGGGGTGCTAGAAGTTCCACTGCCAGTTGCTGTAGTAAGGTGAACCAAATCTTATAAGGCCACAGTGGGCCAATGAGTATCACAGTTGCCCTCGCCATTTGAAGCTTGATTAGTACTCTCTGGATTAGAGGGAAAGGAGGAAAGGCATACAGGCACTTCCCTTTCCAAGAGCAGGAAAACGCGTCTCACCAAAAAACTCCAGGCCCTAGAGTAAGCAAGCAGAAAAGTGGCACTTTTGCATTGTGTAGGGATGCAAAAAGGTCCAACTTTTGATGACCCCATCTGTTGAACAGATCTTCTATGACCGAAGTCAGCAGCTCCCACTTGTGCATCCTGGACTGTGACTGGCTTAGTCTGTCTGCCAAGACATTTTGGGTCTCTGGAACATGTACTACTGATAGTTCTAGGCCTTGTTCTAGAACCCTGTACCAAATTCTCATTGCAAATCCTGCATAGAGGATAGGAATCAGTCCCCCCCTTGCTTGTTGATGTAGTGCATCACACTTATGTTGTCTTTCTGAAATTATCAGAGGACCCAGGAAGAGATGGGACTGGAAGGCCTGTTGGCTGTAAAGAACAGCTCTCATTTCTAGGACATTTATGTGGAGGGTGCTCTCCACTTTCATCCATGTTCCTGTGTCTGATGAGGCCTTAGATGTGCCCCTAGACCATCCCAGAGGCATCTGTGGTGAGAAGTGGACGAGGAGAAGGATGAGGAAGGGAACCCCTTCAGCAAGTAGGTGGGTTCCATCCACCACTGAAGCACTTTTCTGACAGGAAAGCTTACTAGAACATTTTGTTCTAGATCATCTGTGTGTTGGTCCCACTGGATTCTTTTTGTGCATTGTGGGATTCCATGTGCAGGCTTGCCAGCAGTACAGTGGTAATGGCCACTTCCATCATGCCTAGAAGCCTCAGGAATGTCCTGGCTGTGACATACCTGTTGTTGTAGACCATCTGGGTCTGTGCTGTCAGACGCTTGGCCCTGTCCTGTAG
The DNA here is from genome assembly GCA_016271365.2 of Neoceratodus forsteri. Taxonomy (NCBI): domain Eukaryota; kingdom Metazoa; phylum Chordata; order Ceratodontiformes; family Ceratodontidae; genus Neoceratodus; species Neoceratodus forsteri. The sequence goes on along the minus strand of CM057457.1, from coordinate 386,599,170 downwards.
CAGAATGGCTAGGCCTTGGGCTATGTCCAGGACTGCCCCTATGTACTGCAGATGTTGGCAAGGGGTCAGGACTGACATTGATACATTGACAGTGATCTCACGAGCATTGAACAGGTATCCGGTATGGTCTAGGGTGGAGGATAGCTGCTCCTTCGAGTGAGCTTTGAGAAGCTAGTCATCCAGGTATGGAAAGACATACAGGCCGTCCCTGCAGAGGGCTGCTGCCACCACTTCTAAATATTTGGTAAATACCCATGGTGCAGATGACAAACCAAAGGCAATACTCTGAACTAGTAGTGTTCTCCCTGAAACAGAAATCTTAGATATTCCCTGTGTGATTTCAAAATCTTGATGTGCAGATCAGCATCCTACATATCTATGGAGCAAATTCAGTCCCTGGCTTGCAGCAGTGTAAGCAGGCCTTGCAGTGTGACCATTCTGAACTTCTTGTATTCAATAAAAAAGTTCAGATCTCAGAGATCTAGAATGGATCCGAGGTCTGCTGTTCATTCTGGAACTAGGAAGTTCTGAAAATAGAATCATGTGTTCCTTTGCTCCAAGGGGACAAGTTCTACTGAATTTTTTGGAAGAGGGGTGTAAATTTCCTCCAGGAATATGTTCTGGAGGGTAATAATAAGGCAGTAGTGGATGGTCTGGAGATAGTTCCAGGAGCTCCAGAACATGGTCTTGTGCGATTATCTGCAGGACCCAGATATTTGAAGTTACTGTTCTCCATTAGTCCAGGTGGAGGGAAAGACAACCCCCACCAGAACCCCTGGAGGCACAGGTGTAGGAAGGAGTCAGGCAGAGCTGGTTGCTGTGGCTGCTGCCACATTACCACCTCTAGGGGCTTTTGAGTGGGTACCTGGGGTGGAGCCTGGCAGGGGTTAGGTTGCTGCTGCTCTACCCTTGCCCTGCTGTTTGGTTGCAAATCAACATCTGGTAGTGACTAGGAAAAGGACACTCTTTGTTAGGCTGGGTATGACACATGGAATGTACTGATTTCAGGGTTTTACCTGAAACTGCAGAAATGGAAAGAATGTCTTGCTCTGCTCCAAACAGCTTGTATCCCCTGAATGTTGCATTGAAGATGGACTGCTGAACATCATTAGCAAAGCCAGCATCTCTGAGCCAGCAATGCCTTCTGAAGTAAACAGCAGAAGCAGCTGCCCTGGCAAAGCCATCAGAAATATCATAGATAGATCATAGGAGATGCTTACCTATGTTGGCACAAAGCACATTGTTTCTGACTGACTGGAGGCTGAGTGAGCAGCTGTATGCTGTGCCATTTGTCTGAACAGCAGAAGCAGGAGCTTGATGATAGGCAGTTTTACCTCCTAGAAGAGGTAAACCACCACTGCCTGAATAACCTTATCCTGGAAGGAGAAAAGAGTGTTTCTCAGAAGCTTACTGAGCTCTTTTAAGGCCAACTTGTGCTGCTCGGTTTTGGTAGCAGTTGGACATTTGTGACTGTTCTTTGACCTTCAGTGCTCAGCTGGAGTTCTGATACTGGGCGTAGACCATCAGTGTTGAAGCCCGGAGAAGTAGCCCTACAGAGAGCTGTACACTTCACACTGCTTTTGGAGCATCCCCATTTGTATTAGTTGTTTTGCTCAGGCTCAGCAACCCTTTTAATGGATATTTTGTCTAGATAAGATATTCAGGAAGTGTTGTTTTGGTCCTTTACAATTAAGAAATGAATGCAGATCAGTCAGCCCAGTGGCATGGAGGGCTGGGGTATCATGCCTCACCTCCTGCTATGCCGACGACCTGTGTTGTGGTGCCAGTGGGTCATCAGGGTTGGATGAGGAGGGAGAGGATGGAGCATCCAGGAGACAGCTCTCCTCTCCCGGGGAGGGTGGGGACCATGGACCAGCATTTGCCTGACACCTAGTGGAGGCAGGGTGTGGGCATGCTGAGTCCCACAAGTTATGGCACATAGGAGGAGCAGCTGACTGGCATGCAGCATGCAGACATGCATGCTGCATGCCATTGTCAGCATTGTACGCTCCCTCTCCACAAAGAGAAATGGAAAAATTGGACCCCAACTGAGCAGCATGAAACCATCCTCCACAGGCACCATCCTGAGATGGCACCTCCCCAAGAGCTGGATCCGTTCGGGTGGGTTAAGATGCTCCCCACCACCCTGCCATGAAGGGTAAGTCATGAGGGCTTCAGGAAAAGAGGTCTAATGCTCACATGATGGCTCTGGGGGGACAGTAGAAGGAGAGAGGAGAGAGGAGAGAGCCAGCCAGGTCCATGTGGAGAAAAGTGAAAGAGAAAAAAAAAGAAATTAATGTAGATTGACTGATTGTAGTGCTTTTTGTAATTTAGCAATGAGTACTAAAAAACAGGTATACTTCACAGCAAGCTTTCCTGGGTACAGGTGTGCACAGTTGAGCTCCCAGAGCATAAAACTCTATTATTGTGTTTTACATTTTGTCTTCTCACACTGCCTTTAGCAGATACAGCTGCTTGGATAGATAGCAAGTAGCTCTGTGGTGAATGGTTCCAAATAACAATAAAGTAACCAGAAAGCGTGATTAAAATCAGAGCAGTCTGTGTAGTACGGTTTAACTGGGCTCAGAGTTTTGTATTTGACTTCTGGAGATTTCAAGCTGGTTGTGAAGTTGGCTGTGAAGGGTTGCAAAATTCTAACTGGCAGGCAAGAGTCACAGACTGTCTCTGTACAACAAGTGTTTCCTTCAGACTGTCAGGTAATTTATTAAACTATCTAAATACATCTAGCTTTTAGTAATATAAGTTCACGGTCTTTCTTTCAAGGAATTGGCCAGGCAGATTTTACTAAAGTGAGTAATGAAAGATTGTAAGGAAATAAGGTGGTGGGGAGCCTTTTTTCAGTGTTCCACCACCTAAAATTTATTTTATTTTTCACTACAGTGCACCAGGATACTACCCCTTATCCATTGTGTGTTTTCTGTGGAAGAGGAAGGAAGAAGAAGTCTACTGTGACATACCATCAGTAAACTTCATCGCCTCCTCAGATATTGCAATCTACTAAACCTTGTTACTTCCCGAGCAAGACTCTCGGCTAGGAACTGTTCCCTGGAAGAAAGTTCAGTATTAATGATAGCTGTGTGAGACAGGCTGCACAAGCCTGGCATCCTGGAGCTGTGTTGCTTCAGGTTACATTGGAGCCATTCAATGTTTTTTAATATTTTATAAAAATTTTAATTTCTACTTTCCAGTAATGATCTGCAGTTTCATAGTAATTCTTAATTACTGATGTTTTTACAGTTTTATTGTACAGGGAAAATTGAGTTGCTTATGTTTCTGACTTTCCAATTGTTAAAAACCTGCTTTTGTTTTGTAAAGCTTAGTGCAATAATTAAGAGTTTAGTGCAATAATTAAGAGCTTAGTGCAATAATTTTGATGGTGCTAACCAGAAAACAAGCATCAGAGTCTGTAGTAGAGTTGGAATCTAACATAGCATGTTCGGGATCAGTTAACAATGACACAATGATTATTGACCAAATTGATTCTAAAAGTCTACAGGAAGAACAGGCAGAACCGGTAGAACTGGATTATATCAGTTCTAATACAAGTCAGTGTAGAACCCCAGAAGTGTATGGGAAAAAATATATGAAAACAAAACAGAAATTAATTTAATTCAACCAATTACACAAAACAAATTAAACAAACTAAACAGGTCAGAAACAAACAAAAATAAGTGAGCATTTTGGGAGACTAGGGCGATTAACTGAGGGCAAGCATTTGGGAAATAAGGAAAATCCCTGAAAAGGAGTGACTAATGTGGAGAAAGATCAGACAATCGAGCTTGGTTGTCTGATCTTGACTCCAAAAATATTTCAGCCCTCTGATTTATGTCGCCCTCAGGATGAGTCTTACGAGGCTTCTAAGTTCATTAATAATACAGAAAGGAAACAAATGTTAAAGGGTAATGTTGTTAAGGATGTTAAAGATGGTAACAATATTCATACTAATTATGTGGCTGATATAATTAACATTAGTTCAGTCACATAAAGGGGTCTTTGATTCTCTTTCATATACCCCATCCCTGTCACTGGATTTTTCACCTGATGGGTCCAACTCAAATCAACAAACAAGATACCCAATTGCCTCTCCCAGAATTGGAAATTCAAATTTAGCAGAGATAATTGAAGAGCTTCAAAACATTATCAGTGGCTTAAAAAATTAGATTTGGTAAATAAAAAAAAAAAGATCTATAATGCTTCTTTTAATGAAACTGTAACGTCTGAATTTTATCTGGATATACATCCTGATTCTGTAAAAAAAATACCCTTTTAGTTTAAGTGAAGATTTAAATAAATTCATGTGTAATCCTCATGCTGCTCATCTGATGTTAATGGGTCAGCTGCTAGCAGTCAAAAAAGAGATGGAAACAAGGAAAATATTGCACTTAGTTTTAGACTGGAGGATATCCTAATTAAACTTAACAAAAATCATACCAGAACAAGGCTCTCCATCAATTGTGTGGGAGGGTTCTGATTACAACAGACTTGATTTTTCTTCTATTATAATTCTTGCTTCACCTGTTAAAATTAAAACCAAATCTAAGAAAAATGGGGAAAATAATAAAAAAATAGAACTCTTCTAACTGCAAAAGTTCAGCCAGAGTCTGAAGAACAGGATAACCCAGTTAACTCTTTTACAAACTCCATAAAAGAAAATCAAGGTGAACTAGTCTGCAAAAGCACACTTACTGCTAATTTTACAGGGGGAAATCCGTGACTAGAGAGCAAGAGATCCTCACAGGGGGTATTTAAATCTGTAAGCTTTCCTGAAACTAATGCAGATACTGATGATAGTACTGAATTACAGAAAGAACTACCAATGTATCAATTAGTCAGCATTATGGTCCCTTCTGTATAGATTTAAATGTATTAAGAAATTACGTGAATAACTGGTGTGAAGTTTGTGCTATTAAAACTTACAGACTGAACAAACACAGTCTATTGGAAAAGGCTTGATTCAGGGTTATACTAATTCTACAAGGAGTGGTCACAAGACTGATTCTAATCTAATTGACATCAATAAGTGTGCAATGTAATGCTTATACGGTCTTAAATGAATCCTTCAAACAATATAGGGGAACTCAACGACAAGACTGTGCACCTTTTAAGGACAGAAACAGAGGTTGACTTGGTGGAATCAGATATTGTTAAGATCTTGAGCGACAAAAATGTAGATGGAGTGGAATGAAGATGGAGTGGAATATTTATATGTCTTTTGCATCTCTCCTAGAATTGCTAATCAGACATGGATAACCAACACCACACTCAGCAAATTGGGCCTTAGACTTAACTATGTCAATGGGGATAAGTTGGATATAACAAATAAATCTATGTGAGACAAAGTTTCCCAAATTAGTATTTTTGGATTTAAAGGATTGCTAAACAAAAATCCAGGAACACTCAAGAAAACATTATATATTATCTTTAAGCATGCTTTGAAAGTGTCCCTTACAGAAGCACAAATTCTAAAAGTTTATAGGTGGGAAAGGGAGAATAAGGCTGGTCAGATAGATGTCTTACTCCAAGGGCCAGAACTTATGGGTGAAATAATGCAAAAAAGGCCCTATCTTAGATGAGATACATGTCTGCATTGTTGAAAGTAATATTTTGGACAGTGTCCCTAATAATAGAGCAACACAGAGGGCAAGGCAAAAGAGGACAATTTAAGCAGTTCATTTTCTCTGTTTGATCTAAAGAGGTTCTCTCAAGAAAGTAACATCAGATTTAAATTTATTATAAAAAGATCTTTTTTTAACAATTGTTAAATATCCCTATGGAAAAAGATAGCCTTGCTTTTGTCACTTGAATTGGGATGATGTTGGCTGTGGCCAAATATTAATCACAGTAAAATCCAGTGATTTGAATAGCAAAATAAATGGAGGAGTTCAATATCTTAGATAGAATGGGTATAAATATTGTTGAAACAACCCAAGTAAACACTCCCTCAGAGATACACTGTGCTGAGATTGATCAAATGAATTAAACAACTCAGTGTAATATTGAATGAAGGACATCTGAATTTCAACAACACCAGACTCAGCAGCCAGAATTTAATATACTGGTTAGCAATAAATACGTGAGCTGTACAATCTGGAGGGCTGACTAGAAGACCAGGAGCACACTGACACCAGCAACTACATAGAGGAAATTATAAATCAGTCTACTCTCATGGAATATAACAGGTTTAATATCAAGATATGCGGATAGAGATTGGTGTTATTATATTAGAAAGCATCATATTGTATAATTTCAGGAAACTTGGCACTCATAAGATATGGATGTTTCTTTTAATGTTTTTTGTAGTTATCAGCTGCCAGATAAAAAAAAATTAAACTAGGGAGAGCCTCAGGAGGACTTGTTGCCTTGGTCAGGACTGATAAAGATATAGCAATCAGACATATCTCAAGTACATCTTTTGCCCAGGCATTTGAGGTACAGGTATGGAAACTACAATTTTGTCTAGTAAATGTTTCTATTCCACTCTGAAATTCTAAATATTATAATGAAGCAGCATGGGAAGACCTTGGTAAGTTTATTTCAAAACTCGGGAACAGTCATCCTGCAACAATATTCTTCTATGTGGAGATTTAAATGCCCAAATTGAGTTTTTTGATGGCTATGCTGACAAAAATATTCATAAGTAGTTTAATCCTGAAGCCTCTAAATTCCCTAGGGCCTCCTTTGATCCTAAATCTAATAATTCTGGTAAAAGGTTGATAGATCTGCTAATGACAAACAATCTAGTTCCTATGAATTGTAGATTTAAGGGGGATACATTCAGTAAATATACACATTATAACTCAAGAAGACCTTCAGTTCTAGATTTTATGTATTGGAATGAATCTATGTCAAGGTGATACTCTTTTAAAGTTCTAAATAGAGGAGAAAGAAATCACTTTCTGATAGTTCTGTACTGGGGTGATACTACAGATGTTGATTCTCAAAATCTGCTTCCCAGCTTGTCACAAAGGTTTGAAATAAAGAATCTAACCAAAGTAAAGTAGGATGTGGGTTTTGAGGAAAAGATTGGTTATTTTATACAAGAATTACTGCTTCCCAAGGTGATACAGCCAATGTATATGTAGTATTATATTGAATTACAGAAGACACTGATGGAGTGTTATGACAAGATTAGAACACTCCTTTATAAACCAATGACCAAGGCATGAGCAACAAGATTTACTACATGGTTTGATCAAGAATGCCGTAAAAGAAAAAAGCTCTCAAGCAGTTCATGAGATTACTTATAAATTCTAGGGACAGGGAGCACTTTAAAGGTTTAAATAAAGCCAGAGAAGAGTATAAACATTCACAAAGGGTAAACAGAAGGATTTTCAACTAAAGCAATGGAATCAAATGGTGCATATAATAAATAATAATGATTAGCAGTCATATTGGCTCTTGGTGGCAAAAGGTACCAACAGCAGTAAATTTGAATTAGATTCCCACATCCCCATAGAACCATGAGGAAAATAGTACACAGAAATATTTTATGATCAAGAAATTTCTGAATTGATCCCACAATGGGAAACTGAATTGAATATAACCCAGTTTACCTTATTCACTATAAGTGAGTTATACCTTGCAATTCGTCCCTACAAAAGGAAACACCTGGTCATGACTTGATTCCACCAGAAGTTTTCTTGAATCCCATCTCAGTAGCCTTAAATACTCTTACCATATTTTAATTTAAGTATAGTAAATAGAACTATCCCCAATGCCTGGAAAGGGCTACTATCATTTCAATTTATAAGGAAGTGGACAAGAGTAATCCAGAAATGTATAGGCAAATTTCCTTTTGGACATTACTGAAACATCTTCTCAAAAATTATTCTAACCAGACTATTGGAACAAACTGAACATCTAGGAGGGCTGTCAGAATTTCAATCTGGTTTCTTGCATGGATACTCCACTTCTGATGAATGCTTTACACTCAGACATCTTTAAAAAATACATAGCTGTAAGAAGACAGAAGCCTTATGTTGCTTTCATTGACTTTAGCTCTGCAATTGATACAATTGCTAGAGCTTCATTATAGCAAATAATGTACCAGAAGTGAGTGGATTCCATTCTTATACGTATTGTTAGAGAGCTCTATTCAAATACCTGGACCCAGGTCAGGATTGGAATAATGGTCAATATTCAGCAAAAGATACCAACAAACAAGTGCATCAGTCAGGGTTGTGTGCTAACACCATTGTTATTCTGTGTTTACATTGATGATCTTCTGATTCAATTATTAGAATCTACATCTGATTCTCCACAAATTGGTGACATGCCCTGCCCGGCATTGGCATATGCTGATGACTTGGCCTTGATCTCATCTGATATTCCAGCCTTCAGAAAAAGCTAGACATTCTTAACATATGCAAAAAATATAATATAAGGATAAATGAAGCCAAAAGTCAGCTGCTTATCTTTGGCTCTGACAATTTGGGAATAAATGGAAAATTGAGGCTAGAAAACTTATTACTGTAAGTGCATATGTTTATTTAGGTTTAACCTTGTCAAATAATGGTACTTGGGCAAAACATATAAAAGGATTAACTATGAAGCACAAGTAAACAGCAGGATCATTAACAAGTTTTAATAAAATATATGGTGGTAATTTAATAAAGCCCCTATTGAAAGCAGTTAAGGCCAAATGTTTCTCTCAGGGTCTCTTACAAGCAGAGATATGGGATATGGGGTTCTAACAATATGGATTCACTGGAAATTCCATTAAATAAACTTTATAGGTCAGCTCTAGGGGTTAGCAATTCAGTCCCGGCCTCTCTACTAAGAGCAGAACTTGGAATGACTAAGTTAAAATCACAGATGGAGACAAGAAAAATCATTACTTGGATTAGACTGACTAGACTGGGTGCTCATGGTCTTCCACATAAGTATCAGATGGAGAAAATAAAATGGCAGACTCTAGCCTGTAATCAGTCATGATGGTTAAGTAATGTTTTTTCTGCTCTTAAGAGCATATGATTTGGAATTTCTAGGAGAATATGCTAAATATAGAATAAAGTATGGGGTGGTGTATGTAATGAGAAGTTTACACACACGGGAGGGGTTAGATGCTCATAAACCCCGAGAGCAAAGCTTGAGGGGTTTAAGTTAGCATCTAACCCCAAGACTGTGTGTAAACTTTGAGTTTAAACACACTACCCCATATTTTATTCTTTATAATTGCTGGGTTTCCCTTTTTGTCTCAAAAATGATATAAAATAACGATGTTTCAGTGCGGCCACAGTTCGGCTTAATCTTACTTATGGTGCTCATATCTGAATCAGCAATGTTTTAAAAAATGTTTTCTTTTTTTTCCACGGTTCCAAAGTTTCTGGTATTGAAGAGGCTTCACAAAATAACTTACTGCTGAGTTCTTAAAGTGGTGCTGTTTCAGGCTAGTTGGAAGCAGTGAGTGATCAGGTGCGGTCGAGCTGTGGCATATGCACGCAGAGTGTGGAATACCATGGCATGTTTGCCGTTATAAACACTCCTTTATAATGAAAATGACACCACAGTTTCCCTATGGGAAAAAGGAAAGTCAGTTATTATAAAGGGAATTATGATCAGTTTAAATATAACATGTATATAACCAAGAAGATCACTAATATTAATAAGTTAAAGGACATTGTGATGATATCCTCCTGAAAATTTCTCCTTGGCTTATTGTTAATGATAACAAACATATATGATATTATCTACAGTAGATGTCTTAACAGACTATTCTTATAGGAAATGGCATACTAAATTCTCTTGAATTGTTCCACAGTAATGTTTTAAAAGCTAGGTAACTAAAATTAAGAGAGCCTTCAGAGAAATTTGTGCCTGCATATGGAAAGAAGGTGAGAATCTATACCACGTTATTTTTGACTGTCATTGGTATAATAACTCAAGGGTTCAGTGGCTTCATCCTATCTGGGAAACAATTCAATCAATAAATAAGAGGTTTTGTTGAACATAATATTTTACAGTGGAAAACGAGCAAATAATTAACCCGAGTTGCTATTTTTTTAAATGCAATTACTAAAATTCTTCTGAAATATAGTACTGAATAGAAAATGGCAAAGGCAGAATTATTTTAAGCCTGTACCACATAATTTAATGACAATACACTGTATATTGACTTTATATTAAGTTTAGAACTTGTAATATATTAGGTTTTAGACTGTTAGACTTAAACAACCTGGTGTTATCTTACCCTGTGCAAAATGTTAAGGTGTTGTTATAAACTGCTGGACAAGTTGTAAATCATTTGCATTTATTAACATAAATGTGTTTTATGAGTGTCTCAGTCATACTGTAATGGTCTGTGACTGAACAAATCAAATTTTGAATGGAACTATATTGGCACCTGCAGAAAAGGCATTCAGTGTCTCTTGTTTAGCAGTGCTATCTGGGAGGATCTGGCAGCTGCACTGACCTTCCACCAAAGAGTATTCTGATATTTTACCATGTGTATTTGGTAATTTGCAATCTTCAGCCCTAGAGAAGCTGAAGCAAAGTCCTTTGCCAAAGACATCAGTTTTCTAGACTCCTTGTCAGGAGGAAGGAACCAAGGTGCTTTGGAACCTAGGACCTATCGAGGCTACAATGATGACCACGGAGCCTACCTTGGGCTAGCCTGCAAAAAATGGCTACCCGAGAGGCCTGGTACAGCTTATCTACCTTCCTTGGTATGGCAGGAATTATGTTAGGGTCTGTGCCATGCAGCCAAGGTGCCACCCTCTAGGACTGGCAGGAAGGGAGGAATAACTATTGGTGCTGTATCAGGCAGTTGTCTAAGAAATCTACAAAGTTCTTCTTAGTAATATCCTGCTCCTCTGCATCAGACCCCATTGCAGATTGAGGTTCCTGCATCACTGTAATAAAGAAGGGGTCATCAGGGGAAGGCACAATTTTAATTTAGGAGTGCTTCCTGTTACCAGGTAGACCCATCCTGCTAGGCAAGTCAAGTCAAGTTTAGTTTATTTGTTCAACTACAAGTCATTATGAAACAGCACAGAACAAAAAAGATGTTTTACAATCTTTAGACAACATGTAAAAAAATATGCAAAGCATATGTCATTAAAATACAGTCCTCCATAAAAACATTTGTGCAAACATTTTTCCTAAGGTTTACCAAAAAATACTCAATATCTTATTATTGGTTCTGATAAATATCCCAGTCACAAAAAGATGCAGCTTAATTCAAAACCAAATTTCCATTTAGGGGTGAAAATCCACCATACCTACGCTTATGGATTTAATCCGGGAAAAAATGTTAGACAAATCTGAAAAAGCCATAATTTAAAGAGGCAAGCTGAAATTACCCATTTTTCAGGTCACAAAAGCTCTCTTCCAACACTCTGTAGGCATACTGCCGAAATACTAAGGTACCCTCCATAAGGCTCCACCAAGCATAAATCCAATTTAAAAGGTAGCTAGGATTCGGAATACCTCTGGCACAACCAAGTAATGACAAGTAGACAAGCCCTCATGCTTGCTACCTTTGATTTGATAGATTTTCTCCAGATGTCATACAGCCATCCTGACTCATTATAACCCCTGTCAATGGTAGTTTTCAGGAGGAATTACTTCTGAATCTAACCTTCCAGATACTGGTAAATGTCTGGTCATGCCCTTAATTTTGTGCACTGCACGTCAAACTTAAAATTCCATCCAGAGGTTTTATAGTAAGCAATCAGTGCCTCATCCTATGGATTAATTTCTGGATGTCCCCATCATTAATATGTTTTAGCAAAAGAGGCACCAGTTCCCAAATCTTCCTAGAGTATTCCATAGGTGAATCACCTACCAGATGTGACTGCATAAAGTCAAACAGCAAAACAATCTTAAAGCTACCAGATTGGGAGAAAATCACTGGCAAACTCGATCTCTTATAGGTGCTTGCAAGTTATACGGCTGTAACGGCTTTTGATGGCAGCAGATCATGGTAGCCCAATATATCAGACACAGCATATTAACATGCACATTTAATAGAGACTGTTCATCATAATTAATATGTAAAACAATGAAACACAGCATACTGCTAATTTAAAGTAAAGGAGTCCAACTATGCAACACAGCACAGCAAAATAATGTATTTTTGCTCCTGGTTAATGCGATACTATGCTGTTAATTTAACAGGCCACAGCATTCCTCAATCAGGTGTCCAGCTACTTAATGCTTTTAAATCGGAAGTATGAATAATCTTTTAAATTGTACCAGTATGCATGTGCTGCTTAAATGCCCATACTATGATCCACCCCCAGGCCTATATTTAATCTTCGGCCATATTTTAATTCAAAACTACCCTAGTGCACCATGAAAACACCTTTTTAAATTTCTTGTCAGAACCCTGGTGCCAAAATCAGGCTCTTTAACTAGCACCGGATATGAAATAAGAGGACTCAATCGAGACACTCGTTGAACTAATTCAGCTGTGTGAAGCTGAGGCTCCATTGTGAATGAGGCCACTCATTTTAAGACCAACATTCAGGCTCCATTAGCTCAGGAGCCCATAAATTATTATATGAGACTAAAAGTCCCCATTCTTGATCAAGAATATACTTTTTACTAGCAGTGACAAGTAGTTTGATTAGGTAAGGTATGGAGAGATTACGCCAGCAGTAAATGTTAGCCCAGAATTACATGTGGCAAAACTGGGCAGCCAGACTACATCCCAGTGTATAAATTTTAAGTTCATGAATTTGAGGAGTATAACTGTTGGCTCCTGCCTAGGAGTCCTCAGTGACTCATCTTTAATTTCTAAAATCCTGTTTATAACAATGGACAGTTTGGTGTTTGACAATCAAAAGTTAACGACACACCTTTAAGAATTCAACCTCCAAGAAAACATAACAAAGCACCCTTTGGAGAATTTTAATCTCTTAATCAGACTCCACAGGTCACTAAAATCACTAAAAGTGTCCTTCTGAGACCCAGAGAGAAGGTATAACATATAAAGTGATAAAAAAAAGAATACCTATTAAAGGAAATACTTCCTACCAAAGTCCAACTTTTGCTGTTACAGCATCCTTATATGCATTTTCCAAATGAAGTCACCATTTACAGTGCTCAAGCGAATTTTGCTCCCTCTTTCCTTTTACTCTGTCAGAGGGTTTGAGAGCGGTTTGATTTCTGACCTTGAGCAGAACTGGCCACAAATCCTCCTCTTGTGCGTAGTCCAGCTTTACTGTCTGCCGCTATTCTCCACTGCAGCAACAGTGTAAAAAGAGACAAAAAACACTCCTCTAAGTGTAGCAATTATATTCAATTATAGCCCCCTTCACCCTTTAGGCAACAGTAGCATACATTCCAAAATTAATATTTAGGCATATAAACAGTTATCTCATTCCCCTGTTGATTCCTGCTGGTCTCACCCGGCAGTACCATCCCCAAAAGTTCCATGGCATCCTGAACTCCTGATTGTAGGAAAATTTTCCATTTTTACTATTCGTCACTCACTCACTCACTCACTCACTCACTCACTCACATACATTGAGTCTCTCCGAACTGTCAAACAATGCAGAGAGAATGCAAAAATACACAACGACCGTTAAAAAGATTCTCAAGCAAAAAACTGTTCACAGCTGCAAAAAGAGTAGTGCATCACAGAGTACTAGTAAAAACAATATGAGTTTGTTTCATAAAAATTTAAATTAAACAAAGCTTTTTCCAACAATCAACAAGAAGGTGCTAGGAGCGGTGCAGCAGGGAATGGAGTGGAGCAGCGCAATGGCCATCTTGCCACCCTGCCCAACCTGCAATGCAGAATTGCAACCCCAGAACTAAAGGCTAATTTTCCTTCAGACAAGCTTGATAGATGTTTCCTTCGATGGCACAGCTAAGAATGGAGAGTTGCTGCTGTCCAGAAACCTCATGTGCTTAACATTCTAAGCCTTTGAGCAGTGACATTCTGGTGCACAATACCCATTTGAAATTACTGCTCATTAACAGCATGGAGTGCTGCACAGAATGCCCTTTTGAAGCAGGGCATGACTTTCCCCAGGAGTAATGGAAATGTTCTGAGGGTAATGGAAGAGCACTGCTGGATGGTATGGAGGTAGTTCCAGAAGTTCCAGAGCATGGCCTTGTGCTATTATCTGCAGAACCCATGCATCTAAAGTTACTTCTCCACTGGTCCAGGTGGAGAGAAGGCAACCCCTGCAGGCACAGGTGGTATGTGTGCAAAGGACTCAGAGCCAGTTGCTGTGGCTGCTGCCAGTGCCACCTCTAGGGGCTTTTGAGAGGGCATCTGAATGGGACCTGGTGAGTAAGGTTGCTGCTGCTTTAACCTTGCTCTGCTGTCTGGTTGCAGATCTATGTCTGGTAGTGGCTAGACGAAGGGCACCCTCTGCCTAGTCCTAGGCTGGGTATGATACATGGAATGCACTGATTCTAGGGTTCTATCTGAAGCCTGCAAATTAAAGAGCATGTCTTGCACACCTGCACCAAACAGCTTATATCCCCTGAAAGGTGCACTGAGGATGGATCGTTAGACATCATTAGCAAAGCCAGCCACTCTAAGCCAGGAGTGCCTTCTAAAACAAGCATTTGTCAGTGCCGAATGTTGCCTTGCTGGCATTGGCATTGGTAGTGCAGGAGTTAGAGAGATGCATAATAGGAATGGCAGTGAAGTATTGAACTTGATGCTATCCCACACCCACCTGCAGACACGGACAGGCAATGGGTGTCCTTGGTGTTAGCCATAGTGCTCATGCCATTTCACCTCTCATATCCTGCAGACACTGATAAGGGCGTGGTGCATTGGGGTCTTGGTTTATGCTCACCCCATTCCATAAGAAAATACACTGAGACGGGTGCAGTATAGGACAGTGGGGTGAACTTTGGAGCCAGAGCATCCAAGGCACATCTTGATGATTGTCACTGGCTGCAGGGTGAGGGTGGGTGTGGAATGGCGTGAGCATTACGACCGACAATCCCAGGTCACACCCCTGACAACTGTCAGTCTCTACATATGGGCGTTCGGCACCAAATTTTCAACATAGGCATTTTAGCACCTCTGCTCATGTACAGTGTCACTGTTATTTCCTCACAGTATCCCAAGAAGTAATTTCGCACAGTGACCACACTATTCCGCACTGGAAGTGCGAAAACACATTTTGGGCAGGATATGTGAAATGACAGCTGTACTGTTCATCAAGATGCGTGGAAAAAAGGCAATGGTGGAAATCCAGAGTGAAAATATCACAGATGCACGACAGTATGAGCGTGCATGCAATCTGATAATGTACGCTTGTAACACAGTCATTTTATGGAGTATCATCACCAAATTTTCAACATAGGCATTTTAGGACCTCTGCTCATGAAATGTGTCACTGTCATTTTCATAATCTGTCCCAAACACTGATTTCCCACAGCGACTGCGCTATTGTGTTCCGGAAGTGCAGAAACACATTTCGGGCAGGATGTGGAAAATGACAGCTGTACTGTTCACAAGGAGGTGTACAAAAATGACAATGCTGAAAATCTGGCATTAAAATACTGTGAATTCGCGAAGTTACGAGCCTGAGTAGCAACTGCACAATACACGCTCGCAAAACAGGCATTTGTTGGATTTTTCCCACCAAATTTGGAACATAGGCTTTTTGAGAGGCCATCTCATGAACACTGGCACTGTCATTTCCTTAATGGGTCCCGAAAGGTGATTTTGCGCAGCGACTGCAAAATCACCTTTCGAGGCTAATTAACACCATGACAGTGATAGAATTCATGAGGAGGGGCCCCAAAAACCCCATGTTGAAAATTTGGTGCAAAGTCCAACAAATGCCTGAGATATGTATCAAAGTTGAAAAACCTTATTCATTTCCATTATACAGTTTATCGGCATTTCCTCAATTCGTGGTCGGCTTTGAAGACTGCAGAACATGTGCCGGGTCCACCGAAGATTGTCGCACGGACTCAGGGAGGCATGAGGTGAGGGGTGTGGGAGGCAGGGTACAGTGGAGGTGAGGGTGGGGGGCAGGAGACTACGAGGGACTGTTTTTATATTACAGGGATGAAAAAGAAGAAAAAACAACTAACATCACGGACAGTTTTTTTTTTCAGGGACGTGGTACACTAGGGTGGGCTCCCAGCATGCCACCTAACTGTTTTGGGGCGGGGTGCTCCAGCTGACGGGGGATTGGGCACACTCATCGACAGAAAATGGGGAGGATGAATTTATGCCAATAGGGATTGGGCACCCCCATTGGCACATAATGAAAGGTGGGGGAGGTAAGAGCCAAGGGGGATTGGGCACCCCCCTCAGCATATAAGAAATGCGCGGGGGTGGCTGATTTATACTGATGGGGAGTGGGCTCCCTTGTTGACACACAATGAAAGCAGGGGGGAACACAAGAACCAAGGGGGATTGGGCACCCCCCTCAGCATATAGGAATTGGGGGGGCTGCTTCTGCAGCCACAGTAAGCTGCTGGGGGATTGGGCACTCTCGAAGTCGGCCGTTGGGTGGCCGCCTGCCTTGCTGCTCATGTGGCAAGCATGCAGGAAGGATCTGCTGCGTCTGACAAGCTTTGTTCGGATTGCAGAGGACCTTTCCTTAGATATGCTCACCACATTAGCATGCATGGGGTATGCACACTGATTGGGGAATGGGGGACGCACCTACTGATGCATGCCCTGCATTCGCCCAACAGCGGCCGCGCCTCCAAATCTGCACTAACGCAAGATGTTGACTTGCGTGCAAGTGCGGCAAGCCAACATAAAAAAGAGCAAAGGCAGCTGCCCTAGAAGAGGCATCAGAAATATCATAGGTGGATCAAAGAGATGTTTACCTATGTCGGTATCTGCAGATGGGGCATTTAGTATCTCCTGTTTAGCTTTGCTCTTTGGGATGGCATGGGAAACTGCCTTGGCCTTCCTCCAAAGAGTATTTTGCCATTTATGCTTCATAATTTGCATTCTCAGCCCTAGAGATGCTGGAAGACAAGAGTTTTGCCCAAGACATCCACGTTTTCTGGACTCCTCATCAGAAAGGAAACTAATATGCCTTGGAACCTTAGACATGTCATGGGCTATGTTGATGACCACAGAATCTGCCCAGTACAGCTTATTTGCCTTCCTTTGTATCTCAGGTATCATGTCAGGCCGTGCCAGGCAGCAAAGGTGTTATCATCTAGGACTGGCAGGAGGGAGGAAAAGCTATTAATGGAGTATCAGGCAGTTCTAAGAACTGTAATGTTCTTAGTAATATCCTGCCCCTCTGCATCAAGCTCCACTGCAGTAAAGTTCCCGTATCATTATTATAAAGGAGGGGTCTTCAGGGGAACACCTGGGATATAAGACACTGAGTTGTCACTCTCAGTAGAGACTGTGGAGCTGGTTCTCTCATAGGTGTCCACAAATTCCTCTCCCTCTTCCACTTCTCAGCCAGAATTAGTTCTGGATTATATTCCTGGTCCTCATCGATGTGGTCTGGAGGACACAGTGGTGGAGCTGAAGAAGTCTTCGACGGTCAGGAAAGTATCTGGCACATCAACTTGGTAGGCGTCATTGTATGGGGTTGTTGTGTGGGCCTCATTGTATGGGCCTTGTTGTGTGGGCTGCATCAATGGAAAGCTCATCACTGTAGCAGGAGGAGGTAACAGGTGTTTAAGAATGTCTGTAAAAGATGCTAGAATCATCTGTACATAAGTCCCCTTGTTTGTGTTGATGGGAACTCTGGCAGATGTCGATGGGGAAGGCAATGGCCCTAATGTCAACTGTGACACACCAGCTATAATAGACCTGAAGGCACTAGAGGTCAACCCAGCCATGTTGATGGTCTGGGAAATGGGTTGCATTGCTGCCAGAGCTGTCAATGGTCCAAGGGAGATCATACCTGAACAAATTGGTGACCTAGAATGTGCAGAGGATGTCCTTGCCTTTTCTTTTGGTCTTTCCTTGTACTTGTGATGGTAAGACCCAAACATCTACTCCCAGGACTTGGATCCCTTTGATCCGGAAGCATAGGTCGGCAATGTGGCAGGGGTTTCCTGGTAGAGTTCTTTCTCCATTCAGGTTAAGTGCTGTTTCAACAGATACTTTTCTGAAACTCTCTTTCTGCATCACCAGGTGGCCGTATTAAAACCCTTACAAATGAGACATGCCTTGATGTCATGGTCCAAGCTAAGACATCACACATAGACGTTGTGAGAGTCTTTGTAATAAATTTTCTCACTACACTCACAATACCTAAAGAGTTTGGATGACGATGGCTTTGGAGATTACATATATGCCACCAAAAATTACTTAAAAAAAGTAATTACATTTATTGTGAGAAAAAAATGATATCAGCAATGTAGCAGGGTGCAAAGAAAATGGTCGATGGTGGGAAAAGAGCTAAGGAGGGAAGAGACTGCCCACGTTTATATAGAAAGAGCCGACGTAGAATGTCGTCTTGGTTAGCCCCTAGTGTACTGCTTGCAAAAAGTTTCCTTGTGGTCTTAGTGCCTGTTTGCTTAGATCATGGTTTGATACTCAAAATGAATGTATTTGTTCATCAGCTTAGAAAATTTACTATTTTTCAGCCTGGATATATTTTATATTGTCTTTGAGAATGTTTGTTTTAATTGTGATTGTTTGTATCTATAGTTGATATTTTGTAAGACTTGTCACTTGTGAAAATGGGCAGTATTGCTCATCTTGCCTATAAGTGTAAAAAATAAAAATGAAAATAAACTGAAATGCTATAGTTCCATAGGTGTGGCTTGATGAAAGAGACATTCTCAAAGAAGATAATAGAATCTAATGGCAGATAAGGAAAATTGGCCAATCCAGTCTACCCATTTCTCTACCTACACTATTACTGCAGACAGTGCCCAGTCTACAGCCTTCCTCCCCCTTTCCTTTACACTATGATTTCCTTGTGCTTATCCCATGCATTCCTGAACTCCACCACTGTTTTCACCCCACCACCTCTCGGCTGGAAGGCTGTTCCAAGAACCACCACTATTTCTGTGAAGAAGGACTTTCTCACATCTCTCCTGAATCTATTCCACTCCAGCTTCATAGCATGTCCCTCTTATTGAGAACCTATTCTTCTGAAAAATACTTCCATCATGTACCTTATTAACCTGCAGGAGGTATGTAAAAGGTCATTAACATACGCATCTTTCCTCCTCTGTTCCAGTGTGTACATATGAGGTCCTTATATCTCCTCATTGGACTTTTGATGAAGACCCTGCACCTTTTTAGTTGCTCTCCTCTGACTGCCTGCACTCTGTCTGTGTCCTTGCAGAGATATGGTCTCCAGAACTGGACACAATACCAGGCGGGTCTTACCAGCAATTTATACAGTGACAACATCACCTACCTCCTGTTGCTGCTGATATCTCTCTCCATGCATCCCGGACTCCCACCAGCCTCCCTACTGCCTTATCACACTGTTTGGCCTCCTTAGGTCATCCACTATGATTACCCCAGGTCTGTTTTCTGCTTGTGGTCGCCAATATCACTTCACCCATTTTGTTTTTTGCTCTGGGTTTCTGTGTCCTAAGTGCATTATTTTGCAATTTTTCACACTGAAACCCAGTTGTCATATGCTTGACCATGTTATGTCTTGGTGAAGTTCCTGTTGTTCTAAAAGCTTTTTTATTTTTTTTGGGAGGGGTATGGGTAGCAGTCCTAGCAAGATACATGCACCTTTTGAGCTCTGTGGGCATCACAATTTTAAACTCTATTTCAACAAGGTTCCAATATAAATTTCAAACTAGACTTCAGCATTTGACAACTCTATTGGCAGAAGCCAGATTGTATCAGTTGGCAATGGGGAGAATGAGGAACAGGGAAAGGAGATGCTGCAGAAGTTGGAGAGTCTATCTAAAAACATCAAAGGAACAGCAGTCGGGGGACTCAAGCGGAGATCAACTTCCAACACTAGAGTCATTAAGAGAGCACTTAATATGTTTACTGCTAGGTGATCCACCAAACTGATAAAAACATGGACTTACAAAATTAAAAGATTGTTTTGTTGGAGTGGAGGGTTGGACTCTATGACAGGGTTCATGGTTGCGCCAAGAAAAGGTGGGAAAGCATTGGGAGCCTCAGCCACTCATGATCAAAGAGCAGGAAGTTCGTAGTGGTCTTGTCTGAGCAGCTTGAGAATTTTAGCCAGATCAGTAAATATCTTTATTCTCGGCATGCTAAAAGGCACAGAAGATAGGGTCTGACTGTGTTTCTGGAGAGGTGGTTAACCAAAGCTGTTTGGTCTTGGGTTTGTTGTTCTAATTTTGAGAGCCTACCACATCAGTCTTAAATGGCTATGGACTTCCCAGGACGCACCTAAGTACACTCATATATTTACAATAACTACCTCTTCTCCGGGAGATCAGATCCCAGCAGCAAGAGAACAGTCGGCAGTCATGATCAGGGAGACTAAATTGTTATTTTCCAGGCTAATCTTATGCCACGTGGCTCTATACAAAGCATTTGAAGGGTGGCTGCAATATTGAGCTGCAGGAGTTTCACATTGAATTATGTTTCCAGCTCATCTGCAGTTTATTCACCATGATAAAATATACAGCTACATGGATCTCAAGGCAGCTGGAGAATTTGTAGCAAAACTTGGGTCAAAGACCAAGTTGAATTCTGAAGATCACTTGACAGTGAGTAAACTGTTGAACAGATAAAACTGATGGTTGAAGAATGACCATTTATGACCACTGACACTGACATATGATACCTTTTTGTTACTCTTTGATGAACAATTTGTGACAGTGTCCCCTACCCTCTACTCACTACCTTTATTATTACCTTTGGTATATCTCTGTAAAATGTTTAAACTGTTATGTGAGGGAATGTGGTGGTCAGGTTGCAAGGTAACTACAGGCAGTGTGAGATGGTTTATTCTAAAATCGTAACTGTTGCATAGAGGTTAAACTGGCTGCCCAACACGGAGTCATTTGTTTTAGGATGCTTACTTCTATTTTGTCCTCTTGTTGAAGGCTCAGTGTTCATGTTTCTATATTTAGTATTTCTATTATGCAGAGTTTTGAAATGCTATAACGGAATTTCATGCTGATGGGAGATTGAAATCGCTTTCTAAGAATAATTTTCTTTTTTTCATTGTAATGTTTCTGGAAACAGGACACTATGACTTATACGCTATTTGGCGGTGTATGTTTACACCAACTTTTAATATTTGGAGTATTTGTCCTAATAGGCATTTAGTTGCAGTTTTGGCCATCTTGTGATATAAAATGATAAATACCCTGGTGCTGTTCCCCAAAGTGAAGTTAATGAATGAAGTATCACAACACTGTTCACGCTAATGTAATGCCGTATGATTAACTGCTCAATGCTTGCATTTTCTTAGTCGCTGTTACTGGATGTAACCAGTTCTTTGAAAATCAATAAAAGAAAGTTTAAAAAAGTCATTTTTTTCTAACTCAGATACACTTAATCACAGTAGACAGCAGGACAAGTACTGTATTTGTAAGCCCACTCTCTTCAGAGCCGGCTTATGCTCCCACTAGGAACCCCATTCTATTCTCCTCCCTTTAGAGCTTAGGATTTGATTAGTGCCTAGGGTTAATCCTCTTGGATGTCAAAAGATGGCTGCAGAGGGCAGTTTAGAAGGGTATATAAGCAAAGAAACAGGTGTTTTAGTTCTTCCAGCTTGGGCAGGCCTGAGGCTGGAGGGGCTTCAAGAGCAGTGAGAAGTGGGCAAGGAGGATTTGACTGGTCTGTTGGTCCTGTGGAGGACCCACCCAAAGTCAGCAGATAGGGATGGATTCTTCCGTAATGTGGTGTCAAGAAGCAGGGACGGAGCTGCACAGTGAGGATGGTCTGCTTGTACTCAAGGCCATCGGGATGGGAGAGGCCTAGGCATGGAGAATGGCAGAGTAGGCAGCCCCATTTGATCCCCTAGGAGAGGCTCGGGCTGTCAGGCTGTGGGGACTGTGGCAGGGGTTCCAGCAGTGGACCTGTGGCAAAGATCCCTTGTACCTGGACTGGCAGGGCAGCCCAGGTGTGGAGGGAGCCTGGAGTGTCCTTCACCCATGTGGGGCCTCATGTGGGGGCAGGTCCCTGTGCTGGAATTTCAGGGCCAGGCAGGTCACAGGTCTTTAGACAGGCTTTGAAGGTAACTCCTGGTTTGAGCTTAGTCTGCTTCCAGGATGTAAAGCAGGATGTAAGAAAGAGGATGGGGCCATCTCAGGATGGTCATCTTGGGGCACATTAGGTAGAGGAGGATGCCATAGGTGCAGAAGAGGTAGGAGCTGCCTAGAGGGACTGGTCAAGGCAATGCCCAGGTCCTCTCATGGCAGGGCAGCTTGAGGCATCTTGGCATTGGGTCTGTTCGTAGAGACCTCAGCACCAGTGGAAACGTAAACTTGAGGATGGCTGAAGTGATAGAACCAGTGTGGTATATGACAGGGTCATGGTTCAAAATAGAAGGGGAGAATATAGGGTTACAGGCCTGGCCAGGGACCAGGTGGGGAAGCAGCTCACGCCTCTGCACCAGAGATAGTTCAGCCGTCAGTGCCAGTAAGGGAGACTGTGAAGGGCAACCAAAAAAAAAAAAAAAAGATTTGGCTTACCAGTGCCAGTGAGACAGATCCTGATGATTCTCCAGGCATGAAGTATCCACTTTGTAAAACAGCCGAGCCTTAGAATAAAACAGCCTGCTTGTACTGCCTGTATTCCATCTAGTTTGCTCGATAGTTCCAGCATGGGGGAGCATGTATAAAGTTTTAATAGCCCCATGGAGTTGCTTTATTTTTTCTTGAGTAAGATGAACCCCTGTACCCTGGAAATCATTTGTAGTGCATACAAAGGAAATTAAGAGCTGTTTGGGAAGAAATTGTGATTCTCCTTATTTAAGTTAAAGTGAAATGAAAGGCCTTTTATTATTTTGTTCCATGTTGTACATACGTAACATATGAAGAAGCCAGCAGAAGAAGGCCATTTGTCCATCAAGTCTGCTCATATTGCACGGTTCCAGCTTGAGCTACTGTACTTGCCTCCTTTCCCACTCCTCCCATCCTGCTTACCCATGATGCCTACCTCCGCTGATGCTCAACCCAGCCCTCTTCTAAAGCTGCCCACTGTCTTCAACAACAAGATTACCTCTTCTGGCAGCGCATTCCAAGTGTCCACCACCCTCGCTGTGAAGAAGTGCTTCCTGACCTTCCTCCTAAACCTCCCACCCTCCAGCTTAAGACTGTGCTCCCTTATGTTATGGTTGCCACTCAGCTTAAAGAGACTCTCCTTATCAACCTTATTTATCACTTTCAAGTACTTGAAGGTCCCATTCATGTTCCCCCCCCCCCGTATTCGGGGAAGTAATTTCAGAAGCTGACCATGAGTTTGCACTGGGATCTGGAGTTCAGGGGGAGCTGAAGGCTGCAGATTGATTGGCAGCCCTTGATCTGGTGGCTAGAGGTTTGGCATTAAACAAGAGTATGGGGTAGAGATCGCTGCATCGTGCATGAAGCCATTAAAAGGTAGGGCATCATTTCATCTTTGTTGGGTGCACTAGCTCAGAGTTGTTTCGATTGGGGTTCCTTCCATTTTCACCTGGTACATCTGCAATTGATACTCATGCCTCAGACAGAGGGGGAAGGGGGTTTGATGTGTGGTTCATCCAGGATGTTCCCTGAGACCTGAACTGTGCCGGACCCCGAGTC
Organism: Neoceratodus forsteri; assembly: GCA_016271365.2. Classification (NCBI taxonomy): domain Eukaryota; kingdom Metazoa; phylum Chordata; order Ceratodontiformes; family Ceratodontidae; genus Neoceratodus; species Neoceratodus forsteri. The sequence goes on along the minus strand of CM057457.1, from coordinate 386,575,548 downwards.
CCTGGGTCCAAGGTACTGGCAGGCATTTGGGCGTAAGTACACCCTGTTGCAAAGTAAAAATGAGTTGTGGGGTGCCTAAAGAAGAAGTTAGGTATGAACAGCTGGTCACATGACTCTGACAGAATCTGATTGGTGAATGGCAAAGAAGAAGCTTGAGCAGGCGCTTTTGAGGGAGCGGTGCTGAGGAGAGAGAGAGAGAGAGAGCAGGTGAGCAGAAAAGAGAGTCAACATTGCACATCCACACTGGTCATTTCCTGCAAAGAGGAGGGTGAGAGGAGGCATACTCAAGAGGAACCACTTGCCTTGGTTTTGAACGCTGCTCTCCTGGCTGGCGGTGTCAGGGGAAAAGAACAGGCTAAAGAGAGATGCGCGAGTGTGGATATTGAGGGAATGCATTGCAGGTTGTCTGTGTGAAGAGTTGTGCCAGTTCAGCACTGGGAGAACACTTCTGTTGAGCATCACCCATCCCAAGTTGGGGACTCTTCCAGTATCACAGAGGGCTCCACGCTGTTGCGTCATCAGCTAGTGGGATTCAGGAGCATTTGATAGACTCTCCTGGGGAGAAATGCCCGTGGCAGATGACTAAGGCCAGGAGCGTATCCCTGGATATCATAGTTGAAGTAATGGGAGAAGAAGGTGCAGAAGTCAAACCAAGATTAGGAGGTGACAGGGAGCAACTGTCTGCCCAGCTTCCTGCCACTGCTACCAACCATCCCATGGCAGACGGAGGGCAGTGGTCTCAGAAACCAGCAGGCACAATCTAGGTCCTGGGAGTCCCTGTCCTGGCCCCTGTCCAGCAGTAGCTCACTGGCTTTGTCCTCTAAGCCACAGCCTGCATCTGGAGCAGAGTCAGGACCCTGGAAGCCCAGTGGGCTTGGCCCAGATTCTTGCTGCACCACCAGTGGCCAGGAGGGTGCTGAGGCTCAGGAAGAACCAGAGAGCTGGATGAGGAGAACTTCACTGGTAAAGGTTCTCTGCCCAGGACTATCAGTGTATAAACCATCCCCAGGCCTTCCATCAACCAGTGATCACCATGGTAGAATGTAACCCACAGGTCCCGGTTCTATGCTAAAACCTCCAGACCCACATGGACAGATCAATCACTAGTGACCTGTTGAATGTTGTAGTACAGGAGGGGATGGGTTGTCACCCAGGCAAGCCAGGATGACCAGTGTGAGAGACCTGCCAGAATGGGAGTTGGGCAGAAAGATGGGTCCACAGGAGGTTGCTGCTGCAGTATCCCCACAAAGACTATCCATATGTGCCCAAGAGAATATGGGACATTATTGAGGAGATGAGGGAGGAGGATCTTCAACAACAGATGGAATGATTGGAAGAACTGCCCTGGATGTGGAGGAGACCCATCCAGCAGTTGATCCAGCAGGTTTCAGACATGGCCGGACAGGCACTTGGTCTGGTTTGACCTTTAAGAACTTTGCTCTGGTCTAGACTTGACTGGGACACAGATGAAATATTACATCTTTGACCATGATTCCATTGGGGATGTGACCACCAAACCAGACCTGGAATACTATTTCCCACTGGGGTGGGGCCTGCACTTAGGCCTTTTGCATAACAGAATTATGGATCATGCGTTAGGACTTTTGCCTCTATGAGCAGGACATGGTGACTGTATATAGTTTCTTTGTAAGAAAAAGAAAAGTGGGACTTGAAATTCACGCTTTATTATTATCAGAATTGTTTTTTCAAGATCATGGATAATTAATGGTGTGGATGCTAGTTGAAAGAGGTGTAAGAATGATGATAGAGAGGAGGAGTGTGTAGAGAGTATGTCAGGGTTGTATCTATTGTAACCTGTTTCTATTTGGTGGGAGGTACTTTATATTGGGGCTTGTTAAAATTTCAGAACTACATCATTATTGTTGTTGCAATGTTGATGGTAAAGTTAAATCATTAAGAAATCAATGATTATGATTGTCTAATGACAGAGTTACAGTTTGGGCATTCATAAAAATTTTTGTGATCTCCTGGCACAGGTAAGTTTAGTTATTAGGCAAACTTGGGTTTAGTGTGAAGCAGGTTTGGGTAGTGTTTGTATTGGATAGGTGTGTTTGTTCTCAGAGAATTGGGGGTGCACATACCCAGTTCAGTGAGAAAAGACCATCAATGGACCCTTGTCATTCCCAGGAAGGAACAATTCTTGGTGGGTAAAGAATGTAAGCCACCACCTTTTCAGAGATGCTTATGCTCCCACTAGGGGTCCCTAATAGGGGTTTTTCCAGCTCCTACCAATTTCTCAAGTTTAGGATTTGATTAGTACTTGGGGTTAATCTGTCTTGGATGCCAAAAGACGCAGTAGAGGGCAGTTTAGAAGGGTATATAAGGCAAGGAAACAGTAAGTTCTGGGTTCTTCCAGCCCAGGAAGTAGGCCTGAGGCTGGAGGGGTGGCTGGGAACAGCAGAGAGACAGGCAAGGAGGAACCAATGGTCTGTTGGTCCCACGGGGGCCCCCCAAAAGTCAGTAGATAGTGATGGCTTCTACCACAATGTGGCATTGAGGAGATGGGAAGGGAGCTCCACATGGAGGATGGTCATCCAGTGTATCTGTGTCATTGGGATGGGAGAGACCTAGGTGGTAGGAGAATAGCAGAATATGCTGAGCCCCATTCCCATGTTGGAGTGGCTCAGGTTGTCAGGCTGTGGAGACTGTAGCAGGGTTCCACAGGAGACAGGTCTGTGGCAGAGGTCCGCTTGAACTCAGAGGGTAGGCAGCCCAGGCATGGAGGCAGCCCAGGTATTGAGGGAGCATGGAGTGTCTCTTTTCACCATAAAACGGAGCCTGCATGGAGGGGCAGGTCCTGTGTGCCAGCATTTCAGGGCTGGGTGGTCACAGGTCTTTGAACAGGCCTTGAAGGCAGCTCTGGTTGGAGCTAGTTCAAGCCTTAGAATGTAAAAGCAGGGATGCAGAGAAGAGGCTGGGGCATCTCTCAGGATGGTCCTTGAGGTATCATAGAAGAAGAGGATGCTTGTGGTGCAGAAGAGGTATGTGAGCTGTTTGGAGGGCTTGTGCGGGTGGCATGTCCAGGTCCGCCTGTGGCAGGGGCTTCCAGAGGTGCAGCTTGGCATTGGGGCTGGGCTTGCTAGAGGCCTGAGAGCCAGTGGAAGTGGGAAACTGAGGATGACAGAAGTAATAGAATCGGTGTAGTATATGGTACACCAGTGGGTTCTAGACTGGGCAGAAGGGAGAAGATAAGGGTTACAGGGCCTGGGTTGAAAGGAAAATTCTGGAATGCCTTGAGATTTGGGTCAAGATCCAGGGGCTATGGGTGAAGCAGCCTACTTCCATGCCAGAGACAGAGCAGCCAACCAGTGCCAGTAAGGAAGATTGTGAGTGGGTAATCCAAAGAAAAGAAAAAAGGTTTGGCTTACCAGTGTCAGTGATGCGGAAGTCTGACGATTCTCCAGGCATGAAGTATCCACTAGTAAAACAGTCGAGCTCCTTGGAATGAAAACAGCCTGCTTGTACTGCCTGCATTCCATCTTGTCTGCTCGATAGTTCCAGCATGGGGAGCCTGTATAAAGTTTTAATAGCCCCATGGAGTTGCTTTTATTTTTTCTTGGAGTAAGATGAACTCCTGTACCGCTTGGAAATCATTTGCAGTGCAGATGAAAGAAATAAAGAGCTGTTTGGGAAGAAATTCAGTGATTTTTCTTTATTTAAGTTAAAATGGGGTAAATGAAATGAAAGGCCCTTTATTTATTTTTTGTTCCATAAGTTGTAATTTCAGAAGGTGACCATCTGCTTTGCACTGGGATCATGTTGTCTAGGGCCCAAGGAGAATCAAGGCTGCAGATTGATTGGAGGTCCTGATCCGCAGTGAGAGGTTTGGAGTTGAATCTGAGTACAGAGGTAGAGATCAAGACTGCACTGTGTGCTGAAGTCATCAAAGAGTAGGGCATATGATTTCTATCTTTGTTGGGTACACTAGCTCTAAAAATCATAAAATTTCCAGGATGCCTTATATGAGTCAGGTCATGTCCTTGCAGAAGTCAAGCAGGTTTTCACACCAGGGTAGAAGAGAGTGAAGCAACTTCGCTTATACTTCAATTAGGATGAAAGTAGGGGAAATCAAAAGATAGGGATCATTGTTCATGCCTATAGACTACACATGTATACGTAAAATAGGCTGAGGGACTTTCCTTTAAAACAGATCAATTATGATATAGTTTTGAAAAAAATCCATAGAGATTGTTGTACAAAAGTTGCAGGATATCTGCAGAGAGAAACCAAATAGCAGTTTAACAGTTAAAATTGGGAGCGGTGGACTTGACACCAAAAAACAGGCGACGCTTATTCAGCTCTCGCATTGGCCATTTACACTACATTATTGCTCCATGTTATAAGGTGTTTTGTACTCCAGAATGAATATTTTGGACATCAGTACAGTGGCCAACTTCAAGAAATGGGTCAACCAAAAGTTCTGGTTCACAATCTGACTTTTTCAAACCAAAATCTAACTTGTCAAGTTAGTAGGCAAACAGACTGTGGATCCGCTATCTTCATAACAGCAGGCTGAAGAGGGAAATCACATTGGCAACTGTGAATCATATCCTAATGCAACTCTGTAAATTGGTTCAAGAAATTGACAAAAAACTAGATGGTGTAATTGGTAAAGTCATCCAACTGGAACAGTGAATGGACACTGTCCAAGCAAAAGCAGATATGGCTCAAACCACAGCCAAGAAAGCCTGTAGTCTCTGCTGTTGTTTCAGAAAACCAAGCTCTGCAGCAGAGACTCAAGGCCATGGAGAACCTTACTCGCCAACAATGTTAGAATAGTGCATCTTCTCGAAGACATGGAGTAGGGAGATGACTCCAAAGGTTTTGTAGAGGCTTCACTAGGCAGTGTTCTTAAGTTAGATTCATCTGCTATCCCTCTACACTTTGAAGTATACTGAATCACCCTTGGTGAATGGTTGCTCAAGCAGAGGGTCCTAGACCTCTTACTGGTCTGTGCAGGAGCAGTGTGAAATAAATACTTTTCAAGCAGCCCAGTAGCAACATGGGGCCAAATACAAATATGTGGCCATTCTCTGTTCTCAGACTGGTGTATAGCACCGAATATGAAGGAAGCAGTTTGACCCGATTTGCAAAGATCTTAGGGAACTGAAGATATACCACCAACTACTCCTTCCCACTAAGCTACTGATCATTGTTTTAATTGGATACTAGGATTTAATGCCTTTGCGCTAACAGCTCATTTATTAAAAGTTCAACGTCATTTACAAAGGTTTACAATTTACAACAGGTTTACATTTACAAAGGTTCCGTCACAAGAGGAGAGCACAAGCGAAAATCAAACAACTAGCAATATACACAACCTTAATTACAACAAGTTATAGAGTATAACAATAAGGACTTATCTAAATACAGTACAAATAGGTAACTCGGTCAAATGGAGGTACAAGCATGCAGTAAGCTCTTCCAAGTTAAATGTCTGAAGAGCAAGGGAGACAAAGCAATTAGGTAGGAGATGGACTTGAGGGATATAAGGGAGTTGGGGGGAGGTGTAGAGCTTGAGAGGTTGCAAGGAGAAAGGGATGAATGGGAAGTAGCTAGGAAGACCTTGTAAGAGCAAAGGAGGAGGTGGGGGTGGGGAGGGGTGAAAGTCTGTAGTAAGAGGGATTAAGGGGTTAAGGGGTTGCCTCGAGCAGAGGGTCCTAGAACACTGTAAGTATGTGCAGGGGTCAGTGTGAAAGAAATATTTTTCAAGCAGCCCGACAGAAACATAAACAAATATGAAGATGTAAGCAGTTCCCTGTTCCCAGACTTCGTGGCTGGCATCAGACTACAAAGGAAGCCATTTGATCTGATTTGTAAGGAGACCAAGCTGTATGTTTTTTTTTCTGATCCTAAGGAGGTGGCTAAATATGTGGAGAAAAGGATGGCCAAAGTTACACAGGGTGAATATGAAGGGATGGGCAGTTCGACCTGAGGGACTGAATTTTGTCTACAGCTGCGTGAGTACAGATTATAGGGGAGTCCAGAGTTCAACAATATCAGTAGTTCCACAATATTTGTTCAGTTTATCTTACATAAGGACTAAAACTTGCAGTTTAAGAAGACAATATCTGTTGTGTTACAGCTTGTGGGTGCACATGGCATTGGAGAGAGGGACAGAGAGAGAGAGAGTAGAGATTGAGATGTGACACTCGCCAGGCAGTGTCACCAGGGTGGCACATTGTCAGCAGCAGCCAACTGCCCAGGGGATATTGGACAGCAAGGGCTATGACAGTGTGCCCTTCCATGATGGGAGTCTGAATGAGGTGTGAGGGGTCAGGAGGAACAGCGATGTGGCTGAGGAAGGGCCTGTCAGCAGTATGTCTGACACAGGTGGTACCGCGCTCCGCATCACCATCAAGAATTACAGTGACGGATGAGATTGTGAGCTGGTACTGCCTGAACAGGGCTATTCTGAGGCAACTCTGTGAGATGTGTAGTGAGGATGCAGGCACCCACCAGATGGAGACACGCCATGTCCATGGAGACAGAGGACAGCTGTCGCGTGCCTACTTGCCAGAGACACCTTCCAGAGACCAATAGGGACAGCCAGGTCTAACTCAGTCAGCCACATCCCACCTCCTCACACAGTTCCTCTATCGCTCTACTGCCACGTGCTTTGGAATTCATCTATTTTCCCAGCACACAGGTGGGGCGTGACAGCAACCATGCAGCACGCCCACAGGGTTGCACGATGCTTGGTATGATTGGGCTATTGACTGCACACATATGAGTTATCTGTATGCCACCTGGCCCCGAGGGTGTGGTATACATAAACAGGAAGGGTGCTCGAAAGTCAACCGCCAGGTGGTGTACAACGCCACGGGTGCATCAACAATGTCTGCACAACACCCCGGAATGCAGATGATGAGTTCATCTGGCTGGAGCTCTCGCGCTTGTGGCACAGGTTTGAATGTGGGGACATCCGGTGAGTATGGCATTGGCAAGAGGGCGGCTGGGCAGAGCAGACCTTGGGATGGGGACGGCAAGGTGCATGTTGGCATGGGTGCTAGGGACAGTAGGGCACACAGTATAGAACAGCAGAGGGCTAACCATGTCATTATCCACACAGGGACAGCACTTATCCACTGAGGTTCTGGCTGCTCACCTCTATTGGCTCATCGTCCCTAGCAGAGGAACACTACAACGAGGTGCATGCCAGCTCACACAACATCGAGCATGTCTTGGCATGCTGAAAGTAGTGGTTTCATTGCCTAGACAGGTCAGGTGGTGTCCCTATAGTACAGACTCTCAAAAGCTTGTGGCTTAATCCTGGCCTTGCTGCATACCGGTACAACATGGCCATTGACCGTGGATAGCTGTTGAGGCTGATGAGGGAGACAGTAGTGGGGGTGATGGAGGTACGGGCCGGAGAGTGTGTACAGCCACCTGCTGGGTGGAGGGCTTCTGCCGTTACAGTAGGCATGACGACACCGACACCACTGCACAGGAGCACTATGGTGCACATTGGTAGGTGGTGTGATACATATGGCTGGCCACACATTAAAGGTACAGCACACATGCAGGGGCATGTATGGCAATGGGCATGCACACAAAGAGGCATGATGTAGGGTAGGGAGTCAGGGCACACCCACTGTGAACCACACAGAACAACAATACACACACACCCAGGCATTGGTGGCGTGGCGTGATCAGATTCATTGCACCGTGCACAGTCACAACCGGTTCTAGACTGCCATTATCACACCCACGCCACGGCGAAGGGGAGGGGGGATCGAGTAGGTATGGTGTCAAGAATCTGCAGTGAGATTGTTCTGGTTATGGTACAGGGCACCCCGTCTTCTGTTAACTATGGCCACTAGACTGTCAATATGGTGGGGGGGGCAAAAGATAAGGTATCATCCAGACTTACTCCAAGGTACTTGAAGGTCTTCACCTGTTCAAGGTTTGACCCTGGTCATTTTGAGTGACAAAGGGTGAAACTTTCTCTGTGGGAGGCTAGAGAAGAGTATGGTCTTTGTTTGTTTTTTTTCCAATTGAAGACCAGTTTGTTATTGGAGAACCATCTTTAGTAACTCAAGTTTCTTTGAGAGGGGTGGTGAGGCTGTCAAGGTCAGGATTTTTGAATAGATGACACGTCTCACCATAGAGGAGTATGCTGTCTGTCTAACAGGCATCGGTAGTTGATTTATTTAGAGGCCAAATAGAGTGGGGCCCAAGGTCATGTCTGGGGACACCAGTAAATACCTCTTCTAGTGCTGGACAAAGATTTATTGAGTCATACACTGGGAGCAATTTTGACATACCTATAAAGCAATCAACTGTGTTTGTGACAACGCAGGCTAAGGAATTTAAGTAAGAATTTAAAGGAGTAGTACACCCAGAATTTGCAAAAACAGATGTTGAGTAGAGTGTTTTGATTTGTGTGTGAAGTCCTAGTGTGTCCTTCCTCTGCATGCTATTAGGAGTTTTTCCCAAATTAGTCTGCTAGCTTATGGTAGTTTTACAACCCCTGGGGATCTCCATCTCAGTTAAGTTTATTGATGCTCTTTGTTCCACAATGCATCCTCTCATGTGACAGTGATGTAGGTAGGACTATAGATCTGCAGCATCACTGTTCTACAATTAGTTCATAAAGGGTCGAGGTGATAGTATTTTAAAAACTATAGAGAGTTCAGCTTTGATGACTACCTCATCAGTAAAGGTCATTTTGTTGTGAACAATTGTGACTCTGGTTGAGTATGTGTAACTTTGTATGGTTTTCAAGATATTGACATTTGTATGGTATATCTACTAGAGTGTTCACTCAAAGAAAAAAAATCTGCTGTTTGCAAGTGTATCGCCATATATGCCAAACAAACCTAAATAGCATGGAAACTTTATAAGTTAGACAAAACTGACCAGCATTAAATGTGTTCAGGGCAAAAAAACTTCTACAATGAGGGTGTGTCACTAAGCTGAACTTTCTAGTATTTTTTAAAATATAGCCATCTAATTAACTCAATTTCCATGTTTTTGTTTTACCAAATTCACTTAGATGACCAATATTTTAAAACTGTAAGGAGTTCATGCTTAGTAACACCTCGTTGTAAAATTATTTTTGTCCTGAATAGCTTTTGTTGGTTAGTAGTTTTTGTGTGAGTTGTATAGTTTTCAAGATATTTAGATTTGTTTAGCATGTTCACATATGCACTTTTTTTCTTGGGTGAACACCTAGGAGACATGCCAAACAAATGTAAATATTTTGGAAACCATACAAGTACATAATATCACAACCAGTGCTACAGTTTACAATAAGGGTAGTCATTGTTGAACTCTGTATAGTTTTAAAATACAGTAATACCATCTTTTCTGTTGTGAACAATTTAAAGCAGTGCTTAGAGACATAGAACATAGAATTATGGCAGATATGGACCGCTTGGCCTACCCAGTCTGCCCATTTCCTACCTAATGGATAAGCTGCAGAGCTAAGCTAACCAACAGCCTACTTCTTCCTACCTCCAACTTCTAGAATTGCCTTTATGCCTCGTTCCATGCATTCTTGAATTCCTACACTGTTTTTGACGCCACGACCTTTCTGCTGAATCTATAGTCATAGCTACATCACTGTCACATGAGACGGAACACATTGTAGGAACAAGGAAAGCAATAAACTTAGCTCTGATGGAGATCCCTAGGGTTGAAAAACTGCTATGAAGCTAGCAGGGTAAATTTAGGAAAAACCCTAATAGCAGGCAGAGGGAAGGACACACTAGGACTTCACACACAAATCAAAACACTCTGCACAACATGTTTTACAAATTTGGGTGTACTCTACCCTTTAAGGTTGACCAGGTTGGAAGGTCTTAGTAAGTCTGATTTATATAGCTCTGATGAGGTCACACTTGTCAAGGACCTATCAACACAGCAGGTATATTCCAATAATGTTGTGTTGGTGTTGTGTAGCTTCAAGCCATGCTGCTGTACACACTGGACACTGTATTTTTCGAGGTATGTGACAAGTTGGTCAGGAACTAATACTCTGAGAGGGCCTTGGACAAGGGGAGAGAATAGAAATGGGGTCTGTTACTGGCAATGTTGAAAGTGTCACTGCTGAGAACTATGAGTAGCAGAGGAAAAAGTTAAAGATCTCTAGAGATGGGGTTTGAAAGTTACTCACTGCCTGCAAAGTTCTGTTGGAGCCTAGAAGAGTGTGCTGTATAGCGCACTACAGGGCTCAAATGTTAGGCCTTCTTTTGTTTGTTTGTAGTAATCTTCCACAGCTATGTTCTATTATAAACATATATGCTGATGTGACAGTGTTGTATGTTGCTGCTAAAGATATCTTTCAAAAAACGAGAACTGAAACTGGAAAACAAGAATCTGTCTGATAATGATTTAAAAACCTTTATTCAATAATAAAACAACTAAGGCTATGGTGTCCGAACAGCTCAGAAAACTGCTGTTTTGATGCATTTCAGGTACATTGAGGGATTAGATATAGTTAATGACTGCAAGTAGAGGTAGTTGGGCATTTTATTAAACTCACTATTAAATTTCAAAAGGCATACTGAATATGTCTATTCAACTAAATAGAAAGCTGTGAGCTTTATATATATCAAGGATTTCAACTGATGAGACTAGGAAAATGATAGCCCAAAGTTGGCTACTAACTGCAGTGGACTATGGAGTATAGTAAGGGGAGGGTATCAGAAAAATGTTAAAGAAACAAATCCATAGGTTACAACTCAAATGCAGATTTGGCACTTAGAGTCGTATCGCAGCATCAATGTAATATACATGAGACATTACATGTGGCTACCATTAGAACAATGATGCGTAAACTGTACAAAAGTTGTTTTGTGTTTTAAACCTTGCATAAGGGTATAGAATGGTCGACTAGCCAATATGTTTATCCCTAAGATCTGTGTGATTGCTGAAATTGGATGGACTCAGACACTGTACAAAATGCTCTTCTGCAAAACTTCTAAAATCTAAAATTTTTAAATACACAGCAGTCAAACTGGAACTGTATTGACCCCTGATTAGAAAACGAATTGCATTCATCACTTCCCATCTCAGTATGAAGAAAGTCTATTAAGGGATGGTACTTTGTTTTTAGGTAACTGTAATATTTAAATTTGTATATGAAGTTATTGTGTGTATACTGTGTTTATTGTCCACTGTGATAATACCTGGTTTGTAGAATGTATGTTGAACATGCAATAATGTATTGTTTTAGGCAAGGCGACATTGTAATGCCTTTGTAATGTGTCTGTATTTGGGTGATGCCTGTAAAAAAGGCTGGACTGTGTTTTTTTTTACCCAGTTAACATTTTACATAAAAATAAAAATAAAAATATTTAGCTGTCCATCCCAATGGCTGGGGAACCAGAGAAAATGCACTGTTTAACTAACCATCTCGCAGTGCACTTGAATTTCTGCATTTTGCATTCTGTACCTTTGCACACCTGTGTTTAGCCTGTTAAACTCCCCCCTCCATGGGATGGTAACCTTATTTGTGTAATATTGCTGAGCTCTGTTGAGAGTTTTTTCTTCTTTTGGTGCCAATAACTGTTTTATTTTTATTTTTATTTTTTTATTTTCATCTTTATCCTCCTCCTTTCTACCTCCGGTGCCCCCTCCTTTCGTCTGCTCATGTCCCCCGATATCTACCTTAGGGATCTGCCCCTAGAGTGCCCATCCTCCTCTCCTCACACAGTGGGGTCTGTCCTGTAGGTGGTCTGGGTGGACTTAGGGCGGCCTTCATCTAGGGCTGCCGGAGGGGTTTTTCCGGTTTTCTCCTTATGTCCCTCTCCCCTAGGATTTCGGCGCTTAGGGACTACGTCCTCGCAAAGTGGTAGCGTGTTTACGCATGCAGACCCTCGTGCGCCGCAACGCCTCTCCCGGCTCCGGCTCGTGAAGCGCCTCCATCCTTCCCACCGCCGTGGTTCCCACCGCTACGGAGGAATGCAGAGCGCACGCGCTCTGGTAACCCGCCTCGAGAGAGAGAGAGCATTCTGGGACGCTGATCCTCTCTCTCCCCGCCTGACTCCCCAGCCACCCGAGTCCGCTTCAACCTGGGTCGGTGCAGCGCGAGGTGTGGCGCCCAGAGCTCAACCCTCAGCGCCACCGGCCAGCCCCATATAACTGTTTTAAACCCTATAATTGTGCTTTTAGTTTTGCTCTGTATACTGATACGCAGTGTGACCCGTTGCATTGCTTGTCTGTTACTCCACTGTTTCATGCATTGACTTGTTTTTACCTTTATACTGATGATGGTGGCCCTGTTGCATTGTTTGTCTGTTTCTCCCAACGCTTCATGCATTGACTTGTTTTTGCTCTGTATACTGATACGCAGTGTGACCCTGTTGCATTGCTTTGTCTGTTTCTCCCACTGTTTCTTGCATTGACTTGTTTTTGCTCTGTATACTGATACGAGTGTGGCCCTGTTGCATTGCTTGTCTGTTTCTCCCAACGTCATGCATTGACTTGTTTTTGCCTCTGTATACTGATACTGAGTGTGACCCTGTTGCATTGCTTGTCTGTTTCTCCCACTGTTTCTGCATTGACTTGTTTTTGTTTGCATACTGATACTGAGTGTTACCCTGCTGCATTGCTTGTCTGTTACTCCTACTGTTTTCATGTATTGGCTTGTTTTTGCTCTGTATACTGACATAGTGTGACCCTGTTGCATTACTTGTCTGTTATTCCCATTTGTTTCAGTGTATTGGCTTGTTTTTGCTCTGTATACTGATACTAGTGTGACCTGTTGCATTGCTTGTCTGTTACTCCCACTTGTTTCATGTATTTACTTGTTTTGCCTACTATACTTTCCTAGTCAGAGATGTAACAATTATTTGCCTAGCTTTCCTTAATGGGTAACCAAAACTCAAAAAATAAATAAACCAGAGGCTACTGAATCTGTACAGGCCTGTCCCACCTCTGCCTGTGAAGATTATAAGCTTCCTCCAATTGCACCCTGACCTCTTTACACACACATACATATGCATTGGGTGGGAATCCACACTTGTCCTTCCAACCCTAGCACTACAGTTTGTGACTGTAGGTAAGGTATTTATTTTAGCTGATCTCCCCAGCTTCTATGGAAAGTACAAAGTCTTGGTCTGTTCTCTATCACCCATCAAATTCTTTGTCACCTTCAAATTGGCTGCAAACTTTCTAATACGTATTGAGCTCCACATCCTGCAGGGAAGATGTTAATGTTATTTGATGTCCAGTGGGAGTTCTATTCCTATGGCAAAGAACCACCATGATGTCAGATTTTCCTCATGTCCAGAACTGTGATGCCTGTATTGCATATTAATTTACAGGTCTTTTATTGTTAACCCATGCCTGTCGGCTTAGCTCCAGGCCATGGCACCAAACCAAGTGTAGCAGCATGTCCAACTCACCAGGGGCACAGGGCCATGGACAGTCCAATCCCACTTTATGTACAGAATGAGCTCCATGTCTTGTAACCCCAGGTTGGGGTATTGCTATGCTTTCATGTATGTTGGTGGCAGCTGTGCCCAGTACAAAGTCATACACTTGGCAAGGAAGCCTGGGGGTTGTGTATAAATGGGGGGTGTACTTATAGTCACCAAGCAAGAGTGGGACCATGTAAGTTGGCATTGTGATGATCTCAAGGTGGCAGGGCATTGACAAGGCAGTAGGTAAGGTTATGAGATGTTGTGCAGGAAAGGGGATTTAGGTGGAAGGAAGGTGGTGGCCACTGTATCATTCACTAGTGAGGTCTTACCTGGATTATTGTGTCCTGTCTGAGTGCTACACTTCCACAAGGGCATTGACAGGGTAGAAGCAGTCCAGAGGATCGCTAATGAACTGATGCAGGTTGCACAAGAAACTATACAGGAGAGACTGCTGAGTTTGGCATGTTCTCCTTGGAGAAGAGGAGAGGGGAAAGGGATGATTGAGACTTATGGGTACCACAGGGTGAACAGGTGCAGAGGGAGTCTTTTCAGTGAGAAGGAGAAGCACCAGAACATGGTGGTATGCAATGAAGACTGAGGGGGAGTTTAAAAGGTAAGGAGGAAATACTTCTTCCAGAAAGGGTGAATGCCTGAATATTTACTGAAAGAAGTGGTGGGATGAAGATAATGGGGAGCTTGAAGCATGCAAGGATACATACAAGGAAATAATAAGTAGAGGGAGGGACACCGTGACCAAACAGGTCCAGGGTGTATTAAATGTAGGGGAAAAATAGCAGATAGACTGACCTTATCTTTTTTTGCCAACAAATTTATGTTTCATTGTTGATCATCTTAGTATCCATTACCTACACACTTTTGTTTGTTTAACAGAAAGGCACTTGCTAAGGCAAGATAAAGCAGAGTATTCAGTTTAGTTGTTCACAGAATACTATGTTCCCCATGGTTGTTGATATCTTTGGATTGATAACCGAACTGGATGAAGATCTTAAACTACTTTCTTTCTAAGCTCTAAAATGACTAAATAAGGAGATGAGGTTTTGTTATTATTTTGTCTAACTTAGTTGTGGTGGTAACCACCAGTTTATATATTTATGATTTTGTTGATCGGGTAGGAGAATGGTCTGATACAGGTATATCCAGCCTAGTAGGCAATGGCACAGTAGTATATAACAAAAGTATAACATCACTAGGTTAAGACACAATTTCATACAGAGTGGTGGTATGATAAGCAGTCATGGTAAACAAACAGTTCAATTAAATACAGCCCAGTATGAGACAATATAGTTTTTCAAATCTACAGTGGTAGTGAAAATTAGTTGTATGCATATGAAGAGTTAACCTATTCTCTCATCTTCCAGACACTCAAGATGTCTTGAACAGGCTATAGTAATACAGGAAGGTAAAGAAATAGGCATCCGTCCAAGGAGAGTTGAAGAGTGGTTGCCTGGGGACAGGCGAGCTGTCCTAATGAGGAGCCAGGATTTAAAGTTGCTTAAAGGCATGAGGCTTGTTTCCCATTAAAGAGAGGCATGATAAAAAGTAGTCTCAAGAGTTTCACCTGAGACTGTGTTGTTACACACTTTGACTGTATGGTAAACACAAACTTGTTGATTGGTGGCATCTTCCCCATGTAGTGGTTGGAAAGTTGGATGATTTACCTGTGTACAGCGCCTGCAAGCTCTAAACTACAATTCCTTGCAGAGTCTGACTCAGACAGCTCCGTAGTCCGCTCCATTTAGCTCCCACCAGAACTGATTGGCCACTAGTCCAGGAACAAAATAGTGAGATAAACAAACAGTCCTTGCTGCAAGAAGGTAGGTTAGACAAACTACATTATAATTACCACTCTAAATGATTTTCAGCAAATAGTTACATCTTTCAACAGAGCTCCTCAGATTACTTATGACTGCAACCAGGCAGCTCTTAATGAGACAGTACACAGAGGTGATACAGTCTCTGCAATCACATTTAAACTGCTAAACGCAGACATCAGCCTGGCAATGAGCATTAGGCAAGTCGAGAACACTGTTCCGGAACCCCATTTGTGGGGGCATATTTATTTATTTACAGTCTGGTAACTGGGAAAGGCACACTGAGGTGAGGCTCTTTCCAGGTGTGACCTAGGGAAAGGAAAAACAAAACATACAAAGGGGAAATTACATAATGATAATAATCATGCAGTATAGACTAAACAAAGTTACTATGGGCAATATAAGTCTTAACACAGTTGTTCAAGATCAAGAGGCTAGAGGGCTCAAAAGGTTGAGGGGAACAGCAAGGAGCAACAGGTGTCTGAGCAGGCATTAAGGGCAGGGAGAAGGGGGTTGATGGTAGAGGACAGTTAATTCCAGAGGGAGGTGAGGTAGGAGAAGGCAGACTGACTGATGGTTTAGTGAGGGAAGGAAAAGGAGGGATTCCTGGAGTGCAATGTGTAGGTAGAATGGCAGAGGATAGTCAACTGCCAGATTTCAAAATTGCACATATCAACATGTGTGTTTCTTCCTTCCAAATTCAGGAGCTTGAAGCCTGGGTCCCTCAAACCTCATGTCATAGGTATTTGTGAAACCTGGTTACAGCTATCCATCCCAATACTTGTACCAACTGGTTGGCTAAGTTTTCTTTACTACGATAGGCCAGGAAAGAATAAGGGGGGTGCAGCTATTTATCTACAGCACACCTCCATTTCTGCCTGGGTCCTCCTCCCTGCAAGCTGCTCATGTTGAGGTGACCTGATCCTCTAAAAGCTCTTCTGGGTGTTACAACCTTCCAACAGGGGTACTGTTGGCCTCCAAACCCTGATCAACTTCAGTTTCTCTCCCGACAGAAACACCCATTGGTTGGGCACCCAAACCTGATTATGCCAACCTACTACTATCACTCAACCTGGTTCAAACCATCTCATCCCTACCAGGCATAACACATGTACCTCCTCTTATACCCATTAGACTGAATCGTCACCAGTTGGAAGACAGGTAGCTCATGCTGGGATGCTCATGGATCCATGTGACCATTCCCACCTAATATCTGGTCCTCTAGACATCCACCCCCAAGTATTTCCTCCAACTTTCTATTGTCTGGATGCCACAGCGGTCCTGGTAGTTAGCCACCAACTGGTCATGTCTTTACCAATAACCAATGTGAATGAGCTGTGACCTTGTTCAAAATGCCATCCTGAGATATGGACCACCACTTCCCTTAAGACAAGCAGGTGGTGAGGGTGTACGTTGGATCACCAAGGAACTCCTACCCCTTATGAAAGTCCAGGATTGGAAGTGGCTGTTTGCTGTAGATCTGTTGACCTACTGCTTTGTATACTGATATTTCTGTACTAATAAGTTGTTTTGGTAAGCTGTAAACCCTATTGGTTCAAAATTGTACTTTGTTTCTGTGCCATCTTTATGACCTGGGTTGTGCTGAAAATGTCCCTTGGATCAGTGCATCACTAGTAATCAAAGACGTACATCATAAATAAATAAATGAGGAAAGGTCCCAAACCACTCAGTGATGAACAAGGTAAGTCTGCTGTGGGTAGGTGTATAGACAAAGAGTAGTGAGGCAGCAATGATGTGTAAGGAGTTGGTTGAAACAACAAAGGCATTTAGAGGTTGGCCAGTCTGGGAGGGTGAGGCAGGGCGGTGCCACAGATTATATCAGTAGTCAAAACACCAACTCGCGGTGAACAGGAGGAGGCAGTCTTTATTTCATATAATGCTGCAAGTTTAGGGCGGAGTTTGAGCGAGAACAATATGGACCAAGAAGGACTGTTGTTCAGCCAACCAGGGTATTTAAGGTGGGGGCCCTCAAGGGGGTGTTTAGGTGGTGAATACTGAGGTGTTGAAAGCTCAAGCAGTTTTTTGTTTGGTGTCAAGGTCATTGAGACTTTTTTAGTATTTACCCTTAATTTGTTTGCATGGAACCAGCTCAGCGACCAATAAAGTCTTGCTGGAGAGGGCCCATCTAAGGTTGACGGCAGGAGGTGGATGATCATGTTGTCCGTATATATGGATGTAAGGGTTGTTGTACATGGGAAGGTCACTGTGAATAGAGAGCAGAGGATTGCCAAGAATGGAACCTTGAGGAACTACAAGAACTGGAAGATTGAACATTCCCCACCTGACAGACAGCATGGAGTAAGAGCTGACCATTTTACAGCTGGAGCCCAAACCAGCAAAATACAGCTTATGTGAAGGTGTGTGAGGGACATAATTTGAAGTCCTTTGCACCAATGAATATGATGATCTCACCACCAGAGGACGGAGTCAGATCTGTTGAAGAGGAGTTTGTGGAGGACATTTTCAGTCGGATTGAACAGGGAGAAATTACAGAGGCAGAAGCTCAGTATGCTGAGCAGACAATGGACTCTGGAGTTTAACTAGAGGAGGAGAAAGATATAGGCTGGTAGTTATTGGAGGAGGAGGGTTCCACCTTAGAAGGGGCAGGACTTATAGCTTCCAGGCTACTGAAACATCAGATGAGAAGGAAGTATTCAGGAAGTGTGAGAGTGGGAAGACAATGGCTGAAAAGATATGGAGAGTTTCAGGTCTAGCTATCAGGACTGGTCTTGCAGATTTAGGAACTTAGGCACATAGACTTGAGGGGAATGGGGATGTGTATGGTAGTTGTAGTGGGCAGGAAGTGGTGGCTCCAGGTGTGATGGGAAGTGGTAGCCCAGGTGAGGTGGGTGGAAATGATACCTCCAGTTGAGGTGAGGGATGTGGCCTCCAAGTGAGGTGGTGGAAGTGGTAGCTCCAGGTGAGGTGGTGAAATGGTAGCCCAGGAAGTGGTAGCCCAGGAGGCGGATGGAAGTGGTAGCTCCAGTGAGGCGGTGAGAAGTGGTAGCCCAGGTGAGGCGTGGAAGTGGTAGCCTCCAGGTGAGGCGAGGAAGTGGTAGCTTCCAGGTGAGGTGGGGGAAGTGTAGTCTCTATGAGGGGGTCTTGGAGAGTCAATAGGGGCTGGAGAAGGTGGTCAGAAGATACGTTTAGAACTATTGAAAATAGTCACGACAGAGGAGGGATCCGAGATTGGTGCACCATCCTCTATGAGATGGAGGGGGTGAAGGACTTTCTGGAATTTGAAGGAGTTTATTTGTAGGACGTGTTGACTGAAGTATCACAGGAGTTCCTAGTAATCTGTACACTTAAGATTTATAGTGAATGGAGGATTTAAAATTAGCCTGCATGATTCCGTGATTTGCACAAAGCTATAATGTTGGTTCTGACCTAGGGTGATAAAAGTGTTTGACCCTGTTTTGAGGCATGAGAGTTCCAGATATGCATGAGTGCGTGCAGAATAGGCCATGACTAAATCATGTCAAGGGCTGAGAAAACAGGGAACCAGTCAGAGTCAGAGAGGTCTTGTAGCAGGCATTTGTTTCATGCCCTGAGACTGGGTACTAGATTTATTTAGGCCAATTGGGATTATCTTCGACACAACAGGTCAGTAGTGGTCACTAACCAATCAGAGGAGTTTTTGGGTGTGGGTTGAGTCTGGTGGGTTGGGTTGTTGGGAAGGGAAGGGACATTGTTTGTGGGAGTCTTACACTGTTGAGGCTTGTTTCCAGATGCAACCTGGGAGCACAAGGATGTTAAGTGACTTGCTCAGGATCACAGTATGCACTCAGGTTGGGATTCAACCCAGTCTCCAGATCTGCATCTCAGAGCCTATCTCATATTGTGGGTACGGTTATGATTGATTGTGTAGGTAGATGTGGAGGTAGGGGCAGCCAGTTTAAACTAAGGTTCGCGAGTAGATAACTCACCAAGATGCGGTGGCATCAAAGGATGCAGATGTGAGGGAAGGAGAGAGCCTATGAAGTATATATACCCAACCAAAATTGAAGAGTGGAAGGAGGGTTCATTGTAATACTGATGATGAGAGGAGGGAGAGTTCATGCAGAGAGAGGAGGGCAGGACTGTCGATGTAATAGTTCTCCCGACTGCATTGCTTCTGTCTGGGTAGCTGGCGGAGATCGGGACAGTGAGGAGTCGGGGCCTTGGATACAGCTGTTTGGTGATATATGACACCGGGGAATGTTGGTCGTCCAGACGTTGATAGAATGAGCAGGCTCGGCATTCAGATGGAAGATACTGGACGCCTTTTGGTAAAGGATGGGGAGGAAGGGAAGGTTGGCCGGGGAGTTAATGTCACCAGAGAGAAGCAGGAGGAAAAGAAGTAGGGCGAGAGAGTGTCTTTCGCTTTATGATGGCAGGAGAGATGATGTGAGGAGAAGTGGCAGAATCAGCGATGGATTAAGGTTAAATAAGGGAAACACAGCACCTAGCCATCTTGGTGTGTTCTCCACCCTCCACTGTTTCCTGCTGGTTCTGAGGGCAGGCTGAAACCCGGTGATTCTTTTTCGAGGTGGCTGCCCAGCCCTCTGGATCTTGCTACCAAACCTTGAGGGAGGCTCGTACTGGAGGTATTCAAAAGGGGTCTAAAGGTTATTTTTTAATAAGGCGTTTTATAAAGTTTTTAAAATGTGTACTTATTTATTGTATTGATTTTTAATGTTTATTGTTATTTATATGCCATGCCCTGTTTGATGTATGGCACCAGAGCCTCTTTGATTGTTCCATACAACAACACTTACTTTACTTCTACCTAGATGGGGTATTAGCAGGGATCAGGAGAAATTGCAGTTTAAAAGTCTTGATGCACTCACAATAAATTGCTAGATAACAGCAGTAGACTGAGGATAAGAATGCAATATGGCAGGCTAACTTGGGATTACTGGCTATGATGAACTATGGTGCCCTGAGCACTCAACTGGGACATAGTAATACTGGGCTACTTTTTAGAAAGACAGAGTGATGAGGTTGTATGAGAAGAAAGATATTAAAGCTATGGAGGTGCGGGTAAGGAGAGGAGGAGGTGCTGAAGTGATGTGGGTCATCCTGGAGAGAGGATCTGAGATATTATCCATATTAGTGTAATGTCCAGATTCAGTGCCAGAGGAGGGGGATGGACAGGGACTAGAGGAAGCAACACTGGATGGTAAGTGAGGGTGTGATGGAGACTTAATCTGCCAGATGTGGGTGGCGTTCGGTTGCAGCTTTGGTAAGACAGGGCTATCTTGATATCCTAAAAGGGTTTTTTCAGCCAGTCAAAGAAGCATTAGACAGGATATTGTTTGAGTTGGTGCTACAAAGAGGGGCAGCACAGACATCACAGTACAGTCCCTAGGTTTCAAACCTTTGGTTCTAGTGATCACCATATCAACATAAGGACAGAGCAGAGACAACACGTTAAGAATAATGCAGGTATACTAGGACAACAAACCTCTGCATGACAAACGAAGAAAAGGCAGCATGAAAGACTATTGGTTATTAAGGAGGTGGTGAATGTGGGTGATGTTCGAGGTTAAAGATACAGGATACTGAAGATCTCAGGAGGTATTTGCTGTCCACTGACAGCCTTGTTTAACAATCACTGAAACGGCATGGTTCTGCAGGACTAGTGAAGGATAATGTGGTCATTTAGACTTGTCAGGGTGGTGGCTAGGAACTATAGGTTGTCTGTTAATATCCATGGCTGGGAAACTAATGAACAATACCAAACAAACACAGGTGGATTATTTATCCAAAGGCTGCAGAACCTAGATAGCAAGATTCATTGAAGGAATGTCATGCCAAAATAATCTGGTGGATTTCTTTTGACTGCTACTGAGAATTGATCAGAGGCAGGGATGGTTTATCTGATTTGAGCAAGGCCTTGACACTGTGCGTACAGGCAGCTGATAAAGAAAGTGGCAGCTTAGAGTGGATTTCGTGAAATTGGGTTAGGAAACTGGTTAATGGATAGAAGATAAGATGGTAATGCATGACTCCACTCTGAGATAGCAGAGTGACTTGTGGTTATTAGGTCAGTTTCAGACTGGTCCTCTCGTCTTCATAGGGAGACTGCAGAGGAACTGTAGGAAGGATGTTTTTGTTGATGACATGAAATTTGTAAAGGGTGGACACTCAGGAGGAGGTCTAGAAATGCGCGATCTTGGGAAACTTGAGGAGAAGTCCAAGACATGGAAGTCAGGTTTCAGCCAAAAGTCAAAATCATCTACCTAGATAAAGGAACTTGTAGAGCACAGATGGGGTACTATAGTTACTAGACAGAAAAGGAACTAGAGGTTAATATACCAAAGGACCCTCGTCGCAGCATGCGGTAATGTTATTGAAATGCTGGTTTGTGGAGAGGATATTTTGCAGGGAAAGGAGGTGATGCTGCCATTATATCGCCTGGTCAGCTCCTCAGATGGAGTATGTGTCCAGTTTCAGTAATCATACTTCAGAAAGGACACAGATGGCGTGAGGTTGTCTGAGGAAGGCAACCAAATGATGGTTTGTATGGAAGCTGATGGGGGAGGATGAGATCTTGTCACTCTGGGAGAAGAGAGAGAAGAACGAGAGATATCAGATAAGACCACAAGTATTTCCAGGATGAATAGGGTTCAGATAGTAGTCTCCTTGAGCAAGAATGACCTCCAGGTCAGTGGCATGTAGCTGAGGAGAAGTTCAGGAGATGAAATATTTCTTCACAGAATGGGTGGTGGATGCCTGGAACAGACTGCCAACTGAAGTGGTGGAGGCTAAATTGGGGAGAGTTCTGCATGGGATAGACAACTGATATATTAGAAAAGAGGCAAGGAGGTGGAGGGTCACCGAGACCTGATAGGTATCAGAAGTTGGAAGAGTAGGCAACATTTGGTAGGCTCTGTAGGCTGGGCTGTCCTTTTCTGCCAACACAGCAATCTTTTGGTATCACAAGCAGGTACAGAAAAAGGGGATGGGAGATTAGATCAGACAGATTATCTCGCTTAAAAGGCAAAGGACAGGACAACTAAAGAATCTATGGTACCAGACAGACATTAAAATCAGGGCAGGATTAAGGGGAACAGTCGTTACAGGGCCCCACTGGAATGTGGGTTGGTCTCAGTGCACACTTTGTATAGAAATATTTTGGTTCAAATACTGTTTATTGTACAGTAGATTGTGTCAGACTAATTTTGCTTACTTAGGCTACATTCTTTACAAATCCTAGAATGCCCCAACTGAAATCAGAGCAGGCAGCAGGAGAGTTCTGGAACCTGGTGCATGTTAGAGTTTACATAAGCTCGCTTTTGTTTGGACATGTCCTCCTGGGCCCTTAGCCACAGAGACGCATTTAGCCCCTGAGGAAAGCAGACTCAGAAGATATTTGATCGAGATTATAAAAAATTTAACACAGACTGGAGGCTATAGAATTTCATGTTGCCTATTCTCTGACGCCCGCAGGGATTCTGAGATTGTAGTAGAAGAATATGTTAGCCTAGAACCACAAATTATTTGATGCAATCTAGAACTAGAATGTTTTTGCACACAAAGTGCGCCATAGGACCAGCCCCACACTTTGAGGTGGTCCTTTTGGTTGATAATTCCCTTTAACTCCACGTTAAATGGTGGTGTTAGGACAGCTAAGAAATTTTGTACCAGGCAGTCACGAAGAGACACAAAGATAGAGTTACGTAAATCAGGCTGGATTAACACAGCTCTAATTGTGAAGTGGAAGAGGCTCAGAAGCTATGGTATTAGTGGAGATTACAAATCACATAGAATTAATGTTCTAAATGGTGGAGTACAGGATAGCTATGGAATATACAGTATTGGACAGAGTTTACAAAATCAGGTGGGACGGATGAATAGCTCACTAAGGGCCCAAACTGAAGTGTAGGCTGATTCCATGCAAAGAAAAAAATTGGTTTATTACTATTACTGTGTATAGAAGACTGTATCAGACTAATTATGCTTAGCCTAGGCTGACATTCTTTACTACTAACCTAGACTCCCCTGCAGATGAAATCAGAGCAGTAGACAGCAGTAAGAGATTCAATCACAGAACTTGAAAGATAGATTCGGAATGGCAACGTTCTCTGGAGCACGTGAAGAACACCGCCATCTTCTGGATGGCAAAAACTGTGCCTCAGGGTGTTGCTGCTAGCTGCATAAGGTTTCACAGCTATGCGTGTAGCTGTTTTCCCCAAAAGAAACTACATGTAGGCCCATTCCTGCTTTGGGCCTCAATCGACCAGGAGGGCATTCCCAGTACCGCATCATTGGCTTGGTGCAGTTAAATCAGCATCTATTGTTGCATCCCAGCTGACCTCTTCCTAACTGCTGAACGAGCTGGGACACAAACAAGCCTTTAATTACCGTGACAATGAGGGTGCTGAGCTGGGGGTGGTGGTGTTGAATGAGCTGCAGAAGGGTCTTGCTGAAGGATGGTGGGCTGGTCCCACACACTAACTGTCTCTGTATGAGTGATGACTCTAATTTATCCTCATCCTCTCCCCAACTCAAATTAGGCAGAGGAGAACACAGTCAACTGGGGCAGGTGTTCCTGCATCGGGGAGGATGAATGTCCATGTAAAGATGCTATCCACACAAAAACATGCTGTGAACTCAAGACTTTGAACCACAAAATTAATTTATTTTTTTTTGGACCTCCCTCCACCTACATCAACCCTAATCCCCCATTGTATTGGTCCGGCAGATGCTCAGCTTAGCAAAGAATGATGCTCACCCTTGGGGAGAGGAGCTGTTGGGATGGTTTGTAGTTACAGGAACGAAGGAATGGTGGTAAAGTTGCTGGGAGGGGGGATGGTGAGTGTTCCAGCTACAGGAGGGGGTTGGGCATCTGGTCTGTTGACAGGAAAGGTTGTATGGGGTGAAAGTCCTGCTGTACAGAGGGTTGTCAGTTGTGGAGGATGCAGGTTGGAGGGGGGGCTGCACTGGGCCAGGATGGGTGCTCGGTTTAGGAGAGTGTGGTCAGCTGGAAGGGGGACGTGTTCTAGCTGTGTGGAGAGTGACTGACATGGTGTGGTTGACTGGTCCATTGGTGTGATATGTGGTCTATAATGGGAGGCATCCAGCTGCAGAGAGGGTGTGGGGCTGTGGTATGATCCGGGGAGGGTGATCAGCTTTGTAAAGGCTGGTTTGGGAAGAAAGATTGGTACAGTTACAGGGATGATGCAGGGATGTGTTCTAACTGTAGGGAGGCTGTCAACAAGGTGAATGGTCCATAGGTGTTAAGAGTGGTCTGTGGGAATTTGTCTAGGGGGTAGAGGCTGGTCTGAGGGCTAGAGGGTGATTCAGTGCATGCACATTTCTACACAAACTCATTATCTTGTAGCACACTCAATCCCCCACATTCACTGCTATCAGTATGCAGTGCAGCATGCAGTGCAAAGTGTCTTACTACCACTGCACATTGGCATGTGTGATGGCACCACTATGCCGTACCATTCACAGTGCCTCCACTGTGTGGTGCCATGTACACTCCTGACTATGTGTTGTGCCTTGTGTACTGCCAACACCACCCAGTACGACTGTTACCACACAGTGCTATGTACACCACCATCAGTATGCACTGCCACATGCACTGCTGCCACTATGCAGTGCCACATGCACTGCCACCAGTTCGCTGTTCCAGACACACAACACACACACACACACACACACACACACACACACACACACACACACACACTGCCACCACAGCACTGTTCAATGCACAATGCTGCCACTGCATTGTGCCATGAGCACTGCGGACATTATGCTTTGCCACGAACACTGCTGTCATTGTGTGTTGCCATGTGCACTGCGCCATGTGCGTTGTGACACACAGCACTTGTATGCTGCACTGCCAACACTGCACTATGCCACATGTACTGCTGGTTCTGCACTGTGCCATGTGCACTGCTGACACACACAGCACAGTGTCATGTGCACTGCCGACATTGCACTATGCCAAATGCACTGCTGGTTCTGCACTGTGCCATGTGCACTGCTGACACACACAGCACTGTGTCATGTGCACTGACAACACTGCACTATGCTACATGCACTGCTGACTCTGCACTGTGCCACATGCGCTGCTGACACCTTATTGGCCGTTTGTGTTATTTAGTTTTATCTGGTTGATCCTGCCATCCCTACTGTCCAACATTTTGAAACAAGCACTTCTAGGGGCACATCCTGGAATCTCACACAGCTAACATTGGACCTGGGAATCATCCACGTCAGAGTGTACTGTAAATATTAATAATAACTGTACTAGCTAGTCAAAGCTCAGCTGTGTGAGTTCCTAATCAGTTTGCCTTGCCAAATGTTACTGACTACACAGACTATACTTAGCCTAGGGATGTCTCCGAGATCTGTAACTCCTGGAGTTGAGCTATTAATAGCTACAATACAGTTCTAACATCAGCCGTGGAAGGTACTGGGATGTACTCCTAGAGGCTCTTGCTACAAAATGTCTTTTGGGAGAGACAGCAGGATCAACCAGATAAAACAAAATACTGCAAAAAGCAAATAAGGTAAAATGTTTAATTTTGGTGTAAGAAGCTTAATCAGGGAGTAGACCACACTGAGAGTTAGGTGGCAGCACAGCCATGGGCACACTCAATGGGAAGAACTGCCGGGATATTCTGGTACATATGACTGCCACAGCACGCATGCATGCTTGCACCAGCACATGCAGCACCCCTGAGGAGAAACCCTGGAGAGATCTACTGCTGCTGGGTCCCACCAACCAGATGCTGCTCTTATGCCAGACTGGATCATCAGGGTGAGGGGGAAGGACACACTGTAATCCTGCTTCCACCACTGCGGACCACCTACAGCAGCCAACGCACTCGAGGGAAATGAAAATGGCCACCGACTACGGAATGTGGGGAGCTGCAAAGAAGATGCAAGCAGTTGGGGTGGCTGGTCCGTTGGTCCATGCCTCCAAACAGTCCCCTATTTTACCCCTTAAAACTGCTCTGTCTCTCTGCGGAAAAGGGAACTACCACAGAGAAGGTGCTGTGAGCCACACTTCAAAGCAGAAACACATAATGCCGTGATGGCAATAAAGCAACATTTAACTTGCATAAAGGCATAGGTTTCCATAGTGTTTAAAGTTTGTATTCTAGTGTCTGAAGATGGCGCTCACATTTTTCCTGCATTTGGAGTGTCAGTGTCTCATATTATAGTTTCATTAGGTTGAGAGGTCTGGGGACCACAGCGGAGAAGGGTGGTCTGGGGATGGAGTTACAGCTGCTGGGAAGGTTGTCTGGCGGGGTGGGTATGGTCAACATGGAAACTGTGATCAACTCCCAGAAGGATGGCCATCTGGGGAATGGGAGGGGTCCAACTCCAGTGAGGTAGGCCTGGGAGTTTGTTACACCGAAGTAATGCTGTTGTGCTTGAGGCCACTACAACCATGATAGCAGGCCTGAGTTCCACCACCAACCCCTGTCCTCAGGATTTTCAGTCTCCATGGCTATGTCCCCAGGTTCTAAGTGCCCACAGTCATTACAGCATGCTCCTTAACCGATCTCTTGTTCATGTCCTCCAAGTTCCCAAATTCCATCGCTCTCAAGCCATGGCAGCATATCCATGTTCCCACCACCACCAGTCCTGGTGCAGGCTATTGGGCCATTCCACCGGCCCTAGCCTCAGGCTTAGCTCCTGTAGCCACATCCTGAGGCCTGGAGCCTCCATTCTGGTAGCAGCTCTCTGATACCCACCCAGGGCTTTTCCTGGGGGCCCTAAACATTGAGTGTGCCATGGCTTTGGAGTAGGAGCCAAGGATAGTGTTGGGGTGAGCATGCAGGCAGCGTTGGGTGCTGCCATGGTTAAGCGAGTCTTTTGTTTGTTTTTGTATTGGTCTTATTTTTATTTTATAATATTTATTTTGTATTGGGAGCCTGTCACATGGGATGGGGGTTAGGTCATAGGACCCTGATGCAAAGTAGGAATGGAGCACTTGCCAAAGGGAAGGGTAAGAGAACTACATCCTGTATATCTTATAGACCCTTTAAGCAGACAGTCTACACGGTCATCCTTGCTCGTCTCTTGAATACCAGCTCAGCAGGATATTAAAATGTTTTCAGTGGTGGTAAACAGCTTCCCAAGCAGAACTGTTTACTGCTGCCCAAAATGCACTAAGCCCCCGCCCCACAAAGGTCAGGGGGGGCTGCGGCCACCTGCCCCATTTGCCCAGTCCCTACCATGGTGCAGTACCCTGTTGGTCCAGTGCTCCTCCCAAACAGCCCCTTTCTTACCCACCAACTCACATCCCAAAACGTTGCCCTAACCCCCTTTCCCTAGCGTTTAGCACTCTGGACAGCTAGGTACCAGGACTGGCACAGGCCTCTTCTTAGCTCATAGAAGGCCACCATATGAGCCTGCTGTACTGTTTTTTTTTTTCTGTTCTCCCACAACCAACACTACCACCCCTCGAGGCTCGGTCATGCAATGGTTTAAGGCTTATCAGGCCTCGCCCAGGATGTGCGTGCACATGACGCCCACCGAGCACCACATCTGCACTGCATAGGATGTGTCCACTGCACTAGCTCTAGGCCGCCATCAGGGTCAGACTTTTACAAACATCCACACCTACCCAACCCAGAGTAGGAGAGCAGTCCATTGGATGCACGTTCCTCCCCCAGCCAACCCCTTGACGCCTTTCTTTCATGAACCCATGTGGTACCACAAGCAATACTGTCCTCACTGAACTGTGCACCCTATGCTTTCTAGCCTGTGAAAAAACATAGAAATGCTGGACCATGCTAAAAAATTAGATTTTGTCTTTCAACGGGCTATCAATAGTAAAAACATTATAAACTCTCAGATACTGCAGTTCCACTGTGTTATTGTGGATAAAATCTGGACCAAATTGCAAGCAAGATACTGTATTTCTACTGTCATGTATCCTCCATCTATTATAGCTACAGGCTACCATGCTACCTCCAAAGAAATGGGAAGCATATTGAGGACACCCCATCCCTCCCAAAGGTCCCAATCCCTGACAGCTCCCCCGAGTGCTCATTGCTGGGCACAATGAATCAAGATACAGATATACATATAATAGGTATATAATTTATTTATTTCCTGTCATCTGCATCAAGATAGACAGATATTAAAACACATACTATAGATATATAATTTATTTAACTGTCATCATTCCAATTATCCCTGAAGACAGATAATACACAGTTGCAGCAGCTCACATACTGTGATCACCGCATGAATACTATTTATTAAAATCAAAAAGCTCTAACGGTGAAGTGCAAAGTTGCCATAGTGATGTACAGTGAAATAACTTGTATCAATAGGTCATGAAATGCATGCAAGACATTTTTTTTCAATAAAATTAATTTTTTTTTTTTTGTTTCTGTTTATCCCCCTCCGACCTGGCACTGTCACCAGACTAACACCTTGGTTAGGCAGTCTCGGAGGGATGCCCCATTGCACAATTGTTTGGGCCCAGGCGGTGACGGTGTGAGAATGAGCAGTCTGCTACCTTCTTCCAGCCACCCCCCCTCCCCCGTCTCACGTACCATCAAATCTCATCGGGTCCCTCACGAGTCCTGCTCCACCAGAGGCGAGGGCCTATCGACTCACTTGTTGGTGTCCCGCCGGCTAGTGTTTTTTCTTACTATATGTCCCCACCCCACATATGAGCGTGATGTGTGCATGACGCCACGGCCAGTGCTGATATCTGTTACACTCAGCCCCGAACAAGGTGCTTGGACATGCCAAACCTCCAGCTGCCTTTAGAGATTTGCCATGTAACAAGCTGAGGCACCCCCTTTAGTGAAGGAGGCGAGTGGTCCTATGGACGCTCTAGCCTCCCCCTCTGGCCAACCCTCCAGCAACTCGAGTTCGCTCTCAAACCCGGATCGCAGGTGTATATGTTTTATTAAAGAGTTGGTGACACATTCAGGAGAACATTAACAAAATGTAGTATTTGGACACAGTCCAGCTTGTATTTCCCATTAGTTTTATGTTCCTACTCCCCATTATTTATTACTTAGGTTATTTGCATGAAAACAGGGTCTCTGCTCCTGAGGAATTAATCTATTCCTGCTGCTATTTTCTCCCTGCCTGAAGTCCTAGAGCACTGCTTGTGACCTCACAGTTACTTCCATGGCAACAGCCTGTGATGTCACAGCAGAGGATTATGACTAGTGTTGCTCTGATAGTGCCGCCGTGGATCTGCCAGTGATCTGGGCTAGTGGCACTATTCAAGTGGGATCTGGCCTGGAATCCAGCTGAATAAGGAGGTCATATCCTGGGTTGTATCCTGTGTTATCTGGTGCTGGATTTAGGGATCCAACGCCGGATCCCTGGATCCAGCCATCGGATAACGCGGGATCCAACAGCTGGATCCACAGGCAGATAGGAGTGGTATCTGGCAGATCCACTATTCTGCCACAAAGGGCAGGTATTTTGTGGATCCGGATTTGCGCAGATCCATCCGATCACCACTAGTTATGACCTGAAGTAAGGAGTAAGCTACAGAAGCAGATGAACTGAAAATGAACTCTAAAGGACAAAGATCATATAGTCATACACATTTCCTTAATGGAATGCAAGCAGAATTGTACCTAATTATTACGTTTTTAAAACTTTGCTTTGAGGCGTCAGTAGCTCTTTAATAACTCAGTACTCACAAAGCATAGGGACAGCAGTGTTGAGTGCTGCGCTTCCAGTACGTTTTGCCATCCACAACGTGGCACCACGTTCAACACACTCTCACTAGGCATCGCTGAGGGGCATTGCCATTCTAGTCTTTCTTTTGTGTTCTGTGCTTAGGGAAGATTGCTCCCCTGCAAGCTAATCTGTGGCCAACTTCACAGCGCCACATCAGCTCCACCTACCCTTCCTCCAAGCACCCACATGCTCACATGCTTTCTGGCACTGGTCATGCACCCTCACATGTGCACTGATGTGGCTAAATCCACCAATTGGGAATTTCAGAGAGGTAGGGTAGGTGAAGCTGAAGTGGAGCTAGGAACCTGGCCCGGATCAGCTCACAAGAGTGCATTGTTGATTTAGATATTATCAAGTTTTGAGCTTTGTGCTCACAGAACTTGGAGAAAGGTAACTGAAAAAGTTAAATTATGCTTAAAACCCCTAATTGTGTGATTTTACCGCAACAGGCACAATGACAGCCTTTTGTGCCGTTTCCCTTTAAATAAAGAAAAGCTGAGCACCCTCATACAGACATAGACTTTGTCGGCAGAAAAGGACCGACTGGTCCACCCAGTCTATGGGTGCCTTGTCAACATCCACAGACTCTATCTTGCCCCTCCCCCATTGTAGTATACTCATGTGTTTATTTCATGCATGCTTGAAGCCCCCAATCAGTCTAACCTCCACCTCTTCAGTTGGCCATCTGTTCCAGACTTTTACCACCCTTTCAGTGAATAAATGTTTCCTCACATCTCTCCTGAACTCCCCCCCCCTCAGCTTCATCACATGCTACCTGATCTTGGTGCTGGTCCTCATTTGAAAGTGACTCCCTATCTGCATGCACCCTGTTAACCCCTGTGAGGAACTTCTAGGCCTCAACCATGTCACCCCTCTCCTCTCTTTCACGGTGTACATGTTGAGATCCCTCCCGAACCACTCCACAACCCCTGAATCTGCATCCTCCCAGATGACTATCCTCCCTGTAGCTGGACCCTCCACCAGGATCTCCCTCCCCGCCCACTCCTGCCAACCAGTCTCCCTGCAGCAGAGACATCCCCCCTCAGCTGACACACTCCCTGTAGCTGGCCCACCCTTCCAAAACCCTGACCAGCATCCCCTAGGCTGAACACACTTAAGGAGCTCAGCCCCCACCCATCCCCTGGACTAGCCTCCCCCCCAAATGACCACCTACCAGAACAGTCTCTCCCCCAGATGACCACACCCTGTGCTGCTAGATCCCCTTCCCTTTCCTGCACACAGACCAGCAACCCCCCCCCCATGACAAATCTCTGCATACCACACAGGCCCAGAAATCACACTCCACAACTTTACTGTACAGAGATTGTAAGGTGTTTTCAGAGGGATTATCTATATAAATCCGATTAAATCTCCAGTACACGACACACACACAATTTTGCTAGGGCTCATTATTGGGCACAGTTAGACATTTTAAATGTATATAAAACAATACAATACATATAAATATGGGCACTTTATTTATTGTATGGTATAAAACACAGCAGTTGCATACCTAGTCCAATCATAGTATAGCTCCGGTTTTATACAGGTCCCAAAACCTTTTATTATGCAGCGAATACATGACTCTGTAATGTCCACTGCAAGCTCTT
This sequence comes from Neoceratodus forsteri, assembly GCA_016271365.2. Classification (NCBI taxonomy): domain Eukaryota; kingdom Metazoa; phylum Chordata; order Ceratodontiformes; family Ceratodontidae; genus Neoceratodus; species Neoceratodus forsteri. The sequence goes on along the minus strand of CM057457.1, from coordinate 386,544,012 downwards.
GTGCCCCTGCCCAAAAAACTACTGTAAATGCAAGACTGTTGTTTCTTAATTGTTGTGCCTTTTATTCCAGGTTCAGTGCTTGCAGCACACACATTACTCTGTTGAGCAGAGTGCTTCAGGCACAGTTTACAATCCACAGCACGGCACTGTGCTCAATGTACTCACATTAGGCACCATCGAGGGGCTTTACCATTCTAGTCTTTATTTCAAATTCTGTGGATTCAATAGCTTACAGCTAACGTTAGAGTATATACAAGCTCTGATCTTGTGTTTATGGCTCACACTGTCCTCCCTGGGCTATGTACAGCAGCAGAGGACTGCACGTAGCCACTGGAGGAAAGCAGACCTGGAAAACATCGGATTCAGATTATATAAACTCTAACGTACACTGCAGGCTATTGAGTCTCACACTGCTGCCTACTGCTCTGAGGTCAGCTGCAGAGGCTTCTGGGATCTGTAGTAAAAGAAGATTTTAGCCTAGAACTAAGCAAAATGAGGGTGTTACAATCTACTATACTACAGGGAACAGTAAGTACACCAAAGTGTTTTGCACACAACATAGAGGATAATGTATGGTCCTCTATCAGTAACTGGTCTGTTAACAGTTGAGAGGTTGCCAGGGTGACTGTGTAAACCTCGAGAGCGAAGCTCAAGAGGTTTACTTCGCCATGGCGACCTCGAGACGGTTAAGAGTAACTGGTTGCCAACAGAAGGACCATACATTATTTTTTGTAGTGTATGGTCCCAAGAAAAAGGGAAAACGTCTCCTTACTATTCGATACATAGTCACCACCACAGTCCTTCCCTTACCGCTGCATGCATCCCTCGGTTCCCGAGTGTAAAAACAGGCACGCACATGTGCAGACCGATCCCTGTTGTTAACAACATTACTACATCACATTGATGGTATAACAACCTTAGGAAATGATGATTTCCTAAGGTTAACAGCGTTCTACCATACATTATATGCATTGTAATGACTAATGTTCATTCTTCTATGTAATGTATCTTGCCTTTTGTTGTAATTTTCACCTTTGTTATTATGTTCATAATTCTCTGATTATCCTTGTCTTTGCTGCACCTTTACATAGTTTGGTATTTTACCTTTGTAACCTCCCGGGCAGGGACAGCACTAGATAGGGCACAAAGGGAAAAAGTTGCAGCCTGCCCAGGAATGACCCATTTTCCACGTGTCAGTAGGTCCCCACTGGTGCACCTATCTGCGGCAATAGATGAAAGATGAAAAGTCAACAACAGGAAAGTAATTTTACTTGACAAGTTTAAGCTTCTGTAGTGGTGAAATTTATACTTCTGATTAGGTTTTGACCCAGTTGTCTCTCATTTTGACCCACATTTTTTTACACCAGTGGGTCTAATTTACTAACATCCTAAAATGCCAGCAGAATAAGCCCAATGGTCTCTCCAGACTGCTCGATTTTCAGCACCCACACTGAGGGCTGATTTTGGTGTCCCCCCCCCTTGGGTTATACTGTCCCCAGTCCCAGATGTTCCACCTGTATTGGACCTGGTCAGATTTACCCTCCCCCTGTACCTGTCCCATCCCCCTCTTAAACCCGTCCACAGTCTCCACCTCTATCAGCTCCCTGGGCAATGCATTCCATGGCTCCACCACCCTTTCAGTAAAATAATATCTCCTCCTCCTCCTCCTCCTCTCCCCTCTGAGCCTGCCCCTTCCAGCTTACACCCGTGACCTCTTGTTGCCCCACCCTCTTTCCTATGGAGCACCCTGACTGGGCCTCCTTCATTGATCCAATTCATGTACTTAAAGACCTCTATCATGTCCCCCCTGTCCCTCCTCTCCTCTAGGGTGTACATGTCAAGCTCCTTGAGCCTCTCCTCATAGGTCCTCTCCCCCAGGCTCCAGATAATTTTGACTACCCTCCTTTGGACCCTCTCTAGGAGTGCAATGACCCTCTTTAAATGTGGTCTCCAAAACTGTACACAATACTCAAGGTGTGACCTAACCAAGCAGCTGTACATTGGAAGGATCACTTCGACCTTTCTAGAGGTAATCCTCCTGGGGATGCATCCCAGCATCCTATTTGCCCTTGCTGCTGCCCTCCTCAGGTCTCTAAGTTGTTCATTTTGACATCTACCACTACCCCCAGGTCCCTCTCACCCTCAGTGACTTGAATCATGTGTCCTCCCAGGGTATACCCCTGGCCTGGATTTCTGACTCCCAGGTGCAGAACCTTGCACTTCCTCACATTGAATTTTAGTTTCCATTTTCCCGACCACCTTTCCAGAGCCTCCAGGTCCTCCTGCACGGCCACCCTCCCTTTCTCCCCATCCACCACTGCACCCAGCTTTGAGTCATCTGCAAAGAGATTCATCTCACTCCTGATCCCCCTCCTGATTTCTGAGATATAGGCACTGAACAGGAGTGGCCCCAGCACTGACTCCTGGGGAACCACACTAGTAACCCACCTTGGGGATGAGGCTAATCCTCCAACCACCCCTTCTGAGTACGCTCAAAGAGCCATTTCCTATCCATCTTAACAACTGTCTCCCTACCCCTATTTCCTTCAGCATAGCCAGCAGGCGATTGTGGGGTACCGAATTAAACACCTTGCTAAAGTCCAGAAAGAGGACATCCACTGGCCTACCCTGGTGCAGGGCCCTCATCACCCAGTCATAGAATTCAACAAGATTTGTCTGGCAAAATCTTCCCGTGACAAAGCCATGCTGCCTACCCAGTTTGCTCCAGTAACTCCCCTAGCCTTTCCTTGACAATACCCTCCATCACCTTGCCAACTACCGATGTCAGGCTAATGGGCCTGCAACTTTCTGCCCCCTTTCTTGATCCCCTCTTGTGGATCAGCACGACATGGGCCAGTCTTGGGGTACCCACCCAGTCCTCAGAGAGATGCTGAAAAGCTCCACTAGAGGGACTGCCAGGACGTCCACCAGTTCCCTCAGCACTCTGGGATGTATCTCATCTGGTCCAGGTGCTTTCTCCATCTGAAGGAACCTGAGGGCTTCCCTTATTCTCTCTACTGGGATTTCAGCCTCCACATCCTTCCCCCTTTTCACCTTACCCTGCTGGACCCCCACTTGTCTGTGGTGGCCACTCCCTCTCCCCAGACCCATCAGGGCCTCTGGTCTGTACCGGTCCCACCTCTTGCTCTGGTTTACCCCCGCTCTCCTTACAAGACATAGCCCCTCCACTCCCCCCGGTAAAAACTGAGGCAAAGTACTCATTTAGGACTTCTGCCTGTTTGACCCATTATTTGAAACCCCTAGCGCTGTCACTGCCTCCCAGATCGCACACAGCACATTTACATGTAAGAAAATTCTAATGCAGCTTCCAGCAAGCAGAACACAACTCAAACCACAGTGGGGAACCAAATCACAACCCACTGTAAGCACACAATACATTCACATGTAAGGAAATTCCACTGTACCAGGCAAAAGACTTTTCGGTCACAATTACAGAGTATCTGCACAATCCAGGGGTTCAGAGGTGGCTGGAGGTCCAAACAGGCCAATCTCATTCAGCAAATCTTCGGCCTTCTTCAGGTAGGAGCCGGTCACAATTCAGTAGCTTACTTCACTCCCCAAGTTCGGATTCAATCCGAAAAAGGCACAAATTCCCTCTCAGGGAAAGCAGGCAGGCAGGCAGGCATGCAGGCCAAAACTCGGACCTTTCCACAGTTCTCCTGGGCAAATCCACTATGGATTGCTGCTTCAACTACCTTAAGCTGTTAATTCTTCACGTCCCAACTTAGATCTGAAACTAGCTGCAAGCAGCTTAGGAATTTCCCCAAGATCCAAAAGGTTCGGTTGGCTGATCTGTCTGTCAGTCACAACAAGGGCTCCCCTCCAGGTTATTTTAGGTGCCAAATTGCAAAAACTATAATTTCTACAAGTTTTGACCCCACCAAGCCCCTGTAGGCAGGCTCCATTTTAGCGTCCCAACAGTACTGATTGGCCCATTCTGACAGTCCCAGGCCAAGTTGGTGGAGACAAACAGAACAGTCCTTGCTGCACAGAAGGCAAATTAGAACAAACTGAAATATTATTATTACTACTCTAATGATCAGCAAACAAGCACATCTTCTAAACAGAGCTCCCTTTTAGATTAAGACTGCAATCCAGGCTGCTCTTAAAGAGACAGTACACAGCGCTATACAGGCACTCTCTGGGCAATACATTTAATCTACTAAAACGCAGAACACCAGCCTGGCAGTGAGCATTTAGGCAAGCTCAAGGAAGACTTTTCAGGAACCCTCATTTGTAGGGGGTTACATATGGTACCAGGCAAAGATTACAGTATTGTGGTATTATTAACTCAGCTCTAAATGGTGGAGTGTAGAGACAGCTATGGAATATGTGGAGATAGATGGAGATTAGAAAATCAGGGCAGGACTGATTTATCTGTCAAGTGTTGATTGCAGGGACAGCTAAAGCATGCATGGTACTTGGAGGAAGAAAGATTACAAAATCAAGGTAGAATTATCTCAGCTGTAAGAGACAGACTGCAGGGACAGTAGTGTTGCTCGGATAGTGCTGGTATCCGATCTAGGATCCAGCAAATGGATCCGGTGGTTGGATCCATCGGATCCAAACTTGGATAGCTGGATCTGGTGATCAGATCCATCGGATCCCACCTTGATACCTGGATCCAATGGTTGGATCCATCGGATCCCTGGCCAGATCCATCGGATACTCACAGTGGATCCTGGCAGATTGAATCCTTGGTTGGATGTCTATGCCATCTGAGGCTATACGATATCCAACCAAAATGATGGTATTCGATGGTATCCAGATTTGTAGGATACTATCTAAGCAACACTACAACTAAGGAATGTATGGTACCAGGCAATGATTACAAAATCACAACAGAATTATATCAACTATAAATGATGGAGTGGAGAGATAAATGATAAATGTAGAGAACAGCTTGGCAGAAGACACCAGGAGAAAGCATAGGCATAACACAGTTGGCCACGTCACGCATCCTCACCCAATTCCTCAGCGCACTGCTGCTACATGCTGCGGAGTACATCCATTTCCCCAGCACCGCGGCGGAGCATGCAGCAAACATACAGGAGTTCCACAGGGTAGCACGTATGCCTGGCATGCTAGGGGTGATAGACTGCACCCATGTGGCCATTCGAATGCCACCTGGCCCCGATGGAGCTGCCTATCAGAATTGGAAGGGATTTTCCAGTGTCAACTGCCAGGTGTTGTGTGATGCCAGTGGGCGCATCATCAATGTCTGTGCCATGCACCCTGGCGGAGCACACGATTCATTCTTATGGTACCAATCAGCACTGTGCCATCAATTCGAGAGTGGGGACATCCCCACAGGACATCTAGTGTCTAGTGGGTGAGTATGCATGTAGGATTGGCAAATCGGGGGCAAGGGTGGGTAAGCCACAGGTGCCATGGGTGTGGCACACAGGGTTAGGGGCAATTTGAGCCTGAACGAGACACTAATCTCCACTGTCTCCACACAGGTGACAGTGGATACCCACTCCGTCCCTGGCTGCTCACACCCTACCGGTGGCCCACGACCCTATCGCAGCAACGCTTCAATGAGGCACACGCCGCCACATGCAACATCATCGAGCGGGTGTTTGGGATGCTGAAGGCACACTTCTGATGCCTAGACACCTTCGGCGGTGCCCTACAGTATAGCCCCTCAAAGGCCTGTGGGATATTCCTGGCCTGTTGTATCCTGCACAACATGGCCAAAGGCTGTGGGATAGCCGTACAGGCCGAGGAAGGGGACAGCGATGGGGACGCTGGTGACACCGGTGATGTTGGGGATGAGCGTCTCCCCCTTGGATGGCGTGACCCCCGACTGATCCAGCTGGCTCAGCTGCACCGGGACACCATCACAGAGGAGCACTTCGCCCAACACAGGTAAGTCATGGGGCCATGTGCAACCAACAGTGGCTAGGGCACAACCCACATACACACAGGGAAACACACCAGGGGTGCATGACGGCAAGGGAAGTGGCAGGGCACAGAAGCACACACATACAACCAGGGAGGAGTGAACAGTAACACGCCACATGGACAGACACACAAACACACACAACAGGCACAAAGTGCACAGGGGTCAAGTGCACAACAGAGCAGTTACACAGACACTAAAAACACACATGTCCACAGGCCACCACTACCACCTGTACTGTCCATGTACGTGTGTCAGATGCTGGGCACCCTTGCACTTTGGTGTACAGTGCAATGCAGGCATCATCATGCATATGCATGTGTGGACAGCAGTCGGGAGGGTGTGCAGGTGGTCCGTGTGTCTGCATGTAGCGCAGGGCACCCACTGGTGCACTGCCTACCGAAACACACATTGCACACAGGCAGCACCAAACAGGGCCCACACTGGGAGACAGATCAGTCATGCGGCACAGTGCCACAGCCACCTCGGATGCATGGGCAGCCCCGCCGAGACCCAGCAGCACTGGCAGGCTGAGCACGGGCCACATAGGGTGGCACCAATGGACCACCAGGGGTCCCACTGCGCACACGCGACCTTGTCTGCACAGGGTCTGCAGCATTAAATATACCTGCACCAGGGTGCTCGGGATGCCAACAGCTGAATCCGGGCGTCGACAGGGTGGGTGTCGCATGACGCCGGGAATGGAAAGTGAATAGCATACTGCACAGTGTGAGCGGCACAGGGGCACCTGACTGTGTGCCCAATGTGGCCACGACACTGACCACTGCCTGTGTCAGCCTGTTGATAGCAGCGGTCACATCCACCCGCAAATGGTCAATCTGGGACAGGATCCTCTTGGTGTCCCTGCTGTGCCACTCCAGAGCCACACACAGTGCCTCCACGGATGTTGCAACCTGCATCTGCTGCTGTATTGATGCCTGCAGCAGGTGGGTGTACTCATCAAAGAGGTCATCTGCTACATTGGCAATCTGTCCCTCAGGGCCTGGAAGGGCCAGATGTACAGCACCCCTTTAGGGTGGGCGCTGCTCACCAGGACCAGATATGGTCATGTCCACAGGCGGTGCACCTCCCCAGTCCCAGTGGGTGACTGCTGCTACTGCCCCTCCACCCGCTGTGCCCATGGGATCAGTGGTTCCACTGCTGTGGCCGCAACAGTGCCAGTGACCTGCACAGCTACCGGTGCTGCCCCACCGGTGCTGACAGGCACAGCCTGGGACTGTGCTGACATGCTGGCACACACGTCAGAACCAGTTAGATCCATGGGCGTGAGCTTTCCTGCTGTGTGTCCATTCTGTCACACACACACATGTCAATGCCCATAGTGGTCGGTGCATCATCGACGGTGCAGGTCTGTGCCACAGCCACAGCTGCAGCATGCTGGCATGCCAGACCACTGAGACACAGGAAGGGCACTCCCCACACCTGTCTCAATATCAGTGAAGGTAGCCAGGATCACACACTGGCGCAGTGCACACTGGCAATCTACGGAGGTGGATGGTCCCTCCTCCAACTCCAGATGGTTGTCCGCAGTGGACAGGCCCTCCACTGCTGACCCCTGCAGATGCACAGGATCTGTAACAGAAAGGAAGGACATGTTAGTGCATGTGAACTACCTTCCCCCCCGACCATGACATACCATGCAGTGATGGGCTACCACCTGTCTGGAAGCCACCTTCAGGAACACCCTCAATGGCACTGCGCTGCATGCTTGCAGCTAGCATGTCCTCCGCTGGAGTCAGCTGCACCACCTCTGGCTGTCCCCCGCCTGTTGCAGCACGTGCTGCCCTGATGGCTGCAACCTTCTCCTTCACCCTCCTCCTGTCAGTCCCCCTCTTCTTTTTACACTCCTGCACAGAGTCCCGGTGGCTGCCATGCAGGTTGACAGCACGTGCCACCCCCTCCCATGCAGCAGCATGGGCCTGAGGGGTGCCCCGCCATCCACTGAGAAGTGGCTCCTCAGCCAGGTAGGCCTCGAACAGTGCCTCCGTCTCAGCCTTCATAAAGTTGGGCCTCCTCTTCCGCCGACCATCATCCTCCTCACCCAGTCCTTGCTCGGTCATTTCACAGCCTGTATGGGTGAAAGTGGTCACCTATGACTGTGCAGTACACAGCAATTCTCTGAGGCCATGGTCCAGAACAGCACAACGCATGCAACTCACCTATCAACTGCAGTAACCGAATATGGCCACTGCAGAACAGTGTTGCATATTTATAGCGCAATGCATGCAAATTAGGACTGGAGCAACTTTAATGAGATGCAAATTGCGCCGCTGCGCCATTGAATGGCTGATCAGATGATTTGCATGTGACGGCTGAATATTGCGCTGTTGTGCTTTGCGTAATACGGTTGAACCAGCTGAGCCAATGGTGCAGTTCTGTGACTGCGTAGCACACCGCACTGCGCATGCCCGGGTAGCTTACGCAGGCATCTGCCATGCTGATGACGTGCTATGCGTGATAGGCAATTCAGAACATGGCCACCATTGTGCCAGTAGTGCTACAGCGACGGTCACTACATGGCACTGTGGCACAACTGCGCAATAGCTCACTGTGGCAATGGCACACAGGCAACCAGTCATGCTGGATGCATAGATGTCCAATGGCACTGTGTGTGGCCTTGTGCCAGAGACCCATGACCCTGTGCCTGACCTTTGCCCCCTTGGCGCTGTACGTATGGCATGTCTGCAGCTCTATTGCGCTGTTCAGTAACAGCGCGATAGGGACTGGCAGTGCTATACCAACAGCGTGATAGGGAATAGCGGAGTTGTATTGCACAACAATTCCACGTGGGGTTGCCGCACTGTGGAGCACCATATTGCCTACTATATACATGCAGGGATGGCACGCAGGAGAGCCCCCCCCAATGGAGTTCAGTGGAACTCACAAACCTGGTGGTCATAGTGGAGCCTCACCATGGCCCACTATTTGGGGATGAACCCCTCAACAAGGCAAGGACCCATGTGTGGCCACTGCCCTTGAGGAGGCCACTGACTGGCGGAGGTCCACAGAGCAGTGCAGGCACCGGTACAGTGACCTGCGGAAGAGGGAGCTGGCACTACTGGCACCTCTCCGGTCACATGCAAGGAGGGGCATGGTGCCTCGGCCAGGTGGGTGAGCTGTCTATGCACCTGTATGGTCCGTATGGATAACACTGTGTATTGTGTCCAGCACATGGGGGAGGGTTGGTCTACGGTTGGCTGTGGCGATGTTTACAGGATATGTGATGTATGGGTCTGGCTGGGTGGCAGGCACACTCATTGGGGAAGAGGGATGTCTGCTTTGCGATTTCACTGATGTGTTTCTCACCTTTTGTTTCCCACAGGCATGGTGGAGTGGAGGAGGGCCCGGGCTGAGGTGCAGCAAAGGGGGCAGCGGTGGCTGTGCATGGTGGTGGTGATGAACCATGACAGCAGCAGCAGCAGCACGATGAAGGTGAATGACATGACATCATGAATGCTATTGCATGCTGTGTGGGGGGAGGGCAGGGCATGGCCACCATCCATGGAAAACACTGCCATGCACGCGACATGTGACAGTCACCACTGTCCAGTGGCACTGCATGTCTGGGAGTGCGTCAATGGTGGTCCATGCGTGCACTGGGCACATGGCTGTGGCACTGCCTTCCCACTGCGTAGCTACGTCACTGTACAGCCTTGGTTGTGCTGTGCTGGACATGAGTGGTGTGTGTGCAGTGGCACAAATGGCTGTTGCTGCCTGGTTGGGCATGTCTTGTGCACGGTCACTGTGGGTGGGTGCAGTCCATCACAGGAGTGGGGCACTTGGCTGTATGCCATGCATGTTGGGTGGGCTTCAGGGATATGGACAGTCACAGCCATTGATTCTGATCCATTGTCCTAGGTGTCCGGATCCTCCGGAGGATTGAGAGATCAGTCCAGCAGCTCATACAGGTGTCCATGGATTCCCTCGCCATCCTGAGGGACCTACATTGCCATGGCATTAGGTGCAGGAGGAGGCCCCAGGACCAGCAGCAGGCAGATGGAGAGCGGGCTGGCAGGCAGTAGCTGCCCATCACCTCCCTCCTTTACCCATCCCTCACACCCTACCTTCCCTCTCCCAGTTGTTCACCCCTGCCCCTTACCCACCCCTACCTTGTACCCATACCCCACCCCTGTATTGTATATATTTGTATATAGTTATGGTTGTTCCTATTATTATTGTTGTTATATTAATTAGAAATGTATATTTTGTTATGAATACTGTGGTGGTCTCTGATTTGCAGCTGGCTATAGGTGCTCAGTTGCAGTGGCGTGCATGGCATCTGGGGTGGTATTGTCATGGGTGTGTGTGTGTGTGTGTGTGTGTGTGTGTGCGGGGAGGTGTCTCTGGTGTGGGAGTGGCTTTCAGTTGGTCTTGCCGTGTGCTGCCAACCACTGCTGGGTGCTCATGGTGGGTCTGGCTTGTATGGTTCTGTGGTACACGAGGTTGCAGTGTGATGGGGGGAGGGATGCATGAGGATTCCTGCAGTGATGGTCACTGCTCATGGGTGGTGTCTCGGGGTCAAAGTGCAGGGTGTGCTGTGCACTGGGAAGGGCTGATGTGCACTGGGGTGGTCTGCCCCCTTTGTGTGGCAGTCTCAGCTTGCCAGTGGGTGTGCTGGGGCAACATGGCCCGGCTGTGCTTTGTTGGTTTGTCCCCATGGGCTGGTGGATATTCCGTCCCTCCCCCACTTATGCTGTGCTTGGGGTGTGGGGATGCATTGTTAGTTCTGCAGTGTGTTCCTGAGCCCATCTGTGGCATTGGTGGTGGGCCCCTGCCTACCTCCCTGGTTGTGCAGTTCCATTGCTCTGCTGCTGGGGGGCGCTCTCTGCTTGTGCTATGGCACCTCTGGAATGCTCAGCTGGGCTAGCCTTGTTGCGCTATAGCGCATCGTATCTGCTCAGCTTCCCCTTCCTGGTTGCACTATGGTGCAGGTTGTGCGATATTCAGATGTTGGCTCGTTGCGTAATTTGCCTTGTTCCATGTTTGAATATCACGTCTATTGCGCATGTGCGCAATGGACTTGTGCTTGCTCCTGCTATTGCTCACGTTTTGGGCGCAGTTTGAATATCCGGCCCACAGTATACACTGGCATCCCTTCCAGGGTTCTTTACTTTTGTGTAAGATAAAAGGTTTAGGGGTTATTTTGTGTCTCAACTAGAGCTTATTTTTTGTTTAAAGATGCCAGGGTCAGTTTAGTATGAGACAATGTATTGGAGTACATGTCTTTTGCAATGGAGATGTGAAAAGGTACACTTTGGGACAGCGTTCCCCGGTAGGCACACATTCTCCACATGGATTTGCTTCTGGTGGGCAGCTGATTTAAGTGCAGACCACTCTGAAATAATGTAATGAAAACTATAGAAAAATAGGTAAATGGATTATGTTTGTGTTATACAGTGGCATTCTAGAGTAACTATTTTACAAGTATGTGCCTAAAAACAGAAACATAGACATTTGCTGTCAGAAAAGGACCCCTTGTCTCATCTAGTCTGCCTGAAGTACCCCCTCCGCTTAGTTTATCTTATACCCTCTGTTTCGTACCTTTCCACTTCTATTTAGCCTCATGTAGATGTCCCAAGCTCTTCTGAATTTGTTCACTGAACCTACCCCCACAATGCATTTGTGTAGCCTGTTCCATGGGCCCACAACCCTCTCAGTGAAGAACTCCCTCCTTACATCCCTTCTAAATTTACCCCCTCCAGCTTGAATGCATGCCCCCTAGTGGAATTGTTCTCACTCTTCCTGGAAATGCTGCCTTCCCTCAACCTGTTCATTCCATTCAGGTAACTGAAGGTTTTCACCACATGCTCCCTTTCCCTCCTCATCTCCAGTGGGTGCAAGTTTAGTTCCTTCAGCCGTTCCCCATCTGCCTAAAGGCACACTGATACAATGTGACAGAAAAATGAGGGACAAAGTTAACTGTGTTCCTTTAACTTCTTAGCATTCAGATGGATAATTTGGACAAGCCAGTAAGCCCGCAACTGCTTGCATGAGGTGGGGGGGGGGGTTATACTCGTATTTATTATCGCAAAATGTACCTGTTTAACATATATTTATTGACTTACTTTGACAGCCTGATGTACGTTTAATAATGAAATTATGTTTATTTATCCTTTTGTGTTACCACTGAATCTTTGGCATAGACTACACCCAGAAACATGAAAATATACAGACAGAAACAGATGCAAGATCAGTCAAGTCAGGACTAAGAATGGAAACATAGTTAAACATTTGAAAAAGAACCAACACCTCTGAAATGTTACTGTCTCTATATAAATAAATTCAATTTGATATGCAATAATGTTTAACTAGCCCCATGTGCCCAGTTTGTGTTATTTTTAAGCACAATCCTATACAGTAACTTCTTACCTCCAGCTTCATGATCCTCTGTTTCAGTTTCCAAAACCACCTCTTCACAATAGGAAATCACACTGTTTAGAAGTGTGAGCAGATGTCACTCTTCAGTGTTTAGAAGCCTTTTAACATGGAAAATAATTACTATTCACCCAAAAACTGTTCCCTGTGCAGCTCCCTTTGTGCTTAGCTCTGTGCTCTTGGCTCTTCCTGCTCTAGGATACTAAACTGCGCCTCCTGTCTGCCTCTGGAATGCCTCCCTATCCTTCATACCATCTAAATAATATCCATAGTGTACAGCAGCGGGGGAGGGGTCAGGAAAGGAGTTTCTAAGAATGGCAATCCCTTAAGGTGGCAGAACCATACTGTAATGTTTAAAGGAATGTGTCCGTGTCTCTTTGATCATGGAGGCTTTCAATAACTTGTACCAAAGTCTTCCCCTTTGTGCAAAGAAATAAGCCCTCTAACTTTTGGGTTCAAAAGACTTCAAACCTATTTTATTCAGAAATCAAGCCACACAGTTCCATACACAGCAGATTATTTTCATAACTGCCACTTTTAACAGAAATCATTGGAAATCCAACCCATATCAGGGGAACCTCAGTTACAGAAATGTGCCTGTTTACTGTATTTTATGTTCTGTACCTTTGCACACCTGTGTTTAGCCTGTTTAACTCCTCCTTCCCCAAGATGGTAACTTTATTTATGTAATACTATTGTGCTGTGTTGGGAGATTTTTCTTCTTTTGGTGCCTATAATGATTTTAAACCCTGTGGCTTTGCTCTACCTTTGCTCTGTGTACTGACATCAGTGTGACACTGTTGCATTGCTTGTCTGTTGCTCCTATTTGTTTCATTTATTGACTCATTTTTGCCTACTGTACTCTCGTGATTCATACCTGTGAACAGGCATTAATTTGCCTGGTGTACCCTACTGGGTAAGCATAACTCCAAATAACTAAATAAACCAGGGAGTCACCAGTTCTGGAGGGGCCTTTCCACCGTCACCATCTGTGAAGATTATGTATGCTCCCTCCAGCTGCACCCCCCCCCCCCGATAGGGTGGGACTCCAGCCCCTCCCTCTATTTTTGTCCAACCCTCAGCTTCACAGTTTTGGGCTTGCAGGGGAATGAGGTACATATTTTAGTTGATCACCCTGAACCATGCCTACTCACCATAAGGGAATCACAAACTACTCTTGTCTGTGACCATTCTGACCAACAGAATCTCCTTGTCACCCTCAAAACTGGCTGCAGACTTTCAAGTGCAAAATGGATTCTAGCTGTTCTGTATTGAGAGGTTAAATCTGTTGCATCAGATGTATGACAGGTGGACTTTGTTCCTCTGATAAGGCATTGAACATGCTGTCAGAATTACCTTGCATGCCACAGCTGTGCTGCCTGTACAGCATATAACTGAGCCACCTGTCCAGTGTATAAATTTACACATGTTCTTATTCAAGTTAACCCATGTCTAGTCAAAGATTTGTGCTCCAGATTATGGCACCAAACCAAGTGTGACAGCATGTCTGACCCACCAGGGGCAATGGAGCCCACTGGGCAGCCCAATCCAACTTTATGGACAGCAAGCACTCCATAATGGCCTGTGCCCCTATGTTGTTCATCTAAGAGGTCCATTATCCCCAACATTTTTTCCTAAATAAATGCTGGGTGGTACCACCAGGGAGCAGCACAATTGGGGCAGAGATGGATTTAAGTCCATTTTTAGAGGAAAGAGTCCCAAAGTGGCTTGCAGTTCTGAAGGAGAAAAGGGCTATGAGACCAGACAGAATACATCTAAGGGTAATGAAAGAACTCAAGAGGATGCTGGATGCCCTCTGATGGCCTTATTCAACAGTTCACTTGAATCAGGCATGGTTCCAAAGGAAGGAAGGAGAGCAAATGTGGCCCCTCTACATAACAGCAGCAGCAGGGAAGAGGCTAGTAACTATAGGCCAATGAGTTTCATCTCAGTGGTGGGGAAATTAATGGAAACAGTGTTAAAGGAAAGGATGACAGAGTACTGTATTGTATCCACTCAGGTGGGTACAGCACTGCACTCAGAAACCTAGCAGGAGAAGGGACTCTGGGAGGCTTCTAGGGAGAGGAGGGGCATTGGGATCTGTTGCATCTTCTGTGTATTCTCTATGCTGTTTAGCTTTGGGAGTGACAGCCCCACATACAAATCAAGACAGTGTAATAAGTTAATGATATACCAAATGTTTTGGGGGGAAGGGAGTGTGCACTAGGTATTTTGTTTTAACATATCTTTGCCATAACCAGTAGCTCCCCAGTAAGACAAGCAATTTGGAGTTTGTGAAAGTGCTTGGGGTGAGCTGCTAGTCTTGGATTTGTTCATTATTTAGAAATATGTGGCTGTCACCATTAGCTGACTCCACAGCATTCACCAGTACATTGACTGGGGACTGCACATTGAGCCAAGGTTCATTTCTGGATGCAGTCCATGGAAATGGGAGTGGAGAATGTAACTGCAAAGGAATACAAATCTGGCTGATATGAAGTTACAAGATCAAGTGCATCATGATAAGTATAGTACAGACAGTAATTTATGGCAACTGGGTGTCAAATAAATTGTATACAAAAATTAAACATAAAGGTGCCAAATAAAGTAGAAATCAAAAAGTGCAGGGAACCCAGATAATGGGCTACTGAAATCAGTGCTGAGAGGGGGGTGGGGTAAGTTAAAGAAGGACACAGGAAGAGTGTTGGCAGGAACAAGAGAGAGGAGGGTGTCTGAGGGAGGGAAGGGAGGGAGAGAGACACATGGTAGAGGGAAACTGATTCCAGATGGAGGGGAGACAGTATGAGAAAGCAGATTTCCTAGTTGCTGAGAGAGGGTGATGGAGGGAGAAAGTGTGCTGATCTCTGGAGTTCAAGGAGAAGGAGGAGGGTCTGGACAGAGAAGATGGGATAGGTGGGAGAGGTGTGATCCAAACCAACATTTAGGGATGAAGGAAGCACACTGGAACTGGCTACATGTGGGGAGCAGGAGGATGGATAAGGAGTAAAGGGAGCAGTGGTGGGACTGGCTACATGTGGGGAGCAAGAGGATAGATTGGGAGTAGTTAAGGGAGCAGCGGTGGGACTGGCTACATGTGGAGAGCGAGGGGATGGATAGGGAGGAGTAGAGGGAGCAGTGGTTGGACTGGCTACATGTCAGGAGTAGGAGGATGGATAGGGAGGAGTAAAGGGAGCAGTGGTGGGACTGGCTGTATGTGAGGAGAGGGAGGATGGAGAGGGAGGAGTAAAGGGAGCAGTGGTGAGACTGGCTACATGTGGAGAGCAGGAGGATGGATAGGGAGGAGTAAAGGGAGCAGTGGTGGGACTGGCTGTATGTGAGGAGAGGGAGGATGGATAGGGAGGAGTAAAGGGAGCAGTGGTGGGACTGGCTACATGTGGGGACTGGGAGGATGGAAAGGGAGGAGTAAAGAGAGCAGTGGTGGGACTGGCTACATGTGGAGAGTGGGAGAATGGATAGGAAGCAGTGGTGGGACTGGCTACATGTGGGGTGAGGAAGGATGGAAAGGGAGGAGTAAAGGGAGCAGTGGTGGGTGTGAGAAGGAGAGTTCATAACAAAGTGGCAGAAGGCATTGCAAAGGGTGTCCAGTCTGGTCAGGAAAGTTTATGGGACAGTGTAATAGACCACATCTGCATAGTCAAAGACTAGGAGAACCAGTTTCATGACTAACTCCTGGTGGACCAGTGGAGAGAGACATTCCTGGTGGTGGTACAGGGTACAGAGTTTGGGGCAGCACTTGGCATGGATGGCATTGATGTGGTCAAAATGTTGACTCAGCTATCTAACCACACATGGACATACTAGAAGGATGGGACAACCTTCAGCGGGACCCATCGAGCATGGAGAAAATGATGAGGGTGGTGATACATTCTGTGCCAACACTGCTCAGGGCTGCATAGGATCCACAGGAGACAGCACACCCAAAATGGGATTGCACTAGGACTTCTGTAGACCATAATTAGCCCAGGCATGAAAATACGCTTACTGGGCATGAAATGCATTAAGAGACCATCTGCATGCCCATTATGGGCTCTTCTGATTGGGGCACAACAGACCACTAACACCACTACAGGGTGGCAGCAGTATAAGTTCTGTGGTTGTCTAGTGAACCTCATCCCCTGATCCCTATCTATGCATATTTCCATTCTCCCTCATGGTCTAAAATTGCCCCTGGTCCCACGTGCAGTTAAGATCCCTTGTGGGATAACATTCCTCCCACATTGAGTATCACCAACCCACCCACGTGAGTGCTGACCCCCACTCACAGGGCACCCATGACCTGCACCCCCCCATTCCAGTCATCACTCACCTAAAACTCTGTATCAGATTGGTTGTTAGCACAGCTCTTCACTGACCTCCTGGGTTGGCTGCCACCTGACAGTCACAGAGCATGATCACAACTACTGTACTAACTTAAAATTGCACTTTGTGACTTTCAGATGGTGGCTGGCTGAGAAGGTGAGCACAGAGCTGTGTCAGCCACTGATACAGCATGAAGTTTTGGGTGCAGGATGACCAGAGAGAGGAGGCTGCTGGCAGGAGGTCTTCAGCAGGTGGGTGGCTGTGGGTGTCATTCACATGGAGATGTTAACAGCATTTGATGGGGGAACACTAGCCCACCAGAGATCTTAGTTTATACATGGGTCCCAGGGGTGGGAGTTCACAAGACAGAGAGATGGGAGGCAGTATAGCATAGTGGTTATAGGCACTGAGCTGCAAACCTGGAGACCTGGGTTTGAATCCCAACAGCCCCCTGTTGCATACTGTATGGCCATGAGCAAGTCACTTAACTTCCTTGTGCTCCCATTTTGCACTGGGAAACAAGCTTCAGGTTAGTGTGTCTTTCCTTGTTAAACAATTTCCCTTCCCCTTCCTCCCAGACCACCTGAGACAATGGAAATATACAAAGACTGGGTGATTGTGGAAGAGACTCACTAGATTATCATAGAGCTACTAAACAAATGTAGAACAGACAATTGGAGGCAGGCAGTTCACTAGATACAAGAGTAGGAGGCCCCAGTACACCAGCCCTTCCTTCAGAGGCAGGGGGTGTCCTTATGCTGCATTAAGCCATGTTTTTCAGTGGCAGTAAACAGTGCCATGCTGTGGGCTGTTTAGCATCATTGAAACAGTTTTGATATACTGCTGCACATTATTAATGTAGAAGGCGCATTCAGTGATACAGTTAGCAGGCTCATGCTGACAGATTTGGGCTGTACTTCAGGGGCCTCTAAATATGGCCCTTTCCAGAGCACTGGCACTGTTCCAAGTTACTGCCATGTTGACCTTTTGTAAATGTGGCCTTTAATCATTAGATTCAATTCAGCAAATGTAACAAGGTCATCATAGATGTTGCAGTTGGTACCCTGCCCAGCAAACTCAAATAAGATTGAAGGGCCTGGATTGTTAAATTCCTGATTGTGATTCATTTCCAGATAACTTTGAACTGTGCAGTGCTTCCTCCCATAGACTAGGTCTAAATGTGCCTGGTATCAGAGTGGTACAACTTCCTGGGATACAGTACCTACCCACCTCCTCACAATGTCACCCTACACATGCAATTCAGTAATACAGCAATAATTTGTAATACAATTCAATTAATGACTCTCTACTAGTAATATACTCACAAGTCAAAATTCAAATAGATAAGAGTTATTGGATGATACTCACAAAGGAATGGGACGTCAATAAAACTACTGTAACAATGTAACTCATGAATGCTCTGAACCTGGTTGAAGAAAGGTGCTTGACTAGGCTCAGTCAATGAAACAACCACGCAGAACCGGTTCCACTATACTGCAATGACATCCATGATAGTGACATCTCCCACAGTGATGGAACCACAGTGACATCCCCGACAGTAACATCTCCCATGGTGATGGAACTATGGTGACATCCCTGACAGTGACATCTTCCACAGTGATGGAACCACGGTAACATCCCTGACAGTGACATCTCCCACAGTGATGGAACCACGGTGACATCCCTGACAGTGACATCTCCCAAAGCGATGGAACCACGGTGACATCCCTGACAGTGACATCTCCCACAGTGATAGAACCACAGTGACATCCCTGACAGCGATGCATCCCGACAATGTCCAACAACATGGTGACACTGACAAACACACTTGCAGGCAGCAATGCATGCCCCTCCGTATCCCCATGCAGGTGGCAGTGTTCCCCCACATTCCCCCTACTTTAGATATCTAACTCCACATCACTGCAAAGTCTGTCATTGTGCAACACCCATCACCACAATGTCCACAGAAACATAGACTTTGATGGCAGATAAGGACTGCTTGGCCCACCCAGTCTGTCCATTTCCCTACCTAATGGATAAGCTGCAGATCCTAATTAACCAACAGCCTACTTCCTCTAACCCCTCACTATATGTCTGTCCCATGATTCCCCCACCATTTTTGATTCCACTACTTCCTCAGGAAGGCTGCTCCATGTATCCACAACCCTCTCAGATGGCAACAATGCTTAAAAAAGGGGCTGGGAAGACAGTGGTGCAAAATAGACACAGATAGCCAAGATACTCATGATCGCTCAAATAAGGAAAACCCAACAAGCCTAAATCAAGATCCTAACAGAACCAACACTCTAGAAAAAGAAGATGCAAGTACAATGAAAAAGGTGCTTAATACAAATGGAGCTTTAGAAGCAGAAAACAAAGGGGCCAATGTTCCAATAGAAGAAAATGCATCTCAGACAGACAGTGTTTTAGCACCAGTTGCTAATTTAGGGGAAGAAATGCTTAAGGCCCTTGAAGACATCAAAAACACTCTAAATACAGTTACAGGCTCATCAAGTGAACTAAATACTAAATTAGAAAAACTTACTTTGCATACAGAAGAACTTGAGAACCTGGTAGCCAAAGTTGAATAAACCTCAGTTCAAATGTCCAGATAGTACCTTCAATTAGAAAGGCAAGTACAGTACAAGCTTTATTTTATTATTTTTATTTAGTTTTTGTTAATCGGGTAGGTGCCATAGCCACAAAGCGGCTATTTTCAAACACAAGCACAAACAGTAATGCAAACAGCAGCAAAAATGATAACACAAATGTAAATGCAAACACAAACACAAATGCAAATGCTAACAGTAACGTAAATGCTAACAGTAACGCTAATGGTAATGGAGATACAAATACAAATGTGAATGCTAATGGTAGCACAAACAGTAATGCTAATGGTAATGCCAACGCAAATGTAAACACAAACGCTAATGGTTACAGTAATGCAAAACCTAACGGTAACAGTGTTGCAAACACAAAAGCAAATGGTAATGGTAACAGTAACATAAATACAAACGGTAATGCAAACGGAAACACAAAAACAAACAATAATGCCAATGCAAGCACAAATGCATATGGTAACACTAACGGTGATGCAAATGGGAATGCTAACTCAAATGATTATGGGAACACAAGCGCAAATGCTAACTCTAACTGTGACGCGAACAGTGATGCAAACACAAACCGAAATGCTAGCAGTAAAGCTAACACACACGCTTCAAGTCTGAGACAGGTGCATCAAGAAGCACAGTGAATACGAAGAATGTGGGCATAATAGTGGGCCTCAGAAAGGAAAACAAACAATTGGAAGACAAAATTGCTTATATCTCAGGAAGCATAAGAGGTTTGAAAAAAAATTAACATTTCATATTATTTACGGCTTTCCAGGCTAGTTCTACACTTAGAGGTTTTGTGACATAAAGTCCATATGTCAGACTGTTTTCGAGATACAGGACCCGAAAGGCACGGTGGTCACCATAATGTTATCCTATGGGGAAAAGGGGAACTTTGGAGTGCTGTAACTTTGGACCCCTATAATATTTTGGCTCCAAACCACCATGAGACACATCTATAGGATCTAGGTTTTCAACACTGCAAATTTTAGTCCAATGGATTAAACCATTGTCTTGCAGGAGGATGACAAAATTTTCAGTTATTCTAGCCATACTTTCACAAATTACTTTGGTGATTTGCGACAGTTTCTCAAAAAAAAAAAAAAACACAAAACTTTTGCATTTGTGAAAGTATTTTGCGAAAGTATTTTTTCAAAAAAATGTAAAAATGCATTTCTGGGAGATTTAACCCCAAAAAAAGATAGACCTAGCATCCTCAGGATCCCACTAGGTAAACACTACAAGAACTGTGTTCCTAGAGGATCCCAATTTTAAACAACAGACATTTTTCTGAGCTGTAACTGACAAATACAAGCATTTGTCAATGCCAAATATTCGCTTGCAGGTATTTGCAGTGGTGTTTGGCACGTATGGTGCTTTACCCGAATGCCCTGTGTGATTGCTGGTACTTGCACAATAAATTTTCAGCATGACCTTTTTGTTACCCCCATTGTGCGCTTCATAGGCGGAAACACGTTTTGGGCAGGATGTGAAAAATGACAGCTGTACTGCTCATGAGGAAATGTGGTAAAATGGCAATGTTGAAAATCTGGAGGAACATTAGTAATTCAGAACCCACGAGCTGCAAGCGTGGGAACTGTGCAACACACGCCGTGAAACAGTCATTGTTAGGAACTTTCAGCAAATTTTCAATATTGGCATTTTAAAACCTCTGCTAATGAACAGTGTCACTGTGATTTTCTTACTGTGTCCCATACATTGATTTCACACACTGACTGCGCCATTGTGCACTACATGGGCGGAAACAGGTGTTGGGCAGGATGTGAAAAATGACAGCTGTACTGCTCATAAGGAGGTGTAATAAAATGGCAATGTTGAAAATCTGGAGTAAAATATTGAAAATTCACAAACTTACCGCAGCGTCGCGTAGGAACTACTAGCACTGCGCTAAGAAACAGTTATTTTTGAATTTGTTCATCAAATTTTCAACATAGCCATATTAAGATCTCTGCTCATGAACAGTGACATTGTGATTTTCTTAATGTGTCCCATACATTGAGTTTGCACACCGACTGTGCCATTGTGCACCACATGGGCTGAAACATGTTTTGGGCAGGATGTGAAAAATGACAGCTGTACTGCTCATGAGGAGGTGTGGTAAAATGGCAATGTTGAAAATCTGGAGTGAAAATATTGAAAATTTGCAAACTTACGAGCGTGTGTAGGAACTGCACAAAGCACGCTCATAAAACAGTTATTTGTAGGAATTTTTTCCCCAAATTTTCAACATAGCAATTTAAAGATCTCTGCTTATGAACAGTGACAGTGTGATTTTCTTAATGTGTCCCATACACTGAGTTTGCACACCGACTGTGCCATTGTGCGCTACATGGGCAGAAACATGTTTTGGGCAAGATGTGAAAAATGACAGCTGCACTGCTCATAAGGAGGTGTGGTAAAATGGCAATGTTGAAAATGTGGAGTGAAAATATTGAAAATTCGCAAACTTACAAGTGTGCATAGGAGCTGAGCGATGAACACTCGTAAAACAGTCATTTTTAGGAATTTTTTCACCAAATTTTTAACACAGCCATTTTAAGACCTCTGCTCATGAACAGTGTCACTGTGATTTTCTTAATGTGTCCCATACATTGAGTTTGCACACTGACTGCGCCATTGTCCGCTACATGGGCGGAAACATGTTTTGGGCAAGATGTGAAAAATGACAGCTATACTGCTCATGAGGAGGTGTGGTAAAATGGCAATGTTGAAAATCTAGAGTGAAAATATTGAAAATTCGCAAACTTATGAGTGTGCGTAGGAACTGCACAACGCAGACTCGTAAAACAGTCATTTTTAGGAATTTTTCAACCAAATTTTCAACACAGCTATTTTAAGACCTCTACTCATGAACAGTGTCACTGTGATTTTCTTAATGTGTCCCATACATTGATTTTGCACACCGACTGCGCCATTGTGCGCTACATGGGTGAAAACATGTTTTGGGTGAGATGTGAAAAATGACAGCTGTACTACTTATAAGAAGGTGTGGTAAAATGGCAATGTTTAAAATCTGGAGTGAAAATACTGAAAATTCGTGAACTTAAGAGCCTGCATAGGAACTGCACAATGCACGCTCATAAAACAGTCATTTTTTGGAATTTTTGCACCAAATTTTCAACAAGGGGTTTTTGGGACCCCTTCTCATGAATGATGTCACTGTCATGGCATTATTTGGGCCCAAAGGGTGATTTTGTGCAGTGACTGCGAAATCACCTTCGCCCTGAATGAGCTGCACTGACAGTGACATCATTCATGAGAAGGGGTCCCAAAAACCCCATGTTGAAAATTTGGTGCAAAAATTCCAAAAAATGCCTGAGATATGCAATACAGTTGAAAACCCCCTATCTAGCCCATTATACAGCTTACCGGCATTTCCTCAGTTCGTGGTCGGCTTTGAAGAGTGCAGACGTGTTCCCGGTCCAGTGAAGATCGTCGCGCCGAGCTCCGGAGGTGAGTATGGGGTGGGGGTGTGTGGGGACACTGGATGCACAGTGGGTGGGTGCGGGTTGTGGGAGGGCAGACTGGGAAAAGTGCCATGGGACCGTTTTTGGTTTACAGGTTTAAAAAAAAAAGACTACGTGGGACATTTGACATGCTGGGGTGGGCTCCCAGCATGGCAGAAGGATGGCTGGAGGGGCCGAGGAGCTGACAGGGGATTGGGCACCCTTGTTGCCAAACAACACGGGATGTTTGCACACTGGGGTGGGCTCCCAGCGTGGCAGCAAAGATTTGGTGGGGACGGCGTGATGCGGGGAGGTGGCATGACGCGGTGCTCTGTATGACAGCGGTGGTTTTCTTTGAAGCGAAGACCACCACTGTCATACACAGCTCCTGCACCCATTGGTGCAGGACCGCCACACCTGCTCAACGGAGCAGCGGATTGAAAGGGAGAGGCACACCTCCAAAGTGTGCTACTCTCCCAAAACGTTCCTTGCGCATGCACGCAAGCAAACGTAAAACTGGCCTACTCATGAAAGTAAAAGAACCATTTGCGACAGTAAAAATGTCCATTTGTGAAACTTTCGTGATTTTGTTAACTTTCCCCTAGACTATAATAGGAAACTTGTTTTTTGAATAACTTTTGAACTGTTTAATATTTTTTTCAAAAACTCTTTGAAAGGCATATAGGTGACCCTGACTGCATGCTCCCTGAAATTTTCAGACCAAACACCCAAACCCTGTGGCTTGTAGGTGTAAGCAAAGAAACTCACAAAAAGTCTGGATTTTTTTTGCATTTTTTGGGCATTTCTGTAGCTCGCAACCATACTTCCAACTGTAACACAACTTAGCAGATCCAGAGATCTATGGTGCCAGACTGTGCATTCTAAATTTCAGGCAAATATGTTGTACAATGGCAAAGTTATGAAGGTGCAAACTTTGAGGCTTTGTATGTAAGTGGCTCCTCAACCCAAACTATAGTGGCACTACCATCCCACTATAATACATATATATATACATTTACATATACTGTGTGTGTGTGTATATATATATATATATATATATATATATATATACGTATATCTCTCTCTCTATATATATATCTATATATGGAGAAAGAGATATATGTATATCTAATATATAGATATAGATATAGATATAGATATAGATATAGATAGATATAGATAGTTCTGTTTAGTGCATCAGTTAGGGTTGTTCCACAGCAACAAAAGTGAAGAAATTCAGTGTTAGGGTTACCACTTCTACCATCCCACCACCACCACCAACAGCCATTGGGGGGTGTGTTGGGGTCATCGTGTCTAACTCTCACCCCATTCTCCTATACTGTACCACCTTAGCTTCTTGACACATGGAGTGGGGTGAGAGTTAGGCACGCTGACCACAACGCACAATCCCAATGGCTGTTGGGTTGGGGTGGGGGTGGGGATGGTGGAATAGCAACCCTCACACCGAATTTCCTCATGTTTGTCACGTGGAACAACCCTAACTGATGCATTAAACAGAGTTTTTTGTCATGAATTTCTCTTCTTTTTGAGAACATGCACTATAAATAGTGAAAGATATGTGGTGGGGCCCTGCGCTCCCACCATGCTTCCCATTTGTGTGTAATAACCCTTACAGGAGTGGTAACATTAATAGTAACAGAAACAGCAATGGTAATGATAATGCTAATGGAAACATTAATGCTAACAGTAATGCCAACGCTAACGGTAACAGTAATGTGAACAATAATGATAACGAAAATGCACATGCAAATGGTAATGCAAACGGTAACGAAAATGCAAATGGTAATGGTAACACAAACGCAAGCAGGAAATGGTAATGCCAGTCAAGACACAAAAGGAAACAGTAATGCAAACAGTAATGCAAATGCAAACGCAAAAGCAAATGGTAATGGAAATGCAAGCACAAACATGAGCACACAGATGATAACGTAAATGGCAACAAAAACGAAAACTTTAACCGTGCCACTATAGTGAGGGTTGAGTATCCCATTTATGGTTAAATCTGAAATTTGGCAGCTTAATAACTTTGCAACCATACGATGGATTTGCCTGAAATTTGGAATGCACAGTCTGGTACCATTGCTTTACGATCGGATGTATGGTTGTGGAGCTACAGATCACCAAAAAATGTAGAAATTTTGGGTTTTTGCATGTTTCTTTGCTCGTGCCTACAGCCTGCACATTTTGCACAGTTGGTCTGAAAACATTAGGGAACATGCAGCCAAGGTTCCCTTTGTGCCTTTCAAGGATTTCGTGAAAAAATATTAAACAGTTCAAAAGTTATTAAAAAAACTGAATCCCATTGTAGTCAATGGAAAAAGTTAACAAAATATGCGAAAGTGTTGCAAATGCACTTTTTACTTTCATAAATGACCCTTGTAATGTTGCAAATCAGCCATCTTGTTTTCAGTTGGTGGTTGCAGACATGGTTGGCATTTAAATTTGGGACACTTTAGGGAAACAATTCTTGTTGCGTTCACCTAGTCAAGCCCCGAGGATGATAGTTGCAACACTATGTCCAAAACAATAGGAAATCTTTGCCACCCTGCTGCAAAACAACGGTTTAGTCTTTTGGGCTAAAATTTGGAGGGAGGAAAGCTAAGATACCACAGATGTGCCTTTTCATGGTTTGGTGCCAAAATATAATAGGGCTGTGAAGTTATGGCACTCTGAAGTTGATGATTTTTCCCATAGGATAATATTATGGTGTCTGCCACACCCTTCAGGGCCTGTTTCTCGAAAATGGTTTTGAGATATGGACTTTTCGTCAAGAATGCTTAGCCCCCCACCAAGGGGCTAAGTGTAAAACTAGCCTAGAAAGTTATAAATAATATGAGATTTTAAAATTTTTTATATGTCATACGGTTCCTGAGATATAATGAGTTTAGTATTCCAAGTCCTTATTTTCTGCTCTGATGGCCATTATTATGTATACATTCTTTGTATTCACTATGCTTCTGCATGCACCTTTTTGGGAAAAAAGGGTATGCATTTACATTATTGTTACCGTTAACCTTACCTCTTGCATTTCCGTTACCATTTGTATTAGCGTTTCTGTTTATGCCACCATGCATGTTACCATTTACATTTACATTACTGTTACTGTTTGCATTTCCATTGCCATTTTTGTTTGCGCTTACTTTTTGTGTCACCGTGTGTGTCACAATTTGCATTTGCACATACATTTGCGTTTGTGTTTCCTTTGGCATCATCGTTGGTGTTACCATAACTGTTTGCGTTTCCAATTGCATTACCATTACCGTTTGTGTGTTCGTAACCATTTGCATTTCTGTTGCCTTTAGAGTTTGCATTTTTGGTAGGTGTTACCATAACTGTTTGCATTTCCAATTACATAACTGTTACTGTTTGTGTGTTCATTACCATTTGTGTTTCTATTGGCCTTAGTGCTAACAGTAATGCAAAGTAATGCCATGTTGGCCTTCGTTTGCATTTTTGGTAACATTTCCATTGTCGAGTGCGTTACTGTTTCCTTCTGCATTGCTGTTGCCATTACTGTTAGCATTTCTGTTTGCGTTTGTGTTAGCGCTTGCATTTTTGCTACTGTTTTCGTTACTGTTTGCATTTCCATTGCTGTTTACATTCTCGTTACCATTTTCAGAAGCATTTGCATTACCATTTCTGTTTTCATTTACATTTGCGCCTGCGTTTCTTTTACTGTTTGCTTTAATGTTTCTGTTTGCATCACCGTGTTCGTTGTCATTTTCGCTTGCATTTGCATTACTGTTAGCATTACTATTTTCTTTTACCTGTTTTCATCACTATTTGCATCAACGTTACTGTTTGTGTTTTTGCGTTTGTGTAGTACAGTGCAAAACATGTTTTTGCTATTTTTATGCACTGTCTTCCATGGCACATAACGCAGCCAGTATGTGGTTGTTTGATCTGAAACTTAGCATTTAGAAATACCATTATTCAAGGAACATGCCAGTTTTTGTTTGGTGAAAACATGTTGTTCCGTTCTAGAGTGATTGCCTTTGGAGTTGCCCTGCTTTGCAGTTACTGATTTTTCGGTGCCAGGTCCGCCATTTCAGTGCATTTTAGGCCTCAATTTCTGCAATTTTGTAGTGGAAGACTTCTTAAAGGTGTAAAAATAGAATATCTTTGGAATAGTTTGTTTTTTTCACATGAAATTTTGAGGGTGTTGAGTAGATGTCCTGGGGATGCGAATAATGATGTTTACATGTTGAAAAAATAATTTGCTGCAGAGATACTGTGTGACACAGTTAATGTTTTGCACATTGCATTCTGCATGGCACTACTGGCTTGAAATTTATAGTGTAGGTAGCCCTAGCGGTACGGAGGTGCCTTGCAGTGGTTTGGTGTGCAAAACATTAACAGGTGGTAATTATGCCACTCCGACAAATGAACATTTAGTTCATTATGCTTCAATGACTTCTGAACCATGTGTCCAATTTGCCTGGCATTTAGAATGTACAATGATTTATAATTCATTTTTCATTGTGCCAATGATTGGGTCACTGGTTCTTACAGTTGCTGAATTATGCATGTTACATAGTTACTCGTGGTGCTGTGCGACCGTTGAATGGATGTACACACAATTATGTATACACGGTGTGCTATGGCACTTGTCTTTTTTTTTTTTTTTACAATTTTTGGTTCCATCGGATATATGGTTCTTGTGTAGTGGAATGGCAAAAATTTTATTTTTGGCACTCCTGTGCAGTTTTTACAGCGTGTTCGCTGTGCAACTGTTGAACAAATTCAAATAACATTTGTATACATGTTGTGGTGTGGTACATGTCTTCATTTACTGATTGTAATTTCAGTCAG
The DNA here is from genome assembly GCA_016271365.2 of Neoceratodus forsteri. Lineage (NCBI taxonomy): Eukaryota > Metazoa > Chordata > Ceratodontiformes > Ceratodontidae > Neoceratodus > Neoceratodus forsteri. The sequence goes on along the minus strand of CM057457.1, from coordinate 386,516,458 downwards.
TCATACAGTTTTAGTGCAGCAAAGTGAAAAAAATTAATATGGTGTTCAGGCCCCGCGCTTCCACCACTATATTCCATTCATAGTGCACATTTTCAAAAATATAGGAAATTCATGGCAAAAAAACTCCATTTAATGCATCAGTTAGGGTTGTTTCCACAGTGACAAAAGTGAGGAAATTCGATGTTAGGGTTAAAACCCTAACTCCGCATTCCCCCTCAGCACCACACACACACACACACACACATAGTGGGGGAGGACCAAGGCAATACAACCAATCAGAGACAACCAGCAGAAGGTAACAGAAATAACATACAACTGTCTAAACATATTACAAGACACATCCATCATCATGGTCCACCAACTGTAGGACTTCTGCTGCCATTCAAGTGACTTGGGGTATACAGTTATACTGGCCATGAGTTGTTGGTGGACCACATTAAACAGTTTTGTATTACCCATACATTTTGTATCTCTTCTGAATGACAGCATATTGTTAATGCATCAGTCTAACACATGCAATGTCAGCCAATGGTTTTGGAGGCCTTTGTTCACTGTTAATCTCTTCTGATGTTACACCACTATAAGCCAATGATGTATCAGTACACTGTTATCTGCATAGTCCTGCTGCACCATTATCTTACACTGTACAGGTGCAGATCTCTGCAGGATTCTCAGACACAAAAAGTCACATGGTCACACTACACTATATCTGAATTGTAGACAGTTTCACATTTGAAACTGGTAAGTTTTTTCTCTACTAATTAATATGTTGCTGACAGTAAGCAGGTCAAAGTGCCTTATGCTAACAGATTTATGTTTCTGACCATGTAGTATCACAGAGGATTTTCAACACCCTTTCATCTGTATAAATATCTCCTGATCTTAACCTGGCATAAGGAGATAATGGATTAGTACAGTACTATGTGAAGATATCTTCTGTACTGTTCTCTGAACTTGTACAGCAGCAGACTGTGTGACCCAAAGTGTTCCTTGGTAACAGTTTCTCGATTCAAACACATGTCTCTGTTTCTATACAATTTCCTACTTTGGTGGTATCAGGGGGGGTGGAAAAGAGCCCATGCTACTACTTTTGTAACTATGAATGCATAATACGAGACTGCATTTTCACCGGTCTTTCATGTGTGTTAATGGTTGCTCATGCTATAGTGACATCAGTAAATTATTATTTTTTTTACAATTAATTTAGAAGACACCCAATCCCGGAGGCTCTGGGTGCCGTACAAATTTTAAAACATTATACGTAAACAATCGAATACAATAAGGATAATAAATCACAAATTATAAACTAAATCATCCTCTAAACATCAAATGCTTGTGAGAATAATAATGTCTTCAAGAATACAATTATAAACAGAGTGCTGCTGCACTGTGATCTTATCCTGTATGCTTGGGCAGCTGAGTGGTACTCTATGACACTAAGGCCCAGATATTCAAACTGCGCCAGGCTGTGGCGCAAGCCTGGGCGCAGCTCAACTTTGTTGCACACAGGTGTGGCCAGTGCGATAGTTAACAGAGCTGCGTATGGCGCAACTCACTTTGAATATCGCACCCTGGCCAGCCCCACTGTGCATGGTGCAATTCAATTCAATTCAATTCATCTTTATTTTTAAAAGGCGCTTTTCTTAAAATCAAAGCACCTGTACAAATACACATAACAATAAATATAATAAATCAAAACTAATATAAATCCTTAAAAGCTATATTAAAAAGGTGGGTTTTCAAGGCTCCCTTAAAACTAAGGACGGTCGGGCAATCTCGTACCTGACGAGGTAGAGAATTCCACAGGGTAGGTGCCATAAAACTAAACGATCTAGCACCAGATGTTTTCAAGCGTACCCTGGGAATCTCTAGCAATCCCTCGTCAGTGGATCGGAGGGGGCGGGAGGGACTATAGGGGCAAAGGAGCTCTTTCAGGTAGGTAGGTCCCAGATCATGTAGGGCTTTATAGGTCAGCAAACCGACCTTGAAGGTAATTCGCCAAAACACTGGCAGCCAGTGCAGTCCGCGGAGCACAGGCATTATGTGACTGGATCTAGAAGCTCCAGTCAACAACCTGGCTGCCACATTCTGCACTAGCTGCAGAGCGAGTTCAACCCCGATAGCCCTAGGTATAAGGAGTTACAGTAGTCAAGCCGGAGGTAACAAAGGCGTGGATCAATGTTGAAGGTCCTCTGGAGGAACCAAGTGCTTCACCCTGGCAATATTCCTCAGATGAAAAAGGAAGTTTTATGACCGCTGACACCTGAGATTTAAGTGTCAAGCGGTCAATTATTCATGCAAGATTCGCACCTGGTCTGAGGTCGTCAGCTGGACACCTCAAGCCATAGGCCTGAGGGTGATCCTCCGGCAGACCTGCTTCCAGCGGCCTTTATCCACAACCAACACCTCAGTTTTCTCCGGGTTTAACCTCAGCCAACTCCCATTCATCCAGTCTTGGATTTCTTTAAGGCAGTTATTAAATACTGACAAGGCAGCGTCCTGACCGGGCACAAAAGACATATACAGCTGGGTATCATCTGCATAGCAGTGAAAACCCAAACCGTACCGTCTAATAATCGCCCCCAATGGTAGCATATACACTGAAAACAACATGGGTGATAAAATGGAGCCCTGCGGTACCCCACAGGGCAGGGAGAATGATGCTGAGGAAAAAATTCCTGACACCACTCTCTGAGTCCTACCCTCAATGTAAGATTGAAACCATCTGAGGACCATACCAGACAGTCCACAGACTGACCGCAGACGCTCCAACAGTACATCATGGTCAACGGTGTCAAACGCTGCAGAGAGATCAAGTAGTACCAAGATGGATCGGGTCCTACGATCTCTCGCCATTAGGAGGTCATTTAGTACCCGTACGAGCGCTGTCTCGGTACTATGCCTTTTCCTAAATCCGGACTGGAGCGAATCATAGATATTGTTGTTGGTCAGATGATCCTCTAACTGCACTGTGACCACTTTCTCAATAACTTTACCCACAAAGGGTAAGTTAGAGACTGGCCTGTAATTTGCTAGACAGTCTGGGTCTAAAGGGTTTCTTTAATAGAGGGAACAACTATAGCCTCTTTAAGGGGATCTGGAAAATCCCCTCTCCAAAGACTTCCAAATGATCAAAGCTAGGACTAGGCCAATCTTATCCACGAAACCCACTAAGAGGCGTGTGGGGCCAGGGTCCAAATCACAGCAGGTCGGTCGCAGTGATCGAATGATCATCACAACATCCTCGATTATGGGAAGGCTGAAGTCAGACCATTCCAACTGGGTGTTTGACATCTCCTGACAACCACCGCCACTCCCATTAGGAGGGGAAAAGCGAATGTCCGATCTGATTTTGACAACCTTATCTGCAAAGAAGAGAGCAAGCTCCTCACACCATTCTTGAGATAAGGCTCTTCTGGGCTGAAGACAGACTGGATTGCACAGTCTGTCCACAGTCCGAAAGAGCTGAGCCGGTCTATTCTGTGCAGCCGCTATCTCTCTGGACAGGAATTCTGCCTTCTTACGAGAGATTGCGGATTGATAGACCAAATAATTGTCCATCAAACTAAGCCTGTCATCATCACGACCGGACCTTTGTCACGCCTCTCAGCCTTCGTCCAACTCTCCTCAATTCCCTCATGGTCTCATCAAACCAAGGAGACCTGGGGCGAGGAGTAAGAGGACGAACACGAACTGGTGCAATAGAATCCAGGGCCCCTGTTACTGCCTCATTATAAGCATGTACCAGGTCACCTGGATCCATGCAATCTATCGGTAGGCTTGATAGGTCCAACACCGCCATCAGGTCTTCTGGGGATACACCCCTCAAAGGGTGGTATCGGACCATCTCCATAGAGGCAGACCTAACAGGGGTGGCCTCAAAACTGAACCTAATGGAGTGATGATCTGACCATCCAACCGGTTCCACCACCAAGTCAGATATCCCCATCCCCAGAAGGAACACCAGATCCAATGAGTGTCCACCCACATGAGTCGAGGAGGAAACCACCTGTGTGAAGCCCAGTGATATCATTAACTGGAGGAAGTCTTGGCCAAATCGAGAGAGTTCATCGTCGACCCAAGCATTGAAGTCCCCCAGAACCAACCATCTGGGGGACCCCAATGTTAGGTCGACAATGAAGTCTGCGACTTCCTGCAGGAAAACTGCACCAGCGCAAGTGGTCAGAGTGGAGCATTGAGATGCGGTGGTGCAAGTGCCACTGCGCCATGCACAGCACCTGCGATATTCAAAGGGGGACATGCAAATGGGGCATAATTTATGCAAAGTGCACAGGGGGCCATTTGCATCTGATTATGGCCCCATTTGCATGCCATTAGCATGGAGTTGTGCTGATCCCTGACGACTTGCGCCTGGCGCCCTGCCAGGCAGTAACCATCGGAGACCGACGCCCCCTGCTGCCCGATCGTGGGACATCCTGTAAGGGACAAAGAATGTCCATTATCCCTGGTGGTCCAGTGGACCACACAGAACCTGATCATGGGCAGTATTCATCCCCCCAAAGTCCAATATCCCTGGTGGTCCAGTGGACTGCACAGAGCCCGATCGCATGCAGCATTCACCCCCCCCAAAGTCCAATATCCCTGGTGGTCCAGTGGACTGCGATGAGCCCGATCATTGGCATCACTGTATCCCCTAAGTCCGATATCCCTGGTGATCTAGTGGACCCCCACCCACCCGCCCACTGAGCCCCACCTCCTGCTCCCCCATCAGCTGGCAGGCGGCAGCACCCCACCCGCCTGCCGCCTGCTGACTGACAGCTCAGTAGGGCTGCACGCCTATTGGTTCAGGCATGAGTCAATGGGCGTGCATGCCATCTAGTCAGTCCAGATATGTGAATGATTCATTCACATATCTGGACTGACTAGTATGCTATGGGCTGCCGTCCATTGGCTCATGCTCTGAACCAATGGGCGGCAGTTCTACTGAGCTGTCAGTCGGCGGCGGTGGGGTGGCAGGTGGGTAGGCGCTGCCCGCCAGCTGAGGGGGAGCAGGGTGGTGGGGCTCAGTGGGTGGGTGGGTGGGGTGGGGTCCACTAGATCACCAGGATATCGGACTTTGGGGAAGATACAGTGATGCCCATGATCGGGCTCATCGCGGTCCACTGGACCACCAGGGATATTGGACTTGGGGGGATACAGTGATGCCCCCGACCAGGCTCCATGCGGTTCACTGGACCACCTGGGATAGCGGACTTGGGGGGATGACTGATGCCCATGATCAGGGCATAGGGGGTGCCGCCAGGTGTGGCAGGAACAGGTGATGGCCACCCACAGGTGGTAGCTGCTGTGTTGCACCCTGCAATGCGGCAGCTCACCTCTGGGTGGCATTTGACTTATTCCTATTTTTAGGTGTAACCTTGTGCAGGCACAGGTAGGGGTTGCATGTGAATAATTCTGCATGGCCCGGGCTGAATATCGAGTTGTGCAGGTTATGCATGGGCTTGGCCCCCCACCTGCGCCTGCATACATTACTGATGCGCCCCGGTGCATCGAGATTTGTGCAGCGCACTTTTCCCTTTTAAATATTGCACCAGGGTGCATCTGTGGGTTGTGCATGGTGCAACACCATTGCGCCATGCACAACCCTTTTGAATATCTGGGCCTAAGTGTTTAATATCATCATGGCCCATGCTTGACATTATTACAGAGATGGTTTGAGATATTGAAAACAATATCTTAAGTATTATGTAGAGAGTACTCCTGTTCTGGTATCTTATCTGTGCAAATCACTAGGATGGGTGTGTACTCACATGCCAGCAGATGTCCTACAGTTAGTGGACCATGATGATGGATGTGTCTTGTAGTATGTTTAGACAGTTGTATGTTATTTCTGTAACCTGCTGCTGGTTGTCTGTGATTGGTTGTGTTGCTTTGGTCCTCCCCCACTACTTGCATGTGCATGTGTGTATATGTGTGTGTGTGTGTGTGTGGTGCTGGGGGGGAATGTGGAGTTAGGGTTTTAACCCTAACATTAAACTTCTTTGCTTTGTCGCTATGAAACAACCCTAACTGATGCATTAAACAGAGTTTTTTGCCATGACTATAGATAGATAGATAGATAGATAGATAGAAGCATTAGTCCCTGAGACAAGAGGGCATTGTTAGGGGTGCACGAGACCAAAGGCTGAGTGCTTCCCACCACCCAACCATACATTAATTCCTGGGAAATGTCTTCCTGTCTAAGGGATTAATGCACTTGTAACATGACAAGTGCAACATGGCAATTCCTGAGATTGGTGATACGACTAGCGGAAGACATGAGGTCATTAACGATGCTTGCCGACTGTGAATAATTGAACAGTAGTGCCACCGACACACAGCCTCTTTCTGTGATACTGCATGTTGGTTTTGTTCACTTTCAAAAGTAGCCATGCATATCTAGGGAATTAATGCACAGCTACGTTCAGGTCACATTACCTCTTTCCTCCAATCAGTGTGTAGTATTTACGTACTATTAATGCCATGTTACAAATATATATATATATATATATATATATATATATATATATATATATAAGCGGAGAGAGAGACAGAGAGAGAGAAATTATAGAGGCACGATAGTGCTTCTGTAGTTAAGGTTGAGCACCTGTTTCTATGTTAAACCGGAAATGGTGCACCTTAATAACTTTGCAACTGATCAATGGATTTGCATAGAATTTGGTATGCACTGTCCTGTGGGTAGATCTCTTGACCTAGAAAATTTTGTTCCAGCCAGATGTACAGATTCTGATATCCAGATAGTGATAAAAGTAGAAAAAACACTTTTTTAGATTTTCCTCATCGCCTTGTGGACAGACAGAGTGGGATTTCTGCATGATTTGTGTAGGGTAGAAACAACTTTGGTAGCAGAACAATCAGTGAAAGTTTTGTGCAATAGTATTACTCTGTTGCAAAGTTATTAAGTGTTTTAATTCTCATAATATATGGGACTTTCCTCAACACTCCGTTTCTTGGATAAAGGTCTTTTTTGCAAAGGGGAATTTCATCTCACAAAGAAGCATTTAGTCTCATGAGAGCACTCCTTTTTCATGAGATTTGGAATCCTTGGAGAGAAAAAATCCTTTGTCATGAGTGGCCATTCTGTTTTCCTTTTTATTTTATTTGAAAATCCACAAAAAATGAAGCTACCAAGCAACAACAAGGCATGTATCTCGTTCATAGGGATTCCCTTAGAGGGATTCCTAAGTGGCTGCATGCAGTGAGCCTCCAAGGGTGTTTTGTTAACAGTTTAGATTCCTTTTTTATGACTTGCTAACTTCCTTTTTTGCCAGCTGGGAGTGAGCGAGTGATGAAATGGAATCCTTTTTGGCCACCCTCTGGCCACTTTCCACGTACTTAAAAAAATGCTGCTATCAGGTGCCCAGTCCTGATGCTGGCTGTAGAATCCCCTGTGATGACAGCCATCTGCTTGTTAATATTTGTGATATAAATATATGTTTAGACTTCTGATTAGAAATACAAGATCAGCAGAAAAGCTTCATGGGAGATTTTTAGAGGAGGGAAAGGTGTAATGGCCTTGCTTGCTGTTACAGCTAGCTTGTAAATGCTAACTTCCTGGGACTATAATACTGATGTTCATACTTAGGGTTGTACAGAGTGAGCATGCAATAGCCCACATATGCTCTGGTAAGTATTAAATAAAAATATTTAGGGAAAATATGACAATGATGCTCCAAATAAAATATAATTTTCCAGTCTTGATTTGAATTCCTTTTTTGTTTTACTTAGGATAATATATTCTGGAAAGGAATTCCATGGATTTACAATCTGCAATGTAAAAAAAGTAATTTCTTTGGTTTTGCCTAAATCTATTCCCTTTCATTTGTAGCAAGTGACCTCTGGTATCCCTCATATCAGGTTTAAAGTCGATTCCCAATTCACATTTCAAGGCAGGATCCTGCATCACATAATACATAAAGAAAAGATCTGAACACACGCTCCTGGTTTCTATTTACATCAAATTAAAAGTATTTAGCCTATCCTCATATTCCATTTCTTTCAACCCAAAAATACATTCGGTAAACTTTCTTTATACTCTAACTTAAATCTTTCATTTTTTTCTAAATGGGAACCCGATCTGAGACGCATTTTCAAGTTGTGGGCAAATATAGGCATGATACAGAGGAACCATGACAGTGTTTTCTCTAGTTTTTATATTCCTTTTAATGGCCCATATGATGTTATTGCATTTTTTAATTGCTGCTTGAGTTTGTGCATCAGTCACAAAATTGTCAGAAACAAGAAATCCTGGGTCTTTCTCAACAGAACATGTGTCTATGGTGTTTCCACATAGAGTATATTTAACCTTTTCATTATTTCAGCCAATGTGCATAAATACACTTTTCCATATTAAACTTCATCCTCCATTTATAAACCCATTCCAATACGCTATCAAGGTCCTGGTGCAAATAATAGATTTCTTCCTAGGTACTACATGGAGTCCTATTTTTGTATCATTAGCATATTTTAATGACCAGCAATTTAAATTTTGTGTTAGATCTGAATTAAACATTTGAAATAAAATAGGACCCAACATGGATCCCTGAGGAACATTGCTAGTCACTTTGACAATATCAGATAAATGGCCATTGATTAGAACTCTTTGTTTGCTACTAGTTAACCACTATGTTATCTATTTTTACTATAAATATATTAATTTCAAGGGACATACGTTTTTATATCAAGGCTCAGTGCAGTGTTAGGTCAAAAGCTTTATTAAAGTCTAAATAGACTACATCACATGGGGTTCATGCATCTAGTGCCTTACTTAATATTCTCATAAAAAAATAGCAGGTTGGTTGTACAGCTCCTTCCTCTTTTAAAACCATGTTGATCTGGATCACTGGATTGAATGAGTAAGCATTAAGCCTTGAGAAAGGAGGCTTCTGGGAATTAATGCATGGTTATGGGGGTGTATGACTTGAGGCTGAAGGCCGAGTGCCAACAACCCCCCCAACCATGCAATAATTTCCTAGTATAAGCCTCCTTTTGATGGGCTTAATGTTCTTGTAATATGGACAAACATGAGAAAATATGTTAAACTTGGAAAAATATATATATTTTTTGCTTAAAACAAAATTATTAGAAATACAAGTACTTTAATAAAAAAGTAGAACTAAACTTTAACTTTTTTTCAAGCCACATTTATTTATATGGTGGGTGACAGTTTCTGTTACTGTGCTCTAATGAGAAAACATAAACACAATGTTTAAAACATTATCAGACTGTGAAGGTTTTTACTCACTCAATCTGATAAAACTCTTTAAACAACATTTTAAACTCACAATTTTGGTTATTTTTATGCTGCTTACTCAAACAAATGTTACCCATTTGCATATTCTCGGAAGCTTCTATTTTCACTCAAACAACATTTGTTTATGTTATGCCTTCCACTCTTTTCCTCTTTAAACTGTTCAATACATAACAGAAAATAAGTTCACATCTGCAAAAATGACACACTTTGTCAGACAATATTTATTATGGTATCGCTAATGCTGCCAATAGCAGTATGGGATGTCTCAGATTCCTTATTTACACATTCTGGTGTGTGATCACAGTGTCATGCCTTGGGCTTTGTCTCTGTTGATGAGGCCTCGAGCAGTATGCTCTGTCGACTGAGACCCAGAAATGGGAGTGGGAGTTTTTTAATTACTGCTCCAGAACATTGCTTTACATGCTGTGAATATTGAGCAGAATGTTTTATAGATTTGCAGCATTTAGGCAAGTAATAAACATCAAATTGCTTTCTTTACTGCTTCCAGTCATCTGTTCTCATTAATTTTATTGCCCAAACTATGTTATGTCTTACTGATACTTAGATAGCCACAAGGAAATGAATGCGACAAGATAGCACAGTGCATTCTGGGTGGGTGGGTGGGAAAGACCTATTTATTTACTTACAGTGCATTTTTACAAAATTGCAACCCATGTTCATGATGGTTTCATGTGGTATTGCATTAGCAGGCATTACATGGAAATGAATACCCACTGGAAGCATATCGTGTGTGGTTGTTTAACCAGTTAGAAGTTGCTATTGTACATAGTATTAATAGCCATGTTACAAATGCAGTTAACTTGCCTTTAAGGATACCTTCAAGAATTTTACATAATATGCTGTGAGGCTAACGGTACAGTGGTTGCACACATTAGATTTATCTCGCTTCTTATAAATTGAAACTACATGTGCTAGTTTCCAGTCAGCAGGAATTGTACCTGTATTTAATGATGTTTCATATAATACCTTCAGTGAATATAATTTTTGGTCAGACATAATCTGTAACATTCTAGAAGAGATTTTATCAGGACCTGGGGTATTAGGTTTGAGGTTCAGAATATGATGTTTTATATCCTCTAGTTTAAGTACCATTGTGCTTATTATCTTGTCGCTCATGTTATTAGTTGTAAATGCCTTGGCACCATATACCCCACAAAATATTTATTAAAAAGATGCCATGGTATTGTCAGAAGACAGTGTATTGTTTTCATGCGACAATGGACTTACACTGCTATGCAAAGAATGCTTTATAGTTATCTTTCCTAGCACTTTTGCTAATCTCAGTTCAGCTTCTCTTTTTTGCATGTCTAATTACTTTCTTGCAATTTCCTTGTGCAATTCTCAATTACCACTGGGTGATTGCATTTTCATTTTTCACATATTTTTTGTGACATCTATTCTTATTTTTTGATCAGTTTGCTTATTTTCCTGCTCAGCCACATTGGATGTTTAGTATTGTTCCTGTATTTTTTTATTTTTGGAATTTATAATTCACTGAGACCCAAAATTATGTTCTTAATGGTCTCCCACATTTGGTCTACAGTTGTGTTATTTATTAAAGAAGGCCAATTTAGTTGCACTAGACTCGGTTTTAATTTTTGAACATCAGCCTTATTATATAAAAATATTTCAGTGCAACCTACTACGGGGATATGTTCATATTTTACTATGAACCTAATTGAACCATAGTCACTGTTACCTACTGTATGGGTGATCCTATTTTGCAGTAATTTATCTGTAGATGACAGTAGCTGTGCACTAAGTCCAGGATATCATGCCCTCTAATGGGGTAATTTATATGTTGTATTAAATTTACTCTGTTTATGCAATCCAAGATTTTTTTCTAGGTGAGCCAACTGCCTGATTTGGGGTCCAACCAATATCAGGAAGGTTTAAATCCCCCAATATTACCAATTCAGATAGTTCTTTAGCAGTTTTTATTTCTGTTATAATATTTTCTGTCACATCCTTAGGAGATGATGGAGAGCGATATATATTTCCAGTAATAATGGATTTTGATCCAGACAGTTTAAATTTTTGAGTTTGGGGATCTTATTTTGTGATATATCTACTGAGTTGAGTGTTTTAACATATATTGCCACCCTCCACCATTTTTATTTTCCCTATTGTGTGTATAGAGCATATATCATCTAGATTTAATCCCCAAAAATCTATTTTATTTGACTACCAGGTCTCACTGATTGAAATGATAGCCATAGGAGTAGCTGCTATTAATGCACGTATTTCATCTAATTTGTTATTCATGCTTCTGGCATTAAATTACAAAACAGATATCTGATCAAGGGTGTGAAGCTTTTTCTTATTATTACCTGAACTAGGCTTCATTGTCTTTTAATTAAAATCTTTCATCATGTCACCAATTAGTCAATATACACTAAAAAATGTTCAATGCTTTCTCTAGGTTTTCAGCCAGCAACTTTTTTTTTATTTTTACTACCCTGTTTGTAGGCCTCCAGCCTGGAATTCTCTCAGGCCACTGCATTCACTGACTTGATTTACCGCCTGTTATGTTCCCTCGCCTATCTTCAAGTTTTTTATGGTTCCCCGGTTTGGGGGACTACAACCTGGGGAGACCACAGGGGCAGTGGTAGGGAACCAGAAATGGGTATGTGGCAGTGGCTCTGGCAGGACCACTGCCTATCCAGGGCTGGAGGGATATTTTCTTGTGGTGTAAACCTGAGACCCCCCCTGTGCGTGATGCACATCTGATGCTGCGGAGCATAGCAACCCTGCTTGGCGTCAGCCATGCTCCTTACATGCAACCCAGCAGCTCATGGTGCCCTCTGGTCTCCACTGGGGTCGCCAGAGTGCCAGAAAGCCCATGCCCTCCCACTCAGAGAGGAGAGCAGCCCAGTGGGAGCTCAGAAGCGGAACCAGGAGCCCGGCCACACCCTGGTCCCTTGTGCCGCTAAAGCTGTAACTAGCCGTAAGGTACGTTTTCTACCGATTTCAGCTGTCGGCTCCCTCCAGCTTAATCAAGAGGCACTGCCGGACTGTAATTTTTCTGGAAAAGCGGCTGTTCTCACCGAAAACTCTAACTTTTGGACTGCTTTCTGTGACCTGGGGCTAGAAGGGCCGCTCTCCAGTGCCACTCCCCCCGCTTGAGGAGAGCTTTTCCTGGCCACAAATTGCAAGTGGTTTCAGCTCCTCCTGTGGCCATCTGCACTGGTTACTCTGCTTGAGCCAAATTTGACTGGCTACCTTAAAGTATAGAGCCATAGTTTACCTGCATAATAACTGTAAGAAATACTATCAGGATAGAGCCTTAATCTACATGCATAAAAAATGTAAAAAAAAACTGCTGAAAGCATAGAGTCTTAGTCTACCTGCCTGAAAGCTGTAAGAGTGATCTAATTTCCCACTGTTTTTCCAAATCTCCTCCTCTCCTCTCTTTCACACTTCCCGTCCTTTTTCTTTGTCTTCTAAGCCTCACCTTGCTGCACCAGCTCCTAATTAAAACCTCTCCCTTACTGTCCTCCTTAGGTCCTCTCCTGGCCCATCGGGGCTTCAGATCGCTCCTCCTCACTCCCCAGCACTGCCGTGGACCCCCCGCTGTAGACTAAGGAACCCACGACCAGACCCGCTTGCCCAGCAGCACCCGACGAAGTTTGCGCCTTGCTCCTCCAGGAAGCCTGTTGACAGGGGCCGCCCGCTGCACTCTCGCCCAGAAGTGGAACCAGGAGCCTGGCCACACCCTGGTCCCTTGTGCCGCTAAAGCCGTAACTAGCCGTAAGGTGCGTTTTCTAGCGATTTCAGCTGTCGGCTCCCTCCAGCTTAGTCAGAGGCGCCGCCGGACTGTCATTTTTCTGGAAAAGCGGCTGTTCTCACTGAAAACTCTAACTTTTGGACTGCTTTCTGTGATCTGGGGCTAGGAGCGCCACTCTCCAGTGCCACTCTCCCCGCTTGAGGAGAGCTTTTCCTGGCCACAAATTGCAAGTGGTTTCAGCTCCTCCTGTGGCCATCTATCCCGCCGGTGCTTTGCGCCGGCTCCCCCCCCCCCCACCTCACCCACCCTGGTAGACCCTCTAGCTTTATAGAACTTGGCTAGTCATATGACTAAGTGTCCACTTTCCCATTGGCTCCTTATATTCTCTCACCACTGGGGGTGATTGACCTACTCAACGACTGACAAAAATATAGGTCACACTTCGCGCCAAAACCACCTCCCCTGATCCTGTCTTTTTTCTCCAGAACTAGTCTTATGGTCTTTTTTTCCTCCTCCTCCTTCTTCCTCCATAACTCACACCTCCCTCTTCTCTCTCTCCCCCTTGTGTCTCACCTCCTGCTCTCTGAGCCTTGCTCTAGCTGTGTTACTCTAGCTAACCTCCCCTGCAAAATTCTAGCTGCTCAGCTAATCTAGCTACAGTCCCCAAAACGTTGTCATGTCTCCCCTCCCTTCAGGCCTGCCACCCCCAAGTGGCAGACTAAAAGCGCTACCAATGCTAATCTGCCTCGTCTTTCTTTGGAGCCTGAATGAAATCTCTATGACTCTACGATGTGTGACACACCAGTACCCCCCCTCAGCCACTGATTTCAGTTTCTCAAACCTGTTAGTAGCCAAATACTGCCCTAAACCCACTTGGGAACACCTTCTCTTCAACAAAGGCTGCACTTATCAAGTACTGTTTACCCTCAACAAAAGGTGGAGGAAACACTAGTCAACAGTAAAGCACTACAGCATAAGGCTTGCGTTCCCGGCATCACTCCTGCTCAGACTAGCTGGCAACATAGAACCAAATCCAGGCCCCCCCCGCAACGGCGCTCCCACAAACTTAAATGGAAAATCAAAAAAAGGACTATCCATAGCCCATACGAACATACAAAGCTTACTGAACCACCTGCCTGAACTGGAAGCCTGGCTCAAAATCTATGACCCTGACATATTGTGCCTCTCTGAAACCTGGCTAAAACCAAGGACCCCTGATGCCCTGTGCGACATACCTGGTTACTCAATCATACGGCAGGACAGACCCGGGTCAAAGAGGGGTTGGGGCATTGCCATCTACCACAAGTCTCACCTCAGCATCAGTACAGCCCCTGCCCAAGACCCCCCAACAACTTACGAGTCAATTCATGTGCTTCTGTCCCTTGGTGCTAAGAAACTGCACATAATCTGCCTCTACAACCCGCCCTCTGGAGGATTGGATGGTTTTCAGGAAGTCCTCAAACTAACACTACAAACCATCAACAGGAATGAAGCCATCATCCTTGGCAATGTGAACCTTAATTGGCTGGGTCCCTCCCACAGTGTCCTTGCATCACTGGTCCAAGGTTTTAACTTCCACCAGCTAATAACAGAGAATACCAGGAAGGTCACCATGCAGTCTGGCACACTGATTGATTGGATCCTTACAAATAGACCTGAACATGCGGCCAAGGCAGGGGTACTGGCCAATTCAATTACTAACCACTCTCCTATCTTTTGTCAATGGCACTCGGATCTGCCACCCCCCCGACTAGTCACTTTCACGAACTTTGCCCACCTGGATGTCAGTGCCTTCCTCCTGGATATGTCTAATTTAGATTGGTCAGAAATCCACCATGCAGATAAAGTTGAAGATGCCCTAAAAGTATTCCTGACGCAGTTCATTTCAGTACAAAACAGACATACACCGAAAGTTACAAGAAGAGTCAGGGGGAAGCAAACTAGATGGCTCCACAAAGATCTGCTCCTGCAACTACGGCACAGGGACAAACTATGGAAGCACTACAAAAGCACTGGGTTGCCCGGTGACCACTCAATATACAGGCAACATAGGAATTCCTGCAGAAAGCACGTAAGGCTAGCAAAAAGCATGTACTGTCAGAACTTACTGAACAGCTCAGCCCATGACCCCCGTAAATTCTGGGGACATATAAAAACCTTCCTTGGTACACCACAATTTGTTACTCCCTCAGGGATGGTCCTTAATGGCTCTCACTGTAATAACTCCCTCACCATAGCGAATGCTTTCAACAACATGTTCTCTGACCTCTCATCCTATACCTGTACATTACCATTGGCTCCTAATGCATCCCTGCCCACACCTGACAGTGAGCCAGTACATGTCTCTGCCCCACAAACAAGTGCTCAAAAAACCCAGCCTTTTTATTTTAAAGCTATCACAAGCTCTCAGGTTTTGATTCTCCTAAAGAAAATATCTGAAAACACCAGTCCTGGATCAGACTATCTGGAACCCTGCTTGTTAAAGTTAGCTGCACATCTCGTCTCTGAACCTCTGGCAAAAATCTTCACTCTGTCCCTTTCCTATGGTACAGTCCCCGGACCTCTGCAAAACTGCCAGGATTACCCCCATCTTTAAGAAGGGGAACAAAAGTGATATCTCCAACTACAGGCTGATAGCTATCCTATCAGTACTTAGCAAAATCTTAGAAAAACTGGTGGCAAACCAGATCCTGAAATACCTAGAATCTACAAAACAGCTCAGTGATGCACAGCATGGGTTCAGGAAGAACCACAGCACCACGACTACCCTTGCTAAGTTCACCTCGGACATCCTCTCGAACATGGACAAAGGACGACTTACAGGGGCTGTTTTCATTGATCTCACCAAGGCTTTCGACCTTGTGGATCACCCCTTGCTCCTGTCCACCCTCCAGACAATAGGCTGCTCCTCCCCCATTTTAAACTGGTTCAGGAGCTACTTAACCGACAGGTCCCAGGCTGTAAAATTTAACTCAGCTATCTCTGACAGTGTCAAAACAAACATCGGTGTCCCTCAAGGTTCGATACTGGGTCCTCTTCTTTTTACCCTATTCATTAACAACTTACCATATAATATCCCAGCCTGCTCCTCTCTTCTCTACTCCGATGACCTGGTCATCTATACCAGCTCTCATAACGTTGACCACATTAATCTATCTCTAACCACAGCCTACAACAGCGTACAGAACTGGCTTAACTCCCATCGCCTTATCCTCAACTCCAGCAAGACAAATGCCATGCTCCTGGGCACAGCTCAGAAATTTCAGTTGTGCACCTCTCCACTGAAAATTTTTGATCTTAATGGGACAACTCTTCAGGTCGTCACCACCTTCTGCTATCTGGGCATCTTGCTGGACCAATCTCTAGACTTAAATCTCCACATCCAAACAACCTGTAAAACTCTGAATTGTATGCTCACATCATCAGCCAAGCTGGCCATCGCCAGAGGGATCCTGCTACCTACCCTAACCTACTGTGCTCCCATTCTAACTACTGCCCACAAAACAGCCCTGCAAAAATGGGACATCACATATAACAACGTGTGTCGATACACATCCAAGGCTCCTCGACTCCAGCATCATTGTCAGCTATACAGGGACCTTGGATGGCTCTCCCCTTCTGCCACCAGGCTTTACTACCTGGGCTGTCTATGTGACTCTATCCTCAGGCTAGGACAGCCTGCAGCACTTGCTGAGCTGCTTCATCCTGCTAAATCAAGTCATGAATTAAGATCGACAGATAAATCTCTCCTGGGAGTTCCTCACTGCCATACCACCAAAGGAACAGGATCTTTCAAGCACGCTGCCCCCCAGATGTGGAACCTGCTCCCACTGGATCTTAGGCAAGCATCTTTGCACCATGTATTCAAACGAGGGTTGCGACATCACCTGATCACCTCTGACCAATGCACCTGCTTTGACCCTACCTGACAGCCTCACCTACTCCTTAGCTCCCTCCCCTTAGCTACCCACTTTCCTATTTCTCTCCTGTCTGCTCCCACACCTCCAGCTGACTGCTGATCTTTAAGCACCCCTGCTAGAACTACTTGGGTTTATAACCTACCCTTCTATATGAGCTGTATTAATGATAAGTGCAATTAATTTTGATTTTAAGTAAGGACCTTACTGTTACTTGTTAATTGCTTGCTACCTACTGTTATCGTTATATGTTACAGGCTAATCTTTCACTATCTGCTGCTATCGCTACTTGTAACAGGCTCAACTGCCCAATCTGGCAGGGCTGCTTCTGACCAGATAGGTACTGGTACAACCAGGGTCCTTGACTCCCCGACCCTCCTAGCACATTGCTCCCCTGGATGCCCCGAGGCGAGGACTGCCTGTCGCTCTCATACCCAGCGTCAGAACCATGAGCCCAGTTACATGTCCCTTCCACCAACCGCTAAAGCCGTAAGTGTGCCGCTTCTTCTATTTAACCCCGACTGCTCATTTCTCTTGTGCCCAACTGCGATACCATGAGCCTGGCTCTTATCCCAATGCATTGCCGCTAAAGCCGTAGGCTTGCCTAATCGTCCCCTGAACCTCGACCGCCTGCCGCCCTCATGCCCGCCCACGGTACCACTTAGCCCGGTCACCCACCCCTACACCTCACCGCTAAGGCTAGGAGCCTTGCTAACTCCCCCTCAAAAACCCCTGCCGAGGGTGCTCTCATGCCTGTCAATGGCATCCTGAGAAAGGTCATTTGTCCTATCGCCCTGCCTCCATCACCGCTATTTCAGCCATTTTTCTGCTAAACTCCGACTACACGCCCCCGGTTGTTTATCCCTGCACCTCACCGCCGAAGCCATAAGAAGCTACCGCAGACTGGTCTGCTCTCAAGGGATGCTGCTGCTTTGCTCCCCAGCAGCAGCTCCATAAGCCCGGCCGCTATTAGTACCCTGCCGCCAACGCCGCACTCGAGCGGCATAGCTGTCTTAAACCGCATCCTACCCATGATCTTACAAACCTCCCCCTCCTCCCCTTCCCTCCATCTCCCGCCTCTGGAACTTGTCCTCCTGGGGTGTAATGACTCTGACCCTGTACCAGTACCCACACCCCTTGTACATCTTTAGTCAACGTTTTACCTAGACTAGTCGATACTATGTTAGCCTAGCCAAATTAGTTTCCCTGTATGCACATTGTACTGCCTCACTAAATTGTATGGTTTATGTTGTACATCCCTTGGTATGTATTTTGTCTTGTACTTTCCCAGGTCGTGCCTGAAAATAGTCACCTGCTGGCTAGTGCACCTACCCGGTAAACAAAAGCTAAATAAATAAATAAAATAATCCATCTCCTTCCCCTGTCGACACCCAGCTCCCGAGCTCGCTCCCAAACTCAGGTCATCGGTGTAGCGTGAGGTGTGGCATCCAGTACCTCAACCCTCAGCATCACCAGGCAAGGCAACAGCACCCTTGTCCCATTTTGTTTTTAGAATTTAGAGAGAACAATATATAATTGTGTTTGGACTTTGAATAGACACTTTTACTTCTGAATTCTTAAGAAGCACTTCTACCAAAGTTAGGTAATTTCAGTACCAGTATTTACTAAATCAAACTGGGGTAAGATCAGTTACTCAGTAAAAAGATGGTTTATTTATACTTGTCTTTTAATTTTTATGACTGTACCATTAATGTAATATGTTCTGTGTTTGGTATTTTATGTACTATTTTTAATTCCAGTAAACTATGTTTTGTTTGAAATCCTGCCCGAGCCTTTTTCTCATTTTGAATGTGAATGCTGGCACAATATTGATAATTCTGACAGAACTGTAGAGTGCTTACAGTGTCAGCCTGTGCACCAAGGTAAGGAAAATATCAGGGAATCACATGTCGGACGAGGGAGGTAATAATCCCTCTTTACAAGACACAAGGTAGGCCCCATCGGGAGTACTGCATGCAGTACTGAAGGCCACACCTTCACAAGGACATTAACGAAACTGAGGCAGTCCAGAGAAGAGCAACCAAAATGGTGTAGGGACTGCATCAGAAAACATATAAGGACAGAGTAATGGAGCTCAATATGTATACCCTAATGCAAAGGCGGTAGAGAGGTGATATGATTGAAACATTAAAACACCTTAAGGGCATTAAAAAGGTGAAAGAGTCTAACATGTTTCAATATAAGAAAAATAGCAGGACAATAGAACACAGCATGAGATTAGAGGGAAGCTAATTAAGGGGTAATGTAAGAAAGTTATTTTTCACAGAAAGGGTGGTGGATGCATGGAATGGCCTACCTCAGGAAGTGGTGGATATGAACACAGTGCAGAGCTTCAAACAGGCATGGGATAGGCATAAGGGAGCAATACAGATGAGTATGAATAGATAGGCCATTGACAGAGCAAAGGCCGACGGCACATTTATAAGGTAGAAAAAGAAAGGGGTAGACTGGATGGGCCTTGTGGTCTTATCTGCCATCAGCTTATGAACATACGAAATTTGCCAGCAGATGAAGGCCTAGAGGTCTATCAAGCCTGCTCGAATGTGCAGCTAGCACCCCTTATTCTGCAGCTGCCCCTCCCTTCCACCCTTCTCCTTCATTAACCCTCCCCCTTGTCCTGTCCCATCCTCATTTGAAGCAGTCCACTATTCTACTACATACCACTTCAGCAGGAAACGCATTCCACCCAGCCACCACCCTCTCTGTAAAAAAGTGTCTCCTCATCTCCCTCTTGAACGTTCCTCGCTCCAGTCTCATATCATGGCCCCTGGTGTCCCTCCCCTCCCTTACTTTGAACAGTCCCTCTGTACCCATCTTGTTTATTCCTTTCATATATTTAAAGGTTTCAATCAGGTCACCCCTGTCTCTCCGCTCCTCCAGTGAGTACATGTTCAACTCCTTCAACCTCCTTTCGTATGATAAGTCCCCCAGCCCCTTGATCATCTTTGTCGCTCTGTGCTGCACCCCCTCCAGTAACTTAATGCCCCTCTTCAGATACGGACGTCAGTACTGCACGCAGTACTCCAGGTGTGGTCTAACTAATGGCCTATACAGTGGCAGAATCACCTCCTCCCTCCTCAGGATATACCCTTGCAATACAACCCAGCATTTGTTGGCCTTGCAGCTGCCTTCCCACATTGTGCCGAGTTGTTCATTCACCCTGTAATGAGCACACCCAGATCCTTCTCCTCCTCTGTCTGGGCTAGCTGCACTCCCCTAGCTGGTAGCTCCTCCTTGGGTTCTTCATCCCAAAATGCAGCACCTTGCACTTTTTGGCATTAAAGCCCAGTTTCAGGTGTCTGACCAGGTTTCAAGCTTTGCCAGATCATCCTGCAACCCTGCCATCCCCTAGGTCATCCACCACGCGCCTACCTTGGTATCATCAGCAAATAGACTGATCTTGCTCTTGATGTCCCATGATATGTCTGCAATGAATATCCCAAACAACACTGGTCCCAACACCAAGCCCTGTGGAACACCGCTCGTCACTGCCCTTCGGTGTGAGAGCTCCCCACCCACCACCACCCTCTGTTGCATTCCCTGCAGCCAGTTTCCTACCCATCTCACCAGCTTTGCACCCACCCCTGTGCCTACTAACTTTCTTCCCAGCCTTCCATGTGGCACTGAGTCAAATGCCTCACTGAAGTCCAGATACAGGACATCCACTGCATAGCTCCTGTCCAGTTGCCTAGTTACCCAGTCATAGAACTCAACCAGGTTGGTTTGGCAGGATCTGCCACATATGAAGCCATGCTGTCTGCTGTCCTGTAGTCCTCTGGCCTCTAGGAGGGCCACCAGCCTCTCCTTCAGGATAGTCTCCATTAGCTTACCCACTATGGATGTGAGGCTCACTGGTCTGTAGTTTCCCGGTTCATTCTTGGGGCCACTCTTGTGGAGGGGCACCACATTAGCCATCCTCCAGTCCTGAGGTACACACCCCGAATGTAGTAAGGTATTAAATAGGTCTGCCAAAGGTCCTGCAAGGACCTCTGCCAGCTCTTTCAGTACCCTGGGGTGGATGCCATCTGGGCCTGGTGCCTTGTCCACCCTCAGTGCCTTCAAACCCTCTCGAACTCTGCTCTCCATGATTTCCCCATCTGTCACCACTCCCCACTTCTGCCATTTCTCCCACCTTGGGTGTCACCCCCCTATTCTCTTTAGTAAATACTGAGCAGAAGTACTCATTTAGTGCTTCCGCATTATCGCACCCTGCTTCCACCCAACCCCCTCCTTCCTAATCCTTATTATGTGGTCCTTACAGCTCCTTTTCTCCCTGATGCACTTAAAGAAGTCCTTCTCCCCATTCTTAATGCCTTGTGCCAGCCTTACTTCCGTAGATGCTTTGGCTCCCCTTACTGCCCTTGTCACCTCCTTCGATTCTGTCAAGTACTCCTCCCTGTCCTCCCCCCTCCATTTTTTTGTACTTCCTAAAGGCAGCTCTTTTCCTCCTTACCTTTTCCATGACCTCCTTGCTCAACCAGATTAGTTTCTTAGCCCTAGCCTTCTTGCTCTGGGCTTTGCAGCAGGTTTTGGCTGCCTCCACTATCCCCAGCTTTATGAGCTCCCACCTCTGGCTAGTGTCCATACTGGGTTGAATTCTGGCAAGGTACCCTTTTACCACTTCCCCCATCCTCCCAAAGTTGGCCCTCCTGAAGTCCAGTACTATTGTGCCAGAATCCACTCCTTCCTTTCCCATATCCAATGTGAGCCATACTGAGTGGTGGTCACTCCCTGACAGCGGTTCCTCCACTGTAAGTTCTCTCACAAAGTCGACATTTGACAGCACAAGGTCAAGGGTATTCCTTAACCTGGTTGGTTCACTGACCATTTGCAGCAGAAAGCTGTCCTGGAAGGCATCCAGCAGTACCTGCTCCCTTCTGTTCCTGGTTGTTGGGGTGCTCCAGTCTACTCCTGGCATGTTGAAGTCCCCCACAATCACCACACTACCCTTCTCACAGGTCCTCCTGATCTGTCCTGCTAGTTCCCGGTCTAACTCCTCCGTCTGAGATGGTGGCCTGTACACCACTCCCATTCTAAGAATCCTATCCTTCTATGTTTTTAAGATCTCAATTGAGCCAGAAAGGGGATTATGAACCAGGTTGGGTGCCTGATGGGTTAAGTATTGCTCTGCATTTTCCCAAAAAGGGTGCAATATTTTGGACCTGTTACCTGGGCATGCTAGCAAAAAAGGGTTCATATTTGACCCCAGGTCTCGAGACTGACAGTGTCTCAGACCCAAAACAGACAGGAGGGTTACCCTGTTTGTCTCCTATTCACATATTGCACTTCAAGGTTGGGCACTGTGGGAGCAGAGGGCCTGACCCCCAGGGTGTATTTGTGACAGATCTGGTTGGCAACAGTGCAGGCTAAAAGATCTGGTTTGCAGTGCTGCAATCAAAAAGATTTCTTTGCATACTGTGAAGTTATTTGGTGACACTAGCATTAACAATCCAGTGTGTCCGATTGATAAACTGTAACAGTTCACACACAAAACAAGGCAGTGATAAAAAATTAGAAATATATAATTGTGATTACAGACTAAGTTCACTAACTGTTTTATTTATTTTTTTTGAGTACAAGCTTGTGTAGCTGTAAATTAGGGACGAAGATGACTTCTACCTACAGTGAGTACACTGCAGTATACCTAAGGCAGCTGTGCCAGGAGAGAGGAGTCCTTGCAAGGGTGAAACAAATAGCACCTCATGGAGGCTCTTGTGGCAGCTGATGCCCAAGACCTCGAGTCATAGTCAGTGACTGAAACAAAGAAGACCTTGAGCATGGAGGGGCCAGGGTCCATCGCAATGTCCAGTCTCAGAAAGGAGGACAGCAGGACCAGTGTGATCCATGAGCTACCACAGCAGGGGAAGGTCATCACCATGCAGGAGCCAGAAGAGATCAGACTGCAGATAGAATTAATGGGAATGGAGCTGGAATTTGACTGAAAAAGGTTTGAAGCCCAGCAGCAAAGGGAGTTAGAACAGAGGAAGATGGAGATGGGGGAAAGAGAGAGAGAGAAGCGAGAGCAGTGAGAGGCCAAGCAAGAGGAGTTAGAACACTAGAGGAAATTTGAACTGGAGAAGCTACAACTCCAAAGACCAGTGCCAGAGCAGGTAAGTGGCATGGGTGAACCTGGACATCTGGGACTGGGTTACATATTAAATTCAAAATTGATAGCTGAATTTAAAGAGGGGGAAGATATGGATGCATTTTTAAACTCATTTGAAATTGTATGCATTCAGGTAACAATTCCCAGAGAGTCCTGGAGCTTCCAACTATCCCCGCTGCTTACTGGGAAAGCTCATGATGCATTGGGCCAAATGGACAGTCAGAACAGTAATGATTATGGCAAACTTACAGCTGCATTGTTAAAAAGTATTACTTGACAGCTGAAGTGCACAAAGTTAAATTCTGTAAGCTCAGGAGAAGCTTTGACATGACCTGTGAGGATCTAGCTACCAAACAAAGTCAGTTTTTGAAACACTGGTGGGAAGGGGTTAAAGCAGACTCTGTAGAGAAAATTGGGGATGCTGTACTTTTGAAGCTGTTCTTTTGGGCTTGCCCAGGAGAGCTGAAAACCTGGCTAGAGGACCAAGAACCAAAACCAGTGCAGTTGGCTGTCAATCTCTCAGACTGTTATGCCAGGAGCAGACCTGCTCTGAGAGGGAGTGGGGTTGGTATGGTAGTGCAGAAAGGGAAAAGTGCACCTTCAGGGCAGTTAAACCATCCATGCCTCACCAGAAAGCAGGAGCCCCAGGTTAAAAAAAGGATTTGCCTGAAAAAAGAAATGAACGTTGGTTTTGCAAACAACCTGGACATTTTGCCAGACAGTGTCCTAAAAAGGCAGAGAGTGAACAAAGTGGTGCCAGGAAAGAAATGTTTTTTTGTATCCCTGAAAGCATGGCAATAAACATGAGGGAGCACATACACCTAGTTACTGTGAATGGGGTGCAAACTCATGGGTTAAGGGACTCAGAGGCATCGTTTACTGTGGTAAAAGGGGATTTGTGTGAGCCTGAACAACTTGTACCCAATCAGTTTGTCATAGTACAGGGATTCACTGAGAGGAGAAAACTCTGCCACTTGCTAGTGTTCTCCTGGACTGGGATGAGACAGGAGAGACTGTGCAAAAAGTTGCAGTGGCAGAAAACCTGGCCCTAGATGTGATTATAGGGAACAATCTCCAAAAGAGGATGGTGTGTGCAGTTACCTGCAGTCAGGCAGCAAAGGCAAACTGTGGTTCTCCGGACACCATAGAAGCCCCTGTGGAAAACATTGGGAGGCTGGTTTCCCAGCCTGTGTCTCCTGATATGTAGAATAGTGAAAGGGGATAGATATTCACCAAGCAGCAGTTAACAAAACAGCTACAGAAGGTTCCTCTAATGAGGAAGGGGTAGCCAATTGTCAGAGAGCTAGGGACCCTAGCTTAGGCACTGATAGGGACCAGTCCCATGCCTTAGGAATGTGTAAAGATTGTGCAGCTGCTCACAAAAATGACCCTAGTTAAGAGAGGCTGAGGGCTTGGGAAGTATCTGATGGAGCACAGGAAGTGACAGGAGCCATAAAGTGTACTGGGACAAAGGACTGTTGTATATGCAGCATGTAAGGACAGATGGAGGGGTGATGGGCATGCAGCTTGTCATTCTTCAGGGGTACTGTGAGTAGTTGCTCAAGATTGCTTATGATATCCCCATGTCTGGACATCTATGACTTGCATGCACTACACAGCAATTGGCCCGGAATTTTTATTGGCCCAACTTTACCCAGCAAGTGAAGGAATATTGCAGGTCTTGTCACTGGTGCCAAGAAATAGGGAAGGTGGGTAGCAAAACCCAAGCTGTCCTAATTCCCTTGCCAATAGTGTAGGAATGGATATTGTGGGGTCTTTGAATGCCCTCAGCTTCTCAGGGAAGAGGTTTATCCTAACAGTGGAGGATTATGCCACCCGGTACCCAGAGGCAGTCACCTTATCCTCATTGAGGACAGACAAAGTGGCAGATGCCTTGCTAGGGATTTTCTCCCATGTTGGGTTCCCACAGGAGGTTATCACTAACTGAGGGGGTTCCTTTATGTTAAACCTGATGAAATGTTTGTGGGAGAAGTGTGGGATGGTGCAGAGACACAACACCTTATCACCTGCAAGCCACTGGGCTTGTGGAAAGGTTTAAAGATACCTTTAAATTGGTGCTCCAACTGTTTACTGAACAGCATGGGAGGGACTGGGAGAGATACCTTCCCCACCTATTGTTCACATATAGGGAAGTGCCCCAAGATTTGAAAGCATTTTCCCCTTTCAAACTCTTATAAGGATGCAGGGTGCGTGGGCCCCTAGACTTGATCCAGGAAGACTGTAAAGGTAAGCATGCCATCCAGGGGGCTACCATAGAGGATTAATAATGTCCTTACGTTTAGGGAAAAGCTGAAGGAGCTTATGGGGACAGCCCAGAGCAACCGGTCGGGTGCCTAACAGAAGCAAAAGGTATGGTACACCCACAGAGCCAAAGCTTACTCATACATGGTGGGTCAAGAGGTCATGGTTCTAATCCTAGTCCAGAGGAACAAGCTGCAGGCTGAGTGGGCAGGACCATACAAAGTAGTCAAACAGGTGAATGATGTAAATTACATTGTGGAACTGCCTAACAGATGATATACCCAAAGGATGTACCATGTCAACATGATGAAGCCATATGCAAATCGAACTGACATGGTCTTTGTAGTGTGTGGTCCTGGGGAGGGAATGGATGAAGCAGACCCCTTTCTGAACTTGCTGGAAGAAAGCAAGCATGAGTCCTCTGAGGAGGCAGTCAAATTGTCACCCCAGTTAACCCCAGAACAGACCTAGGAAGTAAGGGAGGTTTTAGCAAATTTTGCTCATTGTTTAATGCCAAGACCTCTTAGTGACACACAGCGTAGATACTGTGATGCACGTGCCCATACAGTGGACAGCATATTGGGTATCAGAGGCTGTCCAAAAGGACATTAGGAGGGGGATGGAGGAAATGCTTGGTTTAGGGGTAATCCAGAAATCCCACAACCCCTGGACCTCACCCGTAGTCCTTGTTTTCAAGCTGGATGGCTCTAATCATTTTTGTGTCGACTATCGTGGGTTCAATGCAGTCATGTAGTCTGATGCCCACCCAATGTCATGGATGAATGAACTACTGGACAAGTTGGTAGGGGAGACCTATCTTATCACCATTGACCTGATGAAAGGGTATTGGCAGGTGGAACTAACTGCTAGAGCTAGGGAGAGCTCAGCCTTCATCACTCAGGGTTTTTTGAGTTCAAGATAATGCCTTTTGGAATGAAGACTGCCCCTGCCACCTTCCAAAGGTTGGTGAACCAGGTGTTACATGGTACTGAACAGTACGCTGTGGAGTACCTGGACGATGTTGCCATTTTCAGTGCCAGCTGGCAGGAACACCTGTTCCACCTTAAGGAAGTGTTGGGAAGGATACAGAGGGCTGGCCTCACTGTGAAAGCTAAAAAGTGCCAGGTGGCCATGGCTGAGGTGGCATATCCAGGGTATGCAGTAGGGTGAGGACAGCTCCATCCTTATCAAGCTAAGATTGAGGCAATAGAGGCATGTCCCCAATCTGAAACACAGAAGCAGATCCGGAGCATTCTAGGGACCACAGGGTACTAACAAAAAAATTGTATCAAACTGCAGTGCCCTGGCAGTTCCCCTATATGGCCTGTTAAAGAAAAGAATGCCTAAAAAGGTAAACTGGGAGTGAGCCTTTACACAGCTAAAAGAGGCACTGTGGGGTGCTCCTGTGTTAGCTAGTCCAGACTACAATAAACCATTTGTAGTCCAGACAAATGCCTCATATGTGGGTATTGGGGCAGTACTTAGCCAGACTTCTAACCAAGGGAAAGATCACCCAAGAGTGTACCTCAGTAAGAAATTACTTCCCAGGGAACAGGCTTACTCTACAGTAGAGAGAAGGAGTGCCTTCCAATGGTGTAGGCACTGAAGAAACTAGAGCCATACCTGTACAGGAGGCACTTTGAGGTACAGGTGGATCATAACCCCTTGGTTTGGCTGGCACAAATGCGTAAGACAAATGGTAGGCTTATAAGATGGAGCCTTGCAGCACAGGGATATGATATGACCATTACCCACAGGGCTGGATTGGCAAATGCAAATACAGACAGTCTGTCCCAATAGTTAGAGCAGTGAACTGAATTTAGGGAATTTGTCCCAATGCCGAGGAACAGTTGTCCACAAATTCAGTCTAGGAGGGAGGAGTGTAACGGGAATCACCATCTGCCAATTATTTGTATATCATTTTTTATAACTATATGCGTTTGAATTTCTGCTTATGAAACATGGTAAGGACAAAAGACCAATGGAAAAACATGGTTGTTTAAAGTGGTTTGACCTCTGACCCAAATGATCTTGCTTGCTAGAAACAGCTGACTGTAGTAAAACTGACACATTGCTGCAAAACATCTTGTGACTGTTATAAAAGCCCTATTCTCGGAAAACTTAGTCTTTGATAACTGGATGCTGTGGAGAATGTTGCATTTTATGACGTACCAAAGGGGAAGCTGTTCTTTTTGCAGAGCTATGTCAAGTTTTAACCAGCTATGTGAGATAGCTCATCAAGATGGTTTGTTGAAGATCAAAGGGGGAATGCTGTTATAAACTATGCTCTGATGAAGAAATAGACTATCTTGTTTATAATTAAAATGTTGCTCTTTGCGGTTTTCATCTAGGTAGTCGGCTGAGGCATTTGGTTATGCATTGGTCATGTTACAAATTAATTACAGGGCTAAGAGTGACCTCATGTGCTGTGACATCACAAAGGTGGGTATGTAACTTCATCTTTGAAATTAGTGAAGTCTGCTGAAAGGACTGACACTTACTGTTCTGGACTTCTAAGGGACACTTCTGCCAATATGGGTAAAAGTCCAAATCATTTGCCAACTGAAAGCTAAGTTAGAACTAGTTAAATTCAGTTAGAAGGTGCTTTGTTTTGTAATTTTCCATTTCTTTCTGATTGTAATTGTTATGTATATATGTTCTGTTTTGTGTACTGAATGTATGTACTATCTTTACTTTTAGTAAACTTTTCATTTTCCTTAAGTCTGCCTGAGACATTTTTTTCATTTTGAGTGTCAGAGGTGGAACAGTACTGATAATTTTGACAAAAATGTTACAAGTCCTTAGAGTGTCACCAAATGCAGCCATGCTAACAAGGATATGTGTAAGATCCAGCAAGGTGAGAAAAATACCAGTGTCTCAATTGAGTCAGAAGGGGGTTCTGAACCAGGGTGGTTGTATGCCTACTGTGTCAAGTATATTTTGTTGCTTTTCTTCCAAAAAGAGTGCGATATTTGGACATGTTACTTGGGTATGCTAACTAAAAAGGGTTCATAATTGACCCCAGGACTCGAGACTAGTAGTTGCTCAGACCCAAAAACAAACAGGAATGTGTCCCTGTTTGTCCCCTGTTCATGAATCACACTTAAAGCTTAGGCACTGTAATAGCAGAAGGCCTGACCCCATGAGTGGATTTGTGACAGCATGCACTGGTTTTTGTATATTAATTAGTTTGCATGGAGTGGGTTTCTTGTTTTTATATTGTGCTGTTTTCTCCTGCATTACAATATCTGATGTACTTGCTTCCACTTTCTTGGCTGTTGGTATTGGGTGATCTCATGTGATCATTACTTCTTCATACTCTGTAATTGTTTGTCTGTCCCAGTGCTATATCCCGGATATATATGGAAGGTTGCAAGGATTTCCCGTTTTCAAAAAAGGTGATCGTAAAGATCCCTCAAATTATTGGCCCATAGTCATCTTATCTGTACTCAAAATTCTGGAGATACTTGTAGCTGCTCAAACAATTGATTTTCTACTGAAATATGACCTTCTTCCCCCAACCAAGCATGGTTTTCGCAAGGGCCATAGCACCACTACTGCCCTTCTCAAATTTATGTCAGATACCCTAGTGGCTATTGACTCTGGCCTTCTCACTGGGGCCATTTTCATTGATATGATTAAGGCATTGGACCTTGTTGACCACTCCATCCTCCTAGCCTCCCTTACATCACTAGGCTTCTCTCAAAATGTTGTAAGGTGGTTTGTCAGCTACCTTATCCAACAGGACCCAAACTGTGAAATATAACTCCTCCCTCTCAGACAAAGCCACCATAAACATAGGGGTGCTGCAAGGGTTCATCTGTGGGGCTCTGCTTTTCTCTATTTTCATCAATAACATCACCACCAACCTCCATAGGACTGCTTCACTACTATATGCTGATGACATTGTTCTTTACACTAGTGATAACAGCACTGATATCATCAATCAAAAACTCTCTTTTGACTTCCAGCATATCTGTCAATGGCTAACTAGTCACAAATGTGTCCTAAACAAGTCCAAAACCTAAGCTATGCTATGTGGTTCAAATGCCAAGTTGAAACTCTCCCAACCTAAATTTCAAGTCTTCTTTTCCAATGGTTTAACTCTAGGGGTGGTGGACACATTTAAATATCTGGGCATCACACTAGATCCATTGCTAACCCTCAATCTACATATACAACAGACCTGCAAGCTGGTCAATGCTAAACTTAGGATAGCATACCAAACCAGCTACATGCTCACCCCCTCTGCAAGGCTTGCCATTGCCCGTGGCTTAATCCTTCCTTCGCTCACCTATGGGGTTGCCACCTATACCTCTGTGTCCAAATCAAGCCTTTGAAAATAGGATGTCACATATAACAATATCTGTCATTATGCATCCTCCTCTCATTGACTGAAGCACCACTGTCTCCTTTATTCTGATCTGGGTTGACGTCCTCCTTCTGAGCTAAGGCTTTATGCTTATGGCTCCGTCATTGACAATATTTTCCATTTACAAATACCAAAACCCTTGGAGGATCTCTTCCTTACTCTGTCACCATGCTATGGCCTGCGGTCTGCTGACAATGCACCTGTCTTCATCCTCAGACATAATTCCTCCAAAGGCACTATGGCTTTTGTCTGTCACGTGCCCCTTTTCTAGAACTTGCTCCTACTTTACCTATGCCAATCTTCATCCCACGCTTCTTTTAAGAAAGGTTAATATAACCACCTTGCCACTTCCTACAGCTGCACCTGCTTTAAACCCCCTAGCCCCCTTTTCCTTCCTTCCTTCCTAGCCTCTCCTCTTCTACCACTTCTGTTGTGCCCTTCAACGTATAGCACTTTCCCCTTTTTTTCCCTCTCGCTTGCCTCTTCCTAAATGCCTCTACTCTGGCCACTCACTTCTATCTCCCTTTCCCCTCTCTTACTACACTACATAAATCCTTTATGAATAGCATAGTACTATTATCTTACATTGTTTTCCACAAATCAGACAGTATGTTATTAGCCACTATTATCAGAATGTCTTGGTGTACTCTGTTCTTGTATATTTATACACTGTTACTGTATCTATAGCTATTTTGCTTTGTTATTAATTGTCTACTATGTTTATACTTTCTCTGTATTGAATTGTTTCAATTATGTCAAAACTTGTATTGCATTGTGTGCCTGTTTTGTTTGTACTGTACTCTCCCTGGTTGCATCTGAAAATAGTCATTGCTATGGCTAGTGCATGTACCCGGTATAAAAAAAACAACTAAATAAATAAATCTTTCCAGTGTTTCTCTGCTACCTGTACATTATAGTGTTTGCATAGTTTCCAGTGGATCAGTCTTGCTACATTGCTGTGTCTTTCAGTATAATAGCCTTCTGCCATGAGTGCTTCACATCCAACCACAAGATGTGCGACTGTTTCTAATTCTGTACTACAGAACTTGTACCAGTCATCTTTTTTCTATGGATTTCATAAACTATCTAGAGCACAGTCCCCTGTCATGGACTGCCATTACCAATCTCTCATCTTGTGGCTTAAATTCACCTCTTTTTAACCACTCATGTATCAGTTCTTGATCAAACTTGTGGTTATTCCAGCAGATCCCTGTATTTTCTGATGTAACTATGGGTTTTCCAGTTGTTCTTTCTTCTCTTTTGATCTTTATATGCTTTTTTTTCTGTTTCTTTTAACTTTGTTTTGCTGGTTGTTCCTGATCTAATGATGACTTAACATTCAGTTTTATTCTCCTGAAGGCCTCTCCTAATTTGATGATGGAATTAAGGCTTATTTTTTTCTTGCTGTAGGACCTAGACTATGTTTGGGTCCAAGGATATTTGTATGTATGCATGCAGCCCCACTATTGTGGACATGTATGCGTAATCAATTTTGAAGGGGGACCATGCCTCCCTCAGACCATGGAATGTATAATCTTGCCATGTACTGTTTTTTGTATATTAGCTAGTAGGCATGGAGTGGTTTTCTTGTTTTTATATCTAGCTTGTTCAACATTTTCTGTGACCAGCTTATAACCTCAAAGCTATATGATATCACTGGAAGAGCGAATAGATGTATACCTTGCAGTTTGTTTTGTGTTGTCAAAGAGGGTTTTAATACAGTCAAAGTCGCTTATAATGGGCACATCTGTGTAAGCAGATTCTGCCCATTGTAAGGAGTGGCCGCTGAGCCAAAAACAATTATTTTAACACCAACATGCTGACTACTGTAATCTTGCTAGTCCTTGCTGTTCTGTTAGTCCGCTGTACTCCCATTCCCATTTCCTTGCAAAGTTTGGTGCTCACCTTCCTCATAACCACTAACTCTGCTCCTGTCTGAGATCCTCTAGCACTCCCTTCACTGTTGCTACATAAAGCCCTCCAGAGGAAATCACAGCAGCGTTCACGTAACAGATCCTCTCTTCCCTTCACTGCCACTACATATAGGGCATCAGGAAAGCCCTTCAGAGGACACACAGCAGCACATGGGGGTCTTCTTTCGATTGGACCCCTTCTTCCCTTCAGTATCACAACTTAAAGGGTCCTTCATCCACATAAGACAGGGGTAAGACAATCCTCTCTTCCCTTCACTGCTGCTACAATAAACCAAGACCAATTAGCAACTGGTTAGTGCTCTATGCCTGTCTTCAATTTTGAGCAGATTAGCTGTTAGAATGTTATTTCACACTTCAGCATGCTGAATGTTTTAAGCTGTAGCAACTAATCTGCGTGAAATAGAAGGTGGGCATAGATCACTATAACCAGCAGTTTTTACATTGCAGTCAGTGTATTGGGAAAGTGGAAACAGCAATCTGCCCACTAAAAGTGAATGCCCATATAAAGGGTGAGCGCTATAAGTAGTGGGGACTAAATAAGCTTTAGTGTTTTGAAATATTCCTTCGGGAAGGAATTCGCTGATATCTTATCAGGTTACCCTTTTGGCCAAAACTCTTGTTGCATTCAGTACATGTATATGGTCTCAATCCAGACTGAATTTGCCAATGCATTATCAGGTGACTTGCCTGTTGTCTGCACAGGTCTGGTGGTGCCCTATAGTACAGCCCCTTGAAGGCCTGTGGCCTGTTCCTGGCCTGCTGCATGCTGCACAACATGGCCACTGACTGTGGGATAGATGTTGAGGTCAAAGAGGGGAACAGCAGTGGGGACGATGTGGCCTATGGTCCGTGTGGTGGTGGACAGACCCCCCCAGGCGGAGGGATCCCCAGCTGACAAGGATGGCACGCCAGCACCGAGACACCATAGCAGAGGAGCACTACGGCACATGCAGGTAGGTGGACAAACACCCATGCACAGGATGGACACAGTGGCAAGGCACACAGGCATGTGTGGGCATGTCCTGTGGCTTGCACAGCCGGGGGGGCAGGGGCAGCTAGGGGGCCATGCCACATGTCCACACACCACGACATGCAGCACAGGATAGCACACCACACACACACTGGGGCCCGCAGGCACATACCTGGGTGCTAGCATCTGGTGTGCATCAGACACAGGGTACCGGTGCACATGTGCAACCAGTGCTGTGGTGGCATCATCATGCAAACACCACATGGGCCAGTGTGTGGCACAACCCACTGATGCCATGTCTATGGAATGCACACACACAAAACACCCATGTGCATACAGGGCAGTGGTAGCGGACAGGGTAGTGGGCACATCAGCTCCATTGCGCCATCACACAACCACCATGGACATGAGGACAGCCGCACCATGGCTGCCCAGCAGACCCAGGATGCACAATGGCCACAGTGGGGGTCTGTGACCATCCCCCAGGGGTGTTACTGTGGGAATGTGACCATCTCCTCGCAGGGTTCTGCAGGCTCTGAAACAGGCACACACCTGGCATGTCTGGAATGCCCACAGTGGATCCCGACACTGACACCGAGGGGGTCACCCGATGCTGAGTCTATGGGGTGGACATTGCACTCTGTGGGGTCTGCGGTGGCCGGCCATGCCCCATGGCAGCCAATGGGGCAAGGCCAACCATAACAGCAGTGGCTAAGCGGTCCAGGGCCGCAGTCATATCCTCCC
This sequence comes from Neoceratodus forsteri, assembly GCA_016271365.2. Taxonomy (NCBI): domain Eukaryota; kingdom Metazoa; phylum Chordata; order Ceratodontiformes; family Ceratodontidae; genus Neoceratodus; species Neoceratodus forsteri. The sequence continues at coordinate 386,483,110 of CM057457.1, read as the reverse complement.
ACAGGCGACGTATGAAATTCCTGGACCTGTCCATTGCCCGTCATGCTGCTCAGCTGCCTGGTGCACCTCTGCACAGACTGTATGCACCCCAGCCATAAGCAGCACCTGTTGGTCCATGGAGGCCCACAGCAATTGCGTGTGCTCAGACAAGGGTTCAGTGCCCAGGGGCACATGGGCATGGTGCCAACCCAACGGTGGCATACAACTGCACTACACTGCCTCACTCAGGTGGGTGCTGCACAGCAGGGTCCCCATGGGGTTGCTCAATGACAGGTGCACCAGCAGCAGATGCTGCACCTAGCCTCCCAACATCCCCAGCCATCTGTCACTGATGCCCATCCAGCCCCGTTAACTGGCCAGTGCCTGTGCAGCTGCTGCACCACTACCACCACCACCCCCAGTGCTGTGTCACCATGGCACACAGCGGTACCAGGGGTGGTTGCAGGTGGCTGTTCCACCACCAACAGGCCACTGGCCACGCTGCCAGGGATGGTGGAAGGTATGGGCATCTCCCTCATGACAATTCCCCCACTGTCCAGAACAATGGTCACATCATCATCGGTGTCAGACCCCACCCTGATGTGTGTTTTCTGCACACAGAATGCCACGGCTGGCATCCCACTGGAACACAGCATGGACCTCATCCACCATCACACCCAGGTCATCCGGCCAGATGGTAGTAGTGTGCTGCAGCCGTTTGGGCCCCCAGATGCCAGTGGAGGTGGATGGCTGGTCCTCCAGGGCTGGGCATGCCCCCACGGCAGACGCAGGTGCCCCTACCACTGCACGCTGGCATTCCAGTGCTGAAAGGGAACACAGATGCATTAGTGGTGCCAGTGCAATGGACCCCCCACCCCTGACACCGCTGTACCTACAATGCAGTGATAGGCTTCTTCCAGTCTAGAAGTCAAGGCCTGGCACACCTTTGACAGTGCTGCACTGTATGGTGGCCACCACCAGCTCCATAAGTGGCATAAGCTGTGTTATGTCGGCCTGGACCCCACCTGTGGATGACCTGGAAGCCTGTATGGCTGCCACCTTCTCCTTGATCAGATGCTTGTCGGTGGCCACCTTCTTCTTGCACTCCTGTGCAGATCACTGGTGGCTGCCCTGCTGGTTCACAGCCTCTGCCACCTCCTCCCAGGCTGTGGCCCTGGCCTGGGGTGTGCCAGTGTCACCACTTAGCAAAGGCTCCCTGTCAAGGTACGCCTCGAACAGGGCATCCACCTCTGCCTTTGTAAAGTTGGGCCTGCGCTTGCAGGCAGACCCACGCTCCTCATCCTCCTCACGTTTGGACATGCTGCTACCTCTGTGCAGGGACATGTGGTTAGTGGCTGCAGCAGCCCACACCAGCCATTCATCCCGCTGTGCTGTCCATCCCCACGGCAGGTGCAACTTACCTCGGATGGTTAAAATACTGGTCCATGGCCTGTGCTGTTGTGCAGTACCTTTATAGCACATCGCATACAAATGGGCTGATGCACAACAGTAATGAGATCCTAATTCCCCCAGTGCACTGCAGACAGGCTGATGAGCTAATCTGCATATGCTGGCTGAATATCGCATTGCTACACCTTGCGCAATGGACATGTGTCAGCTCAAGTCATGGCGCAATGCTGTGACGTGTGCAGTGCACCCTTCAACATGCATGCACCACGGCATGTACTACCGCCTATTGTGCAGCATGTGCTAGGAGTGCTATTGGCAGCCAATGTGCCCTATGCACCAAGGGCTCTATGGCGCTCAGGTGCTATAGGGCCTAGGGCTCTGGGGCACCACTGGACCTATGGCACTGGGGTGCTATAGGGCCTATGGCATTTGGGTGCTATAGGGCGTATGGCACTCAATGCTATAGGGCCCATGGGGTGTGGTGCCTTCAGGGCCCTATTGAGCAACATGCGTCATGGCCCCTATAGTGCTCACGCAAACATTGCATGTGCTGATCCCTGACTCCTGCCCTATGCCCCCCAGGGACCTCTGCTCCATGTGCCAGTGTGGCCATGCACATGCTGTGCATCTCTTGAGATGCACGACTGCCGCAGGCAGCGCATCCCGAGCACGTTGTGCTCATGCGCTACAGGGTGCCATTTGGACTGCTTCACTGCAGAGAAAGCATGCTATGGTGCGCAGTGCCCCATTCCCAAAACTGGGGCCAGGTTGAGCTCATGAACCTGGTGGCCCAGGTGGAGCCCCATGCTTCCAGCCTGTTCAGGCACCAGCCCCTCGATGGGCCCAGGACTGAGGTGTGGAAAAAAGTTGCAGAGGGCCTTGTCCAGGCAACCGGTGAGCAACGGACAAGGAAGCAGTGTCATAAGGAGGTACCCAGAGAGGCTCAGGTCAATGCAGGCACAGGTATGGAGGGGGGCTGAGCCACGGCCAAGTAAGTGTGCTCCACCTGCGTCTATGCATGTCCAGTGTTCCATGGGGCATGCAGGGCTGCATGCCATGCCAGGGGGGTGCTGTCACTGCATGCCTTGTGGCTTGGCATTGCCTGTCACTGGGTGCACTGCGCCACAGCCCTTTGGCCTTTGCATGCCAGGGTGAACTTTGTGCTTGGGGGGGGTTAGGGCCTGGGGGCCATGGTATGGCTGTATTCTGATGTGTGCCTGTTTGTGTTCCCATCCTAGACCCTGAAGACTGGAGGAGAGCCAGGGTGATGGAGGCACCTGGTGGGCTGTGGCAGGCCACTGCAGGCCCTTCTGCAGGTGCTGCAAGACCATGGGAAGGAGCAGCAGGACTGGCGTGCACTGTGCCATGGTGGGCAGGTAGGCACTGTGCATTCAAACGTTGTGCAGGGTGGTCAGTGGGGCTGGGGATATTACCTCATCCCCCTGTGTGCTGAGCCATGGCAGCTGTGTTCAGCCCGTGGTGTGCGTAGCACCATGCGGTAGCCATTGCACATGTGTGGCAGCTGTTGGTGGCTGTGGGTGCATCCGACTGCCACCGGTGCTTCTGCAGTTCTGCTGCTGCACCATGCCACCTGCCTGCCACTGTGCTGTCGGTTGGCCCTTGGGTGGTGGTGTCCTGTGCTTTGCACAGCCATTGCATGCCAGGTCAGTGGCAGTCATAGGTCCACCCACTGTGGGTGGCCAGGGTGCCACCCCAGGGGCGTGTGTCCCCACTCTCTGCTGCGCACAGTGGGAAGGCTAGGGAGCCCTGGACATGCACTGATCTCCTGTTCCTTCCTTTGCCATAGGTGTCCATGGGGTGGTCACCTGCCACTCTACAGCCGCCTCCTGTGGCACATCATATTGATCACCACCGCCACCCTGGAGATAGCAAGGCAGATGAGAAGGTTCCTGCTGTAGGGGCAGTGCAGAGGACAGTGCCAGGTGGTGGGATGTAGCTGCCCATAGGGCCTGAAGTTACCTTTCCTGCCCCTTACCACCCTTCCCCTGTCCCACTGTATAGCCCTGTCCCATCCCCATCCCTCCCTCGCCTACCCTATCCCTGCTTTGTACATAGTTCCCCTGCCTTGTTCCCTGTTTTGTATTGTACATAGTTCTTTTATACAGTTTGGTTTGCTTACCCATCTGTGTCTATGTCTGCTTTGTGGTTGGTGATTACAACCAAGCTGCAGTGGTGTGGTGGATGGCTGTGCATGGTAGTGTTTGCCCATTGGTGAGTGACTGCGCCTTGGGGTGGCCATGGGCTGGTTGTTCGGGCTGTGTGGCATGTATGTTGGGTACCATGTGCCAGGGTGCAGCTGGTTGTGGACCGGGTGGGTGGGGAGGATGCCGTTCAGTGGGGGGGGTGGCTGGTCGCAGACCAACCTTGGCCGTTGGTGCCACCTGTTTCATATATCCACTGCTCTGGTGCTAGTGGACAGGGACTGGCTACATGCCCACGCTCCATGGGTGGTGTTCTTTTGTGGGCCAGCAGTGCTTCCTGACCTGGGTCCACCACCTCCCCAGCGGCCACCCCCCTTCCCTGGTGCCTTGTTCCCTGCTGTGCCTGTGGCTGGTCCTTTTGGCCCTTTGCACATCCATGGTTGCATCACTGCACATGTTGGGTTGCTCCCTGGTGCACCTCTGACTGCACTCTGGTGCTTCCTTGCAATATTCAGTCATGAGGCACTGGCACATGTCGCCATGTGCAGCATATGGATATTGCACTCATTGAGACAAGGCACATCGGATTTGTGCTGCGCTAGCCTTGCGTTAGTGTCTGGCACATTTCTTAATATCCCACCCTCAAAGTATAAATGCTTCATTGTTTATATTTGTTTTGTATGCAAATTTATGTTATTTATTTATTTGCTTTTGGTAGCCAGGTAAATGCACTAGGCATAGCAATGCCTATTTCCAGGCAAGACCTGGGAGGATACAGGGTACAGAGATAACAAAACAACTTGTGGAGAACAACATAGTGGGTGGACACAGTTTTTCCTCTTTATGCTTCAAATTGCCCTTTAAGTTTAGTTTCTTGTAGACACACAACCAAAGAGTATCCCACATATATACAGGTGTTCTACGTTGTGTTAAAACTTTTTTCTATATAGGAGATTTGGTCAGGTGACCACTCTTAAAAATTAGATTGATCTAAAAAGAATGAAACCAGAATATGTTGATATAGTACTTTATGTGGGAAAGAAAGACAGATTTCTGTAACTTCCAAAGCTTCACTTTTCCAAAACACTGCTACATATATGTGACTAATCAGTGTAATGATTTTTGCTTATGGATTGTTTTTTCCTTATCCCATGTGTGTAACCAAGGGCCTACTTGATCCCAGACCCAACTAATCCAAATATTCTCTATATTTTGTAATACAGGTCTAATATTAAAAATATATATATATATATATACACACACACTAAATATAAGCACTGTGTGTACCATCCAAAGACCTCCTTTTTTAATTGGTAAATATGCTATACCCATTTTTACTGGACTGAGGTGACTGCCCCACACCTCCTGAAAAAACATACTGTACAGTTGAGTTTCCAATGTTTAGGGATCATATAAACTGTGCTAAGATGAAGAAACATGATAACTAAAAAAGTTTTAATCATGCAGACTCTCTTTCTTATAAGAACCATTTATTCCATCTGGTGATCTTCTGTTGTGCTTCAGGTAAAAGAATGTCCCAATTAAAGAACCCCATATCACCCTCACCAAAATAGATTCCTAAAAATTTACATGGGGAGGTAGATAAAGGTACCCCAAAGGTGTTTATACTCCTGAATACTAGTTACCTATTGGCAAACATTTACTTTTTTGGAGGTTTATCCGAGAGCCTGTCCTTCGAGGGAAGTCATTTAACATTGCTTCTAGTACTCCATCAGAGGGCAGATCTGCTAAAATAAAACACAAATCATCAGCATTGACAATGTATTTTACTTATTTCATATCACTAGAAAGAGACAGACCCATGATATTTTGCTGTAAACACACTTTCTGCAGCAAAGGTTCTATTGATGGGATGTCAGGATAGGTTCATAGGATTAATACAAGTTCAGTAGGTATTGTTACCTTTTATGAACTCACCACCAAGTCATGGGTGGACACTATATTTTAAATGTCCCATATAACTATCCAAATTAGTTTTAAACGATATCAAGGAAGTGTAAAATACCACATTTTCTGGAAGTTTATTCCATATATTTATTACCCTTTGAGTGTACCAATTATTTATTTTTACAGTGTTGTTATTTGTACCTTTGAGTTTCAGTATATGTGATCTAGTATTTATCGTAGTCATTTTTTTTGTAGTCCTATTGTTTCTAACATTATATCACTCTGAATAGATTTATATGTCAAGCATAGGTCTCCACGAAGCCTTCTGTAGTCCACAGAATATAGGCCTACTTTTATTAATCTAGTTTCATAATCTAAATTTTGAATGGATATTATTTTCTCTGTCGTTCTTCTTTGTATTTTCAATTAATTTCTTATTTTTAATCAAGTAGGGAGCAGTTACTGAAGAACAGTATTCCAAATGAGGTCTAACCAGTCCAGTATATAATGGTAGCAGAACTTTGATGTCTCTACTTTTAATATTCCTTAAAATACAGTTTAATATTTTGTTGCCTTTTTTCAACAGCGTTAATAGTGTGCATATTAAATGTAAAATCATTAGAAAGTGTTACCCCTAAATCCTTTTCCTGTTCTGTTGTTTCCAAACTTATGTTATTCATAATATACGTAAAGCAGGGGTTATGTTTACCTAAGTGCATGACCTTGCATTTAGATTCATTAAACAGAAGTCCCTTTTTTTAGACCATTCTAAGTAGGTTAGGTTATTTTGTATCTCCTTAGCAGAGTCTGCATTGTTGATGATGCTTCCTATTTTACAATCATCTGCAAATTTAACAAGCCAGCAAGTGTTTAAAGGACTCATAGATGAAATCAGTATATTAAAAAGAGTTGGGCCCAACACAGATCCCTGAGGTATGCCACTGGTAATGGAACCCCATGCTGACAAATGGCCATTTACTGAAACCTGTTGTGACCTATTGGATAGCCAAGCATGAATCCATCTAATGATTACAGGGTGGAGATTTAATTTCTCAAGCTCAGAAATAAGTATTTGATGTGACACAGAGTCAACTGCTTTGGAAAAGTCCAAAATAATTATATCCACTGAGAAGCCATTATCCAGGGCTTCACTAACTAGCTCCAAAAAATACAAGAGATTTGTCTGACAAGATCTATTCTTAACAAATCCATGTTGGTAGACATCAATAAAGTGTTGATCAGCTAAATAATTGGATATTCTATTCTTTAATATCCTTTCAAGCAATTTACAAATTACATCAGTTAAACTTATGGGCCTATAGTTTTGTTCAACGCTTTTACTACCACCTTTGTGTAGAGGTATAATTATAGCTCTATTCCATAATGGAACAGTCTTCCCTGTACTCACTGATAAATTGAATATTAATGTCAATGGACCTACCAATAATTTCTTTAAATTGATTATAAATAATGGAGGAATGCCGTCAGGGCCAGACGATCCAATGTTTTTCAAAATATTTATTGCTTCTAGCACTTCATATTTAGATATGGGGTTGAAAAAAGTTTTCACTGGTTTGTAACATACAGGCTCCATGCAATTTGGTTTAAAGACAGTTATGAAATAGTTATTTAAAGTATTTGCAATTTCAGTTTCATCAGTTATAATTCCCTCAGAAGATTGTAATGGTCCTACAGAAGGACTGTTTTTTTAGTGAACCAATATAATTATAAAATGATTTTTTATTGTCTTTAACAGTATTTTCAAGTTTCTCTTCGATATACCTTTTTTGCTTTATTATCATATTCTTACTTTTCTTTGCAACTTGTTCATACCTGTCCCAATTAGAGACGGTTTTGTTTTTCTTAAATTTTTTAGATAACCATTGCATTTTTGCACAAATATTCTTAATATTGATATTCCCCCATAAAGGAGATCTTCATTTATTTCTATATTTCCTTCTAATAGGAATCCATAAATTAATACTTGTTTGTATTTTTGATACTAATTTATTATAGACTATATTTAGATTATTTCCAACAAGTTCAGAAGCCCAATTCCAGTTCCCTAAATATTGTTTTATTTTTGTATAATTAGCATTTTTAAAGTCTCTTGTTACAGTACAGCCAGGAGTTTTAGAAGAATAAATTAGATTCATTGTTGTAAGAATCATATTATGATCACTGTTAGCGAGTTGATGTTTAATAGTGACTTTTGAATCTGTATTTTCTATATTAGAAAGCATCAAACTGAGTATGTTGTTAACTTTTTTAAGGGATTTACCTAATTGGTCCAAATTATTTATAGTTATAAGATCTAAAAAAGCACAGTCAAATGTTGAGTTACCGTTTAAGTTATTCCAATCAATGTTTGGGAAATTGAAGTCTCCCATGAGAAAACAGTCTTTGTATACCAAATTGTCCTCTATATTAGTTAAAAATATTTAATTCTCCTCTTTGCAGTGCAGGGCTTCAAACAGGCATGGGATAGGCATAAGGGAGCAATACAAATGACTATGAATAGATAGGTCACTGACAGAGCAAAGGCCGAAGGCACATTTATAAGGTAGAAAAAGAAATGGGCAGACTGGATGGGCCTTGCGGTCCTTATCTTCCGTCAACTTCTATGTTTCTATGTTTCTTTGCTTAAGTTTGGTGCTCTATATCCAACTCCGACAGTGATAGTATGATCTAAAGTGAGTTTAATTTTAATCCAAATCAGTTCACTTGTACAATCCCTGTGTGAGTTGCTTATTAGATAACTTTTCAGTTTGTTATTTATATATAATGCTATTCCCCCTCCTCTTGAGTTCAAGCGATTTTTTTCATACTTAGTATAACCTGCTATTTCAGTTGCCTAATCTTCATTTTTAAACCAGGTCTCAGTCACTCCACATATGTCGGCATTGTTACTTTGTAAAAAATAAGATAATTCCTCTAGTTTATTCAAGAGACTTCTTGCATTTAAGAGTAATATGTTCATTTTGTTAGATACTGGCTTATATCCATCTAAATTATATGTTGTTACAAAGTCAATGCCTTTTTAAGTAGATACATTGCCCAATGTTTTTTCACCGAAAATCTGTGTAGTATTGAGGGAATCCGAAACAATGGGATCTCCCCCCAGAGCTTAGTTTAAAGAATTTTGAATGTGTGACAGTATCTGTTTCCCTAATAAGGCATTGCCTGTCCTGCTTGGATGTACTCCATCCTTTGAAAAAAATTCTTCCCTACAAATGAAGTCTTCCCAATGCATTATGCATCCTATCTCTTGTTTTAAACACTATCTTCTCTGCCAACTGTTTAATGCTTTGATCTTATTTAAATTAAATTCAGAAGCTTTAGGTATTGATAGTACTTTAGAAAAGGTAATCTTACAGTTTAATTCAACCAATTTATTTGTCATTGCAACAAAGTCTTGTTTAATTGTTTTTAAATGTTCTCTTAATACATTGTTGGCCCCAGCATGAATTATTACCACAGAATTTTGTGAATTTGCTAGTAAATTATCCAACATTAATGTGATATCACCTATTTTTGCACCTCTAAAAGAAGATACTGTTCTAAATTCTTTATCAGGATTGCAAATTTGTCTATCAAGAAACTTGACCATAGAGTCGCCTAAAATAAACAAGGGTTTAACATTCAGTTTCCATTCTGGGATTAACAAATTTGATTCACTGTTAGGTGAAGAAATATTAATTGGAGAGTTTACTAAATTGGTTGCATTATGTAGGTCAGGGGATCCATGAAGTGATTTATCAGCACTCAAGGGGTTTGTGTTAATCTCATTTTCATCAAGATTGCCTAATAAGGAGTACTAGTTTGATAGGGGCAGATCATAAGCTTTGGCCATTTGCCCTTTTTGCCACTCTAGAATTATTAACAGTCAGTCACTATCTAAGTTATTAGGTTCCATTTCTCTAGGTCTTTTTTATTAATATGTAGGGCTCTGTCTGTAAATGTATATCCAACATCTGTATCAAGGGTTCAGTTATAGTCAGAGAATCGATGGTCTGAAAATTTATCAAATCATTGTTTGTTGAATTCCCCATATTACAAGTTATCTTAGTCAAAGATTGCATTGTTTGCCATATTCTTTTGGCTAGCTTCTAAGCAATGCAATTTATTTCCAAATGTATCAATTTCAAGTTGTAATTCTTCATTATTGATGCATTTAATGCATTTATAACTAGGTTGTTTAATATATCAGCTGAAAATGAATACATATTACAGACAGGGCATTTAATGCCAATTTCACCAGTTGTTGTTCTAATAAATTCAGCCATAATGAATACTTTCAGTATATTTGATACAGGACACATTAATGTCTTAAATCAATAGTCAGCTTTGAGTTACCAAATCCTTTAGTATCACTGTTTCCCACTTTGATCAAATAGTCTACCAGATTCCATGCTTCCGTAAACCCGTCTAACACCGCTAGGCAGCGTGTGTCTTTATGAATCTTCTTGGCGTGATAAGGCACGCTACCCTGCTCTTACTTCGCTCTGCTCATAGCGGGCTTTTTAACGGTCATATGACCCGGAAGCTCCAAAAATGGGTCACAGAGTCACTAAGTCACTCGGTTTAAAAGAACGCAAAATTGTAGCCCCAATTAATTAAATAGCTAGAAGGTAGCTCACAGTGTACTGCAGGCTAAAAAATAACTATTCCCAAATAAATTAAAAATGCCCCAGCTGAGTCTGTAGTTCTTCGTGAAACAAGAAGAACTACAGGCTTACTCTTCCTGCTTCCTGTAGCAGGGCTCCAATAAGAATGCACACAATAGTTTAGTAGAAGTTCTAACACAGCATTTAGTTTTTAAAAAAAACAAGCAGTATGTTTCAATTAAAGTTTAAGTTAGGGTACATAAGTGCAGAAGAAGCTCAGTTTAAGCTGACAGAGCTATTTTAGGGCTAAGAGGACACCCTTGTCTCATACCTCTTGGAGTTTTAGATGATTTCCCTACATATTGATACATGCAGTATCATAATAAGTTTTTAACCTTTCTATAAACATGCTAGAGAACTTACATTTTTGTAAACAGGCCCAGAGATAAGAATGTGACACTGTGTCGAACGCTTTCGTTTGGTTCAAGCTAGGCAAGAAAATCGATAATTCCCCAATATTACCTCTTTCCATGACCTCTGTAACAAGGGATAAAGAAGTGTGTCCCAATATTTCAGCCTAAACCTCATTTTGGTCTAAAACATAATGTGTTTGTGTAACAAATATTGATCTATGAAGCTGGATCATGTAAAACTTGTAAAGCTACAAGTTTAATTGAGCCTCAAGCTGTAATATTCAAGTGTCTTTTGATATCTGTACTGACCATATGAGTAATAGAAAACAGGTGTCTTAAGTGTCTGCAAAGACAAAAATACAGGGATAGAGTTCAAGTTATCCTTCTGACTATCTTTAGTGTTTGTCATTATCAAGACAGACCAAAGTGCTTGTGTGCACATTCTTAAGTCCAAATCTATTTCTTTCTTCTAGACCTTGGTAACTGGTAATGATAATTATTACTAGCCTTATATAGTAATATAATTTACACTATCAATACATTTGTGCTGACCAAAAGATTAGCTCATACATGTACTAAAAGGAGAATTGCCTTTTAAGTTGATGTTTGTACTTGTTATAAACCAATCATAGACAACCATAGGAAATGATGCTGTCTGTTTTCCACTATATAAGCAAGCCAGAATACACTGTTAGTTTGAAGAATGAAGAATGAAGGATGTACCACTTGTAATATCTCGCTGTGATTATTGTTATAATCATTAAATTCTTCCGCCATCAGCCTAATCTCTGTTCATCTCCTTTCTAAGTATTTGTAATAGATAATTTAAAAATGGTAATTTTTTTAACCACCTCTACACCTCCCTCAGTAATACTAACCCATCTGTGATCTGTCTACCTGGGACCTAACAAAACTGGGTGGGAGAAATAATATCTGGAAGAACTGTGGTTATATTGTTGCTAAGTGATTTGGTAAGTATAGAAGTAGAAGACTTGGTTTGCTGGCCAAGGCACCTAGCTTCACCTGAGCTCTTTCCTTCTAAGACTGCTTGAAAGGCAGAGTAGAGAAACTTACCAGAGCAAGGGAGAAGGATTAAGACTTAGTTTGGCTAAGCAGATTTACTGTGTGGTGGTGTTTTGATTTTTTACTCACAGGGATTGCTACTGTTTGTGGCTAACATTTCATTGCTTTATTTTTTCTCTGATTCAAATTGTTGTTGCTGGTATACCTTCTTCTGCATTATTACAAGGTGTGCCTACAGGTGTGTGCTAACAGATTACTGCTGTAATCTTCTGATTCAAATTGTCTTTTGCAAGGTATATCTTCTGTTACTGCTTTATTTTTCTCTGGAGCAAAGTGTTTCTTACAGGGTATATCTTCTCTGAAATTATTACAGGTGGTGCTTTACAGGTTTACAGTTTTATCTAACATTAGGATAAGCTTTCAGGGTTACTCCATTTGTTGTTGACTGATTGTTTCTGCTCTTACCTCCTTGTTCTTTCTCGTCCGTGGTTCTTCTTTTAGGCAGGGAAGGGCCCAGCCACCCACCCCATCCCCAACCACCCCACGCTCACACTCCTTTATAGGGTACCACAGTTGTGACATTTCCTGTGGCAGAGCAGGAAGGGGCGGATCAGTGGGGCTCCACAAGGTGATCTCATTTACAGGGCTACTAGTAATTTAACTTGTTATAACAAGTTAAACAAAGCACAATTAAACCATTACTTGCATTTTTTTTTCCTTTTTTTTCCTTCTAATTACTCTGACTAGGTTACAAACCCAGCAACTTATTTGGAATGGATTTCATTAACTGCAGGTACTGTGGAACAATTTTCAGAAGGACAGTCTTACAGGATTTAGGACACTGTCCTACATGCTGGGCCTTTGGAGATCTTAGGTCTCAGCTCCGGGCAGCATGGGCAGAGATTGCACGCCTCAAATTTCATATTGAAGAGGAAATACATTATAAGAACCACCCGCCCATTTCCCCAGCATCCAACAGAAAAACCTCGGACCGCAGAGGGTAGTTGGTCCAGGAGGTTGGCAGGTGGTTAGGAGGAGCAAATCAGGTGCCCCATCACTCTCTGCTCTCCAACACATTACCTCCAAAAACCATATAAACGCTACAAACAGGTATCTGCCTCTATCTCTGAAATCAAATAAAGAGGCAGAAGACACTGCAGAGCAGGACACTGCGACACAGGAGCTAGCACAACAATACTCACCCAAATCAGGAACCAAAACTAAACAAGCACAAAGGAAATCCAAAAAACTTCTGATCATAGGAGACTCCATGATTCGGGGAGTTGATACCCATCTCCAGCCAGGGGTGATGGTCAGATGTCTCCCAGGTACATCAGCATGGAGAGACACTGACCGCATTGCTAAAATTGTTCACAAAGCAGGAGAAAACATTGATGTCCTAGTACACATAGGGACTAATGATCTGCCAACCGGTCAGTTGTGGAGACCAAGGAACACCTGACTAAGCTGGGTGACAAACTATCATCTATTTCGTCGCATCTCCTTCTCTGAGATCCTGCCAGTCTGGGAGAGGGGAGCAGATGGACGGAAGGTCAGAGAAGGGGAGATAGGGGAGCTAAACACGTGGCTCAAGGACTGGTGCCAGGAAAAAGGACACAGATTTGTAGGGAACTGGCAACAGTTCTGGGAGCGAAAGTTCTTTAAATTTGATGGACTGCATCTGACTAAAGAGAGAGTCAGTGCATTGGGGCAGAAGTTTGACGTCTTTGCAGAATATTTAAACTAGCAAATGGGGAGAGGGGTGCAGCACCCCATACGTCGAATGGGAAGAACACCCCTCCCCCCTCAGCTAGTGGTCAAACAGGAATTCAGCGTGTTTGCCATTCATTTGCATCACCAGGTAAGAAAAAAGGTTTGTCTCCCCATACGATGCACAGGGGTAATGCCAAACTTCACCCAACAACTAACACACCAAAATCTGGCCAATGGAAAATCATGTACACAAATGCTCACAGCCTGGGAAATAAGATCCCAGACCTGCAGGCAATAATGTCAGAGGCTAAACTGGACATAGTAGCAATTAGTGAGACGTGGTTTACCAGTAACCACACTTGGGAGACTTCAGTACCTGGCTATGTATTGTTCAGAAGAGACCGAGGTGCAAAAGGGGGAGGAGTGGCCCTGTATGTTAATGAAAATATCAAAACTACAGAAATTCAGAATACACATAAGGAGCCAGAAGAACTGTGGGTCACCCTGGAAACAGGAAATGGGACAGCCATAAGAACGGGTTGTCTACAGGCCCCCAGACCAGAGGGAGGACATAGACACATTACTGTTAGAAGATATACAAAACATGACAGCTAAAGGGGAGGTTCTGATAATGGGAGACTTCAACATGCCAGATATAGATTGGTCAATACCAGCAGGAACATCTGCCAGAACTAGACTCATAGTGGATTCCCTGCAGGGGGAGGGCCTCAAACAACTGGTACAGCAACCCACAAGAGACAGGGCTATCCTAGATCTAGTACTGACTAACAAAGAAGGGATCACAGATCTCCAGGTAGAAGGTCACCTGGGGTCCAGTGACCATCACATGGTATGGTTCAATTTGGCTACTACATCTAAATCATCCCATTCCAAGGCAAAAATATGGGACTTCAGAGGAGCTGACTTTGATAAGATGGCCAACAGAGTTAAGCTTACTGGCAAAAAAAACACAGGTGAGGAGGTACAGGCAAAGTGGGCAAGCATTAAGGATACAATACTTGAAGCAACATCCCATTGTGTTAGACAGAAAAGGAAGTGCAAAAGAAGAAGGAAACCACTTTGGTTCTCAAATACAGTAGCAGAAAAGGTCAGAGCCAAAAGGCTGGCCTTCAGAAAATATAAGGGAACACAGCGGGATGAAGATAGGGAGGCATACCAAACTGCCCTAAGGGAAGCAGGTAAGGCAGTAAGGCAGGCAAAGTCCCAAACTGAGGAAACACTAGCACGAACAGTAAAAGAAGGTGACAAGACTTTCTATAGATACATTAGTGAAAGGAGAAAGTCCAGAGGGGGTATTGCTATGCTTAATGGAGAAAAGGGAGCATGTGAGGAGGAGGACTGTAAAGGCATCTATCCTAAATAGATACTTTTGCTCAGTATTTACTGAAGAGAAGGTAGGGCAGGGCCACAGCTCAGCATCATGGACACAGGGGGAGGGAGGTGAGCACTACTCCTTCACAAAAGAAGGGTCCTACAAGAGCTGCTAAGCTCAGGGTGGATAAGGCAATGGGACCTGATGGCATACATCCCAGGGTACTTAAGGAGCTAAAGGAGGAACCAGCAGAGCCATTAGCAGAATTGTTTAGTGAGTCTCTGAGCACAGGAGAGGTCCCAGAAGACTGGAGAAGGGCTCATGTGATCCCAGCTCCACAAGAGTGGTAGCAGGGAGGAGGCGGGGAACTACAGACCAGTCAGTCTTACCTCAGTAGTGGGCAAGATTATGGAGGCACTCCTTAAGGAAAGGATAATGTAACACCCTGGAATCCATAGGGGCACAGGATCCAAGACAGCATGGGTTTACAAAGGAAGGTCCTGTCAAACTAATCTCATAGATTTCTTTTGACTGGTAACCAGAGTGGTGGACCAAGGGGGAGCAGTTGATGTCGCCTACCTTGACTTCAGCAAAGCTTTTGACACTGTTCCACATAGAAGATTGATAAATAAGCTAGGTAGGCTCGGTGGGTCAGAAGTTGGTCAACTGGGTGGCAAACTGGTTGACTGGCAGAAAACAGAGAGTGGTGGTAAATGGTATACAGTCAGAAGAGATGCAAGTCACAAGTGGGTACCTCAGGGATCAGTCCTGGGGCCAGTCCTATTCAACATCTTCATTAGTGACCTCTGAGATGGACTAGAGGGTAAGACTTGTCTGTTTGCAGATGACACCAAGATCTGCAACAGAGTAGATGATCCAGATGGGGTGGGCAGAATGAGAAGAGATCTGGATAAACTAGCAAAATGGTCAGAAGAGTGGCAACTGGGATTTAATGCAAAGAAGTGCAAAATCATGCACATAGGGAAGAGAAACCCCTGAAGCCACTTATAGGCTGGGAGGGGAGTTGCTAGCAGTCACAAAGGAAGAAAGAGACTTGGGCATCATCATCACTGATGACCTAAAATCATCCAAGCAGACCTCTAAAGCAGTAGGTAAGGCTAGGGGGGTGTTAGGGTGTATTAGTAGGGGTATCACAAGTCGTAAGAGGGAGGTAATAATCCCTCTGTACAAGACATTGGTTAGGCCCCATCTGGAGTACTGCGTGCAGTATTGGAGGCCACACCTTCACAAGGACATTAACCAAATTGAGGCAGTCCAGAGAAGGGCAACCAAAATGGTGCAGGGACTGCATCAGAAGACATATGAGGACAGATTAACGGAGCTCAATATGTATACCCTTGAGCAAAGGAGGGAGAGAGGTGATATGATCGAGACATTTAAACACCTTAAGGGCATAAACAAGGTGAAAGAGTCTAACATGTTTAAATATAAGAAAAATTGCAGGATAAGAGGACACAGCATGAGATTAGAGGGAGGCCGATTAAGGGGGAATGTGAGGAAATTCTTTTTCACAGAAAGGGTGGTAGATGCATGGAATAGCTTACCACAAGAAGTGGTGGCTATGAATACAGTGCAGGGCTTCAAACAGGCATGGGATAGGCATAAGGGAGCAATACAAATGACTATGAATAGATAGGTCACTGACAGAGCAAAGGCCGATGGCACATTTATAAGGTAGAAAAAGAAATGGGCAGACTGGATGGGCCTTGAGGTCCTTATCTGCCGTCAACTTCTATGTTTCTATGTATTCTAATATCAGAACTCAATAAGGTAATGTGTCTCCAATTCTGTAACAACTCCCTCTCTCCTGATGTATGGATTAAAATGACTAAACCTGTATTTAAATTTTGTGATAAGCTTTTTTTTATATCAGACAATCCCTAAACACTTGAGTCAATTCTAGCAATAATACCTGCCCAATCTGAGTATACAGCTCATCTGGAATTCCATCTGGGCCTGGAGATTTACCAGAATGTAGCTGTGCTATGACGTTCTGTATCACTATTGTTGTAATAGGAGCAGTTAGGGACGCAAAACAATGTTCCTGAATTTTTGGAAGAGTACACCCATGCGACCATTCTTGTATTCCAAGATCCTGAATACCTATATCTGTGGAAAAGGTTTTAGAAATATAATTTTGAACTTCCTCCAATACTTCCATTTGTTTATATTTCATATCTTACTCTGTTTTCCATAATTGTTTAATCTCCTTCTGTCTCTGTTGTTGACAAAAATCATAAGGATTACTAAATGCTTTTAGATGATAGTGAAAGTAAAACTTGCTTCCTGATTGGCTCAAACACCTTACCACCTGGGCCATTATTTCTTAGCAACGTCCCGCTCTTAAACAAGTTCCAGTTCAGGGTGCCCTATTACTAACACTATCCATGGGCACCCTGAATTTCGAAACCCACCAGCAGAGATGTTTTTCCCCACTCGCCATCTTTACATAAAATAAAGTGAAACCAACACGTGACAGCAGCCATCGCTACCCCGATTTAGTCTCTCTCTTTTTTCAAAAATATTCACTGAAAACATCAATCTCTTGTTCATGTATCTGAATCCTGCACAATACTTCCCATTTGTCAATCTCTTCTTTCACTACACGCTCACTGATGCTTCCCCCACTAGCCTGACGCTCACTACCTCACATCGCTGATCACTCCCTCAGTACTAACCCAAAGCATGCACCCATTTTCAGCCAGCTGATCTTTTTTTTAAAAATAATTTACCTCTCGGGAAGCAACATTCTCCCCTTCTAATTACAATGAGCTCGAAACACCTAAAATAAAGAGCTCTCGCATCTCTAAGTTGCAGGAAACATAAAGTAAATGAGCAACCTCATCAGACATGCACAAAAATGGCAGCACCCTCTAGTGGTGATTCCAGCAACACAGGGATTACTTTCCTATAAAAAGAACCTTTTTTATTTTGTATTTACTTAAATATAGAAATATTTATTATCATACATATTTTCCAAAAACTTACACCTACACCCCATTATCTAAGTGTAGCAATACCCTCCAGGGTGGGCATTATTGGGACATAACGGACCTTCCAGGGGCTATAAGGCCCTCTGCCTGTGGCGTCGGGCCTCATTACACCCCTGGGTGGTCCGTTATATCCCAATAACGCCCACCCTGTCAGGTATTATTACTTACTTGTTCCCTAAGTACCAAATCTTTGTTCTAATTCTAATGATTTCATTCTGTTGTACCGCATAGTTATCATGTCCTGCTTAATTTGTACTATTTCTCTTGAGAAATATCCTTTCCTGTGTTTCATAAAGTATGCAGATGGTTTTACTAATTTCTAAGAGCTTCATAAGAATCAGTGTTGTTTTCCCTGAAGTTTACAAATCTTTTGAAACTATTCTCTGATATCCTGCTTAGTGTCCTCCCACCATAATTGTGTAGACTCATAAAGAAAATATACTGATTGTCTTATCTCTAGAACATACTGAAAACCTGTTTGAACTTCTGGAATTTCTAACAAAGAAAGATTCAATTTACAGACACCCAGGCCTCTAGTTGTGTCATGAAAATTAGACACTGTTATAGTAGGCAAACCATGATCAGAAGCAGCAACTAACTGTACTTGCATATAACTAGAAATTAATGTAGAGGTCAATAATTTGTACTCTATTCTACTGTGTTTTTTCCCTGAAAAAAGTAAACAAGAGTTGTTGACTTTGTCTAAAAAAATGTTCTCCAAGTCTTGTTTTGTAAAGTAACTCATTTAGGAAATTAGCATTGCAGTATTGTTCATCATTTTTAAAACCCTATTCAGAAAGAAATCCACTAATATTAAAGGCCCCCCCCCCAAAAAAAATATTCTTACTGGAATATAAACATGGCTGTATTATTTTCAAAAGTTCTATCCTTTGCACCTTACCTTGGGGAGCATATATATTTATTAATCAAAAATTCACCCCTTCTATCTGAACATCCAATAACAATGTCCTTCCCAGATCAATATCCACCAGAGGAATCACTTTAAAATCTGAAAATGTAAAACAGATCCCTAAGCCACAAGCTGCATCAGTAAACCCTGACCAACAACTTGGGCCCCAAAAACCAAGAATCTGAAGCCATTGTAAAATCTTTAGAGTCATACAAACAAGTGTCCTGAAAGAAATGATGTCATGCTTGTAATCAGAAAATGGTGCATAGGTAGCCGTCTTTCCTTTTCTGACCTGATACTGTTTACATTCAGGCTGGCTATGGTTAAGCCATACGGTGACTTAGGTGGCATAAGGTTGTTTTCATGCACTCTTTCTAACCCCTATGCTATGGCCCATTCTTTTCTTTTTCTTTGGGGCCTTTACTGAGTCAGAATGATTGCCCTGTCCAGTAACTGCTTCCATTTCTGATGAAGCACAAGATTCTGTCTCTGATATACTTCTTGCCTCCATTTGCTCCTGTAGCAACACTTCAAATTTACTGAAAACAGGAATTCCTGCCTTATCAAGATAAGACTTGGACAACACAGGATAAGACAGTTCTGTTATTGGGTGTGTATTCTGTGCAGTGAAAGGTACTGCATCAGCTCACTTTGCTAAACCAGTAGGAGGAAAGAGAGCTTACCTGGGGGTGTGATTTAGACACTATAAAAGCAGGTGAGTCAAATTACAACTTCCTGTTGCTAGCCTTGCTTGTAGAGCAGAAAGCAGCTAACTAAAATAAGCTACATTTTCTTCTTAATTTAAAATGTATATCTCAGCAGAAGTCAGTGTCTGTTAAGATTAAGTAGACAGATAACTTTATTAGAAGTAGAAGGGGACTTATTTAGGGTTAAAAAAATAAAGAAAAGAAAGAAAGTCAGTGCGTATTCTGTGCAGTGAAAGGTACTGTATCAGCTCACTTTGCTAAACCAGTAGGAGGAAGGAGAGCTTACCTGGGGGTGTGGTTTAGACACTATAAAAGCAGGTGAGTCAAATTACACCTTCCTGTTGCTAGCCTTTTTTCTTACTAATTGCCCTCCATCCCACCCACCCAAAGCCAGTTCTACTTTTATAGCCACTGGATTTGACTGTGAACAGGAACTTCCTGTTTGGCAGTAGGAAGGAAATGATCATAGAGAAACATTGGTTTTGTCAACCCTAAAGTAGAAAAAGTAGCTCACCCCCCCCAGCGGCTGGTAGTTTGATACTGAGCAAGGAAGAAGGAGGCTACTGAAGAAGATAGGAAGTTGCTGTCCCAGAACAGGAAGGGTGAGAGTTGTGAGGAGAGGGTAAGCATCCAGAGAAACAGTAGAGGGGACACAAAATAAGACAAGATAGGAATGGTGCAGTGCAATGGCTGTGGGGCAGCAGTGTTCTGGGAGACATTCTGGAGGCTGCGATGCTGCCCTATTTGCAGGCACCTCTCTGGTCTGAGAGAGGAGGTTGCCCGTCTCCAGGCTGACCTGGCTAGGATTCGTGAAACTTCCTCCCCCACCCAGGGACCACCAGGGCCAATGCCACTACCTCAGAGGTTGCCAAGAAAGAGGAGTGGCTGGACCAGGGTGGGCTCAAGGAGGGAGAGGGTGGTGGAACAGAGTTGCATCCCTCCAGCTGTACCTCTTCACAATTCATTCACTGTTCTGGTGGATAGTGGTTCCTCTATGGAGGCACCTGCAGTGGAGACCAAGGAGGATGCTGGGAACCTTCATAAAGGATACCCAAAGGAGGGTGTCATGGGACCCCGCAGGGGAAGGAAACAACTCCTGGTGGGGGACTCAATCATTAGGGGGGTAGAAATGGGGGAGGATGGGGAGAGGGAGGTAAGGTGCCTTCCTGGTGCCACGGCTTGGAGGGACGGGAAGTGAATCCTCAGGATCGTGGGAGGAGCTGCACAAGGGAGGGAGCTGGATGTCATTGTCCACCTGGGGACAAATGACCTGGCTAGGAATGGGATCAGAGCAGTGCAAGAGGAGTTTGAAGAGTTGGGAAGGGGCCTTAGACAAGTAGCGCATGTGTTAACCTCTCGGAGGTGCTCCCTGTCTATGGGAGATGCTAGGGCACTTCTCACCAGGGAATTCAATGAGTGGTTGAAAAACTGGTGTGGAGCTCAGGGTTTTGGCTTCATTGGGGACTGGGGAGCCACCTGGAGGAATGCAGACCTATACTGGTGCGATGGTCTGCATCTGTCCAGGGGGGAACCAGGATCCTAGCTGAGAGGTTTAAATGCTTCATTGGCAAGCATTTAAACTAGCCAAGGGGGCGGCACTGAAAAGAAGCAGCGAAATCTGAGCCTCCCCCCACAAAACATGGTGATTAGTGAGGTAAACACCAAGGTACAGAAGTTATTAGGGAGCAGAACAGATTTAAATGTAAAAAAAGGCAAAGGCAGTAAGGACAGGAATGGGGCTAAAAGGGGTAAGGCTATCAAAAAGTGGAGGGTGATGATTACCAATGCCCATAGTCTGTGTAACAAGCTCCCTGAACTAGTGGCCTTGATGGAAGAGGGTTGCCTGGATATTGTGGCAGTCACAGAAACATGGTATACAGAGAACCACGACTGGGATGTCAACATACCAGGATACACAATCTACAGGAGGGACAGGGAGGGTAAAAGAAGAGGAGCAGTAGCTCTCTATGTAAAGGAAGGGATCAAAGCAACAGAACTAAAGAGTAAACAGGGAGCAGATGAGGCACTTTGGGTCACTCTGGAGACAGGAAATGGCACCACAATCCGCATGGGGGTTGTATACAGACCCCCATCTCAGGGGGAGGGCATGGACAAGGAAATGATAGAAGGCTTTCTTAGAATGGCAGAAAAAGGGGAGATATTGTTGATGGGGGACCTGAATATGCCAGATGTTAACCGAAGCACCTTTGCTGCAGGCACATCCAAGATGCCCTAAAGGGAGCATGTCTCAGACAGCTAGTATTGAAACCCACTCGAGAGGGAGCAATCTTAGACCTGGTACTTTCAAATGGGGATGGAGAAAGAATCTCAGATTTAGAAGTGGGTAGCCATCTGGGAACAAGCGACCACCAAACAGTGTGGTTCACGATAAACACAGCCATACAATCAAGCCATACAAAAGCAAGAGTACTAGACTTTAGGAGGGCTGACTTTGGGAAAATGAGAGAGTGCCTCAAAAAAGCACTAGAAAACAGGCAATAAGGAAGGGTGGAGGAACAATGGGGAGTGATCAAAACAGCCATCACAGAGGCAACAAGCCTTTGTGTAAAAAAAATCAATAAAACACAACGAAGGAAAAAAACGTTATGGTTCACAAAAGAGGTGGCAGGGAAGGTTAAGGAGAAAAGGGCAGCATTCAGGAAATATAAGGAAACACAGAAGGAGGAGGACAGAGAACTTTATCAGTTAAAGCAGAAAGAGGCTGGGAAGGCAGTCAGAATAGCAAAGGCCCAAACCAAGGAAAGGATAGCCAATTCTGTTAAGAAGGGGATAAGACCTTTTATAGGTACATTAGGGAGCAAAGAAAGACCAAAGGAGGGGTACTGAAGCTTAATAAAGGGGAGGGAATGTGGGTAGAGGGTGACAGTGAAAAAGCAGGGATACTGAACGAATATTTCTGCTCAGTATTCACAAAGAAAGAGGAGGGGGAGTTACCTAAACCAAACAAGAGAAACACTCTGAAGACGGATGTCGAAACCAGTCCATTTAAAGAAAGACAGGGTTCTGAAAGAACTAATAAAATTGAAGGTGGACAAAGCAATGGGGCCTGATGGGATTCACCCAAGAATTCTAAAATAACTAAGGGTAGAACTAGTGACATCGCTGACTACTCTCTTTAACAAATCATGGGAGGATGGGATGGTACCTGAGGACTGGAGGAGGGCAGATGTGATTCCTCTTCACAAAAGTGGGAGGACAGAGGCAGGAAACTACAGAACAGTTAGTTTGACCTCAGTGGTAGGGAAAATGATGGAATCACTTCTGAAGGAAAGAATTGTTAAGTACTTAGAGGCCAGTGGGGCATAGGACCCGAGGCAGCATGGATTCACGATGGGAAGGTCATGTCAGATGAATCTAATAGATTTCTTTGACTGGGTGACCAAAGTAGTAGACCAGAGAGGGGCTGTGGACATGGCCTACCTAGATTTTAGCAAGGCATTTTGATACAGTTCCACACAAAAGATTAATACACAAGATAGCCAGCCTTGGAATGGGTCCCAAGGTGGTACCCTAGATAAAAAAATTGGCTAGACAACAGGACGCAAAGGTTAGTAGTAAATGGAGTACACAGTGAAGAAAGGAGGGTTACTAGTGGGGTACCACAGGGTTCAGTACTGGGACCGGTCCTTTTTAATGTCTTTATAAGTGACATTGCAGAGGAACTGGAAGGAAAAGTATGTCTCTTTGCAGATGACACAAAGATCTGCAACAGGGTTGCTACACAAGATGGAGTGGAAAGGATGAGAAGGGACTTGGCAAGGTTGGAGGAATGGTCAAATGTATGGTAGCTCAGATTCAATGCAAAGAAGTACAAGGTAATGCACATGGAAGCATACACAATGGGGGTGAGATACTGACAATAGTAAAAATAGAAAGGGACCTGGGGTAATTATATCAGATGACCTAAAGGTGGGCAAGCAATGTGAGAAGGCAGTAAGGAAGGCTGGGGGATACTGGGATGCATAGGAAGAGGCAATAGTAGAAAACAGGAAGTTGTTATCCCTCTGTACAGACAGTTGGTGAGACCCCATCTGGAGTACTGTGTGGGAGTTCTGGAGACCCCATCTCCACAAACACATAGACAGAGTGGAGGCTGTCCAGGAGGGCAGCCAAAATGGTGCAGGGTCTGCACCAGAAGACCTCTGAAAAGAAAGACTAAAAGGAGCTTAATATGTATACTCTGAGGAAAGAAGGAGAGAGGACATGATAGAAACTTTCAAGTACCTCAAAGGAATTAACAAAGTCCAAGAGGGCAGCATCTTTCCAGAAAAAGAGATGTGCAAGAACAAGGGCACAATTTGAAGATAGAGGGGGACAGCTCAGGGGTAATGTGAGGGAAGTATTTTTCACTGAGAGGGTTGTGGATGCATGGAACAGTCTCCTGAGGAGGTCGTGGAGTCAAGAACAGTGGGGGGACTTCAAGAATGCATGGGACAGGCATAAGGCAGTCCTAAGGGCGGGTAAGAGGAAGTAAGCTGTTGGTTAACTAGGATCTGCAGCTTATCTGTTAGGTAGGAAAATGGGCAGACTGGGTGGGCCAAGTGGTCCTTATCTGCCGTCATATTCTGTTTCTATGTTTCTATGAGTGTGATTAGGGCTCTGATGCAAGGTTTGGTGCAGGGGCCATATGACGGATACCTTGTTCTTGTTGTTGGTCAGCTTGAATAATTTCTGGATTTACTAGTGTACTAGGCAATGTGGGGGTGGCGTTTTGCTGTTTCTGCATATGTGTGACTAGACTAGCAGGTGGGAGTTGTACATGAGGTATAGTGAGTGGACTAGAGGCAGCCTGATTTTGGAACACATGCCCTGTCTCTCTGGTGGCTTTAGAGAGATAGCAGCCCTGTATGCCATAATCCACATCATTTGTATTGTGTGCTGCATTGGGACAATCAGCAAAATTGTGGTCACCATCACCACATAAATTGTGGGTTGGGGTATTGTTACACTAATAACCAGAATAGTTGAGTTCCCCATAGTTAGTATATTGATTCATCACAAGCATTACTCATATGCCTGTTAGACCCACATTTGTAACATTTCCTTGGTTGTCCTGAATAAAACATAAAACCTTTATCTCAACCCAGAAAAAAACAGTTGGGCAAATGTTGAAAGTCAGTTTGTATTTGTGTCAGCTTTACCTTGATATGCCAATCCCATTTCAAAATCCTTCACGGTCAAGCACACGTTCAGGTAATCCTTCCACCTCACAGTGTCTCTCCAGCCAAAAGATAATATCTACCACATTCACTCTCTCACTTTTATTTATTTATTTGCTTTTGTTTACCAGGTAAGCACACTAGACAGCCAAGTGCCTATTTTCAGGTGCGATCTAGGAGGATTACAGGACACAGAAAATGCATCAGACAAGGTCAAGAAAAACATACAAGAGCACCCGGCATATGCCAATGGGTGATTACAGCATATAAGACATCAGGCAAAACAACAAGTTAGATTGAATAGCAATAACATACATATTACAGCAATTAGGACAACAGGCAACAGCAGCAATGTCAGAGGAATAGCAATGAGATACATATCGGGGTTGATAAGTAGAAAACATAGGCACAACGGTAGGATATTGGTAGTAAAACAAGGATGACAAACCTCTGCCAGTCAGGGGATCCCAGGGTAATGGGTACAGAAATGATAGGGACCCCCCCTCTAGACATGGATCAGGAAGTGCAAGAGAGTGCTAAGTGCAAGTACCAACAAGATTGAAAACAATATATAGCAGCAGTGCACAAGGGCATCACTCCCAAGTCAGTTGACCGGGGGGGCCAGGGAGGGACATAGCAGGGGACTATGCAGCACAAAGACAGGCTGAGGCCACTTTAAGGAAGCACCAGAGGGACGCTTTAAAACATGAATGAGAGGGAGAGGAATGGATAGTGACAGGGAGGGGGTTCCAAAGTCTAGGTGCCTGGACAGAGAAGGCTCGGTCCCCAGTGCGGGTTTTTGGAATCAGGTGATCCATGGTTGCACTGGATCTAAGGTAGTAGGCCAAGGTTACATGTTTGAGGGGGAGGGCTAGCACTGAGGGAGAGGCAGTTCTGACTATGTTATCAATGAAGTTACGAGGGCTTAGATGTGCTTTATCGGGGCACCCGGCGTGAGTACAGCTCACAGCAGTGTGTGAGTTGGGGGGCGGAGAGGGCAAAGCAGCATATGTGTAAGTGGTGTCCCAGTTCATGAGGCAGGATTGTGGTAGAGAGGCCAAGGATATGAGCCCATAACAGAGCGTGGGAAGGAGTATCCCCCTAACTAGGGCAAGCCTGGCAGCCAGAGTGAGGCAACTTTTTGCTCTGTAGGCAAGTCCAAGTTGGACATTTGTGGCTTTGCATACATTCTGTAGATGCATGGAGAAGACCAGTTGCAGGTCGAGGGTTACGCCCAGGTACTTGATGGTGTCCATGGCCTGCCGGAGAGTGCCATTGGTATCACGGATGGTAAGGGGAGCTGGGCAGGAGTTGGTTTTGGCCGCTGAGCCAAAGAGCATGACCTGGGTCTTATCCAGGTCGATGGTCAGTTTATAGCCTCCAAGCCAGTTGAGGATAAGCTCAAAGTCAGAGTTAAGCCTGGAGTTGATGACTGAGATGTCCTGGGAGCTAGTCAGGATGACGAGGTCATCCGCATAGAGGGTGGTGTGCCCATGGGTTGGGACTGAGGGCAGCTCATTAATGAATAGAGAAAACAGGAGGGGTCCCAGAACGGAACCCTTGGGGACCCCACAGTTAGCTGAGGCAAGTTCAGAGAGAGCTCGACTGAAGTAGGTGTATTGCTGCCTGCCCTTAAGGTAGTTGTTGAACCAGGAATGGGCAGAGGGGGAGAATCCATGTAATTGCAGAGTGGCACAAAGGAGGGAATGGTCAACCCGGTCAAAGGCCTTCTAGAGATCCACGAAGATAGCACCAGTTAGTTTACCTCGATCTATCGCAGTCCTAATCTAAGAGGTAACTACTGCAAGCTTTTGACACTGTTCCACATAGAATATTGATAAATAAGCTGGGTAGGCTCGGGGTGGGTCTGAAGTTGGTCAACTGGGTGGCAAACTGGTTGACGGGCAGAAAACAGAGAGTGGTGGTAAATGGTATACAGTCAGAAGAGATGCAAGTCACAAGTAGGGTACCTCAGGGATCAGACCTGGGGCCAGTCCTCTTCAGTATCTTCATTAGTGACCTTGCAGATGGACTAGAGGGTAAGGCTTGTCTGTTTGCAGATGAGACCAAGATCTGCAACAGAGTAGATGATCCAGATGGGTGGGCAGAATGAGAAGAGGTCTGGATAAACTAGCAAAATGGTCAGAAGAGTGGCAACTGGATTTAATGCAAAGAAGTGCAAAATCATGCACATAGGGAAGAGAAACCCTGAAGCCACCTGTAGGCTGGGAGGGAGTTGCTAGCAGTCACAAAGGAAGAAAGAGACTTGGCATCATCATCACTGATGACCTGAAATCATCAAAGCAGACCTCTAAAAGCAGTAGGTAAGACTAGGGGTGTTAGGTGTATTAGTAGGTGCATCACAAGTTGTAAGAGGGAGGTAAAATCCTCTTTACAAGACACTGGTTAGGCCCCATCTGAGTACTGTGCAGTATTGGAGGCCACACCTTCCAAGGACATTAACCAAATTGAGGCAGTCCAGAGAAGGGCAACCAAAATGGTGCAGGGACTGCATCAGAAGACATATGAGGACAGATTAACAGAGCTCAATATGTATACCCTTGAGCAAAGGAGGGAGAGAGTAATATGATCGAGGCATTCAAACACCTTAAGGGCATTAACAAGGTGAAATAGTCAACATGTTTAAATATAAGAAAAATAGCAGGACAAGAGGACACAGCATGAGATTAGAGGGGGCTGATTAAGGGGAATGTGAGGAAATTCTTTTTCACAGAAAGGGTGGTGGATGCATGGAATAGCTTACCACAAGAAGTGGTGGTTATGAATACAGTGCAGGGCTTCAAACAGGCATGGGATAGGCATAAGGGAGCAATACAAATGACTATGAATAGATAGGCCACTGACAGAGCAAAGGCCGATGGCACATTTATAAGGTAGAAAAAGAAATGGGCAGAATGGATGGGCCTTGCGGTCCTTATCTGCAGTCAACTTCTATGTTTCTATGTAAGTGCGGTGGATGCACTGTGCCCTTTTTTGAAGCCATGTTGCTCGCTGGATAGAAGAGCATAACTCTGTTGGTAGTGGGAGAGTTGTGTGGCAACAACCTTTTCCAGGAGCTTACAGATAGCAGAGAGAATGGCAATGGGGCGATAATTCTTGATATCCTTGGGGTCACCGTGTTTGAAGACAGGAACAACCTTTGCCACTTTCCATATATCAGGGATGATCCCCAAGATAAGGGAAGAATTGAAGATATGAGAGATAGGCCAGGCAAGTAGGGGTGTCCCTAGGTTTAGCAGTTTGGGTTCAAGGCTGTCATGTCCTGCCCCAGTGTGGGGAGAGAGGCCTGCAAGGAGTTTCTGGGTCTCCATAACAGAGACCCATCTAAGGTAGAAAGGCGGTCTGTTGGTGGGCCCCCTCAAGGGCTTTGGAGTGGGAGGCTTGGTGGGAGGGGGAACAGGGAGGGCAGAGAACATGGAATTAAAAGCCATGGCAACAGTTAGGGGGTTGTTGCAGTTGACTCCACCTATGTGCATGTCAGTAACTGGTTCCCTGGCTGACCCACTGACCAAATTTTTAATGGTATGCCAGAAACTCCGAGGATTTTTGGCTGTGGCTAGTAGGACAGATTGGCAGTATTTACTCTTGGCGGCATGGATGGCCCTTTTACAGGAGTTTCTAAGCTGTCAGTATTCAAGAAGGTTGTTAATGTTACCGGAGATCTTGTATTTTCTCCCAGCATTTGTCTCTCCATTTCATAAGGGAGAATAAGCCTCCATGGAGCCACCTAGTGACAGTGCCTCTTACATTCCTTTTTGTGAGTGGGGCATGTCTGTTTTGCAGAGGGACAAAAAGCGCAAGGAACAGGTAGAAGGCTGCTATGGGGTCCTTGATGGCAGTGACGCCGGACCAGTCAGTGTTTCTAGGTCCATAAGATAGTCATTAAGTATAAATTTTGAGTAGTCCCTCTTCTGGATCACTTTGCAGGGGATTTGGGGTGAGGAGGTGCCCCAAATGCAGTAGGTTGGGGAGTGATTGGAGATGGCATCTGGGAGGGTTCCTGAGGAGACAATTCGGTCAGGTCTGTTGCTCAGTACCCAGTCAATGAGGGAACCTTTGTCCCCCCTGGGAGGTAACCCTTGTTGGTACCGTTATGATCTGGCTGAGAGCAGAGATTCATATTGTTTGGTATTGGGCCCCAGCCAATTGAGGTTGAAATTGCCCAGAACAAGTATCTCATTCGTGTCAACCCTGCCTCTCAGGCAGTCAAGAAGAGCGGAGAACCCAAGTGTGCCTCCATTGGGAGGGTTATATGCACATACTAGGTGCTTGCTTGCTTAGTGAGAGGGAATCACCTGAAAAGGTATCCATAAAGGGTTTGTCTTTAGTAGAGTATTTTGCCTAAAATCGGTCCTAAAGCTTACAGTATGTCAAAAGAATGTTTCCCCGTTATGTGGATCAAAGCATATACATCCCCTGGTGTAAAACCCAATGACTGCTTCAGCATAATTTGCCCCACATATTGTCAGGTGGTTCCTCTGACCCCCCCCCCAAATAGTGCAATCTAATAGCATTTCTACTTTTAGCAAGTTCTATTACCTTGCTAAAATGATTCCCAGTTGCTGGCCTACCAGCAAGACGCCCCCATCATCTTTTTCTGAGGGTGTATCCACTGAAATGATGTCCTGTTGCTCTGGTGCAATCCAAGGGAGTGCACCATGCTCCTGTGCTATAGCCCCTTGTGTTGTATCAAAAAATAAATCTTGTTGTGAACCAAGTGATGAAAAGTTAATGCTACCTGTGAAAACCTGCGTAGAGTTTAAGGCCGGTGCAACAGAGATTCTGACAATTGGGTGTGTCTCTGTCTCTGGTTCCTTTTCTGGTAGTTTTGGAATCACATTATCTGAGTCTGCAATCCATTGCCTTATCTCAAGGCATTTCCAACCCACTTCTTGGAGCACTTCCTCTGGTGTCCAGGGTTCCCTCTGTTTTTGCTACTCAGTTCCATTCTCAAGTTGTGTAGTCTTTGTGGCACTTCCTGTCTGACCATCAGCTCCAAAAACAAACGAGGGTGAAACTGATGTATTAGAATTTGCTGCAGGCCTGTCTTGTGTACAAATGCAAATCTTCTCAGTCTCCTCCAGCTGTCTTTTTGCTTGGGCTAAATCCATTTCAGCCCAGCAAAAATTTTCCTCTAAAAGTTTTCTTCATTCCTCAAGACCAGGAGGCACTTCAGCTTTGTTTCTGGGGATATCGGAGACAGACTCCAGTGATATATCCAAAACTTTTTCATTCACCTCCAGCAAGATCATGGATTCTTTCTCCTGCATACTACTCAGTATATGCAGCTCTCCTGGTGACGCCATACTGACACAAATGCAAGCTTCACAAACCGGGATACAGCAACCCCTACCAAAGAGTATTTCATAGTTTCATAGATGGGAATCAAGTTCAAAGGAGTCGTCCATAGAAGAACTTGCCACCATATCAAGTTGACGTGGTGGAAATTGAGAATCTCCTATCCCCATAAAACTATCTAACCTACTTTTAAAGATGGTTATATTATCACTGTCAACCACTTTTCTAAGAAGCACATTCAAAGTGTTCATAACTCTCTGTGTATACCATTGGCTTCTGTTTTGTATTCTGTTAACTTCTCCACTTAGTTTCTGGTTATGTGACCGAGTGTTATTATATTGGACTGGATTTTTTGTTAAACCAATTAGCTCAAGAAAGGCATCATCACTATTTACTCTAAAAGCCAGACATAGGCCCTGGTTGTAGAAGGTTGATGCAAGTTGCTGCCAAACATGACTTGCGCTAATTGCCATTGTAACACAGACTCTGTGCCCTATTCTAGAAGGGGCAGGGTCCCCATGTCTAAGTCCTGCGACTTGCGACATACAGCCAGGTACTCCAAACAGAGGGCTTACTTGGCGAGGATGTTGCAAGCCGCAACTGCAAAACAGCACAGCGCAAGTGCCCCCATACCCAATCCCCAGCAGAGCTCCACAGGGCAGGAGGCCCCCCACCCACTGTCTTGCCACCAAGGGTCCCCCAACACCTATCCTGATCCCCATGCGACTGGTGTACTGCACAGTATGCACAGTACACGCAATCCGATGTGTGTGCAATGCTTCTGCATACCTGTACCTGGTAGTCTAGTGGTCTCCCAGCCCCCCACCCAGCTGTGCCGTTCCACCCAGCACCCCCCACCAGTCCCCAGCTGGTGACTGGCACAGCCCACCTCTCACCTCCACGGCCAACTGCCGACTGTGTTCAGTAGGAGCGCTTAGTGTATAGACATGCTATGAGCGCATCTATACAGTAAGTGTTCCCCCCCACATTCCCGGAATACCCCTGTAGGTGCCCCGCAGGACATCTCTTATCATGGCCTCCCAATCCCTAGTAGAGGACATGCCATGCTGGGTGGCACAAAACCCTTTTCTCCCAAACCGAAGAACAGTAGAAGCACCACAGGGCTGCCCACACTCCCTGTGCCCCCAAACCCACCACCGCTAACAGCTCCACAGGGCAGTGCTCTCAACCCCCCACCCATGCCCAGACCCTGAGACACTGCTGCAATCAGTAATACTGCACAACTCTGGTAGTCTAGTGGCCCCTCACCCAGCTGTGCCATTCCACCCAGCACCCCCCCACCTGTCCCAGCCAGTGGCTGGCACAGCCCACCTCTCATCTCCACGGCCAGCCACTGACTGTGTTCAGTGGCACATAGATTGCTGCTGGTGGGTCTACAGAACCCCCAAAGGGTGTACATACGGTTACACCAGCTAAATGCTGGTTTAACTTACGTGGACGGTTGTCCTCTGGGGGTTCTTGTAGAATCCCGACATTGGGGTCTTAGTTGCTGCCCTACTGGAATAGGTGCAACTGCTGCTGTAACCCCCTAACGCTATGTCGAAGAGGGTTTAGGGCATAACTGCGGGCGTAACTACACTTTGGCACAAGTGACCTGTGGCATGTCACAGGCCACTTTGTAGAATACCACACGTCACAACTGCTGATGTAACGTGCTACTTTTGCCATTCTTTTTGATGCGAGTGCAGTTACGCCAGGTGTAACTATTTTAGAATCTGGCCAATAGTTTGCCCCTAAGTTTTCTATACTCCATAGAGTATAGGTTTAGATGTTTTAACTTGTTTCAACAGTCCAGAAGTTTTACTGGCCTAACATGTTTGGTTATTCTTCTTTGAACCTTTTCCAGTTTATTTTTCCCTTGGATTGAGTACGAAGCACAGAAGGGAAAACTGTATTCAATGTGCGGATGAACTAGAGCTGTATATAATGGAAGGATAACTTTGGGATCCCGGCTTTTTATTCATCTTAGTATGCACCTGGTTATTTGGTTACATTTCTTTATGGCCATGCTAGTATGGTGGTCAAATTTCAGATGGTTAGATACCACCTGACTGACCCCCGGACAGATTCAGGCAGCACATCAGTGGGCTTCCCAAGCTGCTCCTGTGGCCTTGGCTCACTCCGAGCAGGCCACAGCTAACAGACCACCCGACTGACCCCCGGAAAGATTCAGGTATGCACCGGACCTCCGAAACTCATGGTTTTGAATGCCGCTGTTTTGACTGGATACCCAGTGGAGGAACCAGGCACTGATTGGCAGCGTTACTCCTTGGCTGATTTTCCAATGCCTGGCACTTCCTGATCTCGGGGAAATCTCTTTCTGTGCTGTGTTCTGGACTGAATTTTTTCGCCCACCCCCCTCCTCCTCCTCACAGTATTAAATAGACCCTTACTCTGCCCCTTCCTCAGCCTAGCAGCTGATTGGTCACTCCACTGCTGTACATTTTCATGCTATTGGCCTCCCTGTCTTCAATACCTGACTTGACCCACTTTCTCACTGCCCCTTTTTAAAGCAGTCCCACCTACAGGATCACACATTTCCTCTCAACCTTTTCTCCAGCCACTCCATCTAACTCCTCTCAATTACTGCTCTACCTGCCCTATGGTTAGGGACCTCACCCTAATTCGAATATATACCCTTTCAACTATAAGCCAGATAGCAGTTAAGCAGGTCAGCAACACCAAACAAACTACCTTGGAGTGCAACCACCTACTACTACTCCTCACTACAGGCATTGCTGGTACCATACACTTCCTTTTGTTCTGCACATTTTTGACTCCCCGCTGTTCTGTCTGACCCTTTGTATGAATGCCCTTTATTAATCCTCGCTTTCCTTCTCTCCCTCAGCCGAGGAACTGCCACCCAGGCTCCCAGTTCCTAAGCCACGGGACTCCTGACTACCGGGCGGTCGACGCCCCTCTAGCCGATGCTCGAGACTGCAGACATGGACCCAAAGTCCTACAAGGTACGGCAACTGCTGCAACCAAGCAGATTGCGAGCACCCCCTCAGACCAGGGATCAACAAATTTCAAAATTGCATGCTAGTCCAGGACAACTAGCCTTGACAAAAATGGTAGTCCCAGAGTTCCGAGTGGTAGTCCAACACATTTCAATGGAAATTTTTAACCAACTGAATAGAAATAAATGGTGTGGCATTTGTACTATTATTTCACAGGATGGATGCAGAGAGGTAGAACTTCATAAAATCAGGAAAAACAATATTTTCCTATATTTTTCTGTTAATACAAGGTATTTGTATAGTCAGAAGTCTGTATTAGAAGAGACTGGAGATAGGAAATTACACAGCTGGTATGGTCATATATTCCTTTGAAATACCTGCTGGGATTTCCAGCAGGGACCTCTGACCAATGTTTTGAGAGTTGGGACAAACTGGGTAGTAAAAGATTGGGGCAACTTTTTTTTTTTATTTAGTTGTTTAACCAGGTATAGCACACTAAGCTGAAAGCTTTTTTTACAGGAGCGACCTGGGTGCACAAGGAGGTTAAGTGACCTGCTCAGGGTCACACAGTATGCAGGTGGAAGCTGTGGGATTCAAACTCAGGTCTGGTCTGCTGGATGTCACCAGATTTGCAGCTCAGAGCCTTAGATCACTGCGCTATACTGCCTCCAATCTCCAACTTACTAGAGGGGAGAATATCACACATTTTTGCTTATTACAAGTTGAGATCAAAAACCCCTAGCAAGAAGTTTATAGATATCTGCAATGCAGGCACTATAACATCTGTGCCAGGGTTGATCGCTTTAACGAGAGGTCCAGCCCCAGGAGTTACCCTCATCTGCACTAAAACTACTTTATGGGACACTAAGATTATTTCACAAATATATAAATTACTACAGGAAAATGTAGAGACCCTAGATATCCAGCATATACAGGACAAGTGGGAAAAAGAGATGGGAGCTGGCTGCAGGACACTTGGGTCTCTCACCCCTCCTTCACTCCTTTCCACACAAAATCCACTCTATCACAACAGCCCACACATAGGCTTCTCTTATTTAATTTACTTTAAGATAATTTTCTTTGTATTAACTTTTTTCTTTTTAGTTTGGGCACTGTAGTAAGTACAATTTGCCCTTAACTGCTGCCTTTTGGTTTTTTGGTCTTTCAGTTAGTTACCCTTGTCTTCTGTCCAGTGCCCTTTACTTAGTTTCTAGGCAGCACTGCAGAAAACCTCTCTGATTTGCCTCTACAGCTTTTACTGTTGCAGGTTCTCAGTGGTCCAGCTGGCCAGCTTCGGCCTTACTTCGGTATTTTATTTTAATGTACAGCAGCAATCAGAGTAGCAGACACAAAGTTAAGCCCCTCTCTATTTTGTTTCTCCAACTCCCAGTAGTTAGGCCTTTGTAGTGTGTGTTATGCTCCCTAGTTATTTTTGGGCAGGGTTTGTTTTATTCATTCAGTCCAAAGTTGTATTTGTAATAATGGATTATGTCCTTCTGTTAGGGGGACACAAAAAAACCCTGGCTTTCTCTCCTAAATATTTACCCTATCACTCCTTCATTTAGTCACCTTTGGCACTGCTTTGGCAGGTAGATGATTCTGTTTGAGAAGCCTGAAGGCAGTTACTTCGATTAATCAAACCACTGCCTCCATGCTACAGCTCCTGCCCTTCCTGTCCCCCATCACAGCTCTTCACTGGCACACTGACTATTGCCCTAGTGCTCGTCCCCACACTCATTTGTATAGCTCAAGTCGGGGAAAACATTTATTTTTTTTGCATGCTGCTGCGTTACACAAACAAAGATTGTAACTGGCAGTGGTCTGGTCTCGAGCTAGGAATAAAATTCAGCACAATCCTCCCACCGATGACCAACACAGAAATCAGTCATTCCACAAGTCCTTAGCATGTCCTTTCTCCTCCTAACAAGCAGGGCCAGATCAAGCCTTAGGGGGGGCCTGGAACACTCACAACTTGGGTGGCCAGGTAAAAATGCCCAATTTTTCATACCTATTTTTTTTGCGCAACATTTTCCGAGCATATTGTTCATTATAGTTTTAGTTCATTAACCTTAACAACCACCATATGGGGAGACAAGCCCCATTATTCACAGGTACAGCACTCTATTGCACTCACAGTGTCATGTGACATATGAAGGCTGGGGTCTGGTCCGGGTGCCACCAGGCCCCAGAAGCTCTGGGGGTCTATATGTTCTGTGGTGAGTTTGGGGGCTTTTTGTGACGATAAAATGCTTGTTAGATCTTCCAAACAATTGCCCCACCAGCTGATTAAAGGGACATCAAAACCCCTTAGGCCTCCATGTGTTAAAAAAAAAATAATAATAATAATTGCTAACATTCTATAGGGACTGTTGATGCAGCTGGTAGTTTTATTCACATCCCGTTTTTGTTTTTAAAGAGTGAGAACTTGACTGCCACCATACTGGTGTTAGAACAGCAAACATGTTTGTTTACATTTCCTGCAGTTAACAACAGAATACCAGTGCACAACCCCTCCCCAAACATGGTACATTTTAATATTTAAACAATTACATGGCCACTGGCTCTACTTACTTTAAACTTCATGTAAAAAGGGGTCCTCTTAGTCTTCAGATTGGAATTCCAAAGTGAGCAAGCTATACCACCACTCCACGGTGGGACCCTTTCGTATAGTCCCTACACTAGCTTAATAGCTCTGAAATGGCCGTGAGTGGCTACTCACAAAATATAGAAGTGCTGCCTGATTGGCCTACATACATGGCCTAATTGGCTCCTTAACAAAGATACTTCCACCCAGGAACATTTACAGGTGGTGGAAGGGAGCGTGTTGTAAGGGGCGCCACCACACCTTCCCCAAATCAACATGCTCAACTCTGCATTGCCCACAAATGTAATTAACATTTCTGCTAGGGGGTGCTACTGGCTTGTGGTAAGCAGCAGTTAACAGAATACCAGTGCACAACTCCCTCCCAAAATGGTACATTTTAATATGTAAACAATTACATGGCCACTGGCTCTACGTACTTTAAACTTCATGTAAAAAAGGGAGTCCTCTTAGTTTTCAGATTGGAATTCCAAAGTGAGCAAGCTATACCACCACTTCACGGTGGGACCCTTTCGGTATAGTCCCTACACTAGCTTAATAGCTCTGAAATGGCTGCAGTGGCTACTCACAAATATAGAGTGCTGCCTGAATTGGCCACAATACATTGTCTAATTGGCTCCTTAAATAAGGTACTTCCACCCAGGAACATTTACAGGTGGTGGAAGGGTGCGTGTTGTAAGGGGCGCCACACCTTCCCCAAATTACATTTCCTGACCTGCTTACCCTGCATTATAACCTTAAAAAGGTGGACTGAAAATAAAGACAGCTGTGTCTTTCAATCTGATAACTTCACTTTTGTTGGTTCCTCCTCTACTGATTAGGCAGACTACAATTATCTTTCCCAAGAAAAATTACCTAAACAGACCAGTTGCAAAAGTTGGGCAGAAAATTGGTTCCCCCTGGAGTCAGAGGGGTGTGGGAAACCATCTGGCTTTAAATCTACAGCTGCAGCTGGTGTGAACATTACCACTAGTCACCACATGAGCATCACTGTACTGCGAAACTCTGGGGGTTAGATGTTCTGGGGCAAGTTCTGGGACTCCTAGAGGAGAGTTAGGTGCACTGCACCATCCATGTCAAAGGTATGGGGTGTATGCATCCAAGGGACATGAAGCAGGAGGTCTCACAGGCAGATAAAACAAAACAAAAAAAAAAAGAAAGGCACCACACACATCCCAGATACAGGGCATTACCTTACAGAGACCACAATCCCCAGGATGTTTACCCAGCTGTAGACTTAAGGCCAGATGGTTTCCCACACCCCGACTCCAGGGGAAACAGTTTTCTGCCAGAAGTGGTCCAGTGTACAGGCTTTTGTGAGTCAATTTAAAGAAGACCCTAACTGGTTCAGTACTGGAGAGAATCCATAGATCAGGATATATCTTGCTAAGTACATCCATAGACATTCTGAACCCTTGGCCTTTTCCCCATTTTTACAGAGTACTCCTTTCTGTGAGAACTACAGCCCAAAGAAAGGAACAGCACAATTTATGCAAGGTTCACTTGACATTTCCTTTCCGTGACTTAGCAGTAGCAAACTTATCAATTAGCTCATTAAAGTCAATTTGTCGCAGTAGATCCTTATACTAAGAGTGTGAGTGCACTCAAACGCATCATCTCGCATTGTAGATCTAAGTTTGTTTTGATGAGTGCCATCTTGTTGAAGGAGCGTTCACCTGAACAGTTAGTCACCATCAGCAACAGATAGATACGAAGAGCTACATAAACATTTGGAAAGGTCTCCTGCAGTTCTTCATTATGTAGTAGTGCTGCCTGAGAGAGTGTCAGATCACAGCCTCTTGCCTTTGCAAAGCTGATGAATTGTGCCATTTCACTAGGGAAGACCTCCGCAGACAAGTCTGACGGGTATGCTTGAGCTAGTTTCTGAGCCTCAGCATTAATTTCTTCATCTGTTAGTGTTTTGAAGTTCACTATGACTTTAAAGTGGTCATAGACAGTTTGGTAGGCTGAAATCCTTTTATTTAAGGCCATGATGAGGCAATCAATTATAATCAAATAAGTCTCAGTCCTGAATTTCTCTCTGCCAGTTAAAAGAAACTCCCTCAGACTGCAAGTCATCGTACTGAGTGTTTCTCTTTCTCTTCCTCGAGTGATCACTTCTGTAGTGTAATGTGCCAGATAACTCTTGCGCATGTGTTTCAAATGTATCGAAACGATCGCGTAATGCATTCACAAAGTTTCCCAGAGAGGTCAGTAGTTCGACTGCTACTTTCAAATCAATTTTTGTACTCTGCAAAGATTTGCTTGTTGAATTAAATCTTGCAAGAATTGTATTCCACAGGTCACAGAGAAATGCAGTTTCCAGTAGCTCCATATTGTGGGACAAGCAATCTGCCTCGTATCTCGTAGTGCCATTCTGCTGTTGGTCATCAGACATTTCCTCCAGGGCAGCTTTGATGTCTGTGTAGCCTTCAAAGAGTGCCTTCGTTGCATCAGACCTGCAGACCACCGTGGTCAGACAGTGACTTCACTGTCAGTCCTCCACCTTCTCTTTCAAGTGTTTTATAAAAACTGACCAGCGTGAGTAGACGAGAGAAGAATGTGTACAGTTTCTGGAGAAAGCCAAAGAAGCTGACTGCCTCAACGCAGCAATCGACGGCATTGGAACCAACTAGGTTGAGAGAATGTGCAGCGCAAGGCACAAATAAGGCAAGAGGGTTCACCGTTTTGAGACACGCTTGCATACCAGTGTACCGGCCAGCCATGTTATTTGCATTGTCATAAGACTGGCCACGGCAATCCATAAAATCAATTGATTCAGCCTGCAAGTACTGTAGCAGAGTATGTGCAAGTTCTTCAGCCATGTGACTGCCGATTTGCAGGAAAGTCAAGAACCGCTCAATTGGTATGCCATTTAGCACATACCAGGCAATCACAGTCAGCTGGTCAATGTGGGTCAAATCTGGCGTTGAATCAACAGATACTGAAAAGTACTTGGCTGTTGCAATTTCTTTCACAATTGTGCCTCGGATGTGCTTCGCCATGATTTGCACAAATTCTTGAAAATAGTGGAAGACAAGTAAGCTGGCTTTCCCGACCAGCGCTACTAAATTTCTATATGTGTGGCCAGAAAGGGTCGAACCGTGCTATTAATTCCATGCGCAGCCGAGGAAGTTGCCATTATGTTTTGAGCCAATTAATTCATCATCTCCTCGGAGGGCCAGTCCTCTCTCCGCCAACAGTGTCACAACAGCAACTACCCGATGTAGTACATCACGCCAGTATTTCTTCCTCTCCTGATACTGCTTCTCCAAGCTGTAGTCCACATGGCAGTATTCTTTGCGACGGCTGCATACCTTCAAAATGCATTCTCTGTGTGCTGTACTTTCTTCATGGATGCGGATTCTCTCATCTGCCTTTTTCCAGTCACTTAAACCCTCAACTTGTGAAAACTGGTCCTTTCGACTCGCCATCAGTGTGCAGAAGAAACAATAGATGGACCCCTTTAAAGGACTATACAGCAACCATTTCCGAAGATGCATCTCACCATTTGGCCGCCGGGCATAGAACATATGATTTTTTAGGAACCGGAAATGCCCCTTTGGTTGGCTCTGTGTAGGGTTGTAGTACCTCTTTGACTTTAAGTAACTGTCAGAGTCGCACTTATTCTGGCAAGTGTCTGGTCCTTTCTCAACCCAGAAATTTATGGTAGCGGAACTTACTGGGAACCACTCCGCAGGATCTGTCAAGTGACATGCAGGATCACTTCTTGACTGAGTTGAGTTGCTGATAGACTCTGGAGACAAAGACAATGCATCACCAGTTTCATCTGTAGAAGCAGCAGTCTCAACCATAGTACCTTGATCAACCTTTTCAATATCGAATCCGGTGTCAGGGCACTCATGTGATGTTTCAGAGTTGCAGCCATGTGCACTTGTCAGGAGAGAAACAGATGAGGTGACAGATGGCACAGACGAGTTGCTCACAAAAAATTGGTTGAGTCTCGGAGTCTTTGCGAGGACGGCATCCAGTTTTTCTTGCTTTTCCTTTGCAGCACGGCGTTTCTGAGCACCTGAATGTAAAATGGTTCATGGCATTTTCCAGAATGTTCACTCCCTGTGTTTCAGACCTGGGGAAACAAATGAGAGATTGGATTTTATGACTAGCACAGGGCATTAGTCCATGTAGGATGGCATTGGCTCCCACCATTTCTGTGATTTTAGTGGCACTTCTCTTGCCATTACACCAACAAGTTTATTAGTGTCAGTGGCTCAGTAGGTAGCACACTCACCTCTGAGGCCAGGAGATCAGAGGGCTGTGGGTTCAGTTCCCACATCTGGCACTTAGGTTAATATCCCAGTACTGACACTGTAGTGCAGCATGAGAGGGGTGCTGCACTTCTGAGGTGCCGTCTTTCGGAAGAGACGTTAAACTGAGGTCCCATCTGCCTGGATTGGTGGTAGTTCAAGTGGATGTTAAAGATCCCATGGCACTTATCGAAAAGAGTAGGGGAATTTCCCCGGTGTCCTGGCTAAATTTCACTAAAAAGTACCACCAACAGCTTAATCTGGTTCAAGGCCAGTTGGCATTCATCTGTAACCCTCTCCCCGGGTTGTGCCTGAAAATAGGCAGGATTTGTCTAGTGCACTTACCTGGTCAACAAAAACTAAATAAAATAAATAAATAAATAAAATAAATAAACAATTAGACTTCCCATCAGCAACCATTGATAACACAGCTGTGCACACAAGGCAGTCACTATGCAAGAACCGTTGGAGCACGGACTGGATGTCTGCTGGCAACATCTTGTTCTGCAGAAGAGTTGAGAGGGAAGATACTTGTAGTGCCCCTGGAGTCTACAGTATTTCAGGCAAGGCGGCAAGCAGTGCATTGTCAGAGTTTGTAATCCGGCTCATGGCAGACTTTACTCCCATGCTTAGCTTACCAACCTCTGTGGCACAGTTCTTGAAGGCAGCATCCTGTATGCTAC
Organism: Neoceratodus forsteri; assembly: GCA_016271365.2. Lineage (NCBI taxonomy): Eukaryota > Metazoa > Chordata > Ceratodontiformes > Ceratodontidae > Neoceratodus > Neoceratodus forsteri. The sequence continues at coordinate 386,442,898 of CM057457.1, read as the reverse complement.
ACAGCAGCTTGAAGCTTCCCAAGAGACCGAGACAGAGAGAACACATGAACAGAGAAAACCCACTGCGGGGAGAGACACACCAAGAGCAAGACACAGCAGTGTATCCCTGGCCCCTCCCATCCTCTACTCATTATCTCCAATAACTCTATATGACATCCAAACTATCCATTGTTAACCTGACACAAAATGGCCACCCAGGTGGTTACGAGTACCTTTTTTTTTTATTTTATATTTACATCTATCTAGTGAGCAGTGGGACTTAATGTCATAGTTTGAAAAAGCAGGCAAAAGCCACTTAACATGTCACAGTAATAACGGACACTGGAAATATTCTGAAGACTGTGTGTGTGTGTGTGTGTCCCCCAAAGACTATGCTATTTATTACACACTGTTTGTAGCACTCGTCTAATAAATACCTAAGGAGAAGGGTCTGCTTGTCACTTATAGAGCATTGATACGATAACACTCCATCTTAAGATGCCTGTATTGTAATCAAATTTGGAGTTATTATTTTGGGTAATGTTTTGTTTACTATTATCTAGAATTATGGAAACAACTCTTTCATGGTTTTTCATTTTACTTGCAGGACAGAAGATTACGCCAGAGCAGAGTACCGGATCTGTCACACTTGAACATGGAAATATTTAATTGCAATAAATATGTATGCCAAGATAATACACTGTTAGATTCATAATTTGTAATGTTATATTTATTGTATTGTGGCCTTTTTTTTAAAGATATATGAATATAATATGATTATGATGACAACTAACCTCAATAAAGTGAATTGACATTTTACGTTGCCTGCTTATTGGGGGAAGAGTGACAGAATAAATATTTAAGAAGCAGAATGACATAAAAGAAGAGCAATAGCAACGCTGGTTTCTGGAATGAGGGACATTTATAATTTTTTAGTAAGTAAATTATATACTACGCACCCATCATTATCATCTGCCCAATCCATCTCCGGGCCACATACTACGCACCTATTGTTATCATCTGCCCAATCCATCTCCGGGCCACATACTACGCACCTATTGTTACCATCTGCCCAATCCATCTCCGGGCCACATACTACGCACCTATCATTATCATCTGCCCAATCCATCTCTGGGCCACATACTATGCACCTATTGTTACCATCTGCCCAATCCATCTCCGGGCCACATACTATGCACCTATTGTTACCATCTGCCCAATCCATCTCCGGGCCACATACTACGCACCTATTGTTACCATCTGCCCAATCCATCTCCGGGCCACATACTATGCACCTATCATTATCATCTGCCCAATCCATCTGTGGGACTTTGAAACATTTAAGGCTTTTAGGACAAAAGTAATAATTATAGGATACTCCTCTTGTACACAAATTCTACACTTCCATGATTACCATCTAAAAATCTAGATTACATCTTAAAATAGTTTAAACTAAATAAAACCATTACAAATATCAAAGTCGTAGCACTGTGTCTTCTACCACAAGTTCTGAGGTTACTCTCCCCTGCTGTGAGATGGATCAGTAGTCCAAGGGCTGGGAGCCCCAGTTAAACATGACCTCCGGCTGCGCAGTGACAGCACTCCATGCATTGCATCTCCATTCCTAAGCCAAGGCTGGCATTCCACTCCTCCACCACCGCTTGTCTGCTGCCGCCAGTGACAGCCTCCTGGAGAACCCCATGAAATGGGTGTTGTACCTTACAGAGCGGATGACCATCGTGCAGAACTAGTAAAGCCTAATACAGAGCCAGAGGCAATGAATCGAGTTAGAACGCAGGCTAGAGGACTTGCACAAGGAGAGCCAGAGCCTGAGGGAGCCCTCCTTTTCTACCCAGCTCCAGCAACAGCAGTATCCCCCTCCTTGCAGCATGTATCAGAGCGGCAGCCAGCAGCTCCATGCATCAGACAGATGGATCCACCAGACAGCAGCAGTAACAAGTATGTCCTGTGGAGGGGTACTCCACAGGGTGGGACAAAATCAGTTTGTGAGCAGGTGGTCAGTTTGGCCATCTAGCTTTCAAAATGTGGTAGCAAACCAATATTTGTGTGGCCAGTCTTGTTAAAAGCTGTGCTAATATAGGTTTCTGGCCTAACACAATAAATATAAGTTGTACCTTTGACTATAAGCTGGATGGCTCCAGCCTCCTACAGGAATTAGGGAATTTGTTCACAGACAAAAATATATGATGTGTCTGTGTCATGAAAATAACCTATAATACAGTTAGGTACTGCTGTAAAATTTGCTAAGTCCTCAGTATCGCAGCGGTAGCCAGTGTTGTTTTTTCTTCTTTTGGAACAAAAAAAAGCTCATAACATAATACTCAGTTACTGTACTGTGTGCCAGGGAACATAACCACCAACCACTGCCAGTAGTTGCCACAAAAAAAAACACAGCCAGCCTGCTATAGAAATCAGTTAATGTTGCCACTTACCAGGGAATATAATTATGAGTAGCTGCCAACAAACTAGGCAATCAGCCTACCATCCGATTCCAAGTAGATGTGTGCCTAGGTTGGTAAACCAATAAATAAGGCATGAAGAAATACAAATGCAGCCTGCAGCACAAAATCTATCCTCATTAATGAGCCAGGATGACATGTATTTCCTCGTCCAGCTGTTCTGTGTTTGGCCTGTTAATGAGGACACATTTTGTGCTGCTGGCGGCATTTGTCCATGCAGCATGCCTGATCTATTGGTTTACCTAGGCACACATCTACTTGACTGGCAGGCTTGCTGCCTAGTTGTTTTAGCAGCTATTGCCTAGTGGTAATTATATTCCATGGCAATATTAACTGGTTGTATAGCAGTTCTGAAATAACTAGAAAATAAAAAACTGGGAACTGCTGCTTAACAAATTTTTCCAGCACAACTGTGTCGGTTACTTTATTATCATGCAATATTAAAACTGCACACCTCTGGCTCTGTACCATGCAAAATACAAAAATAAAGCAAACAGTACTTTACTATGATGTATGCATATGCATCCTACTCCAAAGGACAGTAATGAAGTAACTACTTAATGTGTGTATGTACAGAGGTGTGCAGTTCCAATATACCCAAACCAAAGCCATAACTACAAATAAACAGATGGTTGTACACACGATTCTACCATCAACATGTATAGTGCACGTTAACTTCTTACAATAAGCAGATTGCTAGGACCAATTATTTCAGTTTAAAATAAAATTCAATAATGTAATAAGTTGACACAACTCATAAGCAATGTATAAAGCTACAAAGCAAAAGGGCAAACCCGACTAAACATGCTTTTAGCCATGCTGCATATTCGCCACAGAGACTGTTCTTCAGGCTTCATTTTACGTGGAGAGCAAGAAAATGCTCTTTGCAACTTTTGTTTGAAGTGCAGGAGTCAAAGCCGTATTTCCAGCTAAATCAATTTAAAAGAGGGTAAGAAATGAACCATCCGAGAATGTTTGGAAAAAACAACTATGTAGCCAAAACAAACCAAAGCACAAAACATATATAACCTCAAACTTCTATAGAAGCAGCCATTAGTAAGTTGCAATGGGGGTTGCAGAACTAATTTCTATCCGTTCTCACCATGTTGTTGAATAATATCATTTCATTAGGTTATGTCCTGTGGTCTGATTAGTAAGTTACAATGGAGAAAAATACCTTTATGGAGACTAACACTGTGTAGATTAGGGCACATGGTAACCAGAATATTCTGAATATATATATATATATATATATATATATACACACACACACACACACACACACATATCTGCACATGTATATAAAAAACATGCAATAATTGAATGATCCTGTTTTACATGTGCTTCAGTCCTCCCCCCAGTACTACACAGTCAGTGTCAGTTTACATGAAGGTATTTACAGACAGCAGTATACTATACCCCCAGTCAATAACAAAATAAATAAACACCACCAGCATGCTGTTATGAGCTTACCTTAAATAAGCCAACACAAATAGTCCAAGTTCAGGAACAGAGTTGGCCACTGGAGGTCTCCGACTCTGGCACAGAAGAAGTGTCCGATGTCCTGGTTCTTTCTGTCAGCTGTTGGAGTAGGGCTGGTCGGTATGGAGATGTTGTTCTTCCGTGTTTTTGGTAAATTTCTTCCTTCAAGCAGGTGATCAGATCAGGTGATTACAGCTCTGATACCTGACTAAGTGGGCTTTAAAGCTCCTATTTATAAGGCAAAGTAGCCAAGTTTTTCTTTTGTTTATTTTTCCCACTGCATATTTCTCTAAATACAGACTTGTGATTGGTTCTCCTAACCGAACCAATCACAACCCTGATCTGCCTCCCCTACTCTGATTGGCCCATTTACATTTTTGGGGCTCTGATTGGTGGCTTTCTTAAGCCACTTTCTGCAGTGAAGCTGGCTGTGCTTACTGGCAATTGGATCATTGTGAACTACAAACCTTTAGTAAGCACAGCCGGCAGCATGTGCAACAGGCAGGCAGTTTAGAGAGCAGCGCCAGCGCCAACAGCAGCTTCCGACCAACCTCGAATCAAGTTACCGACGACCCAGGCTGTCCCGGTGTCCCCCAGTCCCAAACCAACAGGCTTTCTTTCAGAATCAATTTCGTTGTATCCAGTAACCTGTTGTAGCTGGGTTTCTTTTTTTTGGGATGGCCCCTGCTGTACTGTCCGTTGGTCGGTCGGTACGCACATTACATCCTGGAGTCTCTCTTCGCCTTCGCTGCCACCCAACCAGAAGAAGTCTGTCCAGACTGTCCCACTGCCTGCAGCGCACTCAGCAGCAAGTCTACATGGAAAACTGGTCTCCACGACTAGTCGCCCTGCTGTACCACGGTACCCCAGTAGTAGGTAGGTGAAATTCAACTTAAGCTCCTGGGCAGGGCTACTCGGGGGTGGGGGGCCTAAGTGCTAGCTAAACTGTGGTGCCACAGGGGCCGGGGTTAAAAAATGCTGGGCTCAAGGGCTGGCTGGCTGGCTCATCCCATTCTGGCTCCGTCGGGTCGGACACAGTCTGAGTAGACCGATGGTCGCAAGCAGCAGGCTTCTCAGCAGACTCGCACTGCACTCGGTGGTGCTTAAGTTTAATTCATGGCAAGGCGAGCTGCTGCCTGGTCAGGGGGCCTGTATTGTGAGTCGGGGTCTGGAGTCAAGTGGAAAGAAGTTGACAGTGGTGTGTGTATTTTTTTTTTTTGGGACTCAGTTGTTGGGATGTGGCGGAGGTGGGCGGGCTGCGGGGAAGGAGAGTCCGGCAAGGGGACGGGCGGCCGCCCGGCCTGAGCCTACAGTACCTACACACTACGCTCGGTACTGTTGTATTTTCTTGTACATAACCGATCACCGGCTCAGGCTCTCCCGGCTACTTAGCAGTTGGCAGCCAGTAGCACACAAGACAGTCGCAAACCATTTGCGGCAAACTGTTTGAAATATATGGCGTCGGCGAGCTGCTGCCTGGCTGGGGGACCTATATCGGGAGAGGGAACAAACAAGTTTGAATCGAGTGCGTGCGCTGTGGTGTGGGTGGGAGGTTGCATCTGATATTGGCATGAATGGCCAGGTAAAAAACGTCTGTCTGATTCTGTCGGCTTCGGGGGGGGGCCAGTCGATCACGGGGGGCCTGGGACATTTGCCTCATTTGTCCCCCCCTTAATCCGGCCCTGCTAACAAGATTCTGAGTGATGAGCATGTCTCCGATCTACTACACCAAATCATCATCATGGCCATGGGCTTCACTTACTGATGTGAGCCTGATTGTCAATTTAGTGCCACACCTGCCACCAGTCCGATGACTGGCTCCTCCTCCATTTCCTTGTGGCCGCCACCCGCTCCCTAACCCACTGATCACATAAGCACTGCTCCAGTGGGTCAGATGACAACACAGACAGCCGGAATAGTTAGCAAGCAGGGATCACCCTACTGGAGGAAGCTAGTACTGCATACAAAACCTGTTTTTTCAACATTAAAGCAGTACTAGCCCGTGGACAAGTGGATAGAAACATAGAAACAGAAGTTGACGGCAGATAAGGACCGCAAGGCCCATCCAGTCTGCCCAGTTCTTTTTCTACCTTATAAATGTGCCATCGGCCTTTGCTCTGTCAGTGGCCTATCTATTCATAGTCATTTGTATTGCTCCCTTATGCCTATCCCATGCCTGTTTGAAGCCCTGCACTGTATTCATAGCCACCACTTCTTGTGGTAAGCCATTCCATGCATCCACCACCCTTTCTGTGAAAAAGAATTTCCTCACATTCCCCTTAATCGGCCTTCCTCCTAATCTCATGCTGTGTCCTCTTGTCCTGCTATTTTCTTATATTTAAACATGTTAGACTCTTTCACCTTGTTTATGCCCTTAAGGTGTTTGAATGCCTCGATCATATCACCTCTCTCCCTCCTTTGCTCAAGGGTATACATATTGAGCTCCGTTAATCTGTCCTCATATGTCTTCTGATGCAGTCCCTGCACCATTTGGTTGCCCTTCTCTGGACTGCCTCAATTTGGTTAATGTCCTTGTGAAGGTGTGGCCTCCAATACTGCACGCAGTACTCCAGATGGGGCCTAACCAGTGTCTTGTACAGAGGGATTAATACCTCCCTCTTATGACTTGTGATACCCCTACTAATACAACCTAACACCCGCCTAGCCTTACCTACTGCTTTAGAGGTCTGCTTGGATGATTTTAGGTCATCAGTGATGATGATGCCCAAGTCTCTTTCTTCCTTTGTGACTGCTAGCAACTCCCCTCCCAGCCTATAGGTGGCTTCAGGGTTTCTCTTCCCTATGTGCATGATTTTGCACTTCTTTGCATTAAATCCCAGTTGCCACTCTTCTGACCATTCTGCTAGTTTATCCAGATCTCTTCATTCTGCCCACCCCATCTGGATCATCTACTCTGTTGCAGATCTTGGTGTCATCTGCAAACAGACAAGCCTTACCCTCTAGTCCATCTGCAAGGTCACTAATGAAGATGTTGAAGAGGACTGGCCCCAGGACTGATCCCTGAGGTACCCCACTTGTGACTTGCATCTCTTCTGACTGTATACCATTTACCACCACTCTCTGTTTTCTGCCCGTCAACCAGTTTGCCACCCAGCTGACCAACTTCTGACCCACCCCGAGCCTACCCTGATGAACAGAAAATGCTTAACCGTGGATGAAAACTTGTAGCCCAGGATGTCAGGATATAGGATATGTCGAACCCTGCTTCAGACCACACTCTGACTGGTCCCTGGCGGAAGCCGGCTTCTGCTCTTTGATTTTAAACCCTAAAAATGTTTATGTTGGGACAAATGTTAAAAAGCTGAAGTGTTAACCCAATCTGTAATTGAAAGAACTTGAATTGTGGTTTGGGAAAGAAATCTAGTGTCTACAGCCCTTTCCCTGCATACGTGCACTGGCCCTAGACACTTTTGGGTGCCAAAGTAATACACATCCTTTTGTTCTGCAAATTTTGGACTCCCTGCTGTTCTAACCCTTTATGTGAATCCCCTTTATTAACCCTCACTTTCCTTCTCTCTCTCTCTCAGCCGAGGAACTGTCGCCCAGGCTCCCTGCTCCTGAGCCGAGGGATTCCCGGCTACTGGGCAGTCGGTGCCCCTCTGGCCCGGCTCGAGATATGACACGGACCCAAGGCCCTACAAGGTACGCTGCCGCAGCTTTTCAACCGCCCCCCCCCCACTGCCACTGATTATTAAATAAGTACCTCCTGCCAAAATATTAGTCCACGTCCCCTGGCGCAGTACCCCACCAATAAAGACTAAGCTCGTGATCCCCCTCTTCTCTGTCCAGCCTACGGGATCCAGCTGTCAGGGCCTCACCTTACTAAAATGCATAGGCTCTCCTTGGCTGTGCCTTCAGCACTAAATATTATTAATGCTATCAAATGTGGGTCGATCTGGATCAGAAAGCTACTGATAAGCTGCATTAATCCAGCAACCCCACTGGCCCCTGGGCTAATTGAGTGGCTCCTTTTTTGAGGTACCATCATGTCGGGCCCTATATGGCTCCTTATACTGCCCCTTCTTCTGCTGATACCAGCTTCCCAGCATTGGACATCTGAACTACCATCATGTTTGGTCTACAATGGCACCTTGTGCTGTATACCACATGGCAACTTATCCTTTAATTGCATCTGTGATTCCAAGTACCAATACCTTGAACCCTGCTCTTGGACCACACATACCAGTAGTACTTATAACACTCCCCCACCACAAGGCCCACCTCCCACCATGCAGACTTCTATCTCCTCCCTGCCTATTGTGGTAGGGGTACTAGCTCTTGCTACAACAGATCAGCTCTTCTATGGTGGCTACTTTCCAGTCCCTAAAAACATCAGATCTCCTAGACGGGAGAAAGGCAGGAATTACAAACTTATAATTAGCACTCTTAGAAAAATCCTACTTGTCCTCCTGCTATGTTCAGGCAACGTAGAACTCAACCCTGGCCCCCCCAGAAGCTATTGCTTTGCCAGCAGAACTAGCAAATTTAAAAGGAATAAGCTTCTTGCATATTAACGTATGTAGCCTCCTTAAAAAGATAACCTTAATACAAACCTAGGTAAATCATACCTCTCCTGACATACTTGTGATTTCCAAAACTTGGCTTAGACCCAGCACCACTGATAGAGAAGTAAACATACCCAACTATGCCGATAGGCATGCCAGAGGAGGAGGGGTAGCTATCTACATTAAAGACAAATTTCCTGCCTTCTGCTTATCCTCGGCATCTGTCACCAGCGAATTCGAATGCCTAATTCTCAAAGTGGAAACTACACAGATTACTGCAATCTGCATAATAGGATGCTACAGACCATCATCTGCTGGCCTACAGCTTGTGTCATATCTAAGTGACAAGCTGGGACAGGGGCTGCCAGAAACTATTATTTTAGGAGACCTCAACTTTGGCTCTCTAACACAGCTGCCCCCCTTGCATCCTTCTGTGATGAACATGGGCTGACGCAACTTATTACTGAACCAACATGCCCAAACGTAAAGAACCCCAGTAAAAGTACACTTTTGGATGTGCTAACGGCGAGCAAACCTCATTTTTTCTCCCACACTGATGTCTTCTTCTCAGACACCAGCGACCATTGTTTTATTGCGGAGTAAGATCCACCAACAACCCAGCACCCATCAGCAAGTTCTCTATGAAGAGATCCAGGTGCAACTTCAATGAACATGCCTACCTAAACAAGCTTAAGTACTCCCCTAGTGGCAAGATTTCTACCTGGCCAAACAATTACATCAGCTTACAATATCTTCCACAACATTCTATCAAGGGCCCTTAATAAGTATGCTCCCTGATTAAAGTTCAAACTAGGACCAAAACCTGTAAATGGTTCACTCCTCAGATCAAGTCCTTGCTTCTAGAAAGAGACAAGCTCTGGAAAAAAGCACGCTGACTGAACACTGCAGAGGACTGGAACCAGTTCAGGAGACTACGAAATTTATGTACCAAAACAATCACAGAATCGAAGGCCACCTTCTTCAAATCCGAACTCGACTCTGCCACAAAGAGCCCAATCAAGCTCTGGAACACAATCAATGATCTGCTAGGCCACTCCCCAGGATATTCACTCCCAACCAAGATTATCTCTGGCAGCTTGACTATAACCGAAAAGATGGGTATACTTGACGCACTCAATAACCACTTTGCTACTACAGGCATGGCATTTGATAACTCCCCTGCAAACATACTTCGCTCCCAGACTGCCAGCCAACTGCCTGAAACTCCGACAGTTTTGCCGCCTTTCTCGCTTCAACCTCCCTACTGAAAAAGGTAGAGGACCTCTTGCTTCAGTTGGATACTAGAAAAAGTGCTGGGGCTGACACCCTTGACCCTTGCTTCCTAAAAATTGCCTACCACATACTAGCAATACCCGACACCCACCTTTTTAACCTACCCCTGTCTCAGGGCACCCTACCACCTATATGGAAGAGAGCACATGTCATACCACTGTTCAAATCAGGTGACCCAGGCAATCTCAATAACTACAGGCCAATTTCCCTGATTCCAGTCCTGTCTAAGCTCTTAGAGAAAATTATAAATGCACAGCTGAGGACTCACCTTGAGTATAGGGAACTGTTAAATTCTATGCAGTCCGGATTCAGAGCTAAACATAGCACTATCTCAGCCCTCGCCAAAGTTACTAATGACTGGCAGTGTAATCTTGAGAGCAAAAACTTTATTTGTGCTGTTTTCCTTGATCTAAGCAAGGCTTTTGACACCGTCGACCATAGTCTGCTTCTCTCCTCTCTTCACACCATAGGTGTGGACCCCTCCTCTCTGCATTGGTTTACTGACTATCTTACAGTGCGCCTTCAAAAAGTTAAAGCCAAAGAAGGCCTATCCCCCTTAAAAACTCTGCAAAGACGGGTACGTCAAGGTTCTATATTAGGGCACTTACTTTTTGCAATCTACATTAATAACATTGACTACTGTATAAAAGAAGCCAACATCCATCTGTTTGCAGATGATACAGTTCTCTACATGAGTCACCCAACACCTGAAGCTGCCTGCAATGACCTAAAGTTAGAATTCAACCTTTTGCAAAGCCAACTCCTCCAAAAAAAGCTACTCCTTAATGCCAAAAAAACTAAAGCGATGATCCTCTCCCCTTTTATCCGTGCATCTAACCCTGTGCCCAGTGGGACAGTTCCCCAAATTACCACAGTTCTAGGTGAAAAACTAGAACTTGTTACAAAATTCAAGTATCTGGGAGTTTGGGTAGACCAAAGACTCTCCTTCATTGAACATATCGAGGACTTGCTAAAACGACTTCGGCAAAGGCTTGGATTGTTTTTTACAATCAACCAATTTCTCACCAGAGATGCCAAGAAACAACTGGTCCAATCCATTTTCCTATCATTGGTTGATTATGCTGACTTCCTCTACAGCCAATGCCCCAACTCTTACATGGCTACACTGGACACACTCTACCATCGAGCACTGAGGTTTATAATGGGACTCCCCTTTGACATGCATCACTGCACCCTATATGCGGCAGTGGGGTGGACATCACTAAAGTTCAGGTGCCACAGAAATGCCGCTCTCTGGACCTATAGAGCCATCTCTAATAAGCTGCCTTACTATATCTCCTGCTGTCTTCCCCAGGTATAATTGGAAATCTGGCGTTGAAGTTACTCAGCTATTACACTTAAAGTATCCAAAGCAAAATCCCACTTTGGCAGGGCAGCCATAAGCTTCGTGCTACCTACCTTATGGAACGATCTACAAAAAAAACTCAAATTAAGCACTCTAATTGGTATAAATGCCTTTAAGACGCTTTAATTCCATACAATCAGAGAAGTATGTAACTGCTTCACCCACTCAGACCCAGTACCGGTGTCTGCACTGGTATATAGCCATGCCTAGACCCAATTTTTAGTACTGACCCCCCAGTTTGTTCCTTACCAGCCTAATTGTTCTCTCTCTCTCTCTTATCCCCATCTTATCATCTCTAGGCCCATCCATCCCCTTATTCTTTCTTTCCCAACCTCGGATAGGAGCTCACTACCCTGGGTTGTGACATCCTACCATGCCCCATACTTTATGGCATTCAATCCCGGGGCTCACACATACTCCTTTTCTCCATCCACCTTCTCTACATCCCATTTTACCAACTCCTTTCTGTGCACCGTGCCATCCTAGCCTTTCTCCCCCTACCTCCCTTCCTTCCCCCCTACCTTTGCCTCTATCTGGTGTATATTTTTAATTTTTTTTCTTCCGTCACTTCCTCCTGCAACCTTAGATAACCTGCTTTATCTTCCTATAGACACTTCTATGTATGTAAATACCATGTAATCTGTATAATATCTGTATAATTCTAGGTACATATGAACTTCTTTTTCTTCCTCTCTGTAAAGAGTATTATCTGTATTGCCTTGTAAATACCAGTGTTGACCTGTATATACAATTGTTCATGCTCCACTCAGGTCCATCTTGCAAATGAGCTTCTGCTCAACGATGAATGCCTGGTTAAATAAAGACTTGATTGATTGATTAAAAAGAATATATAGTGGGCCAGCAAGTTGATAGGCCAGTTCTTTCAAGAATTTGAATGTTATGCCATCAAGCCCTGCTGAACTATTATTTTTAATAAGCTTTATTGATTCAATGATATCAGCAGGGCTAAAAACCAGGTGATCAGCTTGTAGGGTAGTAGTTCTTCAGATAACACCTCTGTCCTTGTGGACGGTAAGGAAGTATTGATTAAAAGTTATTGCCATTTCCTTTTCCAAGCTTATTATGCCATTTTCTGTTAATATAGGTCCTGTTATCTTTGTATTATTTTTTTTCAAGGAACCTATATAGTTGTAGAATTTATTTTTATTATCTCTGACTGTTGTGGCTAACTTTCTTTCAACATCTTTTTTTGCATTTTTAATTCTTAACTTTACTTCCTTAGTAATTTTTTATAGGCTGTTATTTTAACATTAATGGGAAATGTCTTTTGTCTTTTATATAATTTTTTCTTTTTCCTGATGACTTTTTTTTATTTTCCTGGACCACCAGATAGGTACCCTGTGATTATTTGTGTATTTAATTCTTTCCAGGATCCAGGTCTCAATACATGTATTCAGTTTAATGAACAATTTCTCCCAAATCTGTTCTGCTTCAAGGTTCTTTAATTCTTCAGACCAGTTCCAGTTTTCTAAACATTTTTTTATGTTATAGTAATCAGCCTTAAAAAAGTCCCTGAATTTAGTAATGCCTTTTATAGGCTTATTAACTGTTAACAGGGGCCCAGATATTCAAACTGCGCTCAAAAGTAGCGCAACAGCAGGAGCAAGCACAAACCAGTTGCGCAAATGCGCAACAGGTGCGATATTCAAACATGGAGCAGAGCAAATTGTGCAAGCAATCAACGTCTGAATATCGCACATACTGTGCCATCGCGCAACCAGGAAGGAGAAGCTGAGCCAAAATGTTGAGCCATGGCGCAACCAGGGAAGCTCAGCTGAGCATTCCAGAGCTGCCATAGCGCAAGCACAGCCCCCCCCAGAGCAATGGAACTGCACATCCAGGGAGGCAGGCTGGGGCCCACCGCCAGCCATGCCACACATGGGCACAGGAACACACTGCAGAACCCACACCACACCTGCACACCCCAAGCACAGCATCACTGGGGGTGGGACGGATGATCCACGTGCCCATGGGGACAAGCCAACAAAGCATAGCAGAGCCCTGACACCCCAGCAAAACCATTGGCAGGCGGAGAGTGCCACACACAGGGGGTTGACAACCACAGTGCACATCAGCCCCCCGTATGCACAGCACACCCTGCACTGTGACCCCAAGACACCACCCATGTGCAGTGACTGGCACTGCAGGAAACCATGCAGTCCCCCCAGCACACGTCAGCCCCGTGCAGCACAGAAGCATACAAGCCAGACACACCCTGTGCACCCAGCAGTGGGTGGCAGCAGACGGCAAGACCAACAGAAAGTCACTGCCATGCCGAGATACTCCCCAAGCACACGCACGCACACACACACGCACACACACACACACACACACACACACACACACACACCAGGACCATACCACCCCAGATGGCATGTACACCACTGCAACTGAGCACCCATAGCCAGCTGCAAATCAGAGACCAACACAGTATTCATATCAAAATATAAATGTATTTTTAAAATTTCAAATAGTAAATACAACAATAAACAACAACTATTTACAAGGGGGGGACGGGTACAAGGTAGGGGTGTTCAAGGGGTAGGGATGAACAACTTGGAGAGGGAAGGCAGGGTGGTAGGGATGGGAGAAGTGGGAAAGGTATTGTGTCCTAAGGCCCAGCTGGCTGGTTATCCTGCGCCTGGTTCTGCTCTCCCCTGTGACGCCTCCTCCGCAGGCCATGTCGCCTAATGGACTCCAGGATGGCCTGGGTTTCAAGGGACACCTGTGTCAGGCCCCGAATGCCTCGATCTATCCTCCGGAGAACTTCGAGGCCTAGGAAAATGGGAACACAGTCAATGGCTGTGACTGACCACAACCCTGAACACCACCCAACCTGCAAGCCATATAGCCCAATGTCCCGCACCTGTGATGGCATGCACCCACCCACAGTGAACATGCACATGGCCATCACAAACAGGCGGCACCAGCTATGTGCACCACTGCACACACACACTGCCCATGTCCATCACAGCACCAACAAGGCTGGCAAGTGATGTGGAGCGTGCGATGCCAGTTACACAGCTATGTGCCCAGTGCATGCCTGGACCACCAGTGACGATACACAGATGTGCTGTGATACTGCACAGTGATGCATGTCACCTGTGTTGTGCATACATACATGGATACATAGACAGTGTCGGCAGATAAGGGCCTATGTGCCACCAGTCTGGCCATTTGACCTTGTAAGTTCACTCTGTTTTCCTATAAGTCTGTTGCACCTACCCCTGACCTCCAGAATTCCTTTATGGCTATCCGTGCATTCTTAAATCCGTGACCAAGTCAGCCCCCACCACTTCCTCTGGCAGGGTGTTCCACTTGTCCACCACCCGTTCTGTGAAGAAATTCTTTCTCATGTTCCCTCTGAATCGTCCCCCCTCCAACTTCATCCCATGCCCTCTAGTCCTGGAACATCTTTTATGCTTAAAAATAGTGTTTTCCTGCACTCTGTTCCCCCCTGTAAGATACTTGTATGTCCCCATCATATACCCCTCTCCCTCCTCTCCTCCAGGGAGTACATGTTCAGTTCCTCCAACCTGTCTTCATAGGACTTGTGATGCAATCCATGCACCATCCGTGTTGCTCTCCTCTGAACCCTCTACCCAGTCCATGTCCATACGTAGGTATGGTCTCCAGAACTGTACACTGTACTCCAGGTGGGGCCTCACCAGTGTCTTGTATAGTGGAATTATGACCTCCCCTTTCCTGCATGGTTGTGTTGTGCATGGCTGGTGGTCTTGCCCCCCCAGCATGCAATAGCATCCATGAAGTAATGATACTCACACTCCTCCAGCAGCTGGCTCTGCCGCTGCTGCTGCTGGGGCACAACACCCCCCAGCACCGGGGCCCTGGCACGGCCCACGTCACCGTCACCCTGTGTCCTCAGATTCTGGCCTGTGGGAGACATATGTTGAGACAAATATCAGTGTGACTCAAAAGCAGAGTGCCCCCTGCCCCAGTGAGAGTGCCTGCCCACACAGCCATAACCATCCATCGCACAGCTGCACACACTGACACAGCCAACCGTGTCGAGCGGCACCTATGCACAGCCACCCAAGACACACACACCCCTACAGAGAATATAGGTGCATAGATGGTACACTCACCTGGCCTGGGCACTCGCCCGCCTGGCATGCGACCGCAGCGCGACAAAGTTCTGGCTCCCTCGGCGGAGGTCACTGTACTGGTGCCGGCACTGCTCAGCAGACCAGCCCCGTCCAGTGACCTCCACCAGGTCAGTGGCCACTTGCTGCCACAGATGAGTCCTGGCACTGGTGAGGGGCGCCTCACCATACAGGCCATCATAGTGTGGCTCAACTAGGGCCACCAGGTTGGCCACTTCAATCTGGCTCCAAGACACCACCCTCCTCCTAGCCATGGCACCAACTTTACAGCAGGCAATATGGCGCCCCGCTGCGCCGTAACCCCACATGGAGTTGTTGCGCAATAGACCACCACAGGCTCCAATCGCGCTGTTCAAACAGCGCCGTCACTTCACATGGCGCTGTCACCAGACAGCGCAATAGGGACGTACACATGGCATGCCAACAGCGCCAGGGGTCAGAGGGCATACACAAGGTCATGGCAATGACGCAATACGCACAGCGCCATTGGACATATAGGTATCCTGCGCGACTGCCAAGCTGCGCACCGGTGCCACAGTGGACTATCGCGCAGTAGTACCACTGTGCCATATAGTGCCCAGTGCTGTAGCGCCACTGGCACAATGGTGGCCATGGCCTGAATCGCCTATCGCGCTCAGCAGGTCTGCAGCGCGATAGACACATGCGTAAGCTGTCTGGGCATGTGCAATGCGTGTGCACACAGCCACAAACCTGCGCCATTGGCTCAGCCGGACCTTCCGTGATAGCAAGCGCCAAATACGCGATATTCAACCGACATATGCAAATCATTTGATCAGCCATTCCAAGCGCAGTGGCGCGATAGCATGTCATTATAGTTGCGCCACACCTCATTTGCATGTGTTGCGCTATAAAAATGCGACAGTGGGTTGTGCTGGCCAGATTTGGTTACTGCAGGTGAGAGGTGAGTTACATGCTGTGTGATGCTCAGGACAATGCTCATGGGCGGAGGATGATAAAGGCTGAGGGGGCTGAGCATGAAAAGGGCACTTAGAAAGGGACAAAGGGCACCCTTTCTATCAGTATCTGCCATGCGGAGAGGAAACGTGGGGGGCTTCCGCCCCAGACCCAGCAGCTATGCTCATGGGGAAATGCTGTCGACTGCACAGTGACAGGTGTCCACTTCCACCCATACAGATCACCATGACTGACCAGAGCCAAGCTGAGGGTGTGGACGGCGGGCGTAGGAGGAGGCCGAACTTCACTGTGGCAGAGATGGAGGCCCTCTTCCAGGCCTACCTGGAGGATGAGCCACTATTGAGTGGACGGAGGGGCACCCCTCAGGAACGTGCAGCTGCATGGGAGGGGGTAGCTCGGGCCGTCAACCTGCACGGAAGCCACCAGCGCTCCGTGCAGGAATGCAAGAAGAAGATGGGGACTGACGCAGGAGGCTGGAAGGAGACGGTGGCAGCCTTCAGGCGGCACGTGCTGGCACTGGTGGGGGCCCACCAGTGGTGTTGCAGCTGACCCCTACAGAGGAGACACTGGTCGCGGCCATGCAGCCGAGTGCCATTGCGGGCGTACCAGGCGGAGGATTCCAGACAGGTGGAAGCCCATCACTGCACGGTATGACATGGTGGTGTTGTTGGGGGAGGCTGTTGTCCACATGCACTCACATGTACTCTCTTTCTGTTACAGATCCTGTTCGTCTTCAGGAGACGGTGGTGGTGGTGGGTCCAGACAGTGATGCAGACCTGCTGGACGTGGAGGAGGGACCATCCACTCCGCCACCAGCCTGCAGGCACTGCAGCAGCATGCCGCTGGGCCAACAACTCCGGTGTCAGTGATACGGGTGCAGGGTGCACAGCCTGTGTCTCAGCAGTCTGGCATGCAGGTATGCCAGCATGCTGTGCCTATGCGTGTCGCACCTGCACCATTGATGATAGCAGGCCTGCAATGGGCAGTGATAGGTGTGTGTCCCATGGCGGACACATGGCAGGCCAGCACGTGCCCCTGGGCCTTCCTGGTTCACACCTTGTACCAGCATGCTGGCACAGTCCCAGGCTGTGCCTGTCAGCACCGGTGGGGCAGCACTGGTGGCTGTGCAGGTGTCTGGCACTGTTGTCAGCACGGAGGTGGAACAGGTGGACCTGGGGGCTCAGCAGTTGGAGGCGGCAGCACGCAGTCGCACACCAGGTCTGGGGGTACAGTGTCAAGCAGTGGCACATGTCCCCGCCGCTGATCCGCCCATACCTGGTCCTGGCGACGGCGCCACCCTCAAGGGGTGCTGTGCACCAGGACCGTCCACCCCTGGGGTCACGATGCCATTGGGGCACAGTACCCATTGACGCACACCCGCCTGCTGCAGGACTCGTACAGCTGCAGGGGCAGGTTCAAGGTCCGTGGAGGCACTGTCTGTGTCCATGGAGCGGCATACAGGGAGTGTGCTCGGGACCGAGCCGAGCTGGTCCTGTCGCGGACGGATGGACCGCTGCCATTGATAGGCTGACCCGGCAGTGGTCTCGCTCGCGGATGCATTGGCCACACTGTCAGGTGCCCCTGTACCACACAACCCACACAGTGCGCTCTCCACTCCCTGTTCCCGGCGTCATGCGACACCAGGCCTGTCGACGCCAGGTTCTGCTGTGGGCATCCCGAGCACCCCTGGTGCAAGTTTGTTTGGCAGGATGCAGACCCCTGTGCGGGCAAGGTCATGTTCGCGCAGTGGGACCCCTGGTGGTGCAACAGCGCCACCCCATGTGACCCCTGCTCAGCCTGCCAGGGCTGCTGGGCCTGGCGAGACGCCACGCATCCGTGGTGGCCGTGGGACAGTGCTACCTGACTGAGCTGTCTCCAGTGCGGCCCTGTCTGGTGCTGCCCTGTGTGCAATGTGTGTCATGGTGGGCAGTGCACTGCTGGGTGCTCTGCTCACCATGCTGACACACGGACCACCCCACTCTCCCAACTGCTGTCCACAGATGCGTGTGCATGATGATGCCTGCATTGCACTGTACACCAAGGTGCAAGGGTGCCCAGGTCCTGACACACTCGCACTGTGGGTACAGGTGGTGGGGGTGGTCGGTGGTGCTGTGTGTTGGCAATGTCGTTTCCGCAGTGCTGTGCTGTTGCCACGTCGCTGCCTGGTGTGTGTCCATATGAGTGCTCACCCTCTCTGATGGTGTGTTGGTATGCCTGGAACCTTCAACTCCTGACCTTCATGCAGGGTGTGTTCCCTGTGTGCCTGTGGTTTGCATGGACAGTGTTGCCTGCACATGTCCCTTGACTTACCTGTGTTGGGCGTAGTGCTCTTCTGCAATGGTGTCCGGTGCAGCTGGGCCTGCGGGTCAGTCGGGAGGTCCCTCCGTCCTAGGGGGGCTGCTCATCACCAACATCACCGGCGCCACTGGCGTCCCCATCGCTGTCCCCCTCTTGGACCTGTACGGCTATCCCATGGTCTTTGGCCATGTTGTGCAGGATGCAACAGGCCAGGAATATCCCACAGGCCTTTTGGGGGCTGTACTGTAGGGCTCCGCCGGAGGTGTCCAGGCATCGGAAGCATGCCTTGAGCATCCCAAACACCCGCTCTATGATGTTACGTGTTGCGGCATGTGCCTCATTGAAGCATAGCTGCGCTGGGGTCGTGGGGCGCCGGTACGGTGTGAGCAGCCAGGGACGGAGTGGGTATCCGCAGTCACCTGTGTGGAGATAGTGGAGATCAGTGTCATGTCAGGTCCATAGCCCACATCCTTGTGTGCCACTACCATGGCACCTGTGTCATTCCACCCTTGCCCAGAGTTTGCATTCCATTCATGTGTACTCACCCACTAGATGACCCGTGGGGATGTCCCCACTCTCGAATCGATGGCACAGTGCAGACTGGTGCCATATGAAAGGCATCATGTGCTCCACCAGGGTGTGTGGCACAGACATTGATAATCGTCCAGGCATCACACACCACCTGGCAGTTGACACTGGAAAACCCCTTTCGGTTCCGATATGCCTGGCCGTCGGGGCCAGGTGGCGTGCGAATGGCCACAGGGGTGCAGTCTATGGCCCCTAGCACGCCAGGCATAAGTGCTACCCTGTGGAACTCCTGCATGTTTGTTGTATGCTCTGCCGTAGTGCTGGGGAAATGGATGTACTCCGCAGCATGAGGCAGCAGTGCGATGAGGAATTGGGTGAGGATGCGTGACGTGGCCGACTGTGTAATGCCTGTGGTGTCCCCTGTTGGCCTCTGGAAGGTGCCCGTGGCGAGCAGGCACATGCAGGCTGTCACCTTGGTCTCCACGGACAGAGCGTGACTCCGTCGTGGGTGCCTGCATCACATCACTGCTGCAGCTCGCCAGAGCCGTCTCAATATTGCCCTTTTCAGGCGGTGCGGCCCACACTCACCGATGTCTGTGTACAGCTCGCGAGCTGATGCGGGCACGATACCGCCTACTCAGTATACCGGGCCGACGGCCCCTCCGCCACGCCCCCTGCAGCATGGTGTCTCACCTCTCATTATAAGCTTCCATGAGGAAGCTGGCACTGTCCATCTCCCTGGCTTCTGCCCCCCGGCTGCTGTTCCTGTGTTACCCCGCTGCCCCACTGCTGCTTCCACTGCACCGGGCACCCCCACTGCCTCTCTGTCCTCCTGGACCCACTGTCCCTCTCTGCCCTTCCAGCTCCTGTCTCTCTCTCTCTCTGTCTCTCTCCCCCAGTTTGCGGCCTGTTAGGGGTTCTTGGCGCTTCCTTGAGCCTTTTTATTTTGGCATCCGCTACCGCGCACTTCCTCCGGGTTGAGCTACCTTCAAGACCGCGCAGTTTTGAATACGTGATTGCGCACTTATGCATGGACCCG
This sequence comes from Neoceratodus forsteri, assembly GCA_016271365.2. NCBI lineage: Eukaryota > Metazoa > Chordata > Ceratodontiformes > Ceratodontidae > Neoceratodus > Neoceratodus forsteri. The sequence goes on along the minus strand of CM057457.1, from coordinate 386,422,826 downwards.
CCTTCGTTGCGCATGCCTTCATTTCCATTGTGCTGTTGCTCAGCATGTTTTTGGTGGCGTAACTGGCCCCTTCTGAATATCGCAGAATGGCGCAATTTTGGAGTTGCGCATGCGCAACCCTGTTGAGCATGGCGCAACCCTTTTGAATATCTGGGCCAGGATGTCTAGCTGGATTACATTATGATCACTACTGCCCAGTAGTGGAAATAGCTTGGGGCCTGAGATACTTAGTTGTGCATTTAGAAATACTAGATCTAATATATTATTTTTCTTAGTGCCTTCATGCACCACTTGATCTAAATTTACTTGGGTTATTATTTCAATAAAACTTTTTTTCAGAGAGTTTACCCCAGTTAAACTATTCCAAGCAATAGCTGGGAAATTAAAATCACCCAGAAGTATGTCTCCATCTGTAACTTTATGCTCAATTTCATCTAGGAAAGTGTGCGTATCCTCTGTTGTCAAGTTAAGTGATCAGTAGCCTAGACCAAAGACTCAAAATTCAGCAGAAATATTTGGGATTTTAACCCAGATTATTTCATTTTGACTGGTTGCATTATCATCTTGTGCAAGTTCAATGGGTTGAAGTTCTTCTTTTATGTAAAAGGCCACACCACCGGCCTTCTAATGAATCCTCTCCTTACTAATCAAGGTATATCCAGGAATAGTAACTCCCCATTCTTGTTCAGAGAACCAAGTTTCTGTGATTCCACAGACATCAATATTATTATCATGCAGTAATATACAGTGTCAGTACTGGGATATTAACCCAAGTGCCAGATGTGGGAACTGAACCCACAGCCCTCTGATTTCCTGGCCTCAGAGGCGAGTGTGCTACCTACTAAGCCACTGACACTGTTTTACATGTATATGGTGTCTCTCTCGGTTAGAGTCTCCAAATGTTCAGGGATTTAGAAACATAAAATCTTTTGGCAAATAAGGACCATACGCCCCATCTAGTCTGCCCATTTCCCTACTCACTGCTGCAGCCCCAGCTCCTTTTTGATCTGCGGCTCTCTTGATTTGCACATCTCCATTGTACTATGAAGTCTAGCACATGCACTCTTCAACCTCCATATTGTTTTCACCCCTACCACTTCTGTTGGAGGGCTGTTCCATGGCTCCTCCACCCTTTCAGTGAAAAAGTGCTTCCTAACATCACCCCTGAGCCTTCCACCCTTCACACTCATATCATAGCCCCTTGTTCTCATGCAAAGTTTTTCTCTGAAATATGCTTTCTACCTCTACCTGTACCCTGTGTATTCCCTTAAGGACTTTAAAGTCTCCATCATATCCCCCTCTCCCTTCTCTCCTCTAGTGAATAGATATTAAGTTCCTTAAGACTTTCATTGTTCAGTTTCTGGTGCAGTTTATGTGCTATCTTTGCTGTCCTTCTCAGGACTTCCTCTGTTTGGCAATGTCCTTCCAGAGATGTGGTCTCCAGAACTGGACACAGTACTCCAGTTGAGGCCTCACCGGTGATCTCTACAGTGGCATCACCACCTCTTTCCTTCTGCTTGTTACCCCCCTCCCTATACACGTCAACATTCTGTTTGCTCACTCCACCACCTTTTCACACTGTTAGGTCACCTTCAGGTTGTCAGATATGATATCCCCAGGTTGCTCTCCAGACTTGTGGTGGCAAAAATGTCCCCACCCATCTTGTACTCCTCCTTTGGATTCCTGTGACCCAGGTGCAAGATCTTGCACTTTTTAGCATTGAAACTCCACTGCCAGCCACTCAACCACTCCTCTAATAGGCTTAGGTCCTTTCTCATTTTTTCCACCCCGTCCAGTGTGTCCACTCTGTTGCAGATCTTGGTGTCATCTGAGAAGAGGTACACCTTTCCCTTCAAACACTCTGCATTGTTGTTAATGAAGACACTGAATAGGACTGGAACCAGCACTGATCCCCGTGGCACCCCACTGGTCACCTCCCTCTTCTCAAATTTCATGCCATTTACCAACACTCTCTGAGTCCTGTCTCTTAGCCAGTTCCCAACCCACTTTACTACTGTAGGACTCACTCCTAGGCATCCCAATTTATTTAGCAATCCCCTGTGCAGGATGATGTAAGGCGGCTTGCTGAAATCAAGGTAGGCCACATCCACCACCCCTCCCTAATGTACCACCCTGGTTACCCAGTCAAAGAAATCTATAAAATTCATCTGGCAGAACCTTCCTCCTGAGAATAAATGTTGCCTTGGATCCTGTACCCTGCTATCCTCCAGAAACTTCACAATCCTCTCAACACAGAAACACAGAATTTGCCAGCAGATAAGGGCTGCTTGACCCAACTAGTCTGCCAATTTCCCTACCAACGGACAAGCTGGAGATCCTAGTTAACCAATAGACTACTTCTTCCTAACTCCCACTAGAATTGCCTTAGGTCTGTCCCATGTATTCTTGAATTCCCCGACTGTTTTTGACTCTAAGACCTCCTCCAGAAGGCCATTCCATAATCCATAACTCTCACTGTGAAAAAAATACTTCCTCACATTACCTCTGAGCCATTCCCTCCATCTTCAAATTATGCCCCCTTGTTCTTGCACATCTCTTTTTCTGAATGATGCTATCCTCTTGGACTTCATTGACTTCCTTGAGGTACTTGAAAGTTTCTATCATGTCCCACCTCTCTCTCTCCTCTCCTCAAGGGTGTACATATTAATCACCTTTGGTCTTTCTTCATATGGCTGTTGGTGCAGATCCTGCACCATTTTGGTTGCTCCCCTCTAGACAGCCTCCATCCTGTCTATGTCCTTGCAGAGATGGAGTCCCCAGAACTGCACGCAGTACTCCAGATGGGGTCCCACCAACTGTCTGCACAGAGGAATAACAACTTCCTGTTTTCTACTGTTGATGCCTCTCCCTATGCATCCCAGTATCCCCCAGCTCTCCTTACTGCCTTCTCACATTACTTGCCCACTTTTAGGTCATCTGCTATACCTAGCCCCAGGTCCCTTTCCATTTTGTTGTTACTATCTCACTCTCCATTGTGAACTCTTCCCCTGGGTTTTTGTTTCCCAGGTGCATTATTTTGCACTTCTTTGCATTGAATCTAAGCTGCCATACATGTGACCATTCCTCCAACCTTGCCAAGTCCCTTCTTATTCTTTCCACCCCACCTTGTGTATCAACCCTGTTGCAGATCTTTTTGTCGACTGCAAAGAGGCATACTTTTTCTTCCAATCCCTCTGCAATGTTACTTATAAAGACATTAAAGAGGACCAGTCCTAGTACTGAACCCTGTGGTACCCTACTAGTCACCCCCCCTTTCTTCAGAGTGGACTCCGTTTACTATTACCCTCTGTGTCCTGTTGTCCAGCCAATGTTTTAGCCAGGCTACCACCTTGGGACCCACTCCAAGGCTGACTAACTTGTATATTAATCTTTTATGTGGGACTGTGTCAAATGCCTTGCTAAAGTCTAGGTAGGCTATGTTCACAGCCCCTCCCTGGTCTACTACTTTCGTCACCCAGTCAAAGAGATCAATTAGATTCATCTGACATGACCTTCTACTGTGAATCCATGCTGCCTTAGGTCCCGTGACGCACTGGCCTCTAGGTACTCAACAGTTATTTCCTTCAGAAATGATTCCATCATTTTCCTTACCACTGAGGTCAAACTATCTGGTCTGTTGTTTTCTGCCTCTGCCCTGCTCCCACTTTTGTGAAGTGCAATCACATCCCTCCCTCTAGTCCTCAGATATCACCCCATCATCCCATGATTTGTTAAAGAAGGTAGTCAGTGGTGTCTCTAGTTCTACCCTTAGTTCTTTTAGAATTCTGGGGTGAATCACATCAGGCTCCATTGCTTTGTCCACCTTCAGTTTTAAGAGTTATTTCATAACCCTTTCTTCTGTGAATGGACTGGTATCGATCTCCTCTATCCAGAGTGTTTCTCTTGTTTGGTTTATGTACCTCCCCCTCCTCTTCTTTTGTGAATACTGAGCATAAATACTCATTCAGTATCCCTGCTTTTTCACTGTTGCCCTCTGTCCACATTCCCTCCCCTTTATTAAGCCTCAGTATCCCTCCCTTGGTCTTTCTTCACTCCGTAATATACCTATAAAAGGGTTTATCTCCCTTCTTAACAAAGTTGGCCATCTTTTCCTCAGTTTGTGCCTTTGCTATTTTGACTGCCTTCTCTGCCTCCTTCTGCTTTAACTGATATAGTTCTCTATCCTGCTTCTTCTGTGTTTCCTTATATTTCCTGAATACTATCCTTTTTACTTTAAGCTTCGCTGCCACCTCTTTTAAGAACCATAGTGGCTTTTTCCTTTATTTTGTTTTGTTGGTTTGCTTTAAACAAAGGTTTGTTGACTCTGTGAGGGCAGTTTTGATTTTCCCCATTGTTCCTCCACCTCTCCTTTCTGCCTATTTGCTAGTGCTTTTCTGAGGCACTCTTCCATATTGCCAAAGTCAGCCTTCCTAAAGTCCAATGCTTTTGCTTTTGTATGGCTTGACTGTACAGCTGTTTATTGTGAACCATACTGTTTGGTGGTCACTTGTTCCCAGATGACTACCCACTTCTAAATTTGAGATCCTCTCTCCATCCCCATTTGAAAGTACCAGGTCTAAGATTGCTCCCTCCTAACACTAGCTGTCCAAGGCATGCCTCCTGTAGGGCATCAAGAATGACCTACTCTTGGATGTGACTGCAGTAAAGGTGCTCCAGTTAACATTTGGCATATTCAGGTTCCCCCATCACCTCCAGAGTGTGCAAACTCATGGAAATGAAACTAAAGGAAAGACTGGTGTTGTACCTGGAGGACAATGGCCTCCAGGTTGTAAGTCAGCATGGGTTTGTTTCAGGGAAGTCTTGTCAAACCAACCTCATACAATAGTATGACTGGGTGACAGTTGAGCTGGATAAGGGTCATGCAGTGGATGTTCTTTACATGGACTTCAGCAAGGCCTTTGATTCAGTGCCTCAAGGGCGGCTTGGGGAGAAGCTAACTGGTGTAGGGGTAGGGGCAAAAATTATGAACTGGATTACAAGCTGGCTGAGTGGCAGGCTGCAACGGGTGGTGGTGAGAGGGGAGCTCTCAACTCCAAGGCCCGGTGATGAGTGGGGTGCCACAGGACTCTGTGACGGGGCCAGTATTGTTTGGGCTGTTCATATCAGACATTGCACATGGGGTGGCAAGCCAGGTAAGTCTGTTCACTGACGACACCAAAATTGGAGCACTGGTGGATGGAAAGGAGGGATGGAAGCAGCTGCAGGGGGACCTATGCAAGCTAGAGAAGTGGTCAGAGACATGGCAGCTGGAGTTCAGTGCAAAGAAGTGTAAGGTTATGCACTTTAGGGTGAAGAACCCAAGGAGAGAATACTGGCTGCAAAAATGAACAAAATGCTGAGGTGCATAGTGAGGGTTTTTTCATCCGGGCAAAGAAAGGAGATCTTGCCCCTCTACAGGTTACTGGTAAGTCTGCACTTAGAGTATTGTGTGCAGTTTTGGAGGCCATACCTAAAGCATGATATCAGGCTACTGGAGGGGGTACAGAGGATGGCAACAAAGATGATATGTGGAATGGAGGGGAGAGACTATGACAGACAGCTGGGAGACTTGAATATGTACACCCTGGAGGATAGAAGGGACAAGGGGCACATGACAGAGACATTCAAGTAGCTGAGGGGAATCAATAAGGATGGGGCAGATGGGATCTTTAAGTTAAGGAGGGGGAGGGTCACTGTGGGCACGGGCTAAGAATAAAGGGGGGAAGATTTAGGATGGAAATGAGGAGACACTATTTCACAGAGAGGGTGGCAGTAATGGAATGCCCTACCAGAATGGGTGGTATCATGCAAATCTGTGAACAGCTTCAAAAGGGCAAGGAACAGGAGAGAGTGAGGGTAGAAGAGGTGGGGGTGGCATTGGGATGACAAAGGGGAGGGGGTGGGGCAGCTGCAAACTAGGGGTGTTGGCTGCACACTTGAGCAGACTTAGACCAGGTGGTCTGTTTGGCATATTCATATGTTCGTAATATCTCAAGTAAAATCTCCACTAGTTTCCTCACTACTGAAGAAAGACTTACAAGCCTTTAATTGTCTGCTCCCATTGTTGCAGAGAGGAACCAAATTTTGCTCTCCTCCAGTCCTCAGGTACTGTACCTCCCCAGTCTCAAGTGATGCATTGAAAAGGGCAGCTAGTGGTACTACCAGCACTTCTCCTGACTTCTTTTAGTACTGTAATTGCCTACCCCAGCACCTGTACTTACTTTACTGCCCCACCTGCAACTTCACCTGGCCCTGTCCCATCTTCTTCCCTGTTCCCCCCTCCCTCTCACATACCACCTCACTGAGTTTTCATCCCACCCCACTTACCAGTTCCTCACCTTTGCACCACACACCCACCCGCCACCAACCCCCCATGACAAAGTGACCACGAGCCTGAGGTTACTGCCATACTTTTACACCCCCACTTCCTCTATCTATTCCCCCTTTCCTCTAATTAAGGCCTACTGTGCTGCTTAATAACCATCTCCACCTATACAAATTATTTGTAATCTCCAAGTACTAGTACAGTAACCGTAATGATTGTTCTACTCATTGTGATTTGTTTCCCTATAGCTCCTTCTGTGTTTTCCTGTTCTAATAGTGTACTGTGAATTTTTTTCCTTTTTGCCTGACATGGAACCTTTGTAAATGAGCTTGAAGCTCAAAGGTTGTAATCCTAGAGTTCAGTAAACAAATAAACTCTCGGGTGGATCTCATCTGGCCCCATTGTCTTATCTGCTTTTATTTTCCTCGACTTTTTGGACTGTTTCCACCATGAATGGAATGATGTCTACCTCCCTCCCCTGAATACCCCCCTTAATGAGTCTTGGTCCCTCACCCTCCCTTGGTAAATACTGAGCAAAGTTTCTTGTACAGTATCTCAACTGTTTCTAGTCCATCCTCCACCCATTCTCCTCCTTCCTTCTTCAACCTAACAATCCCATGTCTTGTCTTTTACCTGTCACTAATGTATCTGAAAAAGGTCTCACTTTTGTTAGTAGCCTGGGCTATACCTTCTTCTATTTGTGCTTTAGCCCTTCTAATTATTTTCCCAGATCTCCTCTACTTCTCCAGATATTTATACTTGGTATGTATACTTGGTATAGAACAGTAGAAGACCATTGGTCCATATAAACTGTTCCCCACCTCAATGGGTACACATCAACCTGTTCCCCAAGAGATATTTATCAATATTTACCTTAAATTCCTTTAAAGTTTTACTATCCACCACTTCTGCAGGCAAAACATTCCACACGCTCCCTGCTCTATTTACAAATGAATAGTATATACCATTTTTTGTAACAGTTTTCAATTTAATCTGCTTTTCATGACTTCTCAACCCTTTTGGCTTCTCCTGCATCTTCACCCCATTTCATTTGTCAGTTCATTGTCATTTATTATTCTAAACATCATCATTAAATCTTCTCTTTCCCTTCTTTGTTCCAATGTAAATATTCCTGTCCTTTTTAATCTTTCACTATATTCATATCTATTTAAATTTCCAATCATTTTAGTATGTTTCTCTGCACTCCTTCTCTCCCTATCTCTTTCTTGTATGGACTCCATAATTGGGACCCAAAGACCAAATACAGGCTAACATATGACCTATATATTGGTACCAACATCTCACTGATTTATTCATGAAGCTATGTTTTATGCTTCTCACCATGTTATTTTCTTTTTTGTATGGCCACCATCTGTTGTTTATTATATTTCAGTTCTCTGTCAATTATTATCCCACAATCTCTTTCCTCCTCAACTTCCTTTAATTCTTTTCCATCTAATATATACCTATTTCCCCCATTCCCCTTTCCTAGGTACATTACTCCTGATTTCTCTAAACTAAATGTCATCTTTCTAGTCCATACTTCTATTTTTTGTAAATCCCTTTTTAGCCTTTTCTGCTACTCTGTTGCTCTTACTGGCCCTTCTACCTTAATATCATCTGCAAAGTTTACTACTTGATTAGTAACCCCCCTGATGTAAGTCACTAATATATAGAGAAAACAATACTGGCCCCAACATGGATCCCTGAGGGACCCCACTTTTCACTTTAATGGACCTAGATAGTTCACTTGTTATTCTTACTTTTTGAGTCGTATCACTCAACTAATTCCTAATCCATAGTACAATTTGACTATCCAATCCCATTCTATTTAATTTCTCAATCAAATTGTCATGGAGCACCTTATCGAACTCTTTTTGAAAATCTAAAAATATTATGGTCCCAATTCTCAAACACTGTACCAAGATGCAAGGTGCATGTGCCAAGCAGCAGGACACAAGCAGTAAGCTGCGCCAAGATGCAAGCAAAATGGGATTCACAAACACACCATGCATGAATGCAAAGACCCAGTGCATCAAGCGCCCCATGTGCCAGCACAGCAGCAGAAGGCAGCTAGCACCATGATGCATGGTGCGTTGCGACAGGGGTAAGATATGCAGGACGCAGGAGTGCAGTTCACAAAGGTGCACCAAACAGCAGATTTCAAACACCTGCTACACCACACATAGCTGATCTAAGGGGACTTAGAAAAAGGAAGGAAAGAGGCAGAGTAGTGATAAAGGACTGAGACACAGGACTGCAGCAGGACAGAGACAGATGACTGCCAGGAGGATGTTAGCACCACAGGCCCTACTGGGCATACAGCTGGCCAGGCAATGCCATAGGTGACGTGCCCGCCATGCTGCACAAAAGGGTGGTGCTACACAGCAGGTGCACAGACAGCAACAACCCAGACACCGGAGGCATGCCATTCATTTGTACCAGCCATGCACCGCCCACACGGACCTGACTGAGGACCAGTGCATCGCACAATATTGACTTGGCAAAGCAGCCATAGCAGAGCTATGCCAGGAACTTAATGCTGACCTGAGATGCAGGACCCAGAGAGGCCATGCCATACTAAAAGATGTGAAGGTATGTGCAGCCCTACATCACCTCTGGCATTGCCTGGCCAGCTGTATGCCCAGTAGGGCCTGTGGTGCAACATTCTCCTGGCAGTCATCTGTCTCTGTCCTGCTACAGTCCTGTGTCTCAGTCCTGTATCACTACCTTGCCCCTTCCCTTCCTTTTTTAATGTCCCCTTAAATCAGCTCTGTGTGGCATAGCAGGTGTTTGAAATCTGATGTTTGGTGCACCTTTGTCAACTGCACTCCTGCATCCTGCATGTCTTTCCCCTGCTGCAACATACTATGCATCATGGTGCTAGCTGCCTTCTGGTGTTGTGATGGCACATGGGATGATGGCCAGTGGTGGATTCCAGACACTGAGTGGTGACATCATGGGCATCTCACAGCACTCCATATCATGGTGCTTGAGGGCAGCCATGGATGCTCTTGTACACAGGTCACACTAATACATCCACTTACCCACAGATGCCCAGGAGCAACTGCCAGCCAAGCAGGGATTCTACAGCACAGCAGGATTCCCACATGTGCTTGGTGCAGTAGACTGCACACACATCACCATAAGGGCATCACTGGATGAACCAGAAACCCATGTCCACTGGAAGGGCTTCCATTCCATGAATGTACAGGTCATCTGTAACAGCAGGTGCAAGATTCTCGATGTTGTGGCACAGTATCCAGGGTACACACAAGATGCGTACATCTACAGGAACTATGGAGTGTGTGAGGCCTTCTAGAGTGGGACACTCACAGACAGCTGGCTGATTGGTAAGGCACACACAGACACATGCAGCATGGGTGGGCATGGGATGTATGTGGGTACAACACTAACCTACACCTCCCTCCCTCCTCACAGGTGACAGTGGATACCCACAACAGCCCTGGCTGATGACACCAGTGAGGCATCCACAGAGTGTGGCAGAGCAATGTACAATGATGCCCACACAGCAACATGCAGTGTGATAGAGCGCACATTTGGCATCCTCAAGAAGAGGCCTTAACAGATCAGGGGGGTGCACTGCAGTATACACCAATAATGGCATGCAAACTGTTCATAGCATGTTGTGTGCTGCACAACAAGGCACACCACTGGCAGAGGATAAAGAGGCACCCAGCAAGGATGGTGACACTGCAGCGAGAGAGAGGAGGAGGCAGCAGGGCCTGCCTATGACTGGCGACTGCAAGGCCAGGCACAACAGACATTAGCTGGACAATGAATGCAAGTGCAGATCATTGTGTCACACTTCAGATGAGCACACAACAGCATACGCAGTGTGCATGGCCACAGGTATGCCAACACCACCATGCCATGTGCTGGCTATGGACCACAGCCATGAGACCATGGGAAGACCACATGCATGCAGCAATGACACACACAACAGACACACTGGGCAGCAGTGCCACAGCATTGTGGGGAACAACAATGCAGTGCTAGGAACCTAGAGACCACCGTGGAGAGCACACACAGCAGATGGACTGGAAAGGCTGTGATGAGATGGAGATGTCGCTGCCTGGGCCACCAAGCAGGCAGTGGCAGCACAGTATACACAGACGTGCCCATTGCCTGTGTGCCGCCCCAGATGGTGCAATGCACAGTGACACGGACAGCAGCATGGGTGTCTGGGAGTCCATTGCTAGCAGGGGCAACATGTGCATGAGCAGTGTGATGTAGGGATGTGTGGGGTCCCATGCACAGCAGCCACAGCACTAGGCAGCATAGACTGCAGGTGATGGGAATGGAACCATGGTCATGTGGCAAACAGTACACTAGTGCTGGTGCCAACATGCAATGTCAGTGTGCAGTGGGCACCAAAGGTAGGTGCAACGGGGATATGGAGGACAGTGTGGGTGGGAGGCTGCACACACCATGCAGCACAGTTACAGGTGTTACACATGGGTGGGTGCAGTGCACCTGAGGCTGCAGGACATGGATGTGTCATGGCACATTCATAGGGCATGCCATGAGGACTGGCACAGTGCCACTGGAGGCATGCCTCCCCAAGCACAGCCATGGTACCCTGCACAAGCACAGTGTGCGGTGATGTGGGGGATGGTGACTAATGCACCGCAAGTTGTGCTGTGCATCAACAATGGGTGGACAAATGTCACACTGTGCGACAGCCACAGCAATGCTACTTGTGTACAGAGTTATCCCATATGCAACGTACAGTGTGTTGCATGCTGTGTGCCGATGCATGCTGCGTAGCATGTGGGTCACAGTATGTAACTTTTGGGGAAAGCAGGGAACACATGGAGCTGAGCCACCAGCACATTCAGAGCTTCAGTAGCACATGCTAGGCTGCACAGAACAGTGTAGCACAGGACACACCTCCAAATACACTGCAGAGGGAGGCAAGTGAGTAAAGCAGTCTCAAGGACAAACAGCAGGTGGCAGTCCCAGTTGCAATGGCATGTTGGAGCAGGGCACTTAACTTCATCGAAGATGGGACAGTGCTTCTCATCAGTCTGGCTGAGCAGTGAAGCAGGGTGCTGTTACCACAGGGGGCACAGAAGTCCAGCCCAGCAGACAGGGAGAGGGTGTGGTCCACCATAGGCAGTAGGCTCCAGGTGATGTCTGAAATCAGGAGAACCATGTGGAAGGTCAGACACTGATGGAATGACCTGGAATGGTGGGAGGGGTGGCTCCTTGCCCACCTGAGGAGGATGACATGAGAGGCAGATGTCCAGATGCATGGAGGATGGCCACACCGGTCAGGTATGTGTCACCAGTAACATGTCTGACACACAGCACATTACAGTAACCTCAACTGCACAGATGGGTACTGATGATGTCACATACCATTATGTCCCCACAGGAGAAGGCAGTGACACCGAAGGCCAGGGCAGGCCCAGGGAACCTGGATTGGACGGACACAGCAGAGGACCCCACAGAGAGCAACATCGACAAGGTAGGTGAGCAGCAGTCATGACATGTATGCTGCTGTGTAGGCTACTGTGTGAGGACCAGCAGGCAGGAGGGATACAAACACACACACACACACACACAGGCAGGACCAGCACAGGTGGCCATGGCTGGTGGTTGTAGTGGAGGCACATGCACCATGGACACGTGTGGGTGTGTGCCCCACACATGGTTGGTGCATGTCACAGCCCATGCAACACGACATGGCATGTTGGTGGCCTGCCAGGCTTGCATTGGTGGTTTGGGCAACATGCAGTGGGGCAGTGCATGGGTGTGTGGTGCACTCACAGGCTGTCACATTGTTTTCCAGGTGCCCATGGTGGTGTGAGGAGTGAGCAGCAGGGCCAGGATGCACAGTGGTGTACCCTGGAGTGGGTGATGTGATGCCTGAAGCAGGAGATGCTGGCGTACACAGCCAGGACCGGATGATGGCCCAGGGCAGGCAACAGGTGGCACCACAGCAGGGTGTGGTGGATGCAGCAGATGAGGAGGATATGGGGAGGCAGAGGAGGATGTCGGCTGACTGACAGAAGAGTCGCCAGCATGCAGGGCCAGGTGACAGTGCTGTGGGACTGCCTGTGGCAGGTGACCACGGCCGTCATGGCAACTGGAAGGGACACCTGTGGCACAGCTGGCTGGGTGGGTGCTGACCTGACTGGGGATGGGGATGCCCCAATGCATGGCGGTGGTGATGCAACCCTGAACATGGTCCAGGGCAGCCTGGGATTGAAAGGGACACGTTGCCAGACAGGGACACGAGGAGTGATGATGACATGCAGCCCCAGCTGCACACCCTCTCTGTGACTTTGCCAGGGTCTTGGCCTGTGAATCAGGCCCATGGCAAGGCTGCTGACTGACCTACATGATGCAGTGCAAGCAAGCCCTGCTCGACTACCTGGACCAGACTGATGGACAATGAGTGGCAGGCATGTGAGTGCAACATTATCCTGGCCCCAGTCATGCAATAGCAAACATGCCATGGACAGGGCTCATTGGGTAGTATGGACATAGATCACTGGGACATCAGGGACACTGTAGCTGTGCATGCAATGCAGTTAACTGCATAACTGTTGTAAGCCTATTGCTGTGTGTGGAGCTGTGCCCATTGCATTGTGTACCTCTTGGATCACCCTAACTGTAGATGTTGTGTGTTGCTTATGTGTTCCCAATACATTGTTGTTCCACATGCAAGCTGTGTCTGTGTGTCATTCTGTACTGTGCATGCTCATCACCTGTCTATGCTGTATACTGGTCGGTGCCACCCAATGTGTGGGTACCAGCCCACAGGACCTATGCAGGGCACCATGTGGATGACATGGACCGCTGTCCAGCAACATGTGGACTGCACCACATTGTGCCTCAGGTTGTGTTGGTGTGACATGCTGCGCACAGTGTTAGGACACTATCCCTGTGGGCCTGTGCCACTCAGTGTAGGGGTCCTCTTAGTTCCACAGTGGCATGCCACAGTGAGTAAGCCAAACCATCAATCGACAAGGTAGGACCCCACGGTTTGGGCCTGCATGTGTCTTTACCAGATATGTGGGACTGGGTGGTGTGTCATGGTGTGTGGCATACCACAGGGCCCACCCAGTGGACTGCAGTGTGCAGCTCTGTATGGCTGCCATGGTGGTATGCCCCATGACGGGTACTGTGTGTGAGTGTTGGTGCTGGGTGGTATGTGGAGCCCCTTGTGTGGTGGGGAGGCAACAGTCCTACATAGGCCATGCACCTGGGTGTGGGATCATGCATGGCAAAATGGACAGGTATGGTGCCATGTTTGCCATGGGCCATGCCTGTGCTGGTGCTCCACGCCATGGTGTGTGCACCCACTGTTCCCACTGGTCACATGGGGGGCTCATCTGGTTGGCAGTGGTTGGTGGTGCACAGGTGTAGGTGTGCAGTGTGAGCAGTCTGTGGTATGCCATGGTGTACACACCTGGGTGCATGCAACTGCTCCCAGTGCTGGCTTTGGGGGCTGTGCAGGTGTCCAGTATGTGCCATCATGGATGGCAGTGTGCCTATCACTAGCATGTGGGCGGGGGTGCTACTGTCTGGGGATGCAGGCTTGTGTGTGTGTCCCATGCTGCAATGCCATAGTGGGGTGCACCATGGCCATGGGCACTATACAGAGGATATGGGGTACATGTGCATGCAGCACAGGTATGCATGGCACATGCACCTGCACATCCATGTGTGGTGTGTGTTGTGTTGGGGTCCCTGCCCATGGACTGGTGTGTACACCGGACCATTGCATTGTGGTGGCCAGCATCGTTGGATGCCCCCCATCTGATGCGTATGCCCAGCATGTTGCATGCATCCTACCAGTGTGTGTGTGTGTATGTGTGTGTGTGCTGGCCTCCCCTTCCAGCCTACAGTGTCCGGTGGCTCAGTCTGCACAGTGCATGGTGGCTGTACCACCGTGCTGCTGCTCCATGTAGCATCCTGCAGTGTGGCACGCCCTGTCTACACCTCTGCCACAGGCAGCACTGTGTGCACCTTGTGCCTCTGTGACCGACGTCATGTCACTGGGGGTATCTGTTGTGCTGCAGCAGTCCATGTCATATTGCAGCTGTTGTCCTCCCTACATCCGGTCCTGTTGCCAATTGCTGCCATCTGTGCAACGGGTGGTGCTGCTGCTGGTGCTCCTTGCCCGGCCATCCACCCCTTACAGGCCAATCTACCTGCCATTGGGTGAGCCCTGTTGCAGCCTCGGGATCGGGCTGTCATGTGTTGTCCCAGCCTCCATGCAGCACTGGGTGTTGGCATGGCCATGATGTTGGCTATCACTGTACTGCTCTGTGTCTGTCCAGACTGCTCCACATCACTGACAGGTGGGTGGATGTCCTTCCCCGTGTGCCCGTCATGTTCCAGTACCCCATGTGCCTGTGCAAACCCTCAGCTGTGTTACTGGGTGTTTCGCTGCGGTTGTCTTCCATGCCCTATGCGACTGTGGCCCCCTGCAGTGTGTGCCCTACTGTGCCATGGCCATCTTCCACACCAGCACTGATGCATGGCTCCAGCCCATCCCTGCTGTCTGCTGGGCCCACTTGTCTGTCTTCAGAGGCACTTGCATCCATTTGCTGTTTCCCATTGTCTGTGTGTGTGTGTGCCTGCCATGTCACCCACAGCCCTATCCTCAGGCATGGCTGTGCATGTCACATGCTGTGTGAGCACTGTGTCCCATAGGCATCAACGGCTGCCCTATGCCCTGTGCGCCCTTTTGGCACTATCCCACATACTGTATGCTGGCTGTGTTCCCCATGCTGTGGTGGCTGTCTACTGCCCCTCTGTTGTGCCACCACACATTGCAGTCCAGACATACCTGTGGGACCGGTGCCACACTGGCTGCCTGTTGTTGCATGCATCTTGCACTCTCCTGCAGTGCAGTTGCCATTGCCGTTGTTGCCTCTGTCTGGGAGATATGCTGCCCCATGTTGTGTTCCATGATCAAGGTCTGCCGTTCTATGGCGTCCGTTTGGTGTATGACACACAGCCATATGTCCTGTAGTAACCTTGTTGCCTGTGTTGTTTGGCATGCCCCTTCCTGGATCCTATGTATGATGGCTGCGTGGATGTCTGCCACTGTCAGCTGCAGCTGTTCCATGTGTGCAACCGTGGCAGTGGTGTGTTCTCATATGCTTTCTTGTATCCCTGCCAGCTCATACTGTGCTGCCTCCTGGGTGAGCAGGACATCCTGGCAGTATCGTGACAGGTCTTCCCCAAGGTCATCCACCAGTGGCAGTGGTGTTGCACCATGTTCGCCTGTCCCACCTGCACCTCCATGGTCTGGTGTGGCAGTGCTGTGTGCCTGGCTGTCACGGGCTACAGTGGTGGGTGCATTGTCCACCTGTCCCACCACAGGGCCATCCCCTCCGTCCCCCTTCTGCTATGTGTCTACCATGGTCTGTTGCTGGTCTGTAGTTCTGGCCACAGGTGTGCTTTGCCCAATGGTCCTGCTGCTGTTGAACGGCATGGCATCGCTGTTGGTATCACTTCCCTCTTGGTCATCTGCCTCACTATCTGTCACCCTCCTGTGGGCCTGGCTCACTGTGCTGTCACTGGTGGATGTCTGTTGTTGTTCCTCATCACTGCTGCTGTAATTGCTGTGCTCTGCCACTTCACTGTAACTGTGGGTCACAGCATGGCATTGTGGTGGTGCTGCCTGACTGGCTGTGGCATGTTGTTTGGTCACTGTGGTCCAGGCACCTGCTGGGTATACAGATGGATGTGTACAGTGCATTACCTCTGGTGCCCACGTGCCAGTATGTGTCCAGTGCCATGGTGCATGTCCAGCCTGTGGCACCTGGTGGAGGGGTCACCTACGGCATCTCCTGCTTCGGCATGGGCGTCCAGGCCACACTATGTGCCTCTGCGCCTGACCCCTGGGTCTCTGCCCATTGTGGGTCCCTGGTGCCCCTGTGGTGCATTGGCCTCCATTGGTAGTGCCACATCAGCTGTCTACACAGTGCTGCCACCCACCACATGCATGCCTGGTACTTACCTTGTGCATGTTGTTGCTGATACAGGTCTAGCTCTCTGTCATCCTGTATGCTGCGCATGCTGATCTGTGCCACTACATGTTCCTCATGTCTGCTGAGGGCTGCGGTTGTGTGGGTCCTCCTCCCATTGCCATTATGCAGCACCTGTTGTGGGCTGCCTTCTCCTTGGCATGGCACTTGATGTCACAATGCCGCTTCTGCAGCTCCCTCACACTACACTTGCTTGGTGCCACTGCGTTCACTAGTTTGATTACTTTGTCCCATGCCTCCTGCCACTGCATCCGTACCTTCTGGTCCCCTCCCTGGGACAGTAGCAGGTCTACCTGTTGAGTGTCACACACAGGTCTGGGCCTTGCACCATTACCCATCATGCTCTTGTCCTCCTGCCACATGTCACACCTACCTGGGCCTCTATTGCATCCAGGAGAATGTCTGTCTCCTGATCCGTGAAGTTCTTTTTCCTGGCGTGCCCAGTCTTTTTCCTCCATTTCCCTGGGGTTGGCTGCCCCTCTCTTCTTGCTGCACCCTCCGTGGTTTGACCATTCCTCCACCCCTTGTGTTTAGACACTGCCTACACCTTACATTTTGCCTACGCTATTTATTTGATGCACTGTGCATTCTTACGCCATGTGCGCTGCATCAGGTGCATGGTGCGTTCCTTACAGAACAGGGTGCGTTGCTGATGATGCAGGGGGCTTTGATGCAGGGTGCGTCCAACGCACCTTGCACTGCTCTAAGGTCATCTTTGAGAATCGAGCCCTATATCAATAGGTGTATTATTAATTCCTGTTTAATGTTTTCATAGAAGCATAAATGATTTGTACTGCGTGCTCTATTTTTTTTAAAATCCATGCTATTTTTTATCCATATAACCCAATAAGTTCAAACTTTCCACTATTTTTAATTTCAGTATACTCTCAGTGACTTTTACCAGGATTGCAGTCAGGCTTACTGGCCTATAATTTGTCACTACTGATCTCTTTCCCTTTTTAAATAAGGGTACAACAAAAGCCTGCCTCCAATCTTCAGGCACTTCTCCTGTTCAAAGGACTCATTAAATATCCATACCAAGGCATCTGATATTAATGGTAGCACCTCTTTAATATATCTTGGATGCAACAAATCAGGCCCAGCAGATTTGTGTACCTTTATCATATTTATTATTCTTTCCACTCCTTCCTTTGTAGTTACTATTTCTAGGCTGTTGATTTTTATTTACTTTCACGTTCTTTACATCTTTCCCTCCCTCAAAGACTGATACAAAAAATTAATTTAATACATTAACCATCTCACCAGAATCCTTAATTTCCCTACCATCAATGTTTAATGGTCCTATGCGTTGTTTATCTTTCCTCTGTTGATTTATATATGTATAAAAACGTTTCCCATTATCCTTTCTATAGGCCAACTTAGCTTCCAATTTCCTTCCTTCCTTCTTTCTAGTCTGTTTCACTTTCCTTAAACAATTTCTATAGTACAGTACCGTGTCCTCTACTCCTAATATTTTCATTCTTTTGAATGCTTTCTTTTTCTTTAGGCAAGCTTTTATTACCTTACTAGTTCTTTATCCTCATCCTTTTTGTGTTTCCTTGCATCTCTTGAAGGCTCTTTTCTTTTCCTTTACTTTCTCAGCCACTGCCTTCAAGAACCATAATGGTCTTTCTTTTACTCTTGCTATGCACTGTGAGACAGTGACTCGTTACTTCTGTTATGACTCTCTTGAAACTAGACCCGTTTTTCCATATCTCCTCCTGTACCTTCCGCTGCTAGGGGTCTTTTGAGATTTCTACTCATCTCCTTAAAGTTAGCCTTCCTGAAATCTAGGACCTTTATCCTTGTATGGCTTGCCTCCCCCACTGTGGTAACCTTAAATCATACTGTCCTGTGGTCACTCGTACCAAAGGGAATGCCCACATCCTCATTTGTGATCCTGTCCCGTTGGTCAGGACTAAATCCAGTATAGCCTCCTTGTGGGTAGGTTCTGCTACAAGCTGTCTTAAGTTTGCCCCATTCAGTGGCATCATGAAGTCCCTGCTCCTTGTTGTACTTGCAGTCTGAGTGCTCCAAGCTACTTCAGACATGTTGAAGTCACCTATCAGAAGCAGTTCCCCTTTGGTTACCATTTTGTGGATGGTTTCCACAACAGCTTCATTGGATTCCTCCCCTTGCACCCAAGGCCTGCAGATCACTCCAGTGTGAATGGCTGTCCTTTTTCCCAGCTCCAGGGTGACCCACAGTGCCTCTTCTCCTTTTGTTTAACCCTTTAGCCTCTGTTGTTTTAAATCCATCAGATACCTAGTTCTCCCCTTTTCTCTCTTCCCTATCCTTTGTAAAAAGTGTGTATCCTGATATGGCTATATCCCAGTCATGATTCTCTGTGTACCATGTTTCTGTAATAGCTACTGTCTCCAGGTCTGCATCTTCCATTAATGCCATTAGGTCTGGGATGTTGTTCCTCAGAATGTGGGCTTTTGTGCACATTATTTTCCACATTGTGCACACACACCCTTTTCCCTTTTTTCTGGCCCTATGAGGTTTTTAGGTTCGTTCTTCGGTTCTCCACACAACTGTGTCTAATTTATTTATTGGTTTGATAGTGCCTTGTACTAATTGGTTTCTCCCATATTTCAGATGTGTTATATGGGGGTGGGCTATCTTTATCCCCTGACTGCTTCTGTCTCCCTTGTGGATTCAAATGCTCATGGAGAAGCATCTGAAATTTTCAGTGAGGATACCTTTGCCCGCGGATAGATATAGGACATTTGGTGAATGCAGTCCTTCATCCATCCAGGTGAGATCCCAGTTACCAATGAAGACATACCCTTCCTGTCTGCACTATTTCCTCAGCCATGTGTTGAATTCTATGGTGTGAATGTCTCGACCCTCTCCCTTGCCATGGACAGGTAGAACCTCTGAGAAGGCAACAGAATGCACTACTTGTCCAAGACTCCACCCCAGTTCCCTAAATTCATCTGCCACTTTTACTACATCTGTCCCCTCACCTGACAGGTCATTTGTCTCCATGTGGACAATGATGGCCAGCTCCCCCCCTCCTTGCTACTGCCCTAGCAATCCCAAGGATCCACCTGTCCTCCCTCTAAACTCTGTCTGCAACCATTCAACAAATTCTAGTCAGAGTCAATAAGACTACAAAATGATGTTTAGTAAATGTTCATGATATCACGAATTAGTACAGTGTTTTGCTGTTAAAGGTTCTATTTAAAATTTGTCATATTACATGTAATATGGCATACAGTGTCATATATGAGTGACATTAGCATATGGCACAACCTCAGGATATGAGGAGACTCACAAAGTTACAGCTTGCAATAAAGGTAATGAAAAGTATAACATCAAACCTGGTATTAACAACCCACAAGGCACATTTTCATCAGTTGGTTAGTAGATGTAATTATTTAAAAACGCTTTACATATAAACCACAATCCCAGTAAGTATCCATTTATATATAAGTCCATTTTGCACATGTTAGGGTGAAGGACTGAGGATATAACATTGTTCGGATATTCATACATATATATTCCTTCTCTTGAGAGACATTTTCTCTAGAACAATGTACCAATGAACTCTGCAATATAAAATACAAATGGCAGGCATATATCATAATAAAAAGCAGAACATTAGTATATCAAATGTTAATGTAGTCAAAATCATAATACAATAAAAAACACTTCTATTGCAAAGTATGCCATATTTATATGCTGGAAATACAGATTGTTTATATAAATCTTACAGAAAGTGCAAAAGTTTAAAGCAATCATTCACATCTGGGCTATCCCCCCAGGTATAGATCCATTATGGCTGAGCATCGGATATAATAATGCCCTGCTTTTTAGTATAGATTCCTGACATTTGGAATCATTGTACTACAGAGTTCATTGGTTCCACAGTCCTAAAGAAAATGACTCACAAGAGAAAGGATATATAAATGAATACATGCACATTTTACATACTCAGTGCTTCGCTCCAGCATCCACAAAATGAATGTCTATGATGTTTATATTTCCTGATATTGTAGTTTATATGTAATGCTTTTTTTCTAATTACATGTACCAACCAACTGTGAAACTATGCCTTGTGGGTAGTTTATACAGGTTTGATATTATACTTTTCATTACCTTATTTGCCGGTTTTAATTTTACAAGTGCCTTTTCGTATCCTGAGTATACATCACATTTGTTGTTTTACATTTTTAATTTGTACACATCACTGGTGATGGATACTATGGTAACTGGTTACAACAGAGCTACAAGTATAGCACAAGTAGAAACAGCAATGTCTGAATGGCATATCACGGACAGTGATGGGGATTAAACAGTGTTGTGCAGTATACGCTACCCAAGTCATTATCCATAGTACTAGGAAGAGGACAAGGGCTGGGGAATCAAGAAGGCCATCTGGGCTGCTCCTGTGGTGGAGACGACCAAGACATGGGGCAGCTTGGTCACAATAGCGGTGGAGACCAGGGTTCTCGTCTTGGTCTCTGAAATCTTGTTTTTCCTCATAATTCAACTTGTACTCAGAGCTCATTATTGTAGTTGGGGGGGGCAGAGCCCCCCGCTAAAATAAGAATTTTGGACTGGTAGTGGTTATCAGTGTGCTTTGCAACTGCTTCGATTGGTGCTACCTTTACTTGTGGCATTTGTTCCTGCTGCTGTTCTGCATAGTGCTGTATGGATGGCACTGTTATTGCCAGCACTGTTCATACATGGGCTATTCAGACTTACTGCTGGGTAATATAAGGGAATTTCTGCATTCAGTAACTCTGATGAAGCTCTGCTTCTGGAGTGAACCTTTAGTTGATTTTGCCGCAATCCGGCATAGCATTGGTCCTTATACTTCAGTTCATACAACAGAGAATGAGGAGCAAGAAAGCTATAAGCTCATGATCGCTCCTATACTATCACATAAACTTAATACTATTTCAGATTTGCATCTGTGAGCAGAAACGCATCCCGGCATTTTTTTTAATTCCATGGAAACAAAGACGTTGACGGCAGATAAGGACCGCAAGGCCCATCCAGTCTGCCCATTTCTTTTTCTACCGTATAAATGTGCCATCGGCCTTTGCTCTGTCAGTGGCCTATCTATTCATACTCATCTGTATTGCTCCCTTTTGCCTATCCCATGCCTGTTTGAAGCCCTGCACTGTATTCATAGCCACCACTTCCTGAGGTAGGCCGTTCCATGCATCCACCACTCTTTCTGTGAAAAAGAATTTCCTTACATTCCCCCTTAATTGGCCTCCCTCTAATCTCATGCTGTGTCCTCTTGTCCTGCTATTTTTCTTATATTTAAGCATGTTAGACTCTTTCACCTTGTTAATGCCGTTAAGGTGTTTGAATGTCTCGATCATATCACCTCTCTCCCTCCTTTGCTCAAGGGTATACATATTGAGCTATGTTAATCTGTCCTCATATGTCTTCTCATGCAGTCCCTGCACTATTTTGGTTGCCCTTCTCTGGACTGCCTCAATTTGGTTAATGTCCTTGTGAAGGTGTGGCCTCCAATACTGCATGCAGTACTCCAGATGGGGCCTAACCAGTGTCTTGTAAAGAGGGATTATTACCTCCCTCTCACGATTTGTGATACCCCTACTAATACCATCTAACATCCCCCTAGCCTTACCTACTGCTTTAGAGGTCTGCTTGGATGATTTTAGATCATCGGTGATGATGATGCCCAAGTCTCTTTCTTCCTTTGTGACTGCCAGCAACTCCCCTCCCAGCCTAAAGGTAGCTTCAGGGTTTCTCTTCCCTATGTGCATGATCTTGCACTGCTTTGCATTAAATCCCAGTTGCCACTCTTCTGACCATTTTGCTAGTTTATCCAGATCTCTTCTCATTCTGCCCACCCCATCTGGATCATCTACTCTGTTGCAGATCTTGGTGTCAACTGCAAACAGACAAGCCTTACCCAGTAGTTTATCTGCAAGGTCACTAATGAAGATATTTGGCCCCAGGACTGATCCCTGAGGTACCCCACTTGTGACTTGCATCTCTTCTGACTGTATACCATTTACCACCACTCTCTGTTTTCTGCCCGTCAACCAGTTTGCCACCCAGTTGACCAACTTTTGACCCACCCCCAGCCTACCCATCTTATTTATCAATCTTCTATGTGGAACAGTGTCAAAAGTTTTGCTGAAGTCAAGGTAGGTGACACCAACTGCTCCCCCTTGGTTCACCACTCTGGATACCCAGTCAAAGAAATCTATGAGATTAGTTTGACAGGACCCTCCTTTTGTAAACCCATGCTGTCTTGGATCCTATGCCCCTATGGATTCCAGGTGTTGCACTATCCTTTCCTTAAGGAGTGCCTCCATAATCTTGCCCACTACTGAGTTAAGACTGACTGGTCTGTAGTTCCCTGCCTCCCCCTTGCTACCACTCTTGTGGAGCGGGATCACATGAGCCCTTCTCCAGTCTTCTGGGACCTCTCCTGTGCTCAGAGACTCACTAAACAGTTCTGCTAATGGGTCTGCTAGTTCCACCCTTAGGTCCTTAAGTACCCTGGGATGTATGCCATCAGGTCCCATTGTCTTATCCACCCTGAGCTTAGCGAGCTTTTGTAGGACCCTTTCTATTGTGAAGGGAGTAGTGCTCACCTCCCTCCCCCCTGTGTCCATGCTGCTGAGCTGTGGGCCCAGCCTACCTTCTCTTCAGTAAATACTGAGCAAAAGTATTTATTTAGGATAGATGCTTTGACAGGGTTCTCCTCCTCATGTGCCCCCTTTTCTCCATTGAGCTTAGCAATACCCCCTCTGGACTTTCTCCTTTCACTAATGTATCTGTAGAAAGTCTTGTCATCTTGTTTTACTATTCATGGTAGTGTTTCCTCAGTTTGGGACTTTGCCTGCCTTACTACCTTCCTGGCTTCCCTTAGGGCAGTTTAGTATGCCTCCCTATCTTCATCCCGCTGTGTTCCCTTATATTTCCTGAAGGCCAGCCTTTCGGCTCTGACCTTCTCTGCTACTGTATTTGAGAACCAAAGTGGTTTCCTTCTTCTTTTGCACTTCCTTTTCTAACACAATGGGATGTTGCTTTAAGTATTGCATCCTTAATGCTTGCCCACTTAACTTGTACCTCCTCACCTGTGTTTCTTTTTGCCAGGGCTAGCTTAACTCTGTTGGCCATCTTATCAAAGTTAGCTCCTCTGAAGTCCCATATTTTTGCCTTGGAATGGGATGATTCAGATGTAGTTGCCAAATTGAACCATACCATGTGATGGTCACTGGACCCCAGGTGACCTTCTACCTGGAGATCTGTGATCCCTTCCTTGTTAGTCAGTACTAGATCTAGGATAGCCCTGTCTCTTGTGGGTTGTTGTACCAGTTGTTTGAGGCCCTCCCCCTGCAGGGAATCGACCATGTATCTAGTTCTGGCAGATGTTCCTGCTGATATTGACCAATCTGTATCCAGCATGTTGAAGTCTCCCATTATCAGAACCTCCCCTTTAGCTGTCATGTTTTTAATGTGTCTATGTCCTCCCCCTGGTCTGGGGACCTGTAGACAACCCCGGTTCTTATGGCTGTCCCATTTCCTGTTTCCAAGGCAACCCACAGTTCTTCTGGCTCCTTATGTGTATTCTGAATTTCTGTAGCTTTGATATTTTCATTGACATACAGGGCCACTCCACCCCCCTTTTTTGTACCTCGGTCTCTTCTGAACAATACATAGCCAGGTACTGAAGTCTCTCAAGTGTAGTTACTGGTAAACCACATCTCACTAATTGCTACTATGTCCAGTTTAGCCTCTGACATTATTGCCTGAAGGTCTGGGATCTTATTTCCCAGGCTGTGAGCATCTGTGTACATGATTTTCCATTGGCCAGATTTCAGTGTGTTAGTTGTTGGGTGAGGTTTGGCATTTCCCCTGTGTGTCATATGGGGAGATGGATCTTCGTTCTTACCTGGTGATGTAAATGAACTGCAAACATGCTGAATCCCCGTTTGACCACTAGCTGAGGGGGGAAGGGTGTACTTCCCGTTCGACATATGGGGTGCTGCACCCCTCTCCCAATTTGCTAGTTTAAATGTTCTGCAAAGACGTCAAACTTCTGCCCCAATGCACTGACTCCCTCCTTAGTCAGATACAGTCTTTCAAATTGAAGGCACTTTTGCTCCCAGAACTGTTGCCAGTTCCCTACAAATGTGTCCTTTTTCCTGGCACCAGCCTTTGAGCCACATGTTTAGCTCCCCTATCTCCCCTTCTCTGACCTTCCATCCATCTGCCCCCTTTCCCAGACTGGCAGGATCTCAGAGAAGGAGATGCCGGACGAAATGGATGATAGTTTGTCACCCAGCCTGGTCAGGTGTTCCTTGGTCTCCTCAACTGACCGGCTGGTGAGATCATTAGTCCTATGTGTACCAGGATGTCAATGGTTTCTCCTGCTTTGTGAACAATTTTAGCAATGCGGTCAGTGTCACTCCATGCTGATGTACCTGGGAGACATCTGACCATTACCCTAGGCTGAGATGGTATCAACTCCCCGAATCATAGGTCTCCTATGATCAAGTTTTCTGGATTTCCTTTTTGCTTTTTGTTTTGGTTACTGATTTGGGTGAGTTTTGCTGTGCCAGCTCCTGTGCTGCAGTGTCCTGCTCTGCAGTGTCCTCTGCCCCTGTTCCTGTTTAGTTTTGCCAATAATTACTTCTATGGGCAAATTGTTCCATGGTTTTATAACCCAAAAGTAAAATAATTTTCTATTATTATGAAAATATTTTCCTCCAGTTGTAGCAGATGTCCTCTAATGTTATACTTGCTGTCCTTAAAGACCAATCTGAGTTCAGATATCAGGTTTGGGTCATTTATAAGCTAGGAACAGTAAGTTCACTCAGTAAGTAACACTAAGTCACCAAGTTTCTAGTAACATCAGATTCAGGGTAATAAATCTGTCATTATATGATGTGTTATAAAGACCATTTAAATGTTTGCTGAATTTTCTTTGTACTTTCTCTAGTTGAGTACAGGTTGATTTCTTGTACAGGCACCATAACTGGGATACATATTCCAAATGCGGTCTGACATAAGCCCAACATAGAGTCATCAAAATATTGCGATCCCGTGACTTTATAGTACATAAACTGGAGCACATTACATTGTTGGTTTTACAGATGACCTGACTAACTTGATTTGAGTTTTCCATATTATTTGAGATAATAATTCCTAGATCTTTTTCATCTGTTGTGATTAGTAGGGTAGGGTCACCTAGAGTATAGAGTGTATTTGGGTTTTAAGGCCCCAAATGCATAAACTTGCATTTTTGTTTACTGACTTACTTTCATACCCCATCAATTTACCCAATCAGAGATTTTATTCAAATCTTGTTGTATTGTTTCAACTTTAGTTGGAGTAGCACATGGGCCACTATGCCTGACATCATCGGCATTCTTGGTTGAAGTATAAATGCATTTTTGTGTCATATCTGAGATGAAATTCTGGCATAGTAGTTTTAAATTATGTTTAAAACTTATTTATTTTCATTGGCCTTCCCAGACTAAATGATTGTTGAATAATTATGCTGCTTTTGGTTTTTATCTGGTTTTATATTTGTTGTAACAATGTGTGCAGCACCTTGATATTGAAAAGCACTATACAAATAAAGAGTGAATGACTGATTGAATAGACAGGGACCCAATACTGAGCCCTGCGGTACCCCATTAGACACAAGACCAATGTCGGAAAGTACACCATTTATCAGTATGCACTGTGTCCTGTTACCCAACCAGCTACATGTCCAGTTGGTAATTTGAATATTTAGATTAAGATCTAATAGTTTGACTTTTAATGCCCAGTGAGGCATAATGTCAAAAGATTTATTGAAGTCTATAAAAATTACATTATATGGGATTCTCTTATCAAGTTCAGAGCTAACAGTCTCATAAAAGCACATTATATTAGTGAGGCAGACTCTGTCTTGTTTAAACCCTGCTGGTCAGGGTCCTGTATATCTAGAATTGGAGTGATTAAATCCTTGATTAAACCTTCTAAATATTTTACAGACAGATGAGGTTAAACTAATTGGTCTGTAATTCTCCCGTACTGATTTTGTTCCATTTTTAAGGATGGGGACAACATGTCCATGTTTCCAGTCTTGTGGGACATGGCTATTTAATAAGCTTTTCTCAAAGTTTATTTTTAAGGGATGAGTCAGTCAGGCAGAATATATAATAGATGGCCATAAATCTTGTCAGGTCCAAAGCTTGTGTTATTTATTTGGGCTATTAGTTTGGAATAAATCTGGCCCCAATTAAAAATGATCTGACTAGAATCCACAGGATTAATGCCAGTTCTGCTCTGTATATTCTCATTATCTTTATAAAATATTTCACAAAATGTTATGTTAATTAGATTGGTCATGGTAAGAAGTGCCATTGTGTACAATGGGCCCTACTTGATAATTTATTTTCTTTTTTTAGCGAATTTATATAACAGAAGAATTATTTACTATTATTTTTTTTTCTGTTCTAGCCAGGTTGTGTTCCCAGCTGATTTTTGCTTTCCTTGTCTTAGTTTTGCATTTTTTTCTGTATAGACTTCTCTTTACTTTTTGTAGTTTGGATTTTTAGAGACAACCTATATTTTTTAATTTAAGTCATCTTTTTATTGATTTATTTAACCATTTAGGATGGTGTTCTATATGGGAATGCTTCTTGACTGGGTATGTACTCTTCCATAAGACAATGTAATATATGTTTAAAGCAATTCCAACTTCATATGTACCCCAGCAAATTGAATTTAGACATTCCTTCGTGCTTAATTAATCAGCTTTGTCATATTGATATACTTCAGTCAACCCTATGTTGGGTATGAAATCCATTTGTAAAGTGAAAGAAACAGAATTATGGTCACTGTGAGGGACAGTGAAAAAGCAGGGATACTGAATGAATACTTCTGCTCAGTACTCACAAAAGAGGAGGGGGAGGTACCTAATCCAATTAACAGAAGCACTCTGGATACGGGGGGTCAATCCCAGTCCTTTCACAGAAGAAAGAGTTCTGAAAGAACTCCTAAAACTGAAGGTGGACAAAGCAATGGGGCCTGACAGATTCACCCCAGAATTCTAAAAGAATTAAGGGGAGAACTAGTGACACCACTGACTACCCTTTTTAACAAATCATGGGAGGATGGTGTGGTACCTGAGGACTGGAGAAAGGCAGATGTGATTCCCCTTCACAAAAATGGGAGCAAGACAGAGGCAGGAAACTATAGACCTGTCAGTTTCATCTCTGTGGTTGGGGAAAGTGATGGAATCGCTTCTGAAGGAAAGAACTGTTGAGTACTTAGAGGCCAGTGGGACACAGAACCCAAGGCAGCATGGGTTCACAGTGGGAACGTCATGTCAGATGAATCTAATTGATTTCTTTGACTGGGTGACCAAAGTAGTAGACCAAGGAGGGGCTGTGGACATGGCCTACCTAGACTTTAGCAAGGCATTTGACACAGTCCCACACAAAAGATTAATAAACAAATTAACCAGCCTAGGAGTGGGTCCCAGGGTGGCAGCCTGGGTAAAACACTGGCTGGACAACAAGAAACAGAAGGTAATTGTAAATGGAGTCCACTCTGAAGAAAGGGGGGTTACTAGTGGGGTACCGCAGGATTCAGTTCTGGGTCCAATCCTTTTTAATGTCTTTATAAGTGACATTGCAGAGGGATTGGAAGGAAAAGTATGCCTCTTGGCAGATGGTACAAAGATCTGCAACAGGGTTGATACACAAGGAGGCGTGGAAAGGATGAGAAGGGACTTGGCAAGGTTGGAGGAATGGTCAGAAGTATGGCAGCTTGGATTCAGTGCAAAATCATGCACTTGGGAAACAAAAACCCAGGGAAAGATTACACAATGGTGGAGAGGTAGTAACAATAACTAAAATGGAAAGGGACCAGGGGTAATCATATCAGATGACCTTAAGGTTGACAAGGAATGTGCGAAGACAGTAGGGAGGGTTGGGGGTACTGATATGCACAGGGAAAGGTATCACCAGCAGAAAACAGGAAGTTGTTATCCCTCTGTACAGACAGTTGGTGAGACCCCATCTGGAGTACTGCGTCCAGTTCTGGAGACTCCATCTTTGCAAGGACATAGGATGGAGGTGATCCAGAGGAGGGCAACTAAAATGGTGCTGGTTCTGCAAGAGAAGCCATAAGACAATTCTTGTGGGGGTATCCTAGGTCCTCTTGTTGGAGTAAGAATGTGCTGATATAACTGAAGTTGTTTGCAGATGGAGATGAGTTTTCAACCATTTCTGAAACCAGCTGTTTTTCAGTCCAATCAATTGTGCCCAGATTAAAGTCACCAGTAACAATAATATCACCTAGCTCAGTGGCATTTTCAATTTCTGTTATTATGGTATCAGAATAGTCAGAAGAGGAGTCTGGAGGTCTATAACAAATACCAAGTGTAAGTCATTGTGAGTTTAGGGGGTATAGTTTAACCCAAACAGTCTTTGTTTCAAGATCATGCTTTCTGATTTGATCTGAAAACTCTATTGTATGTATACAGTTATTAGTTAACAGAGCCACCCCCTCCACCTTTCTTGATAGGACAATTTAATCTGTATAGATTATATCCAAAGATATGAGTATCCCATGATGCTTTATTACCCCATATCTCAGAGATCGAGGTAACATCAATATTATCTTGATCTGATTGGATTCTTAATTTGTCTAACTTGTTATTCAGACTTTTAACATTGAAATACATACAATTTAATTTAGTTTTATTATGAGTGAGTTTGACTTGTTCCTTATTGGTAGTTACATCTGGTGTTTTTAGAGGAGGGGAAATGTTCCCCTTCTCCTGGTTTTATTAGTTTAAATGTAGTGAGATTGTATCAACTATATGTTTGCCAAATAAAAAAATTCCCCTGTGGCTTAAATGTAATCCGTCTAAATTTAGGTCTATTTTAAATTCTTCCCAAAGAGTGATACATGTCAGACCCTGCTTCAAACACCATTTATGTAACCATTCCATTTACTGTATGGTTGTGATTATCTTTATTTGGTATTCAGTAGCCCTGGAATTGGTAGAATTTCAGATATACAAATATCACTCCCTAATTCTACAAGTTTATTTGTCAATGCAAACAAAGTCTTGCTTGATTTTATCCACAGGGTAAGAAAGTACAGTTACGTAAGAACTTATTAGATCTTCGAGAGAGGCTCTTGCAGTAGGTAATTACATATAGGACTAATGCCGGCAGGCGGCAGGATGCCACAGAAAAATTTCTAGCTAGCAGTCCTGGCGAGGGACCACCCCCACATCAGGTGACCGGCGTCAGGAGACGTCGGTATAAAGGGGTGGTCCCTGACGCCCGCCTTCAAGTTTTTTCCCGCCATGGGCCAGAAAGGCCGGAGAGAGGAATGGATATTTCCCTCACTGGAAAAGGAGCTGAAAAAGCCTGGGGGATGGAGGTAGGAAAGTATTACCTACTGCAAGAGCCTCTCTCAAAGATCTACTGTTACGGTAAGTTTTTATGTAACTGTACTATCTTACTTTGAGAGGGTTCTTACAGTAGGTAATTACATATAGGACTGAATCCCAAGCAGTCTGGGACAAAGCGAGGCACTGGGAGGAGGAACACTACTCCAAAAAGCAGTTTTAGCTGTGCAAGCCTCAATATAAGAGGCCTTGCAGAACAGCCAGCCTGAAGCCTGCTCTACGGCGAGAGGCAACATCCAAACTGTAGTGTTTAGTAAAGGTATGGACGGAAGTCCAGGTGGCGGCAGCACAGATGTCTGCCACAGACACATTCTTGAAACAAGCCACTGAGGCAGCTACTCCTCTTGTAGAGTGGCCTCTGACTTGACCAGGGAGGGTCTTGTTGTGTTTGTCATAACAGAAAGTGATGCAATGAGCCAACCACTTAGGCATTGCTTGGAAACAACATTGCCTTCCCTTTTGTGAGCAAAAGAGACAAACAATTGATTAGTCTTTCTGAGATCCTTCGTCCTGTTGGTATAGTATCTCAGAATCCAGTGAACATCCATAGTATGGAGTAAATACTCCCCTTGATTAGAGTACTGCGTGAAAAAGCCAGGTAACTCTATGGACTGATTTAGAGTAGACTCTGCTACTTCTCTAGGAAGAAACTTAGGATTCGTGTGAAGAGCAACACATTCCTTGTGAAAAATCAAGTATGGGATTTTACACATCAGGGCCTGGAGCTCAGAAATTCTCCAAGCAGAAGTAATAGCCACCAGGAAGAGAGTCTTCCATGGAAGGAACTTCAGATCTTCAGAAGCTGCAGGTTCGAAGGGAGGAAGAGTAAGTTTCTCGAGAACAAAGTTCAAGTCCCAAGGGGGAGCAGGAGTACAGATGGGGGGCCTCAGATGGAGGACCCTCTGAGAAAGGTCTTAGAGACCTCCAACTGAGCAAAATTTCTGTCTGCAAAGGAAACATGATAGGCTGAGATGGCCACCACGTGTACCTTCAGAGAAGAATGGCTGAGACCCAGGTCAAACAGATGACGTAGATACTCTAGCAGAAGCCCCACTAAGCAGGAAAAGGGTTCCGTGTTCTTGGAAGTGGCCCAGATAGTGAATCTTTTCCACTTTATGGCGTAAGTGGATCTGGTGGAGGGTTTCCTGGCCTCCACCAAAATCTCCGCCACTTGGGGAGACACCTCAAAATGGAATTGAGCTAGGTCTGCAGGAGCCATACATGCAGCTGAAGGGATTTGAGACCTGGATGGACCAGGGTCCCCTGATCCTGGGTCAGCAAACCTTGAGCTAAAGGAAGATCCTCTAAGTATTGTTATAGAAGAGGGAACCAAACTTGCCTGGGCCAGAAAGGAGCAATCAGAATCATTTGTGCTCCTTCTGAAGCTAGTTTCTGCAAGACTCATGGGATAAGTGGAATTGGGGGAAAGGCATAGATGAATCTGTCCTTCCAGTCTAGAGACAGAGCGTCGCTCCAAAAAGCACCTCGCTCTGGAAGGAGTGAGCAAAATACAGGAAGTTTTGCATTTAGAGAGGATGCAAACATGTCGACCTGTGGTGTTCCCCAAAGCTGGAAGATACTGTCTAAGACCCCTTGGTCCAGGTCCCACTCATGGGTCAGAGCAGAAGAGCGACTTAGCTTGTCTGCCAGGGTGTTGTCGACTCCCAGAACGTGAATTGCTGTGAGGTGAAGGTCATGCTGTGTTGCCCAATCCCAAACCCTCACTGCCTCCCTGCAAAGAGGGTAGGACTGAGTCCCTCCCTGTTTGTTGATGTACCAAACCATGCACATGTTGTCTGTCTGGATGGCTAGGTGGCCGGGAAGGATGCATTGGTGAAGGGCTTGGAGAGCGTACAACACTGCTCAAAGCTCAAGCACACTGATGTGGAGAGCTTGTTCTAGCTTGGACCAGGAGCCCTGGGTCTGATGAGGGCCTAGATGGGCTCCCCAACCTTTGCCCAAGGCGTCTGTCATTACAGTCTGGGAGGGGGGAGGATGAAAGAAGGGAACTCCCCAAAACAGGTTCTCTTGAGCTATCCACCACTGCAAGTTTCGAAGCATCGGTGAGGAGACCAGAACTGGGTGATTTAGGTCATCCACTAACTGATCCCATTGGGAGCATAGAGTTCACCGGGAAATTCTCATGTGGAGTCGAGCACGAGGAACTGTCGGGATAACAGCTGCCATAAGCCTGAGAAGGCAAAGAACCAACCTTGCAGAGACCATCCTGTGGTCGGACAGCAGACTTATTTGGGTCTGGAGGGTGGACACCCTGTCCGGAGGCAGGAAGGCCTTGCCCGTGGTCATATCGAGAATCATCCCAATAAACTGTAGTTTCTGGGATGGGACCAGATGAGACTTGGAATGGCTGATGGTAATACCCAGGCAGGCAAAAACCTGTTGGGTAAAGGAGTGGCAGCGCAGAAGCTCCTTCCTGGATGAGGCCACCAGCAGCCAGTCATCCAGGTGCGGGAAAACCTGCAATCCCCTGGTACGTAGGTGGGCCGCCACCACTGCCAGGCATTTGGTAAATACTCAGGGAGCCAAGGATAGACCAAACGGGAGCACCTTGAACTGGTAATGGTCCCCCTGGAACGCAAAACGAAGGAATCTGTGGTGGGACGGGCAAATGGAAATGGGCAGGTAAGCATCCTGCATATCAGCCATTGACCCAGCCGGAGAAGGGGCAGAAGGCTCTGCAATGAGAGCATCCTGAACCTTTTGTATTCTACGAAAAGATTCAGGGAACTGAGATCCAAAATTGGTCTGAGATCTCCTGTCTTCTTTGGGACCAGAAAGAAATGGAAATAGTAACCCGTCCCTTGCAGATGAAGGGGAATGGGTTCT
The DNA here is from genome assembly GCA_016271365.2 of Neoceratodus forsteri. Classification (NCBI taxonomy): domain Eukaryota; kingdom Metazoa; phylum Chordata; order Ceratodontiformes; family Ceratodontidae; genus Neoceratodus; species Neoceratodus forsteri. The sequence continues at coordinate 386,390,185 of CM057457.1, read as the reverse complement.
ATTGCTTGTTTCAAAAGGGAGCAGAAATTTCCTCCTGGACCAAGAGAAGATGTTCCCTTGAATACGAAAACTTCAGAGGTGAGTGACGAGGTGGTTTCTGAAGAAACTCTATCGAATGTCCTTCTGTTATGAGCTGGAGCACCCAAGAATCTGTGGTTATCCTCTCCCAGCCCGGAAGATGGAGGGAAAACCTTCCTCCTATCAGTTCCTCCGAGGAGTCCGAAGGCTGTGGGAGAGAGGAGGAGTCAGGTGGTGTGGGGCAGCTCCACAGCTGAAGCACCCACTGCTTTTTTGGGCGGAGGGGCTTAGCAGTTGTGGGGGCCCGGCATTTTGTGGCCCGCCTTCCCTGGGGTTTCGCCTTGGGCTGATTCTGTCTGCGAAAGGGATGGCACTGCTGCTGATGGGGATGGTACATGGAATCAACTGACTTCAGTGCCATCCCCTACTCTTGCAAATTGATGATGATGTCCTTGACATCACCCCCGAAAAGCTCTGACCCCCGGAAGGGTGCTTCCTAGATAGCAGATTGCACTTCCAGGACCAACCCTGACACGCGGAGCCAAGCATGACACCTTAGACCTACAGCAAAAGCTGAGCTCTGTCCAGCAGTGTCAGCTGCATCGTATGTCGCATGAAGCATGTCTGACTGGCCAAGCGAGGCAGGCGGACAAGATCAGCCAACTCCTGCTTGACTTGGGGTCAGGCAGGGAATCCATTGGCTTCCACCTGGGTCAGAATGGCCTTCTGGTAGTCCCCCATATGGCCGACATAATTCAGGGCCCTGATCCCCAGCATGGAGGAAGCGTAGATCTTCCTCCCATACTGGTCCAGAAGGCGGGATTCCTTATCAGGTGGCAATAAGCTGAGTTGTTTGGGGTTGGCTGACCAGCCGTGAGTGGTGCTAATCACAACCGAGTTGGCACGAGGGTGAGAATCCAGGAAATCAACACCTTCTGGAGCCTGATATAGCCTGTTTGACTTCCTAGGAAGTGGGGCTAAAGCCGACGGCTGTTTCCATATGGTGGTAACAAGGTCGGCGTGAGGCTCTATCCAGGGTGGCACCAAGGTAGGAGCTGTCACGGGCAGATCCAGATGTTCAGTGAGTTTCAGATGCTGAGGATCTGGTTCCAAGGAGTGCTACTGATGAACCTCCTGGATTTTCCTGAGCAACTCCGTAAAAGGAGGATCTTCCGGAGGAGACTTCGGAGGAGTCCTTGGCCTGGGCTTTGATGGAAAGCATGGTTCATCATCTCTCTTGGAGCAACTGTCGGAAGAATCCGAGGAGTCCGAGGGTGAAGAGGAGAAAGAAGAGGAAAAAGACTCCCATTCCTGACCCGGGAGAGGAACGGACCCCTTAGGAATCCCCCAGAGAAGCATGTCCTGCCCCTCTCTGGATCCAGACAGAAGAGCCCTGGAGTCCAGAGGTGGTGAAGGAGTGTGCCACCTCCGACATATGGGAACCTGAGATGGTATCGTCTTCGGAAGGTGGCTCTCGATCTCTTTGGTGAGCTGAGCCTTGGCCTCAGCCCACCAGGAGGCCAGAGTCTCCTGCAGGTCCACTGGTGGCTGTGGGGGTGGTGGAGGAGGAGGAGGAGGAGGAGGTGGGGGATAAGGGTACGGGTTGTACCCATATGGAGAGTATTCAAAACCCGGCTGCAGAAAACGCAGCACCAGGTATTGTGGTGTCGGGTACTACGGCGTTGGAAAAACTGGCGCCAGAAACTGTGGTCCTGGGTATGTCAGTTTTGGATAAGACAGAGGGTTCCTGGGAGCCAGGGAACTGCCGGAGCAGACAGCTTGGCCAGCGACCTCACAGGCGGGTCCACATTGGAGGGCCTGGCAGAGGGGGGACATCCGGAAGTGGGATGTCTCCCGGAGTCGGAAGAACCGACATCGGGGCCGGCATTGAAGGCCCTGGCATCAGAGGAACTGGAATCGGAGCCAACGTCCGGGGAGCCAACATCACATCCGGCGCATCAACCGGAGGACGGTCTGACAGAGGAGGGAGATCCCCAGCGTCGCCCGGGGAAGGAGGGGAAAAATCCCTGGGGTTGGGCTGGGGGACTCTGAGTCCCCAGATGGCAGCAAGGCTGTGGGAACTGGTACAATGGATGTGGGGATCCATCATTGGTTCCTTAGCGGCTGGATGTCGGACGAAACGGCGTGCGGTTTGAGGCGAGCTCCCAGAGGCGCGGTCTGGCTATGGGCGCCATCACGGAGGCAGGCTGAGTAGAAGGATTGGCCTGGTCTAGTGGAGTGGAGGCAGCAGCCGCTGCCCCAAAGGGCTGTGCGCCCACCGCCTTCTCTCCACAAGTGGGACGCTTGGAGGAGCCACACCCACTCACTGGAGTCGCCACACCAGTAGGCCATGAGCCTGCAGCTGAACTGGGGTGGAGGCCTCCAATAGCCTGAGGCACCCACAAGGCCCCGAGCGCGAGCCAGATGGGCGGCCGCCACCTCAGAAACCTCCGAGGCAGCTGTTGAGGAGCCGTCCCCAGAGAAGACATTACCTGTGTCCCAGCGGCTCCGAGGGAGACATGGTAGAAGAGCCCTTGTCCCGTGCCTCTCCTTATCCTTCTTCTTCTGATGGCCTTCGGGGGAAGTGGACGCCTGCCTGTTTTTTGAGCTCCTTCTCCATTGAACTCATCTTTTTCTTCAAAATATGGCCTTCCAGGGATTGCTGCCGCCTTTTCCAGGTAGTAGCATTGAAGCTGAGGCAGTGCTGGCACTTTTCGACTGGGTGATCAGGGCCTACGCAAAACAGGCACAGGGAATGGCTGTCTTTGTGCAGTAGTTGGGTGCCGCACGAATCGCACTTATTTTTGTGCTCGGAGGGTGTAGGGGACAACATACACTGACGATGGTACCTGACATTAGTCAAAAAAACAAAGAATTTCGGTAAAACTGACAAAGATTGGGCTGATGAAGCACGAACTTTTCTGCAACGTGCTGCACAAGCTAATGGTGGGAAAGAACTGGAAGGCAGGTGTCAGGGACTGCCCCTTTATACTGATGTTTTCTGATGCCGGTCACCTGACGTGGGGGCGGTCCCCTGCCAGAGACTGCTAGCTAGAAATTTTTCTGTGGGGTCCTGCCCCTGCCGGCGTCAGTCCTATATGTAATCACCTACTGCAAGAGCCCTCTCGATGTAAGATGTAATATTATTTGCACCAACATGTATAACTGTTAGTGGGTCAGTACCACAGTCTTGCAAGATGTTGTCAAGCAGTAAAGTTATGTCTGAAATTTTAGCACCCCTGAAAGTTGAACATGTGCGGTTAGTGTTATCTGGATTACAAATGGCCCTATCCAGATATGTGAGTGAGTCCCCAAGACATAAACTTATTTGTCACTATTTGAAATCAGGTAGACACATTCTCCATATTAGGTGGGACAGACTGGCTAATGTTATTCATATTAATAGAACTGGTCTCATTTGTTAAGGTAAGAGGTGTGCTAGGAGGTTAAAGGTACAGAAATGTCCAACAGGGATATCAGGGGACAAGAAAATGTGGCCAGGTGAGAATCCATTATGAATACAATTTATAGACAAGTCTTGGGAGTCCCTAATGGTGCTTCTTCATGTTTGGTTAGGCTAGAATTAGGACAAACACCATTAAAATGTAGCAATGAACAAATATTTTGCCTTTATTGGAGTAAGGTATTCATTATGCATGATAGTAGACTTCTGTGTATATGCCTTGAGGATATGTTATATAACAGATAAAGGGGAATATTCTATCCAAGCATTCACACACTCAAGGGAATTATCAAGCCATAAGGTTTACTTCATTGTATTACAGAGAGCATGTATTCTTTTGTAGAGATCAAAGCAACTGTGAAGACTAGAATTGAAGACATTTATATTCAACAAGATAGAGAATTAGCAACAAATTGTAAATTAAATAAATGGCTGTCTAATGACATTAATAGAATTTTTTGAAATTCAGGATTGTCTTGTAAAAATAAAAAATCCTAAGATTACAAAAGCTTACACTAAGGTAAGATTTGGCTTTGTGGACAATCAAAATTTAAGAAAAACATATGTCTGGATATCCTGTAGTAGATGTGCCTGTGGGTTGGATGATGTCACACCCTTACATTTACTATTACTCTGCCCCCCTGAATATATCTGAAAGGAAAATATGTTTGAGTAGTATCCTACAGAATTTGGATATGGAAATTAAATATCAGTTTAATTACTTCATGAAAAATAAAAACCCACGACAAGTGACAAAGATTGCTAACGTGTAGGGTAATAGTAACCAAAAAACCATATCATTCAAACAATACATGTGGAAGAGTGATAAAAATAATAGGATAACTGTGTATCTATATTATAATACCAATTGATGACACCAAGAGATAAGGAAGCTAGGACAGAATCATGTAAAGAGAGTTGATAAGGTTTTAAATAGATTAGCTGTAGTATCCTATACAGGTAATAACTTATGGATTGTATAAGACATGTTATTTATTGTATTTATTTTAAATCACATTGTTATCTTAACATGACCTATTTTGTAATAACAATATTGTGTTTGTCAACAATACATTTTTTGATTAATATTTAAATTACCATGATTCAGATGATAAGTAGCTGAAGTGGTGCTAGAAACCAGCAAAACTGGTTGTGCAGGGATAATGTTTTGCATATTTATATTCCTAGAATGTGCATAGTCTGGTGGTGGTGGTGGTGGTGGGGATTCATACAATTTATAATGTCTGAAGAGGCTGTGCTAGTCTCTTGAAAATCATCTCTAATAGGGTCAACCCGATTTGAAACAGGGAGGCAATAATGATCAGTTATGTGTCCTTTTTAAAGAACTGGTGCTTTGTATTTTATGCCAGTTTTTATCTGTCACATCACCTGTATCTCCTTCCCTATCCCTTTTCCTTTCTACATGAGACAAAGGGATAACAGCTGAGGGACTTCATTTGCTGACCATGTGACACATGATCGTCTGTGATGTCTATACCATGTGTTATCATATTGTTGTGTGTATGCATGGGAGCAGTGGAAACAAAATCTATTTGTCATTTCTGGTTGACTGTTCTCTAAGGCAGCCAGCCTCATACCAAAGCAGCTTATTTCTTGTATCAGATCAGCATTTTGAATAAACATAGTGTTGGATGGGTGTAATCAGCTTGGGTGATAGTAAACATTGAGCAGCTGGTACATTTAGTGCCTTTTGCTATTCACCGCACTACTGCACTTTTGCTCAGTATTCATCCTATGAATTTGCGTTTTTTTTTTTTATGATGCTGGTTAAAGCTTTACTGCTGGCATGGAATAAAGTCTTTTATTTGATGTACAAGTGGCAAGTATACAGAAGTGCAATAGTACAATGAATAGCAGGGAGCTATGCTACACTAGATTAGTGCAAAAAAACAACTAACATTTCTTTCTAAAACATCACTGGAGTTGAGCTCCCATTATCTGCTTACTTTTGTTATTGACTCTTCTACCTGGAGGCTGGACACCTAGTGTCACAATGGAGGGCTGGCAGCACCAGAGTTTGGCTGTCAGTGTCTGCTTTTTTTTCTATTTACTGTCTAACTCCAGGTTTGGGCACTTGGTATCAAAATTGGGGGAGTTTGGTGTTACCAAGGTTGAGCAGCAAATGGCTACTTACTTTTCATTTTAGTTTACCATCCAACCATGGAATTTGGCACCCAGTGCTGGGGTTGGGAGCAGAGCTGGGGTTTGGCTCCTGATGACCGCCTAGCTATAATCATAATGGCAGCTTCATGTTTTCAAACAGAAGCATAATACATATGCCTCTGCTCTGTGTTCATGTCACAGATCCCCCCACCCATGCATTAACCAGCATGTCTCTCCCACCAGGCTGCCACAAACCCTCAACTGTGTTTGTCCCTCACCATTTCCTGTGCCCACATCAAGTTCTCTCTGTAAACCTGGTATGTCCTAGAGTCCTGCATAGTTGAAGCCCAGTCATCAGTCCCCTGCATCAAGCCAAGGCTGACTGCTCAAACCCCAGGTGAAATGTGTGCTTGGTTTTATACAATTGTAATCCACTCACTTTATTGCATAAGGAGGGACTAACTTTTCTTCAGTTAATTAAAGCAGCAAGTCTCTTTTGGAATGCAGACACCTCCTGAGACTTACAATATCTCTTGTTAAACAGTGAGGGATTAGAAATGATGGACCTAGAGTTCTTTACAACCTTAAAGTAATATGGTACAGTGAGAGGCTGGACATGCTGGACCTAAAGTCCATTATAACATTACATTACTATATTACAGTGAGGGGTTGTACGTGATGGATTAAAAGTCCCTTACAACATTAAATTACTGTGTTACAGTGAGATGTTGGACATGATGGCTCTAGAGTCTCTGGCAAATTTAAATTATGTTACAGTGAGGGGGTGGACATGATGGATCTAGAGTTCCTGACAACCTTAAATTACTGTTACATTGAGGGACTGGACATGATGGCTCCAGAGTCCCTAACAATCTTAAATTACTATGTTACACTAAGATGTTGGACATGATGGACCTAGAGTCCCACTACAATATTAAATTACTATGTTACAGTGAGGGGCTGCACATGATGGCCCCAGAGCCCCTTACTACATTAAATTACTATTTTGCTGTGAGGGGTAGAACATGATGGACTCAAAATCCCTTACAAGCTTTTCCAGGACCTCTGTATACAAGAAGGGGCAGTGAACTGTTTCAGAACTGCTGGGAACTCAATATACAGACTACTATAACTACAGCGGTGAACCTTCCTTCTTGCTAGCCTCACATGCTGTGAAGCTTGATCAAATAGAAATAAAAAATGTAAATGTGGACATTGGACAGCAAAATAAAACGAGAGATGAGGAATTAAAAAACTCTGTAAAAACATGATGTCTTTATGGGTCTGAACAAGGACTAAAGGCCAGGCAGCTAAAATAAAATGTAAACGTCTATGTATTTAGAAGCACACAAGAAGGCTGGAGATTAATGACCAGAATAATTAAAGATTTAGAATCAAATGAGTTGCAAGATAATCTGAGATCAGAGGGAGATCAATGCAATAAAAAAGCCAACTAGAAAAGCTGCATAACTACATTAACTATGTACTTATTATAGAAACATAGACTTTGACAGCAGATAAGGACCGCTTGGCCCACCAAGTCTGCCCATTTCCTACCTAGAGGATAAGTTGCAGATCCTATTTAAACAACAGCCTATTTCTTCCTACCCCCCACCAAAATTGCCTTATGTCTATCCCATGGATTCTTGAATTCTCCCACAGTTTTAGAGCCCACAACCTCCTCAGGAAGGCTGTTCCATGCTTCCGCCTTCCTCTCTGTGAAAAAATGCTTCTTCACATTGCCCCTAACCATCCCCCCTTTATCTTCAAATTGTGTCCCTTTGTTCTTGCACATCTTTTTTTCTGAAAGATGCTACCCTCTTGGACTTTGTTGATTCCACTGCGGTACTTAAACATTTCTATTATGCCCCCCTCCCTCCTTTCCTACAGGCTATACATATTAAGCTCCTTTAGCCTCTCCTCGAATGGCATCTCTTGCAGACCCTGCACCATTTTAGTTGCCCTCCTCTGAACTGCCTCCGTCCTATGTCCTTGCGGAGATGGGGTCTCCAGAACTGGATGCAGTACTCCAGAAAGGGGTCTCACCAACTGTCTGCACAGGGGGATAATAACTTCCTGTTTTCTGCTGGTAATGCCTCTCCCTATACATCCCAGTATCCCCCCCGCCCTCTCTACTACCTTCTCACATTGCTTGCCAACCTTATGGTCAGCTGATATGATTATCCCCAGGTCCCTTTCCATTTCTGTTGTTGTTACTACCCCCCCCCATTGTGTAATCTTCTCCTGGGTTTTTGTTTCCCAGGTGCATTATTTTGCACTTCTTTGCATTGAATCCAAGCTGCCATACTTCTGACCATTCCTCCAACCTTGCCAAGTCTCTTCTCATCCTGTGTTATCAATCCTGTTGCAGATCTTTGTGTCATCTCCAAAGAGGCATACATTTACTTCCCTTTGCAATGTCACTTATAAAGACATTAAAAAGGACTGGACCCCAGTACTGAACCCTGCAGTACCCCACTAGTAACCCCTCTTTCTTCAGAGTGGACTCCATTTACAATTACCTTCTGTGTCCTGTTATCCAGCCAGTGTTTTACCGAGGCTACCACCCTGGGATCCACTCCCAGGCTGGTTAATTTGACTATTAATCTTTTGTGTGGGACTGTGTCAAATGCCTTGCTGAAGTCTAGGTAGGCCATGTCCACAGCCCCTCACTGGTCTACTACTTTGGTTACCCAGTTAAAGAGATCAATTAGGTTCATCTGATATGACCTTTCTGCCGTGAACCCATGCTGCCTTGGGTCCTGTGCCCCACTGACCTCTAGGTACTCAAAAATTCTTTCCTTCAGAAGTGATTCCATCACTTTCCCTACCACAGAGGTCAAACTGATAGGTCTATAGTTTTCTGCCTCTGTCTTGCTCCCACTTTTGTGAAGGGAAATCACATCAGCCTTCTTCCAGTCCTCAGGTACCACACCATCCTCCCATAATTTGTTATAAAGGGTAGTCAGTGGTGTCACTAGTTCTCTGCTTCTTTTAGAATTCTGGGGTGAATTCCATCTGGCCCCATTGCTTTGTCCACCTTCAGTTTTAGTAGTTCTTTCAGAACCCTTTCTTCTGTGAAAGGACTGGGATCGACCCCCCTCTTCACATTGCTTCTGTTAATTGGATTAGGCACCTCCCCCATTTCCTCTTTTGTGAATACTGAACAGAAGTATTCATTCAGTACCCCTGCTTTTTCACTGTCACTCTCTGCCTAACCACCATCCATTCTATTCAGCCTCACTATCCCTCCCTTTGTCTTTCTACACTCCCTAATATACCTATAAAAGGTTTTATCCCCCTTCTTAACCAAGTTGGCGATCTTTTCCTCAGTTTGTGCCTTTGCTATTCTGACTACCCTCCCTGCTTTCTTCTGCCTTAACTGGTACAGTTCTCTGTCCTGCTCCTTCTGTGTTTCCTTATACTTCCTAAATGCTATATTTTTCTTCCTAAGCTTCACCACCACTTATTTTGAGAACTATAGTGACTTTTTATTTTGTTTTGATTTATTTGCTTCACACGAAGGCTTGTTGCCTCTGTGATGGCAATTTTGATATTTCCCCATTGTTGCTCCACCCCTCCTTCTAGCCTGTTTGCTAGTGCTTTTCTAAGGCACTCACCCATCTTGCCAAAGTCAGCCCTCCTGAAGTCCAGAACCTCACTTTTGTATGGCTTGACTCTGCAGCTGAGTTTATCGTGAACCACACTGTTTGGTGGTCACTTGTTCCCAAATGGCTACCCACTTCTAGATCTGAGATCCTCTCACTGTCTACATTTGAGAGTACGAGGTCTAAGATTGCTCCCTCATGAGTAGGTTCCAAAACTAGCTGTCTGAAGCATGCCACCTGCAGGGCATCAAGAATGGCCCTGCTTTTGGATGTGGCTGCAGCAAAGGTGCTCCAGTTAACATCTGGCATATTAAGGTCCCCCATCAACAGTACAGAAACATAGAATTTGAGGGCAGATAAGGACCGATTGGCCCACCCAGTCTGCCCATTTCCCTACCTGATGGATAAGCTGCAGATCCTAGTTAACCAGCAGCCTACTTCTTCCTACCCCCACCCCCTAGAATTGCCTTATGACTGTCCCATGCATGCTTAGATTCCACCGTTTTGACTCCACAACCTCCTCTGGAAGGCCGTTCCATACATCCACAACCCTTTCTGTGAAAAAATACTTCCTTAAATTACCTCTGAGCCGCCCCCTTCTATCTTCAAATTGTGCCCCCTTGTTCTTGCACACCTCTTTTTTTGAAAGATGCTACCCTCTTAGACTTTGTTGATTCCCTTGAGGTACTTGAAAGTTTCTATCATGTCCCCTCTCTCTCTTCTTTCCTCGAGGCTATACATATATGAAGAGAGACTTAAGGAGCTTAATGTCTTCCGGTGCAGACCCTGCACCATTTTAGTTGCCCTCCTCTGGACAGCTTCCATCCTGTCTATGTCTTTGTGGAGATTGGGTCTCCAGAACTGCACGCAGTACTCCAGATGTGGTCTCACCAGCTGTCTGATAATAACTTCTTGTTTTCTACTGGTGATGCCTCTCCCTATGCATCCCAGTATTCCCCCAGCCCTCCTTGCTGCCCTCTCACATTGCTTGCCCACCTTTAGGTCATCTGATATGACTACCCCCAGGTCCCTTTCCATTTTTGTTGTTGTTAGTATCTCACCCCCCATTGTGTACTCTTCCCCTGGTTTTGTTTCCCAAGTGCATTACCTTGCACTTCTTAGCATTGAATCTAGCTGCCATACTATTGACCATTCCTCTAACCTTGCAAGTCCCTTCTCATCCTTTCCACCCACCTTGTGCATCAACTCTGTTGCAGATCTTTGTGTCATCTGCAAGAGACATACTTTCCCTTCAGTCCTCTGCAATGTCGCTTATAAGACATTGGAAGAGGACTAAGTCATCTGAACCTCGCAGTGCCACTACTAACCCCCTTTTTCAGAGTGGACTCCATTTACTATTACTCTCTGTGTCTATTCTCCAGCCAATTCTTTACCCAGGCTGTCATCTTGGGACCCACTCCCAGGCTGGCTAACTTGTTTATTAATCTTTTGTGTGGGACTGTGTCAAATGCCTTGCTAAAGTCTAGGTAGGCCATGTCACAGCCCTCCCTGATCAACTACTTTGGTCACCCAGTCAAAGAAATCTATCAGATTTGTCTGGCATGACCTTCCTGCTGTGAATCCATGCTGCCTTGGGTCCTGTGCCCCTCTGGCCTCTAGATACTCAACAATTCTTTCCTTCAGAAGTGATTCTATCATTTTCTCTACCACTGAGGTTAAACTAACAGGTCTGTAGTTTCCTGCTTCTGCCTTGCTCCCACTTTTGTGAATACTGGGGCCTGATGGGATTCATCCCAGAATTCTAAAAGAACTAAGGGTAGAACTAGTGACACCACTGACTACCCTCTTTAACAAATCATGGGAGGATGGGGTGGTACCTGAGGACTGGAGGAGGGCAGATGTGATTCCCCTTCACAAAAGTGGGAGCAAGGCAGAAGCAGGAAACTTGCTTTGTCCACCTTCAGTTTTAAGAGCTCTTTCAGAACCCTTTCTTCTGTAAATGGGCTGGTATCAACTTCTGTATCCAGAGTGTTTCTACTGTTTGTTTTAGGTACCTCCCCCTCTTCCTTTGTAAATACTGAGCAAAAATATTTGTTTAGTGTCTCTGCCTTTTCACAGTCACCCTCTGCCTACCCTCCCTCCCCTTTATTAAGCCTCACTATCTCCCCTTTCTCTGCCATCCTAAGTATGCCTTCTATCATATCCTTGTCCATTTGCTCCCCCCCCCGACATGAGGGTCTGTATACAACCCCTTTGCAGACTGTGGTGCCATTTCCAGTCTCTAAGGTGACCCACAGTGCCTCCTCTCCTCCCTGTTTACTCTTTTGTTCAGTTGCTTTTATCCCTTCCCCTACATAGAAAGCTACTCCCCCCTTTCTGCCCTCCCTGTCTCTCCTGTAGGTTGTGTACCCTGGTATGTTAACATCCCAGGCATGGTTCTCTGTGTACCATATTTCTGTGACTGCTATGATATTCAGGCATCCCTCTTGCATCAAGGCCACCAGTTCAGGGAGCTTGTTGCCTAGACTACGAGTGTTGGTACTCATTACCCTCCATTTCTTGATAGCCTTACCCCTTTTTGACCCATCCCTGTCCTTACTATGTTTGTCACTTTCTCCATTCACCCCTGCACTTCTTCCTATTGACATCTCTATGTTGGTGCCTACCTCACTTAGTACCCTGATTTTTGGGGGGAGGCTAGGATTTCCCTGCTCCTTTCCAGTGCCTCCCCCCTTGGCTAGTTTAAATGCTAGCCAATGAAGTATTTAAACCTATCACCCAGGATCCTGGTTCCCCTCCTGGACAGATGCAGACCATCATGCCAGTATAGGCCTGCATCCATCCAGGTGGACCCCCAGTCCCCAATGAAGCCAAATCCCTGATCTCTGCACCAGTTTTTCAACCACTGATTGAATCCCATGGTGTAGAGCACCCTAGCCTCATCCGTGTCATAGACAGGCAGCACCTCTGAGGTTACCATGTGTGCTATTTGTCTAAGACCCCCTCCCTATCTCCACAAATGCTTCTTACACTGCTCTGATCCCTTTCTTAGCCAGGTCATTTGCCCCTAGGTGGACAATGACATCCAGCTCCCTTCCCTGTGCAGCTGCTCCTCTGACCCTGAGGAATCGCTCCCTGTCCCTCCAAGCCATGGTGCCAGGCAGGCTTCCCTCCCTCCCTCTCCCCTTCCTCCCCCAGTTCCACCTTCCTAACAATGGAGTCCTCCACCAGGAGTTTTTTCCTTCCCCTGTGGGGTCCCATGCCACCCTGCTGTGGGTCTCCTTTGTGGAGGTTCCCAGCATCCTCCTTGGTTTCCACTGTGGAGTTTCCTCCATAAAGACCACACTTTCTGGAGCGAGCATAGAAATTGTGGAGGAGGTACAACTGGAGGATCGCCTCTGTTCCGCCACCCTCACCCTCCCTGAGCCCACTGTGATCCAACTGCTCCTCTTTCTTGGCAACCTCTGAGGCAATGGCAGTGACCCTGGTGGTCCCTGGGTGGGAGAGGAGGTCCCACAAATCCTGGCCAACTCAGCCTGTAGACAAGCAACCTCCTCCCTCAGCCCAGAGAGGTGCCTGTAGATGGGACAATGCTGCATCCTCTAGAATGTCTCCCAGAAGACTGCTGCTCTACAGCCACTGCACTGCACCACTCCCCTCATGTCTTTTTTCTGGCCCCCTGTTGTTTGGAATACTTACTCTTTCCTCTGTTTATTTTTTTTCCTTCCCCTACTTACTTACTGCCTATGTGCCCTTTTTGTTCCTGATCTTCTTGTTCTGAGACAAGAAGTTCCTATATTTTTCAGTAATCTCTTTACTTGCTCAGAGTCAGACCTCCAGCAGCTTTGGGGGGGGGTGATGGAGAGCTACTCTTGCCCTTCTAGGATGGTGAGACTTTGGTGGCTGTGTGATCACTCACTTCCTGCTCCCAAACAGGAAGTTCCTGTTGTCAGTTAAATCCTGTGCCTATAAAAGTAGAACTGGTTTATGGTGGAGGGAAGGGAAGGAGGGCAATATAGTCCCAGTAGAGAAGTTTTAGTTATAAATATCTTTGTTTTAAAGACACACACCTTTTGCAGGAATCAACAAATACTCTATACCACAGAATCAGGTAAATATGCAACAATAAAACATTGTATGCATATCATAGGAGCAATCTCTTTAAAGACAAATGGATAGAAATTCAAAACTTTGCCCAGGGCTAATTTAGTACTGCCTGGTGTGCTAAATTAGCTCAGAACAAATAGCCCACCATATTCAAAAGGATTAGCCCTGGTGCTAAATTTACAGAATATAACGTGCTAAGCTGAAGGCGGGCAAACTGGGTTGTGAGTGCAGTGCTAAAACAGCCTGGAAAAAGGACAGCTTTGAATATAACAACAGGTAAGTGCAAACTGCAACAGCAGCACAGTAGACACAGATGTGGAGCAAGCCAGAGTTGCAGGTGGAGGACACTGTGTGTGATAGGAAATAAATGTGTCACATCAACTGCAAACAACAATGCAAGTCACACACTGCAGAACTGTGTTATGTTGATGAGAGGTTTGCCCAGGGTTAACCTGATAGCACAGTGCTAATACATTAGCCCGGTGAAAACAGGATAGCCTGGGACAAAGGTCTGCTATATTCAAAGCTCCCATGCAAATGAGTCTACTTAGGTAATCTGTGGGCAGTCACATTTGCATCTCATTACGTGTTTCTTAACATACATTTCTATGCAGTAGCAGCTCCACCTCTTGGTCTGAATGGAGGTACAGGCTAGAAACTGCAGGATATGGGTGCTGGCAGGCACAAGCAGTGCATACAACTTGCCTATGCATCACTGCAAGCAGTACATAGCAATATATATATATCTAATATACTGCCTGTGTCCATATGTGTCCTGGAAGACAGCCCCCCATCCCCCCAACACTGGCACCCCATAGCAGTTGTGGGTGCAATAACAGTGGGGGTGATTCAAGAATGCATGGGACAGGCATAAGGGCACATGGGGGAGGAAATAGGCTATAGGCTAACTAGGTTCTACAGCATATCCATAATGTAGGGAACCTGGTAGACTGGGCGGGTCACACAGTTCTTCTCAGCTGTCAAGATCCTTGTTCCCATACGAGTGGTACAGTCCCTGGTGGGCTAGTGCTCCATCAAGATCCACGACCCCTGTAGCTGCAGTAAATTCATAATATCCATGGTAGTCTAGTGGTCCCCCAACCCCTATCTTGATCACTGACCCCCGTAGCTGCAGTAAATTCACACTATCCATGGTAGTCTAGTGGTCCCCACATCATGATCCCTAACCCCCGTAGCTGCAGTAAATTCATAATATCCATGGTAGTCTAGTGGTCCCCCAACCCCCATCAAGATCCCCAGCTCCTGTAACTGCAATAATAACAAAAACTCCATGGTAGTCTAGTGGTCCCCCACATCCCATCATGATCCTTGACCCCAAATCACATAATGCCCTGGTAGTCTCGCTCCCCAACTCCCCACCTGGCAGTGATGACACCCACTCCCCTAAACAACATCCCACTAATGGAACCGGTGACTGGCTCAGCCCTCCTTTCATCACCACAGCCATCTGCAGTATGAATGAGCAGTACTGTAATGAATGAGTGCTTCTTCATGTGAGGACGCGCTCATTCATTACAGTACCACTCATTCATACCTCATTCGGCAACTAACAGTGGTGGTGAGAGAAAGGCTGAGCTAGTCACCAGCTCCATTCGTGGTATGTTGTTTAGGGGGAGCAGGAGTCATCACTGCCATTTGGGGGCTTGGGGACTACTAGACTACCAGGGCAATTTGTGATTTGGGGTCGGGGATCATGATGGGAGTTGGGGGACCACTAGACAACAGTGGAGTTTTTGTCATTATATGCTGCTATGGGGGCCAGGGATCGTGATGGGGGACCACTAAACTGCCATGGATATTATGAATTTACTGCAGCTACAGGAGTAGAGGGTCATGATGGGGGTGGGGCACCACTATACTACCATGGATAATATGACTTTATTGCAGCTATGGGGGTCGTGGATCATGATGGGGTCGGGGCAACTAGACTACCAGGGACTCTTTTTATAATTCACAACTATGGGGGTTGGGATCATGATTGGGGGGAGGCCACCACCACATTACCACATGCTTTTTGGCGGTGGTATTTAGCACAGCCAGTCCGCTAACCTCTCACTCCTGCATAAATCTTTTTTTAGTGTCAGCACTATTACACGGTGCCAGTGCTACTAGAGTTTTTGAATACTGCAGCCTGGCACAATTCCAGCACAACAGATTTGCACCAGCTGCAAACCTTTGAATATATGACCCCAAATCTTGTAATGCTGAATCAAGCTGAAGCAGAGACTGGAAAGCTACTGCACAGCAGAATGCAGTGCCGAAGTGCAGGGGGAAGAAGTGCCATTAAAATTAAATAATCTTTTCACTGTTTATGGAAGTTAGTTGTTCCAAAGCTATTTATTTTTATGCCTTTAAAATGATGAATGTGTTTCAGTAGGACTTACAGCCATTACTGCCTTGAGCTCTTTTAACAGGCACAATTATTTAAGGGGCTCTAAAAACAGTGCTATCTACTGCAGGTAGAGTTGCAGATACACGTATACTACTGTAATAAATAAACAGTGAAGTAACAGGAGTCATGTAACCAAACCAAACTACTACGTGGAAGATCACACTCTCACAATCCTGTCCGTCTTCAATCTTCTACTCACAGCAATAAATAAGCATGGCAACATAACCATACAGCTGTAAAAATCAGGAGCACCCCCAATGTGAAAGTTAGGGTTCCGCATAATTGTTGTTTTGGGTCCCTCATGGAGTTGTATTTCAAAACTTTACATAACTGAGAGTGAACCCGCATTGAGATGGAAACTGGGGAGCAGCCCCATGTCTTAGGGAGGTCCTTAACCCGGGTATGTAGAAGGGCCTCTCAAGAAATGCCACTCGCATCAATTAGCTTTTGTTCAATGGTCAGCCCAGAAGGAATATAGGGAAAGGTGTGTAGATTCTCTACTGGCCGCAGCCACCGAAGGTATTTGCTTAAAATGGCTGGCCCAATAATTCAGGCCAAAGTGAGGAAACCGCAGACCCCCTTTCTCCTTTGGGACAGCCAATTTGTGGTAGGCGCATCTTGCAGGTTTACTGCACCATAAACAATATGAGATCATCCCATGTAGTTTTCTGAACCAGGTAAGAGGCAACCATATGTCCAACATGCTCAGAGGGTAAAATATATGGGGTAAAATGTTAATTTTGGTAAAACTGATTATCCCTCAAAGAGCAGAAGTATAGTCTTCCAACAGGATAAATCTTGCTGTATCTTGGAGAGCATGGAATTGAGATTGAGAGCTTTTAAGTGGGTAGGATGTCTAGGTACTTCAGGCTGTCTAGGGACCATTGTAGGCCAGTAAGACCTAGTGAGGCCTTATGGTCCTGTTATTCGGGGGAAAACCTGAGCCTTATCTGGATTGACTTTATAATTAGAGAGTGCGTTATATTCCAAAATAAGTCTTCAGAGCTGCCTGGATAGAGTTAGAGGGTTGGGTGAGGTGCAGCAGAATATCATCTGCATAGGCCGAGACTGCTAATATGTGGGAACCTATCTCCACCCCGTGATTGTTAGGGTTGGTTCTAAGATTCCATAATAAGGGCTCCAAATATAAATTAAATAAAAGAGGTGACAGGGGAACATCCCTGTTGGGTACCGGACTTTAATGGGAAAGAGGGGAATCGCAACTGTTTCTAATTCTGTACTACAGAATCTGCACTTGTCTGTTTCTCCTAATTTTTCTATGGATTTTGTGAAACATCCTGTCCACAGTTCACTATCTTGTGCTGCCATTATCAATCTCACATCTCATGACTTAAACTCACCTTTTTTAACCACTCATCGGTCAGGTCTTGATCAATCTGTGATTGTTTCAGCAGCTCCCTGTATTATCCACTGTAATTATGGGCTTTCCATTTGTTCTTTCTTCTATTTTGGTCATTGTCATTATATTCCCTTTTCTAATTCTTTGCACTTCCTGTTGCTGGTTGTTCCTTATTTGCTAGTGGCTTAACATCCGCCCCTGCTACCCTCATGAAGGATTCTCCTAATTTGATAAGTGAAGTCATCTTTGGCTTGTTCTCTTCGTGATGCAGGTCCTTGACTATGTCTGGGTCCAAGGATGTCAGTAGGTATGTATGTAGCTCCACTACTGTGGACCTGTATGTGTAATCCATCTCAAGGAGGCCCATGCCTCCCTCTGACCTTGGGATATATAATCTTGGCATACACTGATTTTTGTATAGTAACTGGTGAGCATGAAGCAGTTTTCTTGTTTTTATATCTAGCTGGTTCAATACTTTCTGTGGCTAGTCTATCACACCAAAACTGTATGATATCACTGGAAGGGCGAGTTTGTTTATAGCATGCACTTTATTTTGTGTTGTCAGAGCAGTTTTCAGTATAAGCTTCAACCTTCTTCTGAAATATTCCTTGTTGAGCTTTGCTCTCATTTGTTCATGTTGTGTTGTTGCTCCTTCATCTATTCCCAGATATTTATACGCTCCCTCTTGCTCAAGTTCTTTTATGTCACAATTCTCCACCAGGTCAATGGTTTCTTTATGGGTTAACTTTACTGTGATAAATGTTGCTTTGGCACATTTGTCTAGGCCAAATGTCATATGTATATCATCAGAGAATGTCTTAATTTGTAGTTGTACTTTCAAGTGTTTGTCAGATGAACCATAAAGCTTCTGGCATTCTACAAAGAGGTGAGATGTTAGCTGTTTATCATTTTTGTTTCTAGGGATCAAGTTGCATCTGTAGCCTAGATTACTGATACAGTTGCTTAATGGGTTGAGGGCAAAGCAGAATAGAAATGATGACAAGAAGTCACCTTGAAATATCCCTTGTATGTTTATACTTGGTACATGCCCTACATGACCAGGGACCTGGTTACCTGCAAGATCTCCACCCCTACTGTCCCTCCCACTCTCTCCGATCCACTGACGAGGGATTGCTAGAGATTCACAGTGTTCATTTAAAGACATCTGCGGCCAGATCTTTTAGTTTTGCGGCCCCAACCCTGAGGAATTCTCTACCTCATCAGGTACAAGATTGCCCGACCGTCCAAAGTTTTAAAACCGCATTGAAGACCTTTCTTTTTAGTCTGGCATATGCTGATTTTTAGTGTTGCAGCCATGGGTTTTAACATGTTTTTTAGTAACTGTTTCGATTTTTTAATGAATCTTGTACAAGCGCCTTGGTTTTTGAAAGGCGCTTTTTTATAAAGAGAGGTGATTTGATTTGAATAATTTGACCTTCCTTGTGGTTTAACTGAAGAGTGGTTTGCAGCTTTCTCATTGTGGTTTTAATGAAGTGTATCAGGTGTGGGGTGTATCCTGTAGATCTGTAAACATGCAATGATCCAGGAGTGTGGGATACTGTCAAATGTATTTTTGTAGTTGATCTATGTTACACTAAGGTTTCAGCATTTTTTGCAGCTGTCCATTATGGCTTTGTTCAACAGGAGATGGTCCTTTGTACCGTATGATTTTCTTTTATTGCCTTTTTGTTCTACTGCCACTAGCTTATTGCAGTCTGATTGTAGAATGTCTGCATAAATTCCAACGTATAGTTTATATGTTGTTGTCCAAAAGTTTATTGGGCGATAGTTCTCGGGGTGACTGGCAGGCTCTGATTTGATAAGAAGTATGGTATTCTTTGCTGTTAGACAGCTGGGTGCCAACTCAGGATGTGCATATACATAGTTTTTACAGGCGGCTAAATCATGGTGTAGAGATGTTAGTACATTTAGCCAGAAGTTTGGCACTGTATGTGGACCTGATGTTTACCAGTCTGGGACCTTCTTTAATGTTGCCTTTATCTCCTTAGCTGGTACATCAGGCCACTCCCTATGGTAGTGTAATTTATTAAGCCGTCTTTTACTTCCTGTATCCACTTTGCATCCCTTTTACTTTTGACTAGGTCTTCGTAGATGCTTCTCCAGAATGCCCCAATTTCTTTATTTTCTGGTGGTGTGGTTACTTTGTTTCTTTCCCAGCTCCCCATAAAACTTCCTTGGGTTTTCTCTGTATCATCTGTTTTGTGTTTTTTTCTTTTCTTTTCCACATATCTCCAGAGTTTCTTGGTTTGAGAAGAGATCTTGAGTTTATTATTTGAGATGGTAACATTTAGGTCCTGATCTGTTTTAATGCAGTGTTTTTCCTCTGATTCCATACACTTTCCTGAGGACTTCCATTGATCGACTTCTCTTTCTAAACTCTTCCAGCAATGATACTTCTGATCTTAACTCCTTAATTGTGATCTCTAACCATTTTTTTCATGGTGGCATGCTACATTTCGTTTTTTCTTCTTAAATCTTTGCTTTTCTAGCAGTACTCTATCTGTTATTAGTCTGGCTACATAACAGTATATTATGTTAATCTCAGTTACATCAGATGAACATAGGAAATGCCATCAAAAACAGGCCACATGGTCTACTGAGTCTGCTTGACTGTGCAGCTAGCCCCTCTATTTGCAGCTACCCCACCCCTCCCTCCCCACAGTCATTCCCCCTCACTCTGTCCCAACCCCCTCTTGAAGCAGCCCACTATCCTACAGGAAACCACCTCCTCAGGTAGAGTGTTCCACTTGTCCACCACCCTCTCTGTGAAATAATGTCTCCTGATTTCCCTCTTGAAAATTCCCCTCTCCAATCTCAGCTGGTGCCCTCTAGTATCTCTCTCCCTTCTGATCCAGAACATCTCTCCTGAATTAGCCTTGTTTATTCCCTTCAGATAGGTCTCAATCATGTCTCCCCATCTCTCCCTCCAGGGAATACGTGTTAAGCCTGTTCAGCCTTTTTTCATGGGAGTTCCCCTCTAAACCCTGGATCATCTTAGTCACTCTATGCTGCATGCCCTCCAACACTCAGATGTCCTTCTTCAGAAATGGGTGCCAGTACTGCATGTAATATTCCAGGTGTGGCCTAACCAGTGACCTGTACAAGGGAAGGATCACCTCACTACTTCTAGAGGAGATTCCCCTTGTAATACAGCACAGCATCTTGTTACTTTTGCTGCTGCCTTCCTGCACTGAGCAGAGGTGTTCATATTCCCTGTTATAATCACCCCCGGATCATTTTCCCCCTCCATGCTCCCCAACTGTACCCCTCCCAGCTGATAGCTCCTCCTCTGGTTCTTAGCTCTGAAGTTCAGTACTTTGCACTTTTTGCCACTGAGCCCCAACTGTCATGTTTCCGACCACTCCTTTAGTTTAGTCAGGTGTTCCTGCAATCTCCTCCACCCCTCAATGCCATCCACCATAGCTCTCACCTTTGTATAATCTGCAAACAGACTGATCTTACTCTGGGTTCCATATAAGATATCTGCTATGAATATCCCAAACAGCACTGGTCCCAGTATTCATCCCTGTGGCATCCCGCTTATTACCGCTTTTGGAGATGAGAGTTTCCCATCCACCACCACCCTTTTCTGCTTGCTCTTCAGCCAATTAGTGATCCATTTAACCAACTTAGTACCCATCCCTACATACTCTAGCTCCCCCCAGCCTCCCATGCAGCATGGAGCTCAAAGGCCTTGCTGAGGTCCAAGTACAGGATATTCTCTGCATGGCTCTGTCCAGTTCCCTGGTCATCCAATCATAGTATCCAATCAGGTTTGTCTGGCAGGACCTGCCTGAGACAAACCTGTGTTGTTGCCAGTCCTGGAGACCACTGTCCTCTAAAACTGTCACCAGTCTCTCTTTAAGGACTGTCTCCACGAGCTTCCCCACAATTGATGAGAGGCTCACCGGTCTGTAGTTACCTGGATCATCCTTTGGGCCATCTATCGCTATGAATGGTTGCAATTTCTTTTTTGTGTTTTATTAGTTTCTATCCACTTGTGTTGTGGGCAATTTTTGCAACCTTTCTCTTAGACATGTTTTAATAAATTTCAGTTTCAATTAAATCCATCAGGTCTTCAGTCATATTTTCTTTCTCTTGATTGAGGGTTGTTCCTGTCTTTGGCAGTTCCTGCTCTTCCACTCTCTGTATGGATTGAAATGGGATGTTAGTTGTTTTACTGAAACCTAGTGCTTGGTGTTCACTTTGCGGAATGTCTTTAGTGAGTATACCTTGTTTTGTTTCTTGTGACTGTGTTTGTTGTTCAATTGTTTGCTATAGTTTAGTTTATTTGTTCAGCAAAAAGCCATTACAAAAGACATATATCATACATATGACAAACAAACGTAATATAAAACCTATCTCAATATAAACAGCATAGCTTTTACATCAGTGCATACACAGGATAAAATCAGACTATGTTCTTACATCGTATAGCTATCTATTGCACTCCCCCAAATAATAGTAACAATTTCGGAGGCTATTATCATATTCAGTCATTATGGTTGGATATTTCTTAGTCACAGTATTTTCCAACCTTGGCCCTTTTGGTTACTTAAACCCAAAAGGCCCTGTCCAGAAAGACTTGCATTTAAACACACTTGATGATATATCATGTTTCTTTTCCTTATTTAGTGATTTAAATTAAGTATACAGCGGGCCAGATATTCAAAAGGGTTGCGCATGCTCAAGTCCTAAATTGCGCCATTCTGCGATATTCAGCAGGAGGCAGTTGCGCCACTGAAAACAGGCTGAGCAACAGCGCAATGCAAATGAATGCATGCTCAACTGGAGGGGGAAGAACCATGCATAAACTGCACAGCCGATATTCAGCGGATGTGACAGATAGGCACACACCCCAACCTGCGCCTGCAGGACTTTTGCTCAAAAAAAGGCTTAAGTCGAGGGGCCACCCACAGGTGAGCTGCTGTGCTGCAGGGCGCAACACAGCAGCTGCCACCTGTGGCTGGCCTAACTCAGTCCTATGCCCCCCGCAGCCCTATTGCGGGCATAGTGTCACCCCACCAGCCCGATCGCGGGCATCAATGTAGCTCCCCTCCTCCCGTTCACATCCCTGGTGGTCCAGTGGACTGAAATGCCCGGTAGCGAGGCGGTATGTTTAATAGCTCCCCTCCGTTCCCATCCCTGGTGGTCCAGTGGACCCGAAATGCTGATCGCGGGCAGAAATAACGGAACCCCCGAACATCTCCCTGTGCCCGATCGCGGGCAGAAAGTAAATAGAACCCCAGACATCTCCTTGTGCCCCGTCAGCGGGCAGAAAATCGCCAGAACCCCAGACATCTCCTTGTGCCCGATCGCGGGCAGAAAGTATGGACCCCCAGACATCTCCCTTGTGCCCGATCCGGGCAGAAAATAGCAGTACCCCAGAACATCTCCTTGTGCCGATTGCGGGCAGAAAGTAAACTGAACCCCGAACATCTCCCTTGTGCCGATCGCAGGCAGTAAGTAATTGAACCCCCAAAACATTTCCCTGGTGGCTGGTCCCGCCACCCCACCCACCACCCACGGCCCCACCACCCGCTCCCCCGGCGGCGGCGGACCATCAGCATCCACCTGCCTGCGCCCCGCCTGCCGTGCAGCTGCCCGGTAGGAACTACCGCCCATTGGTGCAGAGCAGAGCCAATGGCGTGCCTCACTCCATGATGACAGTCCAGATCATTCACAAATCTGCACTGTCATATGCGGTGGGAGCTGCACGCTCGTACTCTGCACCATAAAGCCTGTCTGTACAGTAGACTCAGCTCAGCGGCAAGCAAGAGTGGGATGCTGGCGCCCGCCCGGCTGCGGGGGGCGGGGTGGTGAGGCTTCGTGGGTGGGTGGGGTGGGGGACACTAGCCACCAGGAGATGTTTTTGAGAGGTTCAATGCTACTGCCCAGCGATCGAGCATTCGATCCACTGGACCACCAGGGAGATGTTAAGTTAAGTTTCAATTGCCTGCCCACGATCGAGCTAAAGAGAGATATTCGGAGATTCTTTCTGCCAGCGATCGGGCATTTCGATCACTGGACCACCAGGGATGTGAGCGGGAGAGGAGTTATTAAACATACGCCCGGTCGGCATTTTGGTCCACTGGACCACCAGGGATATGTACGGGAGGAGGTGGAGAGCCACATTGCTGCCGGTGATCGGGCTGCAGGGTGCGTCGGTCCCCGATGGCTGCTGCCTGGCAGGGCACCAGGAGCAAGTCCTCGGGGATCGGCGCACCTACATGCTAATGGCATGCAAATGGGGCCAATCAGATGCAAATGCCCCCTCGCGCCTCTTACACCTAATTATGGCCCCATTTGGCATGTCACCTTGAATATCGTGATTTTGGCGATGGCGAATGGTACTTGCGCCACCGAGTTGAATGCTCCACTCTGACAACTTGCGGTGGCGCAAGTTCCACTGCGCCATGCACAGTGGCTGTGGCTGGGGGGTGATATTCAAAGGAGTTGCTCAATAGCACAACTCCTTTGAATATCACCCCGGCCACACCCCTGCGCAACTATTTTGCGCAGTGCAAGGGCTTGCGCCTCAGAATGGCGCAGTTTGAATATCCAGCCCCGCAAGTTTAATCATATCAACATTTTCAGAGTTAAATAGTAGGTCCAGCAGAAATCTAGGAGGAATATTAGATGTACCAATTAATTTGCTTAAATATTTAATTCGCACACTGTGATACCATTGGCATCTAAAAATAACATGTTCCAAGTTCTCTGGCTCAGCCCATAGAACAAAAACAGTGATTTGACTGATTTATTTTTTTGACTGTCTCTTACAGTCAGTACACTACTAGGAAAAACTTCAAATCTATACTGTGTTAAAATATGTCTATATTTTGGTTCTCTTACTGCAGTCAGATAATACTTAAGGTAGTGCTCAATCGTGTTCTTAACTTACCAGCAGGACACCCTAACCAGTTTGATCTTTGCAAGACCATAATTTTTAACATACTTTTGTATTATTTTTCTAATATGCTTAACATAGGAGGTAGAAATCTCTATATGTTGCTCTCACCATCTTTTTAACTGATATAGATCAAATTTCGTTAATACAGAATACACTGAGGCAATCCAACCAGTTTGTTTATATGCAAGTAAATTATTTTTTTCCCTTAATGCATAAAAAAGTAGAGTCTTTAGCTTGAAACTATCATTTAATCCAGTATGAAAGTATTCATTCCTGCACTAAAAGGGCCAAACTAATCTGGCCTAGCTGTGACCTGATCAGAGCGCTTGAGGTACTGGCCGGAATTCTTAACAGTTGTTTATATATTTTATTTAACATAGAATCTATTTTATTTGTATTTTGTGGACCCCAAACCTCCACAGCATATGCTGCTTGTGAAACAAGTTTTGCTTTAGTAACCTTAATCATAGAAGCAACAGTTTTACCACCATGCAGTATGTTAAATCTCCTTAAAAGTTTGGCCGAATTCTCTTGTCTTTTTAACTGTTATAGCAATGTGCTTATTCCATTTTTTGTTTGTTGTAATGTGATAACAGGAGGTGATGATGGTGGCTGAGGTTGGGTCCCCACCTCACGTCCTTCTTTTCTTAGCTGATCCAGGACTTATCTTTCAATTTGTTGCCTTTTTAAAATCACTGAACTGTTTACTTTTCATTCCATTTCTGTGTAGTTATTCTTTTCTTTGTGATGTTCCCAATATCTCTCTTGGTTAGTGTCTCAAAATGTTTAGAGTGAGTTTGCTGATGCTGTATCAGGTTATTTTTTGGACAAACCTCTTGTTGCTTTCAAAACATTTATATGGTCTCTCTCAGGGTTAGTGTCTCCAAATGTTTGAGGATTTACAGTGTCATTATGAGAATGGACCCCATTCATAAATCAGGGCATATTTAAAAAAGGAAAAAAAATCAGGATATCAGTACAATTGTAGTCTTTGATGCTTGTTGACAGCACTCTTCACAACATGTGCAATGTCCGCAGGATGGTTTCCTTTTGTAGTTCATAATGTGTCACGCACATTGGTAGCATATTTATATGAAAGTTATTTTTGATTAGCCTCATTGCCCCAACACTACTGAAATGATTTGTGTTGCACATAAGTTTAGTTTCTGTTTGCACATCTTGGAATTTCATGATTTTGTGTCTTTCTGTACACAGGACACTGTAATCACTAGAACTGGCTATTTCGATCAGCAGTGGTACCTTTGTTCTTTTTTCTTGTATTACAATATCTAGTTTTCTTACTTCTACTTTCTTGGCAGTTGGTACTGGGAGATCCAATGTGATCATTATTTCTTCATTCTCTGTGATTCTTTGTGGTTCATATTTTCTCTCTCCTGTGTGAACTTGCTGATGTAGTAACATGTCACTCTTTTGGGCAAAACCCTTTTCACATTCATTATGTTTGTATGAATCAAGCTTGTCGGCTACTCATAGGCTCACCTACAGCTATATGCTATACTCCTTGTCAAATCTCCTCTCCTTTGATGAATGACTGCTCTACCAATCCTGTTTACTTACCCCCAAAAAAATCTCTCAAGGTTGACCCCCCCGGTCTAAGATACTCACCACCTCCCTTCTGACTGTCTCCACCCATAGCTCCACCAAAACTACACTATTAGTGCCTCGGGTCAGGACATCCTTTGCTCAGAGGTCTTTCCTGTATAGAGCCCTCACCTGGTTTATCACCCTCCCCATCATCACATCTGAACACAGAACTATACCATTTAAAGCAGATCTCTGTAACTACCTGGTCAACACCTTAACTGTAGCTGCACCTAACACAACCCTTTGTGGGTCCTGTCTTCATTCCAGTGACCTCTATCGCCCACACTGTATATGTATCTCTGGGTTCTCCATCTTGCATAGCTACATTCAAGTATAGGCCATGTTGCATGCAAAATTATTTTCTTTTGTCTTTTCCCCCCTCGCTGCTATTGTTACAATTTTGTACATACTAATAAATAACGTATGTACTTGCACTGATGTCTGTTATTGTACTCACTGTCTGTAATACCTGCTTCATCATGTATTGTGTATGATGAGGAGCCTTTGTAAATGAAGCCCTGACTCAAAGGTTCGTAATTCCAATACAATAAATAGATTAAATAAATAAAATGGTCTCCTTCGGGGTTAGTGTCTCCAAATGTTTAGGGATTTCTAATACCGTGGCAAGAATGGACCCCATTCTTTAGCCAGGGCATATTCAAAACTCAAGAAATTAGTACTTTATTAATCTTTGATGTTTGCTGACAGTGCTGTTCTCAGCACACGCAACGTCCCCAAAATGGCTTCCTTTTGAAGTTCATAAGGTGTCACAAGTATTGGTAGCATATTTAAATGTGTCTGAAAGTTCTTTTTGATTAGTCCCATTGCTCCAAGCACTACTGGAACAATTTGTGTGTCCTTATTCCACGTCAGTTTGGTTTCTGACTGCATATCTTGGTATTTCATGATTCTGTGCCTCTCTGTACACAGCACACTGTAGTCACTAGGGGTGGCTATTTCAATCAGTAATGCTACCTTTGTCCTCTTTTCTTGTATTACAATATCGGGTTTTCTTGCTTCCACTTTCTTGGCTGTAGGTATTGGGTGATCCCATGTGATCGTTACTTCTTCATTCTCTGTGATTCTTTGTGGTTCATGTTTCCAGTGTCTCTCTGCTACCTGTATGTTATAGTGTTTGCACAGTTTTCAGTGGATCAATCTTGCTACATTGTTGTGTCTTTCAGTATACAGGCCTTCTGCCATGAGTACTTCACATCCAGCTACAAGATGTGCAACAGTTTCTAATTCTGTACTACAGAACCTGCACTTGTCTGTTTCTCCTGTTTTTTCTATGGATTTTGTGAACCATCTTGTGCGTAGCCCACTATCTTGGGCTGCCATTATTAGTCTCTCATCTCATGGCCTAAATTCACCTCTTCTTAACCACTCATGGGTCAGGGCTTGATCGACCTGTGGTTGTTTCAGTAGCTCCCTGTATTTTCCACTATAATTATGGGCTTTCCAATTGTTTTTTCTTTTCTGTTGGTCTTTATCCTTATACTCCTTTTTCTGATTCTTTGCATTTTCTGTTGCTGACAATTCCTTATCTACTTGTGGATTGACATCAATCTCTGCTACCCTTCTGAAGGCTTCTCCTAATTTGATGAGTGAAGTCATTTTAGGCTTATTTTCTTCATGATGCAAGACCTTGACTATATTTGGGTCCAAGGATGTCAGTAAGTATGTATGTAGCCCCACTATTGTGGATCTATGTGTAATCAATCTCAATGAGGCCTATGCCTCCCTCTGCCCTGGGATGTATAATCTTGGCATGCACTGATTTTTGTATATTAATTGGTGAGCATGAAACATTTTTCTTGTTTTTATATCTAGCTGGTTCAACACTTTCTGTGGCCAGTCTATCACACCAAAGCTGTATGATATCACTGGAAGGGCGAGTTGATTTATAGCTTGCACTTTATTTTGTGTTGTCAAAGCAGTTTTCAGAATTAGCTTTAACCTTCTAAAATATTCCTTGCTTACTTTTACTCTTATTTGTTCACGTTGTGCTGTTGCTCCTTCATCTATTCCCAGGTATTTATACACTCCCTCTTGCTCAAGTTCTTTTATGTCACAAACCTCCACCAGATTCATGTTTTCAGTATGTGTTAACTTTCCTGCTACAAATGTTGCTTTGGCACATTTGTCTAGGCCAAACGTCATCCGTATGTCATCAGAAAAGGTCTCAACAATTTGTAGTTGTTCTTTCAAATGTTTGTCAGATGAACTATAAAGTTTTAGGTCATCTACAAATAGAAGGTGAGATGTTAGCTGTTGATTGTTTTTGTTTCTAGGGTTCAAGCTGTATCCATAGCCTAGGTTGTCGATTAGGCTACTCAAGGGATTGAGGGCAAGGCAAAACAGAAGTGGTGACAAGGAGTCACCTTGAAATATCCCTCGTTGGATACTTATATTTGGGATGGTAATTTGACCTTTCTCATGATTTAATTCTAGTGTGGTTTGCCACTTTGTCATCGTTGTTGTGATGAAGTTTATCAGTGTGGGATGTATCCTGTAGATCCGTAAACACTCAGTGATCCAGGAGTGTCTCCCTGTATGAACTTGCTGATGGTATATCAGGTGATGTTTTCGGGCAAAACTCTTGTTACATTCTGTACATTTAACTGGTCTCTCCTGTGTGATTCACTGATGATTTTACACGTCATACTTCTGGGCAAAACTCTTCTCACATTCATCACATTTATATGGTCTCTCCCCTGTGTGAACTAGCTGATGTTGTAAAAGGGCACTCTTCTGGTAAAAACTCTTTGCACATTCATCACATTTATGTGATCTCTCCCAGGGTTAGTGTCTCCAAATGTTTAAGGGATTTCTGATACTGTGACAAGAATGGACCCCATTCTTTAGCCAGGGCATGCTCAAGAAATTAGTACTGTATTAGTGTTTGATGTTTGCTGAGAGCGCTCTTCTCAGCACACATGTCCCCAAGCTGGCTTCCTTTTAAGTTCGTAAGGTGTCACAAATATTGGTAGCATATTTAAATGTGCCTGAAAGTTCTTTTTGATTAGTCCCATTGCTCCAAGCAGTACTGGAACAATGTGTGTGTTCTTATTCCACATTAATTTGGTTTCTGACTTAATATCTTGGTATTTCATGATTTTGTGTCTCTCTGTACGCAGGACACTGTAGCCACTAGGGGCTGCCATTTCAATCAGCAATGCTACCATTGTTCTTTTTTCTTGTATTACAATATCAGGTTTTCTCGCTTCCACTTCCTTGGCAGTTGGTACTGGGTGATCCCATGTGATCATCACCAGGGTTTTAAATAATTGATTAGCGTTTTTTTCCTTGGGACTATACTAACTGTACAGAAAGTATTTATATAGATTTTCTAGAAGTGTTGTGTTTGTTAAACACAGTGAGGCAAGAGCTAAGCATTTTCACAAAGATTTAGCACTTTTATGAGCAAAACGCTAATCAATTTTTAGAGTTAAATAAATCACTGATCACTTCTTCATTTTCTGTGATTCTTTGTGGTTCATGTTTCCAGTGTTTCTCTGCTGCCTGTATGTTATAGTGTCTGCACAATTTCCAGTGGATCAATCTTGCTACACTGTTGTGTCTTTTGGTATACAGGCCTTCTGCCATGAGTACTTCACATCCAGCCAAGAGATGAACAACTGTTACTAATTCTGTACTACAGAACCTGCACTTGTCTGTTTGTCCTGTTTTTTTCTACTGATTTTGTGAACCATCTTGTGCATAGTCCACTATCTTGTGCTGCTATTAACAATCTCATCTCATGACCTAAATGCACCTCTTTTTAACCACTAATGAGTCGGGGCTTGATCGACCTATGGTTGTTCCAATAGCTCCCTGTATTTTCCACTTTGCCCCTGTGTGAACTCGCTGATGGCATATCAGCTGACATTTTTGGGCAAAACTCTTGGTACATTCATCACATTTATATGGTCTCTCCCCTGTGTGAACTCGCTGATGGCTTATCAACTGACCTTTCTGGGCAAAATTCTTGGTACATTCATCACATTTATACGGTTTCTCCTTGTGAACTCGCTGATGTTTTAACAGGGCACTTCTATGGGAAAAACTTTTGTTACAGTCAGTACATTTATACGGTCTCTCACCTGTGTGAACTCGTTGATGGCTTATCAGCTGATTTTTTTGGGCAAACCTCTTGTTGCACTCAGTACATTTATATGGTCTCTCCCCTGTGTGAACTCGCTGATGTTTTAACAGGGTACTCTTATGGGAAAAACTCTTGTTACAGTCTGTACACTTATATGGTCTCTCCCCTGTGTGAACTCGTCGATGGCTTATCAGCTGATTTTTTTGTGCAAAACTCTTGTTACATTCATCACATTTATATGGTCTCTCCCCTGTGTGAACTCGCTGATGGCTTATCAACTGACCTTTTTGGGCAAAACTCCTGTTACATTCATCACATTTATATGGTCGCTCCCCTGTGTGAACTCGCTGATGTTTTAACAGGGCACTCTCATAGCAAAAACTCTTGTTACAGTCAGTACATTTATATGGTCTCTCCCCTGCATAAACTCGTTGATGGCTTATCAGCTGATTTTTTTGGGCAAAACTCTTGTTGCACTCAGTACATTTATATGGTCTCTCCCCTGTGTGAACTCGCTGATGTTTTAACAGGTCACTCTTCTGGACAAAACTCTTATCACATTCAGTACATTTATATGATCTCTTCCCTGTGTGAAGTACTTGATGTCGTAACAGGGCACACTTATGGGCAAAATTCTTTGCACATTCATCACATTTATATGGTCTCTCCCCTGTATGAACTCGCTGATGTGTTAACAGGTCTCTCTTCCGGGCAAAACTTTTCTCACAGTTATCACATTTATATGATCTCTCCCCTGTGTGAACAAGTTGATGTTGTAATAAGTTACTCTTATGGGAAAAACTCTTCGTGCATTCATTACAATTATATGGTCTCTCCCCTGTATGAACTCGCTGATGTGTTAACAGGTCTTTCTTCCGGGCAAAACACTTCTCACAGTCATCACATTTATATGGTCTCTCCCCTGTGTGAACAAGCTGATGTTTTATTAGGTTACCCTTTTGGCCAAAACTCCTGTTGCACTGATCACATTTATGTGGGTTCTCCCCTATGTGAATCTGCTGATGCTTCACGAAGTTACTCTGGGCTGTAAAATGCTTGTCACTTTGAGCATATTTGTATGGTTTCTTGTGGATTTGATGTGTTATAGTTTTTTGCAGCACAGCAAAACTCTTGTCAGTACATTTAACTGCATTTAGGTTGCTTACACTCCTCTGATATTTGGTACATTTCAATTGCCCCACTCCTTCATGAATCTGTTGTTGTGTAGTGATGAGATGTAGGTCATGGAAACTCTTCCTACACTGAGGATACTGGTGGGATGTGTCTATTGTGTGACTCAGCTGGCAAGTCTCGAGTAATGATTGCTGGCACCAGCTCTCATTGCATTCAGTCTTCCTGCCAACTAAAATAGATATTTAATTAGTATTTTCTTACAATAAGGAAACAAATGTGTCAGTTGTTTTTCTTTAACCTTTTCAAAAGCTCCATCAACTTTCCTGAGATTTAACCTCACAAATGTGTTTCCAAACTTGCAAAATTTAGAACTTTGAATTACATTATTTTTCAGCGACATTTCAATTTATTGTTTTTATTCATATTCATAGAATGGATCTGACCAATTCTGGCTTCTCACTGGTCTAAACCTTGTCACAAAGGAGTATGTCAACAGTAACAACAACATTGCAGGAGGGATATGCTAACCAAAAATATAATGAAACAGAACAAAAGATGATTAAGCAACTCAAACAGAACATAGAACATTTCCAACAGAGAAAAACATTAAACTACATTTTCAGAATGCAAATAGAACCCAGAGTCAGATTAACACAGAGTAAAATATAAACCCGCATATATCCCCACTCTGAGTAAAAAATAAAAATCACATTTTTTAAATGCAGGCAGTAACCAAAGTCAGAGACAGCACATTACATTTGCAGCTACCCCTTTCCCAGAGGACAGCAAATCACATTGTTTAATGCAGGTGGTCATGCGACAGTCAGAATACAATGTAGCTGCAACTACCCCTTCCCTGAAGGGATTAAAAAAAAAATCACATTTTTGAAATGCAGACAGTCACCATCGCCAGTGACAATACAATGCAAATATTGATCAACTCTGGTGACTATCTGCATGATAAAAATGTACCTTTATTTTGTTTTACTTAGAGGAATCATATTTGTATCATGCAGACAGTCACCAGAGCTAGTCACAATGAAACTGTATTCTGACCGAGTGGCTCTGGTGACTACCTGCATTACAAAAATGTGATTTCCCCTGAAAACACAAAATCACATTTTTAAAATGCAGACAGTTACCAAAGCCAGGGCAAAAAAATCCCAAAACTAAATAATAGTTTGTATTCTTTATTTATTTGAAATTACTCCAAGGAGATAACCCCATGAACTATAGGATCTCCTTTTCATGGTGGTCCCAGAGAGGACAGCTGCAGCAGTCAGAAGGTTCAAATAGTCCAGCAGAAAAAGTTACATATAGGCTAAAATATACACAGGAAACACAAGTTCTAAATGTATCTGCATCCAAACAGTAATGAAAACAAGTCCACAAAGTGTATTCACTGATTTTTTTAATAAGGCCATTTATTTATTTTAGTTTTTGCTGACTGGGAAAGGAAGAATAGACAATTCTGCATATTTTCAGCCTCATCGCAGGGGAAGCGGATACAGACTAATGCCAACTGACAGTGAACCAGATTAAGCTGTTGGTGTTTTGTTTTGTTTTTTTCTGAACAAGTCACTAAACCCAAATAGTACAACTGCAAATATTCCATCTGACTAGTCACACATTTATCAATGCTGAACTTTTTTGCTTGCATAATGTTACATGTTAGAACAACAGTATCTTGGTCACCTATCTAATTATCGGCCCATTTCTTTACTCCCTCTTGTAAGTAAGGTACTAGAAAGATTGCTAGCTAGGCAACTTTCAGAAACATGATCTTTTTGATAAATTTTAATCTGGATTCCATAAACATCATAGAATGGTGGCCTCCATGTTGAGGGTCTTGGATGACATTGGTAATGCAAACAGCGACCTATGCTTTATTAGGGCTATTCTGGCTGATCTCTCTAAGGCCTTTTACATGGCTGATGTCGGTGATGAGATGTTGCTGGGCCATCCGTCACAATGCATGGCAAGCTATTTTACGTGTTTTTGTTACTCCTCCAGCACAAGCGTGCAATGGTGTCAATGACGCTGTTGGGCATGCTCCCATGCTCTCCAAGTCAGACACCTGCTCCCGCCGTCCCCTCATCAACCAGCTGCTGTAGCAACCCTCAGCCACCACCGGGAGCCGACAGAGACACGGTGTACCCACCTCACCCTCCCTGGAGAAGAAGAGCAGTCCTTGGGATGCTCAATCCTTTCCCCCTGGCTGACCCCCGGAAACCCAAGCTCATTCCCAAACTCAGATTGCCGGTGTGGTGTCCAGAGCCTCAACTCTCAGTGCCACTGGGCTGACCCCTGCATATCGGTACATATAACTCCAAAAAAAGTACATGACCTGTTGACAATATAAAGTGTAATAATGAGAGCAGAGCAGCAAGTTAATTAGAACAGCTACTAGTTTCAAATTGTTACAATAAAGAAAAGGATGGTGCAATAAAATACACACCATAGTAGAAAAGAGAAAGAATTATTCAAGGCAGCATTGAAATAACACAGACACCATCAGCTACTAAAAGTTCTATTCCACATTTAATAAAGTGAAAAAACGTGCATAACGCAAACTAATAACAATATGCTAAAGATGGCAAACCCTGTATTTAGCAAAAGTCTAACTGATCAACACAGTTGTAGAAGAATATATAAGTGTTCCCATCTCTGTGCAACGCATGTCTAAGACTAGCTAAGGACTTTTCCATCCATAAAAAGGTAAGGATTTCAGCATGCCATTCCCTAAACAATAAAGGCTGATTATCAACCCAATATCTTAGTATAAATAACTTAGCCATAGCTGTTGTAAGTGCCATGTGATATATTTGAGAACCTACTAATTGTGAGATGCCCAAGCCTAAAAGACAACGTTCCAGATGGAAGGCACCCTTGTAAGCCTAAAAGACTAGCTAGTATGGTTTAGATTTGGGTCCAAAATGCTCATACTGAATGGTAATCCCACAGAAGGTGCCTAAGCGTCCCTTCACGTGTTTTAGAATGTGTACATAGAGAATTGGGAAGCCGGCCACATCTAAACAACCTTTTTGGAGTGTAATAAGCATTGTGCAGTATTTTAAACTGCATTAAATGTAATTTATCCACCTTGATACATCTGTGGATGGCTTGCCAAAGAGTAACAAAATAATTAGTAAATTCTTGTTCCCAATAGAGACACTGAACTTTTGACTTACTTCCAATAGTGTCCCTCATTGTTTTATATAGTAAGAAGACTGCATGTGGTTTTACAGTAACTGCTACTAAGGTATGGTATTCAGTACCATCTGAGAAATGCCAGGGACAAGCACACAATAGACTTTCAACTGAGTGTGCAAACTGTATATAGGAAAAAAATGCAACTGTGTATTCTGACCTCTTTTGAACTCTTGAAGTGGTATAAAGTCCCCATCCCTTAAAACACAAGCATGCAATGGAAGATTTGCTTGCTAAAGAAAAGATGTGGGTACAGGTTTATCTGCAATTTTTTACATTTGGACTGAGTCTAAGGGGTTGCAACGGGTCTTTGGGGCAGCATATTTAAGTAAACAACATAAATGGGCATTGATCTTTACAGCTCATCCTATAGGGCTCTGACAAAGCAGCAGGGAGGTCTGACCATGCCAGATATGGTAAGGCATGGACAGAGATACCATGCTGTTGACAAAGATAAGTTTCAATAATTTTCCATGGAGGGCAGGGTTGGTCTGAGTCTACACCTAAACAGGGTAGTACCCAAAATAGAAACTTATTGGCTTGCAAAACCAAGTAATACCAGTAAAAGTTAGGTAATTGCAGTCCCCCATGCTGCTTTGTCAGAACCAATTTCATGATGGCAATATGGGTTTTCCTGTTGTTCCAAATAAAAGTAGAGATAATCTGATGGAATTTGGTAAACCAAGACTGTGGTATAGGTACACCTATCATACTAAAAAGGGTAAAACAGTCATTCAAATTACAGAAGTTCTGCCCCAGAGAGATAGGGGAAGGATTTTCCATCAGGTAAAATCTGTTTCAATCACACAAGCTACAGAGTACAGATTACATTCAAGCAACACTTTAGTCCCCACGGTTAAACTGATGCCCAAGTAGTTAATCTCAGATACCGACCAACAGTTTTGTAGTAGTAAAGGAAGGTCACTCTTGTACATTTTTAAATTAAGGGGCATTATTACTGTTTTGGAAATATTGAGTTTATGCCCAGAAAGGTGGCCAACATTTGTAAGTATTTTTAATGCTGTAGGGAGAGAGGTGCTAGGATTAGTAATACAGCATGTACTAAAATATCATTAGCATAAGTGGACAACTTAAAAGAATGTGGACACATAGAAATGCTGGAGATTTGGGAGTTTTGTATTTGTATCTGGTGAGGGGTTCAAGATACAAATTAAATAAAAAAGGGGATGGAGCAATCTTGATAAGTCCCCCATTGCAGGGGGAAGGGATCAGATAGAACATCATTACAAGAAGCTCTAGAAACAGAGTTAGAATATAATAACTGTACCCATTTAATAAGCTGAGCTGGAAAGCCGAAGGTGTTTATGGTTTAAAAAAGAAAGGTCCAGGAAACCTGGTCAAAAGTGTTTTCAGCATCCAGGAAGACCAGCACCACAGGAGGGTCTATCTCCCTGGATACCAAAATAAAATGGAAAATTTTCTGCATATGATCAGTGACCAAATGCAACCAGTTTGCTCATGGCCAGTGAGAGGTTGTCAAAGTGACATTAATCATTGTGCCAAAATGTGTTAAAGAATGTTCACATCCACATTTAAAAGAGAAATTGGGGAAAACTGCCTAACTTGATGTGGTCTTTACCAGGTTTAGGAATTAACGTAATGTATGCATCCAAAAAATCTGGTGAGAAAGAATTAAACTGGTAGCAAAAGAACAGGTTACTCACCTGTAGCAGCAGTTCTAGGTGTAGTATATGTTGTTCATCCACACTCTTTGGCATGTCCCTTTCCTTTTAAATCTCGCCCGGAGAGTCAAGCTGGCTCCTCCCAACCACCCGAGTGGTAAATACCTCAGTTCTCCCCCATGATGCCAGATCTCAGCCCGCTGGAAGCAAGGTGGTGCACCTAAAGCCAGGGAGGTCGGGTGGGTGCGTGTGGATGAACAACATATACCGCTCCTAGAACTCCTGTTACAGGTGAGTAACCCGTTCTTCTAGGAGCGTGGATATGTTGTTCATCCACACTCTTTGGCAGACTCCTAGCAGTTCTCTGGGAGGAGGGAGGCAAGGCGCACACTCCCTACTTAGGAAACAGAGATTGGAGAACCAAGGCCCCAAAACCAGCATCCCTGCATGATTCAAGGTCGATGTGGTAGTGAGAAATAAAGGTGTTTGCTGACTTCCAGGTAGCAGCCCGACAGATTTCCTGGATAGGGATGTCCCTGGAAGCAGCCACCGATGCAGCAGTATGGCGGGTAGAATGAGCTCTTAACCCTCTGGGAGGCTCCTTGCCTGCCAACTCATAGCACAGACCTATGCATGATGTGATCCATCTTGCAGTGGTCCGTTTGGCTGCAGGTCTGCCAGAAGTGGCTTCAGCGTAGGTGACAAACAGCTGGCGAACCTCTCCATGAATTTCTGCCGTTCTTTCCTCATAACAGGAGAGAGCATGTCTCAGGTCCAAAGTATGGAGCCTGTACTCGGCATCCGAGGTGTAGTTAGGGTAGTATACCAATAGAGCCACCACCTGATTAAGGTGAAACTCTGAGACCACCTTCAGAAGGAATTTCGGGTGGGGGCGCAGGACGACTTTGTCCCTGTGAAAGACCAGATAAGGGGAGACCACGGAAAGAGCCTGGAGTTCCCCTGTCCTTCTGGCTGACATGATAGCCACCAGGAAGGCCGTCTTCCATGACAAGTGTGAGAGCTCACACTTGTGCATGGGTTTGAATGGCTTGCCCATGAGCTTTGCTAAAACCAGCAAGAGATCCCACGGAGGTGGAGGTTCACACACCGGAGGGGATATGTGATCCAGGCCTTTGAAGAAGTGCCCGATCACTGTTGCCTGTGCCAATGTCGGCTGACTGGCCCGCGCCTGGTAAGCAGAAATGGTTGCCAGGTGCACCCTAAGGGTTGATGACCACAGACCCCCTTTGGAGAGAGACCAAAGGTAGTCTAGAATGTTAGCCACAGAGCAGGATAAGGGGTCCAGACTCTTACTCTGACACCAAATGGAAAATATCTTCCATTTAAAGGCATAACATTTCCTGGTCGATTCCTTGCGAGATGCCTCCACCACAGTGTAGACATCCTCGGAAAGACCCAGAGCCTGGAACTCTAGTCACTCAGGTACCAGGCTGTGAGGTGCAGGAATTGAAGGTCTGGATGGAAGACCTTCCCCTGGTTTAATGATATCAGGTCAGGGTGTGTACAAAGCCACTCTGGAGGCCTGCAGCTGAAGCTGAGGAGATCTAGGTACCAGAACTGGCACGGCCAATCTAGGGCTACCAGAATTACCTTCGCCTTGTCCCTCCTCACATTGAGTAACACCTTGTGGATCAAGGGAAATGGAGGGAAGGCATAAAAGAGGCCTGGGTCCACGGCGTCGAGAAGGAATCCCCCTGCACCGAGCCCTGGGGGGGGCGTGCATGATACAGCCTCAGCTTTGCGTTCTCCCTGGAGGTGAACCCACCTGTCCAAGGTGATATCAGACCAGGCGGAAAGAAAGTGGCTGAGCCGCCCCCCCCACGGGAGGACCCAGGGCAGGCGTGATGGATGTAGGAGTGGCAACCCCCAACCCGTCACTGAGCAGGGTTAGAGGAGGAGAAGGAGGAAGCTCCTGGACCAGCACCTCTGCCTCCTTTACGGGGCTGTTGAGGGCCCTGCTTGGGCCTAGGGTGCCAAGCTAGAGCCTGCTGCTGCTGTTGCTGCTGTTGACCTCCTTGATAGGAGTGCTGCCTGACCACAGGGGAGGACTGTCGAAAAGGCTTTCTCTTCCGCTGGTTCTTGCCCGAGGAACCCTTAGCAGAAGTGGCATCCAAGGTGGGACTGGACTGCTCAATACGCTGAAGATGGCCTGCCACTCCTGGGAAGAACAAGTCGGTACCAAGGAAAAACACATCAGCTAACTTGCGCTGGGTGTCCGCCAGAAAGGAGGATAACCTCAGCCAAGCCCTGCGGCGGGTGGCCACTGCAGCTACTAAGAGCAGGCACAAGAATCCCCGATGTCTAGGGCCATCTGGAGCTGCTGTTTGGCGACAGCACGGCCCTGATCACGGACTTGCTTGACCGTGGTCTGCATGTCCGCGGAGAGGTGAGGAAGTACTTCATCCAGTGAAACTAGGAGGGCATGGGAGAAGTGTGCCATGATCACAGCCAAACTGGCCTGATGAAGGCCCAAGGAAGAGGCCACGTAGACCTTACGGGCAGAGTGCTCCATGTTCTTGGACTTCTTTTCCGGAGGTCAGTCGGTGTCGGCCGAGCTACCAGTATGTCTAAAGACAGAAGCAGTCACTAGGCTCTAGGCTGAGAGATGTTCCGTGAATCCCGTTAGAGGTCCCATAGGCACCGCATACTTATAGGCCATATGGGCAGACAGTGCTGGGCAGGGAGCTGGACGCTGCCAAAGCTCAAGGGCTGGCCCAGTAATGGTTTCAGCAACTGGGAAGGCCTCCATCAGGGTATTCCCCCCTCTTAAGGATATCCATAAGGGGGTACTCTGCCTTTTTCTGGATAGACTCCAGGGGCATTCCGCTGGAATCAGAAATGAGGCGGAGAATGTCCTGAAAGGAGGAAGGACCTTCCTTCAGGCCTGCCGAGAGTGACTCCTCATCACCCGGATGGGAGTGCAAACCGGTGGCATCCGAATCAGAAGAGTCGGGATACAGCGATCTCCCACCTATGTCCCCCTTGATACGCCGAGGGCGGTTAGGGGTAACCATGATGGACAGATGTCGGGGAAGCCTGGTGTCTGGACGGTCCCCTTTTGAGGGAGCCCCAGAAGGAGGCACTTAGGTGGTAGTTCCACCCTAATCGATGATGAGACCAGTATGGGCTTATCTGGAACAATGGCCAGCCCCACAGGTGAAGGAACCGAAGATTTTGGGTCCGAAGGGGTCGGCATTGGCCTTTGAGGTGCAGGCCAAGTAATGGCTGGGGTGGACGGCGTAGCTGGCTTCTGCCCGGCCAAAATCAGCTGTTGCCACATAAGCTCCTCATAGCGTTGACAGAGTTTCCGTCGAAACCTCTCTTCGTCCAAGGAGGATGAGGACTTGTGGTGGCGCCTCTTTTTTGAATGCTGGTGGCCTTTCTTTAGTTTTCACACTGAAGGAAAGTGACCGAGTCCTTGATCGAGAACGATGGTGTCGGCCAGAATCGGGAGAAACTGGGCTAGGGGAAAATCGAGACTCCGGATCAGTTCCCTTGATGGGGGCACCTGAAGGAAGTGTTTCGTCATCGGGGAAAAAAAGGACCGGGGTCCTTTCTAAAGAATCGTTGACCGGGGTCTGTGAAATTGGCTCGACTGGCTCGAGAACAATCTCGGCCGGATTAGCCAATTCCTCAGTCTCTGCCTGGCCAGACGGATCTCGACCGAAGTCAAGGTCGCAGTGTCCTGGGACTGGGATCTCTCTTGGTTCCAGGAGCATCTCCTTTTCCAAGATGTTGGATCCTTGTCCCTCTTCTGAGGGCGGGAGGAGTGCGAGCCTGAGGGTGCCTCACCTCTGGTGGGGAAGAGACTGGCACAGCTCCCCGAAGGAACCTGTGAAGGAAGAACCGAGGTTGAGAGGCACAAAGAAACTTCGGCTGGCCGAAGTTTGGGCAGCTTCTTCTTCGAAGGCCTTCATCTGCTCTAGCTACTTGGCGGATCCTGCAGTCGCTGAAACTGCCCACCTCGCTTCTTTCGATTTCACCGGCGTGTTCCTTTTCTCCGGTCTCCCCAGCTTAAGGCATGCCATGCGGTCGTCAAGGACGTTGGGATGGAAAGCCAAGCAAAAGGTACAGGTGGTGATGTCATGACCGACACACAGGCAGTACACGTAGGTAAGGTGGGGATCAGTGCGTGACATTTTCTGGCCACATGAACACCAGCAAAATCCGGGGGACGACTTGTCCTCTATGTCCAATGCGCTATTATCGGAATCAAAAACTCTGATGAGTTGGAGAGATAAATTTGGTAAAAAACAACTATATGAATCCAGGGCCTACGGTGGCTAAAGTTAGCATGAGGGAACCTGATTCTTCCAGCGGAAAGGAAGATCTGGTGTCATGGGGCGGAGCCGAGTTATTTACCACCAGGGTGGGTGGGAGGAGCCAGCTTGAAGACTTTCCAGCGAGATTTAAAGGGAAAGGGACATGCCAAAGAGTGTGGATGAACAACATATCTACGCTCCTAGAAATACAGGTTACTCACCTGTAACAGGAGTTCTAGGAGTGATATATGTTGTTCACCCACACTGTCTGGCAGGTACTTTGCCACTTTAAGATGGGCCGGAAGGTCTTCAAGCTGGCTCCTCCCTCCCACCCAGGAGGTAAAACCCTCGGCTTCACCCCATGACACCAGATCTAGCCTACTGGAAGCTAAGTAGTGTGCTGAAGCTGGGGAGGTCAGGTGGGTCAGTATGGATGAACAACATATATCACTCCTAGAACTCCTGTTACAGGTGAGTAACCTGTATTTCTAGGGATGTGGATATGTTGTTCAATCCACACTGTCTGGCAGACTCCTAGCAGTTCTCTGGGAGGAGGGAGGCAAGGCGCATACCCCCTATTTAGGAAACAGGGCCTGGAGAACTGAGGCCCCAAAACCAGCATCCCGGCATGACTAGAGGTCGATGTGGTAATGGGAAATGAAGGTGTTTGTTGATTTCCAGGTAGCAGCCCTGCAGATTTCCTGGATAGGAACGCCCCTAGAAGCAGCCACTGACGCAGTGGTATTGCGAATGGAATGAGCTCTTATCCCTCAGGGAGGCTCCTTGCCCACCAACCTATAGCAGAGATCAATGCAGGAAGTGATCCACCTGCCAATCATCCACTTGGCTGCAGGTCTGCCAGGTTCGGCTTCAGTGTGGGTGACAAACAGCTGGCAAACCTCTCCTCGAACTTTCCTTATAGTAGGCGAGCACTCTTCTGAAGTCCAAAATATGGACCCTATACTCAGCCTCCGAGGTGTGATTCGGGTAGAACATCGGCAGAGTCATTACCTGATTCAGATGAAACTTTGACACCACCTTCGGAAGACATTTCGTATGGGGGTGCAGGACAATCTTGTCCCTGTGGAAGACAAGGTAAGGAGATTAGATGAAAAGCACCTGGAGCTCCCCAATCCTTCTGGCTGACGTGATAGCCACCAAGAAGGCAGTCTTCCACGACAGGTGAGAGATGTCACACCTGTGCATCAGTTTGAATGGCTTGACCATGAGCTTGGCCAATACCAGCAGTAGATCCCACAGAAGTGGAGGTTCACGCACTGGAGGGAATATGTGATCTAGGCCTTTGAAAAAGCACCTGACCACCTTCTCCTGTGCCGACTGCTTGCCGGCCCATGCCCGGTAAGCAGAGATGGCTGCCAGGTGCACCTTAAGAGTCGTTGACCAAAGCCCTTGCTAAGAAAGGGACCACAGGTAGTCCAAAATGCTAGCCAATGGGCAGGATGAGGGGTCAAGCTCCTTGCCCTGACACCAAATGGAGAATCTCTTCCATTTAAAGGCATAACATTTTCTGGTCGACTCCTTACAGGATGCCTCAACGACATTGAGGACCTCGTTGGAAAGACCCAAGGCCTGGAATTCTAGCCACTCAGAAACCAGGCTGTCAGGTGTAGGGATTGAATTTCCAGATGGAGAACCTTCCCTTTGTTGATGGAAAGCAGGTCTGGGCGGGCTGAAAGCCGTCTCGGGAGCCTGGAGCTGAAGCTGAGGATATCTCAGTACCAGAACTGGTGGGGTCAGTCTGGGGCTATCAGAATCACCTGCACCTTGACCCTCCTCACCTTGAGGAACACCTTGTGGATCAAGGGAAATGGAGGTATGGCATAAACGAGGCCTGGGGTCCACAGTCTCGAGAAGGCATCCTCCTGCAGCGAGCCCTGCTGAGGGGGGCGTGCATGATACAGCTTCAGCTTTGCGTTCTCCCTTGAAGTGAATAGGTCCACTTGAGGAGTGCCCTAGTGGCAGAACAGGTTTTATACTACCTCCGTCAGGAGAGGCCACTCGTGAGATGCATCGCCCATCCGACTGAGGGCATCAGCCAGACTGCTCGAGACTTCTGCCACATGAATGGCTAGGAGATCCACTGCCAGGCTGAACACGAGAGACCAGATGCGAAGAGCCTCCTTGCACAGAGGCAAAGAGTGTGTCCCACCTGGTTGGTTGAGATAGTATATGGTCGTGATGTTGTCCATTTGGACCTGGACCACTTGACCCCGAATGAATGGAGAGAAGGTGGACAGGGCTAGCCTGACCGCTCAGAGTTCCAGCAGGTTGATGTGGCAATGGGACTCCTGAGGTGACCAGAGACTGTGGGCTCTGTGCTCCCCCAGATGGGCACCCCAACCCATCAGAGAGGTGTCGGTCATCAGGATGACTGTTGGCTCGGGGCAGACAAATGGGATTCCCTCCTGCAGATGAGTTGGGATGAGCCACCACTGTAGGCTGACCCACATCTCCTGAGTCACAGAGACTGGTTGGTCTAGAAGACCAGAGTGCTGAGACCACTGGCAGGCCAGCCCCACTGCAGGGGGTGCATGTGCCAGCGGGTCCAATGGACCACGCTGGTGTAAGCCACCATGAGACTCAGAAGGTGCAGGAAGTCCCAGGCAGGGTGCAAGTGCCCAACTTTAAATGATCGGGCAAAGGAAGAAAGGACCTCATCCCTGTCCGCTGGGAGCCGGGCTCTGGCTCAGAGAGAGTCGAGCTCCACCCTGATGAACTGAATCACCTGTGAAGGCACGTGTTCCAACTTGGTTTCGCTGATGAGGAGGCCCGGTTGAGAGCAAACCCGGAGGGCCAGATCTCTGGACCACTCCACCTCCAACCTGGAGGGGCTGCTATCAGCCAATCATCCAGGTAAGGGTAGACCTGGACCCCTCGGTGCCACAGAAATGCTGCCACCACTGTCATGCATTGGTGAAGACCCTGGGAGCTGAAGAAATGCCGAAGAGCATGGCTTGGA
The DNA here is from genome assembly GCA_016271365.2 of Neoceratodus forsteri. Lineage (NCBI taxonomy): Eukaryota > Metazoa > Chordata > Ceratodontiformes > Ceratodontidae > Neoceratodus > Neoceratodus forsteri. Next base: position 386,347,234 of record CM057457.1, on the reverse strand, counting down.
ACTCATAGAGGGTTCTCTCTGCTCGAAAGCAGAGGAATCACTGATGAGATGGATGGACTGAGACATGTACAAATGCATCCTGAAGGTCCAGGGAACAGAACCACATGCCCTGTTCCAGGGATGGTACGATCTGAGCCAGAATCACCATCCGGAAGTTGCGTGGCCTTAGGAATTTTTTCAGGTCATGCAGATGGAGAATAGGGTGCCAGCCCTCCATCTGTTTTGGAACCAGAAAGTACCTGGATACAAACCAGGGCAAGGAGAAGGATCTGCCACCTTGCTGACTACCCCCTTGCGGAGGAGCACAACTATGTCATCTCGGAGAGCTGATAGCGAGGCTACAGATCCGGTGGCCCCCCTGTAGGGCATGGGCTCGAAAGGACCTTCTCGAATTCCGGCAGCAGGCCCCTGCAGACCACCTCTAGCACCCAGTGGTCCACTGTGATAGAGGACCAGGCAGAATGGAAGTGGCTGAGCCAGCCCCCCACAGGGGGACCCAGGGGAGGCGAGATGGGGTTGGGGGAGGCACCCCACAACCTGTCACTGGGCAGGCTTGGAGGAGGAGGAACCAGCCAAGGGGCCACCTGGGCCCTCCCCCCCAGGCTTCTGGGCTGAGGAAGCAATGGATTTGGCTTTAGAGTGCCAAGCATGAGCCTGCTGGTGCTGCTGGGTGAGTCTAGCCGAAGGAGCGGAGGGACGAAAGGGCTTATGCTGCTGATGGCAACCATTGTCCCTCTGAGTAGATGTAATGGAGTCTAAGGTGGTATTGGACTTCGCAATGCATTGGAGGTGACCCTCCACCCTGGGCCCGAACAGGTCGTGCCTAGAAAGGGGATATCTGCCAGCTTGTGCTGGGTATCTGCCATAAAGGTCGAGATCTGCAACCAAGCCCTGTGGCGCATGGCTATTGCGGCTGCAACTGACTGGGCACAAGAGTCTCTGATATACAGAGCTGTCTGGAGCTGCTGTTTAGCCACCGCACTTCCCTGGTCCCGAACCTACTTGACTGTGGTCTGAAGGTCAGCCAGGAGATGAGGGAGCACCTCATCCAGGGAGCTCAACAGGGCATGAGAAAAATGTGCCATCAGAAGAGCTGAGCTAGCCTGGCGAAGGCCTAAAGAGGTGGCAGCGTCCACTTTCCTCCCAGAATAGTCCAGCTTTTTGGACTCCTTATCTGGGGGCTTGTTTACATCCCTGGTGTTGCTGAAACATTAGAAGACACTATTGGCTACCAACCCCTCAGCCGATGGGGTGCTCGAGGAAGCGGAGAAGGGCCGTGAACTGCATGTTGCAGGCCATCCTGGCGGGGTGCAGGACAGGAGGCCTGGCTGCCAGAGCTCTAGAGCTGGGCCCACAAGGGCCTTGACCATGGGAAAGGCCTCCATGGGGGAATCCCCCTTGTCCAGAATCTCCATAAGGGGATATCTGGCCTCGTTTTGCATGGGTTTGAGAGGCATCCCGGTGGACTCCAAGATGAGTCGAAGAATACCCAAGAATGAGGTGAGGCTCTTGTCCACAAACAGACCCCCAAGAATTCCAGGTTGACTGGATGGGAATACAATGAGGAGTCCTCTGACTCTGAAGAGTCCGCATACAGCTGTTGACTGCCTGAGCCACTCTCCACATGCCGAGGACGATCGAGGGTGAGAGTGACAGACAACTGAAGTGGCAGGTCTTGCGCCGTCCGAGAATCCTTGGTTGGCGCCCCAACCTTTGGCTGTGGAGGTGGTGGTGGTTCCACCACAATGGGTGGAGCAGCCAGTTTTGGCTGAGCAGTCGGTACCAAAACCAGATTCTCGACCGAGGAACTGAGGGCGGGGGACTGTTTCGGCCATTTAGGTGACAGCCACTTAATTGCCAGAGTGGAAGCCAATGCTGGCTTGCTGCCAGCCAAAAGAAGTTGCTGCTACATGAGGTCCTCATAGGGCCGGCGCAACTTGTGCTGAAACCTCTCCTTCGTCGAGGAGGAAGAGGAGGATGAGCAGCCGTGCCGCTTACCGCGGTGTTGGGACCAAGATCATTGGCAGGTTGAAGAAAGAGTGGGGGAAACCTGCTGCCCCTTTGGTTCAGGATCCTTGACCAGAGACGTCTGCTCAGTAGGCTGAGGCAAGTCCTCAGAGGGCACCGGGGGCACTGGTGTCCGAGAAAGAAAGATGTCGGTCTCCTCGGTCGACAACCTGTCAGTGGGGTCGAGAAAAATCTTGGCCTCATCGACAGGAGTCTCAGCTGGCTGGTCTGACAGGAGCTCCATGAAACCAGTGGCCCAGGCCACAACCTCGACCGAAGTAGAGAGGAGATGATCTGGACTCTCCCGCTCCCAAGAACGTCGATGCTGGGACTTGCCTTTCTTGGGATCCTTCTTCTTGGACTGAGAGGTTCGGGACCCAGTAGGACCCTCTCCTTTAGTTGAGAGGGACTGGCAGAGCCCCCGAAAGAAAGCCGTGTAGAAAGAGCCCAGTTGGAGTGGAATAAAGGCCGAAGCCAAGGAGAAGCTCGCTGTGGCCTGGGCTGCCTCCTCCTCAAAGGCAGTAAGCTGTTCCAGCTGTTTGAGTTGCTTCACGGAGCCCACCACCGTGGACACCACCCAACGGGCCTCCTTCAATTTTACCAGTGGGTACCATTTCTCTGGTCAACCCAGCTGAAGTTGGGCAGCGCGGTCCTCGAGCACCAATGGGGAGGAGGACAGACAGAGGTCGCAAGCCTGAGTATTGTGGTGTGTCCTTGGCAGTAGACGCACGTGGCATGTTGGTCAGTGCAGGACATCTTCTGCTTGCAAGGGCATTGACAGAACCCAGGAACAGATTTATCATCCATGGCAGCTACGAGGGAATGAGGTGAAGACCGAACTCGAGTGAGTTGAAGTGTAAGTTTTGGGAGAATATCCGAAGATTTAAGATCCCGGGACTACAAAATGTGGGAGTGCTAAGGAGGGAACCTGAGCTTCCAAGTGGTAAGGAAGATCTGGCGTCATGGGGCAGAGCTGAGGGTTTCACCTCCTGGGTGGGAGGGAAGAGCCAGCTTGAAGACCTTCTGGCCCATCTTAAAGCGGCAAGGTACCTGCCAGACAGTGTGGATTGAACAACATATCCCCGTCCCTAGAAATTATTAAATTCTACTAAGTGAGGTGCCAATTCTAATATAAAATCGATAAAAAATTTGGCAAAGAAACATCTGGCCTAGGTAATTTGTCAGGCGTTAGCATAGCTATTGTGGTTTCTACTTCCTGAATTGTAATAGAGGTTGTTAAAAGTAGTAGCCAGGGTAGGGTCTAACTTGAGAAGATTAGCTGCTTACAGGTAGTCTTGAATTTCCTGGACCATAACAGGGGTCAATGTTTCTCCCTCATATAACCATGCAAAATAATTCTTACATTTCTCTGCTATATTTCTTGGAGCTGTAAAAAGGGAGTCATCAGAAGTAGACTGAATGGCCAGTACTAAGTGAGGCATTTCCACCTGTTTAATACACATGGCCAGCTTTTTCTCCAAACATATCACAGTTAAAGTGGGCATGATAAAGGGAATACTCAGCCTGTTCCCAATATAGCTCTGCGTATATGCGTCCCTTTCTCAATTTAAACACAGCCAATCAGCTGTGTATGCTTCCCTTTCTCAATTTAAACACAACTAATCAGCCTCCAGACACTTAGAAGTAATGGATTTCTCAAGCAAGCGATTGGAATGAAGGAGGTCCCTGGCCCATTGTTCCTTAAGCTTTTTCCTGACTGAGGCTAGATGAATAGGCTCTCCTCTAATCACACTTTTAAATGCATTGCAACAGATAAGCAGGGGAGGAGGCTGATGGAATACTGAACTCAAAATATTCCTTTACAACCGTATTTTTTTTGTGAGGACACCAATTATCTTGCAGCAAATGACTGTTTAGCCTCCATCTCTTGTCTCTATCATGCAGGGAGGAGAGGTACACTGAAAGAGATACGGGTGCATGATCAGAAATCATGTGGCTATGAATCTCACAGTATCGAGCATCCCTAATGAAAGAAGGGCTCATCAAGGCATGATCAATCCTGAAATGGGAATCTTGAGTCGGGGGGGGGGGAGTGTACTCCCTCTCAGTTGGATGGAGAGTCCCCCACAAATCTACCAGGCCCCAAGAATCTAAAAGGTCAGGGAGAGCTCTCTAAGCCAATGACAGTCCCTTCTGACAACACCGCAACCAGTCTAATATATCAACTGTTAAATTTAAATCTCCCATTATAATTTTAGGAAACAAAGAAAATGAAAAAATAATATTTAAAAGGTTAACAAAAATGGATGAGGAATCAGAATTAGGGCCATACACATTACCCAACAGTAAATCTGTGGTACCCACCAGGACATGCAGAAAAATATAACATCCCTCAGAGTCAGCAGTCTCCATAAGTATCTGAAAGGGGAGGTGCTTTGTAGCTAGAATTAATACCCCTGCACACCGGGAGCTGGCACTCACACCCCTGCATGCCCTACCCACAGACATCAGAAATAATGAGAATTTGTTGCCACAATATGAGCTTCTGGGAGAATTGCTATATCTATTTTAAGGGTAGTAAGAAGTGATAGTACCAGTGTACGCTTCAGCAGAAATTTACACCCTTTAATATTCCATGAAATGCAGGTTAAGTGTCGGATCGCCATAGAAAAGTAAAGGAAAACAAACAGAGCCCTGGACATATAACAGGGTGAAGCCAGAGATGAGAACATATTCCACAGCTCATAATGTCATCCAAATACTTGACACTCTTCCATTTGACTTCTAAAAACAGCAAACTACGCAAAAATGCTCCTGTAAAAGAGAAAGGAGAAACCACCCCCAACATACCTAAACCATGACCCATCAACCCTACAAGAACATCTAAATGTAGAAACAAGAACAGGAAATATAACCATGACCAAATTACATTCCCCTGTATACCCCTAACTAGTAATAGAAAAGGAGGTGAGGAGAAACAGCCAGAAAGGGGGTACACCACACCCTATCTCATGGTGGTCCACGATAACCTAGGGAGGCTATGCATCTCCAAGCCATCATGTCACAGCAGATGCAATAATCTAGAAAGTGTGTATTAGCATCCAGAAATAAAAAACACCACACACACACACACACACACACACTCTCTCTCATACACAGATCACCCTAAAAAGAGGGTTGCTTCTGTGTCCCCTCTGTGATCATATTCCAGAAGTTTCCAAAAAGGAAAAAAACCAAAGTTCGTCTCACAGAAACAGATATATCGTTCTAGAACTGTTTGCATTAATCTCCTGCCATGTCCAAATGGGGAGCCAGTGTCCACAAAAACTTAGTAAATAGAGAATACAGAACCTCTAAACAAGTAATAATATGCTGTAAACATCTGTATAGTTTAATTAGTCCAACGGAGGATAGCAGTGACAAAAAAAAAAAATTTATTTGCTTCTTTCTGGCTTCTGGTTGGCTACTCCTTTGGACCACCTGGGCCCCACTGCCTCGATATGAGCCACCACCATCCCACATCACAGCTCCCTGGGTAATCCAGTGTAACCCTTTGCCAGATGGGTCCCCCTCCTCTGAGGGAGACAGGTGCCAGTGGGGTCAGCCAGCACACTCATTCTTTGCCTGAGTGCTGCTGAGGTGGTCCTGGGCTGTCTTGGGGCTTCAGTGGCAGCAGGAGCTGGAGACAGTCATCTGATCTGCTATGGAGCACTTTTTTTCCAGTCTTTCTCCTCAGGGGTGTTGTGAGCCACTAACGTCAGGGCATATGCCAACATTCACCACACCCCTCTATTCATCAGGGCCCAACACGTTGCTTTTCAGAAAAGGCGAGCAGTCATTAGACACTCAAGCCTTCTCTCCCTGGCTGGCCCTCTGGTGCTCCAAGTCTGTTCCTGAACCTGGGTTGACGGAGTCGCAAGCAAAAAAACCCCACATATTTTAAAGTCTCTGTCCACATCAAAGTAAAGATAAAAGCTGGTAAGTCCCAGCCTAGCTCTTAACATATCAAGCAAATTAAAGTCTAAAGAAACCAAAACAAAATTATAAGTGGAAACAAGCCACAGGTGGAATCACAGCAGGGAACCATGACATCCAAAGGAAAGGAAAGTTTGTATGTCCAACCCAGTAGCCATAAAGATTTCGATCAGCCACAGAAGCTTTCTCTCCAAATCACACCCCTTTTAAAAACAGAAAAGATGAGCTTTGGAAATAGCTTAGAGAGCTCCGTTCTTGCCTGCTCTGCAGAAGAGAAGTCCAGAGTGCCCAAAGTTGTGTTGATGATCAGTCTTGCCAGGTACTGCATACAAAATTTCATACCAGCATCATAATGCACTTTTTTATTACTCTTACATGCCAACTGATGCTCTTGCACTAATGGAGTGGTATCTGCAAATATAAGAAAGAGCTTCCCATTCCAAGATAACGGGCACTTAAGCTTCGCTTGTTGTAGGACATAGTCTTTGTCCAAAATAATTTTTACATCTCAAAATGATCACCCTTGCTTTTCATTGTGGGGGTGGCTGAAGCCTAAGTGAGCAATGGGCTTGCTCAATAAAGTAAGAGTCCCCTCATGGTGGCAACCCCACAACCTCCTGTAACAAGCGTTGAATAAAGTCCAGCATGTTGGAACCTTCTGACTGCTCCAGGATGACCACAATGATGAGATTATTTCTGCGGCTATGGAATTCAAGGTCATTTGCCCTAAGTTCTAATTTGCCAGCCACTTTTTAACTTCTGCAAGCTCTCGGGCCTGGGTGTCCTCTACAGAGCTTATTTCAGCTTTCAGCATTCCCTACGTGTCTGTCTACTATTTACAAAGCTGGTTATAAAGATTGAAGCTCACCCACTTTTTCTATCAGGGTGAGCTTGATCCTAGCCATGTCTACGAGCAAAACATCCAATTTATCTGGCTCTGGATCTACTTCCAAGGAGTCTGGTGTCAGGTATTTTCAAGGAGGCTGAGGCTGAGGCCTAAGGGCCAGTGGTGATGCTGATTCAATGACAGCTGAATCTTCAACTAAAGATGACATTTCAAAGTCTGGGATTTTAACAGGATGTGCAAAAATATATTGCAAAACAGTATCCAAATGGAAAATAACAAAACGGCTGTCTGATGCAGTAAAATGTAAGATTTAATCCGCTGGTTACACGGCACTAACAGGAGCTCTGCTGATCAACCCAGGAGCATTGTGTGACTCTTATGAGGTAGGTTTAAGTAGGAAGGTACTAAACTGGTTCTGTTCCTACTTGAGTCACAGATGTCAGATCACAGTTGTAAGTTGGGAGCAGGGAGCAGGTCCCGCTGAAACAGACACTGCAAGGATATTTAAACAAAGATGGAAGAAATTGAAATGCTTTAAGATTACAATCAGTATACAAAACTGGATAAAACAGAACTGTTTAGATAGCAGTGGCTGTAAGTGGGAGTCGAACCCGAAACCTAGTTTAAGTAAGAAGATAGAAACTATGAACTGATATTTGAAATAGTAAACCAGTTTCCTGATGAAGGGTTCCCTCAAAACGTCGTTCACTGTTGTAGAACTGGATGTTACATGATTAAAACCTCACTCTGAAATATAAGAACTACTTCGATTTATTTATATTTTTTGTTGGGTGAGTGGGCCTTATTACCCAGTATCATTTTTAGTTTATTCAGCGTCAGCCATATACTGGTGTTTAGAGGTCTCTCCCCAAGAATAAGCTACTAACACTTGTCTTAACTATTTTTTTGAGGAATATGGCTGTACTGGATGAACCTTTTTTCTGAAGAAATATAGAACTATCAGCATCATTCATTAACATATTGTTATAAAAACAGTGTCTGCCTGGTGTTTTATATCAAAATCTGTCATTTTATTCCATTTTTAGTCATTTGTTATTTGTACTGCTTTAGCCACACTGCTAGCATGCTGAGACTTGCTGTTCCTGTGGCAATCAGCTTGTCTGCACCCTGGTTTTGTCATTTGGGATGCTAATCTCTTCCATCTATAAAGAGGCCAGGGAAATTGTTACAATACTGAGGTTTGTAAAGATTCTTTTTTTCTAGCTATGTACCTTTTGCAGGAAACTGAAAGATAATCACTTGTCTGATTTTGGTTTTGTTGTGTTCAGAGTCAGTACAAAAAATTGACATGTATCATTTTATCCTGTGTAGACTCTATAACTTTTTGTTGTGTTGAAAGATACGAATCCTTTTTGTCATGTTCAAGACTACCATGTTCATTCATAGCTAAATAGACGTAATCGCCCGGGGTGGCAATAAAACAATTATCCCATCATCCTGTAAATAGTTGTGGGAGATGTAATGCTGCTTTTGAAACCTTACTTAGAGTTTCTATGCACTAGTCTGACCCATGTTTTCTCCCTGGCAGGTGTTTTACTTGACCTACACTCAGGCTCAACTGTTCTTCAGTCCGCATTACAACAATCTTTTTACCAGGGCAAATAAATCCATCCCTAGTTAGAATTAACACAGATAAGGCCCTAATTAAATCTAAGTTGTTGTAAAGCAGAAACTGACAAACAGCAGTGACGTTACCAACATTACAATACAAGTAGCAATACAACTTCCTAACAGGCACAGTAGAGTGGCATTTCAGATGATAGCAGCAGCCTGGAGGTATGCTGTCTCAGCATCCAGTAACCTTGTAGAAATGAACCACAACAAAAAGATGCTAAAAAAGTATTCATTTGTCAACTTTTGTTACAAACTCTGGAGGTTCTAAAACCACGTCACATGACCTTTAGGGAGGGTGAGGAAGAGAAGAAGGTAGCTAGACATAAAAAGGAGGCAGTAGAGCACTGGGAAAGTACAGCTGACAAGAATACTGGTAGAAGGGAAAATAGAACACACCCTATCCAGGGTAAAGTGATAAATCCATTTGAGGGACTCTAAGGAAGGGGAAGTAGATCAATAAGAATAGCAGGTAGAAGGAGACAATGTAGCTTCATAGAAAAAAGGGTTAAGCAGGCAAAAATGTAGGAGTGGTGCAGGGTAACATATGTGGAACCACAGTCTTTCAGGGCACCTTCTGGAGACTGTGGTTCTGCTCCATTTGCACTCCCATCTCTGAGTTGAGAGCAGAAGCTGCTGGACTCAGAGGCAAGCTGGCAAGGATGCAGAGGACCTTTTGCCCCACCAGGTGGTCACTAAGGATGTTTCCAGAACATCAGAGGCTGCCTAGGTGGAGGCATAAAGGCTGGAACTTTGTGAGCCATGGGAGGGTGGGGGTGTTGCATAGGGTACACACTTCTCAGCCTGTGGCAATACAAAATACTTTTACTATACTGCTGATATGGGACAGCTGGGAGGAGGCACATGAGGTAGTGGCTTAGGAGGATGTGGGGGAGGCCCCAAGATGAGAGGGAGAGGTTCCAGCCAAGGAGGAAGCAGCTGCTGGTAAGGGACACTATCATAAGAAAGACAGATTTGGGAGAGGGAGCTGGAGAGCTGAGAGAGGTAAGATGATGCCTCCTGGCACTTCAGTTCAGTGGGATGGTACGTGGATCCAGTGCATTGCTAGACTGGCAGGTCACAAGAAGGGGCTAGATGTCACTGTCCACCTGGGGACACATGACACGGCAAGAGATGGGGTCCTGTAGGAGTAATACAGCATAATTTCTGGAAGATGGGAAGGGGCCTTAAAAAGAATGAGTCTATTCCCTATATGATTATACTGTCACTAGACTAGGCTTCTTCTATGGGAACAAATCCCTTTTCCCCGGTGATGTCAGGAAGAGGCTAGTCCAAGACACTTTCCTCCCCCTTCTTGATTATGCTGACATTATCTATAGCTGTGGTAAAACCTCCAACCTGCACAAACTGGATGTTCTTTTTCACTGTGCCATTTGTTTTATAATAAATGCTCTATCCAGAATCTGCCATTTTGCCCTTTATTCCATGGTGGGCTTTTCATCTCTTCCTACCAGGAGGATGATTCAGAGTTGTACCTGGGCATGTAAAATGCTGCTAAACAAACTCCCTACATATGTCTCCTCCTGTGGCATCATGCCCATAGGGCCTGAGGGGGCATGTGCCCTGCCCCTGATATCATTATACAAACTAGCAAAAAAATGCTATATTATTTTATTCTCAAGATCCTGGGAGATGAAGGAGTCAAAGATAGGAGATACAGTGAGTCTGCACAGCACAGAAGGCCCTGTCTTACTCTGAGCCAGCTGGCCAGGCAGAATGAAAGGGAGGAGATGTGAGGCGAAGGTGAGTCTGACAGATCGCTCAGAGTGTGTTTCAGTTCAAGAAGGGAAGCCCTGCCTTGCCCTGCTCAGCCTGCCCAAGCCAAGAGCAAAGAAGTCACTGCCATTTGTAGGCCTGGGAGGGAGGATGCAATGCTTATAGTCATGCATGGTTGGTCCCCAGTCTGACTCCACAAACAGCACCCACCTTGCAGCAGCACAGCTGCCAGACAGCCAGCTCCTGCGCAAAGGTGCAGGCTCTGATCTCAGGCCTGACCAGACCAACTGACCAAGGCCACTAGCCCAGGGAGGGAGCAGAGGAAGAGAGTGACTTGTCTTGACTAATTGAACTACTCAAGCACCACCAAGCTGCACTGCCTTGGTGCTCAGACAGAGTCGTCCCTCTGAGTCCAACAGCAGGCCCAGGGCCAGCCATAGTTAGCAGCTTCGGCCCCTGTACTAAGAGAGGAGAGAAGCACAGACTCACAGCAAGGAAGTTGAGTGGAAGACTGGGAGCCAAAAGAGGAGGAAGCCAGCAGGGTTCTGGGAAGGAGGAGAGAAGACGAATGTTATGATCCTCTAGTCCAGAGTCAGGGAGAGCTGGACAACAGAACGAAGTACACCATCACAATCCATGATCACAACACCCCAGAGAGAGTGAGATGACTCAGGACAGCACAACACCTGGGAGTCCAGCTGAAAGCCAACAATTGACTGTCTGCAGCTACCTACCTCCACACACAGATACTAATTTTACATTTAAATATAGGAAGCAATTTTGGAGGCAGGTGGGGTTGATACATGAGCCTGCTGGGCTCACAATGTAATTTGATGCTCAGTGTGTGTGTGTGTGTGTGTGTGTGTGTGTGTGTGTGTGGCAGAGTGGTTTGTTAAATGGCAAATGCCAACAGTGATGTTGGGGGGAGGGGACTCAACTCAAGGCTTGATTTTTGTTTTGGAGACGAATCATGAAGTGATGTTGGTGGGGCGCTGACACTGGAAATGACAGTGGGCGTGGGCATACCACTGCTGGTAAACATTTTATTGACTTGACTCTCTGTGTGTGTCGTGTCTTGATTCTGAAAGTGAATTATGTTGTTGGGGGCTTAGAAAGAGTTACTACATCCCAACCTCAAATATCACCTCCAAAATCTGTACATTGGAATTATGTAGCCCTGCAAGGCCAGCAATGTTATTTTGACCCTCTATGTAACGTGTGGCTTGATTTTGCAGGTGAATGGTGATACTGTTCATTTGAAATGTATTTGGTGTATTCTGAGTCTTTCACCCAGTGTGTGTCTGAAGACATAATGCCTCAGCTGTTGGTGGGTCACCCTGACAAGTGTCAACTGTACAAAATAAAGAATATAAACACAGGAAAAAGTAATAATGTTTGACCTTCCAGGTTAAAAAAAAATGTTAATTAATGGTTTGTGGTTTGGCTATGGCAGGCCTGGCATAATGAAATTACACCCCCCCCCCATATCACACAACAGCACAGCTGGTGATATTGTGCCATGGTGTACCAGTCGGGTGATGAGAGGAGAGTCAGGAGTAGGAGGAGTTGTATTCTGAGTTCCATCATGTCATGACTTTTCTTAGGCTTGCGGCTGGTGGCGATGTTGAGGGGGGTGTTTGTGTTGGAAATGCCGGGCTAGACTTGATGAGCTGCAATCGGTGTCAGCTGGATTCATGATGTGAATTCTCAAAGCTTTCTATGTGTTACGTTAGCTGATTGCTCCACCGCCACCCCCCAAAAAAGAAGTACCATAACAAACCGCTATGGTATTACAATCACTGACTGTAATACTTTAATGTTTTGGTATGGAACTTTTAAATTTTAGGGGGTGGGGGGAGCTGTAAGTAAACATAGCTAGCATGTAGCATGCTGACGTTAGTACAGTCACAGGCATACCTTTTATTTGTGTAAGTATTAGATACAAAATTATTGCAGTGACTGTAATATGCCAGCACTCTCTTGGCCAATACTGTATGCCAGTGTCATGCACTGTTTGTTTACATGACCTCAGTGTCACGAACCACTGGCCCCCAACCCCGGGCAGCCCCGGCAGGATCTCCTGTTTGCAGAGAGGATCCCCCTTGTTAGGAACTCACGAGCAGTTGTAAGAGTTCAGGAAGACTTATCAACCTTCCTTTTTCCAGTGGGAGGGTGAAAACTGTAGTTTTGAGTTCCCTTGACTCTGCACTACTTTCAATATTTGAATCCCACTACGGCCACTGGCTACATTTTGCCTAAGTAGTTTTGTATGATAGCCGAGTGGTACTATCTTTCAAGGCACACGGTCTTTTCATAATCCTTCTGTTAAAATGTTAGATCACACAATCAGACCTCCAGGCAGAGTTGATAAGAAAATCATTAAAGTTTATTTAAAATAACAGCAATATAGAAAAGTCTACAGTTTGGAACAACTTTGAAATGTAGACAATATCAAAAGTAAAACTGGGTGGTTTACAGAAAACACAAGATACTGTTATTCTAAACTATACCTTGTTTTGATGTTAGAGTCCAGACAAGATTTTAAATGTCCTTGTAGAGATGAGTCCTTAAGCAACAGTTTGTAGCAAGTTTGTATCCCAAGTCAATTCCTCTGAATGTCCTTTTAAAAAGTCTTTAGGTGCTTTCCTTGGTGTCCAAACTTCTGAATTCAGAATTTTCTGTTCAGTATGTGAAAACTCAAAATTTCCACACACACTTAAGTATGGTTTTATAGATTTTTCAGACCGACACATATACTTCTGGTCTTCAAGCATACTGTACGCCAGCTGGACAGGCTGTCTTCCCCCAGCTAAACTGTTTATCAACTGCTCTGAGTTCAAAATGTGTGTCTTATACATACAGGCTGGTCATCTTCAAGCCATACCCACAGTGTGATGGGGTACAACAGTTTACCTTTTCCCCTGTTGGTGTCACTGTGGTTCCATGCCAGGTTTCATGTCAACCCCAGTGACATCTGGTCCATGCATTTGGCTTAACCCCTAACCTCCTCCTATCATGGAAAGCTAGATACACAGTTTTCTCTAGGAGTTATGATTTCCGCTTCCATAAACCTGTCTCCCTATCTAGAGATGTACCAGATCCACCCTAGCCATTAGAACAAGTACGGCTATTTTGTGTAGTTTCATTCCTAAAAGCCTTTTAAAGAAACAGTGTCTTTAATCCTAAAGTAAATTACAGTATATACAAAATGAACCCACATAAATGGATCTAGGCCTATTATGCAACATTCCTCCTTCGCAAAACAGAACCAGAGGGGAACACGACCCTATTGGAGGAAGTTCTTCCCAGTTCTGTTATAGATCCAATATGTGTGATAGGATGTCCCATTGTTGGACTCAGGCCTATGTGAAATCTCCATGTCATAAGCCTGCAAGACAATACTCCATCTCAGAAGCTTCTCATCTGTTTTCCCCATTTGGCCCAACCAAATTAATGGGTTGTGGTCTGTCTGGACCATAAAATGCCTCCTATAAAGGTATGGTTCCAGTTTTTGAATGCCCATACTTAGACGAGACATTCCTTCTCTACTGCTGAACTCCTATAAAGGTATGGTTCCAGTTTTTGAATGCCCATACTTAGACGAGACATTCCTTCTCTACTGCTGAACAGGCTTGTTTCTGTGGAAGCAGCTTCTTGCTTAAAACCATAATGGGGTGCTCTCTCCCCTGATTGGATACTTAGCTGAGGAATGCCTCTATTCATACATCTGAGGCATCTGCTTGCATCACAAATGGCCTGTTGTAGTCTGGGCTAGCCAGCACTGGGGCCCTACACAGCGAGGTTTTCAGCTGTGCAAAGGCCTGCTTACAGACTGTGTCCCATTTTACCTACCTAGGCTTATTCTTTGTCAGCAACCCAGATAAAGGAGTGGCCAGGTAGCTATAGTTGGGAATGAATTTTCTATAATACCCTGCTGTCCCAAGAAAGCTCCTGACTTGTCTCTGGGTTTCAGGTGTAGGCCATGATGCAATGGCCACTATCTCTGCTTGGTTTGGACGAAGGTGGCCTCACCCTACCACATGTCCCAAATAAGTGACCTCTGTTATGCTCACCTGACACTTTTCTGCCTTAATAGTCAGACCTGTGGCCTGTATTCTGCCCAATACCTACGTCAAGTGTATCAGGTGTTTCTCCTAGCTGTTGCTGAAGATAGCAATATCATCCAGGTTGGCGACTGTAAAGTTATCTGTATCCTGTAACACCTGATTTACTAACCACTGGAATGTAGCAAGCGCATTCTTCATCCCAAAGGGCATGATCCTGAACTCGAACAGGCCAACTGAAGTGTTGAATGCTGACCTTTCTCTACCTCGGTCAGTCAGTTCTACCTGTCAGTACCCGTTTGTCAGGTCTACTGTAGTCAAGTATGTCCCCCTTCCCAGTTTGTCAACCAATTCATCTTTGTGTGGCACTGGGTGGGCATCAGATCTTGTGATGGCATTAAACACATGATAATCTATGCAGAACTGTGTAGTCCAATCTGGTTTTGGTACAAGGACTACAGGTGAGGCCCAGGGACTGTGGGACTTCTGAATCACCCCTAGAGCCAGCATCTCTCCCTTCTCCTTCCTAATGTCCTTGAGGATGGTCTCTGACACCTTGTAAGTTGTCCTACATATGGGTGCTTCAGTCCCTGTGTCTACATCATGCACCGCTAGCAATGTCTGTCCAGGCTGTGCCATAAATAAAGGGGCAAAGTCTCAGAAAATGGTCTTCAATTCTTGGGCCTATCCAGGTGTCAACTGGGGTGACAGCATGATGGTCTCCAAAGATGATGTCTACTTGCTCTCGGTTAACAAGTTGAGAAGGGGGCCTTCCCTACCTAGCTCCTCTCTAGGACTGCAAACCACAGGAACCATGTCAGCCCTATTAAAATATGGCTTCATCATGTTCACATGATACATCCTGTGAGTGTGTTTTCAGTCACGTAACTCTACAGTGTAATTAACATTGTTTACCTGCTTTTCTGCCTTATATGGCCCTGCTCACTCAGCTTGCAACTTGTCCT
Organism: Neoceratodus forsteri; assembly: GCA_016271365.2. Lineage (NCBI taxonomy): Eukaryota > Metazoa > Chordata > Ceratodontiformes > Ceratodontidae > Neoceratodus > Neoceratodus forsteri. Next base: position 386,332,046 of record CM057457.1, on the reverse strand, counting down.
TTCAGACCATGATCAGAACCATTACCTCCTGTCCTACCCAGTATGAGCAAACTCTGGCTCCACAATCATAACAGGCTTTTGTTTTTGCTGGGCAGCTGCCAGGTGACTCTGGGCCATGCCCGTAAACTCCTTCAGCAACTCCCTGAATATTAACACATTCTCCACTATGGGAATACCTTGGGTGGCATGCTTACCTTCACAGTCCTTTCATATGAAATCTAGGGGCCCCCTTAACCTACATCCATACAAGAACTTAAAGCCTGAAAACTCGGTTGACTCTTGTGTCACTTCCCTGTAGCCAAACAGCAGGTGGGGCAGGTATTTCTCCCAGTCCCATCCATGCTGTACTGTAAATACCATAAGCATAGCTTTTAGGGTTCCATTAAATCTCTCTACGAGACCATTGGCTTGTGGGTGATAAGGCATTGTGCACCTCTGCAGGACACCACACTTCTCCCACAAACAGTTCATTGGGTCTGACATGAAGTTACCCCCTCGATCAGAGATAACCTCCTGTGGAAAACCAGTATGGGAGAAAATCCCCAGCAAAGCATCTGCCACCTTGTCCACCTTAGTAGAGGACAGCGCGATGGCTTCCAGATAGCAGGTAGCATAATCAACAAGTGTCAATATATACCTTTTTCTTGAGGAACTTGGGCTATTCAAAGGATCCACAATATCCATTCCAACCTTCTGGAATGGCTCCTCCACAAGCGGTAAGGGAATCAGAGTAGTCTTGGCATTGGTTCTGGCCTTCCCTATTTCCTGCCACCAGTGACAGGATTTGTAGTATTCCTTCACCTGCTTGGCACTATTGGGCCAATAGAAATTGAAGGCTAAATGCTGCGTAGTGTGAGCAATGCCCAAATGTCTGGACATTGGAATATCATGAGCTACCTTGAGCAATAACCCATAATACTTCTGGGGAACAACAACCTGCCTACCCATCATCACTCCCTCTGTCCTGATGTCCTGTGTGTATAACAGTCCATTGTCCCAATACACTCTATGCTTCCCATCACCTCCCTGTGTCTCATCAGACTCTGCTCCCCCCCTTGCCTCAAGGCTATACATATTAAGCTCCTTTAGTCTCTCTTCATATGTCTTCCAGTGCAGACCCTGCACCATTTTAGTTACCCTCCTCTGGACAGCTTCCGTCTTGTCTATGTCCTTGCGGAGATTGGGTCTCCAGAACTGCACACAGTACTCCAGATGGGGTATCACCAGCTCTCTGTACAGCGGGATAACAACTTCCTGTTTTCTACTGGTGATGCCTCTCCCTATGCATCCCAGTATCCCCCCAGCCCTCCTTACTGCCCTCTCACATTGCTTGCCCACCTTCAAGTCATCTGATATGACTACCCCCAGCTCCCTTTCCATTTTTGTTGTTGTTAGTATCTCACCCCCATTGTGTACTCTTCCCCTGGGTTTTTGTTTCCCAGGTGCATTACCTTGCACTTCTTAGCATTACATCTAAACTGCCATACATCTGACCATTCCTCTAACCTTGCCATGTCCTTCTCATCCTTTCCACCCACCTTGTGCATCAACTCTGTTGCAGATCTTTGTGTCATCTGCAAAGAGACATACTTTTCCTTCCAGTCTCTCTGCAATGTCGCTTACAAAGACATTGAAGAGGACCGGTCCTAATACTGAACCCTGCGCACCCCACTAGTAACCCCCCTTTCTTCAGCGTGGACTCCATTTACTATTACCCTCTGTGTCCTATTCTCCAGTCAATTCTCTACCCAGGCTATCATCCTGGCACCCACTCCCAGGCTGGCTAACTTGTATATTAATCTTTTGTGTGGGACTGAGTCAAATGCCTTGCTAAAGTCTAGGTAGGCCATGTCCACAGCTCCTCCCTGATCTACTACTTTGGTCACCCAGTCAAAGAAATCTATTAGATTCATCTGGCATGACCTTCCTGCTGCCTTGGGTCCTGTGCCCCCTCTGGCCTCTAGGTACTCGACAATTCTTTTCTTCAGAAGTGATTCCATCATTTTCCCTATCACTGAGGTTAAACTAACTGGTCTGTAGTTTCCCACTTCTGCCCTGCTCCCACTTTTGTGAAGGGGAATCACATCGGCCCTCCTCCAGTCCTCAGGTACCACCCCATCCTCCCATGATTTGTTAAAGAGGGTAGTCAGTGGTGTCACTAGTTTTACCCTTATTTCTTTTAGAATTCTGGGATGAATCCCATCAGGCCCCATTGCTTTGTCCACCTTCAGTTTTAAGAGTTCTTTCAGAACCCTTTCTTCTGTAAATGGGCTGGTATCAACTTCTGTATCCAGAGTGTTTCTATTGTTTGTTTAAGGTACCTCCCCCCCTCTTCATTTGTAAATACTGAGCAAAAATATTTGTTTAGTATCTCTGCCTTTTCACAGACACCCTCTGCCCACCCCCTCCCCTTTATTAAGCCTCACTATCCCTCCCTTAGTCTTCCTTCACTCCCCGATGTACCTAAAAAGGTTTTATCCCCCTTCTTAACTGAGTTGTCTATGTTTTCCTCAGTTCGGGCCTTTACTGTTCTGACTGCCTTCCCAGCTTCCTTTTGCTTTAACTGATACAATTCTCTGTCCTGCTCCTTCTGTGATTCCTTGTACTTTCTGAATGCTTTCTTTTTCTCTTGAACTTTCACTGCCAACTCCTTTGAGAACCATAGTGGTTTCTTACATCATTTTGTTTTGTTTATTTGCTTCACACAAAGGCTTGTTACCTCTGTGATGGCAGTTTTTATTGTTCCCCCATTGTTCTTCCACCCCTTTGCTAGTGCATTCCTTAGGCACTCATCCATTTTGGCAAAGTCATCCCTCCTGAAGTTCAGTACTTTTGCCTTTGTATGGCTTGACTCTACTGCTGTGTTTATTGTGAACCATACTGTTCGATGGTCGCTAGTTCCCAGATGGCTACCCACTTCTACATCTGTGATCCTCTCTCTATCTCCATTTGACAGGACCAGGTCTAAGACTGCTCCCTCTCGAGTGGGTTCCAATACTAGTTGTCTAAGGCATGCCCCCTGTAGGGCATCTAGAATAACCCCACTCTTAGAAGTGGCTGCTGCAACTGCACTCCAGTTAACATCTGGCATATTCAAATCACCCATCAGCAATATCTCCCCTTTATCTGCCATTCTAAGTATACTTTCTATCATTTCCTTGTCCATTTCCTCCCCCTGAGAGGGGGGTCTGTATACAACTCCTGTGCGGATTATGGTGCCATTGCCTGCCTCCAAATTGACCCACAGTACTTCTTCTCCTCCCTTTTTACCTTTTTGTTCTGTTGCTTTGATTCCTTCTTTTATGTAGAGAGCCATATCCCTTAGCCCTTCTGTGTGTACCCTATTCACCATGACTGAGTGAATGTGCCCCATCATATTGTCAGGGACAGCCTCAGCAATGCAGTGGGCTACTGTCTCCAACTGCACGGGCAATTTTACTGTATTAGGACACTGCCTAGACAGATGGTCTATCTGGTGACAATACCAGCATTCATCATGTTTCTTGTCCCCAACCTCCCTTTTGGGCACCTGAGGATTCCCTTCATTTTGCAGGTGCCCCTGTGGTTTTTGGTTGTCCAAAATGCCCCCTTTTCCCCTTTCATCCCGGAATTTCCCTTGGGAGCAGCCCAGCTTTGAGAATAGCAATTCACCAGCTCTGCAGCCTCTTTGGCAGTCTTAGGATCTCAGTCCTCTAGCCAAAGCTTTAAGTCAGGTGAGCAAATCCAATAAAACTGTTCAAGCAATACCACCCCTTCAATAGCTGCAACAGAATCTGCTTTCACCCCCTCACACCAATGGTTGAAATATTGATGTTGTTTTGGGGCAAACCACTTCAAAGCTCTTTTCTTTCCCCTTTCAGAGTTTCCGAAACTTTGCTCTGCATGCATCAGGATTCGGATCATATTTTTTTAATAAAACAGTTTTTAACTTGTCAGAATCTTTACTTTCAACATTGTCCATCTGCTCCAATGCTTCCCTCCTCTTGCCAATAAGCAGTGCAGAGAGGTGAAAGCTCCATGTCTCTTTGGGGAGATTGGCCTGGATACAGACCTTTTCAAAATGAATTTAAAAACATGTCCATATTCTCCCCCTCTTTAAACTCAGCCATTAATTTTGAATTTAACTTGTACCCCAGTCCTGGAGATTCAAACCCAACTCTACCATTTACCTGCTCAAGGGTTGGTGTTGGTTGGAGCGTCAGCTTTTTCAGCTCATGTTCCCTCTGGTGCTACCATTCCTCTGCCTGGCACTGCCATTCCTCCACCTCCATCTTTCGCTGTCGTTCTTTGGCCTCTCTCTGTTGTCATTGTCCTCTACCTCCTCCATTTCTCTCTAAAACCTTCTTTGTTCATTTTCAGTCTGTTTCTCCTGCATCCGCAGCCTTCTCAGCTCAGCTCTTGTTCTGTAGATGACTCCCTCTCCTCTGGGCGCTGGACCTCTGAAGTCACCTCCTTTGACACTAAATGGGGTGGCACTTTCTCAGTCTCAGCTGCCAGAAGGGCCTCCATGAGTTGCCTTTTATTTTCACTAGGAATGCCTATCTCCGCATAGATCTTCCTCAGTTGTTCCAGGTTCATCGTGCTGTACTGGACCAACATTCTTCTGTGCAACATGAATTCTGCTACCTGCATTATGCCAATATGGAGCTACTGTCTTAGGCTTTCAATTGTTTACATTATTCCCATTACATATGCTATGCTGCCACTTTACGATCTGTGCCACCTGCCTGCAGCCTAATAATTTGTACAAGTGGTACAGCAGGCCTTTTAATTTTGGCTTGTATACTCATCCATCTGAAACAGCATGTCTGCACTATAAAATATGAATGATGCCTGCAACCTCCTAATGCCTATAACTGCATTACTTCAGGAATGCATTTTATCTAGGCAACTGTGAATGTTATAGTAATCCTCAGTAGTGCTTACCAAGAATACTACAGGGTCCAAACAGCTGTCATCAAGCACATGTTGTCTGACTGGACTCTGTCAACTCACCAGGCAACACTGGTTTTTGTCTTTTTCTATTCCAAATTGTTCTCCTGGACCAACCTGCATATCTGGCGCTTGGGCATGCAAGGAACTTATTGCTATGTTTCTATAGTATTTTATATGTATGTCTTGTGGTCCTCATATCCTTGCCACTTGTCTGACAATTCAGTTTCTCTATACTACTATTTTTGGGCCCCTTCTAATGCATGCAAATGCCAGTAACACTTGCATTGAATGTGTGGTCATTATGACTGTTGTAAATGCCCATGCCATCAGTACAACTGTGCTCAATCGATGGTCCTTCCTGGTATATTGCATAATCAAAGGCAATGTATGCAATTGTGTCACTGGGTGCGTTTTGCCTTCCACACTCTTCTTCCACACAATGATACCACTGATATTTGCTTCATGCAAGGAAGATATTAATTGTGTGGTCATGTTATTTGTACAGTAAATCTAATTTTCCAACCTTGGCCATTGTCTCCCCATACATCAAGTCATCTGTGCTTGCTTGCCAGGGTGGGGGCCCTAAAACAGTATGCAACCAAAATCACCTGTCTTCAACTTTTATGCTATAAACAGGAAAGCCATTTTCAACTTTTTAATGCACGTGTGGTTTCTTTGAGTATGGTCAGGTGGTGGAGTGGAGTGGAGTGGGCCATATACAAACTGACAACGAACGGCTACATATTCTTGTCACTTTCCATATGCTCTACTCACAGGAGCGGTCTTCCTCAACAACCCATCCTACTTGGGTGGTATTATGTAATGCCAGATCTATTAAAAACAAGACAGCTATTATACCTGATCTTATTGGAACAGCAGATCTGGCATGCATCACCGAGACCTGGCTGGATGAAAATGCAGGCCCTATATTGGCATCTGTTGTTCCGGCCAGGTTCTTGGTGATACACCGGCCAAGGTTGGATCATAGGGGAGGGTTTGTTGCCATTATATTTAGCATGGAACTGGGACTTGTGGATGTGCCAGTGGGCTCCACCAAGTCTTTTGGGTGTATCCTAGGTGAGGGTGTAGGGTGTGGGATACTCCTCATTTACCGTCCAGTGATGGTGGAGTATTCCTGAAGGAGATAGTAAACTTCATCATCGATGTGGCATTGGAGTCCCCCAGATGGTTAATTCTAGGGAACTTCAATGCCTAGGTCGACAATGAACTCTCACAATTTGGCAGAATCTCCTCCAGCTAATGACCATGCTGGGCCTTACACAGATGGTTACCTGTTCAACCCCATATAGAGGGTCACTCGCTAGATCTGGTGTTCCTCCTGGGGATGGAGATCATGGATCTGAGGAGGAATCAGTTAGTTGGTCTGACCATTACACCATATGGTTCAATTTCGGGGCCCCCCTAAATGGACCTGCTCCTACTGAGATTGTCCAGTACTGCCCTTTAAGGGGTATTACCGCAGATGGTCTGTTGGCAGTATTGGATCTATTGGGTTTGTCAGGTGAATGCATGAGTCCAGGGGATCTTGTACTGGCCTATAATAGGGCGGTGGGAGATGCCCTGGACAAGGTTGCTCCTGTCTGTGTTGGACCACCCATTCTTTGCCCAAGTACCCCTTGGTTCGATGGTTCCTTGAAGGAGTTGAGGAGAGTAGGCTGAAGGCTGGAGAGAGCATGGCAGAGGTCTGGCCAGGATGTTGACAGACTTAGATTTATAGAATATTACAAGGGCTATCAATCAGAAATCATACATAAGAAGGCAGAGTTCCTGTCCAGGGAGATTTCTGCTGCACAGAATCGACCAGCCCGGCTCTTCCGGACTGTAGACAGATTATGCAATCCAGTCTGACTCCAACCCAGAAGGGCACTTTCTCAGGCTAAATGTGAGGAGTTTGCTCGATTTTTTGTGGATTAGGTTGCCAGCATTACATCTGGCACTCCCCATGAGGGACTGTGGAGGTCGGCAAGAGGTGATGAACACTTGGTCTACCTGGGCGGATGTTAGCCAGCTGAAATTCATGGACATTGTGAAGATCATCCAAACATTGCGCCCAACCAGCTGTAGTTTTGATCTGGACCCTACGCCCCTATTAGTCGGTTATGTAGATGCTATCTGCCCGATCCTAGCTAAAATTGTCTGGAGTTCCTTGGAGAGGTGAGTTTTTCCTGATCCCCTTAAGGAGGCAGTCATGTGACCACCCCTAAAAACCTTCCTTGGATCCAGACTGCCTAGCTGACTACAGGCCTATCTGTAACCTCCCTTTTGTTGGGAAGGTTACTGAAAAGGCGGCTGTGCTGCAACTGGATGATGACCTTGTGACCCACAATGTCTATGATGCTCTGCAGTCTGGATTTAGGAAGAGACATAGCACTGAGACTGCACTTGTCCGGATACTGAATGATCTCCTAATAGCAAGAGATTGAAAGGCTCATACCATCTCGGTCCTTCTTGATCTCACTGCAGCATTTGACACTGTGGCCCACAGTGTGCTATTGGAGTGCCTGCGGCTTCTCTGTGGACTGTCAGGAACAGTCCTTGAATGAATTCAATCCTTCCTCAAAGGCAGATCTCAGAGGGTGATTACCAGAATTTATTCCTCTGACACCCTTCCCCTGTCCTGTGGGGTGCCACAGGGCTCCATTCTGGTACCCATGTTATTCGTAGTGTATATGCTGCCACTGGGAGATATTAGGCAATGTACTTTGAGTTTTCACTGCTATGCAGATGATACTCAACTGTATATGTCCTTTCTACCCTGACAGGGTGATGTAGTCTCTGTGTTTAACAACTGTTTCACCAAGATCAAAGACTGGATGAGACTGAATCCAGACAAGACCAAAGTGCTGGTTGTGAACCTGGGTCATCCTGGGGTGGGTCTGGGGGCTGGGCAGATATCAGGCTTACAGATTGATGTCATCCAGCTCACTACCTTAGACCAGGTGCACTACCTGGGTGTTATTTTTGATGATGGCCTGACTCTGAAATCTCAGGTATTGGTAGTTGTCAAATCTTCTTTTTACCATCTGAGGAATATCATACTGGTTCATCTGGATGACCTACCAATACTGGTCCATGCCTTTATCACCACCTGCCTTGACTACTACAATGCCCTCTACCTAGGGCTTCCTAGGGTTGATGTCCACCATCTGCAGCTAGTGCAGAACACAGCGGTCAGGCTATTGACCGGTACATCTAGGACCAGCCATATTACACCTGTGCAACATTGGCTGCCTGTTCAGTGGCAGATCACCTTTAAGGTCGGTTTACTGACCTTTAAAGTCCTACATGAACAGAGATCCAGTTACCTGCAACATCTCTTGACTCCTTATTTCCTCCTCTGCCCTCTCCGATCCGCTTATGAGGGATTGCTAGAGATTCCCAGGGTACGCTTAAAAACATCTGGTGCTCATGCTTTTTCTTTTGTGGCCCCTACCATGTGGAATTCTCCACCTCCTCAGTTGAGAGAATGCCTGACCACTGAGAAATTTAAATTGGATTTTAAGACTTATCTTTTCAATATGGCTTACTCAGATGGTTATAATGAACTTATGTATTTGAAGATATTATTGTTACTGTTAATATGTTTCTATTCTTGTAAAGCACCTTGGTTTTCAAATGGCACTATATAAATAGAGTTGTTTGCTTGCTCACTGTACCTCCAGTCCTCAGTCAGCCAACATAACAATAACAGTGATATCAGTCTTTTCTCATACTCACCTGTCAACGTTGTCAAGTACACCCCCCTATTTTCTTAACAGGATGCAATTATTTACAATGTTCTGTTGTCCTGCTACACCAGTAAAAACACCAAAAAGTGTTTTGAATCTACTGTGTATTCATTAAATATACTTCTAGTTTATTCCGTCTTTCGGATGAGACATTAAACCGAGGTCCCATCTGCCTGGATTGGTGGTAGTTCAGGTGGATGTTAAAGATCCCATGGCACTTATCGAAAAGAGTAGGGGAATTTCCCCGGTGTCCTGGCCAAATTTCCCTCAGTCACTAAAAATACCACCAACAGCTTAATCTGGTTCAAGGTCAATTGGCATTCATCTGTATCCCCCTCCCCCGGGTCGTGCCTGAAAATAGGCAGGATTTGTCTAGTGCACTTACCCGGTCAACAAAAAAAAAAAAAAATATTCAATCAAAACTCAAGACGCACAGTTTCATTAGTCAAATAAAGGATTTAATTTCTTTACCAGGAAGAAGGGAGGCAGTTTATGACATGTTAAACAATGCAGCAAAGTACAACATTTTCATTTTTCAAAACTACTTCCACTGTGTCACAGAGACAAAGGCAAGATGATATCATCATCACATCAGTCAAGATAATAGCAATGCAACTGTTAGTCATGCTGAAGGTAATACAGAACCACAAGGTATGTCAGTGTGAATAGTTAAATAATCAGTATCGCAATTAGGCATTTGCCACGCTCATCACTTGATAGTGTGGTTCTTGAACAAATATATGCAGTTAAGACTATGTTTACTTTCTTCAAGAGAGGCAGCGACTGACACTCAGTAGGAGACAGAGTTTACAGTGCCTCAGGATCGCCTAGCTAGGGATGAGTACGTCAAGAAAGGTCCTATTCAGAAATGTTTTGAAAAGTACCTTCAAACAAACTTTGGAAGCAGGAGTGGATCTTTTAAGAAAGGATGGTTTTCCAAATATAACTTGTTAGAATGTAATAGTGCATCAGATGACACTTTCTGCTTCCCGTGACAAGGCTTTATACAGCAAAATCTGACATAACATTCTCTGTGGAAGGGTTTGTAGACTGGAAAGTAGCTTTAGAGTCTGTCAGAGGTTTAAGTAGGCATAGTAATAGCAAGCAACATCTTGAAAATGTTGAAAAATGGAAACTCCATCTGATTACTATACCTCTACATGAGCAGTTATCTGAAGAGCGGGCAAACAAATAGAGCTAAAAATCAAAACGGAGAGAAAATAGGTACAATGCTGTCACCTGACTTGCTGACATTACTGCTACACTGGCTCACTTGAAACTACCATTTAGAGGCCATGATGAGACTAAGGATTCAAAGAACAGGGGTGTATTCAGAGAGACTGCATCTTTACTTGCACAATATGACCCAGTGCTTAAACAACACTTAGAACTGGCTTCTAAAAATCTAAAGGGCTACCCAAGTTACCTATCGGCTCAAAACCAGAATGACTTAATCAAGTGCATTGGAAGACATGTATGAATTACAATAATTGAGGAAGTAAAGTGGTCTGTTTCTCAGTCAGCCTTGTTACTACTCCAAATGCTTTGAAACAAGACCAGTTATCTGTAGTTTTACATTAAGTCTGAAGAGATGCCACAATTCATGAATCATTAATTAATGTTATTCGTGCAGAAACAGGAACATGTTCCAGCTTAGCAGATTATCTTTGTCAAACTAAGCTATTAATAATTCATTGGTTGATGTATGTAACTGTTAGGTATGTATTTTTGGTTTTAATTTAAAATGTGTTTATAATTTTGTCTTTGTGATTGCTTGTGTTATTTATATTTTGTACAACAACTTTTTATGACTTGTAATTTACAGGACTGTCTTGTAAACAGGACTAGTTATGTCCTAATGACTTGTTTCCTGTATAAAAATAAAGCTTTTACATTTACAAACACTGAAGCAATGCGACCTTAGCATTTCGTGTGTGAGGGGGCAATGATATGATGGCTGTGCAGCAATGTCTGGGGCTTACAGAGGAGTTCAGGCTATTAGAGAATCACATGACAAAGCACATTATGTTCATTTCTATGCACTTACAGAGGAGTTCAGGCTATTATTAGAGAATCGCGTGACAAAGCACATTATGCTCATTGCTATGCACATCATTTAAATTTGGTTGCTGTTGACACAAGCAGCAACATTGCCCAGAATTGTAATTTTTTTGGTGCACTTGAGCAGTTGTACAATTTCAGTTTATTAATTATACTGGAAAGGTGTGTGAGCAAAAATGTCCCTGTTTTCACAAGCGTCCAGTTTAAGTGCAACATTTTAAAAGGGTTACATCACAAAAACATGGGTATAAAGGAAGAGCAGAACAAATAAGGCAATATTTAAATACATCAAAATTACACTGGTTATAGTGCAAAGCATGGATACAATAAAGGACAGTTCTCATAAAGCCATATTAAAAAAAAAAACAGATGGTATAACTGTTCAAAAGATCAGAGGCCAATGCTAGGATTAGGCACAGTGCATATAAGTGCAATTGTAGCCCAAATGGTCATAGCAAAGGTAATCTTGCTGCGGGGGAGCAAGAGCACTATCCGGTCAAGTTAGCAGAAGAAATGGAGAAATATTAGAATGGGACACCCAAGGCATGGGGCACCTGCATAAGATTGGCAGGGAGTAGTGCAACCGTATAACACACTTGGTGGGCTTGGGAGGGGGACACAGGAAGAGTGTAGGCCCTATCCTTCTGAGTTGGCAGTAGTGACAGAGAAGTACATAGGGTGAGAGAAATTAGGGATGGGACACTTGCAAGAGGAAGCCAGTGTCAAGTGCTTCCTTAGGTTATATTTAAAGGATGAGGTAGAGGGACACTGGATGAGAGCAGGGGGAGAATGCTAGACAGTTTAGTGCTCATGTAAGAGAGGGTATTTTTACTCTGTGTGGTGCAGCAGTCTTGTGATCCTAGAGTGGGTAAGCAGTAGGAAGAGGGATCTAATGCTGTTGGGAAGGAGTCCCAGGGGAAAGTTTATAAAACAAGGTGACAATTTTGCTATTGAGTCTGTCCTCAAGGGAGGTCCAGTTGGAGAGTCTGTAAAGGTCACAGTGGTGGGTGAGTCTGGGGAGACCAGAGGCAAAACAAATGATGTTGTAGTAGGTGCTCCAGAATTTTTCTGGGAAAGCAGAGGGAAGTAAACTACAGTACCATAGGAAAATAAGGGGAGAAGGCAGATGCAAGCTAGGAGGATCTTTGACTCTTTAGTAAGGAAAGGTTTCACCCTGTAGAGCATGCCAAACCTTTTGTGGGCTTTCTTAATAATCCAATATGTGTGCAATTCAAAGTTAAGGTGGCAGTCAAAGAGCAGGCCGAGGTATCTGAATTCAAAAACTCTTATCAATAGAGTTGCCATCATTGTGACCCAAGGAGAAATCAAAGGCTAACAATTTCCTGGAGCTGGTGAAGATGATGACCTTAGTTTTTTAACATTAAGTACAAGTCCTTTAGAGGAGGGCCAGGAATGAAGTCTAAGAAAGTCAAGCTGAAGCTTGGTTTGAAGGGAGGTGGTGTTTTTGTTCTTACAAAAAAGGGCGACATCATTGGCATACAGAATTAGCTCAGTGTTGGTGCAGATTTGGGGGAGAGAGAGTTAACTATAAGGGAAAACAAAAAGGGACCAAGGATGGACCCCTGTGGTACTCCATATTTAATAGGGAGGGGGTTGAAAGGATGCCACTTATCACAGTCTGATGTAACCTGTGGCTAAGGTAGCTACTGAATCTGTTAATGATGTCAGATGAAAAATGTAGAACTGCAATGGTGGAGAGAAGGACATTGTGGTTGATAAGGCAGAACGGCTTAGTGAGGTCAACAAAAACAGAACCAGTACACAGGCCTTTGTCATTAGCTTTGTCTGTGAATTTAGTATATTTAAAAATGGTGGTCTCAGCATTATGGACAGTTTGAAAAACATGTTGAGCCTCTGTCTGAAGGTCATGTTTCATGAGGCAATCAGCAGTGTGCTTGTGGACAATTTGTTCAATGGCTTTGGAAAATGGGAGCTAAAAGGGAGATGGGACTGTAGTTGGAAACTTTGTCTTTTGGTCCAGATTTGTGGAGTGGTTTAATTACAGCTGATTTCCATTTAAGAGGAAAAGCTCTTGTGCAGAGGGAGAAGTTAAAAATGTTGGTGGGCGGAGTGGCTAAGAGTTCTCATGCAAGTCTGAGGACCCTGTAATCTATGTTGTCTAGTCCAATGTACAGCCAGGGGTCTTTCATTTTAATAAGTTTAAGCACTTTGGAGGCAGAAAGGTGCAGAATGAAGAAGCTGGGGGTGAGGCTTTGGGTGGTGACGGTGGTGGTGGTGGTGGTGGTGGTGGTGGGAGAGCAGGGGACTGGGGTGATTTGGCTTGTATTTGTCCAAATTACCAAAGTAGTGATTAAAAATGGAGGATATTTCCAGGGGATCAGTAATAGCCATTCTACCCATAGAGAGGCTGATTTTCTCATTGTTTTGTCCTCTACCAATGAGGTTGTTAAGGAAGTTCCACGTTTGTTTTGGATTGACCATGGAGCTTCACTGTTTTTTGGAGAGCAAGGAGAGTTTTGCAGACCGAACTGCAGATTTGCATCTGTTGCGAAGGGTTTGTGCAGCTGAAGCAGGTGGGGTAATTTTGGTTTCCTGTATTTTGACCACACAATGTATCTTTCTCTCATGAGTTTAAGAAGATCTGAGGTGATCCATTCGTGATTGTTGCCCTTAACCCAAATTTTTTTCAATGGGATTAGGGAGTGAGAAAGAGCAAGGAGTTTACTGCTAAATGTTTAGAGGGCTGAGTCGATATTCTGAATGAATTCAGTGAAGGACCAGTCTGTGTCAATGACTGCCTTTTTAAGCTCATTTGGGTTCAGTTTATTAACTCATTGTGTCCTAGCAGACATCTGTAGTCGTCAGTAAAAAAAACACTGGTGTGTCCTGAGGACGTCTGCAGAAGTCGGCTACTGACTCCCAGTCTGCCCTTGCAACGTCTGGAGAAGTCACTTATATATTTTAATATATATTGTAACAGAATATAATATATATTTGACTGCATAGCACCGTTGGAAAGATAATTTTATGCTGCACAACTTTGTCACTGATATTTTGTGTATATCACGTATACTTTAGGAGTTATTTGCATTTGTTTATGGTATGATGTGTATGGCTGACATGTTTTCCATCAAGATTCACCTAAGCAGCTTGAATTAAATTCACTTTTTTGGCACTTCAGCAGGTATAAAATAAAAACCGTATTGATTACAACTGGTTGCATAGCACCATTGGAAAGGCATTTTTGTGCTTATCAGCTTTCATGCTGATACTTTGTGTGTATCATGTATACTTTTGGAGTTATACACATTTGTTTATGATATGGTGTGTGTGGTTGAGACTTAGCCCTCAAATCTCATCAAAGCACCTTGACTAAAATGAGGAAAAATTACATTTTATAGTAAAAAGATATCTTTGTATTTTGAGCAAACATAATATCAAAACACCATCTAATGTCTGTATGCTTAATTTGGTGTTGATATTTTACTTATTTTCCAACAAAAAATGGCTTATGTTGCCTTTTAGTGAAAAAATATTTAGTTTGTTCTTTTCGACTAGCATAGAAAAATACAAAATTACCTATTATTACATGCATGCCACCATTGGAAAGGCAATTTTGTGCTGAATAACTCTGCCACTCATACTTTGCGTCTAGCATGTACAGTTATTGAGCTATTAGCATTTGTTTGCGACATACTGACTATGGCTTGATTTTGCTTAGAAAGGCCCAGGACTCACTGTTAAAAGTATACAGGAGATTCAGGAGGCAAGTGGTGTAATCTCAGAGTGAGCCTGTGGAGGCAATGAGTTAATTTGTCTTGTGTGGATGAGTTGATGTTCATGATGTGGTGGTTTTGCAGACCAGCAGCAGTGGACTGCACAATGGTCACTGATTGAATCAAGGAGAACCCCTGAGGCGGAGACACGAGAGGGGTGGGAAACTAGAATCCAGTTGAGTAGGGATTCATCTCTTGTTCTATAGTTAGTTCAGGTATGGATGGTGATTACTTGGTGTAGACCAAGGCCGATAGTGGATTCCTTTGCCACACTGGATGGCTGAGACAGCCAATTATGATTAAAATTCCTGAGGATTATCCATTCTCTTCCAAAGTGAAGGGAGTGCTTGAGGATAAGAAAGTCGTCCAGATTGTCCAATGGTGTGTCTAGCAGGAGACGGACAATGCTGACTGTAACAGTCTTATTGTTGCCCAGCAGGAGATTTATGGATAAGGATTCATGGTTTGTGGTTTCACGGGAAGAATCAAGCGAGTGGCTGAGAGGCAATTTGCCACCCAAAGGAGACAACAACCTCCCTCTTTTCCTGATTCTGTCTTTTCTGAAAACAGAATATCTGTTAAGGTTAACATCACTGGAAGGAACTTATTTGTGAGCCATGTTTCAGAGAGGGCAATAATGTTGAAATTATTGATTAATATCAAACATAATTTTCTTTTGCAGCAGACATTGGATGTTGAGTTGTACTAATTTGAGCAGGTTGGAATGTTTTTTGGGGGGGAGTAGAGGGGTTCACTTTGGCTGCAGGTGGAGGATTGAAGTTGGATGAATGGACCCAGAGATAAGGAGGAGCCTCCTGTGTCTGTTGTAAGCAAAGACAGAAAACTTACAGGGTCTGGTCCTTGGGCGGAGATCTGTAAAAGATGGCAAACAGTGATAGAAGATGGAGAATTCATGAAGAAGGCAGAGTTTGTTTAAGAAATGTCCAAGGGTGGGAGGGGAAGGAATTAGAACATTGTGAGTTGGACTGGGGGGGGGCTGAGGGCACATATTAGAGTGAGAGGGTGGCGTGGTCGAGTGCAGAGGGTTGGCACAGAAAGCAGGGGTTGGGAGAAGTGGTACAGGGGGATGCTAGGCAAAGGGGTGAGGAGGAAAAGGGGAGGCTAGGGCATAGGGGAAGTGAGCAGAGTCCGTGGTTATACCTGAATAAGCCAGCCAGTAAAAACAGATCAAGAATAGTTATCATCATGAGTGCCATCTTCTGGTTGTACACTGCTTGGGAGGGTGCTAGATTCTCACAGAAAGGACTTGTTAAGTATTTCTGTTCCTTGGAGTGTGTCTATGTTATGTGGGGGCAAGATGAGATGGAGGAGAAAGCTGAGAGGGTGGAAGGAGAGGAGATGTAGTGGTAATAGGCAGAAGCAAAGAGAATGGGCTTATTACAACAAAGTTAGTTTCAGGCCTTTTATGAGAAACAGAGGGGGCAGAGCATGTGGCATATTTAAAGAGTGTTGGGGTGGGGTTGGGTTCGCAGAAGAAAATTCAAACTAGAGAGGCACAGTAGAGTTTTACACCAAGTACAAATGATAATAGTAACTCTAAGCACCTCAACAGGAATGGAAATACTTGTAGGCAAGATTAATTGTCACAGTACAGTGCCAAATCAGATCTATCTTACAAAAATAAGATGATCTATCAGAACACAATTAAATGAAAAGCATTTTTAAAACAGCTTAGTTTCAGTTCATACAGAGTAAATTTTGTCTTGCCGAACAGTTAGCTAGAGGGCTGAAAGGCGCAGCCAATGAAACCTTCAGTTGAGGAAAGAAAGCCAATCAGCGGGAAGTAGTAGAAGCGCCAGAGAAACACCAGAGAAAATGTGGCAGTACAACTTCTCCTGATGGCTGGGTGAGGGCAGCAGTTAGTTCTAGGAAGCCACTGGCAGAGCTCAATGAGGAAAGCGGGTCTTGCTGGTGGAAGCACCCAGTCAGGAGCCTCCTGCTTATGCAGTGGGCAAGCAGGCTGGCTGTGAGTGGATGGCAGCTGGTTCAAGAAAGCCACCCACGAAGATCAATGAGGACAGCAGGTCTTGCTGGCGGGAGCACCCGTTCAAGAGCCTCATGCTTATGAAACGGGCAGGCAGGCTGACTGTGAGCAAGTGTCGACTGGTTCAAGGAAGCCACCCATGGAACTCAATAAGGAAAGCTGGTCTTGCCGGTGGGAGCACCCGGCCAGGGGTCTTCTGCTTATTCAGTGGGCAGATGTGCTGGCTGTGAGCAGTTGGAGGCTGGTTCAAGGAAGCCGCCTACGACACTCAATGAGAAGAGTGGGTCTTGCTGGTGGGAGCACTCATTCAGGGGCCCCTGCATGTGCAATGGCCAAACAAGCTGGCTCTGAGCAGGCTGCGGCTGGTTCAAGGAAGCTGCCCAAGGTGCTCAATGAGGAGAGCGGGTCTTACCATTGGGAACACCCAGTTAGGGGCCTCCTGTTTATGCAGTGGGCAGGTGGGATGACTGTGAGCAAACGGCAGCTGGTTCAAGGAAGCCGCCCATGGAGCT
Organism: Neoceratodus forsteri; assembly: GCA_016271365.2. Classification (NCBI taxonomy): domain Eukaryota; kingdom Metazoa; phylum Chordata; order Ceratodontiformes; family Ceratodontidae; genus Neoceratodus; species Neoceratodus forsteri. Next base: position 386,315,026 of record CM057457.1, on the reverse strand, counting down.
CAATGAGGAGAGCTGGTCTTGCCACTGGGAACACCCAGTCAGGGACCTCCTGCTTATGCACTTGTACACATTCATTGAAAATTCATATGTTTCTTGCTGTACAGCAAAATTTCTTAAATGACAGTGCTTCACAAAGTTCACATATAACTCATACTCTTATGTCACTTTCTGGGACTTGTTTGTCTAGTAGAATTGACAACTGTTGAGCACTGCTTACAATCATTGATTCTGTAATGCAAAGCCTTGGAAAAATGCAAGAAGACAACCCTTTTGATAGACTGCTAGCACAGCCATGACCCTGAGCAGAGCAATATACTTTCACTGCTGTTTCTATTTGATATCATTTGAAAAGGTTTTGTCAGTTACAAATGTCTTAAAATATCTTTAGGCTGTTCAGTTAGACATATCTTTTGCAGCTGAAATGATTGAGGGCTGTAAAGCTAAGCAACTGGCATTGAGGTCAGATGAGATGTTTGAGGAAATATGGCTTGAAGCTGAAATGCTAACTTCCAAAATAGATGTACAGTATGTTGAACCACATATTAGAAAAGTATCCAGATGAACTGATCGAATATGGTAAAATGAATCCAATACAACTGGTAACAATAACGTCCACAGTGAGGTCTAATTTTCAACCCCAGTTGTTTGTATACAGGGAATAACGGACAGGTTCAGCTCTGAAACACTTCCATTGTTAAAACATGCTAGCTGTTTAACAAATCATTCTCTTGAAAAACTCAACAACCTCAAACAGCTAATAACATACTACACAGCAGAAATGGATGCACATTTGGTAGAACAAGAGTATAAACTCCTGATCCATAGACTATCCAGAGAACAACACCACCAGTCACAATTGGTGACATGTATTGTTTTATCTGTAATTCTAACCAGCATTATGTATACTGTCAAATAGAAACACTATAGACTGGTTCTCACTCTCCCTGTAACATCATGCAGTAATGAAAGAAGCTTCTCAGCTTTGAAATTCATTAAAATTTGCTTAAGAACAACAATGGGCCAAGAACATCTTGATGACCTTATGGTTATTGCTGTGAAGGCTGAGGGAACTCAGTCAGCAGAATTTGACAAAATCAAAGATTATTTCTGGAATTTAACTGACAGATAGTAGGTAAAACAGTAGAGCACAACTTCAGAGCAAGATACATGCTCAAGAATGGTTCTGTAACACTGATTTGAAGGGACTAACAGTGGGGTAGAACAATGTGAGAAGACAGGCCAGGCCAGCAGTAACAGCAGCATTACAAAAAGCAGTACACCTAAAACATGAAGTTATAATTTGTGATCCACGTGGAAACGGAGAGAAACATTAACAGAACAAATACTTTTCTGTTACTGTTTTCCTCCTATTGCTTGCATCATTTAGGTGTATGCCTAAACAATAATCTAATTTAAGGCCTTGTGTTAATTGAGGATGCACCCCTACCTCCATTGTGTGGAGGTAGAAGGCCCTCCTCAATCAATACACATTATATTTTTCAGACTAAGACTGTACTTGTGTAGTAATATTCATGCCAGCAATAGAGTCCACGAGCATCAACAGGCGGAGCTGACAGGCTCTCTACAACTGAGATTTGATTCATTCAAATCATTTCTTAACTAGACGGAATGGAAAATACTTAACTTTAGAACTCCATTGAGACAACTAAATGTAGCTATTATCCATCACATTTAAGACAGTTTCTATGTTGAAAGTTAATTGTTTACTGTTCTGTAACATAGCATAGCACGTTTAGCTCATCAAAAAATATACTGGCAACTGGTTACTGCACCCCTTATTTTACATGATATCTCAGATAAACAGTACAGAAATCTGCATGCAGAGGGCAGGTAACATACACGATGCACGGTTAATGCTGCTCATCAGGCAACTTGGTTTGCAGCCTAACTTTCAAATACAGAAACTGAGAAACATACTGTTTAACAAGAGGGAAATGGACTGGTTCACCAACTTAAACAGTATTGGTGGTTTAATACCAGCAGGACCATCAAGCTGATTGCAGCACCACAACATTACAGAGAAAGTACTGTTATGTAAAGAACTTACTGTAACAGTAGATCTTCGAGAAAGGATCTTGCAGCAGGCATTCACCATTAGGACTAAGCCATCAGGCACCAGGACCCCATGAGAAAATTTCTAGTTAGCAGTCTCTGGCAGGCACCCCCCCCCCCCAAGTCAGCCGACCGACATCAGCACGTGTCAGTATAAAGGGGCGGTCCCCACGCCCACCTTCCAGATCTCCCACCGGAGGTCAACAGGGCATGACAGGAGAAGAGGAGTTGCCCCGATGAGAAAAGAAGAAACTCAGGGGGATGGAGGGAGGGAAAGCAACACCCACTGCAAGAGCCTCTCTTGAAGATCTACTGTTGCGGTAAGTTCTTATGTGACTGTACTTTCTTACTTCGAGAGGGCTCTTGCAGTAGGTATTCACCATTAGGACAGAGTCCCAAGCAGTTTGGAACAAAGTACTAACCAGGGAGGATGACGAAGACTGTCTACCCAGCATAAAACTGGCAAAACCCGGACTCAAGAAAGTAGCCCTTGCCAAACCGCCAGACTAGCCCTCACTCTGTGGTGAGAGGAAACGTCCAAGCTGTAATGCTTGGTAAAGGTATGGACAGAAGTCCAGGAGGCCACTGCACAGATTACTGCAGCTGAAACATTCCTGAAACATGGGGCAGAGGCAGCTTTCACCTGACCTGGAAGGGTTTTATTTTACTTGTTGTAACAGAAGGTAATTCAGTTGGACAACCACTTGGAAATGCACTGCTTAGAAATGGCAAAGCCTTCCTTTTTGGGGGCAAAGGAAACAAAAAGTTGCTGCTTTTCCTGACATCTTTGGTTCTCTGGGTATAGTGTCACAGGATTCTATGAACATCGAGAGTATGCAAGAGATACTCTCCCTGGTTGAAGTGTTTCATAGGTTTTTCAAGCTAGAGAATGAGTCCATAATGCTTGCCTTTTGATCTCTTGTCTATAATTATGCATATTTATCTATGTCTGACATCACTAGATCCAAGTTGGCTTTGAATATATCCATATTTGTACTCTCAACCACAAATGTAGGAAGGGTGTTCCATACTGGGATTGATCTCACACTAAACCAATTTTTCCTCCTTAGTAAGTTCCATTTTCTGATCAATAGCTGTCTTTCATGTTTACGGCTACTAAGTCTAAATTTGGATTCTATTAATCCCATCCCCTTAGTAAGGGTTGAATCCTGTAGTAAGCCATAAATAAGACACAGATCTCCCCTTAGCCTTCTGTATCTCAAAGTATATAAATTTAAGTCTTTCAACCTATTCTCGTAAGTTTTACCTTTCATCCCTACTATTGCCCTACTAAATCTTCTCTGGATTCTTTCAATTTTATGTATGTCATCCTTTGTATATGGGGACCATACTCATATGCAGTATTCAAGATGTGGTCTCACTAAAGCATTATATAACTGTAATAACACCTCCAATGACTGGCTGGCCACTTGTCTGAATATACAATTCAGATTTTGGTTTGCCTTTTTAACTTGTCTATTACAGTGCAAAATAAATTTTAAATTGGGGGTAATGAGTAGACCAAGGTCCTTTTCTTCAATAGTCAGGTGCAGTGTTTCGTTCGCCAAATTATATGAAAAGTGTGGGTTATGTTTTCCCAAATGCATTACCTTACATTTGTCATTATTCAGTGTTAACATCCCCCCTGGGCCCAGTTTGTAACTTCATCTAGAAAGTTTTGCAGGGTAATACTTTCATCCTTTTTGTTGATAATAAAGCCTATACGGCAATCGTCTGCAAACTTTAGCAGCCAAATATTATCTTTGTTTGATTTTAGAGAAGAAATAGAAATATTAAATAAAAAAGGACCCAGCACTGATCCCTGGGGAACACCACTAGTCACATGGACCCAACCCGATAATTCCCCATTTATAACAACTCTTCGTTTCCTATTTCTGAGCCAATTTAATATCCAATTTACAATGTTTGGATCTAATTTGACTTCCCTTAGGACGTTGATAAGTTCAAAATGTGGAATCTTATCAAATGCTTTTGCAAAATCGATAAACATTAAATCCACCTAGTTGCCATTATCAATTTCTTCAGTTACCTTATTATAAAAGGTCAATAAGTTGGTTAGGCAAGATCTTGATTTGGTAAAACCATGTTGGAAACTGTCAGTAAGTTCATTATGATTTATATGTTCCAAAATGAATTATTTAACAAACTGTTCCAAGAGTTTCCCAATCAGTGATGTAAGACTAATGGGTCTAAAATTTTCAGGCTTGTTCGTAGGCCCTTTTTTATGTATAGGGACAACTGTTGCCACGCTCCAATCATTTGGAACTTTCCCTGTGTCTAAGGAATGTTGAAATATATTAGTCAGGGGTAGATAAATCTCATTTGAGAGTTCCTTCAATACTCTTGGATGAATATCATCTGGGCCGGGGGATTTATTAATATTTATTTTTTTAAGTTTATCTAAAACATTTTTGGACTGAATTACAAATATACCAGGCATAGAACCATCCAATTCTTTTATCTCACCGTAAGAAATAGTATTGGAAACTGAAGAGAAATATTGATTTTGGATGTCTGCTGTTTCATGTTTATTTGCTACACAACCAGATTGTGTAGTAAATGGGCCTATGGTCTTAGAATTGCCTTTAGTTTTATTTATATAAGAAAATAAAGATTTCTTATTGTCCTTCACCCTTGATGCCAATTTTAGTTCAAATTGTTTCCCCCGTCTTATTTTAGTTTTTATTGTTTTTAGTAAATCCCTATATTTTAAATTAAGATGCATGAATCCCTTTTGAATTTGCTTATGTTATTTATTTTTTTTGTTAATTAGAGTTTTTATTTTAGGGGACTTCCATCCTGGTATAGGTTTATGTTTAGATTCATACTTATTTTTGGTAAGAATATTTGTTTTAATAAGGTACTTTAATTTATTAACCAATAGATGCAATTTGTCCTCGACTGTGTTAGGTTTATGAATAAAACCTGCCAATCCCAGCAACTTATCGTATTTTTCATATTTTTGAAGTTAGCCTTGGTAAGATTTAGAACTCTGGTTAAACCAGTAGATGGCAAGAATTTGCTATCTGTAATTTGAAAATTTACAGTATTATGGTCACTGTTACCTAATGGTGCTTTAACATCAATTTGGGTTACATAATGGGCAATATTTGTTAATATAAGATCTAATACTCTGTTACCCCTAGTATTGTGTTGAACCAGTTGTTCTAATCCTATTTCATTGATTAACTCCTCATAACAGAGAGGTTGGTAGTGGGGTACCACAGGGCTCGGTCCTGGGTCCAGTCCTGTTCAATGCATACATATCGAACATCAGGGAGAGTATAGGGTGTGAAATGAGTCTCTTTGTGGATGATTCCAAGATGGGAGCAGTAGTTGAGGGAGAAGAGGGGAGGTTGGCCCTGCAACGGGACCTGGACACCCTGGGCTCACACATGGAAATTAAATTTCAATATCACCAAGTGCAAGGTGTTGCATGTTGGTTGGGGAAACCCTAAACACAGGTACACCCTGGGAGGGGAGGTGCTGGAGGCCTCAATAGGGGACAAAGACCTAGAGGTCATGGTGGATGCATGTAAGAATAACTCTGAGCAGTACAGGAGAGCGGCTAGCAAGGCAAACAGGATGTTGGGATGCATCGTAAGGGGAATCACCTCTAGGAGCAAGGAAGTGATTCTGCTGCTGTACAATGGACTGGTTAGACCACACCTTGAGTACTGTGTACAGTACTGGAGACCACACTTGAAGAGGGACAGACAACTCCTGGAGAGGGTACAGAGGAAGGCAACTAAGATGATATGAGGGCTAGGGGATTTGACGTATGAGGACAGACTTGAGAAACTCTGCCTGTTTTCACTGGAGGAGAGGAGAGACGGGGGGACATGATTGAGGTCTTCAAGTACCTCAAGGGAATAAATAGGGTAAACATGAAGGGGATCTTTAGACTAAAGCAGGGAGGTATCACCAGAGGGCATGGTTTGAAGTTGGAAGGGTGAGGGGAGAAAAGAGGAGGAGGTTTTTCACTGAGAGGGTGTTGGACCCTTGGAATGCACTGCCTGGCGAGCTGGTTCAGAGATCCACAGTAGAGGGCTTCAAGACAGGGTGGGACAGACACAGAAAGTGGACGTATCAGATGATGGCCTGTCCCAGGGGGGTTGGGATGGATGTTAGGGGTTTCTGGAGCACAAGGGATGGGAGGGCCTCGGCACCCAACTAAGGATCTAAGGTTCGAGCAGACTCGATAGACCGTAAGGTGTAATCTGCTGGCAAATAGTATGCTAGTATGTTAACATCGATCTGATTTAACTGATGCAGATGCATGGTCCCAGTTGACACTATTTAAATTAAAACCCCCATGATTACATAATTTTTTGATGGATTAAGATTTTTAAGATAATATAATAGTTTTTTGTCATTATCAGGAGTCATAGAAGGAGGTCTGTATACTAGACCCAGAATAAATGGTGGGCCTATCTTGGGTTTTATTCTCACCCAAAGGGTTTCAAGATCAGTACCATCAATTATCTCTTCACTGTCAATTGTTTGATGAACATATATGGCTACCCCTCCACCTTTTCTGTACTCTCTGTTTTTGAGACACAGACTAAATACCTGGATATTTTTGTCCCAGAAATTGCTAGCATCCCACCAAGTCTCAGTAATAAGGGCACTATCGACCTGTCTAAAGCCTTCGACATGGTACACCATCCTCTCATGCTAAAGCAGCTCCAATCCATTGGAGTATCTGACCAAGCCCTCTCCTGGTTCCATAGCTATCTTGACAATCGGACTCAGGCGGTCGCATTTCACAAGGCCCTTTCCTCCCCCCTAAACATCTCCCATGGAGTTCCCCAGGGATCCACTCTTGGACCTCTACTCTTCTCCCTCTTCCTAAATGATATTCCCACCATGTCCGGCATAGCTGCACTTTTATGTACGCAGATGACTTTGTTCTCTACTTTGGTCAAACTTGGTTGCTGCCATCAACTCCACCTCACTAATGACTTCCAATTTCTGCAGACCTGGCTCTCTAGCAACCACCAAGTCCTGAACCTAGAAAAAACCTGTGCTATGCTATTCGGATCCTCTAAAAAACTATCTGCCCCTGCGAACAGGCTCCAGGTTCAATGCCTTGATGACTCCCTCATCTCAAACACTGAGTCCTTCAAGTACCTTGGGGTCACTTTGGATCCTACACTTGACCTGTCTCAATATGTCAATATGGTGTGCCGTGCCGTCAATGCTAAAATTGGCGGAGCTTATCGTGTGCGCCACTCCCTCACTCCTTCCGCTAGACTTTCTGTTGCGAGAGGTATTCTCTTACCCCAGCTCCAATATGCTCTGCCCCTCCTCTTTGCTGCAAACTCTGCTATACTCCACATATGGGACACTGTCTACAACAACATCTGTAGATTTGCCTTAACTGCCCCACGTCTTACCCATCATTGTCTCCTTTACGCTGGCTTAAATTGGCTGTCACCTAAGGATATTCGAGCCTACTCCCTGGGCTGCTTTATCGACTCCCTGTCTAGACCTCCCTGCCTTGTCTATCTTGCCAACCTCCTGACTCCTGCCTCACACACCCGTACCCTCAGGTCTTCCTCTGTCCCCATGCTCTCCACTAGACCTTGCATGACAAAAATGAGTGAACAGGCATTTGCCAATTTTGCTCCCAAATTCTGGAACTCACTCCCCCTTATGGTGAAAACTTCAGCCTCCCATCGAGAATTCAAAAACTCGCTGCTCACCCACCTCCTAGCCTCTGGCCAATGCAAATGCTCTTAATTTGCTTTGTCCCACTGCAGGCTGTCGGGTCTGACCCTGAGTACTACACTAATGTTCTTCCATGCAATACGCTTGTCTAGGTGGCTATGAACCTTGATGTCTTTACTGTCCTCAGCTGTCTTATGGTTACCCTAATTGTTTTATTTTACATCCTTATTATGATCTATGCCTAAAATGTACCCTTATGTAACTATTACTGTGCTACCCAATGTATATCTTGCCTTGCTCCTGTACACCTATATTATGTCTGTGCATTTCTGCATATTGTAACCAATGTCCTGTGCTCTCCCGGGTCGTGCCTGAAAATAGGCAGGTCTGTTGCCTAGCGCACTTACCCGGTTACCAAAAGCTAATAAATAAATAAATAAATATGAATGTTAATCATCCCAAGATATAGCCTGAACTCATCAAACTTATTTGTTAAACTTTGTGCATTTATTAGGACCCCATTCCAGCCATAATTATTAATTTTTTCGTAGTTTTTGAGATTATTTTTTATTTCGGAGGTAAAGCATTGCGCTTCCCCCCCCCACACCCAGTTTAAATGAAATGCTATTACCCTACTGATTTTGTTTGCCATCATTCTGGTACCAATCTGACTGAGGTGTAGACCATCCCTTTTGTAACAGTTTATATTTTGGAAAGTTTGAGCAGTATCCACAAATCCTATGTTTTCTATTATACAAAACTGTCTTAGCCATGTCTGATTTCCTAATATTGGTAAAATACTGGACAAAATAATATCCCCCCTCTTTCTTTGATCCTTAAGACAATTCTTTTATAATCGTCCTGGATTTTAGTCAGAGAACATTTAGACAGATCATTCACTCCAACAGGTAGAATGACTACTGGTGTATTTGTATGTTCGAGTAAACCATCTAGCAGTCTGACAATATCTCTGGTTTTAATCCCGGTAGTGAACTTACTGTTATGTGTGCCTTTCGCTCTTTGCACACAATAGCATCAATTCCCCTCAATATTGAATCTCCTATCACTACTATATCTCTTTCTTTAGTTTTTTTAAATGTTTCAATTAGAGGTGAGACACTAGTGAAAACATTTTCTATGTCACATTCTCTAGGGGTCTGAATTTTTGGAGGTTTGGTATTTTCATCTGCCAGTACTTCAAATTTGTTATATAAGCTAATAGGTTGTATAAGATGTTTATGCACTTCACATGGAGTGGATGTATTAGGTTCCTGAACTACATGGACATGGGGGGTTGTTTCTTGTGGTCTTCTTATGTGTGTCAAAGTGCTTTATACTTGCTTCTATGTCTGCCCCATCAATGAATTGCTGTTGAGATATGTGGGTTTGGGGAGGTTTGTTTCTAGGGGTCTCTTTATTATGAGTATCAAAGTGCTTAAAACTTGCTTCCTTGACTGCATCATCAATTAATTGTTCCAAAAGGGTCATCTCTTTCTGCGTCTCCAATTTCTCTTTTAGATTGAGAATTTCCTCATGTAGTGTTGTAATCATTTTACATTTTTCACAAATAAATTCAAGATCTGGAGTATCCTCAACATACATTCAACACTGGACACATACCTTTCTTTTTATACTTCTACCTTTTTTAGGTTTAACCTGGGCCATATTTATAATTGTTTATTTTTTACTCAATTAATAAATGTTTAGACAATGAATTATCCTTTAAACTACACACAACAAACTTACGCTGTCAAGGTCACAGTGTCACAGTGGACACAACAGACACGCGCAGACACGCATCTCCGCAAGCTGCGACACTCGCCCCACTTGCAGCAGGGTTCTTTAAAATAGGTAGTAATGCCCCAGAAGTCGTTTTAGAGGGGTCACAGTATTGTAGGACAATAAATTATATATTCTGCTTTTAAATCTAAATGCAAATGTCTATGTATAATTTGCAGCAGTAATAGGACTGCTATAGAACTTTACTAAGAAGCAGGCGTTTGGAAAACAAGATCGCTTTTCTGTACAGACTGAGTGACGGTCTCTCAGTCTGGATACCTTAGATAGGTAGTAACCAGGACTCCAAAAAGTTAAAATAACGTTTCACAAGCACAAAGCAGTGGTAGTTTCATTCAAGTGTGAGACTCTCAGAATGATTAAAAATAGTATACGGCTCCCTTTAAACCAGCCTACTGCAGCTCCAACAGCTGATTCACTAGTGCAGCTAGCTCTGTGTTATTTCATCTGTTCTGGAAAAAAAAGACTGGAAGCTCAATGGACTGGTTGAGTGTGGACTCCACCACCATTTGGGGGTAAGAACTTGGGGTTGGTCTTTTTAGCCACTCTGTCCTTGCAAAAAATCACATAAGGGATTTTGCACGTAAGTGCCTGGAGCTCAGATATCCTCTGAGCGCAAAGTAATGGCTATGAGAAAGAGCATCTTCCAGGAGAAGAAACAGAACTCTGCCTCAGTTGCCAGCTCAAAGGGGGGGGGGGGGCAGCATGAGCTTTTCCAGAATGAAACTGAGGTCCCAAGGAGGAGCAGAATTGTGGATAGAGGGCTTCAAATGAAGAACCCCTCTAAGGAAAGTCTTGGAAACCTCCAACTGAGCAACAGACTTGCCTCACACTGGGAGGTGGTAGGCCGAAATGGCTGACAGGTGTACTTTTAGTGAGATCCAAGTCGAAAAGGTATCTAAGGTAATCTAGTATCCTGGACACTGGGCAGGAAAAGGGCTCCAAATCTTTGGCTCCAGCCCAAATGGAAAACCGCTTTCACTTCATGGTGTAAGCAGATCTGGTGGAAGGCTATCTAGCCTCAAGCAGAATGTCAGCTACTAAGGGGGAGACTCCAATGCGAGCAGCAGCTAGGTCTAAAGGAGCCAGGCATGAAGATGGAGGGATCTGAGGCCTGGATGGACAAGGGTCCCCTGATCTTGGGTCAGTATGTCCTGGCAAAACAAGGGGGAGAGGAATAGGTGGTTCCTCCAAAAGCTGTTGCAGAAGACAGAACCAAACTTGACTCAGCCAGAAAGAAGCAAAGAGGATCATACATGCCCGGATCATACATGCCCTCTTTGCCTGGAGTTTGTTCAGGACCCTCAGAATCAAAGGGATTGGAGGGAAGGCATAGACAAATCTGTCCCTCCAGCACAGAGACAGCGTGTCCAGCCTGAAAATGTTGTGCCCTGGAACGAGCGAGCAGAAGGTGGGAAGCTTGGCATTGGTGGGGGAGGTGAAAAGATCTATCTGTGGCATACCCCACTGAGTGAAGACGCCTTCTACTACCTCCTGTTTGACTTCTCACTCGAGTGCACCAGCTGAGGAGTGAATAAAAGCATCTGTCAGAGTGTTGTCAAATGAAGGTTGTGCTGTGAGGCTCAATACCATACCCTCATTGTTTTCTGACACAGAGGATAGGAGTGAGTTCCCCCAGCTTGTTGAGGTACCAGACTACACACATGTTGTCTGATTGTACCAAGATGTATCTGGGAAAAATGATGGGGTGAAGGGCCTGCAGAGCATATAGGACCACCCTGAGTTTGAGCCCATTGATGTGAATGGAAGCTCTGAGGTGGGCCAGTTCCCCTGAGGCTTGAGGTAGGCTCCCCAGCTGGCTCCTGAGGCATCCATGGTCAGAGTTTGAGTGGGGCTGGCAGGGCAGAAGGGAAACCCTTGGTTTAGGTTCTCCAGAACTAACCACCAATGGAGATCCCAGATCACTGGGTCCGAGATAAGGACCTCTTAATCCAGATGGTCCACTGCTTGATCCCACTAAGATCTGAGGGTCCACTGTGACACCCTCAAGTGAAGCCTGACTAGAGGCACAGTTGGGATGGTGGGTGCCATAAGGCCGAGAGGCCAAAGAACTTTGCGGGTTGAGGCATGCCTGTGGTGCAATAGGGAACAAACCTGAAGCTGCAGAGTCTCTATCCTGTCTGAGGGAAGGAAGGCTCTGCCCAGGCTGGTATCCAACAGTGCTCCAATGAATTGCAGCCACTGACACAGGGCCAAATGAGACTTGGTATGATTGATAGTAATGCCAAGTCTGGAAAATGTCTAGGGAGCAAAGTAAGTCCTCCCTGGAAGGGGCTATCAACCAATCGTCCAGGTATGGAAACCCCTGGACTGCCTGGGTGTGCAGAAAAGCTGCCACCACTGCCAGGCATTTGGTAAATACTCTGGGAGCTGAGGAAAGGCCAAAGGGGAGGGCCCTGCAATGAAAATGTTCCCCTTGGAAACTGAAATGGAGGAACCTTGATGGAAGTGGTGGATTGGGATATGTAGGTAAGCATCCTGCATGTCCAAAGCTGCCAGCCAAATACCCAACCTTAGTAAGGGAAGGAGGCTTTGAAGGGAGAGCATCCTGAACCTTTTGTATTCCACATACATATTTGGGGAGCTGAGATCCAGGACGGGCTTCAGATTGCCTATCTTTCTTGGAACTAAAAAGAAATGGGAATAGTAATTCATCACCCAAAAGGATGCGGGAACGGGTTCTATGGCATCCTTCAGTAGATGGGAGCTTATTTCCTCCTGCACCAGAGGAAGGTGGAGGGGGGAATAAGGGGATGGGCAGTGGTCTGTGTGAGGGTTCCTGAATGAGATCTAGAAAGTGCCCCTCATACATGGGTTGAAGCACCCAAGAGTCTGTTGTTATCCTCTTCTATTCCGGTAGGTAGAGGGAAATTCTGTCCCCCACCGGCTCCACTGGGCCAGATGGAGTGGGAGAGGGAACAAGTCAGGAAGCAGAGGGCAGAGTGGCGGCCACGTCTCCAAAAGCCTCCTCCTATTAGTACCCTCTGTTCTTGCTCTTACACTTTGCCTCCTTCTCCAAATCCTACTCCCTTACCTACACCTCAGGGCCACTATGCCCTCCTTCACATTGCTTTCAACCATGCTACCTCCCCTTCTCCTACTACACTTTCCAGGTCTCACTTTCCCATTCGTCCCTGGACCTCTCTCATACAGATGCCTATGTACTGCACTTTAATAAGAAGAAGCCAGAAGGGGAAGGAAGGAAACATATTCAATTCAGTGTTTTAGAGGAACTGGTAATTGCTATTTTTCTTTTAAACTTAGATTGTTGGCTTTTAGTGACACTATACTTTCTTTGTTGTCTTTACTTATAATTGTTTTTGGGCTGTTGAAAATTTAAAACATAGTGGTGGTGTAATTCTGTGCTGTCTTTAATTGCTGCAAATTTTATCTTGGCTTGTCTGACTGCCCTGTAGTTGGGTGAAGGGTGTTAATTGTCTGGCCTCTGACCTCAGCTACGTGATAACTGGAGTGGGAGAAACAGTCAGTTAAAGTAGCAAGCAGAGTTTTATTTTCAGAAAAGCCAGAAGGAAGGAAGGAAACATATTCAATTCAGTGCTTTAGAGGAACTGGTAATTGCTATTTTTCTTTTAAACTTAGATTGTGGGCTTTTAGTGACACTATACTTTCGTTGTTGTCTTTATTTATAATTTTTGGGCTGTTTAAAATTTAAAACATAGTGGTGGTGTAATTCTGTGCTGTCTTTAATTGCTGCAAATTTTATCTTGGCTTGTCTGACTGCCCTGTAGTTGGGTGAAGGGTGTTAATTGTCTGGCCTCTGACCTCAGCTCACGATAACTGGAGGTGGGGCTTAGTCGAGTTAAAGTAGCAAGCAGAGTTTATTTTCTCAGAAGAAGCCAGAAGGGGAAGGAAGGAAACATATTCAATTCAGTGCTTTAGAGGAACTGGTAATTGCTATTTTCTTTTAAACTTAGATTGTGGGCTTTAGTGACACTATACTTTCTTTGTTGTCTTTACTTATAATTGTTTTTGGCTGTTGAAAATTTAAAACATAGTGGTGGTGTAATTCTGTGCTGTCTTTAATTGCTGCAATTTTATTCCTCCCCTTCCCCAACTCTTAATTATATACCCTGTTAAATCTGATTGACAGGGCTAAACACAGGTATAGTAAGGGGTGAAGTAGGAGGGCATAAGGGGAAGAAGCCGGACCTCTCAGCACGTAAAAGTGTTTTGACTCATTTATTTATTTACTGGTTTCTTTTTTTAAAAAATCTGAGGATCAGTGGCAGTATTTTAGTACAGTAAATTAATAAAAGGGAACTAGGAGAGCTCGTAGCAGACAAGTAGTGGAATTGCAGAGCAATGTGGGGAGTGGTGCAATGCAGTGGCTGTGGGGCAGCTTAGCACCAGGCAGACCTTTGACACTGAGGTGCTGCCTATCTGCATGCATCTCTGGACTGCGTGATGAGGTAGCCAGACCTCAGAGCGAGGTAAACTGGGTCAGGAGTACCATCACCCCTATCCAGGGACCACCCAGTCCAATGCAACTGCCTCAAAGGATGCCGAGAACGAGGAGCACTTGGATCACAGTGGGCTCAGGGAGGGTTAGAGCAGTCAGGCAGAGGCACATCCCAGATCCTATTCCACTCAAGAACTCATATGCCACACTGGCAAATGAGGACAACCAAATAGGAGGTACCCAGAGAAGTGGAAGGAAAGGATGTGGAGGTTAGCCAAGGAGGTGACCTCAGCGGGAAAGCAGGGACCTCAGAGGAGGAGGAAGCGAATCCTGGTGGGGACTCCATCATAAGAGGGATCCAGCTAGAACACAGGAGGGGAGGACAGGGAGGTGAGGTGCCTACCAGGTGCCATGGCATGGAGGGATGGAAGGAAGATCCTGGAGATCACTGGGAAGGCAAGATGGGAGAGTGAGCTGGATGTCATTATCCACCTAGGTACTAATGACCTGGCAAATGGGGAGCCAAAGGAAGTTCAGGAAGAGTTTAGGAAACTGGGGAGGGGTCTCAAGCAAGTAGCTACTTCTGTCACTTTTTCAGAAGTACTACCTGTGAGAGGCAAGGGAGAGCATAGGAGTGCATGCACCAGGAACTTTAACTCATGGTTGAAGAACTGGTGCCGTGAGGAAGGGTTTGGATTCATTGGTGACTGGGGACCCACCTGGAGGATGGAGTTTGTGTTCAAGCCTGACGGCCTGCATCCATCCTGGAGGGGAATCCAAGCACTCAATGATAAGTTTAAATGCTACATTGACAAGCATTTAAACTAGCAAAGGGGGTGGCAGGCCAGCAAGGAGGGTACCTACTTGTCTCCCCCACAGCTAGCAGGGAACCAGTGAACCAGAGGAGTGGCTATCTCTGCAAAGCAGTGTGCAAAAGATGGAGATTAGTGCCCAAGAGGTGGATAAGCAGAAAAGGGCAAAATTCAGCAGAAGGGCAGACATCAAGGAGAACCAGGGATCAAATGACAACCAAAGAAGGGGCTGAGTAGAACAGTGAAACAGTCTAGGGAGGTCAAATCATGGAAAGCTATGTGCAAATGCCAGGAGCCTTAGCAACAAGATGGAAGATCTGGAGGCTGTCATGGTACAGTCAGACCTGGACATTGTGGCCATCACTGAAACCTGGTGTAATGATAACCACGACTGGAGATGGCCATACCTGGCTACAACATATTCAAGAAGAGACAGAGCAGGCAGAAAGGGAGGAGGTGGCACTGTATGTGAAAATGACATAAGGGCCACAGAGATCCAGGAGGAACTAAATGGGGAGAGATACTGTGGGTTAAGCTGGAAAGGAAAATGGGGACAGCCATCCCCACAGGTGTGGTCTATAGACCACCAGCCCAGGAGGAAGAAACAGATAGGGAGTTGATGCTAGCATCCAAAGGATGGCAGACAAGGGTGAGGTAGTACTGGTTGAGACTTCAATATCCAGACGTGGACTGGAGCATCCCAGCAGCAGCATCAACTAGGAGCAGATTTATCCGGACTCCTTCAGGGTGCCTTCTCAAGCAACTGGTCATGCAACCAACCTGGCAGAAGGCAATACTGGACCTTGTGCTCACAAACAGGGACAGTGATGGGGTAACAGGGGAAGCACCTGGGAAACAGTGACCACCAGTCATTGTGGTTTGAAATCACAGAAAGAGCAGAACCAAACCACACAAAACACGTATCCTGGATTTTAGGGGGCAGACTTTGGGAAAATGGGGAGATACTTGAAAGAGGCATTAAGGAATGGGACAGGAATCAGGGGTTGAGAAACAGTGGGCATTTAAAATGGGGATTACAAGAACAACAGAATTATGCATTAACAGGTTAGCAAGAGGAAAAGAAGAGGAGACCATTATGGTTTCCAACGAAGAAGCAAAGAGAGGAAAGCCAAAAGATTGATTGAGTCAATACAAATATGTTACACAGGCAGAAGGGGATAGGGAGAAGTTACCTGTAGAAGCAAAGGGAGGTAGGGAGGTCAGTAAGGGAAGCCAAAGCTCAGGACAGAAGAACACATTGCAAAATCAGTGGGTAGAGGGGACAAAACCTTTACAGGTACATAAGTGAAAAAGAAAAGACAAAGGAGGGATAGTGAGACTGAAGGGGAAGATGGGGGCAGCGTGGAGGATGACAACAATAAGCTGACATATTGAACAGGTATTTCTGCTCAGTCTTACTGAGGAAGAGGAGGTAATGGGTCTGAAGGAGTACAAGGGTGAGAATGGGCAGAAATGGACACAAGTCCCTTTACACGAGAAAGGTCCTGAAGGAACTGGAAGTAATAAGCGTTGATAAAGCAATGGGGCCAGATGGGGTGCACCCAGGGTCCTTAAGAACTAAGAGAGGTGGTGACTGAACCTCTGGCTATCCTGTTTAGCCAATCACTGGAAACAGGGAGGTACCCAAAGACTGGAGGACAGCAGATGTAGTCCCCTTATACAAAAGTGGGAACAAAGAGGAAGCAGGGAACTACAGACCAGTCAGCCTCACCGGTAGTGGGGAAGATCATGGAAGCACTACTGAAGAGAGATTGGTGGAACATCTGGTTGTCAATGGACTACAGGACCCAAGGCAGCATGATTTCACCAGGGAGGTCATGTCAGACCAACTCGTTGAATTTTTGACTGGGTGATTAGGGAGGTGGATCAGGGGAGGCAGTGGACATGGCCTATCTGGACTCAGCAAGGCCTTTGACACTGTGCCACATAGAAGACTATTACACAAACCTGGGGAAGTGGGTGTGGGCAGGACAGTAGTGTGGTGGTAGGTAACTGGCTGGGTGGCAGGACACAGAGGTGGTGGAAATGGCTGTCACTCCACAGAGGGAAGAGTGACCAGTGGGGTATCAGGGATCAGTGCTGGGACCGTCCTATTCAACATCTTCATCAGTGACATTGCTCAGGACCTAGAAGGCAGAATTTCACTGTTCGCTGATGACACAAAGCTCTGTAACAGAGTAGACACACCAGAGGGTGTAGACAGAATGAGAAGCAACCTGCAGAAACTTGAAGAATGGTCAGGGTTTGGCAGTTGAAATTCAATGCAAAGAAGTGCAAGATAATGCATATGGGCACAAAACCCTGCACAATATATCAGTTGGGGTGGAGATATAGCATACACCAAGCAGGAAAAGGATCTTGGGGTTGTCATCTCTGAATGACCTCAAATGTAGGGAAACAGTGTGACAAGGCAGCAGGTAAAGCAAATAGGATGCTGGGATGTATAGGCAGGGCATCACCAGCAGGAAAAGGAGGTCATAATTCTGCTATACAAGACACTAGTGAGGCCCCACCTGGAGTACAGTGTACAGTTCTGGAGACCATACTCACGTAAGGACATAGACAGGGTAGAGAAGGTTCAGAGGAGGGCAACAAAGATGGTGCATGGATTGCATCACAAGTCCTATGAAGACAGGTTGAAGGAACTGAACATGTACTCCCTGGAGGAAAGGAGGGAGAGAAGGATATGATAGAGACATACAAGTATCTACAGGGAGGAACAGGTGCAGGAAAACACTATTTTTAAGCGAAAAAGATGTTCCAGGACAAGAGGGCATGGGATGAAGTTGGAGGAGGACGATTCAGAGGAAACATGAGAAAGAATTTCTTCACAGAACGGGTGGTGGACAAGTGAACACCCTGCCAGAGGAAGTGGTGGGGGCTGAAACAATCACGGGATTTAAGAATGCATGGGATAGACATAAAGGAATTCTGGAGGTCAGGGGTAAGGGGCAACAGACTTCTAGGAAAACAACTGAACTTACAAGCTCAAATGGGCAGACTGGGTGGGCCATAGGCCCTTATCTGCCGACACTGTCTATGTATCTATGTAATACTCATGCTTAGCCTCGCCCCCCTCAGTTAGTAATAATAGCCCCAGTTCATGCCTGTCAAGGAATCACTCTTGATTTAAGAGCACCAAACTACATTATATCATTATTGTTCTCTTATCCTATCAGCTGGAGATATAAGCCCTAACCCTGGCCCAGCCCCAATAGCTATGGCTCCCCAACCCCCTCCAGCTGCTAGTCCTTATTCACATCCAATAGCTCTCCCTCATGGTCTAAAAATCTTACACATCAATATATGCAGCCTCCTCCCCAAAGTGGACTTGCTCCAGACCCTAGTGGCTACGCTCACCACTGATATAATTATACTATCAGAATCTTGGCTAAATAACATTTGTGACTCCTCGTTTACAGTCCCTGGCTTTTACAATATCATGCCAGGACTGACTAGGCAGAGGTGGTGGGGTTGTAGCCTACATCTCCTCATCCATCCAATTCACCTCCATTTTTTCCAGCTGAGTACCAAAAGCTTATGAGGCCTTGCTGATACAAAACTTTCTCCCCTTCTCCAAACCTATCTTTGTAGCAGGTGTCTACTGCCGCCTTGCTATACAGCCCAAAATCACTACTGACCTCATAGCCACCCTTGCAATCCACTCTACAGCCAGCAAATTATATATTATGGGTGATTTCAACATAAATTGGTTGACCACTACACCCAACAACGTGCATAATGCAATACATGCCCTCAACTTAACTCAACTTATCCACGACTCGACTTGGCTAAACCATAAAATGGGCAGCCACTCTCTAATCGACTGGGCCCTCACCTCACACACTCATAGGATCGATAAATCCAGAATACTAGCGGATGCATTCAGTGACCACTGCATGACCTTCTTGGTACGCAGAGTATATAAAGTGAAAGACCCTCATAAAACATTACTCTAAATATTGCCCCTCCTGCATGACTTGACCTACACCAACTGGGCACCTATATCTGTAGCTAGCACCCTAGATGAAGCAGCAGCCTACTTCAGAGACCAATTCCTTGAAGTCTGGAATCATCATGCCCCTTTTCAACATGTCCAAGTCCATGGAAATCACCTCCCCTGGATCTCTTCAGAATTCATTGCTGGCTAAAAAGCATGTGACTTAGCCTGGGAGCTCCATAAAGGTACAAAGCCCCATAAAGACTATGAAGCATACCGGGCCCTTAGAAACAAATGCATGAAAGCCACTCGCTTGGCAGAGGCCGAGTACTTCAGCTCTACTTTTAACTTTTTTATACATATCCCATCCAAATTCTGGAAATGATTCACTCACTATTCTTACCACATTCTCCCCCTCCACCTCCTCAAAACAAATAATACCATCATCTCTAATCACTCTAGTGTAGCTGCAGCTTTCAACTCACACTTTACCTGTGCATCAGCATTATTAGATACCTTACCAACCACTAGCCAGTCGATATCTGTCTCGAACAGCTGCCTACCTACACCACCATCCAATTTCTCTTTTTCCAAAATCCTGACACAAGTTATGTTGGCTGCCTTGAAAGCCCTAAATCTGAGCCACGGTAGCTCCCCTGATGGTCTGGATTCAAAGCTACTATACCTGTCAGTCACAGCCATTGCTCCACCTCTGACTGCTCTGCTCAACCTCTCGTTTCAACCGGCTGAAATCCCCCAAGGATGAAAACATGCAATCATCCTCCCACTTCCAAAGTGTGGAGATACCTCCTCTTCAGGAACTACTGCCCTGTTTTGCTCCTCCCAATGCTAGCCAAACTGCAAGAGAACATATTCCTAGCCCAATTGTCGTCTTACCTCTCTGATACAAATGTTTTCACAGATTATCAATCTGAGTTCTGCAAACGCCATTCTACAACTACTTTGCTGCTTTGGATCACAGACTCCATCCTGTCTGGAATGGCTCGAGGACATGTCACAACTGCCATCTTTATCGATCTTGCTAAAGCATTTGACACTGTTTCCCACTCCCTCCTACTCTGCTCCCTGTCTGTCCGACTGCACCATAAAATGGTTTAGTATATATTTAAACGTCCGCACACAATCGGTAAAAATCTCTGACTCCATCTCCACTCCTCTCCCTATCTGCACTGGTGTCCCGCAGGTGTCCATACTGGGTCCTGTCCTCTTCTCTATTTTTCTGAATGATCTCGTTTCTATCTGTGCTTCATCTTCTATACATATGTATGCTGATGATATGGTCCTTTTCCCCGCTGGTCCATCTCCTTCAGACGGCAGCTGGATTTCAGAGACTATGAAGGCTCCCATCCTTGCCCTCTTTCTCTACCCTTGATGGGACAGCTATTTAGGCCTCTACATCCTTCAGGTACCTGGGCATCCGGTTGGATCAATATCTCTCTTTCTTGGACCATATAGAAGCCATACTGAAAAACTATGCCCTAAACTCGATGCCCTGAATAGAACTTGATCTTGCCTCCTGCTCCTGGCAAGGTGCGAAGTGGTCCAAAAATATTATTCCCCCCGATTGTCGACTACTATGATGTAATCTATTGTTCTGCTCCTGCCAGCTCCTTAAACAGACTGGATATCTTTTTCAACTCCTTCTGTTGCTTTGCCCTTGATGTGCCACCTCTAACCCATCACTGCCACCTTTACCATACTTTGGCTTTCTCATCTCTAGCTAATAGGTGGCTGCATCACTGTGCAAAGTTCATCTCAAATTACTGACTTGGTACACTCCATTCTTATCTCACCTCCTCCCTTTCCTCTCCACCCCCTCCTTCTCGGATTCCATGACCACAGAACCTGGCAGTTTCCTGGAGGCTCACTGCATCTGGACAGTCTGCCTTCTCCTACCATCTCCCAAAATTGTGGAACTCACTCCTTACACAAATCCGATTTTCTTCCTCGCTCAGCTCACTAACTACTGCCCTCCATAACTTCCTTTCTGTTAATTGTGCTTGCACCTAACTCCCACACCCAGCCTGGCCTTACACCTTGTCTGTTACCTGCAAGACCAGGCGTGACCTTCTTCTTTTTTTTTTTTGGCAGGACTCCATCTTGTTCTCTTTTTTGGCCCTGGTCACGGCCCCCGGAGACCTCCGCCACCGTCTATGGCTGCCGGGATCCCTCGGTCACCCCCCGGCTTACCCCCCGGAGGCCGGGGCCGCGGCTACCATTCCTGGTGGCTACGAGCTAGTGTCTGGTCAGGGACCCGCAGCGACGGTGGTGTGGTGAGGTCCTCCAGGGAGGGCTTCATTCGCACGGTGGTCCTTGCCCACCTATTTTCCCACCATTTTTCGTTAAGGAGGCGGGGACGTGCAATGACGCCAGCGTCTGCCCCGTCTCCCGGAACTGTGAGCATCGGATGCTTGAGCTCCCCCGGCCTCAGCCAGGGGTCCTCAATGCGCCGATCGCTGCCCCACCTTCCCCGAGAAGGAGAGCAGTCCATGGGACGCTTATCCTTCTCCCCGGCCGGTCTTCCGGCTAACCGGTCCTGTCCTGAACCGGGTCGGCCAAGCCGCAAGCAGAAATCCCACTGCTGCACCACAGCAGGCCAGCCCTAGGTGACCTACTTAAAAGCCCTTATTATAATAAGCACCTACAGCTGTTGTCTTA
The DNA here is from genome assembly GCA_016271365.2 of Neoceratodus forsteri. Taxonomy (NCBI): domain Eukaryota; kingdom Metazoa; phylum Chordata; order Ceratodontiformes; family Ceratodontidae; genus Neoceratodus; species Neoceratodus forsteri. Next base: position 386,293,569 of record CM057457.1, on the reverse strand, counting down.
TGTTGATGCTAGCTGCAAACTGCTATCTGCCTCTGTCTCGCTGTTTTTACCTCCCCCTGGGAGCTCTTACTAGCTTCTTCTGTTCTACTGCAATGTATCTGTATTATGTAGCCGTGTAAGCCCTATACGTAGTTATTACTGGAAGTCATTGCATGGAAGGTCATAGACAAGGCCCCTACTTTTCTGCAGCACAGTGGGACCAAGTTCTGCAGCATGACTACCATTTGCCGCAGAACTTCTGTGGCGGTGGTTTGTAATTTCTGTGGAAATTCTGCGGCACTAACAAACTACCACATCACAGTGTCATCTTGTCATCCTGACTTCACTTTCACGGCAGTGGTTATAGAAATCAGGATGGGGGAAATCACAGTAACACTAGTTCAAAAAATAACAGACTTATAGAAATAATTTTATGCCTAAAAAAGCAAAACAAATGTCTCTCCCTTAAGGTACTAGCCAAATGCATAAATGACATATGCAGAGGGGACCTTGTGTGATAAATAAGGTATTTCTATATGCATGCTATCTATCCCACTAATGAGGTCTCCACTGTCTATCACTTATATATTTGTATGTGCTTTCTACTCCACTCATTAGGTTCCCACTGTGTATCACTTATATATTTATATGCAATCAGTAACATACATACAAACATGTGTGTATGTGTGTATATACAGCGGAGAAACAGAGATACTGTATGTGTGTGTGTGTGTGTGTGTGTATATATATATATATATATATACATATATATATTATTTTTTTTTAATTTTCATGAAATTGCATCCTCATTTAAACAGGTCTCGTTAGAAATGGAATAAACGGAATAGAGATGTTATCGCAAAACTCATTTTTCATGTCAGCCTACTTCCACTGACACACTAGGGAACAGTATCAGGCCATGACATGCATGTGAACCAATTGTGAGATAGAGCTCTCCAGCCCATCACAATGTGTCTGCCGTGTGACAGAACACTGCACCATACCTTCCCAGACTCTGAGCAGTGATGTGTCCCACCAATCCTTGTGCTGCCCAGCTAGCTCCCAGAGCTAATCTCTGAACCTGAGTTGCTGGCACAGAAACATAGCATGCTACATGCTACCCTCTGGCCCAACAGCTGTCCCTGCACACAACATTTCTCCATAACCTTTAGGCGCGTCTATCAACCAATGACAATATGTAATCAATAACCCTGGCAAAAATGCGTACAGTGCAATTATTTATTTAACAGGTTATTCTTTCAACAGGTCTACACATTATTATATTCCACTTTCCTGGGCATAATTACTTTATTTTTCTTAAAAATGGCAGTTAAATTCATTTTACCAGTTTTCCATTTCAGATGGCATCTCTATATCTTAAAGGCACAAATAAGTTTGAACAAAGTGAGGTACGACCTTAACAGTCTGTGCTATTGACAAGGTTTTATTTAAGTTGACCCTAGTGCAATAAAGTAAGACTGAAAATTGTATGAGGCTGTAGTGCAGGTTGAGCAAATATCACCATGTCTGACGTGCTGTGCCTCCGTTCTCTGGCAGTGGGAACTGTGGCAGATAAGTGACTATTCATTTCTGTTGCAGAATGCAGCTATTTCATTAGCTAATGTATGATGTTATAGCAATGATAACATCACACTCTGAGCATATGGGGGTTTTGGATATAAAAAGAGGGGAAGGGAACCAGATTCTATGAATAAACAGAAATATTAATGAAAAAAATCACCAAGAAGAGTGAATTATGCGGCACCGCAGAAGTTCTGCAGTAGACTGCAAGTTCTGAGCAAAATTCTGAGGCCGCAGAATTCTAGGGGCCTTGGTCATACAGCTCTCCATTCTCACTGATACTGTCCTCCTACACGTTATGTTAATGTGCTTTGAATACACTTTTTGCTTTTTATGTTCCACAAATGTCAAACAATTGCTACTGCCAATTCGGTAATTGACTATTCTGGAAACTGTATCCCTGTATGCTTTCAATGTTACTTGTACTCTTGTACACTATTTATCACTCAAATGCTACCAGACAAGCTGCAACTGCTTATGCTGTGAACTATTCTGTATTCTTTTGTGTTTTGTGAACTATTGTACAATATTTTACTTTGTAACTCCCACTCCCCTCTCCCCCAGGGCATGCCATGAGACGAGCAACTTGTTGTTCAGTGTGCCTTACCTGGTGAAACTTTTCAATACATAAATAAATGTGGCTGCCGACACCGATCTGCATTTGGTTTGACATCGAGCCCGAGTCTGCTTCTGCTGACGATGGTTTTGGTGTTGAAAGGGGCATCTCAGCCCTTGGGGGGATTATACTTGTACTGGACCAATCTCAGGGCTTTGTCTTTGTCCTGAAGATTGGTGATAATATCTTTAACATCACTCCCAAAAAGGACAGACCTCCAGAAAGGGGTGTCCTGAATGGCCAATTACATCTCAGGTGCCAGGCTGAAAATGCAAAGCCAGGCATGGCAGTGTAGTCCAAAGGAAAAAGCCAAACTTTGGCCAGCCATGTCCACCACATCATAGGTAGCCCGAAACATATACCTGCAGGCAGATCTGGCCAAGTGAACAATATCCCCCTAGCTCCTGCTTAACTGCAGAGTCTGGTAAAGAGTCCAATTTTCAATCCAACTGGCTGAGAACAGACTTCTGGTAGTCTCCCATATGAGACACATAGTTAAGAGCTCGGATGCCCAGAGTAGAGGAAGCAGAGACTTTCTTCTTGTACTGATCCAGGAGTTTGGATTCTTGGCCAGGAAGAGAGGAACTGGTATATTTTGGATAGGTGTTTCTGTCGTGGGTAGCACTGATGACCACGGAATCTGCCTTAGGCTGAAGGCTAAAAAAATCTTTACGCTCAGGAGACTGGTAGAGCCTGTCCTCCTTGTGCACCAGAGTAGCCAAAAGGTGGTTTCCAAACAGTAGTGACCAGGTCTTCATGAGACTCAATCCAGGGAGGAATGGGGTTGGGAGAGGTTTCTGCCAAATCTAAATGTTCAGCAAGCTTCTGATACTGGAGATACTGTTCCACAGTCTTCCACTTGTAGGCTTCCTGGATCTTTTTTAGCAACTCCACAAACCAAGGATCCTCTGGAGAAGACTTAGGAGAATTCTTCAGCTTAGGGGTTTCTGGACTGTGCATTTCCTCTCCTGAGTCTAAAAGCTCAGAGTCTTCCAAATCTGATGACTCTGGAGAGCTTGAAGTGAACAAGTGAGGTAGAGGAAACTCCATTGGATGAAAGATGCCCTGAGGGCAGGACAACTCCCTGGGTTGGGAGCCCACTGACGGTCCCTGTCCAGTGTTGGGGATTGTTGTGGGAGTGTCTGTCAGTGGACATCCGGGGTCCAGCAAACTGGCAGACGTCAACTGAGATTTGCCTTCAGCCCACCAAAAAGCCAGGACTGCCTGCAGGTCCACCTGCAGTGAAGGTCGTGGCAGTGGAAAGGAGTATCCTGGGAACCCGTAATATGGGTAACCAATGCCTCATGGCAGGTAGCTTGTGCCTGGAAATCCTGACGTCAGGTTATGCGGTGTTGGGAACCCTGGGGTCGGGATCTTTGGCATCGGGCATACGGGTGGTCAGTGGCCTGAAGGAGCAGACAGTCTTGCAGAGGCCCAACCAGAAGGGCTAACAGACCTGTTGGAGGTCCAGAGGTGTGGTAAAGAAGGCCCCGTTGGAGGGTCTGGAAAAATTGACCCTGCTGGGCCAAACAGTGAAGCTGAAGGTCTGGCATTGGGCAATGGCAAGCTGGAAGGTGACAGCTGAGGGACTGTCACTGGATCCAGGGTCAGAGGCTCTGGCATTGGGAGGGGGTACCTCCAACAGAGGAGGCATCCCATGGTCCTCATGCTTCACGAGGTAAGGAGGGGCTGGCTCTGAAAGAACAGGGGATGGAGCAGCCTCCGACAGCAGCTGGTCAGACATCAACTGCAATGATCCCTAGACTTCAGGATGGATGTTAGGCCCTGATAGGGGGGGCACAGGCTAGGCGTTCGTCGGAGGTGCTGACAGAAAACTGAGCAGCCTTGTCTGGGTGGGAAACAGCAGAGGCGGAGCCCGACTTAATGGACCCACCCACACTGCTAGGCCGAGAAGATGAAGCAGCTGTAGCGGAGGCCTCCTTTACCCTGGAGGCTCCCATCGGACCCGAGCACGAGTCCGACATGGGGGCCGACATGACCCCGGACACCACCAAGGCGGCCAGTGGAGCGCAGTCCCCCAGAGGGGAAGATACTTGCAAGGCCACGACTTCAGCCGGAGTTGGCCGTTCTGTGGAGGAAGATTCCCGGTCCCTGTGCTTCTCCTTGTCCCGTTTTTTCTTATGATGGTCCACAGGAGACGCTGACACCTGCCTGAGTTTTTTTTTAATTCTTTCACTATGGAGGCCATCTTTTTCTTGAGGATATGGGCTTCCTGGGACTACTGCCGTCTTTTGCGGTTGGCCGAATTGAACTTCTGGCAGTGGTTGCACTCTTCCACGGGGTGGTCCGAGCCTAAACAAAAGAGGCACAGGGAATGGCCGTCCTTATGTGGGAGCTGAGTTCCACATAGGTCACACTTATTTTTATGCAACTTGGAGGGTCACGTGGACGAAATGCACAGCCGGCAGAGAGAACAAATTTAAGTGAAAAATATACAGAAACTTCAAAGAAGAAGAGAGTTAGGCAATATTTATCAAAATGATGATGCCAGCAGTGCTATTCTTCCGCGAGGACCGACTATATAAGCAGACGTGGGAAAGAACTGGAAGGCAGACGTGGGGACAACCCTCTTTACACTAACGCATGCTGATGTCGGTCAGCTGATGTCAGGGGCAGTCCCAGCCACAGACTGCTAGCTAGAAGATTTTTCCGTTGGGTCCTGGTGCCTGATGACTTAGTCTTAATGGTGAATACCTACTGCAAGAGCCCGCCTGAAGTAAGATATTATGTTTGTTATATACTTTCAATGCTGTGCTTCTCAACAGTAATTGAACAACTGTTTACTAGAAGTAGAAAAGTATGGTGCTTCAAAGATATGAGTATCTGGAGGAGTCGAGTACAACCACACCAGGGTATGGTGTTGCCACAGTCAATTAAACTAAAGAAGAGTGGTCTGTGTAAACATAGTAGGACTGGCACTCACCCAAGGCTTACTTAAGCAAAACATTTTGTTTCTGCCAGTATACAGCATAAAGACTCACCTGGAGTTACAAAGTTTAGTGAGCCACAAAAATCATTTTTATTCCAAAAGCTTTTCTCTACCACTGAGGTCAAACTAAGAAGTCTGTAGCTTTATGCCTCTGTCGTGCTCCAACTTTTGTGGAGGGGAATAACATCTGCTTTCCTCTAGTCCTCAGGTACCACACCATCTTCTCATGATTTGTTAACAAGGGTAGTCAGTGGTATCACTAGTTCTCCCTTTAGTTCTTTTAGAATTCTAGGATGATTCCCATCCGGCCCCATTGCTTTATCCACCTCGAGCTTTAGGAGTTTTTTCAGGACCCTTTCTTCTGAGAATGGACTCATACTGACCTCCATATCCAGAGTGCTTTTACTGTTTGGTTTAGGTACCACCCCTCCTCTTTCTTTGTGAATATACTGAGCAAAAGTATTCATTCAGTATCTCTGCCTTCTCACGGTCACCCTCTGCCCACCTCCCCTTCCCTTTATTAAGTCTCACTATCATTCCCTTGGTCTTTTCTCACTCCCTAAGGTACCTATACAAAGTTTTATTTCCCCTTCTTAACCAAGATGGCTATCTTTTGTTCTGCTTTGGCCTTTGTTATTCTGACTGCCTTCCCAGCTTCCTTCTACTTTAACTGATACCGTTCTCTGTCCTGCGTCTTCTGTGAGTCCTTATACTTCCTGAATGCTATCTTTTTCTCCATAGCTTTCCTCGCCACCTCTTTTGAGAACCATAGTGGTTTTTGATTAGTGGCTGGGGTGGATTAGTTTATGATTCAACTTTATGCTCTTGACAAAGCGCAGGTGCGACTGCGTGAAACGTTGAGTCCTTTCTGGCTACTTGCGTTGTTCTGTACTGAACTGCTGAATTGATTTAAAATAAAGACTTTCTGCAATTTTTAATTGCATAGCATCTGAGCATAAGTGTGTGCTGAAGTTTATCATTCAACAGAAAAAGAACCAACTCTAATGAGTAACAAAGCAGCTTTGGGGATATCATCATGACCCAAATCGAGCATATCCCCCTTGCTATTGGAGTAAAGACTGAAGCACACCTTAGTCCCCATCAAGTGCAGGTGAAATAGAAATCACTACCCCCATTGTGCAAGCAGGCACCTTAGAATGTGAACACACAACCCAAATGTAACCAAATAATATGACAATGTTCAAAAAACACAATTCATGTTAGCAGGAGAGTTAGAGAGTGGAAAAGGCCACAAATACACTCAGGCCAGGAAAGGCTGCTTAGGTAGTCCAGGTATAGCAGCTAGGCCTACAAATTCCAATATCAAACTATGCAGGTCCATTTCAGCGCAGGACAGTCCAGGTGAACGTGGGACTGGGTCCGATATACAAAGATAGCATGGCTCAGCATTTTACAACATGTAGTAAAGTCACCATGTCTTTGAAAACTACACGAGTCACTCACTATAAGGAAAAGCACTGGCTCTTATGTGGCCCATACCACATTAAACAGTGCCCACTTGAGCATGCTGTAGAGTAGAGCAAAACATAGCCAGTTCAAAGGGAGTTCCACCACAAATGTGCAGGGCCTACATCACCAGCAAACCACAATATCAAGCAGTGATCATACGCTGTCTGCCCAAAACAAACTCCATGACAAGTCAGAATCCTGAACTCGTTGTACAAAACACCAGAGAACACATACCGGATAGAAGCCCGAGGCCATTCTAGTTCAGCAGTTTTGAAACAAATCTGGTAGGGATTCCTTTAAGGCCTCTTCTGCCATTTTAAGATCTTCATAGGTGCGCCAAGTGACTGCAATCTTCAGCTGAAGCCTTGCAGGCTAGAGCATTTTATACCTGATGCTTGCCTGGATCAGTTTGGTGACCAGCAGGTGGAAATCAGATCGCTGTTGCCTCACTGAGTATAGGAGATCTTGGACCACTCAGAGTCTAGAACCCTCCCAGGTAATTTCTTGCAGCTTGTGTATTTTAGCAAGAAAATGCTGCTTCTCTAGGTAGTTTAAGAGCCTTAGGATCAGGGTTCTAGGTGGTGTTCCGGATGGTGGCATTGGGCGAAGGTCCTGGTGACAGCACTCTATTGTGTAGGTTGGGCCAAATGGAGAAGGGCTCACAAGTCTGGCCACCAATTTCTGGGTGAACAGCAGGTAATCCACTCCTTCAGCCTTCTCCAGTAGGTCAAGGATGACAACATTATCGCACCTGCTTCTCCCTTCCAGATTCTCGACCTTTGCCTCTAATTTAGCTATGTGCTGCCTGCTAGAAACAGACTCTGAACCCAATTTAATGAGCTTCTTTTCCGTAGAGGAGATGAGACCTTCCATATCGCTGATTCTTCCAGTAGCAGCCTCCAACGCCTATGACATGGATTTCAGTTCAGTGGTAATCCCCCTAATTTCTTCCCAGAATGGCTGGAATTCTTCAAGGAAGCACTTCAGGGTAAGAACAGACTGCTCAGGGTGGGTCTGTGGGTCTTTCGTGGCAGGAGAGGCCTGGGTCTTGTTCTTTTTACTACGTTTTTCTGGCATTGGTGGTGGGGTATGCTGGGGAAGCGCTTGTTGCAGCTCCACTTCCATGGAGCTGCCAAATTTGCAAATTTAGCCACATAGGGGGTGCACTGGACCATTCCAGATTGACACACAGCAAAAGGCAGTGAAAACCGCTCGAATTTGTGAGTTATTAAATGAAAATAGTGAGGGGTTAGTGGGAGTGACAGCTAGAGCGCCTACTCTTCACAAAAGTGGGAGCAAGGCAGAAGCAGGAAACTACAGACCTGTTAAGTTTGACCTCAGTGGTAGGGAAAATGATGGAATCACTTCTGAAAGAAAGAACTGTTGAGTACCTAGAGGCCAGCAGGGCACAGGACCCAAGGCAGCATGGATTCACAGCAGGAAGGTCATTTCAGACAAATCTAATTGATTTCTTTGACTGGGTGACCAAAGTAATAGACCAGGGAGGGGTCTATTACTGGATATGGCCTACCTAGACTTTAGCAGGCATCTGACACAGTCCTGCACAAAAGATTAATAATCAAGCTAGCCAGCCTGGGATCAGGTCCCAGGGTGGTAGCCAGGATAGCAAATTAGCTGCCCAACAGGACACGGAAGGTAATAGTAAATAGAACTCACTCCAAAGAAAGGGGGGTTACTAATGGAGTACCTCAGGGTTCAGTACTTGTCCAGTCCTCTTTAATGTCTTTATAGGTGACATTGCAGAGGGTCTGGAAGGAAAAGTATGCCTCTTTGCAGAGGACACAAAGATTTGTAACAGAGTTGATACACAAGAGGGTTGGAAAGGATGAGAAGGGACTTGGCAAGGTTGGAGGAATGGTCAGACGTATGGCAAATTGGATTCAATGCAAAGAAGTGCAAAGTAATGCACCTGGGAAACAAAAACCCAGGAGAAGAGTACACAATGGCAGGGTAGGTACTAACAACAACAATAATGCAAAGGGACCTGGAGGTAGTCATAGCAGATGACCTAATGGTAGGCAAGCAATGTGAGAGGTCAGTAAGAAGAGCTGGGGGGATACTGGGATGCATAGGGAGAGGCATCACAAGTAGAAAAAGGGAAGTGGTCATCTCTCTGTACAGACAGCTGGTGAGACATCATCTGGAGTACTGCATGCAGTTTTGGAGACCCCATCTCTGCAAGGACATAGCCAGGATGTAGGCAGTCTAGAGGAGGGCAACTAAAATGGTGCAGAGTCGCATCAGAAACCATATGAAGAGAGACTGAGAGAGCTTAATATGTATACCCTTGATGAAAGCAGGGATGGGGGGACATGATAGAAACTTTCAAGTACCTCAAGGGAATCAACAAAGTCCAGGAGGGTAGCATCTTCAGAAAGAGAGATGTGCAAGAACAAGGGGCACAATTTAAAGATGGGGATGACTCAGGGGCAATGTGAGGAATATTTTTTTCACTGAGAGAGTGACAGACGCATGAAACCGCCTTTTTGGAGAGGTTGTGGGGTCTAAAACAGTGGGGGAATTCAAACATGCATGGGACAGACATATGGCAATTATAGTGGGGGGTAGGAGGAAGTAGGCTGTTGGTTAACTAGAATCTGCAGCTTATCCAATAGGTAGGGAAACAGGCAGACTGGGTGGGCCAAGCGGTCCTTATCTGCTGTCAAAGTCTATGTTTCTATGTTACTCAGTTGGGTGCATCACATGACTCAGTAATTGATAATCTTGTTGTGACATCAGACCTGGCATGCATTACTGAGACCTGGATGGATGATAATGCTGGCCCCATTTTGGAGGCAGCTGTTCTGGCTGGGTTCTCAGTGATACACCGCCCGACATCAGACTGTAGGGGTGGGCCTTGTAGGTGTGCCAGTTCAGGAATCCAGTTTGTCTGAGTGTACCGTAGTTGCAGGTGTGGACTGTAGGATCGTTTTCATCTGCCATCCACCAGGGAGTGAGAAACGGTTCCTACAGGAAGTAGTAGACTTCATGGTCGATATGGCATTTGAGTCACCCAGGTTGATGGTCCTGGGTGACTTCAGCACCTGGGTCGATGATGAACTCTCGCAATTTGGTCAGGACTTCCTTCAGCTGATGACACTGCTGAGCTTTACACAAGTTATTGCCTCTGCAACTCATAAATTCAGTTACTCACTCAATCTGGTTTTCCTCCTGGGGGATCAAAACCTACAACTTGGTGGTGGAACCAGTATGACAGTCAAATCACCACACTATAAGATTCAGTTTCCAAGCTGCCCTGTATAGGCCTGCCCCTGTGGAGATGGTCAGATACCGCCCTTTGCAGGACGTGAGCCCTGATGGTCTACTGGCAGTGTTAGACCTAACTGGATTTCTGAGGGCAAGTGAAGATCCAGAGAGTTTAGTTCAGGCCTACAATAAGGCAGTTACTGAGGCTCTGGATTCTATCGCTCCGGTCCATGTATATCCTCTCCTCTCTCTCTCTCTCTCTCTCTGCCCTCGGTCTCTGTGGTTTGACGGGACCTTGAGGGAGTTATGATGAGTTGGACAAAGGTTAGAGCAATGCTGGTGGAAATCTGCCCTGGATGCTGACCACCTTAGAATTACAGAACATTAGCAAATCTATCAATAAGCAATCATGTCTAAGAAGGAAGAGTTCCTGCCTGGGGAGATTGCTGCCACTCAGAACCTACCTGCTCAGCTCTTTTGAACAGTGGACATGCTGTGAAATCCAACCTGTCTGTAGGTTCGAAGAGCCTTTTCACAAGTTGAATGTGATGAGTTTGCTCAACTCTTTGCAGATAAGGTGGCCAACATCAGGGCTGAGATCCAGCCGGCTCATTCTATGGGAGCTGATGGTAGTCTTTGCTCAGTTATCTCTCCTCCGTTTTCCTGGATTTCTTTCGACCGGCCAGAAATCATGGATATCATGCAGATTGCCCAGGGTATGCATCAAACATGCTGTAGTTTGGACCCGGGCACAACACGCCTGATTATGGGGTGTATTGACATCATTGGCCCTGTCCTTGTGAAGATAGTTTGGTGCTCCTTAGAGTCAAGTGAGTTTCCTAGCTCCTTGAAGGAGGCGGTGGTGACACCACTCCTGAAGAAAGCTGCTCTGGACCCAAACTGCCTCGCCAACTACAGAACAATTTCTAACCTTCCCTTTGTAGGGAAGGTGATTGAGAAACTTGCTGCGCTACAGCTGGAGAACCACTTTACCATCCACAATATCTACAAACCTCTCGAATCCGGTTTCTGGAAGAGGCGTAGTACCAGGACTGCTCTGGTTTAGGTGATCAATGATCTCCTGATTGCAAGGGATCAGAAACACCATTCTATCTTGGTGCTTCTTGATCTCTCTCTTCAGCCTTTGACACCGTGGACCATGGGGTGCTCCTCACGTGCCTGAGAGTCATCTGTGGTTTGTCTGGAACAGTTCTCAGATAGTTTCAATCTTTTCTCACTGGCAGAGTTCAGAGGGTGGTGTCGGGGAATTTTTCCTCTGGCCCCTTCTCTCTGCCATGTGGGGTTCCTCAAGAGTTGGTGTTGTACCCCATGTTGTTCGTGGTGTATATGCTACTCCTCTGAGACATTGTAAGACGGTATGGGCTGAGATTTCACTGCTATGCTGATGATATCTAGTTCTACCCATCTTTTGCACCCAACCAGGATAGTGCAAGCTTGGGCTGCCTCATAGAAATCCAGAACTGGATGAAATCCAGCTGGTTGAAATTAAGTTCTGGAAAGACTCAAGTGTTGGTAGTGGATCAAGGTCGCCGGACAGATGAGTCATTGGCTGGATAGCCTTCTGACCTTTGACTCGGAGGTGTCTGGCTGCCTTCCTCTGAATGGCAGTCAGTCTTGTTGGAGTAAACTCAGACAGATTTCACTGTTTGCAGTGAGTCTGGGCTATGCAATTCCTGTTTGAAACTTTTTGTACGTTGCTAGGTTCAGGACGCCTATGCTAGGTCATGTGCTGTGACTTCCGGGTCCTGAACCACTTAAATACGCTTGCAAAAAAGGGTTTGTTAGAGCTGCCCTTTATTTGTAATTTTGATGCTGTGCTGTCGGCAAGACCAGTGGGGTTAACTTGTGCACTGGCAGAAAGCTGGGAGACAGGCTCCAACCCTACAAGACGCTGACAGCAAGCTGTCTTTTTATTAGTTTCACTAACTATTTAATTGTAGACCTTATCAGGACTGAGAACAGTTAAATCAGTCTTGCTGGAGTAAACTCAGACAGATTTCACTACTTTCAGTGAGTTTGGGCTACAGAATTCCTGTTTGAAACTTTTTGTACATTGCTAGGTTCAGGACGCCTGTGCTAGGTCACATGCTGTGACTTCTGGGTCCTGAACCACTTAAATATGCTCGCTCCATGAGTAGAAGTGAGTGCCGGCACCACGCACAGAGACATGCGAATCTCTGCGCGCATGTCCAGCGTGGCCTATGAAGAAACTTTAACACAGCATTTGAGGTGTATCTATTCGATCAGCATGTGCCTGCGGTAGTAAGTTAAATAGTAAAATAAGTAAATTATGGATAGTTTAACAGAGAATGTAGTTTGTTATACCTTGATCAATGGTGATAAGTTAGTGTTATGTGGAATTTGACAACATATTTTCAACTTGCAACCGAATTATATCAGATGTACATCTATGCTGGTTTGTTCCTATTATTTAGAAATTAAAGGTCTGAAAGAGGAAATCTCTACTTTGAAATCTGAGCTGCAATCTGCAAGGGAACTGAGAGAACTAGAACTATTTGTTGACAATATGGTTCGAGAGCTTCCAGTCCCTGTGGCAAATAGTAAGATTGATTTAACAATGAATAATGTGATTGCTGATCCATCAAATTCTAATGGGGATGACTGTGAAACTCCGTTCATGGAGGTTCCACCTACAGTAGAAACAGGGTTAATCCAGGATTGATTCTTGCAAACTTCAGTATAGCAGAGTATAGCTAACCCTGTCCTTTCAAATAAAAAATCTAGAGAATGTAACTCTGAACCTGAGGAAGGCTGGGAGACGGTCTCAAAATGAAAATATAAAAAGGGCAAGAGAGCTGCCTTTGTTCATGATGCCAATAATGTTACTAGTCTAACTTCTAATGACAGTTAATTTGTTGGAGGTTAGCAATAGATTTTCTTTACTAGCTCCTCCCGTGCACAATAGGGTTTCTATCCACAATGTTATGGACCCCACATTCCCTACATTGATTGCTGGGGACTCAATCATTAAATATGCTAATAAATAATTTAGTAATAACATGTTAAAAGTTTATTGTTTTCCTGGAGCAAAGATTGAGCATATTCTGTCAAAAATTTATGATTTAATATCCGAGCCATGTAGTGTCATTCTCCATGTTGGGACTAACAACGTTATGGGAAGATCAGTAACTTTTTTAGAGATACTTCCGGTGCCAAACGTAAGCACAGCAAGAAAGCTGAGAATAGAGGAATTTAAGAGATGGCTAAGAACCTGGAGTTGTGCTAAAGGGTATGGGCTGTTGGGGTGGGGGGTGGGAGGGACCTGGGAGGACAGTAGTCTCTATGCCAAGGACAGACTACACTTGGAGTGAGGAGGGAAAGAAAGTGTTGAAACAGAGGATGAAGGAGTACATAGAGGAAGTTGGGAATTTAAACTAGGAGTGGGGGGTGGCAGTTGGGGAAGAGATATGCAGAGACCACAGGTTGGGAAACCATATGAGCTTACCCCCCATAACAGTGACAAAGGACAAATGGCAAGTACTGTTGGTGATACTAGGAAAGGAGGGCAGGATGGTGGTTACCCTTAATGCTAGGAGCCTTGGGAGGAAAACTGCAGAGTTACAGGTTCTCATGGCAGAGGGAGAGGTGGATATTGCAGCTATCACGGAAACATGGGCCACCCAATACAATGACTAGGACCTGTCTGTACCAGGGTACAGGTTATTTCATAGGGACGGGGTGATTGGGAAAGGAGGAGGGGTGGCACTATATGTGAAGGAAGGACTGAAGTGTGTAAGGGAGGAAGGTAGTACGGAGTCACTTTCGATGCAAATCCAGGATTCCAAGAATTGGATTCTTAGAATGGGAGTGGTGTACAGGCCACCATCTCAGATGGAGGAGTTAGACAGGGAACTAGGGACAGATCAGGAGGACCTGCAAGAAGGGTAGTGTGGTGATTGTGGGGACTTCAACATGCCAGGAGTGGACTGGAGCACCCCAACAACCAGGAACAGAAGGGAGCAGGTACTGCTGGATGCCTTCCAGGACAGCTTCCTGCTGCAAATGGTCAGTGAACCAACCAGGTTAGGGAATACCTTTGACCTTGTGCTGGCAAATGGAGACTTTGTGAGAGAACTTACAGTGGAGGAACCGCTGTCAGGGAGTGACCACCACTCAGCATGGCTCACATTGGATATGGGCAAGGAAGGAGTGGAATCTGGCACAATAGTGCTGGACTTTAGGAGGGCCGACTTTGGGAGGATGGGGAAGTGGTAAAGGGTACCTGGCCAGAATTCAATCTAGTATGGACACTAACCAGAGGTGGAGCTCATAAAGCTGGGGATAGTGGAGGCAACCAAAACCTGCTGCAAAGCCCAGAGCAAGAAGGCTAGGGCTAAGAAACCAATCTGGTTGAGCAAGGAGGTCATGGAAATAGCTGCCTTTAGGAAGTACAAGAAACAGGGAGGGGAGGACAGGAGGAGTACTTGACAGAATCAAGGAGGTGACAAGTGTAAGGGAGCCAAAGCATCTAATGAACTCAGGCTGGCACAAGGCATTAAGAAGGGGGAGAAAGACTTCTTTAAGTACAGCAGGGAGAAAAGGAGCTGTAAGGGCCACATAGTAAGGATTAGGAAGGAGGGGGGTTGGGTGGAAACAGAGTGCGATAAGGCGGAAGCACTAAATGAGTACTTCTGCTCAGTATTTACTAAAGAGAAGAGGGGGGTGACACCCAAGGTGGGAGAAATGGCAGAAGCAGGGTGGGAAGTGGTGACAGATGGGGAAATCATGGAGAGCAGCGTTCGAGAGGGTTTGAAGGCACTGAGGGTGGACAAGGCGCCAGGCCCAGGTGGCATCCACCCCTGGGTACTGAAGGAGCTGGCAGAGGTCCTTGCAGGACCTTTGGCAGACCTATTTAATGCCTCACTACATTCAGGGTGTGTACCTCAGGACTGGAGGATGGTTCATGTGGTGCCCCTCCACAAGAGTGGCCCCAAGGATGAACTGGGAAACTACAGACCAGTGAGCCTCACATCCATCGTGGGTAAACTAATGGAGACTATCCTGAGGAGAGGATGGTGGCCCTCCTAGAGGCCAAGGACTACAGGACAGCAGACAGCATGGCTTCATCGTGGCAGATCCTGCCAAACCAACCTGTCAAGTTCCATGACTGGGTAACTAGGCAACTGGACAGGGGCCATGCAGTGGATGTCCTGTATCTGGACTTCAGTAAGGCATTAGAGCTCCGTGCCACATGGAAGGCTGGGAAGGAGTTAGTAGGCACAGGGGCAGGTGCAAAGCTGGTGAGATGGGTAGGAAACTGGCTGCAGGGAAGGCAACAGAAGGTGGTGGTGGGTGGGGAGCTCTCACACCCAAGGGCAGTGACGAGCGGTGTTCCACGGGGTTCGGTGTTGGGACCAGTGTTGTTTGGGATATTCATTACAGACATATCATGGGACATCAAGAGCAAGATCAGTCTGTTTGCTGACGATACCAAGGTAGGTGCGGTGGTGGATGACCTAGGAGGATAGCAAGGGTTGCAGGATGATCTGGCAAAGCTTGAAACCTGGTCAGACACCTGGCAACTGGGCTTTAATGCCAAAAAGTGCAAGGTGCTGCATTTTGGGATGAAGAACCCAAGGAGGAGTTACTGACATCGGGTGGAGACCCGAGGTATAACAAGACCAATGCCTAACAAGGGGGGGAGATGTGCCAGACGTCGGCGCTTCGCGCCTTGATGTCAGGGGACACAGCACATCACGAGAGAACACCAGAAAAACACCTCGCGGCCTCCTGGTAGACGGAGCACCAGGCCCCGACCCTCAATGCCCCTACCTGCCCAGAGACAGCATCCCGACGAAAGACAGATGTCTCGTGGTGCATGGGCCCCCACCTCGTACCCCGCCTGGGGGGATAACCACGGCTCCATGGGGGATGGACTGCACTGGTCACCAGGTATGTGTGCGAGGGCTGAAAAGGCCGTAGAGTGTCTCCTGAAGAGAAGGGGGTCGCGAGGAGAGGGAGTAAAAAAAAAAAAACAAGAATGTAATGTTGGCCCTATAAACATTAATGGGAAAGAAATTACTGATAAAATAGAAATAGCAAACAAAGAAAAGCTGCACCAAGTAAAAGGGCTGGTGCTCTATTAATAGTAATTCAAAACAAAAGAAATTAAGCACCCAGTCCAGAGCAGACAAAATACAGAAAAAAATATTTTTTATTTTATTGAACTGTGTGCAAAATACGTTGGTTGTTCACCATAATGGTAACAAGGTGAAAAATACAATCTTGCATTTCGCTGGCCAAACTGCCTAGCTTCATCAGATGAAGCTAGGCAGCTTGCCCGGTGAAATGCAAGATTGTATTTTTTTACCCTGTTATCATTATGGAGAACAGCCAACGTATTTTGCACACAGTTCAATAAAATAAAAAATATTTTTTCTGTATTTTTTCTATATTTTGTCTGCTCTGGACTAGGTGCTTAATTTCTTTTGTTATAAAATAGAAATGGTCAATATTTTTAACTCCCATTTTTGTAAATCCTTTAGTGATTCCATTCCTGTTTCAGAATGTGAGGTTATGCTCAAGTGCGGTGGATCGTCATATGTAGACTACGGTAATGACATAAAAAAATAAACTAGACTCCATAAAAAAGGCTCCTCTCCAGGTCCTGATGGTTTGTTAGGGGACATGTTACTATTAATGAAGGATTATTTGAAAGCTCACTTAAAGATATTATATGATAAAAACTTAAAAAACAGTTCAATCCCCTTAGATTGGAAAGACGCTCATGTCATACCTCTGTTCAAAAAAGGTGATAAGAAGCTACTTGACAATTATCGTCCTATTAGCTTGATGCCTATTCTGTGTAAAGTCTTGGAACTAATTATTAAGCATAAATTATCTATGATTACATCCACCATTGATCAAAATCAGCATGGGTTCATTAAAGGACGTTCTGTAAAGTGTAGTTATGTAAGAACTTACCGTAACAGTAGATCTTCAAGAATAGCTCTTGCAGCAGGTTACACCAGTAGGACTGAAGCCGGCAGGCGCCATGACCCACGGAAATTTTCTAGCTAGCAGTATTCAGTGAAGATCGCCTCTGACATTGGTCCCACCCCCGACATCAGGCGTAGTACATAAGGAGATGGTCCCCCAGAACCCCCAATTCTCCCGCCGGAGACTCCCAGCCGCTGGATGACATCAGAAGAGGAGACTGAGGATCCGCCATCAAATGGCAATCAGAAAGAGGCTGTGAATGCCTTATCCTAGGAGAAGGATGTTGCACTAGAATCTACCTCCAGCAGGGATAGTGGGAGGGAAAGTACCTGCTGCAAGAGCTGTTCTCGAAGATCTACTGTTACGGTAAATTCTTACGTAACTGTACTATCTTACTTTGAGAAACAGCTCTTGCAGCAGGTTACACCATTAGGACTAATTCCCAAGCAATCCTGGAAATCACACACCATCGGGAGAAGGAAAGGTAGAAATCTTAGAACGACATCGAGCCTAGGACAGAAGTCCTGGAAGGACTGCTAGACCAAAACCTTCTCTTCGCCTTGATGCAATATCCAGGCTGTAATGCCTGATGAAAGTGTGTATGGAGCTCCAAGTAGCTGCAGCACAAATAGCTGAGGTGGATACGTTCTTTAAAGCTGTGAAAGAGGCAGCCACTCTCCTCTGGTGGAATGACCCCTAACCGTGCCCGGTAGGGATTTGTTGCGCTTCTGGTAACAGAACGTAACACACTGGATGAGCCACCTGGACAGCGACTGTTTTGAAACAGGAGCTCCCATTATCCTGTGGTCAAAGGAGACAAAAAAGCTGGTCCAATTTTCAGTGGTGTTTGGCTCAAGTCAGGTAGTATCTAAGACACCTATGCACATCTCAAGTGTGTAGAAGGGCTTCTCCTCGATTACAGTACCTAAGGAAATACACTGGTAAAGTGATATCCTGAATAAGGGTGAGTGCTGAGACCACCTTAAGCAGAAATTTAGGATTAGTCTGTAGAGATGTCCCGTCTTGGTGGAAAACCAAATAAGGTTCTTTGCACATAAGTGCATGGAGTTCAGAAATTCTTCTGGCTGAGGTAACGGCGACTAAAAACAGTGTCTTCCAAGAGAGAAGATGTAGCTCGCAATGCACGGCTGGTTCAAAGGGTGGCAGCATAAGCTGCTCCAGGACAAAGGGTAGATCCCATGGTGGAATCAGATCCTTAATTGGGGGCCTAAGGTGGAGGACACCCCTCAGGAAGGCAGGTGTCATGTCCAATTGAGCTATAGTGCGTTGGCCAATAGGGATGTGATAGGCTGAAATGGCACAGAGATGTACCTTGATCGAGGAGTAAGCCAAGCCTGACTGGAAAAGGGACAGCAAGTAGTCCAATACCAACTTCTCTGGACAGTCCAAAGGTGACAAGCTGCGCGCTTGAACCCATAAACAAAAGCTGCGCCACTTCATGGCATAGGTCGCATGGGTAGCCGGTTTCCTGGCAGCAGTGAGAATGTCTGCTACCTCTTGCGAGACCCCATGTCACATCATGGCTATGTCTCTAGGAGCCAAGCTTGTAGGTTCAGGGAACGTAGGTCCGGATGGACCAAGGAACCCGCCTCCTGAGACAGCAAATGGGAGCTGATTGGCAACGGCACTAGAGGTTCCCTGGACAGCTGATGCAAGAGAGGAAACCAGATCTGTCTGGGCCAAAAGGGCGCGATCAGTATCAGTGTTGCTTGCTCTCTACGAAGTTTCAGAAGAACCCTCTGGATCAACGGAAAAGGGGGAAAGGCATAGAGGAATCTGCCCGCCCAGGAGACGGACAACGCGTCTTGCCAGAAAACACCAGGCCCTGGATCTAGCGAGCAAAAACTAGGCAGTTTTGCATTGGATGGGGACGCGAAAAGGTCTAGTTCTGGAGTACCCCATCTGCGAAACAGATCCTCTGCTACCTCCTGAAGTAGTTCCCATTTGTAGACTCTGGTCTGAGAGTGGCTCAAGCCATCTGCAATGATGTTGTCCACTCCCGAAACATGAACGGCTATGAGGTTTGCGCCGTGTTGCAAGACCCAATCCCACACTCTCATGGCCTCCCTGCAAAGCGGGCAGGAAAGAGTACTTCCTTGTTTGTTGAGGTAACACATCACCGCTGAACTGTATGTTTGTAACAGAAGTGTACCCAGTGGGATCTCCGACTGGTAGGCCTGCAGGGCATAAAGAACTGCCCTCATTTCCAGGATATTTATGTGGAGATGAGACTCTTGGTCTGCCCACAGGCCCTGAGACTGGACACCGTCGAGGTGTGCTCTCCAGTCGAGCCCAGAGGCGTCTGTGGAGAGTGTCACAGTTGGGGACCGCGCAATGAAGGGGACTCCCGCCAAACGATTCTTTGAATCTAGCCACCATTGCCAATCTCAGACTACAGCCTTCGTGATCTGGATTGAATGCTGCAGATGGTCTTGTTTTTGGTCCCATGGGACCCTTAACATCCACTGGGTTACCCGCATGTGGAGATGGGCTAGCGGGACTGTTGCAATGGCCGCAGCCATGTGTCCGAGCAGGCAAATAACCAGTCTGGCAGGAACGGTCTTCTTTGCCGAAACGTCCCTGATGAGGGATCTGATGTGTTCCACTCTGTCCGGGGAGGAAAGCTTTATTGGATGGTGTCCAGAACTGCACCTATGAATTGCAGAGTCTGGGACAGAACCAGGCGTGACTTCTCGTGATTGATGATAATGCCCAATGTCTCGAACAGAGACTGAGTGCAGTGAATGGCAGACATCAGGGCCTCCTCGGAGGACGCTATGAGAAGCCAATCATTTGGGTAAGGGAACATGTAGTGGCCTTGTCTCCTCAGAGATGCAGCTATGACCGCTGTGCACTTCATGAACACTTGAGGTGCTGATGACAGCCTGAAGGGGAGAGCTCAGAACTGATAGTGGCGACCCTGAAACTTAAAGCGCAGAAACTTCCTGTGTGCCTGAGCAATAGGTATATGCAGGTAGGCATCCTGCATGTCTAGAGACGCTAGGAAAGCATCCTGCTTGAGCATGGGAATCAGACTTGGGAGGGTCACCATGTGGAAGCATTTGTACAGGACCGAGTCGTTGAGGTCGCTGAGGTCCAGTATCGGACAGAGGTCCTCTGTCTTCTTTGGAACCAGAAAGAAGTGAGAATAATATTCTAGGCCCCTCTGGTTCCGTGGTACGTGCTCTATGGCTTCCTTTTCCAGAAGCGCGAGCACCTCCTGCTGTATGAGCAGGGCATGCTGAACTGAGTAACGGGAGAGCAGGGGAGGTCTTGCCGGTGGGTGGTTGAGAAATTCTATGAAATGGCCTTTCTTGACCAACTGAAGAACCACCTGTCAGTGGTGATCGACTGCCACCCTGAAAAGTAGCGAGCGATGTGACCCCTGACCTTTCTTGCCCATTGATCCAGAGGAGGGGTGGGGGCCAGGAAGGAGTCATGCTGTGGTAGCACTGGTCCCTGCAGGCTGGGCCAGTTTTGTGTAACGTTGGCCTCGGCATTACGCTGAAATGTGCCCCTTCGCTGCTGGCCAGAACATGGATGCTGCCTTTGTTGCCGGCTGCGAAAGTGGCTCTGGTTCCTATGAAAGGAACTAGGCCTGGATCTGTACATGGCCTGTACAGATCAGACTGCCTTCCCTGTGTCCTGGAGTTTGGTGATGACCTTCTCCGAGGATTCACCAAAGAGTACCTCGCTGTTGTACGGGACGTCTAGAATATTCTTCTGTAAATCCGGGGTGAAGCCGGAGACACGGAGCCAGGAGTCACCGGAGACAAACATCTGAAGCTGCAGCTCTGGCAGAAGAGTCCACAGAATTGTATGCGGCTCTAAGTACTTGAGTCCCCACATCTGACCCTGTGTGGAGAAGGTTGAGGAGCTCTGCCTTTTGATCGCTACCGGGAAGCTTATCGACCAGGTCCTAGCTTTGTTCCCACAGGGCGTTCTGAAACTGTACCATGTGGGTAAGGTAGTTCAGAGATCTGATGGTACATATAGCAGCCGCATACGTGTGCCTCCCCAGGGCATCCAATTGCTTGGATTCCTGGTCCGGTGGTGGAGTGCTCATATGTTGGGGTCTTTGAGACAGGTCATGCGAGGCCGTGATGACCAAGGAGTCTGCCAGAGGTTGTTTCACCAGGTACTGGTCATCTCTTGGAGCCGTGGAGCCTTCTTTGGCACTGTGGGAGTGGAGTGCGGATGCTTCCACGCAGCCTTGGTGACGTCTGCAAAGGTGTCCAGCAAGGGTGGTACTACCACAGGCTTTGGATCTTTCTGCCGAAGACAGCGGGCAAGGCATTGTCGTTCGGGGTCAAGGTCTTCAGCATCCCATCCCATGCTGTCCTGGATGTGCCTCATGATCTCAGCGAAACAGGGATCATCTGGAGGAGACCTGGGGAGGTCATGTGGGTCAGGAGAGGAGATGCTGAGTGGAGAAGGAGATCTGGAGTAGTCCAAGGTGTCCGATCTGAAGTCCTCCCCCGACGGAGTATACCGATGCCGTCTGGGTCACTTAGGGCTGGGAGACCCTGATGGAGATCTGGAGGGACGCCTTCTCCTGTCTTTAGATCTGCCCCTAGGAGGTGGAGTCAGTTCCTCAGGGGTTGGTGGTCATCCTGCTGGCCCCTTAGGTGGAGAAGGGGGCGAAGGAGTAGGAGGAGGACGAGTAGGAGGAGGAGGTTTAACAGGGACCACATCCTTTTGGATGGTGTCCCACCAAAAGGTAAAGAGTCTTTTACTTCTTCAATATTCATGCCAGACGAAGGGCCTGGCACCGGTGGTCTGTCGTCGGGGTCGGGCGTCAGGTCCCTGGGTGTCTCCTGGTTCGGGGAAGGTTCCCGTGGGATCTCGGCATCCTCAGTGTTGCCCATCTGGTCTTCAGGCAGTGGGGTGTCCTCCTCAGTTGATTCCCTGTGACCAGCATCCGCTGGTGACGGGGGGGGGGGGCAGTCTTTCGCTCCGGAGAGTGCAAAGCTGATGTTGGTCTCCTGGCCGACGCCTTTGGATCCGGCGAATGCCAAGCCAGTGACTGGCGTCTAGCTGGTGTTGTCGGTTCCTGTGAGCACCTGGCTGACTTCGGATGTTTAGCCGACATTGGGTCTGACACCCTTTTCAGGGGCGTCAGGTCCTTGTTTTTTCTGAGAGCTGGATCAGGACCTCTGGGCGGCTGGGAGACAGTCCTGGAGTTGGTGTCCCGCGTCAGGTGGAGGAAGAGGATTTATGGTGCTCAGAAGACTTAGAAGAGGCCTTGGACAGAGTGGAGGAAGCCGAGAGCCTCAAAGTCTTAATCGGCTGGAGTGAAGAAGAAGCGCCTGAATTCCAGACCTTAACGGGGGCTGTGACTGAGCCCTGGAGGGAGAGAGCGGTCCGATCTGGAGCCTGAGCTGTGGGAGTCTGAGGCCTGAGTCGGGGATCTGGACCTCACCTTCTCCCAGTGCTTATGGGCCTTCGAAGATGATTCTCCCCTGAAGGAAGGTTCTTGATCCATCCTTTTTCATTTCTCTTCAAGGAGATACGCCTGTAGTACCTTCTGACGGCAGATCCTGATGCGGCTATTAAACCTTTGGCAAACGGTGCAGGCCTTGGTATCGTGGACTGGGCCTAGGCAACGCACGCAAGAAGAGTGAGTATCCTTGACAGGGATCTGGATCCGTTTTCCGCAGACACACTTAGAAAGGTGACCCTCAAGTGAAGGAGCTGGAGAGGACATCAGTTGGCAAAAATACACAGAAAGTTCTGTAGTCGTTGTACGCTAGGTAGAGACCGAGAGGCCGCTGCTGGCGAGTCGACAGCGGGAAAAGAACTGGGGATTCTGGGGGACCGCTTCCTTATGTACTACGCCTGATGTCGGGGGCGGGACTGACGACGGAGGCGGTCCCCACTGAATACTGTTAGCTAGAAAATTTCTGTGGGGTCCTGGCAACTGCTGGCTTCAGTCCTAATGGTGTAACCTGCTGCAAGAGAGGTTTCTTGAAGTAAGATCTACCAATTTGGTTACCTTTTATGACTACATAAGTGATAGACTTGATAACAATGTTCCTTGTGATGTAATCTCGTTGGTTTTTGAAAAGCCTTTGCTTCTGTACCACATTGGGCTCTTATAAAGAACATTAAATAATTTAGCATTAATTCTCAAATCATTAACTGGATAATTTCCTGGTTAAAAAACAGAAGACAAAGGGTGGTAATTGATGTTTTTTTGTTCTTCCTGAAACCCTGTTCTAAGTGGGGTTCCTAAAGGTTCTGTACTGGCATCTGTAATATTTCAGTTATTTATATCTGATTTATCTCTAAATATCCAAAGTAATTTTGCTAAATATGCAGATGATTGTGAATTAGTAAACACTGCAAGGTCATCTGATGACTGTGCAGTAATTCAAAATGATTTGAATATTTTGGAAGCCTGGTCTCTTTGCTGAACTTTGAAATTCAATACATATAAGTGTACAGTTTTACATTTTGGAAAGTATAACAGAAAACACCAATACTACTTATATAATACACTGACAGAAACAAAATTACTTGAAAGAGATCTCTGTATTACAACAGATTCTGAGTTAAATTTTGAGCATCACATAACAAATACTATATATAAGGCAAATAAAAACTGGTGATCAATTACCACAATATTGTCTCAAGAAATCTTGTTGTATTGTTCCCTCTTTATCGCACCTATGTTCATCCCCATTTGGATTTTGTATCCCGGTTATGGTCCCCATATAAGTGTAAAGATATAAGTAGGGTTGAGAAAGTTCAAAGAAGGATTACAAAGTCCTTATTCTCAGATAAAAATCTTAGCTATAATAATAGACTATGTAAACGTAATTTAATGTCCTTGGAGCAAAGACGTCTTAGGGGTGATCTACTATTCACTTGGGACATTATCAAGGACACTGATTTGTTGGTTGATTGTGGTTTCGAATTTAAACAATCGAATATTAGCAAGAGGTCATCCCCTACAATTACATGGAAATAAATTTAGAACCCAAAAGAGGGCCTCATTTCACACAAAGAATTGTTGGATCTTGGAATAATTTACCTTCAGAGGTCATAATGAGCTAAAAAAAAATACGTTTAAAAATAGACTGAATAAATATATATTATCTAGTACTAATACTTCAAGCAGTATGTAAATTAGGGGCTTTATGAGTCTTCTGGCCTTCTGCACCCTTATTCATTCTTAGTATGACTCTTCGTATAATGGGTACAAAACCTTGGAGTGTTTTTTGCCAATGGGCTGACATTGCATTCACAGGTGTCGGCAGTAGTCAAGTCCTCATTTTACCATCTTAGGACCATCACCAGGATTAAGCACCTTGTTCCATCCGGCGATCTTCTGACACTGATCCATGCCTTGATGACCTCGTGCCATGACATCTGCAACTCCCTGTACTTAGGTCTGCTGGGGGTTGATATCCACCACTTGCAGCTAGTGAGAACGCTGTGGCGCATCTTTTGATGGGGACTCCTCGTTCAAGTCACATCACACCAGCGCTGCGTAAACTGCACTGGCTGCCTATTCAGTGGCAGATCAGCTTCAAGGTCAGACTTCTGACCTTTATGGCCCTGCACCGACTGGGTCTGAGCTATTTGCAAGAGCTCCTGAAGGCTTACTGCCCCGGCTGACCTCTCTGCTCAGCTGACAAGGGATTGTTAGAGATTCCCAGGGTATGGCTTAAAATATCAGGGCCCCATATTTTTATGTTTGCGGTTCCAACCCCGTAGAATTCTCTACCTTGTCAGATTCTTGAGTGCACAACCATGGAGAGCTTCAAGAGGGCCCTGAAGACCCATCTATGGCATCTTGATTATGGTGTTTAAATCGTTATATTCGGACTAGTATTTATTGCCTGCTGTAGTTGAATTTTTATGTCTTTTATTCACTTGATTTTATTTGTTTTTAAGCTGTACATTGCCTTGATAAAGAAAGGTGTTTTATAAATAAAACTATTATTATTATTATTATATCTGACAATGCACCCACTTTCTGGTGTTTGGAAATCCTCCTCCTTCAAAGTGTCCCACAAAGTTATCCAAGTGTGGGATTTTCCTCACTTTAATCATTAACTTTTTCTTTTCTTTTTTTCCCCAACTCTATCAACTCCTTTGCCAGTTCTGAGGCATCTCTCAGGCAGGTCTGCTGGACTCCCACCTCCACTGCCCACCTGAACTCCTTCCCTGCCTGAGGAATCAGGTGGTGGGCCCCCCTTTTCTTGCCAGCACCTTACGGGAGTAGGCTGGGACCATGAAGAGTCAAGTCAGGATCAGAGTCAGCATTGGGCATGTGGGCTAAAGCCACTGGGGTCCACTATTGCATCACCAGTAGCTGTGGCTTTTTCTACTTTTCTGTATTGCTCCCCCGATGCAGGACATGCAATGCTGTCGAGCATGTGACTTGCTCACTCCTGTTTATGCCCACAGGATGGATGCCCGACATCATCCCCCTTCTTGGTCCCTTGACTGCAGTGCACCCAGTCTCCACTGTGCGCCACTAGTGTCATGGGAAACATATCCCCCCCCCCAGGAAAATAAATCAGTCCATGGGATGCTCAATCCTCTCCTCCTTGGCCAACTCCCAGCTCCCCAAGCTTGTTCTCAAACCTGGGTCACCAGCATGGTGTGAGGTACAGCAGATGCCTCAGCCATCAGCACCACTGGGCCAGCTTGATCCTGAACTTTTTCTTCATGATCTGACAACCACTGTTTGATCCTCGGTGCTCTTGGTCACTGAGCCCTCTACCGCTCTTCATAATTTCCTATACGTTCTTCAGGACAAACATGCCCCATATATGAGAATGACAGTCAGAGGGGTGGTTAGTAAATGGTTGCATGGTGAGCTCCTGTCTCTTATGAAGGTCAGAGATAAACACAGGTGTAAATTCAAGGCCACAAATGAGCCATATAAGTACTGTGACTATCATTGGCTATGAAACATTTGTAAAAATGTTATACATGTTACTAAGGGTGAATATTGCACTACTGCCCTAGTGTCTTCTGCCAGTGATCTGTGGAATTTCAGGCGCTCCTTTAAATCTGCAGTTGGTGGCTATAGCTGGTGCGATACCACGGACATGCTTATTAAAGGTAAACATTGTAATAATACAGCTACCATTGCTAATGCCTTTAATAATCAATTCTCTGATCTGTAAGCCTACATTGCCAAGTTCTCTAATGCTGACACCCATGACTGCCCCCCTTTGGCTCCATCAGTGTTGGAGTCTTCCTCTTGCCCCCCTCCCCCCAATTCTGCCTAAAGTTTGTCTCAGTAAAGGAGTCATGTAAACTCCTCGCTGGTCTCTCTCCTTTCTCTAGCCCAGGTCATGATAATCTTCAGCCCAAACTCCTAAGACATGGGGCCCCCAAAACTGCACTTCCAATCTTCCACATGTTTAACTTGTCTCTTACTACAGGAGTTGTCCCTTGAATTTGGAAAGTAGCTAGGGCTGTACCCATTTTCAAACAGGGTGACTGCAAGTGCACCAAACATTACCGGCCTATAGCCATTTTGTCAGCTTTCAGCAAGTTGCTGGAGAAAGTAGTTGAGGTGTAACTATCTGAGTACCTGATCAAGTACAATCTGTTGACCTCCTGTGCAGTACGGATTCCACAAGGATCATAGTATGGGAACAGCCCCTGCTATGGTCACATCTAAAATGAGGACCTCAACTGACCATGGCACGTTAACTGTTGCAATCTTTGTAGACCCTCTATGCTGATGACTTGGTTCTCCTGGCAGCTCGCATGATATCAACATCATTATCCATTCTCTACAAGTGGACTTCCATAAGCTTCAAGCCTGGCTCCTTACAAATAAACTTGTCCTTAAGATTAAGAAAACTCAGGCTATGCTCTTTGGATCCTCTATGAAGCGCAAGATTAATAATGCCCTGCTGATTAGGAGCTACAATGGATCCGCCATTGTCATCACCTCCGTTAAATACCTGGGAGTTACACATGACCCTCTGCTTGACCTTTCCTTGCATATAAACAATGTTTGTATGACAACAAATGTCAAGCTGGACCTAGCCTACAGGGCTAAGGGGGAACATAATTGCATCTGCGCGCTTTGCCCTTGCCAAAGGAATTTTTCTTCCTTCACTTAGCTATGGACTTACAAACCTCTCCCTTGCTACTAAAGCTAGTCTTGCAAAGTGGGATATGACCTACAACAATATCTGTTATTTTGCATGCTCTGTCCCCCACCTCACTCATCACTGTGAGCTGTACGGCAAACTTCACTGGTTGTCCCTGCCCTGTGCAACTACCACAGCTTTGACCTTGGCAAGTTCACTGATAAAACTGCCCATACTGTCACTCCTACTACCCTGTTTAACCTATTAAATCCTGTCCAATCGGCATATCTGCTCAGGTCCACTGACTTGCAGCCCTTTCTTGTCCCAAGGTTACATACTATGTCTAGGGACAGAGCATTTGCAGTTTGTGCCCCCTAGATTCTGGAACTCCCTCCCACTGCTCACTAGGTGTACCACTTCCCATTTCTCTTTCAAGGGAGCCCTATGGACTTACCTGAAATCAGCCTAAAAATTCAAAGTTTTTATTATTTGCCTTAGTTCATTAGTCATTACAAAATACAACATTTAAAAACACAAATTATTTCTGTTCACAGACATATATAAACACTGCATACATTAGAACAAAAGCTGTACATGATAATGTCTCTACATTTGTACAAGTACGAGTGCAAAATTTGCATACAGTAAACACATTTTAGACATTAGTCCCTGGTTTATCAATAACCCAAGGCACTGCCATTATTTATGGATTTTATGGATTTCAGTTTTCATATATTCTTTATTAAATGTAAGTTCTTCCCTCTTTTATGTTTTAGGAAGGCCGGTCCAGTGGTGCTGAGGGCCGAGGTGCCGGATCACTTACCTTGTGGCATGCCCGCGACTCTGGGTTCAGGAAAGAGTCTGGGTCATTGGAGGTTGGCAACATGGGGAGGGCGGAGCTGGATGGAGCTGCTGACAGGCAAGCTCTCCTCTCCGGGGAGGTGTGAGAGCTTCCTCTGGCTGATGGCTGCCACCTGGTGGAGGCTGGGGACAGCACGGGCCAGGAGGAGCCAGGCGCTAGGCCTGGGGTAGGAGGAAAGGGGACATTACTGGGGCTGTGGGACTAATGTGTGCCTCCACACACACACGTACCCACATCTGGGGCCCCTGGGAGTAAAAATGGAGGAAAAGAAAAACTGATGGCGGCAGGATGGTGACCGACTCCTCACAGGCTCTGCTCCAGGGCTGGGTGTGAGGTAAGCCCCAGTAATTCCGTGTGATGGAACTGGGGGGAGGTCAGTCAGATGGGGGCTGTCGGGGGGGGGCGCAAAAACTGTTAGATAATAAATATAATGTTTTAGGAAGGAGGCCACAGGGATCAGGTACTGTATACATTTAGTGTGTTCTTTCAATAAGTATGTTTATAATTGCTGTAGTTGATATTCCAGAGATCTCCATACTTCTCCCAAAAGTAATTTTTGGTATTTGTCATGTAAAGGGCAAAGAATGACAAGATGAGCTAGTTCATCTTGCCCCTAATTTACATTTGCATAATCTGCCATTATCTTCCCTCTTCTTATTATACTGGGAGGTTTTTCACTGACTGGAGAAACATTTATATCTGAAATGGGTTATTAGTTTCCTATAGTCTTGTCTATCCATGACTTGTAGGTATCTCATTTGTGTGATTCTTTTGTTTTTAGAGAGCCATGGACAATCTTTAAACTGTTTATATAGTTCTAAATCATTTTGTGTATAAATATCCCTGACTCTATCGCTTACAGTTCCGTTTATTTGGCTCAGTGGGTATCTGAGGTTATCTTAATACTTGAAAGCAGCCTATAGGGTTGAATTGTTTTTGTCCACTGTTTGCATACTGGAGAAAGTCACATGGGGAGCATGTAGGAAATAATGGTCAGGGAGCCACTGGGTGGAAGTGACCATTGTAGTGTGTGGTTCCACTTGGATATGGGTAGGGGAAAGCATCCCAAGTAACACCAAAATCTTGGATTTCAGGCAGGTGGACTTTAGGTAAATGGGTGAAGTGTTAAGGAGCCATCTGGCAGGCATCAGAGCAGATAAGGGAGTGGTCCAAAGGTGGTTCATCATTAAGGAAGGAATACTGGTTGCCACATAGCGGTGCACTAGGCTCAGAAGGAAGAACACATGGGCCAAAGCACCCAGCTAGTTCAGTTCAGGGGTTGCCAAAGCAGTACGAGGTAAGAGGTTGGCCTATAGAAAATTCAGGAAGACCAAGAGAGAGGTGGATAGGGAAAATTACCTAAGGTTGGCTAGTGAAGCAAGTAAGGAAGTCCAGCAAGCAAAGGCACAGAAGGAGCTGCAGATAGCTGAAGGAATTATGAAGTGGAGAAGGCTTTCTTTCACTATATACATGAGAAAAAGGGACAAGGAGGAAGGGATTGTTAGGCTTAAAAAAAGGGGTGAAGTGGGTGGAGGATAATGGGGGAAAAGCAGAGATACTAAATTAATACTTCTGTTCCATCTTCATCAGGGAGAAGGAGAGACTAGTGTCTTCAGGAGGGAGAAGGAGTGGGGGGAGGAGAACATAGATGTAGTGATAGAGAAGAATAGAGTGAGGGAGGGACTGCTGGCACTGAAGGTGGACAAATCACCAGGCCTGGACAGAGTACATCCGAGGGTACTACAGGAACTGGCTGAGGAGCTGGCAGGGCCACTGGCAGGCCTATTTAATAGTTCACTGGAGTCAGGCATGGTACCACAGGACTGGAGAACAGCACCTTCACAAAAGCGGTCCTAAGGTTGACCCAAGGAATTACAGACCGGTCAGTCTGACCTCCATTGTGTGGGCAAGCTCATGGAAACCATACTAAAGGAAAGGTTGGTGGAATATCTAAAGGAACATGGTCTCCTGGATGAGAGGTAGCATGGGTTCATGGGGGGGGCGGGAATTATATCAAACAAATCTGATCGACTTCTTTGACTGTGTTACTAAGACAGTAGATAGGGGCCAAGTGGTAGATATCCTCTATCTTGATTTCAGCAAGGCCTTAGACTGTGCAACAAAAGGCTGATCAGGAAGTTGGTGGATCTTGGGGTTGGGGAAAAGATGGCCAGATGGGTGGAAAAGTGGCTGAGGGACAGACCCAGGAGGGTGGTTGTGAGGGGGAAAGTTATCTGGCACCAGAGCGGTAGCCGGTGGGGTCCCACAGTGCTCGGTGCTGGGGCTGATGTTGTTTAATATCTTCAACAATGACACTGGAGATGGCATTGAGGGCAAAACGTGCCTATTCGAGGATGACACCACGCTCTGTGGGAGAGTGGACACAGTTGAAGGGACACAGGACCTACAGGATGATCTGGAAAAGCTGTGGAGGTGGTCCAGGATCTGGCAACTTGGCTTCAATAGCGATGAGCTATTTCTCATCACTCCATCACCATAGGACAGGAAGCGTTTTCCTGTCATTCCTCTAAGCTCTGGAACTCACTTCCCCACCTATCAGACACCCCACTTCCTCTTCTTCTATTTCTATAGCCCTACACAACTTTTTCCCCAATTGCACTTGCTTCTAGTCACCTTTACTCTTCCTCATCCTCTTCTTCTATCTCCACAGCACTACACAACTTCTCTCACAATTCTATGCTGTTTTCAGCCTTCTATCCTCCCCTTCCTGCCACTTCAAACCCTTACCCACTATCCTCTTGTACATCATCCACTATTCCTATCCCCCAACTCTCCTTTCACCTTCCAGCTGCCGTCTCCAGTTCCTAGTCTCAGTTCCTCCCCCTCCAGCTGCTAATTCTGGGTGCTTAGCCCCCGGTTCCTCCCCTACACTGTCCCCTCCTTTCCTCTCACCTCTATTTCTCTGCCGGATTACTGTCCGGCATGCAGGGCTCTCAGCACCCTGGAGGGATATTTAGCCTCCCAGTTGACTCCCTTCCTCCCTTCCCCACTTCCCTTGCAGGAATCTCAGTATCCTGAAGTGGTGTAACTTCCCATCTTGACTCCTTACCCCCCCCACAGGGATCTCAACTTCCTGAGGGGTACAGCTTCCCAATTCAACTCTCTCTCTCGCTCCCCCATCTCTTCCCTTCCCCACTGCATAATCTACCCCTCACTAAGGCTCCCATTCAGTTCACACATTGGCTGATACTCTCAATGCCCTCTCTCAAACCCTCCTACTTGAGGGCTGGTCTCCTCCTTTTACTTATGAACCTGTCCTCAGTTACTTCCAGTCCCCAACTAAGTTGCTCCATCCCCAATCTTTACATCCAATTGACTGTTACTTTAGCTACACAGACACAGACACGGACACAGAAGGTAATTGTAAATGGAGTCCATTCTGAAGAAAGGGGGGTTGCTAGTGGGGTACCGCAGGGTTCAGTATTGGGTCCAGTCCTTTTTAATGTCTTCATCAGTGACATTGCAGAGGGACTGGAAGGAAAAGTATGCCTTTTTGCAGATGACACAAAAATCTGCAACAGGGTTGATACACAAGGAGGCGTGGAAAGGATGAAAAGGGACCTTGGCAAGGTTGGAGGAATGGTCTGAAGTATGGCAGCTAGGATTCAATGCAAAGAAGTGCAAAATGCACCTGGGAAACAAGAACCCAGGGGAAGAATACACAATGGGTGGGGAGGTAGTAACAACAACAAAAAAGGAAAGGGACCTGGGGGTAATCATATCAGATGACCTTAGGTTAGCAAGCAATGTGAGAAGGCAGTAGGAGGGCTGGGGGTATACTGGGATGTATAGGAGAGGCATCAGCAGCAGAAACAGGAAGTTGTTATCCCTCTGTACAGACAGTTGGTGAGACCCCATCTGGAGTACTGTGTCCAGTTCTGGAGACCCCATCTCTGTAAGGACATAGACAGGATAGAGGCAGTCCAGAGGAGGGCAACTAAAATGGTGCGTGGTCTGCAAGAGAAGCCGTATGAGGAGAGACTAAAGGAGCTTAATATGTATACCCTTGAGGAAAGAAGGGAGAGGGGGGACATGATAGAAACTTTTAAGTACCTCAGTGGAATCAACCAAGTCCAAGAGGGTAGCATTTTTCAGAAAAAGAGATGTGCAAGAACAAGGGGACACAATTTAAAGATAGAAGGAGGGCGGTTCAGGGGTAATGTGAGGAAGTATTATTTCACAGAGAGGGTAGTGGATGCATGGAACAGCCTTCCTGAGGAGGTTGTGGGGTCTAAAACTGTGGGAGAATTCAAGAATGCATGGGACAGACATAAGGCAATTCTTGTGAGGGGTAGGAAGAAATAGGCTGTTGGTTAACTAGGATCTGCGGCCTATCCTGTAGGTAGGGAAATGGGCAGACTAGATGGGCTTAGCGGTCCTTATCTGCCATCAAAGTCTATGTTTCTATGTAACTAGGAGTCTGCTTAATTATGTTAACTATGTAATCTGATGTTTATGTATGTACATACTGTTTGCATATCAATGTTTGTATTATCTTTATGTAAAAGCACTTATATGTTAATGACAGTTTGCTCTTCTTCCTCATGTAACCCTTTAAAAAGAACTCTTCTGGAAATTAGTTGGTTTCAGCTCACATTTTCTTTCCTGGTGAAACATTGTCAAACCAATTAATAAATAAATGCCAAGAAATGCAAAGTTATGCATACTGGAGCCAAGAAGGGAGGCAATATAGCGCAGTGGTTTAAGGCTCTGAGCTCCAAATCTAGTGACATCCAATGGACCAGACCTGGCTTTGAATCCCACAGCCTCCACTTGCATACTGTGTGATCCTGAGTAAGTCACTTAACTTTCCTGTGCTGCCAGGTCGCACCTGTAAAAAAGCTTTCAGCTTAGTGTGCTACTCCTGGTTAAACAACTTAAAAAAAAAAAAAAAAAGAATCCCAGGATTGGGTGGCGTCCGAGTATCTGCATCAGAGGAGGAGAAGGACCTGGGAATGATTATCACTAGTGACCTAAAGCACTCCACGCAGTGCAAAAAAAACAGCAGCAGAGGCAAACAAGATGCTGGGATGCATATCTAAGGGGATCAGTAGTAGGAGAGAGGATGTTATACTGCCCATGTAGAGGTCACTGGTAAGGCTGTACCTAAAGTATGGAGTGAAGTACTGGTGCCCACACCTCAAAAAGAACATTAACCTGCTAGAGAAAGTCCAGAGGAGGGCTACAAAGATTATAGCCAGTCAGCAGGGTAAGGCATATGAGGAGAGGTTGAGGGCACTGAGCATGTACTCCCTGGAAGACGAGAGGGGGGATGAGAGGGGGGGGTATGACTAGGACCTTCAAGTGCTTGAAAGAGACAAATACAGTTTATAAGGAGAGTATCTTTAAGCTGAGTGGCAACTATAACAAGAGGGGGCACAGTCTAAAGCTGGAGGGTGGGAGGTTTAGGAGGGTGGTCAGGAAGCACTCTTCACACAAAGGATAGTGGACACTTCGAATGTGCTGCAGGAAGAGGTCATTTTATCGAAGATAGTGGGCAGCTTTAAGAAAGGCTCAGATGGATATGCATAGGGGGAAGGTACAGTGGCGTGAAAAAGTATTTGCCCCCTTCCTGATTTTCTCTGTTATTGCATATTTGTCACACTGGATGTTTTCAGGTCTTTAGACAAAATATAATATTAGATAAAGGGAACCTGAGTGAACAAATAACACTTTTTTTTTTTTTTTACTTATTTCATTTATTTAATGAAAAAAGTTAACCAACACCAACTGGCACTGTGTGAAAAAACATTGCCCCTAGTTAAATCAACGCAATTAAAGGGATAATTAGAGTCAGCTGATTGAACACAGCCAGGCTTGATTACAGCCAGCCCTGCTCAATATAAACCTCACTTATTTTTCCCCTTACCATCAGAGTCACGTTGCCAGCACAAAGATTCAATAAGCACATTATGCCATGATCAAAGGAAGTCCCTGAAAAGATCAGAAAAAAATGTGTTGCCCTCTATCAATCTGGAAAGGGTTACAAAGCTATTTCTAAGGCTCTGGGACTCCATCAAACCACAGCGAGAGCCATAATCTCCAAATGGAGAACACTTGGAACAGTAGTGAACCTTCCCAGGAGTGGGCGGCCTGCCAAAATTACTCCAAGGGCGCAGTGTAAAATCATCCAAGCAGTCTCAAAGGATCCTAAAACAAAATCCAAAGAACTGCAGGCTTCTCTTGCCTCAGCTAAGGTCAGTGTTCATGACTCCACAATCAGAAAGAGACTGGGCAAAAATGGGCTTCATGTGAGAGTAGCAAGTGAAACCACTGCTAACCAAGAAGAACATAAATGCTAGTCTCTCATTTGCAGAAGCACCTGGATGATCCACAAGCCTTTGGGAAAATGTTCTATGGACAGATAAGTCCAAAGTGGAACTTTTGGACAACATGGATCCCATAATGTCTCGTGTAAAGCAAACACAGCATTCCACAGTAAGAACACCATACCAACAGTCAAACATGGTGGTGGTAGTGTGATGGTGTGGGGATGCTTTGCTGCCTAAGGACCTGGATGACTTGCCATAATTAAAGGAACCATGAATTCTGCTCTGTACCAGAAAATTCTGAAGGAGAATGTCCAGTCATCCTTCCGTCAGCTGAAGCTGAAGCGTAGTTGGGTCATGCAGCAAGACAATGATCCAAAACACAAAAGCAAGTCCACATCAGAATGGCTAAAAGAAGTAAAATTAAAGTTTTGGAGTGGCTAGTCAAAGTCCAGACTTAAACCCAATAGAGATGCTGTGGCAGGACCTGAAGCGAGCAGTTCATGCTCAAAACCTACCAAATGTTACTGAATTAAAGCAGTTCTGCAAGGAAGAGTGGGTTAAAATTCCTCCACAGCGATGTGAAAGACTGATATTGAATTATAGGAAGTGTTTGGTTGCAGTCATTGCAGCTAAATGTGGCATAACCAGTTGTTAAGTGTAAGGCAATTACTTTTTCACACAGTGCCAGTTGGTGTTGGTTAACTTTTTTCATTAAATAAGGAAATTAAAAAAAAAACAAGTGTTATTTGTTCACTCAGGTTCCCTTTATCTAATATTACATTTTCTCTAAAGACCTGAAAACATCCAGTGTGACAAATATGCAATAATAGAGAAAATCAGGAAGGGGGCAAATACTTTTTCACGCCACTGTAAGGGTCATGGGTAGGGAGGATGGGTGGAGTGGGGGGGTAGGAACATTAGCTCAAGCCATGGACCCCGCAATGCAAGCAGACTTGACAGACCAAATGGCCTTCTTCTGCTGGCTTCTTCATATGTTCGTATGTTCATATATTGTGTTTCAGATAATTTATGGCTTTTTCCACATGTACATTGGGTAGCCTGTTTTCTCCCATTTCATACACTTTTACATTCCAGCAGACAATGAGTCTTTGTTGTATTTGGCACTTCACAGGTAACTGGCCCACTGCAGCCCTTACTAGGACAGATAGCACACAGTTTGGTAAACCTAACATTTTTTGTAAAATTTATTTAAACAGGGATTTATTTTAATCTTCACTTGGGTACCCTGTCATCGAGGCACAGATCAGGAAGCATAGGGAAAACCAAGAGCAGTTGTAGAATTCACTAAAAATATTTATTTGCCGTAGTAGTAATATAAAAAAAAATAAACTTGTTCAAAATAACTAAGTACAGAACAGAACAACAGTAGTTTCAGTTTTGTCTCTGTGTCCCTTTTCTTCTAATCTTCTTTAGCAATTGTAGCTTAGCTCCTTTATAAGTCCTTTCAACCCTCAATCTAAACAAACATCCTGTCCTTGTATATTTGAGGCAGGAGCTGCTAGCACACAGTGCGTTTCTTGAGTTGAGGCCCCTCTTTTGCACAACTTTTGCAAAAGATTTAAAAATTGAACTCTGATAACCTCTAGCTTCCAACAGCTTTTTGCAGTCATCTCAAATTATAATTATATACATTTCAACAGTAATGCTACATATTTTACAAACACAAGGGATCCCAATATTGGTTACATTGCCATACAATGATTTGCCCATATTTTTATATTGGCAGATCCAGATGTGCAAGGGAGAAAAACAGACAGCAAGAGAAAACTTAGAGACAGTGAGAGGCAAAGAACTGTGAGCCTGTCGGGTTGATGAAGTCCGAAGTCTCACAGGAAAATTGGGTTGCACAACCAGACAGAGAAGAGACAGAACATGAAAGATCCTTGCACTTAAACACTTTCTTCATAGCAAATGGGACAGGGTCCTATTCCACCCTGTCACATACCCGAAACTTCAGCCCCGTAAAGCAGTTGACTTCATATTTTTGCATTTATCACATTAAAATTTCCTTTAATTGATTCACCCCCACCTCCAATTTGTGATCACTCAGTATGTATTTGTATGTTTTATTATTTCCCCCAAATACTGTACCAACATTTTTGTTTTATTATAGTTTACTAGCAGATCTGCTTTACTACATTCTATCTGAAATGTATTCAGCATTCTTTTCATCCTTATAAAGCCGGTTGACAACAGAACTACATCATCGGCATATGCCAGGTATGGAAGTGCCCTCTCTCCCATCTTTGGCATAAAGAAATTGGGGTCAAACACAGTTTGCAAGATTGTATTAAAATAAAAGTTAAACAGAATGGGAGACAATGTACACCCTTGTTTGATACCTATATTGCTGACCTTTCCCTTCTCACTATACTTTATGCTGGTATGATTATCCAGGTATAATAATTTAATCATGACTAGGATTGATCGTTACATTCCTATTGTTTCTAATCTTTCCCATAGCAAATTTATAGTTCTCTTATCAAAGGCCGATTTTAAATCAACAAAAGTGCAATAATTGTTTTTTTACCATCCTATATTTGTATATCACATGTGCCAATGTGAGATGTTAGTTAATTGTGGCAGGGCCTGCCTTAAAGCTGCCTGTACTTCATCCAGCACTTCACATTTATCCACCCATTCTGTCAATCTATTATTTATGATCCTTGTAAATAATTTCTCAGTGATATTGATTAAACCAGTTGGCCCATAACATTCTGGGTATTTTTATCCCCTTTTTTGAATAGTGGGATGATTATTTTTTATTTATTTAGTTTTTGTCGACCAAGTAAGTGCACTAGACACATTCCTGCCTAATTTCAGGTATGACCTGGGGTAGAGATGAATGCCAACTGACCTAGAACCAGATTAAGCTGTTGGTGGTATTTTTAATGAATGGGGGGACATTTGGCCAGGACATTGGGGAAATTCCTTTACTTTACAGTAGAGGGCACTGTGACTGGAACTGTGATGGCCAGTCCCCGAGTCAGCAAGCAGAAAAGATGCTGACAAGGCCAGGGAGCAGGTTTCCTCCATGGCCTACTTGCTTGCAGAGAACATACTGAAAATGGAAATGGATAATCAACCCACTGTTTCGGATGAACAGTTTGTGCTAGCAACGGATCATTTTGTGGAAGATACAAAAACTCACCAGAAGGAATTGAAACAGGATGTGGATGAGCAGCGTGAAATGGAGCTGAGGGATCGCATTCTGCCCTCAGATTCAGCAGAGGAAATGCAAGGAAAAATACGGGATGAAAAACAACTTTTTTTGAGCTAAGGAACCTTTTGCAAAAGGCACTAGCACAGAGGGAGCAGTTATAGAAACCGGACCCGGCTGTCCCCAAAGAAATTGTAGTCGATAAGAAACTGGATGCACAAGAGAAGAAGCAGTAAGAAGTGGCTGTACTAAGCAAGGGATTAAGACCCGATCAAGAGTTTGGCTTTCTAGAACAACAGGTAAACCATAGGATACTGTTAGAAAATTCGGGTGGGAGCGAGACTGTAGCGCAAAAATTGGATTTGTTGGGAATGCGTTCAAATGTGATGAGCAGTGCCACTGAGGCAGGAGAACAGCCAGGAGTGTCAGGTCCTTAGATAGTAAAGCCACAAAATCATATGTTCACAATAGGTGTATCCACAGGGGGTGCAGGAGAAAATTATGTGTCTAAAGAAGTTATGACTAAAACAAAAAAGGCAAAGTTCACATGAAAGAGAGTGCAGGAGATTCTAGTTATCTATGCCTGCTCAGAATCCTGACTTACAAAGCCCAGTTTGGGTTATTGAAGCTATACAAGAAGCAGGGTAGACAAGAAATTCAGAGGGGGAGGATGGGATGCAAATGCACCAGTTGTATTTGGGAGACTTCAGCTTTCTCAAGAAAGTACTAGGCATAAGGTACTGTCACAACTGTCTCCCACAGATGATATTACCCCAGGGTAGTGTAGTGCACAACAGATCTACACACTACAGAAACAAATGATAATACACACTCTAAGGTGGTAAATGCAATTAAACAGTTGGAAGGGGATACTCAGTCACACATTAGACAGGATCTTGTGGATACAGTTCCCCCAACCACAGTGAACCTGAGCCTAAGCAGGCACACCGACAGCAATAGCAGAATATAGGACAGGAACATTTGCCTGAAGAAAATGTCTGGAATGCAAATGTTAGAGATCATTTATTTCCAGAAGACAGAAGACCCTTATCCAAACCTGCTGTTCGATGAAATGCGTGCGTTTGTGATATACAGGGAATATGGATAATATTCCAGACAGGATTTTTGTAGGATGGGAATTGCTGAAAACCAGCATGAAATATTACGCATATGAGATTTACGCACTGATGCACATGCCTGCCGACACAATTTTTGACGTCAGTTTTAAACATCCTGCAGGCCTACATTGTTTCTGGCAACAATACCAGATTTTAAAACACACGCCCTTATGGCAGCCTTTTTTGGCAATCCCCCTGACAAAGCCTAGCTTCAATAAAATTACAATCCTTTTTTGAAATGAAGGCATCAGCGTTGCAGACATTACTTATTGGCTTAAGCAGCACTGTATGGTAAATGGATGTCTTGAACCCATTTTGGATGAGGAACACCTCTGGATGGGGGGATGGAAATATAAAATAACTTTAAAACACATCAGTGTTTCTCTTGCCCTTATGAGTCCTTTCAGGGTCATCATAGTCTCTTGGTATGTCAAGTGGAGAAAAATATAGTATTCAGGAAGTATAAGGAAACACAGAAAGAACAGGACAGAGAGCAGCACCTGTTAAGGCAGAAGGAAGCAGGGAGGGAAGTCAGAATAGCAAAGGCCAAAACTGAGGAAAAGATGGCCAACTCGGTTAAGAAGGGCAGGGTTTTATTTAACTCTAAAAATTGATTAGCGTTTTGCTCATAAAAGTTTTAAAATATTGTGAAAATGCATAGCACTTGCCTCACTGTGTTTAACAAACATAAAACTTCTAGAAATCCTATATAAATGCTTCCTGTACAGTTAGTATTGTCCCAAGAAAAAAAAAACTGCTAATCAATTATTTAAAACCCCGAAGGGGAATAAAACCTTTTATAGGTACATCAGGGAGTGTAGAAAGACAAATGGAGGGATAGTGAGGCTGAACAGAATGGATGGTGGGTGCGCAGAGAGGTACAGTGAAAAAGCAGGGATACTGAATGAATATTTCTGCTCAGTATTCACAAAAGAGGAGGAGGGGGAGGTGCCTAATCCAATTAACAGAAGCACTCTGCATAGGGGGGTCGATCCCAGTCCTTTCACGGAAGAAAGGGTTCTGAAAGAACTCCTAAAACTGAAGGTGGACAAAGAAATGGGGCTTGATGGAATTCATCCAGAATTCTAAAGGAATTAAGGGGATAACTAGTGAAACCACTGACTACCCTTTTAAACAAATCAAGGGAAGATGGTGTGGTACCTGAGAACTGGAGGAAGGTGGATGGGATTATCCTTCACAAAAGTGGGACCAAGACAGAGGCAGGAAACTACAGACCTGTCAGTTTGATCTCTGTGGTAGGGAAAGTGATGAAATCACTTCTGAAGGAAAGAATTGTTGAGTACCTAGAGTCCACTGGGACACAGGACCCAAGGCAGCATGGGTTCACAGCGGGAAGGTCATGTCAGACTAATCTAATTGATTTCTTTGACTGGGTGACTAAAGTAGTAGACCAAGGAAGGGCTGTGGACATGGCCTGCCTAGACTTTGGCAAGGCTTTTGACACAGTCCCACACACAAAAGATTAATTATCAAATTAACCAGCCTAGGAGTGGGTTCCAGGGTGGTAGCCTGGGTAAAACACTGGCTGGACAACAGGACACAGAAGGTATTTGTAAATGGAGTCCACTCTGAAGAAATGGAAATTATGTACCTACCGTAATTCTTGATTTTCTTGGACGAGTCTCCACCACTCATTCACACTAATGGGAACTGTGCCGGAGGCCCTAGGACCCAGCAGGAGCAAACTTTTTTGCTTGAGGTTTGGCGCCAGAGATGGAGCCACGAGGAGCGGCACAGCGAGCCTCAGCTTGTGCAGTAATGACTATCTTGGCGTCGATCTTCCAACCGCCTCAGTATCTTTTTTTCCGAGGAGGTGCAATGTAACTAACCTAGAAGGATAGCCTATCCAAAAACCGGTCATAAGATAGTCCGGACGACCCATATAAGAAGGGTAAACAAAGAAGTCTTCACAGCCTAAAGATTGAGGGAATGAAGACCAACAACAGAGGTGAGCTCGGGGGATGGAGGATGGGCATGTGAATGAGTGGTGGAGACTTATCCAAGAAGATCAAGAATTACAGTAGGTACGTAATTTCCATATTGTCCTGGACATAAAGTCTCCACCACTCATTCACACTAATGGGAGAGTACCAAGCTAATAATCCCCGGAGAGGGTGGAAGGAGAGACCAAGAGCTCACAGTTTTAGGACAGGAGTCCATTAAGGGTGGTTCTGCGAAAAGAAAGATGTCATCTGGCATGGACATCCAGGGCATAGTGTTTGACGATAGTATGCACTGAGCTCCAGGTAGCTGCATTGCAAATATCTGCAATGGGCATGCTGCGGATTTCCACTAGGGATGCAGCAACCGCTCTAGTGGACTGAACATACACTCTGCCCTCCAGCTTAACCTGAGCCATGAAATAACAGTGGCAAAGGCATGTCACCAGCCATGCTGGAATACATCTGATAGTGACAGGTTGACCCAGCCGGGTCTCGCTTGAAGGAAACAAACAGTTGTTGAGCTTTGCGAAAGCCTTTCGTTCTAGCTAGGTAGAAATGCAAAGCTCTTTTGATGTCCAAGGAATGAAGAGAATGCTCTCCTTCATTTTGGAAGTTCGCAAAGTAAGTAGGAACGACCAAAGGTTGGTTTAGATGAATTCTGAAACAACCTTAGGGAGAAACTTAGGATGGGTTCTAAGAACTACTTTGTCTTTATGAAACACAGTATACGGAGGGTCTGTGACCA
This sequence comes from Neoceratodus forsteri, assembly GCA_016271365.2. Taxonomy (NCBI): domain Eukaryota; kingdom Metazoa; phylum Chordata; order Ceratodontiformes; family Ceratodontidae; genus Neoceratodus; species Neoceratodus forsteri. The sequence goes on along the minus strand of CM057457.1, from coordinate 386,252,510 downwards.
AGGCATGTACTGTATCTCAGAGACCCTGCGGGCTGAGGTAATGGCCACTAGGAAGGCCATTTTCCAAGTGAGAAATTTTAACTCACAGGTAGCTAGAGGCTCGAAAGGTTTTCAAGTAAGCATGTCTAGCACAAGATTAATGCCCCATGCTGTGACTGGACGTCCTATAGAAGGTCTGATATGCAGAATTCCCTTAAGAAACCTCTTAACCACAAGTAACTGAGCCAGTGACAAGGAAAGTACTGGCTCATGATAAGCTGAAATGGCACAAAGGTGAACCTTAACTGTAGAGTACTGCAGACCTGAATTTGAGAGTTCTAAGAGGTACTCTAAAACTTTATCTGGTGGGCAGGAATTAGGATTCAAAGAGGATTTTGCACACCAGAGTGAAAAACGCTTCCATTTGGCTGTGTAAGTTTTCCTAGTGGCTGCTTGCACGCAGCCAGAAGAATATCCGAAACCCTGTGAGAGACATTGAACCTGTTCACTTCTATCTCTTCAGGAGCCAAGCGTGAAGGTGACGCAGCCTCAGGTTGGGATGGACCACAGGCCCCTGAGTCAGCAGGTTCATCTGAAGGGGAAGCGGTTTTGGAGGAGCCTCCGACATACTGCTGAGTAGTGGAAACCATATCTGTTGAGGCCAGAAGGGAGCAATCAGGATCATTTTGTCCCCCTGGGACTCGAATTTGAGAAGTACTCTCTGAATTAGAGGAAGAGGCGGAAAGGCATATAGAAAGAGTTTTGTCCACTGCAGCCTGAACGCATCCTGACAGAAAATACCAGGCCCTGGATTTCTGGAGCAGAAGAGAGGCAGTTTTGTGTTGAGTGGGGATGCAAAAAGGTCCAGGTCTGGAGTTCCCTACTCTGCGAATAGTGACTGAGCTATGGTTGAGTAGAGACCATTCGTGAGGATCTGTCTCTGTTCTGCTAAGACAGTCTGCCAGATCATTCTGCACACCAGCAGACAGACCACATGAATTAGAGTCTTGTGCTTCAAGCACCATTCCTACACCCTCATTGCTTCCCTGCATAAGGGGTAAGAGTAAGCACCGCCCTGCTTGTTGATGTACTACATCACTGCTTTGTTGTCCATTTGAAGGAGAATGTTTATTTATTTATTTTAGTTGTTTAACAAGGTATAGCACACTAAGCTGAAAGCTTTTTTACAGGAGCAACCTGGGAGCACAAGGAGGTTAAGTGACTTGCTCAGGGTCACACAGTATGCAAGTGGAAGCTGTGGGATTCAAACCCAGGTCTGGTCTGCTGGATGTCACCAGATTTGCAGCTCAGAGGCTTAGACCACTGCACTATACTGCCCCCCTCTCTTGTGACAGAGAATGTCCTTCAAAGCTCGGACTGCACAAAGGATAGCTCTCATTTCCAAGACATTTATGTGAAGCTGGGGCTCATCCTGAGTCCATGTACCTTTAGTGTGGAGAGTCTGCCAGTGAGCTCCCCACCCCAACAGGGACACGTCTGTGGTAATGGAAATCTAATGATCCAGAGGAGCAAAGGGATACCCTTCCAGAAGACTGTCCTCTTGCGACCACCAGGTGAGTGATCTCTTTGGAGGTTCTGTCACCTCGATGAGAAAGGACTGAGGGTGAGTGGTCGGGGACCACTGAGTACTGAGCATCCACTGAGAGGTTCTCATGTGAAGGCATGCTAGGGGTACAGTGAACACCGAGGATGCCATGAGACCTAGCATCCATTGCATCAAGACAGCTGAAATTGAGCTGCTCTCTCCGATGTATCGGGCCATCTGAAGGATATCGCTCCTCCTGTCCTCTGGGAAAAAAGCTTTCGCTCAGGAGGTGTCCAGAAGAGTTCCTATGAAAAGGAGCCTCTGGGAGGGCTGCAGCTGTGATTTTATGAGGTTTGGCAGGACTCCCATGGACGTGAGAAAGTGTGAAGCCGTGGCTACGGTGTCTAGAGTTCCCTGCCTGGAAGGACTAGCTAGAAGCCAATCGTCCAGTTATGGGAACACCTGTATTCCAATTTTTCTGAGATGTGCCGAGAGAATTGCACAACACTTTGTAAAAACTTACGGCGCTGAGGATAATCCAAAAGGCAGGACTCTGAACTGATAATGCTGTCCCAAAGCCACGAACCTTAGGTATTTGTGATGCTTTGGGTGAATAGGAATATGCTGGTAAGCATCTTGCATGTCCAGGAAGGCTAACCAGTTGTGTTAATGAAGCAAACGTAACAGGGCTCCTAGTGATATCATTCTGAATTTCTCTTTGGGAAGGAATTTGTTTAGTTTTCTGAGGTCCAAAATGGGGCGCATGCCCCCGGTTTTCTTTGAAACCAGAAAGTAATGGGCGTAGAAACCTGTGTTCCGTTGATCCAGCGGAACTACTTCCACTGCCCTGTTGTTCAGAAAGCCCTGTATCTCGGAGGTGAGAAGATCTGACTGAAGAGATGACAGCCTGGGCTGTTGTCTGAGGGAATGATTGGAGAGGTCTCCAAAAGATTGAGGGAATACCTTTCGAGGATTATCCGGAGGACTGATTTGTCCGAGGTTATGGACTTCCATTGATTGTAGAAGTGAGTCAGATGACCTCCCACCACTGAAGAAGAGACCACCTCGGGCAGCTGAGGTGGGACTTGGGCCAACAACTCAGAAGGCGGCACTAGGTGCTTTGGGTCCTTGAGCTTTCTGCTGCGTTTTCTTTTGAGGCTGGTGGGCTTGGTTTTTATTACAACTTCCCCTGCCTTTGCCACGAAAGGACTGATGGTTATGAAACTGGAGTTTATTAACAACCCCTTGAGAGGGAACAGGAGGAGGTCAATCCAATTTAATGGCTGACCTAGTCTTTTGTGTAGCCTCTAGAGCCTGTTCTACTTGAGGGTCAAAGAGATACACACCATTGAAAGGCAACACCATTACCTGTTGCTGTGTATCATTTGTGAAACCTGAAGTGTGCAGCCAGGAATGACAGCGGGTACAAATGCCCACTGCTGCTGCTCGGGAGGCAGTATCGAAGGCATCCATAGCTGCTTTAACCTGCTGGTTGTTGGAATTGATACCCCTGGTTATGGTTTGAAGAAGCTCTGAATTAGTGTCTGACTCCAGTAGAGCTTCAACCATTTGTTTGAGAGAATGCCAAAGGATATACTCATATTGAGAGAAATAGCCTTGGTAGCTGGCAATACACATACCTAGGGTGGAAGCAGCAAAGACTCTCTTACCCAAAGTGTCTATCTTATGAGATTCTTTGTTAATTGGTTGAGCTGTAGTAGTCTGGGGAAGGACGACCTTATCATTCTCTGCCAAGACTACAATAGGAGCCGCAAAGGCTTGGGATGCCAAAATGGGTCGATCCTTGGGAGCAGCATATTTCCTATCTATGGACTTTACCACCGAAGGAAAGAGAGCAGGATTATTCCATACCATTTGAGACAGCGTCTCAAAGGAGGGCTGTACCGGAGGAGTCAAATTCATAGGGATCTCCAGAACATGGAGGTATTGTAGTCTTAACAGTTTCCCAGGATCGATATCTGTAGTTTGGAGAGAAAGAGTGGAATTCAAGTTTTTCAGCAGAGACTTAAAAGACAGGTCCTCGACCACAGGCTCTGCAGCAGGAATAGATCCTGTTCCTTCCACATCATCACCCAGCCTAAGGTCTGGGTCAGGCTCAATGTCATCTCCTGACAGTCCAGGCGGGACTGTATGAACAGGAAAGACATAAAAATCAGAAGGAAATGAGGAAGGAAAAGGATTAAAAGAGGTGGAGCCCTGAAGACTGGATGATGTCCTAACAGGTCTTGGCACCGAGGAAGAGCATGGCGCCGAGGAGCTGCACGGCACCAAAGATGGCGCAGAGAGGCCGGACGGTGCCGAGAAGCTGGATGGCGCTGAGAAACTCAATGGCGCTGTGCGTGCCATCGATGCCAAGAGCATCGAAAATATCCCAAGACTCCGAAAAACAGGATTTAAGGAGAAAGAAGGATGAATACCAGGAGATAGAGGCATTGGTGTGGCCCCCTGCACTGCAGCTGCGTGAGGAGGGAAAACACCTAAGTGCGGAGTCGACAGCACCGAAGATGGCGCCGCATGACTAGGGAGGCTCAACCGCCATACCTGATCTCCCAAAAAGCCCGAAGGCTCCTGAGTGACTGGGCCAGGCAGCTGGACCAACCTCCGAGCCCATTGCTCCATAAGAGCAGCCCACTGATGAAACTGCTCATCTGAAGACCTACCAGAGGGTGGGTAGCACTCGATGTCGAAGGCGTCGGCTATCAAAACAGAAACCAGCGACTCGAAGGAGAGCAACACAACTAGCCCCAATAACTGACTGTCTTCGCACAGACATATCAGAGGGCGACCTTGAGTGATGCCTTCACTTTTTTGACCTGTGGGCCGAAGAAGAGCTGAAGGCTGAATGGTGCTGAGAGTGGGACTGTTTACTTTTATGTTTTTGAGGGGACCACCACCCCCTCGGGCATTGGACTGTCCGTTGTCAGACCCCGCCCCCCCCCGGAGAAGGCGCAGGACAGGACCCAGCCCAGCTGACTGAACAGCTTTCATACGAAGTCTCCCTACCGTCACCTGACCAGCTCATGGTCGACTCCGTCAATGTAGGCTGAAACGTCTTCGATAAATAAGAATAAATAAACTAAGCGATACTTATTCAAGCTATTACTACACAATAAAACTGAAAAACTATGCTGCTAGTGTGAAGTTTGACTCCCAGTGGGCGAGCGACGACGTCACTGAAATGCACTCGATGGTGGGAAAAAAGGAACTGAAGTGGTTGGAGGGTTGACACTGAGATAGTTATTACTGCACGAGCTGAAGCTCACAGTGCTGCTCCTCGGATCTCCATCTCTGGCGCCGACCCTCTAGCAAAAAAGTTTGCTCCCACTGGGTCCTAGAGCCTCCAGCGCAGTTCCTATTAGGGTGAATGAGTGGTGGAGACTTTATGTACAGGAAGATAGAGGGGTTACTAATGGGGTACTGAAGGGTTCAGTACTGGGTCCAGTCCTTTTTAATGTCTTTATAAGTGACATTACAAAGGGACTGGAGGGAAAAGTATGCCTCTTTGCAGATGACACAAAGATCTGCAATAAGATTGATACACAAGAAGGCGTGGAAAGGATGAGAAGGGACTGGGCAAGGTTGGAGGAATGGTCAAAAGTATGGCAGCTTGGATTCAATGCAAAGAAGTGCAAAATAATGCACCTGGGAAACAAAAACCTGGGGGAAGATTACACAATGGGGGTGGAGGTAGTAACAACAGCAAAAATGGAAAGGGACCTGGGGGTAATCATATCAGATGACCTTAAGGTTAGCAAGCAATGTGAGAAGGCAGTAGGGAGGGCTGGGGGTATATTGGAATGTATAGGGAGAAGTATCACCAGCAGAAAACAAGAAGTTTTTATCCCTCTGTACAGACTGTTGGTGAGACCCCATCTGAAGTACTGCGTCCAGTTCTGGAGACCCCATCTCTGCAATAACATAGACAGGATAGAGGCAGTCCAGAGGAAGGCAACTAAAATGGTGCAGGGTCTGCAAGAGAAGCCATACGAGGAGAGACTAAAGGAGCTTAATATGTATACCCTTGAGGAAGGGGGGGGGGGGACATGATGGAAACTTTTAAGCACCTCACTGGAATCAACAAAGTCCAAGAGGGTAGCATCTTTCAGAAAAAAGAGATGTGTAAGAACAAGAGGACACAATTTAAAGATGGGGGAGCAGTTCAGGAGCAATGTGAGGAACTGTTTTTTCACAGAGAGGGTGGTGGACATATGGAACAGCCTTCCTGAGGAGGTCGTGGGGTCTAAAACTGTGGGAGAATTCAAAAATACATGGGATAGACATAAGGCAATTCTTGCAGGGGGGTTAGAAGAAATAGGCTGCTGGTTAACTAGGATCTGCAGCTTATCATGTATGTAGGGAAACAGGCAGACTAGGTGGGCCAAGCGGTCCTTACCTGCCATCAAAGGCTATGTTTCTATGTAAAGTCCTTAAGGTTTTAAACATAAGGCTAGGACATGTTTTTTTGACTGATGCCTGCATTAATGGGAACACTTAAAAGCTTATAAACATACTGTATATGCACCACAATCTAAAGCGCTCAGATTGAACCTTTTTAGATGAATAGAACCTTTTTTGAAAACTTCTAAATTAGTTTTATTGGGGTTTAATTGTGGTTTGAGCCATAGAGATTGGGATCGAAAAACAGAAACAATATACAGGGATACCAGTATGTTAAAATCCATTCTACTTAGGAATTCCCTACAAGATGTTTATGATTTGTTAGGAACACCCCACGATTCATACTTTCCACAAAGGACGTCTGCGTACTAGAACTGATTTCTGGTTTATTTCAGAAAGAGCTTCTAGTCAAACTATCCAAATCCTTCCCTTGGAAACATCAGATCACGTGGCACTTAAATTAGAGATAGGGTTGATGGCATGACTGGCAAAGATGGTGCAGATAGTAATTTCGTACAATTCCAGGGAGAAATATTTACTAAAATTTGATAGGTATAACAGAGATTGTGGAGCAAGGACTGAATTTGAAATTGGAAGGATACTTGTTATCTATTGACCAGGAGAAGGCTTTTGATTCTATAACACAGAGATACATTTGGCGTGTGTTGTAACATTATGCGATACCACAACAAATGGTGGACCTGATAAAATTATTGTATCAGGAAGCACAGATCACACCCCTGATTAATGGACATCTTGGGATTCCGGTTTATATTACAGAAGGTGTGTGGCAGGGGTGTCCTTTAAGTCTGCTATTATACGTTTTTGGACTGGATCCAGTTTTGAGAGCAATTGAATATGATATAGATACAGTATATTGCCGATGGTTAGCAACACAGGGATGGTGAATAAAAAAGTCTTGGTATATGCTGATGACTGTGTACAGATGGTAGCTACAGGAGAAGATGGCAGGAAAGCATTACAGCTATTAGTGGAAATGACAATGGAAACAGGAATAAAAATAAACTATCTAAAAAGTACAGCACTACCACTGGGAACGGCACCTGAGTTGCATAACTTTCCAGTCCCAGTGATAAAAGCCCCTCTTCAGATTTTGGGACTTCTATTTGGATCCCGAGAAATGGAATAATAGAATTAGGATAGTGCATATGACATAGCTTTGCACAAAGTTCAGACCTGGAGAAATTGGAAAATGACAAGGAAAAAAAAAAAAAAAAAGAGTTCATCTTATAAAGGCCTATATTGCACCGAGTTTTTTACATATATCTCATGTATATCCCTTACCGCATGTTCTGTATACAAAAATCCAAGGCCAATTTTTTTTTTTTTTTTTTTACTTTTATGGGGGAGCAGGCTTAACCTGGTAAAAAGAGCACACACACATAGATCATGGAAAGAAGGGTGTCTCAGTATGTTACACTCTTTAGTTTTCTATTTTCCAATTTTTTTTTTATTCTACCATAAGACCATTCTGAAGGAAAGAATTGTTGAGTATCTAGAGGCCAGAGGGGCACAGGACCCAAGGCAGCATGGATTCACAGCAGGAAGGTCATGCCAGACAAATCTGATAGATTTCTTTGACTGGGTGACCAAAGTAGTAGATCAGGGAGGGGCTATGGATATGGCCTACCTAGACTTTAGCAAAGCATTTGACACAGTCCCACACAAAAGATTAATATACAAATTAGCCAGCCTGGGAGTGGGTCCCAAGATGACAGCCTGGGTAAAGAATTGGCTGAAGAATATGACACAGAGAGTAATAGTAAATTGAGTCCACTCTGAAGAAAGGGGGTTTCTAGTGGGGTACCGCAGGATTCAGTATTAGGACCGGTCCTCTTCAATGTCTTTATAAGTGACACTGCAGAGGGACTGGAAGGAAAAGTATGTCTCTTTGAAGATGACACAAAGATTTACAACAGAGTTGATGCACAAGGTGGGGTGGAAAGGATAAGAAGGGACTTGGCAAGGTTAGAGGAATGGTCAAATGTATGGCAGCTTAGATTCAATGCTAAGAAATGCAAGGTAATGCACCTGGGAAACAAAAACCCAGGGGAAGTAGTACAATGGGGATGAGATACTAACAACAACAAAATGGAAAGGGACCTGGGGGTAGTCATATCAGATGACCCAAAGGTGGGCAAGCAATGAGAGGGCAGCAAGGAGGGCTGGGGGGATACTGGGATGCATAGGGAGAGGCATCACCAGTAGAAAACAGGAAGTTATTATCCCTCTGTACAGACAGTTGGTGAGACCCCATCTGGAGTACTGCATGCAGTTCTGGAGACCCAATCTCCACAAAGACATAGACAGGATAGAAGCTGTCCAGAGGAGGGCAACTAAAATGGTGCAGGGTCTGCACCAGAAGACATATGAAGAAAGACTTAAGGAGCTAAATACGTATAACCTTGAGGAAAGGAGGGACATGATAGAAACTTTCAAGTACCTCAAGGGAATTAACAAAGTCCAAGAGGGTAGCATCTTTCAAAAAAAGAGGTGTGCAAGAACAAGGGTGCACAATTTGAAGATAGAAGGGGGGGGCGGTTCAGAGGTAATTTAAGGAAGTATTTTTTCACAGAGAGGGCTGTGGATGCATGGAACGGCCTTCCTGAGGAGGTTGTGGAGTCAAAAACAGTGGTGGAATTCAAGCATGCATGGGACAGTCATAAGGCAATTCTAGCGGGTGGGGGTAAGAAGAAGTAGGCTGCTGGTTAACTAGGATCTGCAGCTTATCCATTAGGTAGGGAAATGGGCAGACTGGGTGGGCCAAGCGGTCCTTATCTGCCGTCAAAATCTATGTTTCTATCTCAACATCTATTACTTTTAGGAATAGAGAATGTAGGAAATGGTGCTATTCAAGAATGGAGAGCAGGTATTTTGACAGCCTGAGGACAAGGTAAATGGCATCATATGGATAAGTTACTGCCTTTGTATGTGGAGACTACCCTGAGGTATGTTAGAATGTGGAAGCTAGAACTCCAGAGTTTTTTGAATCAATCAAAAAAAAAACAATTTTATAATCAATTAGTAGAAAAATGTTATTTTGAAAACCCAGTGTTCACAAATGATCCAGGAATTGACAGTAGTAAATTACTGGAATGTATGACTGAAAGTAGAATCCCCTTGAAAATGCAAGATATAGTATGGTTGTGTAGACGTGGTTGATTTAATGCAAGGGGTAACTAAAAACACAAAACACAAGATGAAAGAGTGTGTCCGGAACACAGTTGCCAAATGACATAGAAACAATGCAACATATGTATTCCGACTGTGTGTATATCCAGTTTTTTGGGGCTAGGCTAACACTGATGTGGAATGAAGAAATATTTTCTTTCATGAATTTTACGACTCTAATTCAAGGTCAACTAACTGGAAAATTGAATATTTGGAAAAAAAGTGCAGTTTATGTAATTTTGACTTGCATAAAATGGGTGGTTTGGCAAGTAAGATGCCACAGGTTTTACGAAATGAAGAGGGACTTAGCCATTCGGTGCAGTGACTGGATTTCCATCTGTGACGCCAGCGATCCGGGTTCTGGAATGGACTCAGGTCACTGAAGGGCTGGCCAGGGGGAGAAGGCTGGAGCATCCAGCAATGGCTCACCTTCTCCAGGGGGAAGGTGGGGATGCTGCCTGGTGCTTCCTGGCCCCTGACGGAATTTGGCTGCATGGCAAGACATCAGGCTCCAGACATCTAGGGGGAGTGGCGGACATCGGCGCAAGCTCAGACATCTGTGGCACACACACTTCTCAAGGAGGAAACGGGAAAATGGTGCACCGGTTGGTCAGATGACGGCCTTCCTAGACCCTTGCTCGGAGCCCCTGGACCCCTATCACTGCCTCAGCAACACCCGGGATCATTGGTATAGCCATGCAGGCTCTTCCCCTATGGAGGTAAGGGATCCTCCCGATGTAGGGCTACATCGGGTTGCCTGGGCTGGCTGCGATGTGGGGTGGTGGGGCCGAGGGCTGCCGAGTGAGTAAGGTCCATGTGGGGCCCAATGGAGTATCTGGCCAGGGTGCGGGTGGGAGCATAAAGAAATTTAAAAAAAAAGAAAAGAAATGAAGAAGTACCTTTACGGTATGTATTTTTTAATTTACAGGTGGAAACAGATAAAGTTTACCTATATGAAAAAAGCACATCGGAAGATACCGTAAATGATTCTTTATGGGAGGAGATACATAGAGTTGGGTGACTCAAAGATTTTTGAGAATTGAATTGCCTTAACAGGGAGCAATTGGTTTTCAAATAGAATTGAATTACTTGATGGGGATAAGTACAGTACATAAGGATATCTGTGTTAAGGTTTTATTTTTTTTGTGGTGGGAGAATGAGATTTTTTTTTCTTTATCCTTGTATGTAACAGATTTCACAATATGTATCTTGTCTGTTTTCTTTGTTCTTTTGTTTGTTTTTTACCAAGAATTTATTGGTTGTTTTATTATTTCTGTATTATTTACTGAAAGTATGTTTTAATTTGAATAAAAATGACCCCTACTCTTTTTGAGAGGTGCCATGGGATCTTTAACATCCACCTGAACTACCACCAGAACAGGCAGATGGGACCTCGGTTTAACATCTCTTCTGAAAGACGGCACCTCAGGAGTGCAGCACCCCCCTCATGCTGCAGTACAGTGTCAGTATTGGGATATTAACCCAAGTACCTGGTGTGGGGATAGAACCCACCACCTTCTAATCTCCCAGCTTCAGAGGAGAGTGAGCTACCTGCTGAGCCATTGACACTGCAATACACATTATTTTCAACTTCAGCTTTCAGGTATGCTACCTGTTTTCCAAATGTGATTAAACAAGTTATGCAGGAATTTAATCCAAAATCATCCTCCGACTGTTGCTTTCCTTAGTGTGCCTGGTCTCCCTGACCTCTACATTTGGGTAACCGAGTGATGTCCTACATCTTTTGTTCCATTTATGCACTTAATTTTACTGTATATAAATTAAACTGTATCATGACTTGTCCTAATGCTCATCTTTTTCAATGTAATGTACCTTGTCTTCATTGTATTATTGCCTTTGTTATGTTCATGATTCTCGGATTATCCTTTTTGGTTTTACCTTTATATTGTTCTGTATTTTTGCCTTTGTAACCTCCTGGGTCATATCTGAAAATAGGCATCTTTGTCTCATGTGCTTACCCAGTAAACAAAAGCTAAATAAAATAAAATACTCTTTATCTCAGCCTGTGGGAGGGGCAGTTATTGCCTCCCTTTTGTCTTCTGCCACTCCCCTCAGCTAGTTTGAATGTCCATCTAATTAACATTTAAACTATCAACTGAGGATTGCTGTTTCCCTCCTGGATGGATGCAGGCCATCCTCTGGTATAAGCTCCGATTCCTCCAGGTGGAAACCCAGTCCCCAATGTACCCATATCCCTCCTCTCTGCACTATTCCTTAAAGTATGAGTTGAAGGCCTTACTGCAAGCCCCCTCTCCTTCCCCTTGTTGTAGAGAGACAGCACTTCCACTGAGACTACAGTGCGTGCTACCCAAGACCCTTCCCAGTTCCCTAAACTACTCTTGCACTATTCCTGTCCCATCTATAGCTAGGTCACTTGTCCCCAACTGGACAATGACATCTACCTCCCCCTGCCTTTCTATTTCCCTTGCGATCCACTGAATATGCTTCTCATCCCTCTGAGCCATTGTGGCGGATGGGCACTTTAACCCCGCTCTACCCCCTTTCCTTCCCCAACTCTATCCTCTGACAACAGTGTGTCCCACCAAAGGCTCCTTCTCTGGGGCCCTAATTACTACCCAATGGGGACTACAGTAGTTAGCACCCTCTCATCATCACTATCCACCACCTTGGGTGCCCCTTCTTGGCATTCCCACTCTGCCAGAATGGTGTACGAATTTCTTAGCGGTACTAGCTGAGGAATGTCCCTGTGATACACTCCTCCTGGCCTCCCAGATCCTTTAATCTCTCCTAGTAGGGTTTATGCTTGAGACCCTGTACCATTTTAGCTGCCCTCCTCTGGATATCCTCTACTATGTTTATGTCCTTCCAGCGATGTGGTCTCCATAACGGGACACAGTACTCCAGGTGAGATCTCACCAATGATATATACAGTGGTAACATCACCTCCATCCATCTGCTGGTGATGTCCATCTCTGTACACTTCAATGGCTCTATCAACTGCCTATTCACAGTGTCTGGCCACATTTAGGTCACCAGATATGATTATTTTTAGGTCCCTTTCATTTATAGTAACTGTTAATACCTCTTCTCCCATTCTGTTCTTCATCGCTAGGTTTCTGTGCTCTAAGTGCATGAATTTGCACTTTTTCCCATTGAAACCCAGGTGTCATATCCCCCTGCTTGAGTTTTCTCAAGTCATTGCACACTCTTTCCACCACCCCGGACTGTCCACCCTCTTACAGATTTTGGTGTAACCAGTTAAGAGTCATACCTTCCCTTCCAGTCCATCTGCAATGTCACTTATGAACGCTTCTTGATTGTTATATCTTCTTTTTTTGGGTGGGATAGAATTCAGCCATGGTACTAAGATTTGCAACTTGTTTGGGGGATTCAGTGTGTAGAACACGGGTGGAAGAAGGATGCCATCAGTGGGAGGGCTGAGGGAGGGAGTTAGAAGTAGTGCTGCAGGAGCCATTGGTGGTGATCAGAACTACATGGCAGAGTCCGCTAATAAATATTTGTTTACTTAGTACATCAGAATTACAACCCTTTAGAGTCATAGACTCGTTTCCAAAGGCTCCACGTCAGGTACAGAATATATACTATACAATACAATAACAGCAGAGTGCATACCATACAAAAACAACAGATTATAACAGCAGAATACAGTTATGCATTATACAGGAATAAATATATATATATATATGTATATATACATACACACATATATATATATGGTATATGCAGATACAGGCATATATACAGATAAGGAACTAGCTTATACATGCAGAAGCTATGCTAAATTGTTACGCAATAGGTAGTTGAGCAGAGATGAATCACAGTGTTACAGTCAGATACACAGAGTGCTGCCTGCAGGGGGCATTGTCATGAGTCTTGTCACAGAAGATAAGCTATGTGGCTATTATGTTAGGCCAAGAACCGACTTCAGAGATAGGAGATAGTGTGATGCCTCAGAGGAGGTGATGTCAGGAGGTCCAGTAGGACCACCACTGAGACAGTAGGGCAAGGATTTTGTTAGCGTGCACAATGGCAGTTGTGGGAAGACAGGGTTTTCAGGGCAGCCTTAAAGGGGCCTAACTTGTCTACTGAAGTGATAGAAGAGGGGAGGGTGTTATATCACATGGGGGCTCTGAAGAGGAAAGACCTTTGAGCTAAAACAGTCCTGACCTTGGTTACTTTTCAGACTGCTTTGTTGGCCATGCAAGTGGCCAAAGAAAGGGTAGCCGACTGAAAGGAAACAGTGGCCACTGTGGGGGGTCAAACCCAGGTGGATATTTCTGGTGCGGAGACATGTATGATATAGCAGTCTTTCTTCCAGCACAAGAATATTAGTGAGAGCATAGAAAGTGTAGGTATGTAGTGGTTTGTCTGCACTGGAGAGAAGTTGGCATGCTTTGTTGACTGCCAACTGGATTTGATGGAGTGCAGTGGGTTGGAGGCAGCATATATCATAAACCCATAGTCCACGAGTGACAGGACTGAGGATGATACTACCAGGTGGAGAGCTTCTTGTGATAGGCAGTCCTTATGCCAGTATAAGAGGCCAATACGGGCATTGGTGGCCGAAGAGAGTACTTTGATATGTTCATGGAATGAGAGAGTGGTGTCAAAGGTGAAGCCCAGGTATTTATAGGTTTGGACCTGGTCCAGCAGGGTAAGCGGGCTGGAGAGGATGTTCAGGTGATAGTCCTTTGTCCCGGTTTTGGTGGTGTGTGAATAAGCATGGTTTTAGTTTTTTTTTATGTTGACAACTAGCCTGTGGTCAGCAAACCAGTTGAAGGAGTCTTGTAGAGAGAGCTGAAGAGCAGAAGGGTCAGGGTGGGAGGTGTATAGGACTGAGTTGTCCACATAAAGAAGAATGTTCCCAGAGCAGCTGCTAGGCAGAATGTTAAGATAGATGCTAAAGAGCAGGGGACCCAGGATGGACCCCTGGGAGACACCAGAGCACACTGTTAGTGAGGTGGACAGGGTGTTGTTGATTTTAACACATTGGGATCTGCAGGCGAGATAGCTGGAGAACCAGGTGAGGGGCCCTTTGGAAACCCCAATGTGTTAAGAGTGTGCACAGTAGGAAAGGGTGAGAGACTGTGTCAAAGGCCTTAGAGAGGTTAATGAAAACAGCACCGGCAAGGTGTCCTTTGTCAAGCACAGACTGAAGTGTGTTTATAAATTCAGTAAGGGCGGTCATGGTGCTGTGACCTGCTCTGAAACTATATTGTTCCCTGCATAACAAGTTGTGGGTGTGGAGGTATTCAGTGAGTTGATCAGCCAGAATTTTTTCAAGGGCTTTTGAGAGTGGGGGGCAGATTGAGATGGGTCTACAATTTTCCAAGCAGCCAGGAACTGTCCCAAGCACATGGAGTGGTTTAGCAGGTCAGTGAGTGGGGAGAGTACAGCATCGAGTACCAGATAAAAGATTCGCATGTCGAATGAGTCTTTGCTGTAATTAAGAGGAGCAGAGGGCTTTGGTTAAGTAAGCTTTAGCTTCTGGAGGGGTAATGACTGAGATAGAAGGGGGTGCGCGGAGTGGAGGGTAGACGCTAGGGTGGGCTGGATGGGGTCAAAGAAGATACTAGGGAGTACTGAGCTAAGGTTGGAGAAGGTGGAGTTGACGCAGGTGGCAATGCATAGCAGGTCAGTGGAGATGGTGCCATTAATATTAAGTTGGGACAGGGGAGGGGTGCGAGATTTCCCATTAAGGTCTTTAATGTTGTCCCAGAACTTTCTTGAGCTCCACCAGGAGGCGGCAAGGGTAGTTCTGTAGTATTCCACCTTGGCCTTGCATATTGCCCAGGTGCAATTGTTGTGGGTGGTGTTATAAGCTTGTCTGTTCACCTACGAGCTCGAGGCAGTGGCATGGTGCCAAAGGTCATCTCTTAGCTTGAGCTGTTGCAGCAAAGCAGGGGTAATCCAGGGGGCATTACACTTCTTGGTGATCATTTTGGAGACAAGGGCAAAAGCATCACAGGTTTGTTGAAGGTGCAGGTGAAGTAGTCTAAGGCATCATCTATATTCAGGGCCCAAGTACCAGGGGACCAGTCACAGTTAGCCAGGTGCTGCTTTTTTTTTTTTTTATCATATCATATTTTTCCTCCTTGCTGCAGCACACTCCGGCTTAGGGCATCCAGCCGCCGGCTCTGCCGGCCCAGAGAGCTGGGTAGCTCAAACTGCACCCAGAAGGATCCGGAATGGCCCATTGTGCCATCCTGCTGGAGGGCTCTTCCTCTGCCTCTACCAGCCAAGACAGCCCCAGACCCTCCCCGACAGGATTCCGCCAAAGTCCTCCGGGCAGCTCGGAGTGCTGCCATCAAGCTGCATGGTAGCGTCCAGCCATTTTTAATCCTCCTATTAGCCCCTGGAGCTTGGACGTGCAATGATGTCCATGCACGACATTCCAACTTCTGCTGCGCTCCCCCTTCTGTTGTCACCGACACTAGTAGTACCCTCAGGTTTCCCCAGAGGCCGCTACAGTGCGGTGAAATTCCCCAGCCCACCCCAGGACTAGGAGAGCAGTCTTGCAGATGCTCAATCCCAGTCCTCCCCTGCCGACCCCCAAAGGCCTGGGCTCATTCCCGAACTTAGGTTGCCGGTGTGAGCTTAGTGAGACCACCAGGTCACAAATGGTGATGGAAGGTGACATTGGGTGGCGGTTTGGGTAGGTGTCAGGACCAGGAGAAAAGGATTGGGGAGTGGTCACTCAGGGAGCTTGGAAGGACCACTAGATCAGCAATTCGGTGAGGGCAATTTGTAAGCAGGATGTCTAACAGGGTGTGTGTGTACCATTAGAAGGGTTAGTCCTTGTGGGTTGGGAGACAAACCGAGTCAGATCTAGTGCAGCAAAGGTCTCCTTGGCATAGGCAGCTGAGCTGGCTAGCCAGTTTATATTACGGTCACCAACTAGTATATGTTCTACCTTGTGGGGGAGGCTACAGGGGTATTCTGAGAGCGATTGAGCAGCAGCTGATTGGTTTATAGGAGGGATATAGGTGACCATGAGAAATAACGGGGCTCTGTTAGGCTCAGGGAAGAGTTTTATTGAGAGTGCTGGGGCCCTACAGTCCAGCGAAGGAGCAGGTAGGGTTTGGCAGAGCAGTGAGTCGCGCACATAGAAGGCACATCCACCACCCTGTTTTCCCATTCTGTCTTCCCTGATGAAGGAGAAGCCAGGGAGAGAGACAAAGGAGTCTGGAGTCTTTTTTGAGAGCCAAGTTTCTGTTGATGCTAGGACATCAGGTTGATGCTGTATGAGCCAACACTGCAGGGGGCATTTATTTTTGGCAGACTGCAAATATTTATTGAAGCTATACATAGACCAGAGAGAGAATGCGGCTGGTTGTGAGCAACAGGGCCTGGGTTGGGGTGGATGTCGCCTGACATTAATAGCAGTAGCTAGATTATCCTCAAGAGGGCTATGAGTCGATGGCTCTTACACAGGTAGCAGAGGAAGGTGGGCTTAGAGGAGGGCGAGCAGGGAATGGGCATGAGGAGGAGGGCTGGGAAGGCCTGGTGGAGAAGATGGCTGGAGTGAGTGTAGTGCTGTGAGGGGCTGGTAGAGGGTGGAAGGGGTAGATAAGAGTGGGTGGGAGTTGGGGTGCAAGTCCAGTGCTGGAAGAGAGAGAGAAAGGCGGATGGGCCAGAGGGTTCACAAATTCGCTCTAATACTAATTGGTATAATTGGACTAATACTTATACTCAAGCAATTACTGCTAGCTGCTCCACTACTTTTAAAGCAATTATACTCATGATAACCTACAATCTCAGTCTAGTGGACTGGTCCTTCACAGAGGGGCTAGACAACTGTGACTCTATCCTATATAAATTCTCCAGGATCCTTGACAGCGACTGCGACATGCATGCTCCCTTAAAAATAATTATGACAAAGGGTAAAACTAATGAATGGATCTCTCCTAATATCATCAAACACGTGAGATCCAGGGACAAAGCCTGGGCCCACTAGCAAAAGCACAGGGACCCAGCCCGCCTCTCCCTCTATAGGTCGCTGTGAAACAAGTGCAAATTGGCTATAAGAAAAGCAAAAATCAACTTCCTGCATGGCAAACAACTCAGTGAGTCCTCTAACCACCGTAAGTATTATGGGACCCTTAACCGCTACTAGGCAAGACCAAAAATTCAGATCACATCACACTGCACCATGGCGCCAACTAGACTAATGACCAGACCAAAGTGGCTATCATTTTCAACAACTTTTCAGCATCCTCAAAAAATACAACCCTACCCCCTCCTCTTCTATGCCCGCCTCCTCCCTTCATCACCCTCACCCCAACCCCGAAGGCAGGACTTTCCCCCGACTTCTACTTCAAAGCCCTAAAACCTGCTGACACCAAAAAACTCTGCTGTGGGAATAACCCCAAACCCAATAAAGGTGACGACAGTATAGATTATAAAATTCTTAGACTCTCCATCAATACCTTGGCAGTCCCCATTACCAACCTACTAAACCATTCCTTCTGTTCTGGCTTCTTCCCCATCATCTGGAAAACTGAGACCATCAGACGCTTATTCAAGTCCAGGCCTAGAAATGAGGCAGGCAACTATCATGCTATTTCCTTCTTTGCCCCTCTCTCAGAAATGATAGAGCAGGTTGTGCGCACTCAACTCACTGGAATTCAACAACCTACTCTCTAGTGCTAAGCATGGGTTCAGATCTGGGCACAGCACTGAAACAGCCCTGCTCTGGTTCACCAGTGAAATCCTTGAAATTATTGACAAAGAGCAGTACACTGGCTGTTTCTGTCAGCCTAAATAATGCCTTCAGCCTTGTGGACCACGCCCTCCTCCTTAACACCCTAAAATACCAACATCTTTCTGATGATGCTATAAAATAAGTTGGTTGCTACCTCTCTGGGAGATCCCACAAGACTGCAATCAAAGACCACTTCTCCTTGGAATGCCAAGTTAAAGATGGTGTCTCCCAGGGAATGATCCTGGGACCCCTTCTTTTCTCAGTCTTCATAACTAACCTTCCTTGATATACCATTCCACTCAAATTGTTCTTTACGCTGATGATGCAGCCCTTTTCTGCAGTGACAAAAACCCCTTCCATGATGTTCCACAATCTGCAGTCTGATTGCAAGAGGCTTCACTCCTGGTCCTCTGGTAACGGCCTTGTCAACTCCAAAAATACTAAGCTCATGATCTCCTTGGAACCCTGGAAAGCTCCAGCCACTGGATTTAAACTCCTTGACAATTCCGGTAACCTCACTGAACAGGTGTCATAATTCAAATACCTAAGTCTCCACCTTGACCCCCACCTCTCATACAATCTCCATATTGGTAACCTCATAAAGAAGGCGCATGTCAGACTTAATCTGTTCTACAGGATTAGAAAGTTCCTCATCCCTACATACAGACTTTGCCTCACTAGCTCTCTACTCCTGCCCCTTATCAACTATGGAGTTATTCTCTTCTCTCCCCCAACTCATCCCTCCTTTTCTCCAAACTTAGAGTCACATAGAACAGCATAGCATGTTTTGTCACCAGTCTCTCCTGGAAAACACACCACTGCTCACTTTATTCTTCCCCTGAGTGGCCACTGTAGAAGGGAGGTTCCATCTTACGATGCTCTCCTTCCAACACAAGATATACCTCAATATTCCCCCCCCCAACAGTATCTCCTTATTCCCACTCGCAGCACCTAGGCATTTGACTAGAAGTGCCTCGAGTCTGATTTTTGACATCCCTTTCCACAGGACTAAGCATGCCCAGAACTTCATTACCTTCAAGGGAATAAAGCTTTACAGCAATCTACCCCCGAAATTCAGGCTTGCAGGTCCATATACTTTTTCAATTCCTTCCTAAAGAAGTACACCCTCCTATTGTCCACCTGCAGCTGACCGGATAGGTCTTCTCCATGGCCCTCTCGGTAAATCCCAGTGGCTCTTTCTCACCCACACTTTTCTTCTCCCCACCAAGTGCACTAAATCTTCCTGACCTATACAATACCAGAAAGCATTTATATTTATCGGTCTGCCTTCTGGTCGACTCTTGGACAGTTTTACCTATGTAATAAGCTAGTTTTATTTTGCACTTGTTAGTTCCTTGTACATTTATACACTTGCATATATAAGGTACTTCTATACACCTGTATATATAATTTATTTACTTTGTTGTATGCCATATGTAGTTCATTGTATGTCCTATATATTCTATTGGCCTATGTATTTGTTCATCTGTTGTATTTCCTACACTGGACACTTGTGAAAATGGGCATTTTTGCTCACATACTATCCTCTTTAATAAATCAAGGGAGGATGGGGTGGTACCTGAGTACTGGAGGAGGGCAGATGTTATTCCACTTCACAAAAGTGGGAGCGGGGCAGACACAGGAAACTACAGACCTGTTAGTTTAATCTCAGTGATAGGGAAAATGATGGAATCACTTCTGGAAAAAAAAAAATATTGAGTACCTAGAGGCCAGAGGGGCACAGAACCCAAAGCAGCATGGATTTACAGCGGGACGGTCATGTCAGACGAATCTAATAGATTTATTTTAATGGGTGGCTAAAGTAGTAGATCAGGGAGGGGCTGTGGACATGGCCTACCTAGACTTTAGCAAGGCATATGACACAGTCCCACACAAAAGATTAATATACAAGTTAGCCAGCCTTGGAGTGGGTCCCAAGATGGTAGCCTGGGTAAAGAATTGGCTGGAGAACAGGATACAGAGGGTAACAGTAAACGGAGTCCACTCTGAAGAAAGGGGGATTACTAGTGGGGTACCACATGGTTCAGTACTAGGATCGGTCCTCTTCATCGTCTTTATAAGTGACATTGCAGAGGGACTGGAAGGAAAAGTATGCCTCTTTGCAGACAACACAAAGATCTGCAACATAGATGATACACAAGGTGGGTGGAAAGGATGAGAAGGGACCTGGCGAGGTTGCAGGAATGGTCTAATGTATGGCAACTTAGATTCAAAACTAAGAAGTGCAAAGTAATGCACCTGGGAAACAAAAACCCAGCGGAAGAGTACACAATGGGGGGGGGGTGAGATACTAAAAAAACACTATGGTTCTCAAAAGAGGTGTCAGGGAAGGTTAAGGAGAAAAAGACTGCATTCAAAAAGTATAAGGAATCACAGAAGGAGCATGACAGGGAACTGTATCAATTAAAGCAGAAAGAAGTGGGTAAGGCAGTCAGAAAAGCAAAGACCCAAACTGAGAAAAAGATAGCCAACTCAATTAAGGAGGGGGATAAAACTTTTTATAGGTACATTAGGGAGCATAGAAAGGTTAAGGAAGGGATAGTGAAGATTAAGAGAGGGAAGGTGGACAAGGGGAGACAGTGAAAAGGCAGAGATACTGAATGAATACTTTTGCTCAGTATTTACAAAAGATGAAGAAGAGGAGGAGTTACTTAAATCAAACAATAGGAGCACTCAGGGTAGTGGAGTTGACGCCAGTCCATTTATAGAAGAAAGAGTCCTGAAAAGAACTCCTAAAACTCAAGGTGGACAAAGCAATGGGGCCTGGCGGGATTCACCCTAGAATACTAAAAGAACTAAGGGAGGACCTAGTGACACCACAGACCACACTTTCTAACAAATCATGGGAGGATGGGGTGGTACCTGAGGACTGGAGCAAGGCAAAAGCAGGAAACTACAGACCCGCTAGTTTGACCTCAGTGGTGGGGAAAATTATGGCATCACTTCTGAAAGAAAGAACTGTTGAGTACCTAGAGGCCAGCAGGGCACAGGACCCAAAGCAGCATGGATTCACAGCAGGAATGTCATGTCAGATGAATCGAATCGATTTCTTTGACTGGGTGACCAAAGTAATAGACCAGGGAAGGGCTGTGGATATGGCCTACCTAGAATTTAGTAGCAAGGCATTTGATACACAGTCCCACAAAAGATTAACAATCAAGTTAGCTAGCCTGGGAGTGGGTCCCAGGGTGGCAGCCTAGGTAGCAAACTGGCTGCACAACATGACACAGAAGGTAATAGTGAATGGAACACATTCCAAAGAAGGGGTTATTAGTGGAGTACCTCAGGGCTCAATACTGGGTCCAGTCCTTTAACGCCTTTTATAGGTGACATTGCAGAGGGTCTGAAGGAAAGGTATGCCTCTTTGCAGATGACACCAAGATCTTTAACAGAGTTGATACATGGGGGTAGAAAGGATGAGAAGGAACTTGGCAAGGTTGGAGGAATGGTCAGACATATGGCAACTTAGATTCAGTGCAAAGAAGTGCAAAGTAATGCACCTGGGAAATAAAAATCCAGGAGAAGAGTACACAATAGCTGGGGAGGTACTAACAACAACAATAATGGAAAGGGACCTGGGGGTAATCATATCAGATGACCTAAAGGTGGGTAAGCAATGTGAGAAGTCGGTAAGGAGAGCCAGGGGGATAGTGGGATGCACAGGGAGGGGCATCACAAGTAGAAAAAGAGAAGTGGTTATCCCTCTGTTCAGACAGTTGGTGAGACCCCATCTGGAGTACTGGGTGCAGTTTTGGAGACCTCATCTACGCAAGGACATAGACAGGATGGAAGCAGTCCAGAGGAGGGCAACTAAAATGGTGCAGGGTCTACATCAGAAACCATATGAAAAGAGACTGAGATAGCTTAATATGTATACACTTGATGAAAGGAGGGACGGGGGTACATGATAGAAACTTTTAAGTACCTCAAGGGATTCAACAAAGTCCAGGAGGGTAGCATTTTTCAGAAAAAGAGATGTGTAAAAACAAGGGGGCACAATTTAAAGATACAAAGTGGACGGCTCAGGGGTAATGTGAGGAAATTCTTTTTCATGGAGAGAGTGGTGGATGCATGGAACCGCCTTCCTGGAGAGGTTGTGGGGTCTAAAACAGTGGGGGAATTCAAACATGCATGGGACAGACATAAGGCAATTATAGTAGAGGGTTGCAGGAAGTAGGCTGTTGGTTAACTAGAATCTGCAGCTTATCCAATAGGTAGAGAAATGGGCAGACTGGGTGGGCCAAGTGGTAATTATCTGCAGTCAAAGTCTATGTTTCTAACAACAACAAAAATGGAAAGGGACCTGGGGGTAGTCATATCAGATGACCTAAAGGTGAGCAAGCAATGTGAGAGGGCAGCAAGGAGGGCTGGGGGGGATACTGGGATGCACAGGGAGAGGCATCACCAGTAGAAAACTGGAAGTTGTTATCCCTCTGTACAGACAGCTGGTGAGACCCCATTTGGAGTACTGTATGAAGTTCTGGAGACCCAATCTCTGCAAAGACATAGACAGGATGGAGGCAGTCCAGAAGAGGGCAACTAAAATGGTGCAGGGTCTGCACCAGAAGACAAATGAAGAGAGACTTAAGGAGCTTAATATGTATAGCCTCGAGGAAAGGAGGAAGAGTGGGGACAGGATAGAAACTTTTAAGTACCTCATTGGAATCAACAAAGTCCAAGAGGGTAGCATCTTTCAGAAAAAGAGACGTGCAAGAACATTGGGATACAATTTAAAGATAGAAGGGGGGCGGTTCAGGGGCAATGTGAGGAAGTATTATTTCACAAAAAAAGAGGTGTGCTAGAACAAAGGGGCAGGGCCGGCCCAGTGGCGCTGAACGCCACACCTCCCACCATGCCAGCGACCCGGGTACAGGAATGAGCCTGGGCCACCAGGGCTCAGCAGAGGAGGGAGAGAGAGAGAGAGGATTGAGCATCCTGAGGACTGCTCTCCTCTCTCTGGGAAGGGTTTTGGGGCTAGCTCGGCTGCCTAGTGACTCCCGGTGGAGACCGAGAGTACTGCAGGCATGCCAGCTGAACTGTAAAGGGGAGGGAGTGCGGCAGACATCAGCAGGGTAGCCGTGCGCAGACGACATTGCACGTTGCACTTCCTGGGGGAAAGCATGCAATAAGGAAAATCCCTCCCGATGGCATGGAGATGAAGGGGGCTCCAGGGGCAGGATGCACCTCCCATCGCTGGCCCACTTCCATCGTGGTGATCTCCAGGCCGACCTGTCGATCCAGGTAAGGCTCTGTCTAATTACAGATAAGGCCACTAGGGAGAAGCGGGCCTGGCCTGGGGGGTGACCCGAGGCACTAGAGTCTGCCTGGTCGACGGGAGGATCACTGTGGATCTAGGGTTCAGGCCGGGAGTAGCAATCCTTACTGCGTGAGCACCTCGGAAAGATGCACATCAGAGGGGGCGCATAAAGAAACGCTACAAAAAAAAACAAAGGGGCACAATTTGAAGATAGAGGGGGGATGGCTCAGAGGTAATGTGAGGAAGTATTTTTCCATGGAGAGGGTTGTGGATGCATGGAACAGCCTTCCTGAGGAGGTGATGGAGTCAAAAACAGTGGTGGAATTCAAGAATGCATGGGACAGTCAAAAGGCAATTCTAGGGGTAGGGGTAGGAGGAAGTAGGCTGTTGGTTAACTAGGATCTGCAGCTTATCCATTAGGTATGGAAATGGGCAGACTGGGTGGGCCAAGTATCTGCCATCAAATTCTATGTTTCATACCTTCCAGTATACAAATAAAAGTGATTGATTGATACTCCTTTGAGCAACCACTTACTACTCCTTCTCTCAAGGCAAAACACAGGCTGTGATCATATGCAAATGGAAAGACCAAACAACATAAAGCTAACAAATGGTAGATAAAAGGATGGATTTTGCATATTATTAGCTTGCTCCTTCTATGCTTAGGCAATGTAGAGGTTAATCCAGGACCCCGCAATTCACCTTTTCTCCCCTGAGGCATTCAACTCGGCAAACGGGTTAAAATCATGCTCATCAATTTCTACAGCCTTTAAAAGAAATTCACCAAATTACATACTTGGGTTGCTCATACGCTTTCAGATATTCTAGAACTGACTGAGACATGGCTAAAAAGTACTGTCACCAACCAAGCTATTGCCTTACTAGACTACATCATCCATTAAAGTGACCTGCCTTCCGTGGGGGGTGCGGGGGTGGCCATATATATTAATGATATGTTATCCCTTAATGTTACTGAGGTTATCTCAGAACCAAAGGAATTTGAAAGTTTAACATTAAAACATTCAGTCTCTGCAGCTGAATCACTCAACATCATGGACTGTTAAAGACCACCTTCTGGGTGGCTGGAAATTCTAGCTTATCTTCTACAATTTGTGGACAACAATACTAATGAAGCATTAATTCTAGGGGACTTAAACTTGGATTGGCTTCGTTTCAAATTAAGTCCTCTAAAAATCCTATGCGATGAATTAGGTCTGATGCAGATAGTGACTGAAAGTACCAGACCCTCTTGTTTAAACCTTACGTCAGGTTCACTTTTAGACAAGGTGCTCTCAAACAGACCTCAAAACATTTCGCACAAATCAGTCTGGCACAACGAGCTTAGTGACAAATCAGTCTGGCACAATGATCCTGGCGATCACAACATTGTGGTATGTGTTAAGAATTTAGTGAAAACTAAATCCCAGTAAGGTTACCACCAACAGACCATTTAGGAAGTTCAGTCCTAATAACTTCATACTGGATATGCAAGACATAAACTGACAGCAATTTTACTTTGCTCACACTATTACCAAAGCACTGGACATCTTTAACTCCTCTCTCAGCACTACTGATTAGCTGCAGAGTTAAAAAAGGCATCCTACTCATGGTTTAATGGAGAAATAAAAAAAAAACTGTTAAAAAGGGATTCCCTCTGGTCCACTGCTACATAAGTCCCCAGCATGACACAATGCCTGCACCAAACTGATTAGAAAAACTAAAGAGAGTTATTACTTAACCATTATTGAGTTTGCCAATGGTAACCCTGTAAGAATCTGGCAAACCTTTAAACAAGCTGAAGGTGACAAGGCTGCTCCATCACTGACAAATGAGATACTCTCTAATGACATCTCCATCACTGACAAATGGGATACTCCCTAATGACATCTCCATCACTGACAAATGGGATACTCTCCAATGACATCTCCATCACTGACAAATGGGATACTCCCTAATGGCATCTCCATCACTGACAAATAGCTTGGCAGAAGACACCAGGAGAAATCACAGCTGTGTGACTGAACTTCTCTGCTGGGACTAAAGTAGAAGAACTTTTGTACTTGGACCTTTAATTTAGGGTAAAAAAAAAACTAACATACAAAACAAAAACAAAAACAAAAGTGTGTGTTAACTGAACTGAATGGGTATCTGAAGAGTTATCTAGGTGTAAATCTCAGGTGACCGAAAGGACTTAACTGCTGTGAGGTTTAAATTACTTGTAGAAAGATCTGGTAAGTAGGGGGAGTGGCTTAGCTAGAAGGAAGCTACATTTAAAGACTGCCTTAGAAAGATTCTGCTAGTAGCTTGGCAGAAGACACCAGGAGAAAGGACTGCAGTGTGACTGAACTTCTCTGCTGGGACTATATTGCCCTCCTTCCCTTCCCTCCAGCCCCCCACCCAAAGCTAGTTCTATTTTTATAGGCACAGGATTTGACTGACAAGAGGAACTTCCTGTTTAGGGGCAGGAAGTGAGTCATCACAGAACCACCAAGGACCCACCATCCTAG
This sequence comes from Neoceratodus forsteri, assembly GCA_016271365.2. Lineage (NCBI taxonomy): Eukaryota > Metazoa > Chordata > Ceratodontiformes > Ceratodontidae > Neoceratodus > Neoceratodus forsteri. Next base: position 386,226,882 of record CM057457.1, on the reverse strand, counting down.
AAGGGCAAGAGTAGCTCTCCGGCCCCCACTAGTTGCTGGAGGTCTGCCTCTGAGCAAGTAAGTGGTCTACTGAGAAATATAGGATATTCTTGTCTCAGAACAGGACAATCAGGAGCTTAAAGGGCACACAGGCAGAAAGTAAGGAGAGAGAGAGAGAGAGAGAAAAAAACAGAGGAAAGAGTAAGGATTGCAAACAGTTAAGGGGCCAGAAATAAGACATGATTGGAGTGGTGCAGTGCAGTGGCTGTGGAGCAGCAGTCTTCCGGGAGATGTTCTGGAGGATGCGGTGTTGTCCCATCTGCAGGCACCTCTCTGGGCTGAGGGAGGAGGTTGCTCATCTCCAGGCTGAGTTGGCCAGGATTTGTGGGACCTCCTCTTCCATCCAGGGACCACTAGTGCCACTCCGTTGCCTCAGAGGTTGCCAAGAAAGAGGAGCAGTTGGACCACAGTGGGCTCAGGGAGGGTGAGGGTGGTGGAACAGAGGCACATCCCTCCAGTTGTACCTCTCCACAATTCCTATGCCATTCTGGCAAAGTGTGGTTCCTCTATGGAGGCACCCACAGTGGAGACCAAGGAGGATGCTGGGAACCTCCACAAAGGAGACCCACAGGAGGGTGGCAGGGACCCTGCAGGGGAAGGAAACAACTCCTGGTGGGGGACTCCATTGTTAGGAAGGTACAACTGGGGGAGGAAGGGGAGAGGGAGGTAAAGTGCCTGCCTGGCGCCATGACTTGGAGGGACAGGGAGCGAATACTCAGGATTTCCAGAGCAGCTGCACAGGGGAGGGAGCTGGATGTCATTGCCCACCTAGGGACAAATGACCTGGCTAAGAAAGGGATTAGAGAAGTGCAGGAAGAGTTTGTGGAATTGGGGAGGGTCTTAGTCAAGTAGCACTCACGGTAACCTTTTCAGAGGTGCTACCCATCTATGGCATAGGAGAGGCTAGGGTGTTCCACACCATGGGATTCAATCAGTGGTTGAAAAACTAGTGTGGAGCTCAGGATTTGGCTTCACTGGGACTGGGGTCCACCTGGGTGATGTAAGCCTATACTGGCATGATGGGCTGCATCTGTCCGGAGGAACCAGGATCCTAGGTGATAGGTTTAAATGCTTCATTGGCAAGCTTTTAAACTAGCCAAGGGGGAGGCACTGGAAAGGAGCAGAAAAATCCTAGCCCCCCCAAATAATCACGGTAGTAAGTGCAGCAAACACCAACATAGAGGTGTCGATAGGGAGAAGGGCAGGGATAAATGAAGAAAGTGACAATGGCAAGAAGGACAGGGATGGGGCAAAAGGGAGTAAGGCCATCAGGAAATGGAGGGTAATGAGTACCAATGCCCATAGTCTGGGCAACAAGCTCCGAGCTGGTGGCCTTAACGGAAGAGGGATGCCTGGATATTGTAACAGTCACAGAAACATGGTACACAGAGAACCATGACTGGGATGTTAACATACCAGGGTACATAACCTATAGGAGAGACAGGCAGGGGAGAAGAGGGGGAGGAGTAGCTCTCTATGTAAAGGAAGGGATAAAAGCAATTGAACAAAAGAGTAAACAGGGAGCAGAGGAGGTACTGTGGGTCACCTTGGAGACTGGAAAGGGCACCACAATCCGCACAGGGGTTGTGTACAGACCCCCATGTCAGGGGGAAGGAATGGACAAGGATATGATAGAAGGCATTCTTAGAATGGCAGAGAAAGGGGAGATACTGTTGGGAGACCTGAATATGCCAGATGTTAACTGGAGCACATTTGCTGCAGCCACATCCAAGAGCAGGGCCATTCTTGATGCGCTACAAGTGGCAGGCATTAGACAGCTAGTTTCTGAACCCACTCGTGAGGGAGCAATCTTAGACCTCGTACTCTCAAACGGAGGCAGTGAGAGGATCTCAGATCTAGAAGTGGGTTGCCATCTGGGGACAAGTGACCATCAAATAGTGTGGTTCACGTTAAACTCAGCTACAGAGTCAAGCCATACAAAAGTGAGGGTACTGGACTTCAGGAGGGCGGACTTTGGCAAGATGGGAGACTGCCTCAGAAAAGCACTAGCAAACAGGGTAGAAGAAGGTGTGGAGCAACAATGGGGAATTATCAAAACTGCCATCACAGAGGCAACAAGCCTTTGTGTGAAGCAAATAAACAAAACAAAATGAAAGAAAAAGCCACTCTGGTTCTCAAAAGAGGTGGCTGTGAAAGTCAGGAAGAAAAAGATAGCAATCCGGAAGTATAAGGAAACACAGAAGCAGCAGGACAGACAACTGTACCATGTAAGGCAGAAGGAAGCAGGGAGGGAAGTCAGAATAGCAAAGGCCTAAACTGAGGAAAAGATAGCCAACTCAGTTAAGAAGGGGGATAAAACCTTTTATAGGTACATCAGCGAGCGTAGAAAGACAAAGGGAAGGATAGTGAGGCTGAATAGAATGAATGGTGGGTGGGCAGAGGGAGACAGTGAAAAAGCAGGAATACTGAATGAATGTTTCTGCTCAGTATTCACAAAAGAGGAGGGGGAAGTGCCTAATCCAATTAACAGAAAGCACTCTTGATAGGGTGGTCGATCCCAGTCCTTTCACAGTGGAAAGGGTTCTGCAAGAACTCCTAAAACTGAAGGTGGACAAAGCAATGGGTCCTGATGGAATTCACCCCAGAATTCTAAAAGAATTAAGGGAGGAACTAGTGAAACCACTGGCTACTCTTTTTAATAAATCATGGGAGGATGGTGTGGTACCCGAGGACTGGAGGAAGGCGGATGTGATTCCCTTTGCAAAGTGGGACCAAGACAGAGGCAGGAAACTACAGACCTGTCAGTCTGACCTCTGTGGTAGGGAAAGTGATGGAGTCACTTGAAGGAAAAATAGTTGAGTACCTAGAGGCCAGTGGAGCACAGGACCCAAGGCAGCATGGGTTCACAGCGGAAGGTCATGTCAGACTTAATCTAATAGATTTCTTTGACTGGGTGACCAAAGTAGTAGACCAGGGAGGGGCTATGGACATGGCCTACCTAGACTTTAGCAAGGCATTTGACACAGTCCACACAAAAGATTAATAGTCAAATTAACCAGCCTGGGGTGGGTCCCAGGTTGGTAGCCTAGATAAAACATTGGCTGGACAACAGGACACAGAAGGTAATTGTAAATGGAGTCCACTCTGAAGAAAGGGGGGTTACTAGTGGGGTACCACAGGGTTCAGTATTGGGTCCAGTCCTTTTTAATGTCTTTATCAGTGACACTGCTGAGGAACTGGAAGGAAAAGTATGCCTTTTTGCAGATGACACAAAGATCTGCAACAGGGTTGATATACAAGGAGGCGTGGAAAGGATGAAAAGGGATTTGGCAAGGTTGGAGGAATGGTCAGAAGTATGGCAGCTAGGATTCAATGCAAAGAAGTGCAAAATAATGCACCCGGGAAACAAGAACCCAGGGGAAGAATACACAATGGGTGGGGAGGTAGTAACGACGACAAAAAAGGAAAGGGACCTGGGGTAATCATACTGTGATGACCTATGTTGGGGCAAGCAATGTGAGAAGGCAATAGGGAGGGCTCGGGGTATACTGGGATGTATAGGGAGAGGAATCATCAGCAGAAAACAGGAAGTTGTTATCCCTCTGTACAGACAGTTGGTGATACCCCATCTGGAGTACTGTGTCCAGTTCTGGAGACCCCATCTCCGCAAGGACACAGACAGGATAGAGGCAGTCGAGAGGAGGCAACTAAAATGGTGCAGAGTCTGCAAGAGAAGCCATATGAGGAGAGACTAAAGGAGCTTAATATGTATACCCTTGAGGAAAGAAGGGAAGGGGGGGACATGATAGAAACTTTTAAGTACCTCAGTGGAATCAACAAAGTCCAAGAGGGTAGCATCTTTCAGAAAAAGAGATGTGCAAGAACAAGGGGACACAATTTAAAGATAGAAGGAGGGCAGTTCAGTGGCAATGTGAGAGGTATTATTTCACAGAGAGGGTAGTGGATGCATGGAACAGCCTTCCTGAGGAGGTTGTGGGGTCTAAAACTGTGGGAGAATTCAAGAATGCATGGGACAGGCATAAGGCAATTGTTGGTCGGGGTAGGAAGAAATAGGCTGTTGGTTAACTAGGATCTGAGGCCTGTCCTGTAGGTAGGGAAATGGGCAGACTAGATGGGCCGAGCAGTCCTTATCTGCTGTCAAAGTCTATGTTTCTAAATGGGATACTCTCTAATGACATCTCCATCATTGACAAATGGGATACTCCCTAATGGCATCTCCATCACCGACAAATGGGATATTCTCTAATGACATCTCCATTACTGACAAATGGGATACTCTCTAATGACATCTCCATAACTGACAAAACTATGACTCTTGACAAGCTTAATGAACACTTTGCTGCAGCCAGTCTTGTTTTTGACACATCTCACTCAGTTTCCATATGCCATCGACACTGTAGACAATGGAAACCCACTACTGCCTCCTTCTCCTTTTCACCCATTACCTACAAGCAGGCTGAAGATTTACTACTCAGACTAGATGTTAATAAAAGAGCTGGTGCTGACAATCTTCACCCACTCTTCTTGAAAATTGGTTATTATCATCTTACAGTGCCAATCACTGATTTATTCAACCTGTCCTTGGCAGAAGGTGTAGTGCCTCATGAATGGAAAGTAGCCCACCTGCTACCCCTTTTTAAGTCAGGTGACCCTAGTGACAAACAACCATGGGCCGATAGCAACCCTGCCAACCCTAAGTTGCTTGAAAAACTGGTTAGCCTGCAAGTCAGGGAATTTCTTGAGCAACATCAGTTGGTCTGCCCTCTGTAACATGGTTTTAGACCTCTTTGCAGCACTACTTTGGCCCTATCAAAAGTTACCAGTGACTGGCTTGAAGCCATGTACAACAGACTAATCACTGGTGCAATCTTTTTAGACATTAGTAAGGCCTTTGACACAATGGATCATCTCCTACTGCTAGACTGCCTGATAGAGCTTGGCTTTACTGCTTCTGCTGTACGGTGGTTTAACAGCTATCTGGAGGACAGAAAACAGCAGATGAAAATTAATGGAAGCCTCTCTTCGCTTCTCCTGTTACTGTAAGGAGCCCCCCAGGGTTATATACAGGGACTCTCTTTCTGATCTACGTTAACAACTTAGGTCAAAACACTTAACACTCTAAGATTCATTTCTTCATGGATGATACTGTCCTATATACTTCAGAACCCTCGGTTATGCAAGTCTGCTCAATACTTCGGTCCAATTTTAACCACTTACAGGACAACTTAATATACTCAAAACTCTCACTAAATGCTAAAAAAACAAAGATTATGTTCTTCTTCTACATGTCTAATTCTACTCCACTTGCTGCAAATTCTACCTTACCTTCACCAATCTCTACGCTATTGAGGGATACACTTGAGGTAGTAGAGAAATTTAAATACTTTGGGTTCTTGCTGGATTCCCATCTATCCTTTTCTCCTCAGACCAAGACATTGGCAAAAAGCTGCGAATGAGGCTGGGATTTTTCTGTTCTCCCGGGATTCCAGAATAAGATTAGTCCAGGCTACCTTTATGCCTCTCCTGGATTATGCTGATATAATCAAATTAACAGCTGAATAACAAACCTCTAGACACCCTCTACAACTGAGCAATTCGATTTATAACCAGTGCTAATCCCAGAACACACCACTGTACACTACAGGGAACTAAACTGGTCATTGCTAGCTTCAAGAAGACTTTACCACTTGCACGTTTGGGTGCAGAAAGCTGTTACATAAACTCCTAACATGTATTATTTTACATTGTTTGCATAGCTCCCATGCACTTAGGAAATGCTCACACATTTCACTACAAGTACCGAAATGCTGTACCTGTTATGGTATGATTGCCATGTCCTATGTCCTATTAACCTCCTGGAATAAGCTTCAATCTAAGAAAAAATTACAAACCCTAGTACCCCTTAATGCTTTTAAGAGAATCTTAACTAAGATGCTACCAGAAACCTGCAAATGTCTATAATTCAACCATCCTGTTCTCTATCCTGTCTCTCTGTCTGTTCTGTTGAACCAACCTAATATAACTAACATCTTAGGCAGTTACTTACTTACCTAAAGTGCTTTTTTTTTTTATTATTGTCATTTGTTTTCTGCACTTGTAATTCTTATATTGCAGTCCAGTGATGAACCTGTGTGTATTATTTGTTTTCATTCATCTGTTACTTTTAAATCAGCCGATGTATTTGTATGTATAACTTGATGTGGCCTTGATACACATTGCATGAATGTATGCGTTACAAGGGATCTCCTTGCAAATGAGCTTCCTTAACAAAACTATCCCTTTATGAACACAAGAACATAGACATGTGCCTGCAGAAACCGACCACCCAGTCTAAGTCTGCTCGAATGTGCAGCTAGCTCCCCTAGTTTGCAGCTGCCCCACCTCCCTCCCCTTTGTCATCCCACTGCCACTCCCCACCTGCCCCACCGTCACTCTCCCCTGTCCCATGCCCTTTTGAAGCTGTTCACAGATTTCCACGATACCACCCATTCTGGTAGTGCATCCCATTTTGCTACCACCCTATCTGTGAAATAGTGTATCCTAATTTCCCTCCTAAATCTTCCCACCTCTATTTTAAGCCCATGCCCCCTGGTGTTGCTCCCTCTTCTTAGCTTAAAGACTCCATTTTCCTCATCCTTATTGATTCCCCTCAGATACTTGAATGTCTCGATCATGTCCCCCTGTCCTGTCTATCCTCCAGAGTGAACATATTCAGGTCTCCCAGCCTGCACTCATAGTCTCTTCCCTCCATTCCACATATCACCTTTGTTGCCCTCCCCTGCATCCCCTTCAGCAGCCTGATATCACACTTTAGGTATGGCCTTAAAAACTGCACACAATACTCTAAATGTGGCCTTACCAGCAACCTGTAGAGGGTCAAGACCACCTCTCTTTGCCTGGATAAAACCCCCCTTGCTGTGCAACCCAGCATTTTGTTTGCTTTTCTAGCTGCTCTCCTGCACTGGGCAGTGTGGGTCATGGTCCCTGTTATTACCCCTAGGTTCTTCTCCTCCTCAGTGATCCCCAGCTTAACCCCCCCCAGCCAGTATTCTCTCCCTGGGTTCTTCACCCCAAAGTGCATAACCTTACACTTCTCTGCATTGAACCTCAGCTGCCACCTCTCCGACCACTTCTCTAGCTTGCTTAGGTCCCCTGCAGCTGCTTCCATCCCTCCCCGCCATCCACCACTGCTCCGATTTTGGTATCATCAGCGAACAGACTTACCTTGCTCATCATCCTGTGTGCAATGTCTGATATGAAGAGCCCAAATAATACTGACCCCATCACAAAGCCCTGTGGCACCTCACTTGTCACTGGCCTTGGAGCTGACAGCTTCCCTCTCACCACCAATTGTTGTAGCCTCCAGTTCAGCCAGCTTATAATCCAGTTCATCATTTTTGCCCCTACTCCTACACCATTTAGCTTCCCCCCAAGCCACCCACAAGGCACAGATTCTAAGGCCTTGCTGAAGTCCAAGTAAAGAACATCCACTGCATGACCCATATCCAGCTCACCTGTCACTCAGTCACAATACTGTATCAGGAAATAAATAAAATTCAGCACTCCAGAACAAATTCAGGGAGATTTCTTTACAGTATGAAGTTTATTAACTTTTACATATTATCAAAGTTCTCACATGCAAAAATTTATGCATCATTTTCATAAATAAATGAAATGAAAAATTCTAAGGCTCCTAACACCCTTCCAGCCTCAGCACTTTCGGGCACTGCTACCCCTTCGTTAGGAGGTGTACTGTGTCAGGTTGGTTGACAAGACTTCTCTGAAATGAACCCATGCTGCCTCACATACTGGAGGACATTGTCCTCCTGGTATGACACCAGTCTTTCTTTTAGTATTGTTTCCATGAGTACAATAAATTTGAAAATAACCCGAAACTTGAAAATAAGAGGAATATGAGCAACACCTGTCAAAGGTAAGCAGTGCACAGTATAACAAGTAACATAAGGGGAATATGAGCAGCACCCTATCTAGGGTAAGGAGTGCAGAGAGGTTCAATTAGTAACATGAGAAGGGATATGAGCAGCACCCTATCCAGGGTAAAGAGTGTAGAGCAGTAGAACAAGTAACATAAGGGGAAAATGAGCAGCACCCTATCTAGGGTAAGGAGTGTGGAGGGGTAGAACAAGTAACATAATGTGAATATGAGCAGCACCCTCTCTGGGGTAAGTAGTGCAGAGCGGTACAACAAGTAATGTAACAGAAATATCAGCAGCTCCCTATCTAGGATAAGAAGTGCAGAGAGGTACAGCAAGTAACATAAGCATACCTCTCAACTGCTATGAATTCCGCATAGCGCTATGATTTTCACATTCAAATGTACCCTTGCTCCTCACAGGTTTACTGATGTTCCTCATAATGTTAGAGGTATTTATGGACACACAAACTATTAAATCATTGAATTAAGTTGATAGAATCATTCCTTATCACTAACTATATGGGGCACACTATCTGTAGACATAATATTGTTTAAAGTAAGAAAGTGCTACACATTCTGTCCCTTTGCTATGATTTTTGAAGGCCAGTGTTATGATTTTTAATGTTGAGAGGTATGAACATAAGGAGAATATGAGCAGCACCCTATCTAGATTAAGGAGTACAGAGAGGTACAACAAGTAACATAAGGAGAATATGAGCAGTACACTGTCTAGGTTAAGGAGTGCAGAGAGACAGGACAAGTAACATAACGTGAATATGAGCACCACCCTATCTAGGGTAAGGAGTGCAGAGAACTACAACAAGTAACATAAGGGGAATATGAGCAGCGTCCTCTCTAGGGTAAGGAGTGGAGACAGCTACAACAAGTAACATAAGGGGAATATGAGCACCACCCTATCCAGGGCAAAGAGTGCAGACAGCAACAATAAGTAACATAAGGGGAATATGAACAGCACCCTATCCAAGTAAGGAGTGCAGAGAGCTACAAGTAACATAAGAAGAACTATGAACAGCTCCAAATTTTGGGTAACGAGTACAGAGAGGTATAACAAGTAACATAAGGAGAATATGAGCAGCACCCTATCTAGGGTAAGGAGTGCACAGAAATACAACGAGTAACATAAGGGAAATATGAGCAGCACCCAGTCTAGGGTAAGGAGTGCAGAGAGGTACAACAAGTAACATAAGGGGAATCTGAGCAGCATCCTCTCTAGGGTAAGGATTGCAGAGAACTACACCAAGTAACATAATGGAATATGAGCAGCGCCCTATCCAAGGTAAGGACTGTGGAGAATTACAACAAGTAACATAAGGAGAAATATAAGCAGCTCCATATCTAAGGTAAGGAGTGCAGAGAGGAATAACAAGTAACATAAGGGGACTATGAGCAGCACCCTATCCAGGGTAAGGAATACAGAGAAGTACAATTAACATAAGGGGAAGATGAGCAGCACCCTATCCAGGGTAATGAGTGCAGAGAGGTATAACAAGTAACATAAGGAGAATATGAGCAGCACACTATCCAGGGTAAAGAGTACTGAGAGGTACAAGTAACATAAGGGGAATATGAGCAGCACTCTATCTAGGGTAAGAAGTGCAGACAGGTATAGTAAGTAACATAAGGGGAATATAAGCAGCAACCTATCTAGGGTATGGGATGCAGAGAGGTACAACAAGTAACATAAGAGGAATATGAGCAGTGCTCTATCAAGGTAAAGGCACTGAGTCCAAACAGTGCCAATCAAAATAGCGCACCCAAGGTGCACGTGGCAAAAATAGCACCGATTTCTTCTGGGAGGCGGCTCTGCCCACTGCACCCCCCCCCCCAGACTTATAGTGATTCTCATTCTGGGGGGGAGCAGATACTGGGGAAAGTTAAAATGAGTGGGGCCATGGAAAAGTGTTTCCACAACCCTGCAAAAAAAAAAAAAAAATTGAAGTTCCACTGCTACCAAAATTCATGAGACCAAGATTAGAAACCTGGTCTCTGTTCCTGCCAGCCGAGCTGCTCCATGTCTCAGCCCTCCATGCCATGGGAGCAGCTCAGCCAACAATCTGATAACTGTTGCCCTTGTCCTCTCTTCAGGACTGTAGACAGTGACCAGGTTAGTGCTTACAGCAAGTGCTGCAAATCCCTGGTCGTTGTGCATGAGAGCGCTTATAAGACTAGCGCCATATTGTGCAGCACTAGTCTGGTAATGCTATTCTAACCAGGTACCAAGGGAGCAGGAGTACAGAGAAGTACAATAAATAATATAAGGGAGGGGTTTCAAAGTAAAACAAGGACAGCAGGAACACAGAATGAAGGGAGTAGTGCAGTGGAGTGGCTATGGGGCAGTTTTCATGGAGGCCTTTTGGAATTTGTGCTGTTGCTACATCTGCATGTACCTCTCAGGGTTGATGGAGTGGGTTCCTAGACTCAAGGTCAAGTTGGTAGGGAGTCAGGGGACCTTCTCCCCAATTAAAGACACCAAGTTTGACACCTTTATAATGGAGGATGCCAGGTAGGAGGAATGGCTCGACTACAGTGGGCTACAGAAGCATGGGATAGGGGGATCTTGCAAATTGGGAGAAGGTCACAGGGCACAATCCTCATCCCAGTGCCACTTCAAAATTCCTACACCACTGTAGTACGAAGGCACCCATGGGAGTGACATGAAGGACATGGAGTTCCACCAGTGTGTGACAGCTTAGAGTAGGACCACGTCCCATTTGTTAGGGAGAAAGTGTTTAAATGCAAGGATCTGTATTCTTTCCTTTTCTTTTCTCTCCCCTTTGTTTGGTTGCACAACCAAATCTTCCTGTGAGACTTTGGACTTGATCAACCCGAACAATCTTGCAATCCTTTGCCTCTCTCTGTTCCTCTGTTTTCTCTTGCATATCTATATCTGGTAATATAAAAATATATGAGAATCAGTGTACGGAAATGAAACTATAATGGGATTGCTTTTGTTTAGAAAATGTTTAGTGTTGCTGTTAAAATGTATATATATATATTTATAATCTGAGATAACTGTAAAAAGCTAGAGGTCATTTGAGTGCAAATGCCTGAGCCTTTTGCAAAGGCTGTGGAGACCGCAGGAAGTTCTAAATGTTCTAGCAGCTCCTGAAATTGACAAAGAACAGGATGCTTACAAAGGATAAGGGTTGAATAAGTCTTATAAAAAGAGCTAAGCTGAGCTGCAAGAGACATTTTTTCCCCAAGAGAGATTTTTAAAAAGTGATTTTATTTTGCTTCTGTATATAATTATTCTGATCAGAATTATTTTATTTTATGTTACTACAACTACAAATAAACAGTCTTATTGAATTTTACAACTAGTCCTGGATTTTCTCTATGCTTCCTGACCTGTGCCTCAATGAGAGAATGTGGTGCCCCAAGGAGGGGGTTGTACCTCAGATGAGAAGGATGCACCTTCTGCTGGGGATGCAGTTTGTCATGGGGTTGATTTTGGAATATTAGAGGGGCATAGAGGAAGTCAGTTGCCTACATAGCACAATAGCCAGGTGGGATGGCAGTGTATCGAAGGGTTGCTAGGGAGAAAGGTGGAGCTGGATGTCATTGTCAACCTGGGGACAAATGACATGGCTAAGGATGGAGCTGGGATAGTGCAAGGGGAATTCAGGGAACTGGGAAGCATTCTTAGACAACAGGCATGCTCAGTAACTTTTCCAGAGGTGCTGCCTGTCTATGACAGTGGAAGGAGAGGGATCTTCACACCACAATCTTCCACTCATGGTTGAGGGAATGGTGCAGAGTGGAGGGATATTGCTACATCGGGGACCCACCTGGTAGGATAAGTGCCTATACAGGGGTGATGGCCAGCATCAATCCGGGACAGGAACCACAATCCTCAGTGGATGGTTTAAATGTTACTTCGATGATCATGTAAACTAGCTGATGGTGGGTGGTGGAAGAAATTGGGGAGGCAGTGACTATCTCCTCTCACACAGGCTGATGTAGACAGTAGGGAGAGCCAAGGTTAAGAGGGAGGAAAAGAAGCATTCAAAAGGTTAAGGGGAAGGGGATCAACAAGAAAAAAGGGAGGGGGCAGCATGTAAAGTGATACAATCTAGAAGAATAGGAAACAAGATTCCAGACCCAGAAGCCATCATGGCAGAGGCTGACCTGGATACTGTGACCATAAAGGAGTCGTGGAGCACGGATAATCATGACTGGGACATGGTCATGCCAGGCTACAATCTGTTCAAGAGAAAAAGGATGGCAAGCAAAAGTAGGGGTGTGATGGTTTATGTGAAGGAAAGTGTAAAAGCAATGGATACGCAGGGAATCCGGGGTGGGCAGAGGTATCAAGGGTCACCCTTTGTGTTAGGGGATGGAGGCGCTATTCACACTTGGGTGGTCTACAGACCCCTGGCGCAGGGTGAGGAGTTGAATAAGGTACTGTTGAACAACTGGCAAAATGGGTAGAATGGGAAGGTGCAACTGAAGGGGTACTTCAATCTGCCAGATGAAGACTGGAGCATTCTAACTTCAGCATCACCTACAACAGAAGCAGGAAACATTCCTCAGGCATCTAGTCAGTAAATCCACATGCGATGGGGCAATACTGGACCTGGTTCTGACAAACAGGAATAGTGTTGCAGACATGAAGGCGGGAGGCCACCTGGGGACCAGTGATCACCCTACAGCATAGTTCAACTTTGGAGCAGCAGTACAACAAAACATTTTTCTAAAAAAACGTAGCTTCAGTTATGACTAAGTAAAATATTAGCACACTTGTCAAATGTAGTTGCCTCGGTATCTTTTATACTACACAGCATGAGTCTTTTTTAATTTTTCAAAAGTTACCCTTTCCAGGTCTACAATGCTATTTCTATGGAAACTGTGGCAGCCATCTTTTTTCTTAAGAAAAAAAATTTAATTAAAACATTTGTAAAATACTCACATTTTGATCAAACCAGAAAATTGTACCACCAAATAAAACTATAAGACATGAAATATTTTATAATGAGAAAAAGATAGGGTCAAATTTTTGGCCCAATTTCATTGCACTGCTAAATCAAACCACACACTGGTGAGTGTCCGGGGCTTTAGAAAGACAGATTTTATGGAGATGAGAGAATGCCTAAGGACTGGCCTGATTGGGAGGATGACTTTGGGGTGGAAAAACAGTGACTAACCTAAAAGTGGGAATAATAAAGGTAACAAAAGTCTGCATCAAGCCAGTGAGCAAAAGCAAGAGGAGACTGCTATGGTTCTTGAAAGACGTGGCAGAAAAGGTAACGGTTAAAGGTGTTGCAATCAGACACAGGCTTAACTAATTATCTCCTAGGCACCCATTTTGTGTCAGGTTAAGGAATGGATAGTTTGGACTTCATATGAAGGCTATCGGAAGTAATTAATTCTGCTCAGTGTTCATGGTGGAAGGGGGATGAGGGACCACAAAAAATAGAGGGAGCTGTGATGGGCGGAAAGTGGACAGCATTCCTTTTTGTGATTATAGAGTCCTGAAGGCATTTGTGAACTCAAAGATGGACAAAGTTATGCGGCTAGACTGGGTGTATCCAAGGGTGTTGAGGGAGCTCATGAAGATACTGGCTGCACCTCCTACAAAACTATTTAACAGGTCACTGGAGAGAGGAGAGGTCTAGGAGAAATGAAGGAAGGTAGTTGTAGTTTCACTTTACAAAGAGACATTAGACAACGATAAAACATAATTTACATTGACACCATTAACAGGAAAGAAAGCTGGCACTAAAAGGCAAGGTTTATTATGGGATAATAAACCAAAACTGAGACAGCCATTGATGAGTGATATAATAATGAAAAATAGAAAACATTTAAAAGTACAGCAGGCTCTGGAGGATAGAACTATACCAAATATAAGTCATGAAATTAAAGTTCCGAGAGGTTTTTCCAAGATCTTAAAACTGTAAATAACACAGTGAGGGAAATGGAGACAATTAAAGATGTTATTAAACAAAGAGTTAGCAGTAGAACTGGAAAACAGGATCAAGAACTATAAGCTAGGTCTGAGTGGGTGAACACATTTAACTGATAAAGAGAATGAACATTTAGATTTTACCCCATGGGAACAATCGCAGTTAATGGGTCCAGATGAAATGCATATACCTGCTCTAGAAAATGAATCTAGGGATGTGGCAATTGCTCTAAAGGACCCATTTACAGTCAATATTATGACATATTTGATTTTTTTATTTGTTTTATTTTAGTCTTTGGTAACTGGGTAAGGCCCACCGGGCACAAGTGCATGTTTTCAGGGGTGACCTGGGAGCACTGGGCGGTTAAGTGACTTGCTCAGAGTCACAGTATGCAAGTGGATGTTGTGAGAATCAAACTCAGGTCTGGTCCGCTAGATGTATCAAGCTTGTTCACACCTCAAACTGCAAGTTAATATGAAACAAAACATTGTTTCTGAAAGGGATATGTATTGAAAATAAGAAACAAACTTAATTTATAAAAACATAGAATTTGACGGCAGATAAGGACCGCTTGGCCCACCTAGTCTGCCCATTTTCCTACCTAACAGATAAGCTGCAGATCCTAGTTAACCAATAGGTTATAATCGGAATAGGACAATGGACAGAGATCAGGGAAATCTGAAACTACAGGAAGCTCAGGAGGTCATAGAAACAGAGAATTGACTAAAAATAGACACAAGAGTGCTCGAGAGAAATGATGGGGGAGAACACAGCAAAGACAATTACATCTGGCTTAGAGCTTGATACTCAATTTGAAGGACTTATAAGTATGAAGAATCTAGAAGTAGACAGGACTGTTGAAGGTAAATCAGATCTGGAGTTAACTGTGCTCCCCAATGAGAATATACTGTAAGATAAGACAGCATTGTACACAATCTCAAAACACTGAATGTTTCTTTATGGGAACAAGGAGTGAGACAGCTCAGAAAGAATAAGATAAAGAACACGGGTAAAGGAAATGCTAGAAAGATAACTAATGTAGAGACAAATGGTAGAAATATTATGGACAGAAAATTACAAAAGGAAAAAAACATAAAATAAGGAAACAAAATAAGGGAGATGATAACCCCAAAATGAAATCAGGAAAATAAGAAATAAGAGGCAAGAAAAACAATGATGACACTGAAGTAACTGAGCATGAAGAGATAAAAACAACTCACAGTAAGACCAATGTGAGGAAATGGGAAAATCAAACCAAATATATTATATAAAAAGTGTAAAACATAAAAAGGTGGGACAAAACAAAGGGTCAATAAAAATACTGTTCAGCTACAGTAAATGTAGATATAGAGAATGGCATCATCCTAGAGGTGCCTAAGATCAAGCACTTGCCACAGAAAGCAATGGATATAGACCTATGAAATAAACTGGATACGAATAAAACAGCCAAGAGAAGGCCAGTAAAACAGTGAATAATTCTCAGATAAAGCTACAGAGAATGACATCATCCTAGAAGTGCTTAAAATCAAGCACTTGCCACAGAAATCAATGGATATAGACCTATTAAATAAACTGGATACAAATAAAACAGCCGAGAGAAGGCCAGTAAACAGTGAATTATACACAGAAATCAATGGATACAGACCTATTAAATAAACTGGATACAAATAAAACAACAGAAAGAAGGCCAGTAAACAGTGAATTATCAACAGAAATCAATGGATATAGACCTATTAAATAAACTGGATACAAATAAAACAACAGAGAGAAGGCCAGTAAACAGTGAATTATCCACAGATAAAGCTATAGAGAATGACATCATCTTAGAGGTGCTTACAATCAAGCACTTACCACTGAAATTAATGGATATAGACCTATTAAATAAACTGGATACAAATAAAACAACTGAGAGAAGGCCAGTGAACAGTGAATTATCCACAGAAATCAATGGATATACACCGATTAAATAAACTGGGAAAAAATAAAACAGCTGAGAGAAGGCCAGTAAACAGTGAATTATCCACAGAAGTCAATGGATATAGACCTATTAAATAAACTGGATACAAATAAAACAACTGACAGAAGGCCAGTGAACAGTGAATTATCCACAGAAATCAATGGATATAGACCTATTAAATAAACTGGAAAAAAAAGAAAACAGCTGAGAGAAGGGTGGTAAACAGTGAATTATCCACAGAGATCAATGGAAATAGACCTATTAAATAAATGGGATACAAATAAAACAACTAAGAGGAGGTAAGTAAACAGTGAATTATCCGCAGAAATCAATGGGTATACACCTATTAAATAAACTGGACACAAATAAAACAGCGGAGAGAAGGCCAGTAAACAGTGAATTGTCCACAGATAAAACTATAGTGTATGGTGGAATGTGGTTGTGTATGGAAATCCATACACCAGAAAAAGTTGTTCTGCATTAGTGAAGATGTCACAATGCAATCACCCCCACCAATGCTGTTCGTAGGACAGGGGTGGTTGGTGACTCCAAGATGAGCTGCGCCAGCGGGCTGAGAGACCAGGTGTGTGGGTCTCCAGCGAGAGATGCTGGCCACAAAATGGAAGTTATTACATATTTTGGGGCACCATACACACTACAGAATAGTATATGGCCTCCCAACAACTCTTCCCTCTCGTGTTTTCTACGATGACAGAGGGATCTCTCGAGCTTCGCTCTCAAGGTCATCAGCCATCAAAGAAGAAGAATAATAATCGGCATTTATATAGCGCTTTTCATACAGTATTCCAAAGTGCTTTACAAGCAATGCTAGACTGGTAGTGAAGTGAAGAAAACACTCTGGTGAATAATTGCCTTGCTGTGTATGGAAGGCCATACACTATCCTATATATTGGTAAACTTGGGAAACTACCTAGAAGAACACTGGCAACAGATTTCGATCTTCCATTATACTAGGTTGGAATAATCCCAGATGAAACTGAAGAAACTCTAAACTCATTATTAAAACAGTTCCTAGGAACAATATTACAAGGGAATGAGAATACTAAAGCTATACTACACCATTTAATTGTCACTAGACCTTTGGAGGATAAAGAGCTGGTCTTACTAATTTTGGATCAGTTTTATATTCCGAGAGCAATACAGCAGCAAAAGGATAAGATGTAAAACATGAGAATAGAAGTGGAAAGTGCTGTGAACATCCAAACGCTGTTCCCTGAGTACTATATAAAAAAAAGTGTAACAAGTCGATTCAAACTGGTCGATGTCCATATATGGGATTAATCGTTTTCTTAAT
The DNA here is from genome assembly GCA_016271365.2 of Neoceratodus forsteri. Classification (NCBI taxonomy): domain Eukaryota; kingdom Metazoa; phylum Chordata; order Ceratodontiformes; family Ceratodontidae; genus Neoceratodus; species Neoceratodus forsteri. Next base: position 386,209,726 of record CM057457.1, on the reverse strand, counting down.
GAGACAAAACAAGACTTAACACTAGTGAGTTACTGCAAAACCTACTTAAATTCCCTAACCTCATCACAATAATTAAAAAGGTTATTAGATGGGAGGAAAATGGACAGATAACAATATGGGTAAACAGTGAAATAGATTGTCAGTTAATTTTATCAAAAGCCCACTTTTTGGACAATATAGCTATGATATCTATGATGAACTCAAAATGAAAAATCATCAAGAACCGGAACAACAATCAGAGCATCAGCTTAATTTAATTCAAACACAAATGAGTTCATGGCAAGATTATAAAGAAGTTTGACAATTGGGGAGGTACTTTAAACAATTTTATAGTAGGTAATGGTAAGGAACATACTAACTAAATGAACTCCTCTTACAATATAGTATCATGGAATGTGGCAGGAGCCAAAGAGAAATTATGTGACCGTTCCTTTTTAGAGTTGAAATATTTTTATTGTATGTGCCCCCAAGAGACATGGATAGAGGATGTTTTAAATATAAATGGACATAAAACATTTATAAAAAAGCAAGAAGTATAAAGAAAAATGGAAGATTATCAGGTGTACTACTGATGGTGTAAAATATCGAGTGAGTTTGAGGCAGATGAAATACAGATTCAGAACAAGCATATTTTAGGTATAAAAATGAAAGGCAGGAATAGGAAAATGATGACTGTAAACATAAATAAATATATATATATATATATACACAGTATATACACACACACACACACACACACCTCCAACAAATTTCAGATATGCTGACCCACATAACTTAGAAATATTGAGAAACATTACTGACGCCAATATATTAAGTAACCCACTTTGTGGTATCATAGTAGTGTGAGACCTGAATGCTAGGGCGGGGTGGCACCCGGACTTGACGTCAGAAACGGCAGCTCTAATAGAAGGGTGGAATTCTTCCAATATTAACTCAACCCAAAAGTCTAAGGATAAAAAAAGAATCATAAAGGGGTAAATAAAAAATATGTAGCATGAGGGAGGAGAGAAATGTTATATTAACGAATGGAAGAACCCCAAGAGATCTAAATGAGGAATACGCTTATACAGGAATTAAAGGTGCTTCAATAATAGATTTAGTCTAGACTAGATTTATTGTTTTCCCATTGCTTTTAGATTTAAAAATAAGTAATGGGGCAGACCGTGAACACAGTCTTACTGAGATACGGCTGGATACGGGGCCTAAGAATAACACAAATAATTATAAAAAGGATGGGCTGATTAGAGTCAGAAAAAGAGTAAAGTGGGAGTCAATTGACAAAAATAGGTCCAGTAATTTGTTAAGAGACCCAGGGTTATCAGAAGATATGCTGGAAATTATTAATAATACAAAGAAGGAAAACTGCCTTTGGAGTCAGTATTGAGCAAAATAGCTACCTTGATAGTTATAAATATCATGTATAGTAGACAAATAAGGGTCTAAATGGTTTCTAGAGATTGTAAATTAGCCAAAAGGGAAAATAATACAATAACAAGACACGTTAAAGCAATGCCATCAACACAGAATAAAAAGCACTTAATAAAAAGAGGAAGAAGTATAAACATTTGTTAGAAAACAAAAGGTAATTACATAGACTTAAACTTTGGAAAGAATTTGAAAGTGCAGTGTGGAAGAAGGATGGTAGAACATTTTGGAGAATGGTTTCCATTAGATGGGATAATATAACAAACAAAATAAAAAGTTATGTCGATCTTCATACATGGGAAGCATATTTCAGAGATTTGTTTTTTGACCCAAATGGTACAGATTAGAGTATAAAACAAGAAGTCTGGATACCACTGGACAATCAAATTACTAAGAACAAAATAATAGGAGCAATAAATACCTCCAAACATCATAAAGCCACTAGCCCGTATGGGGTACCTATTGATATAATGATAAATGACAGACTTGTGGACACCGTAGTTACATAAAATTTATATGCCGATACAGGTCAGGTTCTACCCTCTTGGTGAGAAAATGTTGTATACCTATTTTTAAAAAGGGATACAGAAAAAACCCAAAGCACTACAAACCAACAAGTTTACTTGACACAACACAGAAGGCATTTACGAAAATTACAAGTGAAAGAATTTTGGAATGGGTTATAAACCATAAAATAATTGATGCCGTTGCCTCAGAGGTTGCAAAGAAAGAGGAGCAGTTAGACCACTGTGGGCTCAGGGAGAGGGAAGGTGGTGGAACAGAGGTACATCCCTCCATCTGTACCTCTCCACAATTCATATGCCATTCTGGCAAAGTGTGGTTCCTCTATGGAGGCACCCGCAGTGGAGACCAAGGAGGATGCTGGGAACCTCCACAAAAGAGACTCACAGGAGGATGGCATGGGATCCCACAGGGGAAGGAAACAACTCCTGGTGGGGGACTCCATTTTTAGGAAGATAGAAATGGGGGAGGAAGAGGAGAGGGAGGTAAGGTGCCTGCCAGGCACCATAGCTTGCAGGTACAGGGAGTGAATCCACAAGATCACGGGAGCAGCAGCACGGAGGAGGGAGCTGGATGCCATTGTCCACCTAGGGACAAATGATCTGACTGGGAAAGGGATCACAGAAGGGCAGGAAGAGTTTGTGGAGTTGAGGACGGGCCTTAGACAAGTAGCACGCACGGTAACCTTCTCGGAGGTGCTGCCTGTCTATGGCATGGGTGACGCTAGGGTGCTCTACGCCATGGGATTCAATCAGTGGTTGAAAAACTGGTGCAGAGCTCAGGGGTTTGGCTTCACTGGGGACTGGGGGTCCACCTGGAGTGATGCAGGCCTATACTGGCACAATAGTCTGCATCTGTCCAGGAAGGGCATCAGGATCCTAGGCGATAGGTTTAAATGCTTCATTGGCAAGCATTTAAACTAGCCAAGGAGGGAGGCACTGGAAAGAAGCAGGGACATCCTAGCCCCCCACCCAAAAAAAATCAGGGTAGTAAGTGAGGTAAACACCAACACAGAAATGTTGATAGAGAGAAGGGCAGGGGTAAATGGAGAAAACGGCAAAGACAATAAGGACAGGGGTGGGGCAAAAAGGGGTAAGGCCATCAAGAAGGGAGCTAGTTCCAAAATTTTGGAATAAGATGCCTTTAAAATTGTGTCTGTTTATGAGCAGAAAATCCATCACAAAATGTTGTTAAAACCTAGTTCTTGGAGTCACTCTCAGTTCAAGCTAAGGCTTGTTGTGGCTAATTGTTTAAAGTAAGATACCTGTTTGTATGCAATAGTATGGAACAGTAATGTGTTTATGTATTGTATTTTGTCTACGTTATTGTTTGCTGTAATTATTGTTGTAACTATTTGCTGCTAAACCACAGGTCACCATTTTAAATAAGTTTTACTCAATGGACTAACTCATTTAATAAAAGTGAAAAATGAAAAGAAAGACATGGAGGGTAATGAGTACCAATGCCCGTAGTCTGGGAAACAAACTCCCTGAAATGGTGGCCTTGATGGAAGAGAGATGCACGGACATCGTGGCAGTCACAGAAACATGGTACACAGAGAACCATGACTGGGGTGTTAACATACCAGAATACACAACCTACAGGTGAGACAGGGAGGGTAGAAGACGGTGAGGAGTAGCTCTCTATGTAAGGGAAGGGATAAAAGCAATGGAACAAAGGAGTAAACAGGGAGGAAAGGAGGCACTGTGGGTCACCTCAGAGCCTGGAAATGGCACCACAATCTGCACAGGGGTTGTATACAGACCCCTATCTTAGTGGGAGGGAAGGGACAAGGATACGATAGAAGGAATCCTTAGGATGGCACAGAAAGTGGAGATACTGTTGATGGGGGACCTGAATATGCTAGATGTTAACTGGAGCATCTTTGCTGCAGCCACATCCAAGAGCAGGGCCATTTTCGATGTACTACAAGCAGCATGCCTCAGACAGCTAGTGTTGGAACCCACTCAAGAGGGAGCAATCTTAGACATCATACTCTCAAATGGGGGCAGTGAGAGGATCTCAGTTCTAGAAGTGGGTAGTCATCTGGGAACAACTGACCACCAAACAGTGTGGTTCATGATAAACTCAGCTGCAGAATCAAGTCATACAAAAGTGAGGGCACTGGACTTCAGGAGGGCTGACTTTGGCAAGATGGGAGAGTGCCTTAGGAAAGCACTAGCAAACAGGCAAGAAGGAGGAGTGGAGCAATAATGAAGAAACATGAAAACTGCCATCACAGAGGCAACAAGCCTTTGTGTGAAGCAAAAATACAATCAAAATGAAAGAAAACGCCACTATGGTACTCTAAAGAGGTGGCGGGGAAGGTTAGGGAGAAAAAGACAGCATTTAGAAAGTATAAGGAAATGCAGAAGGAGCAGGACAGAGAACTATACCAGTTAAGGCAGAAGGAAGCAGGGAAGGCAGTCAGAATTCCAAAGGCCCAAACTGAGGAAAAGATGACCAACTTGGTTAAGAAGGGGGATTAAACCTTTTATAGGTACATTAGGGAGGGTAGAAAGGCAAAGGGAGGGATAGTGAGGCTGAAGAGAATGGACGGTGGGTGGGCAGAGAGGGACAGTGAAAAAGCAGGGATACTGAAAGAAAACTTCTGCTCAGTATTCACAAAAGAGGAGGAGGGGGAGGTACCTAATCCAATTAACAGAAGCACTCAGAATAGAGGGGCTGATCCCAGTCCTTTCATAGAAGAAAGACTTCTGAAAGAACTCCTAAAACTGAAGATGGACAAAGCAATGGGGCCTGATGGGATTCATCCCAGAATTCTAAATTAATTAAGGGGAGAACTAGTGACACCACTGACTACCCTTTTTAACAAATCATGGGAGGACGGTGTGGTACCTGAGAACTGGAGGAGAGCAGTTTTGACTCCTCTTCACAAAAGTTGGAGCAAGAGAGGGCCAGGAAACTACAGGCCTGTCAGTTTGACCTCTGTGGTAAGGAAAGTGATGGAATCACTTCTGAAGGAAAGAAGTCTAGAGGTGATGAATGCATGTAACTGTGAGGGCAAATTTCCTCGGGGGATCAAAGTTTTAATCCAGGCGATGTTCCTAAGATGATAAAGGCTGTTCCGGACTACCTCCAACACCTGAGATGCAAGCGTCAGCCTCTCATCCAGAATGACCCCTTCCCCAAATTCTTAACCTTCAGAAGCAACTAACCCAGAGGAAACCAGACTTAAGTCAGTCCCCCCATCAGTGGGCCTTACAACCTCCATCTGACTAAGCTCAATCACAAGTACCTCTGACTTGTCTGGAATGAGTTGCAACCAGCATTATGACATCCAGCCCTGGATCTCAGACAAGCAAAAATGTATTACCTTAATGGCACCAGGAATTTTGGCTGCAAAAAACAGATACAATCAGCACAGCAATGAAATCCAAGACCATACTGTGTAATGATCAAACAACTGGCTTGCCTTTAGGGTCTCTAGAAATGCCTGCACCAAACTAATTAGGCCCCTAAAAGCCCGCTAGTTCCAAACAGCCCTGAAGAAACAAAAATAGTGCTGCCAAGTTCTGGAGCATCTTCAAAGATCATACCACCGATGCCTTCCTTGCATCCAAAATAGTATTCGGAAATATGACTTTAACAAATAGAACGGATATCCTAGAAAAACTTGACGATCATTTTGCTACAGTGGTATTAGCCTTTGATGTCTTTCCAATCAGTAAGATCAGCCCAAACAGGGATGCCAATGATGCCACAGGTCCCAGCATTGATACGAACCAAAGCCACTCCTCCTCTTTCAGCTTTCGTCCTGTATCCTTCACGCAAGTTAAGGACCTCCTACTGTCTTTGGATACTAAAAAGAGTGGTGGCATCAACCTCATTGAACCCTTCTTCCTCAAATTAGGATACTACTACCTGACTGCCCCTATCGTCCACCTATTTATCAGCTCCCTGAATGAGAGTGTTACCCTCGATCTGGAAAATTGCACACATCATCCCCTTGTTCAAGTTAGGGGACCCTAGTGACCTGAACAACTACTGTCCAATCTCTATACTTTCCATCCTCTCAAAGTTTCTGGAAAAAATCATCAACATCCAAATCAGGGAACACCTGGACTCCCAAAAAATTCTGAACACTGCTCAGTCCGGCTTCAGAGCCGAGCATAGTACAGCTTCTCTGGACTTGGCACATAAGGACTTACAGCAGGAATCTGATTCTCTCCAACACAATCTCTTGAAACATAGAAACAGAATTTGACAACAGATAAGGACCACTTGGCCCACCCAGTCTGCGCATTTCCCTACCTAATGGATAAGCTGCAGATCCTAGTTAACCAGCAGCCTACTTTTTCCTACCCCCACTTGAATCTTAAGCTTCTGCTTAATGCCAGACATTTATTGGGCAAACCCCTTGAAATTGTAGAGAATTTCAGATACCTAGGATTCTGGCTGGACAATAAGCTCAACTTTTTGTGCCACCTGAGTGAGCTCATGAAAAAATTAGGACAGTGCTTAGGTGTATTTTACCACATTAAGCATCTAACATCCAAGAAAGCCAGGAAGAGACTGGTCCAAACTACATTCTTGCCACTACTTGACTATGCTGACTTCATTTACAGACACTGCCCTACTCTGCTACTCAGTAAACTTGACACCCTCTACCACTGGGCCTTGAGGTTCATCCTTAACTTACCATTTCACGCATACCATTGCACACTGTACCAAGAGTTGGGATGGTCTTCACTTAGCATGAGGAGGAAAAGAAATGCCTTCCTCTGGTTTTATAGGGCACTGTCTGATAAACTGCCAACTTATAGCTCAAGCTTTTTTGAGCGTGTTAAAGGATCTTATGGCCTGAGACGCTTCTCATTACTCTGCTTCCACATAAGTAGAGTAAGGACACTTTATGACTTGGCTGCAATGAATTCCGCCCTTCCTTCTTTCCTTATGGAATACCATGCAAAGAACTTTAAAGCTCTCAACCTTACCTGAACCACTCACATTCAAATGCTTGATAATGGGCCACCTAAAGGAATCCTGGTATTGTTACAGGTGACCTTATCGACTTTGTTGCACCGGTGACTTGGAGACCGTGACATTCTGCTGTCCATGGACCCATCCATTTTATTGCTTCCTCTATGCCACATGCCCCGCACCTTCCTCTCCTGCCCCCCCACCCCACTCCCCTCTGCCTCCCTCTTCTCCACCTCCTTTTTATCCCAAGTCTCTTTGCTGGAAGCCTTACCAGGCTACTAATCTAGTGGGTGGCTAGGACTGAGTTATCCCAATCTAGGATTTATTTTGTTCTGCTTATTTATTGTATTGTATCTATTGGTATCTGTGCCACTCCCTCCCTGTATAGGCTGCTACAGTACTTTGTATGTACTTAATTACCTTGTATGTACTTATTTACCGGTATCTACTTTTCCTTCGTGTTTTGTTTTCTTACGTCCAGGACCACTTTGAAAATGAGCTTGTTCAACGGTGTTACTCCTGGTTAAATAAAGTTTGATTGATTGATTAAACTCTCCCAGGGGCAGCATATACACTGCAAACAACATGGGAGACAGAGATTGACCAATGGGGCACTCCACAGAGTAGGGCATGGGGAGTGAGAAGAAATTCCCTCTCTCCACCCTCTGCATCCTGTCTCTAAGGACTCAAACTAGCAGAAGACAGTGCTAGTGAGTCCATAGTATTCTCTCAGTTGATCCAGCAACAACCCATGGTCCACTGTGTCAAACACTGAACGAAGATCAAGAAGCACGAAAAGTGACCACTCTCCTCAATCTCTACCCCTGGGAAGCTCATTCTGCACCCTGACCAATGCCATCTCAGTACTGTGTCTTCATCAAAACATGGAATGGAGCAGTTCTTGAATGTCAAAGGCCAAGATGTGTTCCTCAAGCTGCAATGCCACCACCTTCTATATAACTTTACCCATAAAGGGGAGGTTAGAGATTGGTCTATAACTTGCCCAACAGTCCAAGTCCAGATAGGGATTTTTCATACATGGTTTCACCAAAGCCACTTTGACCTCCCCAGGTAGTACCCCCTCTGAGAGGGAACACCAGATTAGATCGGCAAGCACCAAACCCAGAAACCACAGACATCCTGTTATTAGGTGAGGTGGGCCTGGGTTCAGTTCACAATAGGTGGGCCACAGCTCTGAGACCACCTCCATCAAAACTGATTTAAACTTACTCCATGCCAGTGGATCACCCTCAGCCACAAAAGCTCGGTACTACTGGATTAAGATGATCCAGGTGAAGAGATCCCTGACTGAATCAAGGACACCCAGTTATTAGGTGAGGTACGCCCGGGTCCAGCTCACAATAGGTAGGCAACAGCTCCTAGATCACCCTACAAACCACTTCCATCAAAATGGATCTAAATGTACGTGGCCCAGTGGTACAGAAAGCTGAGGTTCTATGTACCTTTCCTCTCACACTCTGGTGACCCAAGTTTGGGAACAAGCTTGCAATGCAGTGTGCTGGCTGGGGAGAAGACTACGTGTTTGACAGATTGCTCTCCTGTCCTGGGGAAAGGAACGACCCAAGTTCAGGAACATGCTCAGGGTGCTAGCCAGGGAGGGAGAGGATTGAGTGTCTGACAGATTACTTTCCTCTCACATGATTGCAACTCTAGTTCGGGAATGAGTTTGGAGTACAACAGGCTATCCAGGGAGAGTATCAAGCATCCATACAAACATATGAATATGCCAGCAGAAACAGACCACGCGGTCTATCTAAGTCTGCTTGAGTGTGCACCCCTTGTTTGCAGCTGCCCCCACCCTCCCTTTGTCACTCCCACTGCCACCCCCACCTCCCCACCTCCCTCGCCCTGTTCCCTGTCCCATGCCCTTTTGAAGCTGTTCACAGATTTATATGATACCACCCATTCTGGTAGTGCATTCCATTTTGCTAACACCCTCTCTGTGAAATTGTGTCTCCTCATTTCCCTCCTAAATCTTCCCCCTCTATTATTAGCCCATGCTCCCTGGTGACCCTCCCCATCCTTAGCTTAAAGGCCCCATCTGCCCCATCCTTATTGATTCCACTAAGATACTTGAATGTCTCTATCATGTCCCCACTGTCTCTTCTATCCTCCAGGGTATACATATTCAGGTCTCCCAGCCTGCTGTCATAGTCTCTCCCTTCCATTCCACATATCATTTTTGTTGCCCTCCTCTGCACCCCCTCCAGTAGCCTGATATCACACTTCAGGTATGGCCTCCAAAACTGCACACAATACAGTGTGGCCTTACCAGTGACTTGTAGAGGAGCAAGGTCACCTCTCTCTGTTTGGACAAAAAAAACCTCACTATGCACCCCAGCATTTTGTTCACTTTTGCAGCCGATGTCCTGCACTGGGCAGTGTTGTTCATGGTCCCCATTATCATTACCCCATGGTCCTTCTCCTCCTCCTCGGTGATCCCCAGCTTAATCCCCCCCCAGCCAGTATTCTCTCCTTGGGTTCTTCATCCCAAAGCACATAACCTTACACTTCTTTGCATTTAACCCCAGCTGCCACCTCTCTGACCACTCTCTAGCTGGCTTAGGTCCCCTTGCAACTCCTCACATCCTTCCCCTCCATCCACCACTGTTTCAATTTTGGTGTCGTCAGCAAACAAACTTACCTTGCTCACCACCCCATGTGCACTATCTGATATGAAGATCCCAAATAATACTGGCCCCAACACAGCCCTGTGGCACCCCACTCATCACCGGCCTTGGAGTTGAGAGCTCCCCTCTCAACACCACCCGTTGCAGCCTCCCACTGAGCCAGCTTGAAATCCAGTTAATCATGTTTGCTCCTATGCCACACCAGTTAGCTTCCCCCCAAGCCACCCATGAGGCACAGAATCAAAGGCCTTGCTGAAGTCCAAGTAAAGAACATCCACCACATGACCCTTATCCAGCTCACCTGTCACCCAGTCATAATACTGTATGAGGTTGGTTTGACAAGACTTCTCTAAAATGAACCCATGCCGCCTCACATCCTAGAGGCCATTGTCCTCCAGGTACGACACCAGTCTTTCCTTTAGTATCGTTATCATGAGTTTGCACACTATGGAGATGAGACTTACTGGATGATAATGACCCGGTTCATCCCTTGGTCCACTCTTGTGTAATGGTACTACATGTGCCATCCTCCAGTCTAGTGGCACACATCCAGACTCCACTGAGGTGCTGTACAGATCGGCCAGCAGCTCCTCCAACACCTCTGCCATCTCCCTCAGCACCCTGGGGTGGATACCATCCAGCCCTGGTGCCTTGTCTACCTTCAGTGCCCGTAGTCCCTCTAGGACTCTACTTGCCTCAATTCTTCTATCTGTCACCTCCTCTCCCCAACCTCCCAGCTCATGGTGGTAGCAATCCCCCTTTTCTTCCATGAACACTGAGTAAAAGTATTCAACCAGTTCTTCTGCCTGCTCCTCCCCCCCTTTTCCGTCCACTCCCCACCCCTTTTTATCCTCACTATTGTCTCCTTGCACTTCCTTTTCTCCCTGATGTATCTGAAAAAGTCCCCCCCCCAATTCCCTGCACTAATCTCAGCTCCCTCTGGGCCTTGGCCTCTCTCACTTTTCTGGTCACCTCCCTGGACCATCTTGCATACTCCTCCCTGTCCACTTTCTTCCCGGTCCTCCTATACCTCTGGTGTACCTCTCATTTTGCTCTCACCACCTCCACTACCTCGCTGTTCAACCAGCATGATTTTCTTGCTCTGCTCCTCTCACTGTGTCTTGGTGCTGCCTCTGTAATCCCCCATTTAATAATATCCAATTTCTGCTCCATATCCATCTCCTGCCATATGCCCTTCAGTTTCCCTTTCAGTACTTCCTGCATCCTCCCAAAGTCTGCCCCCTTGAAGTTTACCACCCTAGTAACTGACGTCTCTGGCTCCGTGCACATTGTAATATAAAATCACACTGTTTGGTGATCGCTGTTGGCTAGTGGGTCCTCCACCTTTATCTCAATTACTGCCTCCCCATTCGACAATACCAGATCTAAAGTGTTCTTTAGCCTAGTAGGTACACTAACCAACTGTGTCAGGAGACCTTCCTGGATCGCGTCCAGGAGTACTTGCTCCCTAGCACTGGATGTGACTGGAATGCTCCAGTCAACCCCATGGCAAGTTGAAATTTCCCACGATGACCAACTTCCCTGTTCTACATACCCTTCTGATTTGTCCAGCTAATTCCTTGTCAAGCTCCTCAGACCGGGACGGTGGCCTGAATACCATCCTATGCCTCAGTTTCCTACCCCTTGAGTCTGGGAGCTGCAGCCAGATTGCCTCTGTTCTCCTTTCTTCCCCTCGTCCCTCGTGTATTTGATACCATCCCTCACATAAATTGCCACCCTACTTCCCCTCCCCCGGTTATGGTCCTTCCTGTATAATTTGTATCCTGGGATTGCCAGATCCCAGTCCCGGTGCTCAGTTGCCCACGTTTCTGTGACAGTTGCAATATCCACCCTCCACACTGCTAAGAGTGCTTGTAGCTCAGCTGATTTGTTGCCTAAGCTTCTTGCATTAAGTGAGACCACCCTCCATCCTGCCCCCTTCCTTTCACTGGCATCCATTTCCTCCCTTCTACTCCCTCCTTATTTGGCTGCCCCAATTCCTTCCCTGCTAGCCTGGGAGGTAGGCTGTGACTTCACTCTATCAGATCCCTGCTTATCTGCTGTCCACTTGCCACCACCTCCATCTAGTTTGAATCCACCTTTGTCACAATATACCTCCCCAGTCTTTGCTTTAATACCTCCTTCCCCTCCCCACTCAGGTGCAGCCTATCCCTTGCAAACAGACTGTTCTTATCCCAGGTACTGCCCCAGCCACCTACAACCCCATACTCCTTAGTTTGACACCATTCTACCAACCATGTGTTCGACACCCTAATCCTCTCCTTTCTCACTGTGCTTGCGCAGGGTACTGGGAGCACCTCGGAGAATGCCATAGACTCTCCAGTCTCCTCGCACAACCTTCACGCTTCCTCAATCCTCTCCTTTGTTACCACCACCATTTACCACTCTAAGTCATTTGTCTCCAAATGTACCACAATGTGTGGTTTCCTCCTACCCCTCCTTACGCACCTTAGGATTGCCTGTCCTGCCATGTCTGCCTTTAATCTCGGTATGGACTCCACCCATATCCGACTGTGCCTCTCCCCCTCCCTCCTCTTTGTGAGTACTATCCCTTGTGCAATCTCCTCTTGCATCCTCTTTCCCATGTGTTGCTAGTACAGCAAACGTGTTCCATATCCCCTTTGCCTTACTGTGTGTTTTCTCCTCCCTCTTGCCTACTGCTGTTCCTCTTTTTGTAGGTCCTACTACAGTCCACCCTTTATCAGCTGGCTTCCTGTCTACTTTGCCCATTCCCCTGACCCCTCCATTGACCCACTGTTCTTTCTCTGTGGTGTCCCCATGACACTCTCACATGTCAACCCTCCTACCGACGCAATCTTCCCCTCATCCCATAACCTCTCCAGCTCCCTGCCAAGCCACTGAACCTCTTTCTTGAGCTTCCTTAGCCTGTGGCATATTGGACACCCTCCCAGCCTCCACAGTATGTTCATCTGCATTGCAGCCCCACAACCCTACCCATGGTCCACACTACCTATACTGCCTCTCCACATTAAGTCTCCCTACGGCAAGTAGAATTAACTAATCCTAGCCCAGCCTCTAAAAGAAATTGTAATCCCAAATGCCCTTCCACACAGCATAAGGCAGCCATCTACAGTACTAACTGGAAAGCACAATCCTACTCATAAGGATTATAAACCTATTCATAAGTTATATAGATTTATATATTTTTAAGAATTGGTTCATATGGCTGTTACTTGTTTCCTCCATCCTGACCTGCTCTGAAGGCTCATGTCAGTTTGCAGCTCCCCAAGCTCCTCCCTCACAGCCTTCAAACCCAACCACCAGCGGTATTTCAGTATTCAATAAGCAGACTTAACCAATACTTCTTTCCAGCAGTTTGATGGCTCTGTCAGAATTGAAAGGCTATGTGGGTGGGCAAGTCTGGGCATACCCTGTGCAGTCTCTCCAGTCACAGAAATCTTTATAGTCACTCCAGCCACAGAAACCGTTAAGCTAAATTCCATTTTAGGCTAAACTAAAAAGAAAATAAAACAATATCAAAACTTACAAAAATCTTCTACACATTAACTTTCTCAACAGCAAGTAGAATTAACGAATCCTTCTCTCCTGTAGTTTAAAAAACAACAGCAAAACTTACATAAATCTTCTCCATAACAAGCAAACTTAACCAATCCAACAGATTATCCTCCTCTCCCAGGGAGGAGAGGACAATGTCTCACTCATTGGCTGCCATATGGTAGAGGATGGAAGGCAGTGCTGGAGTTTGAGTGCCACAGAAGGGAGGGAGCCATGGGCCTGTAGCATGCACACACTTCCACACCTGTACACAAATGTGATGCCACGGCCAGGGGGATAGAGGGAGAAAATGGAAAGTGGGAGGGTGCTTGCTTGGTGAAGCCCTGCCTGCCAACCACCATTCCTGCATCATTCCCCGATCTCCACATCCATTTCTAGATGTGAGTCGCCGGGGGGTGGCCCTTCCACTCCCAGACCAACCAGAGGGGGTAATCCGTGGGGGAATTCTCAGTGGTGGTGGGTCAAGGGGGTGAATGTCGGACAGAGATGGCAGAGACAAGGCTGATAGTCTGCTGGACCCATCCCATGAGGAGAAAAAGCTATCTGGAAAAAATACTGATCTAAACTCACTCCAGACTAGCAGATCACATCCCCCTTCCTCACCATTTCCATGAGGAGAAAAAGCTATACTGAAAAACTACACAAAACTGATATAAACTCACTCCAGACCAGCAGATCCCATACCCCTCCTCACCCATCCAATGAGGAGAAAAAGCTATATGGAACAACTAAACAAAACTTATCTAAACTCATTCTAGAGCAGTAGACCCCATCCCCCTCTTCACCCGTCCCACAAGGAAAAAAAGCTATATGGAAAAAAACTAAACAAAACTAATCTAAATTCAATCCAGACCAGCAGATCCCATCCCCCCTCCTCACCCATCCCATGAGGAGAGAAAAAGCTATATGAAAAAACTAAACAAAACTGATCTAAACTCACTCCAGGCCAGCAGATCCCATCCCCCTCCGCACCAATCCCATGGGGAGAAAAAGCTATATGGAAAAACAAAACTGATCTAAACTCACTCCATATCAGCAGATCCCATCCCCTCTCCTCACCCATCCCATGAGGGGAGAAAAACTAAACAAAACTGATCTAAACTCACTCCAGGCCAGCAGATCCCATCCCCCTCCTTACCAATCCCATGGGGAGAAAAAGCTATATGGAAAAACAAAACTGATCTAAACTCACTCCATATCAGCAGATCCCATCCCCTCTCCTCACCCATCCCATGAGGGGAGAAAAACTAAACAAAATTGATCTAAACTCACTCCAGGCCAGCAGATCCCATCCCCCTCCTTACCAATCCCATGGGGAGAAAAAGCTATATGGAAAAACAAAACTGATCTAAACTCACTCCATATCAGCAGATCCCATCCACACTCCTCACCCATCTCATGAGGAGAAAGAGCAATATAGAAAAACTAAACAAAACTGATCTAAACTCACACCAGATCAACAGATCCCATCCCCCCTTCTCACATATCCCACGAGGAGAATAAGCTATATGGAAAAACTAAACAAAACTGATATAAACTCACTCCAGATCAACAGATCTCATCCCCCTCCTCACCCGTCTCATGAGGAGAAAAAGCTATATGGAAAAACTAAACAAAGCTGAAATAAACTCACTCCAGACCAGCAGATCCCATCCCCCCATCTCACCTGTCCCATGAGGAGAACAAGGTATATGAAAACAAACTAAACGAAACTGAACTAAACTCACTCCAGTCCAACAAATCTCATCCCCACCCATCCCAAGAGAATAAAAAGCTAAATGGAAAAAAAACATGTTCTAAATTCACTCCAGACCAGCAGATCACATCCCCCTCCTCATCAACTTGGTACTGTTGGATCAAGAAGATCCAGGTGAGGAAATCCCTGACTGAATCAAGGACACCCTGTCAGAGAAAAAACACAAGGAAACTTGTCACACTAAGTGGATGAATTAGCTCTTACTTGCAGAAAGATCAGATTTAAAAGTCTGTCCACCACCTGGAAGAGCTGAGCTGGTCGGTTTCTCCCTGCTGTGATCTCCCTGGACAGCAATACTGTCTTCCTATGGGAGACTGCCCTTGGATACTCACCAAGGTGAGTCCTCAGAGCCAGCTTGTCCTAGTAGACCTGGATCTACTCCAAAAGCGTGCCAACCTCTGAACCCTTAAGCTCCCTGAGCTCTCCATCAAACCATGGGGATCTCATGCATTGAGTCAGGGGTCATGTACGTACTGCTGCAGTTGCATCAGAGGCCAAGGCAATGGTCCAATTATAGGCCATCATCACCTCCTCCAATCCAACTGCACAAGCAGCCAACATGTTCAAGAGATGCACTATCACCTGGAGTCTTCCCGGGGACAACCCCTTTAAAGGGCAATTCTGAACCATCCCCATATGGGATGGACTTTAGTGAGGCAGCCCCAAGGGAGAAACTCATTATGCAATGATCCGACCAACTAACCAGATCAACCCTGAGGTTATTAACCTCAAGCCCTTTAAGAACACAACGCTCAAGGCATGACTGTGTTGATCAGTCGCAGAGGTAGCCATCTGTGCAAAGCCCACTGAATCTATTAACTGCAGGAAATCCTGACCAAACTGCAAGAGTTCATTGTTGATCAAAGCATTGAAATCGCCCAAAATTAACCATCTGGGCTACTCCAACACCATCTGTGTGAGGAAACCCATGATTTCCTACAGGAAAACGCTCTCACCAGAGAAGGATCCTGCACTCTCCACCTGGACCCACAGCACAGCCTCATATTCAAACAATGAAGTAGTTCCAACTGGGTGCATGGTGAAATTCAGGTCAGGTCTAAAACAGACAGCCGCTCTCCCCTCCCAACCCCTCCATGGGCAGTGTACCACATAAAAAACAGATGGAACAGCTGCCTACAAAAACAGGACTAACATCATGTAATTCCCTGCACTGTCACTGTCACACAACACTGAAAATTATAAGCATACACATTGTATGATATATATATTTCTATATAACAAACCAATCACACACACACACAAAAAAAATAAAAAGTACATAATCATGTGGGGATGGGGAGTAATGCAATGTAATGGCTGTGGGGCAGCAGTCTTCCAGGAGTCTTTCTGGAGGCTGAGATGCTGCCTTAGTTGCAGACAACTCTCTGCCCTGAGGGAGGAATTTGCCCATCTTCAGGCCACACTGGACAGCAGTTAGGAAACCTTCTCCCAGGCCAGACTGGATGGTAGGAAGGGAACCTCCCCCATCCAGGGAGCACCAGAGCTGCCATCACTACCTCAGAGGTTGCAAAGAAAGCACATCAGTTGGACCACAGTGGGCTCAGGGTGGGTGAGGATGGTGGAACAGAGGCACACCCAGTCAGTTGTTCCACTCCACAATCCATACACCATTCTGGGGGAGCACAGCTCCCCTATGGATGCACCCACAGAGGAGATTAAGGAGGCTGAGGACACCTGTCACAAGGGAGGCCCACAGGAAGGAGGCAGAGGACACCACAAGGAAAGGAAGCAGCTCCTGGTGGGGGACTCAATTATTAGGGGGATAGAACTGGGGGCAGCAGGGAAAACTGAAGTAAGGTGCCTGCCTGGTGCCATGGCTTGGAGGGACAGGAAGTGCATCCTCAGGATCACGAGAACAGCTGCACGAGAGTCTGAGCTGGACGTCATTGTCCACCTAGGACAAATGACTGGCTCAACATGAGATTAGAGCAGTACAGAAGGACTTTGTAGAACTGGGAGGGCCTAAGACAAGTAGCACACACAATATCCTTCTCAGAGGTGCTGCCTGTCAATGGCATGAGGAGGGGCAAAGGTACTTGCACCATGCAGTTTAATGAATGGTTGAAAAAAATGGGTGGAGCACAGGGTTTGGCTTCATTGGGGACTGGGGTTCCACCTGAGGACACCAGCCTATACTGGCAGGATGGTCTGCATCTGTCCAGGAAGGAACAAGTCTTTGAGCAATCGGTTTAAATGCTTCATTGGCACAGCTTTAAACTAGTCAAGGGAGGCACTGATAAGCAGCAGGAAAATCCCAGCCTCTCCTACAAAACAGGGTACTAAATGAGAAAAGACCGAGGTAGAAAGGTCAGTGGGGGATGCTGCAACAGAAGGTAAAGCCATCAAGAAATGGAAAGCAATGAGTACCAATGCCACAGTCTGAGTAACAAGCTTCCTGAATTAGTGGCCTTGATGGAGGAGGAACATCTGGATATCGTGGCAGTCACAGAAGCGCAGTTCACACAAAATCATGACTGGGACGTAAACATACCAGGATACACTATCTACAGGAGGGACAGAGAGGGCAAAGAGGAGGAGGTAGCTCTTTACATAAGGGAAAAATCAAGCAACAGAACAAAAAGGGAAAACAGGGAGAGAAGAAGCACTGTGGGTAAATTTGGAGACCCGACAATGGCACCACAATCCGCACAGGGTTGTATACAGACCCTTCTCAGGGGAGGAAATGGACAAGGAAATGATAGAAAGTATACTTAGTATGGCAGAAAAAGGGGAGATATTGCTGATGGGCGATCTGAATATGCCAGATGCTAACTGGAGTGCAGTTGCAGCAGCCACTTCAAGAGTGGGGTTATTCTAGATGCCCACAGGGGCATGCCTTTAGACAACTAGTATTTGAGCCCACTGAGAGGGAGCAATCTTAGACCTGCTTCTCTCAAATGGAGATGAAGAGAGGATCACAGATGTGAAGTGGGTAGCCATCTGGGAACTAGCGACCATCGAACAGTATGGTTCACAATAAACACAGCAATAGAGTCAAGCCATACAAGGGCAAAGGTACTGGACTTTAGGAGGGCTGACTTTGCCAAAATGGGTGAGTGCCTAAGGAATGCACTAGCAAATGGGCAGGAAGGAGGGGTGGAAGAACAATGGGGAATAATAAAAACTGCCATCACAGAGGTAACAAGCCTCTGTGTGAAGCAAATAAACAAAACTAAGCGATGTAAGAAACCACTATGGTTCTCAAAGGAAGTGGCAGTGAAGGTTCAAGAGAAAGAAAGCTTCAGGAAGTACAAGGAATCACAGAAGAAGCAGGACAGAGAACTGTATCAGTTAAACAAAAGGAAGCTGGGAAGGCAGTCAGAACAGCAAAGGCCAAACCGAGGAAAACATAGCCAACTCCAGTTAAGAAGGGGGATAAACCTTTATAGGTACATCAGGGAGCGAAGGAAGACCAAGGAGGGATAGTGAGGCTTAATAAAGGGGGGCAGAGGGTGACTGTGAAAAGGCAGAGATACTAAACAAATATTTTTGCTCAGTATTTACAAAGGAAGAGGGGAGGTACCTAAAACAAACAGTAGAAACACTCTGGATACAGAAGTTGATACCAGCCCATTTATAGAAGAAAAGGTTCTGAAAGAACTCTTAAAACTGAAGGTGGACAAAGCAATGGGGCCTGATGGGATTCATCCCAGAATTCTAAAAGAACTAAGGGTAGAATTAGTGACACCACTGACCCCTGTTTAACAAATCATGGGAGGATGGGGTGGTACCCGAGACTGGAGGAGGGCAGATGCGATTCCCCTTCACAAAAAGTGGGAGCAAGGCAGAAGCAGGAAACTACAGACCTGTTAGTTTAACCTCAGTGGTAGGGAAAATGATAGAATCACTTGAAGGAAAGAACTGTCGAGTATCTAGAGGCCAGAGGGGCACAGGACCCAAGGCAGCATGGATTCACAGCAGGAAGGTCATGCCAGACAAATCTGATAGATTTCTTTGACTGGGTGACCAAAGTAGTAGATCAGGGAGGGGCTGTGGACATGGCCTACCTAGACTTTAGCAAGGCATTTGACACAGTCCCACACAAAAGATTAATATACAAGTTAGCTAGCCTGGGAGTGGGTCCCAAGATGACAGCCTGGGTAAAAAAATTGGCTGGAGAATAGGACACAGAGAGTAATAGTAAATGGAGTCCACTCTGAAGAAAGGGGGGTTACTAGTGGGGTACCGCAGGGTTTAGTATTAGGACTGGTCCTCTTTAATGTCATTATAAGCGACATTGCAGAGGGACTGGAAGGAAAAGTATGTCTATTTGCAGATGACACAAAGATCTGCAACAGAGTTGATGCACAAGGTGGGGTGGAAAGGAAGAAAAGGGACTTGGCAAGGTTACAGGAATGGTCAAATGTATGGCAGCTTAGATTCAATGCTAAAAGTGCAAGGTAATGCACTGGGAAACAAAACCCAGGGAAGAGTACACAATGGGGGGTGAGATACTAACAACAACAAAAATAGAAAGGGACCTGGGGGTAGTCATATCAGATGACCTAAAGGTGGGCAAGCAATGTGAGAGGGCAGCAAGGAGGGCTGGGGGGATACTGGGTTGCATAGGGAGAGGCATCACCAGTAGAAAACAGGAAGTTATTATCCCTCTGTACAGACAGCTGGTCAGACCCCATCTGGAGTACTGGGTGCAGTTCTGGAGACCCAGTCTTTGCAAAGACATAGACAGGATGGAAGCTGTCCAGAGGAGGGCAACTAAAATGGTGCAGGGTCTGCACGGAGGAGACATATGAAGACTTCAGAAGCTTAATATGTATAGCCTCGAGGAAAGGAGGAGAGGGGGACATGATAGAAACGTTCAAGTACCTCAAGGGAATCAACAAAGTCCAAGAGGGTAGCATCTTTCAAAAAGAGGTGTGCAAAATAAGGGGCACAATTTGAAGATGGGGGTGGCTCAGAGGTAATTTAAGGAAGTATTTTTCACAGATAGAGTTGTGGATGCATGGACGCCTTCCGGAGGAGGTTGTGGAGTCAAAAACAGTGGTGGAATTCAAGCATGCATGGGACAGTCATAAGACAATTCTAGGGGGTTGGGGTAGAAAGAAGTAGGCTGCTGGTTAACTAGGATCTGCAGCTTATCCAGTAGGCAGGGAAATGGGCAGACTGGGTGGGCCAAGCGGTCCTTATCTGCCGTCAAATTCTATGTTTCTATGTCACACGGGAGTCCTGGGATTGAAAATTGACTCAGTTTCCCACCCTGTTTCTATACCAATCCTGCATACATAACCCACTGCACTGCCCCCTGGGAGTCCCAGTTCTGAAGAAAGACTCATGTTTCCCACTCTGGGATCACCAGGACATCTCAGCATCTGTCCTACATATAACATTCACTGGTCATCTACTTACTGTTGATGGTTCTTTCTTTAGGAGGCTGCTGGGGTATAGTCTCATTCCCGTTCCTCGACTCCAATACTGAAGGTTCTTCATCTTTTACAGTAAATGTCACATAGGCACCTGGGACTGGAAATTCTGCTTCTGAAATGAAAGGTTAATTAGAAGTATGGGTACAACCACTGCACTGCAACCAGGGAGATCAGAGTCTGAGAATAGACTAAGGTTTCCCATACAGGTATTATATGAGTGATACAAATATAAACCCCCGGTACTGCCACCTAAGAGTCCTGGGTTTGAAAAAAGTTGCAGGATCCCTACTGTGCAGTTATAGCACTGATACACATATCTGCACTGCAACTGGGGTGATCAGAGTCTGAAAAGGGATTCAGGTTTCATACCAGTGATACAGACATAACCCCCTGCACTGCCACCCAGGTATTATATGAGTGATTCACATACACCCCCCAGTACTGCCACCTAGGAGTGCCAGGTTTAAGAACAGTTGCAGGTTTCCCACTTTGCAGTTATACCAATAATACACATATATACCGGGCACTGCAACTGGGATGATCAGAGTCTAAAAAAGGATTCAAGTTTCACACTCTGCAATTGTACAAGTGATACAGACATAACCCCCTGCACTGCCACATAGGCATTCTGGGTTTGAGAATTAACTCATGTTCCCCACCTTGGTATTATACCAATGATACAGACATAACCCCCTGCACTGCCACACGGGTGTTCTGGGTTTTAGAATGAATTCATGTTCATCACCCTGGTGTTATACCAATGATATAGACATAACCCCCTACAGTGTCACCTGGGAGTCCTGGATTTGAGAACGGACTTGGGTTTCCCACACTAGTATTATACCAATGATACAGACATGACCCCCTACAGCGTCACCTGGGAGTCCAGGGTTTGAGAACGGACTTGGGTTTCCCACACTGGTATTATACCAATGATACAGACCTACCTGCACCGCCACATGGGTGTCCTGGGTTTGAGAATGGAATCATGTTTCACACTCTTGTATTATACCAATGATACAGCTATCACTAGGGCTTCAAGTGCAGCTCTACAAAAGAATCCAACACCTCAAATTTCAGGTGCTCAATTCTTTTGGACAGTGGCAAACATTTAGAGGAGATAGGCAGATGTTTGCTTTGACTGGTTCACCATGGTCAGAATGGGGCAGACCTGATGAATCAGTTGAATCATGGATCGCAGTTCAAACCCAGCACCATATACAGTAGATACAGCTTCTCAGTTCATGCTGCTTGCTGCATGAATGAGGGACTGCCACAGGTGCTGTTTATCCTTCAGGGAGCACAGTTGCTCCTCACCTAAGTACTTCTTTCAGTTTCAGTCATCAGGTGTTATTTTACTTAGTTTTTTTATTATTTTGAAAGACCTTCAACAACTGTCATGTTACTGAGCTGGCTGTTACCATTTTAAGCACACCAGGCAGCTTCCAGCACGCAGGGTATGCTAATGAGGGTTACCCACTAATGGCAGAGTTGGTAGCTGCCAGGTGTGCACAAGATGGTGGCAAGCAGCTCGGTGACATGACGGTCGCTGCAGGTCTTTCAAAATAACAAACAAAGCCTTTGCATGCATGCCATGATCTGAGATGTCTACCAGAATGAGTTACCCACTATAATGCCTCAGCCTGAGGAGTCTGTGGGAGGGAATGCCCACTTGCTGGTAAACAAGTGGCTTTGCACTCCAAGCTGAGTGCTACATCACTGGATTTGTTGAAGTTTCACATGCTGAACAGAGTCATGCATTGATCACCGATATGCCTACAGATGCAGAGTGGCCTAATTGACTTATGGTCCACAGACCAAGAAAGATAACATCTGAACATACTAAAAATGAAACAGGTACTTCTACTGAAAAATGTAACTTTATTGCCAAAGGCCTTATTCAGTGTTTCTGTAGCAACTACTGCCCTGTTATGATTAACCTGAGTTTCCCTTCTGTCCAATGACAACAGTGTCTGATGAACCAAGGTGAAGAAATCCACAATTTGGTGAACTTTAAATGGTTCACTGAAAAAGTTCATGCAGTCAAACTTTGGGGGGGGT
Organism: Neoceratodus forsteri; assembly: GCA_016271365.2. NCBI lineage: Eukaryota > Metazoa > Chordata > Ceratodontiformes > Ceratodontidae > Neoceratodus > Neoceratodus forsteri. Next base: position 386,187,404 of record CM057457.1, on the reverse strand, counting down.
TCAAAGCCCTAGACATAACTCCCTGCACTGCCACTTTAGAGATGCAAGTCTGAAGTCAGGCTCAGGTTTCCCACTTCAACATCATCAAGGCTTCTCAGCACCTATACTACATGTAACATTTTCCAGGCCACTACTTACTGCTGATAGTGATTTCTTCAGGAGACTGCTGACATACGGTCTCATTTCTGTCCTCCGACTCCAATATTGAAGGTTCTTCATCTTTTACAATCAATGTCATATAGTTTTCTTGGACTGGACAGTCTTCTACTGTTGAAATAAGGAAGGTAAATTAAAGAAAAAGGCACAACCACTGGGATTAGTCCTGTGATACAGACAACCCGCTGCACTGCAACTGAGGAGAACAGAGTCTGAGACTGGACTATGGATTTCCATAGTGATACCATAACATAACCCCAAGAACTGCTACCCGGGAGTCCCAGGTTTGAGAATGGACTCAGGTTGCCCAACCTACTATTATACCAATGATACACACATAACTCCTTGCACAGACACCAGGGACTCCCAGGATGAAGAAAAGACTCAAGTTTCCCACCCTGGTATTATATCAATCATACCAACATAACCCCCTACACAGTCACCTAGGAGTGCCAGGCTTGAGAACAGATTTAGGTTTCCCACCCTGGTATTACACCAGTGATGCTCACACACACACAACCCCCCGCACTACAACCTAGGAGTCCTGTTTGAGAAGAGAGTCAGACTTCCCACCATGCTCTTATACCAGTAATACAGATATGACCCTCCCCACTGTTACCTAGGAATCCTGGGTTTGAGAATGGACTCAGGTTTTGTACCCTGCGATCAAACCAGTAGTACGGATATAACTTCCTGCACTGCCACCTAGAAGTCCCGGCTTTAAGAATTCAGTTCAAATCATTTCACCAGGAAAATGTTCCACTGAGTAAGTTCATTCACAAGTAGGTCCTGGGTAGGACAGTCGAAATGCACAATACACAGTGAACAGAAATGACATACAGTGAAAAATTACAGATATTGAGTCCACACATAGCATCCTACCTATAAGGTAGTGCAGCAGTATTTCTGTTATATTAGATACAATGAACAGAAATAACATGCAGTGAAATATTATAGATATTGAGTCCACACATAACATCCTATGTATAAGGCAGTGCAGCAGTATTTCTGTTGTATTAGATATAGTGGAAAATACTTCAAAACATTTAGAAAACTATACATTTGAAGCATTAAATGTTAAGAGATAATCAGTAGTGTAGTTTCAGCTATCGTTAAGTTTTGTAATGTAATACTTGCCTAGATAAACACTCGACTAGCTAATGAGAAGAATGGGAAACATTAAGAGGAGGTTGTTGATTCATACCACTGGCCTTTACTACTATTATACTAGGGAGCCCGGCTAAACAGCAGACTATGTGTGTTTATACTACAGAGCCCAGCTAAGTAACACAAATTATATGGCCAACATGTCTGACTCCTGGAGTAGCACACCATTTGCACATACATACTTCTGGTCACACGCTATCGATGATGGATTTAAAGTACTTTCTCCCAAACTAGGAGCTAAGTTTGAGTGTGCTCTGTAGCTTATTCCACTGCTAATGGCACATTTTCTGAAGTGCGTAGAGTGCAGCTGCATATGTAGAAGAAGGGTATCACTCTTCCTCAGCACATAAGAGCAGGAAGTCTTTTTGCAGATCTCTAGGATGTATCCTGGTAATTTGTTGGAAAGTATCTGGTAAATCCATATAAAGAGAGAGACAGATTATGTAATCTCCTTTTGGCTAGTGAGGTTCACCCAACAGTCGCACAGAGGTCTCAGTGATTATCTGATGGCCCCATCTGGAGTACTGCATGCAGTACTGGATGCCACACCTTCACAAGGACATTAACTAAACTGAGGCAGTCTGAAGAAGGGCAACCAAAATGGTGCAGGGACTGCATCAGGAAACATATGAGGACAGATTAACGGAGCTCAATATGTATACCCTAGAACAAAGGAGGGAGAAAGGTGATATGATTGAAACATTCAAACGTCTTAAAGGCATTAACAAGGTGAAAGAGTCTAACATGTTTCAATATAAGAAAAATAGCAGAACAAGAAGACACAGCATGAGATTAGAGGGAGGCCCATTAAGGGGTAATGTGAAGAAGTTCTTTTTCACAGAAAGGTGGTGGATGCATGGAACCGCCTACCTCAGGAAGTGGTGGCTATGAATACAGTGCAGGACTTCAAATATACATGGGATAGGCATAAGGGAGCAATATAGATGAGTATGAATAGATAGGCCATTGACAGAGCAAAGGTTGATGGCACATTCATAAGGTAGAAAAAGAAATGGGCAGATTGGATGGGCCTTGCGGTCCTTATCTGCCGTTATCTTCTATGTTTCTATGTCTAACCCCCTTGTTCCCAGAGGTTACTAGAATCCCACTTAGAATCAGTGGCAGGCAGGGACAGGCAGCTTATGAAATGCCAGTTAAATTGATTTCAGTGTCACACTCTGTTTTTCAGTCTCAGCTGAGCTGGAGTGATGATGTCACTTTATTTTTTTTTTTAATTTTAGTTGTTTAACCAGGTGAGACACAATAAGCTGAAAGCTTTTTTACAGGTGCAACCTGGGAGCACAGGGAAGTTAAGTGACTTGCTCAGGGTCACACAGTATGCAAGTGGAAGCTGTGGGATTCAAACCCAGGTCTGGTCTGCTGGATGTCACCAAATTTGCAGCTCAGAGCCTTAAATCACTGAGCTATACTGCCTCCCCTGTCACAGCAGCATATGCCACACTGGAATGCTAGAAGAGGGAGACAGCTATAGAATGTTGCGTTAGAGTTCAGTAGTCTGCAGAGTGGAGTTCCAGGAGGAGGCTGCAGCCTAGGCAGCTCCTCAGTTTTTAGCTCTGACAGAGAGCTACCACTGTGGTTTGGGTAGCTTGTTCTCATCCTAGAAGAAGAACACAGAAGACAAAGAGTGAAGTGGTGGAAACCATTCCAAGTGGGTTTTCCTTGGCCCCATCTCCGGAGGGATGGGGTGGATTCCAGGATTCCGGGGCAATCCCCTGAACCAGTTTGGGATTGTGTTGAAGCTGCCTGAGACTGAACTGCTCTGTGACTTTTGTATGGAAAAGCCCTGGGGCACCTGAATTCCCTGTGGTGAGTTTTCTCTGGCAAAAGGATTCTGTCAGCTAGACTGTTTTCTATTTAAAAGTGTCTGCCTACTATGGAGTCTAGAGAGAGAGAGAGAGAGACTGTCCAAGTACAGAACTTTTAGTCGTGTCTGTTTTAAAAGTGTCTGCTAAAGTTGGGGTCTAGCGAAGAGACATTGCCAGTTAAAGAACTTTTAACTGCTTCACACATCAGAGGTGTGTAATGTAGTATGTGAAATACATTTCAAGATAGCACCTACATGTTTTCTGTGAGGGTGTTATTAACCAGATGAATTGCAGAGTATAAATTTGGAAGCAAAAGGTGGGAGGCCCCCATCTGGAGCAACCAGTTTACCTCACCGGGTTCAGCTTGTGCACCTGCGTTTTCATTCAGTTCATTTGGCCATTGCCTGAAGAAAATAGTTTACACAGATGTGGGTTGGATTCTCTGTTGGCCCGTATGTGCTCACTGGTGGTCGAGGGTGCCACCAGTAATTCCTCATGAAATATGGGAAAGTCTCCTAGTACTGGCCGTGGGTGCCTAGTAAAAGGAAGTGTACCAGTTCTGACCATGTGTGCCGATCTCCATTCAGAACCTGAGGGTTCGCTGTGTGTGTTCTCTGTACCTCAGTAATCTGCATTACCAGAAGGAGTAGTCCTGTGGGGGTCCATCTTCGCTTTGTGATTATTCTCTGAGTATGGGAATAAAAGCCACGTTCTAGAATCCCAACCTGGTTTGGACAGTACCGTTATTGCTTCCACTGTGTCTAGATTTACTTGGGTGCCCCTGACCAGAAGTACAAACCTAGCATAACTGTGAGCAAATGTTTTCTCCCAGGGACCCAGGGTGATGGCCACGGTAAATGGTCCCACCAGGTGTAAGCCAGGTAGCTGCCACACTTGGCTTGCCTGTCTGTGTATGGCAGGCTTAGATGTACTAGTAAATTGTTTTTAGTGACAATCCCCATCTCTCTCTCTTGTGTGAGAGGAGCAGCCCTGCTAGTTAGACAAGGGGGGCTGGTGGGGGTGGGTTACATATTTTATTTTTTATTTATTTAGTTTTTGTTGACCGGGTAAGTGCACTAGACAAATCCTGCCTATTTTCAGGCAGGACCCGGGGGAGGGGGATACAGATGAATGTCAACTGATCTTGAACCAGATTAAGCTGTTGGTGGTATTTTGAGTGAATGAGGGAAATTTAGCCAGGACACTGGGGAAATTCCCCTACTCTTTTCAATAAGTGCCATGGGATCTTTAACATCCACCTGAACTACCACCAATTCAGGCAGATAGGACCTCGATTTAACTTCTCATCCGAAAGACGGCACCTCAGAAGTGCAGCACCCCTCTCATGCTGCACTACAGTGTCAGTACTGGGATATTAAGCCATGTGCCAGATGTGGGAACTGAACCCACAGCCCTCTGATCTCCCGGACTATGAATCAATGTTGGCAAATTCATAGTGAATCTTAATGCCCTGTGATAAAGTACATCAAGTTTGTTTAGGCAGTTAGCAGTACAGTGATTATAGATCATGTCCACATAGTCTATGATTGGTACAAATGTTGCTTGTACAAGGCATGTTCTGACATTCATGAGGAAACTACCGTATTTCACCGTTTAGAAGCCTCAGCTTCTATTACATTATTTTTTTTTAACGTGCAGCTTTAATTTGAGGGAGGCTTATATTAGCAAGTGTGCGGTACGCCAATTCATATTGTGCTGATATTTTGTTTCATTCGACACTGCTCCGTATGTCAAACCTGAATGTTTGAGGTCTGTAGACTCATCTCAGGAAAGGCACGCTAGAAATTCTACTAACCTCTGTCCTTTTTTTCTTTCTAGGTCCAGGTTGTAGTAGCGTGACAGCACAGAAATCGGACTTTACAAACCTTAGCTAGGATCCAGACAAAGACAGCAGTGCGGAAGTAGACGCAGAGCCAGATAGTGATGAGGAACTGGATTTGACCATGCTCCTTTGATTACTGTCCTAGTTTCTTTGTACTTGCAAATAAAAAATTAAAAGATACCAGTAGTTGAAAAGGACTGTGTCTGCTTAGTTACTGCGGTCTTAGAAGCACTATACAATGTGGTAGCAACCACACACCATGTGGTAAAAACCCGAAACCTCTAACTTCCAACTTTATTTCAAGTGCCCCAGAGTAAAAAGTAACACTCACAAAGCACAACACTCTGTTTAGGCTGATTAACAATGACACCAAGCTTTCAGTGTTCAAGTCCATTAGTGCTGCAGTTGTTATAGATTACCGGTACTGGTTTTGCGATGCTTTCTCAAAAATGCTCTACCTCGCTATTGGGCTACTATTTGAGGGCGGCTTCTATTAACAATACTGAAATGACCTGCAGCTACTATTTGAGGGCGGCTACTAAACAGGGGCGGCTTTAAAACAGTGAAATACGGTATGTGGATTTCTGTAGTAAAATCCAAACCTGATTTGTAGCATTTTGCAAACTGCATTGATGTGACCTGCAAAGGATAACTTGCTGTCGATCCATACTTCTAAGTACTTGTATTTTGTCTTTATTTCAGGGTGTTCTCTTAGCAATGGGGGAGGGGGTATGTTTTGTTCTAGGATTAGTAAACCACACTGCCTTGGTTTTGTTGGCATTAAGTAATAGTTTAGATCAAAAGAGGTTCTTTCGCAGTGTGTCAAATGCTGCCTGTAAATCTGAGTGCGCTGAAGACACATAAGGTACTGAGGTATAAAGTACTATATTATCAGCGTAGAAATGCAGCTTCACATTTGTAACATGAACTCAAGTTGCTGGTGTATATCGAGAAGAAGCATGGTCCTAGGGCTGAGCCTTGGGGAACTCCTTTGAATAGTAGTGTGCTTGTTGATGGAAGGCCCTCTGCCCTGATTTGTTGAAATCATCTGGATAAGGAAATACAGACCCATAGCAAGACTGGCATGGATACTCTTATTTCTTGCAATCCGTCCAACCGAACAGAGTGATCAACTGTGTCAAATGCCTTGTTTAGATCAAGAAAAATGGCACTCACGGCTTGTTTTCAGTCTATGGCAAACATCAAGTCATCTGTGACCTTGGCTAAGGTGGTTGTGGTGTTGTGCTTAGGTCCAAGTCCAGATTAGTAAGGTGATAGCATGTTTGTATGTTCAAGGCAGTCCCTTATTTAGCTGTTTGCTATTTTTTACAATATCTTGGCAAGTACAGATAATATTGAGGTTGGTCTGTAGTTGTTTAGTAAACTTGTATCACCAGATTTGTGAAGGAGGATGAAGTGAGCCACTTTCCAACTTAATGGTAGTTCACTGTTGTATAAAGACAGATTAAGGCGGCAAGCTAATGGGGCTGTGAGTTGTCTGAAGTCAGTTTTGAGGAAGGTTGGCTCAAGGCCATCTGCTTCTGCATTTTTTTTTTTCTCTTTTTAATCAAGCCATAACAGAAGTTCCTCACCTTGCTTGAAAGTGACCAGCTGGAATGTGAAGATATCAGGAGAGTTCTTGAGTCGAGGGGGCAAAACAGGGTAAGTTTCAGCTTTAGAGTTGTCAAAGGCCGAGCCAGTTGATGCCAAATAGCTGTCCAGTTCCTCTAGTATGACCTGTTTGTCTGTTATTTCTTTGTCACTGACAGTGATTTTTTTGGTGGGAGAGAGGGGGGATGTGACACCCTCCAGTGATTTGACTAAGTTCCAGAACTTGTAACCATTGTTTTTGGTATTATCCAGAGTTGTAGCAGAATTTTGTTTTCACATCCCTGATCAGTTTTGTGCAGACATTCCTTCTTCTGAAGACAGTCCAGTCCTCCTCAGTTTTGGTATGTGTAGCCATAGCCCAGCACCTCTCTCTATCCCTCGAATGACATTAAGCTCTTTATTGAACCATCAGAAGGATACTCTTTTAACCCTCCATTATAGTAGTGGTGCCTGTTTATTTACCACATTCATGATACTGCTTTTGAATATTTCAGACCCATCATGGACTGTTGGTGCAAGATAACATTTTACCAAGGTCTTTCATTAATTCTGAAATGCTGAATCTGTTAAAACACCATTATATATATATGTGTATATTATATATTTATTAGAGGCGCAGTCTTCCTTCTATAGTTAATGTTGAGTGTGCAGTTCAATGTTAAACCCCAAATTTTGGCTCTTAGTAACTCTGCAACCATTCAACGGATATGCATGAAATTTGGTATGCATTATCACATGCTGTAGTTCTCTTGACTTGACAAGTTTTGTTTCGATTGGATATGCAGCTTTTGTGCAGCGCATCTGGAACAAAGTGTGTTTTTCACTTTTTTGGCCAATTGTTCCTGAATATTCCTCATTGTACTGCACCCACACTGTTTTGAATATTAGCCTGCAATTTTCAGGGTAGAAAGAGCCTACCCTAAGGAACAGGTCAGTGTTAGTTTGGTGAAGAAAATATTATTCTGATCCAAAGTTATTCAATTTTGAAAATTCAGGTTCTGAGCATGCTCAATTCAGTCTTTTGGTTAGATGCACAACTGTAAACAAGGATTCTGGCTCACGAACAGGGACTTTGATAGCCCACAAATGGGGATTCATTAAATCCTTGTTTGTAAGAAAACAAAATCCCTGTTCGTGAGCCACCATCTTGCTTCCACTTTTAGCCCAAAACAAAATGTTACTTACCCCACAGATGAATTTTGTGAAAACAAATGCATGGGTTTTGTTCAGGGTGATGCCCTCGACAGAACCATGTGTTTGGTTTCCATCAGATAATTAAAAAATTGCAGTATTTATTTGAAAATCCCCATTCACTTGCTTCTGTTTGCCATTCGTGAGCCGATCCCTGTTTGTGAGCTGTCAGACTTTCAGTTTGTGAGACAAGGACCAGATGGCAATATCTCATGAATGGGGATCAGCTCACAAACAAGGATTTTGACACCTCATGAACGAGGATCATAAAAAAAAAAAAAAAATCCCTGTTTGTGAGCTGAGGACCAGATGACCCTATCTCGTGAACTGGGAATCCCTGTTCGTGAGCTGTCAACATCCCTGTTCATGAGCTGATCCCCATTCATGCACAAGCAAAATCTCCATTCGTGAAATAAAGAGAAGAAGTCCCTGGCTCACGAACGGGGATTTTGTCACCTCATGAACAGGGATTCGGCTGACAAACTGGGATTTAGACAGCTCACGAACAAGGATTTGTAAAATTTTGCCAGTTCACTGCTAAGATACGGTAAGGGCTTTTGGATTTATATTTGCAGGTGCAAAGGGGTTGTCTCACAGATGTGACGTATACTGGTTTGGTGAAAAAAAATTGCATTGGTTACATACTTATGACATTACAAAGTTGATACATTTTCCACAGGATAACAGTGTGATGTCCATGATGCCTTTCGGCGCTGTTTCTTGAAAACGAAGCAAGATACAGATTTTTTGCTACCCAGAGTGTAGATCACCTTTAGGTGATCTAACCTGTAGAAACAAGTTTGGAAATCATAGATTGCACCAGCAGTGGAATTGTTTTCCCTACTTACTATGGTTATGAAGATATTGGCAAATTAGTGTTACAAGGGTTCCAAATGGTGCCTTTTCAGTGCATTTCAGTGCCTGTATCTCAGAAATGATGCAAGATATAGATTCAGTCAATTACAGTCATGTGCAGTATTCGTGGTCATGATTACACCACCACTTGAATTTTGTTTCTAGTGGCTATGGTTCCTAAGATATTGGCAAATTAGTGTTACAAGGGTTCCTTGCCCTATTGCAACCGACGTGGAGCCTTTGCAAAAGAGTCTTTGACTCAAAGGTTTGTAATTCCGAATTTACAGTAAATAAAAAAAAATATATATTGGGCTGCTGTATGGCCCAGAGGTCCCATGCTGCCACAGATGCATGTCGTTATGCACAATTGGGCAGCTTGGTTGGAGTGCGGGGCCCACCAACATATGCTATTTACTACTTATATTACACTTTTTCAAAAAGTAAGGAAATTCGTTACAAAAAACTTTGTTTAATCCATCAGTTAGGGTTAAAGCATCAAAAGTGGGGAAATCAGATGTCAGGGTTGAGCCTCTAACCCCTCCCACCCATCCTCCACAGACTGACAGATGCCAGGGTGTGTCATGGGGTCGTGAGGCCTTTCACCCCATTCTCCTTTTCTATAGCATGTCAACCTGTTTACACATGGAAAGAGGTGAGAGTTGGATCTCACAACCCCATGGCACACCCCAGCATCTGTCGGTCCATGGGGGATGGGGGGCAGGTTAGTGGCTCAACCCTAATGTCTCATTTCCCCACTTTTGTCACTTTAACCCTAACTGATGCATTAAACTAAGTTTTTTGCAATATATATCTATATAGCCTGTGATGGATATGTCTTTCAGCCTATGACACAAGCAACAATATTGAGAGCACTCATGTCATTATGGAACACAACTGAGACGTTATTTACTGAGTCCTGTTTGTGAGTACTAAAATTCAGTAAAAATGCATTCACTGGGTTTTTGGGTTGGGTCTTGTGGGTTCTTTGATTACCAGAGTGAGTCCTGAGTTGTCACAAAGAGTCTTCAGGCTGTCGGATTTTGATGGGAGCCAGTCAAAGTTCAAATCTCCCAATATCAAGGTTTCATATGGGTGGCTACTGACTAGGTATGATAAGTGTGACAGCAAATTTGGGAGGTCTGTAACATCCTATTAGATATAAGGATCATGTTTTGATATTGGTAGTTTAATTTCCATGATTTCAAATTCATTAGGTACTGTTTGGGAGCTGGTAGTGGAAGCCACATATTTATCTTTAATATAGCAAGCCAGTCCACCCCTTCTCATTTTTTTCTTTAGACAAAATAGGTTATAGATGGATATGATTACTTCAGTAGATGGTACTGAGGAGTTTAGCCAGGGTTCAGCCACCATCAGGATGTCAGGTCTGGTGTGTGAAGCCCATACTTTCCCATCATCTGTTTTACTTGGTAGACTATGAGCATTCATTACAATGAACTTGAGGCCTCTGACGGTTGCATATTCTGTGGGTGACGGTCCAGGACTGACTTCAACATTGACTGAACAAATTAGTAGGAGAAGTTTGATCTGCCTACATATATGCATTTTGCTTTTTCCTATAAGATATTGCAGATGACGCAGTCTGCTTTCTGAGGTGCTAAGTTTAGTACAGGTATAAAACTTTAGCATTCCAGATGTTGCTCATAATATGCCGAGTGATCCTAGGCATAGCGGTTGAGGTATATTTGGTTTAGTTAACCACACTTTGGGTTTAGTAAAGCAGTAAGTGGCAGAAGAAACTCTGGGATTCACACAGGAAGGAGTATTAAATGAACATTTGGTACTGCTTAACCACACTTTTGGTTCTGTTAGCAGCATGCGGTAGATGAAACTCGGGGGTTCACACAGAGAGGAGTATTAAATGACCACTTGGTACTGCTATGTGTATTGGTTAACCATACTTTGGATTAAGTTATCAGCATGTGGTGGATGAAACTCCGGGGTTCACATAGGGAGGAGCATTAAATGAACATTTGGTACTGCTATCTGCTTTGGTTAACCACACTTTGGGTTCAGTAGAGCAGCATGTAGCAGATGAAACTCCAGGGTTCACATAGGGAGGAGTATTTAATGACAATTTGGTACTGCTATGTGTATTGGTTAACCACACTGGGTTCAGTATAGCAGAATGTGGCAGATGAAACTCCAGGGTTCACGTAGGAAGAAGTATTAAATGAACATTTGGTACTGCTATCTGTACTAGCTAACCACTCTTTGGGTTCACTTAGCAGCATGTGGCAGATGAAATTCCAGGGTTCAGAGAGGGAGGAGTATTAAATGAACATTTGGTACTGCTGTGTTGTATTGGTTAACCACTCTTTGGGTTCAGTTAGCAGCGTGTGGTGGATGAAACTCCAGGGTTCACATAGGGAAGAGTGCTAAATGAACATTTGGTACTGCTATGTTGTATTGGTTAACAACACTGGGTTCAGCTAGCAGCATGTGGCAGATGAAACTCTGGGGTTCACATAGGGAGGAGTGTTAAATGAACATTTGGTACTGCTATGTGTTTTGGTTAACCACACTTTGGGTTCAATATAGCAGATCCCATCCCCCTCCTCACCTATCCCATGAGGAGAAAAAGCTATATGGAAAAACTAAACAAAACTGATCTAAACTCACTCTAGAGCAGCAGATCCTATCACCCCCTCCTGATATGTCCCATGAGGAAAAAAAGCTATATGGAACAACAAAACTGACCTAAACTCACTCCATATCAGCAGATCCTGTCCTCTTTCTTCACCTGTCTCATAAGGAGAAAAAGCTACATGGGAAAAACACTGATCTAAACTCACTCCAGACTAGCAGATCATATCCCTGATCTGCACCCATTCTATGAGGAGAAAAAGCTATATGGAAAAAAACAAAACTGATCTAAACTTACTTCAGATCAGCAGATTCTACTAACGCCCATATCACCTGTCAAATGAGAAGAAAAAGCTATACGGAAAAACTAAACAAAACTGATATAAACTCACTCTGACCAGCAGATCCCATCCCCCTCCTCATCCATCCCATGAGGAGAAAAGGTATATGGAAAAAAAATAAACAAAACTGATCTAAACTCACTCCATACCAGCAGATCACATCCCCACTCCTCACCCATCCCATGAGAAGAAAAAGCTAAATGGAAAAAAAAAAACTGTTCTAAACTCTCTCCAGACCAGCAGATTGCATCCCCCTCCTCACAAACTTGGTACTTCTGGATCAAGAAGATAAAGGTGGGGAAATCCCTGACTGAATCAAGGACACCTCGTCAGAGAAAAAAAACACAAGGAAACTTGTCATACTAAGTGGATGAATTAGCTCTTACTTGTTGCAGAAAGATCAGATTTAAAAGTCTGTCCAGCACTTGGAAGAGCTGAGCTGGTCAGTTTCTCCCTGCTGTGATCTCCCAGGACAGCAATACTGCCTTCTTATGGGAGACTGCCCCTTGATACTCACCATAGTGAATCCTCAGAGCCACATGTCCTATTAGACCTGGATCTACTCCAACAGTATTCCAACTTCTGAACCCTTAAGCTCCCTGAGCTCTCCATCAAACCATGGGGATCTCATGCACCGAGTCAGGGGTCATATACAAACCGCTGCAGTTGCATCACAGGCCAAGAGAATGGCCCAATTATGGGCCATCACTTCCTCCTCCAAAGCAACAGCACAAGCAGCCAACAAGCTCGAGATACACAACCACCTGGAGTCTTCCTGGGGACAACCCCTTTAAAGGGCGATTCTGAACCATCTCCATATGGGATGGACTTTAGTGAGGAGGTCTCAAGGGAGAAATTCACCATGCAATGATCCGACTAACTAACCAGATCAACCCTGAGGTTATTAACCTCAAGCCCTTTAAGAACACAAAGTCCAAGGCATGACTGTGTTGATCAGTCACAGAGGTAGCCATCTGTTCAAAGCCCAGAGACTCTATTATACGCAGGAAATCCTGACCAAACTGCAAGAGTTCATTGTCAATCCAGGCATTGAAGTTGCCCAGAATTAACCATCTGGTCTACTCCAACACCATCTCTGTGAGGAAACCCATGATTTCCTACAAGAAAACACTCTTACCAGAGAAGGATCCTGCACTCTCCACCTGGACCCACAGCACAGCCTCATATTCAAACAATGAAGTAGTTCCAACTGGGTGCATGGTAAAATTCAGCTCAGGTCTAAAACAGATAGCCACTCCCCCCTCCCAACCCCTCCATGGGCAGTGTACCACATGAAAAACGGATAGAACAGCTGCCTACAAAAACAGGACCAACATCATATAATTCCCTGCACTGCCACACGGAAGTCCTGGGAATGCAAATGGACTCAGGTCTCCCACCCTGTCTCTATACCAATCCTGCATACATAACCCCCTGCACTGCCACCTGGGAGTCCCTGTTCTGAGAACAGGCAGGTTTCCCACTCTGGGATCACCAGGACTTCTCAGCATCTGTCCTACATATAACATTCACTGGTCATCTACTTACTGTCAATGGTTCTTTCTTTACGTGGCTGCTTTGGTATGGTCTCATTCCCATTCCTTGACTCCAATACTGAGGGTTCATATTTTACAGTAAATGAACCTAGGACTGGAAATTCTGCTTCTGAAATGAAAGGTTAATTAGAAGTAAGGGCACAACCACTGGCAGTAGCCTACTGATACAGATATAACCCCCTACACTGCAGCCAGGGAGATCAGAGCCTGAGAACAGACTCAGGTTTCCCACCCAGGCATTTTATGAGTTATACAACTATAACACCCCAGTACTGCCACCAAAGAGTACTGGGTTTGAGAAAAGTTGAAATTATAGCAATGATACACATATCTGCACTGCAACTGGGATGATCACAGTCTGAAAAGGGATTCAGGTTTCACACTCTGAAATTATACCGGTGATACAGACATAACCCCCTGCACTGTTACCCAGGTATTATATGGGTGATTCACATACATCCCCCAGTACTGCCACCTAGGAGTCCTAGGTTTGAGAACAGTTGCAGGTTTCCCACCTTGCAGTTATACCAATGATACACATATAGCCTCTGCATTGCAACTGGGACGATCAGAGTCTGAAACGGGATTCAGGTTTCACACTCTGCAATTGTACAAGTGATAAAGACATAACCCCCTGCGCTGCCACATGGGCGTTCTGGGTTTGAGAATGAACTCATGTTCCCCACCCTGGTATTATATCAATGATACAGACATAACCCCCTGCACTGCTACATGGGTGTCCTGGGTTTGAGAATGAACTCTTGTTCCCCACCCTTGTGTTATACCAATGATATAGACATAACTCCTTGCAGTGTCACCTGGGACTCGTGGGTTTGAGAACGGCCTCGGGGTTCCCACCCTGGTATTATACCAATGATACAGACATAACTACTTGCACTGCCACATGGGCGTCCTGGGTTTGAGAATGGAATAATCTTTCACACCCTTGTATTATACCAATGATACAGACATAACTAGGGCTTTAAGTGCAGCTCTACAAAAGAATCCAACACCTCAAATTTCAGGTGATCAATTCTTTTGGTCAGTGGCAAACGTTTAGAACAGATAGGCAGACGTTTGGTTTGACTGGTTCGCCATGGTCTGAATGGGGCAGACCTGGTGAATCAGTTGAACCAAGGGCTGCAGTTCAAAGCCAGCACCATATACAGTACGTACAGCTTCTTCTCAGTTCATGCTGCTTGCAGCACGAGTGAGGGACTGTCACAGGTGCTGTTCATCCTCCAAGGAGTAGAGTAGCACCTCACCTAAGTACTTTGTTCAGGTTGAGTCTTCAGGTGTTATTTTTCTTAGTTTTTTTATTATTTTGAAAGACCTTCAACAACTGTCATGTCACTGAGCTGGCTGTCGCCATTTCAAGCACACCAGGTAGCTTCCAGCATGCGGGGCATGCTAATGAGGGTTACCCACTAATGGCAGAGTTGGAATTCCTCATTAGCATGCACCCTGTGCTGCAAGCTGCCAGGTGCGCACAAGATGGTGGCAGGCAGCTTGATGACATGACGGTTACTGCGTGTCTTTCAAAATAACAAACTAAGCCTTCACATGCATGCCATGATCTGAGATGTCTACCAGAATGGGTTACCTACTACAATGCCTCAGCCTGAGGAGTCTGCGGGAGGGATCTGCCCACTTGATGGTAAACAAGTGGCTTTATACCCCAAGCTGAGTGCTCCATCACTGGATTTGTTGAAGTCTCACATGCTGAACAGAGTCATGCATTGACACCAATATGCCTACAGATGCAGAGTGGCCTAATTGACTTATGGTCCACAGACCAAGAAAGATAACATTTGAAGTTACTAAAAATGAAACAGGTACTTCTACAGAAAAATGTAACTTTAATGCCAAAAGCCTTATTCAGAGTTTCTGTAGCAACTACTGCCATTTTATGATTAACCTGAGTTTCCCTTCTGTCCAAATGACAACAGTGTCTGATGAACCAAGGTGAAGAAATCCATAATGTGGTGAACTTTAAATGGTTCACTGCCAAAGTTCATGCAGTCAAACTTGGGGGCAAAACTTTGGGGTAAATCCTAGACATAACTCCCTGCACTGCCACTTTAGAGATGTGATTCTGAAATCAGGCTCAGGATTCCCACTCCAAGATCATCAAGGCTTCTCAGCATCTATACTATGTGTAACATTTACCAGGCCACTACTTACTGCTGATAGCAATTTCTTCAGGAGACTGCTGGCATATAGTCTCATTTCTGTCCCCCGACTCCAACATTGAGGGCTCTTCATCTTTTACAATTAATGTCATGTAGTTTTCTTGGACTGGACATTCTTCTACTGTTGAAATAAGGAAGGTAAATTAGAGAAAAAGGCACAACCTCTGGGATTAGTCCTATGATACAGACAACCCGCTGCACTGCAACCGGGGAGATCAGAGTCCAAGAATAGACTCTTGTTTTCCACAGTGATACCAATGATACAAACATAACTCCCAGAACTGCTACCTGGGAGTCCCGGGTTTGAGAATGCACCCAGGTTGCCCAACCTTCTATTATACCAATGATACACACATAACTCCTTGCACGGACACCAGGGACTCCCAGGATGAAGAAAAGACTCAAGTTTCCCACCCTGGTATTATATCAATGATACAGACAAAACCCCCTGCACAGTCACCTAGGACTGCCTTTGCCTGAGAAAAGAATTAGGTTTCCCACCCTGGTATTACATCAGTGATGTACACACACACACACACACACACACACACACACACACACACACACACACACACAGACCCCTGCACTACAACCTAGGAGTCTTGTGTTTGAGAAGAGACACAGACTTCCCACCATGCTCTTATATCAGTAATACAGATATGACCGTCCCCATTGTTACCTAGGAATCCTGGGTTTGAGAATGGACTCAGGTTTTGTACCCTGCAACCAAACCAGTAGTGCAGCAGTATTTCTGTTGTATTAGATATAGTGGAAAATACTTAGAAACATTTAGAAAACTATACATTTGAAGCACTAAATGTTAAGTAGTGTAGTTTCAGGTGTCGGTAAATTTTGTAATGTAGTACTTACTTAGGTAAACACTCAACTAACTAATGAGAAGAATGGGAAACATTAGGAGGAAGCTGTTGATTCATATCATTGGCCTTTATTAGTATTATACTAGGGAGCCCGGCTAAACAGCAGACTGTGTGTTCATGCTATAGAGCCCAGCTAGGTAACACAAAGTATATGGCCAACATATTTGACTCCTGGAGTAGCACACTGTTTGCCCGTGCATACTTCTGGACACGCGCTATCAATGATGGATTTAAAATACTTTCTCCCAAACAAGGAGCTAAGTGTGCTCTGTAGCTTATTCCAGGCAGCTGACACGATACTGCTACTTGCAGGTTTCCTGAAGTGCATAGAATGCAGGGGCGATTCTAGAAGAAGGATATTGCTCTTCCTTAGCACATAAGAGTAGGAATTCCTTTTGCAGAGCTCTAGAATGTATCCTGGTAATTTGTTGGATAGTATCTGGTAAGTCCATATACACATATGTATATATACACATATGTATATATATATATATATATATATACACACACACACACACACACACACACACACACACATAGAGAGAGATTACAGAATCCCCTTTTGGCTAGTGAGGTCTACGCAACACTTACACATAGGTCGCAGTGAAGAATTAATGCTGGCAAATTCATACTGAATCTTAGTGCTCTGTGATAAAGTATATTAAGTTTGTTTAGGCAGTTAGCAGTTCGGCGAATATAGATAATGTCCACATAGTCTATGATTGGTACACATGTTGCTTGTACAAGGCATGTTCTGACATTCATGAGGGAACTGTGCCGATTTCTGTAGTAAAATCCAAGTCTGATTTGTAGCATTTTGCAAACTGCATCAATGTGATCCTCAAAGGATAACTTGCTGTCGATCTATACTCCTAATTATTTGTATTCTGTCACTATTTCAAGGTGTTCTCTTAGTAATGGGGTGGGGTATGTTTTGTTCTAGGATTAGTAAACCACACTGCCTTGGTTTTGTTGGCATTAAGTAATAGTTTAGATCAAAAGAGGTTCTTTCGTAGTATGTTGAATGCTGCCTGTAAATCTGAGTGCGTCGAAGGTGTAGAAGGTCCCGGGGTATAAAGAACCGTGTTATCAGCGTAGAAATGCAGCATTGCATTTGTAACATTGTAACTCAAGTTGCTGTCATACATTGTGAAGAAGCATGGTCCTAGGACTGAGCCTTGGGGAACTCCTCTGGATAGCAGTGTGCTTGTTGATGGAAAACCCTCTGTCTTGAATTGTTGAAATCATCTGGACAGGTAATTATAGACTTGCAGCAAGATTGGCGTGGAAAATCTTATTTCTTGCAATCCGTCCAACAAAACAGTGTGATCAACTGTGTCAAATGCCTTGTTTAGATCAAGAAAAATGGCACCCATGGCTTGTTTTCAGTCTACTGCTTACAGCCAATCATTCGTGACCTTGGCTAAGGTGGCTGTGATGTTGTACTTAGGTCTAAACCCAGATTAGTAAGGTGATAGTATGTTTGTATATTCAAGGCAGTTCCTTATTTAGCTGTTTGCTCTTTTTTACAATATCTTAGCAAGTACATATAATATTGAGGTTGGTCCGTAGTTGTTTAGTAAACTTGTATCACCAGATTTGTGAAGGAGGATGGAGTGAGCCACTTTCTAACTTGATAGCAGTTCACTGTTGTATAAAGATAGATTGAAGCGGTGAGCTAATGGGGTCGTGAGTTGTCTGAAGCCAGTTTTGAGGAAGGCTGACTCAAGACCATCTGCTCCTGCACTTCTTTTTTTTTTTTTTTAAATCAAGCCATAGTAGAAGTTCCTTAGCTTTCTTGAAAGCGACCAGCTGGAATGTGAAGGTATCAGGAGAGTTCTTGAGTTGAGGGGGCAAAACAGGGTAAGTTTCAGCTTTAGAGTCGTCAATGGCCGAGCCAGATGATGCAAAATGGCTGTCCAGTTCCTCTAGTATGACCTGTTTGTCTGTTATTTCTTTGTCATTGACAGTGATTTTTTTGGTGGGAGAGAGGGGGGTGTGACACCCTCCAGTGATTTGACTAAGTTCTGGAACTTGTAGCCATTGTTTTTGGTATTATCCAGAGTTGCAGCAGAATTTTGTTTTCACATCCCTGATCAGTTTTGTGCAGACATTCCTTCTTCTGAAGACAGTCCAGTCCTCCTCAGTTTTGGTATGTATAGCCACAGCCCAGCACCTCTCTCTATCCCTCGAATGACATTAAGCTCTTTATTGAACCATCAAAAGGATACTCTTTTAACCCTCCGTTATAGTAGTGGTGCCTGTTTATTTACCACATTCATGATACTGCCTTTGAATATTTCAGACCCATCATGGACTGTTGGTGCAAGATAACATTTTTGCCAAGGTCTTTCATTAATTCTGAAATGCTGAATCTCTTAAAACACCATTATATATATGTGTATATTATATATTTATTAGAGGCACGGTCTTCCTTCTATAGTTAGGGTTGAGTGTGCAGTTCAATGTTAAACCCCAAATTTTGCATCTTAATAACATTGCAACTGTTCAACAGATACGCATGAAATCTGGCATGCATTATCATATGCTGAAGATCTCTTGACTTGACAAGTTTTGTTTCGATCGGAAATGCAGTTTTTGCGCAGCGCATCTGGAACAAAGTGTGTTTTTTGCTTTTTTTGGCCACTTTTTCCTGAATATTCCTCATCGTACTGCACCCACACTGTTCTGAATATTAGCCTGCAATTTTCAGGGTAGAAAGAGCTAGTCCAGTGTTAGTTTGGTGAAAAGAATATTATTCTGATCCAAAGTTATTCAATTTTGAAAATTCAGGTTCTGAGCATGCCCACTTCAGTCTTTTGGTTAGATGTACAGCTGTAAATAAGGATTTCAGCTCACGAACGGAGACTTTGACAGCTCACAAATAGGGATTCATTAAATCCCCATTCATGTAAAAAAAAAAATCCCTGTTCGTGAGCTGCCATCTTCTTTTCACTTTTAGCCCAAAACAAAATGTTGCTACTTGCCCCACAGATACATTTTCTGAAAACAAATGCATGGGTTATGTTCAGGGTGATGTCCTCAACAAAACTATGTGTTTGGGTTCCATCAGATAATTAAAAAACGGCAGTTTTGTATTTGAAAATCCCTGTTCATGACTCTCTTCTGATCCCTGTTCGTGAGGTGTCTAAATCCCTGTTCATGAGCTGAACTCCATTCGTGAGCTGTCAGAATCCCAGTTTGTGAGATAAGAACCAGATGGCCATATCTCACGAATGGGGATCAGCTCACAAATGGAGATTTTGACACCTCATGAGCGAAGGATAAAAAAAAAAATTCCTCATTTGTGAGCCGATTCCCCGTTCATGAGATGAGGACCAGATGGCCCTATCTCATGAACTGGGAATCCCTGTTCGTGAACTGTCAAAATCCCAGTTTGTGAGCTGATCCCCATTCACGAACTAGCAAAATGCCCATTCGTGAGAAGAAGACAAGAAGTTCCTATCTCACAAACGGGGATCGGCTCATGAATGGGGATTTAGACAGCTCACGAACAAGGATTTGTAAAACTTTGCCAGTTCACTGCTAAGATACGGTAAGGACTTTTGGATTGAAATTTGCAGGGTGCAAAGAGAGTGTCTCAGAGATGTGATGTATGCTGGTTTGGTGTAAAAAAATTGCATTGGTTACATACTTATGACAATACAAAGTTGAGACATTTCCCACAGGATAACAGTGCGATTCTCATGACAGCTTTTGGCGCCGTTTCTTGAAAACGAAGTGAAATACGGATTTTTCTCTAGCCACAGCTTAGATCACCTTTAGGTGATTTAACCTGTAGAAACAAGTTTGGAATTTATAGATTACACCAGCAGTGGAAACGTTTTCCTACTTACTATGGTTACAGAGCTATTGGCAAATAAGTGTCACAAGGGTACCAAATTGTGCCTTTTCAGTGCCCGTATCTCAAAAATAATCCAAGATATAGATTTAGTCAATTATAGTCATGTGCGGTACTCGCTGTCATGATTACGACACTTGAATTTTGTTTCTAGTGGCTACGGTTCCCGAGATATTCGCAAATTAGTGTTACAAGAGTTCCTTGCCCTATATGGCTGCTGTATGACTCTGTAGCTATGTGTAAGTGGGAGTGCAGGGCCCAGAGGTCCCATGCTGCCACAGATGCAGATCGTTATGCACAAATGGGCAGCTTGGTTGGAGTGCGGGGCCCACTAACATATGCTATTTACTAGTTATATTACACCTTTTCAAAAACTAAGGAAATTCATTACAAAAAACGTTGTTTAGTCCATCAGTTAGGGTTAAAGCATCATAAGTGGGGAAATGAGATGTTAGGGTTGAGCCTTTAACAGACTGACAGATGCTGGGGTGTTCGTGGGGCCGTGAGGCCTAACTTTCACCCCATTCTTCTTTTCTGTGCATGTCAACCTGTTTACACATGGAATGAGGAGAGAGTTGGGTCTCACAAATCCATGGCACATCCCAGCGTTTGTCGGTCTGTGGAAGATGGGGGGTGGTGGTGGGTCAGATAAGATGCTCAAACGTAACGTTTCATTTCCCCACCTTTGTCACTTTAACCCTAACTAATGCATTAAACTAAGTTTTTTGCAATATATATTAATATAATTTGAGATGGATATGTCTTTTAGCTTATAACACAAGCAACAATACTGTGAGCACTGATGTCATTGTGGAACACAATTGAGACAGTTATTTGACGAGTCCTGTTTGTGAGTACTAAAATCCACTAATAATGCATTTACTGGGTTTTCTGAGTTGGGTCTTGTGGGTTCTTTGATTACTTAAGTGAGTCCTGATTTGTCACAAAGAGTCTTCAGGCCATCAGATTTTGATGAGAGCCAGTCAAAGTCCAAATCTCCCAATATCGAGGTTTCTTTTGGGTGGCTACTGACTAGGTGTGACAAGTGTGTCAGCAGCTTTGGGAGGTCTGTAACATCCTATTAGATGTAAGGATCATGTTTTGATATTGGTAGTTTAATTTCCAGGATTTCAAATTCGTTAGGTACTCTTTGGGGGCTGGTAATGGAAGCTGCATATTTATCCTTAATATAGCAAGCCAATCCACCCCCTCTCATAGCTTTCTCTAAACAAAATAGGTTATAGGTGGGTATGGTTACTTCAGTAGATGGCACTGAAGTATTTGGGCAGGGTTCAGCCATCATCAGGATGTCAGGTCTGGTGTGTGAGGTCCATACCTTCACAGCATATATTTTACTTAGTAGACTACGAGCATTCATTAAAATGAGCTTGAGGTCTTTGATGATTGCGTATTCTGTGGGTGACAAAGATGAATCATCTGGTTCAGGACTTACTTCAACATTGCCTGAACAAATTAGTAGGAGCAGTTTGATCTGCCTACACATACGCATTTTGTTGTTTTCTATAAGATATTGCAGATGATGCATTCTGCTTTCTGAGTTGCTAAGTTTAGTACAGGTATAAAACTGGAGCATTCTAGATGTCGACCATAATATGCTGAGTGCCCCTAGGCATAGCAGTTGAGGTATATTTGGTTTAGTTAACCATTTAGTATAGCAGTATGTCAATCAATCAATCAATCAAAATCTGTATGTAACTAGGTAGACACCATTAAGCAAGCTCATTTTCAAATTGGACCTGGGACAACAATTAGGTGAATACAATTTAGGTGAGATCAACATTCAATTTCAAATCTGTGTACAACAATTAGGCATAGGCAGTACAAATGCAAGTAAAAGGTGCAGATAAATGTAAAACATTAACTTACAAATAGACAATTTGTGCAGCACAAAGTGCGGATCATGCAGGAAAACAGTAGGTACGGAGTAGGCTCAAGCAATAATATCCAGGTGACACCAAGAGGTGCGTAGGGTGAGATGAGTTCAAGGCAAGGGGGGAGGGAGGTAGGAGGAAAAATTGATAAAACAGACAAAATAGGGGTTGAATAGTCACGAGTAAAAGTATATGAGATGTAGATGTGGGCAGGGGAGTGAAGGAGGTAGGCATGGGATGGCAATGAGTGGAGTCAACAGCAGAAAGTGACCTAAAATCATGACAAGGCAGGGGCAGAGTCAGAGAATTAAACAGGAAGCTCTGAAGGGATAGGGGTACCTAGGGTCAGGAGGAGCAAACACAATATTCTTTAAAATGGAGTATATATAAGGATTTGAAAGCTGCCAGACCAATGGGGTAGTTGATTTTTAGGTTTTCTGAATCTTGTTCCACAAAAGGGGCCATACGTGACTAATAGATGCCCCGCCAAACCGAGATTTGGCCTTGGAAACCTTCAGCAAAATATAAGAGGCACTTCTCAAGGCATACTTACTTAATGGGCAGAATGGTAAGCAGTCCAAGATGTAATTAGACAGTTTATTTATGATGACTTTGTAGATCCAGATCGCAGCATTTCTCTGGCATCTAAAGCTAAGGGATGACCAACTTACCGCTGAGTACAGAAAGCAATGGTGGGTGGAATAGGGAAGGCCTGTTATAAACCTTAGAGCTCTATGGTACAGCGTATCAAGTTTGGAAAGAGCACCTGAGGGACCCTGGCTGTAGAGGAAGTTGCGTAGTCTAATACGGAGAGAAAGGTAGTTTGGACTAGCCTCAATTTTGCATCCCTGGTGAGGAGATGTTTTATCCTATAGAAAAGGCCAAGTTTCATTCTAAGCTTCTTTATCAGCTCTTCTATATGAACAATGAAGGAGAGTCTAGAGTCCAGCCAAACCCCCAAATATTTAAATTTTGATACATACTCCAACTGTTCACCCAGAATGGTAGTGACTGGGGGGTAACCCCATCACGGCCGGATTTGCTAAGTTAGGAAAGGGTGACAAGAACATAGCTTTCGTTTTCTTGGCATTTAGAAGCAGCTTCTGTTTTAGGATCTGAGTCTATAGCCGCTTGAAGTCATCCTGGAGTTCTGAGCATGCCATTTGAGGGGAAAATCCACTAGAGTAAAGTATTGTATCATCTGCAAATAGGTGTATAAGGACCTTTTTGATGGTGGTATCGATTCTGTTGATGTAAAGTGCAAAAAGCAGAGGACCCAGAATGGAGCCTTGGGGAACACCCCCCTGAAAGGGTTTCAGAGGTGAGACTTCACCATCCACTTTTTCCACTTTTACTTGCTGTGAATGGCCAGAGAGGTAGTTACTGAACCATCTGAGAGAAGGAGCATCCAGTCCAATTGTTTGAAGGGATGTGAGGAGCAGACTATGATCAATGGTACTGAAGGTCTTAATTAGGTCCAGGAAGACTGCGCAAATGAAGTTTTTATTATCCAGCTCACGTTGCCAATCATTAGTAACCTAGGCCAAAGTGGAGATTGTGCTGTATTGTGCTCTGAACCCCGGACTGTAATGGGTGGAGAAGTTTTGACGATTCCAGATGGTTCCTGAACTGGGTGTTCACAATTTTTTTCAACATCTTAGACAGGATAGGGAGAAGGGAACTCGGCCTATAGTTATTGAGGTCACAGGGGTCTTCTGACTTAAACAAGGGGATGACATGTGCCGTTTTCCAGATGGGAGGATGGTCACCTTGTGACAGGGATAGGTTAAACAGATGTGTAATAGGTGCAGCTAGGATCCTATAGCCCATCTTCAGCATATGGCAGATGAAACTCCGGGGTTCACAGAGGGAATAGTATTAAATGAACATTTGGTACTGCCATCTGTATTGTTTAACCACACTTTGGGTTCAGTATAGCAGTATGTGGCAGATGAAACTCCAGGGTTCACATCGGGAGGAGTATTAAATGAACATTTGGTACTGCTATGTTGTATTGGTTAACCACACTTTGGGTTCAGTTAGCAACATATGGCAGATGAAACTCTGGGGTTCACATAGGGAGGAGTATTAAATTAACATTTGTTACTGCTATGTGTGATAGTCAACCACACTTTGGGTTCAGTATAGCAGAATGTGGCAGATGAAACTCCAGGGTTCATATAGGGAGGAGTATTAAATGAACATTTGGCACTGCTATGTGTTTTGGTTAAACACACTTTGGGTTCAGTTAGCAGTATGTGGCAGATGAAACTCCAGGGTTCACATAGGGAGGAGTATTAAATTAACATTTAGTGCTGCTATGTTGTATTGGTTAACCACACTTTGGGTTCACTTAGCAGCATGTGGCAGATAAAGCTCCAGGGTTCACAAAGAGAGGAGTATTAAATGAACATTTGGTACTGCTATGTGTATTGGTTAAAAACACTGGGTTCAGTTAGCAGTAGAATGTGGCAGATGAAACTCCAGGGTTCACATCGGGAGGAGTATTAAATGAACATTTGGTACTGCTATCTGTTTTGGTTAACCACACTTTGGGTTCAGTTAGCAGCATGTGGTAGATGAAACTCTGGGGTTCACACAGGGAGGAGTATTAAATGAACATTTGGTACTGCAACGTGCATTGACTAATCACACTTTGGGTTCAGTATAGCAGTATGTGGCAGATGAAAAGTACAGTTACGTAAGAACTTACCGTAACAGTAGATCTTCGAGAACAGCTCTTGCAGCAGGTTACACCATTAGGACTGAAGCCGGCAGGCGTCAGGACCCCACAGAAAATTTCTAGCTAGCTATCTTCAGTGGGGACCGCCCCCAACATCGGCCCTGCCTCCGACGTCAGGCGTAGTACATAAGGGGGCGGTCCCACCAGATTCCCTAGTTCTCCCGCCGGAGACTTCCAGCCGCAGGCTGACATCGAAATGGGAGACCGAGGAGCCACCGTCAGAAGACAAAAGGGTATAAATCCCTGTTAAAAAAGGCTTAAGCCATGCCTCTTCCAAGGGGGAAGGTGGCGGGGAAGTTCGCTGCAAGAGCTGTTCTCGAAGATCTACTGTTACGGTAAGTTCTTACGTAACTGTACTTTCTTACTTCAAGACACAGCTCTTGCAGCAGGTTACACCATTAGGACTGATTCCCAAGCAGTAGCGCTTGCAAACACTCTGGGAGGAGGAAACTAGAAAGTTCATTCCAGGTCCTGATTCTAGGACAGGAGACCCTGTAGCATGGCCAGGCCAAAGCCATCTCTTCGCTGAGAAGCGATGTCCAGGCTATAGTGCCTGATAAAGGTATGTACAGAGCTCCAAGTGGCTGCAGCACAAATTGCAGAGGTGGAGATGTTTCGAAGTGCTGGGAAGGAGGTGGCCACTCCCCTAGTGGAATGGCCCTGGACTGATCCCAGGAGGGGCTTTTGTTTGATATCATAACAGTATGATATGCACTGGACAAGCCAGCGAGAAAGGGACTGTTTGGATACTGGTTGGCCCATCATCCTTTCGGTAAAGGAAACGAAAAGTTGCTCCGATTTACGAAGCTGCTTAGTTCTGCTAAGGTAGAACCTTAAGCTGCGGTGAACATCCAGGGTGTGGAGCAGCGCCTCTCCTCTATTAGAGTAATTAGGGAAGTAGACAGGCAGGTCAATGTCCTGATTGAGAGTGAGTGTGGAAACCACCTTAGGCAAAAATTTTGGATTTGTCCTCAGGGATACTCTGTCCCGGTGGAAAATCAAATAAGGCTCCTTGCACATGACAGCATGAAGCTCGGAAACTCTTCTCACTGACGTAACAGCAAATAAAAACAATGTTTTCCACGACAGAAAACGCAGCTCACAATTCGTGGCAGGTTCAAAGGCGTGAGTTGCTCCAAGACAAAGAGTAAGTCCCATGGAGGCACTGGGTCTTTAATGGGCAGCCTAAGGTGTAACACCCCCTCAGGAATTCTCGACAGGCATCTAATTGCGCCACTGTTCGCTGTCGCACCGGGAGGTGATAAGCTGAAATGGCACAGAGGTGCACCTTAATAGAGGAGTAGGCGAGACCCGAATGGAAAAGGGAGAGCAGGTACTCTAACACCGCTTTCACCGGACAACCTAAAGGGGAAAAGGCCGCATGTTTGCGACCATAGACAAAAATGGCGCCATTTCATGGTGTACATCGCATGTGTTGCCGGCATTCTGGCTGCAGAAAGAACTTCCGCAACCTCTTGCGAGACCCCGTGTCGCAAAATGGCTATGTCTCTAGGAGCCATGCATGCAGGTTCGGTGAGCGTAAGTCCGGGTGGACCAGTGAACCCGCCTCCTGAGACAAGAGATGGGAGCTGAATGGCAACGGGAGCAGAGGTTCCCGGATAGCTGTATTAGTAAAGGGAACCAGATCTGTCTGGGCCAGAAAGGGGCCACCAGGATCATTGTTGCATGCTCCCCGCGCAGTTTGAGAAGAACTCTCTGGATCAATGGGAAAGGAGGGAAAGCGTAGAGGAATCTGTCTGCCCAGGAGAGGGACACCGCGTCTCGCCAGAAAACACCAGGCCCTGGATCTAGCGAGCAAAAATTGGTCAGTTTTGCGTTGGATGGTGAAGCGAACAAGTCCAATTCTGGAGTACCTCATCGAAGAAACGGATCCTCTGCTACCTCTTGAAGAAGTTCCCACTCGTGGACTCTGGCCTGGGAACGACTCAGGCAGTCTGCAACTGTGTTGTCCACCCCAGGAACATGTACTGTGATCAGGTTTGCGCCGTGTCGGATTACCCAATCCCACACCCTCATAGCCTCCCTGCAAAGGGGGTAAGAGTGTGCGCCTCCTTGTTTGTTGAGGTAATACATCACCGCCGTGTTGTCTGTCTGTAGCAGGAGAGTACTCGGCGGGATCTCTGACTGAAATGCCTGCAGGGCATAAAGGACCACCCTCATCTCCAGAATGTTGATATGAAGGTGAGCCTCTTGAGGGGTCCACGTTCCCTGGGACTTCACCCCATCCAGGTGTGCTCCCCACCCTAGCCCTGAGGCATCTGTGGTGAGGATTACCTCCAGGGATGGCGCTATAAATGGGACCCCCCCCCGTAGAGAGTGTCCCAGGGTCTAGCCACCATTGCCAGTCTCGAATCACGGCATTCGTGATTCTGACCGGATGCTGCATATGGTCTTGCCTTTGGTCCCATTGCACCTTGAGCATCCACTGAGTTACCCGCATGTTACCTTGCGAAAGGGACGGTCGGAATGGCCGAAGCCATGTGTCCGAGCAAGCGAAGGACCGACCTGGCTGGAACGGTCTTGTTCGATGAAAGATCCCTGATGAGGGATCTGATGCGCTCCGCTCTGTAGTCTGGAAGAAATGCTCTTCCCTGAACGGTGTCCAGGACTGCGCCTATCAACTGCAGTTTCTGCAACGGTGCCAGGAGAGACTTCTTGTAATTGATCAAGATGCCCAGAGACCGAAACAGATCCTGGGTACTCTGGATAGCCAGTAACAACGCCTCTCTGGAGGTGGCCATCAGAAGCCAATCATCCAAGTACGGGAACACATAATGGCGCTGTCTCCTTAGAGACGCGGCCACGACTGTCATGCATTTAGTAAAGACCCTGGGGGCCTATGACAGTCCGAATGGAAGTGCTCGGAACTGAAAGTGGTGGCCGAGAAACTCGAAGTGCAGGAACCTCCTGTGCGCCTGAGCTACAGGGATGTGCAGGTATGCATCCTGCATGTCTAGGGATGCTAAAAATGCGTCCTTCTTTAGCATGGGAATAAGACCCGGAAGAGTCACCATGCAGAATCTTTTGTAGGCGACCGACATACTTAGGTCGTTGAGGTCCAGAATCAGACGGAGGTCCCCTGTTTTCCTTGGAACCAGGAAGAAGTGGGAGTAGTACCCGTATCCTCTCTGGTTCTCTGGGACATACTCTGTCACCCCCTTTTGCAGGATCGCGAGTATTTCTTGCCTGATCAGAGGCTTGTGCTGAACCGAGTAACTGGAGAGCAGAGGAGTCCTCGAGGGTGGCTTTTCTGCGAGTTCTATAAAGTGGCCTCTTTCGACCAACTGAAGAACCCACCGGTCGGTGGTTATGGACTGCCATCCTGGCAGGTACTTCGCAATGCGAGCCCCAACCTTGATGTCCCGTAATCCTGAGGGGCCGGGGGCCGGAAAGGAGTCATGCTGTGGCGGCGGAGGGGCCTGCGGGCTGGGCCGGTTTTGCTGGGCGTTGACCTCGGCCCGCGGGCTGTCTACCCTGGGCTCTGCGGGAACCGGCGCCCCTCTGTTGTGGTCCGGTGCGGGACTGTTGTCTCTGTGCCCATCCACGAAAACGGCTTTGGTTCCTACGAAAGGAACTAAGCCTCGGTCAGTACATTGCCTGGACTGACCTCACCGCCTTCCCAGCCTATTGAAGCTTGGTGATGACCCTCTCAGAGGGCTCACCAAAGAGAACTTCTCCCTCAAATGGGGCATCCATGATGTTTTGGTGGACGTCCGGAGTAAAGCCGGAGACATGGAGCCAAGAGTGTCTCCGGAGGCATACAACTGAAGCTGCTGCTCGGGCCGAGGAGTCCGCGGAGTTGTACGCGGCTCGTAGCACTTGGGTTCCCACATCCGAACCCGTCCGGAGGAGCTGCAACATCTCCTCCTTCTGCTCACCTTCTGGCAATTTTTCAGCCAGATCCAGACCCTGTTCCCACAAGGCATTTTGGACCTGTACCATGTGGGTCAGTAATTCAGGGATCTGATGGCAAGTAGCGGAAGCATACGGCGCCTCACCATAGCGCCCAGCTGTTTGGACTCCGGTCCGTGGCAGAGTGCTCAAATGTTGGGCGTCTGTGGGACCAGTCATGAGAGGCTGTTATGACCAGAGAGTCGGCCTGAGGATGCTGAGCCAAGTACTGGTCTTCCCTTGAGCCTTGTACAGGTGGTCAGCTTCTCGGCATCGCCGGAGTGAATGTGGATTTCTTCCACGCTGCCTTGGCATGTCCACGAAAAGTGTTCACCAAGGGTGGCACCACCAAGGCTTGGGGTCCTTCTGCCGGCAGGTATTTCGCTAGGCAGCCTTCGGGTCTAACTCTTCCCGCATCCCATCCCATGTTCTCTTGGATGTGTCTCATGATGTCCGAGAACGAAGGGTCATCCGGAGGAGACCTTGGAAGCTCACGTGGGTCCGGAGAAGGGATGTGGAGCGCAGATGGGGATCTAGATCCTGTTGAAAACTCTGATCCCGTGCCCTCCGTCGAAGCGAATGGCAGCGTCTTCTGGGTCTCTTAGGGCTGGGTGACCCAGAAGAGGATCTGGACGGAGGTCTTCTTTTATGTGGTCTCCCCCTTGGAAGGATTCTGGGCTCCCGGGGAGGAGGTAACCGGCCTGCAGACCCGCATGGAGAAGGGGGCGCAGGAACTGGAGGAGTAACCGGCCTAGGAGGAGGAGGAGGTGGAGTAGGGACCATGTCCTTTTTGATGGTATCCCACCAGTAAGTGAAAAGCTCCTTAACCTCTGAGACAGAAAGACCCGACGACGGACCGGGCGCCGGTGGTCGGTCGTCGGGTTCCGGCGTCGGCTCAACAGGGGCCTTGGGTTGCGGGGAGGGTTCCCTGGGAGGCTCGACAGGACCGGAGTCACCCGTCTGGTACCTCGGCTGTGTTAACTCTTCCTCGGTAATGGTCTCCTGACCGATGTCGGTCGAGGCGCTAGGGTCCTCTCTTCAATCCGACAGGCACGTCACGTCGGGTCCCCTACCGGGCGTCCGGGGTGCGAGGCCTGGCCGGGCGATGGTCGTCTGGCAGTCGATGGCTCTGGGGACCTGTGGCGAGAGGCCGACGTCGGGTCCGAAGGTCTCTTAAGAGAGGTGAGCTCCTTGGTCTTCCGCTGGGGAGGAGGAGGCAAGGAGGCAGACCTGACGTCGGGTTCAGAATGGCAGGAACCCGACTTGTGATGATGGTGGCGGTTAACCGACTTGACCAAGGCCTTGGAAGACGAAGGAGGCCTGGAAGACTTGGCCTGAGAAGAGGAGCCCGAAGATTTTCTCACCGCAGCCGGGGGAGGCTGAGAACTGGCCCTGGAAGGTGAGCGGTCGGTCCTGGAGCCGGAGCTATGAGAATCAGAGGCCCTAGATGGGGACCTGGAAGGGGCCTTCTCCCTATGCTTCTCCGAATGTTTGCAGGCCTTCTCCGAAGAATCTCCCTTGGAGGCCATGGTCTTGAGTTGTTCCTCAAGCAGGAACACCTGCAGGGCCTTCTGGCAAGGGATCCGGGTTCTGCTGTTGAAACCTTGGCAAAAGGAACAGGACCGGGTGTCGTGGTCTGGGCCTAGGCACCGGATGCAGGCCGAATGTGGATCCTTAAAAGGGATCTGCTTCCCACAGGCGCACTTCGAAGAATGACCGGAGGTTGGAGAGGACACCAGATAATAAACTGACCGAAGAAAAAACAAATTTTCTGAAGGAAAAACTTTACCATGCATCGCGCACTAGAATTGGAACCAAAGGGTTGAGACTTGCAAGTCGACAGCGGGAAAGAACTGGCGAATCTCGCGGGACCGCCCCCTTATGTACTACGCCTGACGTCAGAGGCGGGAACGATGTCGGGGGCCGTCCTCGCTGAAGATAGCTAGCTAGAAATTTTCCGTGGGGTCCTGACACCTGCCGGCTTCAGTCCTAATGGTGTAACCTGCTGCAAGAGCTGTGTCTCAAAGTAAGCTCTCTGGAGTTCACATAGGGAGGAGTATTAAATGAACATTTGGTACTGCTATCTGTTTTGCTTAACCACACTTTGGGTTCAGTAGAGCAGCATGTGACGGATGAAACTCTGGGGTTCACATGGGGGGAGTATTAAACGAACATGTGGTACTGCTATGTTGTATTGGTTAACCACACTTTGGGTTCAGTAGAGCAGCATGTGACGGATGAAACTCTGGGGTTCACATAGGGAGGAGTACTAAATGAACATTTGGTACTGCTATCTGTTTTGCTTAACCACACTTTGGGTTCAGTAGAGCAGCATGTGATGGATGAAACTCCGGGGTTCACATAGGGAGGAGTATTTAATGACTATTTAGTACTGCTATGTGTATTGGTTAACCACACTTTGGGTTCAGTTAGCAACATATGGCAGACAAAACTCTGGGATCACATAGGGAGGAGTATTAAATGAACATTTGGTACTGCTATGTTGCATTGGAAGCCATATGCACAAATTGAGTAAGATCCCAGTTATCCACATGTGGGGGGGGGGGCCTTCCATTAAACTATGTGGAACTATAAAATATCTTTCAGCCAGTAATTTAGTAGGCTACTGTTATATTTTTGCAATGGAGACTCCTATCACTGTATCTTAAAGAATGAACTCAGGTTTCCCATCCTGCTATTTTACCAATAATGCAGACATACCCGCATGGATTGCCACGGAGGAGTCTTGAGTTTCAAAATGGATTCAGGTTTACCACCTTGTATTATAACAATGATGCACACAAAATCCCCTGAACTGACACCGGGGAGTCCCAGGACGGAGAACGGACTCAGATTTCCCACCTTGGTATTGTTCCATTGACAGGAAAGTAATATGAGAAAGCAGATTTACCAACAGTAGATTTCCAACAAGGAAGTTTGTGGAATTTGGGAGGGGCCTTAGACAAACAGCATGCATGGTAACCTCCTCGGAGGTGCTGCCCATCTATGGCGTAGGAGAGGCTAGGGTGTTCCGCACAATGGGATTCAATCAGTGGTTGAAAAACTGGTGTGGAGCTTAGGGATTTGGCTTCCTTGGGGACTGGGGGCCCACCTAGAGTGATGCAAGCCTATACTGGCATGATGGTTCCTGTCCAGGAGGGGAACCAGGATCCTAGGTGATAGGTTTAAATGCTTCATTGGCAAGCATTTAAACTAGACAAGGGGGGAGGCACTGGAAAGGAGCGAGGAAATCCTAGCCTCCCCAAAAAATCACAGTAGTAAGTGTGGTAAACACCAACACAGAGGTGTTGACAGGGAGAAGGGCTGGGGCAAATGGAGAAAGTGACAAAGGCAAGAAGGACAGGGATGGGGCAAAAGGGAGTAAGGCCATCAGGAAATGGAGGGTAATGAGTACCAATGCCCGTAGTCAGGGCAACAAGCTTCCTGAGCTGGTGGCCTTGATGGAAAAGGGATGCCTGGATATTGTAGCAGTCACAGAAGCATGGTACACAGAGAACCATGACTGGGATGTTAACATACCAGGGTATATAACCTACAGGAGAGACAGGCAGGAGAAGAGGGGAGGAGTAGCCTCTTGTAAAGGAAGGATAAAAGCAACTGAACAAAAGAGTAAACAGGGAGGAGAGGAGGCACTGTGAGTCACCTTGGAGACTGGAAAGGGCACCACAATCTGCACAGGGGTTGTGTGCAGACCCCCATGTCAGGGGGAGGGAATGGACAAGGATATGATAGAAGGCATTCTTAGAATGGCAGAGAGAGGGGAGATACTGTTGATGGGAGACCTGAATATGCCAGATGTTAACTGGAGCACATTTGCTGCAGCCACATCCAAGAGCAGGGCCGTTCTTGATGCCCTACAGGTGGCAGGCCTCAGACAGCTAGTTTTGGAACCCACTTGTGAGGGAGCAATCTTAGACCTTGTATTCTCAAACAGGGGCAGTAAAAGGATGTCAGATGTAGAAGTGTGTTGTCATCTGGGAAAAAGTGACCATCAAACAGTGTGGTTCACATTAAACTCAGCTACAGAGTCAAGCTATACAAAAGTGAGGGTACTTGACTTCAGGAGGGCTGACTTTGGCAAGATGGGAGAGTGCCTCAGAAAAGCACTATCAAACAGGCTAGAAGGAGGTGTGGAGCAGCAATGGGGAATCATCAAAACTGCCATCACAGAGGCAACAAGCCTTTGTGTGAAGCAAATAAACAAATCAAAATGAAAGAAAAAGTCACTATGGTTCTCAAAAGAGGTGGCTGTGAAAGTCAGGAAGAAAAAGACAGCATTCTGGAAGTATAAGGAAACACAGAAGGAGCAGGACAGACAGCTTTACCAGTTAAGGCAGAAGGAAGCAGGGCCGAAAATCAGAATAGCAAAGGCCCAAACTGAGGAAAAGATAGCTAACTTGGTTAAGAAGGGGGTTAAATCCTTTTATAGGTACATCAGCGAGTGTAGAAAGACAAAGGGAGGGATAGTGAGGCTGAATAGAATGAATGGCGGGTGGGCAGAGGGGGACAGTGAAAAAGCAGGAATACTGAATGAATATTTCTGCTCAGTATTCACAAAAGAGGAGAGGGAAGTGCCTAATCCAATTAACAGAAGCACTCTTGATAAGGGGGTCGATCCCAGTCCTTTCACAGAAGAAAGGGTTCTGCAAGAACTCCTAAATCTGAAGGTGGACAAAGCAATGGGGCCTGATGGAATTCACCCCAGTGAAAGATCAGAGTAGAGTGAGCAGTGAGGTGTTTGAGGGGGACAGAAAGTCAAAGTAGAGTGAGCAGTGGGGTGTATGGGGGGGACAGAAAGGGCAGAGTAGAGTGAGCAGTGGGGTGTATGGGGCGACAGAAAGGTCAGAGTAGAATGAGCAGTGGGTGTGTGAGGGGGACAGTACTGGCAGAATAGAGTTAGCAGTGGGGTGTATAAGGGGGACAGAAAGCGCAGAATAGAGTGAGCAGTGGGGTGTGTAAGGGGGGCAGAATAGAGTGAGCAGTGGGGTGTATGGGCGGGACAGAAAGGACAGAGTAGAGTGAGCAGTGGGGTGTATGGGGGGACAGAAAGGGCAGAGCAGCGTGAGCAGTGGGGTGTTTGAGGGGGACAGAAAGGTCAGATTAGAGTGAGCAGTGGGGTGTATGAGGGGGACAGAAAGGGCAGAGTCGAGTGGGCAGTGGGGTGTATGAGGGGAACAGAAAGGGTAGAGTAGAGTGACCAGTTTGGTGTATGAGGGGGACAGAAAGGGCCGAGTAGAGAGAGCAGTGGGGTGTATGAAGGGACACAAAAGGCAGAGTAGGGTCAGCAGTGGGGTGTAAGAGGGGGACACATAGGGCAGAGTGAGCAGTGGGGTGTACAAGGCGGACAGAAAGGGCAGAGTCGAGTGAGCACTGGGGTGTATGAGGGGGACAGAAAAGGCAAACTAGAGTCAGCAGTGGGGTGTGTGAGCGGGACAGAAAGGGCAGAGTCGAGTGAGCAGTGGGATGTATGAGGGGACAGAAAGGGCAGAGTAGAGTGAGCAGTGGGGTGTATGAGGGGGACAGAAAGGGCAGAGTCGAGTGGGCAGTGGGGTGTATGAGGGAGACAGAAAGGGCAGAGTAGAGTGAGCAGTGGGGTGTATGATGGGGACAGAAAGGACAGAGTAGGGTGAGCAATTAGAGGTTGTATGGGGAAAGAAAGGAGAGTAGAGTGAGCAGTGGGTGTATGATGGGGACAGAAAGGACAGAGGGAGAGCAGGAGGTGTATGAGGGGACAGAAAGGACAGAGTAGGGTGAGCAGTGGGGTGTATGGGGAAAGAAAGGAGAGTAGAGTGAGCAGTGGGGGTGAATGAGGGGACAGAAAGGGCAGAGTAAAGTGAGCAGTGGGATGAACGGGGGTTAAAAGATGTGAAGGAAGGGGGGGTATTCCTTTTGATCCTGCACAATCACCAAACTTAGGATGAAGCTTATGGTGTGAGGCATCGATATGAACTGAGAAAGTACAGTTATGTAAGAACTTACCGTAACAGTAGATCTTCGAGAACAGTTCTTGCAGCAGGTTACACCATTAGGACTGAAGTCAGCAGGCGTCAGGACCCCACGGAAAAATTCTAGCTAGCTATCTTCAGCGGGGACCACCTCCGATGTCGGTCCTGCCCCCGATGTCAGGCGTGGTACAAAAGGGAGCGGTCCCGCCAGATTCCCCAGTTCTCCCACTGGAGACTTCCGGCCGCAGGCTGACATCGAAATGGGAGACCGAGGATCCACCATCAGAAGACAAACGTGATGAAATCCCTAATAATAAAGGCTGAAGCCATGCCTCCTCCAAGGGGGAAGGTGGGCGGGAAGGTACCTGCTGCAAGAGCTGTTCTCGAAGATCTACTGTTACGTAAGTTCTAGCCGTGAATTGCACTATCTTACTGGCATTGACAGCTTTGCAGCAGGTTACACCATTAGGACTGATTCCCAAGCAATAGCGCTTGTAAACACACTGGGAAGAGGAAATTAAAAAGAACGTTCCAGGTCCCAAAACTAGGACAGGAGACCCTGCAGCACCGCCAGGCCGAAGCCTGCTCTACGCCGTGAAGTGATATCCAGGCTATAATGCCTGATAAAGGTATGAACAGAACCCCAAGTGGCAGCCGCACAAATGGCAGAGGTGGAGACGTTTCGAAGAGCTGCGAAGGAGATGGCCACACCTCTAGTGGAATGGCCCCGAACTACTCCAGGGAGGGGCTTTCATTTGATATCTGAACAGTATGAGATGCACTGGACAAGCCAGCAAGACAGGGACTGTTTGGATACTGGTTGGTCCATCATCCTCCTCTCAGAAAAGGAAACGAAAAGTTGCTCTGAAGTACGAAGCTGCTTAGTTCTGCTCAGGTAGTATCTTAAGCTGCGGTGAACATCCAGGGTGTGAAGCAGCACCTCTCCTCTGTTAGAATAATTAGGGAAGTAGACCGGCAGGTCAATATCCTGATTGAGAGTGAGTGTGGAAACCACCTTAGGCAAGCATTTTGGATTCGTCCTCAGGGAAACTCTGTCCTGATTGAAAATTAAATAAGGCTCTTTGCACATGAGAGCCTGAAGCTCAGAAACTCTTCTCGCTGACGTAATAGCAACCAAAAACAACGTTTTCCACGAGAGAAAACGCAGCTCGCAATCCGCGGCAGGTTCAAAGGGGAAGCGTGAGTTGTTCCAGGACAAAGAGCAAGTCCCATGGAGGCACCGGGTCCTTAATGGGTGGCCTAAGGTGTAACACCCCTCTCAAGAATTCACGACAGGCATCTAATTGTGCCACTGTGCGCTGTCCTACCGAGAGGTGAAGGGCTGAAATGGCACAGAGGTGCACCTTAATAGAGGAGTAGGCGAGGCCCGAACGAAAAAGGGAAAGCAGGTACTCTAACACCACTTTCACCGGACAACCTAAAGGGGAAAGGCCGCGTGCTTGCGACCATAAACAAAAACGGCGCCATTTCATGGCGTAGGTCGCATGCGTTGCCGGCTTTCTGGCTGCGGCGAGAACATCTGCAACCTCCTGCGAGACCCCGTGATGCAGGATGGCTATGTCTCTAGGAGCCATGCATGCAGGTTCAGTGAGCATAAGTCCAGGTGGACCAGTGAACCCTTCTCCTGAGACAAGAGGTGGGAGCTGAATGGCAACGGGAGCGGAGGTTCCAGGAATAGCTGAATTAGCAAAGGGAACCAGATCTGCCTTGGCCAAAAAGGGGCCACCAGGATCATTGTTGCATGCTCCCTGCGCAGTTTGAGAAGAACTCTCTGGATCAACGGGAAGGGATGGAAAGCGTAGAGTAATCTGCCCGCCCAGGAGACGGACAATGCGTCTCGCCAGAAAACACCAGGCCCTGGATCTAGCGAGCAAAAATTGGGCAGTTTTATGTTGGATGGTGAAGCTAACAAGTCCAATTCTGGAGTTCCCATCAAGAAACAGATCCTCTGCTACCTCCTGAAGAAGTTCCCACTGTGGACTCTGGCCTGGGAGCAACTCAGGCCGCCTGCAATTGTGTTGTCCACCCGGGAACATGTACTGTGATCAGGTTTGCGCGTGGTCGGATTACCCAATCCCACACCTCATGGCCTCCCTGCAAAGGAGGTAAGAGTTGCGCCTTGTTTGTTGAGGTAATACATCACCGTGTTGTCTGTCTGAAGCAGGAGAGTGCTCAGCGGATCTCTGACTGAAATGCCTGCAGGGCATAAAGGTCCGCCCTCATCTCTAGGACGTTAATATGGAGGTGGGCCTCCAAAGGGGTCCACGTACCCTGGGACTTCACCCCGTCCAGGTGTGCTCCCCCACCCTAGACCTGAGGCGTCTGTGGTGAGGATTACCTCTGGGGACGGCGCTACAAACGGGACGCCCACAGAGAGCGTCCCTGGGTCTAGCCACCACTGCCAGTCTCTAATCGCGGTGTTCATGATTCTGACCAGATGCTGCATGTGGTCTTGCCTTTGTTCCCACTGCACCTTGAGCATCCACTGAGTTACCCGCATGTGTAGCCTTGCAAAAAGGACAGTAGGAATGGCCGCAGCCATGTGTCCGAGCAAGCGAGGGACTGACCTGGCTGGGGCGGTCTTGTTCGATGAAAGCTCCCTGATGAGGGTTCTGATGCGCTCCGCTCTGTCGTCTGGAAGAAATGCTCTTCCCTGAACGGTGTCCAGTACTGCACCAATAAACTGCAGTTTCTGCAACGGTACCAGGAGGGACTTCTCGTGGTTCATTAGGATCCCCAGAGAACGAAACAGGTCCTGGGTGCTCTGGATCGCCCGTAACAACGCCTCTCTGGAGACGGCCATGAGAAGCCAATCATCCAGGTACGGGAACACATAATGGCCCTGTCTCCTTAGAGACGCTGCCACCACTGCCATGCATTTGGTGAAGACCCTGGAGCCGATGGAGCCTTAATGGAAGGGCTCGAACTGAAAATGATGGCCTAGAAACTCGAAGCACAGGAACCTCTTGTGCGCTTGAGTTATGGGGATGTGCAGGTACGCGTCCTGCATATCTAGAGACGCTAAAAATGCATCCTGCTTCAGCATGGGAATAAGACCCAGGAGGGTTACCATGCAGAATCTTTTGTAGGCGACCGACCAATTGAGGTCGCTGAGGTCCAGAATCGGACGGAGGTCCCGTCTTCTTTGAAACCAGGAAGAAGTGGGAATAGTATCCGTGTCCTCTCTGGTTCTCTGGGACGTACTCTATCGCTCCCTTTTGCAGGAGCGCGAGCACTTCTTGTCTGATCAATGACTTGTGCTGACCTGGGTACCGGGAGAGCAGCGGAGGCCTCGAGGGTGGCTTTAGAAACATAGAAACATAGACTTTGACGGCAGAAAACGACCACTTGGCCCACCCAGTCTGCCCATTTCCCTACCTACTGGATAAGTTGCAGATTCTAGTTAACCAACAGCCTGCTTCCTGCAGCCCGCACTATAATTGCTTTGTGTCCGCCCCAAGCATGTTTGAATTCCCCACTGTTTTAGACCCAACGACCTCCTCAGAAAGGCTGTTCCATGTATCCACCACTCTCTCCATGAAAAGAATTTCTCACATTACCCCTGAGCCGCCCCCTCTATCTTTAAACCGCCCCTTGTTCTTACACATCTCTTTTTCTGAAAGATGCTACGCCCTGGACTTTGTTGATTCCCTTGACGATTGAACGCTTCTATCATGTCCCCCGTCCCCTCCTTTCATCAAGGGTATACATATTAAGCCTCTCAGTCTCTCTTCATATGGTTTCTGATGTAGACCCTGCACCATTTTAGTTGCCCTCCTCTGGACTGCTTCCATCCTGTCTATGTCCTTGCGTAGATGAGGTCTCCAAACTGCACACAGTACTCCAGATGGGATCTCACCAACTGTCTGTATAGAGGATAATCACTTCCTTTTTCTACTTGTGATGCTCCTTCCTATGCATCCCAGTATCCCCTGGCTCTCCTTACTGACTTCTCACATTGCTTACCCACCTTTAGGTCATCTGATATGACTACTCCCAGTTCCTTTCCATTTTGTTGTTGTTAGTACCTCCCTGCTATTGTGTACTCTTCTCCTGGGTTTTTGTTTCCAGGTGCATTACTTGCACTTCTTGCATTGAATCTAAGTTCTCTATGTCTGACCATTCCTCCAACCTTGCCAAGTCCCTTCTCATCTTTTCTACCCCTCTTGTGCATCAACTCTGTTACAGATCTTTGTGTCATCTGCAAAGAGGCATACCTTTCCTCCAGACCCTCTGCAATGTCACTTATAAAGATGTTAAGAGATTGGACCCAGTACTGAGCCCTGAGGTACTCCACCAGTAACCCCCTTTCTTCGAATGTGTTCCATTCATATTACCTTCTGTGTCCTGTTGTGCAGCCAGTTCACTACCTAGGCTACCACCCTGGGACCCACTCCCAGGCTGGCTAACTTGATTATTAATCTTCTGTGCGGACTGTGTCAAATGCCTTGCTAAAGTCTAGGTAGGCCATATCCACAGCCCCTCCCTGGTCTATTACTTTGGTCACCCAGTCAAAGAAATCAATTAGATTCGTCTGACATGACCTTCCTGCTGTAAATCCATGTTGCTTTGGGTCCTGTGCCCCGCTGTCCTCTAGGTGCTCAACAATTCTTTCTTTCAGAAGTGATTCCATCATTTTCCCTACCACTGAGGTCAAACTTACAGGTCTGTAGTTTCCTGCTTCTGCCTTGCTCCCACTTTTGTAAAGGGGAATCACATCTGCCCTCCTCCAGCTTTTCCGCGAATTCTATAAAGTGGCCTCTTGCGAACAACTGCAGAACCCACCTGTTGGTGGTTATAGTCTGCCATCCTGGCAGGAAATTCACAATGCAATCCCATGACGTCCCATTGATCCTGAGGGGCGGGGGCCGGGAAGGAGTCAGGCTGTGGCGGCTGAGGGTCCCGCTGGCTGGACTGGCTTAGGAGCGTGCTGGCTATGACCTGCGGGTTGTTTTCCCTGGGCTCTGTGAAACCCGGAGCCCCTCTGTTGTGGAACAGGGCGGGACTGTTGTCTCTGCGTCCGTCCATGAAATCGGCTTTGGTTCCTACGAAAGGAACTAAGCTTGGGTCGGTACATGGCCTGAACTGACCTCACCGCCTTCCCGGCCTCTTGGAGTTTGGTAATTATCTTCTCAGAGGGTTTATCAAACAAAACTTCTCCCCCGAATGGGGCGTCCATGATGTTTTTCTGGACGTCCGGGGTAAAACCGGAGACACGGAGCCAAGAGTGTCTCCGGAGGCATACGCCTGAAGCTGCTGCTCGGGCCGTGGAGTCCGAGGAGTCGTACGCGGCTCGTAGCACTTGAGTTCCCACGTCCGGATCCGTACGGAGGAGCTGCAACATCTCCTCCTTCTGCTCACCTTCCGGCAATTTTTTAGCCGCATCCAGACCCTGTTCCCACAGGGCATTTTGGAACTGCACCATGTGGGTCAAATAATTCAGGGATCTGATGGCGCAAGTAGCGGAAGCATACGTGCGCCTACCCATGGAATCCAACTGCTTGGACTCTGGGTCCGGTGGCAGGGTGCTCAGATGTTGCGGTCTCTGGGACCAGTCATGAGAGGCTGTTATAACCAGAGAATCGGCCTGAGGATGCTGAGACAAGTACTGGTTATCTCTTGGAGCCCTGTACAAGTGGTCAGCTTTCTTCGGCATCACCGGGAGTGAATGTGGACACTTCCACGCTGCCTTGGTGACGTCCATGAAAGTGTCTACCAAGGGTGGCACCACCACAGGCTCGGGGTCCTTCTGCCGAAGATACTTCGCAAGGCGTAGCCTTTTGGGGTCTAACTCTTCCGCATCCCATCCCATGTTCTCTTGGATGTGTCTCATAATATCCGAGAACGAAGAGTCATCCGGAGGAGACTTCGGCAGCTCACGTGGGTCCGGAGTAGGGATGGAGAGTGGAGAAGGGGATCTGGATGATGAAAATTCCGATCCTCTGTCCTCCGTCGAAGACGAACGGCGGCGTCTTCTGGATCTCTTGGGACTGGGTGATCTAGAATAGGATCTGGATGGAGGTCTCCTTTTATCTGGTCTCCCCCTTGGAGGGGTCCTGGACTCCCAGGGAGGAGGTAACCGGCCTGCAGACCCAGACGGAGAAGGGGGC
The DNA here is from genome assembly GCA_016271365.2 of Neoceratodus forsteri. Classification (NCBI taxonomy): domain Eukaryota; kingdom Metazoa; phylum Chordata; order Ceratodontiformes; family Ceratodontidae; genus Neoceratodus; species Neoceratodus forsteri. Next base: position 386,146,675 of record CM057457.1, on the reverse strand, counting down.
GCAGGAACCAGAGGAGCAACCGGTGTAGGAGGAGGAGGAGGAGGAGGAGGAAGCAGAGGTGGAGTGGGGACCATGTCCTTTTTGACGGTCTCCCACCAGTAAGAGAAAAAGCTCCTTCACCTCTGAAAAAGAAAGGCCCGACGACGGCCCAGGTGCCGGTGGACGGTCATCAGGTCCCGGCGTCGGCTCCACAGGGGGCTCGGGTTGAGGCGAGGGTGCCCTGGGAGTCTCAACAGGATCGGGGTCGCCCGTCTGGTCTTCGGGCTGAGTTAACTTCTCCTCAGTGATGGTCTCCTGACCGACGTCGGTCAGAGGCGTCCGGGTCCTCTTCTCAATTGGAGTGGATGCCGGTTCCCCTACCGGCGTCCGGCGATGAGTAGGCCTGGCCGGCGATGGTCTCCTGACGGTCAACGGCTCTGGGGACCTGTGGCGAGAGGCCGACGTCGGATGAACCGGCGTCGGGTCCAGTGGCTTCTTAAGTGAGGTGAGCTCCTTGGTCTTCCGGTGGAGAGGAGGAGGCAGGAAGGCAGACCTGACGTCGGGTTCAGAATGGCGGGAACCCGACTTGTGGTGATAGCGGCGGACCCCCGACTTAGCCAGGGCCTTGGAGGACGAGGAAGGCCTGGGAGTCTTGGCCTGAGAAGAGGAAGATTTGCTCACCGCAGCGGGGGGAGGCTGAGAGCTGGCCCGGGAAGGAGAGCGGTTGGACCTGGAGCTGGAGCTGTGCGAATCGGAGGCCCTAGACGGGGATCTGGAAGGGGCTTTCTCCCTATGCCTCTCAGCATGCTTACGGGCCTTCTGCGAAGAATCCCCTTGGAAGCCATGGTCTTGAGTCGCTCCTCTAAGAGAAAAGCCTGGTGGGCCTTCTGGCGACGGATCTGGGTTCTGCTGTTGAGCCCTGGCAAAAGGAGCAGGACCGGGTGTCGTGGTCTGGGCCTAGGCACAGGACACAGGCCGAGTGCGGATCCTTGAATGGGATCTGCTTCCCACAAGCGCACTCCGAGGAGTGACTGGAGGTCGGGGAGGACATCAAAGAAGACTGAATACCGAGAACGAATTTCCGTGGAAAACCTTCTAACCAACGTGCGCGCTAGAAAACTAACTGAAGGGTCGAGATATGCAAGTCAGCGGAAGGAAAGAACTGGGAATCTCAGGATGGCCCCTTTTGTACCACGCCTGACGTCGGGGGCCGGACCGACGTCGGGGGCAGTCCCCGCTGAAGATAGCTAGCTAGAATTTTTCCGTGGGGTCCTGACGCCTGCCGGCTTCAGTCCTAATGGTGTAACCTGCTGCAAGAGCTGTGTCTTGAAGTAAGATCTCTCGATGTCAGTCAAGTCAGACCCCGAGGTACTTAAAACAGGATACAGCTTTAATCTTAGCACCATCAAGGATGCAAAATAAAGGAATGGAGAAAGCCTAGTAAGTCTCTGTTGGGTGTCCAAAGTGATGAAAGCTGTTTTCTTGGCATTACGGAACAACTGATTACATAGGAGCCAGCACTGAATGATGTAAAAATCCAGTTGCAGCAGTGAGGTAAGGACATGAGTTATATACTATACATATAACATTTACCTGGCCATCTACTTACCACCAACAGTGCTTCCTTTAGGGGACTGCTGGCATACAGTCTCATTCCTGTTCCCTGACTTCAATACCGAGGGCTCATCTTTGACAATCAATGTCACATATTTTTCTGGGACTGAAAATTCTGCTTCTGAAATGAAAGGTTAATCAGTGATAAGGGCACAGCCACTGGCATGAGCCATGTGATACAGACATAACCCCCTGCACTACAGCCAGGGAGATCAGAGGCTGAAGATAGTCTGATAGTTTCCCACCCAGGTATTATTCCAGTGATACAGACATAACCCCTTGCACTGCAGCTGTGGATATCAGAGTCTGAAAATGGATTTAGGTTGCACATTCTGCAATTATACCAGTTACAGAGCCATAACACCCTACCCTGCCCTGCCAGGTGGGAGTCCCAGTTTGTGAAGGACTCAGGTTTCCCACCCTGATGTTATACCAGTGATACAGACATAACCCTCCATCCTGCCAGCTGGGAGTCCGAGTTTGAGAACAGACTCGGGTTTTCCACCCTTACATTATATCAATGATACAGACATAACCCCCTAGCCTGCCAACTGGGAGTCCCAGTCTGAGAACAGACTCAGGTTTCCCACTTTGATATTATACTAATAATAAAGAAATAAACCCTACCCTGTCAGCTGGCAGTCCTAGATCCAGGAAAGACTTAATTTTCCAACCCTGCTATTGTACCAATGATACAGAAATAACCCCCTGCACTGCTACCTGGGAGTCCTGGGTTTGAGAATGGTTTTAGGTTTCCCACACTGGTATTATACCAATGATACAGACATAACACCCTCCACTTCCACTTGGGAGTCTGGAGTTTGAGACTGGACTCATGTTTAACCCTGGTATTATATCAATGATACATACATAACTCCCTGTACTTCTACCTGGGAGTCCCCGGTCAGCGAACGGACTCAAATTTGCCACCATGGTATTACACAAAAGATACTCATATAACCCTTTGCACTGACACTTTGAAGTCCAGGGTCTAAAAATGGACTGGGCATTATAATTATGATGCACACATCACACCCTGCACGGCCAACTGGTGTCCCAGTTTTGAGAACAGACTTTAGTTTCCCCCTTTGGGATCATCCAGACTTCTCAGCATGTATTCTACATATAACATTTATCAGGACATCTACTTACCGTTAGTGGTGCTTTCTTTAGAAGAATGCTGGTGTATGGTCTCATTCCTGTTCCTCGACTCCAATATGGAGGGTTCTTTATCGTTCGCAATTGATTTGAAATAGTTTTTTAGGACTGAAAAATCTGCTTCTGTTAAGAGAAGAAAGTAATCGGGGTAAAGACATAGCCACTGGCATTAGCCCTGCAATACAGACATAACCTGTTGCACTGCAACCGGGACGATCAGAGTTTGAGAATGGACTATGCTTTCCCACAATGATACTAATGAGCCAAACATAACCCCCTGCACTGCCGTGAGGGAGTCTTGGGATTGAGAATGTTGTCAGGTTTCTCAACCTGGTACAATAACCAATGATACAGTCCTACAGCAGAGATGCCGACTCTTGCACTGCTGACACTGCAGCTCAGTTCTGAGGGAGAGGCTGCTGCCCTCTTAGATGCTGGAGAAAAGCCCCACAGCAAAGACATTGACTCTTACATCATTGATACTGCAGGGCAGTACTGGGAGAGGTATTACTGCACTATTACAGGTTGTGTTTAAGCCCTATAGAGTGATTTATTTATTTATTTGAAAGTGTAACCAGGAAGGGCACAATGAGCTTTAACAACTTGTTTCCAGGTGCGTCCTTGGGGAAGTGTAAGCATATCAGGTTTAACAACAATATAATATAATACCTGAGGTAACAACAGAGTACTGAGACTCAATATAACAATAAACAGAATAGAGTCTGAGCAAACAATTAGATATTTGATTTACTAATGGATAAACAATCACGGAATGGTATTCAAAATTAAGGATAAACTTGGGCGTGATCGGCATATTCCTTGGAGCAGGATGGGAAAGTATAGTTACGTAAGAACTTACCGTAACAGTAGATCTTCGAGAGAGGCTCTTGCAGTAGGTAGTTACATATAGGACTGACGTCGGCAGGCGGCAGGACCCCACGGAAAACTTTCTAGCTAGCAGTCCCTGGCGAGGGACCACCCCCACGTTAGGTGACCGGCGTCAGATGACGTCGGTATAGAGGAGCGGTCCCAGACGCCCGCCTTCCAGTTCTTTCCCGCCACAGGCCCGGAAGGCCCGGACAAGAGAGAAGATATTTCCCTCAATGGAAAAGGAGCTGAAAAAGCCTAGGGGGATGGAGGGCGGGAAGGTATTACCTACTGCAAGAGTCTCTCTCGAAGATCTACTGTTACGGTAAGTTCTTACGTAACCGTACTATCTTACTTCTAGAGGGCTCTTGCAGTAGGTAATTACATATAGGACAGAATCCCAAGCAGTCTGGAACAAATGAAAGGCACCGGAGAAGGAACTACTCAAGAAGTGGAAAGGATGAGAAGGACTTGACAAGGTTAGAGGAATGGTCAAATGTATGGCAGCTTAGATTCAATGCTAAGAAGTGCAAGGTAATGCACCTGGGAACAAAAACCCAGGGAAGAGTACACAATGGGGTGAGATACTAACAACAACAAAATGGAAAGGGACCTGGGGTAGTCATATCAGATGACCTAAAGGTGGGCAAGCAATGGGAGAGGGCAGCAAGGAGGGTTGGGGGATACTGGGATGCATAGGGAGAGGCATCACCAGTAGAAAACAGGAAGTTATTATCCTCTGTACAGACAGCTGGTGAGACCCCATCTGAGTACTGTATGCAGTTCTGGAGACCCAATCTCCAAAGACATAGACAGGATGGAAGCTGTCCAGAGGAGGGACTCAAAATGGTGCAGGGTCTGCACCGGAAGACATATGAAGAGAGACGAAAGGAGCTTAATATGTATAGCCTCGAGGAAAGGAGGGAAAGGAGGGACATGATAGAAACGTTCAAGTACCTCAAGGGAATTAACAAAGTCCAAGAGGGTAGCATCTTTCAAAAAAAGAGGTGTGCAAGAACAAGAGGGCACAATTTGAAGCCAGAGGGGGGGAGGCTCAGAGGCAATTTAAGGAAGTATTTTTTCACAGAGAGGGTTGTGGATTCATGGAACGGCCCTCCGGAGGAGGTTGTGGAGTCAAAATCAGTGGTAGAATTCAAGCATGCATGGGACAGTCATAAGGCAATTCTAGGGGGTGGGGGTAGGAAGAAGTAGGCTGCTGGTTAACTAGGATCTGCAGCTTATCCAGTAGGTAGGGAAACGGGCAGACTGGGTGGGCCAAGCGGTCTTTATCTGCCATCAAATTCTATGTTTCTATGATCCTATGTTTCTAAACCTCAGGATAGGAGGCCCTGCAAGACAGCTAACCTGAAGCCTGCTCTACGGCGAGAGGCAATGTCCAAACTGTAATGTTTCGTACAGGTATGGATGGAAGTCCAGGTGGCGGCAGCACAGATGTCTGCCGCAGATACATCCTTGAAACAAGCTGCAGAGGCAGCTACTCCGTGAGTGGAGTGACCTCTGACTTGACCTGGTAGGGTCTTGTTGTACTTGTCATAACAGAAAGTGATGCAATGAGCCAACCACTTTGACAGGCATTGCTTGGAGACAGCATTGCTTTCCCTTTTGTGAGCAAAAAAGACGAACAACTGATCAGTCTTTCTGAGATCCTTCGTCCTATCGGTGTAGTATTTCAGAATCCTGTTGACATTCATGGTATGGAGTAAGTATTCCCCCTGGTTGGAGTACTGCATGAAAAAGGCAGGTAACTCAATAGACTGATTTAAGGTAGACTCCGCTACCACTTTCGGAAGAAACTTAGGGTTCGTGTGAAGAGCTACTCGTTCTTTGTGAAAAATCAGATAGGGGACTTTACACATAAGGGCCTGAAGCTCGGAAATTCTTCAAGCAGAAGTAATGGCCACCAAGAAGAGTGTCTTCCATGTCAAAAACTTTAAGTCTGTGGTAGCTGCCGGCTCAAAAGGAGGAAGGGTAAGTTTCTCGAGAGCAAAGTTCAAATCCCAAGGGGGAGCAGGAGTCCGAACAGGGGGTCTGAGATGAAGGACACCTCTGAGAAAGGTCTTGGAAACGTCTAATTGGGCAAAGGCTTTATCAGCAAAAGGAACATGGTAGGCTGAAATAGCAGCCATATGAACCTTCAAAGAGGAGTGACTAAGACCCAGGTTGAAAAGATGACACAAATAATCGACCAGAACGGCCACAGGACAGGAGAAAGGGTCCACGTTCCTGGAGGCAGCCCAAATGGAAAATCGCTTCCATTTCACAGCGTAGGTGGACCTAGTGGAGGGTTTTCTAGCCTCCACTAGAATCTCTGCCACCTTAGGAGAGACGCTAAAATGAGATTGGCCTAGGTCTGCAGGAGCCATGCATGAAGTTGTAGAGACTTGAGTCCCGGATGGACCAGGGTCCCCTGATCCTAGGTCAGCAATCCTCGAGATAAAGGAAGAGGAAGAGGAGGAACCTCTGAGTATTGTTGTAGAAGAGAGAACCAGATTTGCCTGGGCCAGAAAGGAGTGATCAGAATCATTCTCGTTCCTTCCAATGCAAGTTTCTGCAGCACACAAGGGACCAGAGGAATTGGGGTAAAAGCAACGATGAATCTGCCCTTCCAGCTTAGAGACAGAGCGTCGCTCCAGAAAGCGCCTCGCTCTGGAGTGAGCGAGCAAAAGGTGGGAAGTTTTGCATTTTGGGAAGAGGTGAACAGGTCTACCTGTGGAGTCTCCCAAAGCTGGAAGATGCCATTTAGAACCTTTTGGTCCATTTCCCACTCGTGTGGCAGAGCCGAGGAATGACTTAACTTGTCTGCCAGGATATTGTTGACTTCTGGAACATAGATTGCAGTGAGGTGAAGGTTGTGAAATGTTGCCCATTCCCAAACCCTCATTGCTCCCCTGCACAGCGGATAGGATCGAGTCCCTCCCTGCTTGTTGATGTACCACACCACGCACATGTTGTCCATTGGGACAGCCAGGTGGCCGGGAAGGATGTATAGGTGAAGGGCTTTGAGGGCATACAGAACTGCTCTTAGCTCAAGCACATTGATGTGGAGAGCTAATTCCAGTCTGGACCATAAACCCTGGGGTCGGTGAGGACCCAGATGGGCTCCCCAACCTTCTCCTGATGCGTCTGTGGTCAGAGTCTGGGAGGGGGAGGATGAAAGAAGGGGACCCCCCCGGAACAGGTTCTATCGAACCATCCACCACCGCAAGTCTCTTGTCATCGGCGAGGAGATCAGTACCAGATGATCTAGGTTGTCTACAAGTTGATCCCACTGAGAGATCCTCATGTGGAGTTGCGCGTCCGGAACCGTCGGGATGGTGGCCGCCATCATCCCCAAAAGACGGAGCACCGACCTCGGCGGAACCTTCCTGCATTCCAAAAGTAGGGAAATCTGTGACTGGAGGGAGGCCCCCCTGCTCGAAAGCAGGAAGGCCTTGCACACTGTCATATCGAGGATTGCTCCGATGAACTGGAGTCTCTGGGAAGGGTCCACATGAAACTTGGAATGGTTGATGGTGATACCCAGACAAGTGAAAACCTGCTGGGTGAGGGAGAGAAAATGCAGGAGTTCCTCCCTGGATGAAGCCGCCAGGAGCCAATCATCCAGGTAGGGAAACACCTGAACTCCCAAGGTATGCAGGTGGGCCGCTACCACCGCCAGACATTTGGTAAAAACTCGGGGAGCCAAGGAAAGACCAAAAGGGAGTGCCCGGAATTGGTAATGGTCCCCCTGGAAAGCAAACCGGAGGTACTTTCGATGCGAGAAACGAATGGGGATGTGCAGGTATGCATCCTGCATATCCAGTGCACAAAGCCATTGGCCCTGCCAAAGAAGGGGCAGAAGGGTTTGAAGGGAGAGCATCCTGAACTTCTTGTATTCTACATAGAGGTTCAGGGAGCTGAGATTGAGAATGTGTCTGAGATCTCCCGTCTTCTTTGGTACAAGAAAGAAATGGGAATAGTAACCCGTCCCGTGGAGGTGAAGAGGGACGGGTTCTATGGCCTGCTTCGCGAGGACAGCAGATATTTCTTCCCTGACCAAAGGAAGATGGTCCCTTGAGTAAGAGGACTTCAGGGGGGGGGTGGCATGGAGGTTTCTGTAGAAACTCTATGGAGTGCTCCTCTGAGATAATCTGAAGCACCCATGAATCCGATGTTATCCTCTCCCAACCCGGAAGGTGGAGGGAGAACCTCCCTCATACCGGTTCCTCCGGGAAGTCCGGAGGCGGTGGGAGAGAGGAGGAGTCAGGTGGTATGTGGCAGTGCCACAGCTGGGGCACCCACTGCATTTTTGGGCGGTGGGGGCCTGGCAGCTCTGGTGGCCAGACGTTTGGTGGCCCGCCTTCTTTGGGGTTTTTCTTGAGGCCGGCTGCATCTGCGAAAAGGGCGGCGCTGTGGGGGATGGGGACGGTACATGAAATCCACAGATTTCAGGGCCGTCCCCTTCTCCTGCAAGTCGGTAATGATGTCCTTGACATCACCACCAAAAAGCACCGAACCCCTGAAAGGTGCTTCCTGAATTGCTGACTGCACCTCTGGGACCAAACCTGACACTCGGAGCCAGGCATGACGCCTAAGACTTATGGCGAACGCGGAGCTCTGCCCTGTATTGTCCATTGCATCGTAGGTCATCCTCAGAATGTGACAACTGGCCGAACGAGCAGAATGGACAAGGTCAGCTAACTCCTGCTTAACTTGGGAGTCAGGCAAGGAGTCAATCTTAGATTCCGCCTGTGTAAGGACAGCCTTCTGGTAATCCCCCATATGTGCTACATAATTTAGGACCCTAATACCCAGTGTGGAAGAAGCGTAGATCTTCCTTCCATACTGATCCAGAAGGCGAGACTCCTTATCTGGAGGAGACAAGCTCAAGTGTTTAGGGTGTGCTGACCGGCCGTGAGTGGCGCTAATCACAACAGAGTCTGCACGGGGTGAGAATCTAAAAATCTACACCTCCGGAGCCTGGTATAGCCTGTTGACTTCGAGGTAGTGGGCTAAGTCGACGGTTGTTTCCAAATGGTGGAAACAAGGTGGGCATGAGGCTCGATCCAGGTGGCACAAGAGTAGGGGCCGTAAGGGGCAAGTCCAGATGTTCGTCGAGTTTAACCCGCTGAGGATCAGGCTCTAAGGAACGTCACTGATGTACTTCCTGGATCTTCCTGAGCAACTTCGTGAAGGAAGGATCCTTCGGAGGAGACTTCCGAGGAGTTCTCGGCCGGGGCTTGGACAGAGAGTGAGGCTCGTCGTTATTCTCAGAGCATCCATCGGAGGAATCCGAGGAGTCTGAGAGAGAAGAAGAAGAAGAACTGGAAGCAGAGTAAGACTCCCTGACTCATCTAGGGGGAGGAACGGGTTCCTTAGGGGGAATCCCTGGACGCGTGTCCTGCCCCTCTCTGGATCTTGAGGGGAGGGCTCGGGAATCTGGAGGCGGAGAGGGAGTGTGCCGTCTGGGGCGTACAGGGGCCGGAGGTGGCACCATCACTGTAAGGGGTCTCTCGACTTCCTTGGTGAGCTGAGCCTTGGCTTCAGCTCACCAGGAGGCCAGAGTCTCCTGAAGATCCACCGCGGCCTAGGGGCGTGGAGGAGGAGGGGATAGTTGTACGGATTATATCCGTAAGGCAAGTATCCATAACCCGCCGCAGGAATACCGGAGCTGGGTATTGCGGCGTCGAGTACTTTTAAGGCCGGAGGACCGGTGCCGGGTACTGCGGCGCAGGATACTGCGAACCCAAGTAAGTCGGCATCGGAATACGACGGCGGATACCGGGCACCGGAGGAGCTGCCGGAGCAGATAGCCCAGCAGGTACCCCTCTCAGGCGGATCAATATTGATAGGCCCGTGGGGAGGGTCCGAGTGAAGAGGAGTATCCCCGCCGCATCGAGGGCCGGTATTGAGCTGGCGCCGGGCCGGGCGCCCAGGGGCCTGCATCAGATCCAGTTCCGTAGGAGGGAGATCCGGCGGCGGAGAGGCGCCTTGTCTCGCCCGGGATGGTGGTGAAAATCCCTGGGGTCAGGCAGGGCTAAACGGGTTTCGGATGGCAGCGAAGGCTGCAGGGAACTTGGGATGACAGACGATGGAGGGTTTGTCATAGGCTCCGACGCCCAGCGTACGTCGGAGGAGCCGACGTGCGACTTAGGGGCAGGATCCCGGCGGATGCCAGAGGAGCCGGCGTCCAACTTAAGGGGTCCCTCGTCGGAGGCAGGTCAAGGATGGGAAGAGGCCCGGTCCGAGGGGCACACTGCTGTGCGCCGCCCCGAATGGTCGGGCGTCTTAGCGGCCTTCTCCTGGTGGGCGTCGGAGGAGCTGACGTCCGGCTTATGGGAGGCGCCTGCGCCAGTAGGCCGCAAGCCTGCGGCAGTACTGGGGGCAGAAGCCTCCTTTTGCCCGGAGGCGCCTGAAGGGCCCGAACGCGAGCTCGACTGGCGGGCTGATGCCTCCTCCAAAGCCTTGAAGGCTGCTATCGGATGATCCCCCGGAGGGGACGTCACCTTAGCCGTAGCTCTGGCTGGAGTCGCGGAGGAGGAGGCCTTCTCCCGGTGCCTTTCTTTTTCCCGCTTCTTGTGTCCTTCTGGGAAGGTCGACGCCTGCCTAAGTTTCTTTAACTCCTTCTCCATTGCAGACATCTTCTTTTTAGGGAGATGAGCTTCCAAGGACTGCTGGCGTCGTCTGCGGGTGGCCGCGTTAAAATGCAGGCAATGCAGGCACTTGTCGACCGCGTGGTCGGGGCCTAAGCAAAAAGGCAGAGGGAGGACCGCCCTTGTGCAGTTACGCCGCATGAGTTGCACTTATTTTTGACGGGACGACATAAACCGACGTTCACCTGACGAAAAGATCCCAAAATATCTATAACTTTCGGTATAAAAACGATGAAGTAACAGGGCTGAGCTATGAACTTTACCGTGAGGCACTGCACGAGCTGACGGTGGAAAGAACTGGAAGGCGGGCGCCTAGGACCGCCTTTATAACTATGATCGCGTCTGACGCCAGTCACCTGACGTGGGGGTGGTCCCTCGCCAGGGACTGCTAGCTAGAATTTTTTCCGTGGGGTCCTGCCGCCTGCTGACGTCAGTCCTATATGTAATTACCTACTGCAAGAGCCCTCTCGAAGTAAGATCAGCATAATAGGAAGGTGGTCGAGAAGACAGGGAGGGGAACAGGGTAGAGGAGAGGCAGGACATTTGACTCTACTGGGAGAATACCCTACAAGGGCCTTTCACAGAATAGGAAATGAGACCTTGTACAGTTTACCAGACCAATAAGAGTGAGTGATGAGGAAAGGTAAGTGGGTCCATTACCCACTGAGATGATCGACCCACTATAACCAAGCTCAACAGCTAGATGAACACCCAGTCCATGAGCTAGAATTACTGGCCGACCATGGGGCAGCAAGGATAGAGAATAAGGCTGTAGAAGAAGAGCCAGTTAGGGATGGAGAAAGGGAGAAAATGAAGGGGGAGAAAGGGAAGTGGTTGGGGTGGAAAGGGTAAGGGTTTGGGGTAAGTGGGGGGAGAGAAAGGAAGGAGTTAGAGGGAGAGCTAGGGGGACTAGAAGGAAGAAGGAAGGAAGAGTATGGGTGTAAATGGGCAAGTAAGTAAGTAACACTGAATTTCTTGAGTGTCCACTCTCAAAGGGTCTGGGAGCTTCACAAAGGGGTGTAACAGATTAAAATACAATACATTTAATCACAATTAAAATCAGATGATCAGGCACAGTTACAGGAGGGTGAAGTGAAGTTTTGAAGGAGAGATAAGAACGACTGAGGGGAAGGGGCAGATGAAATAGTAAGTGTGAAGAAGTTCCATAGTTTAGGGAAGCAGAAGGAGAAGGCAGCCTGCTCTGCAATGGATGATCTCACAGGTAGAGCTAGGGTCTGGCCATCGGAGTTGCTGAGGAAGTAAGAGGGTGGAGAAGGGGTGGAAAGAATGGAGGAGAAGTAAGAGGGTAGAGAGCCAAACCAGATCCTCCCAACATGGAAGGAGCAGTGGGCAAGACATTTGGATTCAAGAGAAGAGAGGGAGGTAAAGAGGTCACAGTGGTGGGTGTGATGTGGGACAGTCAAGAGTGAACTTGCAGAAGAAGTGGAACAGGGTATCCAGTCTGGTTAGGGTAGATTTTGGAGCTGAGCTGTAGACTACGTCACCATAGTATAATATTGTAAGAATAATTTTCTGGACTATTTTATGCTGTGCCTGTAAGGGAATGCAGCCACGATGTCTGTACAGGGCACCTAGTTAGGGATGACATTTTTTGTGACTTGCATCCTCATGTCCACAGAAGTCTAGATGATGGTCAAGCCAATGTCCTACATATTTAAAGGAGGTGACATTCTCTAGCATGACACATTCGAGGGTATGGAAGAAGGGAGCGGCATTTACTCTTGAGAGCCTTAGTCAGATGCCAAAGACATTTTTTATTTAGTTTGTGTTTACCAGGAATGAGCACTAGACACATTTTTGCCTATTTTCATCCTCATCCCAGGGGTGTGTGTGTGTGGGGGGTTGGTACAGATGGATGCCAATGGAAATTGAACCAGATTTTAAGCTGTTGGTGGTATTTTTAGTGAATGGGAGAATTTGGGCACACCACCAAGAAAATTCTCCTACTCATCAGTAGGTGAAATCTCTGTCCACCAAGATGGCGAAACCTGTGTTGGAGGAGATGGAGGTGGAGGCTGTGGTGGTGTCCTCGCACCCAGCATAGGCATTACTGAGGACAAAGATTCGGTGCACAATATAGGAGATAAATCTATGTCTCCGAGTTTTGTACAGTAGGAGTCTGTGGAGAACTTACCTGCGAATGCAGAGTTGCCGATTCATGAGAAGCACGGAGGTTTGTTGGAGGATTGCCTAGCAGATATCTTGATGCCGGTATCCAGGCATCTTCACCCATCTTCAGGAGAATAATGAGTGCAGGAGATAGCTACTATCAGAACACAGCTTCCAGAAGATAAGATGGCATTAAAGGGCAACAGGATGCTGTGTCTGCGACACAACAGATATGGCAATAGTTTGGACTACAGAAATGCATCATCAGGGAGCCGCAAGAACATACCTGGTTGGCTGAAGCTGCGCTGTGTAGTTCCGAATATATACAGGATAACATAGGGACAGTGGGTTCCATACCCTTTTGGGGACACTAATTAATTGGGATGTTCTACAGCTTCAAACAAGCCTGCAACTAAAGGACAGCTGACTCTTTCATCCTGGTGCAATGGGGCCCCTAACAATCACTGTGTACAAAATAACTGTGCTGAACAACCCAGTACCTCTTCAAAGAACACTTCTACTATCATGTCTCAAGGGACTGATAGAAATCATTCCAGACATGTTGTAAATCTCTCTGGGTCTGGGAACAGAGGAAATGAAATGGGTGGCTACTGATAATGTTAGGAGCATGTGCAGGAGTTTAACAATGTCCGATTCATTTAAAAATAATTTAGAACAAGCACCCAGGAAAAATGCGGCTAGGTTTAGGTATCGGGTAGGCCTCCAAGAGCACCCAGACAGATACTATGTGGCTAGACATTTGCTAAAACAATCAATGCAGTTTACAGCTTCTGACACATATGCATGTATACATGTGTCTGGAGAAGACACTTTTGACTCAAGTTTGAAAACTAATGCTTAGTCGGAGAAATTCTGGTATAAGTATAATACTCTCAAACAAACTCCACTTTGGACCCCCTTTTATGCCATTCCCTTGACTGAACCTATGATAAAACTGGTTACTGTTATGTTTCATAATGAGGGGGTGAATGTTAGTGACATTTATCACTGGCTTCAGAACATGTGTGATTTATTGAGCACCCCAGAGGCTATTACTGATGATGAAGGACTGTGGACAGGAGGGTGGAAATTTAAAGTTAAACTTCATCAAGTGAACTTAGAGGCTGTACATTTACCAAATAGTTTCTTGAGAAAGACAGAGGGTTTTGCTTTTATGAAGGGTAGCCCAGAACTTGTAATAAATGTGGAGCAAAAATGCATCTAAGTAGTACTTGTGATATGCTAAAATGTGCATTGTGTAAGGGGTATGGACACTGAAGTGATTCTTGTGAGAATATATTTCAGTGCAATCTCTGGCATGAGAATGGCCATGCCTTACATTAGTGCCCATGGGTTAGGTATAATGGGAGAGAAGGATGGGGCAAGGAAAATTTAGTACCGAATGCCCAGGACAAATAAAAGAGGCTTAGTAGCACCTCTTACCCCTTCTGCGTTGGATTCTTCAAGGGTGGAGACACCTGTTTAGAACCCTCTGAAGTGGAGACAGTGCATGGGAGGGTAGGAAGAGACATGGAAATCAGGGATCATCAGATCCAGTCTCCCACGTCTACAAGTAGAGTCTTGGTAGAGGATCTACAGCAGGAAGGAAATAGCAGAGAACAGAAAGAAGAGGGACAGAGTTGTAGGCAACAACAAAAGGAAATAGCAAAAAAAAAAGAGAGAAACACTAAGACATGCACCCCTCTGAGTAATATCTTTCCCCAGAATCGTAGGGTGACCAAAGCGGCAGCCAAGTATACTCCTACTCCTTTTCTGGTACCTACCCCAAATATCAGTTCACCTTTACAAAGAGAAAGTGATGAGTCTGATCAAGCCTCTGCTATGTCTCTTAGATCAGAATGAGTCTCTGAAACAGAGGAGGGGAAAAAAGTTAACTGATAAGGCTATAAAGGAAAAAGGGAAGAAAAGGAAAAATAAGGCCCCACATGACCGGATAAATGACCCCACTTAACCACTAATGGCTACAATACACTTAGCTTCCTTAAATGTATGTAGTGTGAAGAACAGCAAAAAAGGACAGCTGGTTTAGCCTTTCTAAAACATTTAAACTGTGATGTAGGTGTTCTTCAAGAAACTAGGTGATCTTCCCTTTTTTATGTGGAACAGATAAGGAGGAGTTGGGTATGGGGGCATTCTTATTGGACTTTCGGGGCAGATGCTGCAGATGGGATTGAGATTTTAACAGTACTTGCTTCTCTATAACCAGGGTAATTGATTTTTTACCAAGAAGAGCCCTGATTTTGGATCGTAAATATAAGGACTTGTGTGTCTGGTTGATTAATACATATGCCCCACAAACAAAAGCATATAGGACAGAGCTGTTTAAGGCAATTAGATCATATATGTACACTAGGAAACATATCATTTGGGGTGGAACTTTTAACTGTAGTTTGGATCTTAAAGTATCAGGAGATGTCAAAAAAATGTATTGCATTTCTCATGCATTGAAAAATATAGTGCCAAATGCTAATTTAATAGATGATTTTATGTGTGTGTGTGTGTGTATATATATATATATATATATATATATATATGTACACACACATGGCAAAATCAGTTTAATGCATCGCTAAGGTTGTTCCACAGCGAAAGTGCTAAGGAAATTCTCATGTTAGAGTTGAAAACCCTAACTGCATCCCCCCCCCACCACCACCATCACCACACATACACACACACATGCAAGTAGAGGAAGGACCAAGGCAACACAACCAATCACACACAACCACCACCAGCTAACAGGAATAACATATAACTATGTAAAGCATGAAACCACACACCCATGCTCCCATCGGGCTGTCGCATGGGGTCGTCACTGCTAACTCTCATCCCGGACATTCCACGCACCACTAAACACATATCATTACAGACAACTGGACATCTTGGGCCACACGCTGCCACCAACACATAACACAGACTACACATATGGTATTTTGGGGTTCGCAAGATCAAAAACAGGATTTTGCACAATCCCTGAAATACTTTTGAAAATCAGTTTCACAAATGCAAAAGTGTCATGCTATCACACTTCTGTCTTTGCGAAAGTACTTTGTGAAAGTATGCTCCTAATGACTGGACATCTTTGCCATCATCCTGCAAGCAAACGGTTGGGTACTTTGGTCTCAAATTTGTAGGATGGCAAGACCTGGTCCCACTGATGTCCTTTTTCCTGCTATTGTGCTACAATACTTAAGGATTGCAAACTTACACTGTTCCAAAATTGAACAATTTGCCACAGACTAACACTGCAGCTTCCATGACACTTTTCACCACCCATATGTTGAAAACAAGGCGAGGTACATCATTTTCGCTACTGCCAGCATGGTTCACCTTTATGTGAACTAATCTCAAAGAACAACTTTGTAAATACTCTATGATATCTCAAGTTGGATTTCTCCACTTCCTACAGTAACACAGGTATATACCTCCTGCTGGATGTTTGTGATTGATTATGTTGCCTTGGTCCTTCCCCCTACTTGCATGTATGTGCATGTGTGTGGTGGGGGTGGGGGGAATGCGCTATTTGGGTTTTCAACCCTAACACCGAATTTCCTCGCTTTTGTCGCTCTGGAACAACCCTAACTGATGCATTAAACAGAGATTATGTATATATATATATATATATATATATATCGGATACATGATGGGCATGAGTGTGATACGACAAATACTGTCACACTTGCAGAGTGAGATATCCAGAGCTCACAATGCAGGAGTGACAATATATGCCATAGCACACCATCTGCACATCATGTATTCGATTTATACAATATGGCTAGGAGTTTCAGAAGTATTGTAATGTTGTGTTCTGTTCCTGTTTATGTGTTTGCTCATTCTGTGTATGTTTTTCTGAATGGGCTGGCAGTGTTACAAACTGTGAGAAACAGATCAGTGTGTTTTGCAATGCTGAATTAGGTCATTTTAGATAGGAGTGAGAAACAGACTATTTTGTGAAACTGTATTCTTTAGAAGTCTGGCTGCAGTCAAGCTGAGAGTATCACAGTAATGGTAATGGACTGAGAGTCAGAGTGTGAGCAACAGCTGAGACATTTTAGTGGTAATTGAGTTAGCTGCAGGCAGCAGTGAGGAACAGATTGTTCTGTGAAGTTGTGCTCTTTAGAATTCTGGCTGCAGTCAAGCTGAGAGTATCACAGTAATGAGCTGGAAGTTAGAGTGTGTGGACTAGGTAAGAATGTTTTGTAATGCTAACTGAGTTAGCTGCAGGCAGCAGTGGGACCTCTCATGTAGTTCTGCATTTGTGTCTATGGTAACAGCACAGGTGTTTCTTGTATTCTGCCTAGAGTGATGATATCAGTGACATTTTTATGTGACCTGTGTGTGTAAATGGCTGATATCATTACAGCAGAGCAGAGGGTAAAAATATCACACTGCAGTGAACGATACACTGTTGTATCTCACTCATGTATCACTCACCCTATATATATATATATATATATATATCTCTCGCTATATATATATATATATATATATATATATATATATATATATATAGTGTTCCTCCCCTGACCTCTCCAGGCCTACCCATCCCCCTGCAGATATTTGGGTGCACCCTTGGCCTCAATTCCACTTAAAGCTGGTCAATCACTCAGAGGTTCTACTTCTTCTTCACAAAATTAACCCCTCTTCCTCGGTAGGACATGACCAGCTTGAACCTCGCCTACTGAGGGCTGCCACCCCGGCAATTTCCCGTCCTGTCTCCCTACTCATAAATAGATTGCTCCTAGAAGGTGTTGTCTCAAAAATGTGGAAAGTAGCGACCGTTGTCCCCGTCCACAAAAGTGGGTCCCGAGATGCCCTGGGGAACTACAGGCCAATCTCCCTACTTAGTCCCCTTGGGAAAATACAGGAAAGACTAGTCTCAAACCAACTTCAAGACTACCTGGAGCAGCACCTTCTTATGGCTAATGTGCAGCATGGCTTTAGAAAGAGCCATGGTACAGATACTACACTCATACAACTCTCTACGGACATCCTTGCTTCTCTGGGCCAAGGCTCCTCAACGGGTGCCCTCTTCATTGACCTGTCTAAGGCCTCTGACTTGGTCAGTCATAATCTCCTTCTAGCAAAACTCTTGCACTTAGGACTGGATCACCACTCACTATAATGGTTTGAGAGCTATCTGAGTGACCGTACCCAAAAAGTCTGCTGGAAGGGTACCCAGTCTGTCCCTAGATCCGTTACAGCAGGGGTACCCCAGGGCTCATTTCTGGGTCCCCTGATCTTCTCACTCTTCCTCAATAACATTGAGGGAAACTTCCCCCTCAGCAAACTCATTTTGTATGCGGATGACACCATCATATACTGCAGTGATCCCCAACCTAGTGTCATAGCTACGAAACTGCAGAACAGTCTCTCAACACTTGAGGCCTGGTTCTCCGCAAACTCTCTTAAACTCAATGAGGAAAACACTAAAGCCGTACTGTTTGGTTCTAGATGACTTGGCCCTGACAGGAGTCAGCTGCTACAGAACCACACAAACCTTGGAAAAAAAGCAGAGGTCATGGCCAGCTTCAAATATCTTGGGATCCATCTTGACCAAGAAATGACCTTCCGACCCCATATCGACTCCATAACCAAGACCACCCACCAAAAACTTGGCCTCCTTTACCACCTCGGGAATTCCCTATCCTCAGTAGCACGAAGAGCAATTGCTAGCTGCAATCTCCTTCCCTCTATCTTATACGGAGCTCCTCTACTGCAGTTCCTCCATGAGACTGAATTCAGCAAACTTTCAGTGCTCTATAACCGTGTAGCTCATTTTGCCATAAACTCCTCTCCTAGGAGGCATCATTGTGAGGCATTTAAGGAACTAAACTAGCCCACACTTCGGCAAAAGCTAGCTTACCCCATTGCCTGCCTTGCCTTCAAGTTCACTACCCTTGGTTGCCCTCCCCACTTAAGAGGGTTACTCTCTCCCAAAGAACTAACCTGAACACTGCGTTCACCTGTGAATCATCCCCTTAACATACCCAGGATTCGCGCCAACCAAGGCAAATGCTCCTTCAAATTTCCTGCCTCCCAACTATGGAACTCCCATCCATCCAGCCTGACGGCCTCATCCTCCCTTACCCAATTCAAGTCTGGACTCAAACTAGATCTTCTAAATCTCAGTCTCTGTGGCTGTAACCGTTAGCTCCCTACCCAGGCCTCTTTTCTGCTGCACTGCCTTGAACCTCACTTAATTCCTGAATGTATCTCCTAATCTTTGATTGTCAATTTACTGTTTGTCTCCCTTCCCTACAAATTGGTGATGAAACTAGACGTCATAATATATTCTGTTTCTATACTTCACTTGTATATCTAATGTAACTACTGTAATTAATACTTGAGACTGTATTGTGTATTCCTTACTCTACTCCTGTATACTGTCACTAACGTCTATTTGTGCAACATACGTAACTCCTGTAAAGAAAAATGTAATTGTCTTTTCTGTAACTAATTCAGGGTCGCCCCTGAAAAAGGGACCTCTGGTCTCAGTGGGCTTACCCTGTTACCAAAATCTAAATAAATACATACACGCACACACACACACACACACACACACATACATATATATATATATATATATATAGCAGAAAATATGCTGGAGTTACTTATCACATATGGGAACTTTTGCTACTAGAATAGATTAGGTGTTTGTTTCCAAATTCTGTACTCTAGTTAAGATCTCTATTAGACCTACAGAATTCTTAGAGCACCATATTATTACAGGCATTTAGTTTGGCAACAGCTCCTCCAAAAATTATATCACAGCCTTCAAGGTGGAAAATGAATTCCTCAGTTTTAGAATTAACAAAGATACAGGTTAAATTAAAACAATTGTTATGGGCAAGAATATCTACTTAACGGTTATATGACAATTTATGGGAACAGTGGGAGGATACTAAAAACGATTTACAACAATTTTTTCATCCTTTGGAAAACAACAGTCTAACTCTGAATATATTAAACCCTTGAGGTATATGAACCAGTTTACACAAATTAATGTATCTCCCTCCAAAGGAACAGATAAAAGTTAAATCACAGATTACAGAAATAAAAAAACCCCAAAAACTTATGTTTGCCCATCGGTATGATAGGACAAAATCCTTGGAAGCCAGAATGAGATTTGGGACATCAAAACACCCAACAGTCGATCCTTATATGGCATGTAAACAGAGGTTGGATAACATTCTCATGACAAGGTTATATAAATCAGGTGGATCTGAAGTTTGCTTAGATATAGGCAAGCTAGGGGTAGTACAGGATTATTTATCAGTACAATTCTCGTCTAATATCAGTCAAGGGGGAAATGTAATCAAGTGTCTCTCTGCTCCACTTCCACAATTAGATCAGGAAGGTCAAGTGCGTTTGGAAAGGTCAACTTCATAGGCAGAAATACATGAAACAATACACTTAAGTCAGGGACTTCCCTT
Source organism: Neoceratodus forsteri (assembly GCA_016271365.2). Lineage (NCBI taxonomy): Eukaryota > Metazoa > Chordata > Ceratodontiformes > Ceratodontidae > Neoceratodus > Neoceratodus forsteri. Next base: position 386,126,820 of record CM057457.1, on the reverse strand, counting down.
GGAATTGATGGCCTGACGCTTGAATTTTATAAAAATTAAAATCAGCCAGGAATTAAGTTGTATACTGAAACCAATATCAATGATAAATTAGAACATGGGGAAGCAATCTCAGACTTAGGTAAGGCCATTATTAGTTACCTGTATACAAAAGGAGGCAAACATGATACTGGAAACTGGAGGCCCATTGGTATATTAAACAGGGGCTATAAAATCCTAGTCAAAATCCTTTGTAAAAGGCTACTGCAGGTTTCAGATAGACTCACTGATTCAGCACAGAGATGTGCAATCCCTCAGAGGAGTATTCAACATAATGTATATCTTCCAAGAGAACTGTTTGAACACAGCAAGACTGAGGAACAATCAGGTTTTTGTGATGGCACTGAACCAGGAGAAAGCCTTTGATAACGTAGAACATCACTACCTAGTTCAGGTCTTTGCATCACATCGGATTCCTAGGGAAATGGTGGGATGGATTAAACTTCTCTGTGAAGGGGCTTGTTTTGTGCCTTTGGTGAATGGCTTTTTGAAGAAACAATCTTATTAAAGAAAGGCGTTCAACAGGGGTGCCCCTAAAGTCCCCTATTATATACATTTGCTCTAGATCCAGTAATTAGATTAAGTGGGATCCTCAGATAATAGGGTTAGTCCCTCCGATCAAGACCCCAGCTGAGAAAATAACAGCCTATGCAAATGATATATATCTTTTGGTACAAACTGAAGAGTCAGGAATAAAAGCGTTACAAACCTTTCAAGAGTTTTCATGCATTTATGGAGCTGAGATTAATAAGGAAAAAAGCACTGTTATACCACTGGGCCCAGTAGGGGATCACTGCAAGAGTACTGCAGGGATTAAAATAAACAATTCCCCTCAAAAAATATTAGGTATTTGGTTTAGCAAAGAAGATACTTCCATGCTTAACTGGGAGAAGTAATGAGAAGCATGTGAGTCTAAAGTTTGTGTCTGGAAACACTGGAAGTTAGGAAAGAAAAAGAGAGTTATGATATAAACAATATTACCACCCTTCTTTACATACAGTACCTCAGTTGTGTGTATGCCCCCCCACACACACACAGTTAATTTAGAAACTAATATGCTGAGTGTTTTTTTTCCAAATGTAATGGGGAAGTCCAGTTAAAAGAGATTTCACTTATTTACCATTCAAAGCAGGAGGTTTGAATATGATTAATCCAATAGTGTTTTTCCATTCCTTATTTTTTATACGCTTAAATGCTGTTAGGGCCCTTAGCAATTGACTTGGCAACTTTACACACGCCTTAGAGACTTATGTAAGGAAGTGGGGACATGATCCCCCACAACTGTTAGCTCAGTATAAAATTCCTACTTATGCTGCTTCATCTTTACCAGAGATAAGGCAGTAGAAAACAGACAAGAGGGAAACCATGACATTGGGATGGAAACAACAATATAATCATGTAGTATTTCACATACAGAACATTTCTGCAATCTTCCCAGAATCTGTACCCTCTAGAATGCCATGGGAATTAGTATGTTTAACTGATAATAGAGCCCCACAGCATGTGTGGGATACCTCCTGGCTGTGTTGCCATGGGAAGTTAGGGGTCAAAGGGAATCTTAAGCATAAGGCTATTCAGGAAAGATTTTGCCCTTAACCTTCTTGCTTTCACACTGAATAAACAAAACAGCATTATTTTCCATGTCCTGACAGTGTCAGGTTCTGGTCTGATCTGGCCATTAGATTGAACTGGCCATTTCTGAAACGACTCACTGATAATACCGTCATCTTAGGAGAATACTCTGGGATATGGCACACCCTTCACATTAGTACATTGCGTGTTATATTTGGGCTTATAAAGTATTACTTATGGCAGAGTAGGTGCCAGCCATGTCAGCATGCTAGAATCTATAAACACTCAGTTCAAGAAGGCTGTGCACACTAAACAAACAAGAAATACGACAAAAGGAGGACTACAAGTCCCTTTCAAGCGCACATCACTGGCCCAAAAATCCATTACATTTCAGGGCCCCAAATGGTTTAATGAGCTGCCTGAAACGCTGACAGGAAACACAAAGCTGAGTCTGTTCAAAAGGGGGCTACAGTCCCACCTTAAGAATGTAACCACCTGTAACCGTGCAAGAAAATCATCTGACATATTCCTCCTGCCTCATCCCCTGTCTCCTCACCTCTTCCCCTCCCCACTCCCCCCACCTCGACTTACAACCCTCCTACACCACCTTTCCCCTTTACTCCTGTCCCACACCACCTCTAGCTACTCTGACAACGCCAATCTGGCTGCTTACCTTTTCCCCCCATCATCGCCAAAGCTTAACACGGACCTATTATTGACATGTCTCACTATTCCTAGTGTATCCCTACCCTGCAACAACTTGATGCAATGTAATTTACTCCGCTTTTAAGATGTACCTGAAACTAGCAAGTCTTGTACCTCATGTGCCATTTTAATGATTTTCATGATGCCTATCATGTTTTTTTTTTTTTTTTTAACTGTTATCTTAATTTGTACTTACTGTATTATACTTGTATTGCTCTGTTTTGTCCCTGACTTGGAACCTCTGAAAATGAGTCTTTGACTCAAAGGTATTAATCCCAATCGAAATAAATAAATAAAAGTATGTGTTGCAATTGCAACAGATTCAGTCCACTTCAGCGGGGGTAATCACCCAAACTGAAGCAGCAAGTCTGAAAGTTAAAGAAATGGATTCACAAAGATATTCCCTAGAAAAAGTGAGATACTTATGAAAGAATCTGGGAACAATATTCTAAGAGACTGACATCTCAGTTACATCTCAAGAAAACAAGTTGGATGGGTTAAGGTTTTGATGAACTATGGTTTTAAAATTATGGAAAGAAATTTCTGTATGATTATGTCTTCTGGTGAACATTAAGGGGGATTTGTATAACAGAATCCATTATGGTGATTATTATGTAACAATTTGTTGTTTTTTGAATATGTATTTTTGTTGTTTCCTCATGATGTAATTTAATTTGCTTTTCAATTAAATTCCCCTACTCTTTTTGAGAGGTGCCATGAGATCTTTAACATCCACCTGAACTACCACCAGAACAGGCAGATGGGACCTTGGTTTAATGTCTCATCTGAAAGATTGCACCTCAGGAGCGCAGCACCCCCTCATGCTGCACTACAGTGTCAGTATTAGGATTTAACCCAAGTGCCTAGAGTGAGGCCAGAACCCACAGCCGTCTGCTCTTCCATCATCAAAGGCAAGTGTACAACCTTCTGAGCTACTGACACTACAATACAGACACAGAGACTTTTTGGTATTCAGGAAGAGTTGGTTTGTGTGAAACCAGAGCTGGACATTGTTGAACTCCCACTGAAGACTGAACATAACAACAACAGAGAGGGAGGCAGCTGATACACAGAGAACAGAGTCATTCACATACAAATGAATGGATGCAGGGGAGCAGGCAGGGAAGTCTTTTAAAAAGACAGATAAGAGTGCCGGGCCAAGGACTATCTGTTGGGGACACTGGTATTAATGGAAAGGGGGGGATATGGAGCTGCCTATTTTACCTGAGTGAGTCCTACCCAGAAGATAGGATCAGAACCGGCTGGTTTGGGGGGGGGGGCATGAAAGCTCTGCTGCCGTGAGGTTTGTCTAGATGGAGGGTGTGGCAGATGGTGTCAAAGGCTTTGGCCAAATCGACAAAGATGGCAGAGATGACATGGCTCTGGCCCCTTCCAGAGAGAATAGAGACAGTAAGCCAGAGGAGGGAGATTGGAGTAAGATTTACAAAACCCAGACTGGTAAGAGATCAAAAATGAGGAGAAGTCAAGAAAGGAAGGAAGAAAGTTGAGTGAGAACGAGGTGCTCCTGAAGTTTGGCAGGAGTGTGAAGAAGGGATATGACATGATAGTTATCTGGCTTGAAAGAGTCAGAGTCATCACCCTGGAGAGAGGAATTTATTTATTTATTTATTTATTAAAGTAATCAGTTTTACAACCTTTGATTCAGGGACTCGTTAACAAAGGTACCTCGTCATGGGGGGGGGGGGCAACAATTAAGTGAGGTTTAGGACAGTGGTTACGTACAGGTGAGATACATAAATACACACGCAGAGTTACAGGCAGCAATTATACAGGTACATGCATATGTCGAGTTACACGCATCATTTACATAACATTACATAACATAACATAACATAACATTGTTAGGAGGCAGTATAGCGCAGTGGTCTAAGGCTCTGAGCTGCAAATTTGGTGACATCCAGCAGGCCAGACCTGGGTTTGAATCCCACAGCTTCCACTTGCATACTGTGTGACCCTGAGCAAGTCACTTAACCTCCTTGTGCTCCCAGGTCGCTCCTGTAAAAAAGCTTTCAGCTTAGTGTGCTATACCTGGTTAAACAACTAACAAAAATAAAAAAATAAATTGTTGTTACGGTTTGTTCTATTGTACCAGCACCCAGTCGTCTATGGGACCCAGAGGGCATAGGGCTAAACGAGACAGGGTTTTGGTCCACTACAGGCATTTACAACATCGGCTGTCAATAATGTGTTGACGGAGGGCTATTTTGAACCGGCCAGTCCCAGGGATCTTAGTGATGGCCTCAGGAAGGGAGTTAAACCAGGCCGGGGCTTTATGATGAAAGGATCTTTGGCAGAGAGAGGTCCTTGCCTTGGGAACTATGAAGGTGGCTGTGGTGGAGTTACGGGTTGGCAAAGGCCGGACAGCCAGTTGCAGGGATGCAGAGACCCCTGGTGGGCAAAGCCCTGACATGGATTTTTTGGCCAGTAGGCAGGTGTGATATTTCAGTCTTTCCTCAAGAGTGAGTATGTTGGCGCGGAGTATAGCAGATAGGTGGAGTTCTGCTGTGGGCACCGTGAGGAGCTTACAGGCTTTGTTAATAGAGGTTTGGACTTTGATAGGAGGAGGGGTCAGTCATTACAAGAATTGGAAGTCCAGAGTCTGCCAGTGACAGCACAGATGAGGTAATGGCTAATTTTAAGGCAGATTCTGGGAGGCAATCTTTATGATGCAGAGGAGCCCATCCTGGAGTTCATGGCTGATGACAGGGCTTTTAGGTGGGCATGGAATGTAAGGCCTGGGTCAAAGGTGATGCCCAGATACTTACATGTTGTTACCTGTTCTAGTGTGAGGTGCATGCTGGTGGTGATGTAAAGGGGAGTGTCCTTGGCACTGTTTTGCCGATGTGAGAACAGCATTGACTTTGTTTTTTTCAGGTTCAGGACTAGTCGATGATCATTGAACCATGGTTCGGCTTGGAGGAAGGCACTATGCAGCATGCCTTGGAGTCAGAGTGGGTCTGAGTGTGATGCTAGGATTACTGCATCATCAGCATAGAGCAGTATTTTGTTGGAACAGGAGCTTGGGAGGGTGTTTAGGAATAGACTAAAGAGGGTGGGTCCAAGGATGGAGCCTTGCAGGACCCCTGAGAGTACTGGTAGGTTGGAGGAGAGGGTCCCATTTAGCTTAACTCTTTGGGACCTGTTGTGCAGATAGCTTGAGAACCAATTCAGGGGTCCAGATGAGAATCCCAGTTGGCTTAGGGAGTTTAACAGCAGGGGGTGGCACACAGTGTCAAATGCCTTGGATAGGCCTATGAAAACTGACCCTGCAAGTTGACCATTGTCAAGCGCAGAGTGTATGTGGTGGGAGAATTCCAGAAGGGCAGTGGACGTGCTGTGGCCTGGATGAAACCCATGTTGCTCAGGACATAGAATGTCGTATTTAGTTAGGTATTCTGTGAGCTATGTGGTTACTATTTTTTCTAAAGCTTTGGAGAGGAGGAATGACTGCAGCGTGCTTCCAGGCAACAGGGACAGTGACAAGAAAGAATGAGAGGTTTAAAGGGGTGGTTAGGGAAGTGTAATGGTGGGAGTGGAGAGGAGTAGCAGTTTGTGGTCAAACCCCTCTGAAGTTTTACTTTTGTGGGGAATTAAGAGCTAGGAGAACCTTCAGGGTGTCTGCACGAGAGACAGAACAGAAGGAGAAAGAGGAGGATGTAGGGAGTGAGCTTGAGACAGGTTGAGAGGGAACAAAGAGAGGGGGGAGAGAGGACACACATGGGATCTAGAGGACTCATAAACCCTCCACATTACATCGTATGCACGCAGACAGGCCATCAGCTCAGCTGACACCCCTGAGAGGTAGGAACATCTGACCCTGAATTTTCTGATGGGAGCGTGCCAGTCCCAGATCTTTAGAAAATCTGTTTTAAAGTACTGTAGGGTGGAGTCGGCTGAAGAGGCAGTGGACATAGGAGACCAGTCTTTATTGGTTAAATCAAAAGGGAAGTGAGGTCATGTCCAAGGATCTGTAAGAATGGGTTGGAGGATACTAGGAGGGGCTTTAGTATGGTGGATTTCTCACACACAGTAAACCATGTGGTGTTCAGTTAGTGCATCTGGTAAGATCCCTGCAACAATTACTCTGAGAGGGTGCGAGACAAGTCCCCATACGGGAGAGTATGCATGTGGGACTTGGGGTTAAGGCAGGTGAGTTCTGAGATCAATTGTGTGAGGCTGAAAGATTGGATATTGTTACAAAATTTGGCCTGAGGATGAGAACCAATTTAAGTTAAAATCCCCTAGGATGACACGTTCACCAGAGGAGGAGTAGGCATTAAGATCTGAAATGAGGTTGAGGATCAAGGAGCCAAAGAGCTCTGGGCAGCAACAGACACCACCTACAAATGTAGGGAGGGTGAAAGGGAAGAAATGTTTTAGGAGTAGTAATTCATAGTCAGATGGGGAACAGAGGGCATGGTGATGAATTAGATAGTCAAGGAGATATAAATTGCCACTCCATCACCCTGCTTCCATGGTCCTGCCAGGTGAGGGAGTAACAAGAGACATGGATGGCACAGTCTGGAATCTTAGAGGAGAGCCATGATTCTGTGAGGATTAGTATGTCAAGTTTGAGGTTGGTTATTAGAGACTGTACCAGGTCAGTCTTGGAGAGGAGGATCCTGATGTTAAGGTGAGCCACTTTTAAACCTTAAGAAGGTCAGTGTGGAGGAGTATGTGGGCCTGGCTTGGGTTCTACATCACCTGCCATTAGCAGTAACAGAAGAATGAGGAACTTTGTAGGAAAGGGCAAGCGTTTGTTACATAAGTGGGTGAGGGAGAAGGGATGTGTATATTCAGAAATGTGTGAAGGCTTTAAGCAACTGAAACATGCAAGATGACCAGGGTATGGGAGGAGTGAAGGACAAGAGGGCCACAGAGAATGTAATGGACAGAGCAGGCATAAAGATGCAAGGGTTGGAGAAGAGGATGGAAGGACAGAAAGGGAAGGAGACAGAGAGAGAAAGGTGGTTATCAGAAGAGATGTCAGGGAGAACAGGAAGGGAAGGGAGAAGAAGTAAGGGAGGAGCACAGTGGAGGGGAGGGCAAGGCAAGCCTGGAGTACAGGGTTTGAGTAGAGAGAGATTTTGGTGCCTTCAACCTTCCTGTGGAGTTAGGTTCCTCGAGATGCCAGCTGGGAGAGGGCAGGAGGTGAGAGAAAGGGATAAGGGTGTGGAAATGTAGAGCAGAGAGAGACTAGTGAATGGCAGGAAGGGTGAGAAGGGAAGAAAATAAGTGGGGGAGAGGCAGAGATTGAGTGGGTGAGAAACGAAAGAGGAGTGGGGAACTGGGAGGGGACAGTGTTAGAGGGACAAGATATGGGGAAGTGCAGTAGGAAATGGCTAGAAGTGAGTAGCAACAGTATCAGAAATGGTGCTTACTGAGAAAGCAGCTGTTGTGCAGCACTGGCAAAACAGCAGGGCCATACAGACCCACTAACTCCACAGTATCCGGATATGGCAACGTTGCAAACATACAGCAGACAGGAGTAGTGTAAAGACTCTGGATGTATCTAGTGAGGTAACTTTAGCATGCTGACAGCACCATAAATGTATAATTAGAAACAGGACTAGGCCTGTATTACTTAGCCTTGTACAAGCACACTAACACAATGAGTTTGGCAAAAAACAAGGACGCTAACATGTGAGATTACGGGAAACTGAAGGAGAACTAAATGAAGAACACCTGAAGAAATTACCCAGTTAAACGTGTAGGGCTCCACTGCAAAACAACATGACAATGAGCGATCTCCTTGCAGTGCAGCTACACAGTTACTTGAACAACAAAGTTTGAATCAATAAGACAGTGAAGCCTCCACTAATTTAACTTCCAAGAGTGACTGTAGTAAGAAACCAGGGGGAAGGGGAGGGACTGCAACAGTGGTACTATCCGGGGGGGGGGGAGAGAATGGAGCAAACCAAGTGCTGGTTAGTGGGGGTATACAACTAGACTGATGTTTGGCTTATCCATCACTGACACTGCAGAGAAGTACTGGGGGAGGGGTTGCTGTCCTACTGGAGGCTGGGTTCAAGTCCCACAGCAGAGATTTGGGCTCATAACCCCTAGCTAACACTGACAGGCTGTACTGGGGAAATGTTTTATTATCTTGTATATTTTTTAACAGTGTTTGGCCATGAAAGACACGCTCAGCTGATGGCAAAGGCCTGTTTCACTTTGCAGGTGCTTCCTGCAAGCACAGTGAATGTTTATGGTCACAGACTATGCAAGTGGGGACTGTGGGATTCAAACCCTGTTTTCCAGGTTTGCAGCTTAGTGCTCTAAACCACTATTCTTATGCTGCTTCTTCTAAAGTTGGTACCCTACTGGAGACAGGGTTCAAGTGTCACAGTAAAGACTTTGACTCATTTATCACAGACACCTTAGGACAGTACTGGGGGAAGGGTTACTGCTCTATTGAAGATTTGGGTTGAGTAATACACCAAATACATTGGCTCTTCCACTGCTGGCACTGTAGGGCAGTACTGGAGAAGGTTTGCTGCTGTATTTCAAGCTTGGATTAAGTGCTACACCAAAGAAGTGGGATCTTCCATTGCTGTCACTGCAGGGCAGTGCTGGAGGAGGTTTGTTGCTATACTGCAGGTTTGGGCTAGGGACTTCACCAGAGACATTGGATGTTTCATTGCTGGCACTGCAGGGCAGTACTGGAGAAGGGCTGCTGCTATATTGCATGTTTGCATTAAGTGCTACACTGGAGACATTGAATCTTCCATGGCAGGCATAGCAGGGCTGGGAAGTACTGGAGAAGGGTTGCTGCTATATTGCATGTTTGCATAAAGTGCTACACTGGAGACATTGAATCTTCCATAGCAGGCACAGCAGGGCAGTACTGGAGAAGGGTTGCTGCTTTATTGCATGTTTGCATTAAGTGCTACACCGGAGACATTGAATCTTCCATGGCAGGCACAGCAGGGCAGTACTGGAGAAGGGTTGCTGCCCTATTGCAGGTTTGCATTAAGTGCTACACTGGAGACATTGAATCTTCCATGGCAGGCACAGCAGGGCTGGGCAGTACTGGAGAAGGGTTGCTGCTATATTGCATGTTTGCATTAAGTGCTACACCGGAGACATTGAATCTTCCATAGCAGGCACAGCAGGGCAATACTGGAGAAGGGTTGCTGCTATATTGCATGTTTGGGTTCACTGCTACACCGGAGACATTGAATCTTCCATGGCAGGCACAGCAGGGGAGTACTGGAGAAGGGTTGCTGCTATATTGCATGTTTGCATTAAGTGCTACACCGGAGACATTGAATCTTCCATGGCAGGCACAGCAGGGCTGGGCAGTACTGGAGAAGGGTTGCTGCTATATTGCATGTTTGCATAAAGTGCTACACCGGAGACATTGAATCTTCCATAGCAGGCACAGCAGGGCAGTACTGGAGAAGGGTTGCTGCTTTAGTGCATGTTTGCATTAAGTGCTACACCGGAGACATTGAATCTTCCATGGCAGGCACAGCAGGGCAGTACTGGAGAAGGGTTGCTGCCCTATTGCAGGTTTGCATTAAGTGCTACACTGGAGACATTGAATCTTCCATGGCAGGCACAGCAGGGCAGTACTGGAGAAGGGTTGCTGCCCTATTGCAGGTTTGGGTTAACTGCTACACCGGAGACATTGAATCTTCCATGGCAGGCACAGCAGGAGTGTACTGGAGGGAAGGTTGCTGCCCTACTGCAGGTTTGGGTTGACTGCTACACCAGGTAGGCTCTTTCATTACTGGCACTGTAGGGCAGTACTGGAAGAAAGATTGCTGCCCTACTGCAGGTTTAGGTTAACTGCTGCACCAGGTGGGATCTTTCATTACTGGCGCTGCAGGGCGGTACTGGAAGAAAGGTTGCTGCCCTACTGCAGGTTTGGGTTAACTGCTGCACCAGGTGGGATCTTTCTTTACTGGCACTACAGGGCAGTACTGGAAGAAAGGTTGTTGCCCTACTGCAGGTTTGGGTTAACTGCTACACCAGGTGGGATCTTTCATTACTGGCACTGCAGGGCGGTACTGGAAGAAAGGTTGCTGCCCTACTGCAGATTTGTGTTAACTGCTAAACCAGCTGGGATCTTTCTTTACAGGCACTACAGGGCAGTACTGGAAGAAAAGTTGCTGCCCTACTGTAGGTTTGGGTTAACTGCTATACCAGGTGGGATCTTTCACTACTGACATTGCAGGGTAGTACTGGAAGAAAGGTTGCTGCCCTACTGCAGGTTTGGGTTAACTGCTACACCGGGTGGGATCTTTCACTACTGACATTTCAGGGTAGTATTGGAAGAAAGGTTGCTGCCCTACTGCAGGTTTGGGTTAACTGCTACACCAGGAGGGCAGGGCAGTATTGGAAGAAAGGTTGCTGCCCTACTGCAGGTTTGGGTTAACTGCTACACCGGGTGGGATCTTTCATTACTGGCACAGTAGGGCAGTACTGCATGAGTGTTGCCACTATATTGCAGGTTCGGGTTAAGTTCTACACCAGGACATGGGATCATCCATTGCTGACACCGCATGGCAGAACTGGTGAAACATAGAAGCACAGACTTTGACAGCAGATAAGGACCGTTTGGCCCACCTAGTCTGCCCATTTCCTTACCTATTGGATAAGTTGCAGATCCTATTTAACCAACAGCCTACTTCTTCCTACCCCCCCCCCACAAGAATTGCTTTATATCTGTCTCATGCATTCTTGAATTCCCCACTTTTATTGACCCCAAGACCTTCTCAGAAAGGCCACTCCATATGACCACCACCCTCTTTGTGAAAACATACTTCCTCACATTGCCCCTAAGCTGTCCCCCCACTATCTTCAAATTGTACCCCCTTGTTCTTGCACATCTCTTTTTCTGAAATAAGCTACCCTCTTGGACTTTGTTGATACCCTTGAGGTACTTAAACGTTTCTAACATGTCCCCCCCCTCCTTTCCTCAAGGGTATACATATTAAGATCCTTTAGTCTTTCTTCATATGGCTTCTGTTGCAGACCATGCACCATTTTAATCGCCCTCCTCTGGACTGCCTCCATCCTGTCTATGTCCTTGCCAAGATAGGGTCTCTAGAACTGCACGCAGTACTCCAGATGGGGTCTAGCCAACTGTCTGTACAGAGGGATAACAACTGCTTGTTTTCTACTGGTGATGCCTTTCCCTGGTGGAGGGCTGCTGCCCTATTCCAGGTTTGTGTTAAGTGCTACAATAGAGAAATTGGATCTTCCATTGTTGGTCCTGTAGAACAATACTTGGGAAAGGATTGCTGTCCTGTTGCAGGTTTGGGTTAAGTGCTACATCAGAGATGTGGGCTCTTGCACAGCTGGCCCTGCAGGCAGTAATGGAGGAAGGTTGCTGCTCCACTGCTGGCTTGGGTTAAGTCCTACACCAGAGGTGTGGAATCTTCCATTGCTGGCATTGCAGGACATTATTGGAGGAGTGTTAGCAACATAGAAACATAGAAAGGTGATGGAAGATGGAGACCAATGGTCCATTAAGTCCGTCCTTGAGATCCTGAGATCCTAGTGATCGTGGGTCCTAGATGGTAGTTTGCCCTGTGGATTTTGCTTTAGCGTACGTAGAAACGTAAAAAGGTGATGGCAGAAGGAGACCAATGGTCCATCAAAAACATGGAAAGGTGATGGCAGATGGAGACCAATAGTCCATAAAGTCTGTCCATGAGATCCTGAGATCCTAGTGATCATGGGTCCCAGATGATAGTTTCCCTTGTGGATTTTGCTTTAGCGTATATAGAAACGTAAAGAGGTGATGGCAGAAGGAGACCAATTGTCCATCAAAAACATGGAAAGATGATGGCAGATTTGCCAGCACTGCAGAACAGTACTGGAGGAGGGATTACTGCCCTACTGCAGGTTTGGGTTAAGTCCTACACCACAGATGTGGTCCGTTTCATTGCTTGCACTGCAGAGTAGTATTGGAGGTGGGCTGCTGCCCTATTGGAGGTTGGGGATAAGTCCCTCACCAAAGGCAGTGGATCTTCCATTGATAACTACAGGGCAGTAGTGGAGGTGAACAAGTACTGAACAACGTGTCACCCCACTTCTCACCTTCCTAAACACTGAATGCATTTTCATTTACCACCACCCTGTGTTCTCTTCTTTAGCCCACTGCTTATCCAATTGGATAATCTCTCCCCCAACTCCCAGGTCCCTCAGTGTCTTTACAAATCTCATGTGCAACACCAAGTCAAAGATATTGTTGAAGTTCAAGCAAAGGTCCTCTACAGCCTGTCCTTTGTCCACTGCCTGAGACACACAGTTAAAGTAGTCAATGAGGTTTGTGTGGGACATCCTCCCCTTAATAGCAATGGAAAAATAATAGGAGTCCATTACCAATTTATAGGGACAAAGGGTTGAGGGTGTTTTTTATAGGAATAAATTTTGATAAAAAGATGGGTACTGGGGAACCCTCTCATAAATTTGGGCAACTGCTGCTAGGAGGTCAAATTCAAGATGGCCACCAAAAATCTCTAAAATCTTTTTTATTTATTTAGTTTTTGTTGACCAGGAAAGGAGGACTAGACAGTTCTGTCTATTTTCAACCTCATCTTGGGGAAGATGGATACCAACAGACATTGAACTAGATTATGCTGTTGGTGGTATTTTTAGTGAATGGAGGATATTTGACCAGAACACCGGGGAAATTCCCCTATTCTCCACTGGGGAAGTTCTGGCAGTCCATCCAAGATGGCCACTTTTCCGGGATGTGCAGACGGGGAGGCTGCTTCTGGGACAGGAGTTCAGGCCTCTACTCCTGTCCTTTCAACACAAGGGGCTGTGGATCTTGCCTTGGCTGCTGCTGATTTTTCAGAGCCTGAACAGAATCAAATGGACACAGAAATAGCGTCTGAGTCTTCGGCGTTACCTAACTCCGGTAAGACTGCTGTCAGTACACATCTTGCGGATTCCAAGTCTGCTCAGGGAGCGGTCACTCAAAAGTATGCTGCTCTTCTCCAACGAAAGCAGGACTGTTTGCCTACGGCTAAAGCGATTGGTTCTGAACTTCTTGTGTGACGGCAGGCTCTCACTCGGTGACTGAGTGTTTTGACACGCTGGTACAGTCCCAGGAGGTGGTCGGTTAGGTGACTGCTGCTGTTGACTCCCTGATTACTGCTGGACTTGTGCACACTTCGGCTGGCAGTGACAACGACGTGGTGGCCGTGTGCCAAAAGCCGAAGTCTCCAAAAGGAAACCACAGGGAGATCTCATCTTGGTGTAGGCCGACAGGCTGCTGCTGGCCTTTGAAATCTGAACCAGACTCTGGGAATACTTTTTCTTTTCAAGATCGGAAAAAGAACAAGGACTGGAGTAATACAGTTGAGGAATCCCTCCCTTTGCAAACTGTTCCACCACAGAAACTTCATGATGACTCTTGGTCACTGGCTACTGCCTTGGCAGCTGTGGGCTGGATGAAAGACCGACCGGGACGATGGTCTCCTGATCCGCAGGATCCCTTGTATAGGAGGATGTGCAAGTCTTCTACTTCTGATGTGGCCACCAACGCAGTTTCAACTAAGGGCTCCACTGAACCCCACGGTAATGACTCTATTATATCTCCTGTTTTAGATAATGTTGTTAGCACTAAAGTTTTAGGTGCCAAAACTGTATCTGTTGTAGGGAATGACTGATCCACGGAGTTTCGACTTGGGCCTAATCCTAAGACCTTGGAAGAAACACAAAAGGGGTCTTTTCTGGCCCCCTGTTCAAGCTGGCTGATCTTTTTCACTCCAGTGGGGAACCTGCTCCTGGAAGGAATGCAGTCAGGTTGCTGTACAAGGAGGGGGGCTGGAAAACCCTCCAGATAGGTTGTTTATTGCCAGAAATTTTTTGAAAACTGCTCTGAAATTTTATTCCTTGGAAATCTTTGCTTTGATTTCTTTAGGCAATGGGAATTTTGACATTAGTTTCAAGAATGTGTCACATTTAGATAGATCCTGGACACAGTACCAAGCACAGAAGAATAACCCGATTTGGATTCCCTTCCAGGCTATTCCTCTTATGAAACCTTTGATTAAAACCATTACTGTCATGTTTAAAAATGAGGGTGTCTATGTGGAGAACATCCTTTTCTGTTTGCGTCAAAGAGGTGAGATTTTGGGGAGACCCACTCCTACCATGGATTGTGAATGGATTTGGGACGGGGGTTGGAAGATTAAAGTGAAGCTACTGTCCACTAATTCAGGCCCTTTACATCTGCCCAGTGTGTTTTTTTGGGGGAGGGACAGAGGTTCTATCTTTTATGTAGGGCAACCCCGGTCTTGTTTTAAATGTGGGTCTCAACTGCATCTTAGCTCAGCCTGTGACACAAATAGGTATAATCACTGTTTGGAGTATGGTCACTTGGCTTCAGCTTGCCTTAATTTATTTAAGCGCAACCTTTGCAAACGAACAGGGCATGCTTATGGTCATTCTCCCTTGGCATCTCACAACTGTGAGGACTGCCCTTCTCATGAAGGGGTAATCAATCATGCTCAACGTAACCTAGCAAAACTGGTGGCGTCTACCTTACCTGGGTGTCAGAAACCAGAGATGATACTCACTCCTGCTGTTTCCCATCAGGATGACCCCCTTGACACCTCCACTACAGTACTACCAGTAGAGAGTATACCCATCGAGCAGAAAGTTATACAACAGGACCAGCTTATAGTTAATGAGGCAGTAGGTACTGAGAAGGATATGACTCCTTCTCCCCCTCCCCCGACTAAAGCCCCTTTTAAGGTGGTACAACATAGGAAGTGCAATAGACATGGGAAAACAATGTCTTCAGCGAAAAATGTTCCTAAATCAGTTCCACCTCGGGACATGGTGCAGTTGGGAAATCCTTTCACTCCATTAGAGGAGGATACGGGAGGCAATTCAGGGGATTTTACTGATACCTCCTCAGTCATTTCTACTACTGATACTGAATATAGGCCTGATGATTCAATTGCCAAACGGACCAGATGGAAACAGACAGGTAAAACCCCATAGGATTGTTTTAGGTGTTTGTTAGTTCCCTACTTCTTTTTTTTCTCATTGTTATGTACTCATTATCCATTTCCACCTTAAATATTAAGGGACTAAGAGTGAGAAGAAGTGTTTAGGGGCCTTTTCTGTCCTAAAAAATCTCCGCTCTGACATCATTTGTTTACAAGATACCCGACTGAAGTCTCTTATGGACCTGCAGTGTGCTACCAGCAGTGGGTCCTTGGGGCCCTCATTTTGGTCCACTGGGGAAGAACCCTGTGATGGAATAGGGATTCTTTTTTCTAATCCCGCCCTCAGGGTTTCTAAGTTGGTGGGCGTTCATCCTGGGAGGGCTCTTTGTTTAGATGTCTCCCTCTTTTCTGAAAGATTTTGGGTTATTGCTGTATATGCTGCTCCTCAAACTAAGGCATTGAGAATAGCTTTGTTTCAGGAGATCCAGCCCCTTTTACACACTTCTCGTTTGGTAGTTTAGCTGGGGGACTTTAATTGTGGTTTGACTCAGGCTGATAGGGGTCTCAAACCCAGAAGCTTTTCTGCGATTCCCTACCCTTGAAGCAAATAATTTCTACTGCTAACTTGGTTGATGCTTATAGAATACTTCATCCTAGTGGAGGATTCACCTATTTTCGGGGAACGCTCAAAACCAGAATAGATTTTATTTTTTTATCAAAGATTATTAAAATTCTTCAGGTTTCTACTAGACCAATTGAGTTCTCAGATCATGGGGTTCTTACGGCTTCTTTTACTTAGGAGGGTGCCCCTAGATGTAGAAAGAATAGATGGAGGCTGAATGAAACCATGTTGGAAGATCCTACTATTAGGAAACTATGGTTAAGGAAGTGGATGGCTAGGATTTCAGTCTCTGACTGCTACGACTCAATTTTGGACAGGTGGGAAGATACTGAAAAACGGTGGAGACGTTTATTCCAGCATCAGGCCCATGTAAACGCTAATAAAGATTATCTGGCTTATTTGAAACTCAGAGATCAGTTACAGCATTTGATCTCCTTAACTGAAACTACGTCACAGGACTATGGTTGGTTGACTTCGACAGTTAAGACGCAAATGGTTAATATGCAGTATGATAGGGGTAAGTCTTTAGACCAGGATTTGAGGTTTGGCACAAAAATAACTAAACAGTCTTTAGATCCCTTTAAGGAGAATAAGAATAGGATTGATTCCAGGTTGCTTACTACCCTGACCACAGCAGACGGACATACTGTAAGTGATCCCCAACAGCTTTTGCAGGTAGTTGAACGGTATATGATTACTATGCTAACAGCTACACCTACTTCGGAAGATGCAGAGATTCAACAGTGTTTGCATGCACTACACTCACCTAGCCTATCTGACTCTGATAGGAGTTTTCTGGAGGCTGACATTGTTTCAGAGGAAGTTCATGTCGCTATTAATGGCTTGGACGCACAGGCGGCTCCTGGTTCCGGTGGTATTGGCACAGGGTTGTACAAAACCTTTTTGAATGAACTAAGTCCTGTACTGGTCATTTTGTTCAACCATATCTTGCATTCCGGTAGTCATGCTCCTTCCATGAATGAGGCTATTTTGATTTTATTATACGAAAGAGGTGACAGACATGACATAGGGAATTGGCACCCCCTGAGTCTTCTGAATTCAGATTTGAAGACCTTAAGTAAAATTTTGCTAGCCAGACTTTCTAGTGTCACTCCTCTGCTTCTTAGCCCTGTCCAGACTTGTGCTGTATGGGGAGGAAACAGCAGGATAATCTCATTTGGCTGAGGGAAATCTTTTTTTAGAGGGGACTTAGATCAACTACAAGGGATAGTTCTCGGATCGGATCAAGAGAAAGCTTTTGATTGGGTTGCACATAACTTTTTATTTCTAGTTTTAAAAGCCTTTGGGATTCCTGATATTTTTGTGAGTTGGATAACCTCAATGTATCAAGGGGCTGCAATTATACCTAACATAAATGGGTGGGATGGGCAAAAAATAGGTGTGGGTAGAGGAGTCCGACAAGGTTGTCCCCCGAGTCCTACTCTTTATGCCTTTACAATAGACATCTTTATTAGAACGTTACAGCCTAATACTAAGTTGCAGGGTATAGTTGTCTCTCCTTCTGTGCCGCAACACAAAGTCCTTGCTTATGCTGACGATTTGGTCTTGCATTTAGCCCCTCAGTTTTCGGCCTCTGCATTAATAGACTCTATAGAAGATGTCTCGAGTATTTCCGTGTCCAGGATTAATTATAGCAAAAGTAAGGGTGTGGTTATAGGGTCCACTCTGGTGCCACCCTTAGGTTTGACAGCGGTGGGTCCCTGTTTCCAGAGAGCCTATTAAAATCTTAGATGTTCTGTTTGGACCTGGTGACATGGCAGGCATGAACTGGGAAAAGGCCCTTGAAAGGGGGAACCACTTGGTGGGGGGTTGGAAGGGGCAACAGCTTTCCAAAAAGAAACAAGTTCTGCTTATTAGAAATATTCTTACCCCAATATTTTTACATATAAGTTATATTTTTCCTCCACCTTTACAAGTCAGGACTACGTTGTTTAGTATTTTTTTTCAGGCGTTCTGGGGATCTCAGTTGAACCGTATCAAGAGAGGTGACCTACCTTCCTATTTCGAGAGAGTTATATAACCTGTTGCCTTTATTTTAGTATTTTTTACTTTATAATTTGGGGTCGATTCTACGCCCGGAGATGTTCTATGGAGACCTTTAGTAGAGCAGTGGTTGCACCCATGTCTGTCTTGTTGGAAGGATCGAAAGCCCAGACTTTTGACTAGGATCCTTAATTTACCGTCTCTTGTACCTGATTTTCTGAAGCAGGTTATTAAGTGAGAAATCACCCCTTGTCATTTACAGACCTTGGATAGGAAGAAGGTATACAACTATATTTTGTTGGTTGAATGCTTGGTGGTTGTTGTGTTTCCTGACTGTCCAGATACTAGACGATCACAGATTTTAGGATACCTTGGGAATAAAAGGATCCCTCCACATGCTTGGGATTGCTTATGGTTAAGCAACTATGGGCGACTGGGAGTTAAAGGTAATAGTAAACACAAGCAATTGTCAGAAAGATATTGTCCTAGGACTGGATGTGGTCAGATTTTGGAAACACAAAGTCATTTATACATAGAATGTGAGTATATGAAACCTTTCTGGGCATTCTTAGCGGATCACTGGAATGAGGCTGATTTTAGGGATACTGATTATCCTTCTATAATGTCTGGTCCATTTGATAACAAATTTGTGAAATATAACAGAGGCACTATTTATGTGATTTTTTGTATTATACGGTTCTATATTTGGTAGTCTCGGTGCATGTGGATTTTACAACAAAAGGACATCTCCCATGTTGAATTGTTTTCCAATATCTGTAAAGCACTTCATAGACTGACGAAATATGATTTGGGCTCCAGTTCCTATGAACATACTAAGTCTCTATGGATTAACTGTTCTGCCTAGCTTACTTGATATATTTTTTGTATTTTTTGTGTGTATGGATTTCTGTATATTGTTTTCTTTCCGATTTGTTTGTAATGCTATCCAATTTCTCAATAAAATTCCCCTACTCTCTGGTAGGGGAACCTCTGGCCTATGAGATGGCCACTTGTGACGAGGCAGCAGTGAGGATGAAGGTGCTTGAGATGGAGGAGCAGGGTGCTCCTCTGAGGGATGCTATTTTGGAGGCAGAAGTTTTTGTCAATGCAAACGGAGTGGATACGGTTATGGATGACAAACAGATGCCAGATAAAGATATACCTGAGAACTCGGTGGCTATCCAAAGGAAAGATTCTACAACACCCCCGTTGGATAGCACAGTAATGCCAGAAAAATGAGACTTCAGTGCAAGATGCTTCAGCTGAGTTACAAATGTTATCAGAAGAGGAAGCTCACTTTAAAGCGAGACAGCGCAAGCTGCATGCCGCTATTGATGCAGTACAGCGGCAGACTCACTCAGAACAGGCCGAGAAGCCAGAGGTGGCAGTATTGCTGCCAGATGCTGATGTAGCAGCTCCTGGGTTGATACAACAGCAGGCACTATCCAGCGTGGATGCGAGCGGCACACGAGATGTGCAGCAAAGGATCCAGCAACAGTTTACTTTTGCTACATGTACGGGACACTGTGTTTGCTGGCAACTTATTTAAACCTAATGAGGGAGCCTCGCTGGGAATGGCAATTTCGGGCAATACTACGCCCTGCCTAAGATGAGGCTCCACACAAGAAAACCCAGTAGATTCATGAATAAACGATACATATCCAGCAACTTGGTCGGTGGATAAGGCTTAAACAGCAGCCAGTGGGGAGAAATCAATGGAAACTGGTAACTGAATCTCTGGCCCTACAAGCATTTCTATGTCTGTCCCTAGCACTTCTGTAAATAGTGATACAGTCTACCCCTTAAATAAAAAATGCACGCCTATAAATTGGGGTTCAGAGATGGATGTCACTTCCCATCTGCATGTTCCAGAAGGCTTGAAACTAACACAAAATCCAGTTTTGGGTATGGAGCACACACTGGTCTCTTGGCCTAGTGGCACAGAGCCAGTTGGTAGCCACATTGAAAGGCCTACAGCTTTAAATGAAGTCAGAGACATTGCAAGGGGCCCAGAGACTACAAAAACATATTCATCTTTATTTAGCGCTCTGTGTTTTCCAGCAAAACACTACAGTGCAATAAGGCTCATCTATTAAGGGGGTTTGAAAATATTTCCAGACCGCAAGCATGTGGCAAGAGTCCTATTGAAAGGCTCCACGCACTTCATCCCAGTGGAACTCCATACCTTAAATCATGTGTCCGGAGAACCTGTTTTCGATATAAGC
Organism: Neoceratodus forsteri; assembly: GCA_016271365.2. Classification (NCBI taxonomy): domain Eukaryota; kingdom Metazoa; phylum Chordata; order Ceratodontiformes; family Ceratodontidae; genus Neoceratodus; species Neoceratodus forsteri. The sequence goes on along the minus strand of CM057457.1, from coordinate 386,106,712 downwards.
TTTAAACAGGTGAGTGGATTACAGAAATGTTGGTCACTTCATCACACTCTAAAAGCAACTCCTTTATGGTCACCTTTCGAAGGAGTTCCATTAACGAAACCTGCACATCGCATGTTAACTGTACTGTTCCAGAAAGAGGGGGTCAGTGTTACAGGCTTGGTCTATGGCTCAAGCAAAAGTGTAATGTCCAGGGTAATCCGGAGCCATTCTTTGACGAAGATCATATTTGGATGGGGGGTGGGGTGCTGGTAATTTTTAAACACTTCTGATACAGGGCTGATCCACGTGCCCAACAGTTGTTTCCTCGGGAAAGACAGAGGGGTATTGTTTTATGCGGGTCAGCCAAAGGCCTGCTATCATTGTGGCTCTACTGGACATTCAAAGAGCATGTGTGATAGGCTCAAGTGCATGAATTGCAATTAACTAGGTCACACCTCAGGTCTCTGCAAAAACGATCAAGTATGTAACTTATGTGACATGAAGGGACACACGTATTATTCCTGCCCCTCGGCTGCCCACAACCAGGTCAATCAAGCTGATTGGGATGAGCAGAGAGTCACAATAGCACTAGCAATCAACATGCTGTGTCCCGGCCCAGAGATGCTCCCATGGGGTGACAGGAGCCGGTGGCCATGTTCCCATGGAGTCTGTCCCTGGCGTGGTCCCACAGAATGCTCCCCTGCAACCTGAACTATTCCAGGAGGCCCCCCCATGGTGGTACCACACATGCATAGTGAAGCACAAGACCCCTTAGGTATGCATAAAGGTGATGAAGCTATGCCCCCACCCCAGCCCACGCCACAACCTCCTGGAGAGCAAGTTGTGCAGTCATCTAGATGACAAAATTGGTAAACACCAGTGTCTAAGATACCTAAAACTTCTGAGACCCCTATGAAGAATAGATTTGCTCCTTTACCAGTAGAAGGAGTAGATTCAGATGAGTCGTCGGATGGTTCTTCAGTTGGTTCTTCCCTGCCAGACCTAGGTTCGACATTAGAGGACCCCCTGCAGGGCACAGCTGACCCCCGCCCCATGGAAAAATACTGATAAACTTAAAAATATTAGAACCACAAGAGCTTCTTTTAAGAAGTCTCCTTGAGCAGGATAACTGTCACATAGGAAGCAATTTAATCCTTGATTATGATATCTCTGCTCTCCTTATTCTCCAGCAATGTGAATAGCATTAAGAACTTAAGGAAAATACATGCAGTATATTCATACTTAGAGTCCTTTCCTTCAGGCATTTGTTTCCTGTAGGACACCAGGTTACATACTGTACCGGAATTAAAACAAGCAATAAAATTCTGGTATTCTGGCCCTTCATACTGGTCTATTGGTGCAGATACATGTTCTGGTATAGCCATATTGTTTAAAGATGTAGATGTTCACATTGTTAAACTGGTGGATCTTGTGCCGGGACGTGTTTTGATTTTAGATGTCAAAATTCAATCTGTACTGTTTCGTTTTATCAATGAATATGCTGGTCAAACTAAGCTGGAAAGAAGAGAATTGTTTCAGTCCATACAACCCTGTTTATATTCTACGTAGAATGTAGTGCTGGATGATGATTTTAATTGTGTGCTGAAGCTTAGGGATAGAGGAAAACACACTGTCGCAAGGAAAGTTTTCTGTGATATGACATTTTTATCCACTATAATTAAGAATACAAATTTGAGAGATGCCTATTTAGAGAAAACAGGGAAAGCAGATTCCACATTTCATAGGGGTACCGCTGCTATTAGAATATATTATTTATTTCCCCTTATTTACAAACAGCCAAGGCCAGAACTTTAGTGGCAGAATTTTCTGATCACAACATTTTTTATTTGCAACTAGGTAAGGTTAATATACCCCCTAATAGCCTGGGGCACTGGAAACTTTATGCTCTACTCTTAGCCAGAGCAGGTACACAACAGAACCTGTTATGCCTTATTCAGGCTAGAAAGTCGGCACTGATTCTGTATGGGGACCCTAGTGATTGGTGGGAGGATACAATTAAAGATTGGAGTCCTGCTTTAAGAACACATGGTAAAGTAACTCGGGATAGTGCTTAGCAGAGATATTTGTCACACAGACAGCAGTTGCAAAAATTGTTAACCTTCTCAGCCACTGTAAAACAGGATTTCACAGCACAGATCCACAGTCTGAAATTCCAAATGGTGGATTTCCATACACAGCAGGCAAAAAACATTCAACACCAACAGAATTTTGGTACCCAGAGCATGAAGGGTCAGATTTGTACTTACAAGGGGAGTAACTCTAGAAATAAAAATAAAAACATGGATAGTTCGTTTAATACGGATAACCAACTGTGTACAGACCCTAAGCTTATTCTCAATATTATGACACAACATATGAGAAAGCTCTTGAGTCCCTTGCACTTAGAGGCTGATGCCTTAACTGTGTACATTGACTCTGTCCCTTCTTTAAATCTTCTCCGTGACCAAATCACACACTTGTCATACAGATATTTCACCACAAGAGGTAGATATGGCCATTAGGGCTTTGGGGACTGATAAGGCACTGGGTGGTGATGGGTCGACTGGGGAACACTATAAATTCATAGGTCCACACATATTGCCAGAATTGGCAACAGCTTTCACCACAATATTACAGGCTGGGACTCCCTCCTTACGCATGCCAAGGGGGACACTAATACATATTTTTAAAAAAGGGGATAGGCAACATATGGAAAATTGGACACCGATTTCATTAAATACTGATTTTAAAATTTGGGCCAAAATTCTGAATAGCAGGTTATTGTTGGTGGCAAAACAAATCATCTCACAAGCCCAGACATGTGCCATTTGAAGTCTTTTTTTTTTTTCAAGCAGTCTGGGGTAGCAGACTGAACCATATTAAAAGGAATAACAGGCTGGGTTAAAGATGGTAAACCCTATTTTATTTTATCATCTTTATGTATGCAAATTTTAGACCCAAATGGCAGATAACTAGTAAAATGCTGCTGTCTAAACAGGGGAAAGACAGTAAGACACATACAACTGGGCTATGATGACTCAGTTTAGGGAAGTAGACATATTTCTGAGGTGCCCAAGTCAGCAAAGGGAGGCTTTAATGGTATTACTAAACACCCACACCCCAGATACTGGAAAAATTGAAAGACCTCCATTGGTTAAACTGTCATTTACAGGGGCACATGTAATTTATCTTGTTATAACAAGTAATACAAAAACAAACAAAACACAAATCAAACTTTTACTTTTATTTTCCTCCTTCTAATTACTCTGACCAGGTTATAAACCCAACAACTTATCTGGAATGGATATTATTAACTGCAGGTACTGCAGGACACTTGTCAAAAGGGCAGTTATACAGGATTTAGGACACTGTCCTACATGCTGGGCCATTGGAGATCCAAGGGATCAGCTATAGGCAGCATGGGCAGAGATTGCCCACCTCAATAACATATTCAGGAGAAAATACATTATAGGAACCAACCGCCATTTCCCCAACATTCAGCAGAAACACCTCAACCACAGAGGGTAGTTGGTCCGGGAGGTTGGCAGGTGGTCAGGAGGGGCAAATCAGGTGTCCCATCACTTGGTGCTCTCCAACATATCACCTCCACAAACCATATAAAAACTACAAACAGGTACTGGCCTCTATCTCTGAAATCAAACAAAGAGTCAGAGGACACTGCAGAGCAGGACACTGCAGTACAGGAGTTAGCGCAACAAAACTCACCCAAAACAGGAACCAGAGCAAAAAAGGAAATCGAAATGATTTGGGGAGTTAATACCTATCTCCAGCCAGGAGTAATGGTCAGATGTCTCCCACATACATCAGCGTGGAGAGACACTGACCGCACTGCTACAATTGTACAGGAAGCAGGAGAAAACATCAACATTCTGGTACACATAGGGACTAATGATCTCGCCAGCCAGTCAGTTGTGGAGACCAAGGAACACCTGACCAGGCTGGGTGACAAACTATTATCCATTTCATCTGGCATCTCCTTCTCTGAGATCCTGCCAGTCTGGGGGGGGGGGGGCAGATGGACGGACGGTCAGAGAAGGGGAGATAGGGGAGCTAAACAGGTGGCTCAAAGGCTGGTGCCAGGAAAAAGGACACAAATTTGTAGGTAACTGGCAACAGTTTGGGGAGCGAAAGTTCTTTAAATTCAATGCACTGCATCTAAGGAGGGAGTCAGTGCATTGGGGCAGATGTTTGACGTCTTTGCAGAATATTTAAACTAGCAAATGGGGAGAGGGGTGCAGCACCCGATATGCTGAATGGGAAGAACACTCCTCCCCCCTCAGCTAGTGATCAAACAGGAGTTCAGCATGCTTGAAGTTCATTTGCATCACCAGGTAAGGAAAAAGGTCCGGCTCCCCATACGACGTACAGGGGAAATGCCAGACCTCATCCAACAACTAACACACAGAAAACTGGCCAATGGAAAATCATGTACACAAATGCTCACAGTCTGGGAAACAAGATCCCAGACCTGCAGGCAACAATGACAGAGGCTAAACTAGACATAGTAGCCATTAGCAAGACATGGTTCACCAGTAACCACATTGGGAGACTTCAGTACCCGACTATGTACTGTTCAGAAGAGACTGAGGTGCAAAAGGGGGGAGAGTGGCCCTTTATGTCAATGAAAATATCAAAGTTACAGAAATTCAGAATACATATAAGGAGCCAGAACAACTGTGGGTCACCCTGGAAACAGGAAATGGGGCAGCCATACGAACTGGGGTTGTCTACAGGCCTCCAGACCAGGGGGAGGACACAGACACATTGCTGTAAGAAGCTATACAAAACATGACAGCTAAAGTGAAGGTTCTGATAATGGGAGACTTCAACATGCCACATACAGATTGGTCAATACCAGCAGTAACATCTGCCAGAACTAGACACACAGTGGATTTCCTGCAGATCTAGTACTGATTAACAGGGAAAGGATCACAGATCTCCAGGTAGAAGGGCACCTGGGGGCCAGTGACATCACATGGCATGGTTCAATTTGGCCACTAGAACTAAATCATCTCATTCCAAGGCAAACATATGGGACTTCAGAGGAGTTGACTTTGATAAGATGGCCAACAGAGTTAAGCTAGCCCTGGCAAGAAGAAATACAGGTGAGGGGGGTAAAGGCAAAGTGGGCAAGCATTAAGGATGCAATACTTGAAGCAACATTTCATTGTATTAGATAGAAAAGGAAGTGCAAAAGAAGGAAACCACTTTGGTTCTCAAAAACAGTAGCAGAAAAGGTCAGAGCCAAAAGGCTGGCCTTCAGGAAATATAAGGGAATGCAGCGGGACAAAGATAGGGAGGCAAACCAAAGTTCCCTATGAGAAGCAGGGAAGGCAGTAAGGCAGGCAAAGGCCCAAACCATGGAAACACTAGCACAAACAGTAAGAGAATGTGATAAGACTTTCTATAGATACATTAGTGAAAGGAGAAAGACCGGAGGAGGTATTGCTAAGATCAAAGTGGATATGGGGGAGTGTGAAGAGGATGACCATGTAAAAGCATCTATCCTAAATACATACTTCTGCTAAGTATTTACTGTGGAGAAGGTAGGGCAGGGTCCACAGCTCAGCACCATGGACACAGGGGGGAGGGAGGTGTGCACTAGTCCCTTCACAACAGAAAGGGTCCACAAGAGCTCGATAATCTCAGGGTGGACAAGGCAATGGGACCTGATGGCATACATCCCAGGGTACTAAAGAAGCTAAGGGTGGAACTAGCAGAGCCATTATCAGAACTGTTTAGTGAGTCTCTGAGCCCAGGAGAAGTCCCAGAAGACTGGAGAAAGGCTTGCGCCATCCTGCTCCACAAGAGTGGTAGCAGGGAGGAGGCAGGGGAACTACAGACCAGTCAGTCTTACCTCAGTAGTCAGCAAGATTATGGAGGCACTCTTTAAGGAAAGGATAGTGCAACACCTGGAATCTATAGGAGCACAGGATCCAAGACAGCATGAATTTACAATACGAAGGTCCTGTCAAACTAACCTCATAGATTTCTTTGACTGGATAACCAGAGTGGTGGACCAAGGGGAAGCAGTTGATGTCGCCTACCTTGACTTCAGCAAAGCTTTCCATACTGTTCCACATAGAAGATTGGTTAATAAGCTGCATTGGCGCGGGGTTGGTCAGAAATTGGTCAACTGGGTCGCAAACCTGGTTGACGGGCAGAAAACAGAGAGTGGTGATAAATGGTATACAGTCAAAAGAGATGCAAGTCACAAGTGGGGTATCTCAGGGATCAGTCCTTGGGGCAGTCCTCTTCAATATCTTAATCAGCGACATTGCAGATGGACTGGAGAGTAAGGTTTGTCTGTTTGCAGATGACACCAAGATCTGCAACAGCGTAGACGATCCAGGAGGGGTAGGCAGAATGAGAAGAGATATGGATAAACTGGCAAAATGGTCGGAAGAGTGCCAACTGGGGTTTAACGCCAAGAAATGCAAGATCATGCACATATGGAAGAAAAACCCTGAAGCCACCTATAGGTAGGGAGGGGAGTTGCTGGCAGTCACAAGGGAAGAAAGAGATTTGGGATCATCATCACAGATTACCTGAAATTATCCAAACAGACCATTAAAGCAGTAGGTAAGGCTAGGGGGATGTTGGGGTGTATTAGTAGGGGTATCACAAGTCATAAGAGGGAGGTAATAATCCCTCTTTACAGGACACTGGTTAGGCCCCATCTGGAATATTGCGTGCAGTACTGGAGGCCACACCTTCACAAGGACATTAACAAAATCGAGGCAGTCCAGAGAAGGGCAACCAAAATGGTGCAGGGACTGCATCAGAAAACATACGAGGACAGATTAATGGAGCTCAATATGTATACCCTAGAGCAAAGGAGGGAGAGAGGTGATATGATCGAAACATTCACATACCTTAAGGGCATTAACAAGGTGAAAGAGTCTAACAAAAGAGTTTATTATTTATTTATTTGCTTTTGTTAACCAGGTAAGCACACTAGACAGTCAAGTGCCTATTTTCAGATGTGACCCGGGAAGATTACAGGATACAAGCAATGCATCAGATATGGTCAGGGAAGCATACAAGAGCAACCAGCATGTGCCGGTGGAAAATTACAGTATATAGAACATCAGGGAAAACAGGCAACACATTTGAGTCAACATGGATAGCACTTAGATACATACATGGGGTAATAAGTAGGCAACAGTTAAGTCAGTTGAATAGCAATAAGATACATACATGGGGTAAAAGTAGTACAACATAAACACAGCGGTAAGATATAGGTTACATAACAAGGATAGCAAAAACTCTGCCAGTCTCAGGAGAACCTGGGGTAAGGGGTATGGAAATGACAGGGCCCCGAGGCGTCAAGCAGGAAGTGCAAGACAGCTATGAGAGCTGGTACTGTCGAGATTGGACAGTAGTCTGTAGCAGCAGTGCACAGGGGCGCTGGGATGGGGGACCATGTTGGGGTCTATACGGCACATAGACAGGCTGAGGTCAATTTAAGGAAGCGCCATAGGGATGTTTTAAAGCTGGACTGTGAGGGAGAGGAATGAACTGCGGCAGGAAGGGAGTTGAAAAGTCTGGGCGCCTGAACCGAGAAGGCTCGATCCCCAGTGCAGGTGTGGGTTTTTGGCACCAGGCGGTCCAAGGCAGCACTGGATCTTAGGTGGTAGGCCGGGGTTGCGTGTTTGAGGAGAAGGGCAAGTGCAGGGGGAGGGTGGTCGTTCTGACTATGTTATCAATGTTGCCGAGGGCAAAGGTGCGGTGTTTATCGGGGGGAGCCACTCCAGCCGTGAGTATAGCTCACATCGGTGGGTGAGTCGAGGGGCAGAGAGGGCAAATCAGCATATGTTGTTGTAAGTGGTGTCCCATTTTGTGAGGCAAGACTGCGGTAGAGGGGCAAAGGATATGAGCCCGTAGCAAAGTGTTGGTAGGAGTATCCCCCTGTCTAGGGGAAGTTGGACAGCAGGAGTGAGACAGCACTTCAATATAAGAAAGATAGCAGGACAAGAGGATACAACATGAGATTAGAGGGAGGCCGATTAAAGGGTAATGTGAGGAAGTTCTGTGGACGCATGGAATGGCCTACCTTAGGAAGTGGTGGATATGAATACAGTTCAGGGCTTTAAACAGGCATGGGATAGGCATAAGGGCATACAGATGAGTATGAATAGATAGGCCATTGACAGAGCAAAGGCCGATGGCACATTCATAAGGTAGAAAAAGAAATGGGCCTTGCGGTCCTCATCTGCCGTCAACTTCTATATTTCTATGATAGGATCAACATTAAAGCCAATCATAAGCATAAACAACTAGATGAATATTTATGTATTAGACCTAGGTGTATACAGCAGCTGGAAACATCTGAGCACCTATTTTTTACCTGCACATACATTATGTCCTTTTGGGCTACACTTGCTAACACTTAGGGGTATATCTTCTCTGAAATTATTACAGGTGGTGCTTTACAGGTTTTACAGTTTTATCTAACATTAGGATAAGCTTTCAGGGTTACTGCATTTGTTGTTGACTGATTGTTTCTGCTCTTACCTCCTTGTTCTTTCGTCCATGGTTCTTCTTTTTAGGCAGGGGAAGGGCCCAGCCACCCACCCCATCCCAACCACCCCAGCTACACTCCTTTTATAGGGTACCACAGTTGTAACATTTCCTGTGGCAGAGCAGGAGGCGGATCAGTGGGGCCTACAAGGTGATCTCATTTACAGGGGCACTAGTAATTTAACTTGTTATAACAAGCTAAACAAAGCACAATTAAACCATTACTTGCATTTTTTTCCTTTTTTCTCCTTCTAATTACTCTGACTAGGTTACAAACCCAGCAACTTATTTGGAATGGATTTCATTAACTGCAGGTACTGTGGAACAATTTTCAGAAGGACAGTCTTACAGGATTTAGGACACTGTCCTACATGCTGGGCCTTTGGAGATCTTAGGGCTCAGCTCCGGGCAGCATGGGCAGAGATTGCACGCCTCAATTTCATATTGAAGAGGAAATACATTATAAGAACCACCCGCCATTTCCCCAGCATCCAACAGAAAAACCTCGGCACTGCAGAGGGTAGCTGGTCCAGGAGGTTGGCAGGTGGTTAGGAGGAGCAAATCAGCTGCCCCATCACCTCCGCCTCCAACACATTACCTCCAAAACCATATAAACACTACAAACAGGTATCTGCCTCTGTCTCTGAAATCAAATAAAGAGGCAGAAGACACTGCAGAGCAGGACACTCGTGCACAGGAGCTAGCACAACAAAACTCACCCAAATCAGGAACCAAAACAAAACAAGCACAAAGGAAATCCAAAAAACTTCTGATCATAGGGGACTCCATGATTCGGGGAGTTGATACCCATCTCCAGCCAGGGGTGATGGTCAGATGTCTCCCAGGTACATCAGCATGGAGAGACACTGACCACATTGCTAAAATTGTTCACAAAGCAGGAGAAAACATTGATGTCCTAGTACACATAGGGACTAATGATCTGTCAGCCGGTCAGTTGTGGAGACCAAGGAACACCTGACTAGGCTGGGTGACAAACTATCATCTATTTCGTCGGCATCTCCTTCTCTGAGATCCTGCCAGTCTGGAGAGAGGAGCAGATGGCGAAGGTCAGAGAAGGGGAGACAGGGACCTAAACACGTGGCTCAAGGGCTGGTGCCAGGAAAAGGACACAGATTTGTAGGAACTGGCAACAGTTTTGGGAGCGAAAGTTCTTTAAATTTGATGGACTGCATCTGACTAAAGAGGGAGTCAGTGCATTGGGGCAGAAGTTTGACGTCTTTGCAGAATATTTAAACTAGCAAATGGGGAGAGGGGTGCAGCAGCCCATACGTCGAATGAGAAGAACACCCCTCCCCTCAGCTAGAGGTCAAACAGGAATTCAGCATGTTTGCCTGCTCATTTGCATCACCAGTAAGAAAAAGGTTGGTCTCCCCATACGCATACAGGGTAATGCCAAACTTCACCCAACAACTAACACACCAAAATCTGGCCAATGGAAAATCATGTACACAAATGCTCACAGCCTGGGAAATAAGATCCCAGACCTGCAGGCAATAATGTCAGAGGCTAAACTGGACATAGTAGCAATTAGTGAGGCGTGGTTTACCAGTAACCACACTCAAGACTTCAGTACCTGGCTATGTATTGTTCAGAAGAGACATGGTGCAAAAGGGGGGGAGTGGCCCTGTATGTTAATGAAATATCAAAGCTACAGAAATTCAGAATACACATAAGGAGCCAGAAGAACTGTGGGTCACCCTGAAACAGGAAATGGACAGCCATAAGAACTGGGGTTGTCACAGGCCCCAGACCAGAGGGAGGACATAGACACATTATTGTTAGAAGATATACAAAACATGACAGCTAAAGGAGGTTCTGATAATGGGAGACTTCAACATGCCGGATACAGATTGGTCAATACCAGCAGGAACATCTGCCAGAACGAGACTCATAGGATTTCCTGCAGGGGAGGGCCTCAAACAACTGGTACAGCAACCCACAAGAGACAGGGCTATCCTAGATCTAGTACTGACTAACAAAGAAGGGATCACAGATCTCCAGGTAGAAGGTCGCCTGGGGCCAGTGACCATCACATGGTATGGTTCAATTTGGCTACTACATCTAAATCATCCCATTCCAAGGAAAAATATGGGACTTCAGAGGAGCTGACTTTGATAAGATGGCCAACAGAGTTAAGCTAGCCCTGGCAAAAGAAACACAGGTGAGGGGTACAGGCAAAGTGGGCAAGCATTAGTGATGCAATACTTGAAGCAACATCCCATTGTGTTAGACAGAAAGGAAGTGCAAAAGAAGAAGGAAACCACTTTGGTTCTCAAATACAGTAGCAGAAAGGTCAGAGCCAAAAGGCTGGCCTTCAGGAAAATATAAGGAACACAGCGGGATGAAGATAGGAGGCATACCAAACTGCCCTAAGGGAAGCAGGTAAGGCAGTAAGGCAGGCAAAGTCCCAAACTGAGGAAACACTAGCATGAACAGTAAAAGAAGGTGACAAGACTTTCTATAGCTACATTAGAGAAAGGAGAAAGTCCAGAGGGTAGGCTAAGCTTAATGGAGAAAAGGGAGCATGTGAGGAGGAGGACCTGCTAAAAGGCATCTATCCTAAATAGATACTTTTGCTCAGTATTTACTGAAGAGAAGGTAGGGCAGGCCCACAGCTCAGCATCATGGACACAGGGGGGAGGGAGGTGAGCACTACTCCCTTCACAAAAGAAAGGGTCCTACAAGAGCTTGCTAAGCTCAGGGTGGATAAGGCAATGGGACCTGATGGCATACATCCCAGGGTACTTAAGGAGCTAAAGGAGGAACTAGCAGAGCCATTAGCAGAATTGTTTAGTGAGTCTCTGAGCACAGGAGAGGTCCCAGAAGACTGGAGAAGGGCTCATGTGATCCCGCTCCACAAGAGTGGTAGCAGGGAGGAGGCAGGGAACTACAGACCAGTCAGTCTACCTCAGTAGTGGGCAAGATTATGGAGGCACTCCTTAAGGAAAGGATAGTGCAACACCTGGAATCCATAGGGGCACAGGATCCAAGACAGCATGGGTTTACAAAAGGAAGGTCCTGTCAAACTAATCTCATAGATTTCTTTGACTGGGTAACCAGAGTGGTGGACCAAGGGGGAGCAGTTGATGTCGCCTACCTGGACTTCAGCAAAGCTTTTGACACTGTTCCACATAGAAGATTGATAAATAAGCTGGGTAGGCTCGGGGTGAGAAGTTGGTCAGCTGGGTGGCAAACTGGTTGACGGGCAGAAAACAGAGAGTGGTGGTAAATGGTATACAGTCAGAAGAGATAAAAGTCACAAGTGGGGTACCTCAGGGATCAGTCCTGGGGCCAGTCCTCTTCAACATCTTCATTAGTGACCTTGCAGATGGACTAGAGGGTAAGGCTTGTCTGTTTGCAGATGACACCAAGATCTGCAACAGAGTAGATGATCCAGATGGGGTGGGCAGAATGAGAAGAGATCTGGATAAACTAGCAGAATGGTCAGAAGAGTGGCAACTGGGATTTAATGCAAGAAGTGCAAAATCATGCACATAGGAAGAGAAACCCTGAAGCCACCTATAGGCTGGGAGGGAGTTGCTAGCAGTCACAAAGGAAGAAAGAGACTTGGGCATCATCATCACTGATGACCTAAAATCATCCAAGCAGACCTCTAAAGCAGTAGGTAAGGCTAGGGGGGTGTTAGGTTGTATTAGTAGGGGTATCACAAGTCGTAAGAGGGAGGTAATAATCCCTCTGTACAAGACACTGGTTAGGCCCCATCTGGAGTACTGCGTGCAGTATTGGAGGCCACACCTTCACAACGACATTAACCAAATTGAGGCAGTCCAGAGAAGGGCAACCAAAATGGTGCAGGGACTGCATTAGAAGACATATGAGGACAGATTAACGGAGCTCAATATGTATACCCTTGAGCAAAGGAGGGAGAGAGGTGATATGATCGAGGATTCAAACACCTTAAGGGCATAAACAAGGTGAAAGTCTAACATGTTTAAATATAAGAAAAATAGCAGGACAAGAGGACACAGCATGAGATTAGAGGGGCCGATTAAGGGATATGAGGAAATTCTTTTCACAGAAAGGGTGGTGGATGCATGGAATGGCTTACCACAAGAAGTGGTGGCTATGAATACAGTGCAGGGCTTCAAACAGGCATGGGATAGGTATAAGGGAGCAATACAAATGACTATGAATAGATAGGTCACTGACAGAGCAAAGGCCGATGGCACATTTATAAGGCAGAAAAAGAAATGGGCAGACTGGATGGGCCTTGCGGTCCTTATCTGCCATCAACTTCTATGTTTCTATGATTACTTGACCAACAAGCAACAAATTATTTTGTTGCATTGCCTTGGTAGCTCATAGATTGTTCTCAGGGTGCACATTGTAGACTGGTAGATCTTACAGTTTACTGACAATAATATAAGTAAGTAGTAGTAAGTAAGTAAACTTAATTTATATATCACCTTTCGATATCAAGGTGCTTTATGCAATAAAAAAATCACAATATAAAACAAATAATACCATAAGTTATTTAAAAACAATCAATCAGTTAATCAGGAAAGGCCAAATAAAACAAATACCTTTTCAACACAGATTTAAAACTGTTGACGTTCAGGCATTCTCTTAACTGATGAGGTAGAGAATTCTGAAGGGTTGGTGCTGCAAATAAAAAAGCATGAGCTCCAGATGTTTTAAGACAAACCCTGGGAATCTCTAGCAATCCCTCGTCAGAGGATCGGAGAGGGTGATTAGGGGAGCAGGGCGTCAGGAGATCTTTCAGGTAGTCGGGTCCCTGTTCATGTAGAGCTTTATAGGTAAGCAAGCCTACCTTGTAGGTGATCCACCACTGAACTGGCAGCCAGTACAGTTTGTGCAGCACAGGTATAATGTGACTGGTCCTGAAGGTACCAGTCAACAACCTGGCCACAGTGTTCTGCACCAGCTGCATGTGGTGGATATCAACCCCAGACAGCCCTAAGTAGAGGGCACTGCAGTAGTCAAGACGGGTGGTAATGAAGGCATGGACCAATATTGGAAGGTCGCCTGGTGGAATCAGGTGTTTCACCCGAGCAATATTCCTCAGATGGTACAATGAGGATTTAACCATAGCAGACACCTGAGACTTCAGGGCCAAGCCATCATTAAAAATAATGCCCAGGTTACACACCCGATCTGAGGTAATGAGCTGGACACCATCAAGTCATAGGCCTGACATGTGCCCAGCTGCAAAAACCAGCCCCCTGGGTAACCTGGATCCACAACCAACACCTCAGTCTTATCTGGATTCAGTCTCAACCAACTCAAGCTCATCCAACCTTTGATCTCAGAGAGGCAACTATTAATCACGGAGATCGCATCAACCTGTCCATCAACCAAAGGACATGTACAGCTGGATATCATCTGCATAGCAGTGAAAACTCAAGCCGTATTGTCTGATGATGTCTCCCAATGGTATCAAGCACACTGAGAACAACATGGGCACCAATATGGAGCTTTGCGGCACCCTGCAGGACAGGGGGAGGGCATCGGAGGAAAAAATTCCAGTGACCACCCTATGAGACCTGCCTACAAGGAAAGATCGAAACCATTTGAGGTCTGTACCCGACAGTCCACAAAGAAACCGTAGGGTCTCCAAAAGCCCCTCATGGTCCACAGTGTCAAAAGCTGCTGAGAGATCAAGAAGGATCGAGATGGTAAGAGCCTTTCGATCTCTCATCATTAGGATGTCATTTAATACCCGAACAAGAGCATTTTCTGTGCTATGCCTCTTACTGAAACCAGACTGGAGAGCTTCATAGAGATTCGAGTTACAAGGTGATCATCCAATTGCAACACAACCACCTTCTCAATAATCTTCCTCACAAAGGGCAGGTTAGAGACAGGTCGATAGTTAGCTGGATCGCCGTGATCCAAGGAGGGCTTTTTAAGGAGTGGTCGAATAATAGCCTTCTTTAGGGGATCTGGAAAGATCCCCCTCTCGAAGGATCTCCATACAATTTCAGCTAGGATTGGGCGGATAACATCTACACATCCCACTAAAAGGGAGGTAGGGCCTGGATCCAAACTACAACAGGTTGGGTGCAGAGTCTGGGACAATCTTCACAATGTCCATGAATTCCGGTTGGCTGAAATCCATCCAGTCAGACCGGATGCTCACTACTTCCCATCGACCCCTGCAACCCCTCATAGAGAGAGCCCGGGCAGATTCTGGACCTGATGCTAGCAACCTTACCTGCGTAAAACCAAGCTAACTCATCGCACTTAATTTGTGAAAAAGCTCTTCCGGACTGGAGACAGACTGGATTGCACAATTTGTCAACAGTTCAAAAAAGTTGAGCTGGTTGGTTCTGCATAATAGAAATCTCCCTGGACAGGAACTCTGCCTTCTTACAGGTGATTTCTGATTGATAGCCCTTATTATAGGCTAGTATGAGGTCCGCTGGACTTGTTGTTTCACCCAGCAATCCCGATAGGTCCAGCACCACCGACAGACCATCTGGGGTAACTCCCCTTAAAGGGCGGTACCGGACTATCTCTGAAGGGGTAGGTCCATTTAGGGGGCCCTGAAACTGAACCCTATGGTGTGACGGTCAGACCAACTGACTGGTTCCACCCCCAAGTCAGTGATCTCCATCCCCAGGAGGAACAGCAGATCCAATGATTGACCTCCTATACGGGTAGAAGAGGTAACTACCCGTGTAAAGCCCAGCATTGTCATTAGCTGGAGGAGATTCTGACCAAACTGTGAGAGATTTTCGTCAACCCAGGCATTGAAGTCCCCCAGAATTATCCATCTGGGGGACTCCAACACCATGTCGATGACGAAGTCTGCAACCTCCTACAGGAACAAGCCCCCATCACCTGGTGGATGGTAAATGAGGAGCATCTTGCAGCCTACACCCTCACTAATGACACACCCAAAGGATCTGGTGGTCCCCAAAGGAACCTCCACAAGGCCCAGTTCGGTCTTAAAAAAGATAGCTACACCCCCACCCCTGTGATCCAACCTCAGGTGGTGAATCACTGAGAACCCAGCTGGAACTGCAGAAGCCAATCCTGGGCCTGCATTTTCGTCCAGCCAGGTCTCGGTGATGCATGTTAGGTCCGCTGTTTCAACAAGATCAGCTAGAATAGCTGTCTTGTTTTTGATGGATCTAGCATTACATAACACCGCCTGGGTTGGAAGAGCTGCTGGGGAAGACCCGTTGCAGTTGCAAACTAGGGGTGCTAACTGCACACTCGAGCAGACTTAGATAGACCAGATGTTCTGTTTCTGCTGGCACATTCGTAGGTTCATAAGACCTTGACTCCTGTCCAGTATCAATTTCTGGGCCCTTGGGTATATGGACAAGACAGGGATTACTCCTGTCCTGGCACCATTTCACCCCAGGGCATCACCTGGACCCCACCACCCCAATACGACCCCCTTTCCATTTCCCCACAAGGCTCAGTTCTGCACCCCCTCCCTTCTACGCCTTCTAATAATGCCAAGGGATCAGCAGTGTTTGTAAACCTCTATTGGCAAAAAGGGGCAGTCAAAGGGGTGCAATTCCTTGAGCCTGGTGGGAAAATATTGTCTGACTGTCTTTTGATCCACCCTACACATTCTTAAGACACAAATCTATCTACACACATCCAGGAGTCAAACACTCAAAATTATTAATACGAATACTAATTAACCAAAAACAATATAAATGAAAAATATCATAATATACTCTACCAGTCTCTCTCACAGACTGGAGGACAACTTATAATAATATCCACACTTTAACAAATAAATATCACCCGCTAACCCCCAAAATACTAACCTTCAAATCAATAAAAACTTCACAACACTACTTGAACAACAATAAAATAACAGTAAAACATAAAAGCCAGTCACATAAGGCCAAGTGACCACAGTTTAATGTCAGTGTAATAGCACTGTCCACTATATGCAGTGCTAGATCAACAATTCAAAGCAGCACACCACACTCCATGAAGATGTTTAAGAGAAAAGGAGAGCTCTCACCACCCCCTTATAATTTTTTGTCAAAACAACGTGGCCCTCTCACTGCCATGTTCAGATTTTAATTTGTGAATTTAAACCAAGAAGAAGGCCCTCTCACTGTCTCTTAAGTTAATTGCAGAATTGCACAAATCCAGTCAGATATTTTAAAACAGCCAATTTATAGAATACTTGCAGCATCCAGTGAACAACAAGCTCACATCTAGTTTGCTTAATGAGGTCTATGAGGATCTTCAGAAACGGGCAGAAATCCCAAAACAATATCAGATCTTAGGCAGTTAGTTAAATTACCCAACTCTGCCCGACCCCTAAGTGGACCCCAGGAGTCCAGCAAATCCCCCCCCCACTTAGGCCATCAGGAGCATGCCCAACACCAGTTAGACAAATCCCCACAGCCCCAGGAGACCTACAAAAAAGCCCACCCTCCAGCTGGCTCCACCAGATGACCCCAGGGAGAAAGAAAAGCTAGACCCAGGATCCACCTTGGGTACGCTGGTTCAGCTCACCCAGTCCACCACAACAGGCAGCACATATCCTTCTCGGCTCAGGACCCTCTCGGCTCACAGCTCAAGATCCAAGCAGACGGCTCCAGTATAGTCCACAGCAGTCTACCACCAATTGCGGCTGTTTCACACTCCAGGAACTCCAGGCACACCACCACGGCCAATCCTACAACGTTAAACTCCCTGCCCAAAATCACTCCAGAGGCCAGGCTCCTCGCCACACAGCTGCAGCAGTACAAATTCCAGAGGAAGCTCCCACGGATACACTGGCTGGCTAGTAAATTAGACAGCTTGCAAATAACAGGCTGATGTCCAAGGAGTAACGTGGTTGGTAACCGAGAAAACAATCGTGACTCAAAACCACTGCTAAAATTATACATCAAATGAAAAAAATAAAACTAGCAAATAAAATAAATATCGCAAATAACATAGCTCCTAAGTGCCTAAGCTACTCCCAACGGCTGGCCCAGTGTAGCCGCCATCTTGATCACCTTTTGCTCTGTTCTAATAGTTTGGTTTACTGTATAAGGAAGATGGAACCACCCATCAGCAATTTTATGCTTTCCATGCAGTCTCAAATTTTGCAACAAAACATGGTCTCCTGAGCCCAAAACAAATGTCTATGAACAACTGGACTTCTTGACCAAACATCAGGTGGTATGGGGAAAACCCAGTGGCATCACTTTTGGTGTAATTATAGGCATGTACCAAGGTGCTGATCTGTTGGCTCCATCTTGACTTGTCCCAGGGATGAAGTGTGCCCAGCATGTCAAGTAGCGAGAGCGTTTGTTTATTCAGATGGCTTTCAAAGTCCCTCCCCTGATCAGAGTGAATTCTCTGGGGTACGCCATAATGGACAAAGAACTTTTCGACTAAGACCCTGGCCACTGTGGATGCTTTTTGGTCCTTAATTGGGTAAGCCCGGGCATATCGTGTGAAATGATCAGTCACCACTAGCACACTTCCATTATTTTTCTGGTCAGGTTCCAGGCACAAGAAATTGATACAAACCAGCTCCATGGGCACGCTGGTAGATATAGTGACCAAGGGTGCAGCCCTCTGGGGTAGAGCAATTCTTTGGAGACAATGGCTGCAAGTTCTGATATGGACCTCAATGTCAGCTCCCATTTTTGGCCAACAGAATCGAGCACAGGCCAGGTCTGTAGTTAGGTCACAACCTAAGTGTCCAATCTGATCATGGAGAGCCCGTAGAACAACCCATTTGAATGTGGTGGGCAATACTAATGTTGTTTGTCAGTCTGACCTTGTCAGTAGTTGGTTATCCAATTTATGTCTGGGTTCCTCTTTAAACAAAAAAGCAGTCCGTGGATCTGAGGAGAGGAGTTTGGACACATCTTTTCCTGCATTTAGAGCATCAAGTACAGGCTTAATCATGGGGTCTTGAGCCTGCTCCCACTGTATGCTGCTAGGGGCAATTTGAGGTAAGGTACTAAGGTCTAAGGCTGTAAGGTGGCAGTAGGCCATGGGGACACAAGTGTCCGGAGGACCCAGTTTACTAGGCAGTCAACTCTTTCAGTAGAGGGATGCTATCTTTGTCGAATTTCTGGCAGAGGGCCTTGACAGACTGCTCAGACATTTTCACCCAATTGGTATCAGAGTTAGGTTGTCTGGAAAGGGCATCAGCATCAATGCGATACAAGCCCGGTCAACACGCCACTGAACAGTCAAAAGTGGAAAGTGCAGGCAAACAGCAATGTTCTGTGGTATCCAGTTTAGCTGAGGTCTAGACATAAGTGACAGGATTATCATCAGTGTGGGCCAGAATCTTGGCTCCATAAAGATATTCATGGAATTGGTCCACCACAGCCCATTTTAGTGCAAGACATTCAAGCTTGTGTACCAGATAATTTCTTTCAGAGTGGGCTAGATTCTGACTGGCAAATGCCACAGGGTGTAAACCTTCGACATACTCTTGATACAGAATGGCACCAAGTTCCGTTAAGCTGGCGTCAGTGTGTAACACACAAGGTCTGGCAGGGTCAGCACAGGCAAGCACAGGGGTGTGGGTGAGCTGATGAATGAGCTCATAGAAAGCAGCTTCACACTCCAAAGTCCACCTGGCCACATGGTTCATGTGTTTGAAAGTAACCCTCGTCTTTCTCAACTGCACCTTGTTTATACTTCTTGTTTGTAGGGTGGGATAGGCGTGAGTTAGGGTGAGTAATCTTTTATGAACCAATGGCAGTAATTGCAAAATCCCTAGAATCATTGTAGCTCTTCTAAGTTATTAGGCTGAAGCCAGGTGGTCAAGGACTTCACTTTGTTTGGGTCTGTCTGATACCCTCAGCTGACACTATGTGACCAACATATTTAACAGATGTTTGAAAGAACTGATACTTGTCTATTGATAGTTTTAGTCTGAAGTCCTCCAGTCTGTCAAAGACTTTGAACAAGTGAGCTTCATGTTCTCCCAGTGTCCGGCTGAACACAGTGATATCATCAAAATACACAAGGTACTCTAGCAAGTTCATGTCACCCACCACTAGCTCCATCACCCACTGGAAAGTGATGGGTGCACCTGAGACACCTTGAGGCATACGCAGAAACTCACAGAAACCCAGAAGGCAAATGAAGGCTGTTTTTTCACAGTTCTCCTGGGCCATCGGGATTTGATAATACCTGCTCTGAAGGTTGAGAACTGAGAGCCATTGCTTCCACTGAGGTAGTCAAGAGCATCCTGAATGCAGGGCATTGTGTATTGGTCCGGAACAGTTCTCCGATTTAATGTCTGATAGTCCACACACATCTTCACTGATCCATTTTTCTTTGGAACGACCACAATTGGGAAGGCATAAGGGCTTCAGGACTCTTGAATAAATTCCCTATGGCCAGCATTTCTTGAAGGTAATGTTTATCATCATCTATGTCAGCCAGTGCAAGGTGATGGGACCTCTCTCTGAATGGCCTCTTATCATGAAGTTGGATGTAGTGTTCAGCCACAGTGACACAACTTACGTCCCACTCCTTCAAGAAGAATACTTGGCTCCTCTGAGACAACTTCTGGCTAATCCTGGTTTTCCATTCAGCAGGAAGGGCAGACTCCCCAAAGTTAAACAGGTCAAGGATCAATTCATCACCCTCGATGGAGCACTTTTTGCTGGGCAGCACAGCAGTATCTGCACAGTACACAGTGGCTAGGATGCACCCTCGATTCACCTGAACCTCTTGATCTGACACATTCTGGACTTGCATAATTACCCGGGCGTATGCCTGGGCCCAAGCGGGTAGGATGCTAGGCTTGACCAACAGTTCCACAGGCAGTTTCCCTTCTTCTGGGGCATCCACCATGAGAATCTTATTTTTAACATCTGTCTTTAGGCACACTTCACCACTGATGGTGCACTGAGCATTGGATGTTAGTACCAGTGGGTCAGGATTCCTCTTCCAGACCACCCCCATGGGTTCATCCTTCTCAATTTCCTGTGTTTGCAGCTGTAAATCATAGGCTTACTGTACTAGGGCCGGAATGTGCATGGCCCATCCAGTTCACTTGGCTTACTTTTCTTGACAAAGTTGAGCTAACTGCCCAAAAATATGGGCAGTCGTACCAATTACATAGAAACATAGACTTTGACGGCAGGTAAGGACTGCTTGGCCCACCTAGTCTGCCCATGTCGCTACCTAATGGATAAGCTGCAAATCCTAGTTAACCAACAGCCTATTTCTTCCTACCCCCCACAAGAATTGCTTTATGTCTGCCCCATGCATTCTTGTATTCTCCCATAGTTTTAGACCCCACAACCTCCTCAGTTCGCCTCGCCACCTAACCTCCAATTAGTAGAGGAACTCCATCATACAGTTCAGTTGGTGGGCACACCAAGGCCAGGGTCTCCACTTGCTCATCCACACACCCACTACAGCAGTAGGGAAGGACAACCGAATCTGTACATACACTAGATAAGGATAGGATTCCTCACTCAACCCCCATACAAGCAGTCCTTCGAGTGGTTGGAGTGGGAGGTCATAAAAGTGCTGGTTATACCAATCCCAAAATATAATGGTGACTTGTGAGCCACTTTCCAATGCAGTGTAAATGGAGATGCCATTGACTGTCACTGTTGTCTCGATGGAGGGGCCCACCATCTCACACCAGTTTGGAGGAACATTGGCAGAAACTTGGACAGACAACCTAGCCACAAAAATACTGGATTTGGGACTGCCTAAACCTCCACTGTGATCATTTTCCATACCTCTCTGCAGTTGCCTTGCTTTCCGAAGTTCCCCTTGCAGTTTGTTCACAACTTTTTCTAGGTCCCTTTGAGACCGGCAATCTCTTTTCATATGCCCATCTTTTCCACAATTGTGACAAAACATACTTTTTTTGGTTTGCTTTGGCTGCAACATTACATTGGAAGCTGGTCTCTATTCAGAACTTGGGGGTGGGGAGGAGCAGGCATTTGGTGCTGGATCTGGAGCACCTGCTGTAGCGGGGTCTTGACTCTCTCTCTCTCTCTAAGTCATGCCGCGGGGGTGCAGCATGTCTCATGAATTCTCTTAGCGTGGCAGTCAATTCACTTATCTCAGCCTTTAAACAGTCATCCTCAGGGGGCACCTGAGCATGCTCTCCCACTCCCATAGCAGACACATTTTAAGGGAGGGGTGTAGTTCTTATCAATGACGGCCCTAGTAGGGGCACCAGGTTTCAATCATCTGACTTCTTCCAGCAGCAGTTCCGCCCAGGGTTGGGTATACCTAGCAGTCCCTCTCTCACTGGGCTCCCTGGGGCCGGCACCAGTGTTTAGTTCTCGGATCCCTTTAAGTGGTCCTTGAAATTCAGGGCCATC
Source organism: Neoceratodus forsteri (assembly GCA_016271365.2). NCBI lineage: Eukaryota > Metazoa > Chordata > Ceratodontiformes > Ceratodontidae > Neoceratodus > Neoceratodus forsteri. The sequence goes on along the minus strand of CM057457.1, from coordinate 386,084,888 downwards.
AGAGACTAACCCCTTACCAAGAGCAGGAGCCGCAGTAGCTACAACTGTGCAGGGTTCTGAAGAGTCTTCCTCCTCCTCAGCTTCACATGCCTCTTTCATCAACATATGGAAGGGCAAGGGATCAGACCTCCTTCAGTGCAGTTGCAGTTTGAACAACACCCAGCTGGGATGTCCGGCAGAGTGAAGAATATGATCCAGTCTTATCTGGTCCAACTCGCGAGGGCTCTTTTCGAAAAATTGTTTGTAGGAGTTCCTCTAATCGACTCATGTAACTTGATAACAATTCTCCTGGCTGTTGTTTAACATCTCTGAGCTTCCACTTCAAGGCTTCGACACTAGTGGTACCGCCAAGCACATTTTCAAGGGTGACTAAATACTCTTGGGCACTGGCATTAGGTTTAGATGACCTCAGGGAATAAAAAAAAAGTAGGGTGGGCCCCTGGAGGCTTTCCACCAAGTGTGCCCTTTGTTCGGCCTCAGAGCACTGCCAGTCTTGTACTACGGCAGTAGCTGAGTCCATCCAGGTTTTCACATTGTCCTCCCTATTAGGTGTAGCAAGGATACCAGACAATTGCAGTAACAGTCATAACTGGCCAGGTTAGGCACAGGTGCAGGAGCAAGGAAAGGGCCTCCCCCCCGGAGGCCTGAATAACTACTCCAAGTCCTCAAGGGTCTGGCCCCCATCCAGTAGCAAGCTAGACAATTTCTCCTCAAAACCCTCAGACAAAAGTGGAGGCTTGGGTTCTGAGGTAGTCTCATTATCTTTAGTTACCAGCCTCCATGTAACCGGGGACCCATCATTGACAATAGTTTTGGGCACCTTAATGCTGTCTTCGGGGTTGCCACACTCCACTAAAGTCATTAGGATTTGGGCAATCAAGTCAGCTTGTTGGCCTACCACTACAGCCTTTCCCAGATATTCAGTTTTTGAGAGTGCTCCTTCTATGGTATCTTTGCTAGTGCCCAGGGGAATATCTAGTATTAATAGAGCATTCTGGAGGTCAATTTCATGCCCCATTTATCAACTGACCAACCGAAGCATAGCTATTTTCTCAGGGGTACCCATAAGAATTCTGACTACAATTTTTAGTAGTGGCAACAGTGGGGGTGCTAATCCCAGTGGTGCCTACAAGATGTAACCCCTAGGTGGTACTATCATAGGGGCTACTACCCCTGCCTATGTGACTAGGCACATTTTGAGGGGCCTGAGCTCGGTGAATGGGTGCCTCCACCCAGAGGAATGGTTTTGGGGTAGCATAGCTGTTGTTGGTATAGCCCTCCAGGATGCTATAACCACCCACCAACCCTTCTAGTGACCCAGTTTAACAACAGAACATTCACATTTATCATATGACAGTAATGATATGCTCACACTCCTTGCACTTACCACCAGGGCTGGATCTTCTGCCACTGCTCAGAAGACCCCCTATAAAACAAGACCAGTGATGCAACAATACAACAACAATATGGTATCCCCACCAAGATGATACACACTAGCCAGGTTAAACGTGAAAAAAACATAACCTGGTTTATTCAGTGGATGTGAACAAGGGTAGGGTGTAAATCTAACAAGTGATTGGCAATTCTGATTGAATTCAGGCTGCTTAAGCACACTCGGTAAGTCCCTCTGACACAGTCCCACAACCCTGGGTACCCAGTATGTTAAACAGACTAGCCTGAAGCACTGCCCGGGGTAGGCCAGCACTGCAGCTGTTGCTGGGGCCTTTAGGAAGGAAAACAATTAATATGCAATCAGCCCAAATATTTGTAATCTGGAGCCGGATGGCTCAGTCTACTGCAATATACCCAAACAAGAAAATCAGATGACACACAATGATTGCAGCTTTGTTGCAGGGAGCTACTCTGTTTTGTACTTGTGCTACCCAGACCAGGATGCAGGACAAGCGAGATGAAGACCTTGTGGTATTGTACTGGATTGCCTGGGGAAGCAGGGCCTACACGACTCACTGTGAAGGTCACCATCTGTTCGGGTGTGTTAAGCAGGGGCCGAATTCCGGAGTGGGTTTTTGCCAAAAATGTCTCTGAATCAGGAGCAGTGGCTTAGGCTGAGATGGCAGGGCTGAGGCAGAGCAAACAGTTCAGATGAAGTCCATGATAAGGTGCTGGAACAGCCTCCAGCTGGCGTAACAGAACTCACTAAGAGGAACCAAATCACAACCCACGCAACACATTCAGCACATCTATAGCACTTAACGTAATTTGCCACAGTTTGGATAAAGTCCATTTGCAAATCACAGCTTCTCTGCGCAGACCTCTCAATCTGAGGCTCACTTTGGGACCAGGCAGGCCGATCGCTTCTGGAGCAAGTCTTTGATACACTCTTAAGTACCAATAACACACTTTCTTTCTTTCTTCAAATGCTGGTCTTGATCTGCTAATCGGATAAGTCCAACTTTCATGCTCAAGGCAATACTTCACACTGGAAGGTATGACAGGTAGGCTAGCAGAGCCTATCTGCCAATTCTCCTGCGCTCCTAAGGAGGAGTAACCGCTCGATGGCTTGAGCTGTTTACTCTCCAAACTCCGACACATGACCGATGCACTGCTTCAGCAATTCTGGGAACTTTCTCTGAGATACAAACAGTTTGGTTGGCTGAGAAAACTGTCTGGCACAGAAAGGGCTCCCCCTCCAAGTCCATTTAGGTGCCAAACCTTAAAAAACTACAATTCCTACAGAATTTCATTCCCACAAGACCTCAAGGGACAGTCTAATTTTTAGGTGCCCTGAGGTTTGATTGGTCCAACACTGGCATTCCAGATCCAAAATGTTGGCTCTTATTCAGTCTGCAATTCAAAACAGGTTAGACAAACTCTTCTATTATTATTCTTACAGCAAATGAACAGTAAATAATCACTTTCCCTAACTGAGGTCCCTTTGTGCAGATAGCGACTGCAGAATGGAGCCGACGTACAAACTGTCTGGCCGATCATGAGTCTTGAATCACTCAAACCCAACCCAGACCGATTTTCTCACACACCATAATTGCTCTTTTAAAGAGACAGGCATTGAGGCCTACTGAGGCACCCTCATACAGACAATTAGAACTACTGGACACAGGGCACCATCCTGACAGTGGGCATTAGGCAGCCGCAGAAGACATTTTAGGAAACCCTATTTGTAGGGGGGTTACACTAGGACCCCTGAGGCGATAACTGACATGGAAGGACTATGGACAGGAAGGTGGAGGTTTAAAGTTAAACTGTTTCAAGGGAATTCTGAGGTTGTTCACCTACCACATAATTTCTTTCTGGGGAAGGACAGAAGGGTATGTTTCTATGGAGAACAACCATGAGCATGCTACAAATGTGCAGTGAGAACACATTTCAATTAAATTTTAATTAAATTTTATTTTAATACTGGAAAGTGTGTGAGCAAAAAGAACAGGTTACTCACCTGTAACAGTAGTTCTAGGAGTGGTATATGTTGTTCATCCACACTGTCTGGCATTGTCCCTTTCCCCTTTAAATCTTGCCGGAAGTCTTCAAGCTGGCTCCTCCCACCCACCCGGGTGGTAAATACCTCGGCTCCGCCCCATGACGCCAGATCTAGCCCGCTGGAAGCCAGTTGTCTCTAAAGCCGGGAGGTGTGAGAGGCGAGAATGAACAACATATACCACCTAGAACTACTGTTACAGGTGAGTAACCTGTTCTTCTAGGAGCGTGGATATGTTGTTCATCCACACTGTCTGGCAGACTCCTAGCAGTTCTCCGGGAGGAGGGAGGCAAGGCGCACACCCCTACTTAGGGAATAGAGATTGGAGAACCGAGGCCCCAAAACCAGCATCCTGACGTGACTCTAGGTCAATGTGGTAATGGGTAATAAAGGTGCTCGCTGACTTCCAGGTAGCGGCCCGACAGATTTCCTGGATAGGGATGTCCCTGGAAGCAGCCACCGAAGCAGCTGTATGACGGGTAGAATGAGCCCTTAGCCCTTGGGGGGCTCCTACCGCCAATTCATAGCACAGACCCATGCATGATGTGATCCATCTCGCATAGTCCGCTTGGCTGCAGGTCTGCCAGAAGCGGCTTCAGCGTAGGTAACAAACAGCTGGCGAACCTCTCTCAATTTCTCGCCTCTCTCCTTATAATAGGAGATACCGCCTGAGGTCCAGAGTATGGAGCCTATACTGCGTCCGAGGTGTAATTAGGGTAATATACTGGCAGGGTCAACACCTGGTTAAGGTGAAACTCTGACACCACCTTCGGAAGGAATTTCGGGTTGGGGCGCAGGACAACTTTGTCCCTGTGAAAGACCAGATAAGAGGAGTCCACCGAAAGCGCCTGGAGCTCCCCTGTCCTTCTGGCAGACGTGATAGCCACCAGGAAGGCAGTCTTCCATGACAAGTGCGAGAGCTCGCACTTGTGCATGGGTTCGAATGGCTTGCCCATGAGCTTTGCCAAAACCAGCAAAAGATCCCACGGAGGTGGAGGTTCACGCACCAGAGGGGATATGTGATCCAAGCCTTTGAAAAAGCGCCCGATCACCGTCTCCTGAGCCAACGTCGGCTGACCGGCCCGCGCCCGGTAGGCAGAGATGGCTGCAAGGTGCATCCTAAGGGTCGATGACCGGAGACCCCCTTTGGAGAGAGACCAAAGGTAGTCTAGAATGTTAGCCACCGAGCAGGATAAGGGGTCCAGACCTTTACCCTGACATCAAATGGAAAATCTCTTCCATTTGAAGGCATAACATTTCCTGGTCGATTCTTTTCGAGATGCCTCCACCACGGTGTAGACATCCTCAGAAAGACCCAAAGCCTGGAACTCTAGCCTCAGGAACCAGGCTGTGAGGTGTAGGATTGAAGGTCCGGATGAAGGACCTTCCCTGGTCTATAAAATCAGGTCCGGGCGTACTGAGCCACTCCGGGTTCCTGCAGCTGAGGCTGAGGAGATCTGGATACCAGAACTGGCGTGGCCAATCTGGAGCTACTAGTATCACCTTCGCTTGTCCTTCCTCACCTTGAGTAACACCTTGTGGATCAAGGAAATGGAGGAAAGGCGTAAAGAGGCCTGGGGTCCACGGCCTCGAGAAGGCATCCCCTGCAGCGAGCCCTGCTGAGGGGGTGGGCATGAACAGCCTCAGCTTGGTGTTCTCCTGAGGCAAACAGGTCCACCAATGGTTTTCCCAATGAGAGAACAGGTAGTAAGCTACCTCTGGATGGAGAGACCACTTGTGGGATGTCTGGCCTAAGCGGCTGAGAGCATCCGCCAGTTGGTTCGCTACTCCTGCCACATGGATGGCTAGGAGATCCGCCTCCAGTCGGCTGACGAAGGTCCAGATCCGGAGCGTCCCCTTGCATAGCAGACGGGAGTGCGTGCCGCCCTGTTTGTTGAGGTAGTACATGGTCGTGGTATTTTCCGTCTGGACTTGAACCACTTGACCCCAGAGCTGAGGAGCGAAAGCTGACAGAGCCAGTCTGACTGCCCTGAGCTCCAACAGGTTGATGTGGCATCGGGACTCTCTGGGGTCCAGAGCCCATGAGCTCTGTGGTCCCCATGTGGCTCCCCAGCCCATGAGAGAGGCATCGGTCGGGACGACCACCGCCTCGAGGTGACGAACGGGTCCTTCCTGCAGATGACTCGGGACGGTCCACCATTGGAGAGCGTCCCACATCCTCTGGGTGACCGTGACCAGCTGGTCGAAAAGACCCTGACGCTGAGACCACTGGGCGGCGAGCTCCCACTGGAAGGGGCGCATGTGCAGTCTGGCCCAGCGGACCACCGATGTGCACACCGCCATGTAGCCCAGGAGGCGAGGAAGACCCGGCAGGCAGTGAGTGCCCAACCAAAATGATTGGGCAAAGGAGGAGAGAACCTCCGCCTGTCTGCCGGGCCGAGCCTGGCTTGACGAGAGTCAGCTCTGCCCCAATGAAGCCCATCACCTGGGAAGGTACGAGTCTCGATTTGGCCTCGCTGATCAGAAGGCCCAAATGTGAGCAGGTTCGAGGGTCAGGTCCCTGGACCTTCCACCTCCTGAAGGGAGGATCCGCCAGGAGCCAATCATCCAGGTAGGGTAACACGAACCCCTGACGCCGAAGATGGGCTGCCACCACTGCAAAGCATTTGGTGAAACCTTGGCCGGCGACAGGTCAACGGCATGGTTTGAACTCGATAGGGTCCTTCGACCCTGAAGCGGAGGAACCGCTGATGAGAAGGACGGATAGGACGTGGAAAAAGTGTCCTGAAGATCCAGTGTGCAAACCACATGTTTCGCTCCAGGGATGGTATGATCTGATTTAGAGTTACCATCCGAAGAGGTGCGAGACCTGAAATACCGATTCAGGTCGCGGTAGATCTAGAATGGGGCGCCAACCCCCATCCGCTTTGGCACCAGGAAATACCTGGAGACAAAGCCTGGGTCTGAAGGAGGATCCGCACTGGCCACCACCTCTTTGAGGAGGAGTAGCGCAATGTCGCCTCGGAGGACAGACTGGCGATTGAGATACGCCTCTCGTGGGGCACGGGCTCGGCCATGGTACTGTCAATTCTAAGGGCAGACCCGCCCGACCACTTTAGACCCATCTGTCCATGGTGATACCGGACCAGGCGGAAACGGCGGCGGAGCCGCCCCCACGGAGGACCCAGAGCTGAAGTGACGGGTACGGGGGAGGACACCCCCGGCCCGTCACTGGGCAGGCTTAGAGGAGGAGGAGGCACCTGGACCAGCGCCTCGGCCTCCTTTGCGTGGCTGTTGGGGACCTTGCTTGGGCCTAGGCGCCAAGCCTGAGCCTGCTTCTGTTGTTGAGCCCCTGAAGGGTGGTTGCCTGACCGCAGGGGAAGACTGACGAAAGGCTTCTTCCTGCGCCTGCTGGTTCTTACTTGAAGAACCCTTAGCAGATGTAGCATCTAAGGTGGCATTAGATTGCTTGATACGCTGCAGGTGACCTGCCACTCCTGGCCCGAAGAGGTCGGTGCCAAGGAAGGGCACATCAGCCAGCTTGTGCTGAGTATCCACGGGAAAGGAGGATAACCTCAGCCAAGCCCTGCGGCGAGTGGATACCGCTGCAGCTAGTGAACGGGCACAGGAATCACCCACGTCCAGAGCAGTCTGGAGTTGTTGTTTAGCAACAGCTCTGCCCTGGTCCCTGACCTGCTTGACCGTGGTCTGCATGTCAGCTGGGAGGTGGGGAAGAACTTCGTCCAGCGACCCCAAGAGGGCGTGAGAGAAGTGTGCCATAATCACCGCTGAGCTTGCCTTGGCAAGGCCCAAAGATGATGCAGCATAGACCTTTGGGCCGAGTGGTCCATGAGTTTGGACTCTTTGTCTGAGGGCGGTCAGTATCGGCTGAGCTGCCCGTCCGCCTGAATACTGAGGCAGTCACAAGGCTTTCCCGCGAGGGTGCTCAGTAAACCCTGCCAAAGACCCTGTGGGCACCGCTGCACTTATGCGCCATGTGGGCAGATGGAGCTGGGCAGGAGGCTGGACGCTGCCAGAGTTCCAAGGCCGACCCAGAATGGCTTCGCGACTGGAAAAGCCTCCGTAGGGGTATCCCCCTAAGGATATCCATAAGGGATATTCTGCCTTTTCTGGATAGGCTGTAGGGCCATCCCGGCCGATTCAGAAATGAGCAGGAGGATGCCCTGAAGAGGAGGCCCTTCTCCAAGCCTGACGCCGAAAGCTCATTTGAGAGTGAAGCCAGTGTTATCGGAATCGGAGGAGTCCCAACATAAAGGCTGCCCACCTAAGTCCCTCTGATACGCCTAGGGCGATCAGGGTGACTGTAATTGACAGTCTGTGGGAAGACCCAAGACTGTCGTGCCTCTTGGAGGGAATCCTCTGAGGGCAACTTAGGTGGAGGTTCCACCAAAATAGGTGGGAACCTGAAACCGATGCGCGGAAGACGCACCGGAGCCCTTCAAGAGACCGCACCGAGCAATCGGTGTCTGAGGTGGCCGAAGAGGCTGAGGCCAGGAAATAGCCGGGACCCCTGAGGGGCCGCTTCGACCTGCTAGCAGGAATTGCTGCCACATGAGATCCGCAGCGTTGACAAATTTTTCGTTAAGCCTCTCCTCGTCCGAGGAGGAAGAGGAACGGGTGCGTGCACCTCTGCTGAGTGCTTGTGTCCTTTAGGTCGATCGAATCGGAGAGGACTTACTCCTGATCGGAGAGACTGGGCTCGGTGAAACCGAGGCTCGGTTCTTTTCCTCGATCGGGAGGTTCGCAGGGCGGTCTCCTCCGGGCAGGAGAGAATCGCGCCTTCTCAAAGAATCTTCGACAGGAGTCGATAACAGCTCGATCGGGTCGAGAATAATCTCGCCGATCAGCCGACTCGCTTCTCCGCCCGGTACAGACGGGAGGTCTGAAAACCCAGCGCCAAGGAGGTAATTTCATCGTCGAATCTTCGGACCGCCTCCTGATCCCAGGAGCATCTTCTTCGACTGAAGAAGATTTAGGATCCTTTTCTTCGAACGGGAAGAGTGCGAGTTCGAGGGCGCCACCCTGGTAGGGAGAGACTGGCACAAACCTGAAGGATCCTGAGAAGGAGGAGCCCAGGTTGAGCGGGTATGAAGAAACTTCGCTAGCCGAGGCTTGAGCGGCTTCTTCCCCAAAGTCGCCATGCGCCGAGCTGCTCGGCGATCCAGCAGCCGCAGAAACCGCCCACCCGCTCCTTGATATTACCGTGGGTTGCGGAGCTCCGTCTACCCAGCTTCAGGCGCGCCTGACGATCTTCCAGGACGTTGGGTTGGAAGGAAGCGCAAATGGAGCACTGCGAGGTATCGTGAATCGAACCGAGGCAGTAAACGCACGAGAGGTGGGGATCGGTGCGCGACATTTTCTGTCCGCAAGGACACCGGCGAAACCCGGGGGATGAATTGTCATCCATGTCCGAATCAGAGTCGTAAACTCTAACGAGTTTTAGAGCGAGAAGATGCGGTGAAAACTGTCGAAACGAATCCAGGGCCTCAATGCTGCAGAAAGCATGAGGGAACCTGAATCTTCCAGCGGAAAGGAAGATCTGGCATCATGGGACGGAGCCGTGGTATTTACCACCCGGGTGGGTGGGAGGAGCCAGCTTGAAGACTTCCGGCAAGATTTAAAGGGGAAAGGGACAATGCCAGACAGTGTGGATGAACAACATATCCACGCTCCTAGAATGCCGGTTTTCACAAATGTCCAGTGGTACAGAAAACTGATGAAACAGAGAAAAAGGTAAAACAAAATTAGCAAACTTTTACGGTATTTAAAATGGGCACAGTTTATATGACAGGATCGTCGGGATTAGAAAAAAAAATACAGAGCACACAACAAAAGAGCCTAAAAACAGATACAAAATAAACTCTAAGGTAATTCAAGGGTTGGTGGACATTCGGGGGGGTTGCCTACGGGACAGGCACAAGTGTAGAATTGGAGGAGATGGTCCTTGAGGGAGGAGGTGAATGAGCTGATTGAACTACAGGCCTGAAGTTCAGGGAGCAGTTCATTGTAAAACTTAGGGCCCTTGTATGCAATGGAGCTCCACTCATGCTTGGCGCAGGAAAAATGGGTGTTGAAAATATGGCAGGCTGCCCCTCTTGTACTGCGCTTGGGAACCAATAAGGGGAAAGGTACTCAATGCTGACTGGTAGCAGATTACTGTGAACTTTGTGTAGGAAAGAGAACATTTTTAGTTGGAACCTGGCTTCAAGGGTAAACTAGTTGAGGGAGGCACAGAGGGTACAGTGATGGGTCATCCAGGGGAGGCTGGTTATGACGCGTGCAATATTACAGTATGTAGTCCTAAGTTTGTAGAAAAGGGGGAATTTATTGACGAGGAGTAGAAAATGGAGCCATAATTAAGGAGGGTCAGGAGAAGGCAGCTGACAAGGCGTAGTCTGTAAATGGGGATAAGAAAAGTACAGTTACGCAAGAACTTACCATAACAGTAGGTCTTCGAGAGAGGCTCTTGCAGCAGGTACTAACCAGTAAGACTAAGCCAGCAGGCACCAGAACCCCACAGAAAATCTTCTAGCTAGTAGTTCCTGGCAGGGACCGACCCCCCCCCTCCCCGGGGCCAGGTGACTGACGTCAGTGGTCAACAGATAAAAGGGGCAGTCCTGCACATGCCCTCCAGTTCTCCCACCAAAGGCAGCTTATGGGAGGAGATAGAATCATTGCCCCTAAGGAAAAAGAGAAAAAGAAACTCAGGGGGATGGAGGGAGGGAGGGAGGGAGGAATGCAGTACCTACTGCAAAAGCACCTCTCAAAGATCTACTGTTACGGTAAGTTCTTACGTAACTGTACTATCTTACTTTGAGAGGGCTCATGCAGTAGGCGCTAACCAGTAGGACTGAGTCCCAAGCAGTTCCGAACAACAAAACCAGTGAGGAAGACAAATACAAAACTGTCCACAGAAAGTCTGGCAGAGAAATCAAGACAGAAGACCTTGCAAGACAGCGAGGTCGAAACCCGCTCTGTATCGGGAGGCCACATTCAGAATGTAGTATTTGGTAAAAGTATGGACAGTGGTCCAAGTAGCAGCAGCACAGATTTCTGCAGCTGAAACACTTCTAAAGCATGTGGCTGAGGCCTCTAGTAGAATGCCCTTTCACCTGGCTTGGTAGGGGTTTGTTATATTTGTCATAACAGAAGGTAATACAGTTAGCCAACCATTTGGAAAGATACTGCATAGAAACAGGGCGACCCTCCTTCTTGGGAGTGAAGGAAACGAACAATTGGTCCATCTGTCTGAGGTCCTTCATATGGTTAGTGTAGTACCTCAAGATACAGTGCACGCCCAAAGTATGAAGGAGGTGCTCCCCGGATTGGAATAGGCCTGAAAAAAAGGTAGGAAGCTCAACTCACTGGTTGAGGGTGGACTCCGGCACAACCTTCGGCAGAAATTTGGGGTTAATTCTCATAGATACATTGTCCCTATGAAAGATCAAATAGGGAATCAGGTACATTAAAACCTGAAGCTCAGAAATCCTCTGAGTGGAAGTAATAGCTACCAGAAACAAGGTCTTCCAAGACAAAAAGCGCATATCTGCCTCTACTGCAGACTCAAAGGGAGGCAGCATGAGCTTATCCAAGATGAAACTGAGATCCCAAATGGGAGCTGGATTGTGTATGGGAGGTCGTAAGTGCAGTACTCCCTTTGAAAAGGTCTTGGAGATTTGCAGTTGGGCTACCGACTGGTCTCCCAAGTGAAGGAGGTAGGCAGAGATGGCCGAAACATGAACTTTAAAGGAAGAGAAGCTGAGGCCTAAATCATACAGGTATTTCAAGCAGTCCATAATCTTGACCACAGGACAAGAGAAGGGCGTCAAAGACTGAGCTTCCACCCAAATCGAGAAGCGCTTCCACTTCATGGCATAGGTGGACCAAGTGGAAGGCTTTCTGGCTTCCACAAGGATACTAGCCACCTCTGGGGAAACCCCAAAGCGGGAAGTCATTATGATTGCAGGAGCCATGTATGCAGATGGAGGGACATGAGGCCTGGATGGACCAGGGTCCCCTGGTCATGTGTCAGCAGATCCTGGGACAGGGGAAGACAAATAGGCGGTTGAACTGAGAACTTGTGCAAAACACTGAACCATGCTTGTCTTGGCCAAAGAGGAGCCATGAGGATCACCCTCATGCCTTCTCCCCTGAGTTTGAAAAAAACTCTGGGGATCAATGGCATTGGAGGAAGGGCATAAACAAATCTGCCTTTCCAGGACAGAGACAGTGCAACCAGACAAAAAACACCTCGCCCTGGAATGAGCGAGCAAAAGATGGGAGGCTTGACGTTGGATGGGGATGCAAACAAATCCATCTAAGGAGTTCCTCAGTGGGAGAAGAGACTGTCTATGACATCTTGCCTTAGCTTCCACTCATGTGCGCTCACCAGAGACCAGCTGAGAGCATCCACCAAGGAGTTCTGAATTACAGAAACATGGTGCGCTGTCAGATGCAAGCCGAGGAGAATCGCCTGTTCCCAGACCCGCATGGCCGTCTGCCATAATGGGTAGGACCGGGTCCCTCCCCCCCCCCATTTGTTTAGGTACCAGACCACACACATGTTGTCTGAATGTACCATCAGAGGGCCTGAAGGGAGATGGGGCTAAAAAGCCCAAAAGGCATACAGCACTGCCCTCATCTTGAGCACATTGATATGAAGCCAAGACTCCTCTGGGGACCAAGTCCCCGGAGTCTTGTAGAACCCAAAGTGAGCTACCCACCTGGTTCCCAAAGTGTTGGTCATCAGGGAGCAGGAGGGGATCTCTGTGCAGAATGGCATTCCCAGAGACAGACTCTTCAGTAGTAACCACAACTGGAGATCCCCGATCATGGGGTCCAAAATGAGGACCTCCTGATCCAGGTCATCCACCGCCTGATCCCACTGAGCCTTGAGGGTCCATTGGTGGATCCTCATATGTAATCTGGTGAAGGGAACAGGGGTATGGCCACCGCTATGAGTCCAATGAGCCTGAGGACTGAGCGGGCAGGGACATGTCTCCAAAAGGACAGAGACCAAGCTTGTGAGTGCAGAGTCTCTATCCGATCTGGGGGAAGAAAGACTTTGTCCAGATGGGTATCCAACACTGCCCCAATAAATGGTAAATGTAGGTTAGTTTTTGTTCATTTACATGTTTTTCTGCTGGGAATACCTGTGCCATTCTTGCACACAACATTGGTGAAAGTCTCCTGGACTGAATTTCTGCAAATCGCCATCATCAGGTATCAGCTTTTTAATTTTAAATCAACTTTCTTGAAGCCTCCCCAAGGAAGCATATGCCTTACAACTAGTCTTACAAACATGGTGATGCTGGGTCCTGCAACTGAATCAACATTTTCAACATTCTCACCTGACCACTCTTGAAGCAAGTGCACTTGTGGACTTTAAAGAACAAAGGAATTTTAACACATTTTGTGACTGAATCAACATTTTTGTCTGACCTTTTCCAAAGGTATTGTACTTGTCTCTGAGAACTTTGAAGATCAAAGGAAACATACAGATAAAAGGATTTCACACATTGCATATGCCTACTGTCTGACCTACTCCCACGGTATTGTACTTATCTCTGAGGACTTTGAAGAACAAAGAAAACATATAGACAAAAGGATTTTACACAATGCATATGCCCAGGCCACAGTTTATCACCTTTCAGGAACTTTAACATATTATGTGATCCTGGATCTCAACAGTACTATAGTACTTCTCTTAAACCCTCTGGCACCAAACCCTCCCAGTATTTTTTTTCATTTTCTCTGTACTCGCCATAGTGCTTAGCTATCCACCTTAGCCCACTAAAACTGCAGATCCCACCACCCTCCTATTGCTCGCCCCACCCCCCTGACTGCCTAGCCCACACTACTTCGTCCCTCCTGCCTCGCTAAAAAATGCTTTGGCTTAGTCCCACCACCTGTTCCTGCTCACCCCACCCTCCTTTTTCCTTTATGCCAACCCTCCTCCGCCTACCCTACCCTCCACCTACTCTCACCTTTCTATACTACTACCCAAAACATTGTACCCTGGCTTTTACTCTGAAGTCTTAAACAAACATCACCCAATTAATACCTGGGCAAAGAGCCATATTTCCTAATTGAAACTGCCACATCATTATAACTCACTAACGATCACCCTCTACTGGGACTCCAGAAGACAATCCAAGCATCTTAAAAGTACAAGCAGAAACTCACTCCAACCTATTATGAACTACGAATGGCATCGCTGAAACTCCTGCTCCTCCTACTTTTAATATCTGAGGATACACCCAAACCCTGGTCCTGTTGCACTGAAGCCGACAAAAACAGGGAAAGTTGGTAGTGGTCTCTCCATTATCACTCTAAATATCTGCAGCCTCCTTCCCAAATTGGCATCTCTTCAAACTCTCGCTGGACAAAAAAACCCTGATACACTAGCCATTGTGAAACCTGGCTATCTCCCAGCACCGGATCATGCAGTCTCGCTTGAAGGCTACAATCTTTTCAGACTCGAACGGGCAAGCAAGAAAGGTGGGGCTGTGCTATCTACATAAAGGACAACCTCTCCTGTCAACGCGGCAGTTTCACCCCACAAATACGCAGATGCAACTCCTCCTATCAAGCTGCTTCTTGGTGCACAAAACAAAGTTCTCACAGTGGCCGTAGTCTATATCCCTCCAAAGACCACCCATGCCAGTATTAAGTCTGTACTTGATTTTGTTAGTCTGCAGCCCTCTGAAAATGAGCTCCTCCTCCTCGGGATTTCAACATAAACTGGCTCACCTCTGACACTGGCTCTTACAAAGATGACATCCTAGCAGCAAACCTGACTCAGATGGTAACCTCCCCACCCAGAAAATTACAAAACTGGTACAAGCACCTTTATTGACTGGGTTCTCACAAATCACCCTGACCGGATAAAAACATTAAAGTCCTCCTGACTCCCTCAGTGACCACTCCCCAGTGTCCTGTACCTGGTCTAATAAATTTCTCAAGCCACCCCCAAAGTTATAACAAGCAGAGTATTGCCTTATGGGAAACTTATCAAGTTGAAAACCCATCTCCTACAACAGGACTGGGCGCCAATCCTTGAATCAACTGATATTAATACCGCAGTAGAATACTTCATTAAATCTTTCAACTCTGCATGCACTTATAGCCCCAGTAAAAACGTAAAATCAAAGCGCTATCAAATCCATGGATTACTGCCAAACTACTTGCGAGCTCAAGGTTGGGACCACCTCTGGGCAGTTGCTAGAGACACAGGCTCACCTCATGATACCCTAAAATACAAGCAGGAACGAAATAGATGTACCTCACAAATTAGGCAAATGAAGAGCTTATTTCAAAAATGCCCTTGAATCCACCTGGGGTGATGGAAGAAGCTTTTGGGACAACATCCAACATAATGGGTAAACAATCAAAATCACACCTACCATTATGAAAGTTGATGGATCCACCACTCTTGACCCAAAGTCTATTGCAGATCGCTCAATAAGACATTCACAGACCTTAGTGGGGTCCTCCCCAGATTTCTTCTCGGACTTACCTGTGCCTAGCCTAGTATCACAAAACACCCTCGTGACAAACCACAATTTTACTTCAAGAAAATCAAAGTGCACGGCTAATAATAAGTACATAAGAAAGGCCTGCTCCAAATCCAGAACAAGTAGTGACACGCTAGATCTAAAACTCCTGTCTCTCACCCTGGATGAAGTAATTCACCCCTTGCAAAAATTCTTAATCTGTCACTTTGCCAAAGTCAATTTCCCAACAAATGGAAATCTGCCATAGTTACGCCAGTGCACAAAGGGGGACAAACCTCAACAGGAAACTATCGACCAATATCAATACTCCTCCCTCTCCAAAGCACTTGAACGAATAGCGCAGCAGACCAACTCTCTGATTACCTGGACAAATACAATCTACTCTGTAATCAACAGCATGGCTTTAGGAAAGGACATAGTACAACAACAGCCTTATTTGGTTTCTCTGGAGAAGTCCACTCAGCCCTGGACAAAGGGTGCAAACAGGTGCAGTCTTTATCGATCTTACAAAAGCTTTTCTACAGTCCATCATGGCCTACTTACCTCCCTACTTTCTAGCCTAGGCCTGGCTCAAGGTCCTTGCTTGGGTAAAAGTTACCTTTCCAATCGGTCACAGGCTGTAAAAATCTCTAATGAACTCTCCGACTTCAAACCAGTTCTCTCGGGTGTACCACAGGGATCAATTCTTGGACCGCTCCTCTTTAGCCTGTTCTTTAACTCCCTCCCAGATATTTGCCAGGAGAAAATAATCTTATACGCTGATGATGCTGTAATTCTCTCTTCCCACAAGGATCCAAGCTCCCTACGAAAAAGCCTGCAACTTGCTTTCTCTAGTGTTGAAAGGTGGTTCCTGGATAGTAAACTTGTTCTAAACCACAATAAAACAAAAGCCATGCTCTCCAATCACCAAAACAAAAATAGGCATACTCCACTCACCATACAAACCTCTAGGAATTACACTGGACCAAATAAATACTTTCAAATACCTTGGCATCACTTTGACCAAGGGCTCACCTTTGCAACCCACATTGACAACTCTTAAAACAGTGAACCAACGCCTTTGAATATCTGTAATCACAATTCTAAATCAAGCGGCATTGAGAATAGCTATACAGAGTTCCATAATCTCAATCACTGACTATGGCCTTATTATTTATGGCTCAGCTACCGCCACTGCTCTAAGGCTTATCTCAATCACTCTAAATAAGGCCTGCTGCTCCTCACGGGGCTCAAAGACTGACTCATGTGGATCTGTACTATGAATCAGGCTGGTTAGAACCTATCAAATCGTCTTATTTATCTCACCTGCACAATGGCAAAAAAATCTATCTTGGGACTGACTCCATTATGTATTCAAAACCTACTCCGACTGAATCCTGGCTCACGACCCTCCACCAGATCTGAACGCCAACCTTTCCTGGTTCCGAGATGCTGGACTGCACAGGGACAAAGATCTTTCGCATACAGGGCCCCGACATGGTTCAATGCACTTAGTCCACCTACTCTATCCTCAACCTCGCTTGAAGCTTTCAAATCCATGCTGTATGCCCACCTCACCACCACTAGCAAATGTGATTCGCTTAGATAAAGACTACTACTCCTCATGTCCATCCTCACATCTGAGGCCTCTTCCTCCTGACTAATGAACCCTCTGGTACCTCTACTACTTCCTGTCTCCACCCAAACTCATCCCCTTTTTCCTGTCCCTCACTTACTCTCCCGCTCACCACCTTTCCTCCTCTCTAGCCTCCTTCTGGCGCCTAATGATCACCCTCTCCTGGATGTTTCTTAACCTACATTGTCTACTCGCTTGAACCTGTTATAGCTTGTTTTCTATGAAACTTAAAAACGTTACTGCCTTAAACTGTTAATAGCAAATTTATGGTGTAACTTTCCTGTCTGGTTTTACCTGTAATGTGTATCGTGCTTTGTTAAATGTTCTTTGTGACGTGGAATCTTTGTAAAAGAGCCCTGGCTCAAAGGTATTAATTCCTAGACTAATAAACTAAACTAAAATGCTGTGAGGGAACCAAATGGGACTTGGCCATGTTTTTTTTTTTAGTAATTCACTTTTTATTGATTTAATGTAAAAAAAATAAATAAATAAACAAACAACTTATTTACATGTACATAAAATTTAAAACAACCACTGACAGGAAGATGACAATTAATTCATAGTGCTTATAACATCAGGTTTTTAAGCATTTGACCATGAAAAGTAGGTAACATTACTACAGTTAATTTGTTATCCATAGGTCTGATTTAGATAATCTGTTGTACCATTTATTTTAGGCAGTTCAAAATTTAAGACTTTTCTAAATTTTATTATAGTACAACATGAATCCTGGCTATATGGATGCTCCCTGGGTCCTTTTTCGAGAGTTTTTTTTTTTTTTTTTTTTGCCATGTTTCCCTCTTCCCCCTCCGTTCACCCTGCCTTTCTCTTTTTATTTGTATTTCTGTCTAGGGAAATCCTACTAGTATCAAAAGAGTCAGTCTTTATGTGTGATGGATGACTAGACTCTCTGAATCATGCCTAACTTACAGATAGGTTGTAGATCTACGTATCTCAAAATTCTTTAATTTATGGGACAAATGTTGGGTCCTGCAGCATGTAGTGCATTACCCACCACGTCCATTTAGAAGAGAAACTCTCTTCCCTCCCATTTAAGTTATAGGTAATTCGTTCTAATTGGTATAGCTGTTTGGTTATCTGCCACCAATCACTCACTGTTGAGATCTGGCCATGTTGACATGCCCAGCCTGGAGAAAGTCTCCAGGGTAAGGGCTAGGGAGAGTAGCAGGCCCTCCTGAGAGGGAGCTGCAATCTGCCAGTCATCCAGGTAGGGGTACACCTGAACTCCCAGGGTGCACAGGTGGGCTGCCACTACTATTAAACATTTGATGAGCACTCGGGAACCACAGGACAGGCCGAAGGGCCGTGCCCTGAACTAAAAATGCTCCCCCTGAAAGCAGAACCGGAGGAATCTGTGATGGGCAGGATGGATAAGGATGTAAAGATAAGCATCCTGCATATCCAGGGCACATAGCCACAGACCCTTTCTGAGAAGAGGCAGAAGGCTCAGAAGGGAGAGCATCCTGAACCTCTTGTAAGACACAAACAGGTTCAGCGAGCTGAGGTCCAAGATGGGCCTCAGATTGCCCGTCTTCTCGGGAACCAAGAAAAAGTGGGAATAATAACCCATTCCTTGAAACTGAGGAGGAACCGATTCCAGCACTTTTTTTTAGGAGACGGGCGCGAATTGCCTCCTAAACCAGAGGAATGCGATTGGGAGGAGAAGAAGAGCTGGGATAGGTCTGTGAGGAGGGTTCTGAGAAAATTCTGTTGAGTGCCCTGAGAACTCAGTTGGAGCACCCAAGAATCTGTCATGATCCTCTCCCATTCTGGCAGGTGACGAGAGAAACAACCACCCACCAGCTCCACTGGGGACTCCAGATGGAGATGCAAAGGCAAAGAGTCAGAAGACTGCCAGCTGAGTGGCTACACTGGCTCCTGTGACCATATGCGTTTTGGCAGAGGGAGCATGGTGACAGTGGAGGCTCTTTGCTTATTTTGGCTATGGGGCTGCCACTGTTTCATTGCCAGCAGGCTTACATATGAAAGGGCCGTTTCTGACCCTAAGGTTTAAGGTACATCCCTTTGACCAACCTCAGGGCCTGGCCCTTGTCTTGCATGTCAGTGATTATGTCTTCTGCACCACTCCCAAACAGGACTGACCCTCTAAAGGAGGCATCCATAATGGCAGTCTGAACTTCTTGGGCCAGGCCAGAGAACCGGGGCCAAGAATGCCTGCGCAAACCTATGGTAATGGTGGAGGAACAGTTGGCCCGAATCCGCCGCATAATAGGTTGCCTTCAGCACATGACAGCAGGTGGACTGGGCCAACCTGACCAAATCACCCAGCTCCTGCTTGATGGAGGAGTCGGGAAGAGCATCAAGTTTAGAATCAAGTTGCCCCAGAACTGCGTTTTGATAGTCCCCCATGTGCCCTACATAATTAAGGGAATATAACCCCAGAGTGGAAGAGGAATAAATCTTCCTGCCATACTGGTCCATAGTTTTGGATTCCTTGTCTGGCAGGATGGAACTCAGATGCCTAGGGTTAGTCGATTGGTCGAACACCACACTAATAACCACAGAATCAGCCTTAGGCTGAACACTCAAGAAGTTCCTGCCTTCAAGGGACTGAGGCAACCTGTCCACCTTGCGTGCCAAGGTAGTCAAGAAGGAAAGTTGCTTCCAGATTGTGGTCACCAAGTCCTCGTGGGCCCCAACCATGGGAGAATAAGGGTGGGAGGGGCCTCTTCAAGGTCCAGTTGCTCTGCCAAGTGCTGATGTTGCACATCCTGATCAACTGACTTCCAGCCATAAGAGGCCTGGATTTTCTGGAACAATTCCTAAAAAGAAGGGTCCTCTGGAGATTTCAGGAAGGCCTTTGGCTTAGAATCCTGCGGAGTATGAGGTTCATCGTCAGGTCCCGACGGGTAGCCATCATCCGAGTCAGAGGATCGACCCGTATGGAAAGGTCCACCAAGCAGGTGTATTCCCCTCAGAGTCGGTCCAACCAGGGTAACTGGGGTAGGGATGGGTTCTGGAGTAGGAAACCTTTGGGGAAGGCTACGAAAGTCTGGCATCAGCTGACGTTGGTCAAGTTCAGACGTCAGTTGAGACTTGGCTCCAGCCCACCAGGAAGACAAAACCTCCTTAAGATCCACCTGGGAAGATGGCCGGGGTGGTGGAGGGTAACACGGATAACTCTAAAATGGCTATCTATAACCCGATGGGGGAAAACCTTGGCTGGGATAGGCTGGCATCGGGAAATGTGGCATCGGGTATTGAAGCATCGGGAAAAGCAGCATCGGGTATCCTGGCATCGGATAACCAGATGGCATTGCCGGAGGGGCCAACAGGCCTGGCGTCAGCTCCGAGGATGGAGGTGCAGGAAGAGACAGCCCCACAGGAGGTACCATTTTCACTACCCCTAACGGCCCGTGCGGAGGGCCCAAAGGCCAGTCACTGGATGTCGTTATGCCAGATGGTGGTGCCGGATCAACTGTCATTGAAGGCTCTTACAATGAAGGAGAGACCTCCAGTGGCAGAGGAGACCTCGGAGCATCGCCCACTCCTGCGGGGGGGGGGGAAGGTGGAGGAATCTCCACTGGTAGGGGCTTGGAAGGTCTCTGTGGTGAATCCCAGGCTTCGGGTGAGGCATCAGTGCCAGACGAGGGATCACCAGCTGGATGCACATCGGGCCTGACGTGCGTCTTACCAGCCTTGTCTGGGCAGGAAACAGTGGAGCCAGAACCCAACTTGTCAGACGCACCAACGCTGCTAGGCTGTGGTGGAACCTTGGTGGGGGTGATAGCCTCTTTTGCCCCATAGGCTCCCATTGAACTACTTACATGAATCCGGCCAGGGGGGCCGACGCACATGTCGGACACCACCAAGGTGGCCGTCGGAGAGGATTCCCTCCGGAGGGGAGGTAACAGTGAGAGCTGCAACCCCGACCCCGAATGGGGCCTGCAAGGCTGTGGAAAAAGCATCCTTGTGTCCCTTCACTTGCAATGGTGTTCTTTGGGAGTGTTAGATGTCTGCCTCAATTTCTTTAACTCCTTCTCCATTGAGGCCATCTTCTGCTTCAAAATGTAGGCTCCCAGGGCCTGCTGCCTTCTCTTCCGAGTGGCGGAGTTAAATTTTTGGCAATGCTCGCACTCTTCCACGTGGTGGTCTGGGTTGAGACAAAAGAGGCACAGAGAATGGCTGTCCTTGTGCAGTAGTAGGTACCCACAGGAATCACACTTGTTCTTATGTGACTCTGATGGAGTAGGGGACGACATGCACAGCCGAAAATAGGAGAAAATAGGAACTATTTTTATCGAAAAATGCGAAAAAAAGTATTAATATAAGCAATGCTAGAGTGCAGATTTTCCACAAGGCGACTGAGTAGGAGCCGACGGCGGGAAAGAATTGGAAGGCGGACACAAGACTGACTCTTTTATCTGATGTCTGCTGATGCTGGTCACCTGATGCCAGGGGGGCGGTCCTCACCAGGAAGTGCTGGCTAGAAGATTTTCCTTGGGGTCCTGGTGCCTGCTGGCTTAGTCCTACTGCAAGAGCTCTCTCAAAGTGAGATCTTTCTGATTTTGTATAAGAAACCTAGCCCCACGTGAATTTTCCTGATGAGGTTGGTAATATGGATATTGTAGATCATGTGAGGGTCTAAGTATAGTCCAAGATATTTGAATTCATAGACTTGTTCTTTGATGTTACCAGGATTGTCTGACAGGGACTGGCCCATGACTGAGACTTTTCTTGGGTGAGAGAAGATCATAAACTTGTTCTTCTTGGAGTTGAGGACCATGCCTTTGGCAGAGAACCAAGTGTGTAGTTTTCTAAAGTCAGCTTGCATGTTACTAAACACTGTCCAGGTTACTGTCACTGCAGTAGAGAGCTGTCGTCAGTGTAACGGACTAGTTGAGTGGTTTGGCAGATAGTTAATATATGCTTGCACCCATCCCACTGTCCTCTACATATTTACATAACCCTGCACTCCTGTTTTCTCTACACTTGTATGTTCCTACACCCCTGTTCTCTTCATACATATATATTCCCAGCCCCACTGTTCTCGCCATACTTACATAATGCTGTGCCATTATTCTCTCTGTACTTATATATTCCTGCACCCCTGTTCTTTCCATACTTATTCATGCACCCCTATTCTCTTCATACGTACATATTACATACAAATCGCCAGCAGAAGCAGGCCACGTGGTCTAGCAAGTCTGCTCGATTGTGCAGCTAGCCCCTCAGCGTGCAGCTGCCCCACCCTTCCCTCCCTTCTCACCGACCTCTCTCCACTCTATCTCATCCCCTCTTGAAGCTGCCCACTGTTCTACAGTAAACTACCCCTCAGGAAGTGTTCTATTTGTCTACAACCCTCTCTGTGAAATAATGTCTCATAATTTTAATCCTGAATTTCCTCCCCTCTGACCTCATTTGATGCTCTCTAGTTTCCCTTCCTCTTCTGATTCAGAATATCTCTCCTGTATCAGCCTTCTTTATCCCCTTCGGGTATGTAAAGGCCTCCATCACATCTCCTCTGTCCCACCTCTCCCAGAGAGTACATGTTAAGCTTGTTTAGCCTTACTTCATATGAATATCCTTCCATACCCTGGATCATCTTTGTCGCTCTGCACTGCACTCCCTCCAACAGCTTTATGTTCCTTTTCAGAAATGGACACCAGTACTGCACGCAGTACTCCAGGTATGGCCTGACCAGTGGCTTGAATAGCTGAAGGATCACCTCTCTACATCTAGAGGAGAGCCCTCTTGCTATACAGCCCAGCATCCTGTTGACTTTCGCTGCTGCCTTCCTGCATTAAGCTGAGTTGTTCATATTCCCCATTATTATCACTTCCAGGTCTTTTTCCTCTTCTGTGCTCCTTAACTGTACCCTGCCCAGATACTAGCTCCTCCTCTGGTTCTTTGTTCCGAAGTGCATTACTTTGCACTTCTTGGCACTGAACCCCAACTGCCATGTTTCTGACCACTCCTGTAGTTTGATCAGGTCCCCCTGCAGTCCCCTCTACCCCTCAATGTTATCTACCACAGGTCCCATCTTGGTATCATCTGTAAACAGACTGATCTTACTCAGGGTCCCATGCAAGATATCTGCTATGAATATGCCAAACAGCACTAGTCCCAGTACCGATCCCTGAGGCACCCCATTTGTGACTACTCTTGACAATGAGTTTCCTCCTCCACCACCACCCTTTGCTGCCTGCCTTTCAGCCACGTTGTGATCCATCTGACCATTCTTGTACCCACTCCTACATCTTCCAGCTTCCCCTCTAGCCACCCATACAGCACAGAGTCAAATGCCTTGCTGAAGTCCAAGTACAGGACATCCACTACATGGCCCTTATCCAGCTCCCTGGTCACCCACTCATATTACTCAATCAGATTTGTCTGGCAGGACCTGCCAGAGACAAACCCATGTTGCTACCTGTCCTGGAGACCAATGTCCTCCAAAAAAGTCACCAGTCTCTATTTAAGGATTTTCTCCATGAGGTGACACACAACTGACGTTAGGCTCATTGGTCTGTAGTATCCTAGATCATCCTTTGGCCCACCTTTGCAAATGGGCACCACATGAGTGACTCTCCAGTCCTGTGGTATGCATCCTATGCACAGAGAGGTATTGAACAGGTCAGCCAGTGGTTCTGCCAGCTCCTTGAGTACCACAGGGTGACTGTCCATAGACCACAGTCCATAGACTCCTTGCTAATCAACATCTCACTCCCACACACAGTTCCATTACATATAGCAGGGTCCTACAGCACCCCTAACACCCCTATGCTCACAGTACTGGACCACTTGAGCACCCTAATGCCACTCGCATCAGGGGGCGAGCTACATAACCTATTGCACTGCAGTTATAACTGGCTCTCCAATGCTAGCTCTATGCTATGAAGCTAGGTAAATGCCCTAACTATGACCCAGCAAATATCTGTATCCACATGCTTAAATCACAAATCTCAGAAACACTCCCTCTTAGACTGGGCCCTTACCTCCCACCCCCATCAGACACTTGAGGCCACACTCCTGCCAGACACTCTAATTGACCATCACATGATCTACATAGTAAGAAAAATATTCTGGCCCAGAGTACCTCACCAGCAAACGCTGCTCACCAGGTCATACAAATCACTCAGCCTTGGAGTACTCTTAAATGACCTATCAAATGTTTATTGGTCCTGCATCCCATGGGCATCCTCCATCGACACTACCCTTGAGCTCTTCAAGTCCAGATTCCTAGCCACCTGGGACTACTATGCCCCGCTCAGAAGGACTAATGTAAGGGATGCCTACCTGCCCTGGGTCACAGCTAATATCATAGATCAACTCCATGCCAAGGACATCACATAAGACAACCAGCATCCAGGCAGCTCTCCAAGTCTACCGTTCACTCCGTAACTCCTGCACTAAGCTTCTACATCATGCCAAAGCCAGCTACAGTACTTCAAGACCTCCTTCCACAAAATTCTAAATCACCCAGCAAAATTCTGGAAAACAATCAAATCACTCTTCTCCCCCCACCCCAGCCCTCAATGTAGAAGGCTCCAACGTCACTGAACTGGATGCAATGGCCTCAGTTTCCAACACATTTTTCATTAGCTGTGCATCTTCTCTCCTAGCCTCCCTTCCTCACTATGCCACAAGTCCACCCCCTTCCTGTCCACAGGCCTCCAGCTTCTCCTTTCACTTGGTTACTCCAACCGAAGTGCATAAAGCCTTGTGTGCTCTATGTCCTTCCAAAGGCAAATGCCCCTTGGGACTGGACTCCAAAATGCTCTACCTTCATGTCCCTGCCATCGCCACCCCACTGGCCATTCTCTTCAATAACTCTTTCTCGCTTGCTGCAATCCCTTCAAACTGGAAGCGTGCCACCATCATCCCCCTCCCTAAAGGTGGAGACCCCTCCTCACCGGGCAATTATCACCCTATCTCCATACTTCCCATCCTAGCTAAACTTCAGGAGCACCTTGTTCTCTCCCAACTCGCCTCCTTTCTCGACTCCTCCTCTTTTTTCACACCCTACCACTCTGAATTTAGGAAGTCACACTCCACCATCCCCTTACATTTAAAGTTCACCGATGCCATTCTCACTGGTATGGATCATGGGCACACTACCTCAGCTATCTTTGTCGACCTTGCCAAGGCCTTTGATACTGCCTCCCATGCTCTTCTACTATCCAAGCTCTCCCATGCTGGACTTTCAGAAGCAGCCACCAGTTGGTTCCACTCCTACCTGGCAGGCATGTCACAAGCTGTAAAAATAGGCTCTTGCACTTCTGTCCCTCTCCCTATCACTACTGGGGTCCCCCAAGGCTCAGTCATTGGTCCAATACTGTTCTCCATTTTTCTAAATGACCTGCCCTCAGTATGCCCACACACATCCATTCATATGTATGCTGATGACACTGTACTGTATGCATCAGGGCCCTCCAGCTCTGAAGTGGCCTCTAGACTCCAGGAGGACTTCAATGCTGTTCATCTTTAGTTTTGCTCAAAGCAGCTTTTTGTTAATCCCAAGAAAACTATCTCCCTAATATTTGGCATGAGGTAAAGACTCTCCAGACTCCCCGCCATGCCCACTTTTCACACAACTGATGGGTCCACCTTGGAGGATTGCACCTCCTTAAAATACTTCGGGGTCTGGCTTGATCAGCACCCTTGACGTTTCTGTTCATATCGACTCAATCCACAAGAAACTTCATCCAAAGCTGGGTGTTGTTTATCGCAACAAGGCCTGCATCCCTTTGCCCACCCGCAAAGCAATCGTGAAGAAAATGATCCTCCCAATTCTTGACTACGGGGACATAGTCTACAGCGTGGCCCCTAAGTCGACCTTAGCCAGACTAGATCTCCTCTTCCATTCCTTCTGCCGTTTTGCTCTGGACTGCCCTCCCACAACACATCACTGCAACCTTTACAAGTCACTAGACCTGCCTTCACTACAAGGCCCACAGTTCCAGGACTACAGCAAAATTCTGGGCACAGTCCCTTCCCTCCTACCTTGAATCTGCCCTCTCGGTTCAGCCCCCCCCCCCGGCATACTCACTCAGGAACACAGACTCCTGGCTTCTTTATGTCCCACCTATGTCCACATTTAAAGGCCAAGCTGCCTTCAACTACCACATGCCTAAATTATGGAACTCCGTGCCGGCAGACATTCGGCATATAGACAACACTCAGCATCTCAACTATCTCCTCAAGGCGCATTTCTCCTACACCTGTTCATGCACCTAGGTCTTCCGAGCAGCTTAGTGCTATTCCATGCTATCAGTAGTACGCCGGCTCACTACCAAGCGCACTCAGGTCCCTGTCTTTAGCAGAGTACATGATATAAGGTCTTCTGCAGCTGCTCACATCTAGCTGCTAGCATCCGATCATATCTAGCTGCTCACATCCATTTGTAACCATGGTGCTCTCAGTGTGTGCCTCTTATATGTATTCAGTGTGCATAATATATGCAATGCATTGTAAATTTCTTGCACATGTCTGTTGTACTAATCTCCGCCTTGTTTTCGTTAGATCTCCTATTTACACTGTAACCATTTGAGATCTTGGCTCCATAGCCTTGTACTGTTTACCATGTTTATTGTACTGTATATAGTCCTACTTCCCCCTCCCCCAGGATGCATCTGGAATTGAGCGGTTTACCGCTCAGCATGCCTTCCTAGTAACACTTATAAATAAATAAATAGCTAAAGTCATCGGGCCCCAGTGTCTTGTCCACCCGCAGTGTCCCCAGCCCCTCCAGTACTTTCCCACTGTAATTTCTCCATCTGTCATCCCTCCCCTTTGCCCTCCACCACTCCCATGGGTTATCTGTAACCCCTCCACAACGAATACCGAGCAGAAGTACTCATTCAGTGCCTCTACCTGCTCCTCCTCCTCCCCCTTCTCTACCCACTCCCCATCCTTCTTAATTCTCACTACCTGGTCTCTGTTCTTCCTTCTTTCTCCAATGTAGATGAAGTTCTTCCCTCCCTTTTTAAATTCCTGAGCCAGCCTCAGTTCTCTGGATGCTTTGGCAGCAATGACTAGTCGTGTAACCTCCCTGGACTTCTTTGTACACTCCTTCACATCTTCCCCATCCCTGATCTCTTGAATCTTTGGAAAGCTCTCTTCTTGGCTCTCACCCCCTCTGCTACCTCCCTGGCCAGTCAACTGGCCTTCTTTGCCCTTCCCTTCCTGCTCTGTACCCTAGTACATGTCCCAGTAGCCTCTGTTAGCCCTGCCATAATAATACTCCATTTTTGATTGGCATCCATGGTGGGTTGGATTCCCTCCAGATGCCTTTTCAGGATTTCCCCCATCTAGTTGAAGCCTGCCCCCTGAAGCTAATCACCCTGGTACCAAAACCACCAGTTTGCTTCCCCATTCTGAGTGTGAACCACATTGAGTGGTGACTGTGATGTGGACAGCCAGTTCTGAGTGCTGTATGATTTTTTTTTTGTAATATAAAAATGTGTTATGGACGGTCTGTCATGAGAGATGCTGAGAATTCTGGTGCTCTTTGAGTGACCTTGCTCACCCCCCCCCCCCGGTCTCAGCTGAAAGATGAAAGCCATGAGATAATTACAGGCCGGAAGAGGCTTGAGTTGAGGATATCCTGTTTAAGTGGCTAATTGTAGCTTACCAGATGCCAAGATAAATCACATCCATTTTATGATGTTTTGAGGGGGGAAACCAGGTTCAGTCTACTGGTGCGAAATCGTAAAGACTTTGATGTCTGTGTGAGAGGGGATATTGATCACAAGATCAAAAAAAATGTCATTTGACAAAGAAAATGAGTTGTGCTGAGGAATACAGAATTTAACACTTTGAAAAGACATCCTGTTTTTGTAGATATATATATATATATATATATATATATATATATATATTTATATGTATTCTGACAGGGAGGAGTTAGGTAACCTCATGTAAAGAGAGGGGCAAAGCCAGCTTTTAGACAATATTCTGTTTTACTTCAGGGACACTTCTATCTAGACTCTGACAAAGAAACATCTTTGGAGCACTTTAAGCAGGTATTTAGAGAGAGAGAGAGAGAGAGAGAGAAATCTAAGTACTGTAGTATGAATTGCACTGTTTAAACCTTGTTCTTTAAAAAGATTTGTACGTCTGGTGATATAATAGTTCTGTATTTTATGTTTTACACATCTTTTTATCTATTTTAGTAAAATTATAATTTTAGAGCCTACTTGGTCTGTCTTTGAATTTCTTTTATTAGCAAGAAAAGTATATATGGTTATAGCTGACACTAGGCATAAGCTTGGAAGGTGATACCAAACTGGAAAGATAAGCGTTTTAATCTGAGGTCTTTTATTACAGTTTTTAAGGGTTCATTTCTATACACCTGGTTAGGTGCCCATAGGCAAAGATATCTGGCCCCCCAAAAGCAGAATTATCTGAGCCTGTACATTGGGTACGCTAATAAGAGGTTCACAGTTTGAATCCCTCCAAGACTTGAGACTAAAAGTTGATCCGAACTCACAAAACAGACAAGAGGATTACCTTGTTCTGTTAACTGTTCACAAGACTATACTTGGACGTTGGCACTTTGGGAGTAGAGGGCTGACCTGCTGAGTGGGTCTGTGACAATGGTCACTCCCAGCCAGAGGGTCCTCCACCTCTAGGTCCCTTACGGCTTCCCTGTTTGTTAGTACAAGGTCCAGGGTTCTTCCCAATCTAGTTGGCTTGTGCACTAACTGTACCAGGAAGCTATCTTGGAATACAGTCAGTACTACCTGCTCTCCAGCACATGTGGTAGTTGGTGTGCTCCAGTCCACCCCAGGTAGGTTGAAGTCCCCCACCACCACTGTGTCTCCCTTCATGCAAATTCTCCTAATTTGATCTGCCAACACTCTGTCCAGACCCTCCCCTTGAGCTGGTGCCCTATACACCACCCCATCCTCAGTACCCTACCCTTTTGATCCCGACACTGTATCTACAGGGCCTCTGTCCTGCCTTTCTCCCCTCTCTTCCCTTATGCATCTTATTCCCGCCCTTACATAGAGTGCCACCCCCCTACTTTTCCTGTTTGTGCTGTCCTTCCTGAACAGCCACTAATAATAATAATAATAATAATTTTTAATTATATAGCGTAATTTCAAAATATCAAAGCACTTTACATAAAAACATATAAACAAGAGAGCCAGCAGTTCATCTGATTTGTTTTCCAGGTTCCTCGTTGTTTAGCGGGACTATCTCTCACCCTGCTCCTATCCCCTCTCTCCCCCCCAGTTAATCCCCCTGCTGCTCCTACCATGATGCCCTCCCCTATAACTTGGAGGGTAGATTCATCTGGCTCCCCTCTCTGGAAACCCTGTCTACCAGCTTTCCACTTGCCACCCACTTTCCTAGTTTAAAAGCTACCCTTGTTGCTAGGTATCACTCCATCCCTTGCTTCAATACTCCCTTCCTCTCCCCACTCAGGTGCAGCCTGTCCTCTGCACACAGGTTGTTATTGTCCCAGGTTGTGCCCCAGCCCCCTACCAGCTCATACCCCTTAGTCTGACACTATTCCTGCAACCAGGTGTTGAACTCCCCTATTCTTCCCTTCCTGGCAGTACTTGCACAGGGTAGCGGAATCACCTCCGAGAAAGCCACTGATTCCCCCACCTCTCCACACAGCTTCCTCAGTTCCTCGAATCTGCACTTTACTACCTCCACTGTCTTCCCAGACAGGTCATTCATGCCCACGTGCACCACCAAATGCGGTTCCTTCCACCCCCTGTGCACTTGAGAATGGCCTGCCCTGCTGTCAGACTGGGAATAGCATCAACCCACATGGCCCCATCTGATCCCTTTCAGTATGGAGTTCCCCAATACTAGCAATCCCCCTTCCCCTATCCAGTTCCACCCCTCCCCCTTTTACCTCCTTGTCCATTAATATTGTCTGCCCTTCCTTGCCCCTTTAAGTCACTCAGCTCTTCCCCTTTGATCCCCCATCTTCTCCCCTGATCTGTGTTCACCCATCCCCCTTGGTCCCATACTATCATCAACTTTCCCCTCACTCCTCCTTGGCCCCTGTCCCCTTTTTGCTATGTGCCCTTTGTCTGATCCGCTAGCACTGCCTCACACCCATCCACCCTTGCTGCCAACTCTTTCCCTTTGAGCTTTGCCCCTTCCTGCCCCCTGTTACCCTACTCCAACAGCCTAGTCTCTGTGCCCTCCAGTCCCCTTTTCCTTACCTCCCTCCCCTGGTGCTTCCCTATCTCCCCCTTACCCCACTGATGCTAGCACTGCAGTCCTACCGCCCACCACCCCAAGACTGTCCTGTGTTGGATTCACCCCCCTGTCCCTTACCATGCCTCCATCATTTGACCCCCTATCAGATGTGAACCTACACTCCCTCTCTGTCCCTTCCCCCAACCTAACATCCTTCTCCTGATGTCCCCTCTTGTTATCCCCTTGGAGAGGCCCTCATGCCCCCTTCCTTATCCCCTCTGCCCACACCCTCTCCAGCTCTCTATCAGACCACTGCACTCTTTCCTCCAGCCACTTTAGCCTTTGGCAGATTGGACTCCCTCCTAGTCTCTATAATATGTTCATCACTGTAGCTGCCCCACACCAATTGCAGCCCACTATCCTACTAATGGTACCACCTCTCAATTCTTGCGACCCTCTGATCCACTCTCTGCCCTCATTATATCTGCTCCCTCCTCTAATGCATTCCTCCGTGTACTGCTGCATTCCCTTCTCCTATGTTATTCTATCCATAGAAACATAAAAGTTGACAGCAGATAAGGACCGCAAGGCCCATCCAGTCTGCCCATTTCTTTTTCTACCTTATAAATGTGCCATCAGCCTTTGCTCTGTCAGTGGCCTATCTATTCATAGTCATTTGTATTGCTCCCTTATGCCTATCCCATGCCTGTTTGAAGCACTGCACTGTATTCATAGCCGCCACCACTTCTTGTGGTAAGCCATTCCATATATCCACCACCCTTTCTGTGAAAAAGAACTTCCTCACATTCCCCCTTAATCGGCCCCCCTCTAATCTCATGCTGTGTCCTCTTATCCTGCTATTTTTCTTATATTTAAAAATGTTAGACTCTTTCACCTTGTTAATGTCCTTAAGGTGTTTGAATGCCTCGATCATATCACCTCTCTCCCTCCTTTGCTCAAGGGTATACATATTGAGCTCTGTTAATCTGTCCTCATATGTCTTCTGCAGCAGCCCCTGCACCATTTTGGTTGCCCTTCTCTGGACTGCCTCAATTTGGTTAATGTCCTTGTGAAGGTGTGGCCTCCAATACTGCACGCAGTACTCCAGATGTGGCCTAACCAATGTCTTGTAAAGAGGGATTATTACCTCCCTCTTACGACTTGTGATATCCCTACTAATACACCCTAACACCCCCCCTAGCCTTGCCTACTGCTCTAGAGGTCTGCTTGGATGATTTCAGGTCATCAGTGATGATGATGCCCAAGTCTCTTTCTTCCTTTGTGACTGCTAGCAACTCCTCCCCCAACCTATAGGTGGCTTCAAGGTTTTTCTTCCCTATGTGCATGATTTTGCACTTCTTTGCATTAAATCCCAGTTGCCACTCTTCTGACCATTTTCCCAGTTTATCCAGATCTCTTCTCATTCTGCCCACCCCATCTGGATCATCTACTCTGTTGCAGATCTTAGTGTCATCTGCAAACAGACAAGCCTTACCCTCTAGTCCATCTGCAAGGTCACTAATGAAGATGTTGAAGAGGACTGGCCCCAGGACTGATCCCTGAGGTACCCCACTTGTGACTTGCATCTCTTCTGACTGTATACCATTTACCACCACTCTCTGTAATCTGCCTGTCAACCAGTTTGCCACCCAGATGACCAACTTCTGACCCACCCCGAGCCTACCCAGCTTATTTATCAATCTTCTATGTGGAACAGTGACAAAAGCTTTGCTGAAGTCAAGGTAGGCAACATCAACTGCTCCCCCTTGGTCCACCACTCTGGTTACCCAGT
Organism: Neoceratodus forsteri; assembly: GCA_016271365.2. Lineage (NCBI taxonomy): Eukaryota > Metazoa > Chordata > Ceratodontiformes > Ceratodontidae > Neoceratodus > Neoceratodus forsteri. Next base: position 386,053,380 of record CM057457.1, on the reverse strand, counting down.
CAAAGAAATCTATGAGATTAGTTTGACAAGACCTTTCTTTTGTAAACCCATGCTGTCTTGGATCCTCTGCCCCTATGGATTCCAGGTATTGCACTATCCTTTCCTTAAGGTGCCTCCATAATCTTGCCCACTACTGAGTAAGACTGACGGTCTGTAGTTCCCCACCTCCTCCCTGCTACCACTCTTGGGGGCCGGGATCACATAAAACCTTTCACCAGTCTTCTGGGACCTCTCCTGTGCTCAGAGACTCACTAAACAGTTCTGCTAATGGCTCTGCTAGTTTCACCTTTAGCTCCTTAAGTACCCTGGGATGTATGCCATCAGGTCCCATTGCCTTATCCACCCTGAGCTTAGCAAGCTCTTGTAGGATCCTTTCTTTTGTGAAGGGAGTAGTGCTTACCTCCCCCCCCCCCCGTGTCTATGATGCTGAATTGTGGGCCCTGCCCTACCTTCTCTTCAGTAAATACTGAGCAAAAGTATCTATTTAGGATAGATGCCTTTACAGGGTCCTCCTCCACCTCACATGTTCCCTTTTCTCCATTCACTCCCAGCTCAAAGTTTCTAGCCGTCCCCCTGTCATCATTTTACCCTGTTCATCATGGCACTAATAAGCATACAAAAAGAAGGGAGAGTCTGTCATACAGCCCATGAACCAGCTCACAAAGATTCAACTCCGGGAAGCATTTTGACAAAAGTCCTGTTTCAGTCTTACATGCTCGCACCGGAAAGCAAACCAGTACCACAGAACACTGGAAAAGTCATAAGATGCCATGGCTTAAAAGAAATACAGCTGTGGCAACCCTTTCTGTTGTGACTATTTTTTCTACTCACCTTACTTGAATCCTGTTTCACTTTCTGTCCAGACATACGGGGTGGGGAGGGATTCACGAATGATGGCAGTTTTCTCCATGCCACCCTATGAGGCTGTCTGAGCTGCTGATGTGCCGTTTCTCCAGTGACAGTTATTAATTTTTTGTCTGTTTTTGTTTGTGGCAGTGAGAGGGATTAAATTTGAATAAACCGTGTACAGGGGAAGAATCGGGAGCAGCTCAGTGGAGGCGTTTGCAATGAGGAGTCGGCTGGTACATATGAAATGTTCCCTTCCCATCTCTCTCTAATGTGAATGCCCACAGTTTCCAGTGCCTACCCTTCAGATTCTGCTGGGATCCTCCCAGTACTTCAATCTGAACCTGTCATCACTCATCTAAACAGTGCAGCTCAATGTTTTTCTTTCCTACCGTGATCAGCGAGTGCTTCTCAATCACAGTAACAGTATGAATGGTCATCAAAGTAACAATAATACAAACTTACTTTCTTTTACTCCCAGGTCACCCGACTGTCACCACCACTCCTTGGCCAGATTATTCGGTGAGTGAATAAATTACTCGATGGATAATTTCAAATGAATGAATAACTATTAAAAAAAAAATAGTAAAATAAAACAAAAGGATTTTAACTTGTGTGGGGGGGAGGTAACCATGGAAACCAGCCCAAAAGGTACAACGTAGGATGAAGTTCCTAGGTAAAGGTGGAGGAACTATTTTATTCAAAACAACTCAAATAGCCAAGAGTTTTAACATATAAACATAAAAAGTATTTTATTTTCAAACACATATGATACTGTGGCCCATTTTCTAAGTGCAACAATACCCGACAGGGTGAGCATTATTGGGGAATACGGGACCTTCCAGGGGCTATAAGGCCCTCCGCCTGCAGCATTGGACCTCATTATACCCCTGAGCGATCTGGTATTTTCCAATAATGCCCACCCTGTCAGGTATTATTGCATACTTATTGACTGGGTAGGTGCACTAGTCCAAGAACCATATTCTGGCACAACCCAGGCCACCGAGAATGGCGTAGGAATACAGCAAGTATGTAATAGTGGAGCACAAGGCATGTACTGTAGAAACATCAGTAGGCAATGAAAGTACAAGATAAGTACAAAAGTATATAAAACAGTATTACAAATGATATTTAGACTAGCAGTAGAATAAATAATCACAATACAGACTCTAGGAGTTACAGGCAAGTTGTAAAGGATACAGAGAAATGGGGTACCTACTGTAAGGTTGTATAGGTGTTGACCCAAAAGGGAGAGGGAGTAAGAGCATTAAAATCAGTCAGGAGAGCAGAAGCATAGGGCGATGGTCAAAAGGTATGACCTGAGAAGAGAGTTGAAATAGGCTGGTGAGTCTCATGTTCAAAGCGGGTTGGGGGGGCAGACTATTCCAGAGGGAATTGGCCACACATAATAAAGCCCATTTGCTCATACAAATGGAGACTCGGGGGACAGTCAAGTGTGGGGCCAGCTGTGAAGCAGCTCTCTTGGAAGAAAAAAACACTTTAGGCTGAAGGAGAGATGAGAAGCAGCTCAACTTCAGATAGCCTTACTGACTGTGCTGGCCAGGAGATACTTATGTCTACTTGGTGGGGGAGGGGGCAGCCAAGGGACTAATAGAATGAGCAGTGGTGGGTGGAATAAAGATCCAGAAGGGTACAGTGGCAGATGCTGTTATAGGTGGTGTGTAGCTGAGCCAGGTTTGTGGAGGAGGTAAGGGTGAAAATAGGTATGTGGTACTCAATCAATGGGAGGAGGTTGCATAGTCCTGCATACTTTGTTCTCTCCATACTTACATAGTCCTGCACCCACGGTTCTTTCCATACTTACAAAGTCCTGCACCCACTGTTCTCTCCATACTTACAATTTCCTCCACCCCTGTTCTCTCCATTCTTATATATTCCTGACCCCATGTTCTCTCCATAATTACATATTCCTGCAGCCCATGTTCTCTACACATACTTACATATTCATGCACTCACTGTTCTCTGAATACTTACATATTCCAGTACCCCCTGTTCTCTCAACACTTACATATTCCTGCACTCCTGTTGTCTTCATACTTACATATTCTGACACCCTATGTGGTTTTCACTGGCTGCTGGTGACGTGGTGGATTGCCTTCAATGTCAGTTTACTGACCTATAAAGCCCTATACAGCCTGTGCCCTAGCTGCCTTTGTGACCTACTGTCTCCCTAACAGCCACCTGGCCCTTTCCATTACTCTGAGAAGAGCCTCCTAGCAGTTCCCGGGGCCAGAATGAAATCATCTGGTGAGTGTGATTTTTCAGTTGCCAGTACAGCCCTGTAGAATTTGCTTCCAAGGTTTCTGAGAGAGGCTCCTCAGTGAAAGCCTTTCAAAGGGTCTAAAATCCCACCTATTTAAGGAGGCATTTTCTTTAAAACATTGAATTGCTGACATTCTTAATGAGTCTAGTTAATTCAGCTATTATTAGATTGGATCCTATGTTATATATGTTACTTGCTGGATATAGATCGGATGCTATGTTATATATGTTACTTGTTGGATATAGACCGGATCCTATGTTGTATATGTTACTTTTTTTTATTTTATTAGTCTCTAGGATTACACATACCTTTGAGCAATTGCTGCTCATTTACAAAGGTTCCACATCAAAGGATGGAGGGAAAACATACATACAGAGGTAGACCATGGTTATAGTTATAGCAGAGCGAATGCAAGGCTTTAAATTTAAATTATATAATGGAGAGACATTATGAGCCAGTTTATGAGAGAAAGACATTTCAGTGCAGACAATACATTAAATAGAACAGATAGTGATTGTAGGGTAGTAGGATTAAAGAAAGGGGTGGGCAGGCTGAAGGGCCATTGTCAGAATGTGATGGATGGGTAGCATAAGTGCAGGGAAGATAGGGGTTGGGGGACCTGAAAATCTGAAAGTGCCTACAAAGAAGGAGGAGGAGGGTAAGGCAGGGTAAGGGTGGGAGGAGAGAATCAGGTAACAGGGGAGAATGATGGAGGGAGTAACAGGTCACCTTAGACTGGGGTAACAGAGGAGGCTGCCACTAGGAGAAATAGTCACATTGCATGGTTGATGTTAGGTATAGTCAGAGTTGCCTTTTAAAGGGTTGAAGTGTTGCAGGTGTAAGAACTTCATTGTTGAGGGCATTGTACCACTGAGGAGCTCTATGGGTGAATGACCTTTGGCCATTGTGGTCCTGCATCTAGGGACCTGGAAGGTTTGATGTTGAGCACTACGTGTATGTTGGGTACTGCTGTATGCAGTGAGGTGCCTTTGAACACCTGGCGGCATGAGACCCAAGAGAACCACCCAGGAGATCTGGCATGTCTGATACTGGATTCTACTATGAAATGGAAGTCAACTGGCCTGTGTGTATAGGTCACAGGTGTGAGTTTGGTGGGCACTGCCAGTTAGGAGCCTGCAGGCTTTGTTGAGTAACACCAATATCCTGTAAAGTGCAATACGGGAAGCAAAGCCATAGATAGCTAGACCGTAGTCAATGATGGAGGTGAGAGAGCTGTAGATAGCCAGTCTAAGGTCATCCTTATATTGGATATAGACCGAATCCTATGTTGTATATGTTACTTATTGGATACAAACCAGATCCTAGGTTGTATATGTTACTTGTTGGATATAGATCGGATCCTATGTTGTATATGCTACTTGTTGGGTATAGACTGGATCTTATGCTATATATGTTACTTGCTGGATATAGATTGGATCCTATGTTATATATGTTACTTATTGGACGTAGATTGGATCCTATGTTGTATATGTTACTTGTTGGATACAGATTGGATCCTATGTTATATATGTTACTTGGATACAGACTGGATCCTATGTTATATATGTTACTTGGTGGATATAGAGTGGATCCTATGTTATATATGTTACTTGTTGGATATAGAGTGGATCATATGTTATATATGTTACTTGTTGGATATGATGTCTTATTTTATTTTAACTTTGGGATGATGTATTTTATTCTACGTATTATTTTTGTACAGCGACTACAGCCTCCGGGGGTAGTGCACTTTATAAATAAAATGTTACTTCCTTTTAGTACAAATGTGTTCCGGACTTCCTTGGATTAAAGTGTATTCAATTTCCTCAAATGTATTTGTAAAAGATTTTTATCATTAACTTGTGCCACAAATGACTGCTATCACTAACAATATTTTAAAATCTCTTCTGCTGGCCAGCCTGCCAGCGCAGCGGTTGGATTTCCGCTTGTGATGCCAGCAACCGGGTTTGGGAGCGGAAATGGGTTGTCGGAGGGCTGGCCAGAGGGGAGAAAGATCGAACATCCCCAGACTGCTCTCCTTCTCTGGGGGGAAGGGAAGGGTGTGTCTTCGGTGTCTAGCGACACCCAGTGAAGGCTGGGCTGCCACAAGCACACAGACACCTGGACGTCTCAGAGGCAGGGCGGACGCTAGTCGTCATTGTACGTTTCCGCCCCTCCTTACAGGGGAAAGAAAATCTGGCCAGGCTTGTCTTCATAACGCCCTGCTCCTGGGACCTCTCATTGCCTCTGATGCCAGCTTCCCCCCGACCAGTTACCAGAATTGCGGCATTAAGGGTCGGGCGCTGCAACCCCCGCCTCTGAGGGTGTTCAGGGGTGACTGGGGAGAAGCGCAGGCAATAATCGGGGGGGAGGTCCTGAGGGGTCTGTGACCAGTGCAGAATCCTGACTGCCAGGGACCGCCAAAAAATAGTAAATAAAAAACAAAAAAAACTCTTCTGCTGAGGTTATTTTCATTTATGAATCCTTGACTGATTTAATATAAATGCATACAATACTACATCTACCGTCATTCCCTATCCCTAGACCTTTCTTCTGCTGAAACACTTTTTCTTGCCTACATCTCCTCTCATCATGACTATAGTAATTCACTCCTCTCAGGACATGCCAAGTCCATCCTCTTTCAATAACAAAATATTTTTAAAGCAAACACATGGCTTCTCACCCACTGATGGAATGAAGCCCCCAGAAATTCAAACCTCTGTCATGTGATCCAGCTCCCTGTCAATCTCACATCAAGTATTAAATTGACCCATTTCTTTTAACAAATCATGAGAGGATGGGGTGGTACCCGAGGACTGGAGGAGGGCAGATGTGATTCCTCGTCACAAAAGTGGGAGTAAGGCAGAAGCAGGAAACTACAGACCTGTTAGTTTAACCACAGTGGTAGGGAAAATGATGGACTCACTTCTGAAGGAAAGAACTATCGAGTATCCAGAGGCCAGAGGGGCACAGGACTCAAGGCAGCATGGATTCACAGCGGGAAGGTCATGCCAGATGAATCTGATAGATTTCTTTGGCTGGGTGACCAAAGTAGTAGATCAGGAGGGGCTGTGGACATGGCCTACTAGACTTTAGCAAGGCATTTGACACAGTCCCACACAAAAGATTAATATACAAGTTAGCCAGCCTGGGAGTGGGTTCCAAGATGACAGCCTGGGTAAAGAACTGGCTGGAGAAAAGGAAACAGAGAGTAATAGTAAATGGAGTCCACTCTGAAAAAAGGGGGGTTACTAGTGGGGTACCACAGGGTTCAGTATTAGGACCGGTCCTCTTCAATGTCTTTATAAGCGACATTGCAGAGGGACTGGAAGGAAAAGTATGTCTCTTTGCAGATGACACAAAGATCTGCCACAGAGTTGATGCACACGGTGGGGTGGAAAGGATGAGAAGGGACTTGGCAAGGTTATATGAATGGTCAAATGTATGGCAGCTTAGATTCAATGCTAAGAAGTGCAAGGTAATGCACCTGGGAAACAAAACCCGGGGGAAGAGTACACAATGGGGGTGAGACACTAACAACAACAAAAATGGAAAGGGACCTAGGGGTAGTCATATCAGATAACCTAAAGGTGGGCAAGCAATGTGAGAGGGCAGCAAGTGGGGCTGGGGGGATACTGGGATGCATAGGGAGAGGCATCACCAGTAGAAAACAGGAAGTTATTATCCCTCTGTCCAGACAGCTGGTGAGACCCCATCTGGAGTACTGCATGCAGTTCTGGAGACCCAATCTCCGCAAAGACATAGACAGGATGGAAGCTGTCCAGAGGAGGGCAACAAAAATGGTGCAGGGTCTGCACCAGAAGACATATGAAGAGAGACTTAAGGAAGTTAATACGTATAGGCTTGAGGAAAGGAGTACCTCAAGGGAATCAACGAAGTCCAAGAGGGTAACATCTTTCAAAAAAAGAGGTGTGTAAGAACAAGGGGCACGATTTGAAGATGGGGGGTGGCTCAGAGGTAATTTAAGGAAGTATTTTTTCACAGAGAGGATTGTGGATGCATGGAACGGCCTTCCGGAGGAGGTTGTGGAGTCAAAAACAATGGTGAAATTCAAGCATGCATGGGACAGTCATAAGGCAATTCTAGGAGGTGGGGGCAGGAAGAAGTAGGCTGCTGGTTAACTAGGATCTGCAGCTTATCCATTAGGTAGGGAAATGGGCAGACTGGGTGGGCCAAGGGGTCCTTAACTGCCATCAAATTCTATGTTTCTATGTTAACAGGTCTTATTTTCTCCTTCTCATCCAGATGTCATCCAACCCGCTGATTTGTAATCTAATAATTTCTGTCATTCCAGTTCTGAACTGATTCCCAGTTCTTCCTTTGCACCTCTCAATCACAGTAGGCAAATTCCCATATAAACTCATTATCTAGCCATCAACTTACTGCGGGGAGTGTCTTCAAGGAGATCCTTCTCTTGTGCTGTCTCTTCCGCCTTCATATCACCAAATGGGACTTCCTCATCCCTCTCAATAAGCAGTAACAATTGTTCCTTTGAGATGTTGTAGCCTGTACATTAATAAAAGAACCAAGGGAATACAGATGTCATTTATTATCAGAGCCAGACCAGTAAGGAATAAGGCATGACAGAGGTGGCATTATGCTATGGTAATGTACCAAAGGGCAGGTTCAAGACCCAATCCTGAAAGGTTTCAACAACCACCGGGTACATTAGCTAGCATAATCCCTCTGAAGGAATGGGCGTCTCTCTGCTTCCTCTATGACTTCATGTGTCTTTCTAGGAGAAGAGAAAGGGAGAACAATTTACAGTACATTATGTAACAGCATTGAAGTCTCTCTGCTTTCTCAGATGGAAACATAAAAATTAACAGCAGATAAGGACTGCTAGGCCCATCTAGTCTGCCCATTTTCCCTGCCTACTATAAAAGCCACAGAACCTACTTGATCTCCAGCTTTACCTCCTTGTTCTTATTTCTAGGGTTCCCCATGCCTGTCCCATGCATGCTTGAATCCCCCCTCCTCCACTGTGTTTGCTCCCATCACCACTGCTGGGAGTTTTTTTCATGCATCCATCACCCTTTCTGTGAAGAAATACTTCTTCACACTACCCCAAAGTCTAAACCCTTCCAATCTCATGTCATGCCCTCTCATTCCTGGACATCTCCTTTTCTGGAAGATGCTACCCTCTGGCACCCTATTTATGCCTTTTAGATAACTGTAGATTTCAAGTATCTCTCCCCTGTCTCTCTTCTCCCATGGGGTATATGTATTAAGGCCTTCCAGTCTCTCCTCATATGATTTTTAGTGCAGGCCCTGCACCACCTTGGTTGCCCTTTTTTGAACTGGCTCCACCCTATGTCCTTTTGGAGACGCAGCCTCCAGCACTGGACTCTGTATTCTAAATGAGGCCTCACCAATGACCTGTACAGTGGCCTCACCATCTCCATCCTCCTGCTGGTGATACCTCTCCTCATGCACCCCAACATCCCACTGGCTCTCCCCACAGCCTTAGCACACTGTTTGGCCACCTTTACATCACAGTGTACTTCAGGCTGTGCCGGGAGCAGGTTGGTGAGAAGCAGCTGAATTCATTTTGGGAGTGACTGTTTTGGTCAGTTTCCAGGTGCTGTGAGCAATTTGGTCTTAGTGGTGAGTAGCTGTGGTCATACTGTGCTGACAAGCAGTTGCCACCATGTTGGTAAGGGATCTGTTATGCTGGTGAGTGGTGGCAAACATTTTGGTGAGCAGCCACTTCTTTTTTGTACCGATGGAGGCATCTGCTGGAGGATTGGTTCAGGGATGTTGTAGATGACATACTGCCTGATGTGCTGGCCAGTGTGTGAAACCACTATCTGGAAGGACAATGCATCACAGGGAGGCAGTTGGTTTGGCTGCATTTGCAGATAAGCACTAGTAGTGTGTAGTGGAAGGCACAGTAACCAAGGCCTGAAAGCTTGAGGAGGTAGGTTAATTGCTTCAAACACTCCTCCTAAACCTTCTACAGCCCATTATTTCACTCTCTACTCCTCCCTCTCACTTTCTTCCCTTGCCTCCTGATGAAACCTTCACACCTCCATCATCTCCATTACTCCCACAGGACTTCTCACCCCTAGCAGGTGCAGGTGCATCTGCTCCAGCAGCAGTGCGGTACGGCTCCGACCTCGGCCGCAACCAACTACGTGCTGTTCACTCAGTCCGCCCAGCACACAAGGTATGACTGCTAGGCACAGAGACTTTCGGGGGACTTTCTCCTATGAACTGATTGGTCCAGCACCATGGTAGTGAATACTGATTTGTCTGCCCAACTGCTTGGCCTTATTCCTATTGGAGCGCCTTTCTGGCGGTCTCCTGAAGCTGAACTCTCTCACCTACTGCTTCTTTGCTGCAACAGGACGAAGATAGGGAGGCATACCAAACTTCACTAAGGGAAGCAGGAAGGCAGTAAGGCAGGCAAAGGCCCAAACTAATAAAACACCAGCACGAACAGTAAAAGAAGGTGACAAGAATTTCTATAGATACATTAGTGAAAGGAGAAAGTCCCAGAGGCGGTACTGCTAAGATCAAATGGAATAAGGGGGAGTGTGAAGAGGAGGACCAAAGAAAAGCATCCAACCTAAATAGATACTTCTGCCCAGTATTTACTGAGGAGAAGATAGGGCAAGGCCCACAGCTCAGCACCATAGATACGGGGAGGGAGATGTGCACTACTCTCTTCACAAAAGAAAGGGTCCTACAAGAGCTCGCTTTAGCTCAGTGTGGACAAGGCAATGGGACCGAATGGCATACATCCCAGGGTACTAAAGGAGCTAAGGGTGGAACTAGAAGAACCATTAGCAGAAGTGTTTAATGACTCTCTGAGCACAGGCGAGGTTCCAGAAGACTGGAGAAAGACTCATGTGATCCCGCTGCACAAGAGTGGTAGCAGAGAGGAGGCAGGGATCTACAGACCAGTCAGCCTTACCTCAGTAGTGGGCAAGATTATGGAGGCACTCCTTAAGGAAAGGATAGTGCAACACCTGGAATCAATAGGAGCTGAGGATCCAAGACAACATGGGTTTACAAAAGGAAAGTCCTGTCAAACTAATCTCATAGATTTCTTTAACTGGGTAGCAGAGTGGTGGACCAAGGGGGTGCAGCTGATGTTGCCTACCTTGACTTCAGCAAAGCTTTTGATACTGTTCCACATAGATGATTAATTAATAAGCTGGGTAGGCTCGGGGTGGGTCAGAACCTGGTCAACTGGGTGGCAAATTAGTTGGCGGGCAGAAAACAGAGAGTGGTGGTAAACAGTATACAGTTAGAAGAGATGCAAGTCACAAGTGGTGTACCTCAGGAATCAGTCCTGGGGCCGGTCCTCTTCAATATCTTCATCAGTGACATTGCAAATGGACTGGAGGGTAAGGTTTGTCTGTTTGCAGATGACACCAAGATCTGCAACAAAGTAGATGATCCAGATGGGGTGGGCAGAATGAGAAGAGATCTGGATAAAATGGCAAAATGGTCAGAAGAGTGGTAACTGGAATTTAACGCAAAGAAGTACAAGATCATGCACATAGGGAAGAGAAACCCTGAAGCCACCTATAGGTTGGGAGGGGGGAGTTGCTGGCAATCACAAGGGAAGAAAGAGACTTGAACATTATCATCACAGATGACCTGAAATCATCCAAGCAAACCACTAAACAGTAGGTAAGGCTAGGGGGATGTTGGGGTGTATTAGTAGGGGTAACACAAGTTGTAAGAGGGAGGTAATAATCCCTCTTTAGTAGGACACTGGTTAGGTCCCATCTGGAGTACTGCATGCAGTCCTGGAAGCCACACCTTCACTAGGACATTAACAAAATAGAGGCAGTCCAGAGAAGGGCAACCAAAATGGTGCAGGGACTGTATCAGAAAACATATTAGGACAGATTAACAGAGTTCAGTATGTATAAACTAGAGCAAAGGAAGGAGAGAGGGTGATATGATCAAAACATTCAAACACCTTAATAGCATTAACAAGGTGAAAGAGTCTAACATGTTTCAATATAAGAAAAACAGCAGGACAACAGGACACAGCATGAGACTAAAGTAGGCCAATTAAGGAGTAATGTGAAGAAGTTCTTTTTCACAGAAAGGGTGGTGGATGCATGGAATGGCCTACCTCAGGAAGTGGTGGATATGAATACAGTGCAGGGCTTCAAACAGGTATGGGATAGGCATGAGGAAGCAATACAGATAAGTCTGAACAGATAGGCCATTGACAGAGTAAAGGCGTATGGCACATTCATAAGGCAGGAAAAGAAATGGGCAGACTGAATGGGCCCTTATCTGTCGTCAACTTCTATGTTTCTATGCCTAGGTTTTCTGCCTAACTTACCAAACTGTAGACTGTAGTCAAGTCTAGTGCAATATTGATGGTAGCCAGTTTCCTGCTTATTTAATTGTAGCATAATTTAAACCGATTATCATTGTAGTGAATTTTACTGATGCTAGCCTCTTCTATTGCTTAATTTAGCAAATTTAAAAACTGTACCCTTAGCTAACCTGTGAATTTTATTCTGTAGCCTTAGTTAGTGAAAGGCCCAGACACTAGACTCGAACCTTTACTGTATAACTTGCAATTTTTGTTTAAGTGACTAGCACTATGCACACTGATTGCCTGCCTTCTTTTCTACCTAGCTCTTACTCTCTCTGGCTCTCTCTCCCCATTCATATTTATGTTTTCATTTCTCCATTTTACTTTAGTCCAACCCTAGTGCTGTACACATCCTGGACATTTTCTGTTTTTGGCTCCCTGCCCCCCCCCCCGGTCGCTAGACAGCTGCCTCTATTTGACCTTGGACCTTCACCCTACCTCCCACCTGACTAACTATTCTGCTTGTCCCACCCTAATCCTTTCTTGTTCACACACCATGCCTCCCCTTTTGTCTCCAGTGTCTATCCCTCTTTGGTTAATTTGCACCCCCAACCGCACCTCCTCTTCCTCCCTAGACTGTAACTAACTGCTGCCTTTTCCTCTCACTCCCACTGGACTTCTCATCCCTAGTGGATGCACCTACTCCAGCGGCGGCATGGTACAGCTCCAACCTCGGCCGCTACACGTTACGCACAACTCACTCAGTCCACCCTCCTGGAACCACGGCTCAGCCGAGCACACAAGTTATAACCGCTAGGCACACAGACTTTTGGGGGACTTTGTCCTACAACTTTATTAGTGCGGTGCTGCCGTAGTGGATCTTGATTGGTCTGCCTGACTGCCAGCCTTATTTCTATTGAAGTGCTTTTCCAGTGGTCTCCTGAAGCTGAACTCTCACCTACTGCTTCTCTGCTGCCTAGGTTTTTGTGTCCCCCCAAAAAAAAAAAAAAACACACCCAGGCCTCCTTTAAATATGCTTCCTACCCTCCCACTTTCTCTGCCCTGCCATCCTATTTGCCCTTACTTGTTTCTGCAGTTGCTCTGGTAGCTGTAGATTGGCTGGGGTGTAGCTCCGCCTGTATCTACCTTAATTCTCTGGGACTGCAAATATAATTGCACACCAGAGTTTAAGTCATCCATATTCTGATGACTCCCCTGCATGGTTCAACTGTATAACACTGCTGCTACCAGAGGATAAGTGTCCCAGGCCCTGTCAGCACTCTGGCACTATCTAAGTGTGTAATACTGTGGCTTGACCTACCAGCCTATCCCCCTCTAATTTGTTGGAGATGGAATTGCAGCAACGTTCCTTCCTGAAAATGACTCTGATTACCCTATGCAGCCTTATCTACCTCACTGTTCCTTGGCCAATGCCTCAACCCGTAGTAAGGAAACTTCCAAATCTGCATTATACCCCTGGCTGCATCAATGGGAGTTACTACACTACAGTACCAGGACCTAGCCAATTTAACTGGCTCCCAATATGGTTACAGACTGTTGACCTCCACCTACTTCATACCCTACCCAATAGCTTCCACATTCACCACAGCAGTAAAAAAGTCTCTGCTCAGCAGCAAATGAAATTAAAGCTCTGCCGTAGGCTACTAAAAGTCTATCTTTTTCAACTCATCCTCTTGCTCCTGCTAATATCAGGCAATGTACATCCTAATCCAGGCCCTACTGAGGAATCATTGCTAAGCAATGGTAAAAAGCAAGGAACAACAGTACTTGCCAATATCAATATTCGTAGTCTGCACAAAAAACATGACTGCTTGCAAGTCTGGGTCATACAACACAACTGTGAAATACTCTCAGTTGTGGAGACGTGGCTCACACCAAAAACACTGGATACTGCAGTCATGATAACTGGTTTTACCATATTCAGGAATGACAGAACCTGCAAAAGAGGAGGAGGAGGAGGAGGTTGTGCGATATACATCAAAGACACTATCGAGGAGTTTGCCCTACCTCTTTCCAGCCTTGACAGTGTTGCACAAATTCTCCCTATAAAAATACTGCTAGGGATGCAAATTAAAGTACTTACAATAGTTTCAACATACATCTCTCCAAAAGTGATATCCTCAGGGTTTGAAGAAATCATGGTGGTCATTAGATGGCAGCATCTTGACTCTGAAACTATCATTCTGGGGGACTTCAATATAAACTGATTAGCACCCCTGGCTGGCTCCGTTAAGGACACAGTAGCTGCACTAAATCTCACACAACTTGTGGACTAACCCATCAGAACTAATTATAAAACTGGAACTAGCACGCTACTGGACTGAATCCTCATAAACCACCCGGCGTATCTCTAATGTGATTGTCGTCCTAGACTCACTCAGCGACCACTCACCGATCACCTGCAACTGGACCACCAAATTTAACTCACCCCTCCCCTTACAATTTCCAGAAGACTTGAGAGGGGATGCCTCGAACACCTTAAACAGCAGCTCTGCAATGCTGACTGAAGCCTTCTTGATAAGGTAGAAGATACAGACAAAGCACTTGAGCACTTCATCAACCAATTCAATGCTGCCTGTGACAGCCATGCTCCTGCGCAGAAGACAAAGATCAGAGGAAGAAGCAACCCTTGGATTACACCTGAATTAATCAAGTGCAGAAAAAACAGGGACCACTCAGCTCAGGGCAAAAAACTCAGGCAAACAATCTGACCTCCAGGATTACAGAAGGCTATGGAACGACTGCACCTGCGCCAATCGCTCCACAAAAAAACAACTACTTTTGGGAAGCATTACAAAACTCTTGGGGCAAATACAAGACTTCTGGAACAACTAAAGGAGTTACTGGGAAGACAAAAGTGGCACACATGCTCAACATTAACGGTGCTCCTACGCTTAATCCACTGACTACTGTCAAAATGTTTAACAAAGTGTTTACTGACTAGAGTAGTGTTCTCCCACAAATTTTTTTTTTTAAGGAATCCCATCAGAAGCCGATGCTCAGAGCCCAGTCAATCACTCCCCCCCCCCACTTTCTATTTCAAGGCAGTCACCCACAATCAAGTACGAAAGTGCATTTGCAAGGTACTTGGGAAATCAAGGAAAACTGGTGACACTCTCGACCTTACATGTATCTGCCTTACACTTGAAGAGATTCTAGTTCCCTTTACTAAGCTACTGGACCTATCCCAGCAACTGGCTCAGTTCCCCCAAGCTTGGAAATCAGCCCTGGTAACTCTTGTGTATACAAGTGGTGACAAGGCACTGCATGCAAACTATAGGCCTATTTCTATCCTTCCTCCCCTCTCAAAAGTGCTGGAGTGCATAGTCACAGATCAGCTGGTGGGCTACCTTGATCAATAGAGTATCCAGTGCCCAGAACAGCATGGATTTAGAAAAGGGCACAGTACCACCACTGCTCTACTGGAATTCACTAGTTGCATACAGAACACACTTGACCAAAGTAACCTCGTAGGCACAGGCTTTATTGATCTAACTAAGGCGTTCAACACAGTTAATCACCCTCTGCTACTACAACAACTCTCCTCGGTAGGCCTCTCTAAGAGTGCAACAAGCTGGTTCAAAAGCTACTTGGTTGATCACTCCCAGCAGGTAAAGACTGGAAACACCACATCTGAGCACCTACTGGTTCACTGTGGGGTACCCCAGGGATCTATACTAGGACCCCTCCTCTATAGCATCTTCTTAAATGATCTGCCCCAATCCTGCAATCAACAGATACTCCTCTATGCAGATGATGCTGTCATCTATACTACCCATCAGGACCCTCCCAGCCTCAAAACTCAGCTACAGCTTGCTTTTGAACAAGTCAAGGACTGGTTCAGAGCACGCAAACTGGTGCTGAACTACAAAAAGACAATGGTGATGCTTTTTAGTGGCGCTAGAAGCAAGCACAAATTTTAACCTCTTAATATTAGTAGTGGTGCTGGATTGCCACTTGAACAAATGGAACACTTTAAATACCTGGGGTAACGCTGGACCTCTCTGTCTCTCTCTCTGTCTGTCTGTCTCTCTCTCTCTCTCTCTCTCTCTCCCCTACACAAAGCATACATAGAGTGCGGCCAAAGCAGTCAGTATAAGAATTGGGCTCCTACACAGACACAAGCAATGCCTGACTCTGGAAGCCCTAAGAACTGCAATTCATAGCTCAGTTGTTTCTATTATCGACTATGGACTGGTTATTTACAGCTCTGCAGCTCCTACCTCCCTACGCAGGATAGCTGTAGACTGCTCACCGGTTCCGACTAAATGACGCACATCTGTAATCTTTATGAGCAAGCTGGGTGGCTACAACTCAGGGTTTAATTTAACTCTAAAAACTGATTAGCATTTTGCTCATAAAATTGCTAAATCTTTGTGAAAACACATAGCTTTTGCCTCACTGTGTTTAACAAACACAGTACTTCTAGAAAATCTATATAAATACTTTCTGTACAGTTAGTATCATCCCAAGACAAAAACTGCTAATCAATTATTTAAAACCCTGCAACTTAATAATTGCATTCACTATTAAACTTGCTTATTAGCCAAAAAACACTTTTTGGCCTTGAACCACCTGGAGTTACAGACCTATTAAGCTGTTGCCTAGGTTCGCATCATACCAGAAACTCTGACCATCAGGTTCTCATTGTACCCAGATGCAGAACTTCCCAAGGAAAGCGTTCATACTCATACCGGGCTCCACTCTTGCTGAACAACCTCGGCCCTGATCTTGCCATCACACCAAGACTGGGTCCTTCCAAAATCCAGCTAAGACCACATTTGCTGAAGAAAAGTTGCTGTGAGACTACACCAGTTAAATGCTCCCTGTCCTCCCTGACTTCTGACTATGGACCGTTATCCACTAGTTTAATTGTCTTTCCCACTCCTACCGCTAGGGTTCTGCTCCCCCTTGGAGTTCCCACTGCCCCATATGATCTAGCACTTCTTCTGCCCCTCTTTTCCTCCCCCCCCCCCACTGTACTCCCTTGCTTTTTTACCTTCTCCCCTCTGGCACAAGCGCACCCCAGTTTTAACCTGACAATGCCAATCTAGGCTGCTTTTCTGACTTGTTTAATCTCCTGTGTTAAAAAAATCCTCTCTTTTACCTCATCACATTGTTTCTGAATGCTCTCATCTTCTGTGTATAATATGTTATCTTGATAATCTTAACCTCCCACTGTATGTATTCCCACCCTTAGACGTGGAACCTTTGTAAAACAGCATTTCCCTGCTCAAAGGTATTGTAATCCAAGACTGAATGAATAAATAACATCTCTGCTAAGTACTGGTTTGGTACACTCCCTCCTTACTCACCTCGCCACCCTTTTATCCCCTACCTCTCACTCTTCCTACAGTCTACGCACATGGGATCCCCGCTCCTTCACCTTACCTCAACCTTGCTCTAACTCAGGAAAGGCTGCCTTCTCCTACCACTTCCCAAATTTGTGGCACTCCCTCTCCTCCTCACTCCACATGCTGCCTACATTATGTTCAATCTCTTTAAAAGAACCCTTCATCACTCACCAGCTTCACCCTGCTCATACCCCTACCTGACTAACCCCACTACCAGTACTCTACAACCCCCAAGTCCTATAAAATCAAGCCTCCTGACTTATATGCCTCAGATAGTAACTTACTGCTGGCCTGCAATTTTGAACTTTACTGTGACACTCTGCATGTGAAACCTACAGGTAAACCTAGCTGCTTCGCTACATCAAATACACTTACACTTGCACCTCCCTGCCTATTCTATTGATCACTGTTCTCTGCATAGTGTCCTTGATTGCTTTATGCTTTATCTGTACCTTGTTTCATGTACCTGCATTGAAACCAGACTCACCAGACTCCTGTTCCCATAAACAGACTATGTTTAACTGTTTGCATGCATGATTGTATATTGACTTCATACCTACTGCACAGTCTGCTGCTCTGTTATCTAATCTAGAATTGTACCCATGTAACGTAATTGATGTTAATTCATTGTCTACTTGTTGTACCTTGTATCTGATTTATGTACTCCCTTTACCCTCTCCCCCAGGTCACACTTGGAATCAAGCCTAGGCTCAGTGTGCCTCTCCCAGTTACCAACTTTTAATACATAAAATCTTAAAAAAAGGAGTATAGTAACCTTTTGACCCTGAAACTCATTTAAAGAGCTGGTGTGCCGCCTGGAAACTGCCTGCAATTAATTGTAACTTTCAGATGTAGTCAGGCATCACTTCTTATATCTCAAGTATTTATTCTTTTCTGTTTGCTAATTAGAATATTTTCCACCTGACAGTACTGGGATGATGTGTATTGCAGCACTCTGTCTGTCTGGAGGGAAAGCAAAAGTCAGTTCTGTTCATCCCACTGCATCAATACTGAAACTACACTGACTATGACATCATTGGTAACCAATGAGAACCCTTCCTCACTGCCAGGTTTCACTTTCACATGAAGCAGGAGGGACTGGCTCTCCTTGGTTACTAGTGATGTTGCAACTTCCTGCATTTTGACTGGTAGTTTGTGAAAGTCACTGCTCAGGCTGCAAATATTGTGGTGCCTTAAGGTGTTTGGTCTCATTTCTGATGATGTAGTGAGAGGAACAGAACACTTATTTTTCCCTCCAGACTGAGTGCTGCTCCATGCATCACCCCAGTATTGCAAGGTGGTAAACCTTCCAATTTGCAAACAGAAAATAAAAAAATACTTCTGATACTGGAAGCGATAGCTGACTGCATCTCACAATTACTATTAATTTGACACAGTTCACTAGCTCTTTAAGGCACCCCAATGATGATATGCAACAGGGGTATGTTCTAAATTAATGTTATGTTATGTAATGTAATGGGCTCCTGACCAATGAGGACCCAAAATAAAGCAGTGCCCATTTTATACAAAAGACCCTCTCAAGAATAGCTGCATCATGGCTGGATTAACCTGTATGCAAACTACACCATGGCATAGGGCCCCATGGTTCAGGAGGGCCCCCACTGTTAACTTATTTACTTTCTTTAATCCCTGTACTGGGTGACCTCTGTAGCCGCCGACCAGCTGAATTGACCAAAAAGCACCCCCCCTCCTCAGAGTCAGCCTCTGCCTCTGGTTCAGTGGTCCCCCTCGTCCTCGGACTGAGTCAGCCTGGTCCCCACACCCCCACAGCTGTTCCAAGTGTGTGAGTCTCTCAGTCTCTCTGAAAGGTGGCTCTGGCTCTGCTCTGATCCTCCCTGACCCCACCACACAACCAACCATGTCCATCAGAGGTCCTCTGGAGGTGTGGCTACAGGGGAGCAGGGAGTCAGTGCTTGCGTGCATGGTGTCAGCGCATGTGGCCAGGCTGGGCAGTGAGGAGTCAAGGAGGAGGACAAGAGAGCTGTGGACGTCGACGGTCAGTAGACAGTGCCAGTGGTCAGTCTCGTCTTCGTCTTGATCAAAGAAGAAGATAGAATAGTAGAGACAGCAGCGCGGGGGGTCACCCAGAGTTGGATTCAGCTTCACCACCTGGTGTGCAGCATCACGTACTGCTGGTATTTTTGGTGTAGCCAGGTTCAGTCAGTGCTGCTTAAGTTGGGCCTCTGGTCCTGCTGTGAGGAGTCCTCCCATGCCGAGCCAAGCCGTGTCACCACCACCTGCATGATCTTGAGGAAAGGATCTCAGACATCTGTCCACCACCAGGCTGAGGCTGGCATTTATCTTTTTCCAGTCCAGTCATCAGGACAGTCATCACATCACAGTCAGGCCAACCAAGGTAGGCCACACCAGGTATGTTGACTAGTCTGTGTGCTGTAGTGTCCAAGCCATTGTGCTGTAGAATGAAATAAGGTATTGGAGAAACCAACTAAGCTGTGGTCTGTGTTCAGTAACCAGAGTACTGAGTCTTTAATAAGATTTGAGTTTGGCACAGTGGACCATTGGGTGCTGTCAAGCTGATAAGTCACCTGAGGAACTATGTGGGACTTGCTGGCTGGCACAGTTTTGTCTTGGTTTGAGTCATACATTACTGGGAAGTTGCAGCAGGTTGCTCTAGGAAACCATCTCTGAAGTGACTACAATCACCTGCAGGGTTCTTAAGGCTCAGTCATGGCACAACTCTCTGTAGCTGCTTTGGCAACAATGACTTGGAGTAGGGGCAACGATGGCAACTCAACAACAAAGCAACTTTTAAGTTGAAAGCAACGACAATGGAGATGGAGGAGACAGTGGGAGAACAGAGATAATTGAGGACAAAGATAGCTGCACAGAGGGAGATTGTGGCAGATGCACTGCGGAGGCAAAGAACTTGAGCATGTCTCAGATATCGAGCTTGAAGGAGTCTTGAACAGGGAGATGATGGGAGCTGTGAGCCCCACTAACTGCTACAATAATACATGCCTCAGGGTTTTGGTTTTGGCAGAGAGAATAGATATTAAAGGAGGCATGTGTAGGGAGATCCTGCTTGAGTACCCTGGTTGTTGTCGCCTTGCAGGCCTGGCACCGCAAAAGAGTGCAATGCTGGCATTTAGGGGCCCCCGGGCCACAAAATGTGACTTGGAGTAGGGCCCCAACATCCATTAATCTGGCCATGATCTGCATCCAACACATTGCTCATCATTATTGAAAACTGGTGGATTCCAGAAAAGTATTACATCACAAAGGTATAGATAATGATTGTAATCCTCAGAAGCAAAATTACTAATTTCCAGACTTATTTATTCCTCAACCCACAATCTCAGAGTCTGTGCCTCCTGAGTCTGTATGGGTGGCTGTTTGTGTTTGTCTGCATCTGTAGGTTAGTTTTTGTGGATTTACATGTTTTTCTGCTTGGAGTAACTATACCATTCTTGCACACAACATCTGTGAAAGTCTCCTGGACTAAATTTCTGAAAAACATCACCACCGAGTATCAGCATTTTAATTTTAAATCAACTTTTTGGAAGTCATCTTAAGCAAAAATAAGTCCAGCAACTAAGTCTGGCAAACTCAGTGCCTGCACTGAATCCACATTTTCATCTAATCTGCTCCTAAAGGAACTGCACTTGTCTCTGTGGGCTATTCAACAACCACTTTGAAGAATAAAGGAAACATACAGACAAAAGGATTTCACGTCTTGCATATGTGTAGGACACAGTTCATCACCTTCATGAATTTAACCCATTCTGTGACTCTGGACCTCAGCAGTTCAGAAGCACCATAGGACAGTGGCAGCAAGCCTGCTGACATCCCCCACAGCGACACCAGGGAAACAATGCAAAGGAGCTCGACACTGAGGATCCCGACACCCGAAGCACTGCTGCAGCCACCACAGCACACACCTCAATGGCAAGACACATGAATAGCTGCAGAATGACCCAGCACCGGCGGACAGCCCTACGCAGGACAAGATGGTGAGCTCTCACGGCCACGGATGCACCGATGAGCAGCTGCAGTGCATGACAGGGGGTGGGCGTGAGCCACTGGATGACACAGGGAAGGGGAAAAAGGCAGCACTACCACACAGCAGTAACACAACAGGGAGGGTGACCTCAATGGAGCAGGCTAACGGTGAAACACAACGCATGGCAAAGGTGGCCACAGGACCGGTGGGGGGGTGCACTGGCAAGCAACTGGAACAGGGCCCCAACAGGACAGACAACAGGGCAAATAGTGTGGCTGCATGGAAGGCACAGGCAAGACACCTCCCCCCAATGCACCCTGGGACTCATACCTGCAGGCTAATATTTAGGGTGAGACCCACTGGGTAATCCCTGCGGCTCTGGTTGTCATAGTGGGTGACTAGGCCAATGATTGCCAAGCACTCTCCCTCCATCGCCGCCGGGTGTGTCCCACAACCTGACCAGACAATGCCTGCTATGCCTGCTGCAGTGTCACCTCTGTCAGCCTCTGTTCCCCATGCAGGACATCCAAGAACCGCCAAATGGAGGGGCGTGACACACCCAACAGGGCATTGAACACCCTGTGTCAGCAGTCTATGGTATTGTTGGTGCACTGCAATCCCTCCAGGACTGCAGCATAGCAGTTCCACACAGCAATGGGGAACAGTGGCTTGCAGCGGTGGCCACTGCGCACAGGCCTGCCTGGTCAGGTATCCTCAAAATAGCAGAGGTCGGGGCCAGTTCTTCTTCATGCTCCCTGAAATACTCTCACCCTTGGAGCTCCTCCTATGCTGTGCACACATCACCTGGGGGCATGAAGGACAGGGCGGGCAGCATTCTGAGATGCATGGCGCACACATCATTATTGCTGTACCTGTGCACCAGATCTCCATGCTGTTGTATGTGCTGTCACACGCACTGGCACAGGTGAAGAAAACACTGCTGCTTGGACAGCACTGCCTTGATGGCCTTGTGTGCTGCCAGTTCAAAGTGGAGGAGCATGTGACGGGGGCTTCTCACTGGGCAAAGCTTGGCCACTTTCTCAAAGACCACTGTGTATGCAGCTGCCATCCTCTTAGACGTGAAGACGTACACGGCGGGCAACACTGTGGCCCCGTCCACCCCGTGCAGAGTGTACAGCACTTGAATGTGCTGCCCCGAGCCAGGTAGGGCTGCAGACCAGGAATTCCAGGTTCCTAATGGTACTAAATAGCAGGAACCTGTACTTGGCGTTGCCTCCATCCTCCTGCCCAGAGTCATGCAGTAGGAAGGGCTCACCTCCATGGCTCCTGCAATACTCTTCTGGGACGGACAGGTCAGCTAGTGTTCTTGGATCAATGGGGGCTCCCCTGCTGCTTCTCCTGACCTACTGTGTGGAACGCTTTAGGAGAGGTACCGGCAGTAGGCTACTCCCCACAGCCTCGCTGACACCTGAGCAGCATGCCACCACTATTTTCTGGCTGCTCTCGACTGTATCCTTTGCCCACTGCCACACCACTGCTCGCACCCGGCATACACCAATGGCAGTGGTGTATGGCACACGATTGTGCATGCCGGTCAGTGTCAGTGTGCCCCCCGCCATCATGAGTGCATGGCCACGGCATCCTCCTGCTGCATACTCACAGCATTTTCAGCATGTTTGGTCCCCTCACGTGCGCTCCCTCTGGTACATTTTCCCTCCTGCCACCAGGAGCCTGTGGCTCTTGGTGCTATCCACATATTCAGTGGACATTTTGAGGTCGGTCCATGAATGGTGGGTGCAGGGGTGCCAGGGAGCTTTGTAGGCGCCAGCAGTGCACCTGCTGACGCTCTGAGGGGTTTCGCTCCTGTGACTGTGCACTCTGCCTGCAGTCGGGATTGTTGCCAACTCTGAGGTTGTGCTGCTGTGGCGGTGTTGAGTTTCTACCATGCTCCCAGCAGTTCACCACTTTCTCTGGCTTTGACTTACCACCGGGTATCAGCATTTTCATTTTAAATCAACTTTAAATGTACTCGTCTCTTAGGGCTATTCAACAACCACTTTGAAAAACAAAGGAAACATACAGATAAGGTTTTCACATCTTGCATATGCCCAGACTACAAATCATCACCTTCAGGCATTTAACACACTTTGCAACTATGAACCTCAGCAGTTCACCATTTCCTCTAGATTTAACTTTTTTCTTTTAATGCTTTCTCCTTGGATTAGAGACGGGGAAGCTAAACTCGAAACTTTAATGGTGACAGTTGCAGAGTTATTTCTTCCCTTCATTTAGTGCCTTCTCCTTGGGCAAAAGATAAGGAGATTTAACTATTATTTTACTGCCAATTGTTAGAATAAGGGGTAGTGGGTATTTTATCATGTTCTGTGGTAGGGTAGATTTAACCAATCTTTTAAGTTTATTACTCTTCAATGTTGGCTGTAGTTTTTTTTATACTAGAATGTTTTTACACTTTATCTTTATCAGCTTGTTAAGTGCTTCTCATAATGTTAGTAAACAGAACAGGGAACACACCTCGGTGAAGGATGACGTACACTGTAGTCATGGACTACTGAGTAGGCTTGTCACGGTATGAAATTCTGACGGTATGATAACCGTCACATGTAATATTGTGGTTATCATCATACCGCAGTATTGCAGAACAAGTACTTTCTGCACAAAAAAGAAGCCTCCTTGAATTGAGTTATCCCTGAAAATGCAAAAAAAAAAAAAAAAACTAGTTGAAAAGTCCCAATACCGCGGTATACCGTGAATCATGGTTATTGTGGTATAAGAAATTGCCCACGGTATCAATACCATGACTTCTGATACCGCAGTATACTGTGAAACCGGTATACCGTGAGAACCCTATTGCTGAGTGGCAAATGTTTAATATGGGGCTTTTTGGGACAAGCTTGGACAACTAAAAGTTCTGTATTCAATTACATAAGTTTGGGAAGCTTTCTGTCTTACAAAAAACAGTTGTTTAGTTAAGTTGAGTACAAAAAGAAAGCCATTTTTACACTAGGGTTTTAATCAGGAAAATTACTGTTCTTATGCTATTGATTTCAGGGTCATTCCATCCCCACCCATGTCCTCAGCACTTATTTAATGCAGAGATCCTTCCCCAGTCATATGAACCAAGTAGTCTGACACTAAGAAATTCCACTCTAAAGATTTTCCATTTGAATATACAAAATCTTTTAGCAAAGTAGGAGCAATTTGAGGCTTGGGCAGAGCAGCACAATTTTGTTATACTAACATTGTCTGAAACTTGGCTAAATAGCAAAATCAACAACAGTGAAATTCATTTGAAAGGATGTAATATTTACAGGCAGAACATGGTGGAAAAGAGGAGAGGAGGTGTTCTGATTTATGTTAATTCCAGATTTAAAACACAGGAGATTGACAGCTCATTAGGACCATCAGGATGTGACTTGGTAACTGTTGATATATTATTAGGTTCTGAAAAACACATCACAGACACATCTGTATACATTCCCCTGGCTTAATTGATAGGGGATTACAACTAGTAACTGAATCAAAAAATAAATTGCCACAAAATAGGGAATGCATTTTACTTGAGGATTTTAACTGTAATTGGAGACACAAGCAAAGTGATATGTTAAGGATCTATTTTTACAGTTGGGCATCCTGCAGTTAATTACAGACACTATTAATTACAAAACTGGCAGGAGTGCCTCATTGGACTGGATTGTGGTAACTCATCCTAATAAGATCACTGAGTGTGGAGTCCTAACAGATTCAATTAGTGACGAATGCCGAGTATTTTGTGAATGAACAACTAAACTAGTGATCTGCGAAGCCCTCCTCATTGTACAGAAACCAGAAATGTAAAAGTTTATACTCAGATAATGAATGAGACCTGTAGAAAAACTGACTGGTCCTATTTGGTGACACTTAATGATATCGGTGGTATATTGGACAACTGTGGTAGGCTGCTCACTCAGGTAAGAGATAACACTGCCTCAAAAAAAGAAAATCAGAATTAGGGCCAATAAAAACAAATGGATTACTACTTCTGAGCTCTTGGAAGTGATGAGACAAAGAGACAGACTGTAGAAAAAAATATAAGGTGGGCAGGGATTCAGTTACATTACAGAAATGCAAATCCCTACAAAATAAGTGTAAATCTGAATCAGTTTTTTTTTAAATCTCTGAACAGTTTAATTCCCTTGGGATCACAAAACAACTTGGCAAATGTTAAATTGCCTATTAGGGAGGAAATCATATTAAGGTAGTATTTCACTGCTCGATGGAAACAATCTGATTAGCGATCCCTCTTTTGTGGCTGGGATATTTAATAATTATTTTGGTGATTTGGATACTCTGAGGATCAATTTCAACATAACAAGTTCAATTATTGACCACCATAGAAACAACAGTATTAATCACCCTAAATGTTATTTTTTGGATTGTCACACCTGATTTGATTAGAAACTATGTTTTGAAATATGACCCTGATCCCTATAGTGGTCCTGATAATATAGATTTTAGGCTGATTAAGTTGGGAATTAATGAACTGGCCTCCCTATTGCATATTTATTTAATTACTCTTTGTGCAATGGTGTTTTCCCCCCCAAGCATTGGAAACTTGCAACTAAAGGTCCATATTTAAATCTGGCAATAGGGAATGTATTTTCAACTACTGTCCTATTTCTTTACTGGCTCCTTTATCAAAAATTCGGGATAGAATTATTTTCAAATAACTATTTGAAAAAATATGATTTAATGACAAGTTTACAGTATGGTCTTAGATCAAAGCATAATACGGAGATGGCCTTGGTGAGGTTCATAAGCTGCATGCAGAGTGCCCTTGATAAGGGATACTCTGTCACAGCAGTATTTATGGACCTTACCAAGGCCTTGGCCCTTGTAGATCATGGCCTATTGTTAGACTCTCTTCTGGAATTATATTATTCGAATAATGTTATAGAGAGGTTTGATAACTATTTGGGTAACAGAAGGCACAGAACAAAAATCTTAGAAAGCATCTCAGATTCTCTGCAGATTAAATGTGGGGTGTTACAGGGCTCAATTTTGGGCCCACTTCTTCCTTCATTATTTATGAATTTTGCCTCCCTTACTTGTAAAGAATCTGAGATGACTCATATGCAAATGATGCAGTCATTTTTAATGCTACAACACAGTCTGAGGATGCTCTGAGGACAGAGCAAAATGATTTAAATTATTTTCAGGAATGGCTTCTGTCAAGGCATATGTGTTAAACACTAAAAAAAAAAAAAAAGCCGTGGTCATTTCTGGACCACTTAAAGAGAACTGAATCCCTTGATAGCAGATTTAACAGGAGAACCTATTGAAATAGTTAAAAGTTTTAAATATTTGGGAATTATTTTGGACAAAAACACATCCTTTGAACTTCATGTCAAAAATGTTATCAAACTGGTTCATCAGAGATTAGGGCTTTTGTTTAGAGTACAAACCCATCTTGTCCTTGAGTCTCTTAGACTATTAGTACACCATTTCTTTATATAGTGTTTTTGATTATGGGTTAAGTGTGTATTTGGCCAATAGCAACAATAAGTTTTGCATATAACTTTGCACTAAGATTCATGACTAATTTGCCAAGTAGGATCCAACTCTGTAATTTGTTAAAGGTTGCTCATTGTTTATCACTTGAAAATAAAGGCAACTTTAAAGATGGTACCATGTTACATTAAGGAACATTAGGTCAGCTACCTCAAACAGTCCTATCATTATTTCCCAGAACTATGAATTTGCAAGGACTAGATCCCAGAATAAATGTGATTGGGCAAAAGTCAGTATTAGATAGGATAACTAGGAAGGGGAAATAGATAAGAAAACTAGGAAGGGGGAAATTGTTTAACTGGGAGAGGCACACTAAGTGGAAGCTTGATTTCAGGCACGACCTGGGAGCACAAGTAAGTTAAGTGACTTGCTCAGGGTCACATGGTATGCAAGTAGGGACTGTGGGATTCAAACCCAGGTCTCCAGGTTTGCAACTTACAGCCTTAAACTGCTGCGTTATACTGCCTCCTTAAGACTAGATTTTATAACTCTATACCCAATGAAATTGCCAATTGCACAAACATTAGAACATTCAATACTAAACTTAAACATTGATTGTTAAGGAATGAATGTACATGCACTTAATGTCTGTTGTTTGTTTCATTATTATAAAATGGCAGGGGAAAATCCAGTAATCTGATTGGCTCTTGGCCATGTATAAAATAGGTTTTATACATAGTAAAAAATAGTGTTATCCAACAGTGAAGTGCCCAGAGCCATGATAAATGGGCATTTGTAACACTGGCATTTCAGTTAGTCCTCTACAACTAGAACTGATCGTCCAACACAAACATGGCAGCTACTTTTACACTGTAAAAAAACCTTCAAATGGGGTCCTATAAATAAAACTACCTTGAATAAAAAAGAAAACAAATTAATTAAATGTTGCTTCCATGATCATCACACTTTCCTTACACACATAAACCGATCAGAAACATTAAATATCATACCCTTGAGGAAAGGAGGGAGATGGGGGGGAACATGATAGAAACGTTTAAGTACCTCAGTGGAATCAACAAAGTCCAAGAGGGTAGCATCTTTCAGAAAAAGAGATGTGCAAGAACAAGGGGACACAATTTGAAGATAGAGGGGGGACGGCCCAGGAGCAATGTAAGGAAGTATTTTTTCACAGAGAGGGTAGTGGATGTACGGAACAGCCTTCCTGAGGAGGTTGTGGGGTCTAAAACTGTGGGAGAATTCAAGAATGCGTGGGACAGACATAAGGCAATTTTCGTAGGGGGTAGAAAGAAATAGGCTGTTGGTTAAATAGGATCTGCAGCTTATCCTCTAGGTAGGGAAATGAGCAGACTAGGTGGGTCAAGTGGTCCATATCTGCCATCAGAGTCTATGTTTCTATGTAATGTTTATAGTCTTCACAACTGCTTCTTTGCTGACAACGAAAAATTGCCCTTCTATCTTTGCCTGCTCATCAGTGACATCCCTTCTGCTTGCCATTACAGTGACATAATCGAGTCTCTGGCTGTAACCGAGGCCTCTGTGTGTGTGTGTGTGTGTGTGTGTGTGTGTGTGTGTTTGTACACAATATAGTAGGAGTAAAACATTCTGACAGAAATGAGAGAATTTTGAATCCATGTATTCCATGATAAACATTCCATATCTTGCATCTTGATGACAGCAAAGAACAAACTTTGTCCAGCAGTAATACAATGACATAATCTATGACATCATTTGCAGTGGCAGAAGGACTATTTTATTATAAATGCACATAAGTAAATTTACAGTTTCTACATATAAACATGCTTTTCCCAACTGTAAAAACTAAGAAAAAAAGAAGCCCATTTTATAAGGACAATAAGCCACTCCGGGGTTTGTACAAAAATACAGGTTACTCTCCTGTAACAGGAGTTCTATCAATGGTATATGTTGTTCATCTACACTGTCTGGAAGGTTCCTTGCCACTTTAAATCTTGCCAGAAGGTCTTCAAGCTGGCTCCTCCCACCCACCCGGGTGGTAAAACTCTCGGCTCCGCCCCATGATGCCAGATCTAGCCCGCTGGAAGCCAGGTTGTGCGTCACATGGGAGGTCAGAGTCAGGGATGAACAACATATACCATTCCTAGAACTCCTGTTACAGGCGAGTAACCTGTATTTCCAGGGACATGGATATGTTGTTCATCCACACTGTTTGGCAGACTCCTAGCAGTTCTCCGGGAGGAGGGAGGCAAGGTGCACACCCCCCAGTTGGGAAATAAAGACTGGAGAACCGAGGCCCCAAAACCAGCATCCCGGCGTGACTCAAGGTCAATGTGGTGGTGGGTGATGAAGGTGTGTGCTGACTTCCAGGTAGCAGCCCTGCAGATTTCCTGGATAAGGACGTCCCTGGAAGCAGCCACCGATGCAGCGGTATGGCGGGTAGAATGAGCTCTTATCCCTCTGAGAGGCTCCATGTCCACCAACCTATAGCAGAGATCTATGCAGGAGGAGACCCACCTGCCTATCGTCCGCTTGGCTGCAGGTCTGCCAGGTGCGGCTTCAGCGTAGCTGACAAACAGCTGGCAAACCTCTCTCCGAACTTCAGCCATCCGCTCCTTATAATAAGCGAGCGCTCTTCTACGGTCCAAAGTATGGAGCCTATATTCGGCCTCCGAGGTGTGATTGGGGTAGAACACAGGCAGAGTCAACACCTGGTTAAGGTGAAACTCCGACACCACCTTCGGAAGGAATTTAGGGTGGGGGCACAGGACAACCTTGTCCCTGTGGAAGAACAGATAAGGAGACTCGATGGAAAGTGCCTGGAGCTCTCCCATCCTTCTGGCTGACGTGATAGCCACCAAGAAGGCGGTCTTCCGTGAACAGGTAAGAGATGTCACACCTGTGCATCAGTTTGAATGGTTGCCCATGAACTTAGCCAATACCAGCAGTAGATCCCACGGAGGTGAGGTCTCGCACCGGAGGGATATGTGATCAAGACCTTTGAAAAAGCGCATGACCACCTCTCCTGCGCCATCGACTGCTTCCCGGCCCGCTCCCGTAAGCAAAGAAGGCTGCCAGGTGCACCTTAAGGGTCGTCGACCAAAGTCCTTGCTGAGAAAGGGACCACAGGTAGTCCAGAGTGCTTGCCAAGGAACAGGAGGAAGGGTCAAGGCCCTTGCCCTGACACCAAATGGAGACTCTCTTCCATTTGAAGGCATAGCATTTTCTGGTCGACTCCTTATGGGACGCCTCGACGACGTTGAGGACTTCGTCGGAAAGACCCAAGGCCTGGAACTCTAGCCACTCAGGAACCAGGCTGTCAGATGCAGAGATTGAAGGTCCAGATGGAATATCTTCCCCTGATTGACTGAGATCAGGTCCGGGCGGGCTGGAAGCCGCCTCGGGAGCCTGGAGCTGAGACTGAGGAGATCTGGATAACAGAACTGGCGGGGCCAGTCTGGGGCTACCAGAATCACCTGCGCCTTGTCCCTCCTCGCCTTGTGAAGCACCTTCTGGATCAAGGGAAATGGGGAAAGGCGTAGAAGAGGCCCAGGGCCCATGGCTCGAGAAGGCATCCCCCTGCAGTGAGCCCTGCTGAGGGGGGCAGGCATGAAACAGTTTCAGCTTCACATTCTCCCTGGAGACAAACAGGTCCACCTGAGACATGCCCCAGTGGGAGAACAGATCTTGTACTACCTCCAGCAGGAGAGACCACTCGTGGGACGCAGCCCCTTTCCGGCATAGGGCATCGGCAAGGGTGTTGGGAGGCTCCTGCCACATGAATGGCAAGGAGATCCACCTCCAGACTGTGCACAAGTGACCAAATTCGGAGAGCTTCCCTGCACAGAGGCATGGAGCGCGTCCCGCCCAGGCGGTTTAGGTAGTACATGGTAGTGGTATTGTCCATCTGGACCTGAACCACTTGACTCTGTAGAAACAGAGTGAAGGTGGTGAGGGCTAGATGAACCACTCGAAGCTCCAGCAGGTTGATATGGCATCAGGACTCCCGAGGGGACCAGAAGCCGTGCGCTCTGTGCTCCCCAGATGGGCACCCCAACCCATCAGAAAGGCATCGGTCCACTACTGGAGAGCATTCCACATCCCCTGGGTCACTGTCACTAGCGGGTCCAGAGGATCAAAGTGCTGTGACCATTGGCTGGCCAATCCCCATTGAAGGGGACGAATGTCCCAGCGGGCCCAGTGGACCACGCTGGTGCAGACCACCATGAGGCCCAGGAGGCGCAGGAAGTCCCCGGCAGGGCGTGATTGCCCAACCTGAAATGACTGGGCAAAGGAGGAAAGAACCTCGGCCCTGACCGCCACGAGCCGTGTTCTGGCTCATAGACAGTCGAACTCTGAATTGGATCACCTGCTTTGGCACAAGTTCCGACTTGGCCTCATTGATGAGGAGGCCAACCTGACAGCAAACCTGGAGAGCCAGATCTCTGGACTGCTCCACCTCCACTCTGGAGGGGGCTGCAATCAGCCAATTGTCCAGGTAGGGGTACACCCAGACCCTTCGGCACCGCAGAAATGCTCTCACCATTGCCATGCATTTGGTGAAGACCCTGGGAGCTAGGGAAAGGCCGAAGGGCATGGCCCGGAACTCATAGAGGGATCCCTCTGCCCTGAAGTGGAGGAATCTCTGGTGGGACGGACAGATTGGGACGTGAAAGAACACATCCTGAAGGTCCAGAGAACAGAACCACATGCCTCATTCCAAGGATGGGATTATCTGAGCCAGAGTGACCATCCTGAAAGTCCGAGACCTTAGGAACCTGTTCAGGTCGTGCACGTCGGGAATGGGGCGCCAGCCCCCTGTCTGTTTTGGGACCAGGAAGTACCTGGACACAAACCCCGGGTTTGGAGGAGGATCCGCCACCTTCCTGATCACCTCTTTTTCGAGGAGCAGGGCAATATCAACTCAGTGAGCCGACAAAGAGGCTGTGGACCCCGTAGCCCCCTGAGGGGCGACGGATCGGAAGGGCAGGGACTGCTCGAACTCCAGGGGCAGGCCCTTTCCTACCACCTCCAACACCCAACGGTCCGTGGTGATAACGGACCAAGCGGAAAGGAAGTGGCGGAGCCGTCCCCCCACGGGAGTAACCCAGGGGGGAGTGACGAGGCTGGGGGTGACACCCCTCAACCCGTCACTGGGCAGACTTAGAGGAGGGACCGGCCAAGGGACCTACTGGGCCCTTACTGCCCTGCTTCCTATTGGAGGAAGCTGTGGGCTTGGGTTTGGGATGCCAAGCGCGAGCCTGCTGGCCCTGGTGCTGGTGGGCCGGACGTGCCACAGGTGCAGAAGGACAAAAGGGCTTGTGCTGCTGCTGTCGGAGGCCTTTATCCTTCTGGGCAGAGGTGACAGAGTTCAGAGTGGCACTGGACTTTTCGATCTGCTGGAGGTGACCTTCCACTCCAGGGCTGAAGAGGTCGGTCCCCAGGAAGGGAACATCTGCCAGTTTGTGCTGGGTATCTGCCGTGAAGGAGGATATCCTCAGCCATGATCTGCGGCGAATGGCCACCGTAGCCACAACCGATCTGGCACAGGAGTCTCCAATGTCCAGAGCCATTTGGAGCTGCTGTTTAGCCACCACCCTACCCTGGTCCCATACTTGCTGGACTGTGGTCTGAAGGTCAGCCGGGAGAGGAGGGATCACCTCATCCAGGGAGCCCATGAGGGCGTGGGAGAAGTGTGCCATGAGCACGGCCGAGCTGGCCTGGCGGAGGCCAAGGGAGGATGCAGCATACACCTTGTGCCCAGCATATTCCAGCTTTTTGGACTCCTTGTCAGGGGGCTTGTCTACATCCCTAGCGTTCCAGAATGCCGGAAAACACTGTCAGTGACCAACCCCTCGGCGGAGGGGTGTTCTGAAAAACCGGGCAAAGAGCCGGTAGGGACCGCATACTTCCTGGCCATCCTGGCCGAAGGCGCAGGACAAGAAGCAAGCTGCTGCTAAAGCTCCAAGGCTGGGCCAACAATGGCTTCAGCCACCAGAAAGGCCTCTGTGGGCGAATCCCCTCGGTCCAGTATCTCCGCCAGGGGATACTTGGCCCATTTGGATACGGGCTTGAGCTGCATCCCGGTGGACTCTGAGATGAGCCAAAGCAAACCCATGAAGGACGATGGGCTTTCGTCCATTGACTGTCCCCCGGAGGACTCCAGGTCAGTGGGCCTGGAGAACAGGGAGGAGTCGTCATTGGACTCTGAGGAGTCCGCGAAGAGCTGCCTGGGGCCTGAGCCACCTCCACCTGCCGAGGATGGTTGGGAGTGAGGGTGACCGACAACCAGTGGGGCAGGCTCAGACCCGACCAAGAGTCCTTGGTCGGCGTCCCCGATTTCGGTTGTGGAGGCGGAGGTTCCACCACAAATCGGTGGGGCAGCTGGTTTCGGGCGAACAACCGGCCCAGGCTTGGGCACCTCGGCTACAACGAGGGGTTGTTTCAGTCACTCGGATGACAGCCACTTGATGGCCGGGGAAGGCGACGGCGTTGGCGTGTTCCCGGACAGAAGTAACTGCTGCCACATCAGGTCCTCGCAGCATCAACACAAATTTGCACCGAAGCCTCTCCTCTTCCGAGGAGGAAGACGAGGACGAGTGGCGGCGCCACTTACCTCGGTGCCGAGACTGAGACCACTGATGTTGGTGGGATCGGCTGGACCAAGACGATGGGTCTGGGAAGGGGTTGGGGACACCCGCTCTTCCCTCGGCTCGGAAGCCTTAACCGGGGACTGCGGCACCAGAGATGCAGGCAAGTCCTCAGTCTCCACCGGGGGAACCGGTGAAGAAGGATTGTCGGCTTCACCAGTCGACAGCCCGTCAGACGGGTCGAGAAAAATCTCGACCATGTCGACGAGTGACTCGGATGGCTGGCCTGACGGGGACGCCGTGAAGCCAGCGGCCTTAGCCGCAACCTCGACTGAAGTCGAGTGTCGACTGTCCGGGGAAGGGGACCTTTCCCGCTCCCACGAACACAGACGATGGGACTTACCCTTTAAGTCCTTCTTTCTGGAGGAATGTCCCGATGGCCCCTCTCCCTTCATGGAAAGGGACTGGCAAAGCTCATTGAAAGAAGCTGAATACGAGGTACCCAGTGAGAGCGGGATAAATGCCATGACAGAGGAAGCGGATGATGTAGCCTGTGACGCCTCCTCCTCGAAGGCGATCATCTGCTTGAGTTGCTCAGCCGAGCCAGCCACCATGGTAACCGCCCAACGGGCCTCCTTTGACTTAACCGGTGGGTAGCGCTTCACGGGGCGCCCAAGCTGTAACCGGACAGCACGATCTTCCAGGACGTTGGCCGAAAATAAACGGCATGACTCGCAGGCCTGCGGGTCATGTTCTAGGCCGAGCCAGTAGACGCATGATGAGTGCGGGTCCGTCCTGGACATCTTCTGCCCATGAGGGCACCGCCGAAATCCGGGAGTCGATTTGTCCATCACAGCCACAAGGGAGAAACTTGACTGTGGTCTTGAAAATTTTAAAATAAGTTTCGGGCCAACCAAAAGATTAGGATCCAGTCTACATGCAGAGCATTAAGGAGGGAACCTGAGCTTCCAAGTGGTAAGGAAGATCTGGCGTCATGGGGGCGGAGCCGAGAGTTTTACCACCCAGGTGGGTGGGAGGAGCCAGCTTGAAGACCTTCCAGCAAGATTTAAAGCGGCAAGGAACCTGCCAGACAGTGTGGATGAACAACATATCCATGTCCCTAGAATATGAGATTGACTTTACATGGTGTTTCAGGAAAAAACAAATGAGCCACTAGTGGAGAAAACCAGTGTATATGGCAAACTGTTGGACTGTATAACAGAAAGCGCATGTTATTGTAATCAACCATACCTGAAATAAAATGGAGACTTGGTAATAATACAGTGGAAACACTGACGTCGAGTGGTGCTTCCTGGCACAGATCTTGCTATCAGAACACAGTTCATGCTGGAATGTGCAAACAAGCTAAGTAGAGTTATGAAGTTGTTTAGTCCTCCTTCCCAGTCAACAAAAACTAACTAAATAAAAATAGCTTGCTGATAAAGCTTCTCACAAGAAAAGTATTTTTTATAGCCTTCTGTGTTCATGTGCCCCCTCACAATTTACATGCGCCCAATCACAGCCACATGACAAAAACTTATACTTGTTCTGTGATAAAGGATTAGGTAAGACCATACCTTTACACAGAGTTTCTTCAGGTTGGGCTGGGAGTGAACTTCGATATGCAGTGGAACGCAGTGGAAATGACACATTTACTGTAACACTCAGTGCTGCCATTAGCCCTACAGATGCTCATGCTATTTGAAGTCCACCACAATTTGTGTTGCTGGGCCACTCTTGTTACTCATGTTCTCCATAGACCAAAAGCTGATGACACAGAAGTAGTGAAAATATAGCAAATGTAGTTGCAGCATATATTTAAGCAATAATGCACAACAGGGTGTGTATCGTGCTGGGATAACCTCACACCTTGGGAGGCTGAAGTACGAGACCACCGGCTGATTCCATTCAACACTTGAGAAGTGATGTTATCCCAGCATGACACACACCCTGGAGTACATTATTACTATTATACAATGGATACAATGGGTGGCTGTAGTAAAAAAATACACAAAAGATTGAAAAAAGAAAATGTAAGGCACTTTTACTGCATTTTTGAACTGTGGAAGTATATTTGTTAAAAAATAGTCCCTTTTCCCACTAGGTGGTGCTGTTTTGTAGCAGTAGGTTCCCTATAAGCCTATCTACAGTATATATTGTGATTGGCTGACCATCCATGGCACTCCAGACATTACCTCATGGGTTTTAGCCCACCTGATAGGCTAGGTGATGCACATGACTCTAGGATCAAATTTCTTGTATATCCAGGTCCCAGAAACTCCTGCTCTCCAGTTCAAATCATGCATCTGATTTGGCTACAAGCACACCAGGATCCCTGCTGTCCTATTTTACAAAGGTAGGCCTCTTTATAATTAGCTGATTTGCTCAACTTCATTCAAAGAGATGCACACCTAGACGTAGGGTTCACCCTATCCATATACACATCTAGAACTCTACTCCTACACAAGACTGAGAGATTGTTCATTGTCACAAGAGGACAAAGACAAGGCAAGGCAGCCTCCAAGACTACCACTGCTGGCTGGCTCAAGAGAACCATTCAGGAGGCTTACAAAACAAAACAGATGACACCTCCCGAAGGTATCAAGGCCCATTCCACCAAGGCAGTAGCTACTTCTTGGGCAGAAAAGGCCAACGTGTCGGCAGAAGACATCTGCAAGGTGGCAACTTCGTCTTTCAATCATACATTTGCCAGGCATTATAGACTAGAGCACCTGTACAGGTTACAGCCAACCTTTGCAACACAGGTCCTCTCAGCCGCCAGCTCTCTCTCACTCCTAGACCTCCTAGACTGCTTCTTATCTACCCATGAGGTAATGTCTGGAGTGCCATGGATGGTCAATCAATCACAATGGGTGTTTACTCACCTGGTAAAGATGACTGTGTTGGTTGACATCCATGGCACTCCACGACCCTCCCGACACAGTGCTCAAAAGTGATCAGGTTTAGAGAATAGAAATTATCTGGAAATAACTGATTCTGCATTTCTAAGGCACATCCAGGATGTCGACTGTCGACCCCTCATGGGTCGAGTTAGATTGTACTAATAGGAAAATAAAATAAGGGCCAACGGCCCACTTGTACGTCGCCTCTCTCTGCATTATTTATACAGGAAGGTTACTGTTTTTTTTGCTAGTAGTGGCTGTGTTACTAACCTTACTTTCAGCTTTGGAAGATTTGAACTGGAGAGCAGGGGTTTCTGGGACCTGGATATACAAGAAATTTGATCCTAGAGTCATGTGCATCACCTAGCCTATCAGGTGGGCTAAAACCCATGAGGTAATGTCTGGAGTGCCATGGATGTCAACCAAAACAATCACCTTTACCAAGTGAGTAAACACCCATTACTGTCTCTCTCCCCACCATCTGTGTTTTCTATCTTCTTCTCTCTCTCTCTCTCTGGCTTTATTTTCTCCCATGTACTTTTGTTTTTTTAGCTTAATTAGGCGCGAATGGAACTGCTTGGTGAGTGACTTGCAGAGTGAGAGACTTATGGGTAAAGTAACTCGGCCCCATTAATTTTTTTTCTTTTTTAACAAAGTTAGTTTAGTTTAAAAGCGGTGTGGGAATTCACCATTGTGTATGGCTTTTGAAACAAATGGATAACGGAGCAGGTCCCTGGCAAGGCAGGAGCTGATCAGAGAGTAACTTGCATGGACCAATAGACTTCTTCAGATGTGACTGGTAAAGTCATTCAGTCCTGCTGTTCATTTTTTTGTAGACAATTACTTTTGTTTAAAAAAAACTGTAAGAAACCACTGTTGCTTTCAGATTTTGAAACAAACCAACGACAAAGCGTGCCTGAGAATGGTAGCAAGAGATACAGCCATACAGAACACCAGCTTTCTTGTTGTGTATGTGGACCGGGTACAAATTATGCCTAGGAATTTATGACAAAAATAAATGTTCCCGGTTCAGTACTGCCTCTACTTTTCTGGCAGTTTTGAGGTTCTGGGGACAGAGAAGTTGGCTTGAGAGCGGGATGCAGAGCGGGGTATCACTGAAGCCGGGTAGGACAAGGAGCGGGGGATAGCATGTAGTGATTTTTTAATGTTACTGCAGTCAGGTGTTTCTGACCTTGATACAGTGACGTTGTACTGGGATAACATCACTGTTCAAGGTGGCTACTGACCAATCTGAACTAAGCATTTTTTCTTGCCATTATATAATTAGCAATAATGCACGACAGGGTGTGGCATATCATGGCATATTGTCACGCCTCGGGTGGTTGGGCACAAGGCCACAGGCCGAGTGCATCCAACGACCCGAGAAGTGACGATATTCCATGATATACCACACCCTGGAGTACATTATTGCTATTATGAACAGGATTACAAAATTGGTGTAAATAAATAAAAATCTAATATTTTAAAAATGATTTGTAAGTGGATAGTGTAGAGCACTTGTCAGAAAATAGTTCTAATTGGTTGTGGTCAACAGGTGGCACTGTGTAGGTAGTATAGGACCTCTTCTTATGTGTTCGCTTCCGCTTGAAAACAAAGTTTGTTGCTGTGTAGTATGTGCGCTTTTTTTTTCACCTTTTGTTGTTTTACTTAGAAACTGTCTAGCACCATGTACCTGAATTGTTTTACTCAGAAACTGCATATCTACGTGCACCGTGGCTCCTCAAGTTTTTATTTCCGTTATGATGAGATTTCATCGCAGGTTTAATTTTCCCGCAGTGCTACAGCTGTATTTGTGAGGGAAGACAGACAGCTGTTGAGGTGAGGCATCGTGGCTTATGTTTAGAGTACTGCCGGTCTGTAGCATGGGAAATATGCTGGCCATTGGAGCTGGAGCCGAAATGTTGAACCGCTCAGCTTGAGCTGTCACTTGCTCCATACTGAATATGGTTATGGTGCAACCTGCTCAGTAGAGTCAGCACGTTTTTTTTTGGGGGGGGAGGGCTGTGTAACGCAGCTATTGTTAAACAGGCCTTTCTTCAGAATGCAGCTATTGGGAGTGTGGATCGGCGTGGCGGTTTTGTGGGGAGCATAGTGATTTGGTGTGTGTAGCGGCAGTTTCGTTTTTCTGAAAAGAGGAGTGGTGTTCTGTGTGCCACACTTGGAGGCAGTTTGCAGATTGTAAGTGAGGGGGTTGCTTTGTTTTTCTACCGCTCATATTCAGGTCTGATGGCTCCTCCCTGTAGGTAGGTGTTCTGATGAAGTAAGGGATATGGGGAGCATAGCAGTCGAAGGAGTTCATTTCCCGGAAGGAGGCTGGTGGACGGAGGTTTTCTGAAGCCGTGATGATATAGCTCGATATCACCATGGCTTCAAAAACGTCTCGGCCAATCAGTGACGTCCACTTACGATCCCCAGTTCATAATAAATGTTAAGAGTTTGCTGGAAGGAGAACTCAAAGGTGGAAATGTACTTAGCATGACAGCATTACATAATGCCTACATGGATATGTGGTCTGCAAATAATGCCAAAAGAACACATATAATTCATCAGAAAGTGAAGGAGCTTATCAAGAATAACATTCCTGAAGCTGAATTACCCAAACCAAAGCATGTGAATGAGTTCCAGCATGTTATAGTTAAGCAAGCACGTGATTTGACCATTTAACTTGTGGAGGACACTTAAAAAGCAACAATGATGCTGACATGAAATGTATCTATGATGCTACCCCTTAGCTCAGAAAAGCCATAGCGAAAACCAAAAGGTGGAAATTCAGTAGTACTGTGGAAGTGTGGGTTAAGTGACAACACGAGACACTTCTGAGTTGTAGAAAACACTGGCTTAGTGTGTTAAAAGGATTTATTTCTGTTACAAATCAAATCAAACTCATCCACTGAAGCAACAAATGGAAAATAACTTTCATAGTTTAAAACAAACAAAATTCACACAGGGTGATCCCATCAGACTAACAGGACCACCATCCTCTGTGTCCAACATCCTCTCAATCAGGCTTCCGTTGAAGTCTTTATATAGTCTTTACTTGATGACATCATGTTACACTAACTCCGCCCCTAATACTAATACAAGGAATTAATCTACACTAATACATGCATTTGGGTGGTAACTGAGGTCATTAGTTGCATTATATCATATTTATAAGCCCATTAGATTGGCTGAATCAAATAAAGTTTTATAAATTTTGAATAAATCATAATCATTTTAACTGCATACTAATAGGACACCTTAACACCCTGACTCCTTCCTCTGATGTAATACCTCCTTCTGAATGTTGTTATAAAAGCAGGACAGAGAGGAGCATTCAGTCCTATGAGTGCCTTCCTACAGGCAGGAACTATGTGTGGAGTGTTAGGCAGGAAAGGTTTCGCCTTTAACCCAAAAAGAAAATGATATGTCTCCATTATAAAATAAAACTCCTTCACTAACAGTGATTATGATTACTAGACCTAAATTGCTACTGTCACTTTAAATATTAGCTTTGTTTGGGCTGCTCTGAAGTCTAGCTGAAGGAGTTCCTTCCTAAGCACCTCTGTCAGGTAGCTTATAAACTTAACTATTTTCTTGTTCCCTTTCTGACATGCTCTATTTTATCTGGACTGGGTCATTGAAAGACCAGGCAGGCACAGTCCTTGTGTGCAGGTTGGAACAAGAAAAGGGGAAAAATAACTGTAGAAAGAGCTTGCTATGAGTCTTGTCTTGTTTTGTTTTTATTCACTTCCTGCTTGTACCTTGTCTCTTTAAGACGCTCACAGCCCAATGACATTGAGGCAGCAGGGAAACGGGGCATGTCAGGCAACACTCTCCTTGCTCTAATGAGCAAGGATTCCAACACAGCTAAAACCTCTACAAACTGAGTTCAACAAGGGGGTATTCACATCGAGTGTCTATCTTTTACAGTCTGACATTCATTTGGTGATATGTGGGAACTTTCCACCTCCTGAACAAATCCTAAAGAGAAAACAGGCAGGAATGTACTATAATAGGAGGTCAACCCTATTACAGTAGAAAATAAAGGATAGAGAAAGGAAAAAAAATAAATATAGAAATAAACTAGTACTACTGCAGTAGGTTTAAAAGAAAAATAACAGAATAGAGAACAGCAGAGGTTTGTCCGGGGGGAAGGGGTTCCCACTCTACCACAAGTACCCTCACAGATGTTACTGAGGAGCATGTACCAAAATAGCTATACAGCTTCTTTTGGTGGTGGTTGCACGGTCCAACAAAAATGTTTTTTACAGACAAGAAGACTGCAGAAATAAACAAACATGCTATGAACTTAGCCCAGAGCACAGTGGTTATGAACCTGCCCGACCATCAAGTACAAACAGTCCCATACACTGACATATAACCGTGAAATGTCACAGCAGTAGGCTGCTGGTCTAGCTACATGACAAGCATATCGTAGCAAGAAAGTAGTAAACATTCTTCATACGTTTCGCAAGGCAAGGCAAATTTTATTTAAGAGACGCCCATCCCGGAGGCTGTGGGTGCCAAACATTTAAAAGAAAATAAATACTATACATTCTAAATAAAAACATAACACTATCTCAGATATAACATATTAGGTGTGTGTGTGTATATATATATATATATATATATATATATATATATATATATATATATATAACACACACACACACACACACACACACACACACATACATATACACACACACACACACACACACACACACGCACGCACGCACACACACAATAGCTTAGGTAAAGAAACCAAAGCCTGAAAAGCAAGTACTTGCCTGACATCGTTTCTGAAACAGCAAGGACTATAATGCGCAATCCGGGAAGACTTGATTATATAAGAAGGCCTTGAGGCGGGCCTTAAAAACCTCCACAGAAGGGGCCTCCCTAACAGCTGGAGTAAGCGAGTTCCACAGGATGGGAGCAGTGACACTAAATGCTTTGTCACCAGTTGTTTTTAACTTCATCCTGGGAATCGCGAGGAGGCCCCTAAAGGAGGAACGGAAGGGGCGGGTAGAGACAGCAGGAATGAGAGGGTCCTTCACATAACCAGGGCCCAGACCATGTAGGGCCTTAAAGACGAGTAAACCCACTTTAAAGAGGACCCTCCACCTAACTGGAAGCTAGTGCAGTTGACGCAGGACCGGAGTGATATGACAGTACTTAGACTGTTCAGTCAACAACCTTGCCGCCGCGTTCTGCACCAGCTGCAGTCGGCACAGGGTACCCCCAGAGACCCCGAAATAGAGCGCATTACAGTAGTCCAGCCTGGATGTCATGAAGGCATGTACCAAGGTGGGGAGGTCCTCCGGTGGAACTAGGGGCTTTATCCCAGCAATATGCCTCAGATGATAAAAGCGGGCACGGACAGTGGAAGACACCTGAAACTCAAGTGTCAATCCACTGTCCAGAATAACATTGAGATCCCGCACCCTAGAGAAGGCCTTCAATGGTACAAAGCCAAGAAAAAGCCCAGTCTCCACACCAGAGGCCAACCTATCACGCCCTCTGTTCGACTCCACCACCAGTACCTCCGTCTTATTGGGGTTCAGTGACAACCAGCTGGAGGCCATCCAGTCATTGATTTCAGCGAGGCAGCTATTAAAACACTTCCACTGCATGAGATATTCCAGGGGCAAAGGAAAAACACAGCTGGGTGTC
The DNA here is from genome assembly GCA_016271365.2 of Neoceratodus forsteri. Taxonomy (NCBI): domain Eukaryota; kingdom Metazoa; phylum Chordata; order Ceratodontiformes; family Ceratodontidae; genus Neoceratodus; species Neoceratodus forsteri. Next base: position 386,011,947 of record CM057457.1, on the reverse strand, counting down.
ATCGGCATAGCAATGAAAATCCAAACTGTACTTCCCAATGAGCTCTCCCAGGGGCAGCATATACACGGCAAACGTCATCGACAAGACCGAACCCTGGGGAAACCCGCATAACAGGTGGCATGGGGAGAAGGAGAAATTCCCCATCACCACCCTCTGCTTCCTGTTAGATAGAAAGGACTCAAACCAGCAGATGACCGTGCCGGCAAGTCCACAGAATTCCCTTAGGAGGCCAAGTAACACCCGATTGTCAACCATGTCAAATGCTGAAGAGAGATCGAGGAGAACAAGAATTGTCCCCTCTCCTCGATCTCTAGCCCTAGGGAGGTCATTATGCACCTGAACCAGTGCAGTTTCTGTGCTATGCCTCGCACGAAACACAGACTGGAGCGACTCGTATAAATCACAGGCCACGAGATGCTCCTCAAGCTGAAGTGCCACCACTTTTTCCATAATCTTACCCAAAAATGGAAGATTGGAGATAGGATGATAATTTGCCTTGATCTCAGGGTCCAAAGATGTTTTTTTCAGAAGGGGTCTCACCAATGCCTCCTTCAAGACATCAGGAAAGACCTCCTCCGACAAGGAACACCAGAAGATCAAGACAAATACTGGTCCAACGGAGTCAATACATCTCATTAAGAAACGAGTTGGCACCGGGTCCAGTTCACAAAAGGTGTGCCGAAGTTTAGAAGCAATCTCAATAACCTCAGCCACCTCCACTGGTCTAAACTTGCCCCAACCAGGTGGAGAGCTCTCTGGGCGCCCATAGTGACCACTGTCGGCCAAACTTTGACCCACTGGCAGAACCCCCTGCCTGATGGCAGACACCCTGTCTGAGAAGAACCGAACAAACTCTTCACATAATGCATTAGAAAAGGCTACCTTCGGATGTAGACAGGAAGGATGGAGAAGCCTGTCCACAGTCTGAAAGAGCATAGCTGGTTGGTTCCTCCTGGGCAGCAATGTCCCTGGACAGGAATTCTGCCTTCTTATGGTTGCTTGCTCCCTGGTATGCACTATAGTGCATACGCAAGGCCAGTTTGTCCACCTCCAGGCCAGACTTCTGCCAGCAGCGTTCTAATCTCCAACCCAAAGTCTTCAACCCCTTGAGCTCACCATCATACCAAGGGGACCTCAGGTGAGAAGGCCTGGGTCGTACATGGATTGGTGCGAGGAAGTCGAGTGCACCAGCAAGCGCCTTATTATAGGCATCCACTGCCACGCACACACACCCCCAATCGCATGCACTATCCACACTAGATAGGTAAGATACTGCCAGAAAACCCTCAGCGGTCAACCCCCGCAAAGGGCGATAGCTGACCATCTCGGCAGGGGGAGGGCTACGGGGGGGCGGCCCCCCCAAACGAGAACGTCACCGTATAATGATCGGACCAAACCCGATCAGTCCTGAGACAGTTAATCTCAAGCCCCAGTGTGAACACCAGATCCAACATGTGGCCACCCAGATGAGTTACGGAGGAAACACCCTGCGCAAAACCCAAGGAAGACATAATCCGGAGGAAGTTGGAACCTAGCCAAGACGACTCGTTGTCACCCCAGATGTTGAAGTCCCCCAGCACTAAACATCTGAGGTCCTCCAACGTCTCACCAACCACGAAATCAGCCACCTCCTGAAGAAAGTCTCCCGCCATCCCAGAGGGGGCGATAAATCAAAAGAATCAGGCAACCTGCACCCGGACCCTCATGGATGGCCACACATTCAAATGAATGTGGTGTTCTCACTGGGTGTAGGGTGAAGCCTAGTTTAGATTTAAAATAAATGGCTACCCCCCTTCCCTGCATTCCACTCTGGGGCAGTGCACCACAGTATATCCGGACGGGACGGCGGCCTCTAAAACCGGACCAGTATCATCACCAATCCAGGTCTCCGTAATGCAAGCCAGATCGCCTGAAGAAACCAAGTCTGCTATAACTGCAGTCTTGTTTCTGACCGATTTGGCATTGCAAAGCACCGCCCTCAGGGGATTGGTGGATAGTGCAGCCCCTCTGGCTACCTGCCCACTCGGTCTGGTTAGAACCCTAGTGACAGGAACTAAACACGTCTGGCCTCTCTCCAGAACCCGTCTAACTCCAGAGCGCCTTCTACATCCCACTACCTCGATCCTACCACCAACCGCAGTGCATGGGGCACTCCCACCTGGACGAGTCAAACAGTTCCTCTTTATTCCAACCTCCTTACAGGGCCTAGTCGTAACAGCAGGCACTGGGAAGTGGACAAAAGGCCATAGATCGTATAGCTGGGGGGCTCCATACACAATCCTAGCCCGCCCCAGGTCCTCATACCTTCCCAGACACATCCCTGCCAATTACTTAAGCCTTAGCCCAAAACACAACCCACAAACACACTCTACACCACTCACTCCTCTCATACACCCACACATAAACTAATAACTTTAAAACCCACCCTACCCCACTCCAAAACTCCCACCCAACAACTATAGTTTAAGATACCTCAGTACTATCAACCCTCCCTTGAAGAAAAAGAAATCTCAACACAATACAAATACACTAAAAACAAAACAAAAACTCTTTTAAAAGGAAAGAAACTGCGTAGCTAAATTCACAAACAAATAGTCCAAGTCCAGGTCTGACTAGATGAGCCCTAATCTCAAAAATGAGAAAAAGAAAGAGCCCAAAAGCTGCCTGTTCCCAATGAGGAATGAGGAATAGAGAGCAAAAAACAAAGTCACAGGTTGATCGGAGCTCAGGGTTGACCAAAGGGTAATTCACCCCCTCACGGGTGAAAGCCAAATCGACAAACAGTAAATGGCAGACCCTTTACTAGTCATGGACTGTACCCAGAAGCTCGCACCTCCAGGGAAAGGTAGCACTGTTCAGTCTCTCTTGTGGGCTCTCACTTCCACTTGAAAGTCAACCGAGCCCCAAACAGTAATCTTCAATCCCGGTAAAAGTACAGTCTGCAGCCAAAAACAAAACTCATTGTGAAATCCAGATTGGAGAGCAGGGAAAACCAGCCAGGGCACCCAGGAACCAAAATTCCACTTCACCGGATTCCTCACATCAGCCAATAACAGGGCTGAAACAGTGCTTTAGGTGCAAAAGACGTCTAGAGCCCAGCTGATTCTTCAGATAATCCTGGACCCACCCAGACCCCAAGAAAAAATTACTCACCATAGTAATTTTGTTTTCTCAAAGTGATCACTCATTATGATTAAACTTAATGCAGTCAGCCTCCTGTGTTGAACTGCCTGGAGAAATTGAATTTTATGCAAAATATGGAATTCTCAAGTGGCTCATGCCACTTTCAAACTGCTGCCCTAGCAACTGCTGCACTCCGAGTGCTTCAGATTCTTATGGAGCCTAACTGGGTAAAAGACCCACTAGTTAAAAATGAACAACATTAAAATAATATTTTTGCCCTTTCAGGTCAAAACATCTTTAACCAACAAACCTAAGAAACTTTAAGATCACTTGGACACCAACTGGTTAAACAAAGTGAGTCTCTACCTTAACCAGTATATGAGAAAAGAAAATACCCCAATGCAGAGATGAAGAGCAACTTCTATAGGTTCTAGTATGGGAGGCAGGGAGGGTCTTTAATCATAATGAGTGATCCCTTTGAAGAAACAAGACTACTATGGTGAGTAATTTTTTCTTCTAACCCCAGGAATCACTCATTATGATGAAACTTAATGCAGACTACCAAGCAGTACCTTTGGAGGTTGGGCAGAGAACCGATTTTGGAAACAAGGTCTGCAGTACTGCTGTACCAAACCTAGCATCACCTCTGGATTGCAAGTCCAGGCTGTAATGCTTTGTGAAGGTGTGTACTGTTTTCCATGCAGCTGCTTTACAGATTTCCAGTAGTGTAATTTCTCTTGAAGCTGCCACTAAAGCAGCTGTGCCCCTGGTGGAGTGTGCACTCAGGCCCAGAGGTACCGGTTTACCCACCTTACTATAACAGAACTGTATACGTGCCACTATCCAGAGAGCAATTGTACATTTTGTTGCAGCTCTGCCCTTACCAACTTCACCATATGTGAGAAAGAGCTGTGATTGACTTGTCTTGTAGGACTTGGTTCTGTCAATGTAGTGGCCAAGTGCCCTTTTGACATCAAAGGAATGGAGTCTCCTTTCTGGAAAACTGGAGTTGTCTGTAAAGAAAACAGGTAGGGTGACAGACTGATTCAAGTGAAAAATCAGATACCACTTTGGGAAGGAATTTTCTATTAGTCTGAAGGACCACCCTGTCCCTGTGGAATGAGATGTAGTCCACATCTGTGCACAGGGCTTGTAATTCACTGATCCTTCTGGCTGAAGTAATGGCAGCCAGGAAAACAGTTTTCCAAGTGACATACTTCAAATCTGCGGTTGCCATAGGTTCAAATGGTGCATTCATGAGTTTAGCAATGCAAACATTTAGATTCCAGGCCGGAACCAGTTCCCTAAAGGGAGGTTGTGGAAGATTAAGGCCTTTAAAATATTTTCTAAATACTGGATGAGAGACCACAGACCTCTCCTTACCAACTGACAGGTAAGCAGAGACTGAAGCTAAGTGGACCTTGAGGGTGGAAGGCTTCAGACCTAAGGAATGTAAATGTGTAAGGTAATCAAGAAGAATAGCCAAATCAGCCCTGAAAGGACTCACACCCTTACCTGTACACCATATAGTAAATCTTTTCCACTTAGAGGAATATGTTTTCTTAGTAGAAGGCTTACTGAAACCCCCAAGAACTGTCAGCACCTGCTCTGATAGGTTTAGGTTAGCAAATTCTAAGTCCTCAAGAGCCACGCCTTAAGCCTTGGTAATTTGAGACTGGGGTACAAGATCCTTCCCTGAGAGGAGGTTAAAAGGTTGTGCCTCCTGGGCAGGTGGATTGGGGAATCACTGACAGAGACAGTAGGAGAGAGTACCAGTGCTGTCTCGCCCAATCCGGAGCTACCAGTATCATTTTTGTTGGTTGGGACCTCAAATTCAGTAGGGCCCTTAAGATCAAAGGAAAGGGAAGGAATGTGTACAGGAACTTCTCTGTCCAATCTAGGGCCATGTCGTCCAGGGGAATTGTGCCCCTTAGAGGAGGCCTGCAACAGTACATTGGAAGTTGGTGGTTTTCTACGGAGGCAAAGAGATCCATCTCTGGAATGCCCCTTTTCCTGAAAATTTTACTATGTACCTGGGTATTCAGGCACCACTCATGGTGGTCTACACTTATCCTGCTTAGAGAGTCTGCCAGCACAATGTCTTTCCCTGGAAGGTGTACGGCTGACAGGGATACTCCCATGGAATATAACAAGGACCACAGTCTCATTGCTTCTGTGCACAGCAGATCTGACCTGGTATCTCCTTGCTTGTTGATGTAATACATGGTTGTGGTGTTGTCTGTTCTGACTTTCACCACCTTGTTTTGTAGGTAAGAAGCAAATTTTTTAGAACCAGGTAAACAGCTCTGAGCTCCACGAGATTTATGTGCAACAAAGACTCTTAGGGGAACCATGTGCCACTTGCTGTGTGTTCTAACATGTGTGCCCCCAAACCTAGCAGAGAGGTTATCTGTTGTGAAGATTACTGAGGGTTGTTCCCGTATAAAAGGTACACCCACCCTGAGGTTGTGCTCATCCAGCCACCATTGTAAAGCCTGGACTAAGCTTTTTGTGACTGGAACCAGTCTGGACATAGGATCCGTCCTTTGAGACCAATACTGTCTGAGATGGAACTGAATATCTCTCATTTGAAACCTGGAGCCCATTACCACTGCAGTGGCAGATGCCATGTGGCCAACTAGCCTGAGAAATTCTCTGGCTGATTTGGGTCTCCCGGACACAAAGGATTTTGCAATCTGCAGAATGCTTGCCACCATCTTGTGGCAGGAGGGCTCTGCCCTGTCTGGTGTTTAGTTCTGCTCCAATAAACTCCAGCACCTGAACTGGTACCTGCTGAGATTTCTCTTCGTTTATCAGAAATCCCAGGGACTCGAGTAGATTTTGCTAGTGCCAGTGACTGCACTGCATGCTGCATAGACTGTTCTACTATTACCCAGTCGTCCAGGTAAGGAAAAGACTGTTACACCATGTTTTCTCAGAAACTCTACCACCACTGATAGGCACTTTGTAAAAACCCTTGGTGCTGAAGTTAGTCCAAAAGGGAGAGCTGCAAACTAGTAGTGGCCTGAAGCCAGTCTGAATCTCAAGAATTTTCTGTGAGATGGTCTCATGGGAATGTGAAAATAAGCATCCCTTAGATCTAGGGAAGCTAGCCAGTCTCCTTTTTGCAATGAGGGAATGATTATGTAAGAGTGACCATTTTAACCTTGGTTTCAAGATATCCTTGTTCAGAAGTCTTAGATCCAAAATAGGTCGCCAATCCCAGTTTTTCTTCCTTATGAGGAAGTACCTGGAATAAAAACCCTTTGCCCCTGCTTGTTAGAGGCACTACCTCTACTGCTTTGATTGCTAGCAGATGCTTTACCTCTGCCTGCAGCACAATTCTGTCTGCAGCTGTTGTTGGAGCAAAGGTTCTTGTTCTCAGCTTTGGAAATGATTTGAAACTGAGTGCCAGGCCCTGGCTCACTACCTCCAACACCCACTTGTCTGTGGGATGGAATGCCAAGCGTGAAGGTAATGAGCCAGTCTGCCACCTACTGGTGGTCCTGCAATGGGGGATGCGACCTGCACTAGCCCATCAGGGGTTCTGTGCTGGCTGTGCCTGAACCTGTGGTGCAGGAGCCACTCTTCTCATGGCTCTCCTGCCCCTTTCTCTAAAACCTCTGGCCTGCTGCTGAGGCTGAGAGGCTGAGCATGAAAGAAGGGTTTGGTTTAAAAAACCCTACCTCTACCTCTACCTCCCCTACTCTGGGGTCTATAAGAGGTGGAGGGCCTATCCTTGGAATTGCTCCGATAGGTGGATTTATATTCCTCCACCTTCTTCATGTATGCCTCTGTTTTATCCCCAAACAATGAATTGTTCTCCAGGGGGAAATCCATTGCTTTGGCCTGGGTGTCTAAAGTCAGGTTGGTGACTCTAAGCCATGAAAACCTCCTGAGTGAAACAAAGCCATTAACCTGGATGCAATATCACTGGCATCCTCTGCCATATGAAATTGGTACTTGGTAGCATCAAGTGCAGCCCTTGTAGTATCCTGTAAGTCTATAGCCACTTCACATAGGACCTTATCAGCCAAAGCTAGAACAGTATTCCCTAGAGCTTTTTGGTACTGCACTGAATTTGCCATGTAATTGGCTTGCCTAACTAATAAAGAGGCAGCCATGTACCCTTTCTTTCCCATAGCATCCATTGTTCTTTAATCTTTGTCTGGTAGATGGGTAGCCAAGGGGAGCCTGGCCTTGTCACAGGCAGCAGCTTATACTACTCCATCAGGATCAAAATGAGAAAACAGAAAATCAGCTGTAGTTCTGTCCAGCTGATATTTCTTATCAGCTTTCTTATCCAAACTACGGATACAGGTTGGATTTTTAAAAATCTGCACTGCAGCCTTTTTTAAAGATTTATGCATGGGCAGAAGCAGATGTTTTGTTGGGGTTAACCCCATCATCTCCAGAAAATCTGTTTCCTCCATATTCCCTTCTGTTTCCTGAAGAGGAAGGTTCAGGGTTTCCACCATGCTCTTAACAAAAGCACAGTGGGACGAGTATTCCTCAGGACCCCTAGGAGGGGACCCAAATTCTTGTTCAGGGGAGACTTCTGGATCTATAGGTTCCCCTTGCAAGTCATCCTCCTCCTCCCCAAATACTTGCAGCAGTTCTTGCCATGCTGGGACTATAGGAGGAACCAGTGCAGTTGGTGTAGGAACCAGGATTGCACCCTGTAGGGCTTGTAGCACTTGAAGTGCCTTAGCAATGTCCTTGGCCGAGAGCATAATTTACTCGTCTGCTGGGAGCTCCTTAGCCTTCTCGGATGGAGGCGTAGCAACATGTTCTTCTTTACACTTTCTCTTTAATGGAACAGGTTCAGAGCCTGTTTCCAAAGCTCCTTTTTGTTTTACCTTGTTCAGATTTATCTGAATACTTGTCAGGATCCTTGGCTTTACCTCCATCCTTTTTATGGGAAGAGGAAGAAGCACAATTATCCATACCAGCAGCAGAAGCCATATCTTCTAAAATGTTTGACGTTTTATTTATTGTTTTAGGGCAAAAGGTCTACAAATACCACAATTGACAAATACATGACTTGTACCTAAACAAGAAATACACAGAGAGTGTCTATCTGCTTTTGCTATAAGCTACTCACAAGACCCATAACATTTAAAACCTGTGGGTCCTGTACATTTTTTAGGTTTATCTAAATGGATCTCTGACACTGATAGACAAAAATATTACTTACAATAAACCGTTATTTAAAAGCACCTCGGAACCGGAGGATCTTTAAAATAACAACCGCTAGCGGTTCCTTGAACTGATCGCTATTTGGTTCCTGAATGAAAAGGGAACTGATAAATACAGTAATTTAACAAAAAATAAAGCGGTTCAAGGAACTGATTGCTAACTATATAAAATAAAGAAAACTGAGGTAAAAACCTCCCAAACAGATGCAGAACCCTTGGTTCCAAGGAACCGTGAATAGAGACAAAAAAACTACTATAATAATACTAAACTATACTAAACAATGTTTCTAAGGCAGCAATTTTAAATTTAAATTAAAATGAGTACTTATCCACAGATAAACTTTATTCTGAAGACAGTTCAAGGAGAGCTCTCCGAGATGTCCTTACTAGGCAGGCTGAATAAAGAATCTGAAGCACTCAGAGTGCAGCAGTTTGAAAGTGTCATGAGCTACTTGAGAATTCCATAATTTGCATAAAATTCCATTTCTCCAGTCAATTCAACACAGGAGGCTGACTGCATTAAATTTAATCATGAGTGATTCCTAGGGTTAGAAGAATCTCTCCCTAGACCCACTCCCCGCTATGGCAGCCCTCCAGCTACCGAGTGGCAGAAGTGCCATGGATACGGCAGCCCAATGGCAACAGCACCATAGCACACCACCAGGTCGAGGTCAGGGCTAGGAAGGAATTCCTCTCCGCAGTCCACTGGCATTTGCCTCCAAGTCAAGCGCTGCTTAATCCGAGTCACTGCTCGCTCCACCACCAAGACTCCACACCCTACTCTCCGCACTTCCGCCCTGCTCTTCACACTCCTTTCCACAGCAACATCAGCGGCTCCACAGGTAATGGCTCCTTTCTCATTCCAAATCGTAAACAGATCACAGACAGGGCACAAATAATAGTAGAAACGTCCACTACTCCAGTTTCCCGTTTAAAGAAAAAACGGCACAGTTCACAAATACGAACCGGAGTAGTAAAGGAACAATCAACTAAAAACAAACTGAACTTACGACTAAAACAAAATAAACAAAAATAAACTAAATCAAGAACACAGCTCTAATCCTGCTTCTGATGCCTAGCCCAGCATGGCCGCCATCTTCTTCTGATTGGTATTACCCTTAACCCCAGTACTCACACCAGATTTTTTTGGATAGCACCTTACCTTGCTCAGATTACAGAAGAAGCACAGCAGGTGGCTGGATGGTTCTCAACCAGGCAGACATAGCACCACAAACTTTCATTATCAGCACAAAAGTGACAAGAAAAAAGCATCAAGGCTATTACTGCCACTATCAGAAGCTTTACAAATCCATTCAAAGGACAGTGATAAGTTGTTCAATCTTGCAACAAATGTACTAATGCCAGAAAAGGCAATGCAAGTCTTGTGTAAGCAGGACATTATTGGCAAACAGCTATTTGAAACATTTGTATCCAAACATATTACAACAAGTGAAATGAATTCAGTGTTTTCCCTAGACACATTTGAAAGGATGTTTTTTTTGTAAAAGTCAAAATCTCTAATCAATCTAGGAGGGTTGGGGGCATGCTCCCCTGGAAAAGAAATTAGCAAATATGGCTGAAAATTGTGCATTTTAGGGGGTTTCTAACTGTTTTCTAGCGTTATGTCTACTGCTAAAAACTGAGATTTTATTCTGGAAAACTACTTGTCACTGACCCCATTTATATGATATGTTTTCATATTCACTTCTCTTGAGCGTAGATGTTTTATTATCAAAATTTGAATATGGAAACGTACAACATTGGTTATTAGTACAGATATATTTGTATTAATAACTGTGTGTAAAATTTCCAGAGTTCAAAGGGCTTCTTGGTGGGATGATTCAAGAAGTGTACAGTGATATGTGTGTGTGTGTTGGGGGGGACGGTTGCATGCAACATGTAAAATAAGTTGCTGGAAAAAGAGAGAGAGAGATTAAATCTGAGTTGCAAAGCAAGTGCATGTGAGGAGAGGGAGCGAGAGAGAGAGAGGTTCATCGGACTTTATAAAATGGGTAGGCTAAACCATCCAATCAGAGACCTAGCTCACCATGCATGAAATATGTTCCATACATGGGTAAAAAAAAAAAAAAGGACAAGAAAAATGGCAAATATTATTAAGCGATAGAACGTTGGCATTTAAAAATTCCGCCATTATTCCTTCCTCGCTAACATCGATTCACCCTGCTGTTACCAACAACAATGCTGAGGTGAGCCCTGCTCCAGACACCCCCGTAATGAATTACTGCAGCCTCCATTCAGTAGCGCTCCCTAACTTCATGTTTTTGAAACACTAGCCCTACACCTGAAACTGTTAAATAAAAAAGCAGTATACAGTACTGATAAGTCCTGATGTAACTGTTGAGATGCTGCTTCCACAACATGCTAGCTCCCGTTCTGAGCTACCAATCGCTCTCCCGACCCAACGTAGTTTGCAGTATAAAATACAGTTTCCCTGCTCTTATGCTGACAGATGCCTGTTCATCCGCAAGTCGAGGTGTGTGGTAATGAAGTACTTCCTATAGGTCATCGCCTGGTTTGCTCCTAGCAGTAGCCGTAAATTCAACGAGGGGTGAAAAATTATGCTCCAAAAACTATTTTTACAAGTACCCACTGCTCCTGTTGCACTTCCTGACCACTCCTATTCAATGAGGGGTGAAAAAGCATGTTCCAAAAACTATTTCATTTCACCGCTATTTTTTACGAGTTCCCACAGCTCCTGCAACACTTCCTGACTGACATCATTAAGTAATATGCGGAGCTCCTGCTGCATTTCCTGACCAACGTCATTAAGTAATATGCAGAAGGACTATTTTATGATAAATACCCATGAAAAAAAACTGTCAATTGTTAATAAAAACACAATTTTTTAACTGTACAAACAAATATAAGAGCCCATGTTATAAGTGCAATAAGGCACTCCAGGGTGTGCATGTAACATATTTTACCGCACACCAGTGGCTAAAGGCACTCAGCCAAGGCCTCGTGCCTTATTACACCCCTGGCCGTGCAGTAAAATATGTTCCATGCACACCCTGTTGTGTCTTATTGCTTACATGTAAACAAGCAGGGGGATGTAAACAATGACAAGCAATTTGTGAATGATGCTATTAAAGGAGAAAGGTTGAAGTATGAGCAGGCTGAGTCAGGCAGCAAAGGAAAGGAAGGGGTAGGGGGCTAGCTCTGGGGTCACTGATGGAGCAGTACAAAATGTCAGCCTCTTATGACATTGTTGCAGTTTCACCTTGGAACTGGTGCAGAACCTGCATGCTTTCTGTAAAGGAAGGGGGAGGGAGCTAGCCCTGGGGTCACTGACGGAGCTGTACAGCATGTTAACCTCTTATGATATTGTTGCAGTTTCACCTTTGCTGGAACTGGTGCAGAGCCTGCATACTTTCTGTAAAGGAAGGGGGAAGGAGCTAGTTCTGGAGTCACTGATGGAGCTGTACAGCATGTTAGCCTCTTATAATATTGTTGCAGTTTCACCTTTGCTGGAACTGGTGCAGAACCTGCATGCTTTCTTTAAAGGAAAGGGAAGGGAGTTAGCTCTGGGGTCACTGGTGGAGCTGTACAGCATGTTAGCCTCTTATGACACTGTTGCAGTTTCACCTTTGCTGGAACTGGTGCAGAACCTGCATGCTTTCTTTAAAGGAAGGGGGAGGGAGCTAGCTCTGGGGTCACTGATGGAGCTGTACAGCATGTTAGCCTCTTATGACACTGTTGCAGTTTCACCTTGGAACTGGTGCAGAACCTGCATGCTTTCTGTAAAGGAAGGGGGAGGGAGCTAGCTCTGAGGTCACAGATGGAGCTTTACATCGTGTTAGCCTCTTATGTCATTGTTGCAGTTTCACCTTGGAACTGGTGCAGAACCTGCATGCTTTCTGTAATGACACAGAAAAACCACCCCAACAGCTATGGATTTGCTGAGAACAGAAAAACTGAGACACAACAAAAAGGTTCTAACACTATCCTCTCACTCCCAAAATAAAGCAAAGCACCAGTACAATTTTAAAGTGCAAACAGCAGCAAATGTATTGCAAACAAAGCCAAAAGGTCAGATATGCATCATACCTCCTACCTCTCCAAACAGGGAAGCATGGCAGTAACCCCTGTACACAGCCTCCTTTTCAACTGACTTCTATTTAATTCTGGTGAGTAGGGGTTAATGCTGGAGACAGTCCGATAGCATCTGGGCTCACTGCTATAATTACTCGCTTCAGTGTGCAAACAGTAGCATATCAGAAGAAAAAGGAAACCCTGAACAACCTTATGAAGTGCAAAGGCATAGCGGGAAGCATAGCGGTACATCAAAAGAATAGCGGCAGCCAGCATAAGATAGTGGGACCGCTGTGCATAGACGCTTTGGGGGGGAAACACTGTAATCTTTGGGCCACCATGAAGAAACAAAAACTATAGACCTGGAAAAGTTCAGGACAGAAAGCGAAAGTAAAGGTGGGAGATAAGGTGATTGAGCTGCATGAGGATAGATCCCGGTTTGCTCGCATGCTGTGTGCAGATTAAGGCCTGATATTAACCTGAGGGATGCCATTGGGCAATACGAGTTCTTGGTAGTGCCCCAAGCACTTTTTATCACTGATGGATCAATGATACATTGCTCTGCTAAAAGCAAACTCCTGTCAGTTCTTGAGGAGCGCCTGGGCAAACCTGGGGAGAGCATGGAAATAGATGAACTCAGCATCAGTGCTAGTAAGTTAACAGTTGCAGTAGTTGATGGCATGGCTGAATTGCAGCCCCTTGACAAGCCAGCAGTGGTGAACACTTGTTTTGACCTGGCGGAACACTTCATACCCCACCTATTTAAGAAGTACAACAGAGAGAAGTATGATGAAGTTCACTTGGTATTTGATGGATATGATGTAACTCAATCACTAAAAGGCTTAACATGTGACAGATGACAAGGAGGCTACTCTCCAGTAGCCTACCATATCACTGACATGATCAACATTGCTAAAGTACCTATGAAACAACTTTTGTCATATGTAAAGACAAAGGATGAGATCACAAGATACCAAGCAAAAAAGACGCTCCAATAATGACTGAAACATGCAATTAATTTGTTTGTGAACTACAGTGGCAAGTGTAAAGCAACTAACAAGGATGGGAGTCATCTTGAGTGTGAGCAAGAGGAAGGTGACACAAAGTTAATTCTACATGCCTTAGATGAGGACATTTCTCACCTTGTGCCATTTAACAAGTGGCCCTCAGCCAGTGACCCTTGGCCTAGACTCAAGTCTTCAGTCTGACCCTACACAAAAAAAGTTGTGCACCACTGCCTTAGATGCAAGAGCCTCTGGTGCCACTCAACTTCACATTCACTCTCCAGACATGGACATGGTGCCACTCAACTTCACATTCACTCTCCAGACATGGACACCTTTGTACTTGCTATTAGATGCTACCCTCAATTATGCCAAGATATGGCACTTGTGACTGGAACTAGACAAAAGCACAGGAACATCCAGCTAGGCCAATTTATGAGACTCTTAGTCAAAAGAAAGAAGCTGCACTACTAGGATTTCATGCCTTCAGTGGAGTTGCCATTAACAGTTATTTTGTAGGAAACAGAAAGTTAACTTGCTGGAAGGCAGTTCAGAATGCTAGTGAAGATGTAGTTATGGCATTTGAGAACCTGGGCAATTACATAAAGCCATCAGAAGATACTCTGGCAGAACTGGCAAAGAGTGTGTGCACCAGTTATACTTCCCAAAAAACTGTGATGACAATAGTGAAAAAAACAAGATGATGTTTTTTTTTAAAAAAAAAAGAAGCAAGCCCAATCTGAAAATCTTGCCCCTACAAAGAGTGCCCAATGCCATGCAATTATGAGGGCTCGCTACCAATATATGATCTGGAACAATGATAAAGCTGCCAAACCCGAGCTGCACACACCACATGAATATGGCTGGAAAGTTGTGGAAAACCAAAGTGCTCAGCAATGCTTTGTACCTGTAGAAAAGCTGGTCTCAACTGAACACGACTGTGCTGCTGTTCTAATGAAGGTGATGAAGGATGTGAGAATTCTGTTACGAGGACGAGGGAGACCACACTGACAGTGATAATATAGACAGTGATGATTATATAGATATGGAAAGAGATGCTGATATGGAGAGTGATGATGACTGATGACCCCTCCATCTATCACTGTAGTATGTTAGTACAGACAGTGATGATTATTTAGATATTGGAAAGTGATGCTGATATGGAGAGTGATGATGACTGATGATCCCCCTATCTATCACTGTAGTATGTTAGTACAGACAGTGGTGATTATTTAGATATGGAAAGTGATGCTAATATGGAGAGTGATGATGATTGATGATCCCCCTATCTGTCACTGTAGTATGTTAATACGGACAGTGCTGATTATTTAGATATGGAAAGTGATGCTGATATGTAAAGTGATGATGATCGATGACCCCCCTATCACTGTAGTACTGTATGTTATTATGGACAGTGATGATTATTTACATATGGAAAGTGATGATGATCAAGGCCACTGTTTTACCATAATTCCGTGATCACGGACGGAATCATGGAATTCCCATTGGCTGCTGGAATTTAAAACTTCCCGCCAGTGACTCGCGGAACTCACGCTGCTTTCAGGAGTTTGTCCCTTTAAAAGCAGGCACGTAGCGCAGCTTCTCCCTATTTTCAGGAAAACCAACTGGAAGAAGGAGGAAGGAGGAGAGAACGCACTGCAAACACTGAAAACCACGCGGTTTGGATGCCAGAGAACCACGCTGCTGTTAGCTGTTTTTTTTTAGTTGTTCTCGATCACAACAATCAAAATTTTTTTAAAAGTATTTATTGCTGCCGCACTCGCCGCAACAACCACCCCAGTCACCACCTGAAGGACGCCCAGCTCAAGAACGACCGTTCTGAAGTACACCAGGCCACAAACCTTTAGGTACTTGCTATATTTTGCCCAGCTGTTATTTAATCATATTATGCACTTAGCGTGCCCTCACTTTATCAGTCACCCCTCACAACTTTTTTCTCTGCGCATTATACCTCTGAATGCCACTTTAGGGATCCGATCGCCCTTTCCACACAGATCAGTGACAGTTTTCAGGTAGACTATTAAAGCCATCCTGAGTTAGCCCTGTACTGTAGCAGAAGCAGATATGGGAAGAGATGGGAGACAACGACGACGAGGCAGAATACAATATGCTGCCTTTCCAGTGGTCTCGATGGAGGATGGTCGGTGAGTTTGGTGGTGGAGAGCTGCTGCTATTCCCCACTGAGAGTCTCCTCCCATTCGGGTACCCGGTTCCCTTCTGCTGCTGATGGAGACTGTGTGAATTCTGAGCTGCTGTTGCAGAGTCAAGTGCAGCTGTGTGCTCTCGCATACCTCTCGTGCCTTGGGGCTTCACCGCAGACTGCTTGGGCAAGCATCCGAATAAAGGCAACCGTCGCAAGGGGGCATAGAAATACTGCATTAGTAAAAGAAGATCGTCTTTTGCAAGAGTGCAGTAGGGCAGCAGCAGCATCGCGATCTAGCTGCCCTTTTTAAATATGTTTCGTTTTTACTCTAAACCATTCATTCTAACTTCCCAGGGTACATATTTATTTATTAGCTTTTGGTAACCGGGTAAGTGCGCTAGGCAACAGACCTGCCTATTTTCAGGCACGACCCAGGAGAGCACAGGACATTGGTTACAATATGCAGAAATGCACAGACATAATATAGGTGTACAGGAGCAAAACAAGATATACATTGAGTAGCACAGTAATAGTTACATAAGGGTTTGCCAGTATACACTATGCACTGACGTCCTTACAGTCAGGAGTACCCCACCTGCCTTAAACTTTGTTTCTGCTAACTGAGAGAGAGAAATAAGGAAATTCTGTAATTTGTGCAGCTATTTTAAAGCAGATTTCTCTGAATTCCTTTAATCTGAGCCAATTCAAGCCACGAGAGGGAGGGAGGATTAAGTTGCTGGCAATGCTGTGTGAGCATTTGTGGTGTTCTGAAGGGAAAGTGTAAATGGAACACAACTGGCAGTTGGGAGGATATGGGTAGATATTTGCCAGTATACACTATGCACTGACGTCCTTAGAGTCAGTAGCACCCCACCTGCCTTAAACTTTGTTTCTGCTAACTTAGAGAGAGAGAGAGATAAGGAAATTCTGTAATTTGTGCAGCTATTTTAAAGCAGATTTCTCTGAATTTGTTTAATCTGAGCCAATTCAAGCCATGAGAGGGAGGATTAAGTGGCTGGCAATGCTGTGTGAGCATTTGTGGTGTTCTGAAGGGAAAGGGTAAATGGAACACAACTGGCAGTCGGGAGGATATGGGTGGGTCTTTCACTAACTGTGATCTGAAGTAGAACATAGAATAAGGTGTTGAACCAGAGATCAAGAAGGCATGTAATATTCCAGGTTTTTCCATCGGGTTGCACCAGAGGTGTAGTAGTTTTTCCTTTCCTTTTCTTTGTGCCCTGCCCATGTCCACTCTTAGGTAGTTAGTATTTTGCTGGCATGAGTGGTCTTAATTCATATTTATTTTCATTGTGAACCCCCCCCTCGATGTTGCATTACTGAGCAGAGCTAAAAGCCAGTGATAGCATGGGTTTGGGAGGAGGGGTTGGTTATGCACACAGCAGAGCGGAACGCTGATACATTCTGGCTCAGGACTGCACCTGCTACATGTCTACCTCAGACATATCTGTCCATAACAGAAACACCTTCTAAAAACTGGCACTTATAAAAGGGGGTAGGGAGGAGAGAGGAGTTCTAATGCTTTTTTTTTTTCAAAAAGGTAAAAAAAAACAAAAAAAAAACAGCCTCCACATTGTCCTAATCAATTCATTTTTAATGCAAGGCATCCCAACATTCCACCCTATAATAAAGGGCTTCTTCAGGGGACTTTTTATTTGATGTGCTCCTTGGGGATGCTCCTGTTTCACCTACTGACCCCCCAAGCTACATCGGGTCCCTTTCTTTTGCTATGTTGTCTTGTGGAACTAATTGTGAGGAAGCCCTGCCTGTTCGTCACTATGGTGGAATGTCAGGTCCTGTACCAGCTTTAGCACTGTGATTACTACCTTGAACTTTGCCAGGATTTTGCATATACTGGAGAAGCTTTGCACAAAATACGGCTAAAGTACCCAAAGAGGAGCCGAATATATTATTGAATACAAAGAGTTATTCTTCAATCGTTAATGATATTTACATCCAAAGATGCTTTATTAAGCATCTTTGGATGTGAAACATAGTTGACGGGGGGGGGGTGCTTTTTGTATTGTATTAAACGTGCTCTAGCATTGGGCTTTCTTGTGTGGTAGACTTGTAGCCGATGGTTTCTATTTACTATTGGAGAAGCTGTGGAATAACATAGAAACATAGATTTTGATGGACCGCTTGCCCGCCTAATCTGCCCATTTCCCTACCCACAGGATGTGCTTCAGATCCTAGGTAACCAATGGCTTATTTCTTCCTACCCCCCTACAAGATTTGCCTTATGTCTGTCTCATGCATTCTTGAATTCTCCCACAGTTTTAGACCCCACAACCTCCTCAAAATGGCTGTTCCATGTGCCCACCACCCTCTCTCTGAAAAAATACTTCCTCACATTGCCCCTGAGCCGTCCCCCCATCTTCAAATTGTGTCCCCTTGTTCTTGCACATCTCTTTTTCTGAAAGATGCTACCCTCTTGGACTTTGTTGATTCCACTGAGGTACTTGATCTCAGAAATGTAAAGGCTAGCCCTTCCCTGTTAAGTAATACAACAGCTCCTACAGCTACCTTTGTGTGGGTGTCATCAATTCCCAGTCCATTCTGAACTGCCTATATAATGTGCTTTACTGGGTGCTGAGAGTGGGTCACTGTCCATTTTTGCATATTGCTACAGTGAGAGTGTTCCAGTGTAGAAGTGAGGGTTTTTTAACTGGAAGAAATCAAGTGCTGTACCAAGAAAGGGTATACAGCTATTGTAAAGTACCTCAGTGCAGTGTACCAGGGAGCTGTACACCCTTTTCGGGTACTCGGGCATATTAGCCTTTTGGAGGGGTCTGAAGATTCCCAAGCAGCTACTGTGTTCCCCAGAGCATATGTGTGGAGGGGAGAATCCCTAGCTTGCTATGTGCACTACAGTCGGAGGAAATGGCATATATGCTAATTTGGGCATGGTTGGAGTAAGAGTTGGTGCATCTGTAACATCAGGGGGTCTGTGTGCCCCTGAACAAGTGTGGAGAGGGATTTAGTGCCCTTGTCTGCCTGCTGTGTGCCTCAGAGAAGGTGGGGTGAGGTGCCAGAATGATGCAGCATCCTAACATGGGCACGTTTGATGGATGACAGTTGGTAGTGCTGCGCCTCGGAGCACGTCTGAAGGGGCTGTGTTGGTGGCTGTGTCCCTCAGAGCAAGTCTGAGGACAAAATGCTTTCTAGATCTTCGGGGATATCTCTTGTAGGATGTCTCTCAAAAGGAACATGGTAGACTGACATGGCAAGACAGAATTGCCCTGGGGATTGGGGGGGGTCCCAGCCCTCACCAGCAGAATAAAAAACTTGCACCTGCCACAGCAATGTGCAAATAAAATCCCTACACCTAGGTTGACCTCAGAAGCATAGCAGGCAGGTGTGGAGACAGGGCCAAACCAGGCATCAAAACAAAAACACTCATGAGAACTCACTGTGACCGTAGATATTCAAGAGTCTCTTGCAGCTGACCACACCCCAGGAACCACAACCATCAGGAACCAGGACCACACAGAAACCCCCTGCCAGCAGTCCATCTGGGGCCACGCACTGCACTGTCATGAGGCTGACATCCTCCCTTTGTAGCTGTGGGTGGCCCCAGATAGACCACTAGCAAAAATGTCTCCATGTGGTCCCGGTGCCCGATGGTTGCAGACCCTAACTGTGACCCACTGCAAGAGGCTGTCCTGAAGATCCACTGCTAATGGTAAGTTCTTACATAAGTGTTCCCTTTTTCGGGGAAGGGGGATGGAAAGCCCCCTGGATCCCCACAGTAACCTTGCGCTCCACACCTGCCTGCCACACCTCAGAGACCAGTGGTTCTTCCATACCACTCTATGCAGACACAAGCCATCCCCGCCAGGGACGTATATGGAAATACCCCACTTCCCACTGCAACAATGCCTTGCTATACCTGCCCACAGTGTCTCGTTTTGAGAGGACCAGGTAATCTGAGCATGAACCCATTTTCAGACTGCAGAAAATCATGTAAAAGTGCAGCATGTTAAAAGTTCTGCACTTTTACATGATTTTCTACACTGCACCCGGAGAATGGTGTCTATATGCTGCTCCCCCCACTGCCATCACACCAGGAGGATGGGAGCCATAGGCTGCTGCTGCCATCGTACTTTGAGGGTGGGAGTTGTAGAATGCTGCTGCTGCTGCTGCCTTCACACCCAGAGGATGGGAGTCGTAGATTGCTGCTGCTGCCTTCACACCTGGAAGATGGGAGTCGTAGATTGCTGCTGCTGCCTTCACAAATGGAAGATGGGAGTTGTAGAATGCTACTGCTGTTGTACCTGGAGGATGGGCGTTGCAGACGGTTGCTGCCATCTCACCTAGTGAATGGTGGTCACTGGCTATTACTGCCATCCCAGGAGGATGGGAGTCGTAGGCTGCTGCTGCCATCATACCTGGAGGATGGGAGTTGTAGAATGCTGCTGCCGTCGTATCTGGATGATGGGAGTCAGATTGCTGCTGCTGCCTTCACACCCGGAGGATGGGAGTCGTAGATTGCTGCTGCTGCCTTCACACCTGGAGGATGGGAGTCATAGATTGCTGCTGCTGCCTTCACACCCAGAGGATGGGAGTCGTAGAATGCTACTGCTATTGTACCTGGAGGATGGGAGTTGTAGACGGTTGCTGCCATCTCACCTAGTGAATGGTGGTCACTGGCTATTACTGCCATCCCAGGAGAATGGGAGTTGTAGGTTGCTGCTGCCATCATATCTGGAGGATGGAAGTTATAGGCTGTTGCTGCCATCGCACCTGGAGGATTGGTGCTTTATGCGGTGGCTGCTGCCATAATAGCCAGAGGATAAAAGTCATGGACTACCCTATCCAGGGGATCAGAGACTCCCATTTTGTTGAATTTTTATCTTATCAAGCAGATTAGTGGAACACACTAATAATAATTTTTTTTCGGTTGCGATTTCAGTATTCATTCTTCCTGCATGATGTCTGCTACACTAATGAATAAGAAAGCCAAGCTCTGCTACACCTCAGCTAAGGAGCAAGCTCTTCAGTTTAAATCTGAAGGCCCCTATGAGGATGGAGGAAAACTTTTCTGTCCATACTGCAACCATGTCCTGGACCATACCAGAAAAGATACAGTCAAAGATCATCTGCTCAGCAAGAAACATGCTAGGAATAAGGAACGAGCTGATAGCAAAGGAAGACCAGCAAGGCAGGTGACCCTGACCAGCAGTTTCAGAGCTGCAACAGAATCATCCATAGTAAGAAATGAGATGGTCATGGACACAGTTAAGGCATGGTGGGCTGCAAATATCCTGTTGGAGAAGCTGGACCGTCCACAGCTGAGGGAATGGATGTGCAAGTATGTGAAGGGGAGTGGAGCGGTGCCAAAAGCAGACACCCTGAGGCAGCTCTAGCTACACAAGGTAAGAGAACAAATTGATGAAGACCTTAAAGCAGCTGTGACTGGGAAATCACTGTCTGTGATATGTGATGAGAGCACAGATTCACAGTCACGCTGCATTCTTAATGTCGTCTTTGTGTTGGAAGGGGGCATGACATATCTTGGAAACAGCATAGAACTAGACTCTGTCAACCATTCCACAGTGGCTCAAGCTGTCTTGAAGACTCTCCAGAGTTGTAACATTGACTTTATGAATGTAGTTTCCTTTGCCAGTGACAGTGCTCGTTACATGATTAAATGTTTTAATGACGCACTTCGTGGGGTTATTGGGGACTATGTTGTGCATGTGTGTTGCTGGGCACATGTCTTGTCCCTTGTTGGAGATACATGGCTGCACCATTTCAAAAAAGTTAATGAACTGGTTTTGTTGGTAAAATATGCCTTTCTGCAGTCACCAAAACACAAACGAGAATTCATCACGTTTTTGGAGGATCTGGAAGCTCCGGGGGAAATTATTGCTTTGCCACCGGTTCCTGTTTTAACTAGATGGAACACATGGTTTGCAGCTGTGGCATACCACTCAACACACCTGCAATACCTGAGGGACTTTTTCAGGGCGGATTCTAGTGATGCCACCTCAATAAATAATCTACGGGCATTACTGGATGAATGGTACGATGAGCTACAAGCACAACTGGCATTCATTACAGATAATTCAGGTTACATTATTGCTGCGATAGAACTTTTGCAGTCAAAGGAGAAACCTCTTGTGACATCCACGTATTACATGCTAATGTCAATCAAGAGCCACTTTGAGGCTGGCACAACTAAAAATTATGGCTTTGTTGAGAAAGCAGAGCTTTACCTCTCTAAACTGAGGAATAAAGTAAGAGATGCGAACATTAAACTGTTCAAAAATGCTTTCAAGGTCAGTTTAGAGAAACTGACAAAACACCTGCTGTCAAACCCATCTGTACAGTTTCTCATGGCCTGTCGAATTCTAAACCCACTCAACCTTCCCAAACTCAATAAGGACTTCCAGCTGTACTTGCCCTATATCCCAATGTTCATATTACACAATAAGAATGCACTGATAAGGGACTGGGAGATCTACGTATGGCAGGATGTGCGGGTACTACCAGAGATCGAATCATTTGATCTTTACCAGTACTGGATCTCTATGTCCTCACAGGTACCAACTCTGGCAAAGGCAGCTCCTCAGGCCATCTGGGTCCCTGTTTTTAGTGCAGAAGTGGAGCGGTCATTTTCTGCACATGGACAAATCCTGATCGACCAACGGAGAAGCCTGACTGTGGACAATTTAAAATTATTTTCAATGCTGCTATTCAATAAGTAGACCCAGAATCTGCCACCCTCATTTGTGTAATTGCAAATCTGATGCACTATTGCAGAAAAATGGTGCTCCTCTGTGCAATAAAGTTGCAGACGTGCAGTTCTAGTACAATGTTGTAGAAAACAAAGTGGTGCTTCACTATGCAATGACGAAGATTTGTTCTGGTGCAGTATTGTAGGGAAAAATGGTGCTCCACTGTGCAATAAAGTGTTGATGTGCAATATGTAGTATCTCTGCATTATAATGTATGTAGCTATGGGTTAGATTCTACTGTCCTTCACATAGTATGCTTTATTTCATGTTGTCTGGGTAGCGTATTTGTCTGGGTAGCGTATCTGTCTGGGTAGTGTATTTGTTGACCCATGTTCAGTAGTCAATACTTGAATTGTGTTTTTTTACACATGTTTATCTTTGTAAATCTTTTTAAAATAAGACACGTAAATTGCATTTTAGCTTTGAGAAGTCTGTATTATACATGTCACAGAACACATTGTCAACATTAAAACAAAGACTAGCTTTTGGTGTCTTTAGTATTGAACTGTCTTCAGAAATGGTTCCTCCCTGTGAGAAAAATGTCACTGTTACATGAGACCTTTTATTTTCACTGGCTGCACTGATCTGAGTGGAATATTTATGCCAGTTTGGCCAATGGAGTTCCACGGTCAACTCATTAGCCTTGATAGTTGGTAGATGCAAAACTTGGATAGCTAATATAACAGGCAGCATGAGATTAAATGTTCTTGTTTTCTGCTGATGTGACTTAAATCTGCATAAAAAACATGATAAAACACTGATAGACAAATTTTTTACTTAAAATGAGTGAATAATATAAAGCTTTGTATTACTGGGAAAATCCCGGAAATTGGATTCCCAAACACCGGTAAAATCCCGGAATCCAGGATGGTCAAAATGGAATTTGCTTTTTCCAAGCACCGAAAAACAGTGGCCTTGATGATGATTTATAATCCCCCATCTATCACTGTAGTATGTTAGCACAGACAGTGATGATTATTTAGATACGGAAAGTGATGCTGATATGGAGAGTGACGATGACTGATGATCCCCCTATCTATCACTGTAGTATGTTAGTGTGTTAGTACAGACAGTGATGATTATTTAGATATGGAAAGTGATGCTGATATGGAGAGTGATGATGACTGATGATCCCCCTATCTATCACTGTAGTATGTTAGTACGGACAGTGGTGATTATTTAGATACGGAAAGTGATGCTGATATGGAGAGTGATGATGACTGATGATCCCCCTAGCTATCATTATAGTATGTTAGTGTGTTAGTACAGACAGTGATGATTATTTAGATATGGAAAGTGATGCTGATATGGACAATGATGCTGATATGGAGAGTGATGTTGACTGATGATCCCCCTATCTATCACTGTAGTATGTTAGTACGGACAGTGGTGATTATTTAGATATGGAAAGTGATGCTGATATGGAGAGTGATGTTGACTGATGATCCCCTATCTATCACTGTAGTATGTTAGTACGGACAGTGGTGATTATTTAGATATGGAAAGTGATGCTGATAAGTAGAGTGATGATGACTAATGATCCCGTATCTATCACTGTAGTATGTTAGTGCAGACAGCGATGATTATATATATATGGAAAGTGATGCTGATATGGAGAGTGATGTTGACTGATGATCCCCCTATCTATCACTGTAGTATGTTAGTACGGACAGTGGTGATTATTTAGATATGGAAAGTGATGCTGATAAGGAGAGTGGTGATCACTGATAATTCACCTACAGTATCTATCTAGTGGCACTCTTGTGACAAACTGACTACCTGTTTTGAAGCAATGTCAGTTTTGTAAAAATCAAGATATGCAAAAAAGGTATCTAAAAATAGCATACATCTCCATTCTGTACATTTTTTATTCACATGTTGTTTTTTGTTAAAGCCCTTCCTTTCTTGATACAAGTTTTCCAAAGGATACATAATGTTCTTATTCAAATGTGGACAAAATGTTTTGAACAAATGTTCAACCTCTCTCACAGTAACATTTTGTAAATTTTTAGTGGCCATTTTGGGTTCTGGCCGCCATCTAGGCTCCCAATAAAATTCATGCTTGCCAACAAGTTGTTTTTTTTTTGTACCTAGAGTCTCCTCAAAATGAAATGTTTACATAGTTGTTTAACATTTACCACTAAAATCCCACTGGATTCCACATGTCAGTGTACTAACAGTCTTTACTGTGTATTGTCCTGTAACATATGTAAATATCATGGAGTACAAAATGTTATATATATATATATATATATATATACACACACACACACACACACACACACACACACACACACGTCATGCTTTCTATGACAGAGTTATTTTAGCCACAGATATATAGGGGTAAACGGGCAAGTTTGTGATCTGTTTCCAAAGACACAGGCTACAGCTACCGCATCTAAAGCAGTGTGTTCTCAGCTTTGACAAATGAGGAGAGTCACTTGCCCTTTGGGTAAAAGCATTTACTGTGAAAGCAGTGGCTCTAGTGGGATTCGGACTTCCAGATACGCCGAGTGAGAGTCATGCCAAGTGTACTGTGGCATACCACAGTGACCTTTCAGGCATCTGAAGGACTGTGAAAACTGGTAGTAGTGCAGACTGAGTTCTGAGAGAGAGCAAGTCTGTGACAACTGTGTACTATGTAATTATTGTGGAGCATTAAACATCATTTTTCTGTACTTCATGCTTTCTGTGACTAAGTCCCTTCAAGGACAGATACTCAGGGATAATTTGGCAAATCTGTGATCCATTTCCTAAGAGACAGGATACAGTTACCACATCTATTGCAAAGTTTTCTCAGCTGCTATGAAAGGGGTGGGTCACCTGCCTTTTGGGAATGAGCACTGTACTGTAGTACATGGGATTTGGACCTAGAGATACCCCCAAGTGATACTGCAGCTGGGTGGTGGCAGCATACTAAGATAACCCATTCAGGTGTATGAAGTGTTGTGAAATCAAGTAGCAGTGCAGGCGGAACTCTGGGAGAGAACCAGTCATGTGACACCCACCCAGAGTATTGCATGCTGTTCTGCTATCATTACATGAGGAAGGATAGGGATAGGGTGGACTCAGTCCACAGGAGGGCCACCAAGATGATTCAACATACATCCTACAAAAAAGGCTGAAGGTCCTTAAGATGTACTCACTGCACACCAGGTAGGTGTGTGTGTGTGTGAGAGAGAGAGAGAGAAGACATGATAGAAACATTCACATTTCTACAGGTGATAAAGTTGACAGCAGTGAATGGTGCACCCTCAGCATTAACACAATCATTACAGTAGTAGCCACAGACGTTGCCAGCTATTTCCTGAAATTTCTGTGATATTTCTAAGAGAAATCTTCTGCTTTCTGCATTTCCACAGTAGGGGCAGCAGAGAGAAACTCTTTAGAAATGTTGTGAAATATCTGGAAATCGCTGGCAATGTCTGTGGCTACTACTGTAGTAGTAATATGAAAAAGCTAGTAAGGGGCCGAAGGGGTGGGTTAAATAGGAATGCTATTGAAGAAGGTGGTGGACAGATGGAAAAGATTGCCCAATGACGTTATCTGTTCAAAACCGGTGGTAGAGTTCAAAAATAATTTGGATAGACACATGGGTATAGTGGTGTGTGGCAAAAAGGATAAAAAGAGGATGGAGAAGATGAGTGACCACTGGTAGTATCTCCTACGAAGTCCTTCCCTCTGATAATACAGTGTCCCAAAATGAAAGCAGAAGGTTAAGCCCACAGTGGTCAGGTTCAAAAATTTGTGGGCTAGGCATACGGAATTTCATGGGAAGGGTAGGGGAGTGAATGGGCCTCAGATCAAGTAGGATCTGCAGTGATACTATAGGCAGGGAAAATTGGACATACTGGGTAGGCCAACCGGTTCATATCTATTGGTGAATTTTATGTTTCTATGTGTCAATGTATTTTACATACTGCAATTTTCACAAAGGTACAGAAATGTTACAAAAGAGCCCTTAAACCAGGCAAAGGCAAGGCAAATTTTATTTAGAATAGAAGCTCATCCCAGAGGCTCTGGATACTGAACATATACAATTCCATAAAGCTCTACCAATAAATTACAAATACACAAATAACAATATAAACATAAATAGACAATACTAAGCAATTACAATAAGCTTCATAAGTCCTGCCCACAATAATGAGTATTAAAATCAAAAAATAGCCATAAATCAGTTAAAACATACAGGTCTGGAGTCAGGATACAATTAAACAACAGAATCTGGGAAGGCCTGCCTATACAAGAACCCTTTTCATTATTTCTCCCAAAATGCCATCTGACTTGACGTTGTTAAAAGTAAGCCCACCCCCTCTTAATAAAGATCCCTCCTCTGAGACTAGGTTGACCCTTACCTACTGACACCATGGTTTCATAGTTCTGCGCCATCACGTCCCTGTGAAGCTCCTTCTCCTGTTTGCTTAACATTTTCCATTCCTCTTCAGAAAAATCAATAGCAACATCTCCAAAGGTTTCTGGTACCTGAAAGGACATGAGACCTGTTTAATTGCTCTGGGTTTCACAGCACACATTGAAAAGTCTGCAACTTTTAGACAGGACGGGAATGGGGAAGGTTAAGATTCACAGTCTAACACATTAAGAGGCTTTCTTGACACTCCCACAACAAGTGAAGAGAGATAAAAACGTGTCATGTAGGGGAGAAAAGGGGGAACGCAGAGAAGGAATAAGGACACGAGGAAGGGGTAGGTGAAGTCAGCCAAATGAGGGGAGAGAGACCTCGCTAGTGGAAGGCAGTCCGTCTGAACATCAGGCATCTTTGGAATAATATGGAGGACTTATAGGCAATGGTGATGTAAGCCCAGTTGGATGTAGCTGTAATCATAAAAATGTGGAAGACACAAAATCCCAACTGAGACACTGCTATCCCAATATGTACCCTGTTTTGAAGGGACATGCAAAAAGGCAGGAGAAGGGGTTAAAGTATACTGTAGAGTGCACAAAAGCAATACAGGATAAGAATCTTGGGGTAGTGGGGACAGACAGAATGTGGGTTCAGTTGATGGTTAAAGTAGGTAAGAACCTCAGAGTCAGAGCAAAAGAACTCTTGGCTACACTTCCAAGGACCAAAATAACAAAATGCCATATAATAGCATGCTATTATAACAAAACTATTTTAGTTAAAAAAAAAAAAAATAGCACCCCACATCTATGGTGTATACATGTTTTGCATCACACATGACACTTTATCAAGATGTCATGCCCTTAAATGCACCATATAGTGCACACGTGATCTACTGTACCCAAACTCAAAACAAATATTATTAAAGGTGTAAGTACATAGAAAGATCATTAACACTACATGCAATATAGAATATACAGCATTCAAATCCCTAATATATTGTTTTGGCAGGGGATTGTTTTCATACAAGGTAGACAATGTATCTCCCAAAATTCCATTTCCTTGATACTGGGCCAGTTTATAAGAACTAAAAGAAATTATAGTAATTCAGACAAATGTAACCCCCCTGCAAATGGGGGTTCCCAAAAGACTTCCAGGAGCTTGCTTGAATGCTCCAAGCCTGAATGGTGTTTGGCGTTTAAGCCATTTATCAGTGAGTGTTTTTAGAGCCTCTGGTGCTGTCTCTTTAAGAGCTGTCTGCTTGCAGACATAATTAGTTTATATGGGGGGGACTGTGTGTTCTGTTTGAGTACCACTCAACTACTGCCAATTCACTCCATTTTGCAGTCACTAGGAGTACAAAGGAACCTATCTGAAAGATGTAACTGTTTGCCAGAAATCAGTTAGAGTAATAATAAAATTACAGTTTGTCTAACCTGCTTTTTTGCAGTCAGAACTGTGTCTGCCTAGTTCCCATTCTGGTTTTGAACTGCTGAACTGGACCAATCAGTGTGGTAAGCTAGCTCTAAAATGGTGCCTTGACGAATCAGAACTTGACTCATAATCTGAGCCAGCCACAAGAGGATTGTATGGGCAGTGACTCTGGGAGATGTAGTTTAGACTTCGGCCTTTTGGACCAACAGCAGCAGTCTATTGTGAGTGACAGCCAATCCAGTCAAGAACTGGGAGGAACTCAAAGGAGGTGCCCGGTTTTGTCTGTTGGAGTTTCAGTCTGCTCTGGCAGTGAAGGAAAGGAACCCTGTGCTCCTTCTGTGCACAGTTTTAGTCAAAAATATGTGTAAGGTCCAGAGTTCCGTCTGCAGCTTGTTAGGACTGAACTGTCCTGTGAAGAGAATCAAAGGATATCTGAAGAGTAGAAACCAGGCTCACCCTGTAGAAGACTGAGGAATTGCTGAAAATTGCACTGGTCTGTCAGGAACTGAATCTGCTGTGTGTTCTCCCGGTATTGTGCAGTAATTGCGATCGGGATACAGATGCAGCCTGCCTGGTATAGTGCTTTTTTACCATATAAATGTGTGAGGAGTCTCTTGAGCTCAAGAGTAGCCCTGCTGACATTGAAGGACCCTATCTTGTTTGGAGGTCGTGAGTACTAATTCAGGGTCGCTCCCTGTTGAATTGCCACATTAAATCCAAATGGAATTACTGTACTGCTGACTGTTTAATTTTCCTTTCTCTGTGTGAAAGGGCCCTACCAGCTGCCACGGTTTGACTAGCCACTAGGGCTTGGGTACCCAGGACAGTAACTGATAGGGATAGGCCTGCACAGAGCCATAGGTAGATGAGTAGAGTGATAAGCTAATTAACCTGATTTCCCCTGTCCTTGTTATATCCCCTAAATAAATCAGAGCTGCTTGTTTCAGCAAAGTTATACTGCCTGAGGTATTTGTCTATGTTAAAGTACTGTACTGTGATTGTTGCACTGTATCTTATTTCACAGGAGGTCCCAGTGCCGGAACCAGTCCTGGGGTAAGTGTATACTGTGAAGGTAATTCTGATATATTGTGTGGGCCACTAGGGAAGAAAGTGGGTTGCAGTGTCCCAGAGGGCTGTGACCAAGTTAGTTTAACTATTGCAAACCCTGACCTCTGGGTGGAGGCACCCGCCATTGGATCCAGGCCCCTCAACCTGTTAGTGGCAAATCAGGCAGGGGTAGTAGCCCCTGGGATAGCGCCATCTAGGGGTTACACAAATATGAGAAAACAGCCAGGTTTTCATCGAACATTTTAAGTGATGGGTGTATCTATAATGCTAAAACTAAAGTAGATTAGATGTCTAGGGAAGTTCTGCTGAAACCAAAACATAGAGGCATAGTAATTGAATGTGATGGTCGAAAACTCAACTTTGTTACTGTTATTAATACACAGGCCAAAGAAGTTGATGGAATTGTTAAAAGAAATTGGCATTGCTTGCAGCTTGAACCCTGTCTGGAAGAGGTGCTGCAGAATGGACTGCAGTTCTCACGTAGGAGGGGTACGAATTTAGACAAAAGTACCTACTGGCACACAGCTGGAGTGGGACAGAAAAACATCAGAGTGAAGATTAGACATTACCAGCTGGAAACTTCAACTGTGTTAATTGTGTGACATGCAGTTACATTAAGGTGGGAAAAAAAAAAACAGGTTACTCACTTGTAACAGTAGTTCTAGGAGTGGTATATGTTGTTCATCCACACTTCTTGGCACTGTCCCTTTCCTTTTTAAAACTACCAGAAAGTCTTCAAGCTGGCTCCTCCCACCCATCTGGGTTGTATAACCCTCGGCTCCGCCCCATGACGCCAGATCTTAGCCCACTAGAATCCAACTGTGTGTCTCGCAGCCGGAAAGTCGAATTGGTCCATGTGGCTGAACAACATATACCACACCTAGAACTACTGTTACAGGTGAGCAACCTGTTTTTCTAGAGACGTGGATATGTTGTTCATCCACAATTCTTGGCAGAATCCTAGCAGTTCTCTGGGAGGAGGGAGGCAAGGTGCACAACCCCTACTTTGGGAACAGAGATTGGAGAACTGAGGCCCCAAAATCAGCATCCCGGCGTGACTCAAGGTTGATGTTGTAATGGGTGATGAAGGTGCTTGCTGACTTCCAGGTAGCAGCCAGACAGGTTTTCTGTATGGGGGTGTCCCTGGAAGCAGCCACCGATGCAGCGGTATAGCGAGTAGAATGAGTTCTTATCCCTGTGGGAGACTCCTTGCCCACCAACTCGTTGCATGGACTTATGCAAGACATAATCCACCTTGCAACTGTCCGCTTTGCTGCAAGTCTGCAAGAAGCGGCTTCAGCAAAGGTGATAAACAGCTGGTGAACCTCTCCCCAAATATCCACCATCCTCTCCTTGTAACAGGAAAGAGCTTGTCTTAGGTCCGAAGCATGGAGCCTGTACTCAGCCTCCGAAGTGTAATTGGGGTAGAACACCAGCAGAGTCAACACCTGGTTAAGGTGAAATTCTGACACCACCTTTGGAAGGAATTTTGGGTGGGGGTGCAGGACAACCATGTCCCTCTGGAAAACCAGAAAAGAGGAGAGCACCTGGAGCACCCCTGTCCTTCTGGCAGATGTGACAGCCACCAGAAAGGCAGTCTTTCACGACAAGTGTGACAAAGCATACTTGTGCATTGGTTTGAATGGCTTGCCCATGAGCTTTGCCAAGACCAGCAGTAGATCCCATGGAGGTGGAGGTTTACGCACTGGAGGGGATATGTGATCCAAGCCTTTGAAAAAATGCCAGACCACTGTCTCCTGTGCCAATGTCTGCTGATCAGCCAATGCCTGGTAAGCAGAGATGGCTGCTAGGTGCACCCTAAGGGTCGATGACCAAAGACCCCCTTTGGGCAGAGACCAGAAGTAGTCTAGAATTTTAGCCACTGGAACAGGACAGATGGTCCAGGCCCTTACCCTGACACCAAATGGAAAACCTTTTTCCATTTGAAGGCATAACACTTTCTGGTCGACTCCTTTCTGGGTGTTTCCACTACCATAAGTACATCCGTGGAGAGACCCAGAGCCTGGAACTCTAGCCACTCAGGTACCAGGCTGTTAGGTGCAGGGACTGAAGTTCCGAGTGAAGAACCTTCCCCTGACTAACTGACTGAGATCAGGTCCGGGCATGCTGGAAGCCACCTCGGGGGCCTGTTGCTGAGACTGAGGTGATTTGGATACCAGAAATGGCATGGCCAGTCTGGGGCTACCAGGTCACCTGTGCCTTGTCCCTCCTCACCTTGAGGAGCACCTTGTGGATCAAGGGAAATGGAATGAAGATGTAAAAGAGGTCTGCAGTCCACGGCCTTGAAAAGGCATCCCCCTGTAGCGATCCCTGCTGAGGGGGGGTAGGCATGAAACAGCTTCAGCTAGGTGTTTTCAAGGGAGGCAAATAGGTCCACCAATGGTTTGCCCCAGAGGGAGAACAGACTGTAAGCTACCTCTGGATGGAGAAACCACTTGTGGCATGTCTTGCCTATACAGCTTAGAGCAGCCACCAGTTGATTTGAGGCACCTGCCATATGGATGGCTAGGAGATCTGCCTTCAGTTGGCTCACAAGTGTCCAGATGTGGAGCGCTTCCCTGCACAGCAGACAAGCATGCGTGCAGCCCTGCTTGTTGAGGCAGTACATGGTCATGGTGCTGTCCATCTGGACTTGGACCACTTGACCCCGGAGCTGAGAAGAAAAGGCTGACAGCACCAGCCTGACCACTCTGAACTCCAACAGGTTGATGTGATAATGGGATTTCTCAGGGGTCCAGAACCCGTGGCTCCTGTTATCCCCACGTGGGCTCCCCAGCCCATGAGAGAGGCATCGGTCGTGAGAACGACTGTCGGCTTGGGGTGGACAAATGGGATCCCTTCTGCAACCAGTCTGGGGTGGTCCACCACTGGAGAGCATCCCACATCTCCTGGGTTACAGTGACCAGTTGGTCGAAATGACCTAGGCACAGAGTCCACTGGGTGGCCAGCTCCCATCGAAGGGGCGCATATGCCACCAGGCCCAATGGCCCATGGAGGTGCAGGCCACCATGGAACCCAAAAGGTGCAGAAAGTCCCTGGCAGGGCGCAACTGGCCAACCAGAAATAATTGGGCAAAGGAGGAGAGAACCTCTGCCCTGTCCGCCAGGAGCCAGGCTCTGGCTCAGCAAGAGTTGAGCTCTGCCCCGATGAAGCACGTCACCTGAGAAGGCAAGTGCTCCAACTTGGCCTCGTTGATCAGGAGGCCGAGTTGGGAGCAGATCTGGATGGCCAGGTCCCTGGACCTCTTCACCTCCTGTTGGGTGGGACCTGCTATGAGAAAATCGTCAAGGTAGGTGTATACTCTTGACTCCTCGACACCGGAAGTGGGCAGAGTGATCCAGTATCTTGGACTCCTCCTCTGGAGGTCTGTCAGTATCAACAGAACTGTCTGTACGTCTGAACACAGAGGCGGTCACAAGGCTTTCAGCTGTGTGAACCCCACGAGGGAACTGATGGGCAGCACATACTTGCGGGCCGTACGGGCAGACAGAGCTGGACATGAGGCAGGGTGCTGCCAAAGCTCAAGGGCCAGGCCAATGATGGCTTTGGCCACAAGAAAGGCTTCCATCAGAATGTCCCCTCTCTTTAGGATATCTGTGAGAGGGTACTCCACCTTTTTCTGGAAAGGTTTCAGGGGCATCCCTGTAGACTCAGAGACGAGGCGGAGAAGGCCCTGAAAGGGCAAAGGGCCTTCCTTTATCGTTAAGTCACCAGCTGACTTGTCATCCGGAGGATGGGAGCGAAGGCCAGCATCATCCAAATCAGAGGTGTCAGGATACAATGGTCGACCGCCTATGTCTCCCTTGACCCACCTGGGGCAGTCAGGGGTGACAGTGACAGAAATACATTGGGGAAGCCTGGTGTCTGTCCGAGCTGTCCTTCGGAGGAGCCCCTCCCACAGGCTGTTTAGGTGACGGTGCCACCTAAATCGGTGGAGAGTCCGGCTTAGGCCGAACTGGAAGAGGTTTAACCATCTCTGCAGGCAGGGGAACTGATCTGATCAGTTCCTGAGGAGTCGGCTTCAGCCTAGGAGGCGAACGCCAAGTAATGGGTGGGGTGGAAGCCAGAGTTAGCCAATGCCCAGACAAAATTAGCTGCTACCACAGGAGATCCTCATAGCGTCGCTGGAGCTTCCGCCGAAGCCTCTGCTCATCTGAGGAGGATAAGGACGACCGATGGTGTCATCTCTTTTTAGGACGCTTGTGGCCCTTCCTCAGCCTGTCAGTCGAGGGGGTCTGAGACCTCGATTGAGATCGGACAGGCCGACTCGGTCACTCAGGAGACACTGGCAGGGCCAGGGACTTCCCGGAGTCAAGGACCACTTCCTCGGTGGGATTCCCAGCAGGCTGGATGTCCTCGTCGGGGAAGGAAAGGACCGGAGTCCTAGTAAGAGAGTCAGCGACTGCAGTTGGCAATAGAGGATCAATCATGTTGAGAATGATCTCAACATCACTGATTAAAATACCAGTCAACTGGCGAGACGGCAGGGCCAAGAAGCCAGTGGCCAAAGAGGCAATCTTGACCGAGGTTGAAATAGCTAGTTCTTGGGACCAAGATTTCTCCCAATCCCAAGAATGTCTCCATCGAGACGAAGACACACCCAGGTCCTTTTCCTTTTTAAGGGAGCGAGATTAGTACGTTCCCACAGGACTCTTACCCTTGGTCGGGAGAGACTGGTGCAACTCTCAGAAGGAACCCGAGAAGGTGTAGCCCAGATTAAGAGGAACAAAGAAGCTTCAGGAGAAAGATTCCGCAGAGCGAGCTGCTTCCTCCTTGATGGCCTACATGCACTCCAACTGTTTGGGGGATCCCGCAGCTGTGGAAACTGCCCATTGGGCCTCCTTGGATTTCACCAGTGGGTTCTATTTTTCGGGCTTAAGGCACATGAGACAGTCGTTGAGATTGTTAGGATGGAACGCGAGGCAAAACTCGCAAGTCATGGTGTTATGGTTGACACCCAGACAATAAACGCATGTGGTATGCAGGTTGGTACGTGACATTTTCTGGTCGCATGGGCACCGGCAAAATCTGAGGGAAGACTCATCTTCCACAATCGAGACAAAGAAGTCACAATCAAGAATGCAAATTAAACGAAGTTTCGGAATAACCGAAGGTATTGAAGCCAGGGCCTACAAAATTCAAAAGCACGAAGGATGCAACCTGAATCTTCCAGCAGAAAGGAAGATCTGGTGTCATCGGATGGAGCTGAGGGTTATACCATCCGGCTGGGTGGAAGGAGCCAGCTTGAAGACTTTCCAGCAGACTTAAAGGGAACGGGACAGTGCCAAGAAGTGTGGATGAACAACATATCCACGTCCATAGAACATATTTTTTTTGCTACATAATGGAAAGCCTTATTGTCCTAAACATTTAATTTCATGTGGAACTGAGGCAGTGGTGTATATTGCTCTGTGCAACTGTGGTTGTTACTACATTGGAAAAACTGTAAGGAAGTTAAAAAACAGAATTTTTTCAGCCGAAAATGCATTAGCTATGAACATAAAATGCTCAGGAAAAAGCCATTCCTTCACGTTTTATGGACTCGAGGAAGTATCTGTGGGAAGGAGGGATTTGAAAAATGTACTTTTGAGTCAGAAGACTTATTGGCAACTCAAGCTGAAAGCAGAACAATTTCCAGGTCTGAACGGACATTTTCAACTAGCTCCATATTTGAAAAAGAAACGGTGAAGTTATTTGTTGGTTTGTAATGTTCCTTGTAGATACTTTTGGTTATGTCATACATTCATTTAGGATTTTTCAAATGCTGACATATCAATATTTAAATGAGTGTGCATTAATATTTTCATAATTTGTTTTAGGTAAAGAACAGGAGCTTTACTTTTGTATACTATTTTTTAAATATGTTACTTAATGTGAATCCTATATTGCATGTAGTGTTTATAAATGTAGTATGTACTTACACCTTTAAAAATATTTTTTTAGTTTATTTATTTATTTATTGAAATTGTTTCACCAGGAAAAGCACACTGACAAGAAGTGCTTGTCTCCTGGTGCGACCTGAGGAGAGGGGTACAGTGGGGCAGAGGACAAGGGTAGTCCAGGTCCTGACATACATACATACATACAATTACAATACAGTTGAAAACATTTGACAGAAATAGTTGGGCATAAATAACAATTTACCCTTACTTATAGTATAGTAGCAATTACATGGGAAGTCATGCTTTATACCTTGAAAACATATAATTAGATAATACAGCTGCATATGTTTGACAGGAATAGGTGAGTGTGAATAAATACATATAC
This sequence comes from Neoceratodus forsteri, assembly GCA_016271365.2. Lineage (NCBI taxonomy): Eukaryota > Metazoa > Chordata > Ceratodontiformes > Ceratodontidae > Neoceratodus > Neoceratodus forsteri. The sequence goes on along the minus strand of CM057457.1, from coordinate 385,976,491 downwards.
CCTAATAGTTGAGAGTAATAGTTACACTGAGGAAATCCTGCTAAGGTATTGGGTTGTGGTATATAATGAGATGGGGTAAGTGCAAGCTAGCTAGCTCAAAAATTGGGATGAAGTGCAGTAGTTGGGTGTGGTTAGCGAAGTAGCACCATTGGGCCTACTGCGATAGGAGTGTCTGAAGTAGCGTAGACTTGGAGAGTTAGCTGCAGGAGCAGTTTATTGAGCAGTGGTTGGCAAGCGCATAGGATTGTGAGTGGATAGAGGAAGAAGGGGAAAGAGTTCCAGAGTTGAGGGAAGTGGTGAGAGAAGGTGGCCTGGCCAGCTTGGGTCCGACGTCTGTGGACTAACAGAAGCCGGGAGTCTAGGGACCTCAAAGCATAGGTGGGTGCTAGAGGGGGCGATAGTATGGAGGTCAGATACACTGGGAGGGTACCAAACCAGTGCTTCAAGATAAACTTGGCACAGTGTATTAGGCGGCAGTTCTCAAGGGAGGGGACAGCATGAGAGCGGTATAGCTTGCAGCGGTGGGTGCGAGGAGGAGCGTCAAGAGCAAACCGGCAGAAAGCATTAAAAAGGGTATCCAGTTTGGATAACACTGATTTGTGGGCAGCACTGTAAACAATGTCACAATAATCGAAGGAGGGAAGAATCATCTTCTGGATAAGCTCATGACGGACCAGATAGGGGAGGCTAGAATGGTTCCGATATAAAGCTCTGAGCTTGGGGTGGAGTTTTGTTAGTATAGAGTCAGCATGGACTGCGAAGGTGAGGTGGCAGTCAAGCCAAACTCCAAGATACTGGAAGGAGGTGACGTCCTCCAGCTCTGACCCATCAAGGGTGTGGAAAAGTGGGAGGAAGGGGAGCCTGGCTTGTCATTGAGATGTACCAAAAGTCATAGCTACAGTTTTTTTTAGCATTTACAGAGAGCTGGTGAGAGCTGAACCAGAGCTGGACTTTGTTAAAATCTACCTGGAGGGTACAAGCAACTGAGGCTGGGGAGGAGCCAGAAGAAAATAGGACAGTATCGTCAGCATATGCGTGGCTCGAGGAGGCAGAACAACTTTGGGGCAGGTTTGTTTAGAAAAATAGAGAATAGGATAGGCCTAAGCACCGATTCTTGGGGGACACCAGTGAACATGGGGAAGGGATATGGCATCCACAATCCTGACAGATTGAGTGCGGTCTGTAAGATAGGCACTGAATTAGGCAGTAGCAGATGTGGAGAGGCCAGAGTCAGAGAGGCTAGACAGTAATAGAGTGTGGGAGACTGTATCGAAGGCCTTGGCCAGATCGATGAAAATGGTAGAGGTGATGAGACCTCTATCCATTCCAGATTGGATGGTGTCAGTGAGCCTTAGTAAAGAGGAGACAGTGGAGTGATCTTTCCTGAATCTGGACTGGTAGCGTGTGAAGAAATTCGAGTCGGCAAGATAGGAGGTTAGCTGGCTAAGCACTAAGCGTTCTTGCAGCTTCGCCAGAGCAGGAAGGAGGGAGATTGGCCGATAGTTTGAGGAGGAGGAGGAGGCACCCCCTTTGTGGAGAGGGATGACAATGGCATGCTCCCAGGACAGAGGGACAGATGCAGTGGTGAAGGACAGATTTAGGAGGTAGGCAATAGGGGTGGCTGTGGCAGAGGCCGAGATGAACAGAAGTTTGGCGTCTAGTCCATCCAGGGAATTCCCATTTCAGGGGCTAATGTTAGCAGGTTTCTAGAGCTTCATCCAGAGAGAGTTCCCTGAAGGAGAAAATACCTGTATTTTGAGGTAGTTTTTGCTCTGTAGGTGGTGGAGATGGTGACATGGGGGTAGGGAGGAAAGGAGCGAGGAAGCACAGGTGGAGAAATACAAGTTAAACTCAGCAGCGACTGAAATAGGATCCGAGAATGTGGAGTTGTTTACACTAAGGAGAGGCGAGGGTTGGCCACTGGGGGTGAGAAGAGGGAGTGTATGACTTTCCAGAATTTGGAGGGGCTATTAAGGTTAGATTGGAGGGAGGATCTAAAGTACTCTGCTTTAGCTAGCTAAGTGGCTCTAGTGCACATGTTGCACAGATACCGGTAGTGGGAGAGGTCCTGAGGTAGGGCTGAGGCTTTGAAGGCTCGCCATGCTGAGTCACGGGCATTCATACAAGCTGTGAGCTCTTGGGAGATCCAAGGCAGGTGGGTACCACATACCCTAGTACGTCGTAGTGGGGCGTGGGAATCCCATATCTTAAGGAATGTGTTTTTGAAGTGAAGTAGGGTGTCATCTATCAGGTTGGGTGGGGAGCCAGTTAGCTGGACAAAGTCATTTAGGAGGGGAGCGAGGTTTAGGGATTTGAATGACAGTTGGTCTAAGAACTTGGGGGGATCTGAAATGGTGGATTTTGCGAACAAGGTAGATGACATGGTGATCACTAATACAGTCAGGGAATAGACCTGTTTGGATGACTTTGTGAGGATGGGAGGTCAGAGCCCAGTCGATAAGGGAGTGGTTACCTGATTTAAGGTTTAGGCGGGTGGACTCAGTGATGAGTTGAGTTAAATTGAGGGCAGAGACATCCGTCTGGATTTTGTTGAGGGCCGGGGCTAACCAGTTTAGGTTAATGTCACCCATGGCATATAATTCCCCGGTGGGTGCTCGTGAACTGATTTGTGTAAGAAGGACAGTAACAGTTGTGGCAGGGATGCCTGGTCGGCAGTAGATTCCGTCAACGAATATGGGCAGCGAGAAAGGCAGTGTGAGCTGGAGCACAAGAGTTCGTGCTCTTCAGGTTCGGTTTTAGATAAGATTATTTCATAGCGTATGTCCGAACTTATGAACATGGCTAACGACGCCACCTCTCATAGCCCTGTCCTGGCGTGCCATCATGTAACCAGGGATTGCGACTGAGGAGTCGGGAATATTTTTGTTAAGCCAAGTTTTAAAGAGGATGAGGACATCAGGGGCATGTAGGGCAGCGAGAACTTGTAGCTGGTCGATTTTAAGTGGTAGGCTATGAATATTTCAGTGAAGGAGATGGAGGCCTTTGTGGAGGGGTAACCTGGCAGTTGGTAGGGGATGGGATGTGGGGTGGGGGTGCCGGCTGAGGTTGGTGAGGATGTGGTGGTCGAGGGTCCTGGATCTGGGTGTATGTCTCTCACTATGAGAAGTAGGAGGGTGAAGGATGGGTGTTGAGCTAGAATACGGAGGTAGCTTGGAACGGAAGAGCCCTGCTGCGAGTTGGGGCAAGGATGGGCATTTGTGTGGGTAACAGGGGTGGGGCGAGAAGCAAGTAGGTGCAGGAGAGTCCAGGAGGGGGAGGGCCTGATTAGAAAAGGGGGGATGTATAGTGGAGTGTGCCCAGGTAGGAGTGGGTAGGAGAGAGAGCACAGGGTTGGAGGGGCAAGGAGGAGTTACAATGTGAGCCAAGTAGGGGGAGGGGGGCATGGGAAAGGTAGGTGGCATGGTGGAGAGGAGGGGTGGGAGGCAGGAGAACAGACAACTGAGTAGAGGTAAAACACTAGCCATGGTGGACATGGTGCTGGGATTTTGTAGCAGCTTCTTAGAAAAAGGAGGTAATTACAAGGAGAAAGGAGCCCGAGATTGGTTGGGACGAATGTGTTGGTTGGCCCCTAGGAGGGCGAATAGCCAATAGGAGGCCTAGGAGGTGAAACAGAGAGAATGGGAATTCTGGAGTAGAGGGGAGCCAATAGAAGGCTGCAGGAGGCTGGTGGGGTCGAGGAAGAGGGTGGGCAGAGAGTATTTACTCAGTGGAGGGGTGGGGGGACGAAAATTTAAAGACTGTAAGAGGTGTGGGGTTTGGGGAGATTTAGCAGAACAACAGCCCTGGATAAACTGGGCACCAAAGAGAGCTGGCTCAGTGGGTGGGGGGAGAGGCATGGTGTTTCACAGATTCAGAAAGGAGCTGCAAACACTTAGCACTCTAACTTCGAACACAGATTTATATTTTTTTCATTACTTTACACAGGCAGGTTTCAGTTTAAACAGTAAAAATCAATGTAATTTCACAGTCGGAGCCCTATCGGCAGAGAGAGAGACAGGGGAGCCAATCAGCTGCGACTGCCAGGCGGCATCTGCAATCCGATAGTGTGCGCTTTCACCATACCTTGAGCTTGATTTTGTCTGGGGTCCTGATTGGCGACTTGAGGGGAGCCTGCCAACCGCTGGAAGCTGTAGCAGCCCTCGTCAACGGGCCAGCAGCTTGAGCTTGATTTTGTCCGGGGTCCTGGTCTCTGTCAGCGGCTGGAGAGGAGCTTGCTGACTGCTGGGTCTGTAGCAGCCCTGGTCAGAGGGCAAGCAGCTTGAGTTTTATTTTGTCCGGGTTCCTGGACTCGGTCGGTGGCTGGAGAGGAGCCTGCCGACCGCTGGGAGCTGCAGCAGCCTTGGTCAGAGGGCAAGCAGCTTGAGCTTTATTTTGTCCAGGGTCCTGGTCTCGGTCAGCGGCTGGAGAGGAGCCTGCCGACTGCTGGGCATTGTAGCAGCCCTGGTCAGAGGGCAAGCTGCTTGAGATTTATTTTGTTCGGTGTCCTGGTCTCAGTCGGCGGCTGGAGAGGAGCCTGCCGACCGCTGGGGGCTGTAGCAGCCCTGGTCAGAGGGCAAGCAGCTGGGTGCAATAGATCATATGTGCAATATGGTGTATTTAAGGGCAGTGTGTAATATGGCATGACATCTTGACAAAGCATCAGGTGCGACGCAAAACATACATGGATGCCATTGATGGGTGGCGCTACTATTTTTAAACTAAATACATTTTGTTATAGTAGTACACTATCATATGGCGTTTTGTTATTTTGGTCCTTAGAAGCGTAGCCGTGTGTTCCTTTGCTCTGAGATTGAGGTACTTGTATTTTGACTCCTCCATTTTTGCCCTTAGCCGTGTTCTTTCCCTTTTGGACTAAGAACCTCAGAGTGCTGGTGGTGGTGCCTAAAGATCACAAAATCATTTCAAGGAGGGCTTCAGGGCATTACAAGCTGGTGTAATGCGTGACCACCTTTCAGTGTGCCACCCTAGGGCGTGTGTTGACATGAATCCTGACCATTAATGGTTTGGGTTCATGCAACAAGCCATTACTGGAGTCCTTGTCATTGCACATGCTTGGATTTGCCATTCTCGAGGTGCGTGTGGATCCCATCAGGACACGGGTGCACTGAGGAATAGCAAGCTATAGTGCTTGAGAGGGTGCACTCAATTGAACATATGCACACTGTAGTGTGGTGAACATCGAGAAAAGCACAGTACATGAATAAAAAGCCACAGTATCTGACTAACTTTTCAGTCAAGAAATGGAATTTGAAATCAGGAACTGCAATGAAACTGATGACACAGACTGCATGGTTGACATTGAACACGGTAATGTAGTTCGTATGGAAAAACAGACACAAACACAGAACAAGAGAAAAAACACAACATACACTGCACACTTAGAACAAATATATTGCACACGATTCCACAGTACAGCAGTACCCTATTAAACACCTGTGATCCCCGTCCATCGTTCGGTGATAATAACAGCCCCTGTACTGGTGTGTACCACCACCAAAAGCAACAAAGTGACTTAAAGGGCACCTAAACAAGCAGTTTTTTTAAAACTGCAAACTCCCAAATCTGGCTTCATTGCGAGGGAAAGGAATGGCTGCTGTTTACATTTATGCTGAAACTGCATTTATGTAAATACCATAAATTTAGTTTCAGAGCTTTTGAAATAATGTAAACACCAGCCTTTCAGATTCAAAAGACGGCCTTACCGGTTTCCTAAAATGTCTGCCAAATGAGTTAAGTGATTACATCATTGGAGCCAGAGGCAGAGATCCATATGGCTCCCTATAGTGCTAACTAATTCTTCCCGCCTCCCCTTTTGTTTTGAATTGTTTCACCAGAATGATCAACACCATGTGTTGACACGTGATTATTTTGATCAGTATACATGTTAGGCTATGGTTTTGTTAATTTTGTTTACTTTAAATTGCTGAAATTGTTTTGTAATCCAGTCGACTTTCTCTTTGGCAAACTGTAGTACAGTACAACACTTCAAATACCTGGTGATCTAGTGGTTATGTGTGTCCAGAAATTTGTAGAGCAGTACTGGTCTGATCCAATTCCAAAATTCATGCTTTCCTGGTAATCCACAAATAAGCTTCTCATGCAAGCTTTTTCCACACGAACCCCCTGCACCTATCCTGCCTACTGCTGAACACCCCACCATCCACACTCTGTCTTTAGTACTAACTGGAGCCGCATACAAGCTTGTGGTCTCATAAGAAAATGATCACACTCCAGAATGTAATCCTGAACCTCAGAGAGCAGTGTACACCTATACTGATACGGTTCATCTGCTAGCACTGCTAAAATATGACTCCCAAATCACTCTCCAGTCCACTTTCTCAATGTTTGACTTCTCCCACAGTAAACACTGAGTGGATCACCACCCTTCTGCACAGTGAAGGCAGTATGTACATACAGTACCCCTGTTGTGTTTTTTTTCTGCCTCATTAACCAACGACTAGGTCTCCCAAGAGGGTCAAGCAATAAGCATCAAGACCCAACAGAAAACTGCTATTCATACCCTCATAAGGCTGCACTTACTATGGATAACAATATTATTAGCAGGACAGGCATACTAATGTCTTGAATGAATCCACCCAATTTCCAGAGTCGGTCTAATCCCTTACCTGTGGTCTGCAGAACTCCACGGGACAGACCTCGGAAATTCTTCTCCAGTACGTTTCTGTGCCTTACTCCACAATGCAAGTTGGCTGGTTACCACTCTACCTAGTCTTGAATGAGCTATACACAGCTCCCTCAACACTGTCCCAAGAAACCTCGACACCCCGTCGAGGGAAATCTCATTTCCCTACACTGAATTCTAGTAACAATTTAGTTGCAACCTTGCCACTCTGAGTATTTGTCATCGCTGGCTGCTCTTATCCACAGATAGTGATTATGGTGCTGGAAGCCCCACATTTCAGATCTCACAATGATCCGCTGAACTTCCTGCATCCCGTCTTCCCATACCTTGAAAACAGCTGTACTCGGTTGGAATGGATTCTTCAATCCCCCTCTGAGATTCCTTCTTCGCACCTGCTCCCCACATCAAAACCTGGTGAGCTCACCACCATTCCGAATCATGAATGCAGTTAGTACAGTCTCCCATGTTTGTTTTTTTATGTATTAATAATAAACATGCTCTTTTGGAATGCCAGTCTGCTAGCAGCAGGGCACAAGGGGAAAACAGGCTTTCCTACCAATATAAGGTCTAAGCTACAGTACCAAGTTTGATTAGGCACTATTAAATTATGTGCATTCCTGTCATTTAATAGTGCCTAATCAAAGATAGCCTAGATCGTTTAAGGATAGGAAAGCCCATCTTTCCCCCTTGTGCCCTGCTGCTATCAGCCTGACTTACTGGAAAGATTTGTTTATTTTTGATATGTCAAAAAAATCAGAGGGACTGTACTAACTGCATTCATGATGCAGAAGGGTGATAAGCTCACCAGTTTTTGGTGTGGGGAGCAGGAGTGAAGAATGAATACCAGAAGGGGACTGAGAAGGCTACTTCTGCAGAGTACTGCTATATTCAGGGAAGAGGGAAGACAGAAAGGGGAGACAGATGTGCAGATCACTGAGAGATATAAGATGTGGGTGTCCTGGCCAACATTTTCCTTCCCATAAAACCAGTACATACAATTGTCCAAGGCTGTGTGTGGTAATGAATGTGTGAAATGGGTGAAACTACACATTCAGTCATTTCACTACCAATCTAGCATAACTTGTAAATCACTTTGGGATACAGTGTGTAAGAAAAGTTTTATATCAATGCTGATTATTCTTATTATTTCCCATGGAAAAAAGACAAGACAAGCATATTTTTGATTTCTAAGGAAGTAGGAACTTTGGCACTGAATTACATAAGAACTTTCCTACAAACGAGGTGGATCTATGGGTTGGTGAAGGGTGTGGCTGCACACACCCCCATTGTAGCTTACTTACTTGCTGCTGCCGCATTTCACTTGGTTGAAGGACTATGATTTAATGATTGTACAACTGTTTACATTCAAAACTATGGATCAGATTTGTAGGTGCTGTCAAAAATACTCTGTTGCTGCATTGAGCACCTACCTTGTATTTATTTGTTGTCATAATGATGCATTTGTCACTGTTGCATGTAATTGGTGTCAGTGGCTCAGCAGGTAGCACACTCACCTCTGAGGCCAGGAGATCAGAGGGCTGTGGGTTCAGTTCCCACATCTGGCACTTGGGTTAATATCCCAGTACTGACACTGTAGTGCAGCATGAGAGGGGTGCTGCTCTTCTGAGGTGCAGTCTTTCGGATAAGACGCTAAACCAAGGTCCCATCTGCCTGGATTGGCAAAAAAAGTACGGGAATTGCCCCGGTGTCCTGGCCAAATTTCCCTCATTTACTATAAATACCACCAACAGCTTACTCTGGTTCAAGGTCAGTTGGTATTCATCTGTATCCCCCTTCCCCAGGTCATGCCTGAAAAAAGGCAGGATTTGTCTAGTGCACTTAACCCGGTCAACAAAAATGAAATATAAAAAAAATCTATTTTGACGTGGTATTAACCAGGCCCATCTTGTAAATGATTTCTGTATTTATTTGTTGCCATAATGATGTATTGTCACTGTTGTAGGTAACTCTATTTTAACCCAGTATTAACCAGGTCCATCTTGTAAATGAGCTTGCTCAACAATGTTTGCCTGGATAAATAAAGATTTTGATTGACTGATTGATTGATTGAAAAATGTACTAAGAAAGAATACTAGGAGACAAATTAAAGGTTTAATAATATAATGAAAAGGGCATTTCAAGTATGAACACCCCCCACTGTAGCTTACTTACTTGCTGTTGCCGCATTTCACTTGGTTGAAGAACTACGATTTAATGATTGTACAAATGTTTACATTCAAAACTATGGATTAGATTTGTAGGTGCTGTCAAAAATGTACTAAGAAAGAATACTAGCAGACAAAATAAAGGTTTAACAAAATAGTAAAAAGGGCATTTCAAGTATGCACACCACCCCAGCACCCCCCATTGTAACATCCTGGATCCGCCACAACCACAAGACCACCAGGTATTTCAATCAATCAATCAAAACTTTATTTAACTAGGCAGAGTCATAATTGAGCTGCTCATTTTCAAGATGGCCCTGGCAGAAGGGAACAGAGCACGGAATAATACAACTGGACACTTAGTGCAGGCTGGTACATAAAGTAAAAAAAAAAAAAATAGCAACAAAGGTATTTGAAGATTTGTACTGCATTGTGATTTTCCAAAGAGAAAGCCAGCTGGATTAAAACACAATTTCAGCATGAAAGTAAACAAAATGAACAGAATCATAGCCTAACATGTATTGATCAAAATAATACACAATTTTGACCATTTTGGTGAAACACTTCTAAACAAATGGGAAATAAGAACTAGTTAGCAATATATAGAGCTATATAGCTCTCTGGCTCTAATGGTGACATCATTGAACACATTTGGCAGCCATTTTAGAAAGCAGGCAAGGCATTTTTTTTTTTAATTGGAAGACTGATTTTACATTTTTCAAATGCTTTGGAATCGCATTTAGCAAATTGTATAAATGCAGTTTTAGCACTGACATATACAGCAGCCTTTCCTCCTTGTGAAGTCAGATTTTTGAACAGTTTGTTGGCAAAATGTTGTTCAGGTATCCTTTAACTCATCATTTCTATACATGTCCCCACCACCTTGATACATCAGGCAAACATGCAGCTAAACAGACAGGGGTGGTGGAAGCTGGCATATAAGTGCACCAGTACTGTGTGCAACCCCATTTGCATTTACCATGTGTTTAGGCAACTGATAAGGGTTGAAGATCTGTGCAGGCAGCAGGAGCTGAAAAGGAAGTACTTTCTCTGTGCTCTCGTTTGTTTTCTTTTAGCACTGTGGAAGTATTTACTGAGATAGCAATGTATGCTGCGTGATTTTTAACTGTGCAACTGAAAAACAAATGAGTTTGCCTTGGGCTGGGAGGAAGGGAGCATCTGACTGAGGGAAGGAGAGGTTGGGACTACAAAGGAGGGGAGGGGTGGCCACGTGACTTGGACCAGCTAACAGCGGGGCTGGGATCCACTTATACTACAAGGTATTACAAAAGTGGTCCAAGCAACCTCGAAGCATGAGTGACCCCAAAGCTTGAGTGCCGCGAAGCAGAAGTGTGGCATCTCGAGTAGCATCTGCAGGGTGTCTGCAGGGAGGACAGCATGCAGCAAGCCACACTGGGGAAGGGAGAGAAGAGTCGCTAAAGGGAGCGCTGACCAGGTATAGCTCAGAAATATACCATATGGCAGGAAGCCCAAGGAGGATGGGTGGCCCTACAGAGTGGCCAGTAAGCAGGCATGGGGAGGGAGAGTGCTTGTGGGCAGTCAAGAGGGACAGGTAGTAATCTGTAATGGATGCGGGGCAGTCATATTCTTGGGGATTGCAAGAAGGGCAGGGGGTTATGGTGTGTAGGCAGCCGATTCCACTTAGGGAGGAGCTTGGATGGCTGACAAGGCAGCTGGGTAGACAGGGGAAGGGGTGGGGGGGGGATACCAAGGAAACGTGGACCTGAGGAGGCCATTACCAGAGGTTGTAGCAGGAAAAAGAAAGAACAGACAAGGTGGGGGACAAGAAGGGCAGTCAGGAGCAGCTAGGGACAGACACCAGTGACTGGAGAGTGGTCAGACACATGGGGAAGATAAAAACAGGGACAGGGCAGGGGTATGTCACAGAGAGGGGTGGCTGGAGTAGCTCAGAGAAGGGAGAATGTCAGTAGGAACAGATTTTCTGTTTTGGCTAGCCTGGGGGAGCAGGAAGAGGCGGGGAGGGAAGCTGCAGAGAATGGAAGGGTGGAGGGCACTACAAAGGGTAAGTGATATGACAGTGAGGCAAAAAAGCTAACCTAGGCAGTAGCAGATGCAATGCAGGGCAGAAGGAAGGTGGCGAAGCAGCAGGTATGAGAGGGGAAGGAGAGGCGGGTAGAGATCAGATGGGGGTGCAGCAGGCAGCCCTGGAAAGGATAGCACAGGAGGAGGGAACAGGGAAGAGGAAAAGAACAGGTCAGTGGGGACACAGGGAGACAGTGGCAAGGGGGGTGGAAAGGTAGGCACAGAAAGGGCAGAGGTAGAGCAAGACAGGAAGGTTTATGAGGGTGGAATCAGTCTATGCAGAAGTGGTAGAGGGAAAAGGATTGAAAAAATAGGGGACAGACATGGCTCAGGGAACGCATGGGGTACTGAGGTAGAGGGGAAGGAGGGGGAGATGAAGACAGAGGACAAAGGATTAACAGGCAGCAGGAGGGTTAACAGGATAAAATAGGGAACTTCATTATTCTGAGGGACTCGATACTTAAGGGTATAAGATAGGGAAGGGGCGCCAGGAAAAGCAGCATTTGGGAGAAGTGCACGCCAGGCATGAGAGCAGGTAGAGCAGGACAGTATCTTAGCAGATGTGTGAGAAAGGTAGGGGAAAAAAAAACACACATTGTGGTACACCTTGGCACAAATGACCTGGAGAGAAGAAGAATAGAAGAGGTGCATGACAGTTTCAAGGAACTGGGGAAACTATGCAGTATGGTGGATTGGTGGGAATGATGGAATCTTTCTCAGAAATCCTACCAGTACCAAGAGCGACAGTAGCCAGGATGCAAAGAATCACTGAATTCAATACATGGCTGAAGGAATGGAGTGGGTCCATGGGGTATTAATTAGTTGGGGGGGGAAGGGGCAACAAGTGGAGGAACACAGACCTGTATGCAGAGGATAGGTTGTACCTTAGTAAGGAGGGCTCACAGGTACTGAAGTGGATGCACCTTAGTAAGGAGGGCTCAAAGGTACCGAAGCATATGTTTGGTCAGTTTATCAAAGCAAATTATAATATAAAGTAGGTAAGGGGGGCCAAAGGGTTGGGAATTCAATAAATAAGGGGGTCCTTTGGCCCCCCCATCCCACAGCAAGGCAGGAGCCAAATTTATATAGGAGGGGATTGGAGGGGAAGGAAAAGGAGCACAGCACAGTAGATCAAAATGGAGTGTGGTACCAGTGAATGCTAGGAGCCTGAGGAACAAGATGGCCAGTTGCAGGCTTTGATGGTGGAAGGGGAGGTGGACATAGCTGCCATCACCGAGACATGGGCAACCCAATACCATGACTGGGACCTAGTCATCTCAAGTTTCAAGCTATACCAGATGGATAGGGACAAGGGGAAAGGGGTTGGGTGGCCATCTATGTTAGGGAAGGTATAAGGTGTAATAGGGAGGGGGGAGGAAGGCAGGGCAGAGGCCATATGTGTGCAACTATACAACACGAAGGGTAGCTAGGTTAGATTGGGATTTCTTTGTAGGCCTCTGACACAGAATGAGGACACTGATAGGGAGCTGGGGGAGCATCTAAAGAGGCTTAGTGGCAAAGGGAGCACTGCGGTGGTGGGGGACTTTAATTTTCCAGGGGTGGACTGGAGCATCCCGGCTACCTCATGTGCCAGGGAGCAGATCCTCCTGGAAGCCTTCTAGGACAGCTTCCTGACACAGAGGGTAGCAGAACCAACTAGAGAGTGTAACATCTGGGACCTGGTACTGGATGATGGGAAGCAGGTCTGGGATGTTGGAGTAGAGGAACGCCTGGCGGGAAACAACCATCGTAGAGTGTGGTTTTCAATCAGTCTAGGTAAGGTGGTAGCCACTACAAGGATTAAAGTCCTGGATTTCAAAAAAGCAGACTTCAGCAGGATGGGTAGTATACTGGAAGGGCACACAGCTAGCATCCGCCCAAACATGGACATCAAACAAAAATGGGCAATCATCAACAGAAGTCTGGCTGAGGCCACTAGCACGTGTCAAGGGCCAGAGCAAGAAATCCAAGACCAAGAAGCCAATCTGGATACACAAAGAGGTAAGGGAGAGGGTGAGGGAAACAACAGCTTCATTTAGAACCTAAAAAAGACTCAACATGAGAGAAGACAAGGAGGAATATGTGAGGAAATCCAGGGAAGTGAGTAGAACAGTAAGGACAGCCAAGGCATCGAGAGAACTGAGGCTGGCCCAGGGGATCAAAGAAGGTGAAAATGATTTCTTCAGGTATATGAGAAAGAAGAGAAAGAGTAAAGATCAGATTATAAGGATTCATAATGGCAGTGGGTGAGTAGAAAATGAGGCAGGGCAGGCAAAAGTACTCAATGATTACTTCTGTTCAGTATTCACCAAGGAGAGGGATGAGCCCTACCTAAGGGGAAGGGCGGGGTGGGGGGGAAGAGATCACAGATGACTAAATCACAGAGGAAAGGGTGTGTGAGGGCCTTAAGTCCCTGAGGGTTGATAAGGCATCTGGGCTGGACAAAAGTACAGAGTACTGAGATAGTTTGTAGCAGTCCTGGAGGGACAGTTGGTAGACCTGTTCAACACCTCTCTGGAAACTAGATGCATACCCAGGGACCGGAGGGTGGTGCATGTGGTGCCCCTCCATAAGAGTGGGCCCAAGGATGAACCAAGGAATTATAGACCAGTCAGCCTAACCATAATTGTGGGAAAGTTAATGGAGACCATCCTTAAGGAAAGGCTGGTAATTTTGTGTAGAATGATGATCTCCAGGACAGCAGACAGCATGGGTTTGTCTCTGGCAGATCCTGCCAGATGAACCTGGTGGAATTATTTTGATTGGGTGACACAGGCACTAGACAAGGGTCATACGGTGAATGTCCTATACCTGGACTTCAGCAAGCCCTTTGATTCAGTGCCTCATAGTAGGCTGAATAGTAAACTGAGCAACCTGGGAGCGGGGAGGAAACTGGTTAGATGGGTCAACAGCTGTGTAGGATAGTCAGTAGAAGGTAGTATTGGGGGGTGAGACTACTGAGTCCAGGGTGGTAACAACTGGGGGTCCCACAGGCTCAGTGTTGGGATCAGTGCTGTTTAACATTTTCATTGCCAACATCGCAGAAGGGATAAAGAGTAAGATCAGACTCTTCACTGATGACACCAAGATATGTTTGGAGGCTGATGTAAAGGAAGGTAGTACAGTACTCCAGAAGAATTTGGCAAAACCTGAGGAATGGTCAAACACATGGCAAATTGGGTATAATACCAGGAAGTGCAATGTCATGCACTTGGGAGCCAGGAACCCCAGAAATAGTTACTGGTTGTGGGGAGTGCAGTTATCCAAGTCAAAGGAGGAGAAGAATCTGGGTGTACTAGTGACAGGGGAAATTAACCACTCAGCCCAATGTAGGAAGGCAGTGGCAAAGACCAACAGAATGCTGGGGTGCATCACTAGGGAAATTACCTATATGAGAGGGGAAGTCATCCTGCCCCTGTACATGTCCCAGGAAAGGCTGCACTTGAAGTGCTGCATGCAGTACTGGTGCCCCTATTTGAAAAAGGACATCAAGCCATTGAAGGGGGTACAGAGCAAGGCATCAAAAATGATCCTGGGGTTGGAAGATAAACTTTATGAGGAGAGACAGAGAGAGCTTAATATGTATTCCCTGGAGGGTATAAGAGCGAGAGGGGATATGACTGAGACCTTTAAGTACCTGAAAGGTATGAACCGAGTGAGCACTGGAAGTATTTTCAAATTAAAAGGTGGAAGAGTAACCAGAGGGCAAAGTCTGAAGTTGGAAGGAGGCAGATTCAGGAGGGAAATGAGGAGGCACTATTTCACAAAAAACGTGGAATACACAGTCGGGGCAGGTGATATGACTGCAGATGGTGGACAGCTTCAAAAGGGAGTGGGACAGGTTCAGAGAGAGGGTTCAAACCAGGTGGGGGGAGGGAAGTGAAGGAGCCTTTAGCTGGTGGCTATGAGTGTAAGTAGATCTGAAAGATTGTTTTTGCTGGTATTTTTGGGTGTTTGTAATTGTATTTGAGGGCTGGTCTTAACTGCCATTTATTGTGCTTTTACATTTAGTTTGGGCAGGAGTAAGGGATTCTAGCAGACAAGCTGGTGTTTGTGTGTTTAAAAGTTGCTGTCAGGCCTGCAAGTGCAGGCATCATATTACAGGGGATTAGTGCTGTTTGAATGTAAGGTGTAACTGCCATTTCAGTTAGTCTTCAGTTAGTGGAGAGGGGGAAGAAGCCTTTAGCTGGTGGCTGTGAGTGTAAGTAGATCTGAAAGATTTTCTTTGCTGGTATTTTTGGGTGTTTGTAATTGTATTTGAGGGCTGGTCTTAACTGCCATTTATTGTGCTTTTACATTTAGTTTGGGCAGGAGTAAGGGATTCTAGCAGACAAGTTGGTGATTGTGTGAGGTGTCACTGCCAGAGGACTCCTTGGCTGATTGTGTTTTGAAACAGCCTGTGGTGTACTTCCACCCGCCCCAAGGCTCGCCTTACATTTATTGAGCGAGTCCCATGAGGCCTTGCAA
Source organism: Neoceratodus forsteri (assembly GCA_016271365.2). Taxonomy (NCBI): domain Eukaryota; kingdom Metazoa; phylum Chordata; order Ceratodontiformes; family Ceratodontidae; genus Neoceratodus; species Neoceratodus forsteri. The sequence goes on along the minus strand of CM057457.1, from coordinate 385,961,131 downwards.
CATCCTAATCCTATTAGGGTGATGCTTAGGTAGTGCTGGCTACTGCATCTTGGGTACTGTTTGTATCGATTGCTCAGGCATTTGCTGGCTACTGCTGGGAAAAGGGTAGATTGATTGAGTGTATACGGATTGGGGGGTACTTTTATTGCCACGTGGGGCCCGTATTGCCCACACCTAACAGTGAGGATGGGATCGAATGATGCACGAGCTGGTATCTTCAGGAGGGTGACTGCATGTACAGGGTGCGGGGCGGCCATAATATTGAATTGGGTATGGTGGTTTGGGGGATGCCCAGTGTGTTACCAGTTGGCAGCCCTCAGGCAGGAGGTTGAGGGAATCAGGAAGCAGTTGGTGGGAGGGGGGTGGGTTGGAGAGGGGAAGGGAGGCAGGAACCATATGATGATAGGCGAGGACAAAATGGCATACCCCAGGATATGGGTCAGGACCACATGGTCGCTCTAGGGGGGAGAGACATGAAAATACCAGTGTACAGTCTTCACTCTGAAAGGAGGAGGCAGCCCAGAGAGAGCCAAGGAAGGGGGAGGAGAGGGGGACAGGAGTGGGCGAGCTTGGAGCAGGCATCACACTTACAAATTGCTTCACCCTGCTGTACCTGGATGATAAGGTGGAAGAGGCTGGCGGGCAGGGGGTGCTGGATGACAGGGAGGGATTGGTCAGGTGTAGGAGGGGGGCAGGCCATAGGAGGGGGACATGATCCAAAGGAGGGGAGGGCACGGAGAACGTGAGACCAGGGCACCAGACGAGTGGAGAGGGCGGGCAGGAGCCCAGGTCAGAGGGAGGTAAGGTAGAGGGGGACACACAGAACAGAGTCAGGGTGGACGAGGCCAGGACCCAGGACAAGGCAGAGTTGAGGAAGAGAAAAGTGGACGGGGGGTGAGGAGGGGAGCACTCTGCGTAGGCCAGCCCGAGACTGAATTTCAGAAGAGGGGGTGTAGAGAGCACTAGGGCACAAGGGTCCATTACTGCAGAATCTGAGGGGAGGGAGGGAGTAGGAAGGCAGGAATAGGAGGCCTGGGTGGAGAAAGCAATGGTTGCAGACCAACCGGGGAAGAGTTAAGGAGAGCGACTAGTGATATTCAGGCTGTGAGGGGTGTGAGGAGCAAGCTGGGAGAGGGAGACAGAAGAGGGAGCCTGGATGGGCACAATCAAACTAGTGATGCCCAGGCTGTGGGAGGGGCGAGGAGCAAGCAGGGGGCCATAGTCAGGAGAAAGAGTCTGGAACGGCACATAAACACGTGTGACCCCCAAGTTGGATGGGGGTGAGAGGAGAAAACTGGGGGACAGAGGCAGAAGAGGGAGCCTGGAAGAGCATGCAAGAAATAGAGACACCCAGGCTGTGGTGGGTGCAAGGAGCAAGCCCGGGCACAAAGACAGAAGGCGGAGTATAGAAGGGCACAAACGGGCTAGTAACTTGGGGGGAGAGGTGAAGGTGCTCCTGCTGGGTGACTCCATGATTACAGGCATCCAGTGGGAGGGGGCTGGGGAGGGAAAATGCAGCCCAGTCAAGGTTAAATGTATCCCAGGCCTATCAGTACATAAGGCCAAATTCCAGCTATACTCAATGGCAAGGGAATGCAGAGGATCCTCAGACTTTCTAGTTCACCTGGGAACAAACGATTTAGAAGGGAACAGTGAACTGGAGGTACAGGCAAGATTCAGGGAACTGGCCAGGGTTTGCCACTCTATAGGATGCTCAATCTCCTTTTTTGAGATACTGCCTGTACCAAGGGCAAGCGGGGAAAATAAGCAAAAACTTAGGGGGGTGAACCAGTGGCTCAGAGAGTGGTGCAAGTCAGAAGGGTATGGATTGATGGGGGACTGGGGTGATACATGAGAAGACAGGAGGCTATATGCCAGGGATAGGCTGCATCTCAACCTGGAGGGGAGGAAGATCCTTAAGCTAAAACTTTTTGGATTCACTGGTGATAGGTGGAGTTTAAACTTGTAAAGGGGGGAAGGATAGAAAGACTGAAAGCCCCAGCAAGAAAGCTTGAGGGTTCAGGACTAGATCATGCAAAGCGGGCTGCAGGTAGCGTAAAGACCAGGGGAACTCAGGGGAAGAGAGCTGGGGGACTGCGCTGGCCGAGATGACTGGAGGGGGAGGGTCGGTGGATGACTGTCCTGATCAATGCCAGGAGCATGGGCAACAAAATGCCAGAGCTCCAGGCAATGCTAGTTGAGGGTGCAACAGACTTGGTGGCATTTACTGAGACATAGGTCACCCAGAGGCATGATTGGGACCCAAATTTAGAGGGATACACAATGTTTAGGAAGGATAGGGGATGGGAAGGGGTGGTGGCATTGATAGTCAAAATGACATAGCAGTTGGTGGAATCAAGGAGGCAGAAGGAAATGTGGAGGCAATTTGGGTAACCCTACAAACAAGGGGGGGGTAAAAGATTAAAAATAGGGGTGGTGTACAGACTCCCTGCAATGGAAGCGGAACTGGAGAATGATCTGGCTGAGAACATCAGGGGTCACTGTGGCCTCGGAAAGGGCAGGGTGGTGATCATGGGTGACCTGAACATGCTGGGGGCAGACTGGGGCACTATGACATCCTCAGTGGCCAGTAAGCAGAGGTTGATGGATGTTTTCCAGGATGCCTTCCTAGTCCAGCATGTGGGGGAGTCTATTAGGCAGGATTGGATCCTGGACATTGTCCTAGCAGACAGAGACCAGATAAGGGTCCTGGAAGTGAGCAACCCGCTGGCAGGCAGTGACCATGCCATGGTCTGGTTTCTTATCTTCCTAGGGGGACAGGAAATTTGCACTAACACAGAAGTAATAGATTTCGGGGGGGCAGACTTTGAGGGCATGGGAAGAATTCTTAAAGGGTGCTTGGATGAGATAAGGCCAGACATGGATGCTGGTAGCTTGTGGGAGACCATTAAGAAGGGGGTGCAGGAGGCTTTGAGGGCCTGCGCAAAGGTAAGGTGCAAGCAATGTAGGGCCAGTAAGCCGTGTTGGTGGACCTGGGAGGTGCAGGAGGTGGCGAGGGAGAAAAAGGCTGCCTATGCACGTTTAAAGCGCTCAAGGGGGGCTGAGGAGGGAGAGTATGATTTCCTGGCTAGGAGGTCACCAGGGTGGTAAGGGGGGCCAAGGCTAAGAAGGAGCTTAACCTGGCCAGGGATATCCATGGGGTTCTATAGATACATAGGGGAGAAAGAAAAGTGAGGGCACAGATCAGCAGGATTAGAACTGGGGGATGGGTGCAGGAAGCTGGGGAACAAGCAGAGGTGCTAAACGAGTACTTTGCCTCTGTCTTTACCGGGGGAGGTGGGGGATCTTTCCAACCTGATGGGAGGGTAGAGAAGCCCACTGAACCAGGAGGTCAGGTGGAAACTGAAGGACTGGATGAGACTAGGGCAGGGATAGGTCATATCTAGAAGGGGAGGAGAGAATGCATGTGGGGGATGGGAAGGCAAAAATCACAGCAGATAGAGTGAGAGAGGCCCTCCAGTCGCTAAAGACTGAAAAGACACTGGAGCCAGATGGGCTGCATCCAAGGGTGCTGAAGGAACTGGCGGATGTGCTGGCAGCTCCACTGGCCCCACTCTTCAACATCTCCCAGATGACAGGGTGGGTGCCTCAAGATTGGAAGGTGGCTCATGTGGTGCCTATCCATAAGTGGGAGGTCCAGAGCAGAGATGGGGAATTATAGGCCTGTTAGCCTAACATCTGTGGTAGGCAAGGTTATGGAGGGCATTATCAAGGAGAGGCTGGGGGGGCAGCTGGAAAGGTTGGGGCACCTGGATTATAGGCAGTATGGTTTTGTTCCAGTGAGGTTGTGCCAGATTAACCTGGTGGAGTTCTATGACTGAGTGACGGGTGCCCTGGACTGACAAAGGCCGGTGGACGTCCTCTATAAGGTGTTCGATTCGGTACCTCACAACGGCCTACTAACAAAACTAGGGGGAATGGGGGGCAGTTGCTCAGGTGGGTCGAAAACTGGCTTACGGGGCGAATACAGCAAGTGGTGGTTGGAGGGAGAGTCTCCTCCCCCAGTAGGGTCATCAGTGGGGTCCCCCAGGGTTCGGTTCTGGGGCCACTCCTGTTCAATTCCTATGTCTCAGACATAAAGTGGGGTGTTAGGAGTAGGTTGAGTCTCTTTGTGGATGACTCAAAACTGGGAGCACAGGCAGATGGGCAGCAGGGGAGAGAGGCCCTGCAGGGGGATCTAGATACCCTGGGGGGTGGGCAAGGAAGTGGGGGTTGAAGTTCAATGCAGGGGAAATGTAGAGTGCTGCATCTTGGGGTCAGAAACCCAGGATATGCATACAGCCTGGGGTGGACCACATTGCAAGTCACATCGGGCGAGAGGGACTTAGAGATAGTGGTGGACAGCAAAATGAATAATACAGAGAATTGTCGAAGAGTTGCAGCAAAAGCAAACAGGATACTGGGCTGCATAACCAGGGGGATTACCTCCAGGAGGAGGGAGAGGATCCTCCCTTTGTATAATGCCCTGGTTAGGCCGCATCTTGAGTACTGTGTGCAGTTCTGGAGGACCCCATCTTAAGAGGGACATAGCGCTGCTGGTGAAGGTCCAGAGGAGAGCGACCAGGATAATTCAGGGCATGGAGGGTAGGGCCTATGAGGAGAGACTGGATGAACTCAATCTGTATGCATTGGAGGAGAGGAGGGACAGAGGGGACATGATACAGACTTTCTAGTATATAAAGGGGATAAATAAGGGCAGAGCCAGGGAAGTGCTCAGGCTTAAGAAGGGGGACGACCAGGGGCAGAGGAAGCTGGGGAGTACGGGGGCGGAGGAGATACTTCTTCACAGAGAGGGTGGTGGAACCATAGAATGCACTGCCTAGGAGTCTGGTGGAAGAGACCACAGTGGAAGGATTCAAGAAGGGCTGGGACAGGTACAGGGGAAGCTGAGGCCTGGGAGGGCCACCTCTGGGGCTGAGGGGCGGTGGAGGAGCGAGCTCCCAGTAGGGGGCTAGCTTCTGAGCAGACATGATAGACCATGCGGCCTATTCTGCTGGCTTTTACTACGATACTATGAAAATCAATGGGGGGGAGCTGCAGTGTGAAAGGCTGAAGTGCTGCCTACTCAAGCAGACTAGACAGACCAATTGGCCTGTATCTGCTGGCAATTTTGTATGTTTGTAAGACAGAGAAAGAGAGAGAGAGAGAGAGAGAGAAGAATGTCTGCTAAGGAAAGCCAGAATCATCTCTGGGTTCCATGTGGTTGACGTCAGGATTGCATGGTTGGGACAGTTGAAGTACACGAATGTGAGGAGTTGATGCATAGGGGTACATCGGTGGTGCTTGTAGTAGTGGTTGCCAATTCCGCTCGGCCAGGTGCTGCAGCACTGTCCACTCATGACAAATGTGAAAACGTTCCATGCACTCATTGTGCCTGATGTGTCGCTGTTCCATTTCCATGATTAACTGCATCTGCTGCCTTTCTATGTTGAAATATTTTGCGTCAGACTGGGTCATAAACTTAGGGCAGGATTCACAAAAGGGATGCACCCAGCGCATCTGAGATGCACCGGGGCATCCCCGACATGCACCAAAAGGCGATTCTGGTAGGGGACCGATGCACCAGTGCAACCCTGATGCGCTGCACACCACCAGTAATGATATGCGGCGCATCTAGAAGGGCTGTGAAGGGGGTGTGCCCATGCATACTGAGAACAACCCCATTTACAGCTCAAATCTGCAGTGCACCTCCGGGGCAAGTCCGGGGATGTGCCACAGAAAGATAAGTCTAGGTTTTCTAGACTTAAATGGGTGGCCACCCACAGGCAGGCTGCTGTACTGTAGGCAGCAGTACGGCAGCCTGCCCACCCTGGCAGTCCAGTGTTCCCCCCCCCCCGCCTGACTCTTCTGTCGCAAGCCGCTGTCTCGGCAGTATAGTATTCAAATCAGAACCCCCTCTCCCAGCCAAATCCCGCTTAATATGCTCTCTGCGGCGGTAGGAATGTAGGAACAGAACCTCTCCCCCACCCGACCTGATCGCACTACCGGGCCGTACCTCAAGACCCCGGTAGCCCAGTGAACCCTCCCACCCACCACCCGGCACCCCAACCCACCCGCTCCCGTCCCAGCCGCGGTCCCACTGTCAGTGGGCAGCTCAACCCACCTGCATGCCACCACGGCTGCCCACTGACAGGGCTGTCTGAAAAGATGGCTTATGTACACCCTGAAGCCCATTCCACCAATGGGCTTCATTGCGTACAGTAGCTGTCATTTTCAGACAGCTCTGTCGGCAGGCAGTCATGGTAGTATGGGTGGGTTAAGCTGCCCGCCGACAGTGGGACCGTGCTGAGGGAGGAGAGGGTGGGTTGGAGGTGCCTGAATGGGTGTATGGGAGGGTCTGCTGGGCTACTGGGGGTCTTGAGGTGTACCGTCGGTGGTGCAATCATGTCAGGGTGGGGGAGAGTTCTGTTCCTACATTCCTACTGTCACAGAGAGTGGCATATTAAGTGGGGATTTGGCTGGGAGCGGGGTTCTGAGTTTAATATTGTACTGCCGCAGACAGCGGCATGTAACTGGGGATGCGGGGGGGGGGCACTGGACAACCAGAGATGCATCCTGGTCTGTCCACAGGATGCAGTCAGGCCAGAGAAGGGCAGAGGGTTCTCCTATTCTACATGGGGCTATGCATGTGGACCACATCCCTTGCAGGGCATCAGGTGCATCCTGCCAGGTGCCTCCCTGAAGGTGCAATGCAAATGGGGCCATAATGGACCCATTGCGTCATGCATGCTTAATGGCCGCATTTGCATGCCCCTGGCTGTGAAAAGCAATTTTGGGCACAGCGCCCCAAAGGGTTTACAGCCTAACATGGGGGATGCCCCAGCACAGCCTGGGATGTGCTGGAGCATCCTGGGCAGAGCACAACTGTGCTATTCACAGAGGGGATGTGCTGGGGGCATCTCTCTGTGCCTCCTCTGTGAATCACGCATTTTGCACTCAGCCATCTCCCCTGGACCGGAGCAGCCGAGATGCACTGAGCACATCTTCTCTGTGAATCCTGTCCTCAGTGTTCTGACATCGTTGAAACAGAATCAGCACAACATTTGCAATCACAGCACATTCCAAGGGTCGGACAGTAGCTTGGCTCTGGGGGGGTTGGTACATTTACTAGGTTTACTAGGTGTTTTGGGGCATAAGAAGGCGGTTTGCCCATTGAGAATTCTCCCACAATCTTGTGGAGCATTAGGATTTTAACTAGTACTTAGCCTTACATCCAAGCCTTTTTGAATGTTTCAAGGTTTTTGATATTTAAAAGTTGTTGTGGTAGTTTGTTCCATATTCTTGGCACCCTTAATGAGAAGAAGTGAAGTCTTTCATTTGTCTTTGCTCTCCCAAGGTCTAGCTGTCTTGAGTGCAGTCTTGGTACTATCTTCCTGCCTGCAAAGTAGATCCCACATTGTTGCATTAGGGTGGGTGTTTGTAGGATTTTGAAGAAGAACAAAAGATCTCCCCCATGGTGCCTTAACTCTAGAGTATAAATTCAGTTTACGGAGTCTATCTGGGTAGCTAAGCTGTGCTAAATGGGGTACCATTTTGGTTGCTCTTCTCCGAATATGTTCAACCCTTTATATGTCTTTTATTAAGTAGGGATTCCAAAAAGGGTGTCCCATTGTCCGACTAAGACCTGATATATGTTCTATAAAGGGGAATTATGCACTGTTCTGTTTTTGTGACAAAGGTGCAGTCTGTTCTTCTAAGAAGTACGTTGGAATGTTTTATTAGTTTATTGCAGTGGTCAGCTGAAGAGAGTTTGTTGTTAACTATGATACCAAGGTCTTTTTCGCTATTCGCTACCTTTAGTATGGTGATGTTTATTTTGTAAGACTGCATTGGGTTGTTTTTTCCTAGTCGGAGTATGGTGCATTTTCCAATACTGAAATCTATCCCATTTGTCTTTGCCCAGGTCTCAATTTCAAATAGGTCCTTAAGTAGCCGATTTATATTGGCTGGTGAATCCACCAGGGGTTGACAAATTTCAAATTTATGTGCTAGTCCAAGGACAAGTGGCCTGGCCAAAAATGGTAGTCCCAGTGTTGCGAGCGGTAGTCCATGGTCGGAAGGCCATATTTTAAGTCTATTTTTTATTCGTTTGCACATTGTCATCTTTCTTTCACACTTGCTTCACTGACTGCAAATGAAATGTATTTTACAATATCTTACTGTGTGCGTGTCCTTGACTGGGTGGGATGGGGAGGGATGAGGGGTAGTGGGTACGTACTACTAGGCAAACTTCATTTCAAGGCTTTATGCTCAAACCTTAAGTGACTTCACTGCAGGCAGCCGGAGCCGGGGAGGTAGTGGGAAGGGGAATGCCCTAAGCCAGTAATATGTTTGTGCCTCACTTGTTGTATAAACTGCTGTTATCATGCAGCAAGTTCCCCAGCAGGCCAAGGCCATATCAGCCCCCCTTCTTTTTCAATTTACAGTTTTTTTTTTTTGTTTTTTACAGTTTTTAATTTTTTGTTTTTGTTTACAGACCTATCCCCCCTTCCCCGAATGTAAGACATACAGTCGTACTCCACTTAGTCCACCCACTGCTGCCACACTCCAACAAAGCAAATGCAACCTGGGCTGTCCCCTCTTATCAGTCAGGGTAGGGTGGCGAGCACTGGGCTTGGCTAATAACTTATATGGGCTTGGCTACTAATAAACTTATATTTTTAAAGTAAAAGCACTGTACACTTTAGTTTCTTCAGAATATCCTTTGTTTTATACTTCTGTCTGTACTTCTGCAACCTTAAAAACAATCAGACTAGGCTAGAGAGTGGCCACACAATGTAAATTTATTCCACACAAATCTGATCTTTTTGCCTCCTCCCAGAGTCCCTCCCATCCCTCACCCAACACCTAGGCAGTTGATGTCCCTCACATGCCACTGATGGAGCGGATGGACATAGACCCCCTCCCCCCTTTTCTAGTCCCTTCCCAGTTTTTCCTTTGGCTTTGCTCTTTTTTGTTTACATCAAGAGACAGATCACAGTTCAGTTCAACCCAGCAATGTTCCTAATAAATTTTTAGAAGGGTCTGAGCTCAAGCTCTGTCTGCTGCATGTCCTTTTTCCACCAAGATGCATGTCCCATTAAGAAATGGAACTGTGCGCATTGCAAGCCACAGCATTCATTGCCTCGCTCCATTCCCCACCTCTTCTAATGCTCTCGCAGCAAATACTGGCGACGCAACCCTCCTATGTCGATCTTACACCTGAACCCCCCAATCACCGGGCAACCGCACTCCTCCAGTACTCAGCTGCACCCTGCTCCAGTCCATGCCCTTTACTCTTACCTGCCGACCGCAAGGAAACACAGCATGTGACCTGCCAAGGATGCCATCACCCGACGTCCCTACATGCTTGTTCACTCAGCCACCTACATCACAGAGATCCCTCCAGTGATTTCGCCCATACCACAGTCACGCTGCGCATGCACGTTTCTTAAAAAAAAAAAAAAATCAGTTCCATGGCTCACTTCAGACGATGCGACCCCTCCTGGCCGGATGACAAAATGACAGGTAGTCAGATACATATTACAAATGAATGCAGAGACTCATACTTGTCCGTGGGCAAGTGGCCAACTGAAAAGTGCTTGTCCACAGCAGAAATTAGGTAGCCAGGGATGTCGGGCTATGGGATTTGTCAAGCCCTGGAATCCACCTTCCCTCCCAGTTTGGTATCATCCGCAAACTTTGGGCACTATGCATGAAGGGTCCCAAAACGTGCACCTATATGGTAGTAAACCCTGTGTGCTTCTACATGCTATGCAGTGCAAGACAGCAACATGGCATTCACAACCAGCTGCGCATGGGGCGGAAACACAGGGGCGTGAGTAAGAACTGCATGACCAGGACGGGGACATAGACAGAATAGATGGAACCACCCCCTGACCCCACCATAAAAGACGATGTGGAACGCACAAGGCAACAGCCTGACAGTGAATGCAGCACAACAGCAGCATGCAGGAGAGATAGCGGAATGGCCAGAGGAGGTGGACGCACCAGCAGAGAATGAGAGGGAAGGTGGCAGGGAAGGGTGACGGAGATAACGTGGGGGCAGAATACGGACACGCTCTGCCAATTTCAGCAGGTTATCGCAATGGTGACCGAGATAAGGCAGCAGTACGACAGGCTGTACAGGGACTTGGCACTCGCCACACTCACCACCCCCCAGGAGGTGAAGGCCAGAATGTGGCTGGATATCCAGGCCAGCATCAATGCTGCAGGGCCAGAGGCACGTGCCACTCATGGCCATCAAGCACAAGTGGCGCGACCTCCATGTGGCCATGAAAGAGAAGCTGGCAGCCACCACACGGGAGCGGCATGGCAGGCAGCACCCCCACACAACACACACAGCTGTCACCCGTGGAATGACTAGTGGCAGAGACCCTCACACAGGTGGTGGTGCACTGCTTGGAAGGAGGCGTGGACACACAGGCAGGCAGATGCAGTGCAGGGACAGGGTGTGTGTGTGTGTGTGTGTAGGAATGCACATGCAGCACAATGGTAATGCCAACCTACCCCTGCAGACATAGCTCAGTTGCCACGGAACACAGTGTCCACCAGAGGACAAGCACCACAAGGCAAGCCAATAGAGGCATCAACGCACGGCACCATGCAACGTGTGGCCCAACTGGGTAAATAAAAAGGGACAGCGATGCAACACACTACTGCAGGGATGTATGTGACACCAGTACACTGATGCACGGTATGTTGTCTCCACAGGAACAGAGATGGACACTGAGACACAAGTAGAGAGTGACAGCGCAAAAGAGCAAACCATTGCCCACTCTGAAGAGGCAGACAGCAGCACTGGAAATGAGGACCATAAGCCCACCAATGGGCATGGCCCGCCTCCACCCCAGAATACGCAAACACTCCACCCTGGTGAGGGGGTGGGGACGCCCCCCGCACCGGGCCCAGGGCACCACCGTTGGAACACCACGGTGCCATGGATGGCACCAACAGTGGTGATGCAGGCCCATACACAGGCCCCTGCAGACACGGCAGAACACCCTGCCTCGACCCATACCAGCGGGAACAGTACCGTGTTCTGCAGCAGCAGGAGCGGGACTGCCTCACCGAACAGCATAACACCATGGCTGCCAATGCTGCACTGACAGAGGTTGCCTGCACTATCGGCGAGGGCATCACACAGTCTGCCGTTTCACTGGAACAGATTGTGCAACACTTCCATACCAGGCACGCAGTACCCCCTGTGGGCCCACCCCTAGGGCCACCAGCACATACGCACTCAGTAGCCACATAGGCCACTGAAGAACCCTGTGGACTGGAGCAGGGCATGTGCAGTGCACCCCCATGATGTCCCAAGGGCCTACGGCACCCACCACACCACAATGCCAGTGGCACGTCACCGACATGCCTGGCACCGTCTCCGACCCCGGTGCAGACAGCTGTGACACACGGGACTCTGGCACCCAGCCCAACAGTGATGGAAGCCAGGCATGCATGGGTTGCAGGGGCCGTGGACCTGTCCCAGTAACAGGTGGCACCCAGAACCCTGGACACACGCGCAACACGGTCCCAGCCTGATGCCAAGGACATATGACAGGCTCTGCGGGGTGCACCAACCAGGGCTCACACCCCACAGCGGGGGACCTGTGGCAGACATGGGCATTCAGCCAGGTGGGTGCTGTGTGCGCTGCATGCACTGTTCATTACCAAGGCACGTCCCGTACATGTGGCTAACCTATTCATCCCTGTCTCCCTTGCAGGATCCCCAGGACTGGTCGGAGATGATGGAGCTCTGTCTGCAGGTGCAGCCAGATGGTGCACTCTGCTTTGTGCATGCTACCCACAGCATATGATTCTGAAGGATGAGGGGGCCATGGACTACAGGCACTGGGAGGTGTACAGCCCGTCTCCGGTAGGTAGAGGGGGCCTGCGGCAACGTGGCGGGGACCGGGGTGCATCACCGTGACTGACATTCTCCACCTTGTTTATGCAGTGCTACAGGAGACCAGTGCAGAGGATCATGCTGTGCAACACAGGTCGACCACCATCGGAGCCAGAGGATGGTGAAAGCAAATCCAGCACTGAGAACGGTCAGGGATGTGCACAGCCTGCAGAACAGTGAGGGGCCTGTCTGACATTGGGACACACCATCTTAGGGTGCATCTGTTGGCGTGGACTCTATGCAGGGTGTGTGGCACAGTGGCCACCATGCTGCAGGGCTCTGTGTGGCAGATGCCAGAGGCCTGGGGGGAGCACTGGGCATTGGGACTGTCACACCTGTTTGTGTGTGTGTTTTTGTCCGCATTCCTTTTCAGTGCAATAAACATTTTATATGTCACCTGTGTGTTCATTGACTCTGGGGGAGGCTGTCTGTTGATTGCTGCCGTGGACTGTCCCCGGCCGGTGCACTGGTGGGTGTGGGCACACGCTGCATGGTATCTGTGCATTCCGTGTGGCATGCCCATATGTAGCACACAGATCCATGCCAGTGCCCATCCCAGTGACACTCCTTGCCACGTGTGCATGCATGTCGCTGCGTGCGCCACGCACGTGGTACCTGTACCGTATGGCATGGCCTATGTATGGCAACATGCCATACGGCATGCTCTGTGAATGGCAACATGCCATACGGCATGCCCTGTGTATGGCAAAGTGTCACATGGCATGCCCTGTGTACAGCATCGTGCCATGTGGCACGATCTGTGTCCATGCGTTTGTGCGACAAGTATGCATACTGTGCTAGACAGTGCTGCTCTGTGGCCATTGTGGCATGGCCGGTCCATTGGCACAGGACTGGGCTGCCTCTGCTTCGGTACGCTGTGTGTGGCGGTGGCAGGACCAGGCTACCTGGCATCTGTGGCCTGCCCGCCTTCGTGCACGTATCCTTGCGGCAGCTCTGCCCTCGACATCTGTGCACCCCTGCCCCTGTGCACCTGAGTGTCATATTTGTGTTTCTGCATGCATGCCCAACATGCTGTGCACCTGTCGCATGTGGCCACGCTCCCGTGGTGCTGCTCCACACTTTCCTACCCATAGATACGTATGGGTCCTCTGTGCAGCCTTCGTGCATGCTGCACAATGTAGGCGTGCAGTGGCATGTGCCGTACAACGTGCTATGCACCCTTGCGCGCAGTGCACTGTGTTCATATATAGCACTCTTTGATCGGAAGTGTTTGAGCTAACCTGCATATCGGATATGAACAAGCTGAACAATGAAGGCCCGAGGACAGAGCCCTGTGAGACCACACTAGTCACTTCACTGATATCTGATAGGGGTCCATTGCTTTTTACCCACTGTGTTCTGTCTGTCAACCAGTGATCTACCCAGCTGGATAAACTGATAAACCATTACACCTTGGAATTTCTATCAATTAATTTCTCATGTGCTACCTGTCTAAAAGAATAATGTCCATTGGGATACTAGAATTAACCCCCTGATTTATGTGATTATAAAAGGCTATAAGGTTAGAAGTAGTTGAGTGGCCCTGTTTGATTCCATGCTGGGTAGAATCACTAATGTTTAGTGTTTGAAGTTTACTCAACATGCATGGCCAATGATGCTGTGAAGTGACCTTTACCTGAATCAGGGCTTACTGGATTTTGGTTTTCTTCAGTGTCTGAGTGACCCTTCAACTTGTTATCATCGTGATCATGTTCAGTGGTCTGACTGAGGCCACAAGAAGTATTTGTCACCACTGTTAACATATTAGCAGTGCGGGTTCCAAGAATAGCATTGATGGGACATGGTCAAGGAGAGGGTCACTACAATACTGGGGGGTGGGGGGTGGGAGAGAGGGCAGCCACAGAATATTATCTGATAGCTGCACACTCAAGCAGACCCGACAGACCACATGCACAGTATCTGCTGGCACATTTTGCATGATCATATGTTTGTTATTGGAATTTGGCACTCCGTCACCCCGAGATGCCACTCTGCAGTCTCTGGATGTTTATTCTTGGGTGCTTTTCTTGTAAGATGAAACCCAAAATGGCACTATGCAGTTGTTTAACATCTGCTTTGGTGGGTAACGTATTCATTGGGCATGGAATTGAGTCCTTTGCCACAGAGTTACAATATTGCCACTACCGTGACTCAACTAAAACATTAAGAAAATCTGGCTAGAAAATTCACAGGTAATGGCTAGCCAAGTGTCGAACCACCATCACCCCACAGTAAATGCTGGGCTTCCAACCTGTTTGGTGACCATAGACAAGCCCTGCTTCTTCACCACTCTGCTCCCTATACACATCCTCGTCTACACCCATATATTGAGCAAGTGGCTAGACAAGAAACCACAATCTGCACTGGTGTGTAAAACAAAAGGCCTGGAGTAGATTGTAATCAGTACTCCAGGACAGCCACTAGGTGCCACCTAGCACTGCTCATGTGCCTTATTTTAATAAGACTTGGAATAGTGACCTGGCATAATGCCATGGCAGGTAACTAACAAAAGTTGTATGATATGGGCAGGTCACCATGAGCGTCCATGGGCATACAAATTGTGCATTGTTTAGCCCATACTGTGTTTTTGGGTAGGGCAGTACCAGCAGAAAATTGTGATTATGGCATGCCCATACTTGCAGTACCACAGTAGTCCACCTCTGTCTGGGAAGGAGGGGGCAGTGGTAGCCATGTCAGAATACCCACAATTGTGCAGTGATACAAGCTAACCACACATGGGAGAATAAAATGGCTGTAGTCCAGGACTGCACAGTGGCACTTGCTAGACTGAATTCCAGATGCACACACGACACCGACCCTCACATGACCTGCCAAGTCATGCATCTGTATATAGTGTTACATGTAAGGCATGTAATTTTAAGGAAAACATTGAACAGCCAAAAGGCATCCTGAATATGTACTTGGCACATGACAGAGTAGCTAGCGATCTTGAGAAAAAGCATATATTACAGCTGATCACTGATAAAGTGAAATGGGAGATACCCAATAAATAATGGTACAGTGGTGCTGATAGCTCGCATCAAAACACACAGGCCGTACGTCCTGATTTAAGGGCACACAAATGCAGCACTGCTTCCTCACTGTGGCCCGATACTGCGCATATGAGGGGTGCTCAGGTGCATGCCGTTGGTAGAGTGCATATACCTGGATGGTACTAGCAGCACAGAAATGGAACTATATATAAATGGGCTCTTACCGATGACTCAATGAGGATCAGCTGATTAAAATGTAAGTCCTTTGCTGCTGTGAGGGTCAGAGGTTGTGTCAAGAGGGTATGTTTGCTGCAGAAGGAAATCAGGGGGTCACAAGAGTGAATTATTTTTATTCTGCAAGTTAACTTTGGTGGTAAACAAACAATCTGAAAAAGATGAATGACACACCACTGGACGTATATTGATCAGGTAGTACTGGAGAGTCTGGGGTACTATTTCAGGCCTAACAGATACCAAACAAATGTGTGGCAAGCACCATGAAACAACAGCAATTAAAGTTTAAATCATTCCGCTTCTGGTTTACACCTTCATAGGATGTGACATATGCAGAAGCCCCTCCACTCGGAAGGAAACAAGAACAACAGTGACCCCACGGAACTTGAATGAGGACTTTCAACATTGGTACACAATGCTGCCATCTGAACGGTGGTCATTCAGCATTTCGAACTGGCGAATGGAATAACTTGTTGAGCTGCACTATAGCAAGCACCCACGAGAACCAGCTTAAAAACAACAAACTACACAGCACCAGGAGGCAGACCACCAGCCCTAACGTTTCACACCACAGCGCACTTCTAGAGGAGGCCTGGATCACAGCACTCACTGCAACATTTAAGTAGCCAGATAATTTAAAGCCACAGTAAACTTTTTATCTGTACAATTAGAGGTGGTCTGTTACTGATGCCACTGCTGATAAAACAACTCTTGTAGCACTGTTGTGAGCAGCAGTTGTTTGGTTACTGTTGGGAGTGGTTGGTGGTTGTACCATTCATGGCTGTTGACCAATCAGCTTGCAGCAGTTTTACAAGGGGAGCTACATGCCTTAGCCTTTCGATTTCAAGCCACCCTCATCACCTGGGAATTTTAGTATACACCAGCAAACAGATTTATTGCTTAAATATGCTGCTAAAGTTAAGATTATTACATTTCATAAACTAGTCAGAAAACACTTGATTCAAATGTCAATCATTTTCTTTCTCTACCTACCTTTAGGGCCTCCAGCTTGGGAACAGTACTGTGGCACTCATGCATAGGAGACTTTTCACAGACTGCATGGACTGGTTTATGTTCATCTGATTCCTCACAAACCCATCCCAGTGGCTGTTGCTGCTGGTCACATGTGTTGCTCTTTTTGGGCTCCTCTTTATTTCCAGTCAGACGTTTTACAATCTCCACTATCACTGCAAGTTTCCTGTTTGCTCGGAGTACCTTCTGCTGCAACACATCATAGCATTCACCACAGGAGACATTTCCATCTACATACTCCCAGTATTTTGAGATGCAGGCTCTGCAAAAGTTGTGCCCACAATCTATAATGACAGGATCATTAAAATACTCCACACAGATGGGACACATCACTTCATTTTTCAATAATTCTAGCTCTTTTGTTGCTGCCATGTTCACTGTTGCCTGTTAAAGGTCTCTACTTCTCTTTTGTTTCCTGGAACATAGAAACATATAAACATAGAAAGGGTTTGTTCCTCTTTCAGTATTGACCAGGTCATGCACAGTTAAAAACTCTTGCACTGTTACTGAATGTAATTGTGGTGTTCTATTACTGCTTTCAGTATTGACCATGTCATGGACAGTTAAAAACTCTTGTCCTGCTACTGAAACTTACTATGGTGTTTTATTATTACTTTCAGTACCGAACACATCATGCACAGTTAAAAACTCCAACACTCCTACTGAACCTTACTATGGTGTTTTATTATTGCTTTCAGTACTGACCACATCATGCACAGTAAAAAAAACTCCAGCACTCCTACTGAACTTTATTATGGTGTCTTACTACTGATTTCAGTACTGACCACATCGTGTGCAGTTAAAAACTCTTATACTGCTACTAAACCTTATTATGGTGTTTTATTGTTGCTTTCAGTAATGACCACATCATAGAAACATAGATTTTGAT
Organism: Neoceratodus forsteri; assembly: GCA_016271365.2. Lineage (NCBI taxonomy): Eukaryota > Metazoa > Chordata > Ceratodontiformes > Ceratodontidae > Neoceratodus > Neoceratodus forsteri. The sequence goes on along the minus strand of CM057457.1, from coordinate 385,944,057 downwards.
GGCAGATAAGGACCACTTGGTCCATCCAGTCTGCCCTGAATGACCTCCCTGCTGCCTGTACCTCTGTATCAATATGTACGTATGTAGTCTCCCATTTCCCTATCACCTGTATAATCTGCGGATCCTAGTTAATCAACAGCGTACTTCTTTCTAACCCCCACCAGAATTGTCTTATGTCTGTCCCATGCATTCTTGAATTCTCCCACTGTTTTTGACCCCCTCAGAAAAGCTATTCCATGTGTCCACCACACTCTCCATGAAAAAATGCTTCCTTACATTGCCCTTGAGCCACTCCCCCTTTATTTTCAAGTTGTGCCCACTTGTTCCTGCACATCTCTTTTTCGGAAAGATGCTACCCTCTTGGACTTTGTTGATTCCGCTGAGGTACTTAAAAGTTTCTATCATGCGCCCTCCTTTCCTCAATGATATACATATTAAAGAGATACATTAAGATTTGCCCCTGCACCCAGATGATCGTGCTTTACCTCCACATCAGTAGAAGTTGGCTGCTGCAAGAGTCCTCCAATAAAAGTTATTTACGAAAATCCCAAACCGAGTCCCAAAGACTTCCCAGGGCTTTTTGCCGCTCACGCTATGGTGCCACTCTCACTAGCATGACGACGATATGCTAGGGTGAGCGCGGTGTGCTCCATTATATCAAGGAGCCAGCTTTCGTCGATTTTATTTAGTAGAATGGCCAGTTTGTAATGAAATGTGGCACCCGTGACCTAACAAGGCCCTGTTAGTGGCACCGTGCCATGTTTCATTACAAGTGGCCATTCAAATAGTAAAATCAATCTGAAAGCTGGCCCATCGTATAATGGGACGGGCTGCCACGCTCTCTCTGGCATCTTGTCACCCCGCTAGTGAGTGTGGGGGCGGAGCGTGGGTGGCCGAACAAAACTGGGAAGTCCTTGGGACCTGGTTTTGGGATTTTTACGAGTGAAAAAATGTTTCATTAGAGGACTTCTTAGGGTGCAGCATGACATTATTCTACTGATGTGGAGGTAAAGCACCTATTAATCAGGTGCAGGGGCAGTAGAAATTAAATTGGTGGATCTCTTTAAGCTCCTTTAGCCTCTCTCTTTGTATGGCTTCTGATGCATACCCTGCACCATTTTAGTTGCCCTCCTCTGGACTACCTCCATCCTTTCTATGTCCTTGGGAAAATGGGGTCCCCAGAACTGCACGTAGTACTCCAGGTGGGGTCTCACCAACTGTCTTCACAGAGGGTAAACAATTTCCTGTTTTCTACTAGTGATGCCTCTCCCAATACAGCCCAGTATCCCCCAGCCCTCCTTACTGCCTTCTTGGATTACTTGCTTACCTTTAAATCATCTGATATGACCACCCCCAGGTCCGTTTCCATTTCTGTTGCTGTTAGAACCTCCCCTCACATTCTGTAGTCTTCCCCTGGGTTTTTGTTTCTGAGGTGCATTATTCTGCCCTTCTTTGCAACGAATCTAAGCCGCCATACTTTTGACCATTACTCCAACCTTGCCAAGCCCCTTCTCATCCTTTTCACCCTTCCTTGTGTATCAACCCTGTTGCAGATCTTTTTGTCGTCTGCAAAGAGGCATATTTTCCTTCCAGTCCCTCTGCAATGTCACTTATAAAGACATTAAAAAGGACCAGTCCCAGTACTGAACACTGCAGGACCCCACTAGAATCCCCCACGTCTTCAGGGTGGACTCTGTTTACTATTACCTTTGTCCTGTTGTCCAGCCAATATTTTTACCCAGGCAAGTACCCTGGGACCCATTCCCATGCTGGCTAACTTGTTTATTAATATTTTGTGTGGGACCGTGTCAAATGCCTTGCTAAGGTAAGTGGGCCATGTCCACAGCCCCCCCCCCGGTCTACTGCTTTGGTCACCCGGTCAAAGAAATAGATTAGATTCATCTGACATGACCTTCCGCTGTGAATTCATGCTGTCTTGGGTCCTCTACCCTGCTGGCCTCTAGGTACTCAACAATTTTTTCTTTCAGAAGTGATTCCATGATTTTCCCTACCACTGAGGTCAAACTCACAGGTCTGTAGTTTCCTGCCTTTGCTTTCCTCCCACTTTTGTGAAGAGAAATCACACCCCCCTCAGTCCTCAGGTACCACATCATCCTCCCATGATTTGTTAACAGGCATAGTCAGTGGTTCTCCCCTTAGTTCTTTTAGAATTCTGGAGTGAATCCAGTCAGGTCCCATTGCTTTGTCCATCTTCAGTTTCAGGAGTTCTTTCAGAACCCCTTCTCCTGTGAATGGATTGGTATCATCCCTCCTATCTAGAGTGCTTCTATTGATTTGATTAGGTGCCTCCCCTCTTCTTCTTTTGTGACTACTAAGCAGAAGTATTCATTTAGTATCCCTGCTTTTTCACGGTCACCCTCTGCCAAACCACCCTCCACTTTATTAAGCCTCACCATCCCTTCCTTGGTATTTCTTCCCTCCCTAATGCATCTATAAAAGGTTTTATCCCCCTTCTTAACCAAGTTGGGTATCTTTCCTCGGTTTGGGCCTTTGCTATTCTGACCACCTTCCCCGCTTCCTTTTGCTTTACCAGAGCGCTGTACAATAAACAACAATTAAAACCATGAAGTACTAAAATACATTTCCAGTATATAACTACATCTCAATAATAAAATTCAGTTACATCAGTTTAACTGATACAGTTCACTGTCCTGCTCCTTCTGTCTTTCCTTATACAGTACTTCTAGAATGCTATTTTTTCCCCCTAACCTTCCCTACCACCTCTTTTGAGAACCAGAGTGTTTTTTTCCTTCATTTTGATTTGTTTATTTGCTTCACACAAAGGCTTGTTGTCTCTGTGATGGCAGTTTTGATGTTTCCCCATTGCTCCTCCATCCCTCCTTCTTGCCTGTTTGCTAGTGCTTTTCTGAGGCACTCTCCCATTTTGACAAAGTCAGCCCTCCTAAAGTCCAGTACCCTCACTTTTGTATGGCTTGACTCTACAGCTAAGTTTATCGTGAACCACACTGTTTTGTGGTCACTTGTTCCCAGACGGCTACCCACTTCTACATCTGAGATCCTCTCTCCATCCCTGTTTGAGAGTACCAGCTCTAAGACTGCTCCCTCCCGAGTGGGTTCCAACACTAGCTGTCTGAGTCATGCATCCTGAAGGGCATCGAGAATGGCCCTGCTCTTGGATATAGCTGCAGCAATGGTGTTCCAGTTAACAGCTAGCATATTCGGATTCCCATCAACAGTATCTCTGATTTCTCTGCCATTCTAAAGATGTCTTCCATCATTTCCTTGTCCACGTCCTCCCCCTGAGATGGAGGTCTGTATACAACCCCCGTGCGGATTGTGGTGCCATTTCCCATCTCCAGGGTGACCTACGATGCCTCCTATTCTCCTACCCTTTAGTTCAGCTGCTTTGATCCCTCCCCCTTACATAGAGAGCTACTCCTCCTCCTCTTCTACCCTCCCTGTCCCTCCTGTAGCTTGTGTACCCTGGTATGCTTGACATCCCAGTCATGGGTCTCTGTGTACCATGTTTCTGTGACTGCCACAATATCCATACATCCCTCTTCCATCAAGGCCACTAGTTCAGGGAGCTTGATATCCACACTATGTGTATTGGTACTCACTGCCCTCCATTTTTATGGCCTTATCTGTTTTTAGCTCCATCCCTGTCCTTTTTCTCCATTTACCCCAGCTCTTCTCCCTATCAACTTTTCTATTTTGGTGTTTACCTCACTAACTACTCTGTTGTGTGTGTGTGGGTGTGTGTGTGTGTGTGTGTGTGTGTGTGGGGGTGTGTGTGTGTGTGGGAGTATATATATATATATATATATATATATATATATATATTTTCCTGCTCCTTTTCACTGCCTCCCTCCTTGGCTAGTTTAAATGGTTGCCAATGAAGCATTTATAGTTAAAAACACCTGCACTATTACTGAACCTTATTATGGTGTTCTATTATTGCTTTCACTACTGATCACATCATGCACAAACTCTTGCACTGCTACTGAACCTTCTTATTGTGTTTTGTTATTGCTTTGAATACTGACTATGTCATACACAGTACAAACTCCTGCACTGATGACTGCTCTCAGTACAGACAATAGGTACATATACATAGATGCACAGAAGGTGATTTTAGTTAAGGAACATGTGGCTCACCTAGTCTGACCCTTTTTCCTACTTAATGCATTACCGCAGACCCTAGTTGATCTGCAGTTCACCCTCTCTTCCCTATTGCTAGAGTACTCTTATGCCTATCCCATGCGTTCTGGAATTCCCCCACTGTTTTTGCACCACCACCTCTGCAAGGAAGCTGTTCCAAGCATCCACTACTCTTTCTGTGAAAAAGTCTCCTCAGGTTGCCCCGAGCCTACCCCCACCTAGCCTCATATCATGCCCCCTTGTTCTTGTACATCATCTTTCTGAAAGATGCTACCCTCCTCTACCTCATTTATACCCCTGATGTATCTGAATGTCTCTATCATAACCCCACCCTCTCCTCTCCTCTCCTCTCCTCCAGGGAACACATACTGATGTCCTCTAGTCTTTCCTCACGTGAGTTCTGGTGCAGTCCGTGCACCATTTTTGTTGCTTTTCTCTGGACTGTCTCTATTTTGTCTATGTCGTTCTGGAGTTGTGGCCTCCAGGACTGGACACAATACTGCAGATGAAGTTTCACTAGTGAGCTATACAGTGTCATATTCACCTCCATTTTCTGCTGGTGATACCTCCCACAAAGCACCCTAGCATCCCACTGGCTCTCCACATAGACAGACCATGTCATGTACAAACACTTGCACTGCTACTGAACCTTATTATGGTGTTTTCTTCTTGCTTTCAGTACTGACCACATCATGTACAGCTAAAAACACCTGCATGACAGCTGAACCTTGCTATAGTATCTTGCTGCTATACTGTGGGGCCGCTTCTCAACCTTTTTACAGAGATATCCCCTTATATTAAATATCTCCCATGATAGAAATCTGAGAACATGACTACCAGGGTGACTGGGGAGGGGATTTTATGTTACGGTGATCAGGGCTGGGGAGAGGGGGGGTCCCTACACTATGAAAACAGGACTATGGGATTCTACTTTTTGTACAGCGATCGGGGCTGGGGAGGGGGCTGGCCCTGCACATTTTGCAAGACACAGCCATGCAAATGATCCCATAATGGGCATGTAAATGGCCACTTTGTGCCTTGTATGCCAACTGCGCTCATTTTCATGTTTGGGCTGAATATCGTCCATGGGGGCCAAAGCGCATACAGAAATATGCCACTCATTCCTGTATGGGTATTGCTCAGGCCCACACCCTAGATTCAAGGCATGGGACTTGGTGAACCCTGCTGTGCTCATGCATCCAGGGTCCGATATTCAAATGGATTGCGCAATCTGTTTGAATATGGTACCAGAGCCAGTCGACCCAATTTATTTGCATGGCACATTGTTCTGCATGTGCATCTGGCCTGCTCTGAATATAAGTGCCCATTTTTTCCCTGTCTATAGCATCATCACAGAGGCTTCTTGATCTCCGGCTCCCCCCAGCACCGTTTTCCGTGGAAATTCCTCTGTGCCTATCCCATGCATTCCTGAATCCCACCACTATTTTTGCACTCTCCATCAATGCTCAAAGCCTATTCCAGACCTCCACCACCCTTTCCGTGAAGAGGTACTTCCTCACATTTGTTCTGAATTTTCCCACATTTTTTTTTTGCAGTTGTCATGTTTTTCTCACAGTGTCCAAATCACCCTGCAGACACTGACAGCCACAGCTCCACTTCCCTGCTCTTCACCAGGACTTCGGTTCATGCTTGAGGCGCCATGGCCTGGATGCTCAATAGGGAACAGAGTTCCGAGTAGTCAGAGTCAGCAGCAGCTCAGTAAGCCATAGATTTTTCTGTTGTTCTCCCATGAGGAGCAGTGTGCAATGCCACCTGGATGTCTCCATGCATACTTCTGCATATGAAGTGTCAGCAGCCACCACTTCCTCCCCCAATGCATGCAGTCTCAGCCTGCCTCTCCTCTAGACAACACTAGGGGTCAGGTGAGTGCCAGGAACTGAAACCCTCCCTCCCTCTCACAATCCATGCAGTCTTAGCCTCCAACAGCCCCAGCCAATGCTATGGGCCAGGTGAGTGCCGAGAAGTAAAACCCTCCCTCCCCCGATGCATGCGGTTGCAGCCTGCCTCTCCCCCAGTCAACGCTAGGGGCCAGAGAGTACCAGGAACCAAAACCCTCCCTACCCAAATGCATGCAGTCACAGCCTGCCTCTCCTCCAGTCAATGCTAGGGAACAGGTAAGTGCCAGGAACAGAAACACTCCCTCCCCAAATGCATGCAGTCTCAGCCTCCCTCACCCCACCCATCACTACAGGCCAGGCAAATGCCACAAACTGAAACCATCCCTCCCTCAATGCATGCAGTCTCAGCCTGCCTCTCTCCCAGTCAATGCTAGTGGTCAGGTGAATGCCAGAACTGAAATCCTCCCTCCCTCCCCCGTCGCAAATACCAAACTGTATCCAACTACCCTTCCACTTCATCTATGCACCTTTATTTTCTCCATCCTCTCCTCTTCTCACCCTCTCTTCATTAACCCACCCCTCTCCGGGGCCCCTACTGTCCTCCTCTTCCCCCACTATCTCCCCTGCTTCTCACCCCATCCCCTCTCCTTAGCCTTTCTACCAGCCTTTGCTCACCCCTCCTGCTCCAGCACTTTCTCACTAAACAAAACAAAAGAAAATCCCATACCTTGCACTTAGACAAAAGAACTGCTTTAAAGTAAGTCTCCATAACTTCTTGTCTCCCCTCCTTCCTTCTTCTCCCTCTAGTTGATACAGCTTCTTTGTTCGGCAATAGTGGAGAACACCAGACCTTAGCTTTCAGCGTATAGTCTAAGTTACGCTATTTGCTCAAAACTACATTTTGGCTATTTTTGTATAGTTTATTTGAGTTGGGGGCTTCACCACACATATACCCCTTCAAAAAAAAAAAAAAATGGGGTGTGTGGAAGGCAAAGCCCCCGAACTCAAATAAACGAATACAAAATTTAACCACATGCACAAGCCCATGCTGTATTCACAAAAACTTTATGCTACACAAATAGCAGAGGTCCAGTGTTCTCCACTATCGCCCTTTAGTGCTCTACAGCTAAAGTTTTATTGTATTGAATGACAAAATATGTTTTTGTTAAACTCTGTATTTCCTTCTATGCTGTTAATCCTCTATATAATACACTTGACGTGGAACCTGTGTAAATGAGCCTCTGGCACAAAGGTACTTCCTAATGATAAATAAATAAATGCATTCAGTCACAGCCTGCGTCCCCACCCAGCCAATGCTAGGGGCCAGGTGAGTGTCAGAAACTCAAAGCCTCCCTACCGCAATCCATGCAGTCTCAGCCTGCCTCCCCACAGCCAACGCTAGGGGCCAGGTGAGTGCTGAGAACTGAAACCCTCCCTCCCTCAATACATGCAATCACAGCCTTAATAGTTATTAATAGTTTGGGGTGTGGAGATAGGATTAGGCACCAGGAGGGATAGGGAGGTTGTGTGTTTCCCAGGAGGCACAGCTCTGAGGGAGGGGGAGCAGATTCACAGGATCACAAAGGCTAAGGCTGGGGGCTGGACATCATTGTCCATCTGGGTACAAACAACCTTGCCAAAGAAAGAGGAAGTATTTAGGAGGTTCAGGAACATTTTGGGGATTTGGGTAGGAGGTTGGGGGGGGGGGGTAGCAAACTCTGTTACGTTCTCAGAGGTGCTACCGAACAGGGGAATGATGGAGAAAGAAACCAGTGCATCAAAACCTTCAACAACTGGTTGAAAGACTGGTGCAGGGGAAACAATGTTGGCTACTTTGGGAACTGGAGCACCACTTGGGAACGATGCTCTCCATGACAAAAAAGATGGCCTGCATCCTTCTAAGGTACCATCTGTCCTCAATGAGAGGTTTACATGCTTCTTGAGCAAGCATTTAAACTACCCACTGGGGGGGGTATCAGGAGCGGGGCACTTCAGGCAGCCCACCCCCACAGGTTAGTGCACACATCAAGCAAGATCAGGATGTCACCCAGGGTGCAGACACACAGGGACCGCAAGGGCAGGATAGGCTGCGCTCAGGACATAATGATATCACCACTTACTAAGGGGCTTCGACCACAAGCAACAAGTAAGGTGATAAAAAGGAAGTACCACATAGAACACTCCAGGAAAAGCAGGATGAAGCAAGGGACAAAACACATTGAGGGAACAAAAAAATGCCGCATTTCATGGCAGGTCATGCACACAAACATATACAGTCTGGGGAACAAGATCCCAAACCTGATGATTGCAAAGACAGAGGCTGATCTAGACATAGAGGAGATAACCAAAACATGGTACACCAGCAATCACAGCTGGGACATAAGCATACCACGTTATGCCCTGTTCAGAAAAGACAGGCATGGTAAAAAAGGGGGAGGGGCTGCCCTCTAAGTTAAAGAGAGCAATAAGGTGACTGAAATTCAAAACAGGCACGAGCAAATGGAGGACATCTGGGTTGCCCTTGAGCCAGGCAATAGAACGGCCATTTGCACAGGGGTCATTTACAGACCCCCAGCTCAGACAGAGGAAATTGAAAAGCAGCTGCTAAAAAAACATGCATGAAATTGCAGCAAGGTGGGTACTGCTAATGGGAGACTTTAACATGCTGGAGGTATACTCCAGTAGGTCACAGGACTTTGTGGACTCCCTTGAGGGGGCTGACCTTAGACAACTGGCTTACGAACCTACCAGGGACCGGGCAATCCTGGATCTGGTGCTGACCAATGGAGACAGGGTAGCAGACCTTAGGGTGAAAGGTCAGTTAGGGTCCAGCAACCACAATATGTTGTAGTTTTAAATGGACACAGGGTTTTAAATAAGCTTCAAAAATTGATTAGCAGTTTTGTGCGTGAAAGTGCTAATCAGCTGTGAAGATGCATAGCACATGCCTCATTTTGATTAGCAAAATAAAAAATAATGAAATGTATACATACAATAAAAAATAGCTCTGTTTTTGCATGATCTGTTTCAACACACACACACGCACGCACACACCCCTTTGCCAGTATAGCCTAGGGTTACAGTAATGAGCTGTGAGTGAGCTTGGTACATCCAGCAGACCTGGGTTTGATTCCCACAACATCCACTTGCATGTCACTAAGTTGAGCCACCCAGAAAACTGGCACTTGCATCTAGTGGGCACTACCAGGTTATCAAAGAATATAAACCATTTTCCACTACAAGACATTTTATTTTGCAGAATATTACTATGCACTCCACTCCTTTATATTACCTTGTCAGTCAGCCAGGACTACAGCAAGGAGTACTTGTTTTAGACTTTGACGGCAGATAAGGACCGCTAGGCCCATCTAGTCTGCCCATTTCCCTACCTACAGGATAGGCCGCAGATCCTAGTTAACCAACAGCCTATTTCTTCCTACCCCCTACAAGAATTGCCTTATGTCTGTCCCATGCATTCTTGAATTCTCCCACAGTTTTAGACCCCACAACTTCCTCAGGAAGGTTGTTCCATGTATCCACTACCCTCTCTGTGAAATAATACTTCCTCACATTGCCCCTGAACACGCCCTCCTTCTATCTTTAAATTGTGTCCCCTTCTTGCAAGTCTCTTTTGTGAAAGATGCTACCCTCTTGGACTTTGCTGATTCCACTGAGGTACTTAAAAGTATCTATCGTCCCCCTCTCCCTTCTTTCCTCAAGGGTATACATATTAAGCTCCTTTAGTCTCTCCTCATACGGCTTCTCTTGCAGACCCTGCGCCATTTTAGTTGCCCTCCTCTGGACTGCCTCTATCCTGTCTGTGTCCTTGCGGAGATGGGGTCTCCAGAACTGGACATAGTACTCCAGATGGGGTCTCACCAACTGTCTGTACTGAGGGATAACAACTTCCTGTTTTCTGCTGATGATGCCTCTCCCTATACATCCCAGTATACCCCCAGCCCTCCCTACTGCCTTCTCACATTGCTTGCTAACCTTAAGGTCATCTGATATGATTACCCCCAGGTCCCTTTCCTTTTTTTTTTTGTTGTTACTACCTCCCCACCCATTGTGTATTCTTCCCTGGGTTCTTGTTTCCCAGGTGCATTATTTGCACTTCTTTGCATTGAATCCTAGCTGCCATACTTCTGACCATTCCTCCAACCTTGCCAAGTCCCTTTTCATCCTTTCCGCCTCCTTGTGTATCAACCCTGTTGCAGATCTTTGTGTCATCTGCAAAAGGCATACTTTTCCTTCCAGTCCCTCTGCAATGTCACTGATGAAGACATTAAAAAGGACTGGACCCAATACTGAACCCTGCGGTACCCCACTAGTAACCCCTCTTTCTTCAGAGTGGACTCCATTTACAGTTACCTTCTGTGTCCTGTTGTCCAGCCAATGTTTTACCCAGGCTACCACCCTGGGTCCCACTCCCAGGCTGGTTAATTTGACTATTAATCTTTTGTGTGGGACTGTGTCAAATGCCTTGCTAAAGTCTAGGTAGGCCATGTCCACAGCCCCTCCTTGGTCACCCAGTCAAAGAAATCTATTAGATTCGTCTGACATGACCTTCCCGCTGTGAACCTATGCTGCCTTGGATCCTGTGCTCCACTGGCCTCTAGGTACTCAACTATTCTTTCCTTCAGTGACTCCATCACTTTCCCTACCACAGAGGTCAGACTGACAGGTCTGTAGTTTCCTGCCTCTGTCTTGGACCCACTTTTGTGAAGGGAATCACATCCGCCTTCCTCCAGTCCTCGGGTACCACACCATCCTCCCATGATTTATTAAAAAGAGTAGCCAGTGGTTTCACTAGTTCCTCCCTTAATTATTTTAGAATTCTGGGGTGAATTCCATCAGGACCCATTGCTTTGTCCACCTTCAGTTTTAGGAGTTCTTGCAGAACCCTTTCTTCTGTGAAAGGATTGGGATCGACCACTGATTTGATGAGATTTAATTTCTCAAAGTACTGTAGTTGAGTTTCACAGCCTTTGCACATTTTCAGACAATTTTTCGCTATCTGTAAATCAATATTTTCTTACATTTTTCTGTTCATGAAATATGATTTGGTAGATGTCTGCAGCAGAAAAAAAAGTTCCACCAAAGAAGCTTCAGAGTCATGCAAGAGAGGATGAAGGAACCTGCCAGACCATGTGTTGAAGAGCTAACTGCCTGAATCCCCTCTCACTCCAGCAGACCTGTTCGATTTCCACAGCCTTCACTAGCATAATATGTGGCTCTAAGCAAGTCACTTACTGGCTCCTAGAAAACACTAGAGACACCGTGACAGCAACACAACACAGCACACCCCCCATGCGATGTTAGCTGCTGTAGTCTTCGGATCAACTTACCAATAAATTGGGCTGGCATCATGGTTGTTACTCTGTCTGGCAGTCACAGCACTGTAGGGTTCTGTTGTTCAGCCACAAGCACACCTCCGCTGGATCGCTCACAACCGTAAACTCCACACTGACCGACGCAACTATACACAGTCCTCTGGACAGGTTAAGAGGCTACAGTAATGACTACAGTACAGTCACAGGCGAGGGGGTCTTGGATGGTCCGGGAGTCTAAGGATCAGGAGGGAGGGACAAGAATGATGATGGGCGGGCTGATGGACATCGGAGAACTGGGCATCGGGACGGTCATGGAATGGGACTGCTCCCTCAATCAGCTCCCCTTGGGATCAGGAGTCGGCCAGGCCTGCTCTGGCTGGAAGTTCCACCAAGGTCTGCCTACAGAATCCCACGTGCGGGTGAAAACAGTCATGCTCAGATTGGCTGAGAGAGATAGCAAGTGCGACCAACCGCGAATGACATGCTGTGATTATTTTTTTCCCCACACCGCAGCAACTTTAAGGCTTGGCTGTCCTTGTGAAGTATTTGCTTCCAAGAAACCATCCAGAACTGCAAGTGGTCCTGCCGTGGGAACTGTTGCTTGGCAACAAACAGTAAATTCCCAGTGAATTAGTACTGGAGCAGCAGAAACACACAGAAAAATGGATCGCACTCTTTTGCGATCCATTCCTTGGTTTGACTTGCACGAGCAGCCGGTTTGCATCGCAAATTGCGATGCGATACCGGCTATTTAAAACCCTGGGACACAAGGATCCAGTCAACCCATGTGAAGGCAAGAGTCTTAGACTTTAGAACAGTGGACTTTACCAGGATGGGACTACAGCTAAAAGAAACCTTGGAATAGAGGGGGATAGGTGGGAACATTGAGGTAAAATAGGTGCACATCAAAAAGGCTATAGCAGAGGTAACAAAACAATGTGTTAGGTCATTAGACAAGAATAAAAGGAGAAGAAAACCACTTCGGTTCTCAGGAGGGTGGAAAAAGTGAGGGCCAGGAGGCTAGCCTTCCAGATGTATAATGAGACACAAAGTGATGAGAACAAGGAAATGTACCAGCAATGACAGAGAGGGAGGAAAGGCAGTGAGGAGCGCTAAAGTGTAAACAAAGGAGAGAATTGCTCAATCGGTTAAAAAAAGGAGATAAGACATTCTTCAGGTACATTAGCGAGAGAAGGAAGGCAAAGGGGGGAGTAGTAGAGCTTAGAGGGGCCGGGGGAGATAGTGAAGAGAGACAGGGGGGAAAAGGAGTGATCCTGAATGAATATTTCTGTTCCATCTTCACTATGGAAGGGGATGGGCAGGGCCCACAGCTGAACTTCAAAGGAGCTAGGATAAGGAGGTAAACACCAGTGCATTCACAAAGGAGAGGGTCCTAGAAGAACTGGCAAAGCCAAAGGTGGAAAAAGCCATGGATCCAAATAGTATATATCCCACAGTCCTAAAGGAACTGAGGACTGAACTGGCAGCCTCTTGCAGTCCTGTTCAGTGAGTCCTTAGAAACTTCAGTGGTCCGAGAGGATTGGAGAAGGGCAAATGTTGTCCATTTTCACAAGAGTGTTAGTAAAGCAGAAGAAGCGGGGATCTACAAGCCAGTTAGTCTAACCTCTGTAGTCTAAAAGATAATGGAGGCACTCATTAAGGAAAGAATAGTGTAGCACCTGGAAGCCAATGGACTGGTGGATCCCAGGCAACATGAGTTCCCTGCAGGACGATCATATCAAACTAATCTGATAGATCTCTTAGACTGGGTGACAAAGGCAGTAGAACAAAGAGTGTGTGTGTGTGGTGTGTGTGTGTGTGTCTGGAGATATTGCTCACCTCAGTTTCAGCATAGCCTTTGATGTGGTCCCACTTAGACTAGTCAACAAGCTAGGCAGCTTGGGGTTGGGATGCAGGGTGGTGAACTGGACTGGAAACTAGTTAAGGAACAGAAAACAGAGGGTAGTGGTGAATGGAATCCAATCAGACGAAAGGGAGGTGACAAGTGGGGTACCTCAGGGGTCAGTTCTGGGGCTAGTCCTCTTCAATGTCTTCATCAGGGACATTGCAAATGGGCTGGAGGAAAAGGCCTGCCTGTTTGCCGATGACACCAAGAGCTGCAACAGGATGGATACTCCAGAGGGGTGGAAAGGCTGAGAAAAGACCTGGAACTGCTGGAGAGATGGTCAGGGGAATGGCAGCTAAGGTTTAACGCAAAGAAGTGCAAAATCATGCATGTGGGGAGCTGGAACACTGGGGCAAGCTACAGGTTGTGGGAGCTACTGACAGTAACTAAGGAAGAAAGGGACTTGTGGGTCATGATCACAGATGATCTGAAGGCCATTAAGCAGACAGCAAAAGCAGTGAGAACGGCCAGTGGGATGTTGAGGTGTACTGAAAGGGGAATCACAAGCTGAAGAAGGGAAGGAGGCAATAGTTCCACTGTACAAGACCCTGCTGAGACCTCAGTTTGAACAGTGTGTGCTGTTCTGGTGACCACACCTTCGAAAGGACATTGACTAAATAGAGACGGTAAAGAAAAGGACAACTCAAATGGTGAAGGGACTGCACCACAAGCCTTATGAGGAGAGAGAGTGAGGGACCTCAATTTGTACATGTTGGAACAAAAGAGGCAGAGAGGTGACATGATAGAAACATTCAAGTACCTCAAGGGCATTAACAAGGTGGAAAGGGACAACATATTCTAAATTAATAGCGGTGCCAGGACAAGAGAACATGACATGAGACTGAGGGGGTGGCCATATATGTGGAAATGCCAGAAAGTTCTTTTTACAGAATCGGTGGCGGATGCATGGAAGAGTCTGCCCCAGAAGGGTCTTTCGGATGAGACGTTAAACCGAGGTCCCATCTGCCTGGATTGGTGGTAGTTCAGGTGGATGTTAAAGATCCCATGGCACTTATCGAAAAGAGATGGGGAATTTCCCCGGTGTCCTGGCCAATTTTCCCTCATTCACTCAAAAATACCACCAACAGCTTAATCTGGTTCAAGGTCAGTTGGCATTCATCTGTATCCCCCTCCCCCGGGTTGTGCCTGAAAATAGGCAGGATTTGTCTACTGCACTTACCCGGTCAACAAAAACTAAATAAATAAATAAAGGTGGTGACAGCCCATACAGTGGCAGGCTTCAAACATGTATGGAACAGAAACAAAGGAATAGAGATAGGAAAACAAAGCTAAAGCCAATGACCAGATAGGGTCACTGGTCGTTTCATTAGGCAGCATAAGCAGGCAGACTGGATGAGTCTAGCAGTCCTTATCTGCCAACGGCATCTGTGTATATATTGATAACGTCACCATCTCAGCCACACAGTCATAGTCCACAATCAAGGTCCTTATGCCCATGAGGCTTGGAACCTCCTACTGCTTCAATGGCTGGTATCATTAGAGTGGTACTAAACAACTGCCACTGGAGAAGCTACTCTCCAACAAGGCCATGCATGACAAGACCTGTGCCCTGTGGCAGGCCACACATGGCCAGATCTCTGCCCTGTGGCAGGCCATGCATGACCAGACGTCTGCCCTGTGGCAGGCCAGAGAGAAAAAAAAACAGAGATGATGTACATGAACTGGCCCTACAGGGAAACACAATGTCTCTACTTGCAGGTGCAGAGTCCCTGGCAAAGTCACCATAGACTGGTGCTGAGTGACAGCCTTTGCTACCAATTTGAAGAAAAATGTACAGCCAATAAAAACACACTGCTAACTGCCAGCACCAACAGAAATGGTCCTCGCCTGCCTGAAGGGATACTCACCCAGAACAAACTGGCAAGGATCTCATCTGATGTGCTTTGCTCTCCCCGTGGAGGTAGCAACAGCTAGTGTTTTGGTGGGAGCTGCAGACTTTCATGTCATAGGAGAGACCCTCTTACCTGGTCAGCTAGAGGGGGTGTGCCTGTGTTGCTGACAGGAGGGGTTGGTTTCCTCTAAGCTTACTACTACCATGATGGAAGGATATGGAAATGACAAGGACATGCAGGTAACAGCAGCAGGTGCAAAACAGTGTCATGAGAGAGATCATAAAGTCAGGGCAGGATTAACTTGGCTGAAAAGGTGGAGTTCAGGGAAAACAAAGGAAAGTATGGTACTTAGTGATGAAGGAAGCCTGTATCCAGGTCAAGAAATATAGTGTCCACCAGGAGATGGCTAAGTGTATTGGGGAAGGAGAGTAATGCCCAAAGCAAATGTAAGTCTCCTTAGGAGTTATGTGAATATCCCTTTAAGAGAGTCTCTTGAGCTCTAGTGTGATGCCAGTTTCTATGCCCTTGAAGAACAGGGTTTGCTGGTTTGCCCTGGCATTCCAAAAGGGGAGAAGTCAATGTTCTCTGCTGGAAGGCAGAGATTCTGCTGAGCAAAAGTGTGGGAGGTTAGAGCCTGACACGTAGTGCTAGCTGCCGTTGTTTGTAAGTTACTCTGTAGAGACTGGCATCATCAAAAAAGTGCTCGTTTCTGATGGCTGCCATCAAACAAGAACCTCAGAAGGAAGATGCCTCTCTCCCAGAAGGAGAAAAGCCCATTTTGAAAAACAGCTCTGAGGTCTGTCTGATAGGAAATGTGTACCAGGGAATGCTGCAGGCCAAAGATCAGAGGCGCTATTTAATCTTCATTTGATGTACAGGTTTGGGTGGCACTCAGTAGTGCCATCCCTCCTCATGAAGAAAGATTGTCTCTGACAGGATACCAGTTCCAGTCAACAGTGGAGTGGCACCTCAGAAAATATGTGGTGTGAGCTGCCCGTAATGAGGATATGTGCATGCCCACCTGAGGTGTGGGATGCTACATAAACCCTGAGGGTGAAGCCGAGGGGTTTATTCAAACATCCCACACCAAGGGTGGGCATTAAATTCTTGTTTCCACACTACACCAATCCTTTATTGTTTCATAATTACTGGGCAGCAATTTTTTTATTAGCTCGAGTCCTCTGTGTGACAGGCATAGGTGCGCACACGCACACACACGCGCATATTGAGATACACACTAACATATTCAGATGCACACACACACATTCAGCTACACACACACACTCACACTCTTTTTGTGAAGCTGCATTTTTTTGTCCCATATTGATTTAGTTTACAGTACCTCAGTTAGTTAGGGTCGGAGCAAGCTGGCGGTATTTTCCACTATCACCACGAGCCCTTCCTGCTGTCAGCTGCGGCTGCTAAAGCTGAATGGCAGGATCAACCAGATAGATTTTTTTGGATGCAGCAATGTTAAATCAAAAGAAAAATTAAGCAAAGAAAAATAAACAAGGACAAGGATCTTCGGTGTGGCGGCTCCCCTTGGCTCCTAGCTTCTGGGGATACGAAGACACCATGTTTACAGATCAGTTTAGCCCACCCAGGAGGAGATGGACAGCAAATGCGGGAGAAGCTGTTCTTGTCTGATGTAGCGAATATTCGCCGTAATAACCAGCCGGTTATTATAATGAATACCAACTGGATCAGCCACAGAAAAAAATTACTGACCAATTATTATACAGCAGTAAAAGTTACCTCTTCCAGGTGGAGGCTAGTGAGGGTAATGGCAAATGCAGCCAGAATAATGAGCCCAAACAAAGTAAAGACAAATAAAAATAAACAATAAATAAATAAACAGTTTGGCAAAGATCAAAAGACCTTGTGATTATACTGCCTGCTTGTGTGTACAAGTTAATGTAAACGTTAAACTAACCCTATTCTGCACAGTTTCTGCTTTGCCTTTTATCTTGTATAAGTAAACATTTTTTTCTCATCTCCAACCCCAAGATTTTCAGTCAGTCTCTAACACCACCTTCTGACAATTCAAAATGGCACTGTTCAGAATCATTGGGGGGGTTCCTTTGAATTCAGGAGAACAGTGGGTACCATGTCCTCAGAAAACAAGGTCCCTCTGCAGCGCCCCTGTTTGTTGTCTATATGCCAGTATGTGAATGGGTACCGTGTCCACAGAACACAAGGTCCCTCTGCAGTGCCCCTGTTTGCTGTCTATATGTCAGTATGTGAATGGGTACCGTGTCCACAGAACACAAGGTCCCTCTGCAGCGCCCCTGTTTGCTGTCTATAGGTTACCACTGGTGGCAGAGTGAGGGTAATGACAAATGCAGCCAAAATACACTGGGCAGAGAAGGTAATAATAAATAAAGCAGTCTGTCAGCAAACCTTGCAATAACACTGTCTGTTTCTGTACAAATTAAATTATTGTGATTTGAAAATGCAAACTGATCCCATTTTGCCTGGTTGCTACCTTGTCTTTTTAAACTCATTCTGACACAGTAATACTTGCAATCAGTAATCACCTCCAACTTCTTGATCCCGAGTTGAAGTTTCCAACACACCGCCTCCTGACAATGTTTCAAAATCACACAGAAGTGTGAGTAGTTCAGTTCTTCAACACTTTGAAGCCTTTGGACTAGGAGAACAAACCACACCCACAGTTCCCTCTGCAGCCCTTTGTGTGCTCCTTCCGGTAGCTGCTGCCAGTCTGATGTCATTTCCTGTCCGACTCTAAAATGTGTCCTACACCATGCAACTCCAGCCATTAACAGGCTGGTAGAGACTGAGAAACGGTAAACTACTATAAGAACGTTATATGTAGTCTGAATTGAGTGTAAGTATTTCTCTTCTAAGATTGTTTTAAAGCATCAACTGGTTTAAAAGGACTGAAACTGCTGACTTGCATTACCTAGTTTCAGTCTGCAGGACACTCAATCCTGCAAAGCAATAATAAAACACCATAAGATTCAGTAACAGTGCAATAGTGTATAATGGTGCACTGCACAACATGGTGTGGTCGGTATTAAAAGAGGAATAGGCTCATTCCAGGAAACAGAAAGGGAAATAGACTTCTTTAACAAACAGTGATGAACATGGCAGTAACAAAAGAGCTAGAAATACTGAAAAATGAATCTACTTGTTCCATCTGTCTGGATTTTTTCAATGATCCTGTCACTATAGATTGTGGGCACAACTTTTGCAGAGCCTGTATCACAAAATACTGGGAGTATGTAGAAGGAAATGTCTCCTGTGGTGAATGCTATGATGTGTTGCAGCAGAAGGTACACCGAGCAAACAGGAAACTTGCAGTCATGGTGGAGATTGTAAAACGTCTGACTGGAAATGAAGAGGAGCCCGAACAGAGCAATGCCTGTGACCAGCAGCAACAGTTACTGGGTAGAGTCTGTGAGAAATCGGATGAACATAAACCTGTCCGTGCAGCCTGTGAAAAGTCTCCTGAGCATGAGTGCCACAGTACTGTTCCCAAGGTGGAGGCCCTAAAGGTAGGTAAAGGAAAAAAAATTATTAACATTTGAATCAAGTGCTTTCTGATTAGTTTATGAAATGTAGTAATCTTAACTTTAGCAGCACATGTTTAAGTAATAACAGGGATTTATTTAACTCTAAAAATTGATTAGCGTTTTGCTCATAAAAGTTTTAAATCTTTGTGAAAATGCATAGCTCTTGCCTCACTGTGTTTAACAAACACAGCACTTCTAGAAAATCTTTATAAATACTTTCTGTAGAGTTAGTATAGTCCCAAAGAAAAAAACTGCTAATCAATTATTTAAAACCCTGAATAACGCTCAGTTTGCTGGAGTATACAGAAATACCCAGGTGATGAGGGTGACTTAAGACTGAAAGGCTAAGGAATATAACTCATTTTTATAATGTAACCCCCCCTCCTACAAATGGGGGTTCCTAAAATGTCTTCCTGGGCTTGCCTAATGTCCACTGCTAGACTGGTGTTCTGTGTTCTAACGGTTTACAAGTGTTTGCATGCGAGTGCCCTGTTAGCCTCCTTGCTTGTCTCTTTAAAAGGTGTCTATTTCATGGGTTATAATTAATCTGGGTAGGGACCGAGTAGTTTTAGGCTCGGATCCCACCCAGGCTTTGTTACAGCCGCTTCATTCTGCCATTGCTAATTGCACAGAGGCAGTCCTACTAGGATTTGTGATTGTTTGCTGATTATCTAATAATGATAATATTGTAGTTTGTCTAACCTGCCTTGCTTTGCAGCATGGACTTTCTGCCAATCACCACCATTTTGCTTCTGAAATGTCAGTTTGGACCAATCGGTACCTTGGGGGACCCTAAAATGGAGACTGTCCCCAGAGGTATTGTGGAGGTGAACTTCTGTAAGAATTGTAGTTTTTACTGTTTGGTGCCTAAATGGACCTGAAAGGGGAGCCCTTTCGGTGAGAGACAGATGGCTTGACCAACCAAATCTTTTGAATTACTGGGAAATCCCAGAGCTGCCTGCAGCAGTAGTCAGTAGTGAGTTGGAGCTGAGGGAGTGAGCAGCCCAACCCAGTCAAGCCGTTGCCCCGTGTGGTAGCATTCGGGATTCGGTGGGAAGGCTGAGTCTGGCCTGCCTGCCTCCAGTTCTCCCTCATAGAGAGATCTTGCTGCCTTAATTCAAACTTTCACTCCGAATATCTCACTGTGACCTGAATAGTGAGTACAGAGTCAGTGTAGAGCTGAGAGAGTGAACTTCGCCTGGTGTGGACCGAAGAGTTGCTTCTGAGCAATCAGCCTGTCAGGACTTAAAGTAACTGCAGAGCATACAGTCTGTACAGAGACACTGTTAATTGCAACCAGACTGTCACCTGAATTGTAGTATTTAACAATTCTTACTGCAGTTGTGCTGAATGTGTAGGGTGGGTTGCGATTTGGTTCCCTACCTTGTTGAATGTGTCTCACTAGCTGGAAGCTGCATCTAGCAATTAACCGGACTGACATCCGAACTGTTCGCCTGGTCTGGGTCTCACCATCTCAGCCTAGATTGCCACTCATGCCACAGAGATTCATCCAACAAAAGACTTACTGTGGGATTTGGTTCCCTGCTCAACACCCATTGAACAGGATCAACCATCACAGTGCATCATGTGGGCCCTGCTTCCTCTGGCAAACCAGCATACCATCCAGAGGTCTTCATCTCATCAGTCCTGCATCCTGGTCTGGGTAGCATGGGTAAATATCAGGGTAGTTCCCTGCAACAAAGCTCAAATCAAAGTGTCTCACCTGATCCAATTCTTTTGGTTGATCACTATGGACTGAGCCATCAAGCTCCAGAATTCAAACTGTGGGTTAAGATGCATATTGTTTTCCTTCCTAAGGGCCCCCAAAACAGCTACAGTGCCGACCTACCCCAGGCAATGCTTCAGGCTAACCTGTATAACAACTGGGAACCCACAGTGTGTGTGACTGTTTAGAGGGCTTGCATGTCTAACCTGACTAAATCAGATCTAAAATCAAAAACTAAATTACTGCCCCACCCTTGTTCACGTCCCCTGAATAAATCAGATACAGATCTTTCTGCATTTAAACTGGCTATTGTGTAGTTTTGTGGAGGGGATACTGTGTTGCTATTGCTTTTCTTCTCTGCAAGTCTTATTCTACAGTGGGTATCCAGGGCCAGTACAGCTGATCCAGCCGTGGTGGTAAGTGTGCCACATGTGGGTCTAACATTGCATTCTGGAATTAATTGTGATTATTTGATGATCTGTCTAGGTCACTAGAGGGGTTAGCGGGGGGTATCAGTGTCCCAGAAGGCTGTACCCAGAGCCGCTATGCTACCCTTAAATCAACCTTCCGTGTGGAGGCACCCGTTCACAGAATCCAGGCCCCTCAACCTGCACCTAGTTATGCAGGCAGGGGTAGTATCCCTTGGAATAGTGTCACCTAGGGGTTACAATAAAACAGGTAGGGGAAATGTTTCACTACCAACAGTTAAAAAACAAACAAACAAAAAAACTGCTGCCCACAGTAGTACTACAAGAGTTAGTTTATCAGCAGTGCCATCAGTAGTGGGCCACATTTAAGTGTACTAATAAAAGGCTTACTGTGGCTTTAAATTATCTGGCTACTTAAATGTTGCAGTGAACACTGTGATCCAGGCCTCTTGTAGAAGTGCACTGTGGTATGAAATGTTAGGGCAGGCTGTCTACCTCCTGTAGAAGTGCATTGTGGTGTGAAATGTTAGGGTGGGCTGTCTGCCTCCTGATGCTGCACGGTTGTTGTTCTTGTTGCGGTTTCTCAATAATACATCTTGTTTGTTTGGTTTTTTTGCATTGCGTGAACAGTGTCTGTAGAGCACTTTTTAAAACTCCACTTGGGCACTATATGAATTATAGTTTATGAACTTAGGATTATTATGGCCCTGTAGCTCCCAGTCTTTAAATTGATCCCCTCTCTCTTCCCATTATAAGTCAGTGGCAGTGCTGGCCCTGTAGCATGGACAGCAGAGGCAATGAAAGCATCTTACCTCCTGCAAGGCCCGCGACTCGGGGTTCGGAAATGGATTCAGGTTGCTGGGGTGGGGGTTGGTAGTGGGAGGGAGGATTGAGCATTCATGCAAGAGGTCTCCTCTGTCGGGGAGGGGGGATACTGTGGCTTGACATTTGACTGCCACTTGGTGGAATCCAGCTGGTGGTGCATGCACGTCATGCTTTGTGGAAGGATCCCACATTCTGACTGCTAAGGGTGTCTCTGCAATGGAGGAGCTCACACAGTGTGCTCATTGCATTTCATAGAGGTCAGTAAAGGAAACAGAGGAAACGCTGGAGAATGGGTTTCATGAAGCCCTGTCCATCATGCCATAGTCCGCTTGTCTGCTCTGGGTTCAGTGCAGTCTGGGTATCTGCCCGGGGGATGAGATTTATGAAGCCTTGCCCATATCCTGCCATATTTCAGTCATCCGCTTTTGGTCCAGGGCAGTCAGGATAAGTGTCCAGGAAGGATGTGTGAGCTGCCAGGGTCTACCTCAGAGCTGGGGGAGGAAGATTGTATCCTGTCAGAAGAGGATAAAAACCTGTTTGGAAAATAAATAAGTCACTGGTAGTAAAGCATGAGCTGCCAAGACCGAAATCAGAGCGGGGGGTGCGAGTCCTGTCAGAAGAAGATAAAAACCTGTATGAATATAAATAAATAAGTCATGAGGTGCCAGTGTCCACCTCAGAGCTGGGAGGGATTGAGTCCTGTCAGAAGAGGATAAAAACCTGTATGGAAAACAAATAAATAAGTCACTGGGAGTAATGCCTGAGCTGCCAGGTCCCTCCTCAAAGTTTGGGGGTCACATCAGAGCTTGGGGAGGAGGAGGAGAAAATTGAGTCCTGTTATAGGAGGATAAAAACCTGTTTGGAAAATAAATAAGTAAGTCACTGGTAGTAATGTTTGAGCTGCCGGGGCTCACCTCAGAGCTGAGGTGAGCTCGCCCCAGAGTTGGGGGACAGACTGAGTCCAGTCAGAGGAGGATAAAAACCTGTATGGAATATAAATAAATAAGTCACTGGTAGTGATGTGTTCACCTCAGAGCTGGGGGAGATTGAGTCCTGTCAGAGGAGGATAAAAACCTGAATGGAAAATAAATAAATAACGCACTGGTAATAATGCGTGAGCTGCCTGGGCCTACTTCGGAGCTGGGGGGGGGGATCGCCTCAGAGCTGAGGGGTCACCTCAGAGCGGGGGGGAGGACAGATCAAGTCCTGACAGAGGAGGATAAAAACCTGTATGAAAAATAAATCAGCAAGTCTCTGGTAGTAATATGTGAGCGGCCTGGGCCCACCTGAGAGCTGGGGGGGCAACTCAGAGCTGGGGAGGGGATCAAGTCCTGTCAGAGGAGGCTAAAAGCCTGTATGGAAAATAAATAAATATGTCATTGGTAGTAATGCATGAGCTGCCAGGGCTCACCTCAGAGCTGGGGGAAGATCGAGTCATGTCAGAGGATGATAAAAACCTGCATAGAAAATAAATAAGTCACAGGTATATGTGTGAGCTGCCTGGGTTCACCTCAGAGGTGTGAGGGTCACTTCAAAGCTGGGGGGGGTTCAGTCATGTCAAAGGAGGATAAAAACCTGTATGGAAAATAAAAAAATAAGTCTCTAGTAGTAATGTTAGGTGCAACAGACTTCTAGGAAAACAAACTGAACTTACAAGCTCAAATGGGCAGACTGGGTGGGCCATAGGCCCTTATCTGCTGACACTGTCTATGTATCTATAATGTGTGAGCTGCAAGGGCCCACCTCAGAGCTGTGGGGGAGAGAGCGACTCCTGTCAGAGGATGATAAAAACCTGTATGACAAATAAATCAGTAAGTCTCTGGTAGTAATGCATGAGCAACCAGTTCCCACCTCAAAGCTGGGGGGCCGGGCACTGAGTCCTGTCAAAGGAGGATAAAAACCTGCATGGGGAAAAAAAAAGTCACTGGTAGTAATGTGTGAGCTGCAAGGGCCCACCTCAGAGCTGGGGGGGATTGAGTCCTGCCAGAGAAGGATACAAACCTTTATGGAAAATAATTAAATAAGTCCACAACACTTAAAAATAAATACATAAGTCCCTCCACAAGAGTGGCCCCAAAGATGAACCGGGAAACTACAGACCAGTGAGCCTCACATCCATCGTGGGTAAGCAAATGGAGATTATCCTGAAGGAAAGGCTGGTGGCCCTCCTAGAGGCCAAAGGACTACAGGACAGCAGACAGCATGGCTTCATATGTGGCAGATCCTGCCAAACCAACCTGGTCGAGTTCTATGACTGGGTAACTAGGCAACTGGACAGGGGCCATGCAGTAGATGTCCTGTATCTGGACTTCAGTAAGGCATTCGACTCAGTGCCACATGGAAGGCTGGGAAGGAAGTTAGTAGGCACAGGGGTGGGTGCAAAGCTGGTAAGATGGGTAGGAAACTGGCTGCAGGGAAGGCAACAGAGGGTGGTGGTGGGTGAGTAGCTCTCACACCCTAGGGCAGTGACGAGCGGTGTTTCACAGGGCTTGGTGTTGGGACCAGTGTTGTTTGGGATATTCATTGCTGACATATCATGGGACATCAAGAGCAAGATCGGTCTGTTTGCTGATACCAAGGTAGACGCGGTGGTGGATGACCTAAGGGGAGGGCAGGATGATCTGGCAAAGCTTGAAACTTGGTCAGACACCTGGCAACTGGGCTTTAATGCCAAAAAGTGCAAGGTGCTGCATTTTGGGATGAAGAACCCAAGGAGGAGTTACCAGCAAGGGGGAGTGCAGCTAGCCCAGACAGAGGAGGAGAAGGATCTGGGTGTGCTCATTACAGGGTCAGTGAACAACTCGGCACAATGTAGGAAGGCAGCTGCAAAGACGAACAAAATGCTGAGTTGTATTGCAAGGGGTATATCCTCGAGGAGGGAAGAGATGATTCTTCAACTGTATAGGTCATTAGTTAGACCACATCTGGAGTACTGCATGCAGTACTGGTGTCCGTATCTGAAGAGGGACATTAAGTTACTGGAGGGTGTGCAGCGCAGAGCGACTAAGATAATCAAGGGGCCGGGGCCCCGACTTATTATACGAGAGGAAGCTGAAGGAGTTGAACATGTGCTCACTGGAGGAGAGGAGAGACAGGGGTGACATGATTGAAACCTTTAAATACATGAAAGGAATAAACAAGATGGGTAAAGAGGGGCTGTTCAAAGTAAGGGAGGGGAGGGCCACCAGGGGCCATGATATGAGACTGGAGCGAGGAAAGTTCAGGAGGGAAATGAGGAGACACTTTTTTACAGAGAGGGTGGTGGCTAGGTGGAATGCATTACCTGCAGAAGTGGTATGTAGTAGAACAGAGGACTGCTTCAAATGAGGATGGGACAGGACAAGGGGGAGGGTTAATGAAGGGGAAGGGTGGAAGGGAAGGGCAGCTGCAGAATAAGGGGTGCTAGCTGCACAATCGAGCAGACTTGATAGACCTCTAGGCCTTTATCTGCTGGCAAATTTCGTATGTTCGTAAGTCACTGGTAGTAATGTGTGAGCTGCCAGGGCCCACCTGAGAGCTGGGAGGGGTATCGAGTCCTGTCAGAAGAGGAAACAACCTGTATGGAAAATAAATAAGTCACTGGTAGTAATGCGTGAGCTGCCAGGGCCCACCTCAGAGGTGGGGGGGGGATTGAGTCCTGTCAGCAGAAGACAAAAACCTATGTGGAAAATAAATATGTCATCGGTAGTAATGTGTCAGGACAGGGCCCACCTCAGAGCTGGGTGGGGGAGGGAGCTTGAGTCCTATCAGAGCAGGATAAAACCTGTATGGAAAATAAATAAGTCACTGGTAGTAATGTGTGAGCTGCCAGGTCCCCCCCCCCTCAAAGCTGGAGGGGCTCACCTTTGAGCTGGGGTGGGTACCACAGAACTGGGGGGGGGGGGATAAATCCTGTATGGAAAACAAATGAATCACTCACTGGTAGTAATGCATGAGCTGCCAGGGTCAACCTCAGAGCTGGTGGGTGGGCCCCGAGTCCTGTCAAAGGAGGATAAAAACCTGCATGAAAAATAAATCAGTAAGTCTCTGGTAGAAATATGTGAGCTGCAGGGCCCTTGAAAGCTGGGGGGCTGGTCACCTCAGAGCTGGTGTAAGTCCTGTCAAAGGAGGATAAAAACTTGTATGGAATATAAATCAGTATCTTGTAGTAATGCATGAGCTGCCAGGACACACCTCAGAGCTGGAGGTTGGCTCACCTCAAAGCTGGAGGGAGCTCAAGTTCTGTCAGGGGATAAAAACCTGTATGGGAAACAAATGAATAAGTCACTGGTAGTAATGTGTGAGCTGCCAGGACCCACCTCAGAGCTTTAGGTGGTTACCTTAGAGCTGGGGGGAGGGTCGAGTCCTGTCAGAGGAGGATAAAAACCTGTATAGAAAATAAATAAATAAATAAATAAGTCACTGATAGTAATGTGTGAGCTGCCAGGGCCCTCCTCAGAGCTTGGGGGGGGGATCGAGTCCTGTCAGAGAAGGATGATAACCTGTATGGAAAATAAATAAATAAGTCACTGGTAGTAATGTGTGAGCTGTCTGGGCCACCTCAGAGCTGGGGGGGGGGCTCACCTTAGAGCTGGTGGGGGTACCACAGAGCTGGGGGGATTGAATCCTGTCAGAGGAGGATAAAGACCTGTACACGAAATGACAAAAATTGGTCATTGGTAGTAATGCATGATCTGTCAGAGCCCACCTCAGAGCTAGTGGTGGTCACCTTAGAACTGTGGGGGAAATCGAGTCCTGTCAGAGAAGGATAAAAACCTGTTTGAAAAATAAACAAACAAGTCACTGGTAGTAATGCGTGAGCAACCAGTTCCCACCTCAGAGCTCGGGAGGAGGGCATTGAGTCCTGTCAAGGAGGATAAAACCTGCATGGAAAAAAAAAAAATAAGTCACTGGTAGTAATGTGTGAGCAGCAGGGCCCACCTCAGAGCTGGGGGGTCAACTCCTGTCAGAGGGATAAAACCTGTATTGAAAAAATAATAAATAAGTCACTGGTTGTAATGTGTGAGCTGCCAGGGCCCACTTCAGGAGCTGGAGGGTGGGATTGAGTCCTGGCAGAGGAGGATAAAACTTGTATGGAAAATAAATAAATCACTGGTAGTAATGTGTGAGCTGCCAGGGCCCACCTCAGAGCTGAGGAGAGGGTTCACCTTAGAGCTGGGGTACCACAAAGCTGGGAATTGAACCTGTCAGAGGAGAATGAAAACCTGTGTAGGAAATCACTGGTACTAATGCATGAGCTCTCAGGGCCCACGTCAGAGCTGGTGGTGGTCACCTCAGAGCTGTGTGGGAGATTGAGTCCTGTCATAGGAGAATAAACAGGAGGCAGTATAGCGCAGTGGTCTAAGGCTCTAAGCTGCAAATTTGGTGACATCCAGCAGACCAGACCTGGGTTTGAATCCCACAGCTTCCACTTGCATACTGTGTGACCCTGAGCAAGTCACTTAACCTCCTTGTGCTCCCAGGTCGCTCCTGTAAAAAAGCTTTCAGCTTAGTGTGCTATACCTGGTTAAACAACTTCAAAAAAAAACAAAAAACACCTGTATGGAAAATGAATAAATAAGTCACTAGTAGTAATGTGTGAACTGCTAGGGCCCACCTCAGAGCTGGGTTGGGGGGAGCTTGAGTCCTGTCAGACCAGGATAACAACCTGTATAGAAAATAAATAAGTCACTGGTAGTAATGTGTGAGCTGCCAGGGCCCACCTCAGTGCTGGGGGGCTGGTCACCTAAGAGCTGGGGGCTGGGGGGGAGATCAAGTCCTGTCAGAGGAGGATAAAAACTTGTATGGAAAATAAATCAGTATCTTGTAGTAATGCATGAGCTGCTCGGACGCACCTCAGAGCCGGAGGGTGGCTCACCTCAGAGCTGGGGGAGCTCAAGTTCTGTCAGGGGTTAAAAAGCTGTATGGAAAACAAATGAATAAGTCACGGGTAGTAATGAGTGAGCTGCCAGGGCCACCTCAGAGCTGGGCGAGGGGGCTCACCTTATAATGTGTGGGTACCACAGAGCTGGGGAGGATTGAATCCTGTCAAATAAGGATAAGAAACTGTATAGGAAATAAACAAATTGGTCATTGGCAGTAATGCATGAGCTGTCAGATCCCACCTTAGAGCTGGTGGTGGCCACCTCAGACCTGTGGGGGGGATTGAGTCCTGTCATAGGAGGGTAAAAATCTGTATGGAAAATGGATAAATAAGTCACTGGTAGTAATGCGTGAGCTGCCAGGACCCACTCCAGAGCTGGGGGAGGGGGATTGAGTCCTGTCAATGGAGAATAAAAACCTGTATAATAAATAAATAATTCCCTAGTTGTAATGTGTGAGCTACCAAGGCCCAGCTCAGAGCTGGCGGGGGTGGGGGGAGGTTCACCTCAGAGCTGGGCGGGGGTCCGAGTCCAGTCAGAGGAAGACAAAAGCCTTTATGGAAAATAAATAAATACGTCACCAGTAGTGATGTGTGAGCTGCCAGGGCCCACCTCAGTGGTGGGGGTAGGGGAACTCGAGTCCTGCCAGAGAAGGATAAAAACCTGTATGGAAAATAAATAAATAAGACACTGGTAGTAATGAGTGATCCGCCAGGGCTCATCTCAGAGCTGGGGGGCTCACGTCAGAGCTGTGGGGGTTGATCGAGTCCTGTCAGAGGAGGATGAAAACCTATTTGAAAAATAAATAAACAAGTCTCTGGTAATAATGCGTGAGCAACCAGTTCCCTCCTCAGAGCTTGGGGGATCAAATTCTGTCAGATAAGGATAAAAACCTGCATGGAAAATAAATAAGTCACCGTTAGTAATGTGTGAGCTGCCAGGGCCCACCTCAGAGCTGTGGGGGTCATCTCAAAGCTGGGGTGAGGATCGAGTTCTGTCAGAAGGGGATAAAAACCTGTATGGAAAACAAATAAATAAGTCGCTGGTAGTAATGTGTGAGCTGCCAGGGCCCACCTCAAAGCTGGGGCAGCTCTTCTCAGAGCTGGGGGGGGCACTGGTCATGTCAGAGCTGGAGGAGGTTGAGTCCTGACAGTGGAAGACAAAAACCCGTATGGAAAATAAATATGACACGGTATTAATATTTCTGTTGACTGGGCTCACCTCAGAGCTGTGGGGGGTCGAGTCCTTTCGGAGGAGGATAAAAACCTGTATGGAAAGTAAATAAATAAAGTCACTGGTAGTAATGCGTGAGCTGCCAGGGCTCACCTCAGAGCTGGGGTGGGTGATCGAGTCCTGTCAGAGGATGATAAAACCTATTTGAAAAATAAACAAACAAGTCACTGGTAGTAATCGTAGCAACCAGTTCCCACCTCAGTGCTGGTGGGGGGGGTGGGGTTGAGTCCTGTCAAGGAGGATAAAAACCTGCATGGAAAATAAATAACTCACAGATAGCAATGTGTGAACTGTCAGGGTCCACCTCAGAGTTGTGGGGGGGTCACCTCAGAGCTGGGGGGGGGGGTTTGAGTCCTTTCGGAGAAGGATAAAAACCTGTATGGAAAGTAAATAAATAAGTCACTGATAGTAATGTGTGAGCTGCCAGGGCCCACCTCAGAGCTGGGGCTGCTGGGGGATGGATCGAGTCCTGTCAGAGGAGGATAAAAACCTGTGTGGAAAATAAATACTTCAGTGGTAGTAATGTGTGAGCTGACAGGGCCCACCTCAGAGCTGGGGGGGAGCTTGAGCCCTGTCAGAGAATAATGAAAACCTGTATGGAAAATATATAAATAAGTCTCTGGTAATAATGTAAATGTAATCATATTTGTTACCTTTTTACTTTCTTCAAACTGTGTATTGTATTTCTGTTTTTGTTTGCCTAGTTACTCATTTTATGAGTACAGTACGACACTTCAGGGTGTTAGTAGTTGTGTCACAACTGCACTGTCAGGGGACAGAATGCAATCAGTCTGTGGCCTTCTATCTTATCATACCCATGGAGTATGTGGTTGTGAAATCCCTGCCAATGCTCTCTCATGCCCTAGTGCATACACAGTAGCCAGCTGCTGTGAAAAGTACACCAGCAAATGGAATGTTATTACTATTATATGTATTCACATGAAAACACTTTTAACAGGATCAGGGTAAAAATTAAAGGGAAATGGAAAATCAGAGGGGGTAAAGTCTCAAATATCTCTGTTTCAGCACTACAGCCAAAGACCTGCTCCACAAAAATCTTACTATATGCAGATGATGCAGTGCTCTTCACCTCGCATCATAAACCCACACCCCTTCAGGACTCCCTCCAACTTGCCTTCTCCCAGGCTGAAACCTGGTTTAAGGACCATAGACTGGTCCTCAACTTAAAAAAGACGAAGTCCATGATCTTCTTTCACCGCCAAAACAGAGCTAAGAACGCACCGCTCAGCATCCTTCCCAGCACCTCCTTGAGCAGGTATCCAACTACAAATATCTTGGACTTACCCTCAACTCGGCCCTTACGTTCCGTGACCACATAAACACCCTTGCTGCCTCAACGAACACCCGGATTGGACTCCTTTACTGACACAGGGACTGCCTTACCCCCCACGCCCTTAGGCTGGCCATCACCTCCTCGATACTGTCCCTAGTGGACTATGGGCGCCTTGTATACGGTGCAGTAAATAACACCACACTCCCGAAAATTCAGGCCACACTAAACGAGGCCTGCAGGCTCCTTACAGGCACGCCTAGGCTCACTCACACTTGCTTGCTCTATACCTCTGCCAATATTCTCAACCTTGATGAAAGGCTCCGCTACCAGACCTGTTTACTGTCCAAGAAAATACTGCTCTGACTCCCCCACCCCCCAGGGTCACCGCCTCTCTTCAGCCTGCAACCCCCGCTATCTTCACCTACAATTCAGAGAAAGCTCCTCTGGTTGTGCCCAGGGTAAAAACCTCTCTTGCCCAGAGATCTTTCCACCATAGGGCACCCACTTGGTTTAATGCATTCCCAAGCACCATCACTAGTGCACCCAAGATCGCCCATTTCAAAACCACTCTTTGCAACCACCTCTTCAATATCCACTCCTGCAACTGCTTCTAATTCTTTCACTCTCTTACCCACTCTGATCCAATATTCTCTGACAAAGTCCATTATGGATTGCAACCTCCGTCTTTAACACCAAACCCATGATTAGGTATGACTACTATGTTTAGATGCCTTCTCAAGCTTATAATGCCTCGCTGCTGTTATGTTGTAAATATTATCATCCAAAGGTTATAAATAATGTCAGAAAATACCTACTGCCAAATCTTGTAAATACTGTGTGTGACAAATGTCTGTAACGCATGCATAATGTAACCACTGTTATACCATGTATCTCATGTTTACTGTAATTGTTGTTATACCTACTCTGTGTTTCCATCTGTCTTACATGTGACGAGGTACCTTTGCAAATAAGCCTCTGGCTCAAAGGTTGTAAACCGATATATCAAATAAATAAACAAATAACTACAGACAGCGAGACTCAGTTTCCCAATTATGGGCACATAGTTTTTTATCTGAGTATTTCTGGTGGCTAACTACTCTGCTCACCAAGTACTGTTGCACTGTACCAATGATCTTCTGCAGTTAGTCCCTGCTGCCCCTTCCCCCTGTGATGCATCTGGAAATTAACTGTTGCCCTTTCTGCTGAAATATTTACAATAAATCAACAATTAATCTGAAAATCCTGTCTGGGGTAGTTGCCAAACTAAATATCTGGGCATGTGTTCTATAGTGAGTGTACATAACGTTTAGCTGACTTGTGTGTTACCCAATCATAGAAACAGAATTTGTCAGTAGGAAAGGACCTCTAGGCCCATGCAGTCTGCTTGTGGGCTTCCCAACCTACTGCACTTCTGCAAACTCCAACTGGTCTCTGGGGCACTCCCCTTCCCTGTATCTGTACTAGTATGCCCCTGTGTCTATCCCATGCATCTTAGGAGCCTTCCACCATTCTGACCTCCACAACTTCAGGTGGCAGTCTCTTCAATGCTTCTACCACCCTTTCTGTGAAGAAATACTGTAGTTTCAAACATGCTTCCTGAAATCCCCTCAGTATCACTGCATGTCCACTAGTCCTGAAGCTCATCCTTGTTTTTTCCTCTCTTGCCTTGGGCAGAACCCACCTGCCTGGCCCCCCCCCCAGCCCCATAACCCCAACATCTACCAGGACTTACAGCTGACCAGTACCCCAAGAGCTTGCCCCCAGTGGGTCCCCCAATCTGCTGCCATGAACCGGATCCAGTAGTTGGACTAGTAATCCCAGCTAGTCGACTGCTGGGCCTGAGAGGTTCCATGCATTATCCTGCTGTTGAGGAGCTTTTCTGTTCTTCTTCCCCAAGGGATGAGGCATGCAGTGACACCATGATGAATGACTCACACAAATGCATGCCATACATCAGCGTCTACCAGCCCCCCCCCCCGGACATTCTGTGGCAGTCCCCGGTGCCTTTACCCTAGCTTATTGCTAGGGGACGGGTATAAACTGGGTTCTGCAATTCCTCCCCCTGGAGGAAGGAGGCAGTCCTGTGGACACTTTTTTTCATATATATATATATATATATATATATATATATATATATATATATATATATATATATATATATATATATATATATATATATATATATATATATTTTTTTTTTATCTCACTTTTTGGTCCTCCTACGGTCCATCAGAGCTCCCCCTGGTCACGGTGCCCGAGGCTTCCACTGCCTGTTGAGCCCCTTGCTCCCCTGGTCACTCTTGGCTTGCCCCCCAGGAGGTGGGGCATGGCACTGCGGCAAGTATCGGTGCCATGCGACTGTAACTGGTTGGAAGAGCACTCAGCCAGACGGCTAATTGAAGCCCGGGGGCAGGGCATCATAGAGACGTCCAGCGAGGAGGGATTTATTTCCCTATAGGATGGGGTGGAGACATGCAATGGCACCTATGTCTGTCCCACCGCAGTGTCCCTTGACCATGCGTCAGTGCTCAGGGTGATGCATCTAGTTTCCGCTAGGTGTCACTCCTGCACTGAGCGCAGAGACCCCACCCCCACCCTCTCCGGAGAAGGAGAGCAGTCCCAGGGATGCTCGATCCTTCTCCCTCCAGCCAGCCTTCCAACGACCTGGGCTCATTCCTGAACCAGGTTTGCCACAGTCACAAGCGGAAATCCAATCGCTGCGCCGGTGGGCTGGCCCCAGTCCTGTGGACACTTGATCCCCCCCCCCAAGCTGGCCCAAGCTCACTACCAAACTCAGGTCACTGGCATTGCAAATGGTAGTGCTACCAGTGCACTGGTAGACCAGCCCTGAAGCTCACTACTACACTCAGGTCACCGACATTGTGAGTGATAGCACTACCAGTGCACTGGCATGCCAGGCATGGATCTCACTATCAAACTCAGGTTGCCAGCATTTCAAATGGTAGTGCTACCAGTGCATTGGCAGGCCAGCCCTGGAGCTCACTGCCAAACTCAGGTCACCAGCATTGTGAGCTGTAGCGCTACTGGTGCACTAGCAGGCTGACCCTGGAGCTTACTACCAAACTCAGGTTATCGATGTTGCGAGTGTCATAGCCATTGGTGCACTGGTAAGCTGGCCCTAGAGCTCACTACCAAACTCAGGTCACCGACATTGTAAATAGTAATCCTACCAGTGCACTGGCAGTCAGCCCTGGAGCTCACTTCCAAACTCAGGTCACTGGCATTGTGAGTGGTAGTGCTACCAGTGCACTGGCAGGCTGGCTGTGGAGCTCACTACCTAACTCAGATCACCAATGTTGCAAGTGGTGGTTCTACTGGTGCACTGGCAGGCCAGCCCTGGAACTCACTACCAAACTTGGGTTACCAACATTGTGTGTAATAGTGCTACTGATGCACTGGCAGGCTGGCCCTGGAGCTCACTACCAAACTCAGATCACCGGCGTTGAGCGGTAGAACTACCAGTGCATTTGCAGGCCATCCTTGGAGCTCATACCAAACTCGGGTCACCAACATTGCGAGTGGTAGTGCCAGTGATAGTGCTAATGGTGCACTAGCAGGACGGCCATGGAGCTTACTACCAAACTCAGGTCACCGGTATTGCAAATAGTAGTGCTACTGGAGCACTGGCATACCGGCCTTGGAGCTCACTACCAGACTCAGGTTGCTAACGTTGCAAATGGTAGTGCTACCGGTGTACTAGCAGGCCTTCCCTGGAGCTCATTACCAAACTCAGGTCACTGGCATTGCGAGTAGTAATGCTACCGGTGCACTGGCAGGCTAGCCCTGGAGCTCACTACCAAACTCAGGTCACCGGTATTGCAAATAGTAGTGCTACTGATGCACTAGCAGGCCAGCCCTGGAGCTCACTACTAAACTCAGGTCACCGGTGCTGTGAACAGTAATGTTTTTGGTGCACTGGCAGGCCAGCCCTGGAGCTCACTACCAAACTCAGGTCACCAGTGTTGTGAATGGTAGTTCTACCGATGCACTGGCAGGCTGGCCCTGGAGCTCACTACCAAACTCAGGTCACTGGCGTTGTGAGAGGCAGCACTACCGGTACACTTGCAGGCGAGCCCTGGAGCTCACTAGCAACCTCAGGTGACCAGCATAGCAAGTGGTAGTGCTACTGGAGCACTGGCAGGCCAGCCCTGGAGCTCATTACCAAACTCAGGTCACCGACGTTGTGAGTCATAGTGCTACTGGTGCACTGACAGGCTAGCCCTGGAGCTCACTACCAAACTCAGGTCACCAGAGTTGTGAGTGGTAGCACTACCGGTGCAGTTTTAGGTTGGCCTTGGAGATCACTACCAAACTCAGGTCACCAGCATTGCTAATGGTAGCATAAGCAGTGCATTGGCAGGGCGACTCTGGAGTTCACTACCAAACTAAGGTCACTGGCATTGCAAGTGGTACAGCTGGTGATGCACTGGTAGGCCAGCCCTGGAGCTCACGACCAAACTCAGGTCAACAGCATTGTGAGTGGTAGCACTACTGGTGCTCACTACCAGGCTGGCCCTGGAGCTCATACTCTTATGGAAGAAGCTCACTCACTGCACTCTGGTCACCCCTGTGAGGCATTTGAATAGGGATGGGCAAATTCTATCTTCTGCCAGTGGAACTCTGGTGATATGCTGATTTTGATTCAATGAAACTTCACAGATGTTTCAAGGAAATGTTGCAAAATGTCACCAAAATTGTGATTTTGGTTATTTACATCTAGTTTAAAATATATTTGTCCAGCATGCACCATGTTTAGTACGTTGGCTATCCCAGTGCCCCATACAAAAGTGTACCAAGGATCTTACTTCGAGATACAGCTGTTGCAGCAGGTTACACCATTAGGACTGAAGCCGGCTGGCGTCGGGACCCCACGGAAAAATTCTAGCTAGCTATCTTCGGCGGGGACCCTTCCAGCGATGGGCCGCCCGGCGTCCAGGCGTGTACATAAGGGGCAGTCTCGCCAGATTCCCAGTTCTTTTCCCACCGCTGACTTGCGTGGTCTCAACCCTTCGGGTTAGTTTTCTACGCACGACGCCAGGGTTAAGTGTTTTCCTATGGGAAATTCGTTCTTTGGATTCAGCCTTTTCTGATGTCCTCTCCGACCTCTGGTCACTCCTCGAAGTGCGCCTGTGGGAAGCAGATCACATTCAAGGACCCGCACTCGGCCTGTGTCCTGTGCCTGGGCCCAGACCACGACACCCGGTCCTGCTCTTTTTGCCAGGGCTTCAATAGCAGAACCCGGATCCTTCGCCAGAAGGCCCTTCAGGCTTTTTTGTTAGAGGAGCGCCTTAAGACCATGGCTTCCAAGGGGGATTCTTCGCAGAACGCCCGTAAGCATGCTGAGAAGCATAAAGAGAAGGCCCCTTCCAGGTCCCCGTCTAGGGCCTCTGATTCACGCAGCTCTGGCTCCAGGTCCGACCGATCTCCTTCCCAGGCCAGCTCTCAGCCTCCCACCGCTGCAGTGAGCAAATCTTCTGCCTCTTCTCAGGCCAAGACTCCCAGGCCTTTCTCATCCTCCAAGCCCCTGGCTAAGTCGGGGGATCGCCACCATCACCATAGGTCGGGTTCCCGCCATCCTGAACCCGACATCAGGTCTGCCTCCCTTCCTCCGCCGCTCCAAAGGAAGACCAAGGAGCTTACCTTGCTCAAAAAGCCATGGGACCTGATGCTGGTTCATCCGTCATTGGCCTCTCACCACAGGTCCCCAGAGCCGTCGTCAGTCAAGAGACCATCGCCGGCCAGGCAAACTCATCATTGGACGCCGGTAGGGGGACCGGCATCCACTCCTACCGAGAAGAGGACTCCGATGCCTCCGACCGACGTCAGTCAGAAGACCATCACTGAGGAGGAGTTAACTCAGCCCGAAGACCAGACAGGCGACCCCGGTCCTGTTGAGACTCCCAGGGCACCTTCGCCTCCACCCGAGCCCCCTGTAGAGCCAACGCCAGGACCCGACGACCGTCCACCGGCGCCCGGGCCATCGTCGGGATTTTCCTTTTCAGAGGTAAAGGAGCTGTTCACTTTCTGGTGGGATACCATCAAAAAGGACATGGTTCCCACGCCACCTCCACTTCCTCCTCCTCCTACACCGGTTGCCCTTTCGGTTCCTTCGCCCCCTTCTCCATCTGGGTCTGCAGGCCGGTTACCTCCTCCCCGGGAGCCTAGGATCCCTCCAAGGGGGAGATCAGAAAGAAGGAGACCTCCATCCAGATCCTCTTCTGGGTCACTCAGTCCCAAGAGACCCAGAAGACGCCGCCGCTCGCCTTCGATGGAGGACACGGGATCGGACTTCTCATCATCGAGATCCCTATCTCACTTCTCCATCCCTTCACCGGACCCACGTGAGCTGCCGAAGTCTCCTCCGGATGACCCTTCATTCTCTAATATTATGAGACACATCCAGGAGAACATGAGATGGGATGCAGAAGAGTTAGATCCCAAAAGGCTGCGCCTCGCAAAGTATCTTCGGCAGAGGGACCTCAAGGTTGTGGTGGTGCCACCCTTGGTAGACACGTTCGTGGATGTCACCAAGGCAGCGTGAAAGCGTCCACATTCACTCCCAACGATGCCGAAGAAGGCTGACCACCTGTACAAGGCTCCAAGAGAAGACCAGTGCTTGGCTCAGCAGCCTCAGGCCGATTCTCTGGTCATCACAGCCTCTCGTGACCGGTCCCAGAGACCACAACATCTGAGCACCCTGCCACCTGATCCAGAGTCCAAGCAGTTGGACTCCATGGGTCGGTGCACGTATGCTTCCGCTACCCGCGCCATCAGATCCCTGAATTATTTAACCCTAATGGTGCAGTTCCAAAATGCCCTGTGGGAACAGGGTCTGGAAGCGGCTGAGAAACTGCCAGCAGGTGAGCAGAAGGAGGAGATGCTACAGCTCCTCCATACGGGTTCGGACGTGGGAACCCAAGTACTATGAGCTGCGTACGACTCTGCGGACTCCTCTGCCAGAGCAGCAGCTTCAGGCGTGTGCCTCTGGAGACACTCTTGGCTCCGTGTCTCCGGTTTTACACCGGACGTCCAGAAAAACATCCTGGACGCTCCATTTGAGGGAGAAGTTCTGTTTGGTAAACCCTCAGAGAAGATCATTACCAAACTCCAAGAGGCCAGGAAGGCTGTGAGGTCGGTCCAGGCCATGTACCGACCCAAGCTTACTTCCTTTCGTGGGAACCAAAGTCGATTTCGTGGACAGACGCAGAGACAACAGTCCCGCTCCATTCCACAACAGAGGGGCTCCGGTTTTCGCAGACCCCAAGGGAAACAACTGCAGGCCGAGGCCAGCGTACTCCTAAGCCGGGCCAGCCAGCGGGACCCTCAGCTGCCACAGCCTGACTCCTTCTCAGCCCCCGCCCCTCAGGATCAATGGGACATCATGGTCGGGGGTCGCAGTGCGAATTTCCTGCCAGGATCGCAGACTATATCCACAGACAGGTGGGTTCTACAGTTGGTCGCAAGAGGCTACTTTATAGAATTCGCGGAAAAGCCCCCCTCAAGGCCTCCTTTGCTTTCCCGGTACCCGGGTCAGCACAAGTCATTGATCAGACAAGAAGTACTCGCGCTCCTGCAAAAGGGAGCGATAGAGTACGTCCCAGAGAACCAGGGAGGACACGGATACTATTCTCACTTCTTCCTGGTTCCAAAGAAAACAGGGGACCTCCGTCGGATTCTGGACCTCAGCGACTTCAATTTGTCGGTCGTCTACAAAAGATTTCGCATAGTGACCCTTCCGGGTCTTATCCCCATGCTGAAGCAGGACGCCTTTTTAGCATCTCTAGATAAGCAGGACGCTTACCTGCACATCCCCATAGCTCAAGCGCACAAGAGGTTCCTGCGCTTCGAGTTCCTCTGCCATCACTTTCATTTCCGAGCTCTTCCATTCGGGCTGTCATCAGCTCCCAGGGTCTTTACCA
This sequence comes from Neoceratodus forsteri, assembly GCA_016271365.2. NCBI lineage: Eukaryota > Metazoa > Chordata > Ceratodontiformes > Ceratodontidae > Neoceratodus > Neoceratodus forsteri. Next base: position 385,906,120 of record CM057457.1, on the reverse strand, counting down.
AATGCATGGCAGTCGTGGCAGTGTCTCTGAGGAGACAGGGCCATTATGTGTTCCTATACCTGGACGATTGGCTTCTCATGGCCGCCTCCAGAGAGGCGTTATTACGGGTGATCCAGGACACCCAGGACCTGTTTTGCTCTCTAGGTATCCTAATCAACCACAAGAAGTCCCTCCTGGTACCGTCATGAAGCTGCAGTTCATAGGAGCAGTACTGGACACTGTGCAGGGAAGAGCTTCCAGACGACAGAGCGGAGCACGCCAGATCCCTCATCAGGAGCTACGATCAAGACTGCCCCAGCCAGGTCGATCCTTCGCCGACGGACACGTGGCTGCAGCCATTCCTACTGTCCCTTTCGCAAGGCTCCACATGCGGGTAACTCAGTGGATGCTCAAGGTGCAATGGGACCAAAGGCAAGACCACTTGCAGCATCCGGTCAGAACCACGAACACCGTGATTCAAGACTGGCAGTGGTGGCTAGAACCCAGGACACTCTCTGTGGGTGTCTCGTTCGTAGCGCCGTCCCCAGAGGTAATCCTCACTACAGACACCTCAGGTCTAGGGTGGGGTGCACACCTGGACGGGGTGAAGTCTCAGGGTACGTGGATGCCTTTGGAGGCCCATCTTCATATCAATGTCCTAGAGATGAGGGTGGTCCTTTATGCCCTGCAGGCATTTCAGTCAGAGATCCCACCGAGCACTCTCCTGCTTCAGACAGACAACACGGCGGTGATGTATTACCTCAACAAACAAGGAGGCACACACTCTTATCCCCTTTGCAGGGAAGCCATGAGAGTGTGGGATTGGGTAAACAGGCACGGCGCGAACCTGATCACAGTACAGTACAGCACCCCAAAAGAGGAAGGCCAGACTGACTGATGGATGAGGAAACTGTGGCAGATGAGAGCAGCTGTCTGAGTGCCCCCCAGGAACCCAGAGAGAGTGCCAACAGCTGTCGGAGAAGCTGCCAGGGATTGGAGCATTCTGAAGCGAAGCAGTCCAGAGAGAACGCTAACTGCAGCCGAAGTCGCTGCCACAACATGGGGGCAGAAATTTCCAATGAGGAAACCAGAGAGAATGGTAGCAGCTATGTGAATGGCCACCAGGAAAGGCAAGGAGTGGAACTCACTAATGGAAAGGAATCCACAGAGGAAGTTACCAAGTGTGTCGATGAGCTCCAGGAAATCCAGAGATCGGTACCCCTTGATGTGAAGGAAGCCAAAGAGTTGGATAACAGCTGTGTGATTGATCACAAAGAGATCCATGGTTCTGAATTATCTGATGTGAAGGAAACGAGAGAGGGTGATCATAGCTGTCTGGATGACCACCAAGAAATCCAGGGATCAGAACCCTCTGATGTGAAGGACACCATAGAGGGAGATTACAGCTGCGTGAGTGATGGCCAGGAAATTCGGGGATCGGAATGGTCTTATGTGAAGGAGTCCACTGAGGGTGATACCAGCTGTGGGAATGCCCTCCAGGAAATCCAGGGATTGGATCTCTCTGATATGAAGGATTCCCAGAGATGACAGCTGTATAACACAGGAATCTGAACTCTCTCATGTGAAGGAAACCACAGAGAGGGATACCTGCTGTGTGCGTGACCACCAGGATATCCAGGAATCAGAGCTCTTTGATGTGAAGGTATCCACAGAGCACGATGCCAGCTGTGTGAGTGACCAACAGGAAAACCAGGGGTTGGAACCCTCTGATAAGAAGAAAACTACAGAGATTGATGCCATTTGTGTGAGTGACTACCAGGAAATTCAAGGATCGGAACTTCCTGATGAAAAGGAATTAACTGAGGGTAATATCAGCGGTGCGAGTGCCCACCAGGAAATCGAGGGATCGGAGCATTCTTATATGAAGGACACCACAGCGATTGATAACTGTTATGTGAGTGACCACCAGGACAGCCAAGTATCTGAACTGTCTGCTGTGAAGGATGCCAGAGACGATGATGGGAGCTGTGGAATCCAGGGATCAGAACTCTCTCATGTAAAGGTTCCCCTAGAGAGGGATAATAGCTGTGTGAGTGACCACCAGGAAATCCAGGGATCTGAACACTCTGATATGAAGGAATCCACAGAGGCTGATGCCAGCTGTGTGAGTGGCCACGGGGAAATGGACTTCTAGGAAAACAAACTGAACTTACAAGCTCAAATGGGCAGACTGGGTGGGCCATAGGCCCTTATCTGCCGACACTGTCTATGTATCTATGTTCCCGGGGTGGACAACGTTATTGCAGATGGCCTGAGTCGCTCCCAGGCCAGAGTCCACGAGTGGGAACTTCTTCAAGAGGTAGCAGAGGATCTGTTTCTTCGATGGGGAACTCCAGATTTGGACTTGTTCGACTCCCCATCCAACGCAAAACTGCCCAATTTTTGCTCGCTAGATCCTGGGCCTGGTGTTTTCTGGCGAGACGCATTGTCCCTCTTCTGGACGGACAGATTCCTCTGCGCTTTCCCTCCCTTCCCGTTGATCCAGAGAGTTCTTCTCAAACTGTGCCGGGAGCATGCATCAATGATCCTAGTGGCCCCGTTCTGGCCCAGACAGATCTGGTTCCCCTTGCTAATTCAGCTGTCCCGGGAACCTCCGCTCCCGTTGCCATTCACCTCCCACCTGTTGTCTCAGGAGAAAGGTTTGCTGGTCCATCCAGACTTACGCTGTCTGAACCTGCATGCTTGGCTCCTAGAGACATAGCCATCCTGCGTCACGGGGTCTCACAAGAGGTTGCGGATGTTCTTGCTGCAGCCAGAAAGCCGGCAATGCATGCGCGTAAGCCATGAAATGGCACCGCTTCTGTTTATGGTCGCAAGCACGCGGCTTTTCCCCTTTAGGTTGTCCAGTAAAAGAGGTGTTAGACTACCTGTTTTCCCTTTTTTGTTCAGGCCTCACCCACTCCTCTATTAAAGTGCACCTCTGTGCCATTTCAGTCTTTCACATCCCAGTAGGTCAGCGCACAGTGGCACAGTTAGATGCCTGTCGTGAATTTTTGAGAGGGGTGTTGCACCTTAGGCCGCCCATTAAGGACCCGGTGCCTCCATGGGATTTGCTCTTTATCTTGGAGGAACTCACGCTCCCCCTTTGAACCTGCCGCGGATTGCGAGCTGCATTTTCTCTCGCGGAAAACGTCATTTTTAGTTGCTGTCATGTCAGCGAGAAGAGTTTCTGAGCTTCAGGCTCTCATGTGCAAAGAGCCTTATTTAGTTTTCCACAGGGACAGTTTCCCTGAGGACGAATCCCAAATTCTTGCCTAAGGTGGTTTCCACACTCACTCTCATAGAAACATAGAAACATAGACTTTGACGGCAGATAAGGACCGCTAGGCCCATCTAGTCTGCCCATGTCCCTACCTATAGGATAGGCCGCAGATCCTAGTTAACCAACAGCCTATATCTTCCTGCCCCCCACAAGAATTGCCTTATGTCTGTCCCATGCATTCTTGAATTCTCCCACAGGTTTAGACCCCACAACTTCCTCAGGAAGGCTGTTCCATGCATCCACTCCCTCTCTGTGAAATAATACTTCCTCACATTGCCCCTGAACCGCCCTCCTTCTATCTTTAAATTGTGTCCCCTTGTTTTTGCAAGTCTCTTTTTCTGAAAGATGCTACCCTCTTGGACTTTGTTGATTCCCTTGAGGTACTTGAAAGTTTCTATCATGTCCCCACTCTCCCTTCTTTCCTCAAGGGTGTACATATTAAGCTCCTTTAGTCTCTCCTCATACGGCTTCTCTTGCAGACCCTGCATCATTTTAGTTGCCCTCCTCGGGACTGCCTCTATCTTGTCTATGTCCTTGCGGAGATGGGGTCTCCAGAACTGGACACAGTATTCCAGATGGAGTCTCACCAACTGTCTGTACAGAGGGATAACAACTTCCTGTTTTCTGCTGCTGATGCCTCTCCCTATACATCCCAGTATACCCCCGGCCCTCCCTACTGCCTTCTCACATTGCTTGCTAACCTTAAGGTCATCTGATATGATTACCCCCAGGTCCCTTTCCTGTTTTGTTGTTGTTACTACCTCCCCACCCATTGTGTATTCTTCCCCCTGGGTTCTTGTTTCCCAGGTGCATTATTTTGCACTTTTTTGCATTGAATCCTAGCTGCCATACGTCTGACCATTCCTCCAACCTTGCCAAGTCCCTTTTCATCCTTTCCACGCCTCCTTGTGTATCAACCCTGTTGCAGATCTTTGTGTCATCTGCAAAAAGGCATACTTTTCCTTCCAGTCCCTCTGCAATGTCACTGATGAAGACATTAAAAAAGGACTGGACCCAATACTGAACCCTGCGGTACCCCACTGGTAACCGCCCTTTCTTCAGAGTGGACTCCATTTACAATTACCTTCTGTGTCCTGTTGTCCAGCCAATGTTTTACCCAGGCTACCACCCTGGGACCCACTCCCAGGCTGGTTAATTTGACTAATAATCTTTTGTGTGGGACTGTCAGATGCCTTGCTAAAATCTAGGTAGGCCATGTCCACAGCCCCTCCCTGGTCTACTACTTTGGTCACCCAGTCAAAGAAATCTATTAGATTCGTCTGACATGACCTTCCCACTGTGAACCCATGCTGCTTTGGATCCTGTGCTCCACTGACCTCTAGGTACTCAATTATTCTTTCCTTCAGAAGTGACTCCATCACTTTCCCTACCACAGAGGTCAGACTGACAGGTCTGTAGTTTCCTGCCCCTGTCTTGGTCCCACTTTTGTGAAGGGGAATCACATCCGCCTTCCTCCAGTCCTCGGTACCACACCATCCTCCCATGATTTATTAAAAGAGTAGCCAGTGGTTTCACTAGTTCCTTCCTTAATTTTTTTAGAATTCTGGGGTGAATTCCATCAGGACCCATTGCTTTGTCCACCTTCAGTTTTAGGAGTTCTTGCAGAACCCTTTCTTCTGTGAAAGGACTGGGATTGACCCCCTATCAAGAGTGCTTCTGTTAACTGGATTAGGCACTTCCCTCCTCTTTTGTGAATACTGAGCAGAAATATCCATTCAGTATTCCTGCTTTTCACTGTCCCTCTGCCCACCCACTGTTCATTCTGTTCAGCCTCACTATCCCTCCCTTTGTCTTTTCACGCCGCTGATGTACCTATAAAGGTTTTATCCCCTTTTAACTGAGTTGGCTATCTTTTCCTCAGTTTGGGCCTTTGCTATTCTGACTTCCCTCCCTGCTTCTTTCTGCCTTAACTGGTACAGTTCTCTGTCCTGCTCCTTCTGTGTTTCCTTATACTTCGAATGCTATCTTTTTCTTCCTGACTTTCACAGCCACCTCTCTTGAGAACCATAGTGGCTTTTCTTTCGTTTTGATTTGTTTATTTGCTTCACACAAGGCTTGTTGCCTCTGTGATGGCAGTTTTGATAATTCCCCATTGTTGCTCCACACCTCCTTCTAGCCTGTTTGCTAGTGCTTTTCTGAGGCACTCTCCCATCTTGCCAAAGTCAGCCCTCCTAAAGTCCAGTACCCTCACTTTTGTATGGCTTGACTCTGTAGCTGAGTTTAACGTGAACCACACTGTTTGATGGTCACTTGTCCCCAGATGGCAACCCACTTCTAGATCTGAGATCCTCTCACTGCCCCCGTTTGAGAGTATGAGGTCTAAGATTGCTCCCTCACGAGTGGGTTCCGAAACTAGCTGTCTAATGCCTGCCACCTGTAGGGCGTCAATAATGGCCCTGCTCTTGGATGTGGCTGCAGCAAATGTGCTCCAGTTAACATCTGGCATATTCAGGTCTCCCATCAACAGTATCTCCCCTTTCTCTGCCATTCTAAGAATGCCTTCCATCATATCCTTGTCCATTCCTTCCCCCTGACATGGGGGTCTGTACACAACCCCTGTGCGGATTGTGGTGCCCTTTCCAGTCTCCAAGGTGACCCACAGTGCCTCCTCTCCTCCCTGTTTACTCTTTTGTTCAGTTGCTTTTATCCCTTCCTTTACATGAGAGCTACTCCTCCCCTCTTCTCCCTGCCTGTCTCTCCTGTAAGTTATGTACCCTGGTATGTTAACATCCCAGTCATGGTTCTCTGTGTACCATGTTTCTGTGACTGCTACAATATCCAGGCATCCTCTTCCATTAAGGCCACCAGCTCAGGAGCTTGTTGCCCAGACTATGGGCATTGGTACTCATTACCCTCCATTTCCTGATGGCCTTACACCTTTTGCCCCATCCCTGTCCTTCTTGCCTTTGTCACTTTCTCCATTTACCCTGCCCTTCTCCCTATCGACACCTCCATGTTGGTGTTTGCCACACTTACTACGTGATTGTTTGGGGGCTAAGATTTTCCTGCTCCTTTCCAGTGCTCCCCTTGGCTGGTTTAAAAGCTTGCCAATGAAGCATTTAAACCTATCACCTATGATCCTGGTTCCCTCCCGGACAGATGCAGCCCATCATGCCAGTATAGGCTTGCATCACTCCAGGTGGACCCCCAGTCCCCAATGAAGCCAAATCTCTGAGCTCCACACCAGTTTTTCAACCACTGATTGAATCCCATGGTACGGAACACCCTAGCCTCTCCTATGCCATAGATGGGTAGCACCTCCGAAAAGGTTACCGTGTGTGCTACTTGACTAAGGCCCCTTCCCAATTCCACAAACTCTTCCTGCACTTCTCTAATCCCTTTCTTAGCCAGGTCATTTGTCCCTAGGTGGACAATGAATCAGGATATTGACCTACCGGTTTATTTTCCTAATTATTCCAACAGAGTAGAGGCGGTGCTTCACACCCTGGATGTTCACCGCAGCTTAAGATACTACCTGAGCAGAACTAAGCAGCTTCGTTCTTCGGAGCAACTCTTCGTTTCCTTTTCTGAAAGGATGATGGGCCATCCAGTTTCCAAACAGTCCCTGTCTTGCTGGCTTGTCCACTGCATCTCATACTGTTATGATATCAAAAGAAAGCCCCTCCCTGGAGCAGTCCGGGGACATTCTACTAGGGGTGTGGCCACTTCCTTTGCAGCTCTTCGGAACGTCTCCACCTCTGCTACTTGTGCTGCTGCCACTTGGAGTTCTGTTCATACCTTTATCAGGCATTATAGCCTGGACATCGCTTCAAGGCAAAGAGCAGGCTTCGGCCTGGCAGTGCTGCAGAGTCTCCTGTCCTAGATTTGAGGCCTGGAGCGTTCTTTGAATTTCCTCCTCCTGGCGTTTACAAGCTGTGCTTGGGAATCAGTCCTAATGGTGTAACCTGCTGCAAGAGCTGTATCTCGAAGTAAGATAGTACAGTTACGCAAGAACTTACCGTAACAGTAGATCTTGAGAACAGCCTTGCAGCATGTACCCCACCCACCTTCCCCCTTGGAGGAGGCATGGCTTAAGCCTTTTCTAACAGGGATTTATTCCCTTATTGTCTTCTGACAGTGGATCCTCAGTCTCCCATTCTGATGTCATCCTGCGGCCGGAAGTCTCCGGCGGGAGAACTGGGGAATCTGGCGGGACCGCCCCCTGATGTACTACGCCTGACGTTGGGGGTGGGACCGACGTCGGGAGGGGCGGTTCCCGCTGAAGATAGCTAGCTAGAATTCTTCCGTGGGGTCCTGACGCCAGCCGGCTTCAGTCCTAATGGTGTAACCTGCTGCAAGAGCTGTTCTCGAAGATCTACTGTTACGGTAAGTTCTTACGTAACTGTACTTTCAGATCTCTGTCTTTAAAAATGACCGACTTATAGGCCTCCAAATGTTCGGAAATTTTAAAATATGGTGACATTACCCATGCCCATACAGGGATTTATTTCACTCCAAAAATTGATTAGCGTTTTGCTCATAAAAGTGCTAAAACATTGTGAAAATGCATAGCACTTGCCTCACTGTGTTTAACAAAGATAACACTTCTAGAAAACCTATACAAATACTTTCTGTACAGTTAGCATTGTCCCAAGAAAAAAAACTGCTAATCAATTATTTAAAACCCTGCCATACATGTATTTGCCAAGTGTTAAAGGTGACTAAGTTATAGGCCTCCGAACTTTCAGAATTTAAAAATTACATTTCACAATTATATAAAGTGCTGAATTTTAAGCCCCTATAAGTTTAAAGCCAGAAAACAGAATATCACAAATGTTGTTAGGTTCATTCACCCACAACATTAGGCTTTAAGGCAACTGCCATGGACCAGAATCAGAACGTCATGCTGCCATACTGATGACCCAGGTTTGGAAGCGAACCCCTGGAAGTTGTGTCGGGCGACAGGTCCTAGCTATATCTTACCATCTATATTTAGCAGTTTCTATGAATCTTCTAAGATGTTATGCACCTAAGTTTTCACTGATCTTGCTCCAAAGGTGACAAAGTTGTAAGCAAATAAATATTCTCAGAACTTTTCACATAAATATTAAATTGCTAGAATTTGAGCCCCTATCATGAGCCCTCCAAATGCCATGAAACTTGCAGACCCATAGCTTTAACATAGACTGTGTTTCAGCCAATTAAAGAGTATTGGAAAATTCCCTAAAATATGTGAAATTCCACAAATTCAGAATGTGCTAATTTCACCCACCACTAGACTTGAAGGCCTCAATAATGTCACCCCTTACTCGCCTGTCCTCCAGGGGGCACATATTGAGATCCTTCAGTCTCTCCTCATTCAGCTTTCAGTTCAATTCAGCTTTATTTTTAAAAGGAGCTTTTCTTAAAACCAAAGTGTCTGTACATTTCAGACAATAAATACAATAAAATTAAAACTACTATAAATCATTAAAAGCTATGCTAAAAAGGTGGGTCTTCAAAGCTCCTTTAAAACTAAAGACGGTCGGGCAATTTCGCACCTGACGAGGTAGAGAATTCCATAGGGTTGGTGCCATAAAACTAAATGATCTTGCACCTGATGTATTAAAACGGACCCTAGGAATCTCCAGCAATCCCTCGTCAGTGGATCGGAGGGGGCGAGAGGGACAGTAGGGGGAAAGGAATTCTTTCAGGTAGGTAGGTCCCAGGTCATGTAGGGTTTTATAGGTCAGCAAACTGACCTTGAAGGTGATTCACCAAGCCACTGGCAGCCAGTGCAGTCTGCCAAGTACAGGCATTATATGGCTGGATCTAGAAGATCCAGTCAGCAGCCTGGCTGCCGCATTCTGCACTAGCTGCAGACGGCAAAGTTCAACCCCCGATACCCCTAGGTATAGGGAGTTACAGTAGTCAAAACGGGAGGTAACGGAGGCGTGGATCAACGTTGGAAGGTCCTCTGGAGGAACCAGGTGCTTCACCCTGGCGATATTCCTCAGATGGAAAAAGGAAGTTTTGACAACCGCTGACACCTGAGATTTAAGCGTCAGATGGTTGTCAATTATTATGCCAAGATTCCGCACCTGATCTGAGGTTGCCAACTGAACTCCCCCAAGCCATAATCCTGAGGGTGAACCATCCGGCAAACCCACCTCACAGCGGCCTTTATCCATGACCAACACCTCAGTTTTCTCCGGATTTAACCTCAGCCTGTATGCTTGGTGCATTTATTATACTGATGATTGGTGTGTACTGCTTCTGATATAGCCATCCATTCTTGAATTTCTGCAAGGCAGTTATTAAATACCGACAAGGCAGCATCCTGGCCAGGCACAAAAGACATATACAGCTGGGTATCATCCGCATAGCAGTGAAAACCCAGACCGTATCGTCTAATAATCACTCCTAATGGCTGCATATACACCGCAAACAACATGCACCATCTTGGTTGCTCTTCTTTGCTGCTTAATATTAAATCAAAGTCTTTTAAGATTTCATGCTGTGTTTTTTCTTAATCCTTCCTGGCTTCAAATAGTTGCTTGTCAAACAATGTAAGATATTTTCTGCTCTAAAGCTACTAATGATTGTTGAGCACTGATTCTGATATAGCCGCATTACCTCCCTGTGTGCTGGGTCCATTTATTATACTAATGATTGCTGAGTACAGATTCTGATATAGTCAAGTTACCTCCCTGTGTGCTGGGTGCATTTATTACACTAATGATTGCTGAGTACTGATTCTGATATAGCCAAAGTTACCTCACTGTGTGCTATTACAAATTCATGAACTTACAAGGGTGTGTGGAAATTGTGCAATGCACGCTCGTGACAGAGTAATTTTATGGACTTTTCTCACCAAATTTTCAACATAGCCATTTTACCACCTCTACTCATGACCAGTGTTACTGTGATTTTCTTAGTATGTCCCAAACATTAATTTCGCACACCAACCACGCTAATGTGCGCTACATGTGCGAAACACATTTTGGGCATGATATGAGGATAACAGCTATGCTGTTCATAAGGAGGTGTTGTAAAATGTCAATGTTGAAAATCTGGACTGAAAATATTACAAATTCTCAAAGTTACGAGCGTGCATAGGGACTGCACAATGCACCCTCATAAAACAGTCATTTTTGGGAATTTTTTCACCAATTTTCAGCGTAGAGTTTTTGGGGGCCTACCTAATGAACTGTGACGCCTCTCATCTCGTTACTTGGTCCCAAAAGGTGGTTCCACGCAGTGACTGAGAAATCACCTTTCAGGACAGAATAACTAAATGACAGTGACTTAATTCATGAGATGGTTCCCCAAGAACCCCATGTTAAAAATTTGGTGAAAAAATTCCCCAAAATGGCCGAGATATGCACCAAAGTTTAAAAAAAAAAATGTATTGCATTATACAGCTTACCAGCCTTTCTTCGGTTCGCAGTCAGCTTTGAAGAGTGCAGACGTGTTCCTGGTCCACCGAAGATCATCGCACTAACCTCTGGAGGCAAGTAAGAGGCGGAAGGGGGGGTGTGGGGAGGTGGATGCACAGAGGGTAGGTGCGGGTTGGGGGAGGGGGAGAGACATTCAACGAGGGACCTTTTTTTTTTTTTTTCCACGTGCTTCTGTTTCTTTAGACTATGTAGGACGTTTGCCACACTGGGGTGAACTTCCAGTGTGACAGCTGGACGTTTTTATTTTGGGAGGGGGAGCGAGTGGGGTGGGGCTCCTAGCATGGTAGGAGAAGTCTGTTGGGGGTGCAGTGAAGGCAACAGGGGATTGGGCACCTGTCGGCCATACTGTGTGTGGTGGGAGTGCATGAGCATGCTGGGATGACCTCTCAGCATGCTACTTGGACTGAAAAAAAACAATATCAGTGACTGTCATCGACAGCTCGAAATTCAATAATGGTGCCTGCCAAGGCGGGCATTGGAAGTGGGAGGAACACCTAGAAAAATCATATGGTGGCACTATGTTTCTTGCACATGCATGCAAGCAAACATAATAAATGCACCCAGCACACAGTGAGGTAACATGACATTATCAGAATCGGTACTCAGCAATCATCAGTATAATAAATGCACCCAGCACACAGTGTGGTAAAATGTCTATATCAGAATCGGTACTCAGCAATCATCAGTATAATAAATGCACCCAGCACACAGTGAGGTAACATGGCGTTATCAGAATCAGTACGCAACAATCATTAGTATAATAAATGCACCCATCACACAGTGGGGTAACATGCCGTTATCAGAATCAGTACACAACAATCATTAGTATAATAAATGCACCCAACACACAGTGACGTAACATGGCTATATCAGAATCGATACACAACAATCATTAGTATAATAAATGCACCCAGCACACAGCGAGGTAACGTGGCTATATCAGAATCTGTACACAGCAATCATTAGTATAATAATCGCACCCCACATACAGTGAGGTAACATGGCTATATCAGAATCAGTACGCAACAATCATTAGTATAATAAATGCACCCACCACACAGTGGGGTAACATGGCTATATCAGAATCAGTACACAACAATCATTAGTATAATAAATGCACCCAGCACACAGTAAGGTAATGTGGCTATATCAGAATCAGTACGGGTCAATCATTAGTATAATAAATGCACCCAGCACACAGTGGGGTAACATGGCATTATCAGAATCAGTACACAACAATCATTACTATAATAAACGCACCCAGAGCACAGTGAGGTAACGTGGCGTTATCAGAATCAGTACACAACAATCATTAGTATAATAAATCCACACAGTGAGGTAACGTGGCTGTATCAGAATCAGTACTGATCAATCATTAGTATAATAAATGCACCCAACACACGGTGAGGTAACATGTCTATATCAGAATCAGTACACAACAATCATGTATAATAATGCACACAACATACACAGTGATAACGTGGCATACATTACATCAGTACTGATGCTGATATAGCCATGTTACCTCACTGTGTGCTGGGTGCATTTATTTTACTAATGATTGTTGAGTACCGATTCTGATATAACCATGTTACATCACTGTCTGCTGGGTGCATTTATTATACTAATGATAGTTGAGTACTTATTCTGATATAGCCCATTTTACCTCACTGTGTCCTGTGTGCATTTATTATACTAACGATTGCTGTGTACTCATTCTGATATAGCCCATTTTACCTCACAAGGTACTGGATGCATTTATTATACCAATGATTTCTGGGTACTAATTCTAAAACGGCCCATTATACTTCACTGTGTGCTGGGTGCATTTATTATACTAATGATTGTTGAGTACTGATTCTGGTATAGCCACGTTACCTGACTGTGTGTTGGGTACACTTATAATACTAATCATTGCTGAGTACCAGTTCTGATATAGATGTGTTACCTCACTGTGTGTGGGGTGCGATTGTTATACTAATGATTGCTGTGTACTGATTCTGATATAGCCACGTTACCTCACTGTATGCAGGGTAAATTTATTATACTAATGATTATTGAATACTGATTCTGATATATCCATGCTACCTCACTGTATGCTGGGTGCATTCATTATACTCATGATTGTTGAGTACTTATTCTGATATAGCCACGTTACCTTACTGTGTTATGTGTGCATTTATTATACTAATGATTGTTGAATACTGATCCTGATATAGCTATGTTACCTCACTGTGTGCTGGGGGCATTTATTATACTAATGATTGTTGAATATTGATTCTGATATAGCCATGTTACCTCGCCGTCTGCTGCATGCATTTATTATACTAATGATTGTTGTGTGCTGATTCTAATAACGCCATGTTACCTCACTGTGTGCTGGGTGCATTTATTATACTAATAATTGCTGTGTACTGATTCTGATATAGCCACAGCACATCACGGTATGCTTGGTGCATTTATTTTACTAGTGATTGCTGTGTACTGCTTCTGATATAGCCACGTTACATCACCGTGTTCTGTGTGCATTTATTATGCTAATGATCGTTGAGTGCTGATTCTGATATAGCTATGTTACCTCACTGTGTGCTGCGTGCATTTATTATACTAATGATTCTTCAAGTACTGATGCTGATATAGCCATGTTATCTCACTGGGTGCTGGGTGCATTTATTATACTAATGATTGTTGAGTACTGATTCTGATATAATCATGTTACCTTACCGTATACTTGGTGCATTATACTAATGATTGTTGAGTACTGATCCTGATACAGCCATGTTACTGTACCTCACTGTGTGCTGGGAGCATTTATTACACTAATGATTATTGAGTACTTATTCTGGTATAGCCATGTTCTCACTGTGTGTTGGGTGCATTCATTATACTAATGATTGAGTTCTGATTCTGGTACAGCCACGTTACCTCCCTGTGTGTTGGGTGCATTTATAATACTAATGATTGCTGAGTACCAATTCTGATATAGCCGTGTTACCTCACTGTGTGCTGGTTGCATTTTTTATACTAATGATTGCTGTGTACTGATGCTGATATAGCCATGTTACCTCACTGTGTGCTGGGTGTATTTATTATCCTAGTGATTGTTGTGTACTGATTCTGATATAGCCATGTTACCTCACTGTGTGCTGGGTGCATTTATTATACTAATGATTGCCGAGTTCTGATTCTGATATAGCCACATTACTTCATTGTGTACTGGTTTCATTTATTATACTAATGATTGCTGAATACTGATTCTGATATAGCTATGTTACCTCACAGTATGTGGGGTACATTTATTATACTCATGATTATTGAGTACTTATTCTGATATAGCCACAGTACCTAACTGTGTGCTGGGTGCATTTTTTATACCAGTGATTCCTGAATATTGATTCTGATACAGCTGTGTTACCTCACTGTGTGCTGGGTGTATTTATTATCCTAGTGATTGTTGAGTACTTATTCTGATATAGCCACGTTACCTCACTGTGTTCTGTGTGCATTTCTTATACTAATGATTGTTGTGTGCTGATTCTAATAACGCCTTGTTACCTCACTGTGTGCTGGGTGCATTTATTATACTAATGATTGCTGTGTACTGATTCTGATATAGCCACGTCACATCACTGTATGCTTGGTGCATTTATTATACTAATGATTGGTGTGTACTGCTTCTGATATAGCCACGTTACATCACTGTGTTCTGTGTGCAATTATTATGCTATTGATCATTGTGCTGCATGCATTTATTATACTAATGATTGTTGAGTACTTATTCTGGTATAGCCATGTTCTCACTGTGTGTTGGGTGCATTCATTATACTAATGATTGAGTTCTGATTCTGGTACAGCCACGTTACCTCACTGTGTATTGGGTGCATTTATATTACTAATGATTGCTGAGTACCAATTCTGATATAGCCGTGTTACAGGGCATGAAATTCGTGAAGAAAAGTACATGCCCACCTGGGCATGTAAGAAGAAAATGTACATGCCCAGCAAACTATTTACATGCTGTCCCTTAGTTTACATAATTTTAGATGTCATCTTCACTGGACCAAGCACTTTCGTTTTCATCACCAACACTAGGGCTGGCGGAAGCAGCATGCAGTGACAGTGTTCTGGAGCCATAAGCTTTGGTAGTGGGCCTTCTTTTGCCATTTTTCCACCACAGTGATATGGCACCTTCAGGGTTATAGTCACTAAGCTGGGGTCCATTCAGAGATATAGACATTAAGTCGTGTAGGGTGTTTGGGTGTAATCCAACCCTCCAGTCATTTTTTATTCTTCCCATCAGAGAGAGGCCTCGTTCTGCAGCAGCAGTATGCACAGGAATCAGGAGAATGATTCTGACAATGGCCAGCACATTTCAAAATTGTTGATCCTGCACATCCGTAAGAATCACTTTCTGCCACAATTTCAGAGACTTACAACTTTCAACAGACAGCAAGTGGAGTACGTGCTTTTTTTAAGTCTAGCCACTCCAGCAGTACTAAAGTAACATCAACTCCACGAGACTCTAGGACCACTTTTTAGTGATCAACAATTGTTTGAATTGCTTGATCTCCATATGTTTCAAGTGCCTCTGTGGATGTTGGCCAGGACTGAAAATTTAAAGCTTTTGCAGCTAGTAGCACTTTATTGGTCGTGAAGGACTGAAAGCGAGATTCAATATGCTGTGATGTTTTCTGAAGAATTTTTTTGATCTCTGAAATTGTGGCTTCTACAATGTCTGAAGGAGAACCTGATCTGTGCCTGCTAGTTTCATTAGCTAAGTCAACACTGTTGTACTGAGTTAAGTTCTCATTTACAGATGTAAGGGTTATGTGGTGAAGAGTTTCTTGATTCGAGAGACCATTTAGTTTCTGAATTGTGCTTTCTACTCTGCTGTGAACTTTTTCAACAGTGGCATCCTCTTGCTGAAAGCACAGACTAAGAGCAGATAAGTAACCAAAAAACACTTTCAGAAAGTTCATGTACAGGGTGCGAAATTCCTATACCAGTGTATGTCAATGAGGTGTGGGCACTGGAAATCTTGCTTTATTCGACTAAAGACACCTGAAGTGCTCCCCAACATTTCAGCAGCACCCTCAGATGCTGCACTTATCAGCTTATGTTTCCAACCACCATCCCTTAAACCACCTTCACCCTCTAAAGCATTAATCACAGTATTTAAAATGCTTTCTGAATTAGGGACACTGACTGGTTTCAGTGCAAGAAATCTTGTTACAGGTAGGCATTTTCAAAACATCACATAAATGCCTCCTCCTCAGTCACACTTTTATCTGTGCAGGAATCAACAAGAAACGAAAAGAAGTCATTGTCTTGTAGTAGACTAGCAGTAGTGCTTTGAGTATCTTGGGCAATATAGTGAATGAAGACACGACATTGCTTGTCACTACTGTAACTGTGACTCATAGCATCATCCCATGATTTCTTCTCTGTAAATCTATCAACCCAGGAAAATCCTGAAAGGCCTTTCAGTCTTAGCAACGTAATATGCGGTACAGAACAATTTACAAATTTGATCCATTTCTTTTTGTTCCATTAATTGTATGGATTTCTCTATTAGTCTTTCTCCAACTTTTGTCTTATTTGCAATGTATGCCCTCTCAGCATTTTTGTGTGCTACGGACACTTCATGTGCTGAGATAATGTGTGCTCTAAAAGTACTGCAACCAGTTCTGAAATGATTTTTGCTTTGGCTTTTATCATAACTCTGACACCATGTACAGAACATGGCACATTTATCTGTGTCATATGTAAGCCACTGCCTGCCCTTTTTCCACTATTCCTGAAATTTCCTAACTTTCGGGGCTTTAGCTAGGCTTTCAGTACAAGCAGCAGCACTTGAGAAATCTTCAGTGGTCATCACAGCAGTTTCACTGTCTGGGCAAGGAGGTGGTTTGGTTATAGCTGTAGTAGTAGTAGTAGTAGTAGTAGTAGTGGTGGTAGTGGTAGTACTAGTACCAGTACTTGGTGTTGGGGAATCCGAATCGGCTCCTACAGTCTCTTCAAGACGCTTTCTCTTAAATCCAAATTTAAAAAGACTCATGGTGTCTGTCTGAACTTGTGAATACTTTACTGACTTTGAGAATTTTTGTGTTACTCAGTATTAATAAATGCAGCAAGGAAAAGTGTGTCTTGTCTTTTTTTTAAATAATAAACTTAACAAAACCTGACTGTCTCGTCTGATTACTTTTTATAAAGATTTTAGATAGTCCACAGTCTAGACAGCATAGCTTTTAAAAAGCTTAATAGTCAAATTATTTTTTAACAGTACTCAGATTTTAGATGTTGAATAACAGCATAGCTTGTAAGAAGTTTATACTGTAGACAGATTCTTTTTTATAAAGTATTCCGATTTTAGAGTAGCTTGTAAAAAAACAGATTATAAATTTTTTTTTTTTTTTTTTTTTTGGAGATCCTTCTTAAATTTTAGTGAAGCAAGCAACACTCCACAATCCACAGAGTAGATTGATAGGTCAAAAAGTTACAAGTTGTAGTAGCTCATAGAACCGACTTTTTAACTAGCTTTGAGCTACCTGGGCTACCAGTAGCTCTTTAATTACTTTTCTGTTATTTAGTTCACACAGCAAGTATAGCAAGCTGTAGCAAACACCCATCACAGAAAAAAAAGACCTGTTTAAAATTGACTCCAGGCACCTCAGCTACAAGTAGTTTAACTGTTATAAGATCAGAGAGAGAGCTGTGGCTTGATAGCTTTAGCTTGCTTAGCAATAATTAGTTAAAACAGCTGAACAGCTCTAGCAGTCTTGGTACAGATTTTTCAAAAGTCCCCACGCCATACAGTAACTTGACTGAGTCTGTAGACTGTAAATATAATGATGAGACTACTAAACGTTTTTAGTCTTATCTTACTGCTTCAGTGCTTCAGGGTCAGCCTTCAGACTAAGATAAAGGCAGTAAAGGCACCCTCACAGACAGTAGCCCTTTCTCAACTTTTTAATGACTTGAACTTCCCAAAACAGAATGCTAATTTCCTCTGCGCAAGGTATAAATAGCTTTTTGATTTGATGGCCATATAGCTTCAGTTGGGTAAGGTTTGGTTAGCTATAGGCAGGGCAAGCATTAGTAATACTAATAATAACAAAACGTTTTACTGTATTGAGGATGGCAGGCACTCAGATTAATATATATTGATAAATTCAGACTGTTGCAGCCTGCAAAGTCTTGTAATTATCCCCGACTGATCTATATGCTCTGCACTTTCTGCCTCCTTGCTGTAATTTCAGCAAAATATTATGTACAACAAGGTAGCAGTAGCTACTAGCAAGCTATTGTCTATCTTATGCAATTAGACTGCTAAATTCAGCTTGCTTCACTGTCTGCAGTGCAGAAAAGTGCTTCCAGAGGTAATATGTCTCACTGAGATACCCCAGTCCTCCACGTGTCATCACTGATTTCGGCCCCCCAACTTTCAAATGCCAAACTTAATGCTCTCATGTCTCCTCCGTGTTGTTTCAAATTTCTGCCCCTTAAAAGAGCTTTTGGTTATTTTAGTTTGTTAGACTGATCGTCGATCCCAATTGCAGTGGGGTAGGAAGGCAGCAACTACCACACGAAGAGTCACAGTCTCAAAAACTCGCTCGCTCCTCTCCCCCAATTAAGTTCTGCACAGTGCACTCAGATTCAATAAAAAAAAAAAAAGTAAACAATACACAGCTCTTAAAAGAGCTTTTGGTTCATTTAGTATAATTTAGACTGTCATTGATCCCGATTGCAATCGCTTCCCTCCCCGCTTAACTCCTGACTCAGAGCTCTCAGGTTCAAAAAACACAGGCAGGCTGGGCAGCTCTTAAAAGAGCTTTTTTTTTTTTTTTTTCTCCAACAAGAAAGTGGAACTGGAAGTTCGAACTACTACTATACTATAGGCAACAACAATGCTACCACACGAGTCCATGACGAGTCGACCTGTCTCTGCACTTCCAAGAGACAGAATGGCATTGGCGCGCTTTTGCAACCCTCTTCCTTGGGAGTTGGGACTCTCAGCATGTCAGCTGATGCCATGAAGAGAACACATGTGATCGGCTCTTCTTGGCATCAGCGGTTTAGCGCTGTTGTGCCTGCGCTTCTCTAGGCTGCTTCTCCGTCCCGATGGCTCCTCCACCTGGACAGTGATGAACCCTGACAGAGAAAAAAAAAAAAACTGAAGTGAAGAAAAAAAACGAAGAAAAAAAAAAACGGAGCTCCACACAATTACCTTAGGTGCCCAAGTGGGCATGTACTACACAACAGTAGGTGTCCTGATGCAATAGTACATGCCCTTGGGCACCTAAGGTATAGAAATTTCGCACCCTGCCATGTTACTTCACTGTGTGCTGGGTGCATTTTTTTATACTAATGATTGCCGAGTTCTGATTCTGATATAGCCATGTTACCTCACTGTGCGCTGGCTGCATTTCTTATACTAATGATTGTTGAGTACTTATTCTGATATAGCCACATTACTTCATTATGTACTGGTTTCATTTATTATACTAATGATTGCTGAATACTGATTCTGATATAGCTATGTTACCTCACAGTATGTGGGGTACATTTATTATACTCATGATTATTGAGTACTTATTCTGATATAGCCACAGTACCTAACTGTGTGCTGGGTGCATTTATTATACTAATGATTGTTGAATACTGATTCTGATATAGCTATGTTACCTCAGTGTATTCTGGGTGCATTTATTATGCTCATGATTTTTGAATACTGTTTCTGATATAGCCACATTACCTCACTGTGTGCTGGGTGCATTTATTATACTAATCATTGTTTAATACTGATTCTGATATAGCCATGTTACCTCACTGTGTGCTGGGTGCATTTATTATACTAATCATTGTTTAATACTGATTCTGATATAGCCATGTTACCTCACTGTGTGTTGGGTGCATTTATTATACTAATGATTGTTGAGTACTGATTCTGGTATAGCCACGTTACCTCACTGTGTGTGTTGGATGCATTTATAATACTAATGATTGCTGAGTACTGATTCTGATATAGCTATGTTACCTCACATTATGTGGGGTATATTTATTATACTCGTGATTGTTCAGTACTTATTCCGATATTGCCATGTTACCTCACTGTGTGTTGGGTACATTTATTATACTAATGATTGTTGAATACTGATTCTGTTATAGCCACTTTACCTCACTGTGTGTGTTGGGTGCATTTCTAATACTAATGATTGCTGAGTACCAATTCTGATATAGCCGTGTTACCTCACTGTGTGCTGGGTGCATTTATTATACTAATGATTGTTGAGTGCTGATTCTGATATAGCCACTTTACTTCACCATGTTCTGTGTGCATTTATTATACTGATGATTGCTGAGTACTGATTCTGATATAGCTATTTTACCTCACTGTGTGCTGGGTGCATTTATTATACTATTGATTCTTGAGTACTGATGCTGATACAGCCATGTTACCTCACTGGGTGCTGGGTGCATTTATTATACTAATATTTGTTGAGTACTGATTCTGATATAGTCACGTTATCTCACTGTGTGTTGGGTGCATTTATTATACTAATGATTGTTGAGTGCTGATTCTGGTATAGCCACGTTACCTCACTGTGTGTGTTGGGTGCATTTATAATACTAATGATTGCTGAGTACCAATTTTGATATAGCCGTCTTACCTCACTGTGGGCTGGGGGCATTTATTATACTAATGATTCCTGTGTACTGATGCTGATATAGCCATAATACCTCGCTGGGTGCTGTGTGCATTAATTATACTAATGATTGTTGAGTACTGATTCTGATATAGCCATGTTACATCACTGTGTGCGGGTGTATTTATTATCCTAATGATTGCTGTGTACTGATTCTGATTTATCCATGTTACCTCACTGTGTGCTGGGTGCATTTATTATACTAATGATTGCTGAGTACTGATTCTGATATAGCCATGTTACCTCACTGTGCACTGGCTGCATTTATTATACTAATGATTGTTGAGTACTGATTCTGTTGTAGCCGTGTTTCCTCACTGTGTGCTGGGTGCATTTATTATACTAATTATTACTGAATACTGATTCTGATATACCTATGTTACCTCACAGTATGTGGGATACATTTATTATACTCATGATTGTTCAGTACTTATTCTGATACAGCCACATTACTTCATTGTTTGCTGGGTACATTTATTATACTAATGATTGTTGAATATTGATTCTGATACAGCTATGTTACCTCTCTGTATGCGGGGTGCATTTATTATACTCATGATTGTTGTGTTCTTATTCTGATATAGCCATGTTACATCACTGTGTTCTGGGTGCATTTATTATACTAATGATTGTTGAATACTGATTCTGATATAGCTATGTTACCTCACTGTATTCTGGGTGCATTAATTATGGTCATGATTTTTGAATACTAATTTTGATATAGCCACGTTACCTCACTATGTGCTGGGTGCATTTATTATACTAATGATTGTTGAATACTGATTGTGATTTAACAACGTTACCTCACTGTGTTCTCTGTGCATTTATTCTACTAATGATTGTCGAGTACTGATTCTGATATAGCTATTTTACCTTACTGTGTGCTGCGTGCATTTATTATACTAATTATTGTTGAGTACTTATTCTGATCTGGTCATGTTACCTTACTGTATGCTGGGTGCATTACCCTAATGATTGTTGAGCAATGGTCTTGATACAGCCATGTTACTGTACCTCACTATGTGCTGGGAGCATTTATTATACTAATGATTGCTGAGTACTTACTCTGGTTTAGCCATGTTACCTCACTGTGTGTGTTGGGTGCATTTATTATAATAATGACTATTGAGTACTGATTCTGGTATAGCCACGTTGCATCACTGTGTGTTGGGTGCATTTATAATACTCATGATTGCTGAGTACCCCTTCTGATATAGCCATGTTACCGCCCTGTGTTTTGTGTGCATTTATTATCCTAATGATTGTTGTGTACTGATTCTGATATAGCCATGTTACCTCACTGGGTGCTGGGTGCATTTATTATACCAATGATTGCTGGGTATTTATTCTGATTCAGCCCATTTTACCTAACTGTATGCTGGGTGCACTTCGTATACTAATGATTGCTGTGTACTGATTCTGATATAGCCCATTTTACCTCACTGGGTGCTGGGTGCATTTATTATACCAGTGATTGCTGGGTACTAATTCTAATGCTGCCCATTATACTTCACTGTGTGCGCTGGGTGCATTTATTATACTAATGATTGTTAAAGACTGATTCTAAAATAGTCATGTTACCTCACTGCGTGCTGGGTGCATTTATTATTCTAATGATTGTTGAGTACTGATTGTGATATATCCATGTTACCTCACTGTGCTCTGGGAGCATTTATTATACTAAAGATTGTTGAATACTGATTCTGATATCGCTGTGTTACCTCACTGTGTGCCATGTGCATTTAGCATACTAATGATTGTTGAGTACTGATTCTGATATAGCCATGTTACATCACCGTGTTCTGTGTGCATTTATTATACTCCATGATTGTTGAGTACGTATTCTGATATATCCACATTACGTCATTGTGTGCTGGGTACATTTATTATACTAATGATTGTTGAATATTGATTCTGATACAGCTATGTTACCTCACTGTATGCGGGGTGCCTTTATTATACTAGTGATTGTTGAGTACTGATTCTGATATAGCCACGTTACCTCATTTTGTGCTGGGTGCATTTATTATACTAATGATTGGTGTGTGCTGATTCTGATATAGCTATGTTACCTCACTTTGTGCTGCGTGCATTTAATATACTAATGATTCTTGAGTACTGATTCTGATATAATCATGTTACCTTCCGTTAAGGCCCCTACTTTTCTGCGGCACAGTGGGACCAAGTTCTGCGGCAAGACTACCATTTGCCACAGAACTTCTGTGGCGGTGGTTTGTAATTTCTGCGGAAGTTCTGCGGCACTAGCAAACTACCACATCACAGTGACAGCTTGTCATCCTGATTTCACTTTCATGGCAGTTTTTATAGCAATCAGGATGGTGGAAAGCACAGTAACACTAGTTCAAAAAATAACAGAATTATAAAAATAATTATATGCCTAAAAAAGCAAAATGTCTCTCCCTTAGGGTCCTAGCCTGTTAAATAAATGACATATGCAGAGGGGATCTTATGTGATAAATAAGGTATTTCTATATGCATGCTATCTATCCCACTAATGAGGTCTCCACTATCACTTATATATGTGTATGTGCTTTCTACACCACTTATGAGGTTCCCACTGTGTATCACTTATATATTTATATGTAACCTGTAACATACATACAAATGTTTGTGTGTGTGTGTGTGGTGAGAGAGACAGAGATACTGTATGTGTGTGTGTGTGTGTGTGTGTATATGTATGTGTGTGTGTATATATATATATATATATATATATATATATATATATATATATATATATATATATGTACATATGTACATATGTATTTTTAATTTCCATGAACTTGCATCCTCATTCATACAGGTCCCATTAGAAATGGAATAGAGGAGTTATTGCAGAACTCATTTTTGATGTCAACCTGCTTTCCCTGACACACTGCATAACACCATCAGACCATGACGTGCATGTGAACCGATTGTGAGATAGAGCTCTCCAGACCAGCACAATGTGTCCACCATGTGACAGAACACTGCACCATACCTTCCCAGGCTCTGAGCAATGATGTGTTCCACCAATCCGTGTGCTGCCTAGCCAGCTCCCAGAGCTAATCTCTGAACCTGAGTTGCCAGCACGGAAACACAGCATGCTACCTGCTGGCCTAACAGCTGTCCCTACACACAACATTTCTCCATAACTTTTAGGTGATTCTAGCAACCAATGAAATATGTAATCAATAACCCTGGCAAAAATGCATACAGTGTAATTAATTATTTATTTAACAGGTCTATTCTTTCAACAGGTCTACACATTATTATATTCCACTTTTCTGGGCATAATTACTTTATTTTTCTTAAAAATGACAGTTAAATTAATTTTACCAGTTATTCATTTCAGATGGCATCGCTATACCTTAAAGGCACAAATAGGTTTGTACAAAGTGATGTATGGACTTAACAGGTCAGTGCTATCAACAAGGTTTTGTTTAAGTTGGCCCTAGTGCAATAATGTAAGACTGAAAATTGTATTAGGCTGTAGTGCAGGTTGAGCAAATATCACCATGCATGATGTGCTGTGCCACTGTCTCTGGCAGCGGGAGCTGTGGTAGATAAGTGACTGTTCATTTCTGTTGCAGATTGCAGCCATTTCATTAGCTAATGAATGATGTTATAGTAATGATAACATCACATTTTGAGCATGGGGGGGTTTAGGATATAAAAAGAGAAGAAGAGAACCAAATTCTATGGAAAAAACAGAAATATTAATAAAAAATCAACAAGAAGAGTGAATTCAGCGGCACCGTAGAAGTTCTGTGGTAGATTGCAAGTTCTGCGCAAAATTCTGCGGCCGCAGAATTCTAGGGGCCTTGCCTTCTGTATGCTGGGTGCATTATCCTGAATGATTGTTGAGTGCTGATCCTGATACAGCCATGTTACTGTACCTCAATATGTGCTGGGAGCATTTATTATACTAATGATTGTTGAGTACTGGTTCTGGTATAGCCACGTTACCTCACTGTGTATTCGGTGCATTATAATACTAATGATTGCTGAGTACCACTTCTGATATTGCCGTGTTACCTCACTGTGTGCTGGGTTCATTTATTATACTAATGATTGCTGGGTCCTGATGCTGATATAACCATGTTATCTCCCTGTGTGCTGTGTGCATTTATTATCCTAATGATTGTTGTGTACTGATTCTGATATAGCCATGTTACCTCACTGGGTTCTTGGTGCATTTATTATACTAATGATTGTTGAGTACTTATTCTGATACAGCCCATTTTACCTCACTGTGTGCTGTATGCCTTTATTATACTAACGATTGCTGTGTACTGATTCTGATATTGCCCATTTTACCTCACTGGGTGCTGGATGCATTTATTGTACTTATGATTGCTGAGTACTGATTCTGATTTAGCCATGTTACCTCACTGTGCGCTGGCTGCATTTGTTATACTAATGATTGTTGAGTACTGACTCTGATTTAGCCATGTTACCTTGCTGTGTGCTTGGTGCATTTATTATACCAATGATTGCTTTGTAATGATTCTGATGTAGCCATGTTATCTCCCTGTGTGCTGGGTGCATTTATTATAGTAATGATTATTGTGTACTGATTCTGATCTAGCCATGTTACCTCACTGTGTGCCATGTGCATTTAGTATACTAATGATTGTTGAGTACTCATTCTGATATAGCCATGTTACCTCACTGTATGCTGGGTGCATTGATTATATTAATGATTGTTGTTTTCTAATTCTGATATAGCCACATTACGTCATTGTGTGCTGGGTACATTTATTATACTAATGATTGTTGAGTACTGATTCTGATAATGCCATGTAACCTCTCTGTGTGCTGGGTGCATTTATTATACTAATGATTGTTGAGTCCTTATTCTGATATAGCCATGTTACCTCACTGTGTGTTGGGTACATTTATTATACTAATGATTATTGAGTACTGATTCTGATATAGCCACGTTACCTCACTGTGTGCTGGGTGCATTTATTATACTAATGATTGTTGAGTACTGATTCTGGTATAGCCACATTTCCTCACTGTGTGGTGGGTGCTTTTATAATACTAATGATTGCTGAGTACCAATTCTGATATAGTCGTGTTACCTCACTGTGTGCTGGGTGCATTTATTATTCTAATGATTGCTGTATACTGATTCTGATGTAGCCATGTTACATTATTATGTGCTGGGTGCATTTATTATGTTGGCTCGCACTTTTGCACTAGCCAACATATTACATTAGTGGCAGATTTGGAGGCACGGTCACTCTTGGTCGAATGCAGGGCACGCATCAGTAGGTGTGTCCCTCATTCCCCAATAAACCAGCATGGAGGCGCCACACCAGGAATGCATAATGTTTGAGCACACAGGGTTTTAAATAATTGATTAGCAGTTTTTTTCTTGTGACTATACAAACTGTACAGAAAGTATTTATATAGATTTTCTAGAAGTGCTGTGTTTGTTAAACACAATGAGGCAACATCGATGCATTTTCACAAAGATTTAGCACTTTTATGAGCAAAACGCTAATCAATTTTTAGAGTTATATAAATCCCTGGCACATCTAAGGAAAGGTCCGCTGCAATGAGAGCAAAGCTCGTCATCCGCAGTGGCACCTCATTATATGCCTTTCCTGGTGAACCATTCTATAAACATGGCAGCAGTGACTGCTGCCATCGCCTCCCACAATGCTGACTTCAGGGGTGCCCAATCTCCCTGTCGACATGTCCTGACCTTACATGTGCCGATGTGGGAGCCCACTCCCCATTGACATAATCCCCCCATTTGTTTTATGCCAAGGGGGGTGCCCAATCCCCCTCAGCTGTTGCTCCCTTCAGTATTTGCCTACAATGGTGCCCAATCACCCATCGGCTAGCCCCCCCAAAACAGTCAGGTGGCCCACCGGGAGCCCACCCCAGCGTGCCAAATGCCCCTTAAAAAAAAAAAAAAAAATGCACCGCAATGTGTTTCCCACCTTCACCCCACACTTACCTCCAGAGTCTGGCGCGATGATCTTTGCTGGAGCGGAAACATGTCTGCACTCTTCAAAACTGACCGCGAACTAAAGAAATGTCGGTAAGCTACACAGAGAATCATGACTGGGATGTCAACATACCAGGATTCACAATCTACAGGAGGGACAGGAAGGGTAAAAGAGGAGGATGAGTAGCTCTCTATGTAAAGGAAGGGATCAAAGCAACAGAACTAAAGAGTAAACAGAGAGCAGATGAGGCACTTTGGGTCACCCTGGCAACAGGAAATCGCACCACAATCCGCATGGGGGTTGTATACAGACCCCCATCTCAGGGGGAAGGAATGAACAAGGAAATGATAGAAGGCTTTCTTAGAATGGCAGAAAAAGGGGAGATATTGTTGATGGGGGACCTGAATATGCCAGATGTTAACTGGAGCACCTTTGCTGCAGGCACATCCAAGAGCAGGGTCATTCTTGATGCCCTACAGGGGGCATGCCTCAGACAGCTAGTATTGGAACCCACTCAGGAGGGAGCAATCTTAGACCTGGTACTCTCAAATCGGAATAGAGAAAGAATCTCTGATTTAGAAGTGGGTAGCCATCTGGGAACAAGCGACCACCAAGCAGTGTGGTTCACGATAAACATAGCCCTACAATCAAGCCAAACAAAAGCAAAAGTACTGGACTTTAGGAGGGCTGACTTTGGGAAAATGAGATAGTGCCTCAGAAAAGCACTAGCAAACAGGCAAGAAGGAGGGGTGGAGGAACAATGGGGAGTGATCAAAATAGCCATCACAGAGGCAACACGCCTTTGTGTAAAGCAAATCAATAAAACACAACGGAGGAAAAAAATGCTATGGTTCTCAAAAGAGGTGGCAGGAAAGGTTAAGGAGGAAAGGACAGCATTCAGGAAATATAAGGAAACACAGAAGGAGCAGGACAGAGAAATTTATCAGTTAAAGCAGAAAGAGGCTGGGAAGGAAGTCAGAATAGCAAAGGCCCAAACTGAGGAAAGGATAGCCAATTCTGTTAAGAAGGGGGATAAGATCTTCTTTATAGGTACATTAAGGAGTGAAGAAAGACCAAAGAAGGCATCCTGAAGCTTAATAAAGGGGAGGGAATGTGGGTAGAGGGTGACAGTGAAAAAGCAGGGATACTGAATGAATATGTCTGCTCAGTATTCACAAAGGAAGAGGAGGGGGAGTTGCCTAAACCAAACAAGAGAAACACTCTGAAGACTAGGGTCGATACCAGTCCACTTACTGAAGAAAGGGTTCTGAAAGAACTAATAAAATTGATGGTGGACAAAGCAATGAGGTCTGATGGGATTCACCCAAGAATTCTAAAAGAACTAAGGGTAGAACTAGTGACACCACTGACTCCTCTCTTTAAGAAATCATGGGAGGATAGGGTGGTACCCGAGGACTGGAGGAGGGCAGATGTGATTCCTCTTCACAAAAGTGGGAGCAGGACAGAGGCAGGAAACTACAGACCAGTTAGTTTGACCTCGGTGGTAGGGAAAATGATGGAATCACTTCTGAAGGAAAGAATTGTTGAGTACCTAGAGGCCAGTGAGGCACAGGACCCAAGGCAGCATGGATTCACGATAGGAAGGTCATGTCAGATGAATCTAATAGATTTCGTTGGCTGGGTGACCAAAGTAGCAGACCAGGGAGGGGCTGTGGACATGGCCTACCTAGATTTTAGCAAGGCATTGGATACAGTCCCACACAAAAGATTAATACACAAGATAGCCAGCCTTGGAGTGGCTCCCAAGGCGGTAGCCTGGATAAAAAATTGACTAGACAACAGGACGCAAAGGGTAGTAGTAAATGTAGCACACAGTGAAGAAAGGAGGGTTACTAGCGGGGTACTGCAGGGTTCAGTACTGGGACCGGTCCTTTTTAATATCTTTATAAGTGACATTGCAGAGGAACTGGAAAGAAAAGTATGTCTCTTTGCAGATGACACAAAGATCTGCAACAGGGTTGATACACAAGATGGAGTGGAAAGGATGAGAAGGGACTTGGCAAGGTTGGAGGAATGGTCAAATGTATGCAGCTCAGATTCAATGCAAAGAAGTGCAAGGTAATGCACATGGGAAACAAAAACCCAGGGGAAGCGTACACAGTGGGGGTGAGATACTGACAACAGTAAAAACAGAAAGGGACATGGGGGTAATTATATCAGATGACCTAAAGGTGGGCAAGCAATGTGAGAAGGCAGTAAGCAAGGCTGGTGGGATACTGGGATGCATAGGAAGAGGCATCAGTAGTAGAAAACAGGAAGTTGTTATCCCTCTGTACAGACAGCTGGTGAGACCCCATCTGGAGTACTGTGTGCAGTTCTGGAGACCCCATCTCCACAAAGACATAGAGTGGAGACTGTCCAGAGGAGGGCAACCAAAATGGTGCAGGGTCTGCACCAGAAGACATACGAAGAAAGACTAAAGGAGCTTAACGTGTATACCCTTGAGGAAAGAAGGGAGAGAGGGGACATGATAGAAACTTTCAAGTACCTCAATGGGATTAACAAAGTCCAAGAGGGTAGCATCTTTCAGAAAAAAAGATGTGCAAGAACAAGAGGGCACAATTTGAAGATAGAGGGGGGGGAACAGCTCAGAGGTAATGTGAGGAAGTATTTTTTTCACTGAGAGGGTTGTGGATGCATGGAACTACCTCCCTGAGGAGGCTGTGGAGTCAAGAACAGTGGGGGATTTCAGGAATGCACGGGACAGGCATAAGGCAATCCTAGTGGGGTGGGTAGGAGGAAGTAAGCTGTTGATTAACTAGGATCTGCAGCTTATCTGTTAGGTAGAAAAATGGGCAGACTAGGTGGGCCAAGCGGTCCTTATCAGCTGTCAAATTCTATGTTTCTAAGCTGTATAATGGCATAAATAGGTTTTTTTCAACTTTGGTATGTATCTCGGGCATTTTTAGGAATTTTGGCACTAAAGTTTCAACATGGTGTTATTGAGGCCCCTCCTCATGAATTCCATCACTGTCATGGTGTTATTCGGTCCCAAAAGGTGATTTTGCAGTCACTGCGCAGAATCACCTTTTGGGACCGAGTAACGAAATGACAGTGCCACTGTTCATGAGGTGGGCTCTCAAAAAGCCTATGTTGCAAATTTGGTGAAAAAAGTCCAAATACTGACTGTTTAACAGGCATGCTTTGTGCAGTTTCCACACACGCTTGCAAATTCATGAATTTGTAATATTTTCACTCCAGATTTTCAACATTGGCATTTTACCACACCTCCTCATCAACAGTACAGCTGTTATTTTACATATCCTGGCTGAAATGTTTTCGCACTTCCGGCGCAGAATAGCGCAGTCACTGTGCAAAATCAGTTTTCAGGACAGTTTGAGAAAATGACAGTGACACTGTTTATGAGTAGAGGTCCTAAAATGCGTATGTTGAAAATTTGGTGATGAAAGTCCATAAAATGACTGCTACAAGCATAAGTTGCGCAGTTTCCACACACCCATGTAACTTCGCAAATTTGCAATATTTTCAAACTAGATTTTCAACACTGGTATTTTTTCACACCTCCTTATGAACAATACAGCTGTAATTTTTCACATCCTGCCCAAATTGTGTTTTTGCACCTGTGGTGCAGAATGGCGTGGTCGCGGTGGAAAATCAACTTTTCGGACAAATTAACAAAATCACAGTGCCACTGTTCATGAGGGGAGGTCCCAAAATGCCTATGATGAAAATGTGTCTCTTCAGTGTGGGGGTGAGGTTGGCGTCAGTTCAATACTTCACTGCCATTCCTATTATGCATCTCTAACTCCTGCACTACCAATGTCAGTGCCAGCAAGACAACATTCGGCATTGGCAAATGCTTGTTATATTAATGATTGCTGGGTACTGATTCTGCTATAGCCATGTAACCTCATTGTGTGCTGGGTGCATTTATTATACTAATGATTGTTGGGTACGGATTCTGATATAGCCACTTTACCTCACTGTGAGGTGAGTGCATTTATTATACTAATGATTGTTGAGTACTGATTCTCATATAGCCATGTTACATCACTGTGTGCTGGGTGCATTTATTATACTAATGATTGTTGAGTAGTTTTCCTGATATAGTCATGTTACCTCACTGTATGCTGGGTGCATTTATTATACTAATGATTGTTGAGTACTGATTTTGATATAGTCATGTTACCTCACTGTATGCTGGGTGCATTTATTATACTAATGATTGTTGAGTACTGATTTTGATATTGCCACGTCACCTTACTATGTGCTGAGTGCATTTATTATACTAATGATTGTTGGGTACTGATTCTGAAACGCCATGTTACCTCACTGTGTGCTAGGTGCATTTATTATGTTTGCTTGCACACATGTGCAAGAAACATAGTGCCATCATCTGAGTTTTGCAGAGATGTGTTAGCCTCTTCCAGTTAAGTCTGTGTGTTTGCAGGCGCGGTCGCAGTGCGCCAATCACTGCTCCAGCTGTCTATGACAGCTGAAAATGCAGCAGCATACAGTTGAAAGGTTGAGCTCCACTTCAGTGAGCAGAGCTTCCCATTCCACACACACACACGCATGCACGCACATACACTGTGTGTTCATGCGCCTCTCCCCCAGACACTGTACGGCCGACGGGTGTGCCCAATCCCGATTGGCTGCATGTTTCCAAAGCATCCAGGTGCCATGCTGGAGCCCACCCCAGTGTGGCAAAATGATGTTATATGGCTGGCCAGGGATACCTAATCCCCGTGCGGCTCCTGCCCACCAACATCCTTCCAGCTGCCACACTGGGAGCCCACGCGTGGCAGCGTCCCTAAGTCATCTTAGGAAATAAATTCTGTAAAACGAAACTGTCCTCAGCTTCTCCTGCCCCCTTCCCACAACCCACACCCACCACTGCACCCTGCCCCTCATATCCCCCCACCCCATCAACACTTACCTCCAGAGCTCGATGGACGATCTTCGTGGACCGGGAACACGCCTGCACTCTTCAAAGCTGACTGTGAACTGAGGAAATGCCGGTAAGCTGTATAATGGGATAGATAGGGAGTTTTCAACTTTATTGCATATCTCGGGCATTTTTTTGAATTTTTGCACCAAATTTTCAACATGGGGTTTTTGGGACCCCTTCTCATGAATGCTGTCACTGTCATGGTGTTACTTGGGCCTGAATGGTGATTTTGCAGCCACTGCACAAAATCACCTTTCCGGAACGATTAATGAAACGACACTGCCAGTGTTTACAAGGTGGGCTCTCAAAAAGCCTATCTTGAAAATTTGGTGCAAAAATTCCTAAAATGACTGTTTTTCGAGCGAGCATTGCGCATTTCCTACACACGCTCGTAAGTTCGTGAATTTTCAAGATTTTCAACATTGCCATTTTACCACACCTTCTTATAAGCAGTACAGCTGTCATTTTTCACATCTCACCAAAAATGTGTTATAGCCCATGTAGCGCACAATAGCGCTGTCGGTGTGCGAAATCAATGTATGGGACACATTAAGAAAGTCACAATGACAGTGTTCATGAGCAGAGATCTTAAAATAGCTATGTTGAAAATTTGGTGGAAAAATTCCTTAAAATTACTGTTTCACAAGCGTGCGTTGCACAGTTCCTGCGCTCCCTCATAAGTTTCTGAAATTTCAATATTTTCACTCCAGATTTTCAACATTGCCATTTTACCACACCTCCTTATGAGCAGTACAGTTGTCATTTTTCACATCTCACCCAAAACGTGTTTCTGCCCATGTAGTGCACAATGGCGCAGTCGGTGTGCGAAATCAATGTACGGGACACATTAAGAAAATCACAGTGACACTGTTCATGAGCAGAGGTCTTAAAATGGCTATGTTGAAAATTTGGTGAAAAAATTCCTAAAAATGACTGTTTTACGAGCGCGCGTTGCACAGTTCCTACGCGCTGGCAAGTTTGCGAATTTGTAATATTTGCACACCAGATTTTCAACAGTGCCATTTTACCGCAGACTTCCTATTGAGCAGTACAACTACCATTTTTCACATCTCACCCAAAATGTGTTTCCACACATGTAGCGCACAATGGTACAGTCGGTGTGCGATAACGATGTTTGGGACAGATTAAGAAAATCACAGTGACACTGGTCATAAACAGAGGTCTTAAAATTACTATGTTGAAAATTTGGTGACAAAACTCCATAAAATGACTGTGTTGCAAGTGAGGATTGCAGAGTTTCCACGCACCCTCGTAAGTTAATGAATTTGTAATATTTTCAGTCCAGATTTTCAACAGTGGAATTTTTCCACACCTCCTTATGAACAGTACAGTTGTCATTTTCCACAACATGGCTGAAATGTGTTTTCACACTTTCAGTACAGAAATGCGTGGTCGCTGTGGGAAATCATTGTGCGGGACAGATAAAGAAAATCACACTGACACTGTACATGATCAAGGTCCCAAAATGCCTGTGTTAACAATCTGCTATAAAAAAATCCCCAGACTAGTTACATTACGGATGTGTGTTGCACAGTTTCTACACACGCTCGTGACTTCACCAGTTTTTTTTAAATGTTCACAGCAGATTTTCAACACTGCCATTTTTTACACCTCCCCATGAACAGTACCACTGTCATTTTTCCCTGTTCGGAATGTGTTTTGGCATTTGTGGTGCCATAGTCACTGTGCAAAAGCAGTTTTCGGCTAACAAACTGATATAGCCACGTTACCTCACTGTGTTCTGTGTACATTTATTTTACTAATGATTATTGAGTACTGATTCTGATATAGCCACGTTACCTCACTGTGTGCTGGGTGCATTTATTATACTAATGATTGTTGAGTACTGATTCTGATGTAGCCACATTACCTCACTGTGTTCTGGGTGCATTTATTGTACTAAAGATTGTTGAATACTGATTCTGATGTAGCCATGTTATCTCACTGTGTTATGGGAGCATTTATTATACTCATGTTTGTTGAGTACTTATTCTGATATAGCCACATTACTTCATTGTGTGCAGGGTGCATTTATTATACTAATGATTGTTGAATACTCATTCTGATATAGCTATGTTACCTCACTGTATGTGTGGTGCATTTATTATACTAAAGATTTTTGAGTACTTATTCTGATATAGCCATGTTGCATCACCGTGTTCTGGGTGCATTTATTATACTAATGATTGCTGAATACTGATTCTGATATAGCCATGTTACCTCACTGTATTCTGGGTGCATTTATTATGCTCATGATTGTTGGGTACTGATTCTGATATAGCCACGTTACCGCACTGTGTGCTAGATGCATTTATTATACTAATGCTTGTTGAGTACATATTCTGATATAGCCCATTTTACCTCACTGTGTGCTGTGTGCATTTATTATACTAACGATTGCTGTTTACTGATTCTGATATAGCCCATTTTACCTCACTGGGTGCTGGCTGCATTTATTATACTAATGATTGTTGAGTACTTATTCTGATATAGCCAGTTACCTCACTGTGTGATGGGTGCATTTATTATACTAATGATTGCTGAGTACTGATTCTGATATAGCCACGTTACCTCACTGTGTGCTGGGTGCATTTATTATACTAATGATTATTGAGTACTGATTCTGATATAGCCACGTTACTTCAGTGTGTTCTGGGTGCATTTATTATACTAAAGATTGTTGAATACTGATTCTGATATAGCCATGTTACCTCACTGTGTGCCGTGTGCATTTAGAATTCTAATGATTGTTTAGTACTGATTTTGATATAGTCATGTTACCTCACTGTATGCTCGGTGCATTTATTATACTCATGATTGTTGAGTACTTATTCTGATATTGCCCACATTACTTCACTGTGTGCCGTGTGCATTTAGAATTCTAATGATTGTTTAGTACTGATTTTGATATAGTCATGTTACCTCACTGTATGCTCGGTGCATTTATTATACTAATTATTGTTGAATATTGATTTTGATAGAGCTATGTTACCACACTGTATTCTGGGTGCATTTATTATGCTTATGATTGTTGAGTACTGATTTTGATATAGCCACAGTACCTAACTGTGTACTGGGTGCATTTATTATACTCATAATTGTTGGGTACTGATTCTGATATAGCCACGTTACTGCACTGTGTGCTAGGTGCATTTATTATAGCCCATTTTACCTCACTGGGTGTTGGCTGCATTTATTATACTAATGATTGTTGAGTACTTATTCTGATATAGCCAGTTACCTCACTGTGTGATGGGTGCATTTATTATACTAATGATTGTTGAGTACTGATTCTGATATTGTCATGTTACCTCACTGTGTGCTGTGTACATTTATTATACTAATGATTGCTGTATACTGATTCTGATATAGCCCATTTTACCGCACAGTATGCTGGGAGCATTTATTATACTAATGATTGTCGAGTACTGATTCTGATATAGTCATGTTACCTCACTGGGTGCTGGGTGCATTTATTATGCTAATAACTGCTGGTTAATAATTCTGATATAGTCCATTTTACCTCGCTGTGTGCTGTGTGCATTTATTATACTAACAATTGCTGTTTACTGATTCTGATATAGTCCATTTTAGCTCACTGAGTGCTGGGTGATGGGTGCATTTATTATACTAATGATTGCTGGGTACTAATTCTGATATAGCCCATTTTACTTCACTCTGTGCTGGGTGCATTTATTATACTAATGATTGCTGAGTACTGATTCTGATATAGCCACGATACCTCACTGTGTGCTGGGTGCATTTATTATACTAATGATTGTTGAGTACTGATTCTGATATAGTCACGTTACCTTACCGTGTGCTGGGTGCATTATACTAATGATTGTTGAGTACTGATGTTGATACAGCCATGTTACTGTACCTCACTGTGTGCTGGGAGCATTTATTATACTCATGATTGTTGAGTACTTGTTCTGATATAGCCATGTTACCTCACTGTGTGCTGGGTGCATTTATTATATTAATGTTTGTTGTGTACTGTTTCTGATATTAGCATGGTACCTCACTGTTTGCTGGGTGCATTTATTATACAGTATTAGAATGCTGGTGTCTGTTCACAAATGTCTATGCTGCGTATGTGTGGTACGTAGGCATGCCCATGACTGAATGCCATGCAGTGGGATCCAGTGGACCCTAGTGGGATTCATGACAGGCACACTAGTCCCTTGTGCACCAGATCACCTGGCTGCCTGTACAGCTATGCACTAAATGCAGAACTAGGGGTATGCCCACACTCTGTACAGTTCAGTAAGGCATGGAGTTCAGGGCTGGGAAGCATAAGTTTCACAATGGTGTATCCAGACATAACTTATACATGCCCCCCACCCCCCATGGACACCTGCCAGGAGTGTCGGCACACTAACCCATGTCACATTGCTGCCCAGTTCAGCAGGCTGCTGGGGAGATCTGAGAGCAGCCATTTGAACAGTCACCCTGTGAATCCTGTTTCCCAGGGTCTGTACCTTCTTAGGATCACCTGCATGCATGCAACAAGGGGATCCACTATATGATCCAGGCTAGGCATCTGATTGGATTCCCACTTGTGCACTGTGATCCACCCCAGTGCAGCTCTGATCCACCCCTGTGCAGCTGCACACCAGGGTTGGAGCCAAGGCAGGCATCCTGTGGGTGCTGTGGGTTGTGAATACCACACAGCTTGCACCTGTTTGGGTCCAGGTAGTTATTCAGACATTATATGTACATTTTGTGTGCATCAGCCACACATTTGTGAACAGAGAACTTTAAGTTTAGATGTGATACCAAGAAACATAAATGTATGGTTGGCTACATAATATCCCCAATACACTTTGAAAGCTGTGATTAATTAGTATACAGTACAAACATGTAGGCAATCAAGCTTTGCCTCAACTGCAGAAGGTTCCTGGCCATGTAACATTCCCCAATACACACTGAAAGCTGGGATTAATAAGTATACAGTAAACATTTGGGCGATCTGCCTTTGTCCCAACTGCAGGAGTCTCCTGGCCATGGAACATTCACCAATACACTTTGAAAGCTGTGATTAATAAGTATACAGTATAAACAAGTGGGTGAGCAGTCACTGTCTCAACTGTAGGAGGTTCCTAGCCATGTAACATTCCCCAATACACTTTGAAGGCTAGGATTAATAAGTAAACAGTACAAACATGTGGTTGATCAGCCACTGTCTCAACTGTAAGAGGTTCCTGGCCATGTAACATTCCCCAATACACATTGAAAGCTGGCATTAATAAGTATACAGCAAACATGTGGATGATCAGCCACTGTTCCAACTGCAGGAGGTTCCTGTCCATGTAACATTCCACAATACACTTTGAAGGCTGGGATTAATAAGTAAACAGTACAAACATCTGGGTGATCAGCCACTATCTCAACTGTAGGAGGTTCCTGGCCATGTAGCATTCCCCAAAACACATTGAAAGCCAGGATTAACAAGTATACAGTACAAACATGTGGGCAGCCCCAAAGCAGCAACTTTTCCCAGCCTTGTAACCACATTTTTTCTCTATGGGCTGGTGCCTCCTCCCTGTGGAGGGGCTCCCACTTAACTGCCCCCATAATTGAATTTTTTTTTCCTTTTGGGAGCTTTCTGGAGTCTATTGGCCAAAACCACTGTCCTTTACAAACATTAATATATATGAGGCTCCCTTGATACCTCATTGGTTGAGGAAAAGGTGCCTAGATTTTCCCCAGTATTTTCCCCATTAGTCCTTTCTCACAGTCCTAGTGCCTGTAGCGACAGTCCTGCCCCCTTGGTTGATTGGAAGGTGTTAAATGACTACAGAACATGGTGGCTAGCAAAATAGTTTCACAACAGTTCACTCAGCATCCCAAGTCTGACTTATTTTTGCAGCCAAACTGTTTACTTTTAATTAACTGTTTCCTCAGCATTTGGTAGCCACCCCTGTGCCCTGTAAAGTGACTGCACGTATCACAGATTTCAGTTAGCCTTTTCTCAGTCACTTTTGCCATTCTGCAGTACCCCGGGCAGTCACACACAGCCACAGTACAGTTTATTCAATGCCCCAGTGTTCCTATCTTGCTGCAGCCCAATATTTATAATTTTATTTATTGTGTCTCCCTTAAATCTGCAGTAAAGCCTTTTCTCTTTAAATACCCTGACCCATTTAACATTTCATCCACTTTCCTGCATGTTGCTAGTGTTGCTTTATAAACTCCTATGTACTAGACAGGTTAGACTCCCTATCTTTATTCTGAGCCACCTCATTAATATTCATGAGGTGACTCACGATTGTGAATGGTGCTCATTAAACTCTTCTTCTGCTCTCACTGCCATCTCTCCAGATCGCTCAAGGTCTCTGGTCCCTCTCTTTGCATCCTACAGGACTAGGACCACCAGGGAGATGGATCCAAAGGCTGCCAAAATAGCCAAATGAAACTGCGATACTGCACATGCGTGGAGCGTTGCCCAACACCGGAGTGCCATTCATAGGTGGCGGCTCTG
The DNA here is from genome assembly GCA_016271365.2 of Neoceratodus forsteri. Lineage (NCBI taxonomy): Eukaryota > Metazoa > Chordata > Ceratodontiformes > Ceratodontidae > Neoceratodus > Neoceratodus forsteri. Next base: position 385,868,344 of record CM057457.1, on the reverse strand, counting down.
CATTTCAGCTCTTCTGGCTCCAATTAATAAAAAGCTTTGGGGGGGCAGAGGAAGGACCAGCAAACCCGAGGGACCAGCCAGGAACTGGGAAGATCATCGGGGGAATATGGGAGAAACACAGAGACTCACAGGTGAGCCCCCAACAAGGGACTTGCACATAGAAGAGGCAACAAGCCATTGTGTGAAGCAAGTAAGCAAGGCAGAAAGCAGGAATAAAACACTATGGCTTTCTAAGGAAGTGGCAGGGAAGGTTAAAGAAAAAACTGGCATGCAGGAAGTATAAGGAAACGCAGAGGGAGGCAGACAGGGAACTATATCAGACAAAGGAGAGGGAGGTAGGAAAGCAGTCAGGAGTGCAAAAAAAGAAGAAAAGAAAACCTTGTATAGGTCTGTTAGCGAAAATAAAAGGATCAAGGTAGGAATTGTGAGCCTAAATAAAGGAGGAGGGGAGTGTGCAGAGGGTGACCTAGAGAAAGTAGAAATCATCAATGAATACTTCTTTTTGTAGTTTATTACAAAAATCAAACAATACAGACATATTTGTACACTAGACAAAAAAGAGCAAGTTACAATGAATTGCATGGATTGTGTAAAAATAAATGAAAACATTAGTATGGCATTGCAGTAATACTATGTGAACTATACAAATCATGTATAGTGCTTATCGATATAATCTAGATAGTTCTCTGTATGGTGTAAGAATAGAGATTCAAAACATACAATAACAAAAAAATAAGATGTATATAGCAAGGAGATATCTGAGAAATAGGTAATAATATATTAATCTTATGCAGGAGAATTATATGTAGCCCACAAAGTCCTGTCTTCAGACAGATTTTAAATAGTCTAAATATTTCTGCTAACAAAGTTTATATTCATTAAGTTAATCCAGAGACAAATATGATATCCTTTCTAAAGTTGCAACTTCAGTTAAATTATTAAGAATGTCTGTGATGGTAGGTATGGTAGAAGATTTCCAGTGTATTAGGATAAGATGTTTGACTTGCATGAAGAGTATATTCAGCCATTTATGTTGATACTTTGAGAGTTTGTAATATTGATCCGTGATACCTAAAATAAAGTATTTGGAGTCAAAAGGAATGTTATGACCAATAATGTTTGATGCCAAACAGTGAACCAACCTCCACAGTGGAGATATAAATTTGCAAGACCATTAAACATGTAGTAAATCACCACCAGGAGAATTGCAATGGCAACAGTGATCATTTGGAATTAATCCAAAACGATAAAGAATTGTCAGTGTTCTGTACCATAAATGGTGAATTTTAAATTGAATATGCATACTGCGCTTATCTTTAAAAACACTGTGATAAAGAGTCCAGCATTTATACCACTGAAGGTCTGTTATATTGTATTGTAAATCTAAACTCCATTTGGCTCCAGATAACTGGGATTGGTCTGGTAAGGTATCTCTAATAACCTTGTAAATTGTGCTCACTAGGGCAGATTTATTATCAACCCATGAGGCGATATACGTGTCTAGAAAGTGTAGTTTGCTCAGTTTATGCAACAAGCTAGATAATGCATGTCATAATTGTAGAAACTTCCAGAGCTCTTTCCTAGGTATATCCCACTTGGTTTGTAAATTGGTAAAATAATTTAATGTAAGGGAATTAAGTAAGATGTCACCCAAAAAGTTGATCCCTTTGTTTTTCCAAGAATTGCAGTACAATGCATGACCCTCAAGGGTGATGCAATAATTACCCCAGATGGGAGCATATAGCATTGGGATAGGGTTAGAGTTTAACCGCTTATGCATTTTAAACCAATATCTAACAGATGGGGCAATAGTAGGATGTTGCTTTAGTTTGCGTGTAAGAGAATTATAAATAAGAACAGTGGGGGTTGCACCAGGAACCAAGACTGTTTTTATGTCCACCCACGGGGGGGGGGGTTTGAGGTTGGGTTTTGTAAACCATTTAGCGGTTTGGGCTGCTGAGGATGCCCATAAATATGTTAAAAACCAGAGGTGACCAAGGCCTCCTCTGGACCAATGAGCTTGCAATTTGATGCAACTAAGCCTTGGAATCTTCCCTTCCCAGATAAAATTCCCCAAAAGTTTGTCTGTTTTAGATAAGAATGAAGGGGGATAGGGTTAATGGGATATTAGAAAACGGATAAAGTATCTTAGGAGTTATGGACATTTTAATGGCTGCAATCTTGCCAGGAAAAGAGAGATTGAGGTTTCTCCATTTATCCAGTATTGTACCAGTTTTGGTGAGTAGGGGGTAAAGGTTTGCTTCCCAAGTCTTATTGAGATTGGGTAGAATCTTGATCCCTTAATATGTGATTCTTAGGGGTGTTCAACGGAAACCTAACGGAGTGTTCATGTATGGTTTATAGAGATTATTTAAGGGCAACGCCTCAGTCTTTTTTGAGATTCACTGCTAATCTAGAAAGTTCCATAATGTATTAAGTAGCTTAATAAGAGGCTAGGCAGCAGTTTCTAAGTTCTCAGCTAAAATTAATAGATCACCAGCATAGGCCAATGAGGTGTATTGTGAATTGCCTATTGAAATACCTTTTATATCACTGGCCTGTTGAAGAGCAGTCGTTAGGGGCTCAAGGGCTAAAATAAATTGAGAAGGGAATAGAGGGCATCTTTGTCTAGTGCTGTTAGCAAGAGAAAAGGGGTAAAATAGCACAGAGTTTGTCAGAACTGTTGCAGAGGGAAGGGTATAAAGTAGTTTAATCATGAACAAAAAAGATCACTGAAACCCAGATTGGCTAATATGGTAAATAGAAAGTCCAAAAGTTTATAAATATGCAGACGAGCACAAGTATAAAAATAGCTTAAAAAAGTACTAACGTTTCACCTGGTACACTGCCAGGCTTCATCACTCTGATGAAGCCTTGCAGTACACCAATATTAACATTTTTGAACTATTTTGTACTTGTGTCTGCCTCATATTTATAAAACTTTGAGTTACATTCCGTTTGTTGTCCATTTTATTGCTGTATGGGTGCTCATGTATTCACTGTTTTCATTCACTTATCAGTATAGCACCATACATATCCTGGTGCGCCTCGATTCTTTGTTCCTTTTTAAATAGAAAGTCCCAGTTTAAAGAATCAAAAGCTTTTTCAAAGTCTACAGCTATAGCTGCCGCAGGAGATTTAAGAGTCTTAGCTTTATGCAAAAGATTAAATAAAGAATGCAAATGGTCTGAACCAACTCTTCGCTTAACAAAGTCCATTTGTGAATGATGGACTAATTGGGAAATAAGAGGCTTGAAATGCATAGCTAGAAGTTTAGCACATATTTTACCATCAGTGTTGAGTACGGATATAGGATGATAATTGTCTGAAGAGAGCTACCTTTATCCTTTTTAAGGAGCACGGTGATGATTGCATCAGTCAGGGTTAGAGGTAGTTTACCAAGATGAGTGGACTCATGTTACATCTTAAAAAGTAAGGGACAGAGGAGGTCACTTAAGGATTTATAAATTTCTATAGGAAAGCCATGGCCTCCCGATGACTTGCCGGAGTTAAAAGCAGGCAGGGCTTGTGGAACCTCATTTACTGAAGAGTATTTCCAGTGATTCAGTGAACTGTTTAGGTAGTTGAGGGATATTAACTTCTCCAAAAACTTCTTGATGGAATCGCAGTGTGCAGGATGTGGGGGTGGATATAGTTTTGTGTAAAAATCCATCATGATTTTATTTACAGAAGGGTTATCTGTGCTAATTTGGCCAGAAGAGTCTGTCAGACCAGCTATAAAATGCTCCATCTGTTGTGATCTAAATCTATGTGCTAGTATTTTTCTGCCTTTATCACCATGCTCCCAATATTTATGTTTTATTCTTAACAGTGTGGTTTTAGTTATGGAAGAGCTGAGTTTGTTCATTTGCATTCATAGTTGTAATATTTCTAAATGAAGAGGGAATTAGGATTTGGGTGTGAGGCAGCAAAATAATGTGTCTCCTTAGTTTTTAGTTGTTTCTCCTAATTATTAAGTTGCTGTTCTCTCATTTTTTTCTGTGAGCAGCGAACCTAATAATTTTGCCATGAATTATTACTTCGAGTGCTTCCCATGTTGTGCCCATAGTAGTCTCTAAGGGGTCATTATAAAGCAAAAAGTCTTGAATTTGTGTTCTAATCCAAGGTAAAAATTCAGGGTCCTTAAGTAGTAAGGGATCTGGACGCCATGAGGGGGGTTCAAGAGGTGGGGAGCCCCAGGTAAGGTGCAGTCTAACAGGAGAATGATCTGAGATAAGTAAAGGTAATATGGTGGAATCAAGTGCACTTTCAGTGACTTTAGGACAGGCAAGTCAATAATCAATCCTGCTCTATGAGTGGTGAAGAGGGGGGATTAGAATGTATGTTCACATTCTCTAGGGAGAAATAGTCTCCAGACATCCGATAGCCCATAGCCTTTCATTAGTAGGGAAAAAGCTGCTATACTCCTTGGGTGTGTGTCAGTGGTGGAGTTACCGCTATCCATAATTGCATCTAATGTAAGATTAAAGTCTCCACCCATTAATATGGGAAATTAGATCAATTAAACAAGGTTAGTTGAATGGCTATGCTGTGAAAGAAGTCTGGGCTGTTTGTGTTAGGAGCATAAACATTAATTAAAGTTAATGGCCCAGATTTAGTATCAAGACAAACAATAATTCATCTGCCATCAGTATCCCTGATAATATTTGAGTCCACTTAAGGTTTTTATTTATTAAAATTGCTACTCCATGGGCTAGATATTCAGACTTTGCCAGGCAGGGGCGCAAGCCTGGGCGCAGAGCAACTGGGTTGAGCCAGGGCATAGTCCAGGCGATATTCAACGGTGCTGCGCCATGGCGCAGCACTGTTGAATATGGCACTGAGGGTGCACACACTGTGCATGGTGCAGTGGCACTGCACCAGCGCGAGTGGCAGAAGGGGAGCAGGGGGATGCACCAACGCAAGTGCAGTTGCACTAGGCACATCAACTGCGATATTCAGTGCTGGCATGCAAATGGGGCCATTTGCATGTCATTATGGCCTTGCATGCGGTGTGCCAATCCCTGGTGACTTGTGCCTGGCACCCTGCCAGGCTGCAGCCGTCGGGGACCGCTGCCCCTCGGTGGGCTCCACATCTGAATGCTCATTTGTGGGCATATGTTCATAGACACCCTGGTGGTCCGGTTGACCCTACCCCTTTGTCCGATCATGGGCATGTAATAGAATAATCCCTGGTGGTCCAGTGGACCTGTATCGCCTGCCCAGTTGTGGGCGTGTATCAAAATTATCCCTGGTGGTCCAGTGGCCCATTCTCCTTCACCTGCTCGCTGGCATTTGACAAACACCCTGTTGGTCCAGTGATACCCCTCGCCACCACCCACTTGGTCCCTCGCCACCCCGCACCCCAGGTCAGCAGTGGGTGGCAGTCCTCGCCTGCAGGCCACGCCGACGATTGACAGTACAGATGCTTATTAGTTCACTCCAGGCCATCGGGCATGCAACCATGTCAGGTTGGCATAAACCCGCCTCTGTGAATGAGCCGCTCATTCACAGGGACTGTGTAGTACAATATGGTCTGCATGCCCATTGGCCCACGCAGTGGACCAATAGGCGTACAGCCCTACTGTATACTGTCAGTTGGCGGGCGGCTTGTGGGCCGGGAGCTGCAGCCCGCCACTGACCGGGGGGCTGTAGGGTGGTGGGGGACTAAGTGGGTGGATGAGGATGGGTGGGTACCACTGGACCACCAGGGTGTATGTCAAACACCCATGAGTGGGCAAAGGAGATCGGTCCACTGGACCACCAGGGATTATTCTATTACATGCCCGCGATTGGACAGGGGATATCGGTCCGCTGGACCACCAGGAATGATTCTATTACATGCTCACGATCAGGCAGAGGATAGTGGTCCACTGGACCACCAGGGATTATTCTATTACATGCCCGCGATTGGGCAGGGGATAACGGTCCACTGGACCACCAGGGACTATTTTAATACATGTCCGCAAATGGGTGAGTGGGGGCACGATGCCCCCTGGGCAGGGAGCTCATGGACTGTGTCCTGGGTGGTCGGGTGGCCACCTACAGCAGGCAGCTGCCGTGTTGCACCCAGCTATGCGGCAGCCCACCTGTGGGTGTCCCCGACTTGTTCCAGGTTTCGACAGGCACAACATTGCACCCCCCCATGTGGCACAAGGCAGGTTTGTGCCTGCATATGCACCGCACATCCTGGGCTGAATATCCGGATGTGCTGCATAAGCATGGGCATGCCCACCGCACTTGCACCACATACATTACTGGTGCACCCCGGCGCATCGGCGGTTGCGCAACCAGCCCCTTTTAATATCATGCTGAGGCACATCGGTGGGTTGCGCATGGCGCAACCCCTTTAAATATCCCACCCCATATTTTTTTGATGTAGCCAAAGCAGCATAAACTTGACCAACCCAATCCGTTTCAATCTTTCATTTTCTTAAGTGAGTAATTTGGTTTCTTGTAAAAATGCAATTTGTGCTTCTTAAGATATTTTAAGACTTGAGTCCATTTGCAAGGCGAGTTGAGTCCCTTAACATTCCACGTGTAAAATTATTTATCAGCCATAGGGAGTTAGGTATAATACAATTGTTATAGAGTTTACAGGATTCTAAGGGACCAAAAGCACCACACAGGTTGAGTAAGAAGCATAATTAAGCTTAACAATGGTGTTGCCAGTGATAAAACCCTGTAGGTATGAAGAATGAATAAATCTCTGAATCTTCTAAATTTAAAGGCCATATAGTAAGAAAAGGCTATAGGGGCTATACACCTCCATATATGGAATCTCCTTGCAATAAAAATGGTTAACAGTAACGATAACACATTTAACAATGCAACTGTTACCAAATACCAACTGTCGGAAAGATCCGAGACAAAAATATCTTAGATATGTAAAGAAGTATGGGTTGGTCAAAATTGACTAAACCAAGACCCCTTCTTAACATGTCGGGCATGGAGTTAGAACTTAGGAGCGTAGAAATAACTAAATCCACTTCTCCTTGTACAACTCATTAGATTATGATACAAACGGTAAAACTAGTCTTAGATAAGTACGTTTTTCAGTTCCAAAAATTCTACCATCATCTTAATATAATTAGACCTATAAGCATCAGGAAAATAGAAATTACTGACTACTGCTGTCATAACATATAGTAGACAAAAAAAAACCAGCTCCACTCACTCGTGCCACTGGTGGACAAACCAGTAGAAAAATGCAAAACCTGGCACCGCAGTAACAAAGTGAAAAAATAACATTGTAAAATAACGCAGCTACCCTGCAGTACAGAGACATAACCTCTACCGGTTTCACATCCTCCTGATGGCGCATGATTAGTGCGAAACCGGTAGAGGTTATGTCTTTGTACTGCAGGGCATTTGCATTATTTGAAGATGTTATGTGAATAAAAACATTTTTTCACTTTGTTACTATGGTGCCTGGTTTCGCATTTTTCTACTGTCATAACATATAGGCTTAAATGTTTGAGTAAATTAATTGTATTGGGAGTTAATTATTCAGCCTGTATAAATAACTAAGGTATAGTCTGAATTAGAACACAGGCAAAAGAGGAAGAAAAAAAATCTACCTTATCTTGGGGTATATGTGATGTATATTAATATTTTTTCTTTACTCAGAGTCAACCCTACTCTGTATATCCAATATAATAGGAGGTCATAATAGTGGTTCAATTTGCTCTATCCGATATTGGAAGTAAGCTATTTATATTATCTAGGTGCCTTCAGGTTCTGTAGCCCATAAATTAAATGGGTATACCAGGTATCAAACTTATAGGTAGGTATGTACGATATGGAGGATATGCTACAGTGCTGTGGTGTCATCATAATATTATTACCTGTCATAAATGCTTGAATATCACCTTATGGAGGCATGTAAGGGCAGGTTCCTGGGAACCGCTGTTGGCAAACCCCTGGGCACCTGTCATGTATAGAGTAAGTCTCACTTTATTATATATATACTGTAGGCTTCAAGCATTACACTTAAATTGTGGAAACCTCCCACCAGCGTTAAGCATAAAACCTTCACAATGATGTTACCATCCAATTGTTTGAAAACAGCCTGTATGTAAGAGGAGGTGCCAGAGACTACACCTGAGATGCACAAATATCAGGGTGGTGAAACAGAATCTGAAGTACAAGGGAGCAATAAAAATATTTAAGAAAAAGAACGGTTGTCAAATTATGAGAGAAAATTTAATACATATAGAAGAGGGCAGCTAGTCCTATATCAAATAGAGTCTGTAGGTCATTTTAAAGTGGGGTAGTATAAGTCTCCTGAAATAGTTTAATAGTTCAAATAAAACCAAGCCTACACATATATATGTGTGTGTGTGTATGTATATGTGTGTGTGTATATATATATGTGTATATATATATATATATATATATATTTTAATTTTTTCCCAAGCCTATGCCTGAAAACCCCATTACAACCATTTATGTGGAAACGGGTGTTATGTGGAATGGGGAGTTCCTTCAGCAGAAATGATGCAGAGTAACAAATCCACAGATGGGGTTTGCACCAGGGTTCATTTGTTTGCATGTGGAATTCTGCCTATTATGTTCCATGGCGGATACTCCGCAGAGCAGTATTTTTGGCGGAGAATTATTCCGCAGCAGTTTCCGCAGAGAATGTTGGTATCTGCGAGGTGAAACTTCATGGAACAGTGAATTTTTCGGTGGAAGGTCACTCTGCATTTGATTTGATCCACAGAGCTCCAACATTCCATTTGTGGTGGAATGCAGCGGAGTTACGGCGGACTTAATGTATTCCGCAGAGTTACTTTCCACCAATATAGAAATTTCCTCACGGCTTAAAATGAACTTTTTGTAAAAGAAGACTTATTATTTTAGCAGTCGAAGCAAAAGGTGAATAAACAGACTAACATGCTGACTGATTTTACATAGTAAATGATTGATTAGATATTAGCCATATAGCTGGGTCCCCCACCAAAAGTGAAATGCTTATGTACAAGGACCTGTACATCAAACCATTGTAGAGTACCTCAACTTAATATCTTAATAGCCAGAGAAAGTTAAATAGCTTGGTAAGTCCCCTATTATGAAGTGATCATTTCAGGTGCCAACTGGCCCTAACATATCCAAAAACTAATAAAAGAAGATCTTATTTCACCCAGAGAATAATTCCATTGTGGAATACTTTACCTAATTCACTACTGGGACATCAGAATCATGTTACATTTAAACAAAACCTTGACTATTACTTGTTGTAAACACTGGGACATAAAGCCAGCTTGGCTGGAGACATACCTGTATGGGCAGTGGCCTTCTGTATGCCTACTCTTCTCAGTATGAATCTTAGTTTGAAATTTCCAACCTGAGTGTATTTAATAGTGGTAGCCACAGATTTATTCTTAATCTTGCCATGCCATTTCTTTTCAGGTGGTTCCATACTTTTCAGTGGTGTGCTGGCCACGATTTCTGCCCACGAGGAGTCAACTGAGTTGCAAATGTTTTTAGGCAGGGCAGCAAAATCATCTTTATTGGGGGGGGGCAACCTTGTGACAAGTCTTCCTTTGAGGGGGGAAATAATGTCTTGCAGAGGTGCATATTTGTTGCTAGTTGGGATAGACAGGATGGATTCTAGGGAGTGGGTCTTAGCTCCTGCAAAGTTGCGCACATTCTCAGGGCTGCAGCATCTATTTTTAGTAGTAGCAGTGCCCATAGAGGCCTTCTGTTGGAGCCAGGAAGACTGCCTAGGATTTGGACACCCTAGGAGACTTGGAGCAATCAAGGTGGGTCCTGTTTTAGAGGGAGCAACCAATGGGGTGTCTGAATCGGTGTTTTGAGGGGCAGAACTAAAATCTGTGATTGGAACTGCATCTGAATTAGATTCCTGCATGGTTTGGGGTGCAGTCTTATTTAGAAATGACAGCAGGGCATCAGGAGAGTTGAAATCTTTATAAGAGATTCCGAGAAAGATTTGCATAATCGCAGGATATCGTATGAAGAAGCCTGTATTCATTTGGTGGAGGATGCATCTTGCAGCGGTAAATGCTCATCACTTCATCGATACTGCTTTAGAAAAGTCTCTAAATATAGAAATACGGTGACCTTGCCAGATAATGGATTCAGTTTATTTTGCCTTCCTTGGAATTATTTCAGTATGAGCGTAGTTAAAAAATCTAACTATAATCGGTCTAGGCCTTTGATCTGGTGCAGTCTTAGGGCCTAGGGAGCGATTACACCACACTTTTGTTAGACAGAGATCCGGTGGGAGCTTCAGCATCGTGGGCAGGACATGTAAGTGGAAGTAGGAGGTGTTATTAAGTGCTACCTCTTCAGGAAAGCCAAAAAACATAGATTGTTTCTACTACTGTAATTTTCAATATCAACCATTTTATTTTGGAGCTCTTTTTATGGTGCGGTCTTGCTCCCTAATAGTGGTATGTAAATCCTGAACTGATGCTTCATTTTGCTGTGCTTTATTTTCTGTAGCAGATGGAAGCAGATCGATGGCTTTCAGGGTGACTGTATTTTGTTGTGTTGTTATTTTAAGATCATTCATATCCTGTATTAATTTTTCAAACATTGCTTCAGCCTTTCGTAAGGAAGTATATTGCTGAGCAGGGTCCTCCATGTTTGCAGGTTAAGTGGATGTAGATCAGAGGAATGATGTAGGTGGAAGTATCCCCCCAAAATAGGTGATTAGAGCAAGATAATATAATGAAATGACTGCAGTAGCAAAAATTAATTAGTTACCATCAAGGTCTCAGATGGTCATTGATGAGGTGGACCCCAATCCATTCATGGAGGACAGAGTCCTAAAAAAGAACTTGCGAAACTGAAACGTGGACAAGGCAATAGGGTCAGACAGGATACATCGCAGAATATTAAAAGAACTCAGAGAGGTGCTGGTAGCACAACTGACAGCCCTGTTCAACAAATCGTTGGAGGAGCGAGTGGTTCCAGAGGACTGGAGGAGAGTGAATGTGACATCCCTCCACAAAAGCATGAGCAAACAGAAGGCTGGACATTACAGGCCAGTCAGTTTGACTTCATTGGTGGGGAAAATAATGGAATCAACATTAAAGGAAAGGACTGCAATATATTTTGAATCCAGCAGTGCACAAGACCCTGGGCAACATGGATTTACAACTGGAAGGTCTTCTCAAACAAATCTGATAGATTTCTTTCACTGGGTGACCAGGGTAGTTGATCAGGGAGGGGCAGTAGTCATGGACTACCTAGATTTTAGCAGGGTCTTTGACATCATACCACACAGGAGGCTAGATAAATAATTTGGACAGTCTAGAATTGGGACCCAAGATGGATCAGAAACTGGCTAAGCAACAGGACACAGACAGTGGTGGTAAACAGAGTTCAATCCAAGAAGAGGGAGGTGACTAGTAAGGTGCCATAGGGATCAGTGCTGGGGCCTGTCCTCTTTAGTGTCTTCATAAGTGACATTGCAGGGACTGGATGGGAAGGTATGCCTCTTTGTGGATGACACTAAAATCTGCAATAGGGTTGTCTCTCCATGGAGACTAGAAAAATTAGAAGAGACCTAGGCAAGCTGGAGGAGTGGTCAGGAGTGTGGCAGCTTAGATCCAATGCAAAGAAGTATTCATGCACTCGGGGCAAAGAAATCCAAGGGAGGAATACATGATGTGCGGTGAGGGGAGAGGTACTGACGACAACCAAGATGGAAAGGGATGGGGGGTGATCATAACAGATTACCTAAAGGTAACCAAGCAATGTGAAAAGTCCGGGAGTAGAGCTGGAGGGATGCTGAGGCGCATAAGGAGAGGTAACACCAGTAGAAAACAGGAGATGGTGAAACTACTGTACAGACAATTGGTGAGACCTCATGGAGTACTATATGCAGTTCTGGAGGCCACATCTCCAAAAGAACATAAAGAGAGTGGAAATACTCCCAAGAAGGGCAACAAAAATGGTGTAAGGACTGTACCAGAAACCATATGAAGAGAACCTGAAAGAACTCAGTATGTATTCCCTGAAGGAAAGGAGAGTGAGGGGGGTATGATAGAGGCTTTTGAGTACCTCAAGGGGATAAACAAGAGAGTAGCATCTTTCAGAAAAAGAGATTAGCAAGGACAAGGAATCACAATATGAGGCTGGTGGAGACTCGGGGGGGGGGGGGCAACTTGAAGAAGTATTTTTCCACAGAAAGAATGGTAGATGCATTTAACAGCCTCCCTGCTGAGGTTGTGGGGGCAAAACAGTAGGAGAATTCAAGGATGCATTGGATAGACAGACATTAACCCTAGTGATAGGAAAGAGAGGACAATCTGCAGATCAATTAGGATCTGGAGTTTATGTAGTAGGTAGGGAAATGGGCAGACTAGGTGTGCCAAGATGTCCTTATCTGCCATCCAGTTCTGTGTTTCTCTTAGCTGTGTTGCCTCTGATTCAGTTTAACTGCCATTCAAAACCAATAACCAAAATTGAAAACAGCACTGTAAAATTTCACACTGGCTAGATTGTGTGTTCAGATAATAACCAGGTCTACCATCAATGTATTTTGTTATCTTGTACGTCTGACAGTGACTGTTGACAGACACAGATGATTACTTTTTGCAATGGTACTCATGTCCACATTGTTCAGGTGTGTCCATGCTTATATTTAGGATGGTTGTTGTGCACTTCTAGGTTATAGTCAGTGTGCTTTCAAGGTGGGAATGACAAATGCAAGTGCTCAATGACTATCTGCTGAATTATGTCATTTACTGATTGTGTTTTGTTTTCTCACTTCAATGCTCTCTAGCACTCATCATCCTACTCCATGTTCAGTGTCGAGGGTCATGATTATTCTTGGCAACAATCCATGGATTCAGATATTGCAGTGGAACCAGTGCAGCAAACTTTGACTAGCGATCCAGTGATCCGTACTCAAGGAACACGTAGACGTGGTCAAGGTAGAGGTTCTCAGCGTGGTCGTGGTCGAGGCGTGGTTCATCTGCTGTCACCGTCAACTCCAACAGCAACTGTTCAATATGGCAACTCTGTGTCCCATGTCAAGTCAGAAGCAGAATCCTTAACGGTAGGTTTTCATAATGCATCTTCATTGTAATTTGAAACATTTCTCTATGCTGTTATCAACTTTGAAGGAGGAATTTGATTAATCTTATTTACGTTTCAGAGTGTTGTTTCTGTTTTTTTGTCTCCAATCAAATAGTAATGCATTTTAAACAGTTATCTAATTCTGCTAGTGATAGCATCAATTTTAAGCAAATACTGATAGTTTTTTAAAGCTCATATCACACTATTTTAAATGTTAGCTGTTCCTCTACTGTGCCTTTAGCTCACTGTATATAAATCCAAGGCACTAGAGGGCAACAGTTCCCTCTTGACATAGTGCAGCAGTGCAAAAGAACGAAGTTTTGTGGTGGGGTTGACCTGCTGTTGCACTTGTTCTGTTATATCACAGTGTACGTGACTTAGTTCTGGACTCCTGTGCATGAGTGCTAGTTTTTTTTTTTTTCTTCTTCTTTTCCTTAGTTACTTGTTTAATGCATCGTGACCATGAAGTACCCTTTCTCTTGCATTAATATTCTCCTATGCCTGTCCTATGCATGTTTGACGCACCCCCCTACCCCCCCTGCCTTTTTTGCCTCCACCTTTTCTACTGGCAGTCTGTTAAAGGCAATTATAGCCTGTTCAGTAAAGTACTACTTCCTGCCCTCCCTCTTAAACTCCCCCCTCCAAGCCTCATGACATGCCCCCTGGTGCTGGTGCATTTTCTCATTTGTAAGACACTCCCCTCTTTCATCCTGTTCACTCCTGTGAGGTACCTGAAGGTCTCTATCATGTCCCCACTCACTATCCACTCTTCCAGGGTGCACATGTTGAGATCCTTCAGTCTTTCTTCATAGGACTTGCATTGCATTAGTATGATCTGCAGGAAAAAAGCCATCCACAAGATGGCTAAAAAGGGAGAGGGGCTTCTAGTGGGGGGACTTCAATCTGCCAGATGCAGATTAGAGCATCCCAGCTGCAGCTTCAGCTAGGAGCATGCACATCCTGGTTTCCCTGCAGGGGGCATTCCTCAGGCAACAAGTAAAGGAATCCACTCATGGGAGGGCAGTACTTAACCTTGTTCTCACCAGTTGGAACAGTTTTGCACTAATCACAGTGGATGGACACCTGGAGTCCACCGATTACTGTACAGTAGAGTTGTACAAAATGATAACATTCCAAATTTATTGAATTTTGATGACATTTCATTAAATTCTGTGAAATTGGATGAATACTGCACCAGAAGCCTATGTCCATGATAACTGTTCACCCCACCTGCCACTCCTTTTCCTCTCGGTAAGCGTAGACCTCCTTTAATGTGATTGACTCCCTCACATATAAAACAATTTCCCTTCCATGGCTTGTTTTTCCAGAATACTTATTAGCACAGTATGTCCATGTCCCAGTTGTGTAGCTCAGTGCACTACAGTATGTCCATGTCTCAGCTGTGTAGCTCAGTGCACTGCTGTGGAACACAGTGTGTCAATGTCCCAGCTGTGTAGCTCAGTGCACTACAGTATGTCCATGTCTCAGCTGTGTAGCTCGGTGCACTGCTGTGGAACACAGTATGTCCATGCCGCAGCTGTGTAGCTCAGTGCACTACAGTATGTCCATGTCCCAGCTGTGTTGCTCAGTGCACTGCTGTGGAGCACAGTGTGTCCATGTCCCAGCTGTGTTGCTCGGTGCACTGCTGTAGAGCACAGTGTGTCCATGTACCAGCTGTGTAGCTCAGTGCAGTACAGTATGTCCATGTCCCAGCTGTGTTGCTCAGTGCAGTGCTGTGGAACACAGTATGTCCATGTCCCAGCTGTGTAGCTCAGTGCACTGCTATGGAGCACAGTGTTTCCATGTCCCAGCTGCATTGCTCAGTGCACTGCTATGGAGCACAGTGTTTCCATGTCCCAGCTGCATTGCTCAGTGCACTGCTATGGAGCACAGTTTGTCCATGTCCCACTTGCTTTGATCAGTGCATTGCTGTGGAACACAGTATGTCCATGTCCCAGCTGCATTGCTCAGTGCACTGCTATGGAGCACAGTGTATCCATGTCCCAGCTGTGTTGCTCAGTGCACTGCTATGGAGCACAGTGTGTCCATGTTCCAGCTGTGTTGCTCAGTGCATTGCTGTGGAGCACAGTGTTTCCGTGTCCCAGCTGTGTCGCTCAGTTCACTGCTGTAGAGTACAGTGTGTCCATGTCCCAATTCTGTTGCTCAGTGCACTGTTATGGAGCACAGTGTGTCCGTGTCCCAGTTGTATTGCTCAGTGCACTGTTATGGAGCACAGTATGTCCATGTCCCAGCTGTGATGTCAGTGCACCGCTGTGGAGCACAGTATGTGCATGTCCCAGCTGTGTTGTCAGTGCACTGCTATGGAGCACAGTATGTCCATGTCTCAGCTGTGTTGCTCAGAGTACTGTTATGGAGCACAGTATCTCCACATCCCAGCTGTGTTGCTCAGTGTACTGCTATGGAGCACAGTATGTCCATGTCCCACTTGCATTGATTGGTGCACTGCTGTGGAACACAGTATGTCCACGTCCCAGCTGTGTTGCTCAGTGCACTGCTATGGAGCGCAGTATGTCCATGTCCCACTTGCATTGATCGGTGCATTGCTGTGGAACACAGTATGTCCATGTCCCAGCTGCATTGCTTAGTGCACTGCAATGGAGCACAGTATGTCCATGTCCCAGCTGTGTTGCTCAGTGCACTGCAGCGGAGCACAGTATATCCATGTCCCAGCTGTGTCACTCAGTGCACTGCTGTGGAGTACAGTGTGTCCATGTCCCAGTTGTGTTGTTCAGTGCTCTGTTATGGAGCACAGTGTGTCCATGTCCCAACTGTGTTGCTGAGTGCACTGCTATGGAGCACAGTATGTCCATATCCCAACTTATTGCGCAGTGCCATGGAGCACAGTGTTTCCATGTCCCTGTTGTGTTGTTCAGTGCACTGCTATGAAACACAGTGTGTCCATGCCCCAGCTGTGTTGCTCATTGCACTGCTGTGGAGCACAGTATGTCCATGTCCCAGCTGTGTAGCTCAGTGCACATAGAAACATAGGACTTGGGAACTTAAGCAGCAGGCTGAGGACAGAGGTCTGGGGTTATATTCTGTTTTAACTGAAATATTTGAATCGTTTGTAAGTGAAATTAGCTCTATGTGTTAAAAATTATTACCTTGAATTAGAACTGTTACTTGGGCTGTGATATTGTAACGTTGGAGGCTTGGGAACAGTTGTTTGGCAGGGTTAATTAGAGGGAAATTTAAATGTGTTGTTTGCCTGGTGTTAGGGGGAGGGGACATTAGCTGCAATTACCTTGTCTTTAAACAGGAATTACCTTGGCCTTCATTGTTCACTTGGGAACTTAAGCAGCAGGCTAAGGACAGAGGTCTGGGGTTGTATTCTGTTTTAACTGAAATATTTGAATAGTTTGTAAGTGAAATTAGCTCTATGTGTTAAAAATTATTACCTTGAATTAGAACTGTTACTTGGGCTGTGATATTGTAACTTTGGAGGCTTGGGAACAGTTGTTTGGCAGGGTTAATTACAGCGAAATTTAAATGTGTTGTTTGCCTGGTGTTTGGTAAGAGCCCTCCCACCCACCCTGTTTTCTAGGCTTTCTTGGCTTTCTTAAATACTGAAAAGCCACTAGGGGTTGGGATTGAAGGGCTGAGTATTTCTGTTTGGGACTGAAATTCGGAGCAACAGGAGCTGGTGGTACCTGATGTCTGTGTAACCCCCCTGCAAATGGGGGTTCCCAAAAGACTTCCAGGAGCTTGCTTGAATGCTCCAAGCCTGAATGGTGTTTGGCATTTAAGCCATTTATCAGTGAGTGTTTTTAGAGCCTCTGGTACTGTCTCTTTAAGAGCTGTCTGCTTGCAGACATAATTAGTTTATATGGGGGGACTGTGTGTTTCTCTGTTTGAGTACCACTCGAACTGCTGCCAATTCACTCCATTTTTGCAGTCACTAGGAGTACAAAGGGAACCTATCTGAAAGATGTAACTGTTTGCCAGAAATAATTTAGAGTAATAATGAAAATACAGTTTGTCTAACTTGCTTTCTTTGCAGTCAGAACTGTGTTTGCCTAGTTCCCCATTCTGGTTTTGAACTGCTGAACTGGACCAATCAGTGTGGGGTAAGCTAGCTCTAAAATGGTGCCTTGGACGAATCAGAACTTGGACTCATAATCTGAGCCAGCCACAAGAGGATTGTATGGGCAGTGACTCTGGGAGATGTAGTTTAGACTTCGCCCTTTTGGACCAACAGCAGCAGTCTATTGTGAGTGACAGCCAATCCAGTCAAGAACTGGGAGGAACTCAAAGGAAGTGCTCGGTTTTGTCTGTTGGAGTTTCAGTTTTAGATCTGGCAGTGAAGGGAAAGAAACCCTGTGCTCCTTCAGTGCACAGTTTCAGTCAAAAACGTGTGCAAGGCCCAGAGTTCCGGTCTGCAGCTTTTGTAACTGCTTGTTAGGACTGAATCCGTCCTGTGAAAAGAATCAAAGGATCTCTGAAGAGTAGAAACCAGGCTCACCCTGTAGAAGACTGAAGAAATTGTTAAATTGCACTCGGTCTGTCAGGAACTGAATCTGCTGTGTGTTCTCCCGGGTATTGTGCAGTAACTGCGATCGGGATAGAGAAGCAGCCTGCTTGGTATAGTACTTTCTTTTTTTTTTTTCCCATATAAATGTGTGAAGAGTCTCGTGGAGCTCAAAAGTAGCCCTGCTGATGTTGAAGGACCCTATCTTGTTTGGAGGTCGTGAGTACTAATTCGGGGTCGCTCCCTGTTGAATTGCCACATTAAATCCAAATGGAATTACTGTACTGCTGACTGTTTAATTTTCCTTTTCTCTGTGTGAAAGGGCCCCTACCAGCTGACACGGTTTGGACTAGCCATTAGGGCTTGGGTACCTAGGGACAGTAACTGGTAGGGATAGGCCTGTGCACAGAGCCATAGGTAGATAGTAAAGTGATAAGCTAATTAACCTGATTTCCCCCTGTCCTTGTTATATCCCCCTAAATAAATCGGAGCTGCTTGTTTCGGCAAAGTTATGCTGCCTGAGGTATTTGTCTATGTTAAAGTACTGTACTGTGATTTTTGCACTGTATCTTATATCACAGGAGGTCCCAGTGCCGGAACTAGTCCTGGGGGTAAGTGTATACGGTGAAGGTAATTCTGATATATTGTGTGGGCCACTAGTGGGAAGAAAGGGGGGTTGCAGTGTCCCAGAGGGCTGTGACCAAGTAAGTTTAACTATTGCAAACCCTGACCTCTGGGTGGAGGCACCCGCCATTGGATCCAGGCCCCTCAACCTGTTAGTGGCAAATCAGGCAGGGGTAGTAGCCCCTGGGATAGCGCCATCTAGGGGTTTCATCTTGGAGGCTCACCGCTGGGATTGTGTGTCCTCTAGTGGCCATATTTACAAACCACTGTTAAGAAAAAAAAATAATAATAAATGGGTACCCCAACAGAAGTGGCTGTGCACCGGCTGGTGGAATGGTGTACTGGGGAGGAGATCGACCCCCAAAATGCTATGCTTATCCTGGACATCCCCCTGGGTATCAATACGGACACTGTGCAGGGAGTACTTTCCAAGGTGGAAGGTTTACAAAACCCTGTGGTGGTGGGTCGGCATGCTAATCTGCTCACCCACACTTTCCTGGCCCTAGTAGAGTTTAAGGATCCCATAGATAGCTCAAAATACCACAGACCATTACCCCAGAGGAGCCCTCACTGCTTAGAGTGATAACTAAGGACAGTAAAGACCTGGGGGAATGAGCCCCACCACTATCTGAAACTTTTGAGGAGAAATTTCTAAATGGTTGCTGGGAGAAGGAAAACTGTGGAGGACTTGAAGAAACTATTCTTGCCACCTGGGGTGTTCCTCCCCAACACCCTCTCCTGCTCCAGTGCCCGTAATGGTGGCTGAACCAATGCAGACTCTATTTCTGCACCTGCCATTAGTCACGACTCTTACCGAAGGTTGAGGATCTTCTCTGGCACCCTCCCACCCCTAAGGGAGGATGACTGGGAGACCTGGATAGACTATGTTGCCCCCAAGTGCTAGAATGGCAATGCTCGGGCAGCGAAGAGGGTTAGTGAGAGCCTCCGAGGTCCTGCCCTGGCTACCATCCGTAGCAAATGGGCCAGTAACCCTGAAGCGACTGCACAGGCCTATCTTGAGGCCTTGGAGAATGTGTATGGGAGCCCAGATTCTGATGAGGACCTATGGTGGAGAGTAAAAATGCACAACAGTACCAAGGGAGTTGTTGTCTGTGTATGTCTCTCGGCTGGAAAAATTGTTGCAAGAATGCCTCAGAAAGGGTAGTTTGCCAGCGATTGAACTGGACCGAACCAGACTGGACAGAATCCTTAAGTCTGCCCCCTCTCAGAACTGCTGTTGCTTCAAGTTACGCCTGGCAAATCGACTGGAATCCCCACCCTCCTATGATGAGTTAATGAGAGAAATTGAGGAGTTGAGAAAAGGCGACCTCGGGAGGACCTGCACCAACAGCTGTGGCTACGACCAGTGACTGAGGGTGACCCATCAAGTAGTTCAGGGCAGAGGTTGACAGTCAATGAGTGCTCTGACAAGGAAAAGATATGTCACAATGGGGCGAACTGTTGAGAGAGATCGGGAATTCAAAACAGTCCCTTTATGAAGGCACGCCTGCAAGTATGGGCCCTGACCTATATCCGACTGCATTCTATGGCGGTGGGGTACCACCATGTATCTCCTACTGATAACAGCTCGAACTCGATTCCTTGACTATGGAAGTGGAGAAACTGACGAGATGTCTCCAAATGCTTATCACGCCGCAGACAGAGATGGCACCAGGTTTCCAGTTAGTAATACCCCGCCCTGGCTCCCAGTGTGGCCTCGGCCAGCTCAAACTCCAGAAAGTATGTTTGCTATAATTGTGGGAAAGATGGGCACATGAAAAGGGAATGCCGGTCCCCAAAAGACACTGACAAAGTTGCATATAGGCTACAAGGAGAGCTCGGGAGAACAAATCAGTGGTTAAGAGGTGCACGAAATGATCCCAGTGAGTGCACCAAAAATGCTAACTCACGTCCTTTTGTGGCAAGGTCAGTTGCTGGCCCCCACTGCTCCTCCAGACTGGTCCAGAATAGTGGGTCCCTCCATGGAGACCACTGTAAAGGTGAATGGAGTGTCTACAAGAGCTGTATTAGACAGTGGCTCCCAAGTGACAATTATGTTCCAAGATTGGTATCAGAAGCATTTGTCAGGCGTGCCACTTACAACCATTAGAAGGACTGCATGTATGGGTGTTAAGTAGAAGGCCTACCCTATTCCGGTATATCTGAATTTGGCTGTCTTTCCCACCTCCGTGGCTGGAGTGGTCAACAAGTAGAGACCCTAGCCTTAGTGTGTCCCCCACTGGACTGTATGATGGTGTCTCTTTGTTGATTGGAACAAATGCTCATATGTTCGGAAGGCTGCACAGTTGTGTTATGAAAAACAGGGGTCAAAGACTAGTAGAGCTTTAAGAGTTCCGCTTTAATTAAGAAGGCCCATGAGGCACAGAGAGATGCTGAAAAATAGAACCAGAGGAACCGGTCGGAATTGTATGGAAGAAGGATCCTGAGTCTCTGATCCTGGCTCAAATGCCCAGTGTACCTTACAGGAGAGATCCATATCAGAAAAGATGTTAAGAATAAAATATTAATGTTGGATGCACCAGGCGATGGAAAATTGCCAGAGGACTGCTGGTCAAGCTCTAGTATTTTGCCCGCTAGAGCCCATGCTTATGCCAGAAGGGTAATGGTCCAAGTTCATAATGTGTCTGAAAGAGACATTCGAGTAAATAGAGGTTGCATCCTGGCTAATGTGCATTGTGCAGACACTGCAGTGCTACCCAGCAGCAAGAGTTCAAGGAAGAATGACAGAGTAACGCCTGACTTGTTTGATTTCGCGACTCCCGCTGCCAGCTGAATGGAAAGTGAGGATCAGTGAGAAGCTTGCCCAGAGAGACCAGGTGTTTTCTTTAAAGGAATGGGATGTAGGATGCGTGCAAGGAGCTGAGCACAATATCCGCTGCATGACGAAAGACCATTTCGTGAGAGAGGTCTCGACGCCTGCACCTGCTGACATAGATGATGTGAGACGGCATCTGCAAGAGATGTTAGCTGCTGGTGTAATACAAGAATCCAGAAGCCCTTATGCTTCCCCATTGTGGTAGTGAGGAAAAGAATGGAACAGTAAGGATGTGTGTGGATTATCGCACCTTAAACCGCGGACTATCCTGATCAGTACACAATGCCCTGCATTCAGGATGCTTTGGACTGCCTAAACAGGAGCAAGTGGTTCTCTGTGTTGGATCTCCACAGTGGGTACTACCAGATCCCGATGGCCCCAGAGGACATGAGAGAGACAGCCTTTAACTGTCTGCTTGGCTTCTATGAATTCATGAGGATGCCCTAAGGATTTCAGGTGCCCCAGCCACTTTTCAACGGTTGATGGAGCGTGCAGTGGGGACATGAACTTACTAGAGTGCCTAGTATACCTAGATGATGTTATTGTGTTTGGCAGCTCACTGGAGGAACATGAGAGCAGATTATTTAAGGTATTGGACCGACTGGAGGACTTTGGCTAAACTGTCCATTGATAAGTGTCAATTCTTTCAAACATCAGTAAAGTATGTGGGACACATAGTATCCACCGAGGGAATAGAGACCGACCCAAGTAAAGTTGAGGCCTTGACCACCTGGCCACAGCCCAAAAAATCTAAAAGAACTGCAAAGATTCCTGGGATTCTGTGGTTATTATCGGCGCTTCATCAAGGACTATTCAAGAGTGATCCGCCCTTTACTTAACCTTACTCAAGGGTATCCCCCAACCCACAAAAAATACCAAAAGTCAGCGTCCCTCAAGACTGAAAGAGTGTATTTTCATCCGAGTGAAGTATTTGGGGCCCGCTGGACTCCTGATTGTGAGACTGCTTTCATGAGATCATATATCGACTTACCCATGCTCCAGTGCTGGCCTATGCCGATCCAAGAAAACCTTACGTCCTGCACACTGATGCTAGCTTGCAAGGGTTGGGGGCTGTGTTGTACCAAGAGCACGAGAATGGCCTGAGACCAGTGGCCTTTGCCAGTAGAAGCCTGACCCCATCCGAAAAGAACTATCCTGTACATAAGTTAGAGTTCCTAGCTTTGAAGTGGCTATTGTTGACCAATTCCATGAGTACTTGTATGGGGCTAAAATACTAGTAAAACTGACAATAATCCTTTGACCTATGTGCAGACCTCAGCTAAGTTGGATGCCACTGGCCACAGGTGGCTTTCTGCATTATCTATATATGACTATGCTCTATCACCGAGCAGGTCTGAACCACATAGATGCTGATGCTCTCTCCCGGAGGCCTGTTCCCCAGAATGATTGGGTCCGATTGGCAGAACCTGACATTCGGGCATTCTGCCGGAAGTTTGACAGGGAGGAACAAATGTCCACGGACGCAGTGGACTGCATGGTGGATTGCTTGGGACCCTCTGAGAATTGCATACCTGCTGCTTATTGCCACTTTTCTGCAACAGACATTGGTGCACTGCCTCAGCTGGACAATGACAGTATTCTGCGGGCTCAATCCCGTGATCCTATGATCAAATCAGCTTTAGAAGCCCTCTATGCAGGAAAAGATGTGTCAAATTCGCTCCACTGATTTGAGAACTGCACTGTTATACAAAGAAGGTCCTAAGTTGAAACTGATCAATAAACTGTTATACAGAGAAACAGTAGACAGAGGGGACAAGTAGACAAACAACAACTGGTGCTGCCACTGCCTTTCGAGACTCAGTATTGAGGTCCTTGCACAACCACATGGGGCACCTTGGTATAGACAGAACACTTGACTTGGTGAGATCCAGATTCTATTGGCTTAAGATGGGGCTGATGTGGAGCAACACATTCAAACTTGTAGTCGCTAGCTTACAGAGGAAAGCTTTGCCCCTGAGGGCTGCCCTTGTTAACATAACCACCAGTGCACCCATGGAGCTGGTCTGTATTGATTTTCTGAGTTTGGAGTCAGATCAAAGAAATATCAGTAATGTGCTGGTGGTCACTGACCATTTCACGAGATATGCCCAAGCTTTCCCCACCAAAGACCAGAAAGCATCCACTGTAGCCAAAGTACTTGTAGAAAACTTTTTTGTTCACTATGGGGCTCCACAAAGAATCCATTCTGATCAAGGGAGAGACTTTGAGAGTCGTCTGATCAAAGAGATGCTTTCTCTGTGGGGAGTGAGAAAGTCCAGAACCACTCCTTACCACCCCCAGGGGGACCCTCAGCCTGAACGTTTCAACCGCACTTTGCTAGATATGCTAGGCACCCTGCACCCAAAGGACAAGCCTAGATGGAGCCAACAAATTAGCACCCTGGTACATGCTTATAACTGCACAAGTGATGCACTGGGTTCTCCCTACACGCCTGATGTTTGGAAGAGAAGCTCGACTACCAGTAGATGTGTGTTTGGGGTCTCTCCTGATGGGGTTCAAGCTGACAACTATTTACAGTATGTGCAAAGTTAAAGGCCCAGCTAACTCATGCATACCAACTGGCTCTAAACCATGGCTGCCAAAAGAAATCTGGCCAACAAAGAACGGTATGATAAAAGGTGAAAGCACAGAACTCCAGGAGGAGATCGGTATTGCTAAGAAATCTGGGACTGCATGGCAAACACAAGATTGCTGACAGATGGCACCATCTCCCTCACATTGTAGTGGGCAAACTAGATGATCTGCCAGTGTACAAAGTAAGGCCTGAGAACAATTCAAAGATGTAAAACAATGCATAGAAATCATTTACTGCCCATTGGACAAATCCTGATTGAGTCTGAGCCCCAGAAGATGCCCCTCTGGACCAGTGACTAGAGCTGCTGCTAAGAAAGATCAAGAAGTCTGCACCTACAGAAGCAGAGTTAAAGTGTTCCCTGCACAAGTCCCAGTTGAGCATGACGGTCAGTCCATATCAGAAGAAAGTGGAGTGACTTTGAATACTATCCTCTTACGAACTGAGTCAATTGTTTCGGGCAATCCTTAGTCAATACTGGAGACAAAGCTGGGCCTTCTGGACTGTCTAAGCCCCAGCATCGTCCCTGGAGCCAATGCTCCCAGAAAGTGAAGTGCAAAGCATCAGATCAGATGAAATGGAATCATTGTGCATGGTTGAACTGTTTGAGCTTTCAGGGAGGAAAATGATGGATTGGTCAGACTGGTGATACACCAGAACAAGAAGAGTATTTTGAGTGCCCTGACAGTCCACTGCCAGTGTCCCAAACTCTCCATCGAGCCAAATGTTGTGGACTTAAAACTGTAACTCCTGGAGCTGAAAGTGCCCCTGAGTTCTAGCCTCTCTACCCCATGGAGACTCCCTGACAAGTGAGGACAATGCTGAAAATGAGGCTCAGAGTGCAGAGACTATAACAGTTCCCCTAGAAAGACTGGTCGGGCTATAAAGCCTGTGGTGCACCTCAGTTATGATTCCCTGGGCAGCCTGTGGACTTGCCTCTCAATGTTGTCCATAAGGAGTGTATGTGTCCCAGGCTCATTACCCAAACTGAGCATCAGTGCCAATTCAAGTTACTTGTGTTGCCTTTCTAAGTATGGTGCCCTTGCCCTGCCCCAGCCTCAAGGTAACTGATAGGGAAGGGTCCCTCTTCAGGTTTCATGTACAAGAGGTAATAACTTGAGTTATGGTACAATGTGTGTAATACTATGTAAAGGGTGACGATTGCAATGTTTCAGAAATGTGTTCTTGGTAAAATGATATATTGACTGATGATTACATGTGTGAGCCTAATGCAAATGTATATGGTTGCAGTTAAAACTTATGGGTACTTGTTGACGCTGACGCAAGCTTTCCCAGGCCAGGAAGAGTGTAACCCCCCTGCAAATGGGGTTCAAAAGACTTCCAGGAGCTTGCTTGAATGCTCCAAGCCTGAATGGTGTTTGGCATTTAAGCCATTTATCAGTGAGTGTTTTTAGAGCCTCTGGTACTGTCTCTTTAAGAGCTGTCTGCTTGTAGACATAATTAGTTTATATGGGGACTGTGTGTTTCTGTGCTTGGTACCACTCGAACTGCTGCCAATTCACTCCATTTTGCAGTCACTAGAGTACAAAGGGAACCTATCTGAAAGATGTAACTGTTTGCTAGAAATAATTTAGAGTAATAATGAAAATACAGTTTGTCTAACTTGTTTTCTTTGCAGTCAGAACTGTGTTTGCCTAGTTCCCATTCTGGTTTTGAACTGCTGAACTGGACCAATCAGTGTGGGGTAAGTCAGCTCTAAAATGGTGCCTTGAACGAATCAGAACTTGGACTCATAATCTGAGCCAGCCACAAGAGGGTTGTATGGGCAGTGACTCTGGGAGCTGTAGTTTAGACTTGGCCCTTTTGGACCAACAGCAGCAGTCTATTGTGAGTGACAGCCAATCCAGTCAAGAACTGGGAGGAACTCAAAGGAAGTGCCCGGTTTTGTCTGTTAGAGTTTCAGTTTTTGATCTGGCAGTGAAGGGAAAGAAACCCTGTGCTCCTTCAGTGCACAGTTTCAGTCAAAAATGTGTGCAGGCCCAGAGTTCCGTCTGCAGCTTGTGTAACTGCTTGTTAGGACTGAATCCATCCTGTGAAAAGAATCAAAGGATCTCTGAAGAGTAGAAACCAGGCTCACCCTGTAGAAGACTGAAGAAATTGTTAAATTGCACTTCGGTCTGTCGAACTGAATCTGCTGTGTTCTCCGGGTATTGTGCGTAATTCACATTCGGGATAGAAAGAAGCAGCCTGCCTGGTATAGTACTTTCTTTTTTTTTTTTCCCATATAAATGTGTGAAGAGTCTCGTGGAGCTCAAAAGTAGCCCTGCTGATGTTGAAGGACCCTATCTTGTTTGGAGGTCGTGAGTACTAATTCGGGGTCGCTCCCTGTTGAATTGCCACATTAAATCCAAATGGAATTACTGTACTGCTGTTTATTTTCCTTTTCTCTGTGTGAAAGGGGCCCTACCAGCTGCCACGGTTTGGACTAGCCACTAGGGCTTGGGTACCTAGGGACAGTAACTGGTAGGGATAGGCTATCGCACAGAGCCATAGGTAGATAGTAAAGTGATAAGCTAATTAACCTGATTTCCCTGTCCTTGTTATATCCCCTAAATAAATCAGAGCTGCTTGTTTCGCAAAGTTATGCTGCCTGAGGTATTTGTCTATGTTAAAGTACTGTACTGTGATTTTGCACTGTATCTTATATCACAGGAGGTCCCAGTGCCGGAACTAGTCCTGGGGTAAGTGTATACGGTGAAGGTAATTTGATATATTGTGTGGGCCACTAGTGGGAAGAAAGGGGTTGCAGTGTCCTCAGAGGGCTGTGACCAAGTAAGTTTAACTATTGCAAACCCTGACCTCTGGGTGGAGGCACCGCATTGGATCCAGGCCCCTCAACCTGTTAGTGGCAAATCAGGCAGGGGTAGTAGCCCCTGGGATAGCGCCATCTAGGGGTTACATCTGCATATACACACTGTTAGTGGGACCGAACACACACTGGACTGTATGTGTTTGTGAGACTTGGGAACATTATTGGTGGGGTTGAAATTGAGTTTGTAAATAACTACAGTCAGTATAGTGAGAAACTGTATTCCAGGGGAAAGGGACTGAGAAAAGGGGGTGTGCCATTATAAACAGAGGGGGACAAACAGGGTGGCCATATTCCACCATGGCAGGCATCTTCGGAAGGGTTGTAGGTTGCACAGGCTGTGGGATGGCAATAATTCTAAATTGGGCCTGGAGAGAGGGAGGCTGTCCACTCTGTAGTCAGCTATCTTGTATCAGGAGTGAGGTATATTGGTTAAGGAGTAAGCTGGGGGGGGGTGTCCAAGGATAAGTGGTGTGGCTATGGGCAGCAGAAAGGTGGGGCTGAGGGGAGGCTGGGGCAACGCTCTGAAATTACAGGACATGTTACAGCAAGCAGATGGGGGGATATTAGGTACAGAGGACCCTTAGATAGGGAAGTTGATGCTAAGGGGAAAGCATACGTGGTGAACATTCTGAATACAAAGAGAGTAGAGGGGGAAGAATCTGGAGGGGCTGTTGTGAGGAAGCCTAAAACAGCAGACTGTGGGAAGGGAGCTCCTAAGGTGAATAGAGCA
Organism: Neoceratodus forsteri; assembly: GCA_016271365.2. Lineage (NCBI taxonomy): Eukaryota > Metazoa > Chordata > Ceratodontiformes > Ceratodontidae > Neoceratodus > Neoceratodus forsteri. Next base: position 385,841,183 of record CM057457.1, on the reverse strand, counting down.
AGAGGGGAAGAAGAGGGGCAGAGGTGCAGTCAGGGGAAACTCGGGTTACTTGATGGAGCTGACATAGAGTGTCACAATAAATTTGAGCTACTACAACATAGAGGGGAGGAAGGGGTTGGTGAAATGAGGAAACTTATACAGAGGCCGGGGAGGAGTCAGATACCATAGGGCATCACAGACCCAAGGCTGGAAAGGATAGAAACAGTCCCAGAGGGAGAAGGGAACTATATATGTTAAGCAAATGGGGAGATGCAACATATTCCAGACATGAGGGAGGAGAGCATGATTGGAGAGAAACTGGGAGACAAGGAGGTGGGAGAGGGCCCCCTTCAACAGGGGGGTCAGTACCAGAGATGGGGCCCTAGCTAAGGGACCCACAGAGCCCCTCTGGAGGCAGGGGTACTGTTACAAGGGGAGGATGGCGTGTAGGGGAAGGGGAACCATCAGGGCCAGGATAAATGGTTTGGATAAGAGAGGGTTAAAAGGACACCATTCAGAGGGGTTTGAGTTAAGTGGGCAAAATAGCAAGGAGACAGAAAGGGAGGGTAACAAGGGGGTCTCTAATAAGGCAGGAAGACTCCCATGGAATTGAGATCATGAATAAAGGGGGGAAGGGGGGCTGAGAGGGCATAGTGGAGGTAACCATAAGGATGATGGTGGTGTTAAGGTTCTGGTATTGGGAGACTCGCTGATTAGGGGTATCCAGTGGGAGGGACAGGGGGGTGGATGCCATAGCCAGGTGAAGGTAGTGAGTATCTCTGAGCTGACAGTGCACAGAGCAAAGTTCATGGTGTATAAATTGGTTAGGGATTGTGGAGGGAAACCGGATTTCCTGGTACATTTGGGAACTAATGACCTACAGGGAAATAGCGTTTTGGAAATCCAAGCAAGGTTCCAAGAACTTGCCAGAGTCCTCAGATAATGGATGCAACATTTTTTCGAGATATTGCCAAGTACCAAAGGCCTCAGTGGAGAAAAAATGAAGCTCACAGAGGTTAATGACTGGCTCAGGAAGTGGGGTGAAGAGAGTGGGTTGGGGTGTTGGGGAACTGGAATGGAGTTTGGGAGGATAAGGGACTATATGCCAAGGACAGGCTTCATCTTGCCCCATTAGGGAAGGAAGTCCCTAAGCAGGGATGGCTGACTACATACAAGAAAGGTGGGGTTTAAACTTGTGGGGAGGGATAAGGAGGGCTGACCAGAAGCCTCTCTCCAGATGAGGGAGTAGCCTTCAAACCCAAGGGGGAGGGGGAAACAGACTGGGGTGGAGGTTTCAAGAGGAGTAGAGGGAGGATGGAAGTATAAGGAATCTGGGTGGGGTTGACAAAGAGGATCAGAGATAAGGGGTGGGGTTGGTGTTAGTAAATGCCAGGAGCTTGGAAACAAGTTGCCAGAATTCAGCCATGCTGTTCGGGTGGGGTGGGTGGATGTTGCGGTGGTCACGTGAGACGTGGCAAACAAAACCATGACTGGGACCCAAACGTAAGGCGGTACACTATGCTTAGGAAGGACAGAAAGCAGGGCAGAGGGTGGAGTGGCTATGTTCATTAGAGATGACATAGAAATTGCTAGGTAGAAGAGGCAGAGGAAACATGGAGGCCTTATGGGTCACTCACGATCCCCAGCAGGAGATAAGGTCAAGCTTGGGTGTAGTATAGGCCCCGGGATGAGTGATGTTCTAGAGATGGTTTGCTGGACAACATCATTGCCCAGTGTGGACCAAAAGGGAAGAGTGGTGTTGATGGGGACCTTATATGCCAGGTACAAACTGGGAAACCATGTCCTCTAAGGTGGCCAAGGAGCAGAGGCTACTGGATGGCTTCCAGGACGTGTTCTTAACACAGCATGTGATGGAGCCCACAAGGGAGGGGCATGTCCTGGATGTGGTTCTGGCAGATGGGGATCTGGTAAGGGACATGGTTGTACAGGACCCCCTGACTGGGAGCGACCACAATACTGTCTGGTTTCAAATAAGTATTGGAAGGGTGAGATCTAGAACACTGGCAGTGGACTTCAGGGGGGCAGACTTTATGGGCATGGGAAATATTCTCAAGGATCACTTGAAGGGATTACCTCAATGACAAGTATGGAAAGGAGATGGAGGTCATAAACGGGACTTCATGAGGCAGTCAGGATCATGCTAAGTTGAAACGTAAGGGAGCAAGGTCACATAAAACCATGCTGGTGGTCCAGTGAGGTACAGGTAGCAGCTGAGAAAAGAAGGCGGCCTACAAGAAATATAAAACAACAAGGAGGGATAGGATAAGGAAATGTACCAGCTTGTATCTAGAAAAGTCACCAGATGGTGAGGGGAGCAAAGTCCAGTAAAAGAGCAGCGGCTGGCACAGGGGATATATGGAGGGAAAAGGGGTTCTTCCGGTACATTGGGGAGCGGAGAAAAACTAAGGGCCATCTCAGCAGATTGAGATCAGAAGGAGGGTGGGTGGAAGAGGTGAGGGACCAGGCAGAGGTATTTAACGAATACTTTGCCTCTGTGTTCACTAGGGAGGGGGATGGGATATCTACAAAGCAAGGCACGAAGGGGATAGAAGCAGCAGTAAGTGGGATCAGGGGAGCAACAGAAATGGAGTAAGAGGGAGTAAGAGGTACCCCAGGGGTGTCACATCTGGGCAAGGATAAAAAGGCCAGTAAGGTGGAGGGGACAGATGATGCTATCTCCGCCAAAAGGGTGTGGTTAGCTCTCAAGGCTCTAAAGAAAGGCAAATCTCCTGGGCCGGATGGCATTCATCCGAGAGTACTATGGGAATTGGCGGACATACTGGCTGCACTTCTGCGGAGCTCTTCAACAGGTCACTTGAGACAGGGAGGGTACCCAGGGATTGGTAGGAGGCACATGTGGTGCCAATCCATAAAAGGGGGTCGAGGAAGTACCAGGTAACTATAGACCCATCAGTTTGACTTGAGGTGGGAAAATTAATGGAGAGTATACTAAAGGAAAGATTGGGGTGTACTTGAGGAGGTGGGAGGTCTGGATAGTCGGCAACATGGGTCTGTGCCAGGTAGATCATGTCAAACTAACCTTGTGGAGTTCTACGAATGGGTAACATCAGAACTGGACAGGCGAAAGCCTGTGGATGTATTATTCTTGGACTTCAGCAAGGCGTTTGACTCTGTCCCCCACAATGGTCTGGTGGAGAAACTGAAGGGGTTAGGAGTAGGCCCTTTGGTGGTCAGATGGATTGAAAACTGGCTAGCTGGATGCACCCAGAGTAGTGGTCTGTGGGGCCTTTCGAACCTAGAGAGGTTGATATGGGGTACCACAGGTCAGGGTCCTGGTCCGATCCTGTTTAATGCATACATATTTGACATCAGGAGGGTATAGGTGTGAAATGAGTCTCTTCCTGGATGACTCCAAGATGGGGAGCAGTAGTTGAGGGAGAAGAGGGAGGTTGGCCCTGCAAGGGACCTGGACACCCTGAAAGCTGGGCTCACACATGGAAATTAATTTTATATCACCAAGTGCAAGGTGTTGCATCTTGGTCGGGAAACCCTAAACACAGGTACACCCTGGGAGGGGAGGCGCTGGAAGCCTCAATAGGGAAAAAGACCTAGGGGTCAGTGGATGCATGTATGAATAACTCTGAGCAGTGCAGGAGAGTGGCTAGCAAAGCAAACAGGATGTTGGGATGCATCGTAGGGGATCACCTCTAGGAGCAAGGAAGTGATTCTGCCGCTCTACAATGGGACTAGTTAGACCACACTTGAGTACTGTGTACAGTACTGGAGACCACACTGAAGAGGGACATACAGCTCCTGGAGGGTACAAAGGAGGGCAACAAAGATGATACGAGGGCTAGGGATTTGACGCGAGGACAGACTGAGGAGCTCTGCCTGTTTTCATTGGAGGAGAGGAGACAGGGGACATGATTGAGGCTCCTGGCACCTCAAGGAATAAATAGGGTAAACATGGAGGGATCTTTAGACTAAAGCAGGAGGTATCACCAGAGGGCATGGTTTGAAGTTGGAAGGTGGAAGGGTGAGAGGGGAAAGAGGAGGAGGTTTTTCACTGAGAGGGTGGTGGACCCTTGGAATGCACTGCCTGGTGAGCTGGTTCAGAGAGATCCACAGTGGAGGGCTTCAAGAGAGGGTGGGACAGACACAGAAAGTGGATGTATCAGATGATGGCCTGTCCCGGGGGGGTTGGGATGGATGATGGGGGTTTCTGGAGCATAAGGGATGGGAGGGTCTCGGCACCCAACTAAGGATCTAAGGTTCGAGCAGACTCGATAGTCCATAAGGTCTAATCTGCTGGCAAATAGTATGTTAGTATGTTAGAATTTGACATCGGATAAGGACCACTTGGCCCACCCAGTCTGCCCATTTCCTTACCTAATGGATAGGCTGCAGATCCTAGTTAACCAGCAGCCTACTTTTTCCTACCCCCACCCCCTAGAATTGCCTTATGACTGTCCCATGCGAGCTTGAATTCCACCACTGTTTTTGACTCCACAACTTCCTCCCGAAGGCCGCTCCATGCATCCACAGCCTCTCGTGAAAAATATTTCCTACATTACGCCTGAGCCACCCCTCATCTTCAAATTGTGCCCTGTTCTTGCACACTTTTTGAAAGATGCTATCCTCTTGGACTTTGTTGATTCCCTTGAGGTACTTGGAAGTTTCTGTCATGTCCCCCTCCCTCCTTTCCTCAAGGCTATACATATTAAGCTCCTTAAGTCTCTCTTCACATGTCTTCCAGTGCAGACCCTGCACCATTTTAGTTGCCCTTCTCTGGACAGCTTCCATCCTGTCTGTCTTTGCGGAGATTGGGTCTCCAGAACTGCATGCAGTACTCCAGATGGGGTCTCACCAGCACAGAGGGATAACAACTTCCTGTTTTCTACTGGTGATGCCTCTCCCTATGCATCCCAGTATCCCCCCAGCCCTCCTTACTGCCCTCTCACATCGCTTGCCCACCTTTAGGTAATCTGATATGACTATCCCCATGTCCCTTTCTATTTTTTTTGTTGTTAGTTTCTCACCCCCCCATTGTGTACTCTTCCCAGGTGCATTACCTTGCACTTCCTAGCAGTGAATCTAAGCTGCCATACATTTGACTATTCCTCTAACCTTGCCAAGTCCCTTCTCATCCTTTCCATCCCACCTTGTGCTTCAACTCTTTTGCAGATCGTTGTGTTATCTGCAAAGAGACATACTTTTCCTTCCAGTCCCTCTGCAATGTCACTTATAAAGACATTGAAGAGGACCGGTCCTAATACTGAACCCTGCGGTATCCCACTAGTAACCCCTCTTTCTTCAGAGTGGACTCCATTTACTATTACCCTCTGTGTCCTATTCTCCAGCCAATTCTTTACCCAGGCTATCATCTTGGGACCCACTCCCAGGCTGGCGAACTTGTATATTAATCTTTTATGTGGACTGTGTCAAATGCCTTGCTAAAGTCTAGGTAGGCCATGTTCACAGCCCCTTCCTGATCTACTACTTTGGTCACACAGTCAAAGAAATCTATTAGATTAATCTGGTATGACCTTCCCACTGTGAATCCATGCTGCCTTGGGTCCTGTGCCCCTCTGGCCTCTAGGTACTTGACAATTCTTTCCTTCAGAAGTGATTCCATCATTTTCCTATCACTGAGGTTAAACTAATAGGTCTTTTGTTTCCTGCTTCTGCCCTGCTCCCACTTTTGTGAAGGGGGATCACATCTGCCCTCCTCCAGTCTTCAGGTACCACCCCATCCTCCCATGATTTGTTAAAGAGGGTAATCACTAGTTCTGTACTTAGTTCTTTTAGAATTCTGGGATGAATCACATCAGGCCCCATTGCTTTGTCCACCTTCAGTTTTAAGAGTTCTTTCAGAACCCTTTCTTCTGTAAATGGGCTGGTATCAACTTCTGTATCCAGAGTGTTTCTATTGTTTGTTTTAGGTACCTCCCCCTCTTCATGTGTAAATATTGAGCAAAAATATTTGTTTAGTATCTCTGCGTTCACAGTCACCTCTGCCCACCCCCCCCCCTTTATTAAGCCTCACTATTGCTTCCTTGGTCTTCCTTCGCTCCCTGATGTACCTATAAAAGGTTTTATCCCCCTTCTTAACTGAGTTGGCTGTCTTTTCCTCAGTTTGGGCCTTTGCTGTTCTGACTGCCTTCCCAGCTTCCTTTTGCTTTAACTGATACAATTCTCTGCCCTGCTCCTTCTGTGATTCCATATACTTCCTGAATGCTTTCTTTTTCTCTTGAACCTTCACTGCCACCTCCTTTGAGAACCATAGTAGTTTCTTACATCATTTTGTTTTGTTTATTTGCTTCACACAAAGGCTTGTTACCTCTGTGATGGCAGTTTTTATTATTCCCATTGTTCTTCCACTCTTCCTTCCTGCCCTTGCTAGTGCATTCCTTAGGCACTCACTCATTTTGGCAAAGTCAGCCTCCTAAAGTCCAGTACTTTTGCCTTTGTATGGCTTGACTCTATTGCTGTGTTTATTGTGAACCATACTGTTTGATGGTCGCTAGTTCCCAGATGGCTACCCACTTCTACATCTGTGATCCTCTCCATCTCCATTTGAGAGAACCAGGTCTAAGATTGCTCCTCTTGAGTGGGTTCCAATACTAGTTGTCTAAGGCATGCCCCCTGTAGGGCATCTAGAATAACCCCACTCTTCGAAGTGGCTGCTGCAATTGCGCTCCAGTTAACATCTGGCATATTCAGATCACCCGTCAGCAATATCTCCCCTTTTTCTGCCATTCTGAGTATACTTTCTATCATTTCCTTGTCCATTTCCTCCCCCTGAGAAGGGGTCTGTATACAACTCCTGTGCGGATTGTGGTGCCATTGCCTGTCTCCAAATTGACCCACAGTGCTTCTTCTCCTCCCTGCTTACCCTTGTGTTCTGTTGCTTTAATTCCTTCCCTTATGTAAAGGGCTACTCCTCCTCCTCTTTTACCCTCCCTGTCCCTCCTGTAGATAGTGTATCCTGGTATGTTTACGTCCCAGTCATGGTTCTGTGTGTACCATCTTTCTGTGACTGTCACAATATCCAGATGTTCCTCCTCCATCAAGGTCACTAATTCAGGAAGCTTGTTACTCAGACTATGGGCATTGGTACTCATTGCTCTTCATTTTTTGATGGCTTTACCTTCTGTAGCAACATCCCCCACTGACCTTTCTAGCTTGGTCTTTTTCTCATTTAGTACCCTGTTTTGTAGTGGGAGGCTGGGATTTTCCTGCTGCTTATCAGTGCCTCCCCCCTTGACTAGTTTAAAAGCTTGCCAATGAAGCATTTAAACCGATTGCCCAAAAGACTTATTCTCTTCCTGGACAGATGCAGACCATCCTGCCAGTATAGGCTGGTATCCCTCTAGGTGGAACCCCAGTCCCCAATGAAGCCAAACCCCTGTGCTCCACACCATTTTTTCAACCATTCATTAAACTGCATGGTGCAAAGTATCCTCGCCTCACCCATGCCATTGACAGGCAGCACCTCTGAGAAGGTTACTGTGTGTACTACTTGTCTTAGGCCCCTCCCCAGCTCTACCAAGTCCTCCTGCACTGCTCTAATCTCATGATGAGCCAAGTCATTTGTCCCTAGGTGGACAATGACATCCAGCTCAGACTCCCGTGCAACTGTTCTGGTGATCCTGAGGATGCGCTTTCTGTCCCTCCAAGCCATGGCACCAGGCAGGCACCTTACTTTAGTTTTCCCTGCTCCCCCCAGTTCTGTCCCCCTAATAATTGAGTCTCCCACAAGGAGCTGCTTCCTTTCCCTGTGGTGTCATCTGCCTCCTTCTTGTGGGCCTCCCTTGTGACAGTTGTCCTCAGCCTCCTTAGTCTTCTCTGCGGGTGCATCCATAGGAGAACTATGCCCCCCCAAAATGGTGTATGGATTGTGGAGTGGAACAACTGACTGGGTGTGCCTCTGTTCCACCACCCTCACCCTCCCTGAGCCCACTGTGGTCCAACTGCTGTGCTTTCTTGCAACCTCTGAGGTAGTGGTGGTGGCTCTGGTGCTCCCTGGATGGGGGAGGTTCCTTTACTACTGCCCAGTGTGGCCTGGGGGAAGGTTCCCCTACTACTGTCCAGTGTGGCCTGAAGATGGGCAACTTCCTCCCTCAGGGCAGAGAGTTGTCTGCAAACAGGGCAGCATCTCAGCCTCCAGAAAGACTCCCAGAAGACTGCTGCCCCACAGCCATTAAATTGCACTACTCCCCACATGTCTGTCTACCTTCTTGTCTAATTTTAATTTTTTGTGTGTGTGTGAGCGATTTGTTTGTTATATAGAAATATATATATATATATATTATACAGTGCGTATGCTTATATTGTCAGTGCAGTGTGCTAAAGAGGATATGACAGTGATATGCACCTTGCACTCTTGAGGAAATGATGTCAGAACCCCAGGTATAAAGGAACTGTTTCCAGGGGTGGGTAGGGTTTGGGCCTAAACTGTGCCCTCGTGACACAATCAGCTCAAAGCTCTGACCCACCGCTGCGATGGGTGCCTTCCTGTCAGCAAAATGTCCTACACGACAGTTTGACAGAAAAAATACCCCGCTAATTAAACAGAGAAAAATCCAAACATCCAAGTCAGACACAGGTAAACCTCCCCAGCCCTAAAACAGCCTGGTGATTTGTGCTCTGAAAGCAGTCAGCCCCAAAACAAGTCAGCTGTGCACAAGGACAGACACAGTAAACAGTATTCAGTCTCTCTGGGTTTAAACTCTTCCTGCACTGAAAATCTTAACAATTGTAACAAAAGTAAAGCAAGGTCCACCTCCCTCTTTTGATTGAAAGACTGTCTTTCCTGTTAATTCTAAGTTCCTTATTTCACCTTTCAGTTAGAAGTAGCCTCCACCTGAAGAATATCTGCTACAAACCAAAGACAATTGTAAATTGTAAGGTTCACCTCCCTCTGTTGTGAGCACAACTCACTTTCTTGCAAATCCTAAGTCCAGTATTGCAGCTTCCAGCTAGAGGTAGCTTCACAAGAAGAATATTAGCTTTTCTGATGAGTCTGCTATAAACCACTTGCTTATAGTACTGTTGTTATCAGGTCTGTAAGACTCTTCGAAAGCTATTGGCTGATAAGTAGCTGTGATGTAAGCACTTCCTGACACAGTCTGGCCTGGCCTTTTAAGGCACACAGAGATAAACACAAAAACCAGTTTCCACCCCCTGGGGCACTGTCTGGGTCAAATACACAGCCTGTAACCTGCACTCGCTTCAGGACTTATGACAGATTCTTAGCCCAGTAAATAACTCACAGTATCACAAATATTGCATTGTAAACAGTCAGTCAATAATGCCAATCAAGTCAGCTGTGCACAAGGACAGACACAGTAAATAGTATTCAGTCCCTCTGGGTTTAAACTCTTCCTGAACTGAAAATCTTAACAATTGTAACAAAAGTAAAGCATGGTCTACATCCCTCTGTTGATTGAAAGACTGTCTTTCCTGATAATTCTAAGTTCCTTATTTCACCTTTCAGTTAGAAGTAGCCTCCACCTGAAGAATATCTGCTACAAACCAAAGACAATTGTAAATTGTAAGATTCACCTCCCTCTGTTGTGAGGGAGGTGAACTGCTGTGGAGTACAGTGTGTCCATGTCTGAGCTGTGTTGCTCAGTGCACTGCTGTGGAGCACAGTGTGTCCTTGTCCCAGCTGTGTTGCTCGGTGCACTGCTATGGAGTACAGTGTGTCCATGTCCCAGCTGTGTTGCTCGGTGCACTGTTTTGGAGGACAATATGTCCACATCCCAGACGTGTTGCTCAGTGCACTGCTGTGGAGCACAGTATGCCCATGTCCCAGCTGTGCTGTCAGTGCACTGCTATGGAGCACAGTGTGTCCATGTCCCAGCTGTGTTGCTCAGTGCACTGTTATGGAGCACAGTATGTCCACTTCCCAGCTGTGTTCCTCAATGCACTGCTCTGGAGCACAGCATGTCCATGTCCCAGCAGTGTTTTCCATGCACTGCTATGGAGCACAGTATGTCCATGTCCCAGCTGTGTTGTTGGTGCACTGCTATGGAGAACAGCATTTCCATGTCCCAGGTATGTTCCTCAGTACGCTGCTATGGAGCACATTATGTCCATGTCCTAGCTGTTTTGCTCAGTGTACTGCTATGGGGCACAACATGTCCATTTCTTAGACGTGTTGCTCAGTATGCTGCCACTACAGTGACACTCACACTGCAAACCCCTGACAGCGAACCCCCCACCATGCATAAATTGGCAATGATGTGGGTTTTGCTTTGAGACACTTTAGGATGACGGGGGGTAAATATTTAACTCCAGTGTCTGTGCAATGGGGAGTTAGATATCTCTAGTGGGGGGGGGTGCAGTGTCACAGCCTCCCCGTATTGTGCGTAGTGATCTTACCTGACGGTTTGGGGTTGCATCACTGTCAAGGGTGTTGATGGGTTCCCAGCACTGTAGCGGAGGTCACGGTTGTTGTGCCAGCATTATGGATCTGTGTTGCTCAGTGCACTGCTATGGCCACTACTATACATCAAGATCTGCTTTGGCCATTTACACTGGAGTTATTTATAGACCTTCAGTGCAGGAGGAGGAACTTGATAGGGTATTAGTGGAAACCATCCACAAACTGATAGAGAAAGGGGAAGTGTTGATGGTGGGGGACCCAAATATGCCAGATGTTAACTGGAACAGCTCTGCTGCAGCCACAACATGAAGCAGAGACATCTTGGATGCCTTGCAGGGGGCATGCCTCAGACAGCTAGTGGTCAAACCAACTGGGAGGGAATGATACTAGACCTGGTTCTCACCAATGGGGACAGAATATAAATGTACCTGTGGGCAGCCATCTAGGGTCCTGTGATCACCATACAGTGTGGTTCAAGGTGAAAACAGTGGAAGAGTCAAACCACACAAAAGCAAGGGTCTTGTATTTCAAGAGGAATGACTTTGCAAAGATAGGGGAACGCCTCAAGAAATCCCTGGCAAAGGAGGGGGTGTAGAGGAACAATGGGGGAACTTTAAGGGAACCATACATGAGGCAGCAAGCCATTGTGCGAAGCAAGTAAGCAAGGCAAAAAGAAGAATAAAACACTTTGATTTTCTAAGGAAGTGACAGGGAAGGTTAGAGAAAAAAACAGGCACTCAGGAAGTACAAGGAAACAGAGGGAGGCAGACAGGGAACTATATCAGACAAAGCAGAGGGAGGTGGGGAAAGTATCTAGGAGTGCAAAGGTGCAAACAGAAGAAAAAATTGCCCAGACAATAAAAGAAGGAAACAAAACCTTTTACAGGTCTGTTAGTGTAAGAAAAATGGCCAAGGGAGGAATTGTGAGGCTACATAATGGAGGAGGGGAGTGTGCAGAGGGTGACCTAGTAGAAAACAGAAACCCTGAAGGAAAACATTTGCAAAGTATTCCCAAAAGAAAAAGAAGGACAGGGACCACTGTAAGTTGGGAGAAACACAAATGGAAGAGAGGTCCATTCATGTCAGAGAGAGTCCGAAAGGAAATTGGGAACTGAAACTGAACATGAACAAGGCAATGGGGCCAGACAGAATACCTCCCAGAACATCAAAAGAACCCAGAGAGGTGCTGGTAGCACTACTGACAGCCCTATTCAACAAATTGCTGGAGGAACAAGTGGTTCTGGAGGACTGGAGGAGAGTGAATGTGATACCCCTCCACAAAAGCAAGAGAAAACAGGAGACTGGAAATTACAGGCCAGTCAGTTTGACTTCAGTGGTGGGGAAAATAATGGAATCAATATTAAAGGAAAGGATTGTGGTATATCTTGAGTCCAGCAGTGCACAAGACCCGAGACAACATGGATTCACAGCTGGAACGTCTTGTCAAACAAATCTGATAAACTACCCAGGCCACCCAAAGAAATCTATCAGGGAAGGGCAGTAGGCATGGCTTACCTAAATTCAGCAAGGTGTTTAACACCATACTACACAGAAGGCTAGTAAACAATTGGGACAGTCTAGGAGTGGGACCCAAGATGGTAAACTGGTTCAGAAATTGCCTAAGCAATAGGACACAGAGGGTGGTGGTAAACAGAGTTCAATCCAAGAAGAAGGAAGTAACCAGCAAGGTGCCACAGGGATCAGTGCTGGGGCCTGTCCTCTTTAATGTCTTCATAAGTGTTATTGCAGAGGGGCTGGATGGGAAGGTATGCCTTTTTGTGGATGACACTAAGATCTGCAATAGGGTTATCACTCCATGGGGGCTAGAAAAATTAGAAGAGACCTAGGCAAGCTGGAGGAGTGGTCAAGAGTGTGGCAGCTTAGATTTAATGCAAGGAAGTACTCATGCACTCAGGGCATAGAAATCCAGAAGAGGGATACACGATGGGGGGTGGGGTACTGATGACAACCAAGATAGAAAGGGATGGGGGTAATCATAACAGATGATGACCTAAAGGTAACCAAGCAATGTGAAAAGTCTGGGAGGAGAGCTGGAAGGATGCTGAGGTGCATATGGAGAGGTAGAACCAGTAGAAAACAGGAGGTGGTGATACTACTGTACAGACAATGGTGAGACCTCATCTGGAGTACTGTGTGCAGTTCTGGAGGCCACATCTCCCAAGAGTACATAGAGAGAGACTGGAAACAGTACAGAGAAGGGCAACAAAAATGATGCAAGGACTGCACCAGAAATCATATAAGAGAGCCTGAAAGAACTCGATATGTATTCCCTGGAGGAAAAGAGGGTGAGGGGGATATGATAGAGACTTTCAAGTACCTCAAGGTGATAAGCAAGAGTGCAGCATCTTTAAGAAAAAAGATTTGGAAGGACAAGAGGTCACAATATGAGGCTGGGGGAAGACTTGGGAGCAATGTGAGGAAGTATTCTTTTCATGAAAATGCGGGTCGATGCATAGAACAGCCTCCCTGCTTAGGTTGTGGGAGAAAAATGGTAGGAGAATTCAAGAATGCATGGGATAGACAGACAGTAAGCTGCAGATCAATTAAGATCTGGAGTGTATGCAGTAGGTAGGGAAATGGGCAGACTGGGTGGGCCAAGCTGTATTTATCTGCCATCCAGTTCTATGTTTCTCTTAGCTGTGTTGCCTCTGACAGAGTTTAACTGCCATTCAAAACCAATAACCAAAATTGAAAACAGCATTGTAATATTTCACACTAGCTAGAGCGTGTGTTCAGAGAATAACTAGGTCTACCATCAATGTGTTTTGTTATCTTGTACATCTGACAGTGGCTGTTCACAGACACAGAGGATTACTTTTTGCAGTGGAGCACATGTCCACATTGGTTAGGTGCGTCCATGTTTATTATATTTAGCATGGTTGCTGTGCACTTCTAGATTACAGTCAGTGTGCTTTCAAGGTGGGGAACGACAAATGCAAATGTTCACTGACTATCTGCTGAATCTGTCATTTATTAATTGTGTTTTGTTTTCTCACTTCAATGCTCTCTAGTACTCATCATCAACCTCCTCCTCCATCTCCAATATCGAGAGTCATGATTATTCTTCACAGCAATCCATGAATTCAGGTGTTACAGTCGAAGCAGTGCAGCAAACTTTGACAAGAGATCCTGTCATCTGTAGTCAAGGAACACGTAGACGTGGTCGAAGTAGAGGTTCTCAGCGTGGTCATGGTCGAGGCATGGTTCATCTGCTGTTACCATCAACTTTAACAGCTACTGTTCAGCGTGGCAACACTCTGTCCCATATCAAGCCACGAGCAGAATCCTTAACAGTAGGTTTTCATAATGCATCTTCATTGTAATTTGAAACATTACTCTCTGTTGTTATCAACTTTGAAGGAGAAATTTTATTAGTCTTATTTACGTTTGACAGAGAAACATAGAAGTTGATGGCAGATAAGGACCGCAAGACCCATCCAGTCTGCCCATTTCTTTTTCTACCTTATAAATGTGCCATCAGCCTTTGCTCTGTCAGTGGCCTATCTATTCATACTCATCTGTATTGCTCCCTTATGCCTTTCCCATGCCTGTTTGAAGCCCTGCACTGTATTCATAGCCACCACTTCCTGAGGTAGACCATTCCATGCATCCTCCACCCTTTCTATAAAAAATAATTTCCTCACATTCCCCCTTAATCGGCCTCCCTCTTATCTCATGCTATGTCCTCTAGTCCTGCTATTTTTCTTATATTTAAACATGTTAGACTCTTTCACCTTGTTAATGCCCTTAAGGTGTTTGAATACTTCGATCATATCACCTCTCTCCCTCCTTTGCTCAAGCATATACATATTGAGCTCCGTTAATCTGTCTTCATATGTCTTCTGATGCAGTCCCTGCACCATTTTGGTTGCCCTTCTCTGGACTGCCTCAATTTGGTTAATTTCCTTCTGAAGGTGTGGCCTCCAGTACTGCCCAAAGTACTCCAGATGGGGCCTAACCAGTGTCTTGTAAAAAGGGATTATTTCCTCCCTCCTATGACTTGTGATACCCCTACTAATACACGCTAACATCCTCCTAGCCTTACCTACTGCTTTAGAGGTCTGCCTGGATGATTTCAGGTAATCAGTGATGATGATGCCTAAGTCTCTTTCTTCCTTTGTGACTGCCAGCAACTCCTCTCCCAGCCTATAGGTGGCTTCAGGGTTTCTCTTCCCTATGTGCATGATCTTGCACTTCTTTGCATTAAATCCCAGTTGCCACTCTTCTGACCATTTTGCTAGTTTATCCAGATCTCTTCTCATTCTGTCCACCCCATCTGGATCATCTACTCTGTTGCAGGTTTTGGTGTCATCTGCAAACAGACAAGCCTTACCCTCTAGTCCTTCTGCAATGTCACTAATGAAAATATTGAAGAGGACTGGCCCCAGGACTGATCCCTGAGGTACCCCACTTGTGACTTGCTTCTCTTCTGACTGTATACCATTTACCACCACTCTCTGTTTTCTGCCCGTCAACCAGTTTGCCACCCAGTTGACCAACTTCTGACTCACCCCAAGCCTACCCAGCTTATTTATCAATTTTCTATGTGGAACAGTGTTGAAAGCTTTGCTGAAGTCAAGGTAGGTGACATCAACTGCTCCCCCTTGGTCCACCACTCTGGTTACCCAGTCAAAGAAATCTATGAGATTAGTTTGACAGGACCTTCCTTTTGTAAACCCATGCTGTCTTGGATCCTGTGCCCCTATGGATTCCAGGTGTTGCACTATCCTTTCCTTAAGGAGTGCCTCCATAATCTTTCCCACTACTGAAGTAAGACTGACTGGTTTGTAGTTCCCTGCCTTCTCCCTGCTACCACTCTTGTGGGCGGGATCACATGAGCCCTTCTCCAGTCTTCTGGGACCTCTCCTGTGCTCAGAGACTCACTAAACAGTTCTGCTAATGGCTCTGCTAGTTCCACCCTTAGCTCTAAGTACCCTGGGATGTATGCCATCAGGTGCCATTGCCTTGTCCACCCTGGAGCTTAGTGAGTTCTTGTAGGACCCTTTCTTTTGTGAAGGGTGTAGTGCTCACCTCCCTCCCCCAGTCCATGGTGCTGAGCTGTGGGCCCTGCCTTACCTTCTCTCAGTAAATACTGAGCAAAGTATCTATTTAGGATAGATGCTTTATAGGGTCCTCTCCTCACATGCCCCTTTTCTCCTTTGAGCTTAGTGATACCCCTTCTGGACTTTCTCCTTTCACTAATGTATCTATAGAAAGTCTTGTCACCTTCTTTTACTGTTGTGCTAGTGTTTCCTCAGTTTGGGACTTTGCCTGCCTTAGGGCAGTTTGGTATGCCTCCCTCTCGTCATACCGCTGTGTTCCCTTATATTTCCTGAAGGCCATCCTTTTGGCTCTGACCTTTTCTGCTACTGTATTTGAGAACCAAAGTGGTTTCCTTCTTATTTTGCACTTCCTTTTCTGTCTAACACAATGGGATGTTGCTTCAAGTATTGCATCCTTAATGCTTGCCCAATTTTCCTGTAGTCCCTCACCTGTGTTTCTTTTTGCCAGGGCTAGCTTAACTCTGTTGGCCATCTTATCAAAGTCAGCTCCTCTGAAGTCCCATATTTTTGCCTTGGAATGGAATGATTTAGATGTAGTGGCCAAATTGAACCATACCATGTGATGGTCACTGGCTCCCAGGTGACCTTCTACCTGGAGATCTGTGATCCCTTCCCTGTTAGTCAGTACTAGATGTAGGATAGCCCTGTCTCTTGTGGGTTGTTGTACCAGTTGTTTGAGGCCCTCCCCCTGCAGGAAATCCACCATGTGTCTAGTTCTGAGAGATGTTCGTGCTGGTATTGACCAGTCTGTATCTGACATGTTGAAGTCTCCTGTTATCAGAACCTCCCCTTTAGCTGTCGTGTTTTGTATATCTTCTAACAGTAATGTGTCTGTGTCCTCCCCCTGGTCTGGAGGCCTCTACACAACCCCAGTTCATATGGCTGTCCCATTTCCTGTTTCCAGTGTGACCCACAGTTCTTCTGGCTCTTTATGTGTATTCTGAATTTCTGTAGCTTTGATATTTTCATTGACATACAGGGCCACTCCACCCCCCTTTTTGCACCTCGGTCTTTTCTGAACAGTACATAGCCAGGTACTAAAGTCTCCCAAGTGTGGTTACTGGTAAACCACGTCTCACTAATTGCTACTATGTCCAGTTTAGCCTCTGACATTATTGCTCAGTGGTCTGGGATCTTATTTCCCAGGCTTTGAGCATTTGTGTACATGATTTTCCATTGGCCAGATTTCGGTGTGTTAGTTGTTGGGTGAGGTTTGGCATTTCCCCTGTGTGTCATATGGGGAGACGGACCTTTTTTCTTACCTGGTGATGCAAATGAACTGCAGACATGCTGAATCCCTGTTTGACCACTAGCTGAGGAGGGAGGGGTGTTCTTCCCATTCGATGTATGGGGTGCTGCACCCCTCTCTCCATTTGCTAGTTTAAATATTCTGCAAAGACGTCAAACTTCTGCCCCAATGCACTGACTCCCTCCTTAGTCAGGTGCAGTCCATCAAATTTAAAGAACTTTCGCTCCCAAAACTGTTGCCAGTTCCCTACAAATCTGTGTCTTTTTTCCTGGCACCAGCCCCTGAGCCACATGTTTAGCTCCCCTATCTCCCCTTCTCTGACCTTCCGTCCATCTGCCCCCCTGCCAGACTGGCAGGATCTCACAGGAGATGTTGGACGAAATGGATGATAGTTTGTCACCCAGCATGGTCAGGTGTTCCTTGGTCTCCACAGCTGACCGGCTGGCGAGATCATTAGTCCCTATGTGTACCAGGACATCAATGTTTTCTCCTGCTTTCTGAACAATTTTAGCAATGCGGTCAGTGTCTCTCCACGCTGATGTACCTGGGAGACATCTGACCATTACCCCTGGCTGGAGATGGGTATTGACTCCCCGAATCATGGAGTCTCCTATGATCAGAAGTTTTTTGGATTTCCTTTTTGCTTTTTTTGTTTTGGTTCCTGATTTGGGCAAGTTTTGTTGTGCTAGCTCCTGTGCTGCAGTATCCTGCTCTGCAGTGTCCTCTGCCCCTTTGTTTGATTTTGGAGATTGAGGCAGATACCTGTTTGTAGTGTTTATATGATTTTTGGAGGTAATATTTTGGAGAGCACAGAGTGATGGGGCACCCAATTTGCCCCTCCTAACCACCTGCCAACCTCCTGGACCAACTATCCTCTGCGGTCCAGGTTCTTCTGTTGGATGTTGGGAAAATGATGGGTGGTTCCTATAATGTATTTCCTCTTGAATATGAAATTTGAGGCGCGCTATCTCTGCCCATGCTGCCCGGAGCTGAGCCCTAAGATCTCCAATGGCCCAGTATGTAGGACATACATATTCCAAAGATCATTGGATACTGGCTAAGTGATGATTGCTGGAAATCGGCGGTTGTTGTCCCAATCTATAAAAAAGGTAATAAAATGGATCCTGCAAATTATAGACCTATTAGCCTTACTGCCATACCCTCTAAGATTTTGGAAGGAGTATTAAAGGACAACATAAATGAATATTTGGAAATAAATCATCTTACAGACCAAGTTCAGCATGGTTTTGTGAAGGGTATGTCATGCTAGATGAATATGTTGGCCTTCTATAACAAAGGTATAGATAGATTAGACATGGGAATCCCTGTGGATGTGTTATTTCTTGATTTCTCAAAGGCTTTTGGTAAGCTCCCTCATCCTGAATTGCTACAACAAATGAGAAACTTTACTATAAACCCATATATAATAAATTGGGTTCAAAATTGGTTGGATGACAGAAATCAATGTGTGAGTATTAGAGGCGAACAGTCTGATAGTTTGCGAGTGACTAGTGGGGTGCCCCAGAGATCGGTGTTGGGCCCTTGTTTATTTAATCTTTATGTATCATCACTTCAAATAAAGCAAGAATCTGTATGGATACAAAAATTTGCTGATGATTGTAGGATTGGCGCAGAAATAAATATTTGACAAAATTCATCTAACTTACAAGATACGATTGATGACATCAATAGATGAACAAACAAATTCAAATTGACATTAAATCATGACAAATGTTTTGCTATACATCTGGGCTACTATAAATTAGGAAATGTATCATTAAAGACAATAGTTAAGGAAAGAGATCTGGGTATCACAGTTTCCAGGGATATGTCCTTTTCATCACACTGTCAAAAAATAGCCCAAAATGGAAATAGAATCTTAAATTGTATATTGAGGCATATATCATCTAGAAGCAGAACTGTTATTATGCCTCTGTATATATCACTGGTGAGACCTATTATGGAGTTTGGAGCCCAGGTATGGTCACCATATAAAAAAACAGAATGTCATATTGTTGGAGCGGGTTCAGAGGAGAGCAACAAAAGCTATTCATAATATGGCAGGGAAAAACTATGAAACCCGATTGAAAGAGCTGAATATGTATTCCTTGGAGGAGAGAAGAAAAAGAGGTGATATGTGCTAAGTGCACAATGCTTGGTAAAGTGATGATCTTTGGAATATCACTGGTCTTGAATCAAACATTAGTGTGTACAATGCTAGGTCTCATCCGATGCAGTTAACAGCACCAAAAAGGAAGAAAGTACATAGTACATGGTGGTTTAATCAAAGAGTTGTGTATGATTGGAATAGATTACCATTGGAAGTTGTGGCTAGCCAAACAACTATTGAGTTTAAATCTAGATGGGACAGTTACATGAATAATATTAGAAATTAGAACTAAATGGTGAACATATAGGACGAAAGTCCATTTGGCTCAGTATCTTTCCTATGATTGTCCTAAATCCTGTGAGACTGTCCTTCTGAAAAGTGTTCCACAGTACCTGCAGTTAATGATATCCATTCCAGATAAGTTGCTGGGGTTTATTACCTGGTCAGAGTAATTAGAAGGAAGAAAATGCAAGTAATGGTTTGATTTTGTGTTTTGTTTTCGTATAACTTGTTATAACAAGTTAAATTACTAGTGCCCCTGTAAATGAGCTCTTCTTGTGGATGCCCCACTGATCCACCCCTTCCTGCTTTGCCACAGGAAATGTCAAAACTGTGGTACCCCATAAAAGGAGTGTAGTGTGGGGTGGTTGGGGATGGGTGTGGGTGGCTGGTCCCTTCCCCTGCCGAAAAAGAACCAGCACAGATGAAAGAACAAGGAGGTAAGAACAGAAACATTCAGTCAACAACAAATGCAGTAACCCTGAAAGCTTATCCTAATGCTAGATACAATTGTAAAACTTTAAAGCACCACCTGTAATAATTTCAGGGAAGATATACCCTGTAAGAAACACTTTGCTACAGAGAAAAATAAAGCAGTAACAGAAGATATACCTTGCAAAAGACAATTTGAATCAGAAGATTACAGCAGTAATCTGTTAACACACACCTGTAGGCACACTTTGTAATAATGCAGAAGAAGGTATACCAGCAACAACAATTTGAATCAGAGAAAAATAAAGCAGTGAAATGTTAGCAACAAACAGTAGCAATCCTTGCGAGTACAAAATAAAAATAACAACACACAGTAAATCTGCTTAGCCAAAAGAAGTCTTAATCCTTTTCCCTTGCTCTGGTAAGGTTCTCTGCTCTGTCCTTTCAAGCAACCTTAAGCCACTTTTACACATCACTTACTTTTAAATTTTGTTCTGGCATGCAGTCATTCCACTGCAAATGTAGTGTTCCTCATTCCCGTTTACACGCAGTTAATGTTTCGTTGCCATCTCCCTCTCACTGCATACCGGCACAGAAACAACAAACGGGATATCTGTGGTAAAAATAGAGTAGTGTGCCGAAAAGACAGACCTGGCATGATTACATGCCAGGTTACAATGCTACAGAAGCCCGCAAACCAAGAAAAACAGGGAACCCGTTTTAAGTGAGCGCTCACTATGTTGCGGCATGGATTGACTATACATGCAGAAACAGGCAATGTTACAGTGAGTCTGTACCAGTCATTCCGATACAGACCACTGTGTGTAAAAGGGCCTTTAGAAGAAAAGAGCTCAGGTGAAGCTAGGTGCCTTGGCCAGCAAACCAAGTCAGAAAGTTGTGTATGTTTTTTTGTCTGCAATCAAATAGTAATGCATTTTAAGCAGTTATCTAATTCTGCTAGTGACAGCATCAATTTTCAGCAAATACTGACTCTTGTGCACAAGTGCTAGTTTTTTTGGTTTTTTTTCATTTTCTTAGTTACTTGTTTTTAACTAATGCACTGTGACCATGGGTGCCTTTTCTTTTGCACTAATATTCCCCTATGTCTGTCCTATGCATGCTTTCGCCAACCCCCCCTTAATTTTTTGCCTTCACCTTTTGTGCTGTCAGTCTTTACCAGGCAACCATCACCGTTTCAGTAAAGTACTACTTCCTCCCATCCCTCTTAAACTCTCCCCCCCCCCAGCTTCATGATGTGCCCCCTGGTGCTGGTGCACTTTTTTTTTGTAAGAGACTCCCCTCTTTCACCCTGTTCACTCCGGTGAGGTACCTGAAGGTCTATATCATGTCCCTACTCACTCTCCTCTCTTCCAGGGTGTACATGTTGAGATCCCTCAGTCACTCTTCATAAGACTTCTCATGTAACCCCTGCACAATTGTAGTTGCCTTCCTCTGGACTGCATCAACGTTGTCTATGTCCTTTCTGAGGTGCAGCTTCCAGAGGTGGATACAATATTTCAAGTGGGGCCTCACCAGTGAGCGATAGTGACAACAATCTGTAATCAATCAATCAGTTAGTTAATGTTTTGACACAGTCCCACACAGAAGATTAATATTCGAGTTAGCTAGCCTTGGAGTGGGTCCCAAGGTGGTAGCCTGGGTTAAAAATTGGCTG